>CM033326.1:62818101-65654405 GCA_019359835.1 Pharus latifolius | reverse complement strand
ATAAGATCCGACAAGCTCAAGCGATTGACCCAGACCTTCAAGAGATGAAGGAGGACATGAGGAACAAAGATACAACCAACCTTCGAGAAGATGAACAGGGAATTCTATGGTACGATGACCGTATCTGCATTCCAAATGACAATGAGATCAAAGGCCTGATCATGCAAGAAGCTCATCAAACCCCATATTCCATACACCCAGGCAGCACCAAAATGTACAAGGACTTGAAGAAAAATTTTTGGTGGAAAGGAATGAAGAGAGAAATTGCCAAGTTTGTCGCAGCTTGTGACACATGCCAAAGAGTGAAAGCAGAACATCAAAAGCCTGCGGGACCGCTACAACCTCTACAAATCCCAGAGTGGAAGTGGGATGAAATCGGAATGGATTTTATTGTGGGACTACCAAGGACGAGAAAAGGGTTCGACTCTATATGGGTCATAGTAGATAGATTAACAAAGGTAGCACATTTTCTCCCAGTAAAGACCCTATATACAGCTAAGGACTTAGCAGAGCTGTATCTCAGCAGAATAGTCGTCCTGCACGGAGTGCCGAAGGCTATTGTTTCCGACAGAGGAGCCCAGTTTAGTTCAAGATTTTGGCAAGAGTTGCAGAAAGCCCTGGGCACAAAGTTAAAGTTCAGTACCGCTTACCACCCTCAAACTGGAGGTCAGACTGAAAGGGTAAACCAAATTTTGGAAGATATGTTGAGGGCTTGTGTTTTGGATTATGGAGACTCTTGGGAGTTATTTCTACCTTATGCAGAATTCACATATAACAACAGTTTCCAGGCGAGCCTACAAATGGCACCATATGAAGCTCTATATGGAAGAAGATGCCGCACGCCTCTGTATTGGACAGAAATTGGTCAAAAGCAACATCTAGGACCCCAGTTGGTAGAAGAAGCCACAGCCCATGTCAGGATCATACAAGAAAAACTGAAAACAGCTCAATCTAGACAGAAAAGCTATGCAGATAATCGTAGAAGAGAGCTATCATTTGAAGAGGGCGATTATGTGTATCTCAAGGTTATGCCATACAAAGGAGTTCGAAGATTCCAGATGAAGGGAAAGTTAAAACCTAGATATGTGGGACCATATCGAATTCTGGAAAAGCGAGGTGAAATGGCATACAAGTTGGAATTGCCACTAGAACTGACCGGAATTCATGATGTATTTCATGTTTCTCAGCTGAAGAAATGCTTGAGAAAACCAACAGAACAGATATCTCCTACAGAGATTGAGATTCAACCAGACCTATCTTGTCAAGAATACCGTGTCAAAATTCTGGAAACCAGAGAGAAAATACTGAAGTCAAGAACCCTCCGATTCTGTAGAGTCCAGTGGAACAATCACTCAGAGGAGGAGTCAACTTGGGAAAAAGAAGAAGATCTCCGACGAGAATTTCCCTTCCTATTCTCTGACCTGCCCTAATCTCGAGGACGAGATTGTTTCTAAGGTGGGTAGATTTGTAACACCCCTGTTTTGCCAAACCCTAAAATAGCCAAAATCCACATCTTGACCCCAAACCCTAATCTGCTTCAGCCATTCCCTTCTAAATGTTGTTCAGAACATTTTTCCCTTCGGGATCATCTCCAAAATCTCATCCTAAAACTGAGTTTCGACCCTTGCCGTCTCAGAACCCTAATTACCCTAATTTTACCCTAAACTGTTTTCCCCAATTTTGTCGAAACCCTTCAGATCTTGCCTGATCTTACCAAACTTTGGCCAGATGAGTTCTAATAATCTTTTGCAACTTAGCTGCGAAATCAGATTTCAGATCGGACCCTCAGATCTCCAAATTTGCAAACAGGCCCAAGTTCTATTCAAGTTTTCCTCACAAAACAGTCCCTGGAACAAGTTTCAGAAATTGCAGAACGGCCCAAACTTCTTTCAGGTCCATTCGACCAGCCCTGGTCATTGCCCACGACCAGCGCGTGTCGCCGTTGCCGCGCCGTGGTTTTCGCCGCGTTTGCTCGCCGCTGGCCACCGCCTCTTGTCGCCTGTGTTGTGAACAGCTGAACCACCCCGCGCGCACGTGCTAGCCACCATGGCATCGCCTTGCCCAGCGGTTAAACGGCCGCGCTCCAGTAGCGTTTCGCGCGCGCGCTCTCGTTGCCGTGGCATTTGCATGGCATTACGTGTCGTTGCCGGAGCTTTGCTGTTGCCTCCGCATCTGCGCCGTTCCAGGTGAAGTTCCAATGCAACTGGCAAAGCTGCAGCACCGCCTGAACGCGATCGCATCGCCGTCGCCGTCGTTGCGCCTGCGCCCGACAAAACTTCTCCCCGGCGCAAGCAACCACTGTCGCTTAAACCCTCGCAAGCTCCGTCCCCGTGCCTATTTAAACCCTCCCTGTACTTTGAGAGCCTCAAACCTCCAGAAAATCGGCTAAGTCCCAAACCTCGCCGTTTTCGCTTTCTTCTCCGGCGAGCCAGTGAGTGAGCTCACGGTGCTAGCCCTTTCCACAGCCCCTCTCTTTGATCCAAGTTCACCAGTGAGTTCCCCTCGTTCCCCTCTCTGTGTCATAGCAGCCAATTGCACCAGATCGATCCTCATCGCCGGTGATCGCCGGAAAACCAGAAAACCCCTGTTCCCTCAATGCTAACCATTTCATCCTGAATTAGCTCTCGTCCCAGTAGTAGAAATTGATCCTTAGCCATTTCCTAGCAAGCCTGTTGAACCAGGATCCCCAATTAAGCTCAAATCGAAGAAATCCCAAACTGGAACCTCAGCCGTTCGCCGGACCTTGTCGCCGAGCCCCTCCGGCCAATCTCCAATGAAATTAACCCCTCCAGTAGCCTTGTTGTGCCCTAGAGATCATTCCCAAGCTTGGAATTGAGCTCATTCGCCCTGTATCAAAAATTCCCGAGCTCCAGTGTCGTCTTCTCCAGCGCCGGTCGCCGGAATTCTTTCCCGGCCGATCTAGCCCCTGAAACCTTGTCCCTTAGCTTCGCCTCACCTCCCTGAGCAATTTCTTCCACTAGCTCGACACCTGGATCTGCCTAGATTGTGAGTTATGCCTTTGCCAAGATCACTGTCCAGTAGCTCAGTTCATGTCCAGGCCACCATGTTTTCTCGCCGGATTTGGCCACCCTCCGGCCATTTCCAGCCCTTGTGCCTGTTGAGTATATTGTTCCTGTTAGTAATGCCTACCTCCCAGACAAAGTGGTGCATCAATTGGAGCCCTGGATCAAAAGTTAAGCCATGCCCTAGTTTATGGCCATGTCCAGCACTATGTCAGTGCATGTCAGCCACTGGCATTAGCCTTGTTTGACCCCTTCTGGTTGAGCAATTGAAATGCCACCTTGTCCTTTAGATTCCTGGAGTTGTGTTCTACAACTTTCTCTACTATCACTTCTCCAGAAAACCATCCTAAGATCAGTTTGAAGTTATGCCAAAGCCATGAACTGAATGTCGACCCTTCGACGTTCAATCCTTTTTAGCCGTTTCTTCGACCAGAGCCCTTGTGACCTTGCCCTAACCTTTTTCCCTGCATGCATGACTTATTTACTTAATACTTTCTATAGAGACTATTTTCAGTATGCTTATGTGGTATGTGTTTGTGTGTTATTTGATTGCCGCAGAGTCAGAAGCTGAAGGAGCGGAAGAAGTCTTTGAAGATCCGTCTGAGTACTTAGACCCCACATTGCAAGGCAAGCCTCATTCCTTTGATCATGTCTCACCCAATATTTTCATATGAAGTATATTCACTGTTTCTTACTATGCATGCTTATTTGAAATACAAGTTATGTTTGAATGACATGAGTAGATATTACCTAATGAATCATGAAACCCCTTTTTGTTATTGAACCTTCATATGTATGCTTTTGTCACCCTAGGACTCATACACTGAATATCCACATTAAACTTGGAATGGTCAAATACATGAGAAATTATAATGAAAACCGTTTTGTCAAGAAAACTGATAAAAGGGATCAGTAGTGAGGATCGGTTTGTATGGAGAGGGTGCGGTGCGCACCAGGGAATGTGAATGTTCCTCACTATTGATTCATAAGGACGAGAACCTTGTGCTGTGTCTCTATACGAATTGTAAACGTACCAACCACTTGCCTGGTATGGGACAGGCACAACTTAGTAGCTTTTTGGTATTAGCAGTTCCCTGCATGGTTTGACGATCTGGTTTCTCGCGTGGAAACTGGAAGGCCAAGGTTCGGCCATGAGTGATGTGAGTTCAGAAAAATAATGAGAGGAAAAGGCGTAAATGAAGGAAGGCGCCCTAGACCTGATTAAGCCGTGAGCGGCTGTAATCTTAAATGGTCGTATGTCTCGCGTGGACATAGACCAAGGCTATGTGTCCTGCGGGAACATAGACCAGAGAGGCTAGGAAGTAAGGCAGTGGGGAAGACCCACAACGGTACTTGAGACTTAACTGTCTATTTATCGGGCAGGGATACTGTTAATACTGAACTGTAAAAGCGTTGTGTGATCTCGGCCTTGTCACATGTGTATAAGTCACATGGAGTTGGCCCGACTTGAAAGTCGAGTGAACTGGTGGATTTAAAAAGAGGTACACCTTTGCAAAGTGTAAAAGAAGTATCAGATACTCTGTACTCCCAGGTTCAGGAGTCTTTTCGTAGTGGATGTTATCCATGGGTTATAGCACAAGTAATGTTTTGGAATATTTTCATAATGCGGTTAACAAAAGTAGTGACTCATGGGAGACCACTACATCTAAGGTTTTATTGAAAACCTGTTTAATGTTTAAAGTATCATTTTCATGATAAAGTACTGTTTTACTGAATAAATGACTTGGAAATCTATATATCTCTATCCATATGAAACTAAAACCCCGGAATCATATGTCTCACCCTCATGTAAGTACAATTGCATTAATCCCCGGAATGAGTGTTGCTGAGCACCAAGTGCTCACCCTTGCATTTATATCCAACTGTAGAAGAGGGATTCGAGGATCCCGATTCCTTCAGTTATGAGTACCCGGCAGAAGATTGAAGTGCCCCGGACGAGCCCACGTTCTAGAGGGTTTGCGCACCAAGTCAAGTCAGATGTGGGAGAAGCCTCTCCAACCCCGCTGCGGATGGAAATCAAGCTATTTGTCGTTGCTTTGTGCTTTATGTTGTGTGTTCGGTACTTGGATACCGATTCTGGTTCTGATAAACTAGTTATTTTCTTAGCAACCCTACTTAGCGCCATTTTCGGTGCTTTGGCTATGTAATATTGGCCATGTTGGCCTAATACTTGTTTAATGTTATTACTATGCTTGTGTGGTTTGGTGCTCATGTGACATCCTGCTGTGTGTAACCTACCTGGGCGGTTACCAAGGTGATCCTCAAATGGGGGTCTCACAGGGCTTCCGCCCGGTCGCTGTCTCATAGAGCCAGATGAAGAGGCCCATCCAGACGAGCACATTCGGGGTGAGGTGGTTGAGAGCCACCCCGTACTCCTTGAGAAACTCCCGGAGCATGGGATGCACCGGGAGCCGGAGCCCCGCCTCCACGAAGGCCTCGAAGGCCACGACCTCTCCGGGCCTGGGGCGGGGGGCTCCGTCTTTCTTCACGGGGACTCGGATGTCCACGTCCGCGACGACGCATCTTTCGACCAAGGACTCGGCGTCCTCGGCCGTGAACTCCGACGCCCAGAGGAAATCCGGAGGGATTTCCTCCGGGGGCACTTCCGTGGTCTTCGCTTGACCCTTGGGTGCCATGAGGTTAGTCTTCTTTTTTCTCGGTGGCTAAGCTTGCAGGGGGCTACTACTAAAATTTCCGGACGTCTGCTACCGGGAGCTAACTACCGGAAAGAGTCACCGGGAGAGGGCTACCGGGAGAGCACAAATCGCTAAGGCTGAAGGTTTGGAATGAGCTTCCGGGCCCCCCAAGGCCCTATTTATAGGGGCGGGACGTGGTCTAGATGCACGCCATGTGGCACCCGCGGATCAATCTGGACCGTAGAAGTTCAAATCGTGCGCGAGAAACGAAGGGACGGGCGCGTGAATCGAGGCACCGGTTCGAACCGCGCGCGCATTTATGGCGAAACGGCGCGGCCTTAAGCGCAGGGCACGGAAACCGAAGCGCCACAGTACCGATGACTTGGCCCGGAGATCTTCCCGGTGGCGTGTACCATAACCACCAGGGACTCGAGCATCGTCCCCGGCATGCATGGGGGGCTGCTGTCGGGGGAAATCTCCGCGGGACTAAGCCCAGGTAAGTTGCGTTACGATTGCCCGGGGACCTGGCCTCCGGCGCCGTCCCGGGCATCGCCATTTGCCCGGGGACGTTGCCTCCGGGGCCTCCCCAGGCGCCGCCATTTGGCCCCCGGGACCTGGCCTCCGGCGCCGTCCCGGGCGCCGCCATTTGCACGGGGAAGTGGCCTCCGGGGCCTCCCCGGGCGCCGCCATTTGGCCCCCGGGACCTAGCCTCCGGCGCCGTCCCGGGCACCGCCATTTGCCCAGGAACGTGGCCTTCGGGGCCTCCCCGGGCGCCGCCATTTGGCCCCCGGGACCTGGCCTCCGGCGCCGTCCCGGGCGCCGCCATTTGCCCGGGGACGTGGCCTCCGGGGCCTCCCCGGGCGCCGCCATTTGGCCCCCGGGACCTGGCCTCCGGCGCCATCCCGGGCGCCGCCATTTGCCCGGGGACGTGGCCTCCGGCCCCTCCCCGAGCGCCGCCATTTGGCCCCCGGGACCTGGCCTCCGGGGCCTCCCCGGGCGCCGCCATTTGGCCCCCGGGACCTGGCCTCCGGCGCCGTCCCGGGCGCCGCCATTTCCCCGGGGACGTGGCCTCCGGGGCCTCCCCGGGCGCCGCCATTTGGCCCCTGGGATCTAGCCTCCGGCGCCGTCCCGGGCGCCGCCATTTGCCCAGGGACGTGGCCTCCGGGGCCTCCCCGGGCGCCGCCATTTGGCCCCCGGGACCTGGCCTCCGGCGCCGTCCTGGGCACCGCCATTTGCCCGGGGACGTGGCCTCCGGGGCCTCCCCGAGCGCCGCCATTTGGCCCCCGGGACCTGGCCTCCGGGGCCTCCCCGGGCGCCGCCATTTGGCCCCCGGGACCTGGCCTCCGGCGCCGTCCCGGGCGCCGCCATTTGCCCTGGGACGTGGCCTCCGGCCCCTCCCCGGGCGCCGCCATTTGGCCCCCGGGACCTGGCCTCCGGCACAGTCCCAGGCCTCATCGCCCTCCTAAAGGTAAAGTCTCGAATTGTTTGTCACGTGCAGGTCACGCGAGGAGCGCCTCGGGAACTAGCGACCACCTGTCAAGCATCCAAGGCGTTTGACCGGGAGAAGGACGGTCCTACCCTTCAATCCGACGGTGGCTTCCGGGGTAGTTTAGGTTTTTTGCTTCTTTTTGGGGCTATAAATAGCCCTTGTACCCCTCTGTTGTAAAGGATCGGATCACTTTTATTGGAATAGCTAAACTCACAGACGTGCTCCAGAAGCCTCTCCCCCCGGAGAGAGTCTCCTCAGCCGACTCCGGTCGGGAGCGCGTCGACAGGACTAGGGCCCCCACCGGGACCCAAACCTGTATAAACCCGTGTCATTTGTTGTGCTTGTCCGGCAGGGGAGGACCGGTCATCCGGTCAACCCGCGCCGCATAATCTTCGCTAGGATCATTTTCAAAACCTGCCGGGGTATTCGCAATACCACGATATATTGTATTTTTATATCGATCAATTGCATCTATATGTTAGATTGTTGTTGCATGTTGAATTACTTATTTCATATGGTTGAATGCAACTAATTGATTAGATAGTTTAAACCCCTTTGCAAAATCTAGGTTATCTGAAATATCTTTTAAAATTGCTTAATTGAAAAGAAATTTTAAAAACCTCCTATTCACCCCCTCTTTAGTCGGCATCCTTGATCCTACAGGTTTCTCCTTTGTCTTGCTTGGGCAAACCACATCATTTACGTCCTTGAGCTCGCTCCAAAGCTCCCTATCCTCCACTTTGAAATCATCGTCCTCGATATGCTCGGAGGTGGAACACATGTCATTTTCTTTGGACATAGTCTCATTTGACATAAGCATGTCAATGAGCTCACTCGGTGAAGTGTCGGAAAGGTCACCGTTCGCAAGGTGTTGGGGGAAATCTCCACGCGGTCAAGTCCCGGTAAGTTCATGATTGCCCGGGGACAGTGGCCTCCGGTGCCTGCCCCGGGCGCCGCCTTTTAGGCTCCCGGGACCGCGCCCCCCGGGCATGTCCCGGGCGCCGCCATGTGCCCGGGGACAGTGGCCTCCGGTGCCTGCCCCGGGCGCCGCCTTTTAGGCTCCCGGGACCGCGCCCCCCGGGCATGTCCCGAGCGCCGCCATGTGCCCGGGGACAGTGGCCTCCGGTGCCTGCCCCGGGCGCCGCCTTTTAGGCCCCCGGGACCCTGCTCTCCGGAAGAGGTCCCGGACGTCATCGCCCTCCTAAAAGGTAAAATCCCTGTTTGTTTATCACGTGCAGGTCACGCGAGGGACACCTCGGGAATCAGCGACCACCTGTCAAGCATCCAAGACGTTTGACCGGGAGAAGGACGGTCCTACCCTTCGATCCGACGGTGGCTTCCGGGGTAGTTTAGGCTTTTCGCTTCTTCTTGGGGGCTATAAATAGCCCTTGTACCCCTCTGTTGTAAAGATCAGTTCATTATTATTTGGAATAGCTAATCTCACGGACGTGCTCCGGAAGCCTCTCCCCCGGAGAGAGCCTCCCCAGCCGACTCCGGTCGGGAGCGCGTCGACAGGACTAGGGTCCCACCGGGACCCGAACCTGTATAAATCCGCGTGTCAATTCTTGTGTTTGCCCGGCGGGGGAGGACCGGTCACCCGGTCAACCCGCGCTGCGTGACTTCCGCTAGGATCGTCTTCAAAACCTGCCGGGGTATTCTTAATACCACGACAGTTGGCGCCGTCCGTGGGGACCCGTGACGAATCGCCATGGCTCCTCCGAGAACAAGGGCCCGCGCCCTTCCCGGTGACGCCGGTCCCGGTGACCTGGCGGCACCCGTCCGGGACGCTGCTGTTCCGGCGCTTCCGTCCGGAGGCGACCATTCCCAGGTACCGCCTCCCACCTTTCCTCTCAATCTAGGTGCCTCCACCTCCGGGTCGCTCCCGGCGGCCGCGGGGACCTCGGCCGGGACGAGTTTCCCCCCGACGGCTCCCCCGGCCCCCGGGACGCCCTGCTGGAGGCTCTCGTGGAGGGCCAGCTCCGCACCCAGCGCTCTATGGACGAGCTCCTTAGTGTGTTGGCACGGCCCTCGGCCCCCACATTTTCGTCGCACCCATATCCGGGGATCATGCCCCCGTTTATGGGATACCCAGCGGCCCCTCCGGCGTCAGGGGGGCTGTCTACCCCGTATGATCCCGCTGGGGGGTTCCCTCCCCCCGCGGGATATACTTCCGGACACTTCTCGGCACCCGGGCCTGTCCCGGTGCCGGGAGGCTATTTCATGCCCGGACCCTTCGTGGCACCAGGGGGGTACCCCGTCCCCGGCTCGCTTCCGGGGCTGGGGGGTCATTTCATGCCGGGGGCTATTCCTACGCCGGGAGCCAGTCCCGCCCCCCGCGTTGCGTTTACCGCACCGGGGCCGGTCGACAGAGCAGCTCCCGTGCCTCAGCGAATTTCCCCCCGCATTGGCTCCCCAACCCAGAACGTCGCCGAGAGGGCTCACCCCCCACTGGTTCCGGATGTCACAGGGGCTTCCCCCTTTCCGGCCCCGGTCGTTGCCACGGGGGCCCCCTCTTCGGATCCAAACGCCGCCCCGGGCGCCCCCTCCCCGGTTCCGGATGGTGCAGGGTCTCCCCCCTTTCCGGTCCCGGGGGCCGTCGCAGGGGGCTCCCCCCAGCAGGTCCCGGTAGCTCCCGGGCCGGTGGCCACAGTGCAGGAGCTCTCTCCCCCATCGAAGCAGATCCGCTTCTCCCGGGGGGAGGTCGAGCGAATGCATTCTCCCGGCCGCGGGGAAGAGCTCCCCCCCGGTCGTTGTCGCAGGGAGCCTCGCTCTCGCACCGGTCGGGGGAAGAGACCAGCCGAAGGACCATCCTCCCCGGAGAGAAGCCCGGACGTCCGGGAAATCAGTCCCGGCCCGGAAGAGAAGCGTCGTCACCACCACTCCGGTGGCCCTCTTGGGCCGCTACCTGACTCGGATAACGAGGGGGCGTCCCCCGTTAAAGAAGACAGCGACTGGGGCTCCCCCCGGGAAGTGCAGGGGGCGAACCAGCCCCTGTGTCGAAGACTCCGCAGCATCCGATGGCCGCGGCCCTACCGTCCCCCGCACATCGAGCATTATAATGGCGAGGCGGACCCTTACGAGTTCGTGCAGATCTACTCCACCGCCATCTCCGCGGCGGGGGGGGACGAGAGTGTCCAATGCAACGTCTTCCCCCTCTACCTCACCGGCATTACCCGCTCCTGGTTTTACAATCTGAAGGCGGGCTCCATCAAGTCTTTCTCGCAGCTCAAGCGGGAGTTCTGTGCCAACTTCCAGGGGAACTACGTGCGTCCCCTGGACTCCTCGCAGCTGTATACTGTCCGCCAGAGAACTGGGGAGACCATTAGAAGCTTTTTCAAGCGCTTTGCCCAAGTGAAAAGCAAAGTGGCCCATGTCCCCGACTCTACGGTTATCGAAGCCTGCAAAAGCGGCATCCTCCCGGGGGAGCTCCACCGAAGGCTCTCCCGGAGCTGCCCCTCTTCCGCCGACGAGCTCTTCAACGTGCTCGAAAAGTATGCTCGGGCGGAGGAAGACGACATCTGGAAGAAGACCCAGGGGGCTCCTGCCCCCGCCGAGCGGGGGGCCCGGGATCCCCCCAGACGCCCCAGGCAGGGGGGCCGTAGCGAACCACGGCCTCGGGACACTTTTGTCCTCGAGGGCGGAGGCGGCTCGCGCGACCCCCCGAAGGGCAACCGCCCCTTTCCCAAGCCGAGAGGCCATGGGGGAGGACAGTCTTCGCGCGGCCGCGAAGGCCCCGCGGGGAGAAGCCGGGAAGGACCGTGGTGCAGCTTCCATGGGTCCAGTACCCACGCCACCCGAGATTGCCACCAGCTGCTGCAACACTTCGCGGCATTCCTCGACCAGCGCGGGCAGGGGGGGGGGACTCCGGCCTCCTTGCCCCCTCGGCCAGCTGTTCCGGCCCTTCCCGCTCCCGCGGGGGGGCAGCAGGTGCAGGAGGGGGAACCTTCAGACGCTCTCCCCTTTCAAACTTCTCAGCGCCGCATCAACGTCATCGTAGGGGGCTCCGCCTCCGGGCGGGACTCCAAGCGCCAGCGCAAGGAGTACGCGTGAGAAGTTAAGGTAGTGGGGGTGCTACACGCGTCCGTGCCGCCCAAGTGGTCGGACGTCCCCCTCACCTTTACGGCGGAAGACGCGCGAGGGGTTCGCTTCCCCCACGACGACGCGCTTATTGTCTCCGCGACAATCTACAACTGCCACTTAGCCCGCATCCTCGTGGACGGCGGAAGCTCCGCCGACGTCCTGTTCCTCAAAACATTCAAGGAAATGCAGGTGGATGAGAAGCTCCTGCAACCAGCGGCGGGGCCTCTGCAAGGGTTTGTCCCGGGGAAGGCGATCCACCCCGTGGGCAAGGTAGATCTCCCGATCACCTTCGGCACCCCGGAGAACTACCGGACCGAGCTAGTCCGCTTCGACGTAGTGGACCTCCCCTCCTCCTACAATGTGATTATGGGGAGGACTACGATCAATCGGCTGGGGGCTGCCACCCACCAAAACTACTTGTGCATGAAGATCCCCGGGCCGCGTGGCGTGATCAACGTCCGGGGGGATCAAGACATGGCCCGTGCTCTATACGAGCGAGCTGCTGCCACAATAGGAAGCGTCAACCTGATCAAGGCACCCGGGGGGGAGGCTCCCCCCCCGGACGTAGACGTCGCTGCGCCATCCCCTGGGAGGCCCCTCCTCAAGCCGCGTCCGGAAGGGGGCCTCCAGAAGGTCCCACTGTCCCTGGGCAGCAGAGACCAAACTGTCCAAATCGGGGCAGAGCTCCCCCAAGACCATGCAGCGCAACTCGCAGCCTTTCTGCGCGAAAACTCCGATGTTTTTGCGTGGAAGCCTTCGGACATGCAGGGCGTCGCCCGGGAGGTTATTGAACACAAGCTCGCGGTAACCCCCGGTCACCCCCCTATCAAGCAGAAGTTGAGGAAGCTCTCCCTCGAACGTCAAGAAGCCATCAAGAGGGAGATAGCTCGGCTCCGAGAGGCGGGGTTCATCCGGGAAGTGTTGCACCCCGAGTGGCTCACAAACCCCGTCCTCGTCAAGAAGTCAAGTGGCAAGTGGCGCATGTGCGTGGACTTCACCGACCTTAACCGCACTTGCCCCAAAGACAACTTCCCGCTCCCGCGGATCGACCAACTCGTTGACTCCACCGCGGGGTGCGAGCTGATGAGCTTCCTAGACGCCTACTCGGGATACCATCAAGTCCGGATGGCGGAGGGGGATGAGGAAAAGACGAGTTTTATAACTCCCCTCGGAACCTTCTGCTACCGCCATATGCCTTTCGGGCTCAAGAATGCGGGAGCCACCTTCCAGCGCCTTATGACGCTGGTGTTCAAAGATCAAGTCGGCCGCAACGTCGAAGTCTACGTAGACGACGTGGTCGTCAAAAGCCCCCGTGCAGCCTCCCACATCGACGACCTCGCAGAGACCTTCTGCAACCTCCGCGCGTTCGGGCTCAAGCTCAACCCGGAGAAGTGCGCCTTCGGGGTGCGCGGGGGGAAGCTCCTGGGTTTCCTCGTGTCCCAGCGGGGCATTGAGGCAAACCCCGAGAAGATCCGGGCCTTCCTAGAGATGCCCCCGCCGCGCTCCGTCAAAGATGTCCAGTGGCTCTCCGGCCGCCTGGCCGCGCTCAGCCGCTTCGTCTCCCGTTCGGGGGAGCGGGGCCTCCAGTTCTTCAAGATCCTCCGAGGGCTTGAGGGGTTCCGCTGGACCCCCGAGGCCCAGGAAGCCTTCAACGACCTCAAGAAGTACCTCTCGAGCCCTCCAATGCTCGTGAGTCCGTCTCCGGAAGAGCCCTTGCTCCTCTACCTCGCCGCGACCCCCGTCGCCGTCAGCGCGGTTTTGGTGAAGGAGCAAGGGGGGCAGCAACGTCCCGTGTACTACGTCAGTGAAGCCCTCCAAGGGGCCAAGACTCGGTACACGGAGATGGAGAAGATTTGCTACGCTCTCCTCATGGCGTCCCGGAAGCTCCGGCATTACTTCCTGGGGCACCCCATCACCGTTCCGTCGTCCCTCCCCCTGGGGGAGGTACTGCGGAATAAAGAAGCCACCGGCCGGATTGGGAAGTGGGGGGCCGAGCTTGCCCCCTTCTCCCTGTCCCTTACCGGCCGCTCCGCAATCAAGTCGCAGGTCCTCTCCGACTTCATCGCAGAATGGACTCCCGCCTCTGGGTCCGGGGACGAAGATCTCCCTGTGCCGCCCCGACGCAGTGACCATTGGACCCTGCTGTTTGATGGGTCGCTGTGCCTCGCTGGGGCTGGCGCGGGGGTAGTCCTCCGGAGCCCCGAGGGGAAGGAGCTCGAGTACGCCGCGCGGCTCGAGTTCCCCGCAACCAACAACGTCGCCGAATATGAGGCTCCGCTCCTCGGTATGCGCCTGGCGCGCTCCCTGGGGATCCGGCGCCTACTAGTGAAGGGAGACTCTCAGCTCGTTGTCTGCCAAATGGACAAATCTTACCTATGCCATGACGCAAATTTAAGTCTTTACTTGCAGGAAGTACGAAAAATGGAGAAACACTTCGACGGCCTTGAGGCCCGGCATATCCCGCGAAGGGAAAATGACCGGGCTGATGCTTTGGCCCGGGCGGCAAGCGCCCGGGAAACGCTCCCCAAGGGGGCCTTCTTGGAAACAATCACGAAGCCCTCGGTGGCCTCCCCGGACGCAGGCCCCGAGCCTCCGGTCTCGGAGGTCGCCGAGATCGTCCGGCCGTCGTCATGGATGGATCCCCTCATCTCCTTCATCAAGGGGGAGGGGGACCCTCCTAGCGAGACCGAGGTTAAGCGCCTCTGGGCCAAAGCTCGGGCATATCTCCTGCTCGAGGGAAGGCTCTACAAGCGGGGGCCTTCAGCCCTCCTGCGCTGCCTCCCCCGGTCGGAGGGACTTCAACTCCTGGAAGACATTCACGCGGGGAGCTGTGGTTCTCACCTAGCCCCGCGTGCCATCGCCGCCAAGGCCCTTCGGCAGGGCTTTTACTGGCCTACAGTCATGCGCGACGCGCGAGACCTTGTCTCCGCGTGCGAAGCATGCCAGAAGATGGCCAAGGGCTCAAATCTCCCCCCTGTAGCGCTGCGGACTATCCCCATCACTTGGCCCTTCGTGCGCTGGGGGATGGACCTCTTAGGGCCTTTCCCCCCAGCGCCTGGAGGATACAAGTATGCGGTGGTCGCGGTCGACTACTTTACAAAGTGGGTTGAGGCGGAGCCCTTGGCTAGCATCACCTCCCGGGCCGTTCAGCGGTTTTTCTGGAAAAACGTCGTTTGTCGTTTTGGTGTCCCCCGGGAAATCACCGTGGACAACGGGACCCAATTCGACTCGGCATATTTCCGGGAATTCTGCGAAGGCTGGGGGTCGTCATCCACTTCGCCTCAGTGGCCCATCCCCAAAGCAACGGGGCCGTCGAGAGGGTCAATGGCGTAATCCTACAGGGGTTACGCCGGAGACTCGAACAAACCGCCTCCAAGCGGGGCGCGTGGGCAGAGGAGCTCCCTAGCATCCTCTGCTCCATGCGCACGACCCCGTCCCGGGCCACAGGGCGTGCTCCCTTCTCCCTAGTCTACGGGGCGGAGGCAGTCCTCCCCCCGGAGATTGGCTTCCGGTCGCTGCGGGTCGAGCTCCTGAACGGAGCCACGACCGCAGCCTACCGGGCGAACGAAGACAACCGGCGGCTGGAAATCGACCTCGTGGAGGAGGAATGCGACCGAGCGCTCCTCCGCCACGCCATCTACGAGCGCGAGATGTCGCGCGCATACAACCAGCGCGTGCGCGAGAGAGCTTTCCGCCTTGGGGACCTTGTCCTCAAGCGCGTCACGGACCCCCAAGCCCAGAGTAAGCTATCCCCCAAGTGGGAAGGCCCCTACAGGATCTCTGTTGTCCTAGGCTCGGGGGCCTACAAGCTCTCCAACCTTGAAGAGCAGGAGCTGAAGCACACATGGAACTTGCGTTTACTTCGCAAGTTCTACGTTTAGCCTTACGGGCCTGTCCCCTCCCCCGGGGCGGTCACGCCGGAGGGGGAGGGGGGACACTGTAACTTCCCTTTTTCCCCCTTCGCGGCTTCCCAGGGGGGCTTTGTACATTTCATTGATAAATGCATAGCCTTTGTTCTTCAACTGTCTCACAGCAGGTTGTTCTTGTTTACCGCCCCTAGTGGTGATGCCCTCCCCGCGAGGACGCCCTCCCCGCGAGGATGCCTTCCCCGTGAAGATGCCCTCCCCGTGAGGATGCCCTCTCCGTGGGGAAGTGGGCCCTGCCCCAGCAAGTCCCTCCTGAAGGGCGGCTTACGAACAGCCCTCGTGGACTGAGGGTGTAAGCGGCAACCCGGTCCCCAGCGGCCGCGGTAACGAGTCACTTTGGGAGATTAGTCCCCTACCCAAACACTCAAGACCCGTCTCCGGGCATTTCCTCCTCCGGGAGTAGACGCTCTCCCCAGCGGGACGTCTAATGGCTTTCTGGATCTATCTTCCTCCTCCGGGAGTCGACGATATTCCCGGCGCCCCGTTCTCATGGCGACCGGAAGATCGGCCCCTTGCGGCTTGATTGGATCTATCTTCCTCCTCTGGGAGTCGACGATATTCCCGGCTCCCCGTTCTCACGGCGACCGGAAGATCGGCCCCTTGCGGCTTGATTGGTTCTATCTTCCTCCTCCGGGAGTCGACGTTATTCCCGGCTCCCCGTTCTCACGGCGGCCGGATGATTATCTCTCGAAGACCTTATTCCCGGTTCCCCGTTCTCACGGCGACCGGACGAACCCTCCCGGGAAGCTCCCCTCCGGAGGTCATTGGCTTTTCATGAGCCCCTTCCGCGCCTTGTTCCCGGTTCCCCGCTCTCCCGGCGGCCGGATGAACCTCTCCCAGTGCCCCCGGCCGCCCCGGAAGGTCCCTCCCTCGGAAATCCTGTTTTTACAATTTTCTGACAGAAAACATTTCTACAGGCTACGCTCCCCCCGGGGACCCTGTTTCCCCCACAGCACGCGGAGGCTTTCTCCCGCCCGCTGTGGGCGGGGGGGGGACAGGGGGTCCCCGGGTCACCCACGAAGGAACTTAGCTCATCCTTGTTAAGATGAGTCGTCCAGAGCATCCAAGAAGAAGAAAAGAAAGAGGCAAAAGAAACAATGCGCTTTATTCATCAACAAACCCGGAGGACATCTTCCCCCTCCGGTGGGTTTCGGAAACGATACAACCCGGGTCCTAACCCGGGGGATTTCCTACGAGCCTAAGGCTCCTACGCCTAAAGCTCCCGGAGGCGCTCCCTCAGCTCCCGGGCCAGGTCCCGGTACAGCGCCCGGACGCGACGCTGAGAATCCCGAAGTACGTCTTCGGGCCAAAACTCGTACCCAGCCGGCGGAAGTATCCGGAGAGGAGGTATCATCTGGGCCCTCGGGCGCGGGGGAGTTAATTCAGCACGGCTGTTGTCAAAATTATCCAAGTGCCATTCCGGGCGCCACCTCAACCGGACGGGCTCCCGGGCAGTACCGCCGTCGCGCCTCCCGGAGACAAGGCTCAGCAAAATCAAAGCCGCTTGGGCGTCCCCCGGAGAGTCTCTCCCGGACCGTTGCTCGGGAGCAACCCCCCGGGAACCCTGGTAACATTCCATCGCAAAGACTTAGAAAAATTTCTAATATATTTTATTGCAAAATGTTTTTGTACAAGTGCCCGGGGCTTCTCCTAAGAAGCTACCGGAATCAAAATGCCTAACAAAATAAAAAGGGGGTCCTAGCTAAAGACCCGGGGGAGGCTCATACTTTGGCATTGGGGTCCTCCCCCCGGGAAGCTTCCCCCGTGGCCGGGGCAGGGACATCCGTGGCCGGAGGCGCCGGTGTCGGGAACCATGTCCGGATGATCCGGTCGTAGAACCCCTCCGCCAGCAGCTCCACCTCCCGGCGCGTTGGCTCGAAGGCCTCCGGGAAGCCCCGGGGGATGCGCCCCCCGATCGCCCGGGCGCCGACCCCACGGTAGTTGACGAGCCCCGCGGCGGCCGCGATGACGGGGATCGCTCGGCCCCGTGCCCGGACGTCCGCAACCTCCGGGATCGCTGAGACTTGTGCGTTAAGAAAACGCACAGCCTCCGCGAGGGTCGTCGGGGGCACCTCCGGGCCGCTCCCGGAGCCCAGGCTAACGCCAAGGCTTTCCAGGGCCGAGCGGACGGAGCGGCCCGCGTCCGACAGCGCCCGGACGCTGGAGCTCTCGAGCTCCCGGAGCGCCTTCTCCCGCACCTTGGCCTCCTCTCGGAGGCGGATGTAGGCGCCCTCCGAAAGGTGCACCTGCGCCCGGGCCCGGGACAGCTCATCAAGAGCTTCGTCCCGCTCCCGGATGGCCGCCTCCCGCTGCTCGACGCAGGCCGAGGCCCGGCTCTCCGCCTCCTTGAGCAGTCGGGTGACCCGCTGCTCAAGGCCCCAGGTAACAGTCGCTACCTACAAAATGCATAGAGTTAGAAAAATCTTAAGTGCAGGAAAAAAAGCCAGAGTGTGGAGAGCTCGAGTTACCTGGGCCCCGAGGGACTCGAGCCCCTCAAAACGCTCGTGGAGCGTCCCTCCTGCCACGAGGGCCTGCACCTTCCGGTTGTGCAGGCCCTCCGCGTGGCGGGCCACCTCCCCCGCCGGAAATAGGGAGGTGTCTTGCCCGGCCCTCCTGTCGCGGCCGGGAGAGGGCCCCCGGACCTCTGAATCCGGGAGCACGGCCGGCGTCGCCGGCGTCTTCGTCGATGAAGTTTCCTCCGAAGACGAAGACGAAGGTTGGGCGGGGATCTCCGCCCGGGGGGGATCATTGGGCCTTTCCCCGCCCCAGGCCGGAGGGCCCTCGGAGCCTCCTGCTCCGGGGGGACCTCGAAGACTGAGGGGCTCCCCCCCTCCTCATCCACCGGCCAGAGGCGCGGGGGCGCCGCCCCCGAAAACCTCACTTCTAGCCTCTCCGGCGCCAATGCCGCCGGGAGAGGCGAGAGGAGCGTCACGCGAACTGGCGACGGGGCGTAGTCCGCCGAATCGGACCCCACCCCATCGACAACAATCTCCTTCTCCTGGGCCTCGACGGGGGCCTCCGGGGGCGGAGGCGTCGCCTCTGCCAGGGGCGCCGCCCGGGCATGTTCGGCTCCGGGAGCTGCGTCCCGGGCCCTCACCGGCGTCGCCGCCGGTGCCGTCGCTGGAGCTGGGGTTTTCTGGACCCGGGGCTTTTTGGGCTCCGAGCCCCCGGCCGCGTCCTTCCCCCGTTTATGAGACTCGGGGGTGGGAAGGGGCTTCCTCTCCGGAAGCCTGAGCCCGTAGGCCTCGGCCACCAAGTTCCGGGGAGGCCCCTCCCCCACGAGGCGCACGATGCGCTCGTGTTCGTCGGCGAAGTACCTCCCCAGGAGGTGCTCCGCCTTGTCCCTCGCCGCCGGGTACGGACGCACTGCAAGAGGTAAAAAGTTAGTCAATTTCTCATAAAAAACTGCAAGTACAAGAATGCAGGGCACTTACGCCGCGTCACCGGCTTGACCGGAGGCCGCTGCTCCGGGCCCATGCCGATCCCCCTTCCCCCGCGTGAGAAGGGGGAAAGCCGCAGGAGCGCCAGCTCCTCCGCGGCGTCCCGCATTGAGCGGGCCTTCTTCGCCAACACCACCTTCCCGAGGAGCTCGAACTCCTCGTCCGTCCACACCGGCTGCTTCGGTGCGGATGATCGGCTGTAGGTGGGAGGCTCCGGGGCGTAGACCACCGCCTCGTCCCGGACCCGGAGGTAGAACCACCTCCGGAGCCAGTCCCCCCAGTGGTCCCGGGAGGCCGCCGCCGGGAAGTCCGCCACCCGGGAGGGCAGCATTTGGACCATCACCGAGCCGAAGGGGGACTTCGGTCCTCACTTCACCAGGTGGGAGCTCCGCGCCGCCGGTTCATAGAAATACCGGAAGGCGCGGAGGGTGGGCTCCCGCCCGGTCGCTGTCTCGTAGAGCCATATAAAGAGGCCCATACGGACGAGCGCGTTCGGGGTGAGGTGGTTGAGAGCCACCCCGTACTCTTTGAGAAACTCCCGGAGCATCGGATGCACCGGGAGCCGGAGCCCCGCCTCGAGGAAGGCCTCGAAGGCCACGACCTCTCCGGGCCTGGGGCGGGGGGCTCCGTCCTTCTTTAGGGGGACCCGGATGTCCCCCTCTTCGACGACGCCCTTCTTGACCAGGGACTCCGCGTCCGAGGCCGAGAACTCGGAGGCCCAAAGGAAATCCATGGGGATTTCCTCCGGGGGCACCTCCGTGGTCTTCGCTCGACTTTTGGGCGCCATTAGGTGAGTTTTTTTTGTGTTTCGGTGGCTAAGGTTTCAGGTGGCTGTCAACGACTCCCGGACGCTCGCTACCGGAGAAGGCTACCGGAGAAACTACCGGAAGAGCGCTACCGGGAGAGCTGAAGCTGGAGTTGAAGATTTGGAATGAGCTTCCGGGGCCCCCTAGGGCCCTATTTATAGAGGCTGGCCGTGATCTAGATGCGCGCCACGTGGCCCCCTCGGGGCAATCTGGACCACTGAAATTCAAACCGTGCGCGGGAAACGAAGGGACAGGCGCGTAAATCGAGACACCGGTTTGAACCGCGCGTGCATTTATTGCGAAAACGACGCGGCCATAAAGCGCCCGGCACAGAAACCGAAGCGTCGCCGGGGCTCCGGTGATTTTCGTCCGGAGTTTTCGTCCGGAGATTTTCCCGGTACCGTAACCACTCCCTCCGGGGGCTCAAGCTTCGTCCCCGGAGGGCATGGGGGGCTGCTGTTGGGGGAAATCTCCACGCGGTCAAGTCCCGGTAAGTTCATGATTGCCCGGGGACAGTGGCCTCCGGTGCCTGCCCCGGGCGCCGCCTTTTAGGCTCCCGGGACCGCGCCCCCCGGGCATGTCCCGGGCGCCGCCATGTGCCCGGGGACAGTGGCCTCCGGTGCCTGCCCCGGGCGCCGCCTTTTAGGCTCCCGGGACCGCGCCCCCCAGGCATGTCCCGGGCGCCGCCATGTGCCCAGGGACAGTGGCCTCCGGTGCCTGCCCCGGGCGCCGCCTTTTAGGCTCCCGGGACCGCGCCCCCCGGGCATGTCCCGGGCGCCGCCATGTGCCCAGGGACAGTGGCCTCCGGTGCCTGCCCCGGGCGCCGCCTTTTAGGCTCCCGGGACCGCGCCCCCCGGGCATGTCCCGGGCGCCGCCATGTGCCCGGGGACAGGGGCCTCCGGTGCCTGCCCCGGGCGCCGCCTTTTAGGCCCCCGGGACCCTGCTCTCCGGAAGAGGTCCCGGACGTCATCGCCCTCCTAAAAGGTAAAATCCCTGTTTGTTTATCACGTGCAGGTCACGCGAGGGACGCCTCGGGAATCAGCGACCACCTGTCAAGCATCCAAGACGTTTGACCGGGAGAAGGACGGTCCTACCCTTCGATCCGACGGTGGCTTCCGGGGTAGTTTAGGCTTTTCGCTTCTTCTTGGGGGCTATAAATAGCCCTTGTACCCCTCTGTTGTAAAGATCAGTTCATTATTATTTGGAATAGCTAATCTCACGGACGTGCTCCGGAAGCCTCTCCCCCGGAGAGAGCCTCCCCAGCCGACTCCGGTCGGGAGCGCGTCGACAGGACTAGGGTCCCACCGGGACCCGAACCTGTATAAATCCGCGTGTCAATTCTTGTGTTTGCCCGGCGGGGGAGGACCGGTCACCCGGTCAACCCGCGCTGCGTGACTTCCGCTAGGATCGTCTTCAAAACCTGCCGGGGTATTCTTAATACCACGACACAAGGGTAGTTATGAAATCACCGTAGCGACCTTCCGGCAACACCTGGAGTAATTTCCTACAAATGTCTAGGTTGGAAATATTAGCGCCAAAGGCTTTGAGCTCATTTTTGATGTTGATCAAGAGATCATAAATGGTGGAGAGAGTATCATGCTCCAACATCACAAATACCTCATAGTGCTACATTAATAATCGTATCTTAGCGTGCTCAAAGCTACATGTGCCCACAAATAATGACTCAAGAGTGATCCAAACATCGTGAGTGGTCGAATAATCACTCACTAGTTCGAGCACATCATGGCTAAGTGAATTAAGGAGAACATCTTTAGCCTTTGTATTTAAGAGGAGATTTTCCTTATCCGAAATCGACGAATATGTCATACCTTTTTGTACTAACCTCCATAGATTTAAATTCAATGCCTCAAAATATGTACTCATAATAATTTTCCAACAAGAATAATTTGAGCCATCAAAATGAGGAGCAATCAAACCAAAATCCTTTATCGAGTTCATCCTTTCTCTCTAGGTGGTAAAGCCAATAAATGAGAGACCTTGCTCTGATACCAATTGTAGGATCAAGGATGCTGACTAGAGGGGGGTGAATAGGAGGCTTTTAAAATTCTTTGTTGACTAAGCAATTTTAAAAAAATGTTTAGGATAACCTAGATTTTGCAAAGGGGTTTAAAACTATCTAATCAACTAGTTGCATTCAATCATATGGAATAAGAAATTCAACATGCAACAACAATATAACACTAGTTGCAATTACTCAATATAAACTATACAATACAACAAGCAACTAGTGAGTCAAACAGTTTGTGTCAAGTTAAATACAAAATGAATAAGAGATGAGCAATTGACACATTATTTTTATGGAGGTCTCGGAGACTCGCTCGGTCTCCCCTACTCCTCGTTGAAGCGCTCACGCGTAAGCCTCACTTCTATATCCACGAAGGATATCTTTACTCGGGTTGCTCCTTCTCCACACCGGATAGGCGAGCACCAAAC
Source organism: Pharus latifolius (assembly GCA_019359835.1). Taxonomy (NCBI): domain Eukaryota; kingdom Viridiplantae; phylum Streptophyta; class Magnoliopsida; order Poales; family Poaceae; genus Pharus; species Pharus latifolius. Next base: position 65,632,530 of record CM033326.1, on the reverse strand, counting down.
CTTTCACACGTTGTTTGTCGGCCTCTCCAACAAACTTCAACCGGAGAGATCGCGACTCTCCTCCAACACCGTCTAGGCGAAGGCGATCGCCAAGAGTAACAAGTCGAACCCTTTCACTTGAACGAATCAAATGCTAGAAGCTCAAATGATGCAAATGGATGCTCAACACTCTAGCACTAGCTTGCAAATTGTGGATGAAGTGCACTAAGCACTCTTAACTTCTCACACATGCTTCTCCTCTAAAACTCTCAAAGATTTGGCTCAATCTTGTCTCTAAATGAAATGGATTAATTCCAAAGAGTTTGGTTAGCTTTTGCACTAGAATTTCAGGTGTTTGAGTAGCCTCAAATGAAAACTAACACGAGGTATATAGCCCTCACGAAAACTAGCCGTTGCAACCAGCTGTGCCAGTTTTGTACAGGCTGGACATTGTCCGGCCACGCCAGACACTGTTCGGCCACGCCGGACACTGTTCGGCCAGTACAACAAGTTTTGACCGTCGCAAACGAGTCAGTTACCGTTGGGAAACATTTTGAAAAGGTTGGACAATGTCCGGCCTGTCCCGAACAAAAGCCCCCGACATATATATCTGCCTCTGTTTACACCTCAAATAACATTCTCGAGTTTTCTATAGGCCAGACAATGTCCGGCCTACCCCAGACAAAAGCCATATGTCTCTGTTTTTGTTTTGCAACAGCCACTAGAGGTTTGTACTGGCCGGACTTTGTCTGGCAATCACAGACAATGTCCGGCCTGTGCAAACCGAAAACAGAACTTTACCAATTTTGTTCTAAACTCAATTTTAGGGTATTTGCAGATACGAATTCACTGTTTTTTCACGGATATATCTACTGACACTCAGCAATGACCACAACCAATTAGATTTAGGAACTTAAACCACAGGTAGAATATCCTGTAGAAAACAGATGGTCGAGTGGATTTAAGAACTTAAACCATAGGTCGAATATTCGTATGTGCAAATATACAGGATACAGCTTGAACTCGTACGACCAGCTTGAACTCGTACGACCACAACCAAATCCCAAACAAAGATACAGCCAACCGGCAAACACGACCACGACCACATACCAAACAAGGATACGATCATAATGTGAAAATATGATGACGGCCAGCTCTAGTAATGAAACATATTTCTCTAGCTGGCAACCACGACTAAGTGCAGTTTTCAAAATATTTTCTTTAATGCGACACAAACTACACTTAGATAATCTTAGCAATGAAAAAGTCTTATCCTTGTTGAAAGTAGGATGGGGAAGGGAGAGGGCGATTCGGGTGGAGTTTGGAGTTCTGATGGAAATCTGTTCTGAAGATTGTTTGGCTCCTTTTCTTCTCCTGTTGATGATTTCCTTCTTGCGTTCTGGCCTTTCCTGCTGCTTGTTTGCCTTTTTTGTTTGGTTGTGAGTTGGATATTCTGGGGTTCATGGCGTTTGATTCTTCATCCTTGGACTGGTCCATTGGTCGTGGATTTCTCTAGTCCATGAGGAATTTGTTTCATTCTAATGTTACTAAAAGTGCTAAGTTTTCTTCTAGTGATTTTCGTCTGGTTGCTTCTTTTGGTCGAAGAAAATTTTTCCCTTCGGAAGCTTAGTTGAGCTTGATTCTAGCTGCTTATCTTGGAGGTCATGTCATGGATTTTAGAGTTCTTGGATTAACTGATTTTAGCTTTAGATTCTTGGTATGTGACAAAAGAATTGGTTTTGCCATTCTTGAGCTGAATCAGATTATTCATAAAGATTTTTCCTTATTCTTCTCTCTTTGGAGAGATGGAGGTCCCAACTGGAGAAGAGAATTAACCTCTGGCATGGAGCAAGAAAAAGAATGGTCTTTGGTTCATCGTAGGAAAAATTCTTCTCATTCTGGTGTTTCCGTTTTTGATCGGGTTCAATTCCCTGGTTATCTTCATCCTCGAAGGCCTTTCTCTTTGGCTCGTTCTCATGGTGTTTCGGTGTTTGAACGTCTTCAGTTTCTAAACAGTCATCTTTCTCAACGGTATCCTATTTTGGCCCCTCGGTGATGAGGAACGGGGTCCCCATCTTCCGACAGGTAGGGGATAGTTCGATTGGTGGAGACTCGACGTTGACGATCCGACTTTCGACCAGAACCGATCTAGGCCTGCAATCGTTACACCACTGCTCCATTCGTTATCAACCGTACCGAGGCGCGGTTGACCTAGCCACGAAGGCCTGTTCCTGCAAGCGAATCGAAGAACACGTGCAAGAACACAGAAGAAGCAATCTCGAATTGCAAGTATGTATTAAGATCACGAAGTGTTGGGGTTCCACAAACCGAAAGACGGCGAACTACGACAGCAGAAAAATTCTAAGCAAAACCCAAGTCTAACAATGACGGCTACGAGGTTTTAATATGTGAGAGGGGTGGCGTCTAGGGTTTGGGGCGCACCCCCCCACACGGGATACACGGGCCGAGGCCCAATAGACAGGTGACGCAGCACCGCACGGCCCAACAGAATCTGGTCTCCACTTGTTTTGACGATTGTGATTGACTCAGAAGGATTTTAGACGTTGGACCAGATCCGTTGGAAAGGTCTCGTTGAGGGCTTTTCTGTAATGTACTTGAACGCCCCAAACGGAGTTCGTATGCATCTGCTACGCCCGTTTGAGGACAGACTGCTCCGCCGTGGCCGACCCGGACTCCAGCTCGCGGTAGACTTGATTCCTGACCCGTCTTGGCGCAAAGTGACACCCTCGCTGATCAACACCATGATTCCTGAGCACAAGCACAATATTATTAGGTAGTAACTCGCTCTTGTCAATATTCTCTCGTGTACTAAGAAACGAGCTCACCTGGTGATTTAGTTGACGTGCACGTGCCCTTGTTATTGGTCCTTGCACAACGGGTGTTGGAAGAATGGACGCATCGTTAGGGGTGATGTCCTCATCATCCTCCCCCTCTTGAATTGGAGTCGTCCTCGACTCAAGCTCATCTTCTTCTCCCAAATATGGCTGCAAATCTGAAATGTTAAAAGTGGGGCTAACCCCAAAATCTGCAGGCAACTCAAGTTTGTAGGCATTATCGTTTATTCGCTCTAACACCTTAAATGGACCATCCGCACGAGGCATTAATTTGGACTTTCTTAAATCAGGAAAACGCTCTTTACATAAGTGTAGCCATACAAGATCTCCAGGAGTAAATATCAATTCCTTTCTACCATGACTACCAGCAATGCGATATTTTTCATTCATTCGCTCAATATTTTCTTTTGTTGTTTCATGTAGTTTTAAAATAAACTCAGCACGTTTCTTATCATCAAGATTGACCTTTTCAGATGATGGAAGAGGCAATAGGTCAATAGGAGCACGAGGGTTGAAACCATACACTACCTGGAAAGGACTTACCTTGGTAGTCGAGTGTAGCGCACGGTTGTAGGCAAACTCCACATGAGGAAGGCACTCCTCCCACATCTTTAAGTTCTTCTTCAAAACAGCTCGCAACATTGTGGACAAGGTGCGATTTACCACCTCCGTTTGGCCATCAGTTTGGGGATGACAAGTAGTAGAAAACAATAACTTTGTCCCCAATTTATTCCATAATGTCCTCCAGAAATGACCCAAAAATTTTGTGTCGCGATCTCGAATAGGTGGTAGTCCCGGGGGCACCTCAGCGGGGAACACATCATCATACTCCTACAAAAGGTTAGCAACAGCAGGTGGAAAAGAGACAGGCATATCATCAAATGAAAACAAGGTCTCTTTACATATCAAAGCAAAGCATGACGGTTCAGCAATATCATATTTTATAGCAAGCAAAACACCACCCTTCAATTTAATTCCCTCAGTCTTAGAAGCAGGTACATTCTTATATTTCTTATGCGGAAAAACAGTTTTAGCTACTTGCTGATTTTCAGATTCTGTGGTGTTCTCTTTCTTCTCATTTTCAAGTCTTTCCCTATCAAAATGCACAATTTCAGATGGAGTCATGGGAAGCAAGGTTATTTTCTTTCCTTTGTGCATGAAAGTGTACCAATTATTTCTACCATGATGAGTTGCATTAGTGTCATATTCCCAAGGTCGGCCTAATAAAAGTGAACATGCTTGCATAGGCACTACATCAAAATCAGCAACATCATGGTATGAACCAATGAAAAATGGTACTCTTGCTGTTTGTGTTACCTTAACCTTAACGCTGTTGTTGAACCATTGAACATGATATGGTTGGGGATGTGGTTGTGTGGTCAAGCCAAGCTTCTTGACTAGATCAGAACTCACCAAGTTGTTGCAGCTCCCACCATCAATGATTGTTCGGACGCGCCGATCGTTGACAACGAGGAACATTTGAAACAAGTTGTGGCGTTGGGCTCTCTCGGCTTGCTTCATTTGAGTACTAAGGACCCGCTGGACAATGATGGTCTGGTATTCTTGTGTGGCTACCGTACCCAAAGCTTCCCCATCATCATCATGTTCGGATTCGTCATCAACATTACCTGCAAGGTTAGCTGCAAGAGCATATTCATCTTCAACATCAAAAGCACTAACGTACCCACCATCGTCTGTCGCAATGTAAGCTCGCTGACTTGGGCAGTCCTTCATGACATGGCCCATCCCCTTGCAACAGTGGCATATGATACCTGTTGTACGTCTCGTGGAGGCAACAAATGAAGACGACTTCGCTGGCGCCTGCACATTAGAAGTTTTGCTTACCTCGGGTGTACGTGGCGGTGGTAACGGTGCTACTGAACGCACCCTACTGGTCGAGGGGGCAGTAGACCGAACAGCAGGAGGTGGCTCTGATTTGGTTGACGCCTGTCTTGGGGTGAAGGTACTACCAAAGTTGCTCCGTGGCCGCTGTTGTCGTCCCTGCAATTCTTTGTCTGCCAAAACAGCAAGCTGGAACAATCTATTGACATCATGATAGTCCTTGTAATCAATAATATTTTGTATATCATGCCTTAACCCCCCATAGAAATGAGCCATTTTATCCTCCTCGGTTTCCTCTACCTCACAACGCAACATGCCTATTTGAAGCTCTTGGTAGTACTCCTCTACCGATTTGTTACCTTGATCTAAGCATTGCAATTTTTTACGCAAATCACATTTAAAGGAAGGAGGCACAAATCTAGCGCGCATTTGTCTCTTCAGATCATGCCAAGTACCAGGATGTACGTTAGACTTTACTAGTTCATTCCACCAAATTATAGCAAAATCCTTGAACTCACTAGTGGCTTGCCTAACTCTATGAATTTCAGGAACAAGATGGGAGTTAAATTTTTGTTCAATCTCCATTTCCCAATCTAAATACACCTCAGCATCATATGTACCAGAAAAACAAGGTACGGTAAACTTAACTTTAGCAAATGGATCATCATTGCGATAGTTATTATTACCATTGTTACCTCTCATACCTTGACGATTTCGGTTGAAGCGCTCTAAGTCATGTGCCACACGTCGCATAGCAGGTTCATTGCGAGGTGCCACCTGTCCTTCTACATCATCATTGTGCTCCTGGGCTGCATCATTTTGCTGTTGTTGGACAGCAGGTGGGCAGTTCTCGATCACCTGAACCCTGTCATCAAGCTGGGCAACACGTCGTTCCAATCTTTCAATACCTTTGGTTATCTCTTCCATCATGGTTTTCAGCTCAGCATGAAGGACACACTCGTTGTCCTTTTTATCAGATCCTGCCATGATTAGTAGAAAGTAGAAGAAACACAAGAAGTATTGTCCCTACAAACTACCAGGTTCAGACAAGTGGATTCACACCCTCTCAAGCGTCTTACCATGCTCTTGCAAGGTTCTTACCAACGCTGCAGAAGGTACAACCGGTGGCTGGTTCGTGATATCATGACGAGCTTAAGTGTAGCGATTGCAAGGTTGAATCCTATTCTGGTAGAAAGTATGTGGAGCTTGGAAGGCAGTTATGGTAGCAAAGGTTAGCAATAATTGAAATCAGAATGCTAAGTTGAATAAATGTACAAAGTACGTGTCACAGTTGCTGGCCTAAACGCGTTCCTAAAACTAGTTCAAGTAAGTGTCGTGGTATTGCGAATACCCCGGCAGGTTTTGTGGACGATCCTAGCGAAGAAAACGCGACGCGGGTTGACCGGGTGACCGATCCTCCCCCGCCGGACAAACACAACAGGTGACACGAGGATTTATACAGGTTCGGGTCCCAGTGGGGGCCCTAGTCCTGTCGGCGTCCTCCCGACCGGAGTCGGCTGGGGAGGCTCTCTCGGGGAGAGGCTTCCAGAGCACACCTGTGAGTTTTGACTACTCTAGCAATAATGAATAACTTGTTCTTACAACAGGGGGTACAAGGGCTATTTATAGCCCCAAAAAGAAGCAAAAAGACTAAACTACCCCGGACGCCACCGTCGAATCGAGGGGTAGCAACATCCTTCTCCCGGTCAGGTGCCTCGGATGCTTGACAGGTGGCCGCTTGTCGTGGTATTGCGAATACCCCGGCATGCTTTGTGAACGATCCTAGCGAAGATTACGCGGCGCGGGCTGACCGGGTGACCGGTCCTCCCCCGCCGGACAAACACAAGAATTGACACGAGGATTTATACAGGTTCGGGTCCCGATGGGGGCCCTAGTCCTGTTGGCGTGCTCCCGACCAGAGTCGGCTGGGGAGGCTCTCTCCGGGGGAGAGGCTTCCGGAGCACACCTGTGAGTTTTGGCTATTCCAATAAATGAATCACCTGCTTACAACTGAGGGGTACAAGGGCAATTTATAGCCCCAAAAAGAAGCAAAAAGACCTATCTACCCCGGAAGCCACCGTTGGATTGAGGGGTAGCAACGTCCTTCTCCCGGTCAAACGCCTTGGATGCTTGACAGGTGGTCGCTGATTCCCGAGGCGCTTCTCGCGTGACCTGCACGTGATCAACAACCAGAGACTTTACCTTTAGAAGGACGACGAGGCCCGGGACACGCACCGGAGGCCAGGTCCCCAGGCCAAAGGCGGCTCCCGGTCCCGGGCAAATGTGACGCAACTTACCTAGACTTAGTCTCACGGAGATTTCCCCCAACACCGTTGATTCCCGAGGCGCTCCTCGCATGACCTGCATGTGATCAAGAACCAAAGACTTTACCTTTAGAAGGGCGACAATGCCCGGGACAGGCATCGGAGGCCACTTCCTCGGGCAGATGGGCGAAAGGCGGCACCCGGGACATGCACCGGAGGCAATGTCCCCGGGCGAAAAGTGGCGCCCGGGTAGGCACCTAAGGCCACGTCCCCGGGCGAAAGGCGGCGCCCGAGACATCCCCCGAAGGTAATGTCCCTGGGCAAAAGGCAGCGCCCGGGATATGCCCCGGAGGTAATGTCCCCGGGCGAAAGGCGGCGCCCGAGACATGCCCCGAAGGCAATGTCCCTGGGCAAAAGGCGGCACCCGGGATATGCCACGGAGGCAATGTCCAAAGGCGAAAGGCGGCGCCCGGGACATGCCCCGAAGGCAATGTCCCTGGGCAAAAGGAGGCGCCCGAGATATGCCCCGGAGGCAATGTCCCAGGGCGAAAGGCGGCGCCCGGGGCAGGCATCGGAGGCCACGTCCCCGGGCGAAAGGCGTCACCCGGGACATGCCCCGAAGGCAATGTCCCTGGGAAAAAGGCGGCACCTGGGGCAGGCACCGGAGGCAATGTCCCCAGGCAAATGGCGGCGCCCGGGATAGGCACCGGAAGCCACATCCCCGGGCGAAAGGCGGCGCCCAGGATATGCCCCGGAGGTAATGTCCCCGGGCGAAAGGCGGCGCCCGGGACATGCCCCGGAGGGAATGTCCCCGGGCCAAAGGCGCCGCGCGGGGCAAGCACCAGAGGCCACGTCCCCGGGCAAATGGCGGCGCCCGGGATTTGCCCCGGAGGCAATGTCCCCGGGCGAATGGTGGTGCCCGGGACATGGCAGCTCCCAGGATATGCCCCGGAGGCAATGTCCCCGGGCGAATGGTGGTGCCCGGGACATGGCAGCTCCCGGGATATGCCCCGGAGGCAATGTCCCCGGGCGAAAGGCGGCGCCCGGGACATGCCCCGGAGGGAATGTCCCCGGGCCAAAGGCGGCGCCCGGGGCAAGCACCGGAGGCCACGTCCCCGGGCAAATGCGGCGCCCGGGATATGCCCCGGAGGCAATCTCCCCGGGCGAAAGTGACGCAACTTACCTGGACTTGGTCTCGCGGAGATTTCCCCCAGCAGCAGCCCCCCATGCACTCTGGGGACGATGCTCGAGTCCCCAGAGGGTATGGTATGTGTCACTAGGAAAATCTCCGGGCCAAGCTACTGGAGCCGTGACGCTTCAAGTCCCGTGCCGCGCGCTTATGACCGCGCTGTTTGGCCATAAATGCGCTCGCGGTTCAAACCGGTGCCTCGGTTTGCGCGCCCGTCCCTTCGTTTCCCACGCACGGTTTGAACTCCAACAGCCCAGATGTACCGCGAAGTGCCACGTGGCGCCCATCTGGGCCACGCTTCACCCCTATAAATAGGGCCTTGGGGGGCCCGGGAAGCTCATTCCAAACTTTTCAAACTCCAGCGCCCTTAGCTCTCCTGGTAGCCCCCTCCGGTAGCCAGCTCCCAGAAGCTTTAGGTCCCTCCCGCTCTCGAAGCCTTAGCCACAGGAAAAAACTTGATGGCGCCTAAGAGCCGTGCGAAGACCATGGAGGTGCCCCCGGAGGAAGTGGCTCCGGACTTCCTCTGGGCCTCCGAGTTCACGGCCGGGGACTTAGAGTCCCTGGTCGAACGGGGAGTCGTCGAGGACGGGGACATCCGGGTCCCCGTGAAGAAGGATGGAGCCCCCCGCCCCAGGCCCAGAGAGATTGTGGCCTTCGAGGCCTTCCTCGAGGTGGGGCTCCGACTCCCGGTGCACCCATTGCTCCGGGAGTTTTTGAAGGAATATGGGGTGGCTCTAAACAACCTCACGCCAAACGCCATCGTCCGGATGGGCCTATTCATATGGCTCTTTGAGACGGCGACCGGACGGGAGCCCACCCTGCGAGCCTTCCGGTACTTTTATGAGCCGGCAGCGAGGAGCTCCCACCTGGTGAAGGGGGGACCCAAGTCCCCCTTTGGCTCGGTGATGGTGCAGATGCTACCATCCCGGGTAGCCGATTACCCGGTGGCGGCCTCCCGGGACCACTGGGGAGATTGGATCCGGAGGTGGTTCTACCTCCAGGTCCGGGACGACAGGGTGGTGTACTCCCCGGAGGCCCCGACCTACAGCCGGTCGTCCGCGCCGAAGCCCCCGGTGTGGACGGACGAGGAGCTGGAGCTCCTCGGGAAGGTCATCGTCTCCCGGCGCACCCGCTCCATGCGGGACGCCGCCGATGAGATGACGCTTTTGAGGATCTCCCCCTTCTCGCGCGGGAGAAGGGGGATTGGGATGTGCCCGGAGCAACGGCCCCCGGTGAAACCGGTGACCCGACGTAAGTCTTCGTTACCTGGTTCATTGCATTTACAAATTTTTCAAAATTTTACTAACCCTTACCTTTCGCAGTCCGGCCGTACCCGGCGGCACAGGAGAAGGCGGAGAACCTCCTGGGGAGGTACTTCGCCGATGAACATGAGCGCATCGTGTGCATCGTGGGGGAGGGCCCTCCCCGAAACCTGGTAGCCGAGGCCTTCGGGCTAAAGCTACCGAAGAGGAAGCCTCTCCCCAGCCCCGGATCGCACAAGAGGGGGAAGGAAGCTGCCGAGGGCTCTAAGCCAAAGAAGGCCAGAGTTCAAAAAGCCCCCGGCCCGTCGACGACACCGGCCTCAACGCCGGCGAAGGCCCGGGATGAGACCCCTGGGACCGGGCACACCCGGGCGCCGGCCGGAAGGAAGCGACACCCCCTCCCCCGGAGAGCCCCGTTGAGGCTCGGGGGAAAGAACCGGCCGCGGGCGGGGCGGCGTCCGATTCGGCGGACTACGCCCCCTCGCCACCTTCGGTGGCGACCCTCCTGGCGCCCCGGCACCTTTGGAGCCAGAGAAGCCGAAGGTGAGGTTTGCGGAGGCCTCGCCTCCGCGAGTGGAGTGGCCGGTAGACGAGGGGGGGAGCCCCTCAGTCTACGAGGTCCCTCCGGAAGTGGAGTTCCCGGGGGCCCTCCCGCCCGGGAAAGGAAAAGGCCTGATGGTTCCTCCCCGGAGAGGGAGCCCTTTCGAGAGCTCCTCGGCCACTTCCTCGGAGGCCACCTCCTCGGCGACGAAGACGCCGACCACCACCACCCCGGCCGAGATTATGCCAGGCGCTCAGGTCCGGGGACCCCTCATCGACCGCGACGGGACCGGCGTCGGGCGGGAGACCCCCCTACTTTCCGCGGGGGAGGTCGCCCGCTACGCGGAGGGCCTGCAGACCTGGAAGGTCCAAGCCTACCTCACGGAGGGGACGCTCCATGAGCGTTTTGGGGAGCTCCAGTCTCTCCAGATTCAGGTACTTACCCGAGTCGATGAAGCTTTCTTTCGGCCCCCTACACTTGAATTTTTTCTAACTCTGGAGTTTGTAGGGGGCGGCCATTACCTGGGGCCTTGAGCAGCGGATTAGCCGGCTGCTGAAGGACGCCGAGGAGAGGGCCGCCACCTACCTGGGGCAGCGCGACGAAGCCCTCCAGGAGCTGGCCCAGGTCTGGCCCGGGTCTGATCCCGGAGGCCGCAGATGCCCGGGCACGACCGGGCTCGTGGAGCACCGGGGGGTGGGCGCCCGGGCGATCGGGGGCCGCATCCCCCGGAGCTTCCCCGAGTTCTTCGAGCCCTTGCGCCGGGAGGTGGAGCAACTCGCAGGGGGCTTCTATGACCGGGTCGTCCGGGTGAGTTTCCCGGCACCGGCGCCTCCGACAGCGGATGCCCCGGCCCCGGCCCCGGTGGAGGCCCCCCGGGGGGAGGACGCCAATGACAAAGTATGAGCCTCCCCCCGGGTCTTAGATAGGGCCCTTTTTGCTTTCTTAGAATTTTGTTCCCAATAGCTTCTTAGAACAAGCCCCGGACACTTGTAAAAAGACATTTTGAAATGCAATGGAATTGAAAATATTTCTAATTCTTGAATGAATACATTGTTACCAGGATTCCCGGGAGGTTACTCCTGGGGGGAGGTCCGGAAGAAGTTCCCCGGGTTGGTGTCCCCCGGGGGACGCCCAAGCCGCTTTGATCTTGCTAAGTCTCATCTCCGGGGAGCGCAGTGGGGACGCCGTCCTGGAGCTGATCCGATTGAGATGGCACCCGGAGTGGCACTTGGATAATTTCGACAATCATCGCGCCGAATTATCCCCTCTGCGTCCGGGGTCCCGGATGATCCCCCCTCTTCGGATACTTCCACCGGCGGGCTATGAGTATTGGCCCGAGGATGTGCTCCGGGAAGCTCAGCGCCGCGTACGGGCATTGTACCGGGACCTGGCCCGGGAGCTAGCAGAGGGCCTCCGGGACTATTAGGCGTAGGAGCCTTAGGATGTAGAGAATTTCCGGGTTATGACCCGGGTTGTACCGTTTCCGATGCCCACCGGAGGGGGAAGATGTCCTCCGGTTGAATAATCAATAAAGTTGTGTTTGCTTGTTGTTGCTTTGAGTGTTCTTTTGATATTTTTCTTGGATGGTTTGGACGACTTCTTTTGATAAGAATGAGCTAAGTTTGCTAGTGGATGGTCCGGACGACACCCGGGGGTTCCTTATCCCCCCTCCCCCCCCCCCCCAGCGGGCCGGAGGGTAGCTCCGCGCGCTGTGGGGGTGACAAAGCCCCCGGGGTGAAGATGAAGACCTGTAGCATAAGAATTTTTCCAAGTTCGAAAATTTGCAAACGAGGTTTCCGGGGAAAAACCTTCCAGGAGACAATCGTCCGGTCGCCGTGAGAACGGGGAGCCGGGAATAAGGTCTCGGGGGAAGAAACATCCGAGAAAACCCGACGAAATTTCTGGAGGTGAGCTTTCCAGGAGACAATCGTCCGGTCGCCGTGAGAACGGGGAGCCTGGAATAGGGTCTCCGGGGAAGAAATATCCGAGAAATCCCGCAATTTTCCCGGGAGACAATCATCCGGTCGCCGTGAGAACGGGGAGCCGGGAATAAGATCTCCGGGAAAGAAATATCCAAGAAAGCCTGAGATGAGATTTCCAGACATAAACCACCCGGGAGACAATCGTCCGGTCGCCGTAAGAACGGGGAGCCGGGATTAAGGTCTCCGGAGAAGAATGTCCAAGAAATCCGTTCCGCTGGGGAGACTATCGACTCCGGGAGGAGGATGTGCCCGATGACGGGTCTGAGTATTTGGGCAGGGGACTAGTCTCCCAAAGTGACTCGTTACCACGGTCCTTGAGGACCGGGTTGCCGCTTACACCCTCAGTCCACGAGGGCTGATCGTAAGCCGCCCTACAGGAGGGACTTGTTGGGTCAGAGCCCACTTCCTCACGGGGAGGGCATCCTCGGGGGGAGGGCATCGCCGTTAGGGGCGGTAATGTGAAGAACCTGCAGTGAGACAGTTGAAGAGAAAATCCAGTTGTATTGATAATGAAACGAAATACAACACCTCCCCCCGCGAAGTCGCGAAAGGGGAGGGAAAGGTGATTACAATGTCCCCCCTCCCCCTTCGGCGTGATCGCTCCGGGGGAGGGGACAGTCAGTACAAGGTCCCCCTTCCCCCTCCGGCCTAATCGCTCTGGGAGAGGGGACGGGGTTGTGTAGGTTAGACGTAAAACTTGCGAAGTAAACGCAAGTTCCACGTGTGCTTCAGCTCCTGCTCTTGGGGGTTGGAGAGCTTGTAAGCCCCCGAGCCCAGGACCGCGGAGATCCTGTAGGGGCCCTCCCATTTGGGGGAGAGCTTACCCTGGGCTTGGGGATCTGTGACCCGCTTGAGGACAAGGTCCCCAAGGCGGAAGGCCCTCTCGCGCACGCGCTGGTTGTATGCGCGCACCATCTCGCACTCGTAGATGGCGTGGCGGAGGAGCGCTCGGTCGCGGTCCTCCTCCATGAGATCGATCTCCAGTCGCTGGTTGGCCTCATTAGCTTGGTACGCTGCGGTCGTAGCTCCGTCTAGGAGCTCGACTCACAGCGATCGGAAGCCAATCTCCGGGGGGAGGACTGCCTCCGCCCCGTAGACTAGGGAGAAAGGAGTACGTCCCGTCGCCCGGCTCGGGGTCGTGCGCATGGAGCAGAGGATGCTAGGGAGCTCCTCTGCCCATGCACCCCGCTTGGAAGAGGCCTGCTCGAGTCGCCGGTGCAACCCCTGTAGGATTACGCCGTTGACCCTCTCGACAGCCCCATTGCTCCGGGGATGGGCCACTGAGGCGAAGTGGATGACGAGCCCCAGGCCTTCGCAGAATTCCCGGAAATAAGCCGAGTTGAATTGGGTCCCGTTATCAACAGTGATCTCCCGGGGGACACCAAAACGACAAACGACGTTTTTTCAGAAAAACCGCTGGACGGCCCAGGACATGATGCTGGCCAAGGGTTCCGCCTCTAACCACTTTGTAAAGTAGTCGACCGTGACCACCGCATACTTGTATCCTCTGGGTGCTGGGGGGAAGGGCCCTAGGAGGTCCATCCCCCAGCTCACGAAGGGCCAAGTGATGGGGATAGTCCGCAGCGCTACAGGGGGGACGTTCAAACCCTTGGCCATCTTCTGGCAAGCCTCGCACGTGGAGACAAGGTCTCGCGCGTCGCGCATGACCGTGGGCCAATAGAAGCCCTGCCGGAGAGCTTTGGCCGCGATGGCACGCGGGGCTAGGTGAGAGCCACAGCTCCCCGCGTGGATGTCTTCGAGAAGTTGGAGTCCCTCTGGCCGTGGGAGGTAGCGCAAGAGGGTGGAAGCCCCCTGCTTGTAGAGCTTCCCCTCCAGCAGGAGGTATGCCTGGGCTTTGGCCCGGAGGCGCTTAGCCTCAGTCTCGTTAGGAGGGTCCCCCTCCCCCTTGATGAAGGAGACGAGGGGATCCATCCATGACGGAGTCCGGGTGATCTCGGCGACCTCTGGGACGCGAGGCTCGTCGCCCGTGTTCGGGGAGGCCACCGAGGGCTTCGTGATGATTTCCAGGAAGGTCCCATTGGGGAGCGATTCCCGGGCGCTTGCTGCCCGGGCCAAGGCGTCGGCCCGGTCATTGTCCCTTCGCGGGATATGCCGGTCCTCGAGGCCGTCGAAGTGCCTCTCCATCTTTCACACCTCCTGCAAATAAAGACTCAAGTTTGCATCATGGCACAGGTAAGACTTGTCCATTTGGCAAACTACGAGTTGAGAATCTCCCTTCACTAGGAGGCGCCGGATCCCCAGGGAGCGCGCAAGGAGCAACCCGAGGAGCAAAGCCTCGTACTCGGTGACGTTGTTGGTTGCGGGGAACTCGAGCCGCGCCACGTACTCGAGTTCCTTCCCCTCGGGGCTCCGGAGGACTACTCTCGCACCAGCCCCGGCAAGACACAGCGACCCGTCGAACATGAGTGTCCAATGGTCACTACGTTGGGGCGGCGCGGGGAGGTCTTTGTCCCCGGGCCCAGAGGCTGGAGTCCACTCCGCCACGAAGTCGGCGAGCACCTGTGACTTGATGGCAGAGTGACCCGTGAGGGACAGAGAGAAGGGGGTGAGCTCGGCCCCCCACTTCCCAATCCGGCCGGTGGTTTCTTTGTTCCGCAGCACCTCCCCCAGGGGGAGGGACGACAGGACAGTGATGGGGTGTCCCAGGAAGTAGTGGCGAAGCTTCCGGGACGCCATCAGGAGGGCGTAGCAGATCTTCTCCATCTCCGTGTATCGAGTCTTGGCCCCCTGGAGGGCCTCACTCACGCAGTACACGGGACACTACTGCCCCCCTTGCTCCTTCACCAATACCGCGCTGACAGCGACCGGGGTGGCGGCAAGGTAGAGGAGCAAGGGCTCTTCTAGAGACGGACTCACGAGCATTGGAGGGCTCGTGAGGTACTTCTTGGGGTCGTCGAAGGCCTCCTGGGCCTCGGGGGTCCATCGGAACCCCTCGAGCCCCCGGAGGATCTGAAGAATTAGAGGCCTCATTCCCCCGACAGCGAGATGAAGTGGCTCAGCGCGGCTAAGCGGCCGACGAGCCGCTGGACGTCCTTGACGGAGCGCGGCGGGGGCATATCCAGGAACGCCCGGATCTTTTTGGGGTTTGCCTCTATGCCCCGTTGGGACACGAGGAAACCCAGGAGCTTCCCCCCGCGCACGCCGAAGGCGCACTTCTCCGGGTTGAGCTTCAGCCCATACGCGCAGAGGTTGCGGAAGGTCTCCGCTAGGTCGTTGACGTGGGCGGCTGCGCGGGGACTTTTGACGACCGCATCGTCTACGTAGACTTCGACGCTGCGGCCGACTTG
The DNA here is from genome assembly GCA_019359835.1 of Pharus latifolius. Lineage (NCBI taxonomy): Eukaryota > Viridiplantae > Streptophyta > Magnoliopsida > Poales > Poaceae > Pharus > Pharus latifolius. The sequence continues at coordinate 65,617,308 of CM033326.1, read as the reverse complement.
GTCTTTGAAGACCACATCATGAGGAGCCAGAATGTCGCCCCCGCATTCTTCAGCCCGAAGGGCATGTGTACGTAGCAGAAGGTTCCGAGGGGAGTTATGAAACCCGTCTTTTCCTCGTCCCCTTCCGCCATCCGGACTTGATGGTAGCCCGACTAGGCGTCCAGGAAGCTCATCAACTCGCACCCCGCGGTCGAGTCGACTAGTTGGTCAATCCGCGGGAGTGGGAAGTTGTCCTTGGGGCAGGCGCGGTTGAGATCGGTGAAGTCCACGCATATCCGCCACTTGCCATTTGACTTCTTCATGAGGATGGGGTTCGCGAGCCACTCAGGGTGCAGGATGTGAGACCCCCATTTGAGGATCACCTTGGTAACCGCCCAGGTAGGTTACACACAGCAGGATGACACATGAGCTCCAAACCAGACAAGCATAATAATAACATTAAACAGGTAGCAGGCCAGCTTGGCCAATATTACATACCCAAAGCACCGAAAATGGCACTAAGTAGAGTTGCTAAGAAAATAACAAGTTTATCAGAACCAGAGTCGGTATCTAAGTACCGAACACACAGCATAAAACACAAAGCAACGACAAAAAGCTTGATTTCCATCCGCAGCGGGGTTGAAGTGGCTCCTCCCACATCTGACTTGACTTGGTGCGCAATCCTTCTAGAACGTGGGCTCGTCCGGGGCACTTCCATCTTCTGCCGGGAACTCATAACTGAAGGAATCGGGATCCTCGAATCCCTCTTCTACAGTTGGATGTAAATGCAAGGGTGAGCACTTGGTGCTCAGCAACACTCATTCCGGGGATTATTGTAATTGTATGTACATGAGAGTGAAATATATGATTCCGGGGTTTATGGTTCATATGGATAGAAATATATAGATTTCCAAGTCATTTGTTCAGTAAAACAGTACTTTGTCACTAAAATGTTACTTTAAACATTAAACAGGTTTTCGACAAAACATTAGATGTAGTGGTCTCCCATGAGTCACTACTTTGTTAACCGCATTATTAAAACATTCCAAAACATTACTTGTGCTATAACCCATGGATAACATCCACTACGAAAAGACTCCTGAACCTGGGAGTACAGAGTATCTGATACTTCTTTTACACTTTGCAAAGGTGTACCTCTTTTTAAATCCACTGGTTCACTCGGCTTTCAAGTCGGATCAGCTCCATGTGACTTATACACATGTGACAAGGCCGAGATCACACAACGCTTTACAGTTCAGTATTAACAGTATCCCTGCCCGGTAAATAGACAATTAAGTCTCAAGTACCGTTGTGGGTCTTCCCCACTGCCTTACTTCCTAGCCTCTCTGGTCTATGTTCCATCAGGACACATAGCCTTGGTCTATGTCCACGCGAGACATACGACCATTTAAGATTACAGCCGCTCACGGCTTAATCAGGTCTAGGGCGCCTTCCTTCATTTACGCCTTTTTCTCTCATCATTTTTCTGGCTCACATCACTCATGGCCGAACCTTGGCCTTCCAGTTTCCACGCGAGAAACCAGATCGTCAAACCATGCAGGGAACTGCTAATACCAAAAAGCTACTAAGTTGTGCCTGTCCCATACCAGGCAAGTGGTTGGTACGTTCACAATTCGTATAGAGACACAGCACAAGGTTCTTGTCCTTATGAACCACTAGTGAGGAACATTCACATTCCCTGGTGCGCACCGCACCCTCTCCATACAATCCAATCCTCACTACTGATCCCTTTTATCATTTTTCTTGTCAAAACGGTTTTCATTATAACTTCTCATGCATTTGACCATTTCAAGTTTAATGTGGATATTCAATATATGAGTCCTAGGGTGACAAGAGCATATATACACGAAGGTTCAATAACAAAAAGGGTTTCATGATCCATTAGGTAATATCTACTCATGTCATTCAAACATAACTTGTATTTCAATTAAGCATGCATAGTAAGAAACAGTGAATATACTTCATATGAAAATATTGGGTGAGACATGATCAAAGGAATGAGGCTTGCCTTGCAATGTGGGGTCTAAAAACTCAGACGGATCTTCAAGGACTTCTTCCACTCCTTCAGCTTCTGACTCTGTGGCAATCAGACAACACACAAACACATACCACATAAGCATACTGAAAATAGTTTCTATAGAAAGTATTAAGTAAGTAAGCCATGTATGCAGGGGAAAAGGTTAGGGTAAGGTCACGAGGGCTCTGGTCGAAGAAACGGCTAAAAAGGATTGAACGTCGAAGGGTCGACATTCAGTTCATGGCTTTGACATAACTGGAAACTAGTCTTAGGATGGTTTTCTGGAGAAGTGACAGTAGAGAAAGTTGTAGATCTCAACTCCAGGAATCTAAGGGACAAGGTGGCATTTAAATTGCTCAACCAGAAGGGGTCAAACAAGTCTAATGCCAGTGGCTGACATGCACTGACATGGTGCTGGACATGGCCAGAAACTAGGGCATGGCTTAACTTTTGATCTAGGGCTCCAAATGATGCACCACTTTGTCTGGGAGGTAGGCATTACTAACAGGAACAATATACTCAACAGGCACAAGGGCTGAAAGTGGCCGGAGGGTGGCCAAATCCGGCGATGAACCACGGTGGCCTGGACATGAACTGAGTTACTGGACAGTGATCTTGGCATAGGCATAACTCACAATCTAGGCAGATCCAGGTGTCGAGCTAGTGGACAATATTGCTCAGGGTACTGGAATCTATCTAAGGGACAAGGTTTCAGGTGCTGGATCGGCCGGGAACAAATTCCGGCGACCGGCGCTGGAGAAGACAACACTGGACAAAGGGGGTTTTCGATTCAGGGCGAATGAGCTCAATTCCAAGCTTGGGAATGATCTCTAGGGTACAACAAAGCTACTGGGGAGGTTAATTTGGCCGGAGGATCGCCGGCGTGGCCTGGCGACGAGAGCCAGTTCACTGGTGGCGCGCGATTTGGGGAGAGCTATGATCTTAGCTCGATTTTGAAAACCAGATTGGTAGGCCTGCTACAAAGAGTATGCTGATCAATTTCTTCTACTGGTACTACGGCTAATTTGGTTTAAATCAGGTAGCATTGCAGGAACAGGGGTTTTGAGCTTTTCCGGTGATCACCGGCGTTAGGGTTCGCCGGGGTGCAATTGGGTGCTATGACACGAACAGGTGGAAGAGGGGAACTCACTGGTGGCTTTGGTTTGAAGAATGGTGCAGTAGATTAGGCTGGCACCGTGAGCTCCAGAGGTTGCTCGCCGGAGAAGAAAGCAAACTCGACGGCGGTGAGAAATTAACTGGGAATTTGGCTAAGTCCTGAGCTTGTGCTTCTTCACAGCGTTGAGGGGGTTTAAATAGGCACGGGGACGGAGCTTGCGAGGGTGAACGCGACAACGGTTGCTTGCGCCGGGGAGAAGTTTGTCGGGCGCAGGCGCAACGACGGCGACGGCGACGTGATCGCGCTTCAGGCGGTGCTGCAGCTTTGCCAGTTGCCTTGGGACTTCGTCCGGGACGGCGCAGATGTGGAGGCGACAGCGTAGCTCTGGCAACGACACGTACACACATGCAATTGCCACGGCAACGGGAGCGCGCGCGAAAACGAGGCTCGGGAGCGCGGCCGTTTATCCGCTGGGCGAGGCGATGCACTGCTGGCACGTGCGCACGGGGTGGCACAACAACTCACGGGCACAGGTGACAGAAACGGTGGCCGGCGGCGAGCAAGCACGGCGAGAAATCCACGGCGCTGCAACGGGCTCGTGCACTGGTCGTGGCAACGACCAGGGCTGGTCGAAAGGGCCTGAAAAGAATGTTTGGGCCGATTTGAAATTTCTAAAACTTGTTCCAGGGGCTGTTCTGTGAGGATAATTTGAATAGGACTTGGGCCTGTTTGCAAATTTGGAGATCTGAGGATCCGATCTGAAATCTGATTTCGTAGCTAAGTCGCAAAAGATTATTAGAACTTATCTGACCAAAGTTTGGTAAGATCGGGCAAGATCTGAAGGGTTTCGACAAAATTGGGGAAAACAATTTAGGGTAATTAGGGTTTTAAAAATAGCAAGGCTTGAAACTCAGCTTTAGGGTGAGATTTTGGAGATGGTCCCGAAGGGAAAAATGTTCTGAACAACATTTAGAAGGGAATAGCTGAAGCAGATTAGGGTTTGGCGTCCAGATGTGGATTTTGGCTATTTTAGGGTTTAGCAAAAACAGGGGTGTTACACAGGACCTCCCGAATGAACCCCGCCTCTCGGAGTCAGGCGATCTCCCCCTTGATTGCCTCTTGGCATTCAAGGGAGAGTTTCCTCAGCTTCTGTTTGATAGGGGGGTGACCAGGGGTCACCGCGGGCTTGTGCTCAATGACCCCCCCGGCGACGCCCCGCATGTCCGAGGGCTTCCACAAGAAGACGTCGGAGTTCTCGCGCAGGAAAGTCGTAAGTTGTGCTGCATGCTCCTCGGGGAGCTCTGCCCCGATCCGGACGGTTTTGTCCCTGTCGTCCGGGGACAGCAGGACCTTCCGGAGGCCCCCTTCCGGGCGTGGCTTGGGGAGGGGCCTCCCGGGAGGTATCACCGCGACGTCTGGTTCCGGGGGAGAGGCCTCCCCCCCGGGCGCCTTAATGATGTTGATGCTTCCGATTGTGGCGGCGGCGTGCTTGTATGGAGCACGGGCCATGTCTTGGTCTCCCCGGACGTTGATCACGCCGTGCGGCCCGGGGATCTTCATGCGGAGGTAGTTTTGATGGGTAGCAGCCCCCAGGCGGTTGATCGTGGTCCTCCCCATGATCGCGTTGTAGGAGGCGGGGAGGTCCACTACGTCGAATCGGACCATCTCGGTCCGGTAGTTCTTCGGGGTGCCGAATGTCATGGGGAGATCCACCTTCCCCACGGGATGGATCGCCTTCCCTGGGATGAACCCTTGCAGGGGCCCTGCCGCGGGCTGCAGAAGCTTCTCATCCACCTGCATCTCCTTGAAGGCTTTCAGGTAGAGGACGTCGGCGGAGCTCCCGCCGTCCACGAGGATGCGGGCCAGGTGGCAATTGTAGATGGTGGCAGAGACGATGAGTGCGTCGTCGTGGGGGAAGCGAACCCCGCGAGCTTCTTCTGCCTTGAAGGTGAGGGGGACGTCCGACCACTTGGGTGGCGGAGACGTGTGCAGCACCCCCCACCACCTTGACTTCGCGCACGTACTCCTTGCGCTGGCGCTTAGAGTCCCGCCCGGAGGCGGACCCTCCCACGATGAGTTGATACGGCGCTGGGAAGTTTGGAAGGGGAGAGTTTCTGAAGGCTCCCCCTCCTGCGCCTGCCCCTGCTGACCCCCCGCAGGGGCAGGAAGGGCCAGAACAGCTGGCCGAGGGGGCAAGGAAGACGGAGTCCCCCCCCCCCCGCCCATGCTGGTCGAGGAACTCCGCGAAGTGCTGCAGTAGCTGGTGGCACTCCCGGGTAGCGTGGGTACTGGACCCGTGGAAGCTGCACCACGGTCCTTCCCTGCCTCTCCCCGCGAGGCCTTCCCGACCGCGGGAAGACTGTCCTCCCCCATGGCCTTTCGGCTTGGGGAAGGGGCAGTTGCCCCTCGGGGGGTCGCGCGGGCCGCCTCCGCCCTCGAGGACAAAGGTGTCCCGAGGCCGTGGCTCGTCCCTGGCCCCCCGGTCGGCGGGGGCAGGAGCCCCCTGGGTCTTCTTCCAGAGGTCGTCCTCCTCCGCCCGAGCGTACTTTTTGAGTACGTTGAAGAGCTCGTCGGCGGTGGAGGGGCAGCTCCGGGAGAGCCTCCGATGGAGCTCCCCCGGGAGGATCCCACTTTTGCACGCTTCGATGACCGTAGAGTCGAGGACGTGAGCCACCTTGCTCTTCACTTGGGCGAAGCGCTTGAAGAAGCTTCGGATGGTCTCCCCCGTCCTCTGACGAACGGTGTACAGCTGTGAGGAGTCCAGGGGACGCACGTAGTTCCCCTGGAAGTTCTTGCAGAACTCATGCTTGAGCTGCACGAAAGACTTGATGGAGCCGGCCTTCAGGTTGTAGATCCAGGACCGGGCGATCCCGGTGAGGTAGAGGGGGAAGACGTTGCACTGCACCGTCTCGTCCCGCCCAGCCGCCGAGATGCCCGTGGAGTATACCTGCACAAACTCATAAGGGTCGGCCTCACCGTTATAGTGCTCAATGTGCGGCGGGCGATAGGGCCGCGGCCACTAAATGCTCCGAAGTCTGCGGCACAGGGGCTAATTAGCCCCCTGCACTTCCCGGGGAGAGCCCCGGTCGCTGTCTCCTTTGACGGGGGACACGCCCTCGTTATCGAAGTCGGGAAGCGGCCCGAGAGGTCCGCCGGAGTGGCGGTAGCGACGCTTCTCTTCCCGGCCGGGGCTGAGTTCCCAGACATCCAGGCTCTCCCCCGGAGAGGCTGGCTCCTCGGCGGGTCTCTTCCCCCGACCGATGCGAGAGCGAGGCTCTCCGCGCCCGCGGCCAGGGGGAAGTTCTTCCCCGTGCTTGGGTGAATGCATTCGCTCAACCTCCTCCCGGGAGAAACGGACCTAGTCCGCCAGGGGCACCCTCGGGGGCGGCCCCGGGGGAGGAGGGAGCACATGCTCTGTAGCTGCCGGCCCGAAGGCTATCGGGGCCGGCTGGGGGGAGCCCCCTGTGAAGACCCCCGGAACCAGAAAGGGGGAAGCCCCTGTATCATCCGGAACCGGGGAGGGGGCGCCCGAGGCGATGTTCGGAACCGAAGTGGAGGGAGCCCCCGTGGCGACGACCGGAGCCAGAAAGGGGGAAGTTCCTGTAATATCCGGAACCGGCGAGGGGGGAACCCCCGCGGCGACGTCCGGAACCGGGGAGCTGATGCGGGGGGAAGTCCGCTGAGGCACGGGAGCTGCTCTGTCGACCGCCCCCGGTGCGGTAAACGCGACACGCGGGGCGGGACTGGCTCCCGGCACAAGGAAAACCCCCGGCATGTATTGGGCCCCCGACCCTGGGAATTGGCCCCGAACGGGGTATCCCCCCGGTGCCACGATGGGCCCGGGCATGAAGTACCCTCCCGGCACCGAGAAGGGCCCGGGTGCCGGGAAGGGTCCGGACGTATGACCCGCAGGGGGAGGGTACCCCCCGCTGGGGTCATACGGGGCGGATAAACCTCCGGAGACCGGAGGGACCGCCGGGTGACCCATAAACGGGGGCATGGTCCCCGGATATGGGTACGGCGCATATGTGGGGGCCGGTGGCTGCGCCAACACGCAGAGCAACTCATCCATAGGGCACTGGGCGCGGAGCTGGCCCTCCACTAAAGCCTCGAGTAGGGCGTCCCAGGGGGCCGGGGGAGCCGTCGGGGGGAGACTGGTCCCGGCCGAGGTTCCCGCAGTCACCGGGAGCGACCCAGAGGTACAAGCACCTAAGTTAAGAGGGAAGGTGGGAGGCGGTACCTAGGTCTGACCGCCTCCGGGCGGAAGCGCCGGGACAGTCGTGTCCCGGACGGGCGGCGCCGGGTCTCCGAGACAGGCGTCACCGGGAAGGGCGCGGGCCCTTGTTCTTGGGGGAGCCATGGCGTCTTGTCACGAATCCCCACAGACGGCGCCAACTGTCGTGGTATTGCGAATACCCCGGCAGGTTTTGTGGACGATCCTAGCGAAGAAAACGCGACGCGGGTTGACCGGGTGACCGATCCTCCCCCGCCGGACAAACACAACAGGTGACACGAGGATTTATACAGGCTCGGGTCCCGGTGGGGACCCTAGTCCTGTCGGCGTGCTCCCGACCGGAGTCGGCTGGGGAGGCTCTCGGGGAGAGGCTTCCGGAGCACACCTGTGAGTTTTGACTACTCTAGCAATAATGAATAACTTGTTCTTACAACAGGGGGTACAAGGGCTATTTATAGCCCCAAAAAGAAGCAAAAAGACTAAACTACCCCGGACGCCACCGTCGGATTGAGGGGTAGCAACGTCCTTCTCCCGGTCAGGTGCCTCGGATGCTTGACAGGTGGCCGCTGATTCCCGAGGCACTCCTCGCGTGACCTGCACGTGATCAAGAACCAAAGACTTTACCTTTAGAAGGGCGACAATGCCTGGGACAGGCATCGGAGGCCACATCCCCGGGCAGATGGCGGCGCCTGGGACATGCACCGGAGGCAATGTGCCCGGGCGAAAGGCGGCGCCCGGGACATGCACCCCGAAGGCAATGTCCCTGGGCGAAAGGCGGCGCCCAGGATATGCCCCGGAGGCAATGTCCTCGGGCGAAAGGCGGCGCTCAGGGCAGGCACCAGAGGCCACGTCCCCGGGGCAGGCACCGGAGGCAATGTCCCTGGGCAAATGGCGGCGCCTAGGATAGGCACCAGAGGCCACGTCCCCGGGCAAAAGGCGGCGCCCGGGATATGCCCCGGAGGCAATGTCCCCAGGTGAAAGGCGGCGCCCAGGACATGCCCCGGAGGGAATGTCCCCGGGCCAAAGGCGGCGCCCGGGGCAAGCACCAGAGGCCACGTCCCCGAGCGAATGGCGGCGCTAGGGACATGCCGGCGCCCGGGATATGCCCCGAAGGCAATGTCCCCGGGCGAAAGGCGGCGCCCGGGACATGCCCCGGAGGGAATGTCCCCGGGCCAAAGGCGGCGCCCGGGGCAAGCACCGAAGGCCACGTCCCCGGGCAAATGGCGGCGCCCGAGATATGCCCCGGAGGCAATGTCCCCGGGCGAAAGTGACGCAACTTACCTGGACTTGGTCTCGCGGAGATTTCCCCCAACAGTAAGCAAAATGATCGGCACAGGCGATGGACATGAAAGAATGCAAGCACTTCTGATCTCTTTTTTTTTTTTTTTTGGCTAATCTTTCTTTTCGTGCGGCTCTTTTTTATGCACTTGCCTTTTTCTTTTCTTTTTTTACAAGAGTGCTGCAAAGGATGGATTACAACTCAAAATTTAAGAATTACGCACAAATCATATCACAATACTCTCGGCAGTTTAGCAAAGATGCTCTGCAGAAACTTCCAATAATAATTTGGGGCTCTTAGAGACCTCAAACGCAAAAACTTATAACTAGGAAGTTGTACCTCTTTTCTTTCTCATCAATTTGAATATATGGAACAACCAATTTGGGGTTTGGAACTAGGAGATATGGCCCCCGAAATACAGGCTGTATAGATTCCTCCGAGATGGAACAGATTAACTTCCAACGCGATTTTCGCCACTAATATGGCTTTTCTGGAATTTGGTACAATGAACAAAGTTGTAGAGCTCTTCGAGAGATACAATTTAGACTATTTAATCGCCCAAATTGGTGTTCAGAAGACAAAGATATTGTCTTTATAAAAACAGAAACGCAAAAGAGAAATCCGAACCGATTGCGACTCGAATTTGGTTTCGGTTTAGAATTGGGATTTGATACTCGACCTAGACCAAGAACACGAATTGACCAGCAATATGACGATGACCACTGACACAAATTCAACAATGCAAAACTGAAAACAAAAATTGCAAAAGGCTCAAAGTGATTTGGACAACGGAAGACTATGATCACAATTTTTTTTTTGTTTTGGCTTCTTCTGGACTCTAGGTAGAAGATGAATGACAAACAGAGAGGATACCTGATGGGTAACCGGAGCTCTGATACCACTTGATGAGGAACGGGGTCCCGATCTTCTAACAGGTAGGGGATAGTTCGATTGGTGGAGACTCGACGTTGACGATCCGATTTTTGACCAGAACCGATCTAGGCCTGCAATCGTTACACCACTGCTCCGTTCGTTATCAACCGTACCGAGGCGCGGTTGACATAGCCACGAAGGCATGTTCCTGCAAGCGAATCGAAGAACACATGCAAGAACACAGAAGAAGCAATCTCGAATTGCAAGTATGCATTAAGATCACGAAGTGTTGGGGTTCCACAAACTGAAAGACGGTGAACTGCGACAGCAGAAAAATTCTAAGCAAAACCCAAGCCTAACAATGACGGCTACGAGGTTTTAATATGCGAGAGGGGTGGCATCTAGGGTTTGGGGCGCACCCCCCCCCCCCCCCCCCCCCCCGCGGGATACACAGGCCAAGGCCCAATAGACAGGTAACGCAGCACCGCACGGCCCAACAGAATCTGGTCCCCACTTGTTTCGACAATTGTGATTGACTCAGAAGGATTTTGGACGTGGGACCAGATCTGTTGGAAAGGTCTCGTCGAGGGCTTCTCCGTAATGTACTTGAACGCCCCAAACGGAGTTCGTATGCATCTACTACGCCCATTTGAAGACAGGCTGCTCCGCCGTGGCCGACCCGGACTCCAGCTCGCGGTAGACTTGATTCCCGACCCGTCTTGGCGCAAAGTGACACCCTCGTTGATCAACACCATGATTCCTGAGCACAAGCACAATATTATTAGGTAGTAACTCGCTCTTGTCAATATTCTCTCGTGTACTAAGAAACGAGCTCACCTGGTGATTTAGTTGACGTGCACGTGCCTTTGTTATTGGTCCTTGCACAACGGGTGTTGGAAGAATGGACGCATTGTCCTCATCACTCGGAATTCTCTTCGTTGTTTAAATTGTCTTGCCTTGGGCCATTTCAAACGGGAGTGTCGTTCTTTGGCTCGTGTTTGAATTGTTTTAATTATGGACACCTAAGGCATTCTTGTCTGAAGCGTCCCTTGGTTTGGAAGAGGAAGAGTTCTTCTGTACCCCAGGCTTCTTGTGTTAGTGGAATTGGTGCAGTTGCCTCTCCTTTCGCGCCTCTTTCTGGGGTATCTTCCTTGGATCGAATAGCTAGATGGTGTCCTTCATTTGGAACTGATTTAGATCTAGCGGCCAGGATGGCCTTGAGCAAGGGTAAACGTGTTCTCTGTTACTTCGATAATTTCTCTGAGTTTTTTGGGTTTCATGATAACACTGCTGTCAATCATTACGTCGCTCAGTCTCCCTCCACTTCTTCTTCCACTTCTGATTACTTTGTGCTGGCGTCCTATTTAGCCACTGTTCTTATGGTTAATTCCATCAAAAACATGGCAAACTACTGGGTGAATCCTGCTCCATTCCTAAGAGATGGTTTGGAGGAAATTGTGGTTCAAAGTTGGCCTCTTCGCGTCAGGTTTGTTTCTACTAGAAGCGAGACTAATGAGAGCACTGCAATTGTCAGTCTTGCGTCGGATGCTGTGGCTCCAATTCAAGTGATCAGAAATTATTTCCAGAATACGAGAGAGATTCCAGCTCATGTTTATCCTTTAGGTTTGGGTGATGCCTCTGCTCACTTTCAATCAACTCTTCAAAGAGACATTCTTCTGGATGAAGGACTTCATGTGGAGGCTGATTTCTTGCTTTTTCTTAACCGCCATAATGAGGGTTTCAATGCTAGAAGAGTTAGCTTTAATCATGTAGTTTGGTTATTGCTTTTAAACTTCCCTCTTGACTTCTGGTCTATGCAAACTCTTAGCAAGGCTATTTCTTCTTTTGGCTTTCTTAAAGAATGGGATAATGACTATCAAAGATCTGGTGATAGATCTCATGCTTTGGTTAAATGCTTAATGACTTCGTTAATTGATATTCCCCGTTACCTGGTTATTTCTGAGCCCAGCGAATTGTTAGGAAGAAGCTGGACTGTTCAAGTGGTTATATGCTATTCTCGTCCGACTGGGGCTTTGGCGAGAGATGAGGATGATCCTGAGGATCCTCACCCTGATTTGGATAATGTTGAAAATAACCCTGATGATGATTAGAATATGAATCTTGATGATGATCCTGCTGAAGATGATCCAGAGAATAATTTGGATGCTGGGGATCCTGTTTGGGATGCTTTGGTCCCTCAACAACCAGAAGCCTAGGATGCTTGGAGAGCAAATGATAATTCTTCATTTTCCTCTGGATCTCCCTCTAAAATTGTGATTGATTTCGAAGATGGTTCTCTTCGCTTTATCACATCCCAAAATTTGACTCCTGTTAAAATTTTTATGCTAATGTTGAGTAATGCTAAGTATTTTTGTAAATTGCCACTAGTTAAATTTTACTTGTATAAATGTATATGTATATGTGTGATGCCATATATGTAAGTAAACGTGTATAAGAAGAAAAATCTGAAGGAGACTTGAGGTAAAGATGAAGAACAAGGAAAGGAAAAAGATAAAGCTTCCTGTAGAAGCTTGAACTCCAGGATAAGTTTGAAGAAAATACCACACACATTGTGGATGTGGTGAAATATCAAGCAGTGAAAAGGAGAGGTAAATACATGTACATGCAGCTGCTTGGACACTGGTGTAAAGGTGTACATGTATGCAGTGAAGGATTATACATGCAGCAGCCACAACAATCTCTACTTCTTCTGTCCTGTGAAGCAGCAGCAGCAACAACCGTGGCAACAGCAGTAGCAGCAGTGGTTGCAGCAGCTCGAGATCATCCCAGGTTAGGAAATCCAGCTCGAACCTTATGCATTATTTGATCAGCATGTTCTCTAGTAGTTTTACGACCGATCCTTGATCTTCTCCGGCGAGTTTTCCGGCCAGAACGATGACGAGTACCACGGCGGCAACAGAAGTATTTAGTTTACTAGTTTTACTCTACTGTAGTGTGCCGGATTAATTTTAGTTGGTCGAATCTTCAGCTAATACTTCATAGGACTCCAGGGATAAGTATTAGAAGTCTATAGCAACCTTTTGTGCAGACGCTAGCGAGTCGCAGCGGTGAGAATCACACCGGCGACGAGTTTTGGGAGCTCGAGGCACCGCCGCGGTCGGGAAAAACTTGCATCAATCAAATTACCTAGCTATTGTCCAAATTGATTGGGCAATTAACCTTCTTACCACCCCAGAAACTTCCCTGCCAAGTTTGGTGAAGCCCGGTGGCCGTTCGCCGGCGAATTTCGAAGTCCTGTCTCCGGCAACGGCGAGACGTCGCACTGGTGAAATGAGCACCTTCATCAAATTACCGGCGGGTACACCAAATTGGATTCATCCTCAACATCGTAGAAGTACCTGTTGGTGATTTCACTGCCTCGTCTTCTCCAGCACCGGCGAAGTCGAAGAATTGCCCTGTTTCCGGGACCGCACCGTGGAGAGAAGTCTCGGTGGAGCCATCATTTGAATTTCCACTTTAATTACGTTAAATAAATGCTTTATATTCTCACCGGCATGTCGTCGACCAGATTCCGGCCGTCGCCGTCGATCTCGACACCGGCCGTGCCACTCCAGTAGCGCCGATCGTGAACTCCGGTCGCCGATCAACAGGAGCCACTCAAATTGATCGCCAACGAAGTGGATGGAGCCTCTGGTGCAGTGGCCTCAAGATGGACCTCAACCACCGTCGAAGTCGCCGCCGACGAAGACCTCACCGCCACAGACCACCGTGCGCTCCGAATGCCAGCCAAAGTCAGCCGAAGGCGTTTGTTTTGTATGCTAAATGTCAGCCGCTGATGCTCATTAGGTCAGCCGACTAGTTTTAGTGCTTTATTTCAAATTCTAACAGTGTCATTTTATTTATTATTTTAATTAGAGTCTCACCATATAATTTATATTTCATAAAAGTCCTTTGTTAGCCCAGAATTAATAAAAGAGTTAATTTCCCAAATTGAAGTATATATATTAAATTGATATATAAACCCTAAAAGTGCCAAATCACCTTAGAAAGCTAGGAATATGATTTAGCTTGAATACTTAGAACCCTTTGCCTATTTTACACTTAATTGTCTTCAGGATCTAGGTCAAATTTGGCCTCTAAGGCTTATTAATCAACCTTTTTACCCTTTTAAAAAACGTCGTTCTTATTTTACCATGATTTCGTTTTGTTTCGTTTTCGATTCATAATGAGATCCTTTTACGGTCTGATTTATTCGATTAATTATCGCAACAACTTAAGTATAATCATGTTAGACCCTCAGCATGCATTTTATCTTATTTGTCAAATACTTAATCATATTTTGATCAATAGTGTACTTTAATTATAAATAGGACATGAGATATCTACTGTTAAGGAGCAAATTGCCAAGACCATACCAAGAGAACCAATCCTAGAGGAATGAGGCAAGTCAATTGAACTTGATCATTTAGATTTAGAAAGTTATATTGTAGTTGAGAGAAGAAACTTTTACAATTGCATTATGCAGTTGAAATATATGATATTTTGATGATTATCCTATTAAAGAAAATGGACTGTGTGCCATATAAGAATTTAATCATAAAGGAAAAATATTCGGGTAGAATGGATTAGAATGTTGATGGTGCATGAGGCACAGGGGTATTGTGGTTAAGTTCTTTACCCGAACACTTAAAGACTAAACCATTATGCTTTAACTTCCAGTGACATGTTACCGTACTAACCACAAGCCTGGTATAGGACAGGTATGACCCAGTAACTTTGTCAAGTACTTAACTCAGCTCTGCATGGACAGTGGGGTATGAAAGTAATGTTGATGTGTATATGAGATGTGATCCCTCCATTGACCCACTGCTAGACAAAGGGGAGTACCCTACCGCAGACTAGCACTAGGAAGGGATCGGGGTAGGGGTATAACCCGCTACAACGGCTATAATTTTTATTTGATGCATGATAAGACCTTAGCCGGGCAGAGCTAAAGTTATTACAAGACAATGAGAAAAGCATGTGAGCTTCAACTCAGTCGCACACAGTATTGTTGCGTGTATGTGCGCTGACAGTAGTAGTCAAAGTAAATTGTGGGAAAAGTAGTACTCCTCTGCAAAGTGTAAAGAATGTATTCGAATACTCCGTACCCTCAGATTAGGGTATGTCATGGTCAGTGAATTATCATGTGGTTAAGCACAAATAGATTTCCAAATTTTATTTTAAAACTATTAAGTTCAACCTTGAAAAGCTGATCAAAAATGGATAGGTTATATTCTTGTTAAAGTGAATAGCAGAGTTGTAACATCCTGAGTTTTGGGGTGAAAAGTTTCTTTCTTAAAAGTACTGCATGCATGTATCCCTGTAGTAGTAGCCAGATCAGTTGAACTCTAATCTCTCCCAAACCCTAAAAATCTCCAAATCTATTCTCTAGATCCAGATCAAGATCTGACCATCCAGATTTAACCTACCAGTTACCCTGAAGATAAAAGTCTTCAGGAGCCAGATCAAATTCTGACCCTAACTCTCAGTATCTAAGTCTCTTTCTGTTTTCGAAAACAGGAAATTCAGATTTACCCTAAGTACCCCAGATTCCAGATAACTGAGTTATCATGGGTTAACCCTATCCAGACTTATGTATCTATTGGAATATGTTCCTAGGTATACCCTCAACTTACTCCAAAAAGTTGGGAACCAGATTGTTTCATCTAAACACTTTTCGCAGTTTAGTCCAAATTTTACTGCGAATAAGTCCTTTTCTGTTTACCTGGAAGCCTGAAAAGGCTAAAATTCACAAATCAACTCAAACCTCAGAATTCCTTCAGGGAACACCTCCCAAATGCTATTTGATACATATTTCCCTTCTGTCTAGACTTCAAAATCTCACCCCAATTACCAGAATTCGAGATCGACAAAATCCAGATCTATTTTACCCTATTTTCGAAAATAGGTGAAATCCCTCAAATCTTATCAAATTTTCTCCAAATTTGAGCTGGATGAGTACTAATAGAAATGTTATACTCAGCCATGAAATCAAATTCCAGATTAAACCTCTCTAAGACAGAAATTACAAATCAATCCAGATTTCAAATAAGAATCATTGCATTTTGGTCCCTGGTTCGACCAGAGGCACTGTACACGACCAGCAGCCGTGCACGACCGCGACCACCGCGCTGCCACGCCAGGAACTTCGTCGCCGGTGAAGTCCCGTGGTCGCCACCCTTGCCACTGCGTTCCTGCCACGCGTGCGCACGCCGTTCGCCACCGTGGAGCCACCGCGGCCGCACCAGCATCGCCGATTTTGCCCGCGCGCGCACGCCATTGCTGCAGCCACTGCAGAAGCTTTGCGCCACGTCGCGCGCATGCCTTGGGGGTGCATCACTTCGCCTTCACCTCCACCAGAGCAGCAGCGCAGCTGACACGACCGGTGAAGACGTCGCTTCGCCGCCTGTCATCGCCACCGGTCACTTCCCAGTCGATTCAAGCCGGCTTCAACTCCCCGTGCGATTGTAGACGTTGGGAGCCCCCGCAGCCTCACCTATTTAAACCCCCTGGACTAGCAACCATCTTACACACCTGCACACCAGCAATCAGTCAAACTTGCTGTGTCTTCTTCTTCCCCGGTGAGCAGCAAAGAGGGAGCACGGTGCCAAGCTTCCCCACTACTTCATTCTCCAATCCAACACCCCCAGTGAGCTTCCCTCATCTCCCTCATGCTTCTCGAGCTTGGAATTTAGTCTAAATACCCTCAGTCGCCGGCAATTTCAGTTTTACTCCAGTAGCTCCGGCGAGCAATTAATCTCATTCCAGAATGAATTGATCTTAGAGCCAGTAATCAAATATGCTCAGTAGACCTTGCTTAACATCCCTAAGCAACCAAAATCGACAGATTTGCTAAAATGTGAAAAACCCCAAATTGGAACTTTGCTTGTGAACTGAGCTTGCTGTTCAAGCTTTTCTGGTGCATTTCTAGTTAATCTAACTTCACCAGTAGCTTACTTATGCCCCAGAGACCCTCCTCAAGCAAGGAATTAAGTTTATTTGCCCTAGATCAAAAATGCCCAAATCAGGTTTGAGTTAATCTTTTCTCCGGCCAATATTCCCTAAATCCAGCCAATCCAGCCATAGAAACCTTGCCATCTAGATGTTTTGGACCATTTTGAGCAACTTTGTCTTCTACCACGACCCCTAATTCGGCCTAGAACAGGAGTTATGGCTATGCCCTAGTTGCTGCACTGTTTGTGCTGCAGGTACTCCAGGCCAGTCAACTTCTTCGCTGGTTTTCATCATTTTCCAGCCATTTTCAGCCTTGGATCCTGTTGAATGAATTGTTCCTGTTATCCATGCCTACCTCCCAGACAAAGTGGTGCATCATTTGGAGCTCTAGATCAAAAGATATGGCAAGCCCTAGTTTCTGGCCATGTCAAGATCAATGCCAGAGCATGTCAGCCAGTGGCATTAGCTCTTTTCACCTCTTTTCAGTTGTGCAAACTGGAAATAACCTTGTCCCTTAGACTTGTGGAGTTGTGCTCTACATTTTATTCTACTGCCACAAGTTGAGATAACCCCTCTATCATCCATCGACCCTATGTCGATGCCTTGAACCGAATGTCGACCTAAAGACGTTCGCTGTTTTTGAGCGAACCAGTCGCAACCTTGATACCATTCTGATATTTTGAGACATTTGGAACCTTGTAGACCTTCAACAACTAACCTAATCCTAATCAATTTCTAACCTAATCATCTCAGAATCATCAAGACTTCATCTTTGCATTATTGCATATAGTATAATAATGTATTGAAAAGATTGTGATTATTGGTTATTTGTTTGATTGGAGAGCAGATCAAGAGCCCCAGTTCGAGGACTTCACTGTTGACCCGACATCAGCTGCTGTATTTTACGACGCGGAAGGCAAGTCATATTCTTGGTCACCTCGAACCTATATTTTAAGAGTTGCTATAACATAACCTTGAATATAGATAATATTGCATGAGAAAGATTGGAAATGGTTGATTTATGAATTGGCAGTACTGGACTGGTTATCTGTGAAATGTGAAATAAACAAGTTTGAGCCATGAACTATTATATATATTTATATACTTATATTCATGAAATAAAACCCCTAGCCGTGACCAGGAAATGGTATGGAATGGTGGTAGCACTGGAGGTGCTAGACTGCAAAGGATGTGCAGGCACTGAAGGTGCAGGGTTGTGGATGGTCTGGTCACTGGCATATAAGGACTAGAACCTTGTGTTGTGCGTCTAGTGGCATGAACAAACGTACTAACCGCAAGCCTGGTATGGGACAGGCCTGGACAAGTACTTATGTGAATCGTACATGAAACCCCTGCATGAGATGGAAAGTAATACACTTAACTCACGGGGTTCAGCTCCTCCACGTATCACTGAATGTGATTTGATCAAGCACGTTGACCCAGTAATGGGAAGAGGCTTCTGGGTGGGGGTATAGCCCGCCACAACTGCGGTTTGTGTGAAGAAAACTGCAGGGTCAGGGGTGAATTGTAAGTGAAACATAACAAAAGTTCCTGTTATTTCCACCTTGCCGCTCACAGTATGAAGTGAGTCAGGGGTCCAATCATTCTGATAGGATGGGCTTGAAAGTGGAATATCTTGCGGGTAAATTGGTACCTCTCTGCAGAGTTAGAAATGTATTCGAATACTTCGTGCTCCCGAGTTTTAGGAGTCTGCTACGGTGGATTAAATCCACGGGGTGTGACACAAGTATTATTTTTCTAAATAAAATATATTAAATCAAGATTACCCAAATGACATGTGTTGTCATGATAAGGAGTGCTCCCGTGGGCGGTCATGTGTTGACGTGTCGCGGTAGTGCTATAATTTAGTGAACATGAATGACGATATTATATTATAGAAAGGTGCTGCCATGAGTTGAGCCAGGAAAGAGAAAGATTATTTTACAAATATCCATAATTCTTGACTAGTCTAGGTTCATATCATCTCTACTATATGTATCTACTCTTACCTATGACTTGCTGAGTACGAAAGTGCTCACTCTTGCAACTTACAATTCAGTAGATGGAGCGTTCTACAACCAAGACGAAAGCATGGAGTACTTCGTGGATCCAGAAGGAGGAGCGTCAGTCCCGTCGTTTCCCTGATGTGTGTTGTTCTGCCGTCCACTTCTCTTTGTGGGTGGGTCACCTACCTTCTGCTGTGTAGATGTTATTTTGCTAAACCTGTATGCCGCGAAGGCATTGTAATCCTCCGTATGTAATATTAAGGCCAGCAGGCCACACTGCTTAAATATTTTGTAAGTGACTCTGTTGCAATATGATATACTCCTGTGCTTGACTTATCCTGGGAAGTCAAGGGTATGTGTATGCTAGGCATATAAGGGACTAGCTGCAGCGAGCTAGGTCTCTACAGGAGTAGTCGTTGTCCCAGTTTCGGGGCGCGACAAGAGTACATTTTTGCAACTACCATATTGAAATAAGAAATCATAAGCTGATTTAAAATGAGTAACTTTTTGAGCATTCTATTCTGCTATGAATTCTTGAATATGTATATTGTGCATTTGCCTCAATTGGCTTGCTGAGTACCCTGTACTCACCCCTGAAGTTTCAAATTGATAGAAGAATATGAAGAAAACCAAGAACTACTTGAGGAGGAACCAGCTCCGCTCGAGGGCGAGTTTGATCAGCTCTTTTGAGGTCATGGTTCACGGCCGAGTTCGAATGTGGGAAGGGCTGTCGTATGCATGTAACATAAATAAATTGTGACCATCGTGGTCTCTTTTGTGAGACTGTACTTTATCGTTGTATAATTAAATGTTTATGAGCTGTGGTTGTGATATACACTCTATGTACAACTATATCCTGGGGAGTTGTTGATGAGGACATCACTTCTTCAGATACACGCACCAACCATAATCCTCCGCTTGTTACACAAGGATCAATAACGCGCAGCAAAGCCTGATTGTTGCATTGCCAGATGAACTCGTTCCTAAGTTTATATATATATGGTTTTGCGAATGTTTTACTACCTAATAGTGATAATATTGTACTTAGGAACCATGGAGAGGACCAGCAAGGACGCAAGGACCAGTAAGGAGCCCAAGTCGAGTTGGAGTCTGGGATGGATTCGAGTTGGAGTCCAGTTCGGCCATCCAGGAGCAGCCTGCCTTCAAACGACCAGAACTCCCTCATACGAAGTCTGATTGGGACGTTCTTATAGTCCACGGAGAAGCCCACGACGAGATCTTTCCAATGGATCTAGCTCCACGTCCAAATTCCTTCAGGATCGCCGGTAATTGACAAAACAAGTTTCAACCAGATTCTGATTAGGCCTAGTCGATGCTGCGTCACCTTTTTGGTTGGGTCAAGGCCCATGTATCGAGTTAGAGTCCGAGTAGGGAAAGAGTCCATGTCGGTTTCAGGTTTCTTTACCTGGCTACCAACCTCTTTTACCTCCTCTATATAATCTGGCCGAACCATTAGAGTTATGCAGGTTTTGTTTAGTCATAGTCTTTCCTTCGTGAAGCTATTGAGATATTCTTCTTGGTCGGCTAGATCAACATCAATATCTGTATTCGGAACCCCAACTCTTTTTCGTAATTCAATCTATATTTGTAATTTCAGATTGCTTGTTTATCTTGTTCTTGCTTGTTCTTTGATTGCTTACAGGAATAGATCTTCGTGATCAGGTCGATCGTGCTTCTAGTTCGGTCGATAACAATCCGAAGTTGGTTCAGCGATTGCCAGGGCGTATCAGTTGTGTACGGTTGGTAGCCGGATCGTGAGAGCCGTCTTCACAAATCGATAGTTGTTGTTCTCATCGAAATATCGGACCGCTCACGTCACATCAGTTGTACTCCATGGGGTGATTGCCTTGGCAATCCCTTATGGGGAATTCCATCACGGGTTGGCCAGGGGTGTCACATCGTGAGCCCCGGGCGGCCGAGATGGGACACGCTTACTCTTGTTTTATTTGCCATTGTGGAATTTCATTAGGAAGTTAAATTTGCTGCTTTGTTTTCAATGTTCTTGGAGTTTGCTCAATTCCTCTACTCCAAGGAATTCTTCTTCTTCTGGTCATTCCCTATGGGTAGGGAATCAGCTTCCCTCCTTCCAATCCAAGAAAAGGAAGATGGAGGTTTCTTTGGAGGCCTCGGGGCTACGTTGTAGTCCAGGATTAGCGGCTAAATTCAGAGGTTTCAAACTTGGTGCCACTCTACCTTCTGTTTCAGATCAACCTGGTGTCACTTTGCCTTCTGTCCCAGATCTTTCTTTGGAGATGTTGCAGGCTTTTGGATCTTTCTGTGGAATTCCTTCATAGTTAATCTCTAAGGAAAATTTACAAGTGCCAAGGATTATGAAAATCGATGATTAGCTTATACTTCAAGACTTTTTTGTTGACTCATTCTATTTTGATAAAGACTTGGGTTGTATTTTGATTTTGGGATGGCTGGAATTTATGTTTTGTTTCATTGTAACCTGGTTTATTACAATCCTTTGTTGCTTGACTTTCTATTTGATCTATGCATAATTCTAGAAAGTTTAATATTCTTAATTGGAATATTAGAGGGTTAAACTCTCTGGATAAAAGGATTGCTATTCGAAGCAAAATTATGGATGAAAATTGCTCTATTGTCTGTTTGCAAGAAACCAAAGTTGAGTCTGTGGATATTTTTTTGATTAAGTCCTTTT
This sequence comes from Pharus latifolius, assembly GCA_019359835.1. NCBI lineage: Eukaryota > Viridiplantae > Streptophyta > Magnoliopsida > Poales > Poaceae > Pharus > Pharus latifolius. The sequence continues at coordinate 65,596,139 of CM033326.1, read as the reverse complement.
GCCCCAGATTTTGGAATGAATTTGAATTCATTCCTTCGAGTGGCAATTTAGGAGGGATTTTAACTGCTTGGAATAGCATTTTTTCTGTAAGGAAGATGTGGTGTTTAATGACTTCTGGCTAACGGTTATATTGAAACATAAACACTCTGGTGAGCTTTGGATGATTTCAAATATTTATGGTCCTTGTTGTCCTCAGAGGAAGTTGGAGTTTCTTGATTGGTTTAGGAACATTTCGGTTCCTTCCAATTTTCTTTGGATAATTATGGGGGACTTCAATCTCTCAAGGTTTCCTTCTAATAAGAACAAGGGAGTTTTTAACTTTGGAGAAACTGATCTTTTCAATGCGTCTATTAATCATCTTAATTTGGAGGAGTTGATCATTAAAAGAAAGGAGTTTACTTGATCTAATATGTAAGTCCAACCTACTCTGGTTAAAATTAACTGGTTTTTTGTGAATGAAGGATGGTTGAGGGCATTTCCTAACACTTTTGTTACTGCTTCTAGTAGACCTTTGTCAGATCATTTCCCTTGTATAGTTCATATTTCTTCTCTCTTTCCTCATGCCAAGATTTTTAGATTTGAAAACTTTTGGACGCATTGTCATGGTTTTCTGGATGTTGTTGCTGGAACTTGGAATGCGGTTAGTTCTGATGCTAATGTTACCAGGAGAATCAATTCTAAATTTAAGATTTTGAGAAGAATTTTGAAAGGCTGGAGTAAGCAATTCAAGATTTCTCAAATCTATGAGCAAAACTGTTATTTTACTTTGAACTTAATGGATGGTTTGGAAGAATAGAGGGATCTTTCTAGGATGGAATTCAATTTCAGAAACATTTTGAAGTCTCATTTGAAAGATCTTTTAAGAAATAGACATGAGTATTGGAGACAAAGAGGTAGGCTACGATGGGCTAAATTGGGTGATGAAAATACTAGATTCTTTCATTCTGTGGCCTCTAATAATTTCAGAGTTAATCATATTGTCTCTATTAAAAATGATCTGGACATTGAGCTTTTCAACCATTCGGTTATTGCGCAACATCTTTGGTTTTCTTTTAAGGATAGAATTGGATCTTCAGAATTCCAAGGCATGTTATTCAATCTTTCAGAGTTCTATCCTCCTTCTTTGTCTGAGCTTTCTAGTTTGGAGGCGAATTTCTCTTTTCAAGAGATTGATTCTGTTATTTTTAATCTGCCTAGAGACAAGAGTCTTGGTCCAGATGGGTTTAATGGAGCATTCTTTTGGGCTTGCTGGATGATCATTAGACAAGATTTTTATGATCTCTTCCAACAGTTTTTTGAGGGATAGGCTATGCTTTTTAGAATTAATTCTTCCCTTATCACTTTGATCCCTAAGAAAGATGGTGCCAATAAAGTTGCTGATTATCGTCCAATCTCTTTACTCAACATTCTTTAAAGATTATCACCAAGCTTCTTGCTAATCACTTGTAGCAAGTGATCACCTCTATTATTCATTGCAATCAGTATGGTTTTATAAAATCTAGAACTATTCAAGACAGTGTTGCATGGGCTTATAAGTTCATCAATATTTGCAAAGCTGGTCATAATAAAACTATCCTTTTGAAATTGGATTTTGAGAAAGCCTTTGATATGATTGAACATGCTGCTATTATTGAGGTTCTTAAGGCTAAAGGATTTGGTGATAAATGGCTTAGTTGGATTAAGCTGATTTGGAATCTGGATCTTCTAAAATTCTTCTAAATGGGATTCCTAGTAATCAAATCTGGTGTAAGTGAGGAGTTAGGCAAGGCGATCCTTTGTTGCCTTTACTTTTTGTGCTTGTAGCTGATTTGCTGCAATCAATTTTAAACTCGGCCAAGGACAAGGGTCTTCTTAATCTTCCTGCATTAAATGTGGGAAATGAGGATTTTCCTATCGTCCAATATGTTGATGATACTCTTATCATTATGAAAGCCTGCGAAAAAAGTTTTTCTTCTTAAAGCTCTTCTTCATTCTTTCACCATTTCCACTGGATTAAGAGTTAACTTTCATAAATCCTTCATGCTTCCTATTAATTGTTCAGATGATCTTGTTATGAATCTTGCTGGGATTCTTGGATGTCAAGTGGGTTCTTTTCCCTTTAATTATTTGGGACTCCCATTTTTGTCTCTCTAAACCTAAGGTGGAATGTTATAATTTGTTGATTGAAAGAATTGAAAGAAGACTTTCTGGATGGCAATTCTCTTTTCTCTCTTTGGGAGGAAGATTAACTTTAGTCAATTCAGTTATTTCTTCTCTTCCTATGTTTATTATGTCCACGTTTAAAATTCCCCAAGCTGTTCTCAACAGAGTGGACAAAATTAGAAGGGCATTCTTTTGGAGGGGACAATCGACATGCTTTGGTAGTCATTGTCAGATTGCTTGGGACAAAGTTTGTAGACCTAAATCAAATGCTAAACTTGGTGTTATAAATTTAAGAACTCAGAACTTGACTCTTCTGTTGAAATTATTGTTTAAGTACTTTAACAAGAATTCATCTCCATGGGTTCATTTAATTTGGTCTCATCATTATTCGCATTGTCTTCCGTCGGATTCTCAGTTGGTTGGTTCTTTTTAGTGGAAGGACATTCTACGTCTTTTAACCTTTTTCAAAGGCATTTCTAAATGCAGGATTGGGATAGGAGATACTTGTGACTTGTGAAATAATCTCTGGACTTCTGAAATTTTAGCTCATAAATGGACTGAATTGTTCTCCTTTTCTTCACAAAATCTGACTACACATCAATTTTGAAGTTTGAATAGCTTGGAAACTATTTTTCATTTGCCTCTATCGGAGCCGGCTTATAGACAATTTCAGAGTCTATTGTTGCTTCATCATGATAACAGTGGTCTCGCATCTCTGTATGATTGTTGGACTATCTTTGGAAGCAATTCGCATACATTCAAAACCAACAAGGTCTATAAAAGGTTAATGGGTATTGCTCTCTCTCATCCCATTTTCAGTCTCTGTTGGAAGACAAAGTGTATGCTTAAAATAAATATTTTTTTTTTGTATTCTCCTTTGGGAATGCCTTAATACTAGGGAGAGATTAGGAAGGAGAAACTTGCTGATCTCTTCTTATGAGTGTGAGCTTTGCACTGATGGTATTCTTGAATCACATTTTCATCTCTTCTTTGAATGTGCTTTTGCCCTTCAATGCTGGAATCTTGTAGGCATCAGTTGGAATGGAAATTTGGCCAATTCTCCTATGGCTGATTTAATTTGGAAACTTAAAGAAGACAATCCGACATTCAAAGACTTTCTAATGGAAATCATTATGTTGACATTGTGGAATATTTGGAAAATCAAAAATTCCAAAATTTTTAATCATCTGCCTGGGAATCTCATCAAGCGGCAAAAAGCTCTCATATTGGATTTAAAACTTGTTGCTGTTCGTTCTCCTGAAGACATTAGAGAAAAAATTCTTAGATGGGCTGATCTTTTGTAATGAATTATTTGTTTTTTCTTTTTCTTTTGTAATGAATGGCACAAGAGTTAACTCAACAATTTCTCTTTCCGGTGAAATGACAAAACCATATTCAACGGATAACAAATGAGTATGAGATGAAATACACAAACATATAGATTCGTATATGATACAATACATATGCACACGATTCATACTACTCATGTTACGATAAAAATAAGCATAAGCTCAATGTAAATTCATATGACATACACGATGAGCTCCCCATCAACATATGCATCGATGTCAAAACCTCAACAAGGAGCCATCAAACATCAGGATTTAACACATGACATTTCAATTTACAGTTAGCACAAGATTGATGCAACCAAAGAGCTCCCCCTCAATATATGCATCAATATTAAACCATAACCGGGAATCATTGACTTCTAGGGTTTAACAAATAACAATTTAATTACTTGTGCTAAACCGGGATTTATACAAGTTGTCATTTAATCATCAAAACTGTCATTATCCAGATTAGCATCAATCATTAAGGGTTTATCCAAATCGTCATTAATCATCAAAACCTAGATCAACCTAGATCCAACAATATGTTGCATTCATATTTTTGGTCGAAATCTGAGAAAAATATATAGATTTCAAGGACTGAAACTGGTCTTTCGAGCACTGTTCATTCGACCAGAGGTCACTCAAGCACTATTCATTTGACCAGGTACTGTTCATTCGACCAGAAATTTTTCATTCGACCAAATATTCCAACGGCTATTACTAGTCGTTAGAGGTCAAAGCTGGCTGCTAACTGTACTGATTTCCTTCCTTAATCGACCATAACGGCTAGCTGAGAGGTTGGGCTATATATATGTGTGTTTTGAGCAGTATTTCAACACATCTCAAGCTACATTCACATATACACCTTTGAGCAGTTTCTGTACACATTTTTTAGCAGATTTTCTATACATTTTTTAGCAATCTTTCAGTAATTTTTTTAGCAGCTTTTGAGCAGTTTTATAAACACTTTTGAGCAGATTTTTGAGTAGTTTTGTAAACACTTTTGAGCATATTTTTGATCAGTTTTTATAAACACTTTTGAGCAAATTTTGATCAATTTTTATAAACATTTTTGAGGAGATTTCTCTACTGTTTTGAGTAGTTTTTAAAATACATTTGAGTAGATTTCTATACTGTTTTGAGCAGTTTTTAAAACAGTTTTTAAGCAGACTTTTATACTATTTTGAGCAGTTTTTAAAACACTTTTGAGCATATTTCTATAGTGTTTCAAGCAGTGTTTTTAAAATATTTTTTCGCAGATTTCTACATACTGATGAGCCATATTCATATGTACACTTGAGCCAAAGCTTCCTAGAGCTAAAATTTTGATCTGTTGATCAAGTATCATTCTTTGTGATGAACTCGATAGAGGATTTTGGTTTGATTGCTTCTCACTTTGATGGATCACATTATTTTCGTTGGAAGATTATTATGAGTACTTATTTTGAGGGATTGAGTTTGGATTTATGGAGCTTAGTGGAGAAGGGTATGACTTATTCGTTGATTTCGGATAAGGATATTCTCCTCTTAAACAAAAAGGCTAAAGATATGCTTCTTAGATCACTTAGCCATGATGTGCTCGAACTAGTGAGTGATCGTTCGACCGCTCACGATGTTTGGACCACCCTTGAGTCTATATTTGTGGGCACATCTAGCTTTGAGAATGCTAACATGCACTTATTAATGTGGTACTATGAGACATTTGTGATGTTAGAACATGATACACTCTCCACCATATATGATTGCTTGATCAACATCACAAATGAACTCAAACCCCATGGCGCTAATATTTCCAATCTAGACATTTGTAGGAAATTACTTCAGGTGTTGCTAGAGGGTCGCTACAGTGACTTCATAACCACTCTTGCAAACGGTGACCTCTCCGGCACTTCACCGAGCGAGCTCATTGACATGCTTATGTCAAATGAGGCTATGTCCAAGGAGAAGGACATACATTCCACCTCCGAGCATATCAAGAACGATGATTTCATTGCGGAGGATCGGGAGCTTTCTAGCAAGCTCAAAGACGTCATCGACTTGGTTCGCCTAAGCAAGACAAAGGCGAAATCTTGCAAGAAGAGCTCAAAGAAAGATAGAAAGAAAGCGTCAAATTCAAAGTATTCATCTCAAGACAAATCTATATGCCTTATGGCATGTGACTCGACGGTATCAAATACTAACTTCTCTAGTAATGAGCTTATGGGTATGATTGTAGAGTTAAATGACCTGTTTGGCAATATGACTAAAAGCTTTTGCACTTTAAAGAATAACTTCTCATCCTTGAAAGTGCAATATCAAGAGTTGAAAAGCTCTTATGATTCTTTGCTTGCTAAGGATGCTATTAGCTCCACAATTACCTTAGATGTTGGAGTTGTTTGTGACTCGCTTATTGATCCATCGTTTGAGTCACATACTTCCACTTCACATGCTAGTACCTCTTGAAATAACTTAATCGTTAATTCATGGTTAGATTCAAATGCTAGCTTTGTGGACACTAGTACTTCATGTAATAATTTATCTAGTGACTCATCTTTATGCCATGGTGTTAGTACTAGTTGCTCCTCATTTGATATGTCTAGCTCATCTAGTGATTGTAGTGCTATACCCTCTAGTTCATCTACTTGTGATGATATGCCATCATGTTCCCATTCGCATCGTGTTTCATGTGTTGACACGGAATCATCTCAAGTACTTAAAATTGAAAATGATGAACTTAAGACTAAAATAAATAGATTGAGCAATGACCTTACTAGATATCATATAAGTAGTGCTATACTTGTTAAACTCCCTTTAGATCATAGATATTCATTTAAAAAGGGGAAATTAAATCACGCACACTCATCTAGTAAGAGGCATCACATACTTCATCGCACTCATACCATTTCATTTGAAAAACCCTCTCGAACTTCATGTTGCACATGTCACTTAATAGGGCAATATTCGCATGTGTGTGTATCTAACGCTTTTAGAGTTGGTTCTTTTGACTCTTATTTGATTTTTTGTTCTATAAGGGGTTTAATTGCAAAACTAATTGGTTTTCGTTTTCAAAAACCTAAAGATAGAGCCATTTGGGTACCAAAAGACTTATGCAACAAGACTATAGGGCCATATATGGTTTGGGTACAAAAAAGGGCTTGACTCTTTTTGATGTTTTAAACAAAAATGCATTGCATTTTCTCTTTATTCTTTATTGTTTTAATCTTCATGGCCAACTATGCAAAAGAATGAAAATTTAAAACCTATGATATTACATTTTTAGGGGTATCAATTTATAAAGCGTTTCAATTGTCTATTGCACCCTTATATGTGAAATATTTTAAAATTGCAAGTATAAGCTTTTAAAATGAACTTTTTTGTCAAATGTCAAATTTTCATTCAAAAGTACAAAAATCATCAATCCCTATCAAAATGATCTTCAAAATGTATTTAAAAGGTTTTTAGAGGTTTTGGATGAAAAGTGATTTTAAAAATTATTTTTATTAAAAACTAGCCCCAAAATGATCTTCGAGTATCTTGTTTTTTAACCAAATTGGTTTTGAGCGCTAATCAAAATCTATTTGGATTTTGACAAAACTTGTTTTACAAAACTCCTAGATATTATTGCTCCGAAGAAGTTTGAAATTGAAACTTTCTCAAAAGAGTTTTAATTTGAAAGTTATGGGTGTTTGAATCTCACCAGAAAACTTGCTTTGACCCGAAATATCTTATACATGCAAAACATGAGTTTAGCTATTTCTATGGTCTTTACTCGTGAGCTTCAGCTCAAAATGATATGAATAACTCATGTAAACTCTTTCATATCAAAAATCCCATGAAAATCAAATTTGAACTCAATTTGTAAAAGTTTGTTGAACTTCAACCTTCTTACATAAAGATCATTTGACCATAACTCTTGATTGTAAAATCCTTTTTGGAAAATTCTTTTTGAAAAATATATTTCATGCAATGAAAATCATTTCTGCAAATTTTCATTTCAATTGGATTTGATTTGAGCAATAATTGATTCTTTTCACAAATCAAATATGAAATCTGCAAAATTCAAACTTCTCGTGGTTTTTGGCTGATTTGTCATTTTTATATCTTTAAATTGGTTGGCTATTTGAAGAAAGTTTCTACATGATGTCTTATCTTCTATGATTGGTCTTTACTATTAATTTATTTCAAAATTGTTGGAAGTTATTTGCGTGGATTTTCAAGTGCCTTTACAAGTGTAAAATAATTTACTCAAACCTGAAATCTGAAACTTTCAATCTGGTCAACATTTGTCTTTTTCATATCTTATTGTTGGCTCCAATCTTGGCTTCACTGTGAAAGGCAATCTAGTTCCTCATTATATCATTTATCTCCAGAACTTATTTTGGAACTTGTGTACGTATGTTTTTATGATTATAAAGAAGCCACTGGTTTAAGAAAACTTTCACTCAAATTGGATGTCAATCTCTCATTTCTTTAAATGACTAAAATATTTGAATCTTGGATCTCATGGAAAGTGTTTGTGTTGATGTTATTTATCTCTATGAAACTTTTCATGATTTTTGGTGTTTGTTTGGATGTTTTCTCGATTTGATTTCATTTTGTAAGAACTTCAAAAATGAACATAAATAAAATTTAGCCAAATAGTATTCTCTTTCTCCTAGCATGACATGGCCTCAAATTGATTTCATCTCAAATATTTTTTGTTTTAGGCCATAAAGAAGGGAGTTCATGACCTTCATTTTTGTTTTGATTCTTGTCGAACTCACTTTATTTTACAAATAGATCATTTCTATCTCTTGCACAAAATTTATGACCAAATTTGGATGATACATTAAGGGGGAGCAACTTCAAGGTCATTGAATAATTGTATACCCTAATTGTGTATATGTATCAAAATTATGCAAGTGTTTTGGTAAAAGAGTCATTTTCGAACCAAAAGGTGAAAAAGTTTTTGAAATACTAAAAAATGTTCAAAAATGCCACAAAACCTTCAAAATAGGTTTCAAAAATGTTTTCAAATGTTTTGAAAGTTGAAAATTAGAATTTCAAGTTAAAACACTGAATTTCGACAAATTGGAAATTAACTTCGGAATCTTGTTTTGGCCCAAAATGAATTATTTCCATAAAACAAGATGGGTTGAATTTTGAAAAAAACTTTCTACATAAAACACTTAGAACTCCATCACCCGAAGATAGTTCATGTTTAACTTTTCTCAAAAAGATCTACGGTTTTCAAGTTATCACATATCCTAGGTCGCCCGAAAATAACTCTTGACCCGAAAATACCCAAAATGTGCATTTTGTGAATTTAGATATTTGAGATAGATTTTCTTCCATGTCTAGGCTTGAAATAGTATTTCAAATTCATCCAAGTCCAAATATTTCAAAAAAATCCAAGTTTTGTTAAGAATTGAAGATTTCGTGAAAATCTTTTTGCTTTTACCCGCTTTACCCTAAAATCTCTTTTGAGGACCTAAAATCAAGATTTTTTTTGAATAAAATCAATCTAAATTCTATCCATCTAAGTTCCTGACATGATATTTAAATCTATTCTGGAACTTGATTCAACTTTTGAAGAAAACTTGCAAAATCTCAAAATTTCAGAAGATTTAGTCATTTTTCTAAACCATTCGGATGTTGTCCACTCAAAGCTGGACTCTGTCTGACCCTAACGGACTCTGTCCGGCCTATGTGTAGTTGGATGGTTATTAAATCTCTTCGGCTTCTTCTTCTCTTTCCTTTTCCTTGGTCAGATCTCGGCTCCCCTCTCTCCGTATTTTGCATTTCTTCATGATTCATGTGATGGTGTTTGGAAGGCTTTTGATTTTTCATATCAGAACAAATATGATTTTCATGAAATTGGAGCATGTTCAAAAGGATTCTCAATTTGAGTACTCTTTGTGGAGACTTGAGCTCTTCATTAGGTCATGTACTTTTCTCCTAACTTTGTGACCTAAAATTGTTTCTGTCAAACCTCTTTTTAGCATATCTTTCATTTGTATATTTTTGGTGATTAATGCCAAAAGAAGGGAAAATTTTTGTGAGGATTGAAACTATTATTTCCTATTGAGTTTGGTATAAACACTTCAGAACTTTTCTTATATCAATCGACTTTAAAATTGGAAAGGTTGACACAATTCTTCTCACAAAATTACTCAAGAAAAATTTCCTTGTGTGTCAAATATATATTATAACATTACTTTTGGTTCTACTAATGAATCTTTTTGTCAAGAGTTTTGTGAGATGATGCTTAAGCAAGTCGAGATGCAAATGATTGGAGAGCTAAGTTACTTCCTTGCACAACAAATTAAGCAACTCAAGAATGGAACGTTCTTTAGTCAAATCAAGTATGTGAAGGATTTGCTCAAGAGCCTTGAGATGGAAGACGCTAAAGCTATTACAACTGATCTCATGGCCACAAATGGACATCTTGATATAGACGACAATGAAAAAGCGGTTAATTCTAAACTCTATCGATCTATGATTGATAGTTTGCTTTATCTTACCGTATCTAGACTCGACATCATATTTAGTGATTCCTTATGTGCTAGATTTCAACCATCTCATAAGGAATGTCATCTGATTTTCATTAAAATAATCCTTAGGTATTTGAAATGCTATCCTAGGATAGGTCTTTAGTATCCGAAAATTACAAACTTTGAATTACTTGGTTATTCGGATTCGGATTATGTGAGTTGCAAGATCTATAGAAAAAGTACATCCGGTAGTTGTTGTGCTTAATTTTTATGGATAGAAACATCTTGTTGGATTATGGAATTGCCTTCGAAAAGATGCCACTCTTATGTAATAATGAAAGTGCCATAAAGATTGTAAACAATTCGGTTCAAAACTCTCGGACAAAGCATATTGATATTCGGCATCACTGTGTAAGAAATCTTGTGGCAAAAAGAGATATAGAGATCAATCATGTAAAGACAAACATGCAAGTAGCGGATATTTTCACACCAAACTATTAGATGCATCTAGATTTTGCATGACTAGAAGTGAATTAAATGTCATAGATATATCTGTTGTGTGTTGATTATCTTGTTATCCTTCTATATACCTTGGGTGTATTTTCAAAAATACTTACAACTTTTCTTGAGATCTTGTTTTTGAATAAAAACAATTTCAAGTAAAAATCAACATTTCTTGGAACCTGTTACAACTTGTTTTAGCAAACTTAGTAAATAAATCAATGACTCCGAAAATATTTCTCGTCACAGTTTGAGTTCTCACCCCTTCTTTTTTGTGCTTGATGACAAAGGGGGAGAGATATTTGAGATCATTGATATTTGGGAGAGATAATTGAGATAGTTGAAGTTTCATGTATGACTTGATTGAACTTGTGCTTCCACTTCCCACTTCACATTCTCTTAATCGTCATACATGTCTCTTGACTTAAATGATTAAAAACTTTGCTTAGTTCTGAAATATTATTGCATATATTAAGGGGGAGCTGAAGAATCTATTTCGGGATTTATGGAGATTGTTGTCATCAATCATCAAAAAGGGGGAGATTGTTGGATCTAGGTTTTGATGATTAATGACAATTTGAATAAACCCTGTTTTAGTAGAAGTAAATTGAAATGTTATTTGTTAAACCTTGAAATCGATGTCTCCCTTGTTGTGGTTTAATATCGATGCATATGTTGAGGGGAGCTCATCATATCAGTCATATGTGCTTACATCAAGCTTTTGCTTACCTCTTATCATGTTTGGATCTATATGACTGTATATTTCATCTCTTACCCTTTTGTGGTTTATCAAAAATGGTTCTGTCATTAAACACCATAAAGGGAAATTGTTGAGTCAACTCCTTTGGGAGTAATTTCTTTGGTGATTAATGACAACCCAACTATGAGACTAACGTTGATTAATGAGTGTATGTGTTGTAGTCTCAAAGTGTATTGCGAGATGAAAGCAAACAAGGGCGTATGGAGAATGATGTTGATATGAGCCACCTTGAGCGAGGTCAAGCCTCACCGTAGGTAAAATATAAGATTAAGGATCATTTTCTTAGGATTTTATCAGTCTCGATGTTTGGAGATAGACCGAGTTGATAGTTTCTTTTTGCTAGTTTAACCGTACTATTAAGAGGGGTCGGAAACTAGTAGCTTGAGTCGATCTAGTGTAGAAGATCAAATGCATTCATATCATATTGCACTAGTGCTTATTCACCTCTTGAATTGTTAGAAAACAAGTGTAGTTGTTTTAATTAGAGATAATATTTGAAAACTACACTTAGTCGTGGTCGCACAGAGCAAACAAACTGATTCAGTACTAGAGCTAGTCGTGGTCGTATATGCACAAATTGGCCGTATCACTATTTGGAGCTGGTCGTAGTCGTAGAAGTTCAAACTAGTTGTACTAGTACACAACTCGAATACGGACATTCAACCACTTGCTATCCGACCAGATATTCGACCAGTGTCTTAAAGTTCTTCAATCAAAACTGGTCGTGGTCTATGCTAACTGCAGCATGCATATCCGCGTGGACACAGACAATTGCATTTGTATATAGCCTCAAATCAAGGTTGAGTAAAATTCCTAAGTCCTGTTTTCGGTTTGCACAGGCCGAACATTGTCCGGCCTATACAAAACCTTTTAAATATATGCAAAATGAAACCAGAGACATATGAATCCGTCCGGATGCATCTGTCCGGAATAGGCCAAACATTGTCTGTGATGGCCGAACATTGTCTCTGATGACCGGACAATGTCCTACCAGTACAAATTTTTTTAGCCTTAAGCAAAAAATGAACTAGAGACAAATTTTTTTGTCCGGGTGTATTTGTCTGGTGTGACCGGACAATGTCCGGCCTATACAAACTCTGTCTTGGACTAAAATCCTAAAAGTGAACCAGAGACATACATTTGTCCGGGCTTTTGGTCCGGACAAAAGAGGATTTGTCGAATTTTTTTGCCTAATAACCCACAAAAAAAACAAATTCAAAAACTAGCCCGGACCTTTAAAATTTTTCAAAAATGGCCCTCAGTCGCGAAGTGTACCGCGCGACTGATCTTCAGTCACCAGCCCAGCTGGCGACTGAAGACGTGGCACGGCCCATATGCACCCGTCGGCCCAGAACTGTGCCACGAAAAGAGGTATATTACTATGCCACCGCAACAAATTACATAAGTCAGTTCTAGTGTATCTGGTTAAGATGTGGCACTCCCACCCGAGAGACCCGGGTTTGAACCCCCTCACCTTTTATCAAATATATTTCAGTCGCTAGCCGGGCTAGTGACTGAAATATTTGGTAAAAAATTGCGAGTGGGATTCGAACCCGGGTCTTTGGGGTTAGAGTCCTGTGTCACAACCAATTGGGCTAAGAAACACTTCTAAAAAGTATTGTCATTGCATAAAGTAATACTTCACTTAATCATTCGTGAGCTGGGCCGACGGTGTATTTGGGCCGTGCCACGTCTTCAGTCGCTAGCCCAGCTAGCGACTGAAGTTCAGTCGCCGGATTTCTTCGCGACTGAAGGTTAGTTTTGAAATTTTCAAAAGTTTTGGGTTAGATTTAGAATTTCTTTTTTTTATTGGGTTATAAAAAAATTTGTTCCGATTTGTCCGGCCTTCACAAAAGTAGCTGAACGGTAACTGACACGTTGCAATGGTCATATTGACATGTACTGTCTGGAGACAATATCCGGCCTGTACAAAATTTTCTCAACTTCTTGCAAATAGCTAGTCTCTTTATGAGGGCTATATATACCTCGACTTGGCCAGCATTTGAGGTGCTCAACAACTCAAAAATCCTGTGCAAAAGCTAACGAAATCCTTTAAATTCAATCTCTTGCATCTAAAGCCAAGATTTGAGCCAAAATCTTTGAGAGCATTTGAGAAGAGAAGCATTTGTGAAAGACTAAGAGTGCTTAGTGCACATCATCCATCATTGTGCAAACTAGTGCTAGAGTGTGAGCATTCATTTGCATCATTTGAGCTTCTAGCACTTGATTCGTTCAAGTGAAGGTGTTCAATTTATTACTCTTGGTGATCGCCATCGCTTAGACGGTTTTTGGAGGAGAGTCGTGATCTCTCCATTGGATCGAGTTTGTTGGAGAGGCCGACAAAAACTTGTGAAAGATATTGGTGCTCGCCTATCCACTGTGGAGAAGGAGCAACCCAAGTGGAGATATCCTTCATGGATATAGAAGCGAGGCTCACGCAGGAGCGCTTCAACGAGGAGTAGGGAGACCGGGCGAGTCTCCGAAACCTCAGTAAAAATTGTTGTGTCAATTGTTTCTCTCTTGCACAATTTGTATTCACCTTGACTCAATTGCTTCTACTTACTCTTGTTGTTTATTGTATTGCATTTTCTATCTTGTTGAATGCAAATTGATCTTAGATAGTTTTAGACCCTTCTGCGAAAACTTGGTTTTCCTTCATATCTTGCAAAAATTGTGTTAGTTGAAAAGAACTTTTAAAGCCTCCTATTCACCCCCCCTCTAGTCGGCATCCTCGATCCTACAACTGCTATGTCTTCGTCCATACATGTACATGGGACTTCGCTATGGGTCACCGCAACGATCCTGATTTCATCCATACTCGATGAGCTGTCTTGAACCCCATGTGCCTTATTTGTGCAAAAATTTACTATGTGCTTCCACCTTATTCGATACTTCACCTCTTGTATGCATCGTGGACTATGCATTATTTAAGCTTGGGGGTGGGAGTCGCTTTGTTCTTTATTTTTTGCATTTTTGGGTCAAATTTTTTCAAAATATGGATGAATTGATAGCATATTTGTGATTCATGTGGTTACTTGGGCATATTTGTGCTTAAATTCTATATCTGTGTTATGTTGAGTTGTATGACTATTGTACTTATTCATATTGTGATTGTTTTATATCTAACCTTGTGGGCTTTGTTGTGTGTTGATATGACCTGCTTTATATTTGCACTGTTGTACCACAAGGTAATTCTAAAGAGGTCATGTTAAAATTTTCTAAAAATCTTGGACTTGTGCATATTATTGTTGGTATTTGGCTTCTAAAGCCCTCTTCATGTTGTGATGAGTTATGTGCATGTATTAATGGCTCGACAATCTATTGTGGGTTGACTTGTGACCAATAGGTTTCTAATTATGCTAAAATTATTTGCGCCTAGTTCAGTTGTGGATAATGTGGAAATTTGAATGTTTATTTATATTCATACTATCACATTTTGTCATATATATTAGAACACCAACTGTTGAGTTTGACCTCTGCACACATGTTTAGAGTATGAGCCTCCTAGATAATCATTTAAGCTATATAAACCAATTTTTGAAAAATTTCACTGATAAGGCCGCAATTGCCTGCTCTCTACTTTGTAGACATTGACACTTCTTGCTTTTCTTTTGAATGAAAACTCTTCTGCTTGACTACTCCTATGATTTTCTGGTATAAAAGCTTGGTTCGCACAATTTTGAATCCAATAAGTGCATAAAAGCATCTTGTTACCTATTTTGATTCACGAGCATGTTAAAACACTCTGTGGGACTTACTACCTCGAGTAGCAAACCTAGAGCGAGTACAAAGAGACCCACTTCTAATAAGTCGAAGGGTAGAGACCTACATGAGCACCAAATTTCATTTTAAAATAAAAAGAGCTCAAAAAGTCATAAGGTTAAAATGGATTATTTGATATTTACAGAGGCTGTAGCTCATTCATGCTTGTGCATTCTTTATGCTCACCTTTGAATTCTGTATGCATGCATGGATGTAGGTAGTATGGGTATATTTATGCATTCTCATTTCCTCCATACCCAGAACTAACCTAGTCGTTTATAATTTTTGCATAATTATTAGACGGTTAAGCACTCGATACATATCTTAGATTGCCGAGCATATTAGTTATTGCACTCAACTCATTCACTTCATGCATATGATTGTTTGTCCTATGTGCTTTCCTATATTATTTGCTTGAGGACAAGCAAAGATTTAAGCTTGGGGGTGTATGTGCATACTTTCCATATATTTTACCTCCCTATCATGGAAATTTTAGTCCTAAAGCTCAACATTTGCATGAATTACTTATGCATTTATTGTGAACGACTGGATTACTTGTTTGCGATTTTTAACTACAAGTTGATCAAATCGAGTGATTTCTGACTGAGTGGATGCGCTTCATTGATTGGACCTGACTCACAGTTGATTCCAGATAGAAGCACGCGCTCCTACGGATGCGTAGGAACTGACCATATTGAAATCGAAGTCTCTGGGGGCTCAAAATCTCAAATCCTTTCAGTCGAAGACCTTTTAGTAATTTCTGAAAACCTTATTCAACCAAAGAGTTACACCATTCATATTTGCATTTTGTAGTCTTCAGTGTTTGTTCAATTTGCTACTTGTCCTAGAAGACAATTACATAATTTCAAAGTAATAGCGTTATCACCTGTTATGCCGAATTGATATATTTAGGTTTTTTAGATGAGATTTCGAGTCAAGGAAGAGATTGTTAGAGTTCTCTCATCTCATCAATGGAAGTTTGGAGTAAACATGATATTGTTAAGATTATCTCTTCTCTTATCTTTAAGATTTTGAGTCAATGAGAAATTATCTCTTATCTTATTAGTAAGGGTTTGAGTTGAATTTTATATGAGTTCAAGCTAATTTCAATTTATGTTCCAGTTTATGTTTAAGTCTATATAATGATTGATGTCTTTGTAATTTTATGTGCTTTCTCTTGAAATAAAGGCTCATTCTGTCTCTAAAATTTGTTTGAATTCTGTTATATATTAATTCATGTTGTAGAATTTAAAGTTTCATTTTGAGTAAATAGGGAACAAATTAGAATATATATATATGATCCGACTCAAGTAAAATATGATCTATATAAGTATCTGTTAACTCCCCGATCTATGTTTGAAACCGAGAAATATTTGATTAGATCTGAATTTGTTTTCTTTTTTAAAAAAATATGGATGCAAATTTGATCCATATGTTTACACCCCCTATCCCTCACATTAACTGGTCATGCTGCAAGAAGAAAGGTTTTTTTAGAGGGGTGGTGTGGGTTGGAGGTTTATGTTTTTGTGTATGTTTCTGGTGGTAGCAGTGGTGGTGTGTTGTGTTTAACATGTGTGTTTCGAACGAAAGTTATATGGCGATCATTCTTAAGCGAGGGCTTGTTTTCTAACTATTGGATTGGAGCGATTTATATCAATTTGATGGTTGTGGGCTGATCCTCACATTGAAGATGATTCTCACTAAAAAACTTTCTTCCTTTGCGACGGAAGGTACAGAAGGTAACAATTGAATGAACTCAGACATTTTGGTTAATTGCTCTTTGATAAGAGACTCAGAATTGAGACGCATAAGTATACTTTGTAGTCATATATTTTGGGCGGTTGAGTAATTACATAAATATCTTTCAATTACTTACTGAGATCTTAAGGATCAAATATGTAAAAATCCAGTAATTTTAGACCTTTTTATTAATATTACTAAAGGACCAGGTTTGAAAAAAAAAATTATGAGACAGTGAAAGAAGCAAACAAATGTCAAGAGAAAGCAAAGAAAAGGACTTTCCCACCCCAAATGGAGAGAGAAGGCCACACACCACATCCCCCACCATATGAATGCTCTATTGCTATTGCTATGCCTCTGATGGCACGGGAAATGCTAGTAATTCTTGGAGGGCAATGAATTTTTTATTATTAAATCAATTTTTAAGAAAAAAATTCATAAATTGATTCTAAATAACTTTATTTCTATAAATTTGGACCGATTTATCAAATTAGGATATTCTTCATCGATTTGCTAATAGAAACAAATAGTCGTAGGCAGTTAACACCATAGATCAAGTTTTAGGATTGTGATATCTCCATTTATGCCGTTAGTTTTTTTAATCTCGTTGAGTCTACATTATGAAAATAAAACAGTGAAGGATATATTTTTTAATTTTTAAAAATAGATTTAATAATAAAAAAATTCAGGGACAATTGAGTTGACAATTGATTTTCAAATTGAACGGTATCATGACATGCCTTTTTATTGGTTAGTTATTCTTTTTTATGAGTGATTGAAGGTATACTTTTCAGCGTGGACGACTGAGTCAATTGAGTTGATAAAAGACCATACGTGGTATAGTTTTATTCAATTCCATTCAATGCCAAACCTGTAAAATATGTCATTTTTAGATCATTTTCTTAACTTATTGAAAAAAAAAATTAGGAGAGAACAAAAGGAAGCAAACAAATGCCAAGAGAAAGGGAAGAAAACGACTTTGCCTGTTTGCCACCCAAGCATCAAGATAGATAAAGGGGAAGAGAGAGAATACCACACAACAAATCATGGCCCCACCAAATGAATGATACCATATTGCCAAGCCTCTGCTGATGGCATGGCAAGAAAAGCCATCATCCCTCATTTACTCCCTCATCCCTCCCCAGTGTGTAGTGTGTACTACCATCATATTCTAGAGAGAGTTCTCTCACCTCACTTTCTATCTCCTTGCAAAAAGACCAGCTCAATATAGGGCTATTTCGGTAATTTTACTCATCACATCAGCAGTATTTTTTTTTGGCACACAGGCAACAATGTCAAACTGCCCCCACGGCCACACCATTGCCTTGCCCACCCCATCTACCTAACGCCCCACCCATCATTCTCTCTCATCCACCCTCCAACCAATGTTTGACCTATCTCTCTCGACAGGCAGAAAGTAAAACAAAGGAATCCCAACCATCCAAGAAGAGTAGAGAGAGAAACAGGTAGAGAGAGAGGAGTAGTGAGAAAGATAGAGATGCCATTTCCATGTCCATGTCCACCTCCCCAACTCTTTCTTTCTGGCCTTTCCTGATGGGCCATTTGTTTGTGCAGGATGAATGGATGGTGCCTTGGACCATGATGTTTCTAGAGAGAGAAACAAACAGTGGAAGACAGAGAAACAAAGAAAGTGAGATAGAGAGAGAGCCATCAAGAAACCAACCACGAGGTGTGCATCATGCAGTGCATTGCAGCATCATCACACCTATTTCTCTCTCTAGAAAAAACTACTACCAAAAAGAGAACAAAGTTCCAAGAATGCCCCAAGAAACACCTCCGCTTCTCTTGTAGAGATGGAAAAGAAGGCAAAGAGTCTCTCTCTAATTTCTCTCTCTACCACCACCTCCACCAACCCCTTTCTTCTACTGCCACTAGGAGTACTACTGCTAGAGTTATAGATAGAGAAAGAAGAGAGAGGAGAGACAGATGGTGTTGGTGGTGGTGGTGTTGTTGTTTCTGGCTTGCCCTGTTCCCAATCCCATGGGCCTTTTTGGGTTTTTGGCACCTCATGCGTCAGAGCCAGAGAGAGAGAGAAGAAAGGGAAGGGAGAAGGCAAAGAAACTTCCCCCACCTCCCCTCCTCTCTCCTCTCCCCTTCCCACTTTTATTTCTATATTGTCTCCTTCCTCTCTCTTCTACCTTCCTTGTTTCCCCTCTCATCTTTTCTTCTTGCAATAAGAGTTTCTTGGGTTTCTTGGGTGCTGAGGTGAGGTGGGTCGGGCCGCCATGAAGAAGGGCAAGAAGGTCGTCGTGGCGCCGTCGCACGCCGCCGGGCCGGTGGTCCATGGCGGCGATAGGGCAAGGTTCAAGTACCAGAGCTTGCTCCAGGACTACGAGGAGCTGCTCAAGGTGAGTTCTTAGAGCCCGATCTGTTTGTTTGTTCTTGGTGGGTGATGGATTTCTTGATCTGATCTTGGTTTTGGGGGATTTCTTGGATTTTGGGGGTTTTCTCGGTTTCTGTTTGATCAGATCTTGGCTTTTTTCATGTTGTATGGTTTTGTTGATTTCTTGGGTTTTTTTTTTGGTTTTTGTGTTTGTGCGGTTTGCTGGGGATCTGGCTGGTGTTCTTGTGGTTCTTGAATGATTTGGGGATTCCAAGATTTTTTCCCCAAATTTTCTCTTCATTTTAACAAGCTGTTGATTTGTACCAGATGAATTGGGGGTTCATTCTAATTTGATTTCTCTTTTTTAACCTCTACCGACTGTTTGTGTGTTTTTGCTTCTTGGATTAAGTGTGTTTAAGAAACCAAGTCTCTGAAATCTGATGATATTTTGTGGTTTATTCTAAAATCAAATCTTAGTTTGATGGTATTTGATAATTATCTCATTTGAACTGCCTCAGGAAACAGAAGCAAAGAGGAAGAAATTGCACATGGAGAAGCTGAGGAAACAGAAGCTTTTGACCGAAGTCAAGTAATCATCAGATCTCTACCATGTTCGTTTGATATATGCTAATTCTATCCAGATGATTGCGCTATATGTTGTGAGCTTATGATCACCATTAAGTAATAGTGTAATTATGTAATGTTGCAGGTTCTTGAGGAGAAGGCACAAATCCTTGTCCGAAAACCCATCCCAGACAGCTGTTTATAGAGTGAAGAAGCTGCCAATGCCTCCACCGGCATCACGGGTGGCTGTGTGGACCAATGATGATGCCCATCGGCCAGTTCAGGCTGTCAGCAGCCCTAGCAAAGGCCCATCTCTGCAGCGAAGACAGGATTTCGCTCCAAGAGCCTCTCCGGTGATAGACCTCAATGAGGCTTGTGAGCCGGTAATAATTAGGGAAATCTCAGTTCACTAGCTGTGTGCCTGTGGAATTTGTTATCTGAATAGGGTTTGACTCTTTTCAGAGTTATGAGGAGATGGAGGAGTTCCATGGCTTCCGGGAGCCCGTTAGGGTTGACAAGGTGAAGAAGTACCCAATGGAAGGTGATGCTGGTGCTGGTCCTAGTGATGTTAAAATGCCGGCATTCTGGGATGTCCGGAATGCAGCAGGACGAGTTGGGAAGAGGAAGATCTCATGGCAAGATCAATTGGCACTGAGAGTGTAGGCTAATTGCAGTATTAGTTCATCATAATTGGAAATTTGAAACATTATATTTTGTTGCTGGTCCAGTAGTTGTAAAAGGAATCATCAAAGAGTTTGAGTGATATATATGTTGCTCTTGGCACAAGAAAACATAGTTGCATATAATCACTGATGTGTCGTGGTTTATTGTAGTTTGAAAGTCATCTCGATGAAAGTTCTAGGGCTGCCACTGCCGCTGTTCGG
The DNA here is from genome assembly GCA_019359835.1 of Pharus latifolius. Taxonomy (NCBI): domain Eukaryota; kingdom Viridiplantae; phylum Streptophyta; class Magnoliopsida; order Poales; family Poaceae; genus Pharus; species Pharus latifolius. The sequence continues at coordinate 65,575,656 of CM033326.1, read as the reverse complement.
AAGTGTGTATATTGATGTTAGCCTAGTTGGGGGTGATGTATTTATGCAGCAACTTCCTCTTGTTCTTGCAGAGTTGAGTTCTGAGCTAGTTGAAGTTCATGATCTCACTCTTGATGTAAACATACACCAAGAAACAGAACAAAAATGGGTATTGCCATCATTACTAAAAGAAAAATTAAAATGTTTCTTGTTTCTTGAGATACTTGCTAGCTTGTTAGATTGTGTGCTTGTTGAGTTGTATAGTATAGCAAGGTTAGATGTGTGTTCTTGCATTGTGTATATTTTACATGTCATTTGTCACGATCTTTCTTGTTACTACGTGGTCATGCTATTAACATTTGCAGTGAGTTAATATGGTTTTGCTTGCAGAACAGAAATTAGTCTAAATGTGTCCTGTTGATCTGCCATTTAGTGATGTTTTTATTGATCCTGATGGTCCTCCTTGCACATGCAATTCATGACTGCTGATATAAGTTTGACACATCTTTTTGGCCAACTTTGCAGACCAATGTTCATTGCAATTGAAGAATGTCTAATTGTACAGTTGAATGCCTTTTCCCCTCTCCTAATCTGGTGCTTTTGAGAGGGAAAATTTTCTTCTCTTCATGACCTTCAAGGCTGGGATCTCTAATCATCTACCCAGTCTGAATGCTGAACATTAGGTCATGGCCGATAGTAATTGGCTCTATAGAGGCTTTAGAAGAGGATGTGCTAGGCCATTTTCAAACCTCTTTAAAGGATCCAAACAATATCTCACTCAGCAGAGAGAATGTCACATCATTTAAACAACACTCCTTTTGTCTTTTCCAAAAAAAAAAAAAACCTCCTAAAGGTATAACTGCTTTTAAATTATGTATCAAGGAGAAATGAGATATTTTTCATGGGCCCACTTGGCATCGAGAGAGGCTAGACAAATGTGGGCCAGTGTCACACGCGCACCTATATTCACATGCGATGTCATTGACATATGGGTCTGTAGAAAGTGAGACTCACATATCAGTGATACTGTTAGTTAAGGTCTAAGTGTGGCTTGTGAGGATAACAAATTGTGTCGTGTCGCATAGAATCACGTCTAACTGGTGTGTGGAGTTGGCTCAAGTATGACACAGGCAGTGGGGTGGGGCCATGTATAGCAAGCAGATCACACTAAGTGCTAGTCGGAGCAGAGACACGTGTGCATCGCACCAATCTTGAGCTGATATGGCACTGACTTATCCGCATCGTGTCTAAGAAAACATGCATTTGTCTAAGAAATCATGCATTTGGAGATGCCCTTAAGCCGTAGGCAATGTATGTTATTGTGTTGCTTGACATGCCAATTAGATTAAACCTTTGCCATATCTAGGAATATATCGTTGTTACATCAACAATTACCAAATTATGGCATCCAAAAATAGTATATCAAACAAAGGCTCTATTTGAGATGGTTTTAGTTTTAGTTTAAAGCTGCCAAAAGCTTAAACCATCTCAAACAGGGTGCAATCAAAAGGGGCTTTTCAGAAAAGTTTAAATCCATTTTGAATTGAGAAGCACTAAGAAATTTAAACCTCTTCCAAACATGTTGAAAAGTCTCCAGAAATCATTTCTGATAGAAGCTGAAACCCCTAAGTAAGGCCAAAGTTTTATGTAACACACCACAATACCGTACCCTTGGTATTCCTAGTGGGTAGACTCGACAAGAGGGTGGCCGAAATGACTACAATGCAGCTGAGGGAGAGATATATGTACTGTGTTGGTGGTAGAGTGTGAGAGGGAGGTGTTTGGGTCTATGTGTTTGAATCTGTTAGACGAACTCCAACGGCGGCATGATGGCTGGGGCGCATTGATGAGCGAAGGCGCGTGGTTGATGGCTGCTTGGTGTGATGGGATGGCCGTGTGCTCTAGGTGCAAGCCACTAGCTGGCAAGCACGCATCGACAGATGTGTCACTTTGGAAATGAGGATGTCGCTTCGTCACGTGGTTTGTAGGCCCCACGGCGATTTAAACCACCGATTACGTCGACAGATGGGTCCCACAGTTCATGTCCTCACATGTCAATGAATGAGTTATTACAAGTTGCGTCGCACAACGCTCGAGGAAAGTGGGGCCCACCTAGTGTGTAAAACGGGACGAGTGTGCCTTCGTTGCCGTCACCCACGCACACGCGTTCGACCAAAAGTGACTCACTAGTGGGTTCTCTATTTGTCGGGCCCACCTATCAATGAAATAGAAAAAAAGATCATTGGTTTAAATAAATAATAAGTAAAGTATTCCTCTTTCTCTCTACTGTTCTGCACTCAAAGACAATGACAAGTGGGTCCTATACTATGTTGGCCCACCTATAAGTGATAAACGAGAAAATGACCGTTGGGTTGATTTAAAAAATATATAAAATGTTCTCTCTTTTGTTTTTCTACATAGAGAGGATGACAGGTAGGGTCTATGATGTGTTTGACCCACTTGTCATTTTCTGAACATTGTTTTATATGGAAAATAAATTTTGGAAAAGTTGTTAGCAGTGAGTCCCACCTTTTAGTGGCAGAAAAATGATTGTTAGATTATAGCCGTTACAAATAGCCGTTGGAGTCATTTTTATTGATTTTTGCCCTAAAAATTTGTTAAAAAATAGCAAATAATTCCAAATAATACCATAAATTTTTTCCAACTCCCTCCTCTATAAATACCATGTTGTTCTTTCATTTTCACACATCAATCTTCATCAATATAGTTCCAAAATCATTCCAAAATTATTGCAAATTTTTTTTAAAATCCCATATGAATTCCAATCCTCCTGGCGGTTTTCTAAATTGGTTAGGTCCTTCCCAATCTCCCAGTGAAAATACCGAAAATCCTAGCAACCAATAACAATCTAATTTTCACAGCCACCATATCCCCCAAACCACCATCCATATCCACCAAATTACCCTCCCTCCATACCCACCAAATTATCCTCCCTATCCACTACATGCCACGCATTTTTGCAACAACCCCAATATGGGCAAAATTTTCATTTTGCGGGTATGGCGCCAAACTATCCACAGTTCTCTCCACCACAACCGCACTCTTCATCAGCGTCCGACAATAGCACTCCAAATTTTGCTCCAATTAATCTAACATAGCGAGTCATCATCGACAATAACAACACCATTGCTGCCGCTGATGCTGGAGGAAAGGCGAAGCATTTACCATGGTTGACGGACGATGACATAAACCTGATAATAATTTTATTTCCTTAATAAGTGATTTGGGGATAATGTATTTACGGACGACGGCATTATTCATTTTTTGTCGACAACATGCAGATTAGCGCCTGACTCAATAATTCGCTCGATTCTATTGATGGAAATAATAGGAGGTTTGATATGTATTGGGTGAATGTAGCAGCTACGTACAACAAGACAATCCCGAGAAGCAGGAGAAGGGAGACCAAACACTACAAGGACAACTAGCAACAGAGCAAGAAGAAAGTGGTCCAATTCAATGGTGTTTGGCTTTGACTCGAGGAAATCTATGCTAGTAGTTGTTCCGATGACCAACTCATGGCTCAAGCCCATGAGATGTATAAGGCGGAGATGGGTCATCTATTCGTCTTGGATTACTGGTGGATGGTAGTTCCCAATCAACCTAAGTGGTCCAGAGTCTATGTTGATGCTGCCAACAAAAGAAATTGATTGTCTCAATAGCATGGAAGGGATAATTTACTCGTCGAGATTATGGAGTCTCAACTATTATGCTTGAAACAGTGGCCTCCTATGACCTCTAGATATGGCATGCTTTTTTGGTATTGTTGGATCCAACAATGATATTAATGTGCTCAACCAATCGCCCTTATTCACCAATGTATTAAAAGGGCGAGCTCCTCAAATTCACTTTACTGTCAGTGGCCAACAGTACAATATAGGGTATTATCTTGCCGATGGTATATACCCGGAGTGGGCTGTTTTTTTGAAGACAATACCGCTCCCATAAACGGTGAAAGACAGGTTGTTCATACAACACCAAGAATGAGAAAGAAAAGATGTTGAGTGAGCTTTTGGAGTCTTACAATCCTGGTTTTCTATCTTGGCACTCATAAGTGCTAAATTGGTAATGCTTTTACTCTAGATTTGCTAATGAAAATGTGCTAAAATAATATGCTGAAAGCTCCTTTGACGCAACATTTTAGTATATTTTTATATCATTTTTACAATCCTCTTTTACGGTTGTGTTTGCCATGTTCCAGGGATCAAACCTACAAAATTTGAGGACATTTCAAGTTCGTTTGAACTTGTTTCGACAAAAGACACCAAAACTGGACGAAAAGGAACCTTGATTGAACACGCCACGATCGAAATCAACTGGCCGAACACACTGGAATGATGTAAACTAGATGAAGAGCCATGATCAAACACACCTGATCGAACACATCCCAGTTGAACACGTCCCGATTGAACACGCCAGTCGAACACATCATGATCGAACACGCCTGGTCGCCTAGTCGAAAACACCATTGTGTTACCCAGATCGAGCCCAGCACGATCTCAGGCACAACTCATTCTCGGCCTGAAGCATGACCCATGCCACAGGTCGTGCCCGGCTCGTTTTCCAAGGCTATTTTGGTCAATTTTTGTGGTTTTAACTCTGATTTATCTATTTCTCACGCCGTTTGAAGTCAAATTCCATCGACTGCACATCAAGAGTTATATTTGAGCACATAAACCCATTGTATCATAAATAGAGAAGTTTTTGGCACAATTAGATATGTTTTTCTTAGATACTTTAGATGCTATTTTTTTAGCGTTTTAGTTTAGTAGAGTATCCTTCTCTATTTTATACATTTGTAAGTCGGCAAGGACGACAAACTTAATTTTGAAGCAATCAAGTAAGTTTTATTTATTTCTTATTATTTTTGTACTTTTATGGCTTTGTGCGAGTAATTCACTTCTAGGATAATGGATGACCTAATCCGAAAGGTATAATTCTTGCTCGGTCTCGATTTCAAGTTTTGCAGTTAGTTCCTTACATTTTCTTTCTCTAAACACTAAATTCTTGTTCTGGCAACAGATATAACAGTTGATCCTTAGCAAGAAGTTAGGGAGTTCTTGAGTCCTTAGTGTCTTGACGTGGGATCCTGAACAGGAGATAGGCTCTCACCAAACTTAACCGTGGAAGCGATCCTCTGACCGTTGTACCAACGACTGTGCTGGCAACTTAATCTATCTTAAAAAACAATTGAAACTAACTTGCGATTCTCAGAACTTGATAGAATTACGCCTGATGGTTATGGAATTCTCAAAACCCTAGGTTTTCCTTTCTGTTCCTTAGACCCTAGTTTTCATACTTGCTCTTTACTGCTTTAACTCTAGATTGATAACCTTAGTAGTAGATTTAATAGTAGAAAAACAAACCACCAAATCGTTCAGACTTAATCAGTAATATGTTAGTCTAAAACATGAATACGCTTGTTCCTCGTAGAATTCGACCATCAAGTGCTCAACGTTCAACCGTTTGCTTGCAGTTATTACACACATCGCGTGCACCATCCCGCGCACGATCCTACACGGTGTAGTACGATTTTGGCGAGAGTCAAGCCTCGCCAAGATCATGCAAGTATGCATCATCTTGCACAACATGATCATAGAGGATGAGCGCGACTATGATGCCGAAAACTATGATTACAATAATTATTTGGGCACATCCACCATAGTACCACCTGTGATCCACAATGGGCCTACACTTTTATTCGCCGATGTACTTGCAAGAAACATTGACATCTGTACTCAGCCTACACACACGCAACTAAAAAGGGACTTAATCGAGCACATTTGGGACCATTTCGAAGGAGAACACACTGACGAGTAGTATCTTATTGTATTTCTTAATTTGTCAAAATTATGTTGTTATTTTTTGATATTCGAATATTAGTACTTTTTTACAAATTTAATTTAGTTTAGTTTGCAACAATGTCATATACCACTATTTCAATTTTATGATATATTATTTTTCTATTAATAGCAATTTTTAAATTAAATTTCATTATTTATTATTTTGTGTGAGAAATGCCAAATTTAATTCCCTAAATAATATAAACATAGAGCTAAGTAAGAGCCAAGCCATTGAAGTGCTTGTTCTTGCTTGGCTCTTAGCTTGGCTTTAAAGAGTGTGGTGCCTACGCATAGAGCTAAGCCATTTGTGATTTGGCTCTTGCTTGTCTCTCTGAGATTCTCCTCGCACGTGTGGTAGGAAATAATCTCTTTAAGAGCCAAATTTGTTGGAGATAGCCTTAGAGAGAGGTGAGTTGTGAGTGTATGCATGTATGTCTTTGTTGTGTGTTCTATATGTACAGTTGCAACTTGGGCCGTGCCAAGCTGGCATTGCACGGGCCCATCAGGCCGGTTGTTTGGTCTATGTCATGCCATGTCAGGTCGACCCAATAGCTCAGTGCAGAGGCCTGGCACAGCACGATAGCCTATGGGCCAAATTTTGTGCCGAGGCGGCACAGGCATGGCCCATTTCAAAATTTTGAATTGTTTCTTAAATGCATTGAAAATTATTTTAGAATTAAAGAAATAATTAAATATTTGAAAAATAGTGAAGAAAAAATTGAAAAATATTTATAAAATTGAGAAAAATATTTGGTGTATAGAAGTAATTTAAAAAATACAAAAAAAACAAATATTAAATTAGAAAATAATTAATTTAGTAAGTAGAAAAATCATTAAAAAAGGGTACAAGTTGTAGAAAATTCAAACAAGTCATAAAAAATTTTAAAAAATCATAAATGAGAGTGAAAAATTGCAAAAAAGTTGTACAAAATTATGAAAAATCATAAATGAGAGTAAAATCTTACAATTAAATATGAGAATAATTTTATTACTTATATGGTAATGTTACTGCCTCATTAAAAACCTTGCTAAGTAAAACCCAATAGGATAAAACTTTAGTAGGGAAAAAAGAGTACACTAACTAATTACAAATTATTCCAAATTAATATTAAGCCATTCTAACTCACTAGTGAATTCGATATCCACCAAATTATGTTGTTGTCGAGTGGCAGCATTTTCCTAGTGTTTAAGGCAAGTGATTGTCTCCACCATCTCAGGTGTTAGGCATGATCTTATGTCTTCAATTATTTTTCCGGGCATACTGAAAGTAGATTCAAAAGAAACTATCGATACTGGAACAACTAAGACATCCCGTGCCAATTGAGACAACACAGGATATCTTCGTTGGTTGTTCTTCCACCACAAGAGAACATTATTGGAGTTGTCAAGATCATTTGCAGATTCAAGATTTATAGAATGGTCAATGTCGAGGTAGTGGTTGAGCTCTGCTTGTGAACTCCTAGACGATGGTGTTAGAAGCGCTCGGCTAGAGCTATGCGAAGATGATCCAGCTCCGCTTAACGTCTTCCATAGCAAACTGCCTATCTTCCTCCACGTCTCCCATTCTTGCGGCGCCGGTGCCATTGGCCTTCGGTGTATGCTGACAAACTTAGCTTCACACAAATGAAAAACTCAAAAACTTTCATCAACAACATATGAATAACTTTCAGAATAATCAATGTTTAATGCTGACTTAATTGCTCCAAAGAAGATTACAAACCAATTAATTTTATACTCAGATCTAAAATAAAAGCAAAACAATAAAGATGTGAAATGCCTGTAAAATATTTTAAAATTCTTCTTCCATTTTTTGTACAACAACAAACAAATTGGAGTCTGTTCTATACGATTCAAATAATTTTGTAATATCAAAAAGATGATGCAAAACTAAGCAAGATGTAGGATAATAAACACTAGACAAGATTTTAGTAGAATCATAAAATAACTCCAAAAATTTATAAAATCTCTCAGCAAGACACCAAATATACTTAGAAACAAACTCACTTTTCAATCAAACATTAATAAATAAAGTTAAAATATTTTTGTATGGGAGTACTTTCTTTAACATGAGATACGTGGAATTCCACCTTACCTTCATTTCGGTGGAAAATTTTTTAGGTCTCATGTTGTTGGCCTTGCAATAACTTTTGAACTCGGCAACACGTATATTTGAGGAAGTAATGTAAACAATGGCTGAGCAAATACTATCTAAAGGCCTGTCCATTTCCTTCATACCTATTTGGATGATGAGGTCGATGATGTAGTAGATGCATCTTTGATGAGCATACCCTCCAACATTAGCCGTTAGAATAGTGGTACTTTTCAATCCGCTAGCGACGAGTTTTCTATCGGTATACTCCTAATATGCCGATAGAGTACTAAGCTTTTTTCTGTCGGTAATCTTGTAGTTAACCGTTAGAATAGTGGTACTTTTCAATCCGGTAGCGACGAGTTTTCTATCGGTACACTCCTAATATGCCGATAGAGTACTAAGCTTTTTTCTGTCGGTAATCTTGTAGTTAACCGTTAGAATAGTGGTACTTTTCGAACTGCTGGACGTAAGAGTACGACGGGTTTTCTATCGGTAGATTCATAATATGCCGATAGAATAGTGAACTTCTTCTGTCGGTTATTTACCGATAGAAAATGTCCAGTCTTGTTCTATCGTGTCTATCTCTATCGGTACAAAAACCGATAGTAAAAGGGTTTTTTTTACCGATAGAAGACTGCATTTCTGTACTAGTGAACTCAAATGTTGAAGTCAGTATGTCCATAGCCTTTGTATTAGCTAAAACATTGTCAAGAGTAATAGAAATAATACGATTTTCTACGCTAATTAACTACCTTTAATATATGATCGACGATAGCCTCTGCAGTATGTGCAACATCTATTAATTTAAAATATATAACTCTGTTATTTAAAGTGTAATTATTATCTAAATAATGTGCAACTATGCTAAGATAATCAATTTTTTGATGGTTGACAGACTAAATATCATATGTAAGTGCAAAAGAAAATGTTGCTTTTGAAAAATTTTCTTTTATTATTTCTACATATTTTTCATAATATGCTAAAATATCACTTCAAGTAGTAGTTCTACTCACTTTTTTAAACTGAGGGAAAATCCTCTTTGAATCATATTTTCAAAAGCTGAACTTTCACCTATTCTAATTAACAAATCTTCAGAAATAATAAATTTAATGAGTTCTTCCCTACTTACCATAAGATCATAGTTCCAAGTAATTATAATGACATCGGTGCTAAAACTTAATTATGCTTGCTAACCATGAGGTTGTAGTTGTTTCTTGGTGCAGCTATTTTCATGACGGAGTAAATGTCTGGTCCCACCTACAGGTGTAGCTGATAAGATTTTTTTTGCAATATTTACAAGTAGTAGTTTGTACCTTTCTTCCACTCGGGTCAACAGACTCGGATGAATAAAAAACTGCCAGTATTTTGACTTTTTTGCTCTTTTTCTCCTTGTTGCGGTTGATGCCATTAACGCCTAGAACCAGGGCCCATCGTTGGAGGAGATGACATCAGATTCGGTTCGACGGTCCCCTCAATGACACCAAAATTCTCAATATCGATGTCGTCGCCACTGAAATTCTCGAAATCAATATCGTTGAAATCTAGATGGTAATTGGTACCAAAAATAATTTTCAAGAGAAAAAATAATTTTTAGAGTGTAAAAATACCTTCTAGAGAGAAAAAAACAATTTGTAGAGAGCCAAAACAATTTTTAGAGAGAAAAAATTATTTTCTAGAGAGCAAATATGATTTTTAAGGTATAAAAATAAATTTTCCAATATCAAAAAGGATTTTCAGAGATTTTTTGAATTAAAATATAACTAATTTCAAAATTTGTAAAAACAAAAACTAGTTTTTTTGAAGTAAAATATACTTTTCAGCAATAAAAAATGTTTTTTTAAAATAAAAAAATTTCTAGGATGAAAAAGCAGAATAAGATTTTTGGTGAGGATAAGAGATTGAGAGTATTAGAGGGTGTGAGAAATTGAGTGAAATGTGAGAGATTGGAATGAGCTGTGAATTTGTGTGTTTGGAGTATATATAGTAATAAAATTTCAAATCGTTGCTGTGGGTCCTACCACACATTTGACGTTGCAATTTTGATTTTTGAACCAGGCGGGCCGACCATTGCTAGCGGGCCGTGCCGGCCCACGCCATGTCGGCCCACTGGCTAACGGGCCCTGCTATGCCATGTCGACCCACGAGCTAACGGGTTGTTTCCGTATCGTGCTATGCCATTTCAGCCCACGAGCTAATGAGTTGTGCCAGTCCGGGCTCGACACGCTTTACCATGTCATACCGTGCCGCCCGTTGGGCCAAGTTTGGCAGCCCAGCACGGCCCAGTAACGTGTGCCGAGCCGGCATGGCCTGTTAGCATTTTATCGGGCCATGCCACATGCTGGGCCAAAATTGTGTGCCTTGGACAAGCCTGGTAATGGCTCGGCCCAACTTACACATATATTTATATGTATACGTGTGCACATGTGTGTGGGGGTTGGCAGTGAGAAGGACCATATGCATATGTCTGTGTTGTATGTGCATGTAGCTGATGAAAGAGATGGGGGATATCAAAGAGTGTATGTGCTGCCAGTTAGAGAGCAGTGAGCTGTGAGAGTGGACTGTGTATGTGCTTGCATCTATGTGTATATGTGTTTATATGTGCATTTGTGTGCTCTAAGTCTGGTTAGTGTGTGAGTTGTGTGCAGATGTGTTAGTGAGAGAGAGAGAGAGAAAGAGGTGGCCACTTTCCAAGAGATTAAAAGCGAAGGGGTTGTCGTGGTATTATGAATCCTACGGCAGGTTCAGGGACGTGTGTAGCATGTGTACAGCAACGCGAGCTGACTGTGCGACGAGTCACCTCCCGTTGCGCAATCATAGAGATTGACGCGGAGAGTTTATACAGGTTTAGGTCCCAGTGAAAACTCTAGTCCTGTTAACACACCCCCCACGTGTGATTTGGGAGGATCTTCGGGTCGCAGCACTGCCATGGTCGCAGCACTGGATGGCCGTAGCCTGGGATGCAAGGTCAAGTACGTAGCGGACTCGATCCCTCTGTCTGATCGGAATTGTTTTCCGAGTCATATACCTCTAACTAATTCTTATCCGTTTAGTGTTAGTTAGTTATATGAATATAATACGTTTAGGTTACTGAGTCTGATACGTACTCATACAATTGGACTATAAATACTTTGTAATAAGTCTAGTTTAAATCATCGAGTCTAGATTGAAGTCTTAGACACATAGTTCCCTCGACGTAGACGAGTGCGACCTAACGTTCGCCGTGTAAAACTCTCTTTAAAATAAAGAGTTCTGCAATTACTTTAAGTTGTGTTTCGATCATCCTTTGGGTTTTGGTACTTCTGAGTAAGATCCCGTTATTCCGCATATTAGAATCTGGGTGAGCCTAGTGCGAAAAGCAAGACTAGGTCTCAAATGGTTCAAGTTCGTATCAGAGCAACTTTCCTATCCTGTGAATGGTGAAGACTCACCAGGGTTACAAAATCTCCAGTGAAACTCCAAGCGATCAATTGACGATTCCTAGAGCCGCGTCTCCGACAATGTCTGACGATACCTCCGTTCAAACTAACCTAGCCGAACAAGTGGTTAAGCTCTCCACCGACATGGAAACCGTGCTTGCTTGGATTAAGCAGCAGGCCATGATTGTACCTCCTAAAGAAGGGAAGGTTACGGGTGTGAATACTGGTGAAGACTTGTGTAGGGCAGATGAAGATGAAGAGGAAGGCGACCATAAGGCTGACGACCTCGAAGACACCTCCTTAGCTGTCGGATCTTTCAAGGTCGACGCTAAGATTGACATACCCATATATGATAGGGTGATCGATGCCGAGAAGCTAGACTCATGGATCGATCAGCTTGAGACCTACTTTGACCTGAAAGGATTCAGTAGCACTCAAAAGGTGAAGTTCGCACCTTTGAAGATGAAGGACCACGCCAAGACATGGTGGAAGGCCCTTGTCGCCAGTAGTGAAGCTGACGACTTTGCGTGGGGTCAATTCAAATGACTTCTGCGACAAGAATTTTATCCGATGAGTTACCTTGAGGAGAGATGGGAACATTGGCACAGATTGTACCAACGGCGCGACCAGACCGTTCAAGACTATACTATAGAGTTCCGGAGACAAGCAATGGTCATCGGCATATCGCTATCCGATCTTCAGGTATTTCAGAAATACAAATCTGGACTTCAAAAATCGATCAGTACTGAGCTAAGTCTGTTCGGCGTCCAAGATATCGCGACCGCGAGCACAACTGCTATGGAGATAGAAAAGAAGAACAAATCCCGCGGCGACAAAGGCACGAAGGACAATGCGACCTCGACAAAAAGAAAACCGAGTCCGAAGAAAAACGCTTCGAAGCCGGGCACGGGTACTTTTTTGCCACCATTATCAAGTTGCGGGACACACCAAAGATAAATGCTACAAGCTTCATCCTGAACTTCGACCAAAGAAAAATGGACCAGGGAAAAGAACAGCCATGGCTACTGTGACTTCACCCGACGAAAAAGTTGTCCAAGTGAATTCGGTTGATGAGGTGGATACGACCTTGTCTCTGATGGCAATACCAAAGGAGAAGGGTTCAGATCCACCTCACCACTTCGAACTTGATTACCGCAAATCAAGCCAAACGAATTATTCACCATCAACATCCAGGTGAAGCACGAAGGGGTTGCAGAGATATTTGATCCCGGAAGTCAGAAGAATCTGGTCTCTGCTGGACTAGTTCGGTGACTTGGTTTGAAGACAACCACACACCCGCGACCATATCCGCTAGGTTGATTTACATCCGACGTGAACCAACAGATTACGAGTCAGTGTGTGCTGAAGTTTGCAATCTCTACACGGTATATCGATGAGGTGCAATGTGATGTTGTCCCTATCGATATCTGTCAGGTGATCTTTGGGAGTCCATATCTGTATGATCGAGACGCTCACTTCCATCGGCGTGCGCAAGAGTATGACCTCACCAAAGACGAAGTTAAGTTCGTGATCAGTAGAGACATCTACGTCAACACTTCGAACTTGATTACCGCAAATCAAGCCAAACGAATTGTCAATGCATGTCACAAGTACGTGCTTGTCATGATTCGACCCATTGGTCAAGGTGAGGGTACTCGACCAGCGTTGTCGTTGGCGTGTCGAGAGGATTCGGGTTGTTTGTCGGGAGTGCTGGAGAAATATAGTGATCTGTTCGAAAGTACCCACAGTCGTCTGTTGAAACGTCCAGTCGAGCACGAAATTCAGCTTGTGTCCGATGCGACACTCCCCAATCTAAGTATGTATTGCAACTCAGTATTGGAGTATGAACAGATCAAGAGACAACTTGGTGAGTTGCTGAACGATGGTGTCATTCAACTGAGTTGTTCACCTTATGGATCTCCTATGGTGTTAGTGCCAAAGAAAGATGGGGCTTGATGTATGTGCATCGACTACCGAGCACTGAACAAGATCACCATCAAGAACCGGTACCCCTTTCCTTGTATGGACGACTTGCTAGACCAATTGAAGCATGCTGTTGTCTTCTCCAAATTGGATCTTAAGTTAGGATATCATCAAGTGATCAGCATCCGAGAAGAGGATACGTGGAAGACCGCGTTCAAGACGCGACAAGGTTTGTTCGAATAGCTGGTCATGCCGTTTGGTCTCTGCAACGCTCCCGCAACTTTTATGTGTCTTATGAATGACGTATTGCGACAGTTCATTGACGACTTTGTAATCGTTTACCTCGATGACATACTGGTTTATAGTCATTCGTAGGATGAGCACCTCATTCATGTCAAAAAAGTGTTCAAACAGCTTCAGCGACATCGACTTCGCCTCAACCGTAAGAAGTGCGAATTCGGCCAGCAAACTCTACTTTACCTGAGATTCATGGTCGGCAAAGGTACATTGCAAATCGATCCAGATAAGGTAAAAGTGATTCGCGAGTGGCCGTGACCGCGAACAGTTACAGACGTGCGTAGTTTTATGGGAGCATACCAATACCTTCGGAAGTTCATACGACACTTCTCAATTGTGGCTTCTCTGTTGCATGCATTAACCAGGATCGATCATAAGTTCGAGTGGACAGGGAAACATGAGGACATATTTCTCTTGCTGAAGAGGAAGATCAGGGAGGCGCCTGTGTTAACTTTGCCGAATCTACATAAACCATTCGAGCTAAAAACCGATGCCTCAGGTTATGCGATGAGCGCAATACTCATGCAAGAAGGTCGACTAGTGGCATATCACTCCGAGTTATTCCAGGGAGCTCAGAAGAACTACCCAACGTACGATAAGGAGTTGTGCGCACTGCATCAGGCCGTGAAACATTGGCGGTGTTATCTCTTGGGTAAAGAGACTGTTGTCCACACCGACCACTAACCGTTGCAATATTTGCAGACTCAGTCCAAACTATAGCAAGCTCGGCACATGAAGTGGATGTCGTATCTGTAGCAGTTTAATCTAGTGATTAAGTACAAGAAGGGCGTACACAACAAATTGGCAGACATGTTGTTGCGACCACCGGTTACGACCCTTTGCTTATCAGCTTTCATGCAGATCGAGCCCTCATGTCATGATGACTATGCCACAATGTACAGTGAAGATCCTGATTTTCAATCAGCACTGATTAAGCTCGAAACAGGGAAACCTACATAGTTCGTTCGTCGAGAAAGACTCTTGTACAAGGGCAATTTACTTTGCATGCTTCGTGGAGCACCTCGAATTTAATAGTTGCGAGAAGCGCACACATCGAAGGTAGTTGGTCACTTTGGGGTTACAAAGACATTGCAAAATCTTCACTGACATGTGTTCTGGCCGCATATGCAGCAGGATGTGGCTAGTTTTGTTCGAGGCTGTGATCTTTGCAGCATATTGAAACCAGCAAACCAAAAATTAGTTTTGTACACTCCTTTGCCAGTTCCATCGCGACCATGGGAGAGCATATCCCTGGATTTCTTGGGAGGATTGCCTAAGACCCGACGTGGCAACGACTATCTATTCATGGTCGTTGATCGGTTCTCCAAAATGATTATTCTTATACCTTGTCGAAAGACTATCACAGGAGAAGAAGCAGCTCGGGTATTCTTTCAACACGTTTGGACACACTTCGGACTGCCGACTTCTATTATGTCTGATTGCGATACCCGGTTCCTTAGTCACTTTTGGCAATCGCTCTAGACGATGATGGACACCAAGCTAAAGAGGAGTACTGCCTTTCATCCTCAAACTGATGGTCAAACCGAGGTGGTAAATCGCACAGTTGTTCATCTCTTGAGGAGCTTTAACTCTAAGCATCCGAAGACCTGGGATAAAAGCATACCGTACCTGTAGTTTGCTTTTAATTAAGCAATACATGGTTCGATTAGGAAGTCACCGTTTGAGGTCTATTTGGGATTTCTACCACAGAGTCCATTCGACATAGAGTTTGTGATTCCTACCTCAGCATAGAACAGCAAGGAAGCATCTGATCAGGATCGAGCACAAAAGTTTCTGGAAGGTATTCAACGGCTCCATAAAGAAGTTGAACAGAACTTGCTGTGAGCTCAACTCAAGTACAAGGCGCGACATGATCGGCACCGAGTTGATGCTCAATTCGAAGAAGGTGATATGGTATGGTTACATTTGAGTAAGGAGAGACTTAAAGGTGAAGGTAAGAAACTCAAACCCATTCGTTATGGTCCTTTTCAGATTTTATAGAAAGTGGGTAATAATGCTTGTCAGCTCAAGTTACCTCCATATATGGATATTTACTTGGTTGTTTATATTGAGCACCTCAAACTCTTTGAGCCTTCAATGCTGGATGATGAGGCAGATACTATAGTACCATATGTTGAAGACTTAGTCTATCAATAAGACGAACCTCTACGCGAAGATGTGATTTTGGAGAAGAAGGTGACTACCACCCGCAGTGGCACAAAGGAGACTTTTCGAATCGGTCGGAAAGGTCAACGAGTACGTGCGGCAAAGTGGTACACCAGAGAATATGGACAAGCCCAATTTCCACATCTCCAGTTTGATCGAGACGTCGCAACAGGGGTTGGCTCCTTCTCAATAGGGGAGTCATGATCTAGGAGAATCTTCGGGTTGTAGCACTGCCATGGTCGCAGCACTGGATGGTCGTAGCCTGGGATGCAAGGTCGAGTATGTAGCGGACTCGATCCCTCTGTCTGATCGGAATTGTTTTCCAAGTCATATACCTCTAACGAATTCTTATCCATTTAGGGTTAGTTAGTTATATGAATATAATACGTTTAGGTTACTGAGTCTAATACGTATTCATACGATTGGACTATAAATACCTTGTAATAGGTCTAGTTTAAATCATCGAGTCAAGATTGAAGTCTTAGACATATAGTTCCCTCAACGTAGGCGAGTGCGACCTAACGTTCGACGTGTAAAGCTCTCTTTTAAATAAAGAGTTGTGCAATTACTTTGAGCTGTGTTTCGATCATCATTTGGGTTTTGGTACTTCCGAGTAAGATCTCGTTATTCCGCATATTAGAATCTGGGCGAGCCTAGTGCAAAAACCAAGACTAGATCTCAAATGGATCAACGTGAGTCAACTGGGGAGGTTCTCTCACGGGGAGAGACCTCCAAGGTGTGCCTATTGCTTTGAGTGTCTGTAAAATGAATTGAGTTGTGTTACAAGAGGGATACAAGGGGGTATATATAGGCCCAAAATGACTAAAGTGCTCTAGCTGCGACCGTTGGATCAAGGGGCACTGTCGCCCTTTCATAAGGTGAATGACTTGGATGCTTGCCAAGTGAAATCGCCAGTTCCTGAGGCATCTTTGACGTCACTAATCCCCGGGAATTCGGACCTGGACCGTCGAGTCCGGGCGTTCGAGCTACGCTAGGGGTCTCATGACGAGAGGTTCTTGGAATCCGCGACCAGGGGGCTGGGGGCTTCCTGCGTACGATCACAGTGCATCCCCAGTGACCTGGGGCCAAGGGGCCTGTGGCTCTCAACGGGGAACACCAGAGCCCCCGTGGACGGCCACGGTGCCAACGGCTGGGACACTGAAGGACCCGTGGTTCTCTACGGGAACCGCCAGGGTCTCCATGTGTGACCACGAGACCAAGCGACTCAGGTGTTATGGCATGCCCAGTGACTCGAGTGACCTCTGGTCGAATGAACAATACTCGAAAGACCAGTCTATATATATATCGGGAAGTATCTAGTGCATCACACCTCTCTAGTGCTCTCGTGCATTCCTCCTCAAAACTCTATGTGAATGGTCATAAAAAATTCCACAAAAATTTGAAATTGTATATATAAACTCAAAATTCAATCTACCATCTCACAAAATTTCAAATCCAAATTCAGTCTACACAAGGAGAAACAAAAAAGACAAATTGAGCTGAAAAATAAATCCAATATAAAATAATAAAAGATAAAAGTTACTATTCACTGAAATTTGTTATTTTTGTTTCTCCTAATATACATCACTTTTAAAGTTAAAATGTTGTAGGCTACTTGGACAACCCAATATACACCTTCTCTAATTTTTATAGAATTTTTTATGACTATTTATATAATTTTTTGAGATAGGATGCAAGTGTGTGTGTGTGTGTGTGTATAACTTCTAATATATACTCACCTCATCCATTATCCATATGCCTCAAGGTTTATTCCCTATCCCACTTGTTTTTCAAAAAAATTAACACTATTACCTCTTCTCCGTTAGTAACCACCCACTATATTTTCTAGTAGTCTTAGTTACCACCTATATCTTTCTTTACCAAAACTCTCTCTTTCTCTCCTCGTCTGGTCTCCTCTCATTTCTCTATGATAACATATCTTCCTTCTCTATGGCAACACCTCCATCTACTACTCCAGCGCTATCACAAGCTGCTATCATTTCAGCACTATCGAATGATGTTTCCTCCTCTCTTACTAATGATACTACGTGTTGCATTCACTTATTTCTTCACATCAAGCACATATAATGTGCTTCATTAGGTGTGGAGCAAGTCAATGGTGGTGTTCCTTGTGTTAGATTTGAAGGTTTTTGCAAATTTTTGTTTTATATGTTTTTGTATTTTTGTCAGAGGAAGTTTGAAATTCTAATTGTTGTGAGATAATTATCAAGTGTGATGTGTTTTTACTGATGTTGAGCACAGTGGGAGTCTTTTTCCAGTAAGGAGAAATCCAATAATAATTTATTTTGTGTTAAATCTAAAGTTTTTTATAGAGATTTGTTTCATGAGTTTAAAGTTCTTATCAGACTGTGACTCCATTAATAACAATTGATTATATAATGTGTAAAAAATACATATTTAATGAGTCAGAAATATATGTTCATAGCAAATGCACATCGGATTGCAGCAACAAAAGATGTGTCATATGATGAAGCATCCACATACTAATCCTTCTATTTCCAACATCAATGAAGCGTATGTTAAAGTGGAGCAAGATGATGATAGTATATCTTGTGTTAGATTTAAACTTAATTTTTATGTAAATTTTTTCTGAGATTTGATATTTGTGTTAGACATTATTCATTGGAGAATAAAAAATTAGAATAGGCATCACTTTTTTTAAAAGTGTAGCAATTGTATTATTTATATGTCAGATAATCTCTTTCGAAAATAACAAAGGATTCTATAGTAATTTTGTTTTCAATATGTAGCAAGTAGCGACTGGATTGTTTAGTTGGGGTCAAAAATTTTGTAGAAATTTTTCTACAAGCAGACGTACCTAATACACTACATAAATAGCATGCAGTAATTGTATCAATTTCATAACAAAAGAACAACAAATATTGCTATACTCTATTAATGAGTTTCAACAATACTAAAAATAAAGTATAGCAACTTCATGACAAAACGATAACTTCATATAAAAGACAACACAATTATTGAGGAAAAAAGATACCAATGAAATATCTAAAACGTTAGATTAGTTTATAATTGTGTTCATGTTTATCAACTATATGTTCAAACTGTAGCAAACAGACGTATAAAATGTAGCATATTTTTAGAGATGGGCACAAAGAGGGAGATGAGCCAATATTAGGTTGGAAACAGTTAGTAGAGGTGAGATAACGTCAGTATGGTGCAGGGTTGGATTTAATGAAACTTTTTGACGTTGTTTTGATGGTAGCCGGTTGTTGGGTGGTTATTGTTGGATTAAGTTGGGGGATAGACCCATCCAATGGTGGATGGAGTGAATACAAAGTAATTAGTTTATACCTAGGTATAGACTAATCTTACTATAAATATATATACACACACTACTTTTTTAGTTGATGGTGCACTGTATTAGCATCACCTATTTAGTTGTAAGTCCCATTTTTTTGGTTAAAAGCTTTCTTAGTATGTGATTTTAGTTGTGAACGTCAAGTTGTATATTTTTATTGTAAGTCTATATAATTTCCATACACTACTAAATATATTTTTGTTGTAAAGTGCTTATTATTGTTGCTTGTAAGTTTGTATAATTAACCTTATAAGTTTACTTTAGAGTTTCTCTTTTATGGTTTATGATATGGTTGTTATAATATTTGTTATAAGTTGTATTAGTTGACTATTATGTGTATTGTTGCGGTCTTTTTTAGTACTATTTTTGTAGGAAAATTTTAAAAATTTACTTTTGAATAGTTGAAAACATGGATTGAAGGCTTTAATAAAGGTGAAGATTGAGTAATTCACTAATATTAGTAGGGATATAGCTTTTTAACTTCACACTATCTAGAACATAAATCAACAACCTATTAAAAAAGAAGTGATGTGGTTCTAGAAAACAAATTAGTGACTTATTAATGAGAAATGTTACCTTGTGTTGGTTCATTTGAAAATCGATGATAGAGATAAATAGAAGTAGGATATTATAGTTGTGTAATTTTTTTGGTTAAAATACTAGTAGTAATTTTATAATACATATAAGGTATAAGTGTATGAATTTAGTTGTAAGTTTATGTATTGTGTAAGAGATTTCTCCATTAAAATGAAGATTTTTAAAGGAATTATGATAACTTGATATTAATATTATATAAGTTGGTATGAGTCATATGTAATCTATTTCAATAATGTAAGTGAAAAGAAAATAGTTTTTAATAAAATATACACCAAATTATTAAATGATGCATGTGCATCATATAGACATTCCTAAAAAAATATTATTGGGGTAAAAAATGTGAGGGTATGAGATACCCTTGGTGCGTGCGTATGATCCGACTGCTCAGAATGCAGCCACACGCATTTACAAGAATAGATATCACAGACATAATCTATCTAAACAACATGGTTAATATAAGAGATACTACATATGATAACTAGGCCGAACATACAACAAAAGATGTAAGGACATATACGGTCAAACATTTAAAATTTTAGATAAAATAGTTTTAACAAAAGAAATTGTAGCGGACATCTATGACTCATCTACAGTTAAAGTTCAAGTGTGGTTGATAACCATCTAAACTCTGAGTGATCACATGTCTTTAAAAGTCAAACTTCTTATAAGCTAAATAGTAGGTTATAAAATTAAATTGTCTCAGTAATACATATTCATTAGATTTTCAAAAGCAATTGTCAAATATATGATGCAAAATGTTATTATGCAAAACTCATGCGTCAAGGTCATATGATGGCCTATTGAAGTTAGGTTAATTCAGTCGGTCTCTAATTCTCTTCTCCAATTTGCTGAGTTCTTCCAGATTCTTAACTTCCACGGTTGACTTGCTTCTTCTTGTTATTAGAACTCGCTTATCTTGCACCTTGCTCTACTCTGATCCTGTTATCCATGTTGAATTTTTCGTTCCAAGCGAGGCGGTGATGCTAATGAGTCAACTGGTTTGGTGGTCATTGGGTAGTGCTATATATGAGGCTTACTTTTGAATGCAGGTGTACGATAAAATGAACATTCATGCAAAATAATATAAGTTAAGTTACTTCGGAATTATACTCAGTTTCATACCGATGACATCTCCATGATCTTCTAGTTGGAGTGCTGTTGGGTCTTCCTTGGTTTACTGGGATATCTCGAATGATCGGCACTGATGGTCCTACTGCTTGCTGAGCTCTTCTATGGGCTCTAGCGATGAAGAATGGAAAATTTCTTAGTGGACACATTATCCTACAACGTTCACGGCCCTCACAGTGAAAGCAGGTGATTTGGGATGCTGGCTGGAGCTGCTGTAGAGGGTTCCCTTGGCAGTTGGGCCAATGAACTGGTACTTGATGGAAGGCTAGGAACTGAGAATGATGAGCTGTGACATTTTCTGTCCTTCATCGAGATGCACTTCTTGGTGGTACCAACTAGGATTCAGCTCTTCTTGTACGAGCATTTCTCACGGGATGGTGATTTCCTTCTTCTGGAGTCTCTTGACCTTCTAGTGTTGTTATGTGTGCTTGTAGCGACTGCTGCTGATCTAGAATTGGGTGTACTATCTGTCCAAGCAATTTGGTCTGGATGATTTGTAGATACCTTAAAAGCTGCACTTGCATCATCAAGGCATATTGCCTACTTTGTTCCATCCATATCAAAATGTCCATTACGTCCACTCAGGTTGCTTGTAGGATGTTGGGGTTTCTGGGCTATTTGGCAGGATTCTCTTCATTCCAATTCTGTCTTTAGGGTGGTTCTAGTGCTGCTCTGACTTCTTGATTTACATTCTGTGCTGGAGCTTCTTCACTATGTTCATCACTTTCCATGGAGTTTACTATTCTTGGCATTCTGATCTTGATAACACGTCGAATGAATTACAGAAACGTTTTTAAGTTCCTATGATGAAGGATAAGGACAGTTGGTTCGAAAAAATAAGGAATTTTAGGCAGAAGGTAATAAGTGAGACAAGTATTGCTGAAGGAAGGATAAGAACAAAAACTTAGTTTGGGCAGTACATCCATATAGTTTTGTTTTAACAAAGATAAGGGCACAATTGAAAATTCGGACTCGGCATGAATATGATGCTTTTGCTATAGAAATAATTTGGATACATATATTAAGGATCATATGCCTTACTGGGCTACTGTCGCAATCATTTAATCAATCAATCAATCAACATCTTAACTAATCCATTGGTATTACTTCTAAGGCTTTTCTACCATTCCTACTTTAATCCATTCCTAACAAACGACTTCATACATCCAGGGTTCACCATACCCTATATTCTAGGCTCTTTACGACCACGACCCGTCGAAACCATCTGATATTCATGTATAGATTTAAGATTTTTATAAACAAAATAGTGGAAAAGAAAAATGTAAGACAAAATATTTTCGCATCTTAGATCTACATATGAGAGGAGAGATGAAGATGAAGAAGTGAGAACAAGTAAAATTTCAATAATATGTGAAAATGAAAGAAAAAGAAATAGAAATAGACGAAAAACATAAGTAAGTTAAAAAGGAATTGAAAATTGTCGAGAAGAAGTCGAAGTGATGAGTAAAAAGGATTCGTTTATAAAAGGAAAATGATTGAAAACGTGAAAATTTTGAAGTGAGAGAAAGTCTATTGAAAATGAGGAAAAGGAATTAGTGTCGGTGTGTATGACACTATGAAATTAGACAGAGTTAGAGAGGTTTGAAAAGTAGAAAGATAACCGAAGATGAGAGAGAGATAGGAGGAGAGTGAGAAGCAATCAACTAAATATAAGGAAAACGTGAGAGCGAGAAGAAAGTAGGAATAAGAAGACATAAACGTAGTAGATGAAAAAGTAGGTAAAAAGAAGAGGAGAACCACATAATAAGATATTCTCATACTTTAGATTTCTGTATTAAATTAGGTTTTAGCAAATAAATACTTTCAAAATATTTTTAAAATTTACATATCTAATCACGACCATATCTATCTGCCTAAGGGTTTCAACCTACAGTCACATCAGTCCGGATAGTTACAATCTACAATCAAATCATATTCTGATACCACTTCTTTTCCTTGTGAGGGTACGAGATACCCTAGATGCGTGCGTATGATTCGGCTGCTCAAAATGCAATCACACGCATTTACAAGAATGGACATCACACATATAATTCATCTAAACAATATGGTTAATATAAGAGGCACTACATATGGCAAATAGGCCAAACATACAACAAAAGATATAAGGACCTGTAGAGTCAAACATTTAAAGTTCTAGATAAAACAGTTTTAATAAAAGAAATTGTAGCGGACATCTATGACTCATCCGTATTTGAAGTTCGAGTGCGACTAATAACCATCTAGACTCCAGGTGGTCACATATCTTCAAAAGTCAAACTTCTTCTAGGCTAAATTCAACATTTAAGCAAAGGTGAGTATAAAGTACTCAACAAATCACTAATAACTAGTATATCACATATTTCATATGTACATAATCAGCTACATCTAAAAAAACAGAAGGTAAATTTATTTTCATAAAAATGTGCATGAACCTAATTATCAACATTTTAGTTTTCCATGATGGTTACTCCATAACCATCTTTTTTAATTTATAAAAACTACTTTCATCACAATGATGAGGATCCTTCACCGCTAGTCGGCTCCTAAACACCAGAAGCACGGAGTATTCATATATGTTTTAAAACTCTACATAGGTGTACCAATTTACCCACAACATATCACAACTTTCATGACAAGTCCTATCTGCGGTGATTAGACCAAATCCCTCAGCTACATGTGAGCAATTAAATTGTGATAACAAGGACTTTGTTTATGTTTTCCATACAATTCGCTCATGCCCTGTGGTCAGACTAACCACAGTTGTGGTGGGTTCAACCCCCCACATCGATCAATCATTTTTTAATTACTGGGTCAGAGTGCAGTGTGTGGAGCAAGCTCCATGTAAGTTTGTCCTACCAAAAGTACGTGCACAATTTAAAATCAAGACTCTGCCATACAGAGGGTTCATGTATGTTTTACATATTACCAGTTATGGCATGTCCATGATAAGAAATAAATCACATACCATGCACCATATAGTGCTATTCCACCATTCACACCACTCGGGTTAAGGACGGTTCATTTTTTCTAAATTAAGAACATGTAGTAAAATATTTAGTCAGTTTAAGAGGCTCTAACTAACATCCTATTATCCTAAGGTAACATGCTAACTGACTATAGTAGTTTTATGGTTTAGATGATGTTACACAAATTTTATTATTATTATTAACTACATGTGATTGTTCATTCACATGCATATTTATATGGCATTACTACGAGGAACAGAAGTATCATACAATAGTACTTTGCAATATATAGGTTTAATATGATCAAAGAACAATGACTTGCCTGGCTTGAAATGTTGACTAGTCAGTTACGGGAGCTAAAGGGTTGAGATCCTTGGACTTGACCCATTTGATTCCTAATTGCAATGACATCAATTTTGGACATAAGTCCGACAATCAGAAAATATTAGTTCGTGTAGATATGCAGGTATGTGCATATATGCATGCTCAATGATGCTTATGAGGTCTGATACTAGGTAGCGAAGAGATTCAGATGCTGACATCGTATAAGGGAAGTTGAAGCATCTTAAGATTTGCAGTTGGAGATGACGGCTAGGTTTAGTCTGTAGCTGATTCAGACAACTTTCGAACAGGGTTGAGTTTATCTATTAAGCTAGACTGACACTTTGGACATCTAGGGCCCTAGGTTAGTCTATGGAACTTAGGTTGGAGGTCATATGAGGTTAGAAGATATGATGGAGAATTAAAAAGTTAGGGTTGGGACGATCGATGGGTAATCGGCTTGAGGACGGACTCAGAAAATAAGGAGATCCTGATTCGAGACTCAGATGTAATCAAATTACATATCTAGAAGTTTGATGGCAAGGTGGACACGATGATGTGGATGGATTTTTGATCTGAGGCATCTAAGATTATGAACAACATAGTCATGTCGGTGGGAGTGACATTGGACGCGGACTGACTTTGCTTGCTTCGAGCCTTGAGTCAGTAAACAACTGAAATATTGCTAAGGGTTATGCTTGGATAGTTGAAATGCTAAGGCAAAGTCAATTTTCTGATTGGACTTGGAAGCGGCAACGTACATACGTCAACGGATGACAATCGTCTCAGGTGAGATAGGTGAAAATGGGTTCAAACAAGGTCTTCTCGAGAAGTGACAGTTGAATACAACTTAGGAAATATGTCTACAAACTTAGTAGATGAATTAGATTTCAGTTTTGCATGCTCAAAATGGCTAAACGAGGCAAATGCCACTGGCTGACATAGACTGACAAAGGGACTGACAATGTCTGGACGCGGACTGGCAATGGGTGGAAATGCCTGGACATAGTTTTGACAAAGCTGGGCGCGAACTGGCACTAATGTGGTAATGTCTGGATAAGGGCAGCTCGCGGTTGAATTCTAGCGCAAGATTGTTTAGGTGTGTTGGGTTTCGATTGCTTCGCCAACTTTGTCTATGAGGTAGGCGTGGATGAGATGAACTCAACTGCACTGGTTTTGCGCAATGTGATGGCTGGACGGCGAGGAACGGCGATGAGGAAGGACGGTGGCGACACGGTGAAGTATTGCTACTAGACAAATCTTTGGCATCAGGTTTTGATGTATTTTGGTGTGGTTCCAGGAGACGAAGCAGGGAATAAACTGTGTGTTTCGATGAGGCGTGTCAGCTAGACAAGGCAGCAGCGGCAGATCTGGCCGGAGGCGACCGGGTGGCACGGCGGCGGCACACCAAAATGAGGTAAAAATAATCAATTCGGGGTTTGGGGCTTTTGCTTTGGCAACCGAGTTGTCTGGAAGCTAGCTACAACTATTGCTTATCTTTTGGTGCAGTGAAATTGGTCGACAGTGAAGCGGCGGCGACCGGCGGCTAGTAGCGCCGAAACAAAGGAGTAAAAATGAGTGCTCTACCGGTGCAGGCTCGTTTCAGGTGAAGAAAAAATGAAGTGGCTTTTAGATTACATTCAATTGGGTCTGAATCTGGTGTAGTTGCGGCTGATTGCTAAATGGCAGCGCCGGCGAGGATCTCAGCGATTCAGCTGAGGAAGAAGATGGTTCATTTTGAGAGATTTTGGTATGGACCATTGGAGTTAAATTCTTTGGCATGGAAGCAGGAGGTGTGTTAGGAGGTTCTAATGGCATGGTCAATTTGGCCAGAGTGATGGATCAGGCCGAAGATGGCGCGGAAAGAACACGAATGCATCAGCTCGTGGAGAATTTTGAAATCCAGTTGAACAGACGTGCTTTATTTGAGGTAAGGAGCATTTTCTTCTATACGCTCGACAACTAATTTGGCTCGGAAATAGGTCCGATGACCGGAACAGGGGAGATGGCCAGAACATGGAAAAAGATGAATTTCCGGCGTTTGGTGGCGTCAGAGTTCATGAAAATGCTTCTGGAGCTTGGAGGGGAGTAGAGAGTAATTTGTCAAGGAAGTTGGGCTGGAGGTGATCCGAATTTGCATGGCGACAGTGGTCTCTTGTTCATCAGAGCGCAAGAGAGGAAGAAGATGAACAGGAAGCTAATGGATTTGACAATTACATGCATCACCAAGAGAAATGTGCTCACCTAGGTTTGAAGGGAATGTATCTTGATCTTTCCTTTATTCTTCTTGCTATTCTTTTGTTCCTGTTTGCTGGCGGTTCACAGGAAGAAGGAAGAAGGAGATGAATAGGAAGAAGAAATGAACTGCTCTAACCTTTTAGTCCTTATACTAGCTCGGCAATGAAACTAAGGAGATGAAACAGGCAAGGATACACAAGTGCTGCTGCTGCTTGCTGTCGTTGGAACTTGCACTGAGAGGAAGGAAGAAGGAAGAATTGATGAATGAAGTTGCACTGCTGTTGTGTGTGTGAAGCTCTGAGAGAAACAGTGACTGTCAGAGAAGCACTGTTGTGCTTGTGCATGCTCATTTGGGTCTGAAGCTTGTAGGGTGCACTGTGTATGCGTGTGTTTGTGGTTGGCTGAGCTGAACCGAAGTGAAGTGTGTACATCACAGTGTCTGATGTGTAATGAGAGGTGCTATTGTGTATGTTTGCTGTTTGAGAAGTGTGTGTGGTGTACTGTTTAGTCCGGGATGAGTAGTGTGTGGTGTATTGTTTGGGTCTGAAGCTTGTAGGGTGCACTGTGTATGTGTCTGTTTGTTGTTGACTGAGCTGAACCGAAGTGAAGTGTGTACATCACAGTGTCTGATGTGTAATGAGAGGTGCTATTGTGTATGTTTGCTGTTTGAGAAGTGTGTGTGGTGTACTGTTTAGTCCGGGATGAGTAGGGTGTGTGCATGTGTGTGTTATCTGACAGTGGTTGTATATATGTGCAATGTAAAAGTCCTGAGAAAAGATCAAGTTCAGAATTCTGAAATCTTAACTAATCTGAACAGAAGAATTTGATTGAAGGACTAAATTGTGATTTTGGAATTTAATTGGACTGAAATGCAAAACCATAATCAAGAGGTTAATTTGAACTTAGTTCAATATACAAGGTTTGACTGAATAATTTGGTGAGAGAAGATTCCAATCGGAACGAAAGCGAAACAAAAATGAAAACAAAAACAAAATTAGGGTAAAAGTGAATAATATTTTCACTGAAAATGGTTGAAATTATGAATAACTAAATTTTGGAGTTCAATTTGAATTCGTTGCAGAAGGAAAAATTTGTATTAAATAGCAAGAAGAATATAGTCATTCAGTTGGATTAGAATTTGGAGGTGATTCAGATAATTTAGCTATTTCTGGCTTTCGACAATTGAAAAAGACTAATTCGCGATGAAGTTCGGACTAAACGCAAAAAGTGATCAAACAAACTTATTTAGCTGGAAAGTTTTAGGACTAGTATGCAAGTATATCAAGATATAGGATTCCAAAAAATCCAAAAAAACTATTCTAAAACTGATTGAACTGAATGTTGAAAACAAATAATTAGTGTAATTAGAGTAATTAGGAAATTCCGTTTGTGAAAACAAAACTGGGTAATGTTTCTGGGTTTTAGAAGTTGAATTTGATCTTGATGCTGAAGATAAATCTATATAAGACATGTAGGAGATTCTATCTGTTTAGACTGATTTAGATTCTGATATGTTCGGAAGAATTTAGCTAATTCTGAGACTGAAAGGTCTGGAGGTAATTATCAAAAATAGGAGGGACTAATTTGTAAATATTTAAAAGTAAAAATTTAATAACATAAATTTTGGATAGAAGGAAATTAAAGCAAAAGAAATACTATGGACTATTGTATCCTATTAAGGTTTTTAAATGATTAAGATAAATTAGGATTTGTTTGATTATCACTGTCGACGATTGGAACTATGGGTTCCTCTGTCGAGCTTATGCAAGAAAGGGAGTTAGAAGATATGAGGCCAATCAGACAAATTCTCAAAACGTTCAAAGTATCAATAAATCAAAAGACACGGGGAGCCAAGTTTATCCAGGTTCAGACACTCTTTAAGCTAGGTAATTGTAAAGACCACGAAGACGGTCAACAATTGGGATCATGAAGCTGGCTAGGAGTCACGCTGCTCGCCCTATATTTAATTTGTGATCATTCAGCATTTAGGAAGCGGGTCTATTTTCGGGTCGTTCGTTTTCATTTCAAGACAGTTTCGAGTCTTAGGAGCCATAAAATAAAAGAAAAAAAGATTTTCTTTTAGAAACCCAGCTCAGAACCAAGCCTTAGGCCCAAAGGCCCAATACTTCTCAACTTTGCAACTCAGTCCCTGAGACTTTCCCATTTGCAGCCACACTGTAAATTTTGCACAAAACTCCCTCAGATTCACTAATTTTGCAAATCAGTCCAGTTTACACCAATCAAGCTCAGAGCATCGCCACCTGTTCGTCGGAATAGTAAACCCAGCCACCTCAGCCCCCAGTAAGTCGGTTGCATGCTTAGCGCATCAGATAAATTAGTTTTACCATACAATCACCCACACAGCGGCACAGACAGTAGAAGTTAAGGTAAAGCAGAGAGTTTGCAGAACAAGAGCGGAGAGCAGTAAGTTGGAGCAAGA
The DNA here is from genome assembly GCA_019359835.1 of Pharus latifolius. NCBI lineage: Eukaryota > Viridiplantae > Streptophyta > Magnoliopsida > Poales > Poaceae > Pharus > Pharus latifolius. The sequence continues at coordinate 65,546,889 of CM033326.1, read as the reverse complement.
ATTCAGCAATTTACTCATCCTCTGTTCTTTTGGGTTCACAGGATCAGCCACAAGAGCAACACAGGAGCAAGCAAAGGAGATTCAATACCAACAGCAAGGTGAATTAAGCCCTAATTCCCAGTTTCAGCATTTGATTTAGTGCTCTGTTAAGAAATTGTGTAGAAGCCAGTAAAAACCATGCATACCATTCCCAAATTTCCACCAGGAACCATAGATCATTGTTTCCACATGAGGATCACATTACATCACAAGATCACACATCCACACAGCCATGAACACAAGCATCACAGGACCAAGACAAGAATAGAGCAAATCCAGCCAAATCAAGGCCCAAACCTAGCGCCAAAGCCACACAAGAGATTAGGAGACTTATCTGAGGCGCAAGCGGCGAGGACCGGGTGGCCGGCGAGCTGGCCGCCACGGCGTCCACGCTCGCGGCGCACTACCGGCGCGGCCATGCCGCGAGGGCATGGCCAAGCGCGGCCGTAGGCCGAGGGTGAGGAGGCGAGGCGGTGCGGCCCGAGCTACAACCGGCCGCAACACAAGCACCGTTGAGATTGATGAGCCGCGGCGCACAAGTCAAGCGGCAAGCACGTCATCGGAGGAGCCATTGCGGTCAACAAGAAATCTAACGATAGCGCGAGAGCGAAAGAGGGTCGGGCTGTGTGCAAGTGAGTGCGTGTGTGGTCGTGATCGAGTGAGTGTGTGTTTGAGTGGTCGCGTGTGCGCGTGCGTTGCACATGCGTGTGCGCAAGTTGGGCCAGTTTGGGCCCAATGGAGAGTTTTCCCTTTTTATTATTATTATTTATTTATTTTCTTTTCAGTTTCTAATTCCAATTCTATATTAAATTCCTAATTAAGTATAAATAGCTATTGTTTAATTATTTGATTTAAAAATTGTTTTAAGATTAATGATTTCTTAAATTATGCTTAGCTTAATAGGAATTTAACCAAACTAGTTATTATATGTATATACACACAAATATATGTTTACTCATTTAATAAACCAATTTAAATTGTTTTTATTATTTTCGTATAATCTTTTATTCAGGAAAAATAATTGTAAAACTATAACTTACTTTTATTCCAATTAGCAAAATTAAATCAATATTTTAATTTAATTATTTTAATTGTATTCCAATAATTTATAAACAAATGCAAATAGTATTATTTGTTTTGGGAGCTACCCAACCCAATGTTTTTATGCAATTCCATTATGCAGTTCAATTAAACTAATTTCATATAATATATTTCTTATAACTAAAATTTCTTTTCCCTTGGAGCGTCGATTAGTCGTATTTGATCGCGGGTCAGGGAGAACGAAAGCATAGATGCATTCATCCTTACATTTTGTATTTCCTATTATACCAATATCCTAAATATTATATATGTATATATAATTATGTTTCTCAGAAACTGACGGTAGCGAGGAGCATCGGGGTAAATTACCGAACTCCGATTTCAATCCTGTCCACGCAGGCAAGTTCCTTTTTGATCATGTCGAATATGCTTGACTAATTTCTTATAGTATAATTTCAGATCTAGTTAAAATTTACCATTTGCATGGAAGAGTATTTTTCAGAGATTGACTAGATGATTTATGGAGAATCATATGTATAAGATAAGATATACATGGGATGTTGAGCATGATAGAGGAAGTCTCTGAGTTTGAGATGTTGACAAAAGAAGGACTTCCTTATCTATACTATGGATGGAAATTAGTAAGGACTATAACTAGCTGTATCTTACATCCAGCACCATAACACCCGTATCGACCACAGGCCTGGTATGGAACGGGCCTAGTCTAGTATCTTATCTAGAAGCTAAGGTCATCTCCACGGGAACGTATTATTATATGTATAAGCACCACGAGTCGCTCAGAATAACCTAGGAGACGTCACGGATCGCTCAAAATAATCCATATGGGTTCCGTGGGTCGCCCATGAAGTACCCAGGATGCTATATGCTCAACTGATGGAGTGGAGATGCTTAGTGAATAGATTTGAGAAAAACTTTGTACTCTTGATCTAGTCATGCATTAAAGGGAATGCAGAGTGATGCTGATGAGCTCCGACATGTAAATCAAGAGTTTTTGTGGGTAAAGCGATACACCTCTGTAGAGTAAAAACGTGAATGTTCACTCCTTGTTCTCAGGTCGAGAACTGTGTCGCGGCAGGAAAGGAGGCCTACAGGTGGCCTCAGCCCTGTGTGTAAAGTGCTCAGTAGAACTTTTCTAATCAATCAAATGGAGACTGTTTACAACAAATGTTTTAAAAGTAAAACTTATACTCCTTGACTTATTGTATGCTTAAACATATAATCCTTGAATTTAGTTAATTTAGATCATCCTGCATTATGTCTTGATTCTTGCTGAGTATTTTTGTACTCACCCTTACTATGTAAATCCTTGGTAGACTTAGAATTTTCGACCGAAGGAGAATTTGATGAAGAAGATATCGGAGGAGCAGAGCTAATCCAAGACCCCAAGGATCTAGATATGGACATCTACAATTACGATTCTACTTACTTTGGATTTGAAGACGAAGACTTCTGAAAGCTACCGTACAACTGGTTCATTTTGCTTGTAAGAAGTATAGTTTTTGTAAAAACTGATGTTTTGTAACATGGGTTGTTTCTGTTAACAAACCCTAATGTTATAACCTGTTTAACCTGAAATCCATACTTCTGTTTCGCTACTCTGATTTGGACATTGTTCAGGAAAATGTGTTTTTGTCGGGCAATGTTCACAGACCAGGCATGCTACCACGTGGGTGGGATGCCGGGTCGCGACAGTAATAGCCCTACATCCTGTGAGATTGATTATGTGGAAAAAGGGAGTTACAGAGAGGTGGTTACAAAGTGTAGCTAGCTAATCCTATCTTTGCTAAGCTTAGTCTTCTCTCGGTATTCGATCTTCGTCACCCCGATCCTTCCCTTGACCACTTGTTGATGAATTCCAAGGGATTTGGCTGCTTAGAGCCCAGCAACAAGACCTTCATACCCTGCTGTGTTGTTAGTCGCAACAAAGTGGAGTTCTATAACTTATTGGAGGTGGTCACCCTGAGGCGTAATTAAGACCACTCCAGCCCCCGAATTCGAGAAACCGCGAGAACCATCGAAATACATTGTCCAAAGGTCGTTTGTGGACAAATCCATTGGTTCTTGCGGAAGTGGGTCGGGATTAGTCCACTCGACCACAAAATCAGCAAGAATTTGGGATTTGATAGCGACGCGAGTAGTGAATTGGAAGTCAAACGCACCCAATTCGACTACTCATTTTGCGACTCAACCAGTTACTTCTGGATTATGGAGTATGTCTCCCAACGGAAAGGATGATGGCAAGGAGATTTTGTGCGCTTGAAAGTAATGTCGCAGCTTTCGAGAAGCCATTAAAAGAGCATAAGGTAGTTTTTGGACCTCTGGGTAACGCTCCTTTGGTCCATTGAGCACTTCGCTGATGTAAAAGATCGATCGTTGCATGCCATCCTGTTCTGCGACCAGTACTGCACTGACCGCGCATGGAGTTGTAGCTCAGAAAATGAGTAATGGTTCCCCCACGTTCGGGGAGACCAACACTGGAGCACTAGATAAGTACATTTTGACTTCCTAGAAGACTTTTTCAACTTCATCCGACCATTGGAAACCATTGTGCTTACGTAGTATCTTAAAGAAAGGTAAACCACGTTCGCCTAACCACGATATGAAACGGCTTAGAGGCGCCATTCCACCAGTTAGGTTTTGGACGTCCTTCATTGAGGAAGGAGATCGCATTTGCTCAATGGCCCAGATTTTGTCGGGATTAACTTCCATGCCTCATGAACAAACAAGAAAATCCAAAAGTTTGTTAGAAGAAACTCTAAAGGAACACTTTTCGGGATTCAATTTGAGTCTACGTTTATTCAAATTACAGAAAGTCTCAGTGAGATCATTTATATGATTAGAGCTTTGTAAGCTTTTTACAACCATATCGTCTACGTAAGCTTCTAAATTACGCCCTAATTGAGATAGAAAGGTCTTCTGCATCAAGCGTTGGTACGTGGAACGAGCGTTCTTGAGCCCAAATGGCATTCTGACGTAGCAGTAGGTGCCAAAGGGTGTGATGAAGGCAGTTTTCTCTTCATCTACTTCTACCATACTAATTTGATGGTAGCCTAAGTAAGCATCCAGGAAGCTCATCAGTTTGCAACCCGCTGTGAAATCGACCAACTGATCGATGTGGGGAAGAGGAAAGTCGTCCTTCAGGCAGACATTATTGAGGTTGGTGTAATCGACACACATACGCCACTTACCATTGGACTTGAAGAGGATGACCGAGTTCGTGAGCCATTTGGGATGGTTAACCTCGCGGATGAATCCAGCTTCTTGGAGTTTGGATAAGTCCACACGGATGGCTTCTCGTCGATCAGGAGAAAAGTGTCGAAGCTTTTGTTTTATTGGTCGTTATCCAGGACGAATTGCTAGCCTGTGTTCAATCACTTCCCTCGGGACGCCGGGCATGTCGGATGGTTTCCACGCAAACACATCTGCGTTAGCTCAGAGGAAAGTAATGAGCGCGAGTTTCTATTTAGCATCCAGCGATGATCCGATCCGAACAATCTTGGTCGGGTCATCCGGGAACAAAGGAACTTGCTTTAATTTTTGTCTGATCACGGAGTTACCATGACCGCATCAGGTTCTCTGGTCGCCAGCTTGACATCCCGCGAGGGTAATTGATCGACCAACTCCAAAGAAATGCGATCATAAGTTAGAGCCATATGTTGACTGCCTCTAACTGTGATTACGCCTTTTGGGTATGGTAGTTTGACGCACTGGTAGGCGTAATGTGTTTCCGCCATGAATTTGGCGAGTGATGGCCTGCCAACGATGGCATTGTAATCTGAATCAAAATCAATCATGTCAAAAGTAATTAATTCTGTTTGAAAGTTTTTAGGTTCACCAAGTGTTACAGGTAACACTATTTGCATGATGGGCATCATCGTTGAACCAGGTATTATGCCGAAAAATGGGTGAGCCACCGGTTTAATCTTGGAATGAGGTATTTGCAACTTGTCAAGAGCTTTGGCAAACAACAAGTCAAGTCAGCTGCCGCTGTCGATCAGTACGCACCCCACTTTAGCATTGCTAATGATGGGGTAATCACCAAGGGGAGTCATCGAGGATTGGACATTCTTTTGGGACAATCTTCCCTGTTGAATGTCAGAGAGGTCTCCAACCAACGGGGGAATTGAGGCTCTCCTAAAGGAGCTTCAATGCTATTCACTTCTCGGTGAACAGTTTTAAATTGACTCTTAGAATAATAAGATGAAGAACCACCAAAAATGACATAACATGATTTCTATGTACCTGGTATGGCATTACCTCATCTCCATCGGCATATTTTGTGCCTCGAGATTGTCCGTGTTCTGGTATGGTAGGCATGGGTCCGGTTCCTTGATAGAAATCGTCCAGGCTCTTTAACCAGGCACGACAATTCTTGAGGTCGTGTCCAGAAGCGTTGTGTAATGGACACCACTTTTTTGTTTCCCTGCATGTCAGTCTGTTTGTTCAGGCAGTTGCGAGTGCGGCCTCCAGAGGGAAGCTTGGTGGGTTTGAATGGAACTTTTTTACCTTTCTTTTGTGGTTGCTTGTCCAAGACTGCGACCTCGCGGAACTGGCTTGCTCCATTCTTGTTTGGCCTCTTAGATCGTCCACCTGCAGAGAACTCATATTTCTTTGCGGAATCTTCCTTCTTTTCGGTTTTTAGGCCCAGTTGAGGAGGTAAGTTACCCTTGTCCACCATTCTATTCCACTCTACAGCCTCCGCTGCGTTGGAATAGCGATCTGCCATGTCGAATAGGTTTGACACTGACCGAGGGGGATGGATACTTAGGTCCTCTATGAACCGTCGGTACCTGACACCATGCTTGAAAGCCCTGATAACCGAAGAATCAAAGATGTTAGGAATGGTATTCCTCACTCCTACAAATCTCTTGACGAACTACCGAAGTGTTTTCGTGGAAGTCTTGCTCAAGCGATGAAGATCATCCTCTTTGCCAGGCTTCTCATAGCAATTTGGAAGTTGTTGAGGATAGCGTCGCACAACATCTCTCAGTTGTAGATCGATCCTTCCGGTTGGTTGAACAACTAGGTCTGCGCGGGACCTTCTAGGACCGTGGGCAGGTAATTTTCCATGACTCGCTCATCTCTCCTGACTGCTTGGATGGCCGTAACATAGATCTGGAGAAATTGAGTTGGGTTTTGAGTCCCATCGAATCTCTCGATCGTACTGGGTTTAAACTTATCAAGCCAGACTACATTCCGCAGTCCGAGTGAAAAAGCTTTGCAACCCATGTATGTACTGCGTGGTCGTTGATCATTGCAACTAACGCCGTGGTCGTGGAAATTCTCGACCTGGGGAGGCTCACGATATGGTCCCAAACGTGAGTGTACTGGTATGCGATTATGGTCGCGAGAAGTACCTATGTGTCTGGTTTTGTCTTGTTGGGACTGTATAGGGTTACGTCTCTTGTGCCCTTGGAGTGAACCTGCCTGTCCTCTGGTCGTCAAACGTGATGACGCCCCTGGAGTAAACCCAAGGGAGACTTCGTCAAGATTATCTGCGAGCACTCTTGCGAATATAATCCTATTTTTCGTTCGTGAGACTGGAGGGCGAATTACGGAGCGCATATGCAATCCTCCGGAGACAATCCTCCGGATTCTTGTTAGGTACCGGTAGAGTTCCTGGTGAGGTCGCCTCTATCAGTGGTGAATAGTCCGAAGAGGGAATAGGCATGTAATTACGCCCGCGACCTTTCGGAGAGGGTTGTCGAGACGTTCCATACCGCGGTCGCAAAACATGGTACCTTGGCGTGTGGTTGCTGGTCATAGAAGATCTTCTGCGACCTTGCAAACCTTGGAGTTCAGGTTGTCCGGGGAAAAATTCTCTAAGCGGATATCGAGATCGTCCCTTTCCAAGTTGTCTAAAGCAATCAGCTATGGCACATACTCGTCCTCTATTGAGGGCAAGTGAACTGCCTGATCCGATTCCTGTTCAACAGACGTGGTTGGGATCGAGGATGACGCTTCCCTAAGACAAATTGTGAGAGTACTGTCGTCGCCATTGATGGGGACGACATCTTCATCCATTGCATCTACGTGATCCTCGAGGTCGAACTCGTTCTCAGAATCATGTAAGCAAGGGAATGGATCCATGAATACAATGAAGCTTGATGAAAATGTCTTCAGGGCCCCACGGTGGGCGTCAACTGTCGATGATTGGAACTCTAGGTTCCTCTGTCGAGCTTATGCAAGAAAGGGAGTTAGAAGATATAAGTCCAATCAGACAAATTCTCAAGACGTTCAAGGTATCAATGAATCAAAAGACACGGGGAGCCAGGTTTATCCAGGTTTGGGCCCCCTTTAAGCTGGGTAATAGCCGTACGTCCTGTGAGATTGATTATGTGGAAAAAGAAAGTTACAGAGAAGTGGTTACAAAGTGTAGCTAGCTAATCCTATCTTTGCTAAGTCTAGTCTTCTCTCTGTGTTCGGTCTTCGTCCCCCCGATCCTTCCCTTGAAGGCCTTCTTATACTTGCCGAAGAGGTTGCCGGTTGTTCTCCTGGAAGCACGCCCTACGATCTCTCCTAATCGCCCCGAAGTAATAGCTCTGAGGTCGTAAGTGTGGTAGTTGTTGTTGATCATAGGTGCGTGGCGGGTTGGTTGGCTTTGACTCGGTTGTCGTGGAACCACCTTACCGTCTTAACCTCCTTCGACGGTTACCTTGTCAGGGACTCAGGATTATCTTGGAGATAACCATAAGGATCATGATAGGGCAATGTTTTAAGGAATGACTGCGTAATACTGCGACCATGGTTCTAAGGTTGGTTCTTGTATCTCCAAGAGAGGATGGTCGTAGAGACTATCTCTGCGACCACGCCGTCCTTAGATACAGCACAAAATATAAGTTTAAGATAACAAATGCCTTGATTTTGCGTTAAATGAATATGATTTTTGAGTTATGTGCAGAATACCCTTAGATTACCCAACATTTCCCTTCTGACCCTTCGCGACCATAGGGAGGGCCGTGGCTATAGTCCTGTGCAACCGTATGGTGCTATCGTGACTATGGAGATCTAAAAACAGCTAACAATCCTCGTCAATCACAAATAAGGGTTTTGAATCTAATAGCTAAAACATAAAAGAGATATTCTTTTATATGTAAAGCTTTTAAAAATTATTCTTATTATTTGATGAATGATCTTTTATAAGAAATTGAAAATTGGTGTTTTAATAAAATACGTACAAATGCATGCATACACATGTGACATTTGCAAATGCATGTTAAAGAAAATATTTCTAAAACTTTAGGAAATTAATCTAAATTGTGGTAAAAATTTCTGAGTATTTCTAAGGATAGTTTTAAGGCTAAGATTAAAATGGAGTTTTAAAGGTCTAATTTTTTGTAAAACAAAATTTTTAAATCTTATTTTTGGGGTGTTACAAAAAAAAAATCATACCATTTTATCATATTCACATCGGATATGAGTTTCTTTATGGACTCAAATAAGGATGGGATAAAGCAAAAAATATTATTGAGATAAAAAAATTATCAACCATATCCAGATATTATGAAATTCCATAATCAAATAATTTGAATGACCCTTTTCTGTTTACACCCCCGGCCCCAAGGCATGACTAAATCCAACAATCCACAGACTTTTCATTAGCAAGCCTAATCTGACCCTTCAAAAGAAAAATAAATAAATAAAGCCATCCTAATCTGAATATTTTGACGAAATAAAAAATTAAACACTGTCTTTTCCTAGGTGGATCTAGCCGACAAGAACCGCCACGTGGCAATACCTTATTGGCTTGTCGGCGCCTCCCTCTTTGATGCTTCGCGCCATGCCACTCTCGGCTCTTCGTGACGGTTTCTTTAAAAACTGTGCGGAATCCATAATATCGCACTGACATCTTGGCCATATGCACAAGTTGGGCCCAGTTTTCAGACTAAGAAACTTATCTGCTTTGCAACTTGCCATGTAGTCAATGGATTTTCTTGTTCTTGAAATTTTTTTTATCTCAAGAAGATGGCAGATACATGAATAAATATAAATAGACGGTAATAATTAAAAAAATTAAATGTAATCCATATATAAATTAGCCAAAGGAGTCCACTCTTTGATCACTAACCCTACAAGTTTCCTGTGAAAATGACCACTAATTCTCTTCTGAAAATGACAATTATTCATCTTAGAAAGTTTCTATTACATAGATTTTAAATCTTGTCTTCAAAATTTTCAATTATGGAAACTTTGCCCTTGTTTTAGATGCCACTTTTCATGCTTCTACTAGTGCCAAGAACACAAAAATTTTTGGGTCCCATTTCAAGTCTCTTGCTCCAAGAAGAGATCTCTCTAAGGTAATCATGTGATTTATCTTTCCATTTCTTTTTTATTTGGGATTTCGAAAATTTTTTGGTGATTTATGTATGCTTACTTGTCATGTTTCATCTTCTCTTCCCCTTTTCTTGGTGATCCATTTCCACAAGATAACAAAAAGATTTGATTCTTTTCAGAAGTCTGCAAATTATAAAAACTGTAACTTTTTTACTCAAAAAGAAACAAATGCAAGATTTGAATCGTGCGGGTGGTCGAGATTTCCAAGATTGATTCCTGATTAGCTGCTGCTACGTGTTGTTGTATTTGTTTTTGTTTAGGAAATCTTGCACAATGGCCGGAGACGGAGGCGAAGGCAAAGGCGAGGTGGTCGCTCTGCGGGAGGCGCTGCAGCGGCAGACCGTCGCGGTCGAGCAGCTGAGGGCCGAGCTGGAGAAGGAGAGGCAGGCGGCGGCGTCGGGCGCCGACGAGGCGCTGGCCATGATCCTGCGGCTGCAGGCGGAGAAGGCGGCCGATCGGATGGAGGCGGAGCAGTTCCGGCGGATCGCCGACGAGAAGATACAGCACGACGAGGGATCAGTGGCGTTTCTCAAGGCAGTGGCGTTCCACCAGGAGATGGAGATCAACTCCCTCAAGTGTCAGCTCCTCGCCAGAAAGCACTGGGTGGTGAGCTTCTGCCCCGACGACCCGTTTGCGCCGGCCAGCGGGGAGGCCTTCGACCTCCCGTCGCTCCGGAAACTGGCCAAGAACGGCGTGTCGTCGAAGCGGAACGCCTCCCTGCCGGCGATACAGCTGGAGGATCTCTGCTCGGAGCTCGATGTCGTCGGTCATGAGGCAAGGCCGGTGAGAACGACGTCGGACGTGGCTGCTGAGGTGACAAGAAAGGAGTGGTTGAAATCCAATGTGAGCTATCCGGCGCCCCCGCGGAGGCTAAACCGGTCGGTTTCGCACCGTCTCCAACTAGCACCGACACGATGTAGCGTGTGCTCAGGCAGTGTTCATGACATGTTCCACGTCCCAGAGAGCCTTGCTGGTCATGTCCCTGTGAAATCGGGAAGAACAGCCTCGCCGGAAATCATATCTGAAGAAGATGACTCGATCTCGACACGGCGCAACGACGACAATTCAAGATTAAAGCCATCAGAAGCTGACATTGATCAGATCAAAGGCAGTTTGCGGAATCTCGAAACTGAATTCGGTAGGATGCGGGAAATCAGCGTGTCGAGAGACAATGCACAAGCGAAATTGCTGACTGAATTGCGCGATAAGCTCGACGCGATACAGAACCATATGTGGCAGAAGAATCAACAGAATTTCAGATCAAATCATCCACAACTTGGGGAAGGCAGTTCTTCAAAGGGAAGTAATTATCCACAAAGTGAGCTGCTGATGAACCATTTCATTGAGGTATGTATCATCTTCTTTGCTCTCCTTATTAAGCCTCTTCTGAAGATTGCTGCATCCATGTCACTCTTCAAGTTCTTCCTGATTTTGCTCTTCGCCGCGTGGCGATTAGAAAATTTTCTATTTTTATGAACTCTTGATGTATTAGTATGAGCAATGCCATGGTGCTGTTCACAAAATCTTATTTTACAATTTCACAAAAATTGCTTTGACATTTTTTATTTCTTCACTTGTTAGACACTTGTTGTAATAAGAGTGTATCTAAGATAATGCTGTATTTTCTAAAATTTGAGTCCATGAAGAACCTTCAGAGTAACTTGCCCAACGCTATCAACTCTTGATGTATGAACAATTTCATGTGATAGTCAAAATATCATTTTTGCAATTTTTTTATTTCTTCAGTTTTTAGCTACCCATTGTTGGCTTGTCCAGATCAACGGTGTGATGAAATTACACCTACAGATAATTGCAGTGAGATATCTTTCTATGTCTTTATTTCTTAGCGATTCCTTAGTGATAGACCTTTTGTATTAAGTTTTTATATCCCTCTTGTTGGATGACTTGCCTGACAATTGAATTGCTCAAAAAAAAAAAATGGTGTGATGAAATTGAAGCATGTTTTCTACTTCTAAATATCATGAGTTGCATGAATGGAAGCAAAAGTTCCTTTCTACCAAAAGAAAATTGTAGAATCATAATTCATAAGTAATTTGAGTGGTGTTAGTTTAATGATTCATGAGACATCAATCTGCTTTGAGCTTCTTGTGTAAGAGTTCTTTCTGAATCATCTCAACAGGCAATGATGTACGTATCGTGAGAGCTGTGACAAACCACCCTTCCAGATGTCATTCTTTTTTGCATTTCAAGTTTGCAGAAATTTGAGTAAAAGATTGGTGATTGGTGAATGATGATGTGTTTTTCTTTGGATTTTTTTCTTTTTTGATGATGTGTACATACAGAGATCAGAGATGATAACTCATGTAATCTTGTGATGGGTGTGCTAATTTTGTTTTTGTGACAGGATAAAGGTACAATTCATGTAATATATTAGCAAATAATACTTGTACAAAAAAAAAGTGGTTATTGTGATGTCGACAATAGTGTAATTAGTAGCTGTTGACAACAATTGCAGGAATTCAATTACCAAAGACTATTTGTTGATACGAGAATTAATAATCTTAATCATTGGATCAAGTTTGCACGAATATGATCAGGCAATAGAAACAACGAGATACTTCAAACAACCTCTAAAACATTTCATCTTTACTTTTTTGTCTTTCCACTTTCTAATGGTACGGGTTATCGGTTTTGATCTGCATCATTCAAATTTAACCTAACAGTTAAGATTATAATTCTATGTTTTTTCTATTTTAAGAATAATTTTTATCAGATATGTTCCCTCGCTGATATCATTTGGATGGAATCAACTTCAGTTTGTTCTGGAACTTCATGTTTATTTGGCCAGTTGTAGCCCATATGTGCAGACAAAAGGCACATAAGCTCATGTTGGGTCATCTCTCACTTTATGTGGGAATGCATATCTTGCTTCTTCTAGCACTTGCTGCAAATCATGCATAGTGGAAAGCAACACAAAATTATTCTTATGCTACCATCATTACCAAAACATAATGACGTAGCAAACCAATTGTAGATTAGTGGGTAAGACGATTGATGAAGATTTGAGTTTAAATCCGAACACCTACAAATGATGCACATTGGAATGGAGCGGTAGATTATTATTATTGGAGATGTCAAAGTTTGACAAATACAATATGAGATAGGGATGCAAACAAGTTTGCTATAATAGGTTTGGATATTACCTATGTGGATTTTGTAGATCAAAGATGCCAACTAGAAGAGAGTGAATGAGAGGTTTTTAAAACTTTTGAGAAGGTAACAAGTTTTTTAGAAGAAACACGGATCAAAGGTAAATAACCAAAAGAATCAAAGCACACAAGAGAATCAAAAATGCAAATAAGAGTAATGAATAAGACAAGAATAACCGAAAACTCGTCAATGTATCCCGAGGTCTCAAAAACTCGCCGATCTCCTCTATTTCTCGTTGAAGCATTCTTCACTTGAGTCTTACTTCGATGTCCACTAGTGTTGTTCCTTTACCCTTTCGGATAGACAAGCACAAACCCTCACAATCACACCGGGTCTCTCCCACGATCTTCGTCGATGGAGAGTTGTCCGATTCATCTAAAACCGTCTAGATGGCGGTGACCACCGAGAGTAATAAGTCACAATCACTTCACTTGATCCCTCAAGTGTCAAGAAGCTCAAATGTGTGAGGAGAGTCTAGATGACCTAACCCTCTCAACTCAATGAATGCAATAAATGCTCTTGAGCTCTCTAAAATTCAAATGAATACTCAAACTTATCTCTCAAAGCTTGGAGGCTGCAATGACTTTAATGAATGAGTGAATGAATGCTCTGTGTTATCAATGCAACCCTAAAGTTGAGTGTTTATAACCCACCAACCAAAAACTAGCTGTTACAAAAGAAATACTCAAAAAACAGCAAAGTTGGACAGTCCGTCCAAAAATCAGATAGTCTGTGTCAATACTAATGGCTAGTGCATTCAATGTTTTGACATAGTCATTGGGGGCAAAGAGTAACAGATGTGGATAGTTGGTTTCAATGTCAGACAATCCAAACTATTTATGGACAGTCCACCCTGTTGAAACTGCTCAGGCTGAAGAGAAACACGACTACTGTTAAAATGTCCGCTACAAAATGTTTGGACAGTCCGCATCTATTATAAGTTTTTGGACTAAAAAACATGACCTACTTTTAAAAGGTCCGATACAATTTCTCAGATTGTCCGTATGCACTTGTTAAAAATTTATCTTACTGTCAGATTACCTAACTTGAAATCGGAGTGCCCACATGCATGTTGACTTGATGTAGCTCAAAAAACACATCTAGTTTTTTAAAGAGTGAGTAGGCTACTCTACAACTAGACATGCAACCATAGATAGAAAGACTCATGATGAATATATGCATTTGAGCTTCCGCCAATGTTCAAGAAGGTGTTAGGCGCCAGGCGGGCGGTTGCTTGGCGTCTAGAGCCTAGGTCTCTGGGCGGGGCATAGGCAGCCACCTAGATTATTGACTATTGCTAGTTATCTACATCACAGAGTATACATAATCAAACAAGCAAATAAATAAATTCTCAAACAACAAGCAATGAAGCAAACAAACAAGCAACTAACCATTTGCACCATAAGTCACATAGTCACAAACAACAAGCAAACAAACAAAAGTAGAAGTTTAATGATAGATAAAGTCATAGACCCATAAATATCTAATCTTTCTCTTCTGCTTGCTCTTCGTAATCTTTATTTGAAAGGACTTGTTCCTGATCGGACTCAAATTCAACCTCTTCCTTATTTATGTCATCATCAAAATTATCCGAGTTGAAATCATTTTGATGAAGTTCTCTCACTTTATTGCTTCTATGATGCTACAAGACATCACTAACCCTAGATACTTCATCAACTAGTTTCCATGTAAGCCCCGTACCAGGCTCAATCTCATCAACATCATCATCTGTGCCATCAACTATCCATCCCTGAACATGAGTAGCATTCGAATCTAGAAAGACATCTACATTATTCCCCTTCTCCCTCTTTTGTTTGTTCATCAACTTTGCATTGAATTTAACATAGACTAGATTGGTTAGGTGATTCACATCTAGTCTATTTCTTTTCTTTGTATGTATCTACAAATAAAGTTGAGGTAAATTAAACACATGACTGTAAAAACTAAAAAAAAATGCATGTGAGTGTATTTATATTAATACCCCTTCAAAAGTGCTCCAGTTTGTTTCGCATCCAGATGAACTAGTGGTCAAGAAGAGGATTCTCGAAGTTAATTTTTGCAATACTGGTATATTGCATCCATAAGTTTTCCACCAATTAGCTATATAATTGTAAATAGAAACAAATGAACATATTATATATTTATAAACAACCATACAACAAATAGCACAAATTTAAAAACAAGTTTACCTGGATTAAAATTAAAATTTTGACATCCAGTTTTTGCCAAATTCTTATCAAAAACCCCCTTTTGTCCTAAGAATTTTTGCAACTCCTCATTTATCACTTGATTTTGCTTTTCAAAATCTCCATGATAGAAGATTTCAACACAATTGAGTATCACATCCATAATAGTTTCATCCAAATGAATGAATTGATCACAATAACTATAATATGGATTCAATAGGTAGGCCATCAAATGCAATGGAGAATCAAGTCTCTCTTTTATCCTTGCATCAATAATTTCAAGTAAAACTTTATAGTTGTTCTCCAAATTATTCATAGCCTCCTTGATTTCTTTTTTTACTTCGAGGAGTTCTCCGTATAAAAAACCCATAGATGGCTTCCTATTCCCATCAACCATACGAAACACTTTCACCAAAGGTCCAAAGACCTTTAGGCACAACGATACACCATTCCAAAAACTTACACTCATCATAGTAGGCATTGCCACTTCCCTTTTGCTGTTTTAGACCACTTGCAAGTATCCCACTCTGTGCTACGCATCATTGCCCTTAATTATGCCTTTTTCTCCATCAAACTCTGCAAAGTAAGAAAAGAGCAAGCAAATCTAGTTACTCCCAGCCTTATTATATCTCTCTTCTTTGTAAATGATCTCATCAAGGCCAAGGTCTTATGATGTGAATAGATGAAAATGATAAATGCCTTGACTTGTTCGAGTGTTTTCTTAAACCTTGCCAACTTGCCAATGGTTTCTAGCATCAAGTTAATGGTGTGCATTGCACATGAGCTCCAAAAGATATTAGGCCTTTTCTCTTTTAGCAATGTCTTCACTCCCATGTTGTTTGTAGCATTGTCTGTAACTACTTGTACAACATGTTCTGCCCTTACCTGTTCCATGCAAGCATTTACATAATCAAATATAAGTTGACTTGTCTGAGCCTCCTCTGATACCTCTCTTCAAGAAAGAAAACATGTTCCAACATTGCAATTCATACACAAGTTCATTATGCTCCTCCTTTTTCTATCAGTCCAAGCATCAATTATTATGGAGCACCCGGTCATTGATGGAGTTCTTGCACTTTGCTTGATCTTCAGGTGAAGCCTTTGGGCAGTTAGCAACATTTCTAGTTATTTGAGCATTATGTTGCTTAAGCCTATACACCCTTCCAGAAACAACTTTTCCATAAAAAATACACTTCACTTTATCCAAATTTATAGGGTTAACTAACAATCCATACTCCCACCCTACATCATTTGATTTCCTCTCACTACCACAGAAACAGACATCCAGGACGGCACATCACAGACGGTTATGAACTTTTCAATGGAAAACCGTCTGCGAAGGCCTGTCGGGAGAATATGTTCAGTTATCACAGTCAGTTCTGATGTCAAAAACAACTGTGATAGTAAACCAGACGGTTCTGAACACAAAACCGTCTGTAATAGTCTATTTATCACAGACGATTTTGACCTAAAACCCGACTGTGATAGATACAATCGATTATCAACTGAGAACCGTCTGTGATAACTAGAATATCACAGACGGTTCTGAACTCAGAACCGACTGTGATATATACAATCGGTTCTGAACTCAGAACCGTTGGTGATAGTGTAGTATTAGAGACGGTTCTGAGGTCAGAACCGACTGAAAAAGTGAAATCTCAAACTTCGCGCGCGGCTGGCGGCGCTTCGTATTCTTTGTCAGAACCGACTGAAAAAGAACCGATTGTGACTGTGATATATACTTTCTGTCTCTGATTTTCGCGCGCGGCGCCTTGGCGAACACGAAGCGTCGCTTTGAAAGTTCTATAAATAACTTGACAGTGGAATAATTGTCATTTACTTTACAAGTTTTTATAATTCTCAAACTATTTGACTCCTTAGCTTCTCTGCACCAATGGCATCCTCGATGGCATCATCAGCCTCGCCCTCCCCGGTAAGAACTCTCAATCTTTTGGACTTATCCCTGTATTGTTAATCCCTATTCAGTACATTCTTGACCTGTTAATTTGGGAAGGGGAGCCGTGGAAGACTCGGGCAAGGTGAAAGCCAAGCTGAGGGCCCTCCAGGAGGAGCACAAGCTCCTTACAGACAAGCACACTCGGCTACGGCTTGACCTGGACGATCTCTTCCAGCGCATTCAGCGCATGAAGATAGATGGTGACAATGCTAGGGCGAGGACGAGGCGTCTTCGCGAGGAGAAGAAAGCCGCGGATATGACCATCGCTGGCTGCGGTTTGACTATGAAGGATACCATCGCGAAGCTGAGGGAGGTCGCAGGCCTTCTCGATGCGGTAGTAGTTGATCCTAAGAAGGACAACTTGTCGCTAGAGGAGTCCTGCATCCTGGTTGCAAGTCAAATTGACTTTATTCTAGATGCAGCCAGGGCTAAGACCACTCCTTGACCTAGCATTCTGTATTTTTACTTTTTTTTTGTAAGTGATGAAAAAAATAATGAAAACTATGTTCTTATGTCAACTTTTCAATTTTCCAGCACGTTCTTGGACTGCATGCTATCTTCCCTCTTTCTTTATACTTTGTTCTTATGTCAACTTTCTCAATATCCTTTGAATATCACAGACGGTTCTGAGGTAAAAAAAGTCTGTGATAGTCACATTATAGATGGTTTTTATATAAGGACCGACTGTGATAGCCCCAACAGTGACCGACGCTTCGAATTCTCAACTTCTTTCAATATCATAGACGGTTTTTAACTCAAAACCATCTGTGATAGTAACATTAAAGACAGTTTTTATGTAGGGACCGACTGTGATAGTCCCAACAGTGATCAAAGCTCTAAATTCTCAACGGTGTATTGTGTCATTTCGGGTTCTGATGTTTGCACGGCACACTAGCCTGGGAACATGAAGCGTCGCCTTGAAAATTATATAAATAGCTTGTTTTTTCATTAATGATGAAAAAATTAATTAAAAATTTGTTCTTATGTCAATTTTCCCGCACATTCTTGGAGAAAAAGAAGTGGAACGGTTCGACCTCCAGGGAGGAAACAAGTATTTGTAGAAGTCGAACGGTTCAAAATTTCAGGCATATTACAGACGATTCAGACATCAAAACCGTCTGTAATAGTAAAGCAGACGGTTTTGATCTCCCAACCGTCTGTGATAGTCATATTACAGATGGTTTGGACATCAGAACCATCTGTAATAGTAAAGCAGACAGTTTTGATCTCCCAACCGTCTGTGATAGTGCCAACAGTGTCCGACGCTTCAAGTTCTCAACATGCAATCGTGGATAGCCGCACCTAATAAGTGCCCAGATGAAGAGACTTAATTATTTACTTCAAATTTAATTTGCATTGAATTATGTAATCTGCCGCTTCAACTTCTTAAGTGGGCACTGTTCTGCCGTGTTGCAGTTTATCTCCAAGAAATTATCATGAATTTATTGACCTTGAAAACCAGTAGTGCGCTTTTTAAAACTCGAGGCACCCGCGCATATGAACTGTCACCTTCTGGTTCTATAAATAGCGAGGCTCTTCAATCCTTAAGACTTACAAATTCTTGGCTAAGTCTTTTAGGAATTCTGCTCGTAAATCCCTGTCTTTATTCCCTCCTCAACTCCCACCTTGATGGCAAGCCGAGATTCCAATGAGGTTATTGAAATTGAGAGTGATGAGGAAGAGATAAGGAATGAACTCGATCAGGATCTTCAGAAAGTAAGTCCTCTCTGAAACTCTAATGTAGATCTTTCTTTTATGAGTTGATTACCTCGAAACAAATGCATTTCGAAATCCACAGGTGCCTGAGGAAATGCTCCCTCCAAAAAAGAGACTCAGAAATGATGAAAGATCCTCCAGTGGAGCTGCAGCGAAGACTCTAGAGGGTGCTGAGCCCTGTGTTGCCACATTGCCCCTTACAACCCCTCCAGTTGCATCGACTCCACCTTTGGAGATCCACAACAATCCTTCCAATATCCCCTCTTCAACAACTTTGTATCATCAGCTTTGCTTGGATGATCAACTTTCTGGGGTAAGGCGCACACTTCCACATCCAAATCCACTCTGAAGCTTGGAAATCATCTTCACCCTCTCTTGCTGGTCGTTATGTCTTTCAAAACTAACCCATGCATGTGCAGGAGGAGAAAGCTGCCTTGTGCAGAACTCTCCAAGAAGAAATAGAGGCGCTGGAGAAGCTTTCTGAGGGGATGTCTTCTGCCATTCTGCACTTGGCAGAGTGCTATGAGGGTTCTCGCGAAGAAGCGCGCAGGTTCCGGTCGGAGAGAGATTACGCTCGGCAGCAGCGAGAACTCTCTGATACAATAAGGAACAGCTGCACTCCTTTGCTGAGAGATGATGTAGATAGGCTTAGAGCCATTGCTAGTTCTCTTGGGTCGGCATGTGTAGATCCTACTGATGCCAATACGTCCCTAGGAGAACTTTGTAAATTACTTTCGGATCAGGTCGACGCTTTGGTCGCTTGTATCCCTTATGTATGCAAAGATTGTAAGAAATAAGAAATTTCTTTTCCATATATATCTGGCTTTTCGATTGATTATGTAACTGATAATAACCAAATGATGTTCTGTGTGAAAATGTTAACAAGAAAATACTGCTGCAATCAAGACGATTTCTAACTCAAAACCGTCCCTGATAGTAACATTACAGACGGTTTTAATTTCAGGACCGACTGTAATACTCTCAACATTCTTTGAACATCCACAGGTCGACAAATATATACAACAAATATTAAAAACAAGATAAAACCAAATAGTCTCAATGTTGATTTTTTTAAATACTAACATTGAAAATAAGATAGAACCAAATATGAAAAAAAAAGTGGAACAATTCAACTAGTCGAACGTTTCGACTGCAAGCAATCCAGGATATTATAGATGGTTCGGACCTCATAACCGTCTGTGATAGTAGAGCAGAGTGTTGATTTTATAATTATCACAGACGGTTCTGAGTAAAAATCGACTGTGATAATCACAAACGGTTCTGAAGTAAAAACCGACTGTGATAGTAAAGTGAACGGTTTTGATCTCGGAACCGTCTGTGATATTCTCATTATCACTGACTGTTTAGATGTCAAAACTGTCTGTGATATTTCTGTCATAGTTCTACACAAATGCACCGATATTACGGATGGTTTAGTAGAGTGAAACCCGTTAGTGATATTCTGTTCTTAAAAAATACACCGATATTACCGACGGTATTATATAGAACCGTCTGTATTGAACCTGGTATGGTATAAAAGGTCCTTTGGCGGATGTTTTGAGCTAGTCCCACAATCTTGCTCGACATACTGTCCAGATGGAAGAGATTTGGGGCAAGGAAGAGCAATATCTCGAAAGGGGAGCATTTGAGGGCAACAAATTTGAAGATCCAAGGTTGGTACTTGGTCCTAAGGCATACACATTACTTCATTTGATCTCCATTGATTGACCAAATTAGAGCGAGAGGGAGGGGAAGCTACAGTAGCAAATCTTGTTTGTAACTCATTTTTGACCTGTAGCTATTTAATTGCTCTATGATGTGTGTTATCCACGCCCCCAACTAATTGCTTGCAGTTCAAAAGTAGTTAACTAGTTATACCGCAAACTCCACATCAAACACTAGCTAGCTAGATTTATAATTTATTGTGTGTCGAACGTACATAGAGTATTACTAATTAGCATGTGTATGAATTTAATTAATTGCAAATGGTCTATCGAGACTGGATGTATAATGACAACCGAGTGAGTGAGGAATACATGAAAGGTGTTTTATATTTCCAAAAGGTTGCTGAGCAAGACATGGCGAAGAAGGATTTACCATATATGTACTGTCCTTGCGTAGACTGCCAGAATCTTAAGATGTTCACCAACTCATCTCAAATTGTCACCCACTTGATCCGACGTGGTTTCAAAAAGGGGTACACGTGTTGGGTCCACCATGGAGAAGAGCCAACTGCAGAAACAAGTGCCACTCAGGTTAACGAACAGGCCATGTCGGATCCCAACAACGACTTCGATGAGGATATGCCAGAGGATGACAATTTAGATGACATGTTGCGTGATGTGGAAGGAAATTACAGTGAAAGGGAGTTTGGCAAATTCAAGCGCTTGATTGAGGACTCAGAAAAGACGTTGTTCCCTGGTTGCAAGTCGAAGTACACAAAGTTGGCCTCTGTGCTTGAATTGTTAAAATTGAAGGCAAGCAACAGCTGGACAGACAAGAGTTTCACGGCACTGTTAGCTCTTTTGGCGGACATGCTCCCGAAAGAAAACGAGTTGCCAAAAAACACCTACCAAGCGAAAAAGCTGTTGTGTCCTTTGGGAATGGAAGTAGAAAGGATACACGCATGCCCTAATGATTGCATCCTTTACCGTAACGACTACAAGGATATGCATGTTTATCCGGTGTGCAGCGCATCCCGCTATAAGCGTAAGGACCGAACCGACGACGGCGACTGCGCTGAGATAAAGCAAGGACCTCCTACTAAGGTGTTGTGGTATTTGCCCATCAT
This sequence comes from Pharus latifolius, assembly GCA_019359835.1. Lineage (NCBI taxonomy): Eukaryota > Viridiplantae > Streptophyta > Magnoliopsida > Poales > Poaceae > Pharus > Pharus latifolius. Next base: position 65,525,633 of record CM033326.1, on the reverse strand, counting down.
TCCCCGCTTACAGCGTTTGTTTGCAAACCGTAAAGAGGCAAAATTATTGCGTTGGCACTCGGAAGACCAGAAGAAGGATGGAATGCTGAGACACCCAGCTGATTCTTCGCAGTGGAAAAACATCGACAGGGAATTTATTAACTTCGGAGCGGAATTGAGGAATATAAGGTTCGGGTTGAATACCGATGGAATTAATCCTTTTGGTAACATGAGCAGTCGGCATAGCACTTGGCCGGTTTTTTTGTGTATCTACAACCTTCCTCCTTGGTTGTGTATGAAGCGCAAGTACATCATGATGTCTCTACTTATCTTAGAACCAAAACAACCTGGAAACGATATTGATGTGTATCTAGCACCATTAATAGAGGATCTCCTAACAATGTGGAACCAAGGGGTACAGGTATGGGACGCATACAAACGAGAGACCTTCATCCTACGTGCTATGACATTCTGCACCATCAACAATTTCCTTGCCCTTTGAAATTTGTCGGGTCGTACTACGAAAGGAGCCAAAGCCTGTCCCCACTGCGAAGATGAGACTGAGAGTGTGTGGCTGAAGAATTGCAGGAAAACAGTGTACATGTGTCACCGTAGGTTTCTTCCGAAGAATGACACGTATCGTAAGAGGAAAAGGGAATTTGACGGCCACAAGGAAGATGGTTCAGCCCCAAAGCCTACGTGCGGGAAAGAAGTTTACTCACGGGTGAAGGACATAGACGTTGTGTTTGGAAAGGGTCGTAAATTGAAACCCCGCACGAAGAACACTTGGAAGAAGAGATCGATATTTTGGGAATTATCGTATTGGGAGTATTTAGAGGTTCGTCATTGCATTGATGTCATGCATGTGGAGAAGAATGTTTGCGACAGTGTAATCGGCCTATTGCTGGACATTTCGGGGAAGACAAAGGATGGCGTCAATGTGCGGCGTGACATGATCGAAATGAAAATCAGGCCCGAGCTAGCACCGAGAGAGGACGATAAAGGCCGTAAATACCTCCCCCTGCATGCTACACTTTGTGCAAGGCTGAGAGGACAGAACTCTATAAGTGTCTCTATGGTGTTAAAGTTCCATCGGGTTACTCCACAAATATGAAAAAGCTTGTGTCCATGAGCGATTTGAAATTGCTGGGTATGAAGTCTCATGATTGTCACGTGTTGATGACACAAATGCTTCCTGTTGCCATCCGGAGTATTCTGCCACATAAGGTCAGACGATGATTCGTTTGAGACCTAGTCTTGGTGTTCGCACTAGGCTCGCCCAGATTCTAATATGCGGAATAACGAGATCTTACTCGAAAATACCGAAACCCAAAATAATTGCACAACTCTTTATTTCAAAGAGGGCTTTACACGTCGAACGTTAGGCACACTTGCCTACGTCGAAGGAACTATAAGTGTCTAAAACTCAAATAAGTTCTATGACTCTTCGATGATTTAAACTAGACCTATTACAAGGTATTTATAGTCCAATCGTATGAGTACGTATCAGACTTAGTAATCCTAAACGTATTAGACTCATATAACTAACTTAACTAATCCTAAACAGATAAGCTTAGATATATATATAGGATTACAATTCCGAACAGGGAACGAATTCCTTTTCCTGGTCGCGAACCAATCCATGGTCGCGAAACCTTTCCGAACACGGTTAAGGTCGCGAAGCCGTATGCGATTAGGACTTGGTCGCGAATCCATATGCGATCAGGACTTGGTCGCGAATCTGTATGCGATCAGGACTTGGAGATCCTCCCGGATCATGACTCCCTTGTTGAGAAGGAGCCAACCCCCGTTGCGACCTCTTGATCAAACTGAAGATGTGGAAATTGGGCTTGTCCATCTTCTTTTGTGTACCACTTTGCCGCACGTGCTCGTTGATCTTTCCGACCGATTCGAAAAGTCTCCTTTGTGCCACTGCGGGTGGTAATCACCTTCCTCTCCAGAATCACATCTTCACGTAAAGGTTCGCCTCGTTGATAGACCAAGTATTCAACAGATGGTACTATGGTATCTGGCTCATCATCCAACATTGAAGGCTCGAAGAGTTTGAGGTGCTCAACATTGACAACCGAGTAAATATCCATGTATGGAGGTAACTCAAGCTGACAACGACTTTCCGCAAAATCCGAAAAGGACCATAACGAATGGGTTTGAGTTTCTTACCTTCACCTTTAAGTCTCTCCTTACTCAAATGTAACCATACCATATCACCTTCTTGAAATTGCGCATCAACTCGGTGCCGATCATGTCGCGCCTTGTACTTGAGTTGAGCTTTCAGCAAGTTCTGTTCAACCTCACGATGAAGTCGTTGAATACCTTCCAGGAACTTTTGTGCTCGATCCTGATCAGATGCTTCCTTGCTGTTCTGTGCTGAGGTAGGGATCACAAACTCCATATCGAATGGACTCTGTGGTAGAAATCCTAAACAGACCTCAAACGGCGACTTTCCAGTCGAACCATGCACTGCTCGATTAAAAGCAAACTGTAGGTACGGTACGCTTTCATCCCAGGTCTTCGGGTGCTTCGAGTTATATCCTCTCAAGAGATGAACGACTGTGCGATTAACCACCTCGGTTTGACCATCAGTTTGCGGATGAAAAGCAGTACTCCTCTTTAGCTTGGTGTCCATCATCGTCCAGAGCGATCGCCAAAAGTGACTAAGGAACTGGGTATCGCGATCAGACACAATAGAAGTCGGCAGTCCGAAGTGTGTCCAAACATGTTGAAAGAATACCCGAGCTGCCTCTTCTCCCGTGATAATCTTCCGACAAGGTATAAGAACAATCATTTTTGGAGAACCGATCAACGACCACGAATAGATAGTCGTTGCCACGTCGGGTCTTAGGCAATCCTCCCAAGAAATCCATGGATATGCTCTCCCATGGTCGTGATGGAACTGGCAAAGGAGTGTACAAACCTAATTTTCGGTTTGCCGGTTTCGAGATGCTGCAGAGACCGCAGCCCCGAACAAACCTAGCCACATCTTGCTGCATATGCGGCCAGAACACATGTCGGTGAAGATTTTGCAACGTCTTTGTAACCCCAAAGTGACCAGCTACCTTCGATGTGTGCGCTTCTCGCATCCATTGAGTTTGAGGTGCTCCACGAGGTATGCAAAGTAAATTGCCCTTGTACAAGAGTCCTTCCCGACGAACGAACTCTATAGGGTTCCCTGTTTCGACCTCAGTCAGTGCTGTTTGAAAATCAGGGTCTTCACTGTACATAGTGACATAGTCATCATGACATGATGGCTCGATCTGCATGAACGCTGATAAACAGAGGGTTGTAACTGGTGGTCGCGACAACATATCCCCCAAATTGTTGTGTACGCCCTTCTTGTACTTAATCACCAGATTAAACTGCTGCAGATACGACATCCACTTCATGTGCCGAGCTTGCTGTAGCTTGGACTGAGTTTGCAAATATTGCAATGGTTGATGGTCGGTGTGGACAACCGTCTCTTTCCCCAAGAGATAACACCGCCAATGTTTCACGGCCTAATGCAGTGCGCATAACTCCTTATCATAAGTCAGGTAGTTCTTCTGAGCTCCCTGGAATAACTCGGAGTGATATGCCACTGGTCGACCTTCTTGCATGAGCACTGCGCCCATCGCATAACCTGAGGCATCGGTTTCTAGCTCGAACGGTTTCTGGAGATTCGGCAAAGCTAACACAGGCGCCTCGCTGATCTTCCTTTTCAGCAAGAGAAACGTGTCCTCATGTTTCCCTGTCCACTCGAACTTCTGATCGATCCTGGTTAATGCATGCAACGGACAAGCCATAATCGAGAAGTGTCGGATGAACTTCCGAAGGTATTGGCATGCTCCCACAAAACTACGCACATCCGTAACTGTTCGCGGTCGCGGCCATTCGCGAATCACTTTGACCTTGTCCGGGTCGATTTGCAACGTACCGTTGCCGATTATGAATCCGAGGTAAAGTAGAGTTTGCTGATCGAACTCGCAGTTCTTACGGTTGAGGCGAAGTCGATGTTGCCAAAGCTGTTCGAACACCTTTTCGACATGAATGAGGTGCTCATCCCACGAACGACTATAAACCAATATGTCGTCGAGATACACGATCACAAAGTCATTGATGAACGGTCTCAATACGTCATTCATAAGACGCATGAAAGTTGCCGGGGCATTGCAGAGACCAAACGGCATGACCAGCCATTCGAACAGACCTTGCCGTGTTTTGAACGCGGTCTTCCATGTATCCTCCTCTCGGATGCTGACTTGATGATATCCTGACTTAAGATCCAATTTGGAGAAGACAACAGCATGCTTCAATTGGTCTAGCAGGTCATCAATACGAGGAAGGGGGTACCGGTTCTTGATGGTGATCTTGTTCAGTGCTCGATAGTCGATGCACATACGTCAAATCCCATCTTTCTTTGATACTAACACCACAGGAGATCCACAAGGTGAACTACTCGGTTGAATGACACCATTGTTCAACAACTCACCAAGTTGTCTCTTGATCTCTTCATTCTCCAATACTGAGTTGCGATACATACTCAGATTGGGCAGTGTCGCATCGGACACAAGCTGAATTTCGTGCTCGACTGGACGTTTCGGTGGACGACCCTGGGTAGTCTCGAACAGATCACTGTATTTCTCCAGCAGTCCCGACAAACGACCAGAATCCTCTCGGCACACCAGCGACAATGCTGGTCGAGTACCCTCACCTTGATCAATGGGTCGAATCATGACAAGCACATACTTGTGACATGCATTAACAATTCGTTTGGCTTGATTTGCGGTAATCAAGTTCGAAGTGTTGACGTGGATGTCTCTACTGATCATGAACTTAACTCCGTCTTTGGTGAGGTCGTATTCTTGCGCTCGCCGATGGAAGTGAGCGTCTCGATCATACAGATACGGACTCCCAAAGATCACCTGACAGATATCGATAGGGACAACATCGCATTGCACCTCATCGATATATCGTGCAGAGATCGCAAACTTCAACACACACTGACTCGTAATCTGCTGGTTCACGTCGGATGTAAACCAACCCAGCGGATATGGTCGCAGGTGTGTGGTTGTCTTCAAACCAAGTCGCCGAACCAGTCCAGCGGAGACCAGATTCTTCTGACTTCCTGGATCGAATATCGCTGCGACCACTTCGTGCTTCACCTGGATGTTGATGGTGAACAAGTCCTCCGTTAGGTGATGGTCGTTCGGTGGATCGGAACCCTTCTCCTTCGGCATTGCCATCAGAGACAAGGTCGTATCCGCCTCATTAACCGAATTCACTCGGACAACTTCTTCGTCGGGTGAAGTCGCAGTAGCCGTGGCTGTTCTTTTCCCTGGTCCATTTTTCTTTGGTCGAAGTTCAGGATGAAGCTTGTAACATTTGTCCTTGGTATGCCCCACGACTTGACAATTTTCGCAAAAGGCACCCGTGCCCGATTTTGAAGCGTTCTTCTTCGGACTCGGCTTTTTCTTTGTCGAGGTCGCATTTTCCTTCGTGCTTTTATCGCTGCGGGATTTATTCTTCTTCTCGATTGCCATAGCAGTTGTGCTCGCGGTCGCAATGTCTTGGACACCGAACAGACTTAGCTCAGTACTGATCGATTTCTGAAGTCCAGATGTGTACTTCCGAAATACCTGAGGGTCGGATAGTGAGATGCCAATGACCATTGCTTGTCGCCGAAACTCTGTCGTATAGTCTTGGACGGTCTGGTCGCGCCGTTGGTACAATCTGTGCCAACGCTCCCATCTCTCCTCAAGGTATCCCATCGGATAGAATTCTTGTCGCAGAATTCGTTTGAATTGACCCCACGCAAGGTCGTCAGCTTCTCCACTGGTGACAAGGGCCTTCCACCATGTCTTGGCGTGGTCCTTCATCTTCAAAGGTGCAAATTTGACCTTTTGAGCGCTACTAAACCCTTTCAGGTCAAACTAGGTCTCAAGTTGGTCAATCCAAGAATCCAGCTTCTCGGCATCGATCACCCCATCATATATGGGTATATCAATCTTAGCGTCGACTTTAAAAGATCTGACAGCTAAGGAGGTGTTGGCGAGGTCGTCGGTCTTGTGGTTGCCTTCGTCTTCATCTTCGTCTGCCCTGCGCAAGTCTTCACCAGTCTTCTCACCCATAACCTTCCCTACTTCAGGAGGTACAATCATGGCCTGCTGCTTAATCCAAGCAAGCACGGTTTCCATGTCGGTGGAGAGCTTAGCCACTTGTTCGGCTAGGTTAGCTTGAACGGAGGTATCGTCAGACATTGTCGGAGACGCGGCTGTAGGAACCGTCAATTGATCGCCTGGAATTTCGCTGGAGGTTTTGTAACCCTGGCGAGTCTTCACCATCCACAGGATAGGAAAGTTGCTCTGATACCAACTTGATCCGTTTGAGACCTAGTCTTGGTGTTCGCACTAGGCTCGCCCAGATTCTAATATGCGGAATAACGAGATCTTACTCGAAAATACCGAAACCCAAAGTAATTGCACAACTCTTTATTTCAAAGAGGGCTTTACACGTCGAACGTTAGGCACACTTGCCTACGTCGAAGGAACTATAAGTGTCTAAAACTCAAATAAGTTCTATGACTCTTCGATGATCTAAACTAGACCTATTACAAGGTATTTATAGTCTAATCGTATGAGTACGTATCAGACTTAGTAATCCTAAACGTATTAGACTCATATAACTAACTTAACTAATCCTAAACAGATAAGCTTAGATATATATATAGAATTACAATTCCGAACAGGGAACGAATTCCTTTTCCTGGTCGCGAACCAATCCATGGTCGCGAAATCTTTCCGAACACGGTTAAGGTCGCGAAGCCGTATGCGATCAGGACTTGGTCGCGAATCCGTATGCAATCAGGACTTGGTCGCGAATCTGTATGCCATCAGGACTTGGAGATCCTCCCGGATCAGACGATCACGAGACTGTGTTATTTCTTCAATGCACTTTCTTGCAAGGTCATTGATCCCGATGGACTAGATTCTTTGCAGAGGGAGGTGGTTCGAATTCTCTGTTAGCTTGAGATGTATTTTCCTCTGTCGTTTTTTGATATCATGGTCCATCTCACCGTCCACCTTGTCAGAGAAATCAAGATATGTGGACCCGTGTTCCTACATTATATATATCCATTCGAGAGGTACATGGGTGTACTTAAGGCCTACGTGAGGAATCGGTCTCGGCCCGAGGGTTGCATTGTCGAAGGTTATGCAACGGAAGAGGTTGTTGAGTTCTGCGTCGATTACATGGCCGAGATAGAAACAATAGGAGTTCCTGTGTCTCGTCACGAGGGGAGGCTTGATGGTGTTGGCACTATTGGACGGAGAGCCATCAGTCCTGATTTCGATATGTACTCAAAATCTCATTTTTGGGTCTTGCAACTCATGACGGAGGTGTCTCCGTACATCGACGAGCACAAGAAGATGCTACGACAAGACAATCCTCGCCGATCCGAGGTTTGGATCACGGGACAACATAACAGTCAATTCAATGTGTGGATGAAAGTGCAAATCACCGGAGAGTCCACAAGTGAGAACCTTAAATGGTTGGCAAAAGGGCCCACGTTTACTGTACAGACATGGCAGGGATACAACATTAATGGGTACACATTTTACACGAAAGCTCAAGATCGAAAGAGCACTGTGCAAAATAGTGGAGTGAGCGTAGAAACTTTCCATGAGGAGTTCACCGAGACAGGCCCAACCAGGATAGTATGTGGATTGAACTCGTACTACAGGTTCATTAAAGAAATTTGAGAGCTCGATTACATACTGTTCAAGATTCCCCTGTTTCGATGCCGATGGGTCCAAATCCCACAGGGTGTGAAGGTTGACAGTTACGGTTTCACTTATGTGGATCTTGATCGAGTTGCTTATAAAGATGAGCCATTCATACTTGCGAAGCAAGCCATTCAGGTCATTTATGTCACTGACCCGGCCAATAAGAAGTGGCACGTCGTCCTTCATGGCAAGAGAAGGATTGTTGGAGTTGAAAATGTCGTAGACGAGGAGAAATATAATCAATTTGATGAGATGCCTCCATTTGGAGATGGCGTACAGGTTGAAACTGAAGACACCGATGAAACCAGTTACGTGCGTATGGATCACTAGGAAGGGTTATACTTTAAAGGTAATCAACCGTACGTCCTTATCTCTCTGTTTCCATCGGTATAGCTTATATATCTCCTCTAATTCTCGTCTTTGCAGGGCCGCGGCAAGTGGAAAGTTGAGGATAACATGGCTGTGTATGTGGAAATTATCGGTCAAAGTCCCCATTTGTATGTAACATTTATTTGAGCATGCTCCACATTGTATGTTAAATTTATTTGAGCATGCTCCACATTGTAACCAATTTTCGGATCTACATTGTAACCAATTTACGGAGCATTTGGACTCCATTTGAACTATCTGCGTGTTCATTTAAAACAAGTTTTCGACCATTAAGAGTTGCAGGGCTACAGAGTTGCTAGAGAGATTATCACAGACGGTTATGAATTATCACAGACGGGTATGAACCTAGAACCAACTGTGATATTCCCAACAGTGTCCGACGCTTCGAGTTCTTAACGTGAATTCGTGCAGTCACAGTCGGTTCTCAAGTCAAAACCGTCTGTGATAAATGAGTATCACAGACGGTTCTAAACTCAAAAAAGTCTGTGATAACCTCTCTAGAGATTATCACTATGGAGATTATCACAGACGGTTTTGAGTTGAGAACCGACTGTGATATTCCCAACAGTGTCCGACGCTTCAAGTTCTTAACGTGCATTCGTGCAGTCACAGTCGGTTCTCAAGTCAAAACCGTCTGTGATAAATGAGTATCACAGATGGTTCTAAACTCAAAACCATCTGTGATAACCTCTCTAGAGATTATCACTATGGAGATTATCACAGACGGTTTTGAGTTGAGAACCGTCTGTGATAATATTATCTCAGACGGTTGTGAATATAAGATAGACTGTGATAATCTCTACTCGGTACATAGTTCAAGGCGGGCTTTGTCCCACTCATTTCCAGTCACTGTTTGCCCTAGCTCTCTCCGCCCTCGCACCGTCCGTCGCGATCACCTCCATCGCTTCCCCACAGTCCGGCGCGATCACCTCCATCTCCTCCACACCGTCTGTCGCGATCACCTCCGTCGCCTCCCGATGTGGACATCACAAGCTCCAACGACCAAGATGTTCGCCCCGATGACCAAGATGGTTGCATACAAGACTCTTCGACCAAATTTCAAGGACCGATCACTCGATCTCGTGCCAAGCAAATTCGTGACCAGGTGAATGCTAACTTGAGTCTCATTTCATATTTAAACAGCTTAATGGTGCTTCCAACATCCACTTCTTTGGTTGAACTTAGGTGCATTGGAAGGGACGGCGAAGATTGGTCGCACGAACGAGGGTGGTGCAAGGCACACACTGTCTGTCCTTTTGCAAGAAATTCTGGAGACAATTTGAGTGTGCAGCATGGTAATGGGCCACATCATTAGAAATATAATGAAGTCTAGTTTCCAACGCATCAAACCATGCATCATTTTGACTTCCAAGTCAAAAGTTATGGTCATTTCAGTGGAAGCTGCACAACCAGTCCAACCTGCGCGAAAATTGAAGCAACTCTTTTCCAAACGAATTGGTCCCTTAGATATCCAAGGAAACTCTTCATCTAATGGGTGCCTTCACACCTTAATTAGCAGGGTTGGCTGTTCAAGAAAACTTTTCATCTAATGGTTGCTTTCACACCTAAACTAGGAAGGTTGTTCCTAGTATAAATACCCCATGTATTCCAACTATTGAAAACACTTTTTGATCAAATCATTTCAGCTTGAGTGTTCCTCTACCTTTGCTCTTGTGAGTTCTCTTGGATTCGCGAGAAGGATCTTTACGGGTCCCCCTAGTTCATGCTCTATGGTTTCGGCCGTTTTGTGTGGATTAGTCCCGGATTATGGTTCTGCGATTGTTCGGACAGCGAGTCGGAGTTCTTGTAGCTTCGGATCGACTTCCCCATCGTACGGGTCGCAACCAACCTTGGCAGGTATAAAGCCAGTTACCCTGGCTGTTCGGAGCTAGTTATCTTTGTTCTATCCTACGCCGTGAAGATCGGGCCACCCTTGTGGAGAAACTGATATGCATTGGTGCAGCAGTGATCCATCCCCACACCATTTCGTATCAGAGCTTCCGTTGACACGGTAGGATCTGCTATCTTTTTACCATCCATATTTTCCCCCCCTTACTTGTGTTCATCGTGTTCTTATTTTCATCCTAAGAGTCCAAAAGCCTTAAAAAAAACCAAACCTTTGTTGTGGTACTGAAATTTTAGTGTTGCATAATGCAAGTTTGTTACCTTGTTCACATCAAAGTGTCTTAGTGCTGCATCTTTATTATCTCCAATTGTTCTTAGTGTTGTGTCAAAAAAAAAAGAGAAAAGAGTTGAAAAAAAAAGAGAAAGAAAAAAGAGTGTGTGAAAAGAACAAAACAAAAAAAAATCAGCATCAAAGGAGTGTTTTGCAACTAGCAGATGATGTGACGATCTATACTTGCTTGTTTGCATGTCGTTCACTTAATTTCAGTACAACAAAAGCCCTCCTTTGTTTAGACCACCAAACTCCACTATAAACCGAGGCTAAAGTGCTTTGATCCCTGTTATTCAATCGCTTAATCACTTCTGGTTTCTACCACATTGCACAATCGCGGTCTACCGAGAACGCACAAAAACATTGGTAAGTAGGAGGTGAGGTTGTGTGATTACACCAATTTTTTTTTCTACTATATTGCCTCTCCTTAACATGGCAGGTTCTCAGTCAAGTGTGCATGGAGGAAATAATGGTGAAGAAGACGTTCCAGTGAGACGTGGTGAGCTGCGACAACTGCAGGATACTTTGCTTGAACCAATGCAAAGGATGCTCCGTGAGAATCTTCCAGCCGCTGCTGGTGGAGTGCCACCTCCACTGAACCCTGCTGCTCCAATAGCCGAAGACGGTGATGAGAACTCCGTTGCATCCCATGCTGGAGATGAGCACAACAATCTGAACCATCGGGCTGATGAGGGAGATAATAATTGCTTTATTTCTCGTCGTGTGCTCAGCGTTAGCGTTGCAAAAGAGGACAAAGGAGAACACATAACATCTTCCACACTCGTGGTACAATCAAGGAGAAGGTACGTCGTATCATTGTTGATAATGGCAGTTGTAATAACATTGCTAGCTCAGATTTGGTGGAGAGATTGAAGCTGAAGCAAAGGCGGCATCCTAGCCCCTACAAGATGCAATGGCTCAATGGTTGTGGTTCGCTGAAAGTTAGCAATATTGTGACAATTCCGTTCTCCATTGGGAAGTTCCAAGATCAAGTGGAGTACGACATAGTTCCGATGCAAGCTTGTCAATTGCTGTTGGGACGTCCATGGTTGTTTGATCATGATGTTCAGATTAGTAGTCGAGCCAACCGACTTTCATTCATGTATAAAAGAGAGCGCATCTCTTTGCTCCCTTTAACACCGGAGGAAATCTTGATGGATGATCAAAAAAGAAAGGGGAGAGAGAGAGAGAGAGTGAGAAACACTTGAGAGAAAACCACCAACATAGTGAGCGAGTGATTCCAAAGCCAAACAAAACTCCACAGCTGAAATTAACCAAGCCACGGGAAAAAGAGGGTTTAATAATGATGGCTAGGAAGGGGGACATGAGGGAATTGAGAGAACCCAATTGCACTTTCTTTGTACTCATGTACAAGGAGAATTTTCTATCCACTAACGACTTCCCCTCTACTTTGCCAAGTGTTATTTTTTATCTTTTGCAGAGCTATAAGGATGTGTTTCCAGATGAAGTACCACCCGGGTTGCCACCCAAGAGAGGCATTGAGCACCAAATTGACTTGGTACTAGGAGCACCACTGCCCAATCGGCCACCATACCGCACCAATCCGGAGGAAACTAAGGAGATACAACGTCAAGTTCAAGACCTTCTCGACAAAGGTTATGTAAAGGAAAGTCTTTCTCCTTGTGCTGTCCCTATTTTCTAGTTCCTAAGAAAGATGGATCTTGGAGAATGTGTGTTGATTGTAGAGCTATTAACAACATAGCTATTAGGTATAGGCATCCAATACCTAGACTTGACGATATGCTTGATGAACTAAGTGGCTCTGTAATTTTCTCCAAAATTGATTTGCGAAGTGGCTATCACCAAATTAGAATGAAAGAGGGAGATGAGTGGAAAACAGCATTCAAAACAAAATTTGGGTTGTATGAGTGGCTTGTCATGCCTTTTGGGCTGACAAATGCATCAAGCACCTTCATGAGATTAATGAATCATGTGCTTAGAGCTTTCATTGGAAAGTTTGTTGTTGTTTACTTTGATGACATCCTAATCTACAGCAAGTCTCTTGATGAACACATTGAACATATAAACTGTGTGCTTGCTGTCCTAAGAAAAGAAAAGCTTTACGCTAACCTTGCCAAGTGCACATTTTGCACCGACAAGGTTGTCTTTCTTGGCTTTGTTGTTTCAGCTCAAGGAGTGGAGGTTGACGAAGAGAAAGTGAAGGCCATTCGTGATTGGTTACCTCCACAGAATGTAAGCCAAGTGAGGAGCTTCCTTGGGCTTGCCGGTTTCTACCGACGATTTGTGAAGGACTTCAGCACCATTGCTGCCCCGATGAATGATCTAACCAAGAGGGACCTGCCATTCCATTGGGGAGAAGCACAAGAAGATGCTTTCCAAAGGTTGAAAGTGAGTTAACATCTGCTCCTCTACTAGCACTCCTGGACTTTGGTAAGACCTTTGAAATAGAATGTGATGCTAGTGGTATTGGAATTGGAGGAGTACTCATGCAATAACATAGGCCAATTGCATATTTTAGTGAGAAATTAAGTGGACCAACTCTGAATTATTCTGTATATGATAAAGAGTTGTATGCACTAGTGAGAGCTTTAGAGACATGGCAACACTACTTATGGCCTAAAGAATTTGTGATCCATTCAGACCATGAATCTCTGAAACATCTTAAAGGACAACTAAAACTGAACCGTAGGCATGCAAAATGGAGTGAGTTCATAGAGTCTTTTCCCTATGTTGTTAAGTATAAGAAGGGAAAGGAAAATGTTGTTGCCGATGCTTTTTCTAGACCCCATGCTTTGCTTTCCCAACTTGATGTCAAAATTCTTGGCTTAGAGTGTATCAAAGAATTATATGCCAAAGATTCATATTTCGCTGAAGCACATTCAAAATGTAGTGAAGGAAAGGGTTGGGAAAATTTTCATTTGCATGATGGGTTTTTATTTCGAGCTAACAAGTTGTGCATTCCAGATTGCTCTGTTCGATTGCTACTTTTGCAGGAAGCTCATGCAGGTGGACTCATGGGACATTTTGGCACCAAGAAAACTAAAAGCGTGCTGGCCGATCATTTCTTTTGGCCAAAGATGCGACGATATGTAGAGTGCTACGTGTTGTGCTGCGAGATATGTCACAAAGCTAAGTCACGATTGAACCCTCATGGTCTATACACGCCTTTACCTATTCCAAATGCACCATGGGAAGACATCTCTATGGATTTTGTTCTTGGTTTACCACGGACAAAGAGGGGAAGTGATTCAGTTTTTGTGGTAGTTGATAGGTTTAGCAAGATGGCACATTTCATTCCATGTCACAAAAGCGATGATGCTTCACATATTGCTGACTTATTCTTTAAGGATGTTGTGAGGTTGCATGGTATACCATGAACCATAGTTTCAGATCGAGACACAAAATTCTTGAGCTACTTTTGGACGACGCTGTGGGGAAAACTTGGAACAAAATTGTTATTTTCTACAACTTGCCATCCCCAAACGGACGGTCAAACTGAAGTTGTAAATCAAACACTATCCATGATGTTGAGAGCCATTTTAAAGAAAAACTTGAAAATGTGGGAGGACTGCTTACCTCATGTAGAATTTGCATATAATAGGGCCACACATGCGACCACAAATTTTTGTCCATTCGAAATTGTATATGGTTTCAAACCTATTGCTCCCATAGATCTTTTGGCTTTGCCTTTACAGGAACAAACCAATCTTGATGCACGCAAGCGAGCTCAACTTGTGAAGCAACTTCACTTGAAGACTAAGCAAAATATTGAGAAGATGACAAGACAATATGAGAAACGAGCAAACAAGGGAAGAAAGAAGATCCTATTTGAACCAGGTGACTTGGTATGGGTACATTTTCGAAAGGAGCGCTTTCCAGAACAACGCAAAAGCAAATTGCAGCCAAGAGCAGATGGCCCATTCAAAGTGCTCAAAAAGATTAATGACAACGCATACAAGATTGATCTTCCTGAGGAGTATGGCGTTAGTCCAACATTCAACATATCCGATCTCTCTCCCTACATTGGACCATTAGAGTCGAGGACAACTCCTTTTCAAGAGGGGGAGGATGATGTGGACATCACAAGCTCCAACGACCAAGATGTTCGCCCCGATGACCAAGATGGTTGCATACAAGACTCTTCGACCAAATTTCAAGGACCGATCACTCGATCTCGTGTCAAGCAAATTCGTGACCAGGTGAATGCTAACTTGAGTCTCATTTCAGATTTAAACAACTTAATGGTGCTTCCAACGTCCACTTCTTTGGTTGAACTTAGGTGCATTGGAAGGGACGGCGAAGATTGGTCGCACGAACGAGGGTGGTGCAAGGCACACACTGTCTGTCCTTTTGCAAGAAATTCTGGAGACAATCTGAGGGTGCAACATGGTAATGGGCCACATCATTAGAAAGATAATGAAGTCTAGTTTCCAACGCATCAAACCATGCATCATTTTGACTTCTGAGTCAAAAGTTATGGTCATTTTAGTGGAAGCTGCACAACCAGTCCAACCTGCGCGAAAATTGAAGCAACTCTTTTCCAAACGAATTGGTCTCTTGGATATCCAAAGAAACTCTTCATCTAATGGGTGACTTCACACCTTAATTAGCAGGGTTGGTTGTTCAAGAAAACTTTTTATCTAATGGTTGCTTTCACACCTAAACTAGGAAGGTTGTTCCTAGTATAAATACCCCATGTATTCCAACTATTGAAAACACTTTTTGATCAAATCATTTCAGCTATATGCTAGTGCAGCAAGACTACTTAAGTGTTCCTCTACCTTTGCTCTTGTGAGTTCTCTTGGATTCGCGAGAAGGATCTTTACGGGTCCCCCTAGTTCGTGTTCTACGGTTTTGGCCGTTTTGTGTGGATTAGTCCCGGATTGTGGTTCTACGATTGTTCGGACAGCGGGTCGGAGTTCTTGTAGCTTCGGATCGACTCCCCCATCGTACGGGTTGCAACCAACCTTGGCAGGTATAAAGCCAGTTACCCCGGCTGTTCGCAGCTAGTTATCTTTGTTCTATCCTACGCCGTGATGATCGGGCCACCCTTGTGGAGAAACTGATATGCGTTGGCGCAGCAGTGATCCATCCCCACACCACCTCCCCACCGTTTTCGTCATTTTTGGTTAATTATAAGTATATGGGTTTTGTTATAGAATTATTAGTTTCAGATTTACTTAAATTGTTCTCTCTTTCACTTATGTTAGGAACTGATATGTCTGGTGACGAAATGCACCACTCGGGGAGTCAGAGTGACCTCGCTGGCGATGAGACGCCTGGGCCGGAGGTCGCCGCGTCCACCGTGACCCAGTCGCAAAAGAGAAAGGGGCGAGGCCGGACGACATGCGCGCATCTCGACAAGCGGAAAAAGCAGCACGTACAGTTCGACGACAATGGAGTGCCGGAAGCTCCGGACAAACTTGTCGGTCAGTACCGCTCACTATGCGGCAAAGTGGCAAGGGAGCGGGTGCCCATCACCATCTCTGACTGGGGTCAAGTGCCCCCAGAGTGCAAGGATGAGCTGTGGGAAGAAGTGCAGGCGGCGTTTCACATTCCCGAGGATCGCCAGTTCACCATCCACCGGAGGACACTTATGTCAATAAACAAGGCGTGGAGGAACTTCAAGAGCGAAGTTGTCAGGCACTATGTGAAGGAGTCGAAGACCCCCTTCAATGACTACCCTTTCGTGACTCCCGAGGCATGGCAGCAGTTCGTGAAGATGAAGGGCAAGCCTGAGTTCCAGGAGTTTAGTGCGAAGGGCTAGGCTAACCAGACCAAGAATACCCACCCACACAGACTAGGCACCAGTGGGTGTGGGGAAGAAGGCGTTGTGGAGGAAGCAGGACAAGGAGGCTTCACAAGCTTCGGCCGACGGTCCTTATGCGAGCATAACGGACGTGCGCTTCCGCAATTGGTGCTGAGCAAGATCGACGATGACCTTCTCCTGTGAATAACCCTGCGGACAGGGAAGTGATCGACCGGCTGGTAAGATTGTACGATCACTTACTATCCTCGTAACACGCATGCAATTGGTTGTATTGCTAAATTCTCCTCTTGCAGGTGACGCTGAGTGCCCAGGCCGCATCCGGAGAGTTCAACCCGAGGAGGGACAGGGATATCCTCACAACGGCGCTCGGAAACAAGAAGCATCCAAGCTGCGTGCGCGGCCTCGGTGCCACTGTGCCTTGGAGGGATGGTTTCCCTGATGATGAGGAGGCGACTAAGAGGAGAAAGAGATCCCACAAAGCCCGCGATGAAAGTCTCAAGGAAGAGATTCGATCGGAGTTCGCTACTCGGGACAAAGCACTCCTACAGCAGTTGGCGGAGATGCGGTCCATGTATGACGAGCTAAGAAAGGAGACCCAGGGCACCCCCCTTGTAGCAGCGGAACTACCGAGCCCCATTCTTGTCTACCGTAGTAGCTGCGCGTCTACGCCGGGGTCTTCGCAGACGGAGCCCTCTCCAAAGTATCCAGTGGACTTTCTGCAGGTAATGACCATTTTTCTATGTTAATTCATTCGAAAGTGAAAAGCGGTGAAATTCAATATGTTAATGCGCACTGTTTGTAGGAACCCACCTCCTGCAAGCTTTTGATGCTGGTCGATCTCTTCCCGATCGAGGCTACCAGTGGGATGGCACAACCATGCACGGCGGGGGCCACAATCCACAGTGCCCCTCTGTCTGAGGGTTTTGCATGGGTCCAGGTGGACAGTGTCTCCGACCATTGCAAGGATTTTCCGTTGGAGAAGCCGCCGAACGACGAGATTACCACTCTTGGGGATGCGGTGCACACGTTCGTGCAATGACCCAAGAAAGACATCGTCCTGGATGAAGTAATTCCCCCACCAGTTTCATAATTCGTACTGTAATAATAGCCCTCGGAGTTAGTGTCCTAATACGTAGGTTCTTACATCATAGACCGACACTCGGCCTACTAGCCAGCCGACCCCTCCGAGAAGCCAACCAACGGGTTCGATGACAAAGCTGACTCCGACTAGGAGGCAGCCATTCAAGAAGCTGGCTAGCAAGGGTGAACCAAAGAAGAGCCCGGCGAAGGAGAGTGAGAAGAGTGCGCCAGCTCTCATGCCGTTCACTCTGGGGATGCCCATGGCCTCCGATGCCGCAATTTCTACCATGGGGATAGCATGCCAGAGCCTGCATGCATGGTACATGAAGAGGACAAACCAGACCAGGACGCAGCATCCGACGCACATCATGGTCAAGTACACCGTGGCAGAGTTCTATAACGACATTGGGACCTACCCGGTGACCTTCGAAGACCTGCACAATTTACTCAACAAAGATGCGCTCGACGTGTCAATCCTACGGTCTTGGGTGCTATAAGTATCCTACTATCCTACGCCTATTCGTGCATATACGGATATATGTCATTTATTAATTGGTTACTTCCGTGCAGCTGCATTACCAGCTATGCCAAATCTAAGCGCAAACCTGGTGGTTTCTTGGACCCCCAGATGGTCACCGAGGTGATGTTTAGGACCGGCATAGACTTTGTTGTCGACTACATCAAAAGAGGGTTGCTTGCTCAGGTCGACAAGAAGTACATACTTGTACCCAACAACCAGAGGTGAGTGCTTTCATCAGTACTTCACCTGTAGATTAGTGTCTCCATATGCACACCCCCAAACGTAGATTAAATTATTAATTCTTTACATGTAACATGTAGCTACCACTGGATCCTGCTAATACTTATTCCGAAAAGGAACAAGGTGTTCTACCTTGATTCATTGCAGAGGAAAGGGTATGAGTATTGCGGCGCACGAGATGTATTCGAAAGGTTATGATATTCATGTAGACCTGTCTTGCATCTAGATTTACTATCCTCAAATTATCAATTTCGAATATCCTCAAACTGTCAATTTTGACTATCTGCAGGGCTTTCACGAACTACTTTGCCGAGGGAGGGCCACAACACGAGCGGCGAGCTGATAAGTTTCAGTGGTTACAATTTTCAGTACAAATTTCAACTGGCATCTGTTTTACTTTATAACGTGTCCCCAGCTAACTCTCGGTTTGTAAATTGGCAGTGCCATCAGCAGTCGGACAACAATACATATGGGTTCTACGTGATGTGCCACATGTATGACCTGATCATCACCCCTTACCGCCCAGATTTCCCCGAGGTATACAACTGCTCCCCTTTGTATCGATTTGGCAGAATTTACAACTGCATTGAGCTAATTTTTTCTGTACCAACTCTTGCTGCAGGGGGTCGACTTCCCTTCGGAAAGCTTTGACCCTCGGCAGATTGGTATGGTCTGAGGGATGCTCGCTGAGTTTTTCCTTACGGAGGTCATATCAACCAAAGGAAAGTTTAGGGACCCGCAAGGTTCGTATTAATGCGGCCTTACATTTATTTGTACATCTAACATACTGACTTTAATTGTCGATTATATTTATTTGTTCAATCTCAATTGCACATATTTTTGAGTTCTGTGCTGTATATATGAAATGCTCTCAATTGCACATATTTCTTAGCTCTGTGCTGTATATATAAAATGCTATTGTACATGTTTCTAAGTTGTGTGCATGTATGAGGCTGTATATATTTGAGTACTGTGCATGTATGAAATGTACTGTATATATGAAATGCTATTTGTACAGAGGACATGTCTAGCATGATTCCTGAGGCTAGCCACAAAAAAAAAGAAATTTATTAAAAATAATATTAATATGCATATACGGTTTTGATCTTACAAACCGTCTGAGATTATAACCGTCGCCGATAATGACACTATCACAGATGGTTTTGACTTCAAAACCGTCTGTGATACTCTTACTACACAGACGGTTCTGATATTACAACCGTCTGTCATAAGGACACTATCACAGACGGCTCCGAGATTAAAACCATCCTCGCAGATGGTTTTAATCACAGACGGTTCTGATGTCATAACCGTCTGTGATAAATGAGTATCACAGACGGTTCTGAGGTCATAACCGTCTCTGATAATGTGAGTATCCCAGATGGTTTTGACCTCAAAGCCATCTGTGATATTCTTATTACGCAGACGGTTCTGACATTACAACCGTCTGTGATAAGGACACTATCACAGACGGCTCCGAGATTATAACCGTCGCCGATAATGACAATATCGCAGATGGTTTTGACCTCAAAGCCGTCGCTGATAATGTGAGTATCACAGACGGTTCTGAGGTCATAACCGTCTGTAATAATTGAGTATCATAGATGGTTCTGAGGTCATAACCGTCTCTGATAATGTGAGTATCCCAGATGGTTTTAAGGTCAGAACCGTCTGCCATACTCATATTATTACTGACGGTTCTTAGGTCATAACCGTCTGTGGTAGTATGAGTATCTCAGACGGCTTTGATGTTATAACAGTCTATGTATTAAGAGTATCACAGACGATTCTGATGTTTTAACAGTCTGTGTATTATGATTATCACAGACGGTTTTGATCTTATAACTGTCTGTGAAGGGACAAATCACAGACGATTCAAAACCATCAGTGATAGTACTCAATTATCACTGACGGGTCAGAACCGTCTGTGATGACTGTTTTGACCCGACTGTGATAATGAATTCTGTAGTAGTGTCTTCAGACTAGAACTCTCAGATGATCCCAACACTGAGGCAGATACAGTTGATGACATTCTATAAAAGTAGAAGAAAAAATGAAGTAAAATTCAGAGATATATCATGAAGGAGAAGTGGACCAGAGGAGAGTGGAGACAGCAGACTAGTAGAGCAAATATATGAAGGAGTGAGGCGGAGCAAAGGCAGCAGTCCAATGCATATATGAAGGAGCGCGGGAGAAGTGGAGCACTGTAGCAGAGGAGGTAGTAGTGGAGCAAATAGCAATATAGAATAGGAATAAGGACCAGTGGGTTGTGGCTCTAACCCTTTGTGCACAATCCCGCAGAGCAGCTGAGCAGGAGGGAGATCGCTTTCGGGGGAGAGGCGCAGTCGCGCAAAGCAGTTGAGCAGGGGATCTCTTCGGCGGCGGGGGACGAGCGGAGGGACCAAGGGAGATCTTCTTCCTCAGCTGCGACAGACGGGTGGAGGTACCAAGGGAGATCTCCTTCCTCGGTTGTGGTGGCGGATGAACGGAAGGTCTCCTTCCTGGGCTACGACGGCGAATGAGCAGAAGGTCTCCTTCCTTGGCTGCGGTGAACGGGCGAAAGGTCTTGTTCCTCGGCGGTGGCAAATCTACACGTGTCTAAACCGCGGCAACGAGACATGGGACTATGGGAGAAGTGGAGAAAAGAAACTACCCTAACCGCGTAAGTTTTTTAACCCCTTTCTTCGTCCGCTTAGCTCCGCCTAGCTCTGATTCGTGCTGCCTTGCTCCGCTAAGCACCGTCGAGGACCAACTTTGACCGCCTAGGCGACTCGACCGCCCAGGCTACTGATTTGGGCAAAATTGTCGTGGTCGGTCACCGCCGAGCATCTAGGCGGCCACCGTTTACAACACTGGCTTCCACACAATAAAATATTTAAGATCTTGATTTTAACCCTCTTAGTAGTATGGTTAAGACTAAGAAACTGAAAATAATCCGATCTATACCAAAACACCAAGACTGATAAATATTAAGGAAAAAAAGTCCTTAGCCTTCAAATAGTTACCTCTGAAGTCCTTGCTTGACTTGAGACAACTAAAACCCAGTCATCGTTCTTGAAGCACCAAAAGGATTCACATTATTTTTATGTCTTCAACCTAATCACACTTAGTGCACGTATTAGTTCAAATGTTTAGTTGTCATTAATCATCAAAACTAAGTCTTTTGGGAGTCTAGATGCAACAGGTTTAATAATGATATAAATAGGGTTTCGGTCATAAATAGATCAACATGATTAATACGTTAAATAAATAGATCAAACCAATCTAAATATGACACAAACACAATTTGACACAACCCATTAAAGCTCTAATTTTTTCTACCATATTACCACTCTATACCTATGAAGCTATGAGTTGTGGTCTTATGGCTGAACACATGCAAGGATCAAAAACCAGAGAGTAACTTGCGTGATAATACATGGTTTCGAACTTTTGCAAAGACCCTGTGGTTTGAAAATTGATGCAAGAGCTATATCCGTCGTTTTAATTTTGCACATCACCGTACCTTACTATCTTTTTTTATTAATTTAGAGTAAAAAACAAATAGAAAGATGAGAAAAACAAAACTATTATCATACAACTCTCTCTTCTTTTCCTTGATTTTTGCCACCTCCCACGAGTGTTTCTTCGCGCCAATAAACATGCTTGTGCTGCTATCATGTAGAGCAATGCAAGAGTCGACGACTATGCTTAAAGTGCTACTCTGTAGCAACTTATGCAAAGACATACAATCATGATGCATTCTACTATTGGTAAGCAGTGCAAGCAACAAAATGTATGCTTATCTTCCTATTTGTTGTTCCTATTTGTTGTGACTCAATATGAGCCACATCGTCATACCTCATATCGGTTTAGTCTGTGTTTTGCCTAAAAAAAAGTAGGAGAGATGTCAATATACTATTTAGAAAGACTAGCGTGAGAAAACACTTACTGGAGATGGCAAAAAAACTAGAGAAAAAAAAAGAGGAAGAATTGTATGTGTTGAGTCGACTTCTGTTATGTTGATGATTTTGATGATTAATGATAAATCTAATTGAGAAACTAATGTGTTTATTGAGAATATATATTTTAGTCTCAATCGGATTATGAGATGACGGTGAAGAGAATCATCTTGGAAAATATATATGATCGAGTTTACCCAAGAATGGACGAGTTCCATTAAAAATAAAATCAAAAATTAAGAATTGATTTTCTAAGATTTTACTAGTCTTGGTGTTTTAGAGACGGCCGGTTGTTAGGATTTTGTTTCCTAACATTTATCGTGTTATAAAGAGAGGCTCAGGTTAGTAGTTTGATAATATCTCGTGTGGGAACCTCAAATGTGTGCATCATTCACTCACTAGGTAATAAAATGTTTTCGAATTAATTTGGATGGTTAGTAAAAGTATCGGTGATTACATTTACAAAATATGGCTCGAGTGGAGGCTTAGAAGTCGCTATACTGAATGTTTATTGATTTATGAAGTGATCTAGGCCAAAAGAGGTCTTGATTATATTGAAAAAGTTGTAACTTTTCAAATTAGTTTTCCAACTAATCAAGGAGCACATAAATTCAATATGTAGATCAAAAATTATACTCGTTTTTGTGAGAACTGCACAATCTATCAGAGAATGGGACATTCGGTGAACTATAGCACCAGACGTCTATTATATCATAGCACCAGACGTCCAACTCCTTTGTAATGGCTAGTTTTTTATTGTGAGATCAGATATCAGACTGTTGAAATTAGTCGGACATCCAATGATCCAAGACAGTGTCCGATGTACTGCACCAGTTCTTGACGGGAATTTGCAACAACTAGTTTTTTATGGTGGGGCTATATATATATATATATATAGATGGTTTGAGACTTTCATTTGTAAGTTTTTGTACAATAACATCTTGACATATAACGCAAGCACACTTTAGAGCATCCAATTCTCATATATTGCAATAAAGTAAAAAATCAAGTGAACTCATTTGCATTTATCCATTATTTAATGAGTTGAATATCTTAAGTTTCCCCTCACGTGTTTAAACTTCGTAGCACTTGATATCAAGTGAATACTTCAAGTTGACTACTCTTGGTGATCGTCAACACTTAAACGATCGTGGAAGATCAGTGATCTCTCCATCGAAGAAGATTGTCATAGAGACTCGGTGATGTTTTAAAAAACTTAGTGCTCGCCTACCCAAAGTGGAAAAAGAACAACCCTTATAAATATCAAAGTAAGATTCACAAGTGAGTGCTTCAATAAATAGTAAGAGAAACCAAACAAGGTTCCAAAACATCAGAAAAAATTCACATATTTTAATTTATTCTCTTATTCTTTTTTATTCATTACATTAGATTTATTTTGCATATGTATTATTCTTATTATATCACTCTAAATTTTCAAAACTTATTTGATCACTTGAGCCACTAATTTTTATTTAGGAATTGTGAAAAAAAATTTATTCTTATAAGTGCAAAATTTGATTTTTAGTCAAAAAAAAAATTTTAAAAGATCTATTCACAACTTTTTAAGTCACTATCTATTTCAATAAACCAACTTCAATTTTTTTTTGAGAAACAAACTTGGATTAATCAAACAAACAGGGGAGGGCCGAGATAACATGATTCGTTTGAAATCTAGCCTTGATTTTCGCACTAAGCTCGCCCAGATTCTAATATGCGAAATAACGGGATCTTATACCCAAAACCCAAAGTAATTGCACAACTCTTTATTTCAAAGAGGGCTTACACGTCGAACGTTAGACACAGTTGTCTACGTCGAAGGACTATAAGTGTCTAAAACTCAAATAAGTTCTATGACTCTTCGATGATCTAAACTAGACCTATTACAAGGTATTTATAGTCCAATCGTATGAGTACGTATCAAACTCAATAACCTAAACCTAAACAGATAAACTTAGTTATACACATTCGGATCGGATTACAATTCCGAACAGGGAACGAATTCCTTTTCCTGGTCGCGGACCAATCCATGGTCGCGAATCCTTCCCAAACACGGTTAAGGTCACGAAACCGTATGCGATCAGGACTTGGTCGCGAAGCCGCATGCGATCAGGACTTAGAGATCCTCCCGGATGATAGCAAATCCCAACCAATTTTAACACTGAATTATAACCAATTTACTTCAACTTATTACCGATCGATAGACTAATTCGGACCAAACCTGATCAATTCTTGGCTTTCCGATAAAAGTCCATGAACAGGGCGATTCCCAACCGATTTCCCGCAAACGAAATGTCCAGGAACCAAAACCAACCCAAGTTCGGTTTTCCGATCCTCTTAGTTAGATATGAAAAAAAAATTGAGATTTTTAGTTATCTTACAAAAAAATTCAAAATTTCTTACCCACCTTAGCTGTATCATTAACTTCTAATCTAACAATCCAAATATAAATATAGGCCATTTGACCTAATTTATTAGGACTTAAACTTCCCAAATAAACTAAAACCAAATAAAAAAAACCTAAATTTCAAACTTATTTTCTAGATAAAACTCTCTTTAAACTAAAAATGCCAAATAAACTTAAACTCTACCCCACCAATTTATTAGGTACTAAACTGGACCAAATAGACCCATAATCTTGCAGTGAACCACTAGTAGGATTTTTTTCTTTTTTTTGCGTACTTACCAGAGACATATGCTCTCACAGCAAAAAAAGGCGAATACATTATCATAATTACAGCTATTAACTCAGTTGGCAATAAGCTTCAACGAAGTACAATTTTGGATCCAACATTTCCGAGGTTCATCTGAATTTTGATGAGAAACCCCGAAAGTAAAAAAAAGCTTCATGTAACAATGAGAAACCCCGAAAGTGATCAATCCTCTAATCCTCTATAGCTAATGGAGGATTATGAGGAGCTAGAAATATACACAATGTCACTAAATCCTAACAAAATATCATACTAACAGCAGCAACCAGTATCATATTTTTTTTTCTTTTCTTTCAACAATAAGAGTGTCCGGCTCCATCACATCTCAGTATGTCTTGTTCCCAGGAACCGAAATCTGGAAACTTGTAATCGAAGATTAAACCATGCCAGAATTAAAAGATAAAAGAAGAGTAAATCTAGGCAAAAAGGTTACATCCTAACTTTATCCCTTTGGAGAACTTGCAGTACCCTGTCAGAATAAACAAAAGAATTATGCGAGTCAATTTAACTACACATGGTTAAAGAATCAACAGACATTTACGAAATTCCATATAAATGAAATCAAGAAAAAAAACAACATACCATTGTAGGCAACTTGACTCTGAACAAATGGGACAGTCTTAATCTCCACAAATTCATCGGCAATTGAGGTGCAACCATTCAATGTAATGACGACGGGAAGGATCAAACTAATTAATCAGATCAGATTCAATCGTCAAGAGGTCTCTGTTTGAAATCATCAAATGGCAGGATATCTGTTTGACACCAACAATAAAAGGAAGTTAGGTATATGTTGCTGTATTTTACATCTCAGTTAGAATGTAAAATTCGAGCTGATGACCTTAAGCTTATCAGAAGTTCTTGACAGAAAAAAAAAAATATCAACATATTGCTTCCATTTGATGGTATTTAGCAGGAATTCTCCCATTACTAGTTATGATGTAACAAAAAATAATATAGTTGCTACAAAGAAATGTATACCATGAAACTTTAAAGAGTTCGTCATTGTGGTGAAGTCAGGGCTCATCACCATTTTTCAACTTCCAGTGCCCATCTTCAGTAGAGAAGCAGATCTCAGTTACAGTCTACAAGTACAAAAAGGATGTCAATCACAGAAAGAATATCAAGCCACAGCAATGTAACGATATAAAGGGAAATACTATAGCAGCACGTATAAAAATGGTAGATGATTCCTAAATCACCTAACACATGATCTTAAGTGGTTGTGCAATCAGCACTAAGAATTAATCCTATCCAGCTACAAAAGACAAAAACAGGTCCATACGATGGTTATGACCTATAAACAACCTTTCTGAATTCCATTTGGGAACAGTATAGCCAATATCACTAAGGGGTGTATCAAATAATAGCAATAGCAAAGACAACAAAAGTAGATATATATAGAATTAACTACATTTCTGTTCAGACTGAAATATTAGAACATGCTCACGTATCAATACTAAGAAGCAAAGGCAGGTTGTTAATTAGCTTTCACCTACATTGCATGAAAAGGTGCGAACAGAAACCACTATCATTAGAGTTGATATCTGGAACCTTTTGACAGAGGACAAACAAGTAGTAACCTTTTGACAGCCCTTCCCCTGCCCATTATCACCTCCAGGCTCCCACCAACTCCAAACAGCAAGAGTTGGTTGATTCTTCTGTTTAGTTTGTGTATGCATACACCATGTTGAGATGCCAAAACACAGTCACACCGATGATGTTAATGCAGTAAAGGTATTAATTTTAGCAACCACTACAATTCATTTAACATTTCTCTCGGGAACAACATCAAACGAGGGAGAAATTTTAATGTTTCTTCTACACTGTTCAGTGGGGTTTCAATAGATTGAACATTCAAGTTGGCAGTTGATACTAAAGCATTAGCAAGGTTTGATATTCCTACTATTTTCATTGAAACGAAAATGTTTACAAGATGCAGGAAAGGAGAAATACCTATGCCAAACAATGTCAATAGAGATTTGATTTTACTGCTTTGCAACAAGAGCTTGCTGAATAGAGCAAAAGGAATGCACCAAACTAGTTGTACTGATGCTCTACGAACCAGCATTATACAGTAATCATGCATGATAAATAAAGCAATACTCGAATTTACTCCAAACCTGGTGGTAGTCTTTTTCTGAAATCTCTCTCTTTAAAATTTCTGCACCCTTCTCAAGAATTTCCTGCTTTGTTAATGTTCCATGCGGAGCACTGTCAAGGAAGAGTTTAATGACTACATTTCTGCGGGAAAAAGTCAACAAATCATTGAGTATGGAGCACTTTGTCAATATGAAAATAGTATTCAGTGCATTCTTAATTTTATTGTACCGTAGAGAATTCTTCATCAAAGGCTTCGCAACAAATACACCATGAACAGGAACAGCAACTGCAGTTATTAAATCAAGGAGCTTATCCTGAGAAAGTGAAGCACAATTTCTCGCAGCATTTGACAGGGCTTGCAATTTAGGTCCCTCCTTTCTGTTGGAAGCATACTTTGCTGCCAATTGCCTCAAATCTCTGACAACCGCCTGCATACTGCAGTGAACACACATCCAATACTGTCATACTTTTTCATTGATACAATGGAAGTTGAAAGAGAACAATATAGTGAAATACAATCAGGAAATAATAGAACCAGGATGTCAGTATGAATTAGGAAACTAAAGAAAAACTATCCAATAGATAAGGTTAGTCAAGCTAGTGTTTTACTTTGCCTGGCAAAAAGTAATGCCGTTAGATGCTACAGAATGTTTGCCTAGTTAAGGCCATCAATGAGCAATAATCAATTTATGCTGTTAGAAGTCTATTTTGGTCTCCATACCTTTGCAACCCAAGCTATCGTAAGTTAAAATCGTATACACCCAAACCTTCCAACTTCCACAGTACCCACACTTCTCTCCCTCTTTCCTCTGTCCACCTTTATCTTATCTTATGCTAAAGTTGACCATCACTTGGTGACCGCACACAAGCAACAACTATACTCCCATATTCCACAAAACATATTGAAAATTTACATACTTGCACTAAATAACATAAAACAAGACGTATGTGCTACATCAAACATAGATTGATGTACCAGTATTAGTGCAGTAACCAACTAGTGCAGCAGTACCAAGCATTCCTTTGCTGCCTATATGTTGGTCTGCTGGCAGGTAAAAAGCTGCCATTTGCAACATACTCCTGGATCAGAACATCACCTGTTCAAGCTTTGCTATTGTGGGCAGACAACAATTTGTTATCACATGTATTTCCTAGTGTCTGAATATAGTTCATGCACCACAATAACTAACATCACTGTTAACTTACTTTGATATTAAGAGTAAATTTGTTTCATACACATTGGAAACATGAGCAATTTCAGATGTTTTACTTAATTACTGAATCAGACGTTGCATTTGCAAGAAAAACTCTACAGCCTCTCATCATCTCCACCTCAAAAACATCTCATATCACCAACACTAGCAACACCAATGGAGTCAGTGCCAACAAGATTTCCATTGATGATAGAACAAGTGATATTTAGATATTCACCACTAGGACACTATTTAAAAAAAAATGGAGTATGAACAGGAGAGGGGGGGGGGGGGGGGGGGTGGGGGTGGGGTGTGCATGGTCACTTTACCCAATTACACAGATAAACATACGACACAAAACAAGTAGACCACAAATATGAATGTTTGCACCTACTTTACCACATTGCAGTTTGAAAAAAAAAAAGTAAAGTAAAAGCTTAAAATATTAGGATACTGAAATTTATAAGTGTATTGAAAAGAAACAAATGAACCCAAATAATATATATGGCCCTATATAATTACCTGCGAACTTTATTGGCAGTGAAAATAGTATCCAAAACAGAGTTCATATGGTTTTCAGTTCCTTGAACAGGGCCATCCTTGGCCTTACTCCCATTTGGATCAGTTGACCTTGAAGAAACTTTGGACTTGGTGGACTTCTTGATTTTGCTCGGATAAGCACTAATAGGTGTCTTTAAAGAGTCGAGAATAGTCGTCTCACGAGCTGACCAAGCAGATTCTTGCTCCTTTACTATGTGAGGAAAGCGTTTTATAAAGGATGAATCTGCAGGTGATATAAATTTGTAATCCTCAAGGCATTCCCTTCTTTTACACAATGGATCTAGTATCTTCCTTCTGAAGTCATCCCTTGCACGCCTATTAAACAATTTCTCCAGCACACTCTTATGGATGGATTCCCTTTTTGTAAATTGCAGAAGAATGAAATCCCTTTTGCAAGCATTTCCATCATTAAACAACAAAGAACTTTTACAGACCCATAAACCACGCACCAAATCTGCATATACTGGAAGCACTTTCAGAACATCTTCCTCTGAATAGGTTGGAGCAAGATGCAAGAGAGCATCAAACCGATTCACTTCTGAAACCTAGTTAAAGCAAAAGAATGAGAAAACAATTAGTATTAGTATGACAGAACAAACTCAACTATATACAATTTTTTTATCTATTCCTGCTTATAATGCTGGATGCTAGCCAACACAGGTATTAACCTCAGTGAGCCATTTCCTCAGCCGCTGTTCCAGTGGAAGCAAAAGCATCTCCCTGTAATGAAATACAGGTCAAAAATTGTAACTTGTTCAATTTTTAGAAATAGTAACTGGGGCAGAAAGGGCAGATGAGCAACAAGGATGGCACGATAAAGTAGCTCAGCATGCAAAAGCTGGGTATTTAATAAAATACCATTGTCTCATTGACATGTGGACCCGGTCACCACATGTCAATCCCACAATCAATGGTGTTTTGCTAAAGTGGCATTTTTGCAGTGCTTTAGAGCTAATTTTTCCAAAACAAATTACCAAGATGAGAAAATACTCACTAAATAACTGCAGTTCTGTCTACAAAACAATGTATATCTGGAATAAAAATGATGCAACAAACTAAGGCAGGTTAAGGTAGCTTAACTGGTAACACAAAATAACAGGGCATCACCTAACAACATGTGAGAGTTCAGGCTAAGCACTATATCATTTTTCCAAAAAAAATACCAATACAACAACATTGATACACATATATACTTTCCAACACAAATACAAGATATAGGCCTACTAACTATTCATGCGCTAAACCATCACACCTAAAAGCTTAAATGTTTAGGGAACAGCAGTTATACTCATATTTCAATATTTCCCATTTCTAGGTATGATCATACATAAAATGTGGGTTCAAGTTCTGCTAGGATGCAACGCAAGGCCTTCGTGCAGGTAAAGCACAAGCCCTGCTAGCAACCTAGCACAAACACAGTACAAACCAACCAGGTAAAAATCAGAGAGAGCGAGAGAGAGAGATGTCAAGCTATTCAAGCCCACATGTTGAAGCTTTCATAATTTGTACTACAAAGTTTTCAAGCCCATTTGAACGAAACTTGAGCTTGCTTGACCTTCTTGGGCTAAGCTCAAGCATTCATTCGAGCTCACATACAAATTGAGCCAAGTTCAAGCCTGTTTTGGCTCGTTTCACACCCTAGTAATACACCACACATTGCTAGCCTATCAGCTATGACTTCCTTGTACATTAATGTTTTTCTTATAGCACACTCCCAACACTTCGCAGAATTCTACTTTTTGCATTCTACTATCATATTATAATAAAAAATAATTTCCTAACAGAAATTTCACACATCAGCTTACAAATAATGGAGTAAAGAATAAATACCCTGCAAAAGCAATCATCATTAATATAAAATCAGAAAGAAAGTAGCTGCACCAAAAACAGATAATGCCCGTGTACCAAAGCAGCCAAATAGAAATGAAATCTGGCACATATCATGGGACCCCTCGCATTGGCATTATAGAAGAAAAAGATGTGTCATGCACCTTATTACTTGGCACATTTTAATGTCCTTGCTGCCTGTTGATGCCCCAGGACACAATGAGATTACATAATCAGATCTGAATAGAAACAACAAAAGCAAGTAGTTCAGAAAAATAAGCGGACGACTCAGATAGTACATTATCATGATGCCCAAACACGACAAACGAATATGACACACAATACCAAGAAAAGAAATAGCATGTAGATCTGTGGTATCACATTTTAAAACATAAAAAAAGCTGCTTGTTAGATAAATTTAATAAAGTATATCTAATATTTATAAGCCTCCAGTAGGACAGCATCAACAAATCATGCGGACAAGTGATATTGACTTGGCAAAGAAATGAATAATAAGCTGTACAGCTAAAATTACAGATTGTGGGTCAATGTAATTGTAAACCTTTGAACTATGCTGATATGATTCCCTGCAACTATTGTGTAGAAATTTGTGTTTTTATGATCAACAATAAGAAAGGTACCGTAGTTCAACATCGTGCATTCTTTCAAGAGTGTAGCGGACCATTGGACAGAGGACAGTATTTCAAAAATAAACCTAGTTTGCTGCAAACCACTTTGCATACCTATAGCAAATCCAAACCCAGTCCAGTTTGATTACTCTGGTTCAGACTAAACCAAAACCTGGCAAGACAATTCCGCTGTTTTATTGCATGCACGCCACTTAAAAATTAAATAACTGGCTCCATTTAAAATATTGAATGGTTAGACACTTGAGGACAATGCTACAGCACACCATGCCTCAATGGATGTCCTTATGGTCAATAGCAATAAACCGGGGAATATCCAAAACAATGGAAATGAAATTCCCGTTGAGATCCCATAGGAGAACAGGTGTATATGCCTGAGGTGAACTTTTGGTATTTACTCACCAGTGGCAACTGAAATAATTTGAGAATTATCACAAATAAGAAAAAAAAAATAGAATGACATTTGGATGGTGCCATATTTTTTCTTCTAATTTTATTTTGTAGTTTGGACACTTGAGAGGGAGATTCTGTGCTACAACATCCAAAAGTATAGTTAATTGTACCATCCACCACAGCTCCACCAACCTGAACTATTTTTCTTTCGGGGCAGATTGGAGAGATCAAGTAATAATTGCAAGGACTACTAGAGTCAAAAAAGGTGAAGTTTGAAAAAGTACATAGATATTTTCTGTTTAAGCTGATCTAGGGGATGAAGGGAGGCCACAATTTTCTCTTACAATCTTCTCATGAGTTACTTTCATCTGCTACATTCTTAAACAAGACTTGCTAATTAGCTCACAGAATAAAAGAACTAAAGCTAGTGCCAAGACATTTTGTGTTCACCACCTCATTTGAGTTCTAGGCCAAAACCTGCAGGCACTGCTTGCACATAAATGGATGCAGGGAGCAGATACAATATGATGCAGACGTGGCATTTGTATACTGCCACCAATAAAGACATGTCAACAATGTTCCAAAAAGCTTACGGCAAATAGCGGATGGCAGATAGAATGTTCCATAAATATAACTGCATGATTTTTTTAATTGGGATAATGTTTCTATTATATCTGATTTGTGGGAAACTGATAAACCATCCACCAAAATTTAAAAAACTAACTTAACAGAAGAGAATGCTAGTAAAATTTTCCAAAAATATTACCTCTAGTACAGCTAACAATAAACAATATTCCCTCCGTTACAGAATAAGTGATGTTCTAACAATTTCATACAGATGGAGAAATGACACAATTACTAATTTTCCTATATTAAATGTTTCTGAATTTTATTCTCTCGACAACATTATCTCACATTTCTCTATCATAAACTCCATGCATAAAACAATGACCGTGGCGGATTAGAAAGACGGATATTTATTTACCATGAAATCATACAACATCATTTACTTTGTAACAAAGAAATTTTGCTAAAAGATCACTTATTTAATGAAGTAAATAATGTTAAAACATTAAATGTAAATAAAAAATGTACCACATAACTTCATGGACCATCACTAACCATTATAAAAGTTATGTATATACATGTATAATGTCCTAATGTATATGGCCAAATAGGCCCATTTAGTCTCCAAAGTCTAATAGACTCTTTGTGTATATATATATATACTCGGGTCTAACCCCATGTATTCTCATTGGTCTATATTCTAACATGGTGGTCTATATTCTAACATGGTATCAAAGCTAGGAATTTTCTAGATCTAGCCTTTTCCACTGACCAATCCCGAAGCTGGTCATCTCCGACCAACTCCGGTCGCCGCCATCGTCCTCTCCAACTCGTGCCACTGTATCGACAACCAGATCAGCTCGCGTGGCCATTTTCTTGTGCGATCCGCTCGCACTGTCAACCGCTGTCATCTCTCCCGTGCGATCAAGACTAGATCTGGCCAGATCGGGTTTGCCTCCGCTGCTTCAACGACCAGATCTGGTCGTACTGCCGGCCGCCACCGCCTCCTATGCGATCTCGACAAAATCTGGCCCATCTCGACGCTGTCGCGTCCTACTGCCTCGACTGGAGCTGCTAGCGTCGCCGCTACTCACGTTGCGCCTCAACGACCGGAGCTGCTCGAGCCGACCGGAACTCTCTTTGTTGGCTGCTGAGCTGCTCGCGCCGCCGACCACTCGCGCCGCTGGCTGCTGACCCTCTGCTGGCTGCTGCTTGCTCTGCTTCTAGTGCCTCTGCCTCTGCCTTATAGTGCTCTATATAGCGCTGCCTCTGATTCTACCTCACAATGCACTATATTGTGCTGCCACTTGCACATTATAGCAATCTTCATGGCTTTCAGTAGTCTTCATGGCGGTGGTGTGCTCCTGGCCTCTGATATCAAACTCAATGGTCAAAATTACCATGAGTGATCCTCCTCGGTTTGCATGCTACTCCGGTCTATTGGACTTCTTTCGCATCTTACCGCGGATGATCCTACGGATGAGATGGAGAAGACAGCTGCTGCAACGTGGCGCACCAATCATGACCGTGTTATGAGCATTTTGTGCCACCGTTCTAAGATCTCAATTCAGATGAGCTTCATTGATCTTCCATTCTCCAGACTGAAGTGGGAATATCTTCAGCGACGCTATCAGCAGAACAGTGAGGCACTTCGTTTCTCTCTGACAGTCTTCAGGGTTTACATCAGCAGGATGTATGTTGAGGAATTCTATAGTACATTCACTTGTTTCTCACGTCAATTGGACTCCATGGTGCCCTCTGCCTGTTCTGGTTGCCCTGGATGTGCAGCCAAGGAGAGATATGATGAGCAGAACCTTATGTTTGACTTCGTCATGCATCTTCGCTTAGACTTTGAGCCCATTCGGGCTCAACTTCTTGGACGTCCTTTACTTCTTACCATGGCTGAGGCTCTTGCTATCCTGATTGCTGAAGAGACTCGTCTTCGCTCCCTTACTGGATCTGCCTCTGTGGTTTCCCCGTAGTCTGTTCTGACAGTTTCCCCTCAGACAGCATCCTCCGATGTTATTGTTACTCTGCCGACTTCTTCCACTCAGGTTGTCTGCTCTCATTGCATGCGACCTGGACATCGTGTTCAGCAGTGCTTCAAGCTACATCCTGAGTTGAAGCCACCGCGTGGATCGTCTCGTCGTGGAGTTGTTGCTACATCTTCTCCAGTATCTGTTGCCTCTTCGGATCCACTTGTCACTTAGCTGAGTCAGCTTCAAACTCAGATGAGTCATCTAGAGGCCCTTTTCCAGGAGCGTTTGTCATCTACGCCCTCTTCTGGTGGATCAGCTAGTGTTGCTGCTTCCGCTCCCTCTGTGTCAGGTCCTACACATCCTTGGGTTCTAGACTCGGGGGCCTCCTTCCATTTGACGTCAGATGGCTCTCAGCTAGCATCATGTCAGCCTATTACAGATGGTGCCTCTGTTCAGACAATTGATGGCACCTCTTGTACAGTCACTCATCAGGGCACTCTGTCCACTCCACTTTATTGTTCTGGATGTATCACTCGTGCCTCAACTCTCTATGAGTCTGATGTCGGTTGGTCAAATCACTGATATGCACTGCTTTGTTGGGTTTGATGACTCTTCGTGTTTTGTGCAAGATCATCGGACAAGGACTCTCGTTGGTACTAGCCATTGCCATAGAGGTTCTCCAGGTCTCTACATTCTTGATAGCCTGAGTCTTCTGTCATCCTCCAATGCTGTCTCCACCACAAAGTCTTCAATGTCTACCTCTGTCGCTGCATCCTCTGTCACCTTCCATTAGTGGTATCATCGACTAGGCCATTTATGTGGTTCTCGTCTATCTACTTTAGCTCGTCAAGGTGTCTTAGGTCGTGTCTCTGTTGACACCAGTTTTGACTGTAATGGTTCTAAGCTTGACAAACAGCTACAACTTCCTTATATTTCCAGTATTTCTAGGTCTAGTCACCCTTTTGCTTTAGTTCACTCTGATGTTTGGGGTCCTACTCCTTTTGTTTCACAAGGTGGACACAAGTATTATGTTATTTTTATAGATGACTATTCTCGTTATACTTGGGTTTACTTTATGAAACATCGCTCTCAGTTGTTATCTATTTATCAGTCTTATGCACGTATGGTTCATACTCAGTTTTCCGCTACTATTCAGATATTTCGCTCTATTTTGGGGGAGTACTTGTCATCCACTTTTCGTCAGTTCCTCTCTACTGAGGGGACTCTTTCGCAGCTTTCTTGTCCTGGTGCTCATCTTCAGAACGGCGTTGTTGAACGCAAACACCGTCATATTAGTGAGACTCCTCGTACTCTTTTGATTGCATCTCATGTTCAGCCTCATTTCTGGGCTGAGTCTGTTTCTACGGCTGTTTATCTCATCAACATACAGCCATCCTCTCGTCTTCATGGCAAGTGTCTTGGAGAACTCTTGTTTTTATCTCCACCAGGTTATGATCATCTTCGCGTTTTTGGCTGTACCTGCTATGTTCTTCTTGCCCCACATGAGCGCACCAAGTTAAACTGCTTAGTTCATTGATTGTGTTTTTCTTGGTTACAATCTAGAGCATAAGGGCTATCGTTGTTATGACTCTTCTACTCGGCGCATGCACATTTCTCGTGATGTCTCTTTTGTTGAGGATAGACCTTATTTTTACTCTTCTTCTCGGGCTTCTCCCACTAAGTCTTGTCTCTTTCATTGCACCAGCTCCAGCTATACCACCCCCATCTTCAGAGGTGTCCCCGTTTCCTTTCCACTACACTCGTCACTCCCGGGTTCCTACTGATCTTCAGTCTCCAGGTTCTACTCCTTCTGATGGCAGGGCTAGTACTGAGAGTGTCCTTACTAACGATCCACCACCGAAGTCGTCTCTCCCGACTTCACGGTATGCTCTCCGTGATCGTAGCACCATTGTGGCTCTAGATCACTATGGCTTTACTACTGCGAGTGCTATCCATGAGCCTCGTACCTATCAGGAGACTGCCGTCCTTCCTGAGTGGCAGTTGGCCATGTCTGAGGAGCTTGCAGCGTTAGATCGTACTGGCACTTGGGATTTTGTTCCGCTACCTGCTCACGCTGTTCCCATCACCTGCAAGTGTGTTTTCCATGTCAAGACGAAGCCTGATGGCTCACTGGAGCGTTGTAAGGCTCATCTTGTTGCCCGAAGTTTTCAGCAAGCCTATGGTCGTGACAATGATGAGACCTTTGCGCTTGTTGCTCACATGACTACAGTCCGCACGTTGGTTGTTGTGGTTGCTGTTCGTTCCTAGACTATCTCTCAGATAGATGTGAAGAACGCTTTTCTTCACGGTGATTTACAAGCGGAGGTCTATATGCAGCCACCTCCCAGTGTTGTTGCTCCTGCTAGTCATGTCTGTCGTCTTCGCCGAGCCCTTTATGGTCTCAAACAAGCTCCACGAGCCTAGTTTGAGCGTTTCAGTTCGATTGTTCTTGCTGCTAATTTCTCTCCTAGTGCTCATGATCCCGCCTTATTTATCCATACATCTACACGTGGTCACACTTTGATCCTGTTATATGTGGATGATATGTTGATTACTGGTGATGATGTGGAGTACGTAGCTTTCATCAAGCACTGCCTCAGTGAGCAGTTCTTGATGTCTGACTTGGATCCTCTCAGTTACTTCTTGGGATACAGGTTACTTCTAAGGATGATGGCTATTATCCTTCTTAGCAGCATTATGTTCAGAATCTACTGGCTCGGTCTAGGCTTGCTGATACACGGACGGCTGCTACTCCTATGGAGCTTCATCTTCAACTTCGCCCCACTGATGGTGTTCTACTCGAGGATCCCTCTCGCTATCGTCACCTCATTGGAAGTCTTGTCTATTTTGCTTTCACTAAGCCTGACATTGCTCATGTTGTTCATGTGCTTATCCAGTTTATCAGTGCTCTCACTTCCGTTCACTATGGTCACCTGCTTCGTGTGCTCCGTTATCTGTGTGGGACTTTCTCGTCTTTTCTATGCTCGTTTGAGTCAGCTCCAGCTTTATGCTTACTCTGATTCGACCTGGGCGAGTGACCCTCTTGACCGACGATCCATTACTGGTTATTGCATATTTCTTGGTACTTCTATTCTTACATGAAAGTCCAAGAAACAGACTGTGGTATCACGCTCCAGTGCTGAGGCTGAACTTCATGCCTTGGCTACTACTACTGCAGAGATTTTCTGACTTCGTTGGTTATTAGCTGATTTTGGTGTCATGTATCATTCTCACACCCCTTCTTTGTGACAACACCATCACTATCCAAATTGCCACTAATCTCGTGAAGCATGAGCTAACCAAGCATATTGGTGTGGATGTTTCCTTCACACGTTCTCATTGTCTGCAATCGACTATTGCTCTTCAGTATTTGCCTTCTGAGCTTCAGGTTGCCGACTTCTTCACGAAGTCTCAGACTCGAGAACAACATCGGTTTCATCGCCCCAAACTCTATGTTTCAGATTCTCCTGATCCATCTTGAGTTTGAAGGGGGGTATTATGTATATACATGTATAGTGTCCTAGTGTATATGACCAAATAGACCCATTTAGTCTCTAAGGTCCAGTAGACTCTTTGTATATATATATACTCGGGTCTAACCCCATGTATTCTCATTGGTCTATATTCTAACAATAAACACATGTATAAGAATTTAAACATCAAACTAAAAGTACTTTTAGAATGACAATCATGATAACTTCAAAGGAACTAAGTTCATCAACTGATATGTTGGCCGCATCTTCCGACATTTTGGCCAACATGTCAGCAGTTAACATGTTCAAAAATCATTTATCCACTTGAGAAAGACATAATGTGGTGTAATTGAGCTGATAATGATAGGGCAGCTGCGGATGTTGCTTTTTGGAACACTACATGACAACACAGATATACATACAAAAATATATCACATTTTTTTCGAACTAAATTGCACATATTTGACACAAAAAAAAACTTTGTTGTCTGTAGTATAGCAAAACAACTAAATTGGCCGGGAAAACATAGAAATTACCAAATTGCAAACAAGTTACAGGTTCTTTGTTGTGCCTTATGCTAAACATGCTGGATCCATGTCACAAAAGATAATAGTCCAACATTGTTCTGATGTATCCGAGCCACATTGGGTTTATGCAACAAGCCTAGCATTAGCTAATGGGAAAATTTTGTCTGTGCTACTCAAAAAGCCCATATTTTTGTTTCTGCCACCAAAAAGATCACTCTTTCGTTTTTACCACTGGCATGTCTACTCCTATTTTGTTTTTACCATCATCGTCAGGTTCATTATCGTTAGAGGCTTTTTTAATTTCAAATTAACGTTAACTTGCTCACATTTTTACAGAAGAAAAGTATACCATGTCAGTAAATACGACCCACCTGTCAACTTCTTGATCCTCATTTTTTTCCTTTTCTTCTCCTCTCGACTTCTCCCCAGCTCCCTTGTCACCCACCTAGCCGACAAGCTTGCCGTCGGCCTCCCCCATCTCCTTCCTTCAACTCTCTCTCACATTTTTGCCTTCATGCACACGCAGCCGAATACAGCCGAATCTAGCGGCCACCACACTGTTGGCCTCTGGATCAAGTCGCTAGGCGTGTTCCCCCTCTCGGTCTCCTCTCTCCTCTCTCTCTCTCTCTCTCTCACCCTCTCAGCTTCGCTTCCCCGCGCGCACGGTCGAAGATGACCTAGATCTAACTGTCTCTCAGCCGTTGGCGAGTCGCCAGTGATCGATAGGCCCTCCCTCGGGTATTCCCCCCTCACTCTCTCTGTCTCTCTCTCTCGCCTCGAC
The DNA here is from genome assembly GCA_019359835.1 of Pharus latifolius. Classification (NCBI taxonomy): domain Eukaryota; kingdom Viridiplantae; phylum Streptophyta; class Magnoliopsida; order Poales; family Poaceae; genus Pharus; species Pharus latifolius. The sequence goes on along the minus strand of CM033326.1, from coordinate 65,487,018 downwards.
GGTGTTGTCGCCGACTCTGCAATGTTGCAAGGTGGTAGACAGGAACTGCGGCAACGGCAAATGCCACAATTTTGGGCAATGCCCTCGATGTGATAGCATCTCCGCAGCAAGGGGATGCCAACGGTGCAGGTGGCACCGACGGCAAGATAGCGACGACTGCTAGCGACAGTAGTGAGGTGCAGGTAGTGGAAGGGGCACACAAAGGCAATCCATCTCCGATCAAATTGGCTAGAGGCAACCAATAGGAAGCAAAAGTGGTGGTGGTGGCGATTTCGGTGAGGAATTGGCTGGCAGCGACCAATTCGACGGCGAGGCGAAGTGGCGGCTGGAGAAGAGATCGATCGGTGAAACGAACAAGTTTCTGGCATCTTCTCGAGGAAGTGGCAAGAACATGTCGGGGGCACTATGGGGAAGTGTCTCCAGTGAACGACAATGGAAAAAACGACACCCAAGAGCAGCGAAAGGTATGACCGAAACAAGGCAGAGAAGAGAGTTGAACTGAGGGTAAATCTATCATTTGTTTGTTCTATTACCCCTTGATGGCTTCGAATTGACAGTGATAGAAAAATCATAATAGAAAGTGACGTGACAGTAGTAAAACAAAAGTGACCTTTTTGGTGGCACAAACAAAAATATGCACTTTTTGAGTTGCATGGATGAAATTCTCCCTTAGTTAAAATGGTTATTTTCAATAAGTCACCATCTAGTAAGTACTTTACAAGTTTTGAACAGTCATCCATTTAATGAACTAGTCCAACACAGTATTCATAAATTAGCGATGAATTAGTCAAACACTTACGTGCTCATTGTGAAATCTATAGGCCCACCCTCGTTTGATCTCATCTTATCATGGTACTTGCTTGAAACATTACTCCTCTCTGCATGGTACTCAAGTGAAATCCAAGGCTGCTATCAGGAAAAGAATAGTTGGTGGCTTAAATTAGTTGCTAGCATTAGAAAAAGCACCTGAAAATAAAGTGCACACTACCCCTTAGTAATACCAAAATCAGCAATTATAGGTAGCCTAAAAATGAGTTACACCCTAGTGGCCTGAACAAGTTTCTCACATCATTGCAGAACTTAATGAGAATATTGATTGAGTTGTGACATAGCAACTTCCATTAGCAATAGCCTTCACCATTCATCTTATATTTAAATGAAGGTTCAAAAGCTACTCAGAAGCTTAATCTTCACCATGCACTTTTTGTTTTGATGAAGCTCCACAAACTACCCAGAAACATCATCATCATCAAGATTCAACATAGGTTTTGTTCCATTAAGCCTTTGCACCACCCATTATAAGGCATAAAACAAAAGGCACTATTACTTCATTGATTTCCGGCCATCTAGCAACCACTGAGAGCAACAATGGGGGGTCCATGCCAAAATGTCAATTGTCCTCAAGGTAGCAGACAGTCCAGATTACCCCAGAAATACCAAAGGGGCGAAAAAAAAAAGTGAGAACTGTAACACCCCTAGATACATCCAAAACATACTAATTGCTCAGGCTTTCGTCCTCACTTTGACCAAAAAGGTTAACCCATATTACTATGGTTGGTTCACTAGGGCATTATTTAGAACATTAACATTTTTTTTTATCCTACACTTCCCATATGGGAATCACTAGGCCAAATTGGGCCAGGGTCCCACAAGAACACTCCACTTCACAATGCATGCACTGGGTTCAAATCCGACAAGCGATGGTAGTCTAGCCTGATTTTTAAGAAGTTCAGGACAGGCTGCTGGTCATTGCCAGAACAAGGCTCAGCCTCGTGAACTAGCAGCACCAGAGGAAGCTTAGTGAATAGCTTTCGCCATTTAATTGAAACCATGTTTAAATTACATTGTGAAGCAAATAAGTTGATCAGACAAAGGGCCCATTTGGGGCCTGTTTGGGGGAGCTTAGCTTCTCCAGAGAGCGAAGCATGCTGCAGCGGGTTGCATATTCTATAATATTCCAAACTTTGATGATATATGGTCCACTCTGTTCTACAAAAGCTCAAGAAGCTAGGTTTTCCCAGGTTTCTGGTTTTAGCTATAAATGAGCTTCAGCTGTCCCTCAAGCCACTCAAAAAGCCCCCTTTCGGAGGAGCTTGAGTTTTAACTAGTTTTAAGGCCAAGCTCCCCCAAAGCAGCCCCTCGTCAAGTTTCAACTTCAGTACACAAGCTTATAAGCTGAAGCCATGGGTAAACAGGTGATGAGGGGTGTTGACGAAGCAACAGAATTACACTAATATGTTACGCATATGATGTCATGTTACTTGGTGGATAAGTATATGATGTCATCTTACTTAGTTGTTAAGTATATGGTACCATGCTAGCTGTCTTCTAGTTGTCATAGGTCGTCATAAGTTGTAAGGAGCTTATAAATAGGGGTAGTATCATCTTGTTTGTAACCATATTTTCACACACATACCATCCGACAAGATAGCATGTTGTTGTTCTCAATCTAAGAATAGATCTTGTGTGTTTCAAGCTTTGGACTAAGCTCTTATTATCCATGGGCACAAACTACCCGTAGAGCACTATCGACTATGGTATGTTGAAGATGTTCTTTCAACATCGTGGTTGTTTGTAACAATCAACATGTTTGAGTAGTTCCTCTAAAAACTTGTGCCACATCAACATGTGGATTACTTTTGGGCCTATTCAATAAGCTGAAGCTAACCTGCCACTCAAAGTCCCATATAAGCTGAGGCTGGTGTGGGCTGACTTTTGGGCCTTATAAAGGCATGTTTGGCTGGGCTTGAACTTATCAAATAAACCAAACTTTTGGGCTTATAGCTACCCAAAGTTTGGCAAGAAGTTGGCTTATTTGATAAGAGATGTTAAGAGAGGAGTAAAAAAGACACATAAGCCACTAAATAAGCTGAAGTCCCCATTGCTAAGCCCCACGACAAGTTGAGTGTTCAGCCATAGTGGCAAACAAGTGACTCAGCCCAAGTTGTTGAAGGACTACTCCAACATGCCAATTGCTGCAAACAACACATGATGTTGAAGGAACAACTTCAACGTGTTGCAGTAGATTAAGCTCTACGTGCAGTTCAGTTCAAGTCCATGGACAATAAGAAATTAACCAAAGGTTGAAACACACGAGACATATTCCTAGATTGAAAGCAACAACATGCTTTCTTTTTGGTAGTATGGGCATGAAGCCATGAAAATATGGTTATAAAAAAGTTGATACTACCCCTATTTATAGGCTCCATACAACTCATAACAACCCATGACAACTAAGAGAAACTAACATGACATCATATACTTAACGACTAAGTAACATGAAATCATACGCTTAACATCTAAGTAACATGAACGTATCAGTGCAATTCTGCTGCAACATCAATGTCCCTCATCAATAAGCCTAAACTAAGCTCAGCCAAACACCCACTAAGCTGATGCTACATATAAGCCAGTTAAGCCCCAACTAGGCCAGACAGACCAGCCCTACATCTTATTTTGGATAGAATAAAGACGAGCATAATCTCGGTACACAGATAAAACAAAACCAAACTAGGCCAAAGACTAACTCCCAAACTAAGCAAAGGCCAATCAATTGAAAATAAATCAAAAAGCAGAATCAATATCCTTCTGCCTCACCTCAGAATCTTCGGTGCACTCATTAGAATCTTCTGAGCGCTTGTTTCCCTGTAAACACAAGCAAAATGTGTGATCATAAACACATGTTTAGGGCTATTACCTCCAGGTCAAGCTAGTCTCACTAAACAAGTATGCAATCCTTTTGTAACTGATCACATAATTATGCTAGAAAGAAAGGGACAGTATTCAACTAGAAACTAGAACCATTTTATCAGCAAAAAAGATGCTGACACAACAGATAGGGGAAAACTTAATTCAACAGCTAATCAGGAAAACCTAATACAAAATGTGTTGCGGTATATTTCAGGTCATTTATAAGCTTTTCTACTAGGAATTAGTTATGCATCAACACCTAGGATCATGTGTTCAGCAAGTCTGACAACCATGCCAAACAAACCATCTGGCTCATAATCACAGGCAATCTGTTAGGGACGCCTTTTGGGGGCACACTTGCAGCAGGGCCCGCCGTCAGGCCAGCTCGTCCACAGCACTTTCTGCCGAACCAGATAAGATGGTTGAACCAACAGATAACTTAGGGGGAAAGGATTAGTTCAGTTTATTAGATTGCTTTCAGTTTAGACTGTTTCAGTTTGTTAGATTGTTTGTTAGGATGGCAATGACCCTCGCTATGTAAACTAGAGGGACTCCTTTGGAGAAGGCAACAAGAAAATAAAGAACACTCTCCCCCTCTCCTATCTTCCCTTCCCTTCCACGGCCGGCCAAGTTCACCACAGCAAGATGAGGAGCATCTCACATGGGAAACCTGGACAGTCGTCTGAGATCATCCATCATTATAACTTAAGCTCTAGAACCCAGGCCAATGTCACAATCATGCAGAAATTTTGCATGTCTTGATCCAAGTTTCAGACAACAAAATCAGGAGATAAGACATGTCTACAATATTTAACTCAAATCATTGTCTGAAAGTGCCAGAAGAAGGGTATGTTCCAGTGCAAATCCACATATGAACCTCATGTAATCACTATTCTTATTGTTGTTGCCATGGACTAGAAGTGATGTTGAAGCACAAGACATAGTGAAGTTGGGAAGAGTTAGCTTACCTGTCACCATAGCATGCATCAAAAAACATTTGATTTGTTGCTTGGTTCTATTTTGAGGTTTGTTAACCTCTGTGCAAGAAAATAACATATAAAATGGCACTAAAGTTGATGGACAACAGCATGATACAACCTTAACTCCTGGAATTGTTGAGCTACTAGTACCACCATTCATCTCTCCATGTTGTAAAGCCTGCCTTGTATGTGGTCGACCAACATTTACATGTGACAATGATGGTCGGAGTTGCACCACTGCATCAATATGATTCAGATGAACCTGCAAAACAATGAAAGAGATTGAATCTACTTAACAAAACAAAACATCAGCAGAATATTAAGTTAATATCCTACATTTAGGTCCAAGTACATGCAGTGTACCCAAATGTTCAAACTTAAAAAAAAAAAAAAAAAAAAAAAAACTTGTGCATCATCTTTGTGATTTACTACATATGCAGGAGCTAAACAGAGGTTGCACACAGCATACAATTAAGCACTACCAATGTTAATAAAACGAAAAAAAAAAGAGGAGGCATCAGTGCACCACAAATGTTACAACTACAGCAAAGGCTCTAAAACTTGGCTATTCTCAATTCCACAAATCAACCTCATTGGCAGAACAACCATTCAATTGATAATCTTCTCTGACATGTGGAGTTTGACACCCAATTCACTTCGGTCCCAGTAGATCATTATAACCATAAATCTTGCAGAGACATCAGAACACAAATATAACAAGCAACCAGGTATCACAGAGTTGCAGGGACTTGTTCCTGAATAGTGCATTTTCTGTTGGACAAAAACAGTGCAACTTTATCCATAAGAGAGATACTTATCCCACTAATACAACTATAACTAAACAAAATACATCACGGCTATTTATGAATGCAATTGAAGATCATCAAACTCTTAAGAGATCTGGAATCCTCTTAAGGCTTTCAGCCAAAACTGACCAAGATCTTCTCTTATTGTCTAATTCTTGCTGCTCGTAGAACAATTTGGCATATGGCAGTGCTTTCACAACCATCCCCTAGCAGGTAATCACAGCAGATTCACTTACATCCAACTCTTAAGGCAAAGAATCTCCCAAATGCAAGCAACCTACAGACACATTTAGCTACATTATCCAATAGGCAGGAACTGTGTGCGGTGTGCCTCTTTTGGCAAGATATGTAACTTCCATACAAATAGCAAACATGAAAATGCACTATTGACTATGTTCAATGTTTACCATCTAGGATATACGTGAAAATCCCCATTACTTCAAATTATTGGCATATGTTAGGTAGAATGGATGAAACAAACATAGTTAAAACTAAAAAATTCAAAGGCTGCCATCATGCTTACCAAGTTGCCTCTTAAAACCCCAACAGCATAATCAGCAACATCAGATACTTTGGTTGATGATAGAGTCTATACACAACACAAAATGGGGATTAGATACCAGTGATATTATGCAATCATGAAAACCTCCAAAAGAGCAAGGGAATTGTTTGCATGGAAGCTGTACTATTGCCCAACTAAGGTACCATCAGAGGAGCTGGAAGAAATTTATAGCAGCTTAACCCACAATAAAGTTCTATAAATTACAATTCTGAATAATATACAACAAAATCCAAGATGGATCATAACAAAAAAGACACTTGATTATAGACAAGCCAACCTCACTGCAACTCTCAATCATTGGGAGCAGGGTCATGATTCAACAAAGCAAGTTCAAAAAACCACAGATAACAAATCTTGCAGGGAAACTCAAGAAATACTTTGCTCACAGTGTGACACTTTTATGTGATATGTTCTGTGAGATTAAAATATATTACTACCTGTTTTGATAGTCTCAGAGATGCAGGAGCCTCAGGATCATAATTGTCATTCTCCGTATCAATATGCAAATCTACTTCAACCTTTGAACTATTGGGTTTCACTCGAACCTGAAACAATAAAATTTCATTTATAGAAGTTAAATCAACTAATATACAATTTAATAATATAGATAATATAGATATTCTACCATAAAATAGCACAGACACTGTTAACAGGAGATGTACCTCTTCACAGATCTCATCCAATTCATACGGACGCCAACATGGCCTAAGTGGATATTGCATAATGTAAAGCTGTAAAGGGCATAATCCATGAGAAAGCAATTTAGGAATGGTTAAGTCAAGCTATATTAGATTGGAAAAAGGATATGAACCAAAATACTTCCTCCACATTTCAGCAAGACTTGATTTAGCTCATGAACAATAAATGAAACCAATTTGCCCGCAAACGTTTTGGGGCAGCCTCAAACTAGCCCTTCTGTAGTCAAGCTATCCAAGTTGCATATGTTAGATTTACTCATCAATCTGTTACGTGCTCGGGTTATCGAACGCGTAACTGAACAACGAGGGCCGCTGTGGCTCACCTCGACGAGGGTAGTAGTTCTAAGTTTCCTTGACATAAAATGATCTCTTCATTAAAAGATGGTGGCCTTATATAGGCATTACAAGAGAACTAATTGGAAACGAAATAGACATTACGAATTGGAAAGGAAATAATCTAAAAAGGAAATAAACTAAAAAGGAAACTAATAATGCTTAAGGCTTTCCTAATCCTAATCGGCCCGACGTTTGTAGACTTGCCCGATCATAACATCACTCCCCCCGGGGAAACAGCTTGTCCTCGAGCTGAAAGGAAGGAAAGGCATAGCGAAATTTCGACATTTCCACCCATGAAGTATCGTCAATTGGATGGTGTGGTATGATGACTTATAGCAGAATTCAACCCAAGGAAGCCATTTGCACCAATCCTTTGGCTTCTCTGCTACCAAACACCATAGGTACAGATCGGTTGACGACCTCAATTTGGCCATCTGTCTGAGGGTGGTATGGTGTTGACATATTGAACTTGACATTACATCGTTTGAATAGATCCTTCCAGAACGCCGAAGTGAAAACTTTGTCTCGATCATTGACGATTGATTCCGGTATTCCATGAAGACGAACGATCTCCTCAAAGAAAGCCTGGGCCACTGAAACTGCGGTGAATGGGTGGCTTCACGCAATGAAGTGGCCGTACTTGGAAAGACGGTCTACCACCACCAGAATGACGGACTTCCCTTGAGATTTTGGAAGCCCGGTGATGAAGTCCATCGATATGTGTGCCCAAATCTGAGATGGCACCTCGAGCGGTTGGAGAAGACCTGCAACGCGAAGGGTCGAAGCCTTGTTGCGCTGACAAGTGTCACAACCCCGACAAAGTCCTGAACAGCACCTCTCATGCCCGGCCAGTAGCAATGTTGTCTAGTGCAATGGAGGGTCTTCTGACCTCCCTCATGCACGGACCCATGTAAAAGGGTCAGCACTTCTGCAATAATTGGTGAAGAGGGGGGTAAGTAGAGACGTCCACGGAAGTAGGCCAGTCCGTCCTGGAGAGACCAGTCTCTCGGCCGTCCCCCAAGTTGGTTCGATCGAACCAAAGGGGAGGTCAACTCGGCCACCCGTGTCAACAGATCCGGGTCCTCCCGTAATCGTTGTTTCCACCCTTCAACCTCCTCACAAGTGGGCATGGAAATCGCCATGATTGCACCGGGTGGTTCATCTCGGCGAGACAAGGCGTCAGCTGCAGCATTCAGTTTGCCAGGCTTGTAAGAAACATAAAAATCAAATATCATCAGTTTACTTAGCCAATGCTGTTGCGGTGGTGTAGTGAGCGCCTGTTCCAACAAATACTTCAAACTGGCATGGTCGGTGCGGACGCAGAAGGGCCATCCTAAGAGATAAGGCCGCCAGTGTTGTACGGCCTTGGCTAGGCCAATGAACTCGCGCTCATATGCAACGAGCTTCCGATGACGCTCGGTCAATGCTCTGCTGAAGAAAGCGATGGGATGGCTATGCTGGTGAAGAACCGCCCCAATGCCGGAACCCGATGCGTCGCACTCAACCACGAACTCAGCCTCAAAATCGGGCATCTGGACGACTGGAGCCATTACGAGTGCCTGTTTTAAAGTGGCGAATGCCTTGGAACAATCCTCGTTCCAGTTGAAGGCATTTCGTCGGAGGAGTGCCGTCAAGGGGTGAGCTATTGCTGCATACTGGTGGATGAAGCGGCGATAGCAGCCTGCGAGGCCCAAGAAGACCCGAAGTGCAGTCGGTGTGGTTGGCCGTGGCCACTCCTCGATGTCTCGTAACTTAACTGGTTCGGCGGAAACTCCTGCGTCCGACACGATATGACCCAAGTAGGTGATCTGCTGCTACCCAAAGGAGCACTTAGACTCTTTTACGTGTAACCGGTGGAGTCGGAGAATCTCAAACACCTTGCGAAGATGTTGCTCATGCGTCGCCCAGGATTTACTATACACCAAAATATCATCAAAGAAGACCAGTACGAAGGTGAGCAGGAATTCCCAGATCATCTCGTTCATCAAGGCCTGGAATGTGGAAGGTGCATTTGTCAGGCCGAATTGCATGACCAAAAACTCAAAGTGGCCATGATGAGTGCAAAAGGCCGTTTTATGTATGTCGCCTGGCGCCATGCGAATTTGGAAATAGCCAGAACGGAGATCCAGCTTGGAGAAGAGGCGGGCGCCTCTTAACTCGTCGAACAGCTCGTCGGCAACTAGGATTGGGAACTTGTCTTTGATGGTTTTCACATTCAACTAGCGGTAGTCAATGCAAAAACGCCATGAATCATCCTTTTTCCGCACTAGGAGGACGGGTGAGGAATAAGGAGATCGACTCTGACGGATGATGCCCTGTTCGAGCATCTCGTGGCATTGTCTCTCGATCTCATCTTTTTGGAGGAACGGGTAGCAGTATGGCCGTACCACTATGGGATCTGTGCCCGTTTCTAAATAGATCTGGTGGTCGCAACTCCGTTCCAGGGGAAGCCCGGTTGGGATGGTGAACAAATCCCGGAACTCCGCAAGTAACTCCTGTAGCCGGGAAGTAACCGGATTGTCTTGTAGTATGTGGAGGCTCGCCGGAATCGTCAAGTGAAGGCCGTAGAGGGTGACGGCCCAGCCACCATAGACGAAAGACATGTAAAGCAAGTCCCAGTTGTGGATGACAGCACCCAGGGTACGGAGCCAAGGTATACCGAGGATGACATCATAACCACCTACGGGAATGATGTAAAAGTCCGCGATAAAAGTCGAATGCCCTAGTTGAAACTCGAGCTGGGTGATGCGACCCTCACACGGAATATTCTCTCCATCTGCGAACGTCACGCGAAGGGTGGAGCGCGTGTCAGGGCATAAGCTGAGCATCTGAGCCGCCTGGATGCTGACGAAATTGTGGGTACTGCCCAAGTCAACTAGCCCGATGAAGTGACTGTCCTAGCAGTCTACCCATATTTGCATGGTCTGGGGCCCTCGTGCCCCCTTGAGAGCATGCACCAAAAGAACTGCGTCCTCCTCTTCTGTTGATATCGCCTCATCAGGCGCATCATCCTCTTCGATCACGTCGATCTTGAAGAGGCACTTGCAACGATGCCCTCGTGACCATGGTTCATCGCAATTGTAACACAGTCCTTTGGCGTTCCGCTCCTCCTGTTCAGCTCGGGAGAGTCGTCAGATGAAGGGAGATGGAGTGGAGCTGCCCTGGGAGGTTGCAGCCGTAGCCCCTGAAGTTGGCGGGGCCTGGGAAGGCCATCGACTAGCTACGGCCATTGGCCGTGGTGGTGGGGTTGACCGCGAAGGAGTGGGTCCTCCGGACCTTGTCTCGCGAGCCAGTCCTTGGCGTAGGGTTTCTGCTACCTGAAGCTCCGAGCGTCGCTCGGCAGCTTTTGTCAATCGCATTGCGTCATCCAGTAGCGCTTGTCTATCCCACTGCACTTCTACCTTGATCGCGAGAAGTAGGTCGGCAATGTAGAGATCGACCTCCTGGTATTCGGCGAGATCAGTGATGCGCACGAGTCTTGCCTGGAACTTGGGGTTATGCTCGTCAACTCGACCTGTCTGTCGGAGCGAGGCTAGATCCCCTAAAGGGGCCTCCTCGTCGTGAGAACTCAAACAAGTCAAGAACGCGGCAAAGAACTCGTCCCAGGGAATCCAGAGCTCGCGTTGTTGCCACTTGTCAAGCCAATCTTGTGCTTCGCCGTTGAGGGACAGACCAACGATCTTGACACGGTCGTCGGCGTGGACGCCCTGTACGGTGAAGTAGCGCTCACAACGGCGAAGCCATCTCAAGGCGTCGCCCGTGCCGTCAAACCGGTCGAGTTTAATGCAGAGAAAACGCGAAGGCCGCCCGTGGTAGTCGCCGCGGGCCTGGTGGTCGTGATAGCCTGGAGAGGTGGATAGCAAACGGCGGTTGTGGCCCTCGCGGCGCTGAGGGGATCGGCCCAGGCGGCTATCGGCACACGATCGCCGTAGTGCGGCTGGCGCGGAGTCTCGTCGATGCCGAAGGTCGTCGTCGTCCGCGGGAGATTCAATCGGATCCCACCAGTCGGCGTCAACACGAGGACGGCAGCGGTAGGGTTGTGCGGACGGCCGGCGGAGGGGATGAGGCTAAGAGGTGGCGGTGGCGGCGGTGGAAACAAGCACGTTGGCAAATTTGGCGACGGCGAAGGCCCTAGGCTGCGGCGGAGCAACCGAGGTCCTGCTGAACGAGCCGTCCGCTGGGGCGATGCGGCTCGACGCGGCGGGCAGAGTGAGGCGCTCGATAGCGGCGGTGAGGCGATCCAGTGCGTTTTCGATCGTCGGGAGGCAGTCGACGGCGTCGCGGAGTGCGAGAATCTGGTCGACCACCACGGCGACGCGGTCCATGCTCTCTTCAAGTGAACGAAGCCTCTCGGCGTTGGTTTTTGTATTAGACATGAGTGTGGGTTGGATCAGATCCTGGATCGTCGGCTCTGATACCAAATTGTTACATGCTCGGGTTAACGAACGTGTAACTGGACAACGAGGGCCGCAGTGGCTCACCTCAACGAGGGTAGTAGTTTTAAATTTCCTTGGCATAAGATGATCTCTTCATTAAGAGATGGCGGCCTTATATAGGCATTACAAGAGAACTAATTGGAATCGAAATAGACATTACGAATTCGAAAGGAAATAATCTAAAAAGGAAATAAACTAAAAAGGAAACTAATAATGCTTAAGGCTTTCCTAATCCTAATCAGCCCGACGTTTGTAGACTTGCCCAATCATAACACAATCTGATCAGCTAATCTGGTTCCATGTAGAACTTTTTTTTTAGTGGAAAAGCATGTTGTTATTATCCATAACAAAAAAAAAAAGAAATTAGGTAAAGAATATAAAAGAATAACAGAACGGTGAACAAAAAATATTTGTAAACTAAGGGCCTGTTTGATTAATGTAGTATTGAAAAACCATAATTTTTGAAAACTACAGTTTTCTAAGTACCACCTCTGATATCATGGTTTTAAAATACTATGATTTTTTGCAGTTTTAAGAAATATTAAGGTGCATTTGGATGTTACAGTTTCAATGCTATATTTTATTTTAGAAAGTTGTCATTTGGCCAACTAGCCGCTAGTACGAAAACATGATACAAACTGTGTTGGCTGCACATTATGTGCGTGTTTTTTTAAAATCTGATAATAGGACATTTTCAAATTTTTTTTTATCAACTTGCTTTCTAATCTTGCATATTTTCATCAACTTGCTTGTGTGAATACGAAGCCAAATTCCATGTATAAAATTTAAAAGGAGCCCAATCCTGTTTTCTTGTCATGTTCACACCATCAGATAAGTGAAAAAAGATACAAATGAAGTAATATAAGCACTAGAACAGGGCAACAGTAATCTACAGGGCCCAAGTGATCAGCAGTATCATCAGTGACCATAAAAATTTTTCTCCATAAAGCAGACAGGAGGAGAGGGAGGGGAGAGAGCCATGTGCTTTAGAAAAATTTAGTTGAGAGTGGATTTTTCAAAACTGTAAAAAAAAACTATGGTATTGGAAAAAGCATGGCTTTTAAAACTACAGTTTTTTTAGACCCAAACACTTTGTAGAATTCAATACTATAGTTTTTTTAAAACCATGGTATTCTTAAAAATTTTCTTCTCCAAAAGTACTTTGTATCCAAACAGGGCCTAACTTCTTTGTGGGAGTTTGCACAAGGTGATGATTTTGAACCAATAGCTAAATGAACGTGCAGAGATGGGGAGGCAGGGAGTGGTGCTTGATGTGCTGGTCCAACTCAACAGCTACAGAAATTGCAACAGCATAGCATGCAAATATGCAACAACCTAAAAAAATGTTCAAATAAAAAATGCACTCTAACTAAATCTAAAAAATGTAGCATAGTTTACAAAGAACATACCAACACAACAAAAGAAAAACCTCCTTCAAAATGCAAATGTATTCTAACTTTTATATAAAAACTTAAAATATAAAGCAACATCAACCATTAACATAAAAATTCACCAAAACTTAGAATGCAAACACAACCCTAGTTTTAGCCAAATAAAAGTTAGCATGCAGTAAGTTAGAAAAAACAGGTGCACCCATTCAAAAATAAGAACAGATCCCATCCTTTATAAAAGTAAAAAAATGCAACAACTTCCAACAGAAAATGAAGAAATGTATCTTATGGTTCAATTTAGAGTTCTAAATTTTGCCCCAAACCCAACCCGACCCAAACGATCCGACCAAACCCAGGAATGCCCGACCCAACCCAAGGCAAGAGTAGGTGGATGCAAGTTTTAGGTTAACCCACCTGATTATATATAATCATATTTTTAAAAATGTATTAGTATAGTTTATAAGTATAAATACATCAATTTAACTAATTTTGTAACATCTTATATTCAATTATTGATGGTATCACATAGTTTTCATTAGTTAGCTTCTAGATATCTTTATTTCATAATAATATTTCCATTAAATTAGTTACTAGAAAATTATTTTTTATTTTGGATGTAGTTTTATCCACCAAACCTTAAAACCCGACCCAATGGATACCCATTCAGCGGTCAACCCCAACCCGACCCAACCTAGACCGGGTCGGATGCAAGTGATGCAAAAATTCGTCCCAACCCACTCCCTGTAGAACCCTGGATTCAAACAGAGTGCTGGAAAGAGTGAATGGAAAATCCCATTAGTGAAGGGAAACAAATTTGTCATCTTCAAGGCTTCCACACAACAACCAACCTAAAAGACAATCATCCATGAACTACCATGTCCCCAAAATTACTTATTCGATTCATCAGTCAACACAACATAATCGAAACTTAATGGTTTGACTAACAGAAAAGATTAGATTGATTCTGCGCCAAAAGTTCCAAGGATGAAAGCATTCCTTTTAAAAGTTGTAGATTAGAGGGCTGAGCCCAAACCTAAATTTCAGGCACCTACATGGTAAAAAAATATAACATACAACGAAATATGTGTCTCAATATCTCTCTCTCTCTCTCTCTCTTGTACTTAAAAGGCTGTAACAACTAACAACACTGCATTAACATCACCAGAAAACAAAAACCACTCCCAACATTTCGCAGTAACATCTAATTTTTTTAACAAAATTACATGAAACCAAGGGTTCCAATTCGCTGAAACATGCAGCTAGTAACTGATCGACCACACTGTCTCATCCCAAATCCCAATTCCACCATTGACGACCAAACTTAGCCTAAAACTGAACGAACAAACAAACAAACAAACAAACAACGAGAGAGGTTGGGTAAGGCCATTACCAAGGTGTCCTCGTCGAGGCGATCCGGCGTGAAGTACACATCGATCTCCCTCACCACGAAGTCCTCCTCCTCCCCCTCCCCGCCCCCCTCCTCCCCCATCTCCGTGTCCCCGCCCACCCCGTCCACCTCCATCGCGTCCCCTCCGGCCTCCGGGGCCGCCGCCGCCGCGGAGGCCCTGGCCTCCGCCTCCGCCTCAGGCTTCGGCTGGGGCTCGGGTTTGGTCTCGACCTCCAGCTCGGACTTGGGTCTGGGTTTGGGGTTGGGCTTGGGCTTGGGGCGGAAGCGGTTGGAGGAGGCTTTGGAGGCGGGGGCGTCGAGGGAGGCGCCAAGGTCGGCCACGTCGACGTCGTCGTCGAGGGAGGGCGGCTTGGCGTCGCCGGTGGCCATGGCCTAGGGTTTCGTGCGTTTCTGCTCTATTTGGGGGGTTTGGGCTTGTTTCTTAAACCCCGCCCTTAACAGCACCTATGCATGGAATGCTTACCACGGACAGACGAATATTCTTGTCACGTGTGTCAAATACTATTTAAAATATTTATCACTCTAATACTCTCTCAGTAAAACTCCTCATATTAACCCGAAGCGGCTTCTCAAGTGCCGAACAGTTCAATATATTAGTGTTTGGGTGCTATTTTATGTAAGACTCGCATATAAAATATTTATATGATAATTTGTTACAATATATAATTATTAATGGTTAAAAAATTATCAAAATTAATTTCTGATAATTCAAATACAACAAAAAATATATAATTTTAGATAAAAATTATAAATTTTTTTACTTAAATTATACATAGAAAATAACATTAAACATACAAATCAGATACATTTAACTATATTTAATGAATATATTCCAAGTTAATTTTTCTGTGAGACTGACAGGTGAGTCTCACCTATTTTTTCTCCAACAGCTAGTTTTCATCCTCAATCATTAGCACTCATTGCCATGCAGGCCCTAGAAGATTGTGGACCCATTATCAGTTGATACGAACAAAATAAATCAGTGAAAAGAAAAAATTTGGTTAAAACTTTACTGTAAACAAAAAAAGCGATTTTAGTAACTGACAGGTGGGTCGAAACATGCCTAAACCCACCCGTCAATGAGGAGGCGATTTTTTGTGTGGTGCACGCAACACGTGAGGCAACGGCACCTACGTATTTTGTGGGGGCCGCTGTTGCATCTAGATCCTTACTCTTGATTTTGATTATTAATGGCACTAAGTGTCTTGGACTAATCTATTTGCTTTGAGTGTGCTTAAAGATATCAGGTGAAAAGAGGAAACGCCAAATGAAAGTCACAAAGACCTAAGGTAAATGTTTAGGATTTCACCGGTCATGGAGTTTTGGGGATTGATCGGATTTATAGAAATTTTTTTAGTTTAACTGTATTATTAAGAGGGGTTGTGAATCTCTTCTAGTTCCGGCAAAACTGATAAACTCTTAGGTCATGTGTTGCATTCACACTCATTCATAATCTTGGTCGAGTCTAAGAAAAATATAAATTTCAAAAAGCTGAAACTAGACTTAAAAATCTGAATTATAATTTCTGTCAGTTGGTGCTGACAGTCGGTCTTTAACAGTGACATTCGATCAGTAGTCAATAGCTCTCGAGCAAAAAATATTGTACTATGCTGACAGTCAGCATAAGTGCCTGGTCGGATGCAGACATTCGATCAATGGTCATTCGACCAGCAGTCTTTCAACTAGCAACTATTCGACCATTGGCTTTTTGACCAGATTTTCAATCAGAATCTTCAACTTGATCGATCAAAACTGGTCAATAATGATGCTGACAGTCAGCTTAAATGCAGTCATTTGTCTAGAGAGACATGTTTTTGAGCCAAAATCATTTTACACTATGCTGACAGTCAACATTAATGTCAGCATAAGTGCAGACATTTGTCCAGAGACGTATGTTTTTTAAGCAAAACATTTTTAATCTATGCTGATTGTTTGGATCTAAGTCGATCTAAGTTTTGATGATTAATGATGATTTGGATAAACCCTTGATGATTAATATTAATTTGGATAATGACAATTTGGATAAACCATGTTTTAGCATAAGTAAATTGAATTGTCATGTGTTAAACCCTAAAGTTAATGTCTCCTTTGCTGTGGTTTAATATCGATGCATATGTTGAGGGGGAGCTATGTGGTTGCACAAGCTTGTGATGATTGTTAATTGAAATGTCATGTGTTAAATCCTGAAGTTTGATGACTCTCTTGTTGTAGTTGATATCGATACATATGTTGAGGGGGAGCTCATCATATTAGTCATATGTGCTTACATCGAGCTTATACTAATCATTATCATGACATGAGTAGTATAAATCTTGTGCGTATTTCTTTTATCATATATGGATCTATATGATTGTATGATTCATCTCTTACTCATTTGTCATTTGTTGAAAATGGTTTTGTCATTTCACCGAAAAGAAAAATTGTTGAGTTAACTTCTTTGTGGAGTAATTTCTCTGGTGATTAATGACAACCCAACTATAAGACTAACGATGTGCTCTGAGTGTATGTGTTGTAGTCTCAAGGTATATTGCGAGATGAAAGCAAGCAAGGGCGTGTAGAGGATGATGTCGATATGAGCCATCTTAAGCGAGGTCGAGCTTTACAAACTCAAGCTTCGTAAGGTCGAGCTTCACGAGGTCAAGCTTCACCGAAGGTAAGATCCAAGATTATGGATTATTTTGTTAGGATTTTATTGGTCTCAGTGTCTGGAGATAGACCGGTTTAATAGGACTTATTTTTACTAGTTTGACCGTACTATTAAGAGAGGTTGAAAACTAGAAGCTTAAGTCTATCTAGTGTGGAAGCTCAAATGCATTCATATCATCTTGCACTAGTGCTTAATCACTTCTTGCATTGCTAGAAAATCTAAGTGTAGTTTGTGTTGCATTAAAGATAATGTTTTGAAAACTGCACTTAGTCGTGGTCGCCAGCTAATGCAATCTGTTTTATTACTAGAGCTGGTCGTGGTCGTATTTGCACATTCTAATTGTATCATTGTTTTGAGTTTGGTTGTAGTCGTAGGAGTTCAAACTGGTCGTTCCAGTTTTCAATTCGAATGCGTACGCTCGACCAAATCCACTCGACCACCTGTTTTCGACCGGATATTCATCTTATGACTCTAAGTTCCTAATTCAATTGGTCGTGGTCTATGCTGAGTGTCAGCAGACATCTCCGCGAGAAAACAGACAATCTGCATGTGCAAATAACCCAGAACTGGGTTTAGAGTAAAATTGGTAATATCATGTTTTGTTTGCACAGGCCGGACATTGTCTGTGGTGGCCGGACATTGTTCAGCCAATACACAACTCTAGTGGCAAATGCAAATCGTAAACAAGGACAGATGAATTTGTTCGGAGCTTTTGTCCTGGGAAGGCCGGACATTGTCTGTGATGGCCGGATATTGTCCAGCCTGTATAAAAGTCATGAGGTTTTAATTGAAATGAAACCAGAGACGTTTAAATCTGTCTGGGGGCTTTTGTCTGGGACAAGCCGGACGTTGTCCGGCCTGTACAAATTCTGTGAGCCTCATATTTGAGAATGAACCAGAGACAAATGCATTTGTCCGAGTTTTTTGTCCAGACAAAAGATCATTTGTCCGGCATTCACAAAAATAGCCCAATGGTAACTAACACGTTTGCAACGGTCATATGCCGGACACTGTCCAGCCTGTACAAAATTGGCTTGATTTGTTGCAAACGGCTAGTTTCTTTGAAGGGCTATAAATATCTCGTGTTGGCTTTCATTTGAGGGTGCTCAAGAACTCGAAATTCCTATGTATAAGCTAGCCAAATTCATTACATTTGATCTTTTGCATCTAGAGACTAGATTTGAGCCAAAATCTTGAGTGAATTAGAGGAGAAGCATTTGAGAGAGGTTAAGAGTGCTTAGTGCACTTCATTCTTCATTTGCAAGCTAGTGCTAGAGTGTTGGACACTCATTTGCATCATTTGAGTTTCTAGCACTTGATTCATTCAAGTGAGCGCATCCGACTTGTTACTCCTGGTGATCGTCTTCGCCTAGACGGTGTTGGAGGAGAGTCGTGATCTCTCTAGTTGAAGTTTGTTGGAGAGGCCGACAAACAAGTGTGAAAGGTTTGGTGCTCGCCTATCCGGTGTGGAGAAGGAACAACTCAAGTGGAGATATCTTTCGTGGATATAGAAGCGAGGCTCACGCGTGAGCGCTTCAACGAGGAGTAGGGAGACCGGGCGAGTCTCCGAGACCTCGGTAAAAATCGCTGTGTCAATTGTCTCTCTCTTATATAATTAGTAGTCATCTTGGCACAATTGCTTGATTTATCCTTGTTGCATGTTATATTGAATATTCCATATGGTCGAATGCAACTAGTTATTAGATAGTTGTTAAACCTTTTGCTAAATTAGATTTCCTAAATATCTTGTTAAAAACTGTTTAGTGGAAAATTTTTTTAAAAACCTCCTATTCACCCCCCTCTAGTCGGCATCATCGATCCTACAAGTGTCAGCGTGACAACGCTGACTATCAGCACATGTGTTGACAAAAATTACAATGGCTTCTAACTGTGTCATAACTAGCTGCTAGAGGTCGATGCTGACTGTCAATCTTTGATACTGACTGTCAGCATGTACTGACAACTTTCCTGCAGGGCCAGAACAGCTAGTTGAGTGTTGTGGGCTATATATATGAGTTGTGAGCATGATTTTGCTATCTCTCTAAGCTATATTCTGATATATACTTGAGCCCAAGTCTTCTAGCACTAATGTCTTGATCTTTTGATCAAAAATCATTCATTGTGTTTGTGAGAGATGTTGCATCTAGGCCTTTATGCCTGATCTGATTTTGATGATTAATGAAAACAAGCGTTTCAGACTAATTGTGTTTTTGAGATATTTTGAAACAGAGTTCGGTTGGGAAGACATTCAAGATGATCAAGATGAACCCAACGTAAAAGAGAAAAAGCATAAGTCGCAAGGAACAAAGACGAGACGCAAATCACATGTTAAAGATGCAAAGAACCTGAGGTAATATTGGTTTTATTTTGACCGATCTCGGTATTTGGAGTTTGATCGGTTTAAGAAATTATTTCTTAGTTTTAACCATACTATAAAGAGGGGTTGCAAGTCCTCTCTATATGTCCAGTATAAACTGAAAAACTACTAGGTCATTGCATCTCATCTGTTTCGGTTGGATTTGATTTGGTTTTTTAGTTAAGTTTTTGACAATAGAAGAGTTTTTGCATTTTATAGAAAGATCTAGACAGATCTGGCATTTTCTTCTATTGACAAAAAGATAGCTCTTTAAATTATCTTTCAAACAAGGTATAAAACACTTCAATCGGATTTCTGGATTAAAAGTTATGGTTGTTTCTATTCATATTGACTGTCAGTTTGCTATACTGACCGTTAGTTTGAATATCAGTCTGTTTAAACTGACAATTGTCCAGAGATCATGTTTTTTGAGCTGAATTTTCTTTACCTATACTGACTGTCAGTTTTCCATACTGACTGTCAGTATGCATTTCAACCTCGAGCTGTTTGTTTTGAGATTGTGTTTTAACTGGTCGTTTTTGTGGTCGATACTGACTGTCAGTATGTGATGCTGACTGTCAATATGAGGTGTCAGTTTCCATATACGACTACAAACGGCTAGCAAAGTTTTATCTGTGATTGTTGTCAGCCGTTGAGGTAGACACTGACTGCCAGTTTGACACACTGACTGTCAGTTTGTGCTATTTTGTTTCCTTATATGACCTCAAACGGCTAGCTGAGTTTTCTCCGGATTTTACTTCTTTCTGGTTGTGACCCAAACTGACTGTCAATTTGTCATACTGACTGTTAGTTTGCACTGTTTCTTCTCATTTCGAGCTCAAACGACTAGTTTGATTTTTGAGGCTATAAATAGAGGTTTTGAGCTATTGTTTTAAATACCAAGCAACCTACTTCTCTCTTATACACTTGAGCATTTATTTTAGAGCCAAAAATCTTGATCTTTTGATCAAGTCGTGAGCTCTGTGATCCACCAAGTTTTCAGTTCGCATCACTTTTGCATACTTAGAGTTTCTCGGTGCGTGTTGGAGGTCTAGGAGAGACCTTGCTGCTTATTACTCTTGGTGAACGCCCTCACCTAGACGGTTTGGTGGCATGGCCGTTGACCTCTTCTGTTCAGAGATTGTTGAAGAGGCTCGGCGTGATTGTAAAAGGCATCGGTGCTCGCCTTTCTGGAGCGGAGAAGGAGCAACCACTAGTGAGTAATATTCTTCGTGGATATTGAAGCAAGACTCATTCATTTGAGTGCTTCAACGAGGAGTAGGGGAGACCGGGCTAGTCTCCGAGACCTCGGGAAAAATCGTTGTGTTTGTTCTCTTTATCTTTCTCTCTTAATTGTGCAATATTCATTTGTTCTTTCTTTGCAAAAGTTGTTTTAATTTGAAGTTTTTAAAGCCTCCTATTCACCCCCTCTAGTCGGCATCCTCGATCCTACAAGAGATTCTCTGAGAACAATCATTTGCATCTTTAGAGTTTCTCGGTGGTTGTTGGAGATCAAAAGAAGATCTTGTAACTTGTTAATCTTGGTGATCGCCTTCATCTAGACGGTTCGGAGCTGTTGTCGTCGATCTCTCCATTGACGAAGTTTGTTAGAGAGGCTCGACATGTTTGTGAGAGATTCAGTGCTCACCTTTCTAGTGAGGAGAAAGAGCAACCATAGTGGACATTAGAGCTAGACTCATTCATTTGAGTGCTTCAACGAGGAGTAGGGAAGACCTGGCGAGTCTCTGAGACCTCAGAATACATCGTTGTGTTTGCTTCTCTTTCTCTCAATTTACTTGTGCAATCTATTGTTGGCTTCATTCAATTTTATTTGCACCTAACTTATTGAGACTTTAATTGTGAAAAAATTTAAATTCATAAAAGTTTTGAAAGTCTCTTATTCACCCCCCTCTAGTATCCTTGATCCTACAGCCGCCACTGCCGCGTTGCTCCGTGCATTGCACACGTTAACTCCATGCCAGTCACCGATGAGCGGGCCCCCCAAATTTTTGGCCCCACCTATCAATACGTTTTTTGGGGCGGGTTCGCTAGACACATTTCGCAAATGGTGGGGTCCACAAAATGTGTTGTCAAGCATCATTAAACCCTCCAACGCTGCAGCTACGTGCATCTGAACGCCGATGGGACCCACCTGTCAATGTTCAAAGCAGCAGTTGCCTCACCAAGCGTCATCGTACAACTTGCGCGTCCGCATGGGGCCTACATGGCAGCGGGGTGTCGGTTTAAGCAATTGGAGTGGACTTAGCCTTATGATAGTCGGTGCTGTGCACATGAGGGCAGTGACTCTGGTGGGCCTGGTGCATTGGTGCAGTGAGCCAAGATGAATTTTTTTTATTAAATAATCATTTAGAAAATAAAAAATAGATCTTCCATAATAAAAGGTAACACCACCATTAGGTAGTGGTAGCACCCATCACATGGCAACTAAAGACAATTTTTTTATATAGAATTAGCTCCATATCACCACAAAAGTACAAAATTAGTAAAATACCACTCAAACTTTTATGCTTAGTAAAATATGACTGTAAAAGTGTTCTGTTCATTTTTTTTTCCACCACTTCCATTAAGATCTGTTGGTTATTTTTGAATTTTAGTATTTTTCAATAATGGATTATTTCAAATATACCAATTTGCACCTATTCAAACTTTTTTTTCTCTTTCACCTTCCCTCTTCTTTTTGTTCCTTGGAGCAACACCACTACCTACCGGTTAGCCGTTGCCCACACCTTGCCGGCCTCATTGGTGGAGTTGTACACCTTGTAGCCTCTTCGACAATGTCTAACATCCACACAACTAGTTAGCAACAGAGTAATTCTACTTGTCAAGAGACCGATGGTATGGTGACTCAGGCACGACCACAAGCTAGGCGAGGAGATGGAGGTGATGCTTGGGATGTTCCGCAGGTTTGGCAATCAATCAGTGGCATCTTTATGGTACCAGCTCACATACCACAAGGCGAAGGGTAGGGTCCGAAAAGGCAACCAAGTATGGCCACTCAATGTTGGGAGTTTGGTGTGGGAATGTGTCAGCGTCAATGCCAACATCGCACAACACACATGGATAGGGCTAGAACAAAATCTAGAAACTCACGAAAATTTTGGGCTCAGCTTAGTTTTAGTTTGGATCAGACTCGACTTAAAAGAAAATAACAAGCTGTGTCAAATCTCTTCTCCAACTCGTGAGACTTGATAATCCAAGCTAAGCAAGTGCTAACTCACTTAGACTCAGCTCATTTAGACTCGTTTGCAATTAAATCTTCAATCATTTAATAATTACTTAACTATATAACTAACCAGATCATACCACCGAGCCATTGGACCACCGCGTCACCTACTCACCACTCTATTGACCACATCGCCCTGAATAACAACCTTTCTTGTCTTTACTCTACTCAGATGGCAAGGGAAACACCACCATTTATCAAATTATTATTTGTAATCATTTTAATTCACCGGCTCGTGAGCAACTCTGATTTGGCTCGATTGTCTTAGCGACCCGAGTTAAGTCTCTTCTCCAACTCGTTACTCTTATCAAACTAAGCTAGCTCAACTCATTATGATATGATTACGGTATAGACCAAGTTTTGGTTATACTCGACCAGATACTAACTTGCTCCGATTGAGGTATAGACGAGTTTCGACTATACTCGATCGGATGCTAATATGCGGAATAAGAGATCTTACTCAGACTTTCCGAAACCCAAGTTATCGAAGACACAGTTCAAAGATAGAACAACTCTTTATTGAAAAGAGCGATCTTGTACACGTTGAACGTTAGGACGCACTCGCCTACGTCGATGAACTAGACTCGATCTAATCTATGTCAAAGGTAGATACCTGCTAGATACTAAACTTGATCTATTACAAAGTATTTATAGTCCGATTGATTGAGATCATATCAGACTTGGACAACTAACTAAACCTAATCATATAAGACTTAGTGACATAGATATTGATCGGAATACAATCTGACTAGGCAGTTCGAATCCTTTACGCATTTGACCTGCGACCTGACTATTGTGTTGTTGACCCAAAGTATTTGACCTGAAGGACTTGAAGATTCTCTCGGATCATGACTCTCTTGTTGAGAAGGAGCCAACCCTCGTTGGCAACCACTTGAGCAAAACTGGAGATGTGGAAATTGGGATTGACCACCTTCCTGAGTGTACCACTTTGCCGCACGTGCTCATTGATCTTTCCGTCCAATTCAAAAAGACTCGTGTGCTGCTGCAAGCGATCGTCACCTTCTTCTCTAAGATCATGTCGTTAAGTAGAGGTTCTTCTCATTGATAGACCAAGTCTTCAACAGATGGTATTGATGAGGATATCCTAGCACAAGTAGCACTGATCTGTTTGAGACCTAGCCTTGGTTTTTGCACTAGGCTCGCCCAGATTCTAATATGCGGAATGATGGGATCTTACTCGGAAATACCGAAACCCAAAGTAATTGCACAACTCTTTATTTCAAAGAGAGCTTTATACGTCGAACGTTAGACACACTTGTCTACGTCGAAGGAACTATAAGTGTCTAAAACTCAAATAAGTTCTATGACTCTTCGATTGAGTTCGATGATCTAAACTAGACCTATTACAAGGTATTTATAGTCCAATCGTATGAGTACGTATCAGACTTAGAGACCTAAACGTATTAGACTCATATAACTAATCCTAAACAGATAAGCTTAGTTATACACATTCGGATCGGATTACAATTCCGAACAGAGAACGAATTCCTTTTCCTGGTCGCGAACCAATCCATGGTCGCGGACTCATCCAGGTCGCGAATCCTTTCCGAACACGGTTAAGGTCGCGAAGCCGTATGTGATCAGGACTTGGTCGTGAAGCCGTATGCGATCAGGACTTGGTCGCGAAGCCGTATGCGATCAGGACTTGGAGATCCTCCCGGATCATGACTCCCTTGTTGAGAAGGAGCCAACCCCTGTTGCGACCTCTCGATCAAACTGGAGATGTGGAAATTGGGCTTGTCCATCTTCTTTGGTGTACCACTTTGCCGCACGTGCTCGTTGATCTTTCCGACCGATTCGAAAATTCTCCTTGGTGCCACTGCGGGTGGTAGTCACCTTCTTCTCCAGAATCACATCTTCACGTAGAGGTTCGTCTCGTTGATAGACCAAATCTTCAACAGATGGTACTATGGTATCTGGCTCATCATCCAGCATTGAAGGCTCAAACAGTTTGAGGTGCTCAACATTAACAACCGAGTAAATATCCATGTATGGAGGTAACTCGAGCTGACAAGCATTATTACCCACTTTCCGCAAAATCCGAAAAGGACCATAACGAATGGGTTTGAGCTTCTTACCTTCACCTTTAAGTCTCTCCTTACTCAGATGTAACCATACCATATCACCTTCTTGAAATTGCGCATCAACTCGGTGCCGATCATGTCGCGCCTTGTACTTGAGTTGAGCTTTCAGCAAGTTCTGTTCAACCTCACGATGGAGTCGTTGAATACCTTCCAGGAACTTTTGTGCTCGATCCTGATCAGATGCTTCCTTGCTGTTCTGTGCTGAGGTAGGGATCACAAACTCCATGTCGAATGGACTCTGTGGTAGAAATCCTAAACAAACCTCAAACGGTGACTTTCCAGTCGAACCATGCACTGCTCGATTAAAAGCAAACTGCAGGTACGGTATGCTTCCATCCCAGGTCTTCGGGTGCTTCGAGTTATATCCTCTCAAAAGATGAACAACTGTGCGATTAACCACCTCGGTTTGACCATCAGTTTGCGGATGAAAAGCAGTACTCCTCTTCAGCTTGGTGTCCATCATCGTCCAGAGCGATCGCCAAAAGTGACTAAGGAACCGGGTATCGCGATCAGACACAATAGAAGTCGGCAGTCCGAAGTGTGTCCAAACGTGTTGAAAGAATACCCGAGCTGCCTCTTCTCCCGTGATAGTCTTCCGACAAGGTATAAGAATAATCATTTTGGAGAACCGATCAACGACCACGAATAGATAGTCGTTGCCACGTCGGGTCTTAGGCAATCCTCCCAAGAAATCCATAGATATGCTTTCCCATGGTCGTGATGGAACTGGCAAAGGAGTGTACAAACCTATTTTTCGGTTTGCCGGTTTCGAGATGCTGCAAAGACCACAGCCTCGAACAAAGCTAGCCACATCTTGCTGCATACGCGGCCAAAACACATGTCGGTGAAGATTTTGCAACGTCTTTCTAACCCCAAAGTGACCAGCTACCTTCGATGTATGCGCTTCTCGCAACCATTGAATTCGAGGTGCTCCACGAGGTATACAAAGTAAATTTCCCTTGTACAAGAGTCCTTCTCGACGAACGAACTCCGTAGGTTTCCCTGTTTCGAGCTCAGTCAGTACTGTTTGAAAATCAGGGTCTTCACTGTACATAGTGGCATAGTCATCATGACATGAGGGCTCGATCTGCATGAACGCTGATAAACAGAGGGTCGTAACTGGTGGTCGCGACAACATGTCCGCCAATTTGTTGTGTACGCCCTTTTTGTACTTAATCACCAGATTGAACTGCTGCAGATACGACATCCACTTCATGTGTCGAGCTTGCTGTAGCTTGGACTGAGTCTGCAAATATTGCAATGGTTGATGGTCGGTGTGGACAACCGTCTCTTTCCCCAAGAGATAACACCGCCAATGTTTCACGGCCTGATGCAGTGCGCATAACTCCTTATCATAAGTCGGGTAGTTCTTCTGAGCTCCCTGGAATAACTCAGAGTGATATGCCATTGGTCGACCTTCTTGCATGAGCACTGCGCCCATTGCATAACCTGAGGCATCGGTTTCTAGCTCGAACGGTTTCTGGAGATTCGGCAAAGCTAACACATGCGCCTCGCTGATCTTCCTTTTCAGCAAGAGAAACGTGTCCTCATGTTTCCCTGTCCACTCGAACTTCTGATCGATCCTGGTTAATGCATGCAACGGAGAAGCCATAATCGAGAAGTGTCGGATGAACTTCCGAAGGTATTGGCATGCTCCCACAAAACTACGCACATCCGTAACTGTTCGTGGTCGCGGCCACTCGCGAATCACTTTTACCTTATCTGGGTCGATTTGCAACGTACCGTTGCCGACCAGGAATCCAAGGTAAAGTAGAGTTTGCTGGCCGAACTCGCACTTCTTACGGTTGAGGCGAAGTCGATGTTGCCGAAGCTGATCGAACACCTTTTCGACATGAATGAGGTGCTAATCCCACGATTGACTATAAACTAGTATGTCGTCGAGGTAAACGATGACAAAGTCGTCGATGAACGGTCTCAAAACGTCATTCATAAGACGCATGAAAGTTGCAGGGGCGTTGCAGAGACCAAACGGCATGACCAGCCATTCGAACAAACCTTGTCGTGTTTTGAACGCGGTCTTCCACGTATCCTCCTCTCGGATGCTGACTTGATGATATCCTGACTTAAGATCCAATTTGGAGAAGACAATAGCATGCTTCAATTGGTCTAACAGGTCGTCAATACGGGGAAGGGGGTACCGGTTCTTGATGGTGATCTTGTTTAGGGCTCGATAGTCGATGCACATACGCCAAGTCCCATCTTTCTTTGGTACTAACACCACAGGAGATCCACAAGGTGAACTACTTGGTTGAATGACATCATCGTTCAGCAACTCACCAAGTTGTCTTTTGATCTCTTCATTCTCCAATACTGAGTTGCGATACATACTTAGATTGGGCAGTGTCGCATCGGACACAAGCTGAATTTCGTGCTCGACTGGACGTTTCGGTGGACAACCCTGGGTAGTCTCGAACAGATCATTGTATTTCTCCAGTAGTCCCGACAAACGACCAGAATCTTCTTGGCACGCCAACGACAATGCTGGTCGAGTACCCTCACTTTGTCCAATGGGTCGAATCATGACAAGCACATACTTGTGACATGCATTAACAATCCGTTTGGCTTGATTTGCGGTAATCAAGTTCGAAGTGTTGACGTGGACGTCTCTACTGATTACGAACTTAACCCCGTCTTTGGTGAGGTCGTACTCTTGCGCTCGCCGATGGAAATGAGCGTCTCGATCATACAGATACGGACTCCCAAAGATCACCTGACAGATATCGATAGGGACAACATCGCATTGCACCTCATCGATATACCGTGCAGAGATCGCAAACTTCAACACACACTGACTCGTAATCTGTTGGTTCACGTCGGATGTGAACCAACCCAGCGGATATGGTCGCGGGTGTGTGGTTTTCTTCAAACCAAGTCGCCGAACCAGTCCAGCGGAGACCAAATTCTTTTGACTTCCTGGATCGAATATCGCTGCGACCATTTCGTGCTTCACCTGGATGTTGATGGTGAACAAGTCCTCCGTCGGGTGATGGTCGTTCGGTGGATCCGAACCCTTCTCCTTCGGCATTGCCATCAGAGACAAGGTCGTATCCGCCTCATTAACCGAATTCACTTGGACAACTTCTTCGTCGGGTGAAGTCGCAGTAGCCGTGGTTGTTCTTTTCCCTGGTCTGTTTTTCTTTGGTCGAAGCTCAGGATGAAGCTTGTAGCATTTGTCCTTCGTATGTCCCGCAACTTGACAATGTTCGCAGAAAGCACCCGTGCCCGATTTCTTCTTTGGACTCGGCTTTTTCTTTGTCGAGGTCACACTTTCCTTCGTGCTTTTATCGCTGCGGGATTTGTTCTTCTTCTCGATCGCCATAGCAGTTGTGCTCGCGGTCGCGATATCTTGGACGCCGAACAGACTTAGCTCAGTACTGATCGATTTCTGAAATCCAGATGTGTAGTTCCGAAATACTTGAGGGTCGGATAGTGAGATGCCAATGACCATTGCTTGTCGTCGAAACTCTGTCGTATAGTCTTGGACGGTCTGGTCGCGCCGTTGGTACAATCGGTGCCAACGCTCCCATCTCTCCTCAAGGTAGCCCATCGGATAGAATTCTTGTCGCAGAAGTCGTTTGAATTGACCCCACGCAAGGTCGTCAGCTTCACCGCTGGCGACAAGGGCCTTCCACCATGTCTTGGCGTGGTCCTTCATCTTCAAAGGTGCAAATTTGACCTTTTGAGCGCTACTAAACCTTTTCAGGTCAAAGTAGGTCTCAAGTTGGTCGATCCAAGAATCCAGCTTCTCGGCATCGATCACCCCATCATATATGGGTATATCAATCTTAGCGTCGACTTTAAAAGATCCGACAGCTAAGGAGGTGTTGGCGAGGTCGTCGGTTTTGTGGTCGCCTTCGTCTTCATCTTCGTCTGCCCTACGCAAGTCTTCACCACTCTTCTCACCCGTAACCTTCCCTACTTCAGGAGGTACAATCATGGCCTGCTGCTTAATCCAAGCAAGCACGGTTTCCATGTCGGTGGAGAGCTTAGCCACTTGTTCGGCTAGGTTAGCTTGAACGGAGGTATCGTCAGACATTGTCGGAGACGCGGCTGTAGGAACCATCAATTGATCGCCTGGAGTTTCGCCGGAGGTTTTGTAACCCTGGCGAGTCTTCACCATCCACAGGATAGGAAAGTTGCTCTGATACCAACTTGATCTGTTTGAGACCTAGCCTTGGTTTTCGCACTAGGCTCGCCCAGATTCTAATATGCGGAATGACGGGATCTTACTCGGAAATACCGAAACCCAAAGTAATTGCACAACTCTTTATTTCAAAGAGGGCTTTATACGTCGAACGTTAGACACACTTGTCTACGTCGAAGGAACTATAAGTGTCTAAAACTCAAATAAGTTCTATGACTCTTCGATTGAGTTTGATGATCTAAACTAGACCTATTACAAGGTATTTATAGTCCAATCGTATGAGTACGTATCAGACTTAGAGACCTAAACGTATTAGACTCATATAACTAATCCTAAACAGATAAGCTTAGTTATACACATTCGGATCGGATTACAATTCCGAACAGGGAACGAATTCCTTTTCCTGGTCGCGAACCAATCCATGGTCGCGGACTCATCCAGGTCGCGAATCCTTTCCGAACACGGTTAAGGTCGCGAAGCCGTATGTGATCAGGACTTGGTCGCGAAGCCGTATGCGATCAGGACTTGGTCGCGAAGCCGTATGCGATCAGGACTTGGAGATCCTCCCGGATCAAGCACTAGAGCTCGACCCGAGGAATATAAAGGACCAATCAATCGAGTGAAGGCCAGACAAGTATATCAACAGGTGACTTTGTTCCTTAAAGAATTAAATTATGATAGCTTAGCAAAAGAAAAGATTGAAAGATAGCTTAGCTTTAATAGCTGCAAAATCAGATTTGAGAGTTGTGAGCAACCTATTGTTGGATTGTTTTATACTCTTGTACAAAGAATCGTTGATTTCTACTAATGACTTAACCGCTCTTCCTAGTGTTTCTACTGCTGTTTTGCAGGCTTATAACAACGTATTTTCAGCAGATGTACCATCCGGACTTCCTCCTTTACGAGGAATCGAGCATCAACTTGATCTAACACCTGGAGCAGTACTGCCAAACTGATCACCGTACCGCACCAGTCCTGAAGAGACTAAAGAAATACAAAGGCAAACCGAGGTTGTCAACCACACATTGTCGACCATGCTGAGGACAGTGATAAAAAAGAACTTGAAAGAGTGGGAAGATTGTTTGCTGCACATGGAGTTTGCGTACAACAGGGCGCCATATTCGATCACTAATATGTGTTCTTTTGAAATTGTTTATGGCTTTTAATTGATTTCTCCTATTGATTTGTTGCCTTTGCCTGTGCTAGAACGACTAAAGCAGAAGATTAATGACAATACTTGCAAGATAGAGATACCATGGGAATATGGAGTAAGTGCTACATTCAATGTTTCGAACCTTTCTCCGTTCTTTGGTTCTACACTGTTAGACTCAAGGACGAGTTCTTTTCAAGAGGGGAAGATTGATGAGGACATCTCTAGCACAAATAGCACTAGAGCTTGACCCGAGAAATATAAAGTGTAGGATTGAGAATGCCGACTGGGGGGGTGAATAGGAGGCTTCTAAAAATTCTTTTCAACTAAATAATTTTTGCAAGATGTTTAGGATAACCTAGATTTTACAAAGGGTTTATTAACAAGCTAACATCTAGTTGCAATTAATCAATATGAAATATACAATACAACATACAACTAGTATAATTCAAACAATTGTGTCAAGGTAAATATAAATTGAGCAAGAGAGAAACAAATGACCCATAATTTTTACCGAGGTCTCGGAGACTCACCCGGTCTCCCCTACTCCTCGTTGAAGCGCTCACGCATGAGCCTCGATTCTATATCCACGAAGGATATCTCCACTCAAGTTGCTCATTCTCCACACCGGATAGGCGAGCACCAAACTTTTCACACATTGTTTGTCGGCCTCTTCAACAAACTTCACCCAGAGAGATCACGACTCTCCTCCACCAACTGTCTAGGCGATGGCGATCTCCAAGAGTAACAAGTCGGACGCGCTCACTTGAACGAATCAAATTCTAGAAGCTCAAATGATGCAAATGAATGCCCAACACTCTAACACTAGCTTGGAAATGGTGATTGAAGTGCACTAAGAACTCTTAGCTTCTCACAAAGCTTTCTTCTAAATCTCTCAAAGATTTTGGCTCAAATCTAGCCTCTAAATGCAATGGATCAAATGTAAAAACTTGGCTAACTTACACACAGTGTATTCCACTTCTTGAGCACCCTCAAATGAAGGCCAACACGGGGTATATATAGCCCCTCAAAGAAACTAGCCGTTTGCAACAAATCAAGCCAATTTTGTACAGGTCGGACATGCTAGACACTGTCTGGCCAGTGCAAGTCAATATGACCATTACAAACGTGTCAGTTACCGTTGGGCTATTTTTGTGAAGGCCAAACAAATGATCTTTTGTCTGGACAAACAACCTGGACAGATGCATTTGTCTCTGGTTACATGTTTCAATTAAGCCTCAACCAATTTATACAGGTTGGATAGTGTCCGGCCCGCCCCGAACAGAAGCCCCCCAGACGGATATAAATGTCTCTGGTTACAAATCAAATTGAACCTAACAATGTCCGGCCTTCTCCGGACAGAAGCCCCGGACAAATATATATGTCTCTGTTTACGATTTGCAATTGCCACTAGAGTTTTGTACAGGCCGGACAATGTTCAGCCAACACAGACAATGTCTGGCCTGTGCAAATCGAAAACAGGACTTTACAATTTTACTCAAACTCAAGTTCAGGGTTATTTGCACATGCAGATTCTTCTGTTTTCTCGCGGATAATTCTGTGACACTCAGTAATGACCATGACCAATATGATTTTGGAACTTAAAGCCACAAGTCGAATATCCGGTCGAAAACAGGTGGTCTAGTGGATTTGGTCGAGCGTACGCTATCGAGCTGAAAGCTAGTACGACCAGTTTGAACTCCTACAACCACGACCAAACTCCAAACAAAGATATGGCCAATCTGGCAAATACGACCACGACCAAACTCCAAACATGGATACAATCAGAATGTGCAAATACGACCACGACTAGCTCTAGTAAGAAAATAGAATGCTCTAGCTGGTGACCACGACTAAGTGTAGTTTTCAAAATATTTTCATTAATACAACACAAACCACACTTAGATTTTCTTAGCAATGTAGGAGGTGATTAAGCACTAGTGCAAGATGATATGAATGCATTTGAGCTTCCACACTAGATAGACTCAAGTTACTAGTTTCTGACCCCTCTTAATAGTACGGCCAAACTAGTAAAAAGAAGTTATATCAAACCGGTCTATCTCTAAACACCAAGACCAATAAAATCATAAGAAAACAATCCTTAATCTTGGATCTTATCTTCGGTGAAGCTCGACTTCTCGAAGCTTGTCCTCGCAAAGCTTTACCTCGCTTAAGATGGCTCATATTGACATTAACCTCCATACGCTCTTGCTTGCTTTCATCTAGCAATACACCTTGAGATTACAACACATACACTCAATGCACAATGTTAGTCTCATATTTAGGTTGTCATTAATCACCAGAGAAATTACTCCACAAAGGAGTTGACTCAACAATTTCTCTTTTCGGTGTTTAATGACGAAACCATATTCGATAAACCACAACAGGATAAGATATGAAATTACGTAATCATATAGATCCATATATGATAAAAATATACACATGATCTATACTACTCATGTCATGATAGCAATCAGCACAGATGACTAATATGATAAGACCCCATTAACATATGTATCGATATCAAACCACACTAAAGGAGTCATCAATTTCATGATTTAACACATGACATTTCAATTTACAATTAGCACAACCTTGATGCAACCACAAAGCTCCTCCTCAACATATGCATTGATATTAAACCACAACAAGGAGTCATCGACTTCTAGAGTTCAACAAATAACAATTCAATTTACTTGTGCTAAACCAAGATTTATACAAGTTGTCATTTAATCATCAAAACTGTCATTATCCAAATCAACATTAATCATCAAGGGTTTATCCAAATCGTCATTAATCATCAAATTCTAGATCGACCTAGATCCAACATAAAGGACCAATCACTCGAGCAGGTGACTTTGTTCCTTAAAGAATTAAATTATGATGAGAATATAATGCTACCTAATATCTCTTGTTTAACATTGATTAGAAATAAAGAGGGAGAGCATAACACGAAGGACATAGCCATGTATGGGCCAAAGAACTTCATCTAATCTGGTTGTAAGTCTACTGAGTGGAAAGAAAATTTACTAAGCTTTCCAACGAGCCCAAGATCACTCGATTCCGTCAAGGATTGCAACCGCTACAACCAAAAGAATTTTGCTCAGCATGTAGTCTACCGACCAAGCGACATTCCAATTTTGACTAAGCACCATTCTAAGCACAGATATCCAATTTGATTGTGTTAGTACTTGTGGAAAGATATTCAAAATAGCTTTCCAACGCACCAAGAATCATTAAATTCCGACGTCGTATGCAACCAGGTGACCCAAAAGAGTAACGACTGCACAGAAGAAAAAAGTATAGTCCGAATCCGAGTCCAATTCCGAGAAGATTAATTCCGGACTTCTTTTATCTTTTATAGTTTGTTAGGATTTTTATTCCTTTCTGAATTAGATTCAAATTAGAATTCTAGTTTAAATCTTCTATCTTTTGTAAATACCACTCTCTATAAAAGAGAGGCATGGTCATAGTTCTTAATATACAAGATACAAGACATTGATATTGAAATTTCAGATTGAAGCCTTAGTTTTAGTTGAGAGTTGTATCTCTTCATCCTTTGTTCTTGTGATTTCCTCTGGAATTGCTCGAACGATCTTCGTGATCACCCTATTTGTGTGCCAACTCCGTGCGTGGCCGTGTGGATAGGTAATTCAGAGTGTGGTTGGGCGAATTCATTCATATGCAGGTCTTTGTTCTACAAGTGGTTAGCATCTCGTTTCGTCAGGTCATATTAATTATCCAAGTATCTTCATATACTAGTTATCTAGATTCTACGTCGTGAAGATCGGGCCACCCTCTGTGAACACGTCCTTCACCGGCGTGTTCATATCAAGTACTGTGGTATCAAACTCATCATCCAGCATCGAAGGCTTGAAGAGTTTAATGTGCTCAACATTGACAACCGAATAAATATCCATGTACGGAGGTAACTCGAGTTGACAAGCATTAATACTAATTTTTCACAAAATCCGAAAAGAACCATAACGGATTGGTTTAAGTTTTTTACTTTCACCTTTTAGCCTCTCCTTACTCAAATACAGCCATACCATATCACTTTCATGGAATTGAGCATTAACTCGGTGTCGATCATGTCGCGCCTTGTACTTAAGTTGAGCTTTCAGCAAGTTCTGTTCAACCTCACCATGGAGTCGTTGAATACCTTCCAGGAACTTTTGTGTTCGATCCTGATCAGATGCTTCCTTGCTATTCTGCGTGAGGTAGGGATCACAAACTCCATATCGAATGGACTCTGTGGTAGAAATCCCAAACATACCTCAAAGGGTGAATTTCTTGTCGAACCATACACTGCTCAATTAAAAGCAAACTACAGGTATAGTATGCTTTCATCCCAGGTCTTCGAATGCTTAGAGTTAAAGCCACTCAAGAGATGAACGACTGTTCGATTTACAACCACCTCGGTTTGACCATTAGTTTGAGGATGAAATGCAATACTCCTCTTCAGCTTTGTATTCATCATTGTCCAAAGCGATCGCCAAAAGTGACTAAGGAACTGGGTATCACAATTAGACACAATGGAATGTGGCAGTCCGAAATGTGTCCAAACATGCTGAAAGACTACCCGAACTGCTTCTTCTCCCTTAATAGTCTTCTTACAAGGTATGAGAACTATCATCTTAGAAAACCGATCAACGACCACAAAAGTGATAGTCATTGCCACGTCGAGTCTTAGGAAATCCTCCCAAGAAATTCATGGATACGCTTTCCCACGGCTGTGATGGAGCCGATAAAAGAGTGTACAAACCTAATTTTTAATTTGCCGGTTTCAAGATGCCACAGAGACCTTCTCACCGAACAAACTCTGTAGGTTTCCCTGTTTCGAGCTCAACCAATGCTGATCGAAAATCAGGATCTTCATTGTACATTGTGGCATAGTAATCATGAAATGAGGACTTAATCTGCATAAATGCTGATAAGTAGAGGGTCGTAACTGGTGGTCGTGACAACATGTCAGCCAGTTTATTGCGTGTGCCCTTCTTATACTTAATTACTAGATTAAACTGTTGCAGATACGACATCCACTTCATATGTCAAACTTGTTGTAGCTTCGATTGAGTTTGTAAGTATTGCAAAGGTTGGTGATTGGTGTGGACAACAGTTTCCTTACCCAAAAGGTAACACCGCCAATGTTATACAGCCTGATGCAGTGCACACAACTTCTTGTTGTAAGTCGGATAGTTCTTCTGAGCTCCCTGGAATAACTCAAAGTGATATGCCACTGGTCGACCTTCTTAGATGAGCACTGCGCCCATTGCATAACCCGATGCATCGATTTTTAACTCGAATGGCTTCTGGAGATTCGGTAAAGCTAGGACAGGTGCTTCACTTATCTTTTTCTTTAGCAAGAGAAATGTGTCTTCATTCTTCCTAGTCCACTCGAAATTCTGGTCGATCCTGGTTAATACATGCAACGGAGAAGCCACTATCGAGAAATGTCATATGAACTTCGAAAGTATTGGCATGCTCCCACAAAACTACACACTTCCGTAACGGTTCAAGGTCGAGGCCATTCTCGAATCACTTTTACCTTATCGGGGATGATTTGCAATGTTTCCTTGCTGACCATGAATCCCATGTAAAGAAGAGTTTGTTGGCCGAACTCGCACTTTTTACGGTTGAGACGAAGTCGATGTTGCCGAAGCTGTTCGAACACCTTACCACATGAACTAGGTGCTCGTCCCATGGATGACTATAGACCAGTATGTTGTCGAGGTAAACGATCACAAAGTCGTTGATAAACTGTCGCAATATGTCATTCATAAGACGCATGAAAGTAGCCAGGGCATTATAGAGGCCAAATGGCATGACCAGCCATTCGAACAGATCTTGTCGCGTTTTGAACGTGGTCATCCATATATGCTCTTCTCGGATGCTGACTTGATGATACCCTGATTTTAGATCTAATTTCGAGAAGACAACAACTTGCTTCAATTGGTCTAGCAAGTCGTCAGTACGAGGAAGGGGGTACCGGTTCTTGATGGTGATCTTGTTCAGTGCTCAATAGTCGATACACATATGCCAAGTCAGTTCGAATCGTATAAGACTTAGTGATATAGATATTGATTGGAATACAATCTGACCAGGCAGTTTGAATCCTTTACGCATTTGACCTGCGACCTGACTATTGTACTGTTGACCCGAAGTATTCGACCTGAATGACCCGAAGACCCTCCCGGATCACATTAAGACAACAGAGCCAAGCCGAGCCGAAGTCAACTCGTCCAAACTCAGCTCCTTTCCAGAAACCCCTAAGCAAGGATGCCCGCTGGCGGAGCTAGGTCCATGGATGAACTACATCCACAAGTATCCAATAACCAAAAAGTAGGCGACAGAAATGCTCATGGTTGTATGTGCTGATGGCAGCATCTGATCATGAATCACGCCTTTCCTTTTTGTTCTTGAACAAGATAACAAGCTGAGGTAACACTTGACGAGGATTGTTAGCTGATTTTAGGCTCCCATGGTCGTGCAAGAGTCCCATGGTCACCCATAGCCATGGACGCAGGTTCTCCCTATGGTCACCAAGGGCCAAAAGGAAGGGCATCGGGTAATCCAAGGGCATTCTGGATATAACTCAGAAATCATGCTTATTTTGCGCAAATTCAAGACACTTAATATCATAAAACCCATGTCTTATGTTGTATTCGAGAACAATATGGTCGCAGAGATAATCCCTACGACCATCCTCTCTCACAGATACAAGGACTAATCTCATTACCGTGGTCGCAGCAGTACGCGATCACCCTTTATCATTACCTCACCATGATCCTTATGATTAATCCCGAGATAATCATAAGTCCCTGACAAGGTAACTGTCGAAGGAGGTTAAGATGATAAGGCAGTTCCACGACAACCGAGTAAGGACTGCCAAACCGTCACTTACCCATGATCTACGGCAACTACCATGCACACATGACTTCATAGCTACCACTTCGGGGTAGTTGAGGGAGATCGTGGAGTGTACCTTCAGGAGAACAACTGACGACTTCTTCGGCAAGTATAAGAAGACCTTCAAGGGAAAGATCAAGGGATGGACGATCAACGATAGAGAGAAGACTAGACTTAGCAAAGATAGGATTAGCTAGCTACACACCTTGTAACAATCTCTTTGTAACTCTTTGTCCCACATAGTCAAATACACAGAACGTAAGGTTGTTACTCTTCTAAGAGGACCTGAACCTGGATAACTCTTTCCCATGTCTTAGATTCATAGATACTTTGAACATCTTGAGGATTTGTTTGATTGGCCCATTCTTTCTCACACTCTTCTTTGCAAAAGATCGACAGAGGGACCCAGGGTTCCAATCATCGACAACACTTGAACATGTTTTAGCCTTTTAGCAAATTCGGTATTTCTGACAAAAATCTAAAACTGAAGGGCAAAATAATCTAAAACTAACTTCCATTACCTCGTAACGGTATAAAAACTCCCAAGAATCTCCACCCTTAGCTCTCCCATTAGAAATAACCTAATGCCACAAATGGTGATATTTGTACTAGAGCTAAGTACAAAATGACCAACCCACCCCGACTAGCACAACTTGTCTTGAGGTTAGGGTCAAGCTCGAACTTTCCTATGCTCAGCCCAAAACCCCAAAATTTTAAAACCCAACTAGAGGTCAACCTAGTCCGAATATTTAAATGTGGCCCAATCAAACCCACCAGATCCTGTCTAGACCCGATTCGTGATAGAGATATGCCCTAGAGACAATCATGGAGATGGTTGTATCATAATATATTTATGAATTGTTGCGAATAAAATATTATTGCAGTCCTTGAATAAAGTATCACTTTTATTGATCAACAAGTATGTGACTTGTTCGTGAAACTCTTTATTATGATATATGAATTGTCTCAATTTATTTACGGCATAATCAGTGATACTTATTCTAAACATCCCTAACTTTCGGCATTACATGGAATAATAATACAATATAAGTCAGCACGAGTATTGAATGATAGTCAAGTTTCACGAACCATGGATATGAGATATCAAGTCAATATCGTGGACATATATTAGAAAACATGTTGGTCGGATTGATCAAACTTGAGACACTGTTGAGATTATATGTGCCATCAATTTGTTCCTAACAGTTATTTTGGTTTATTTTTAGACCTGAGATCATCACGGTTTCATACATATGTAGTAGCATACCTTGGTGTTATTGACCGCTGCTCCTAACCGAATAGTCATAAATGTGACATACAGACATGTTATAAACCATGTGATTAAAAATGAATGGTTGAGATGAAATTTGTCCCTCTCATATCTTGAAAGAGATATCTCTGTGTCCCTCAATGTAATTGGACTAAGAAAGTGCATGGTCGTGCCGAATATAGTTAAGAGTAAACTATGGAAAAGGGTTAGTCCATTACAAGATCGAGAAAGGACCAAACTATTCAAGGATGAGATGTTTCTCACATTGAGTTCGATCTAGTATCGTGAGGTAAAGAGATAATTTATGATAAGTTGTATAGGTTCGTCAATATGATCTTCGTGTACATGCACATAGTCATAATGTCTTGCTAGGGACCGCTTATGACTTGTAATTCGGGAAGTTGTTTCTGGTCGTAGCCAAATATGCACGAACCTACAGGATCACACACTTAACGAGTTGGAGTATTAATTCAGATGGGATCCGAAACAGGACTCCTATTGGTAATGAGTTTACCATTAAGATTATGGTTCGCATTGGAGTATGACTTATTTTGTAAGACTTTATAAAAGGAGATGAGGTGGGCATGCAGAAGAGATCAGATCTATTCTGCCCGCCACCATCATCCACAAGATAACCTCCGCTAAACCCTAGCTGCGTGTGCTGGTGCTAGCACACGAACACGCGGTGCTCCTTCCCCGGACGTGTGAACTTTTATAGAGGTGCGGATGCTACTGTTGCATTGCTGTTCATGATCGGGTCGCGACATCAACACTTCTTCCGCTGCTGCGTTATCGCATCTGCGCGTCTAGTGGTAAATCTCTAATCTATGATTTTTTGTTTGCATAGTTCTTGGCTTTTCTGGTAAAATTTTGAAATTATCGCTAGAGTAGCAACCCCGTTTTCCAACAGTGAACCTACTGACCTAATATGTGTTGAATTTGGATTGGGCCAATCTCAAGTTGTCTCATTGCAATAGGGCTTTTTACCAACCCAGCCCAAGCCCAAAGATGCTCAAATCTAATTTAAACTGATATAACTATTGCCATAATAGATGACATCAGCCTCATAACTTAACAAGTTTTGGAAAGACACAACTTTTTAGCTAAAAGCTAGTGCCCCCACTAATGACACTAGCATCAATGCAGCTAATACTGTGACTGATGGCGTTATTCTTGGTCACTTGTACGAATAAATGTGTTTTTTTTTAAAATTACTAAGTGCATATGTTTACGTCGTAATCTATGATGTTAGATCTTACAAACATAAAGCCATAACGCATGGCACTAGACCTTACTTGTGTGACAGCATAGGCAACAAATAATCCTACATATCACAAACACCACATTGGAATGCACATAAAGATAAAAACAAAGAAATTGCAAACTCATACCAGATAACAGCTTTTATTCTTTAATTATCTATTGTCTGAAATGATTGGCAAGAAATTTATTGTATATAATCATGTTTGAACTATTGCAGCCAATGCCATTTGCATTTGAATTCTAAAATGAATTGCCCTCCATTATTCCTTAGGATGCCTATGAATAGCAATTCCCATACATTAATCAAGCCAAATTTGGCCAAATTGGCCAAAATTATCCTATTTTACAAAACTTCTGCAAGCAAAAATTTCTACATTGTCCTTTTAAGCTAGGCATTTGCTCCCCCTGAGATCAATTCACGAGAAGTGAGGGAATGATGGGATACACGGGAGATGCATCTGAACCTGTCCCATTGATTCTTGACTCGGCAAGAAGGAATGGTTGTCGCCGCCTTCTTCTAAAGGAGGCACATCGAGCGCGTGCATTGATCCAACGTCGGGAGCAGAATGAACATGATTGGTCTGCAATTGGTCTGTGGATGAATCCTTCTCAAGCAAGCAGCAGAGAGAGTTCACCCTTGACATGACCATATTCTCATCAGTTGTGTCCATGACCTGGGTGTCATTCAGAAGGTAACCCGCTAGCTCCTCGAACACCCTTTGGTCTGATGAATCGCCACCGTTGTTTGGTTGTTTCACCAAATTGATCTGTCCGTAGATGTGGTGCCCTATGTGATTCATGAATTCGCTATCGGACGTGGGGCGTTGAATCCCAGGCACCTCTAATGTGTTCCAGTTAAAAATGCTGTTCTGGAGTTCTTGATCGCTCGGAGTAACTTGTTTAATCATGCAGGTATCAGTAGCTGAAGGCAAATAAATGAAGGGTCATTATAGTATTCTGCCAAGACCATATTAATGACTAAGAGCAATACAAATTGATCAAAAGAAGCATAGGAAGAACAAAAGTTTTTTAACTTCAGCATCACAAAGATTAGCTGAAAGCCAAACTATGTCAAATCAACAAAAATGCAAATTCCAACAGTCAATGCACAGATGATAGATTAGCAAAATTAGAAGCTTTTCTCCGTTCAGATGTTCTGTGATCAGGAGCTATACCGAAGTAAAACAGGTTTGAACTTTATCAGGATCGATATAATCTAATGGACTTAAAACACATTTTTTCATGCACTGACCAATCAAAGATAGCGTGTAACCACAATTAGAGAAAATTAAGCAGTCCTTAAAAGCAGTGCTGGTATCTGATGCATATCAGAATGGTATGATAGTTTCACTCTTTGAAGTAATAAGCTAGCCACTTGCACAGAAAAGTGTGAGACCGTGAGGACCCAGACCCATAATTGGATGTTTTCTTTCTTTGTCAGAGTTATCATCACATGAAATTTTATTTACTAACAAGATGTGGGTTACCTGAGCTCAGTAAATGATAGGGCATGCCATCCAGTGATTCATCATGTTTTCTTGCTTCAGTATCTGTTCTTCCTAACATGGAATGAGGTACAAGCAACTCCTGAAATCTTTGAGGCCCTAACTGACAATCATCATTGTTACCACCGAAACCTTGGTATTTGGAGTCCTCCCCTTCTTCTAATATAGAGCAGCTTGGTTCAAAGTAAGGATTGTCCAAAGTAACAGTAGGTTGCTGGCTTAGCGAGTATAAGCGTGTGTCACAACAGATGAGCTTCTCTATGTGCTTGTTCATCATTCCCGGTAGGCACTGCAGAAAGTGCCTCCTGAAAAAAAAGATCTTCAATGATTAACACAACAAAAGTAACAGCGAACTTAGCATATAATATTCATAATTAAGACAAACAAATTAATTGAGATGCAACTGGAGTTTCAGGAAAAAAAAAGTGACCCTAACCCCCCAAGTAAAGCGCCGCCCCCACACCCCCTTCCCACGGGGGGCTGAGTTGTTAGGTAATATGAACACCGGTGAAATTTAATTCTGTGATGGTTTTCATTACCTGTGCATGATTGCCTGCCCACCAGTAAAATCAGAACTTGACTGCCATAAAGTATGTTTCCTTGGCTGTGGGTTGGTTTCTTTGAAAAATATTGGTTGCCTAGACAACTGATCAAAGGGAAAAACAAGAATTATGAATTGAACATATCGACACTGCTATAGAAAGCTCAATTAATCTCATGTTCAATATTCCTTTTTACTCCCACTTACAGATTCTTAACTCGAACTTATTTTAGTAAGTGATGCATAGTACACTATTTAATATTTCCTAAAAAGACTCACTTATCAAGAAGGCATTTTTAAGCATTTTGACTGCTGATCATTGGATTTACTAAGTACTTACCACAATCTCCAAGGTCCCAGGTTCACCTTCTGGACAAGTCACCTTCAGTGCAGAGATGTCGGACCACTGTATCTCAATCTTACTCTTCAGACCACCGTTGAGTACTTCCCAAACTAGTTTATGCTTTGCGAAATAGCACTTCGCAACCAGATCTCCTTCGTACCTTGATACCCGCTGTTCATACACAGTTTTAGTTGTAAATAAAACATTTAATGACATGGTACAATACATTTTCAAACTGCTAAGTAGTGGTTGTTAAATGAAAGACAGCTCATAACAGATCTATCACATGTTCATGAACACCAACCATTAAATAATTAGATCATTTTAAAGGTCAATATATGACAGTGTAGCTATGTTACCAGATTCTTACTGCCAAGGCCTAAATGAAGTCCTCATTTACAAACATCCTAACACATTCTGGGGAAAAACTCGAAAATTGAAATATGATCAACACAATTTGAGCTGCTTAGACATCCAAACCGCTTATATAAAAGTTGAGCAGAGAAGCAGCACTTAAAACTGCTTTTAGAACATTGTTCAAAATCTTTTAAAAATTCATTCAAGATTTGGCTAGTTTCCTTCGGTCGATCACACGAAGAACAAGAATCGTTTAAATTTGCTAAAGCTTCTGCAGTTACACTGGTGCAAAATTAATGTTGGGAACTACTTTTAGGTCTATTATTTCTCTAAATGTACTTGTAATTTGGACCAGACAAGTTTATAAAACTTCCTCGGTGTGAGCATAATCTAATCTCATGAATATTACCTACATTAGGATGAAAGAGTCATTTTTCCTTTTTCGAACTAGGCTTGAAGGTTTCTGGGAATTTTTAGATATTTTCAGAGGCTTAAAGCGGTAAGCAGCTGAACTCTCTGATTCAACTTAGCTTGCAAATATAATTGAGCTAAATCAATTTCTAAATAGCAGAAAATAGTTTGTGAATGATCACCCCGTCTTAAAGTGGTTATGCAACAAATGGTCTTGTTAGTGTTTACCAATTTTAAAATACATATATGTATATGCGCAATTGGCATATGTATGCTAAAGGAAGAAAACAATCAAAGCTCACAATTCACAAAATGTTGCCAAAATATATCATAAATTATTCCATATGAGGACATGTAGATA
The DNA here is from genome assembly GCA_019359835.1 of Pharus latifolius. Taxonomy (NCBI): domain Eukaryota; kingdom Viridiplantae; phylum Streptophyta; class Magnoliopsida; order Poales; family Poaceae; genus Pharus; species Pharus latifolius. Next base: position 65,444,084 of record CM033326.1, on the reverse strand, counting down.
TACCTTGAGTACACGTCGCCTGCCCATAAAACAGAAGTTCTATATATTATAATAATTTTAGCAAAGATAGCATTAATTTGTATCTTGTTGTGTCATTGTGTAGTCTTTTCTATTTTAACAGCGACGTGCAACATGCAGACTGCAAGGCTATATTTCAGACTTTTTGTCTATGTCATGTGGCATTACTTATAACTAGGAAAATTAGGAGCACATAAAATATCTTAATAGACAGGCATAGATTAGGCCACGGGTATGGGAATCAAGAAAAAAAAGATACAATTAAACAAGTCAAGAAAATAACCTCCCAAGTCCCAATTCTTAGAAGAGAAGCAGGGAAATTCGAGGCCTTCAACTTTTCTGAAGCACTCAGGTTTACAGTGGATTGGGCATCTTTTGTTTTGCTGGCTTGAGCAAGCGTCGCTTCAATCAAATCCACTAAAGAGGGGCTTTTCTTCAACCGTAAGCCCAATGGGCTAGGCTTATCAAGCAAATCACCCTGTGACAACTCTGGATGAGCCACACTAGCACCTGGACCCAATTGCTGGGAGTGTACAAACACAATAAACAATGTGTTAATCATAATATCATAAAAAGAATTTATGGCCAGAGGTACTAATAGTAGTAGCAAGTGGAGTATAAAGATTGAACAAATGCGACATGCCACCTGAACAAAGACAATTCTTATCTGAAACTGAAAGAGTGCTCGATCATTTTGTTTAACCTAGGATAACAGTACCTTGACTTCTGCCATTTTCATCACTGAGGTATCACAAATAAAAAGCCAATAGTTTGAATGCAAGAAAACACTGAACAAAATTGCATTGCAATTTCATTGAAGTTTCCCTTACTAGTTGCTCCCACAACACACTTTCAATATAAGGTAACCTAAACTAATGTAACAAGGAGATGAAATAAGCTAATTTTAAATTAAATATTAAATTCCATGGCAGCATAGCAACTAACAATAAGCCAAACTAGTCGACATGATAGTCACAAAAATATGTTAAATTACATTAACGAAAAATGTGGGTGGTTTAGATGAAATGTTACAATTGTTCTTTTTCCGTCGTGTTGGTCTTTCATATTATATTAGAAATTTTAAAAATGTTGCAATATTTAATAAGTTATATAATAAATCATTTGAAGTTCTATAATATCTCATTTGAAAATGTTCTGCTAGGTGTCAAAAAATACTAATATCGTGGAAAAAATCCCAATGATATTCTCTTTTCCATCTTGGCCTATGGATCAAGTTTCATCATGAAATTTTGACATCTAATAGGATATTATAATCTCTACGTTCTTCCATTTCGTTCCTTAACATATATAAGCTCGCACAAACTTTTTAGAATTAATACAAATGTTAAGCCTGACACCTCGTAGTGTGGCGTTGGGTGTTGCACCCACCAATGGTCCATTACTCGACATCTAATAGGATACTATAATCTCTATATTCTCTCATTTCTTAGAATTAGTTTCCTTGACAAAAAAGAAAGCTCACATAAACCTTTTATAATTAATACAAAACATTAAGCCTAGCGCCTTCTTGTGTGGCGTTGGATGTTGCACCCACCGAGGGTCCATTTCGCGACATCTAATAGCGCACTATAATCTTTATATTCTCCCATTTCTTAGAATTAGTTTCCTTAACAAAAATGTGCTCGCACAAACTTTTTAATATCAATATAAAATGTTAAACTTAGCACCTTGTCATGTTGCATTAGTTGTTGTACCCACCGAGGGTCCATTTCTCGACATCTAATAGGACACTATAATCCCTATTTTCTCCCATTTTTTAGAATTAGTTTCCTTAACAAAAATAAACTCACAAAAACTTTATATAATTAATACAGACGTTAAGACTAGTGCCTCATCATGTGGCGTTGGATGCTGTGCCCACCAAGGCTCCATATCGTGAAAAGTGGCTTAGGGCAATGATTTTTATTTTTCTTTAAAATAATTATTTTATAGTACCCTCCATTCATAATATTTTTCCTTAAAATGCAATCACAAATTTTGACTCTCCATCAGCTCAAAGTATGCAACTTGATTGTTTCTTCCATTCATCTCGAGACTGGAGCAATAAATTTTTCTCACATATGTTAATAAGTGAGAGGTTTCATCATTCAAGGTTTATCTATCACCTTCTGTGCTGCAAACAGTCTCAACATTTATAAGCTTTCTTCTCAACTCATAATCTTTATTCAAGAAACATCCACTAGGTGATTTCTAACAAGTATATAAAAGAAGTATAAAAAAGGGCCTTTTCAACAAAATTTACATGAAAACAAACAAACCTTCCAACATTCATTTGAATCATATAAAAATGATATCTATTCCGAAATTTGTACGTAAAATATATTCGTTAATATCGTGAAACTCGCCATAATCTCGACTACTAGACCCGTTTCTTGAATCATGTCTTCCCAATAAACCCTTCTCTCTAATTCCAAATAGCATTTTTAGAGAGAAAAAACCCCAAAATTTCAAATTTCAAGAACTAAACCCAATCTCACCAACAAAACATGACCAAAGCTAAACCCAAAAGCAAAGAAAAGATTCAAAAGAATTCGCCATTAATAAAAAAAAAAAGAAAACAAAAACACCAACCAACCTGCGTCTCGAGCCGAAACCTCTTCCACAACGGCGACTCCTCCTCGTCGTCAGCCGCCGCCGCCACCGCCACCGCCACCGCCTCCCGCTGCAGCTCCCCGAGGTGAGGAAGCTGCAACTGCACCATCGTTCTCACCGAAAAATCCAAGCTTTTTGGGGTTTAATTCTTCTTAATTAGATTCTAGCGAAGCGACAGGGCAAATGATACGTTGGAAAGGTTTAGGTTTGTGTTGTTTATGTTTGATTTTTTTGTTTTGTTTGTTAACTAAATATCCGGGAGGTGGGACGGGGGAGTGTGATTTCGAACTGTAGGGCCCGCGTGGCAGCCTCTAGGGTTTTTAGGTATTTTTACGGTTTTGGCCCCGGGTGCTAGGCCGGGAAATTTTCCACCGAGAGGTGTGATGGGAGAAATGTTTAAAACTATCTAATTTGGTTCAGCTCGTCGCACCCTCTCAAGTTTTATAGGGAAGGTTTTGTCTTATATATATAAATATATATTAATATTTTAAGATATAGTACATTTATTTTAAGATGTAGTACATTTATTTTAAGACATATCTAGTAAATATTGACAATACTTGTTTTTTTTGTGGGTTTTGAGTTGTGGGGCTATGCATTGCTCGCACCTTTTAAAGATTTTTTTTCTCATAAATGTTATTAATACCCTATAGGATGCTTATTTTAAAGAGTAAATTATGCTCTAAGTCTCTAAACTTGTGTGGCTCTCATTTAGGTTTCTAAACTTAAAATTTTGGTTTATCGGATTCTTAGATTTGTTTATATTAGTCAATTTGTAATTTTGTCAATTAAGAATTAAAATTAAATGCAAAGTTTGTATTTTAGTACCACATATGTTTTATTCATAAACTTTTATCATTTCTTTTATACTAATTTTTAATTCTTAAATAAAAATAATGCGATACTTTTAGTTTCATTTTAGTTTATTATGTCATTAAGAAACTGACTTGGCATGTCATGTGACACAATATTATACTAGAAAAATTGATATGTGCCATAATTGCACAATTTTAGGGACATAGAGCGCATTTTACTCTATTTTAAAACATACTCATATCAAGTAAATATTTAAAACACATACCACCATCTTGGGTTTAGCTGCGGGGTTTGTGTACCAGCCTCACAATTTTTATTTTTTTTTTATGTTTTTACCCTCAATGTGCTAGCCCGAGAATGAATTAAATAGAAACCTTCTATCCAGGTGTGCGATAGGAGGGGAGAGGGTCTGGTTAGTCACACCTTCTCAAGTTTATATAGAAGGTTTTGATCTATTAATGTGTGATAATATTTTGTATGGGTGTGATTCAGATGGTGTTATAGAATATTTATTTTAATACGTATCAAGTACATACTTATAACATGTATCACCTTCCTGAGTTTTGAGATGTGGGGTGGCAGTCTACCAGTTCTTAAATTTTTTTATGGTTTTACCCTCAATGTGCTAGACCAAGAATGAATTAAATAGGAACCTTCTATCCAGGTGTGCAATAGGAAGGGAGAGACTCTGGTCTCACACGTTCTCAAGTTTGTTGTCTAGTTTATATGGAAGGTTTTGGCTCCATAAGTATGTGCGAATATTTTGTACTTGTGCATTTCATATGGTGTTGTAGGACACTTATTTTAAGACATACAAGTACATATTGATAACATATATCACCTCCTGGGTTTTGAGCTATGGGGTTTGTATGGCAGGCTCTTAGTTTTTGAAAAGAAAGATTTGGCTTTATACTATTGAAAAATACCATATTTTTAAAAACACCATAAAAAAGTAATTGGTTATGTGCCACTAAAAATCAAAAATCATTTCATATATGCCATTGTTAACTTAATTTTTCAAAAAGCACCAAGAATACCCCACCCTTTCTCCTCCCTTTCTTCTACTCTTGTTGGCTTGTGTGGGGCCTGCCAATGGGCGAGCCTTGTGTGCTCAGCTCAATTGCATAGTAAGCACAATTGCGTAGGAAGCAGTTGCATACAAAGTACATAAAACAAGAGTCACTATCTCACGATTACATAGATAATAAGCAAGATTTCACAGAGTACAAGAGCCTTTTGCCATATTACAACACAAGGGGTTAACTGTTTTTTGCGTCCCTAAAACTCTCGATCATCGCTAAATCTTCACCTTAAGCAGCGTTGAATCCAAAGAAATCCTGGCCAACTGGCTTTGCTTTAATTGGACAGTTTTTGTTCAGCAAGAATGAGTATTAGGTACTCAACAAATCACAATATAACTAATGCAATATGTATATACATGATAAGGTATTTGATGTTGCAAAATGTAAGTTTTGACTATAATTTGAATTTACACAAACATATATTATAGATGTAAGAACAATGATAGAACTATAATTTAAAAGCAACTATATAAAAACAAAGGTTATTAAGTGAAAAAGGGTTTAAATGGTGATTATTGAACAACCAAACAAATTAAGATCTAATTCCTTTCCTAGTATGAATCCTAGTTTGTGCCGTATCGATGTAAGTAGAAATTATTGTGCGCAGGCCCCAAAGAACTTGAAGGCATGGAGTATTTGAAATACATTTTTAACTCAACTGAGGTGTACCAATTTACTCACAAGATCTTTCAATTTATTATAATCAAGCTATATTACCCAACAAACAAGCGCACAACTAAACCAAGGAAACAAGAGTTTTCCCATGCGTTGCAGCAATCTTTGTCCCTACCCGGTAGTTGGACCACCACATAGGTGGCTACCACTCAGGTATGTCCTTGAACCGTTGTGGCAGGACCTTCCCCCACCCCATTAGCTCTTCCCATTACTAGGTCACCAAATAATAGCATCACAGTTTAATTTAAGTGCAACTTACTTCAACCATGTAGGGGAAAAATCGAATGCATTACAAGATACTAAATCAAGTCTGTTCTATACTAGACTTATAGTTAGTGTGTATTCATACCAATAGAAGTAGGTCTCGTCTTTATTTGTCCTTGGTGAGGGGTCGATCTGCAAACTTGTCATGCATCACTGCACCGTCCCATCTTTCTCACCCTGACCATTACTATCGTTAATACATTTTAAACCATTTTCCACCACTTTACATAAAATACCTCAACTCTCATGTCATTTTAACTAAATTTCAGCAAACACAACTAATATTAAAAGCAATAATAGCATGGCATATAAGGTTATCAAGCCTAGGGTGACATGGCATAAACAGCTAATAAGTCAAGAAGGGTTTCACACGAATTTAGGTCACTAACTACACGTCATTCAAACATATTCAATTAAACAACATAACATGCAAAATATCTCAAAACATAAAATGCTTAATCATTTCAGAAATACTAGGCTCAACATAATAAAAAAACATATGACTTGCCTCCTTCAGTTGATTGGTCTTCGCACACTAGCTGGAAGGTTGGGTCTTCAACTTCTTCTTGCTTGCAACTTAAATGGTGCACAAACAATTGAACATAAGTTCGAGCAATCAACAAAAATACTTATATTACATTTATAAATAAGCATGCATGATGAAGGAAGATATAGTGCATCTGAGGCAAGGTTACAAGTGCATGAGTGCAAATGAAGGTAAAAATGCGAGTAGGGTTTGTTGTCCAAAATTTCAAATAGTCAAATGAAGGTTTTGGCGACGTGCAAAATGACATGCAATGATGCTGGAGTGCCCTAGGGTGTCATGCACATGCATGGGAATGGCTGGATTTCACATGCACGAAGATTTCAGTCGCCGGAGGCTACATGCAAAGGCTACCGGAGCCGTCGAGGATGGCATGCATAATAGTTTGGGTCGTCGGAGACGACATACAATACAAATGAGCTGCCAAGGGCGACTTGCAAGGCCATCGGTATGGCCAGAAGTGACATGCATGCATAAGAACAGTACCGAACAAGACATGCAAGCACAAATACGTCGACATGCATGAAATGATAAACATGCATGGAATGACAGATAGTTGCGATGAGGCAAGGACTTGGTCGGGGATTGAAACCAGTTAGGGTTTGGCTCGGTTGACGTATGCAAGGCTCTACAGGGACGAAGGCAAGACCAAAAACAGGGCAAACGGCTAGGAACTCGAGAAGGACGAGTGAGACAGTGGACATGCACGAACACGGGACGTGCTGAGCATGTTCGAGGACGTGGCCACGGTGCTAGAGAACAGCCGGGGTGTGCTAGACATGTGTAGGGCGCGTCTGGGGGGCCACGGGGCGCAGCCGAGGCTCAAGCACGCAGGGGCTATGCCAAACAACAGGGGGCCTTGGGCGACGGGCACCGGGAACGGCATGGCTTGGGATGAGGTGCTGTTGGGGTAGACACTAGTAAGAGCGATAGCGGAGTGAGCAGGCGCACGGGCGAGTGAGCATGGGGCCGCGCAGGGGTGCAAGGGCGTAAGCGTGGGACCATGCGGAGCACGTGTGTCTGGCACACTCGAGGACAGAGGCAAGGTGCGGGCACAGGGACGCGTAGACGCACACTGGAATGGACACCGGGATGAGGGCACTAGCTCGGCTCATGCTACAGGGGCTTAGGGAGAGAGAGGAGGTGCACAAAGCCTGGGCTTGCACGGGATGCACGAGGCTGGCGTACGAGGCAACTAGGGCAGCGACTCGGAGAGATAGGGGAGGGGGCAGCGGTGGTTGGAGGAAGGAGGGGAGAAAGAAGGAAGAAGAAGAAGAGAGAGGACGAAGTTACCTGCTTGGAGATGAGAAGAGGAAGTAAGGAGGAAGGAGAGGATGAGATGGGTTTTGAACTAATGCGAGGGGAGACAGAGAGAAGAATAGAATATGATTTCCATCTCTTGGGAAGGCAAAGGGGTATATTTTTGGTGGATTTGGGGCAAAAGGGGAAGATTCCTGCTGAAAAGGCAGAGTTAGGGGGATTTTTCTCTTTGCCTTGGGAAGAAAAGAAAGAGAGAAGGAAAGGAGAGGAGGGAGGGGGGGTTTCAGCTTGGGGAGGGGCCGGGTGTGAGAGAGAGAGAGAGAGAGAGAGAGGAGGGGGGGGGGGGGGGGGTGGGTGGGGGGGGGGGTGGTTGTTACAGCCTGTTGCTACACTTGGGCAAAGCCGCTTGGCAGCTCGATGCTGCTAACCCACCGTGCGTGGTTGCTGGGCTTGATCAACAAGGCCTCGCTGGACAGATCTGGTGTTGTCGTTGCACAGTGTGTGCACGATGGGTGATGGCTTGACGTTTGCTTCACCGGCCTCCGATGGGATCAATAACAGTGCATCTATTTCATACATCAGTCTGGAGTCACAAATTAGCTACTTCGCCACAAAGTCTTATATTGGCTACTTCACCACAAAGTTACACTGTTGTAGTGAAGATCAAGGCTGTCAGCGTCCAAGGTAAGCACAAGTTTTGAATGGGGGGCTCTCGTGGGATCCTCGTGTTAAAGTGTGGGGAGCGCATGGTGGTGGCACTCGGTGTGGCATGGCACGTGGACTGCGACGTGAAGTTGAAGAATATTATGGGTGTGTTTGGTTGTCTGTATGAGACATAGACTGATCCATATCAGTGGGACAGGTTGAATAAAACAGACTGAGATGCAGTAGAGATGTTGTTTGGTTGGCTGAATTTCTGAATACTAGATAAATGCTAAGTTTGTTTGGTTGACTATATTAGAAACTAGTTCTAGTTGATGGATGGATGAGATGTTGTTTGGTTGGTTGTATGAGTTTGTATGTGGTTACCTTAGTTGTAGGATGTGGTGAAATTGTGCCTCTTCATTTGAAGGGAGGGAATGAAAATTTGATTAAGTGTTGGATGGGAGTAGTGTGTGGGTGTATTGTAACGCAAAATATTTTTGGAATATTTAAATTTAATTACGAAATAATTATAAATTATTAATTTAATCATGAGTTATTTAATTAGTTGTATAATAAATTATTATTTAATAGGCAAACCACACTCAATTACTATCCAAACCACTCAAAGAGATAACTCAGACCAACCTCAACACTCCTCTCACAGATAGGCACAATTATGACCAACGCAACCAAAACCACCAAGTTAGAACTCAAAGTGTATGTATAAAAACTCCTCCAAATTCCAACATAACAACAAACATGAAAAGATCAGGCTAATACTTCAAAGCACCTCATGGTATTTCAAAACACAAATAATCACTACTACAGAATTATTTTACACTATCGGTTCAAAATGGTCTATACTAACAGTTCTCTTACCGCTAATGATTGGCACGATAGAAGAAACCTAGCACAACACTAACGGTTACAAACCGTTAGTACAATACCTATATTCCTACGGTCCATTACTCGCAAATGTTATACTGGTACATTTCTTCTATCGGTTCAGTACTCGAAACCGTTAGTATTATAAACTTTTTTCTATCGGTTCAGTACTCACAACCATTAGTATTGTTAAATTTCTTCTATCGGTTCAGTACTCACAACCGTTAGTATTGTTAAATTTCTTCTATCGGTTCAATACTCGAAACTGTTAGTATTATAAACTTTCTTCTATCGGTTCAGTACTCACAACCGTTAGTATTGCTAAATTTCTTCTATCGATTTAGTACTCACAACCGTTAGTATTATAAACTTTCTTCTATCGGTTGTAGGTTATGAACCGTTAGTACTAGCATAATTTCTTCTAACGGTTCTGAGTTAGAAACCGTTAGAATATGTTATAAGCAGCTATACAAATGAAAAATGTTCATTCACAGATATAGTAATACAGAGATACACACATTGGACAGATTGAATCTAATTATGCACAAATACACCACAGAGAACAAGGTTTTTTATTTTTGTAAATAATCCAGATTAAAAAATTAATTTCAAAGTTGACCCACCCTACCGATCATGTTTGCTGGAGCTATTGTAGCCATGGGCATGGTTGTGAAGCAGTTGTCGAGGAAATGTAGTCGATGGTTGCCGTGGAGGTGGTTGTAGGTCGAGGTAGAGGAGGTCGTCACGACTGGAGTGGTTGAAGATGTGATTGGTCGAGGTCGGAGGCTGAGGACGAATGCAGCCAACCCAAAACAACGAGGCTGACAAAACAACTTACAACAGAAGCATATTCATCAAGAGTCTTGGCAAGAGTAAGGATATAAACAAAATTTTGCCCATTGTTCTTAATACTCAGTTTTGTGATAATTAACACATTTGGTCTATGGAGATGCCGACATATGCGAAATCGATTACATATCTCAATGACCAACAATACATATTATCAGTAATGAACAACGACTGAAACATTATTAACTTTTCCAAAAATCAATTTGGCAAAGGAAATGAGATAAAATGCGAGTGGCAAGGACAATTCTAATTGGGTTAGTCAAGAACACTTACAGTTTGTAGAGTGGCCGGCGGTGGAGAACCCAAATGCGAGGGGAAATGGTGGTGCAGGAGCGAAAAAGGGGACGTCGGGGAGGCTAGAGTTTTCTACGCGTGAGTAGAGACTTATTTGGAAATGTGTTTGGTTGGACTGGAGGGAAAACTCCCGCAGGTTTAACCCAAGGTCTTGTACTATTTTACTATTGGTTCAAAAACACAACCGTTAGTGAACTTTTCTTTCTTCTAAAGGTCCCCACTGTCATAACCATTAGTATATATGACGTCATTTTACTATCGGTTGAATAAACAAACCGATAGTAAAATTTTATCTCTTCTATTGGTTCGTACACTAATAACTGATAGTAAAAATGACGTAATTTTACTATCAGTTAAATAAACAAACCGATAGTAAAATTTTATCTCTTCGATCGGTTCGTATACTAATAACCGATAGTAAAAGTTAAGTGCCTTCCTCTCTTCTAAAGATCCCCACTATCATAACCATTAGTATATATGACGTCCTTTTACTATCGGTTGAATAAACAAACCGATAGTAAAATGTTATCTCTTCTATCGGTTCGTACACTAATAACCGATAGTAAAAGTTACGTGCTTTCCTCTCATCTAAAGGTCCCCACTGTCATAACCATTAGTATATATGACGTCATTTTACTATCGGTTGAATAAACAAACTGATAGTAAAATGTTATCTCTTCCGTCAGTTCGTACACTAATAACCGATAATAAAAATGACGTCCTTTTACTATCGGTTGAATAAACAAACCGATAGTAAAATATTATCTCTTCCATCAGTTCGTACACTAATAACCGATAATAAAAATGATGTCCTTTTACTATCGGTTGAATAAACAAACCGATAGTAAAATGTTATCTCTTCTATCGGTTCGTACACTAATAACCGATAATAAAAATGACGTAATTTTACTATCAGTTAAATAAACAAACCGATAGTAAAATTTTATCTCTTCTACCTGTTCGTACACTAATAACTGATAGTAAAAGTTATGTACTATTCACTAACGGTTTCCCAGTCCATAACCGTTAATATAAAACCTCTTCTCCACTGCGGTTCTCGTACACTAACGGTTTTCTCCCAGATTGCATATAACCGTTAGAAGATAAGGGTTAGTGGACTGCATTTATGTAGTAGTGAATTCCAAAATCTCATGCATTTGAGATCACAATTAAAGTCATATCCACAGGAATAGACACAGTAAAATAAACTCAGAGCTCAAGCAGTAATCAGAGAACCACATTGAAATGTTTTAAATCTCAGATACTACATAAGAGATGAAATCAACTAGAGATACTAGATCAATGAAATCTCAGATACTAGATAAGAGATGAAATCTCAGATACTAGATCAATGAAACTTATAATTCCAGCATCACAAATTCAAAATGCAAAGGTTTAGAGAAGAAATCAAATGAGTCTATGCAACTCAACATTAATTTACTAAAATTAATTCGGGGAAAACATTTTTATTCTCTTTTTTTAGCTTCACCAAAATCAAAGGAGCATCCAAATCACTGGAATTAAATCAACCTACACTATTTGACTCAATCAAAGCACCTTGAAACCTAACTGAGGATTAATACTGATCAATCACAGAATGAAAGTACAGCTGAATGCAGATTAGATTAATCAAGTGAAACCAGAACAATGTAGAGAAAAAAGTTTGTTATCGCATTCAAAAATTGCATTCAGTTTAGAAGATTCAGTTTGTCGTGGTATTGCGAATACCCCGACAGGTTTAGTGGAGGTTCCTAGCTAAGCAAAGACGACATGAGCTGACCGTGCGACCGGTCCTCTCCCGTCGGGCAAACACAGCAAGTGACACGAGGATTTATACAGGTTCAGGTCTCAGTGGAGACCCTAGTCCTGTTGACGTGCTCACAACAAGGGTTGGCTAGGGAAGCTTTCTTGTGGGGAGAGTGCTTCTAAGCACGCCTATTCGTTTTTGTGTATTAATGCAAAATGAATTGTCCTCCTCTAGAAAAGTAGGGTACAAGGGCATATATAGGCCCAAACGATGCAAATTACAAGACTACCCCGGCTACAGCCGTCAGATCGAGGGGCACCGACGTCCTTCTGCTGACTAGGGGGCTCGGATGCTTGACAAGTGTCCTCGCCGATTTCCGAGGCGCTCCCCGCGTGACCCTCACGTGACCCTGCTGGGACGGGGGCACTGGGGCCCTTGTCCCTGGACAAAAGGCGGCACCCGGGACGAGGTCACTGGGACCTTTGTCCCTAGCCCGGGACGGGGTCATCGGGGCCCTTGTCCCCGGGTAAAAGGCGGCACCCAGGATGGGGTCACTGGGACCTTTGTCCCCGGGCAAAAGGCGGTGCCCGGAGCGGGGTTCCCGAGCAAAAGACGGCGCCCGGGATGAGGTCACCGGAGCCTTTGTCCCCGGGCAAAAGATGGCGCTCGGCATGAGGTCACTGGGGCCTTTGTCCCCGGGCAAAAGGCGGCACCTGGGACGGGGGCACCGGGGCCCTTGTCCCCTGGCAAAAGGCGGCGCCTGGGACGGAGTCACCGGGGCTCTTGTCCCCGGGGCTAATCACCGGGTTTGATCGGGCGGAGATTTCCCCCAACGCAGCTGAATTCAGCACAATTACAATAGTCAATATTTCACACATCTTAGTGCATCTAATCCATCAGTTCAGTGCATCCAATCCATTAGTTCATCACAAGAGCAAGAGAATGGAAAGAAAGAGGACTAGTCACCAATTTCTTGCTGCTCGAGTTGGCTGCGGAGCTGCAAGACTAGAGTTCTGGTTGAGGAAGAAGTGGCTGAGCTGGTCATGGCCTGAGGTAGTTGAAGGAGGAGTTGAGGTTGCCATTGGCCTGGTCGAAGGAGTGGTGTCGAGGTCATCGTAGGTGGTGGAGTGCGGTGATGACCAAAGTCGTTGGAATGGTTGAGTGGTCATTGCGGTGGCGAGGTCGTGGGAGACGAAGGAACTGGTCGTCGCGGTTGTGGTGGTTGTATCGAAGGGGGAGCTGGTCGTGGAAGTGCTTGAGGTCGTCGAAGGTGCCGTCGGTCCACGGGACATGGCCGACAAGGTGATGGTGGGGTGAAATTAGGGACAATGGCGGCGAGGCGCTCGAATCTAGCGTTTTTAGTAGCGGCACCGGATTATGTGGAGCTAGTTGGCGGCATAGCGTTGGCGGTGGGGAGGGAGTGGATTTGGACTGCGAGGCGCGGCGGCGAGGGCGATGGTAAGATTGCGTTGATCTAGGAGGAGTGGATTAGAGAAACGATGCGAGGCACGGTGGCGATCGGATCTAGGGTTTGTGGGGGTGTAGGTAGCGCAAGTGAACGGATCCAAGGGTGAGGCAGTGTGACAGTGCTGGATCTGTGGCACGGTGGAATTGGCGGATTTGGGGGAAAAGAGGAAGGAGGAGAAGAAATAGAGAAGAAGAAGAAAGGAGGAGAAACTCACCAGCAGCCGTGAAGATGAACAGGGGTTGCCGCGGGAGCTATGGTGTCTAGCACCATTGGCTCCAGCGACGGAGAGGTGGACGTGGAGGTGGAGGCGAAGGCGCAGACGGAGACGGAGGAGGGAGGTAACCTTAACGCGTGCGAGGTTGCGAGAAGGACGCGAGGAACCCTTGGAAACGACCGCATCTCACGTATTCACGGGCCAGGCTGAGTAAAATGAGCGGCTCTCGTATATCTACGGGCCAGGCTCCAGGAGAGAAATTGCACCGCATGGGCCAAGTTGGAATTGCGCATATAGGCATCCAAACACAAGATTTTTGCATCTATGAGTCAGGCCAACCCCAATTCCAGCCATCCAAACACACCATATATGATAGGCAATGACGTGGCGTGGCACACGGACTACAACATCATGGACCCTCAGCCTTGAGTGCGTGGAGGTGGCGCTTGGCTCGATGCAGCATTGATGTTATACCCTGACTATACAAAAATATATTTATAGCTAAATGGTATTAGTTAGTCTATCAACCATATCAATTAGAAGAAAATTTGTCATCAATCAAGTAATAATTTTGTGAGTGATATTTTTAGTCTATTGTGTGGATTAATTTGAGGAGCTGGAAGGCCTTGCAAAAATGAGATATCACTATAGAATAATAATCTTGAGACTGATATCTGAGTCCAAGACTCATATGCCATTAAATCAATTTGTATTTGATAGTTAAATCAAAAAACCCTCTAAGTGTTATAAAGCAAATTATTTATTTTTGTCAAGAATAAGAATTTTTTTTGTTAGTAAATATACATGTCTACATGGCATTAAGAGTAATTTAAGTTTTTTTTTCTCTCTCATAGAGAATAAGAGTTCAAATTGACTTTTTTACTAAAATAAATACTTACCATTATCTAGTGGAAAAACAGAAAAGAAAGAAGAAAACTTTGCTTACCTGAAGCAATGCGGAAGAACATCAGGTAAGATCGTCCACCTCATCTCATATGCTTTGCTGCATGCTTGCCACAACCAAGGCCACGTGGAACTTCAGAAGCCTATAAATGGCCTCAACTTCAATGGTTTTGGGCATTACTCGTGAATCAAGGCATTAGTTCTTGTGATAGTTAAGTTAGTAAGATGTAGTTAAAATATTACTAGAGTCAAATAGTCAAGACATCAAGATAAGGAAGTATAAAATAAATTATGCATATATTATTATCATATTGTTTTTCTAAAACTATCTTATTATAACTATTTTGAGTTATATGTTATTGTATTATCTGATTTTTTTACTATCTTAATATCCTTATGCACTAAAATTTTGTAAAAATAAAATGACTTTATTTTTATTAGATATGGAGAAAGATGGGCAAACATCCGATTGAGGTATATGGTGATTGATCTGAGAGAACCACCGATACCAATCAGGTGAGTAGTAATAATGTTGAAAACATGACTAAACGATGAAATATAATACTTCTCACATTTTCACTCTATTATATTTTTCGGTGTTGAAAGAAGATCTATGTATCATTATTTTTTTTATCTCTTTCTACATTATTTTCAGTACTGAAAGAGAATAGTGAATTATTATCTTCTTTCTTTGTTTTTCTTTTGGAGCTATTATTTTTTACTTTACTTTTCTGAATAAAAGATAATGGTTGTATCACTCTTTCTAATTTTCTTTTACTTTATTTTTGGTACTAAAAGAGAATGTTGTATTACTATTCTTCTTTCTCCTTTACATTTTGGTATTGCTACTTTACAAAATCTTGGAACATCCTTCTTCGTTATCGGAGTCGGAGTCTGAGTTTTCTCCTCCGGATATTTATTCTCTGAAGTAAGCTTCTTTGGTTGCACTATTATTCTTCTTGAAGAATTTTTTCTTCTTGTCCTAAGTCTTGTTCTTGTTTGGACATCTTGAAGTTATGTCTCTTTTCATGACATCCATAGCATATGATGTCCTTAAAGTTTGCTTGTTTTGGCCCCTTTGGTCTTGTGTCGATGTTGACTCATTTCTTGTGCAACCTGTGAAGAAGTTTTTGAGTGTTATTTACCATAAGGGCTAGATCCTCATTGGAGGACCTGTCGCTTGAGTCATCTTTGGAGTCTGTTTTGAAAGCCATTGTCTTCTTTTTCGTCTCCAATGGTTCGATGCATCTCATGGGTGATGAGGTTCCCATAGAGATCAATAGACATGGTGGATGATAGATCGGAGTTGGTGAGAATCGTCATTAGTGTGTCAAAACTCTTCGGAAGAGTCCTGAGCATTTTTCTCACAATTTCGATATTAGTAAAAACAACTCCTAGCCCCTTGAGCTCATTCACAATGTTGTTCAACCGAGTAAACATGGAATCCACGGACTCGTTTGTCGACATGGTGAATGTCTCGTATCATTGCTTAATCATGAGCAACTTTGCCTCTTTGACTTTAGTTGTGCCCTCGTATATTTCCTCGAGGGTGGTCCAAACCTTGTGAGCGGTGGTAAGATTGCTCACACAGTTGAACTCATTTAAAGATAAGCCGGCAAAGAGAGCATTTTTAGCACGGGCATTTAAGTGGAGTTTTCTTCTATCGTCATCAGAGTGACTTGCTGGATCATCCGGAGGAGTAAACCCAAACTTAACTATATCCCAAATATTAAGTCACATGGCCTCTAGAAATACTGACATGCGCATTTCTAATAAGGATAGTTAGTCCCATCAAAAATAGGTGCACGTCCGATATGATCGAGATGAAAACCCTCATTTGACGTCATCCTCTCTCTAGGTGGTGAAGCCTACTCAAGGAGAGACCAAGCTCTGATACCACGTGTAGGATCGAGGATGCCGACTAGAGGGGGGTGCATATGAGGCTTTAAAACTTTTCAATAAAAACAACTTTTGCAAATAAAGAGAACAAAAAAAAACAATTGCACAATATATTGCACAATTAAAAAGGAAGAGAAGACAAACACGAAGATTTATCCCGAGGTCTCGGAGACACTCCTGGTCTCCCCTACTCCTCGTTGAAGCACTCAAATGAATGAGTTTTGCTTCAATATCCACGAAGGATATTTCTCACTAGTGGTTGCTCCTTGTCCACTCCGAAAAGGCGAGCACCGATGCCTTTTACAATCACGCTGAGTCTCTTCAACAATCTCTGAAATGGAGAGATCAACAGCCACGCTACCAAACCATCTTGGTGAGGGCATTCACCAAAATTAATAAGTTGCAAGGTCTCTTCTAGACCTCTAACAATCACCGAGAAACTCTAAGTATGCAAATGATGCGAACAGAACACTTGGTGGATTACAAAACTCAAGACTTGATCAAAAGATCAAGATTTTATCTCTAAGAACAAATGCTCAAGTGTATATATAAGAATGAGGATGCTTGGTGTCTGAAACAATAGCTCAAAGTCTCTATTTATAGCACAAAAGAACAAAAGAGCCATTGTCAACGAGCTGAGAAAGAACAGTACACACTGACAGTCAGCATAGCATGCTGACAACCAGTATAGACCACGAGTAGAAACAAGCAAATCTCGGAGAAAACTCAGCTAGTCATTGTGGTCGTATATAGAAATAAAACAGCACATATTGACAGTCAGCAACACATGCTGATAGCCAGCATCCACAACCACAACTCGACAAAAATCACGGATAAAAATTTGCTAACCGTTTGTGGTCGCATATGGAAACAAACAGCTCATGCTGACAGTGAGCATCACATGCTGACAGTCAGCAATGACCACAAAAACCACCAATTAAATAAAACTCACAAAACAAACAGCTTGAGGTCGAAACTCATGCTGACAGTCAGCATAAGTCAAAAAATTACAGCTCGAAATACATGCTCTCTGGACAAATGGCAGTAACACAAACTAACATTCAGGCTGACTGTCAGCATGACATGCTGACTGTCAGCGTGGATAAAAATAGTCATAACTTTGGATCCAGAGATCCGATTGAAGTATTTTATAGATCATTTGAAAGATAATTTAAAGGGCTATATTTTTGTCAACAGAATAAAAACTCAGATTAGCCTAGATCTTTCTAGCAAATGCAAAAACACTTCTGCTGCCAAAAACTCATCTAAAAAACCAAATCAATTTAAAAACAAATCCAACTGAAAAGAATGAATGCAATGACTTAATAGTTTCTCGGTTTATACTGAAAATTGTAGAGAGAATTTACAACCCCTCTTTATAGTACGGTTGAAACTAAGAAACAAATTTTCTATAAACCGATCAACCTCCAAACACCGAGATCGGTAAAAATAAAAACTCATTTTACCTCAAGTCCTTTGCAACTTGAATCTCGTGACTTTGCATCTCATCTTTTAACTTGAGTTCACCTGGGTTCGTATAATTTCTATCTTGATCATCTTGCATATCTTTGCCAAAAGAACTCTGTATCAAATATCTCAAAATACAATTAGTTTGAAATGCTTGTTTTCATTAATCATCAAAATCAAACGTAAGAGCCTTGATGCAACAGTCCCGTCCTCCACAACGTTAAATTTTGACGGCCTTCCATTTTTTATTCTAAGTATTTCTTCCTAAATGAACTTATCCACAAGTTGCTTTTCCTTGATGCGATCTTGCAAACTAGGTCTCATCAACAACGTGGTTACTATTCCTTCGAGTGGTTGATCAATCAGTTCTATCTCTAGATGGATCAGATCCTTCATAATTTGTCCTGAAATCTCGATCATAGAGGCTTGATTGCTCCTTGATTTTCGGCTCAAGGCATCGGCGACAACGTTGGAAAATTTCAATTCTTCCAGTATCAATATCTTTTTATTTATAACTTAGATTGACAATCCGTTTGAACTGGTGGAATCGTAAAGTCAAAATGATCAAATCAACACAAACAGATTATCAATCAGAACTATATATCACAAGATATAACAATACATGATTTATCAACAAGAACTATATATCACAAGATATAATAATATATGATATCTTGTGATCATTTTGGTTTCATGTTTCCACTAGTTCATATAGATTATCAATCCAAATTATAGATCAAAAGATATCAATATCGAAAGAATTGAAATTTTCCTACATAAAACTTGGTTGGAGACACATCAGAGGTGGATATTGGAGACATGCTGGAGCCCTTGCCTATGTTGGAATTGTTGTCACCATTTGTAGCTTCTAGGCCCCTATAGAGTGTTTTAATAATTAATGACAACTACAAATGCTATACTAACGTTACCTGTCTAGTTGTATCAAAGAGAGTACTTAAAAGACAGGTCAATGAAAGGCAAAGAAAGAGCCTCATGATGAAGAAAGAGCATTGATCAAAAGGGCAAAGGTACGAAATAGGATCTTTTCCATTTTTACCGGTCTAAGGTGATTAGAGAAGAATTTTGACCGGATTTTAGAATAGTTGCCGTACTATTAAGAGGAGCATGTGGTGTATCACAATATACTTCATCTATGTGCCACAAATCTTAAAATCAACCTGCATTGCATACTAGAAGGTCATATTCCTCAAAATGCTTGTTTCAGCTCAGTTCAGCTCAGTCTGTCTCAGTCGGTCTGACCGTGAGTTAGACCGGTCTGACCGAATTATCGGACTAACCGTTTAAAATCTCGGACTGACCGAAGTTGTGTCTTTGCATATTGTATTTCTGTTTAAGGTCGGTCTGTCCGTAGTTATTTTGTCGGTCAGACTCCTGGAACCTCTTGATTTATCCTTCAGGAATTTTGAGCTATTACGGTCTGACCGTTTGTTATACCGGTCTGACCGTGAAATCGGTCTAACCGAGTTTTTGAACTGCGGTCTGACCGTTTGGCCGGTCTGTCCGTATATGTCGGCCTGATCGTATAAGGTGTCCAGAAACTATGTCGTCTCTGGACAGTTCACGGTCTGACCGAAATAGGCTCCGGTCTGACCGTATGTGTGCCTGACAAGGGCAGTTGAGCATTTATTGCGCCTGTTTAATGCCGTTGCAATTGCGGCGGTCTGACCGAGCTTGTGCCTGCGGTCTGACCGCCAGGTGATCTTTTTCTCCCAACGGCCTGTAACGGCTATATTAATTGTGGGGGGTATATATACTCCCATGCACGGCCCTGTTCAGGACTTTTGCATAATCTTGAGCATTGTCATCATCCTTGAGAGCCTAAGCTAGTTTCATACACTCTAGGTTTCAAATTCTCAAATTTGTGAGAGTGTGCATTTGAGATCTTCTAGTGCATTGCATTTAGATCATTGAATCAATCGTGTGGCACTAGAAGAAGGCAAAGTGATCATCACCGGCTTATTACTCTTGGAGTTTGCCGGCTCCTAGACGGCTAGGAGAAAGGTTTTGAAGAGCTCTTCAAGGAAGATTGTGAAGAAGCTTCAAAACGTCTTGTGAAAGGTTGAGCACGCCTTGCCGGAGCGGTAAAGTGCATCCTTAGTGAAATCGAGGTTTGGATAACTCATCACACTATTCCGGCTCAAGATCTAGGTCACTTCTCGAGAGAAGATTGGCTAGATAGAGGAGCGGTTAGAGATTTGAGTTTGCCTCAATGTGGATTAGGGGTGATCGGCAAATCACCGAGACCATGGGATATATCCTTGTGTTGAGATTGCTCATTGTTCATCTTGTGTTATTTAAATTGCTCTCATTTACTACAAATTGTTTGATTTATTGAAATTTGGTAAAATCGCCTATTCACCCCCCCTCTAGTCGATATCCTAGATCCTTTTCAATTGGTATCAGAGCAAGGACTCCTTTTTAGAGGATTTAACCATCCCGGAGTAGGATAAAGATGGCTAGTGAGGGTCGGATCAATATTGGTAAACCACCACTCTTTGATGGATCTAACTATACTTATTGAAAAACTAGGATGATGGTCTATCTTAAAGCCATGGGTGGAAAGATTTGGAAAGTGGTGGATGAGGGGTTTGCAATTCTTGATGATGATGACATGACCAACTTAGATAGAGATAATGCCTTAGCAAATGCTCAAGCCATGAATGTTCTTTATAGTGCTCTAAATCTAGGTGAATTTAATAAAATTTGTAAACTTGAAACGGCCCATGATATTTGGAGAAATCTTATGGATATTCATGAAGGAACCTCGATGGTCAAGGACGCTAAACTATTTATCCATAAGGGCCAATTTGAAAAGTTTTCCATGTTGCCCAATGAAGATGTATCGGAGATGTTTAACCGATTAAATAACATCGTAAATGAGTTAAAAGGGCTTGGTATGGATGTCACAAACGTGGAGTTTTGTCATAAGTTTCTTAGAGCTTTACCTTCAAAATATGATACAATTGTTACCTTACTTGTGCGTTCGAACTTGAAGAGTGTGACTCCGTTGGAAGTCTTGAGTGAGATTCTCACTCATGATATATTCAAGAAGTCTCAAGAAGAAGTGAAAGATGAGGCTTCCGACTCCAAGAAGAAGAACATTGCACTTAAAGCTCAAGTCTCCAAAAGGGAAGACAATGAAGAGGAAAGCGATGAGAGAGACACCGATGAGGAAATGGCTCTCTTCGTGAGAAAATTCAAGCAATTCATGAAGAAAAGATATCAAGGGAAATCTTTCAAGAAAGGACAAACATCCAAGAGGAACCCATTTGAAGAAAGAAGATGTTTTGAGTGCGGTGAAAAGGGTCACATCTCCACACAATGCAAAAATAAGGAAGAAGAAAAATCAATGAAGAAGAAGAAATACGAGAAGGAAGGAGAAAGCAAGAAAAAGGTTTTCAAGAAATATTATAAGAAGAAGGATGGGCAAGCTTACTTCATTGAGTGGGATTCGGATGCTTCAAGTTCCGATTCCGATGATGAGGATGAAGCGTCACCCAAAGGACTTGCCGGAGTAGCTATCAAGGAAGCTCCATCTCTATTCTCCACTCCTCATTGCCTCATGGCTAAAGGAGAATCAAAGGTATCTTGTGATGAAAATGAATATACTTATGATGACCTAGTTGAGATGATCACTGATTTTGATGACTATATGAGTAAGGAAAAAGAAAAATTCAAGGAATTGAAGAAGAGATACAAAGCTCTTCAAAATTCCTATGAGGAGCTAAACACATCTCATGAGAGTCTCAAAGAAACTCATGAGATGCTTAAGGAAGCTCATGACTCTCTAATTACTCATAAAGCCAACAAATCGAGTAATGACATAGGCATCACTTGCAATATGTTGAATGATTTGCCCATGATGTCTACTTCTAGCATTTCTACTTCTTGTGAAGACTTAAATGAATTCCCTACTAGACCTAAAATTGAAGATAATGTGCTTAGTCTTGAAAACAACGAACTTAAAGAAGAAATTGAAAAACTAACCAATGGCCTAGCAAAATGCTATGTAGGAGAATCAAAATTAAGACATCTTCTAGATAGTCAAAGATTTTCCTTAAGAAAAGAAGGACTAGGTTTCATTCCCAAAAAGGGTAAACATGTTTTTGTTCCAACTAAAACCGTTTTTGTGAAAGAAAAAGGATATTGTAACAAATGTAAAAGTTTAGGTCACATTGAAAAGAATTGCCATGCTAACAAAAGCATTTCATCCCCTATATTCAATTCTTGCTATGTATTGAAGAAAATGACAAATGGCGATATTAAAGCCAAATTTGTTGGAATCCCGATCATTGGTGCCAAAAAGAAAGCCATTTGGGTTCCAAAATCCTTGGTAACTAACCTCCAAGGACCCAAAAAGGTTTGGGTACCTAAAAGGACCTAACTTTGTTTTGTAGGTAAATTACAAGGCGGGAGGACAACATTGGGTGCTCGATAGTGGATGCACTCAACACATGACCGGTAATCACAACATGTTCTCCTCACTAAATAACAAAGGTGCGGAATATGACAAGATCACGTTTGGAGACAATAGCAAAGGAAAGGTAAAAGGTTTAGGTAAAATTGCTATCTCAAACGACCTCTCCATATCTAATGTATTGCTTGTTGAATCTCTAAACTTCAACCTCTTATCCGTAGCTCAACTTTGTGATCTTGGATTCATATGTGCATTTTATCCAAAAGAAGTAATTATCACTAGCATTGATGATAATAAGTTGATTTTCAAAGGTTTTAGACATGGCAACCTCTATTTAGTTGATTTTAATTCAAATGATACTAATCTTGGTACATGCTTGTTTACAAAATCTTCCAAAGGTTGGCTATGGCATAGAAGGCTTGGGCATGTTGGAATGAAACAACTAAATAGACTAGTTAAACATGATTTGGTTGTTGGTCTAAAAGATGTAAAGTTTGAAAAAGACAAATTATGTAGTGCTTGCCAAGCCGGAAAACAAGTTGCAAACTCACATCCAACTAAAAGCACAATGTCAACTTCGAGTCCACTTGAATTATTGCATATGGATTTATTTGGACCAACTTTTTTTGTGAGCATTGGTGGCAATAGTTATTGCCTTGTCGTTGTAGATGATTTTTCTAGATATACATGGATATTCTTTTTGCATGACAAGTCAATTGTGTTTAACACTTTCAAAAGCTTTGCTCAAAGGGCCGAAAATGAATTTAGCTTCAAGATCAAGAAAGTGAGAAGTGACAACGGCTCCGAATTCAAGAACACCAAGGTTGAAAATTGGTGTGATGATAAAGGCATCAAACATGAGTTTTCGGCCAAGTATACACCGGAGCAAAATGGAGTAGTCGAACGAAAGAACCGGACATTGATAGATATGGCAAGGTCTATGCTTTCGGAGTACAATGTTTCGGACACCTTTTGGGCCGAAGCAATCAACACCGCGTGCCATGCATCAAATCGTCTTTATTGTCATCGACTACTAAAGAAAACTCCTTATGAGCTTCTCATTGGAAGGAAGCCAAACATTTCCTACTTCCGTGTGTTTGGGTGTAAGTGCTATATCTTGCGGAAAGGTACACGCTTATCTAAATTTCAAAGTAAATGTGATGTAGGATTTTTGTTAGGATACTCATCAAATAGCAAAGCATATCGTGTCTACAACCAAAACTCCGGTTTGGTTGAGGAGACACATGATGTTGAATTTGATGAGACTAATGGCTCTCAAGAGGAGCAAGAAAATTTGGATGATGTAGGTGATGAAGGGTTGAGAGTGGCAATGAAGAACATGACCATTGGGGATGTCAAGCCGAAAGAAGATAGTGATCAAGATGAAGATCCATCCACTCATGCTATCCCCTCTTCATCAACTCCTCAACACGAAGATCAAATAGTTGAAGTGGTCAACGTGGAAGACTCCACTCAACAACAACCGGAAGCACCTTCTACTTCTACTTCACAAATCCAGGTTGACCATCCAAGAATTCATCACTCAATTTCCAAAGATCACCCCGTCGATCAAATTGTTGGTGACTTGTGTAAGGGTGTTCAAACTCGTTCACGTCTTGCTTCATTTTGTGAAAATTACTCTTTTGTTTCCTCCTTTGAGCCCACACTTGTAGATGAAGCTTTAAAAGATCCGGATTGGGTGAACGCTATGCATGAAGAATTAAACAACTTCACCCGCAACAATGTTTGGGAATTGGTAGAAGAACCAAATGCGGATGAGCATAATGTCATTGGAACCAAATGGATTTTCAAGAATAAACAAGATGCAAACGGAGTGGTAGTAAGAAACAAGGCAAGATTGGTGGCTCAAGGATACACTCAAGTTGAAGGTTTGGACTTCGGTGAAACCTTTGCTCCCGTAGCTAGACTTGAGGCTATTAGAATCTTACTTGCTTTTGCTTCATCTCATAATTTAAACTATATCAAATGGATGTCAAAAGTGCATTTTTAAATGGAAAAATTAATGAGTTAGTATTTGTTAAACAACCTCCCGGATTTGAGGATCCTACAAAGCCAAATCATGTGTATAAACTCTCCAAGGCTCTTTATGGTCTTAAACAAGCACCTCGTGCTTGGTATGAAAGACTTAGGGACTTTTTAATTTCAAAAGGCTTTAAAATTGGGAAAGTTGATACTACATTGTTTACTAAGAAAATTGGAAATGATTTCTTTGTATGTCAAATTTATGTTGATGACATCATATTTGGATCTACTAACCAAGATTTTTGCGAGGAATTTGGTGATATGATGTCCAGGGAATTTGAGATGTCTTTGATAGGTGAATTAAGTTTCTTTCTCGGATTACAAGTTAAACAACTCAAGGAAGGAACTTTCATTAGTCAAAACAAATATGTGAAGGATCTACTCAAGAAGTTCGGACTTGAAGAAGCAAAACCAATCAAGACACCAATGGCCACAAATGGTCACCTTGTCTCTGACGAAGGAGGTAAACCGGTAGACTCAAAGCTTTATAGATCCATGATTGGTAGTTTATTATATCTAACTGCTTCTAGGCCCGATATTATGTTTAGTGTTTGTATGTGTGCAAGATTTCAAGCCTCTCCTAAAGAAAGTCATTTAATGGCCGTTAAGCGCATTTTGAGATATCTAAAATATTCATCTAGCATAGGGTTGTGGTATCCTAAAGGTGCAAAATTCGAATTAATTGGATATTCTGATTCCGATTATGCGGGATGTAAAGTGGATAGAAAAAGCACCTTTGGCAGTTGTCAACTATTAGGAAGATCTTTAGTATCTTGGTCCTCTAAGAAACAAAACTCTGTAGCTTTATCAACCGCCGAAGCGGAATATGTTTCCGCGGGTAGTTGTTGTGCACAATTGCTTTGGATGAGGCAAACATTGTTGGATTATGGAATAAAATTTGAAAAAGTGCCTCTTTTGTGTGATAATGAGAGTGCGGTGAAAATAGCCACAAACCCAGTTCAACACTCTCGGACCAAGCATATAGATATCCGACACCACTTCCTTAGAGATCATGTTAGCAAAGGTGATGTGGTGGTGGATAATGTGAGAACCGAAGATCAATTAGCGGATATCTTCACTAAGCCCTTAGATGAAAGTCGTTTTTGCAAACTTCGAAATGAGCTTAACGTCATTGATATATCAAATGTGGCTTGAATTGTTGGACTCATATTGAATGTGCTTATAGTTTATCTTGGTTGCTTAAACTTCCTCTTTTAGAGCTTTTTAGGCTCCTTTATCGGCAATTGAGTGAAATGAACCAAAAACATGTTAAATTGTAAGAAAAATTCTTCCCCTTTGGTGATATTGCCTATATCTTTCTTGTGATTATCTTATAGTTATATATATATCTCTCTCAAAATGTCTTGAGCTTCAAATCAATCAAAATCTTCCAAGAAATTCAATCTTTCCAGCGGTCTGACCGAAACATATGCGGTCTGACCGAATGCATCTCCAGAGAGCATCTTAGATTCCTGCTTCCAGCGGTCTGACCGGTCTCTCTTCTACGGTCTGACCGAATTTTCATGACCAGAGACCTTTTAACCCGAATCTCTTGTCCTTTTTACTTTTCTTCCCCATCTCTGTCTCTTTCACGTGCGCCTCAATCCTTGGATTTTTCCTCTCCGGTCAAACCCTCGTCAAGCTCGGACAAACCGTGGTTCAGGATCTTCACCAAATCATGTCTTCACAGTATATTGCTCAGATTCTTCTTCGTTTTTCTGTTTCTCTTCTGTTCATCTTGTGAGTTAGGGCAAATGTAGTGAATCTTGGTTAAACTGTGCAAATTTCCTGAAATTGATTCATTACCCTGATGCAATGTGAAGTCTGTCTCAAAGTCCTCCCCGCTGTAGTCAACAAGATTGTACGAGCCACGATCCATCCGAAGAGTGGAAACCGAGAAGCGGTCCGGGATTACTACTGGAACTTCATCGACCACATCCTCCAAAGACATCGGATCAACATAGTCTCCTTCATTTTGAAGACTATTGAGGATGTCTCGGCGGCCACTCTGCCAAATCTCTACTATGCTCCATATATCATGTCGCTGCTGCTCCAGAAGACAAAGTTTCCTCGCAGGTCTTGCGACATCAGGCATCTCGGCTATAAGCCGTTCAGTGTCAACCCGCGTGTCTTAGCTCGAGGCCAAGGAGCACAGCATCAGCAGCAGCCGGCTCAGCCTATGCCTCCTCCTCCTCCACCTCAGGCTCAGCGGGCACCTCAGCCGAGCCAAGCCCCCGCCTGGTTTTCTCAGTTCCAGCAGCAGTTCCATCAGCCCATGATGGATCGGTTTGCTACTCTTCTCCAGGGGCTTGAGCTCACTCGTTCCGACTTGGCGGCCTAGCACGATCAGTTCCAGACATTCTCTTCCCGCCAGGATCAGTTCGAGCAGCGCTTCGACGCCTTCTCCACTCATTTCTACACTCGTTTCCCACGGACTCCTCCTCACTATCCTCCTGATGATGATGCTCCAGCTGATTCTTAGCTTGTTATGGCAATTGATGCCAAAGGGGGAGAGAGAAGAGAGTAGAAGAGTAGGAGAGAGATAATGAACAATGAACCTTAAATGTAAATGAAAACTCTTGGATGAAACTTGGATGAAAAATCTTTTGGTGTATAGAAGTTTTAATTTAACTTGCTTAGTTGGATATCTCTTTTATGATCTATGTGGATGTTATGTGGTTGTTATTTTTGTTGGATGACTCTTGTATGAGAAATGGTACTTCATGATATATGTGATATGCTTATAATAGTTACATATGACCTTGTGATCATGATATATGTGATATGCTTCCTATACACATGCTTGAACTCCACTAAAATGCCAAAATTCTCTTATTCATACATTTAGGGGGAGTGTCTTATTCTTCGATGCTTATTGTAAAAATACTCCTTATGCTTAAAACTCTTTCATCTACTCTTTATGTTGTCATCAATTACCAAAAAGGGGGAGATTGTAGCTTCTAGGCCCCTATAGAGTGTTTTAATAATTAATGACAACTACAAATGCTATACTAACGTTACCTGTCTAGTTGTATCAAAGAGAGTACTTAAAAGACAGGTCAATGAAAGGCAAAGAAAGAGCCTCATGATGAAGAAAGAGCATTGATCAAAAGGGCAAAGGTACGAAATAGGATCTTTTCCATTTTTACCGGTCTAAGGTGATTAGAGAAGAATTTTGACCGGATTTTAGAATAGTTGCCGTACTATTAAGAGGAGCATGTGGTGTATCACAATATACTTCATCTATGTGCCACAAATCTTAAAATCAACCTGCATTGCATACTAGAAGGTCATATTCCTCAAAATGCTTGTTTCAGCTCAGTTCAGCTCAGTCTGTCTCAGTCGGTCTGACCGTGAGTTAGACCGGTCTGACCGAATTATCGGACTAACCGTTTAAAATCTCGGACTGACCGAAGTTGTGTCTTTGCATATTGTATTTCTGTTTAAGGTCGGTCTGTCCGTAGTTATTTTGTCGGTCAGACTCCTGGAACCTCTTGATTTATCCTTCAGGAATTTTGAGCTATTACGGTCTGACCGTTTGTTATACCGGTCTGACCGTGAAATCGGTCTAACCGAGTTTTTGAACTGCGGTCTGACCGTTTGGCCGGTCTGTCCGTATATGTCGGCCTGACCGTATAAGGTGTCCAGAAACTATGTCGTCTCTGGACAGTTCACGGTCTGACCGAAATAGGCTCCGGTCTGACCGTATGTGTGCCTGACAAGGGCAGTTGAGCATTTATTGCGCCTGTTTAATGCCGTTGCAATTGCGGCGGTCTGACCGAGCTTGTGCCTGCGGTCTGACCGCCAGGTGATCTTTTTCTCCCAACGGCCTGTAACGGCTATATTAATTGTGGGGGGTATATATACTCATATGCACGGCCCTGTTCAGGACTTTTGCATAATCTTGAGCATTGTCATCATCCTTGAGAGCCTAAGCTAGTTTCATACACTCTAGGTTTCAAATTCTCAAATTTGTGAGAGTGTGCATTTGAGATCTTCTAGTGCATTGCATTTAGATCATTGAATCAATCGTGTGGCACTAGAAGAAGGCAAAGTGATCATCACCGGCTTGTTACTCTTGGAGTTTGCCGGCTCCTAGACGGCTAGGAGAAAGGTTTTGAAGAGCTCTTCAAGGAAGATTGTGAAGAAGCTTCAAAACGTCTTGTGAAAGGTTGAGCACGCCTTGCCGGAGCGGTAAAGTGCATCCTTAGTGAAATCGAGGTTTGGATAACTCATCACACTATTCCGGCTCAAGATCTAGGTCACTTCTCGAGAGAAGATTGGCTAGATAGAGGAGCGGTTAGAGATTTGAGTTTGCCTCAACGTGGATTAGGGGTGATCGGCAAATCACCGAGACCACGGGATATATCCTTGTGTTGAGATTGCTCATTGTTCATCTTGTGTTATTTAAATTGCTCTCATTTACTACAAATTGTTTGATTTATTGTAATTTGGTAAAATCGCCTATTCACCCCCCCCTCTAGTCGATATCCTAGATCCTTTTCACCATTGCCAAGCTCAGATGGACTCAATGACGCTTGGGCTTATTCAACGTGAAAATTGTAGGAACATCGACTCCTATAGAAGTAGATCAAAAGGAGAATGTAGGGTGAGATATATTGGATCTAGTCGGAAAACTCGCAAGCGAGGATGCTCATCAAAGTTGGGAGAATAGGAGGCATCGCATGTCTTCGTGAGGAGGAGAAAAGACAGACCATAACAAAAAACTGTCCTCGACAATTTTTTATTTCATAGTGAAAAGTGCTAGAAGGGGAGGTATGGTAGGAAAGGATATTTAAAGATGCTTGATCTCGTTGATATGGTTTGGAAGTGTCGCACCAATAGAAATGGAGGCCTCTTGAAAAAAAATCAAGATCCAGTGGAACCATTTCTTCTCAGCCGATTAGTTTGAACTTCTCTTCTCACACATCTCTTTGTTAGGAAACTTTTTACAGAAGATTCGCCCCTTAAATCTAATCTCAATCGTCAACGACTAATCTCACAGTTCTGAGGTGCCCGAATGGCACCTTAGTGGCATTTCCAGAATTTTCGGTTTTCTTAGGGTCATGTATTGATTTCCCTTTTTTTAAAAGTTGTTTTTTTATTGATTTTCCCTTGGTAGGTGTAACATTCTAGTTTTTGGTTATCTTTTCTGCTTGCGAGTCAGCATATCTTCTTTGGAATCCCTGATGTCTCAACTCTATTTTGATCTTAGGTGTGCCACTCACTACCTTAACCTAAAAAGTTGGCAGTTAAACTTCATCTCCCAGATCATTTTCACATTTCAGTCCAAAAGTATTCAGTTTAGCCCTTTTCAGAATTTTCAGAAAGCCCAAAAAGACTAAAAGTCTCAGATCATCTCCAAACTCAAATCTGATCAAATGGTTGTCTTCCTTTTTCTTTTCTGAACATTTTTCCCTTCTAGAAGAACTCAAAAATCTCAACCGAAACCCTAGTTTCAGCCCCGACAAAAAAAATCAAACCCTAATTACCCTATTTTACCCTGTTTTCGGTTTTTGTCGAAACCCTCATATCTTATCAGATTTTGCCATTTTCCCTGCTGGATGAGTCCAAGTATTTTGGTAACACTCATCTGCAAAGTCAGAATTCAAGTCAGCCCTCCAGATCTTCAGATTTGCAAATAGGCCAAAATTCCTGAACCTAACTCCTTGCAGATTAGTCCAAACCTTCGCAATTCAGTCCAAAGTCTCGCAGTTTAGTCCCTGGCTTCTTTTCTTCGACCACGACCAGAGCTCGCGTGCACGACCACGACCTGAGGACGTTCGACCGCAACTGTTACCGTTGCTGTGGACCACCGTAGCCTTCACCGCCGGCTAGATTCGCCGCCGCCAACGGCCGAATCCCATGTGTACCGCACGTGCTCATGCCACGCCAAGGAACGCCACCATGGCGACGACCGGAGACCGCAGCTTCACCGTTCGCGCGCGCGCGTGCTCCAGCAGCAGCAAAGCAACGCCACATTGCAGCCATGCCGAAGCTAGTGATCCCGTCGCCCTGCTCCAGCCGGATTTGCCGTGATTCCTCTCGCCTGGCACAGTCGTTGCCGCGTCCCAACGTCGTCTCGGTCCCGCCTCCGGTGTCAGTCATGCGCATCTGTTGGATTTTCCTTAACTCCCGAGAGCCCAGCCCTTCGCCTATATAAGCCCCCCCTCAACCACAGCATCTCTTCACACCACCCCTCAGCTGCAAGCACCAGAGAGCAACCGATTTTCCTTGCGCCGCCGTGAAGACCTTCTTCTCTGGCGAGCTGCTTTTGAGGCCACCGTCGCCAGCTTCACCCGCAGCTTCTCACTCCAATCCAAGGCCACCAGTGAGTTACTCTCATCCCCCTCTCCGTATCATATCATTTAATTGGCCCCCGGCGAACCTCAACGCCAGCAATCACCGAAAAAGCCCAAATCCCCTGTTTCCTCAATGCTGCCTGATTCGATCCAAATCAGCCCTTGTGCCAGTGGAGGAAATTGTTCACCACACTCCCTTTAGCAAGCCTACGAGTTTGGATTTCAAAATTGAGCCAAGATTGTGGCTTTCTCCAATTTGTGCGCCACCAGTGAACTGGTTCTCGTCGCCGAGCTTCTCCGGCCATCCCCCGACCAAATTGGCTTCACCAATAGTTCCCTCACCTCACCCTCTCACTCCCTGAGCAAGCAATCGGGTTCAAAGTCTCTGAATCGAAAACCCCCAATTTACATGTCGTCTTCTCCAGCGCCGGTAGCCGGAATTCCTCACCGGCCGATCTAGCTCCGGTCACTTGTCCCTTAGATAGATCCCAGTACCCTGAGCAATATTGTCTACTAGCTCGATTTCTGAATCGACCTGAATCAAGAGATATTCCAATGTCAAGATCACTGTCCAGTAGCACAGTTCATGTCCAGACCACCGTGTATACTCACCTGATTTGGCCACCCTTCGGCCACTTTCTGCCCTTGAGACTATTGAGTGTTTTGTTCCTATTGCCAAGGCCTAACCCCCAGACAAAGTTGTGCATCAATCGGTGCCCTAGGTCAAAAGTTATGCCATGCCCTAGTTTCTGGCCATGTCCAGCACTATGTCAGTGCATGTCCACCAGTGGCATTAGATGATTTAGACCTGTTTCACTTGAGCAATTGAAATGCCACCTTGTCCATTAGATTCCTGGAGTTGTACTCTACAATATTCCCTACTGTCACATCTCCAGAAAACAGACCTAAAACCAATTTAGGGCTATGTCAAGCCATGAGCTGAATGTCAACCCTTCGACATTCAAGTCCTTTTGAGCCCATCTCTTCGATCAATATCAAGTGACCTTGCCCAAACCTTTTCCCCTGCATGCATGATATGTTTACGTACTATTTTCTAGTACTTGTGTGCTTATGTAGTGCGTATGTGTTGTTTGTATCCGCCGTGGAACGAGACGTTGAAGGAACAGAAGAGATCTTCGATGATTCATCTGAGCAGCTAGACCCATCACTGCAAGGCAAGTCTCAAACCCTTGATCATATCTAGCCCAATATTTTGAGATGAAGTATGTTAACTGTTTTCAAGTATATGCATGCCTTAGATTCAAATAAGAGTTATGTTTCAATGAAATGATTAGATATGACCTAAATAATTGTAAAGCCCCTTTTGACATTAAACATTCATGCACCCTTGTTACTCTAGAAAATAATGCTTAGGCTATGCTATGCTCAAGATTATATGTTAAATATTGAATGATCACATATGAGAAAAGCATGTTCAAAACCCTTTTTGTGAAAGAAAAAGTGATTGGAATCGATAGTGAGGATGGTTTGATTGGATGGTGCTGTGTGCGCACTGGGAATGTGAAAGACTCCTCACGAAAGACTCCTCACTAAAGATTCATAAGGACTAGAATCTTGTGTTGTACTTCCATGCGGCATGAAAAACGTACCAACCACTTGCCCAGTTATGGGACGGGCGCAACTTAGTAGCTTTCTTTAGTATTAGCTTTTCCCTGCAATGGTTGTCGATCCGGTTTCTTGCGAGAGCTGGTGGGCCGCTGAAGGCCATGAGTGATGTGAGTTCAGAAAAATTATGAGAGGAAAAGGCGGAAAGAAGTTAGACGCCCTATGCCAAATTAAGTCGTGCGCGGCTGTAATCAAGAGAGGCTATGAGTCTTGCGAGAACATAGACCCAGGCTAGAAAGTAAGGTAGTGGGGAGGACCCACAACGGTACTTGAGACTTAACTGTCTATTTACCTGGCAGGGAATTGTTAATGCTAGGACTGTAAATTGTTGTGTCATCTCAGCCTTGTCACATGCGTAAAAGTCGCATGGAGAGGTACCGACTTGAAAGCTGAGTGATCGGTGGATTAAAGTGGTACACGTTTGCAAAGTTTAAAAAGTATCGGATACTCTGAGCTCCCAGGTCATGGAGTCTGCGCGCGGTGGATTCTATCCACGTCGATGCAGCACAAGTATCTTTGGGAAAGTCTTTCACAAAATCTGAGTAAAGTGGTGACTCATGAAAGACCACCACACACAACATTTTCTGAAAATCTAGCTTAGGATTCTAAAAGCCTCGCTTTTGATAATAAAGACCTTTCTTCAAAACTGTGTGTGAAAATCTACTCTATATACATATATAAAGCCAAAGAGCCATTCTTTGAGAAATTTCCCCCTCATCTATATGTACATGCATTTTTATTTGGGACTTGTTGAGCACCATGTGAACAATGTGCTCACCCTTGATTTTACAAACAAATTTAGAAGAAGGATTTATTGACCCTGAGTCATACAGACTTGAACCCAATAAGGAACAAGAAGAAGAAACTGAAGACCCAGCTTGTTAGAGGGTCACGTACCAAAGTGGAGTCCGATGTGGAGAGGCTCGTGCAACACCGCTGCTGCTGAAGAAGAAGACTGATGAAGTCCTTTTGCTTATTATTACTGTTTCATTTTGTGCCGACCCTTGTGTCGAAAACTCCTTAATTTTGTATCAACATTTAAGTGCGTCATTTTGGCACTAAATTATTGTAATGTTGGTCCCTGTGATCAGCACTTGTTTTTAATTACTCGCGTTTTTATATAATGCATCTTGTTGTTGTGAGCTGCAATGTGCCATTTCTGAGTGTAACCCACCTGGACGGTTGCCACCAGATTCTTCAAATGAGGATCCCACAGTAGGCTAGACCAAAAATCTACAAAAATTAAATAAAAACATTCTATCAGGCGGTGTGATAGGAGAAGACATTTTAGAGCTATCCGATTAGACTAGTTCTGGTCGGTCATACTTTCTTAAATTTATATGGAAGGTTTTTGATCTCATAAATGTGTGTTAATATTTTATATGGTTGTGATCCCGATGCTGGTGTAGAATATTTATTTTAAGACATATCAGGTACATATTAAGAACATGTATCATCTTCCTCGGTTTTGTGCTGTGGACCTGTGTTAACCTCCCAGATTTTTTTTAAAAAATTTTACACTTTTGCTTTCTGGTGTGCTAGATGGAGAATCCACAAAACAATTAAATAAAAAACCTTCTATCAAGAGGTATGATAGAAGGAGATATTTTAAAGCTATCTGATCTAGCTCAGGTGAGTCACACCATATCAAATTTATATAGAAGATTTTGTCTCCACAAATGTGTGTTAATATTTTATGCACGTGTGATCAAGGCAGTGGTGTACACTTATTTTATCCCGTATCAAAGAAATATTGAAAATGCACATCACCTTCTTGGGTTTCGAGCTACTGTTGTGGGGCCGTGGGGCAACCACCCAGGATTTTTTTTTTACATTTTTCCTGAGTAAGTTAGACTGAGAGTTGGCAAAAATTAAACAAAAAACTTTGTACTAAGAGGTGTGGTAGAAGAGGACATTTAAAGTTCTCTTAGACCTGCGCTAACAGACTCCCCAATGTAGGATCAAGGATGCCGACTAGAGAGGTGAATATGACACTTTTAAAATTTCTTTTCAATTAAACAATTTTAAAGAATAATTGAGAGACCTAAATTATACAATGAGGCTTAAAAGCAATTTAATCAACTAGTTGCATTCAATCAAATGAACTATTCAATAAGACATGCAACAATGGTAAATATAGTAATTATGTCAAGATGAATATAAAGTAAATATGAAATACGCAATTTGACACAATATTTTTACCGAGGTCTCGGAGACTCGCCCGGTCTCCCCTACTCCTCGTTGAAGTGCTCACTCGGAACCTCGCTTCTATATCCACGAAGGATATCTCACTAGGGTTGCTCCTTCTCCACCCCGGATAGGCGAGCACCACACCTTTCACAATCTTTTACCGGCCTCTCCGATAAATTTCAATTAGAGAGATCTCAGCTCTCCTCCGGCACCGTCTAGGCGAAGGCGATCGCCAAGAGTAACAAGCCGGACACGCTCACTTGAACAAATCGAGTGCTAGAAGCTCAAGAATACAAATGAGATGCTTAACACTCTAGCACTAGCATGCAAATGGTGATGGAAGTGCACTAAGCACTATTAGCTTCACACAATTGCTCTCTCTCTCAAATCATTCAAGATTTGGGCTCAATTCTAGCCTCTAAATGCAATAACACATATGCAACTCAATTGGCTAGGTTTTCAGCTGAAGAATGAAGTCTTTGAGCACCCAAAAATGAAGCCAAACACGAAGTATTTATAGCCTCAAAGAAAAACTAGCCGTTTGCAATAAACTGAACCAGATTTGTACAAGCCGGACATTGTCCGGCCACTTCAGACAGTATCTGATCAGTTCAACAAAAAACAGCAGTTGCAACGTGTCAGTTACCGTTGGG
Source organism: Pharus latifolius (assembly GCA_019359835.1). Classification (NCBI taxonomy): domain Eukaryota; kingdom Viridiplantae; phylum Streptophyta; class Magnoliopsida; order Poales; family Poaceae; genus Pharus; species Pharus latifolius. Next base: position 65,409,189 of record CM033326.1, on the reverse strand, counting down.
CGAAATTTGTGAAGGCCGGACGGATACTATTTGTCCGGACAAAAAGTCCGGACAAATGGATATGTCTCTGTTAACTCTCGGCTCAAATAACTTGTACAAGCCGGACAATGTCCGGTCATTTTGGACAAAGTCCGCCCATGACGGACAAATGCCCCGGACGAATGTATTTGTCTCTGTTTCATTTCTCGGCTCAAAAAATTTGTACAGGCCGGACAATGTCCGGCCATTTCGGACAAAGTCCGGCCACTTCGGACAAAGTCCGGCCACTTCGGACAGATAGCCCCGGACAGGTGCATTTGTCCGGCCACTGCACACTGACAGTAAAATAACCATAACTTTTGATCTAGAGATCCGATTGAGGTGATTTTTGACTTTTTAGAAAGATAACTCAGAGATCTACAATTTTGTCAACAGAAGAAGACCTAGAAAGGTCTCAAAATGTCTAGAAAACTCAGAAACTTTTCTACTATCAAAATGTTCAATCCAAAAATCATCTCAAATGCAATTTGGGGTATTTGCACATACGGATTTTGTCGTTTTCTCGCGGATGTGATTGCTGTCACTCAGCAACGACCACGACCACACAGGTCTGACATCCGATCAAAAACAGGTGGTCGATAGGGTTTGGTCGAGCGTACGCAAGTGAGCCGAAAACTGGTACGACCAGTCCGAACTCCTACGACCACACCCAAACCCTAAACATAAAATCGCCAAACAAGCAACATGACCACGACCACGTATCAACACTGATATGATCAGAATATGCAAATACGACCACGACCAGCTCTAGATAAATAAACCAATTTAAACAGCTGGCGATCACGACTAAGTGCAGTTTTCAAAACATTTAATCTAATGCACATGAACTACACTTAGATTCACTAGCAATGCAAGACACTAGTGCAAGATGATATGAATGCATCTGAGCTTCCGCACTAGATAGATTCAAGCTACTAGTTTTTGACCCCTCTTAATAGTACGGTCAAACTAGTAAAAAGAAACCTATCAACCCGGTCTGTCTCCAAACACCGAGACCGGTAAAACCCTAAGAAAACAATCCTTAATCTTGGATTTTACCTTAGGTGAAGTTCGACCTCGTGAAGTTCGACCGCTCGACGCTTGTCCCCGCAAGGCTCGACCTCGCTAAGCTTGACCTCGTGAAGCTCGACCGCTTGACACTTGTCCTCGCAAAGCTCGACCTTGCTAAGCTTGACCTCGCTCGAGATGTCTCATATCGACTTCATCCTCTTCACACCCTTGCTCGCTTTTATCCTGCAATCAAACTGAGACTACAATACGTACACTCAATGCACAACATTAGTCTTATATATAGGTTGTCATTAATCACCTCCAGAGAAACTACTCCACACAGGAGTTAGCTCAACGGTTTCTCTTTCAAATGACATGACAAACTATATTCAACGAGTAGCAAATGAGTATAAGATAAAATACAATCATATAGATCGTAGATGATAAACACATACGCACACGATCTATACTACTCATATTATGATATCAATCAACCTAGATGACCAAAGTGATGAGCTCCCCCTCAACATGTGCATCGATATAAAATTCACAACTGGAGTCATCAGTCTTAAGATTTAACATATTACATTTTGATCAATCAATCAGCACAAGCTTGATGCAACCACCGAGCTCCTCCTCTACATATGTATCAATATCAAACCCGCAACTGAGGAAACATCCAATTCAGGGTTTACCGATAATCAATTCAATTCACTTGTGCTAAATTAGGATTTATCTAATTTGTCATTTGATCATCAAAACTGACATCTTCAGATTAACTTTAATCACAATAGATTTATCCAAATCATCATTAATCATCAAAAACTAGATACTAAGATTTACCTAGATCCAACACCCAAAACACTGTTCCACCGGCTCATTTAGGCTACACCCCGCGATATGGGTTACGGTGGGCGCTCCAACAGCAGACGGATCCGGCGGGGAGTTGATACAGATCGGAGAGAGGATATCGAAATCTCAACATCCTCTCTCCGGTTGCTATCTTCAGGCCAGTCGACGCCGCCCCCAACTGTCGCCAGTTCGCGGGCGCGTTTGGCCGTTGAAGAGGCGACGTCTCCCATCGAAGGCCTGGCTCCGGTGCGTCGTCCCCGTCGGCGGCGTGGACCGGCCGGACGGTTGTTGCGCCGGAGGGGTAGCAGCGGCAGAGCGAGGCCACCAGCGACGAATCCTCCGCAAGAAGCTCTTCACCCGGGTGCCTTCCCACCATATCCGTCTTCCCCTGGGCCGGCGACGCAATACCCGTCAAGCCAGGGGTCGGCGTCCTCCGGCTGGTTGAGGTATGTGCCCCAATTGGGAACTTTGGTGTTTTGAAGTGTACGATTCACTGGGTTCTGGTAAAAATTAGGCACAGTACCTCAGATCTGTAAACCATTTTCTTTGTCTTGCTTGGTTGGGAGTTGATTGGTATCATTGCTTTGAACCTTAACTTTGTTGAGCTAGCTTTGTTGCGCTAGATAAAACTCCCATGGGTTGATGGTGTGCCAAATTATTTGTTGTGTGCAGAGGCAAAGTTTGCAACCTAATTTGTGTTGATCAAATTAATGTGAGTTAGTTTGATTTGTACAACTTGTCACTAATTATTGTCAGTGCTAGCCAATTCACGAACTGATGGTTAAGATTGTGTAAACTAATTGAGGTGAGAGATTTGGAACAATTTATGTCAAACAAGTTGCATGAACAAAGCACAGTTCAAATAATATTGCCAAGAGGAGATACTCCTGAACATCCCGTGCGTTTTTCGGCATTTGGTTGCACAGTGATGAAACATGCCAACTGATTTTTTACTCACAGGAACATCCCTGTAAATCTGTGTACTATTGCAATTGTAACCCATTTTCTCTCACAAGGGATTAAAAAATTTCCAAAACAGAGGCCACCATTCATTGCATAGCAGTACATAATCTGTAACTTGCATTTAGTTCAGGTGCAGGAAGTTTGCTTGAAGATTTACGCAGCAATGTGCATATAGGAGGCGCTGGTAGATCAAAGGTATAGAAATACAACACTCGACATAGGTACTAGTGCCTGATTTGATATTAGAAACTTGTGGATGTTTCAAATAGACAAGAAAGATTGAGTTCCATAATAACTGATAAGAATTTGCTGATCACCTAGTCATACAAGCATATATGCAGGCAGTACTACATGCATGTCAGAAGCTTGTGCCTTGCTCAATTCATGCATCAGTTTATGTAGTAAAGAATTATCTTGAATTGTATTTTTCGTTTGGGGCATTTTGTGCACATTCCAGTTCATGCGTAAGAGTTGGGGCAATTTGTTTTTTAAATGATATGCCTGTTTGCTATGCAGTAGTAGTAGCAGTAGTATAATAACAGAACCCACGATGAGATCATTGTTAATTGTCTACCGTGTTCGTGCAATGACCTTACTAGTTATCCTTTATTCTATATCATGTAAATGAGGTCTGGACCCAAATTGACATCATTTTTTGTTACTTCTAGTTTCATTTATGAATAAAGGTCATTTTAGCATATTGTGAGCCATGTTTACTAAAGATTTTATATATCTTTTCATTGGAACTTGACTTGTGTTTAGAGATCTCTAACTGTTCCCTAGTCGGATATAGTATGTATTAATGTAACCTAATATGTTAATTATTTCCTGAAAACTAGTTCGAGTGACTGCATTAATTATGTACTCCGATTTGTTGATTTCTCTTATTGCTAATCAATGCTGGTGTTCACCTCCTACATATGTTAACAATTTGATCCAAGGTTTGCAATGGAATTGTACTCAATGTGATGGGCCTAAACCTAGTGCTGGAGGAGCATCTTTAACAGTACCATACTTAACAGTACAAAAGATCATGAGTTACTTCTATAGGAATATCCTTAACCCACACTACAAACAAAGTACAGTATCTATCTTGTATCTATATCATATATGACTCTCTTCCTCCTAGTACTCAGTTTATCGCAGAACTATCTCTGTACTTTGCATTATTTGTTCCAAACTACTGCAACCATTAATTTACATATTTTTCCTTTCCAGTTCGACTGGGCATGACATGATCCAAATATGAGACATTGCATCAATAGATACATGAACCTAGATTGAAAGCGTGCCACACCCAACAATGGTGGCATCAATAGCTGTTGCCGATACTTGTATTTGAGTTCACAGTTCTCCATTGCATGTAGATGGCGTCTGAGCCGAGCAAAGCGATGGACTTGTTGGCTTGGGCGATAAAAGAGTTGGAGAGCATGGCTGCCGATCTGAAGAAACTTTGTAGTGACAACTTCAGCCAAAGCACCGATCTGTCCAGCATTGCGTTGAATAGGGTGCTTGTAGAGATCGACGCTATATCGACCTCCCTTGATGAAGTGGCACTGCAGTGCTCCGAAGGTATGAATGGTACTCAGGTTGTGGGCCCTGAGTACAATCCCCACGGAGATGTCAGCCCCGACCTATGCCTTCCTGTGGACTACGAGTCCCCCGACAATCGGATCGTTGACTTCCGGATGTATTGCGAGGAAGGCGGAGTAGAGTACGATAGTGACTGGTCTGCCAACCTGTAGCCCTTGTGTGGCAAGCATATTGCGAAATGCTGTTTATTTACATTACGACTGTTGTGTAGGGCATCTGGCCTTCTTTTGTAAACTGAGTTCTTGTTCGTACCTTAATTTTACTTCGGAGTCCATGCTATGTGCGCACCATCCATATTGCAGTTGTTCTGATCTAAACCCTATGTTGTTGTTGATTGCATTGAACAAATATACACTAAGCTCGCATGTTTGATCATTTATTCCCAGGTCTGTACAGATGGATCCCTTCGTGGCTAACCTTCTGGCGGGGAGGGGAGAGGATGGTTTCGATTGGGCTAGGACTGAGTTCACTCCCTTGGAGAGCCCAATTCCGGCGCAGGCAACGTAGACTCTGGATGATGCCGAGATAAGGACGAACAACCGACGTTCAAAGAACTTTTCTGAGCAGGAGGACAAGCTTCTCATGTCGGCTTGGCTGAATGTCAGCATTGACCCCGTGCAAGGTAACAATCAGAAGGGATCAAGCTATTGGACACGCATCCATGAATACTACCACAACGAGAAGACGTTCGACTCGGTACGTACACAGAACGCGTTGCAGCATAGGTGGCAGTCCATCCAAGAGTCTGTCAACAAATTCTGTGGTTGCTACGACCGCATACAACGCCGCAACCAAAGCGGGAAGACAGAGCGCGACAAGGTAATGTACCCCAACACTACCTAACCATTGTCATCCCTACGAAGGACCCTCTACGCAGCTGAGGAAAACCGTCCATTCAATTTCCTTCATTGTTGGGTTGAGCTTCGACTGCACCCAAAGTGGAGTGACAAGGTATCGCAAAAGAGGTAGAAGAGGTCTTCTGGAGCCAGCCCGGGGACCACTTCGGCGCCAACAGAGGCAACCCAGCCGGGCTTCGAGGGGGGGTCACTGGGGGCTTCGATGGGGGGTCCAAGTGATGAACTAGTTCGGCCTATAGGCCACAATAAGGCTAAGTCTCAGCTCCGACGAGGTTTGGAATAGTCATCTTCGGATAGCCCGTACATGAGTGCCATCCGAGACATGACACTGAGTAGGCAGGAGATAGAGAAGAAAAGGGACGATCGGTACTCCGAGATGATGGTGCACGAGAAGGAGAAGCTAGACTTGAAGAAGAAGGAGTATGAGGAGCGGATCATGTCAGTCGATTTGAGCAAGTGCTCTGAGTGGCAGAAAGAGTACTTCATGCGAAAGCAGAGGGAGATTGTGGGTAGAGACCGCGACAATGTGGACAACTGATGGCAATTGTGTGCTTTTATGTACTTTGCTTGTGTACTTTGCGTGTCTGCTTACGTACTATGCACCTACATTTCGACTCAACTTTTACGCCTGTTCAGTTCTATTTATGCAACGAACTATGATGTGTGCTTGTAGTAAAACATTTGGATGTCATATGATGTATGCTTTTATGAAGTCCAGAATGTAGTGCAATGATGTTTGTCCTTTAATACATGGTTGGATCATACAAGTGGTTGCAACCAGTGCATACCAACTAATCATTACATTGCATACATAAACCCTACTCAGCGTTGTGCAACTGCCACAAGTGCTCGACAAGGTCCTCCTGGAGCTGCCTGTGAGTCTCACGACTCCGTATGATACGATGGATGCGCACGAAGTCCTGCACGGCCGAAGTATGGTCATGGGACACATTGACGGTATCACCCATACCATCATAGTTATAATCGACGGAGCCGATGTCCCTCTCGTCTTCCACTATCATGTTGTGCAATATCACGCAAGCAGTCATTATGTCTCAAAGAGTTTCCTGGTCCCAATACCGCATGGGCTCTCTCACGATCGCGAATTGGGCCTGGAGCACCCCGAAAGCACGCTCTACATCCTTCCGAGCCGACTCTTGAGCTTACACAAAGAGCTTCCTCTTGTTCCCTTGGGGAAGTGGAATAGTCTTAACGAATGTTGCCCACTCGGGGTAAATCCCATCGGCAAGGTAGTACCCCATGTTGTAGTCGTGGCCGTTGATGCAATAATGCACCGTTGGCGACTTGTTTTCCGCAAGCTACGGAAATAGAGGAGAACGCTACAGGACATTAATATCGTTGTGAGATCCAGGTAGACCAAAGAAAGCATGCCAAATCCATAGATCGTACGATGCTATGGCTTCTAAGATGATGGTAGGCTTGCGGGCATGTCCGGTGAACATCCCCTGCCACGCCTTCGGGCAATTCTGCCACCTCCAGTGCATGCAATCTATACTCCCTAACATGCCTGGGAAACCTCTTTGCTCGCCAATGGCAAGCAATCTTCTTGTGTCCTCTTCAGTAGGTGCTCGAAGATACTCAGGCCCAAACACTTCATGTATAGCCTGAACAAATCGCTTCAAGCTCTCTATAGCAGTGCTCTCCGCTATACGCAAGTATTCTTTGATAGCGTCGGTGTTGCATCTAGGCCGTTATGCCTAACCCTAATTTTGATGATTAATGAAGACAAAGTGTTTCGGACTAATTGTGCTTTCAAGATTGATTGATACAGGGATCAGTTGGGAAGAAATACAAGATGATCAAGATGAACCCGACTTGGAGTGAAGCACAAGATGCAGAAGAGCAAAATACAAGACGAAAATCATGAAGATGCGAAAGACCTAAAGGTATTATGAGATTTTATTTTTACCGATCTCGGCGTTTGGAGATGATCGGTTAGGGAAATTATTTTCTAGTTTTAAATCGTACTATAAAGAGGGGTGGCGAAAGTCCTCTCTTTATCTCCAACACAAACCGAGAAAACCTAGGTCAATGCATTGCATCTTTTTGGTTGGATTTGGTTATTTGAAAAATCTGGTTTTTCAGTGAAGTTTTTGACAGTAGAAGAGTTTTTCAATTTTCTAGAAATATCTAGGAAGATCTAGCTTTTGCTTCTGTTGATAAAATTGTAGCCCTTGAAATTATCTTTCCAACGAGCTATTAAACACCTATTTTGGATTTCTGTATTTAAAGTTATCTCTGTTTTCGTTCATGCTGACTGTCAGTTTGCTAAACTGACTGTCAGTTTGAATGTCAGTTCGTGTTAACGGACAATTGTCCAGAGAGGGTGTATTTTGGGCTCAAAATTTTTGTACTAAACTGACTGTCAGTTTGTCCATACTGACTGTCAGTTGAGGTTTCGACCACAGTGCTTTTAACTGAGTTTCTATTTGGTTTTGGTCGAGTTTGTGGTCGAACTGACTGTCAGTTTGCATAACTGACTGTCAGTTGTGGGTTTCAGCTTTCCTTTTTCGACCACGAACGGCTAGCAAAGTTTATTCCGTAAATTTTGTCGGCCATTGTGCACTGAACTGACTGTCAGTTAGGCAAACTGACTGTCAGTTAGGCAAACTGACCGTCAGTTTGGGTTGCTGATTTTCAGCCCTAGCTCCAACGGTTCATTTGATTCTTGAGGCTATAAAAAGGGGCTTTGGGCATGAATTTTATATAACAAGCAGCAGCATTTCTTATACACTCTTGAGCTTTAGTTTTCCACTTAAAATCTTGGTCTTTTGATCAAGTCGAGTGTTTTCCGATCCACCGAGAGTTTCAGTTCTTTTGCATTTGCATTCACTTAGCTTCTCGGTGCGTGTTTGGAGGTCTAGAGAAGACCTCGCTGCCTGTTACTCTTGGTGAGCGCCCTCACCTAGAGGTTCGGAGGCGTGGCCGTTGATCTCTCTGTTCGGAGATTGTCGGAGAGGCTCGGCAAGTGTGTACAAGGCATCGGTGCTCGCCTTTCCGGAGTGGACAAGGAGCAACCACTAGTGATAATATCCTTTGTGGATATTGAGGCAAGACTCAAGTGATTTGAGTGCTTCAACGTGGATTAGTGGAGATTGGGCGAATCTCCGATACCTCGGTAAAAATCGTTGTGTTCGTTCTCTATCCATTGCTTATATTATTTGTTCTTGTTTTGTTCTTTATTTGTTTTAAGTTTTAAAGTTTTTAAAAGCCTCCTATTCACCTCCCTCTAGTCGGCATCCTTGATCCAACACGTGGTATCAAAGCGTGGTCTCTCGATTCATTAGGCTTTACCTCCTAGAGAGAGGATGTCGTCAAGTGGAGACTTTCTTCTTGGTCATACCGGTCGTGCGCCTATCTTTGATGGGACAAATTATCCTTATTGGAAAGTGCGCATGTCGGTATTCCTAGAAGCCATGGGGCTTGATGTATGGGATATTGTTAAACTCGGTTTTACTCCTTCGGATGATCCGGCAAGTCAGTCTGAGGACGACAGGAGAAAACTGCATTTAAATGCCAGTGCAAAAAATGCACTCTTTGCCGGTTTATCCTAGAATGAGTTCAACCGTGTGAGCAATCTCACGACTGCTCATAAGGTTTGGACTACCCTCGAAGAAATTTACGAGGGCACGACAAAGGTTAAAGAGGCAAAATTGCTAATGGTGAGGCAAAAATATAAGAATTCACCATGTCATCAACCGAGTCCGTAGATTCCATGTTCACTCGGTTAAATAACATTGTGAATGAACTCAAGGGTCTTGGTGTTGTTTTTACTGACCTTGAGCTTGTGAGAAAGATGCTTAGGGCATTACCTGAAAGCTTCGACACTTTGGTCACGGTTTTCACAAACTCTGATTTATCGACCACAACACCAACCGATCTTTATGGGAACCTCATCACCCATGAGATGCACAAGAAGGAGAAGAAGGAAGTGGCCGAACCCTCGGAGACGAAGAAGAAAGCTTTGGCTTTCAAAGCAAACTCAAGGAACGATTCAAGCGATTGCTCCTCCAACGAAGACCTTGCACTCATGGTAAAGAACACTCAAAAACTCCTTCAAAGGTTGCATAAGAAAGGTGTCAATATTGACACACGACAAAAGGGGCAAAAGCAAAACAACTTCAAGGACATCATTTGCTATGGATGTCATGAGAAGGGACACATAGCATCAAGATGTCCAAACAAGAACAAGGCGTGGAACAAGAAGAAGAAGTTCTTCAAGAAGAAAAATGAAGAAATCAAAGAAGCTTGCTTTGGAGAGTGGATGTCCGGAGGCGAGAGCTCCGACTCCGACTTCGACAACGAAAGAAGTTGCTCCAAGAAGATGGCCGGATTAGCTCTCGGCAACATCAACACCTCAACTAGTTCATCCATTTGCCTTATGACTAAAGGCGATGAAAAGGTACACATCGACGATCCTTCATATGATGATTTAATTGAAATGATAACCGAATTAAAGAATCTTATGAATGCATGCTCATAAAAGATGTTACAAATACCTCATCTAAGGTAGATGCTGCAACTTCATGTAATCTGGATGATTTTTCCTCTAGTAGTCATCATATTCCATGTGTTTCTAATGATAATATGTTAAATGAAAATAATGAACTTAAGGCACAAGTTGAAAAACTTGGAAAAGGCTTTGAAAACTGCTACAAAGGAAAAATATCTCTTGATCTAATCCTTAGTAAACAAAAATGTTCTTTTAGAAAAGAAGGATTGGGATATTTTCAAAAGAAAGGAAGGAAACAAAATTCTAAAACTATATTTATTAAAGCATGCAACACATTTTGTCATAAATGCCATGAAACCGGTCATTCACATGAAGCATGTCCCTTAATGACTCCTAATTACTTTGATACTTGCTACATGCTTCAAAAGTTGAGGAAAGGTTATGCTATTGCAAAGTATGTTGGTGCACCCATATTAAATAAAAAGAAGAAATCTATTTGGGTGCCCAAAGCTTTGATTGCTAACATTGAAGGACCCAAAAAGGTTTGGGTACCTAAAAGAACTTAATTCTTTGTATGCAGGTGAACTACAAGACTGGTGGGAGGCATTGGGTGCTCGATAGCGGATGCTCCGAACACATGACCGATAACAAGAAGTTGTTCACCTCAATAGAAGACAACTCAAGCGAGAACCAAAAGATTACCTTTGGCGACAATCGTCAAGGAAATGTTGTAGGCTTGGGTAAAATCGCAATATCAAATGATCTATCTATTTCAAATATTTTATTGGTCGAATCTCTGAATTTCAATTTGCTTTCCGTTACACAAATTTGCGATTTTGGTTTTAGTTGCACATTTTTCCCAAAAGAAGTTTTGGTTGAAAGTTTAAAAGATAAAACTTTGATCTTTAAAGGCTTTCGTTTTGGAAATCTTTATTTGGTTGTGTTGGGGGAAATCTCCACGCGGTCAAGTCCAGGTAAGTTCGTGATTGCCCGGGGACAGTGGCCTCCGGTGCCTGCCCCGGGCGCCGCCATTTGGCCCCCGGGACCGTGCCCCCCGGGCGTGTCCCGGGCGCCGCCATTTGGCCCCCCGGGACCGTGCCCCCCGGGCGTGTCCCGAGCGCCGCCATTTGGCCCCCGGGACCGTGCCCCCCGGGCCTGTCCCGGGCGCCGCCATTTGTCCCCCGGGACCGTGCCCCCCGGGCCTGTCCCGAGCGCCGCCATTTGGCCCCCGGGACCGTGCCCCCCGGGCGTGTCCTGAGCGCCGCCATTTGGCCCCCGGGACCGTGTCCCCCGGGCGTGTCCCGGGTGCCGCCATTTGGCCCCCGGGACCGTGCCCCCCGGGCGTGTCCCGGGCGCCGCCATTTGGCTCCCCGGGACCGTGCCCCCTGGGCGTGTCCCGGGCGCCGCCATTTGGCCCCCGGGACCGTGCCCCCCGGGCGTGTCCCGGGCGCCGCCATTTGGCCCCCCGGGACCGTGCCCCCCGGGCGTGTCCCGAGCGCCGCCATTTGGCCCCCGGGACCGTGCCCCCCGGGCGTGTCCCGGGCGCCGCCATTCGCCCGGGGACAGTGGCCGCCGGTGCCTGCCCCGGGCGCCGCCATTTGGCCCCCGAGACCGTGTCCCCCGGGCATGTCCCGGGCGCCGCCATTTGGCCCCCGGGACCGTGCCCCCCGGGCCTGTCCCGGGCGCCGCCATTTGCCCGGGGACAGTGGCCTCCGGTGCCTACCCCGGGCGCCGCCATTTGGCCCCCGGGACCGCGCCCCCCGGGACCGTGCCCCCCGGGCCTGTCCCGGGCGCCGCCATTTGCCCGGGGACAGTGGCCTCCGGTGCCTGCCCCGGGCGCCGCCATTTGGCCCCCGGGACCGTGCCCCCCGGGCATGTCCCGGGCGCCGCCATTTGCCCGAGGACAGTGGCCTCCGGTGCCTGCCCCGGGCGCCGCCATTTGGCCCCCGGGACCGTGCCCCCCGGGCATGTCCCGGGCGCCGCCGTTCGCCCGGGGACAGTGGCCGCCGGTGCCTGCCCCGGGCGCCGCCTTTTAGGTTCCCGGGACTCTGCTCTCCGGAAGGGGTCCCGGACGTCATCGCCCTCCTAAAAGGTAAAACCCCTGTTTGTTTATCACGTGCAGGTCACGCGAGGGACGCCTCGGGAATCAGCGACCACTTGTCAAGCATCCAAGACGTTTGACCGAGAGAAGGACGGTCTTACCCTTCAATCCGACGGTGGCTTCCGGGGTAGTTTAGGTTTTTTGCTTCTTTTTGGGGCTATAAATAGCCCTTGTACCCCTCTGTTGTAAGGATCAGCTCATTATCATTTGGAATAGCTAAACTCACAGACGTGCTCCGGAAGCCTCTCCCCCGGAGAGAGCCTCCCCAGCCGACTCCGGTCGGGAGCGCGTCGACAGGACTAGGGCCCCCACTGGGACCCGAACCTGTATAAATCCCCGTGTCTTTTCTTGTGTTTGTCCGGCAGGGGAGGACCGGTCGCTTGGTCAACCCGCGCTGCGTAATCTCCGCTAGGATCATCTTCAAAACCTGCCAGGGTATTCTTAATACCACGACAGTTGGCGCCGTCCGTGGAGACCCGTGACGAATCGCCATGGCTCCTCCGAGAACAAGGGCCCGCGCCCTTCCCGGTGACGCCGGTCCTGGCGACCTGGCGCCGCCCGTCCGGGACGCTGCTGTTCCGGCGCTTCCGTCCGGAGGCGTCCATTCCCAGGTACCGCCTCCCATCTTTCCTCTCAATCTAGGTGCCTCCACCTCCGGGTCACTCCCGGAGGCCGCGGGGACCCCGGCCGGGACAAGTTTCCCCCCAACGGGCCCTCCGGCTCCGCGGGACGCCCTGCTGGAGGCTCTCGTAGCGGGCCAGCTCCGCGCCCAGCGCTCTATGGACGAGCTCCTTAGTGTGTTGGCGCGGCCCTCGGCCCCCACATTTTCGCCACACCCGTATCCGGGGATCATGCCCCCGTTCATGGGATACCCAGCGGCCCCTCCGGCGTCAGGGGGGCTGTCTACCCCGTATGATCCCGCTGGGGGGTTCCCTCCCCCCGCGGGATATACTTCCGGACACTTCTCGGCACCCGGGCCTGTCCCGGTGCCGGGAGGCTATTTCATGCCCGGGCCCTCCGTGGCACCAGGGGGGTACCCCGTCCCCGGCCCGCTTCCGGGGCTGGGGGGTCATTTCATGCCGGGGGTTATTCCTACGCCGGGAGCCAGTCCCGCCCCTCGCGTTGCGTTTACCGCACCGGGGCCGGTCGACAGAGCAGCTCCCGTGCCTCAGCGAATTTCCCCCCGCATTGGCTCCCCAACCCCGGACGTCGCCGAGGGTGCTCACCCCCCACCGGTTCCGGATGTCGCAGGGGCTTCCCCCTTTCCGGTCCCGGTCGTTGCCACAGGGGCCCCCTCTTCGGATCCAAACGCCGCCCCGGGCGCCCCCTCCCCGGTTCCGGATGGTGCAGGGGCTCCCCCCTTTCCGGTCCCGGGGGCCGTCGCAGGGGGCTCCCCCCAGCAGACCCCGGTAGCTTCCAGGCCGGCTGCTACAGTGCAGGAGCTCCCTCCCCCGGCGAAGCAAGTCCGCTTCTCCCGGGGGGAGGTCGAGCGAATGCATTCTCCCAGCCGCGGGGAAGAGCTTCCCCCCGGTCGTTGTCGCAGGGAGCCTCGCTCTCGCACCGGTCGGGGGAAGAGACCCGCCGAAGAACCATCCTCCCCGGAGGGAAGCCCGGACGTCCGGGAAATCAGTCCCAGCCCGGAAGAGAAGCGTCGCCACCACCACTCTGGCGGCCCTCTTGGGCCGCTACCTGACTCGGATAACGAGGGGGCGTCCCCCGTTAAAGAAGACAGTGACTGGGGCTCCCCCCGGGAAGTGCAGGGGGTGAACCAGCCTCTGTGTCGAAGACTCCGCAGCATCCGATGGCCGCGGCCCTACCGTCCCCCGCACATCGAGCATTATAATGGCGAGGCGGACCCTTACGAGTTCGTGCAGATCTACTCCACAGCCATCTCCGCGGCGGGGGGGACGAGAGCGTCCAATGCAACGTCTTCCCCCTCTACCTTACCGGCATTGCCCGCTCCTGATTTTACAATCTGAAGGCGGGCTCCATCAAGTCTTTCTCGCAGCTGAAGCGGGAGTTCTGCGCCAACTTTCAGGGAAATTACGTACGTCCCCTGGATTCTTCACAGCTATACACAGTGCGCCAGAGGACCGGGGAGACCATCAGAAGCTTCTTCAAGCGCTTTGCCCAAGTAAAAAGCAAAGTGGCCCACGTCCCGGACTCTACAGTGATCGAAGCCTGCAAGAGTGGGATCCTCCCGGGGGAACTCCACCGAAGACTCTCTCGAAGCTGCCCCTCCTCCGCCGACGAGCTCTTCAACGTACTCGAAAAGTACGCTCGCGCGGAGGAAGACGACATCTGGAAGAAGACCCAGGGGGCTCCTGCCCCCGCCGAGCGGGGGGCCCGGGATCCCCCCAGGCGCCCCAGGCAGGGGGGCCGTAGCGAACCACGGCCTCGGGACACTTTTGTCCTCGAGGGCGGAGGCGGCTCGCGCGACCCCCCGAAGGGCAACCGCCCCTTTCCCAAGCCGAGAGGCCATGGGGGAGGACAGTCTTCGCGCGGCCGCGAAGGCCCCGCGGGGAGAAGCCGGGAAGGACTGTGGTGCAGCTTCCACGGGTCCAGTACCCACGCCACCCGAGATTGCCACCAGCTGCTGCAGCACTTCGCGGCGTTCCTCGACCAGCGCGGGCAGGGGGGGGGGGACTCCGGCCTCCTTGCCCCCTCGGCCAGCTGTTCCGGCCCTTCCCGCTCCCGCGGGGGGGCAGCAGGTGCAGGAGGGGGAGCCTTCAGAAGCTCTCCCCTTTCAAACTTCTCAGCGCCGCATCAACGTCATCGTAGGGGGGTCCGCCTCCGGGCGGGATTCCAAGCGCCAGCGCAAGGAGTACGCGCGAGAAGTTAAGGTAGTGGGGGTGCTACAAGCGTCCGTGCCGCCCAAGTGGTCGGACGTCCCCCTCACCTTTACGGCGGAAGACGCGCGAGGGGTTCGCTTCCCCCACGACGACGCGCTCATTGTCTCCGCGACAATCTACAACTGCCACTTGGCCCGCATCCTCGTGGACGGCGGAAGCTCCGCCGACGTCCTGTTCCTCAAAACCTTCAAGGAAATGCAGGTGGATGAGAAACTCCTGCAACCAGCGGCAGGGCCTCTGCAAGGGTTTGTCCCGGGGAAGGTGATCCACCCCGTGGGCAAGGTAGATCTCCCGATCACCTTCGGCACCCCGGAGAACTACCGGACCGAGCAAGTCCGCTTCGACGTAGTGGACCTCCCCTCCTCCTACAATGTGATTATGGGGAGGACTACGATCAATCGGCTGGGGGTTGCCACCCACCAAAACTACTTGTGCATGAAGATCCCCGGGCCGCATGGCGTGATCAACGTCCGGGGGGACCAAGACATGGCCCGTGCCCTATACGAGCGAGCTGCTGCCACAATAGGAAGCGTCAACCTGATCAAGGCGCCCGGGGGGGAGGCTCCCCCCCCGGATGTAGACGTCGCTGCGCCGTCCCCTGGGAGGCCCCTCCTCAAGCCGCGTCCGGAAGGGGGCCTCCGGAAGGTCCCGCTGTCCCCAGGCAGCGGGGACAAAACTGTCCAAATCGGGGCAGAGCTCCCCCAAGACCATGCAGCGCAACTCGCAGCCTTTCTGCGCGAAAACTCTGATGTTTTTGCGTGGAAGCCTTCGAACATGCGGGGCGTCGCCCGGGAGGTTATTGAACACAAGCTCGCGGTAACCCCCGGTTACCCCCCTATCAAGCAGAAGTTGAGAAAGCTCTCCTTCGAACGTCAAGAAGCCATCAAGACGGAGATAGCTCGGCTCCAAGAGGCGGGGTTCATCCGGGAAGTCTTGCACCCCGAGTGGCTCGCAAACCCCGTCCTCGTCAAGAAATGAAGTGGCAAGTGGCGCATGTGCGTGGACTTCACCGACCTTAACCGCGCCTGCCCCAAAGACAACTTCCCGCTCCCGCGGATCGACCAGCTCGTTGACTCCACCGCGGGGTGCGAGCTGATGAGCTTCCTAGACGCCTACTCGGGATACCATCAAGTCCGGATGGCGGAGGGGGACGAGGAAAAGACGAGTTTTATAACTCCCCTCGGAACCTTCTGCTACCGCCACATGCCCTTCGGGCTCAAAAATGCGGGAGCCACCTTCCAGCGCCTGATGACGCTGGTCTTCAAAGATCAAGTCGGCCGCAACGTCGAAGTCTACGTAGACGATGCGGTCGTCAAGAGCCCCCGTGCAGCCTCCCACATCGACGACCTCGCTGAGACCTTCCGCAACCTCCGCGCGTTCGGGCTCAAGCTCAACCCGGAGAAGTGCGCCTTCGGGGTGCGCGGGGGGAAGCTCCTGGGTTTCCTCGTGTCCCAGCGGGGCATTGAGGCAAACCCCGAGAAGATCCGGGCCTTCCTAGACATGCCCCCACCGCGCTCCGTCAAAGATGTCCAACGGCTCTTCGGCCGCCTGGCCGCGCTCAGTCGCTTCGTCTCCCGTTCGGGGGAGCGGGGCCTCCAGTTTTCAAGATCCTCCGAGGGCTCGAGGGGTTCCGCTGGACCCCCGAGGCCCAGGAAGCCTTCAACGACCTCAAGAAGTACCTCTCGAGCCCTCTAATGCTCGTGAGTCCGTCTCCGGAAGAGCCCTTGCTCCTCTACCTCGCCGCGACCCCCGTCGCCGTCAGCGCGGTTTTGGTGAAGGAGCAAGGGGGGCAGCAACGTCCCGTGTACTACGTCAGTGAAGCCCTCCAAGGGGCCAAGGCTCGGTACACGGAGATGGAGAAGATTTGCTACGCTCTCCTCATGGCGTCCCGGAAGCTCCGGCACTACTTCCTGGGGCACCCCATCACCGTTCCGTCGTCCCTCCCCCTGGGGGAGGTACTGCGGAATAAAGAAGCCACCGGCCGGATTGGGAAGTGGGGGGCCGAGCTAGCCCCCTTCTCCCTGTCCCTTACCGGCCGCTCCGCAATCAAGTCGCAGGTCCTCGCCGACTTCGTCGCAGAATGGACTCCCGCCTCTGGGTCCGGGGACGAAGATCTCCCTGTGCCGCCCCGACGCAGTGACCATTGGACCCTGCTGTTTGATGGGTCGCTGTGTCTCGCTGGGGCTGGCGCGGGGGTAGTCCTCCGGAGCCCCGAGGGGAAGGAGCTCGAGTACGCCGCACGGCTCGAGTTCCCCGCAACCAACAACGTCGCTGAATACGAGGCTCTGCTCCTCGGGATGCGCCTCGCGCACTCCCTGGGGATCCGGCACCTACTAGTGAAGGGAGACTCTCAGCTCGTTGTCTGCCAAATGGACAAGTCTTACCTGTGCCATGACGCAAATTTAAGTCTTTACTTGCAGGAAGTATGGAAGATGGAGAAACACTTCGACGGCCTTGAGGCCCGGCATATCCCGCGAAGGGAGAATGACCGGGCTGATGCCTTGGCCCGGGCGGCAAGCGCCCGGGAAACACTCCCCAAGGGGGCCTTCTTGGAAATAATCACGAAGCCCTCGGTGGCCTCCCCGGACGCAGGCCCTGAGCCTCCGGTCCCGGAGGTCACCGAGATCGTCCGGCCGTTGTCATGGATGGATCCCCTCATCTCCTTCATTAAGGGGGAGGGGGGGGACCCTCCCAACGAAACCGAGGCTAAGCGCCTCCGGGCCAAAGCCCGGGCATATCTCCTGCTGGAGGGAAGGCTCTACAGGCGGGGGGCTTCAGCCCTCCTGCGCTGCCTCCCCCGGTCGGAGGGACTTCAACTCCTGGAAGACATTCACGCGGGGAGCTGTGGTTCTCACCTAGCCCCGCGTGCCATCGCCGCCAAGGCCCTTCGGCAGGGCTTCTACTGGCCTACAGTCATGCGCAACACGCGGGACCTTGT
The DNA here is from genome assembly GCA_019359835.1 of Pharus latifolius. Lineage (NCBI taxonomy): Eukaryota > Viridiplantae > Streptophyta > Magnoliopsida > Poales > Poaceae > Pharus > Pharus latifolius. Next base: position 65,391,530 of record CM033326.1, on the reverse strand, counting down.
CTTCGCGTGCGAAGCATGCCAAAAGATGGCCAAGGGCTCGAATCTCCCCGCTGTAGCGCTGCGGACCATCCCCATCACTTGGCCCTTCGTGCGCTGGGGGATGGACCTCTTAAGGCCCTTCCCCCCAGCGCCCGGAGGATACAAGTATGCGGTAGTCGCGGTCGACTACTTTACAAAGTGGGTTGAGGCGGAGCCCTTGGCTAGCATCACCTCCCGGGCCGTTCAGCGGTTTTTCTGGAAAAACGTCGTTTGCCGTTTTGGTGTCCTCCGGGAAATCACCGTGGACAACGGGACCCAATTCGACTCGGCTTATTTCCGGGAATTCTGCGAAGGCCTGGGGATCGTTATCCACTTCGCCTCAGTGGCCCATCCTCAAAGCAACGGGGCCGTCGAGAGGGTCATTGGCGTAGTCCTACAGGGGTTACGCCGGAGACTCGAGCAAACCGCTTCCAAGCGGGGCGCGTGGGCAGAGGAGCTCCCTAGCATCCTCTGCTCGATGCGCACGACCCCGTCCCGGGCCACAGGGCGTGCTCCCTTCTCTCTGGTCTACGGGGCGGAGGCAGTCCTCCCCCCGGAGATCGGCTTCCGGTCGCTGTGGGTCGAGCTCCTGAACGGGGCCACGACCGCAGCCTACCGGGCCAACGAAGACAACCGGCGGCTGGAAATCGACCTCGTGGAGGAGGAACGCGACCGAGCGCTCCTCCGCCACGCCATCTACGAGCGCGAAATGTTGCGCGCATACAACCAGCGCGTGCGCGAAAGAGCTCTTCGCCTTGGGGACCTTGTCCTCAAGCGCGTCACGGACCCCCAAGCCCAGGGAAAACTCTCCCCCAAGTGGGAGGGCCCCTACAGGATCTCCGCTGTCCTAGGCTCGGGGGCCTACAAGCTCTCCAACCTTCAAGAGCAGGAGCTGAAGCACACCTGGAACTTGCGTTTACTTCGCAAGTTCTACGTCTAGCCTTACGGGCCTGTCCCCTCCCCCGGAGCGATCACGCCGGTGGGGGAGGAGGGACGCTGTAGCTTCCTTTTCCCCCCCCCCTTCGCGGTTTCGCAGGGGGGGGGCTTTGTATATTTTGTTAATAAATGCATAGCCTTTGTTCTTCAACTGTCTCATTGCAGGTCTTTCTCGTTACCGCCCCTAGCGGCGATGCCCTCCCCGCGAGGAAGCCCTCCCCGCGAGGATGCCCTCCCCGCGAGGAAGCCCTCCTTGTGAGGATGCCCTCCCCGCGAGGAAGTGGGCCAGCCCCAACAAGTCCCTACAACGGAGCCTGCACTCCCGTAGGGCGGCTTACGACCAGCCCTCGTGGACTGAGGGTGTAAGCGGCAACCCGGTCACAGTGGCCGTGGTAACGAGTCACTTTGGGAGACTAGTCCCCTGCCCAAACACTCAAGACCCGTCTTCGGGCACTTCCTCCTCCGGGAGTAGACGCTCTCCTCAGCGGGACGTCCAATGGCTTTCTGGATTATCTTCCTCCTCCGGGAGTCGACGTTATTCCCGGCTCCCCGTTCCCACGGCGACCGGAAGATCAGCCCCTTGCGGCTTGATCGGATCTATCTTCCTCCCCCGGGAGTCGACGTTATTCCCGGCTCCCCGTTCTCACGGCGACCGGAAGATCAGCCCCTTGCGGCTTGATTGGATCTATCTTCCTCCCCCGGGAGTCGACGTTATTCCCGGCTCCCCGTTCTTACGGCGACCGGACGAGAGTCTCCCAGGAAGCTCGCCTCTGGAAATCCCACCGGGTTCTCTTGGACATTCCTTCCGCCTAAGGCCTTATTCCCGGCTCCCCGTTCTCACGGCGACCGGATGATTATCCCCCGGAAGGTCTTCTCCTTGAAAACCTCGCTTTAAAATTTTCTAACTGAGAAAATATTTCTCCTACAGGTTACGCTCCCTCCGGGGACCCTGTTACCCCCACAGCGCGCGGAGGCCTCCTCCGGCCCGCTGTGGGCGGGGGGGACGGGGGGCCCCCGGGTCACCCACGAAGAAACTTAGCTCATCCTTGTTAAGATGAGTCGTCCAGACCATCCAAGAAGAAAATAAAGAGGCGCAATAAAAGGAAACAACAACAACGTGCTTTATTGATCAGTAAACCCGGAGGACATCTTCCCCCTCCGGTGGGTTTCGGAAATGATACAACCCGGGTCCTAACCCGGGGGATTTTCTACGAGCCTAAGGCCCCTACCCCTAAAGCTCCCGGAGGCGCTCCCTCAGCTCCCGGGCCAAGTCCCGGTACAGCGCCCGGACGCGACGCTGAGAGTCCCGAAGTACGTCTTCGGGCCAAAACTCGTACCCAGCCGGCGGAAGTATCCGGAGAGGAGGTATCATCTGGGCCTTCGGGCGCGGGGGAGTTAATTCAGCACGGCTGTTGTCAAAATTATCCAAGTGCCACTCCGGGCGCCATCTCAACCGGACAGGCTCCCGGGCAGTACCCCCGTCGCGCTCCCCGGAGACAAGGCTCAGCAAAATCAAAGCCGCTTGGGCGTCCCCCGGAGAGCCTCTCCCGGACCGTTGCCCAGGAGTAACCCCCCGGGAACCCTGGTAACATTTCATTGCAAAGACTTAGAAAAATTTCAAATATATTTCATTGCAAAATGTTTTTGTACAAGCGCCCGGGGCTTCTCCTAAGAAGCTACCGGAATCAAAATGTCTAACAAAATAAAAAGGGGTCCTAGCTAAAGACCCGGGGGAGGCTCATACTTTAGCATTGGGGTCCTCCCCCCGGGGAGCTTCCTCCGTGGCCGGGGCAGGGGCATCCGCGGCCGGAGGCGCCGGTGTCGGGAACCTCGTCCGGATGATCCGGTCGTAGAACCCCTCCGCCAGCAGCTCCACCTCCCGGCGGGTTGGCTCGAAGGCCTCCGGGAAGCTCCGGGGGATGCGCCCCCCGATCGCCCGGGCGCCAACACCCCGGTAGTCAACAAGCCCCGCGGCGGCCGCTATGACGGGGATCGCCCGGCCCCGTGCCCGGACGTCCGCAGCCTCCGGGATGGCGGAGACTTGTGCGTTAAGAAAACGCACAGCCTCCGCGAGGGTCGCCGGGGGCACCTCCGGGCCGCTTCCGGAGCCCAGGCTAACGCCTAGGCCTTCCAAGGCCGAGCGGATGGAGCGGCCCGCGTCCGACAGCGCCCGGACGCTGGAGCTCTCGAGCTCCCGGAGCGCCTTCTCCCGCACCTTGGCCTCCTCTCGGAGGCGGATGTAGGCGCCCTCCGAAAGGTGCACCTGCGCCCGGGCCCGGGACAGCTCATCAAGAGCTTCGTCCCGCTCCCGGAGGGCCGCCTCCCGCTGCTCCACGCAAGCCGCGGCCCGGCTCTCCGCCTCCTTGAGCAGCCGGGTGACCCGCTGCTCAAGTCCTCAGGTAACAGTCGCTACCTACAAAATACATAAAGAGTTAGAAAATTCTCAAGTGCAGGAAAAAAGCCGAGGTGTTGAGAGCTCGGCTTACCTGGGCTCCGAGGGACTCGAGCCCCTCAAAACGCTCGTGGAGCGTCCCTCCTGCTACAAAGGCCTGCACCTTCCGGTTGTGCAGGCCCTCCGCATAGCGGGCCACCTCCCCCGCGGGAAGTAGGGAGGTATCTTGCCCGGCCCTCCTGTCGCGGCCGGGAGAGGGCCCCCGGACCTCGGGATCCGGGAGCACGGCCGGCGTCGCCGGCGTCTTTGTCGACGAAGTTTCCTCCGAAGACGAAGACGAAGATTGGGCGGGGTTCTCCGCCCGAGGGGGGATCATCGGGCCTTTCCCCGCCCCAGGCCGGAGGGCCCCCGGAGCCTCCTGCTCCGGGGGGACCTCGAAGACTGAGGGGCTCCCCCCCTCCTCGTCAACTGGCCAGAGGCACGGAGGCGCCGCCTCCGAAAACCTCACCTCTAGCCTCTCCGGCGCCAATGCCGCCGGGAGAGGCGAGAGGAGCGTCACTCGAACTGGCAACGGGGCGTAGTCCGCGGAATCGGACCCCGCCCCGCCGGTAACAACCTCCTTCCCTCGGGCCTCGACGGGGGCCTCCGGGGGTGGAGGCGTCGCCTCTGCCCGGGCTGCCGCCCGGGCATGTTCGGCTCCGGGAGTCGCGTCCCGGGCCCTCACCGGCGTCGTCGTCGGGGCGGGGGTCTTTTGGACCCGGGGCCTTTTGGGCTCCGAGCCCCCGGCCGCATCCTTCCCCCGCTTATGAGACCCGGGGGTGGGAAGGGGCTTCCTCTCCGGAAGCCTGAGCCCGTAGGCCTCGGCCACCAGGTTCCGGGGAGGCCCCTCCCCCACGAGGTGCACGATGCGCTCGTGTTCGTCGGCGAAGTACCTCCCCAGGAGGTGCTCCGCCTTGTCCCTCGCCGCCGGGTACGGGCGCACTGCAAGAGGTAAAAAGTCAGTCGATTTCTCATAAAAAACTGCAAGTACAAAAATGCAGGGGCCTTACGCCGCGTCACCGGCTTGACCGGAGGCCGCTGCTCCGGGCCCATGCCGATCCCCCTTCCCCCGCGTGAGAAGGGGGAAAGCCGCAGGAGCGCCAGCTCCTCCGCGGCGTCCCGCATCGAGCGGGCCTTCTTCGTCAGCACCACCTTCCCGAGGAGCTCGAACTCCTCGTCCGTCCACACCGGCGGCTTCGGTGCGGATGATCGGCTGTAGGTGGGAGGCTCCGGGGCGTAGACCACCGCCTCGTCCCGGACCCGGAGGTAGAACCACCTCCGGAGCCAGTCCCCCCAGTGGTCCCGGGAGGCCGCCGCCGGGTAGTCCGCCACCCGGGAGGGCAGCATCTGGACCATCACCGAGCCGAAGGGGGACTTCGGTCCTCCCTTCACCAGGTGGGAGCTCCGCGCTGCCGGCTCGTAAAAGTACCGGAAGGCGCGGAGGGTGGGCTCCCGCCCGGTCACCGTCTCGTACAGTCAGATGAAAAGACCCATCCGGACGAGGGCGTTGGGGGTGAGGTGGTTGAGCGCCACCCTGTACTCCTTCAGGAACTCCCGGAGCATCGGGTGCACCGGGAGCCGGAGCCCTGCCTCGAGGAAGGCCTCAAAGGCCACAACCTCTCCGGGCCTGGGACGGGGGGCTCCGTCCTTCTTTAGGGGGACCCGGATGTCCCCCTCTTCAACGACGCCCTTCTTGACCAGGGACTCCGCGTCCGAGGCCGAGAACTCGGAGGCCCAGAGGAAATCCACGGGGATTTCCTCCGGGGGCACCTCCGTGGTCTTCGCTCGACCTTTGGGCGCCATTAGGTGAGTTATTTGTTTTTCGGTGGCTAAGTTTTCAGGTGGCTAAGTCAACAACTCCCGGACGCTCGCTACCAGAAAAGGCTACCGGAGAAGCTACCGGAAGAGCGCTACCGGGAGAGCTGAAGCTGGAGTTGAAGATTTGGAATGAGCTTCCGGGGCCCCCTAGGGCCCTATTTATAGAGGCTGGCCGTGATCTAGATGCGCGCCACGTGGCCCCCTCGGAGCAATCTGGACCACTGAAATTCAAACCGTGCGCGGGAAACGAAGGGACAGGCGCGTAAATCGAGACGCCGGTTCGAACCGCGCGTGCATTTATTGCGAAAACGGCGCGGCCATAAAGCGCCCGGCACAGAAACCGAAGCGTCGCCGGGGCTCCGGTGATTTTCGTCCGGAGTTTTCGTCTGGAGATTTTCCCGGTACCGTAACCATTCCCTCCGGGGGCTCAAGCTTCGTCCCCGGAGGGCATGGGGGGCTGCTGTTGGGGGAAATCTCCACGCGGTCAAGTCCAGGTAAGTTCGTGATTGCCCGGGGACAGTGGCCTCCGGTGCCTGCCCCGGGCGCCGCCATTTGGCCCCCGGGACCGTGCCCCCCGGGCGTGTCCCGGGCGCCGCCATTTGGCCCCCCGGGACCGTGCCCCCCGGGTGTGTCCCGAGCGCTGCCATTTGGCCGGGGACAGTGGCCTCCGGTGCCTGCCCCGGGCGCCGCCATTTGGCCCCCGGGACCGTGTCCCCCGGGCATGTCCCGGGCGCCGCCATTTGGCCCCCGGGACCGTGCCCCCCGGGCGTGTCCCGGGCGCAGCCATTTGGCCCCCCGGGACCGTGCCCCCCAGGCGTGTCCCGAGCGCCGCCATTTGGCCCCCGGGACCGTGCCCCCCGGGCGTGTCCCGGGCGCCGCCATTCGCCCGGGGACAGTGGCCGCCGGTGCCTGCCCCGGGCGCCGCCATTTGGCCCCCGGGACCGTGTCCGCCGGGCATGTCCCGGGCGCCACCATTTGGCCCCCGGGACCGTGCCCCCCGGGCCTGTCCCGGGCGCCGCCATTTGCCCGGGGACAGTGGCCTCCGGTGCCTACCCCGGGCGCCGCCATTTGGCCCCCGGGACCGCGCCCCCCGGGACCGTGCCCCCCGGGCCTGTCCCGGGCGCCGCCATTTGCCCGGGGACAGTGCCCTCCGGTGCCTGCCCCGGGCGCCGCCATTTGGCCCCCGGGACCGTGCCCCCCGGGCATGTCCCGGGCGCCGCCATTTGCCCGGGGACAGTGGCCTCCGGTGCCTGCCCCGGGCGCCGCCATTTGGCCCCCGGGACCGTGCCCCCCGGGCATGTCCCGGGAGCCGCCGTTCGCCCGGGGACAGTGGCCGCCGGTGCCTGCCCCGGGCGCCGCCTTTTAGGTTCCCGGGACTCTGCTCTCCGGAAGGGGTCCCGGACGTCATCGCCCTCCTAAAAGGTAAAACCCCTGTTTGTTTATCACGTGCAGGTCACGCGAGGGACGCCTCGGGAATCAGCAACCACCTGTCAAGCATCCAAGACGTTTGACCGGGAGAAGGACGGTCTTACCCTTCAATCCGACGGTGGCTTCCGGGGTAGTTTAGGTTTTTTGCTTCTTTTTGGGGCTATAAATAGCCCTTGTACCCCTCTGTTGTAAGGATCAGCTCATTATCATTTGGAATAGCTAAACTCACAGACGTGCTCCGGAAGCCTCTCCCCCGGAGAGAGCCTCCCCAGCCGACTCCGGTCGGGAGCGCGTCGACAGGACTAGGGCCCCCACTGGGACCCGAACCTGTATAAATCCCCGTGTCTTTTCTTGTGTTTGTCCGGCGGGGGAGGACCGGTCGCTCGGTCAACCCGCGCTGCATAATCTCCACTAGGATCATCTTCAAAACCTGTCGGGGTATTCTTAATACCACGACAGGTTGATTTTCATTCAAAAGATGCATCTCTTTCAACATGTCTTGTCTCTCAAACCTCAAAAGGTTGGCTATGGCATAGACGACTTGCACATGTTGGAATGCATCAATTGAGAAAACTTTTAAAACGTGATTTGGTTGTTGGCTTAAAGGATGTGAATTTTGAAAAGGACAAACCTTGTAGCGCTTGTCAAGCTGGCAAGCAAATAGCTACTTCACATCCAACTAAGCGCATTCTTTCGACTTGCAAACCTTTGGAACTCCTTCATATGGATTTATTTGGACCTTCCGAGTTCCAAAGTATTGGGGGTAGCAATTATGGTTTTGTGATTGTTGATGATTTTACTCGCTATACTTGGGTTTTCTTTATTTCCCAAAAATCTGAAACCCCCGATGTTTTCAAAAGTTTTGCAAAACGGGTTTCTACTGAATTCGAATTATCCATCAAGAAAATCCGTAGTGATCATGGTGGAGAGTTCGTTAATTCAACTCTATTTGATTTTTGTGACTCTCTTGGAATCAAACACGAATTTTCCACATCCTACACTCCACAGCAAAATGGAGTTGTTGAAAGGAAAAAATCGAACACTTATAGAAATGGCAAGGACTATGCTAAGTGAGTATGATACTCCTACTCGCTTCTGGGCTGAAGCCGTGCATACCGCTTGCTATTCTATAAACCGGCTTTATTTGCATCCTCTTCTAAATTTGACTCCTTATGAACTTCTAATTGGGCGTAAGCCAGATATTTCTTATTTCCGAGTCTTTGGATGCAAATGTTATATTCTTAAGAAAAGAAATTTTGGTGGTAAATTTCAAAGAAGAGTAGATGAAGGCTTTCTAGTCGGATACTCCACCACTAGCAAAGCTTATCGTGTTTTCAATAAAAATACAAGCTGTATTGAAGAATCTTGTGATATTGAATTTGATGAAACTAACGGCTCGCAAAAGGAGCAAGTCTCTCATGAAGTTTCAGGTGAAGATCTTCAAGAAGCAATGAAAAACATAACCATTGGAGACATCAAGCCAACAGAAGAAGATCAAGAAGAAGATGTCAACATTAAGAATGTTGATCAAAACGCATCATCTTCACATGTTGATCCTCCAGAACAAGATCAAAATGAAGCAGTACAAGATGAAGCACCAAGACAGCATCAAACGATCACCAAGGATCACCCTCTAGACCAAATATTGGGTGACGTCAGTAAGGGTGTTCAAACTCGATCTCGTATTGCTGCATTTTGTGAACATCATTCTTTTGTATCTTCTTTAGAACCCAAACATGTTAATGAAGCTTTAAATGATCCTGATTGGGTTAATGCCATGCATGAAGAACTTAACAACTTTGCTAGAAATGAAGTTTGGACTCTAGTTGAAAGACCCAAAGATCATAATGTTATTGGAACAAAATGAATTTTCAGAAATAAGCAAGATGAAAATAGAGTTGTAATTAGGAACAAAGCTCGTCTTGTTGCTCAAGGCTTCACTCAAGTCGAAGGTTTAGACTTTGGTGAAACTTTTGCACCGGTAGCAAGACTTGAAGCTATTCGCATTCTTCTTGCTTATGCATCATGCTTTAATATCAAACTTTTTCAAATGGATGTAAAAAGTGCATTCTTAAATGGTGAAATTTCTGAACTTGTGTTTGTCGAACAACCTCCCGGTTTTGAAGATTCTAAATTTCCAAACCATGTATTTAAATTGTCAAAAGCTCTCTATGGTCTCAAACAAGCTCCTCGTGCTTGGTATGAGCGACTTAGAGACTTTCTTTTATCAAAAGGTTTTAAAATTGGGAAGGTTGATACAACTCTCTTTACAAAGAAAATTGAAAAGGAATTCTTCATTTGTCTGATATATGTTGATGATATTATCTTTCGATCTACTAATGAACATTTCTGTCATGAGTTTGGAGAGATGATGTCTAGGGAGTTCGAGATGTCCATGATTGGTGAGCTGAGCTTCTTCCTCGGACTTCAAATCAAGCAACTCAAAAATGGCACGTTCGTGAGTCAAACAAAGTACGTGAAGGACCTGCTCAAGCGCTTTGGGATGGAAGACGCTAAGGCAATCAAAACTCCCATGGCGACCAATGGACATCTGGACATGGACAAAAGTGGCAAATCGGTTGATTCTAAATTGTATAGGTCTATGATTGGTAGTCTTTTATATCTTACTGCATCTAGGCCTGATATCATGTTTAGTGTGTGCTTATGTGCCAGATTTCAGTCTGATCCTAAGGAATGTCACTTAACTGCTCTTAAAAGAATCCTTAGGTATTTAAAATGTTATCCCAGTTTAGGACTTTGGTATCCTAAAGATGCAAATTTTGAATTAATTGGATATTCGGATTCAGATTATGCTGGGTGCAAGATTGATCGTAAAAGCACATCTGGTAGCTGTCAGCTGTTGGGGAGATCCTTATTATCATGGTCATCTAGGAAGCAAAATTCTGTAGCTCTCTCCACAGCTGAAGCTGAATACGTGTCTGCAGGCAGTTGTTGTGCTCAATTATTATGGATGAAGCAGACATTTTTGGATTATGGAATCATTTTTGAAAAAGTGCCACTCTTGTGTGATAATGAAAGTGCCATTAAAATTGCTAATAATCCTGTTCAACATTTTAGAACTAAGCATATTGAAATAAGGCACCATTTTATTAGAGATCATGTAGCAAAAGGTGATATTGATGTGAATTATGTTAGAACTGATATGCAACTAGCTGATATCTTCACCAAATCCTTAGATGAATCAAGATTCTGCTTTTTAAGGGGTGAACTGAACATTATTGATATATCAAATGCTAGTTGATGTGCTAAATGTGTTGTTTGTATAAAATAATATTATTTTATTCACTCTCTAGTCTTAGACTGCTTTTGGTCGAAATTGGCCAAACTGACAGTCAGTTCCTCTAACTGACAGTCAGTTCAGTAGTTAGGAGCCTGGTCTTAGTCTCTGGTCGAAGTCAATGTCATAACTGACAGTCAGTTTCACAAACTGACAGTCAGTTATGTGCATTTGATTTTGGTCGTAGCTCCTGGTCGTGTTCGAGTCCCAAACTGACTGTCAGTCTCATATACTGACTGTCAGTTTCAAAACTCAGTTCTGTGAACTTACTGTCAGTATGGTACACTGATTGTCAGTTCCATGTTTCTGAGTTTGGAACTGACTGTCAGTTTATCAAACTGACTGTCAGTTTGGGTCTCCAGAACCCTTAAAACCCTCGTTCTTTTTCTTGCCTCTTCATCTTTTCTCGCCGCCGTTTCTGTTTTTGTGCTCCCTCGCCGTCGCCATTTGCTCCACCTCCTCGCTGTGCCGCGCCGCCGCCTCCTTGCGCCTCCTCTCGTCGCCGGTGAACTTCTCACCGCCGGCGCCACCATCCTCGCCGGTCTCGACCTCGACGGTTTTTGCTCCTCTGTTCTCCGGTTTCTTCATCGACTCGGCCTCACCTCGTCGTAGATCTTTGGTGAGATCCTCCTCGTCATCCAGAGCCTCCTTCCTTCGGTGATCTTGGGAGTTGTTGCAGATCTCCGGCCGACGACCTCTTCTGTTTCGGCTGATCTGTTCGTCTTCCTGCTCAGGTCGTTTCGCCTCCTTCTCTTTTTGGTTCTTCATCGTGTCTAATCAGCCCGGTCCTTCGCGACGCGTGGCCCGACGGAAGAACGCAGCAAACAGCCAGCGTTCATCGGGTCAAACGTCCGAGACCCGGCCTTCGCCCCCGCCTGAGCGTGTCCCCGTGGATTATTCCCGGTGGCACGCTAGCCGCCTTCGCACGCTCCGCTCCACAAACCCGTATCTGTCGCCGCGTCCCACTGGTCGCGACGCATGCGAGGTCCTCACCTGCTACACCAACCTCCATTTAGACCTGTTTACCAGTGTCTATAGCCGCACGCCCATCTTCGCCCACATCTCTCTGTCGTGGGGGACGATCGCCTCTCGCACAGGCATCACCACCCTCGCAGATCTGTTTGGCACTGTAGGGATCCGCGACCTTGTCGCCGATTCCTCTTTGCATTGGGCTGAGGGGCCCATTCGCCAGTTTTATTCTACTGTCTTCGTTTCCCCTCAGCGCGACTTCATGACCTTCATGACGGGCCTCCAGGTCTACACCGTCACGAAGGAGCAGCTGGAGTCTGCGCTCGGACTGGTGCGTCCTCCTTCTGGTCGCCAGCTCCACACTCTCCCAGATCTTGAGCGTCGGGAGGTGGCCATGCTCTATTCTGGCCCCTTCCAGCTTCATCACATTGCTGGCCTGCGCCGCGATGTAGACCTAGCCCTACGGATCTTCCGTCTCACTCTGGTCCCCATGAGCGGAGATAGGGCTAGGATCACCTATCTGGCCCTCCATGTCCTGATTTCGATATTTCAGGAGGAGCCCTTCGACGTTGCTGATCTCATAATCAGTGAGATTCAGCACGTTCTTCTTTCCCCGCGCCGTCAGTTGATATACGCTCCGTATATCATGGCGGTGCTTCTGCATATCCGGATTGTGGATTCTGAGCTCCCACGGCCCCATCATCCTTTGCTCTTCTATCCTCCGGGCCAGGCTGATCGCCGGCTTGGTGCTCGCCCCACTGCAGCTGCTGGCCCTGGTTCTCCCGCATCAGATGATGATGCTGCGGGGGAGTCAGAGGACGAGGCTCCTGCTCAGGAGTCTTCTCCAGCTCCAGCTGCAGGGACTGGCACTGGATCGGCGTCATCTTCTTCTCAGCTTCAGGAGATTCTCCAGGTGCAGCAGCAGATCCTCAGCACCCAGGCGGAGCATCATCAGATGTTGCACCGCTTGCTTGCTCAGCAGGAGGAGATTCTGCGTCGCCTGCCTGCTCCCGGATCTTCGGTCCCTTGAAAGAGGGCCCGCTAGGCTGCGTCTTCTCCGAGCTCAGCTTCAGGATCTACTGATCCAGCTCCTGTTGCACCAGCTCCAGCTCCCGTTGCTGCTGATCCAGCCTTTGTAGCTCCAGCTCCTGTTGCAGCTGCGACTCCTCCGGCCTCCCCAGTTGTCGACCCGACTGCATCTCCAGCTGGCTCCGGAGATACGGCCGTCCTAGGGTTTTCTTCAGATGGTGAGCATTAGGCTCCATCTCTTGTATTGCCTCCCTTTTTGTGCTTGATGCTAAAGGGAGAGAAGTATTTTGGATATCATTAGAGTCTTTTGCTGTATTGAACAGATGTTTATTTTTATATATGGAGATGTCTTTGATTATCAGATATGTCTGTGTGTGATATGTTTATCTGATCAGCTCTGATACCTTGATTTATATATGATGATTTGGTTTCTGAGCTCTGATACCTTGATACATGTGATGTCTTGATTTTGAGATATGTATACTCTGATATGATTTAGTGATATTTGCATATCTGTGACTTAGTTATATATGAGATACCCTGATGTATATGTGTTGGTTTATGCTCTGATATGATGAGATGCATATGCTTAGGGTGAGTTATTGTTTATTTTATTGTTGAACACTTGTTGTCATCAATCATAAAAAAGGGGGAGATTGTTGCATCTAGGCCGTTATGCCTAACCCTAATTTTGATGATTAATGAAGACAAAGTGTTCCGGACTAATTGTACTTTCAAGATTGATTGATACAGGGATCAGTTGGGAAGAAATACAAGATGATCAAGATGAACCCGACTTGGAGTGAAGCACAAGATGCAGAAGAGCAAAATACAAGACGAAAATCATGAAGATGCGAAAGACCTAAGATATTATGAGATTTTATTTTTACCGATCTCGGCGTTTGGAGATGATCGGTTAGGGAAATTATTTTCTAGTTTTAAACCGTACTATAAAGAGGGGTGGCGAAAGTTCTCTCTTTATCTCCAACACAAACCAAGAAAATCTAGGTCAATGCATTGCATCTTTTTGGTTGGATTTGGTTATTTGAAAAATCTGGTTTTTCAGTTCAGTTTTTGATAGCAGAAGAGTTTTTCGATTTTCTAGAAAGATCTAGGAAGATCTAGCTTTTTCTTCTGTTGACAAAATTGTAGCCCTTGAAATTATCTTTCCAACGAGCTATTAAAAACCTATTTTGGATTTCTGGATTTAAAGTTATCTCTGTTTTTGTTCATGCTGACTGTCAGTTTGCTAAACTGACTGTCAGTTTGAATGTCAGTTCGTGTTAACTGACAATTGTCCAGAGAGGGTGTATTTTGGGCTCAAAATTTTTGTACTAAACTGACTGTCAGTTTGTCCATACTGGCTGTCAGTTGGGGTTTCGACCACAGTGCTTTTAACTGAGTTTCTATTTGGTTTTGGTCGAGTTTGTGGTCGAACTGACTGTCAGTTTGCATAACTGACTGTCAGTTGTGGGTTTCAGCTTTCCTTTTTCGACCACGAACGGCTAGCAAAGTTTATTCCGTAAATTTTGTCGGCCATTGTGCACTGAACTGACTGTCAGTTAGGCAAACTGACTGTCAGTTTGGGTTGCTGATTTTCAGCCCTAGCTCCAACGGTTCATTTGATTCTTGAGGCTATAAAAAGGGGCTTTGGGCATGAATTTTATATAACAAGCAGCAGCATTTCTTATACACTCTTGAGATTTAGTTTTCCACTTAAAATCTTGGTCTTTTGATCAAGTCGAGTGTTTTCCGATCCACCGAGAGTTTCAGTTCTTTTGCATTTGCATTCACTTAGCTTCTCGGTGCGTGTTTGGAGGTCTAGAGAAGACCTCGCTGCCTGTTACTCTTGGTGAGCGCCCTCACCTAGACGGTTCGGAGGTGTGGCCGTTGATCTCTCCGTTCGGAGATTGTCGGAGAGGCTCGGCAAGTGTGTACAAGGCATCGGTGCTCGCCTTTCCGGAGTGGACAAGGAGCAACCACTAGTGATAATATCCTTTGTGGATATTGAGGCAAGACTCAAGTGATTTGAGTGCTTCAGCGAGGATTAGTGGAGACTGGGCGAGTCTCCGATACCTCGGTAAAAATCGTTGTGTTCGTTCTCTATCCATTGCTTATATTATTTGTTCTTGATTTGTTCTTTATTTGTTTTAAGTTTTAAAGTTTTTAAAAGTTTCCTATTTACCCTCCCTCTAGTCGGCATCCTTGATCCAACAGTCGGGGGGAACACCGTATGCTAATATCCTTAAAGCCGCCGTGACCTTCTGCAACGACGACAACCCGAGGGTTCCAGCTGCGTTCCTCCTTTGTCTGAAATACGGGTCGTGCCGTTCAACGGCTTCCAAGATGTGCACAAAAAGGTTACGACGCATCCTAAACCTGCGCGATACAGCGGCCGACCATATCATACCAATAACACGGAAAATAAATTGCACTCGAACAACGTAAACTTCAAAGTCTTACCTCTGCCTGAAGTACCTTGGGCCGTACACCGGCTCGTCAGCAAAATAGTCCTTATGGAGCCTGGCGAAGCCGTCCTGCCTATCACGATTGACAACATTGTGGCCGAAAACGGAACCGCCACTGCGATCCGAACTCGTAGCTTCTAGCTCAGCCTGCCTAGCACATGCAACCGCCACAATGAAGTTGTCGTCGTCATTGGATGACCCGCCCCCACCGAGGCACAACGAGCGTAGCCCTCGGCGACGCATTGCGGACGGCCCGTATGGTGGTTCGTGAGCACTGTACAATGCTTGATGTAGAAATCATTTCCCAATCGGATGCATCAATTGAGACAACAAGAAAATTACATATTTAACTAACTTTAAACGATTCTGTGTGTCTGACATCTAAAGAGAACAGCTTGAAACATAGAACAGATGCATGCACAGTGTTTCGAACACATACATTCAGATTTCAGAACACCCAACAGAACACGTCGTCCGGAGCCAGCCCGCACCGCCGGTCCCCGCGCCGGTGCCATCCGTGGCCGCCGCTGTGTCGCGACAGCGGCTCCCCAATGTATCAACTCCCCGGCGCTGTTGGGCCCCTGCGCCACCGCTACCACTCGCCCCCGCTCCCCCCCACTGCCGGTCCCCCGCGCCGTCGCGACCCATGGCCGCCGCTCCCCTACACCGCTCCTCCCCAGCGCTGGCGCTCCCCCGCGCTGTTGGGCCCCCGGGCCGCCGCTACCATGCGCCGCCGCTCCCCCCCGTTGCCGGTCCCCCGCGCCGCTGCTACCCGTGCCCGCCGCTCCCCTACACCGCGGCTCCCCAGCGCTTGTGGTCCCCCGCGCTGCTGGGCCCCGGTGTGGCCGCCTCCCGTGGCCGCCCCCCCCCACAACACCGCTCCCCGCGCCACAGACCCCTGCACCGCCTGTGATGAAGCAAGCCTGCAACTCCGCTCCCACGCGCCAACAGACTTCCCAACGGTTATTTTTTAGGGTTAGAGATCTGATTTGGAGATTGCTGTTGGAGTAGGTTAAAATATAGAGATGGAATCTTTTTTGAGAGATATGTATATAGAGATATAGAGATCCAATTTTAGGTTTTGCTGTTGGAGAAGGTCAAGACACTTATTTTAAAATGTCTGAAATAAATATTGACAACACATGTCATCAGTTCTGAGCTATTGGGCCATGTGACAGCCGGCCACCCTAGATTTTCTTTCATTTTTTATGTTTTTGACCTTGAGTAGGCTAGACCGAGAATTGACAAAAATAAAATAGAAAACGTTATACCAAGAGGTGCGATAGGAGGGGATCTTTTAAAGTTGTCCGATCTAGCTCAGGTTGGTCACACCTTCTCAAGTTAGTATGTATGGTTTGTCCCCCATAAATGTGTTTTAATATTTTGAGTGAATTGTGGAGAACTTTTGCAGATGTAGTAAAATTTAATTTGGCATGCTCATAAACTTGTCTCCATGTAGTCATTTTGGTCCTTAAATTTCTCTACATTAATCAATTTTCATCTTATTAGTTAAGTATTAGAATTAAATGCAAAATTGGCATTTTTGCACCACATATTTTTATTCTTAAAATTTATAGTCTCTTTTATATTAAATCCTAAATTTATTTAAAATGATGTCATATTTTTACTCTCCATTTTAGCGTGCCATGTCACGATGAAACTGACATGGCATGCCACGTGGCATAATATCATACTGGAAAAATTGATATGACATTTCATGTTAATTTAAAAATATTATGTCATGAAATTATCTCATTTTTTATTAGTTTAACAAATAGATGGACCTAATGAAACGATCTGACAAGTTTTAAGAAATTGTAAAACTAAATTTCAAGTTTAGAGAACTAACTAAGACAACTGGATAAATTTAGGGATTGAAAGTCCAATTCACTCTAATATTTTTGTATTGATGTGTTCACTTTAGTGGTCTATGGCACTTATTTTAAGGCCCGTAGAGTAAACATTGAAATTTGGAACTAAACAATTATTATAATAAAAATATAATTAAATTGTGAATTTATAAAAATATTACTGAGTATCTCATTGACACATGGACTTTAGTCCCATATATCATACGCAAAACTAGTGACATTTTACTAAAATGACAAATTTGTAGTGGTATAGAGATAATAATTTCTATAATAATTTTTAAAATAATTCTACTTAGTGTAATCAGCTAGATAAGTTACAATTAGAAATATTAGATTAGTATAATTGTGTAAGTGGGAGAATAGAATGGAGATGAGTATTTATATTGTCCAAAATATCCGAGAAATGAGCGCAGTAAAAACAAACTAAATGTTGATAGCATTATTTTACACCACTTAAATTATAGAGATATGATAGATAATATAATGATACATGAACACTAAACATCACCATAAATCAACGCATAATAAGCATTCAAGCTTCCCCTCACATGCTACTATCCTAACTAAGCTTTCAATTTAGGACAGGTTGAGGTTCTTGCTTCTTCAGTACCAAACCAACATTCACAAATCACAACACAATTGCCCTGAAATTGGATAACATGATGATCATTTGTTTATGTATATGAGTTTGAACAATAAACAACATTTAAGCATCTTTACAATCAAATACTCTCATTTCTGATAATTGGTACAACATAATCCTACCAATAGTCACATTTGAATAAAACATTGACAAAGTAGGTGATGAAATAAAGAATGATTTGCAACAAAACATTTCTATCTACAAATGATAATCCTTGGAGCCACAAAATGGCTAGCTGCACAAATAGATAGCCATTATTGATTTCTTTTGTAGATAGAAGTGGATAAGCATAAACTATTCCAACATATACAACAAGATTTTTCTTTTGGGGGATATCATTAGATTTCTCCTTCAAAATTCCAAAACAAGAAGTACTAGCTGGTATTTACATGTCTTGTAGAGATGGCATACATGCCAATAGGTTGCTATAACCAATTAGTAAGTGCTATAACCAATTCTTCCCTCTCTCTCACAAAAAAAAAATGCAACTTTACATTTTTGTGGCATCTTTTACCATTTGTGCTTGACCATATGAATCCCCAATATCAATATTCTAGAATGATCCCACATGTTAATAACTCAATAAAATAATTGAACTCAAAGAAAATTGGATCAAAGAAACTAATTACTTATGTTTGAATACTAGAGGGGATTATTAGCTTCAATTTCAAATAGAGGTTGCACTAACGAAGATAGTAGAGGAAAACAGTCAGGTTTGATAAACATATGAACTACAACATATAACCACAATGAGTTCAAAAGCACAAATGATCAAGCAAATAGGTTTGATAAACATATAACTATCATTTCAAGAACTACACATAACACAAGCAATGATGACAGCATCACAGCCATGGCCATCAAGACTGAGCAGCATGCACAAGAAAGAGAGTATTTTCAGGAATTAAAAAAGGAGTGTTTAGTTGTGATTAGAACAACTAAGATTGTTGAAAATGTTGTCAGTAATGGAAAAGTAGTCCAAAGTCAAGGAACATAGTTAACTGAATTTGAAGGGTTATTAATTTATTGGAAATCACCTTACCCCTTGCAATGTAGGACAAACCAATCAGCTTTCTTCATCATCAGTTTGAGTTGCATCTTTCCTTGACCCCTTCATTGGATGTGGAGATTTCCCTTTGCACAGGAAAACTAAATAGTTGAGCAAATGAAGCTGATTGTGAATCCAAAATATCGATCAGAATCTTAAATATATACACATGGAGAAAAAAAAAGAAAAAAAAATAATCCTCCTACTATGATATGTCCAATGCAAATTGTAGGATCAAGGATGTCGATTAGAGGGGGTTGAATAGGAGGCTTTTAAAAACTTTAAATTAAAACAAATATTTGCAAATAAAGAGATCAAGAACAAACAATAATATGAGTAAGAGGAAGAGAGAACGAATAAACGATTTTTACCGAGGTATTGGAGACTCGCCCAGTCTTCCCTAATCCTCGTTGCAGCACTCAAATAAATTGAGTCTTGCTCCAATATCCACGAGGAATATTATCTACTAGTGGTTGCTTCTTGTCCACTCCGGAAAGACGAGCACCAATGCCTTTTACAATCCTGCCGAGTCTCTCCTACAATCTCCGAACGGAGAGATCAACAGCCACGCCTCCGAACCGTCTAGGTGAGGGCGCTCACCAAGAGTAATAGGCAGCAAGGTCTTCTCTAGACCTCCAAACAATCACCGAGAAACTAATAGAATGCAAATGATGCGAACAGAAAGCACTCGGTGGATCTGAAAAGCACTCAACTTGATCAAAAGATCAAGATTTTGTATAAGAAACTAACACTAGTACAGAAAAACTTTCTTCTATCGGTAAAAAATACCCTTCTACTATCGGTTTTTGTACCGATAGAGATAGACACGATAGAACAAGACATGTCATTTCCTATCGATAAATAACTGATAGAAGAACTTCACTATTCTAACGGCATCTTAGGAGAACACCGGTAGAAAACCCGTCGTAGTCTGACGTTTGTGAATGAGTTTACCGATAGAAAAAATATAGTACTCTCTCGGTTGTGAATGAGTTTAACGGCAGGAAAAGTACCACTCTTCTAACGGGTAATTACGAGTTTACCGACAGAAAAAACATTAGTACTCTCTCGGTTGGAAATGAATTTACCAATAGAAAAACAATTGTACTCTCTCGATTGTGTATGAGTTTACCGGCAGGAAAAGTTAAACTCTTCTAACGGTGAATTACGTGTGTACTGATAGAATAAAGTATAGTACTCTCTCGGTTGTGAAAGAGATTATCGATAGAAAAAATCATAGTACTCTCTCGGTTGTGTATGAGTTCACCGGCAGGAAAAGTCACACTCTTCTAACGGTTAATTACGAATGTACCGATAGAAAAAACGATAGTAGCCTCTCGGTTGTGGATGAATTTACCGATAGAAAAAGTGATAGTAGTCTCTCGGTTGTAAATGAATTTACCAATAGAAATACAGTACAGATGCAATACATTCACATATACAGTACATTCTTTACATTCACAATACATTACATTCACACATACAGTACATTCTTTACATTCACAATACAGTACATTCACATATACAGTACATATGCAATACAGTATTGATTGGATACACAATACAGTACAGATGCAAAGAAGGATAAATTCACATATACATTGAACAGATTGACACATTAGATAGTTATTCACATTTATTCACATATATATGGACAAATACAAATTGCAATCCAATGTGGATATTTATTCACATGTATATAAACAGTCTATGCACAGAGTACACGAAAAAGAGAAAATTGTCATGGTGGATGGTTGGGCGCAACTTCCTGCATGACATATTGAGCCCAGATTTGTCGAAGATCTCTAATCTTTGCATTTTCGTATTGGTCTTTCGACATGGCGATCTGCAAGCATGTGTGAATACTGAGTAACTAACTTCCTAATTTTGAACGTGACACCCAATTTTCAAATTTGAATTAGCTATCGATGCTTACCTGGGGGAATTGGGCAAAGTTTGTCTGCACTAGGTCGTACATGTAGCGCAGCACATAAAACCCGCATTCCCATGATTGCGACTGCTAATGGCACTGAGATAATTGCAAATGCGAAGACATGTTAGCTATTGTTTCCATAAACTAATTAAGCATAAACAAAAAGTCTCGTGAGTACCTCATATTCTTTTCAAGCTAGTAGGGAGCCCTGCGGTGCGGCATGCCTCCCTCCAGCGGACACATATTTATCAAAAGCCCTGCATTTCAGTTAGTATTGCCGGTTAATGTATTATCATTAGCTAGTGAAGTCAAAATTTAAATCAAACATATAAGTTACTTACGCCTCCATATTCCCCTTGACCACATATTCGATCGATAATCTGTCACGCATCGAATCGAGGTAGTACACCTCGTTCCTTGGCGGACAGATCACGATGAGGATCCAGTGGCCCCTGCATTGTACGTAAAAGAGGACCGCTAGCTCAAAGTATATCTCAGGTGTAACATACAAGATTGAGTTAAATTAGTACAAAATGCACTAACCTTTGGTGGTACGGCACCAGAATGAACTCCCTGTCCTGCTGCGCCATCAGCGCCTTGGATATGTACTGCTCAGCGTGCGCGGTGTCGTGCTCTAGCATCGTGAGGCTTATTTTCTCTGGGTCGAGGAAACCCACCTTGTCACACGAAGCCTTCGATGCTAGCCTGTACATGCACCTGCATGCAAAGGACGACATTAGTATTGCACAGAAAGTTACTACATTTCAAATGCACTACAACAACGCAGAGTTAGCAAACAGAGTTAGAAAACAGCAATACATAACATCAGCAAACTCACAGGACTCCAGTCCGTATGATAGACATATCGAGCTCCCGCCAGTTGTAGATGTCGAACAGATCCTCGTGTGCCACGGATATACTCCCAGGCTCAACGTGGAACTGCCCAGGCCTGTAGGGAACTAAGAAGTTCAGATTGCGCCGAGCTCGGTGTAGGTACCACTCGTGGAGGTCTCTGGTTGATCGATCCAATTTGCGCAAACCTGCCTCCGACATGAGTGGGAACCCATTCTTCAACCTCTCCGGCTGTCCCTTTCGCCCTTTGCCCTTGCCTTTTGCCGGGGACTGAGCGCATACCTTCGAAGGCAAGGGCGAGGTGATGGCGGCTTTCTTCCGAGATGAAGGCGTGGATGCGTTGGGTGGGGTCGAGGCCGTCTTTGATGTGTCCAGGTTCGCACGAGGTAGTGGATGCCCTTTTCTATCGGTATAAACAATAAAATACCGTGAGACCAATTTTTCCCAGAGTAATTTTTGAAGTGCCTGAGATTAAAGTATTGGATGCCCTTTTTCTATCGGTACAAACAACAAAATACCGTCAGACTAATGAATTTATTCTAACAGTAGAACATAATAATACCGATAGAATAAGTAAATTTTTCGCAGAGAAATTTTTGAAGTGCCTGAGAGACATTAAAGTAGTGGACACACATGACACATCTGTATTTACCGTTAGAACATGTGATGTTACGTGGCTGAAACAAAGCAAACTGGGTAATGCATGACACACATGACACTAGTTCTCACCTTCAAACAATCATATATACACACAATGTAACATCAAACAGATCGTGCTTGAAAGCTGCAGAATGATAAAGAAAGAGGGAAGATAGCCGGAAAATTGGAAAATTGACATAAAAACAAATTGTTCATTCATTGTTGTTTTATCACTTATAAAAAAAAATAAAAATCCAAAATGCTAGGTCAAGGGGTGGTCTTAGCCCTGGCTGCATGTAGAATAAAGTCAGTTTGACTTGCAGCCAGGACGCAGAACTCCTCTAGCGACAAGTTGTCCTTAGGATCAACTACTACCGCGTCGAGAAGGCCTGCGACCTCCCTCAACTTCGCTATGGTATCCCTCATTGTCAAACCGCAGCCAGTAATGGTAATATCTGCGGCTTGCTTCTCCTCGTGAAGATGCCTCGTCCTCGCCCTAGAATTGTCACCATCCATCTTTATGCGCTAAATGCGCCGGAGGAGATCGTCCAGTTCAAGCAGTAGCTAAGTGTGCTTGTCCGTAAGGAGCTTGTGCTCCTCCTGGAGGGCCCTCAGCTCGGCCTTGACTTTGCCAGTGTCTTCCACGGCTCCCCTTCCCTGTGCAAATCAACAAGTCAAGAATGTACTGAACATGGATTAACAATACAGAGGTAAACCCAGGAGATTTAGAGTTCTTACCGGGGAGGGCGAGGCTGATGATCCCATTGAGGATGCCATTGTGAAAGAGAAGATAAGGAGTCGAAGAGTTTGAGAATTGGAAAAACAACAAAATACCGTGACGCATGGCGAGGTACTTATAGAATTTCCAAGGCGACGCATGGCGACACAGTTGAGAATTCAAAGCGCCAGAGTATTGTTCTATCGGTACAAACAACAAAATACCGTTAGACAAATTAATTTTTTCTATCGGTACAAACAACAAAATACCGTGAGACTAACGAATTTATTCTAACGGTAAAACATAATAATATCGATAGAATAAGTAAAATTTTTGAAGTGCCTGCGACACATTAAAGTAGTGGATGCCCTTTTCTATCGGTACAAATAACAAAATACCGTCAAACAAATGGATTTTTAGAGAGCTTAATTTGAAGAAGCAAGAGGCTGAGGCTGCATTGCAAGAAAATTTGAAGGGAAGAATTAAGTACTTACAGGATAAAGGTACTACTGTACATGTTAGAACTCATGCTGTGGAGTAAAATTGAGATATGTTAATGCTGTGAACTAGCTTATCATTAAGTTCTAAAGAAAAATGTACTGCCTGATGTATTAATGATAAGTTCCTCACCTTGATGCAGAACTTGTGGGCTGTTTGCTTGGCATTTTTCCCTGAAATAGAAAATAATCATCAATGATTCTCAACCCATAATCCTTCTTCGTGATCATCTCGCAGATGCGTTGTTTCGTCGATATCTTCAGTAGGGATAGATTGAATGTCCTCTAAAAATGGAGGTATTTCATCGAATTGGTTATACTCCTCTTCGTCGACAACGTCTTCGACCCCAACAATATGTCTCTTGCTGTGGAGGACAACATGCAAGTTTGGATTGGCACAGTCAACGATGTAGAATACCTGTGTGGCTTGCTTTGCAAGGATGAATGGATCGTCTTGGTGTCCGACTCTATCAAGATCGATGAGAGTAAACCCGTAACTGTCAACTTGAACACCTCGAGGGATTTCGACCCATTGGCATCAAAACAGGGGAATCTTAAGTAATCCGTAATCGAGCTCCCATATTTCATCAATAGCACCGTAATATGAGTTCAGTGCCCTTACTGACCTGGCATCCTCGGAAATAGCAAACAGTGTCACTCCGCTACATTGCGTGCTACTCTTGACGTCTTGAGCTGTTGTGTAAAATGAATACCCATTGATGTCGTACCCCTGCCAAGTCTCTACAGTGAATCGTGGGCCTCTAGCCAACCATGTCACAGTTTCACTTATGGAGCCCTCGGCAGCTCGCGTGACTCTTTCTTGGATCCACCTAGCAAATTTCCTGTTATGTTCTCTGGTGACCCAAATCTCTGACTTCGAAGGATTCTGTGACCGTAACATTACCTTGTGCTCGTGTATGTATGGCTCGACCTCCGTCATGTGTTGTAAGACCCAAAAATGTGATTTTGCGTACACATCACGAGCGGGGACGATAGCTTTGAATCCAATCGTTCCGATGCTCTGAAGCCTACCCTCGTGTCGGGACCAAGGAGCGCCAATTGGGTCAACCCCGGCCATATAATCTGTGCAAAATTCAATCACCTCCTCGGCGGCATAACCTTCCATGATACTCCCCTCGGGTCGACGACGAGTCCTTACGTATCCCTTCAATACACCCATAAATCTCTCAAATGGATACATGTAGCGCAGGTACACGGGTCCACAAAACTTAATTTCTCTGATAAGGTGAACAATCAGATAGACCATAACATCAAAAAAGGATGGAGGGAAATACATCTCGAGCTGACAAAGATTTGTAACCACGTCGCATTGCAAAGCGTCCAGTCCATCCGAATCAATTATCTACGAGGACACAGTTGCACCAAATATTCATATTAGAAAAATCTTCTAATTAAGCTCCACAAATGGAGGTAATGAACTTATAGTAAGAGTGCACGTACTTACCTTGCAAGATATTGTGTTGAAGAAATAACAAAGGTTTGTGATTGTCTCTCTGACTTTAACTAGGAGAATGCCTCTGATAGCAATGGGAAGCATTTGTGACATCAACACATGATAGTCATGGGACTTCGTGCCAACCAGTCTTAGGTCCTTCATGGACACAAGTTTTTTCAAGTTCGCGGAGTACCCACATGGAACTTTAACACCGTGCAAGCACCGACAGAGTTCTGTTTTTTCGCTCTTGGACAACGTATAGCAGGCCAGGGGGAGGTATGTACGCTTTCCCTTCTCTAAAGGTGCAAGCTCAGTCCTTATCCCCATTTCCACCATGTCACGACGAGCTTTCACACCATCCTTTGTCTTTCCCGGAATGTTCAACAACAAACCAATCAAACTGTCACAGACATTTTTCTCTACATGCATGACGTCAATGCAATGTCGAACTTGTAAGTACTCCCAGTACGGTAGATCCCAAAGAATCGATCTCTTCTTCCAAACTTTTTTTCTCGAGGTTTAGAATACTTACCGAACTCAGCTTTGATGTCCTTCACGCGCGAGTAAATCTCCTTTCCGGTCAGAAACACTGGAGCTGATCCCTTCTCAGGCTTCCTGTTAAATGATTTCCTCTTCTTACGGTATGTGTGATGCACCGGAAGAAACCTGCGGTGACCCATGTACACTGTTTTCCAGCAGTTTCGCAGCCACATGCTCTCAGTTTCATCTAGGCAAATAGGGCAAGCCTTGGTTCCTTTCGTACTATACCCCGACAAATTGCCATAGGCCAAAAAATCATTTATGGTGCAAAATATCAGGGCCCGCAAGATAAAATTATCTTTCTTGTATGCATCCCACACCTGCACCCCCTCGCTCCACAATTTCTGTAAGTCCTCGATTAAAGGCGCTAGAAACACGTCAATATCATTTCTGGGTTGTCTGGGTCCTGAGATTAGTAACGCCATCATGATGTACTTGCGCTTCATGCATAACCAAGGAGGAAGATTGTAGATGCATAAAAGAACCGGCCAAGTGCTATGCCGACTGCTCATATTACCATGTGGGTTCATACCATCTGTACTCAGCCCGAACCTTATATTCCTAAGTTCGCCGCCGAACTCAGCAAATGCTCTGCTGATGTTTCTCCATTGAATAGAATCAGCTGGGTGTCTCAGTTTTCCGTCTTGTTTCCGGGCTTCAGCATGCCAACGCAAGTGCTTCGCGACTTTTGGATTTACAAACAGCCGCTTCAATCTAGGTATCACAGGCAAGTACCACACAGTTTTCACCGGAGGTCCTTTCTTTACCTCGTGATGTTCACTGTCAATCCGGTCCCTACGCGTATACCTCGATGCGCCGCATCTTGGACAAACATGCAAACTGGAGTACTCGTTATGGTACAACACACAATCATTTGGGCATGCGTGTATTCTTTCGATTTCCATTCCCAACGGACACAACAGTTTTTTGGATTGGTAAGTAGATCTTGGCAACTCATTTCCCTCTGGAAGCATGTCCACCAGAAGATCTAATAGTGCCGTGAAACTCTTATCACTCCAACCGTTGCCTGCCTTCAAATTATATAATCTCAGCACAGAAGACAGTTTTGTAAATGTTGCACATCCAGGGAACAGAGGCTTCTCAGAGTTAGCAATCAGTTTCTCAAATTCACAGAAGTCATTTTCATTGTAATCTTCCTCTACATCATGTAACATCTCATCTAGATTGTCATCATCATCATCTACGTGTACATCGGAATGAACATTATCAAAATTCGGATGATCATCGATATTATTGCAATCCACATCCGAGTCCTGCTAATTGGTAGTAGTGGTGCTTGTTTCCTCAAAATCTTCGCCATGCCATATCCAACGGGTGTATCGTGCGTTAAAACCACGATGAATCAAATGACTCTTAATTTGATCAGAGTTGCTAAACCTCTTCAAGTTCATACAATCTGTACAAGGACAAAGCATATTTTTCTCTCCCTTCCTCTCCTTTTGTTGCTCAGCAAATTTAATAAACTCATTCACACCATCCAAATATTCAAGAGTAGTACGTTTTATTCCATACATCCAATATTTCGTATCCATCTACAATTAACAAAATTTAATGAGTCAGCCATGCATGAAACCTGCCCGATTAAGTTATGTATATGTACATGTACAGCCTCTTACAACTGATGTGTTAAACCCTAGCCTGACGAAATTAACACTAATCAACCTAGCTAACTACACAATACAAGCTAGTGAGCTCCTAAAACATGAAGAATTTCCAGCTAGCTAGCTCCCAAGCTTGGAGCTACAAACTTGGAACTATACAATACAGCTAGCTTGCAAGTAGAGAGGGAGGGAGATCTAGAGGGAGAGAGAGATAAGTGATGACAATTAAGCATACCTTAAAGAGAGGGGTGCAATCAACTTCCCTCCAGCTTGCCCTGATCACCCTAGCAGTGTAGCTGCGAGCGTGGAACTTTCATCACAAACAGAGGGACACAGAGTGCAACAGAACAAAAAAGCAGCTCAGCAATGGTGGAGTGGGGTTTTACTTATACTGGACCTTTTTCTAACGGTAAATACATGAAATAACCGTTAGACTAAGTAAGGTAATTTTGTGCTCACATATTCTATCGGTAAAAATACACATATACCGTTAGAGAATGTACATTGCTGAGCAGGTACAGGTCTTGTTCTATCGGTAAATATGTGTATTTACCGTTAGATGATGCATGACTGAACAAATACATGTGTTGTTCTATTGATAAATATGTGTATTTACCGTTAGAGGAGGTACTAGTACCAAACTGGGTATTGCATGACACACATGACACCAGTTCTCACATCCAAAGAATCATATCTAAACACAATGTAACATCAAACAGATCTTAACTAGAAGATAAAGTAATATTTCAAGAAATGCTAAGTTGTAGATTAACTAGGAGACACAAAAATACTTTTTTTAGGTACTTGGTACTTCATCTTGCCAAAGAAATTACACATGCCAGTTCACAAATTTAGGTACAAACATACACATGCCAGTTCACCAATACAAATTCAGGTACAAACATACACATGCCAGTTCACAAATTCAAGTGCATGTCTAAAACAGCAGTACAAATACACACCTACCTACCAATACAATTAAATACACAAATACTCCCTACACATTCAAGTTCATGTCCCAAATAGCAATACATGATACACAAATATACAACAATATACAAATATAACAATTCACACATTCGATGTATATTAGAAAAGCCACGTCTGAAATTAACAACAGATCACGACGAGGACCCAGTGGCCCATACATTTTAAATAAAAGAGAATCTTTGCAAGTTGCGACAATGCAACTACCGACTACAAGTTAGACCTGATACATCACAAATCCATTCATCCAAAACAGCAAATGTCTGAACCACATTGTGTTGGATCAAAGATGCCGACTAGAGGGGGGGTGAATAGGAGGCTTTAAAAACTTCAAATAAAAACAAATTTTTATACCAAGAAGAACCAAATGCAATTTAATATATTAAAGCGAGAAGATAGAGAACAAACACCACGATTTTTACCGAGGTATCGGAGACTCGCTCAGTCTCCACTAATCCTCGTTGAAGCACTCAAATCACTTGAGTTTCGCCTCAATATCCACAAAGGATATTATCACTAGTGGTTGCTCCTTGTCCACTCCGGAAAGGCGAGCACCGATGCCTTGTACAAGCTTGCCGAGCCTCTCCGACAATCTCCGATCAAGAGAGGTCAACGGCCACGCCTCCGAACCGTCTAGGTGAGGGCGCTCACCAAGAGTAACAGGCAGCGAGGTCTTCTCTTGACCTCCAAACACGCACCGAGAAACTAAGTGAATGCAAATGCAAAAGAACTAAAGTGCTCGGTGGATCGGAAAACACTCAACTTGATCAAGTGGACAGGGAAACATGAGGACACGTTTCTCTTGCTGAAAAGGAAGATCAGCGAGGCGCCTGTGTTAGCTTTGCCGAATCTCCAGAAACCGTTCGAGCTAGAAACCGATGCCTCAGGTTATGCGATGGGCGCAGTGCTCATGCAAGAAGGTCGACCAGTGGCATATCACTCAGAGTTATTCCAGGGAGCTCAGAAGAACTACCCGACTTATGATAAGGAGTTATGCGCACTGCATCAGGCCGTGAAACATTGGCGGTGTTATCTCTTGGGGAAAGAGACGGTTGTCCACACCGACCATCAACCATTGCAATATTTGCAAACTCAGTCTAAGCTACAGCAAGCTCGGCACATGAAGTGGATGTCATATCTGCAGCAGTTTAATCTGGTGATTAAGTACAAGAAGGGCGTACACAACAAATTGGCGGATATGTTGTCGCGACCACCAGTTACAACCCTCTGTTTATCAGCGTTCATGTAGATCAGCCATCATGTCATGATGACTATGTCACTTTGTACAGTGAAGACCTTGATTTTCAAACAGCACTGACTGAGGTCGAAACAGGGAACCCTACAGAGTTCGTTCGTCAAGAAGGACTCTTGTACAAGGGCAATTTACTTTGCATACCTCGTGGAGCACCTCGAACTCAATGGATGCGAGAAGCGCACACATCGAAGGTGGCTGGTCACTTTGGGGTTACAAAGACGTTGCAAAATCTTCACCGACATGTGTTCTGGCCATGTATATAGCAAGATGTGGCTAGGTTTGTTCGAGGCTGCGGTCTCTGCAGCATCTCGAAACCGGCAAACCGAAAATTAGGTTTGTACACTCCTTTGCCAGTTCCATCACGACCATGGGAGAGCATATCCATGGATTTCTTGGGAGGATTGCCTAAGACCCGACGTGGCAACGACTATCTATTCGTGGTCGTTGATCGGTTCTCCAAAATGATTATTCTTATACCTTGTCGGAAGACTATCACGGGAGCAGAGGCAGCTCGGGTATTCTTTCAACACGTTTGGACACACTTCGGACTGCCGACTTCTATTGTGTCTGATCGCGATACCCGGTTCCTTAGTCACTTTTGGCGATCGCTCTGGACGATGATGGACACCAAGCTAAAGAGGAGTACTGCTTTTCATCCGCAAACTGATGGTCAAACCGAGGTGGTTAATCGCACAGTCGTTCATCTCTTGAGAGGATATAACTCGAAGCACCCGAAGATCTGGGATGAAAGCATACCGTACCTGCAGTTTGCTTTTAATCGAGCCGTGCATGGTTCGACTGGAAAGTCGCCGTTTGAGGTATGTTTGGGATTTCTACCACAAAGTCCATTCGACATGGAGTTTGTGATCCCTACCTCAGCACAGAACAGCAAGGAAGCATCTGATCAGGATCGAGCACAAAAGTTCCTGGAAGGTATTCAACGACTCCATCGTGAGGTTGAATAGAACTTGCTGAAAGCTCAACTCAAGTACAAGGCGCGACATGATCAGCACCGAGTTGATGCGCAATTTCAAGAAGGTGATATGGTATGGTTACATTTGAGTAAGGAGAGACTTAAAGGTGAAGGTAAGAAGCTCAAACCCATTCGTTATGGTCCTTTTCGGATTTTGCGAAAAGTGGGTAATAATGCTTGTCAGCTTGAGTTACCTCCATACATGGATATTTACTCGGTTGTCAATGTTGAGCACCTCAAACTCTTCGAGCCTTCAATGTTGGATGAAGAGCCAGATATCATAGTACCATCCGTTGAAGACTTGGTCTATCAACGAGGCGAACCTTTACGTGAAGATGTGATTCTGGAGAGGAAGGTGACTACCACCCGCAGTGGCACAAAGGAGACTTTTCGAATCGGTCGGAAAGATCAACGAGCACGTGCGGCAAAGTGGTACACCAAAGAAGATGGACAAGCCCAATTTCCACATCTCCAGTTTGATCGTGAGGTCGCAACGGGGGTTGGCTCCTTCTCAACAAGGGAGTCATGATCCGGGAGGATCTCCAAGTCCTGATCGCATACGGATTCGCGACCAAATCCTGATCGCATACGGCTTCGCGACTTTAACCGTGTTCGGAAAGGATTCGCGACCATGGATTGGTCCGCGACCAGGAAAAGGAATTCGTTCCCTGTTCGGAATTGTAATCCAATCCGAATGTGTATAACTAAGCTTATCTGTTTAGGATTAGTTATATGAGTCTAATACGTTTAGGTCTCTAAGTCTGATACGTACTCATACGATTGGACTATAAATACCTTGTAATAGGTCTAGTTTAGATCATCGAATTCAATCGAAGAGTCATAGAACTTATTTGAGTTTTAGACACTTATAGTTCCTTCGACGTAGGCAAGTGTGCCTAACGTTCGACGTGTAAAGCCCTCTTTGAAATAAAGAGTTGTGCAATTACTTTGGGTTTCGGTATTTCCGAGTAAGATCCCGTTATTCCGCATATTAGAATCTGGGCGAGCCTAGTGCGAAAACCAAGGCTAGGTCTCAAACGGATCAATTATTTACAATTTTAATGGCACTTTCATTATCACATAAGAGTGGCACTTTATCAAATATAATCCCATAATCCAAAAATGTCTGCTTCATCCATAATAATTGAGCACAACAACTGCCTGCAGACACATATTCAGCTTCAGCTGTGGAGAGAGCTACAGAATTTTGCTTCCTAGATGACCATGATACTAATGATCTCCCCAACAACTGACAGCTACCAGATGTGCTTTTACGATCAATCTTGCACCCAGCATAATCAGAATCAGAATATCCAATTAATTCAAAATTTGCATCTTTAGGATACCAAAGTCCTAAACTGGGATAACATTTTAAATACCTAAGGATTCTTTTAAGAGCAGTTAAATGACATTCCTTAGGATCAGATTGGAATCTAGCACATAAGCACACACTAAACATGATATCAGGCTTAGATGCACTAAGATATAAAAGACTACCAACCATAGACCTATACAGTTTAGAATCAACCGATTTGCCGCTTTTGTCCATGTCCAGATGTCCATTGGTCGCCATGGGAGTTTTGATTGCCTTAGCGTCTTCCATCCCAAAGCGCTTGAGCAGGTCCTTCACGTACTTTGTTTGACTCACGAACGTACCGTTCCTGAGTTGATTGATTTGAAGTCCAAGGAAGAAGCTCAGCTCACCGATCATGGACATCTCAAACTCCCTAGACATCATCTCTCCAAACTCATGACAGAAATGTTCATTAGTAGATCCAAATATAATATCATCAACATATATCTGACAAATGAACAAGTCTTTTTCAATTTTCTTTGTAAAGAGAGTTGTATCAACCTTCCCAATTTTAAAACCTTTTGATAATAGAAAGCCTCTAAGACGCTCATACCAAGCCCGAGGAGCTTGTTTGAGACCGTAGAGAGCTTTCGACAATTTAAAAACATGGTTTGGAAATTTAGAATCTTCAAAACCAGGAGGTTGTTCAACAAACACAAGTTCAGAAATTTCACCATTTAAGAAACCACTTTTTACATCCATTTGAAAAAGTTTGATATTAAAACATGATGCATAAGCAAAAAGTATACGAATAGCTTCAAGTCTTGCTACCGGTGCAAAAGTTTCACCAAAGTCTAAACCTTCGACTTGAGTGAAGCCTTAAGCAACAAGACGAGCTTTATTCCTAATTACAACACCATTTTCATCTTGCTTATTTGTGAAATCCCATTTTGTTCCAATAACATTATGATCCTTGGGTCTTTCTACTAAAGTCCAAACTTCATTTCTAGCAAAGTTGTTAAGTTCTTCATGCATGGCATTAACCCAATCAGGGTCATTTAAAGCTTCATTAACATGTTTGGGTTCTAAAGAAGATACAAATGAATGATGTTCACAAAATGCAGTAATACGAGATCGAGTTTGAACACCCTTACTGACATCACCCAATATTTGATCTGGAGGGTGATCCTTAGTGATAGTTTGATGCTGCCTTGGCGCTTCATCTTGTACATCTTCATCTTGACCTTGTTCTGGAGGATCAACATGAGATGATGATGCGTCTTGATCAACATTCTCAATGTTGACATCATTTTCTTGATCTTCTTCTGTTGGCTTGATGTCTCCAATGGTTATGTTCTTCATTGCTTCTTGAAGATCTTCACCTAAAACTTCATGAGAGACTTGCTCCTTTTGTGAGCCGTTAGTTTCATCAAATTCAATATCACAAGATTCTTCAATGCAACTTGTATTTTTATTGAAAACACGATAAGCTTTGCTAGTGGTGGAGTATTCGACTAGAAAGCCTTCTCTACTCTTCTTTGAAATTTACCACCAAAATTTCTTTTCTTAAGAATATAACATTTGCATCCAAACACTCGAAAATAAGAAATATTTGTCTTGCGCCCAACAAGAAGCTCATAAGGAGTCAAATTCAGAAGAGGATGCAAATAAAGTCGGTTTATAGAATAGCAAACGGTATGCACGGCTTCAGCCCAGAAGTGAGTAGGAGTATCATACTCACTTTAGCATAGTCCTTGCCATTTCTATAAGTGTTTGATTTTTACTTTCAACAACTCCATTTTGCTGTGGAGTGTAGGATGTGGAAAATTCGTGTTTGATTCCAAGAGAGTCACAAAAATCAAACAAAGTTGAATTAACGAACTCTCCACTATGATCACTACGGATTTTTTTGATGGATAATTCGAATTCAGTAGAAACACGTTTTGCAAAACTTTTGAAAACATCGGGGGTTTCAGATTTTTGGGAAATAAAGAAAACCCAAGTGTAGCGTGTAAAATCATCAACAATCACAAAACCATAATTGCTACCCCCGATACTTTGGAACTCGGAAGGTCCAAATAAATCCATATGAAGGAGTTCCAAAGGTTTACAAGTAGAAAGAATGCGCTTAGTTGGATGTGAAGTAGCTACTTGCTTGCCAGCTTGACAAACGCTACAAGGTTTGTCCTTTTCAAAATTCACATCCTTTAAGCCAACAACCAAATCACGTTTTAAAAGTTTTCTCAATTGATGCATACCAACATGTGCAAGTCGTCTATGCCATAGCCAACCTTTTGAGGTTTGAGAGACAAGACATGTTGAAAGAGATGCATCTTTTGAATGAAAATCAACCAAGTAAAGATTTCCAAAACGAAAGCCTTTAAAGATCAAGGTTTTATTTTTTAAACTTTCAACCAAAACTTCTTTTGGGAAAAATGTGCAACTAAATCCAAAATCGTAAATTTGTGCAACGGAAAGCAAATTGAAGTTCAGATATTCGACCAACAAAACATTCGAAATAGAAAGATCATTAGAGATTGCGATTTTACCCAAACCTACCACATTCCCTTGACGATTGTCGCCAAAGGTAATCTTTTGGTTCTTGCTTGAGTTGTCTTCTATTGAGGTGAACAACTTCTTGTTACCGGTCATGTGTTCGGAGCATCCGCTATCGAGCACCCAATGCCTCCCACCGGTCTTGTAGTTCACCTGCATACAAAGAATTAAGTTCTTTTAGGTACCCAAACCTTTTTGGGTCCTTCAATGTTAGCAATCAAAGCTTTGGGCACCCAAATAGATTTCTTCTTTTTATTTAACATGGGTGCACCAACATACTTTGTTATAGCATAACCTTTTCTCGACTTTTGAAGCATGTAGCAAGTATCAAAATAATTAGGAGTCATTAAGGGATATGCTTCATGCGAATGACCAGTTTCATGGCATTTATGACAAAATGTGTTGCATGCTTTAACAAATATAGTTTTAGAGTTTGGTTTCTTCCCTTTCTTTTGAAAATATCCTAATCCCTCTTTTCTAAAAGAACATTTTTGTTTACTAAGGATTAGATCAAGAGATATTTTACCTTTATAACAGTTCTCTAACCCTTTTCCAAGCTTTTCTACTTGAGTCTTAAGTTCATTATTTTCATTTAATATGTTATCATTAGAAACACATGGAATGTGATGACTACTAGAGGGAGAATCATCCAAATTACATGGAGTTGAAGCATCTACCTTAGATGAGATATTTGTAACATCTTTTATGAGCATGCTTTCATAAGAATTTTTAAGCTCAGAGTATTGAGTGCGTAGGGAAGAATGTTCTTCCTTAAGCGCCTTATACTTCCTTTTAGTTTTTCCAAAAACTTCATTTAATTCGGTTATCATTTCAACTAAATCATTATAAAATGGATCATTAGAGTGTACCTTTTCATCGCCTTTGGCCATAAAGCAAATGGATGAACTAGTTGAGGTGTTGATGTTGCCGAGAGCTAATCCGGCCATCTTCTTGGAGCAACTTCTTTCGTTGTCAGAGTCAGAGTTGGAGCTCTCTCCGCCGGACATCCACTCTCCAAAGCAAGCTTCTTTGATTTCTTCATTTTTCTTCTTGAAGAACTTCTTCTTCTTGTTCCACGCCTTGTTCTTGTTTGGACATCTTGATGCTATGTGTCCCTTCTCATGACATCCATAGCAAATGATGTCCTTGAAGTTGTTTTGCTTTTGTCCCTTTGGTCGTGTGTCAAGATTGACACCCTTTTTATGCAACCTGCGAAGAAGTTTTTGAGTATTTTTTACCATGAGTGCGAGGTCTTCATCGGAGGAGCCATCGCTTGAATCGTTCCTTGCGTTTGCTTTGAAAGCCAAAGCTTTCTTCTTCGTCTCCGAGGGTTCGGCTGCTTCCTTCTTCTCCTTCTTGTGCATCTCATGGGTGATGAGGTTCCCATAGAGATCGGTTGGTGTCGTGGTCGATAGATCGGAGTTTGTGAGAACCGTGATCAAAGTGTCGAAACTTTCTGGTAAGGCCCTAAGCATCTTTCTCACAATCTCAAGCTCAGTAAAAACAACACCAAGACCCTTGAGTTCATTCACAATGTTATTCAACCGAGTAAACATGGAGTCCACGGACTCAGTTGATGACATGGTGAATGTCTCATATTTTTGCCTCACCATTAGCAACTTTGCCTCTTTAACCTTTGTTGTGCCCTCATAAATTTCTTCGAGGGTGGTCCAAACCTTATGAGCAGTCGTGAGATTGCTCACACGGTTGAACTCATTCAAGGATAAACCGGCAAAGAGTGCATTTTTCGCACGGGCGTTTAAATGCAGTTTTTTCCTGTCGTCCTCAGACTGACTTGCCGGATCATCCGGAGGAGTAAAACCGAGTTTAACGATATCCCATACATCAAGCCCCATAGCTTCTAGGAATACCGACATGCGCACTTTCCAATATGGATAGTTTATCCCATCAAAGATAGGCGCACGACCGGTATGACCAAGAAGAAAATCTCCACTTGACGACATCCTCTCTCTAGGCGGTAAAGCCTAATGAATCGAGAGACCGTGCTCTGATACCACGTGTTGGATCAAAGATGCCGACTAGAGGGGGGGTGAATAGGAGGCTTTAAAAACTTCAAATAAAAACAAATTTTTATACCAAGAAGAACCAAATGCAATTTAATATATTAAAGCGAGAAGATAGAGAACAAACACCACGATTTTTACCAAGGTATCGGAGACTCGCCCAGTCTCCACTAATCCTCGTTGAAGCACTCAAATCACTTGAGTTTCGCCTCAATATCCACAAAGGATATTATCACTAGTGGTTGCTCCTTGTCCACTCCGGAAAGGCGAGCACCGATGCCTTGTACAAGCTTGCCGAGCCTCTCCGACAATCTCCGATCAAGAGAGGTCAACGGCCACGCCTCCGAACCGTCTAGGTGAGGGCGCTCACCAAGAGTAACAGGCAGCGAGGTCTTCTCTTGACCTCCAAACACGCACCGAGAAACTAAGTGAATGCAAATGCAAAAGAACTGAAGTGCTCGGTGGATCGGAAAACACTCAACTTGATCAAAAGATCAAGATTTTAAGTAGAAAACTAAAGCTCAAGAGTGTGTAAGAAATGCTACTGCTTATTGTTTAAAACTTATGCCCAAAGCCCCTTTTTATAGCCTCAAGAATCAAATGAACCGTTGGAGCTAGGGCTGAAAATCAGCAACCCAAACTGACAGTCAGTTTGACTAACTGATAGTCTGTTCAGTGCACAACGGCCAACAAAATTTACGGATAAAACTTTGCTAGCCGTTCGTGGTCGTTTATGGAAAGCTGAAACCCACAACTGACAGTCAGTTCGACCACAGACTCGACCAAAATCAAATAGAAACTCAGTTAAAGAACACTGTGGTCGAATACCCAACTGACAGTCAGTATGGAAAAACTGACAGTCAGTTTAGTACAAAAATTTTGAGGCCAAAATACACCCTCTCTGGACAATTGTCAGTTTAAACAAACTGACATTCAAACTGACAGTCAGTTCTTCAAACTGACAGTCAGTTCAGCAAACTGACAGTCAGTCTGAACAAAAACAGAGATAACTTTAAATCCAGAAATCCAAAAGAGGTGTTTAATAGCTCGTTTGAAAGATAATTTCAAGGGCTATATTTTTGTCAACAGAAGAAAAAACTAGATATGCCTAGATCTTTCTAGAAAATCGAAAAACTCTTCTACTATCAAAAACTGAACTAAAAAACCAGATTTTCCAAATTAAGTTCAAATCAAATCCAACCAAAATGATGCAATGCAATGACCTAACTTTCTCGGTTTATATTGAAGATTAAGAGAGGACTTTCGCCACCCCTCTTTATAGTACAGTTAAAACTAAAAAATAATTTCTCTAACCGATCATCTCCAAACGCCAAGATCGGTAAAAAAATAAAAACTCATAATACCTAGGTCTTTTGCAGCTTCACGTTTTGCGTCTTATCTTTGATCTTCTGCATCTTGTGCTTCACTTCAAGTCGGGTTCATCTTGACCATATTGTATTTCTTCCCAAACAAATTCTGTATCAACAATCTCAGAAGCACAATTAGTCCAGAACACTTTGCT
Organism: Pharus latifolius; assembly: GCA_019359835.1. Classification (NCBI taxonomy): domain Eukaryota; kingdom Viridiplantae; phylum Streptophyta; class Magnoliopsida; order Poales; family Poaceae; genus Pharus; species Pharus latifolius. The sequence goes on along the minus strand of CM033326.1, from coordinate 65,354,705 downwards.
TTCATTAATCATCAAAATTAGGGTTAGGCATGAAGGCCTAGATGCAACACATTGGACTTAACCATAGGAGTTCAGTTCGAAGACGCCCGAGGAGCTGGAACTGCCGTCGAGTTACATTTGTATTGGTGATTTCCTCGGACTCAAACTCGATCAACTCAACTCAACTCAACTCAACTCCATTAACAAAAAGAACCTACATTCCAAAATGTTGTTCTGTGTAGTGATGGTGTAGAATGGCTGTGCAAATGACAACAATTCTTCTTCTCCAAGCAGGTAAGCATCTGGCCACAAGCTGGTGCATGCAAAAAAATGTAAGATGCTTTCTATAGGTCCTGATTTGAGAAACACGCCGAGCTTAAGGATCTTCTCAACCGAGCCAACCAAGATCTCACCCTTCACGTCCTTCCAGCTCTCGATGGTGATCTTCACCGTTTATTTCCAGCTCTCGATGGTGATCTTCACCGTTTCTTTCGCCAACAAGCCAACGTAGGCAACGTACTGCGATGAAGAACCATGAAATACGTTGCCCCTCATGAGCATCATCTAAGGACCTGCACAGATCATAATCATATTGAAAAGAAGACACATCAAAATGAAGGATACAAAAATTGCAGAATAATTGTCATAATCGGATTAGAATAATCTAACAATATTGCCGAAATTTTACGTACCTTGCTTGCGATGCCGAAATCTAGAGGGCGTCGATGGAGGTGAGGAGGTGCAGCGGTCGCCGGTAGAGGTGCGCCGGCCGTCTATGGAGCTTACGGGTTACGACTACGAGCGCCACATGAACTGTGAGAATGAAAGAGACATACCTGGTATTTATAGTACTAGATAAGTTCTATCGGTACACAACCTCATACCGTTAGTAATTTGATATATCTTCTAACGGTATAAACATAAATTACCGGTAGAATAAAAATATTTTTAGAAGGCGAATGGTTCTATCGACACACTACATATTACCGACAGGAATTTTTGTACATACTCTATCGGTATATACATACATTGCCGATAGAATAAGACAAGTTGTAGAAGGTGAACAGTTCTAAGATATTTGCGCTATATTCTAACGGTATAAACATACATTACTGATAGAATAAAACTATTTGAAGACGAACAGTTCTAAGCAATTTTCGATATATTCTAACGGTACAAGCATCCATTACCGATAGAATAAAAATATTTGTAGAAGGCGAACGGTTCTATCGCACACTACATATTGCCGATAGGAATTTTTGTACATACTCTATCGGTATATACATACATTGCCGATAGAATAAGACTAGTTGTAGAAGGTGAACAGTTCTAAGATATTTGCGCTATATTTTAACGGTATAAATATGCATTACCGATAGAATAAAACTATTTGAAGACGAACAGTTCTAAGCAATTTTCGATATATTCTAACGGTACAAGCATCCATTACCGATAGAATAAAAATATTTGTAGAAGGCGAACGGTTCTATCGGCACACTACATATTTCCGAAAGGAATTTTTGTACATATTCTGTCGGTATATACATACAGTACCGATAGAATAAGACTAGTTGTAAAAGCCGACCAGTCCTATCGGGCACAACATTCTCCCGTCAGTACTTATGCATCTCTTCTAACGGCAAATATGTTCATCACCGCTAGAGTAAATCATACTTCTTCTTCTAATGGTAAGTTTCTTACAAACTGATAGGAAAAATACTTCCCATTGGCCTTTTATGACCGCGAGGCACATTTTCTAATGGTTTTCTACTAAATCGCTAATAACCGATAGAAGATAGGGGTTAGTAGACTGCATTTCTGTACTAGTGTAAAGCTCAAGTATGTGTATGAGAGGAGGCTGCTTGTTGTATAAAATACGAGCTCAAAGCCTCTACTTATAGCCTCAAGGATCAAAAGAAACGTTGGAGCTAGGACTGAAAATCAGCAACACAAACTGACAGTCAGTTTACCTAACTGACAGTCAGTTACATATACAATGGCCGACAAAATTTACGGATAAAAAATAGCTAGTCGTTTGTGGTCATATATGGAAACTTGAAACCCCAAACTGACAATCAGTTATGCAAACTAACAATCAGTTCGACCAAAACATCGACCAGTTTTAAAGAAAACTCAGATAAAAACAGCTGTGGTCGAAACACAAACTGACAGTCAGCATGGGCAAACTGACCGTCAGCATGGGCATACTGACAGTCAGTTTAGTACAAAAATTTTTGGCCCAAAAAACACACTCTCTGGACAATTGTCAGTAAACACAAACTGACATTCAAACTGACAGTCAGTATAGCACACTAACAGTCAGCATGAACAAAAATAGTTATAACTTTAAATCCAGAAGTCCAAATTGAGATTTTAATAGCTCGTTTGAAAGATAATTTTAAGGGGTACATTTTTGTCAACAGAAGAAAAATCCAGATCGACCTAGATCTTTCTAGAAATTTGAAAAACTCTTCTGTTGTCAAAAACTCAACTGAAATCCAAATCTTTCAAAAACCAAATTCAGATCAAATCCAACCAAAAAGAATGCAATGCAATGACCTAAGCTTCTCGGTTCATGTTGGAGATGTAGAGATAATTTTGCAACCCCTCTTTATTGTATGGTTAAATCTAAAAACAAAATCCTTAAACCGATCAATCTCCTTACGCCGAGATCGGTAAAATAAAATTTCAGATTATCTTAGGTCCTTTGTATCTTCACGCTTGCGTCTCGTCTTTGCTCGTTTGCACCTTGAGCTTCTATTTGATGTCGGGTTCAATTTGATCATCTTGCATTTCTTCCCGAACACGCTCTGTATCAAAAAATCTCAAAAACACAGTTAATCTGAAACACTTTGTTTTCATTAATCATCAAAATTAGGGTTAGGCATAAAAGGCCTAGATGCAACACAAATAAATGTGTTGTTCAGGTAATGAATCAAGAACATTACAATGTTACACTACATTGAAAGATAAAACAGTGAAGTAACATTACAATGTTACGACTTCCACAAATTAGAAGTTCTTCCAGGTCTTAAATATCAACTTGAAAAGTGCATTTGAAAGTTTGCATAGTACAAAGTTCAATTTTGTAAAACTGGTAGTGGTGGTGTACTTACAACTGGTGTTCTTTTCAATTTTGATCTCGATTTGGGAGTGGCGGGCGATCTGGTGGCCGCCGAGATCGACGGCCTTGAACTTAATCTTGCCGATGCTCAGCTCCTCCGACGTCGGGTGCTGCACCAACCTCTGCATCCATCCACACATACAATCCAATCAAACACACACACATACACACAGATCTAGTCATCCAACCAAAAAACTGCATAGAGAGGAGATTTGAGATATATACAAAGATATAGATATCTCGTCGTTGATGCTGGAGAGCTGGAGCTCGGCTGATGAAGAAGGATCGTGGAGATCGTCGATGCCGGAGATCGTGGAGATTGGGGGTGAGAAGCAAAAGGGGAGATCGGGGAGGAAGAGAGAAGAAGAAGAGAGGGAGAGCGGCAGATCTGGTGGCGACGCGCGAAGAGGGAGGTGGAGGGCGGCAGCGCGGGTGAGGAGGAGCGCAACTTCGGCGACTCGGGCGAGGAGGCGACGCGTGGTGAGGTGGAAGGCACCGACGCGAGCGAGGAGGGAGGTGGAGGGCGGCGACGCGGGTGAGGAGGTGGAGTGAGGATGCGACACGAAATGGCCAGGATTTTTTGCTGGGCCTCCCGTGCCCATTTTCCAAACCCCCCGGATTGGGCTTCCTGGCCCGTTTAAAATTCCCTTGGCCCATCCAAACGCATTCCTAAATCTAGTCCGAATCCTAATTCCAGCCCACAAAATCCACCTGGAAACGGGCCAACTCCTAGGCTTCCAAACAGGCCCTTAAGGTTTTTTTTTCATATAGAAAAAATTCCAAGGAGAAATGGATCCCCACCAGGATTTTGATGACCCAGTGGAATGCATCCAAATCCCACTCGAGATTGTGTCCCGGTAATTAAACAATCATAGTCCTTTTTTAGATAAAACATCGAAAAATCTTATTCCGTTCTTTGATCTTCGAAATTGGCTTGTAAGTTGTTAAAATTGGTTGGAGAGACATTTGAGGTGGATATTGGAGACATGTTGGAGCCCTCGCCTATGTTTATGGAATTGTTCTCACCATCGCCAAGCTCGGATGGACTCAATGACGCATGGGCTTACTCACCGTGAAATCTGTAGGAACATCGACCCTTATGGAGGTAGATCAAAAGGACAAGGTATGGTAAGATAGATTGGATCTAGTCGGAAAACTCGCGTGGTTCTGTGAGGAGGAGACAAGAAAGACCATAACAAAAAACTATCTTCGACAATTTTTTATTTCATAGTGAAAAGTGCTAGAAGGGGAGGTATGGTAGGAAAGGATATTTAAAGATGCTTGATCTCGTTGATATGGTTTGGAAGTGTCGCACCAATAGAAATGGAGGCCTCTTAAAAAAAATCATGATTCAGTGGAGTCATTTCTTCTCAACCGATCAGTTTGAATTATCTTCTCACACATCTCTTTGTTAGGAAGCTTTTTATGGAAGATTTGTTCCCTTAAATCTAATCTCAATCATCAACGACTAATCTCACAGTTTTGAGGTGCCCGAATAGCACTTCAGTGGCATTTCCTGAATTTTCGGTTTTCTTAGGGTCATGTATTGATTTCCCTTTTGAAAAAAGTTGTTTTTTTTTATTGATTTTCCCTTAGTACGCTAGGCCAAAAAACGACAAAAATTAAATAAAAACATTCTATCAGGGTGTGTGATAGGAGGGGATGGACATTTCAGAGCTATCCGACTAGATTGGTTCTGGTCGGTCACACTTTTTTAAGTTTATATGGAAGATTTTTGGTCCTATAAATGTGTGTTAATATTTTGTATGGTTGTGATCCAGGTGGTGGTGTAGAATATTTATTTTAAGACATATCAAGTGCATATTAAGAACACGTATCACCTCGCTAGGTTTTGTGGTGTGGACCTGTGTTAGGTTCTCTGTTTTTTGTTTAATTTTTTTTATGGTTTTGCCTTCTGGTGTGCTAGATCGAGAATCCACAAAAAACTTAAGCAACAGTCTTCTATCAAGAGGTGTGATAGAACGAGATATTTTGAAGCTGTCTGATCTAGCTCTAGTGAGTCGCACGATCTCAAGTTTATATGGAAGATTTTGTCCCCATAAATGTTTGTTAATATTTTATACACGTGTGATCCAAGTGGTGATGTACACTTATTTTATGCCATATCAAAGAAATATTGAAATTGTATATTGTTACATCTTAGCCCCTATTATTGTTGATTTTGATTATTAATGACATTAAGTGTTTTTATCTAATCATGTCTTTAAACTATCTGTATGTAGAGACCTAAGAGCTATTTCGTCTAAGGTCGCAGTATTACCCAAAGTCGCAAGCACAAGATCGGCAAGAAGAAAGCCGCAAAGACCTAAGCTATCCGAAAGATCTACAATTCGCAAGCACAAGGTCGCGACCCGAGGTCGAAAGCACAAGATCGCAGTGTCGTCAGAGGTTGCAAGTCCAAGATCGTGAGCCATGGTCGCAAGCGCAAGGTCACCAAGAATGAAGCTACAAAAGACTTAAGGTAAAATGAGTATTTATTTTACTGATCTCGGTGTTTGAAGTTTGATCGGTTTATACAAACTTGTTTTTTAGTTTTAACTGTACTATTAAGAGGGGTTGCAAGATCTTTCTACATTTCCAGTATAAACCGAGAAACTCTTAGGTCATTGCATTCATTCATCTCAGTTGGATTTGTTTTTAAATGGTTTGGTTTTTCAGATGAGTTTTTGGTAGCAGACATGTTTTTGCTTTTTATTGAAAGATCTGGGCCGATCTAGGTTTTGCTACTATTGAAAAAATTATAACCCTTTAAATTATATTTCAAATAAGCTATAAAACACTTCAATCGAATTTCTGGATCAAAAGTTATGATTGTTTTTATCCGCGCTGACTGTCAGCATGAAATGTCAGATTCGTTGCTGCCATTTGTCCAGAGAGCGTGTTTTTTAGCTGAAACTTTTTGACTTACGCTGACTGTTAGCATGAGTTTCGACCTCATCTATTTTGTTTCTGAGTTTGTTTTAACTGGACGTTTTTGTGGTCATTGCTGATTGTCATCATGTGATGCTGACTGTCAGTATGAGCAATTTCTTTCTATATGCGACCACAAACGGCTAGCTAAGTTTAATCCGTGATTTTTGTCGAGCCGTTGATGTAAATGCTGACTGTCAGTATGTACTGTTTTATTTCTATATTCGACCATAACTGCTAGCTGAGTTTTTTCCGAGATTTTCTGTTCACTACTCGTAGTCTATGCTGACTGTCAGCATGCACTGTTTCTTTCCAGCTCAAACACAACGGCTCTTTTGTTCATTTGGGCTATAAATAGAGGTTTTGAACTATTATTTCTCACACCAAGTAGCCTCATTCTCATATATACACTTGAGCATTTGTTCTTAGAGATAAAATCTTGATCTTTTGATCAAGTCTCGAGTTTTGTGATCCACCGAGTATTCTGTTCGTATCATTTGCATACTTAGAGTTTCTCAGTGATTGTTGGAGGTCTAGAAGAGACCTTGTAACTTATTACTCTTGGTGAATGCCCTCACCTAGACGGTTTGATGGCGTCGCCATTGATCTCTCCATTTCAGAGATTGTCGGAGAGACTCGGCATGATTGTAAAAGGCATCGGTGCTCGCCTTTCCGGAGTGGACAAGGAGCAACCATTAGTGAGAAATATCTTTCGTGGATATTGAAACAAGACTCATTTACTTGAGTGTTTCAATGAGGAGTAGGGGAGATCAGGCGTGTCTCCGAGACCTTGGGCTGAATCTTCGTGTTTGTCTTCTCTTCCTCATTCTTTTTAATTGTGCAATATATTATTCAATTGTTTTGGTTATTTTTCTTTGCAAAAATTGTTTCATTTGAAAAAAAATTTAAAGCATTCTATTCACCCCTTCTAGTCGGCATCTTTGATCCTACACATATCACCTTTCTTGGTTTCGAGCTACTGTTGAGGGGTCCCGGGGGCAACCACCCAAGATTTTTTTTATTTTTTTACATTTTTCCCCAAGTAGGCTAGACTGAGAGTTGGCAAAAATTAAACAGAAAACATTGTATCGAGAGGTGTGATAGAAGAGGATATTTTAAAGTTGTCTTATATAATTCAAGTAGATCACATGTCTCAAGTTTATATGGAACGTTGGCCTCCCCACCCCCACGACCCCCAAGCCCAAATGTGTGCTAATACTTTGTATTAGTGTGGTCTAAATGGTGGTGTAGGACACTTATTTTAAGATGTCTCAAGTAAATATTGACAACACATGTCATCAGTTCTTGAGCTATTGGGCCTTGTGATAGCCATCCACCTAGAATTTTCTTTATTTTTTTTTATGTTTTTGACCTTGAGCACGCTAGACCGAGAATTGACAAAAATAAAATAGAAAACTTTATACCAGGAGGTGTGATAGGAGGGGATATTTTAAAGTCGTCTGATCTAGCTCGGGTTGGTCACACCTTCTCAAGTTTGGATGTAAGATTTGTTTCATATAAATGTGTATTAATATTTTGAGTAAATTGTGAGAACTTTTGTAGATGTGTCATTTAGAACTCTAAATTTGGAATTTAATTTAGTATGCTCCTAAACTTGTCTTTATGTAGTCAATTTGGTTTTTAAACTTGTCTACATTAATCAATTTTATCATTTTATTAGTTAAGTGTTAGAATTAAATGCAAATTTTGTATTTTAACACCACATATTTTTATTCTTGAACTTTATAATCTCTTTTATATTAATTCTTAAATATTTATTTAAAATAATTTCATATTTTTATACTCCATTTTAACGTGCCATGTCACGATGAAAGTGACATGGCATACCACACGACGTAATGGCATACTAGAAAAGTTGAGATGACATTCATGTTAACTTAGAAATATTACATCATGAAATTATATCATTTCTTATTATTTTAACAAATGGATGGACCTAATGAAACGATCAGACAAGTTTTAAGAAATTATAAAACTAAATTTCAAATTTAGAGACCTATCTAAGACAACCGGATAAATTTAGATGCCATCGACCATGACCAGGTCTTATCGCACCGCCAGAGCTCGACAAGTTTACTCGACCACGACCACAGCTCCAACACTCGACAACAGTTTACCGCACTCCCAACATTCGACAAGACAAAAATGGTTTTTAACAGCGGGAGTGGGGATTCGAACCGAGGCCACTGGAGTGCAAATCGGCGGTGGGAACTAGTTGGCTAGAAGATTTTACTGCCCTAATGGTGCTGGAGCTGTATATGGAGCTGTATATTAATACACATATAAATGTATATATGTATATATATGTATGTATATGTATATATGTATATTTATGTGTATATATATATATATATATATACATACATACATAAATATATATAGATACACATAAATATATATATACATATACATACATATGTATATTTATGTGTATCTATATATATTTATGTATGTATGTATATATATATATATATATATATATATATATATAAGTATATGTATATATAAGTATATGTATATGTATATGTATATGTATGTACATGTATGTATATATATATATATAAGTATATGTATATATAAGTATATGTATATGTATATGTATATGTATGTACATGTATGTACATGTATATGTGCATGTATATACATATGTATAAGTATATGTATGTATATGTATATGTATATGTATATGTATATGTGTACATGTATATGTGTATGTATATGTATGTACATATATAGATATACATACATATGTATATATAGATATACATAAATATATATATATATATATATATATATATTATATATATATATATACACATAAATATACATAAATATACATATACATACATATATACACATATATACATTTATATATGTATTAATATACAACTCTATATACAACTCCAGCACCATTAGGGCAGTAAAATCTCCTAGCCCAACTGGTTCTCACCGCCGATTTGCACTCCAGTGGCCTCGGTTCGAATCCCCGCTCCCGCTGTTAAAAACCATTTTTGTCTTGTCGAGTGTTGGGAGTGCGACAAGCTGTTGTTGAGTGCTGGAGCTGTGGTCGTGGTCGAGTAAACTTGTCGAGCTCTGGCCGTGCGATAGGACCTGGTCGTGGTCAATGGCATCTGCTGTCGAGCACTGGCCGTGCGACTAGCTGCGAAACTGCGATGAGCTTGTCGAGCATTGGGTGCTCATAGGCTGACATGGCGGCCCAGAGTTGTAAATTTTTGCAACTGTGGGTCACTTTTGCAATTATTTTTTCAATATAGGTTATTTATAAAAAAAACTCTCCAGACATCCAGTGGTAGGGGTGTAATCGGATCGAATTCGGTCGGATATTGATTATACCAAATCCAAATCCTATTAACTTTAATCGAATTCAAATACGAATTCAGATATACTCGGATTCGGATACGAATCGGATAGTTATCGAATTTGAATTCGAATCGGATTGTTATTTCATTCGGATCGAATTCGAATGTTGTTCGGATTATACTGCTGTTTTAAAGTTTTAACATCATATTATTTTTACAAAATTGTCAAATAAATTTCATGTTAAAGAAAATATGTAGGAGGCATTAGTTAATATTATACATTATAAATTCATATGATACTAGTTATGACTCAACCCGAGGATCGCAATCTTGGAACTCAAAAGTCTTCTCCCTGGAAGTCATCCCACTAAGGCTCATTGCCAAAAGCAACAATCAGGTCTAAAATACCAAGAAGGCGCGGAAGGCCGTCTGGATGCGGACGGCGGCCCACTCCTGTCTAGACGAGGTCGGCGGGGTCGGTGGCGACGAGGGACGAGGTTGGCAGGGAGACGGGGTTGACGGGGGACTGGGGCGGCGGCGACGGGGGCGGGGAGGCAGCGACAGGGGACTAGGGCGGCCGTGATGGGGGCGGCAGTGGGGGACGGGGCGGGGAAGAGGGATATGGGGACGGGGGCGGGGAGGCGGCGACGGGGGACTGGGCAGCGGCAACGAGGGTAGCGACGGGGGACGGGGCGGGTGAAAGGGATCTAGGATATCGACTAGAGGGGGGTGAATAGGCGATTTTTGTTGCATCTAGGCCTTCATGCCTAACCCTAATTTTGATGATTAATGAAAACAAAGTGTTCCGGACTAATTGTGCTATTGAGTTTATTTGATACAGAGTTGCGTAGGGAAGATATGCACGGAATACAAGAAGAACCCGACGTAAAATAAAAGCACAAGTAGCAAAGAGCAAAAGACAAGTCGCAAATCATGAAGATCCGAGAGACCTCAGGTATTGAGAGTTTTTATTTTTACCGATCTTGGCGTTTGGAGATGATCGGTTAGGAAAATTCTTTTCTAGCTTTAACCGTACTATAAAGAGGGGTGGCGAAAGTCCTCTCTTTATCTCCAACGCAAACCGAGAATTCTAGGTCATTGCATCGCATCATTTTTGGTTGGATTTGGTTTTGATTTTATTTGAGAAATCTGGATTTTTAGTTCAGTTTTTGACAGCAGAAGAGTATTTGCATTTTTCAGAAAGATCTAGGTAGATCTGGTTTTTGCTTCTGTTGACAAAAATGTAGCCCTTAAAATTATCTTTCCAACGAGCTATTAAACACCTCTTTTGGATTTCTGGATTTAAAGTTATAGCAGTTTTTGTTCATGCTGACTGTCAGTTTGCATAACTGACTGTCAGTTTGAATGTCAGTTAGGTGTAACTAACAATTGTCCAGAGAGGGTGTATTTTGGGCTCAAAATTTTTGTACTAAACTGACTGTCAGTTTGTCCATACTGACTGTCAGTTGGGGTTTCGACCACAGAGATTTTAACTGAGTTTCTATTTGATTTTGGTCGTGACTGTGGTCGAACTGACTGTCAGTTTGTGTAACTGACTGTCAGTTGTGGGTTCCAGCTTTCCTTTTTCGACCACGAACGGCTAGCAAAGTTTTCGTCCGTAAATTTTGTCGGCCGTTGTGCACTAAACTGACTGTCAGTTTGCATAACTGACTGTCAGTTTGGGTTGCTGATTTTCAGCCCTAGCTCCAACGGTTCATTTGCTTCTTGAGGCTATAAAAAGGGGCTTTGGGCATAAGTTTTATACAACAAGCAACAGCATTTCATATACACTCTTGAGCATTAGTTTCTTATATAAAATCTTGATCTTTTGATCAAGTCGAGTGCTTTCCGATCCACCGAGAGTTTCAGTTCTTTTGCATTTGCATATACTTAGCTTCTCGGTGCGTGTTTGGAGGTCTAGAGAAGACCTCGCTGCCTGTTACTCTTGGTGAGCGCCCTCACCTAGACGGTTCGGAGGCGTGGCCGTTGATCTCTCCATTCGGAGATTGTTGGAGAGGCTCGGCAAGTGTGTACAAGGCATCGGTGCTCGCCTTTCCGGAGTGGACAAGGAGCAACCTTAGTTGATAATACTCTTCGTGAGTATTGAGGCAAAACTCAAGTGACTTGAGTACTTCAACGAGGATTAGTGGAGACTGGGCGAGTCTCCGATACCTCGGTAAAAACAACTGTGTTCATTCTCTATTCTTTCTCTTTAAATATATTAAATTGCATTTGGTTCTTCTTGGTAGAAAAACTTGTTTTTATTTGAAGTTTTTAAAGCCTCCTATTCACCGCCCCTCTAGTCGGCATCTTTGATCCAACACGTGGTATCAGAGCTTGGTCTTTCGATTCATTAGGCTTTACCGCCTAGAGAGAGGATGTCGTCAAGTGGAGATTTTCTTCTCAGTCATACCGGTCGTGCGCCTATCTTTGATGGGACAAACTATCCTTATTGGAAAGTGCGCATATCGGTATTCCTAGAAGCCATGGGGCTTGATGTATGGGATATTGTTAAACTCGGCTTTACTCCTCCGGTTGATCCGGCAAGTCAGTCTGAGGACGATAGGAGAAAGTTGCATTTAAATGCCCGTGCAAAAAATACACTCTTTGCCGGTTTATCTTTGAATGAGTTCAACCGTGTGAGCAATCTCACGACTGCTCATAAGGTTTGGACTACCCTCGAAGAAATTTACGAGGGCACTACAAAGGTTAAAGAGACAAAATTGCTAATGGTGAGGCAAAAATATGAGACATTCACCATGTCATCAACCGAGTCCGTGGATTCCATGTTTACTCGGTTAAATAACATTGTGAATGAACTCAAGGGTCTTGGTGTTGTTTTTACTGACCTTGAGCTTGTGAGAAAGATGCTTAGGGCTTTGCCGGAAAGCTTCGACACTTTGGTCACGGTTCTCACAAACTCCGATCTATCGACCACAACACCAACCGATCTTTATGGGAACCTCATCACCCATGAGATGCACAAGAAGGAGAAGAAGGAAGCGGCCGAACCATCGGAGACGAAGAAGAAAGCTTTGGCTTTCAAAGCAAACTCAAGGAACGATTCAAGCGAAGGCTCCTCCGATGAAGACCTTGCACTCATGGTAAAGAACACTCAAAAACTTCTTCGCAGGTTGCATAAGAAAGGTGTCAACATTGACACACGACCAAAGGGGCAAAAGCAAAAGAACTTCAAGGACATCATTTGCTATGGATGTCATGAGAAGGGACACATAGCATCAAGATGTCCAAACAAGAACAAGGCGTGGAACAAGAAGAAAAACTTCTTCAAGAAGAAGAATGAAGAAATCAAAGAAGCTTGTTTTGGAGAATGGATGTCCGGCGGAGAGAGCTCCGACTCCGACTCCGACAACGAAAGAAGTTACTCCAAGAAGATGGCCGGATTAGCTCTCGGAAACATCAACACCTTAACTAGTTCATCCATTTGCCTTATGGCCAAAGGCGATGAAAAGGTACACTCTAATGATCCATCATATGATGATTTAGTTGAAATGATAACTGAATTAAATGAAGTTTTTGGAAAAACTAAAAAGAAGTATAAGGCGCTTAAGGAAGAACATTCTTCCCTACGCACTCAATACTCTGAGCTTAAAGATTCATATGAAAGCATGCTCTTAAAAGATATTACAAATGCTTCATCTAAGGTAGATGCTTCAACTTCATGTAATTTGGATGATTCTCCCTCTAGTAGTCATCATATTCCATGTGCTTCAAATGACAACATATTGAATGAAAATAATGAACTTAAGGCACAAGTTGAAAAACTTGGTAAAGGCTTAGAAAACTGCTACAAAGGTAAAATATCTCTTGATCTAATCCTTAGTAAACAAAAATGTTCTTTTAGAAAAGAGGGATTAGGATATTTTCAAAAGAAAGGAAGGAAACAAAACTCTAAAACTATATTTGTTAAAGCATGCAACACATTCTGTCATAAATGCCATGAAACCGGTCATTCACATGAAGCATGTCCCTTAATGACTCCTAATTATTTTGATACTTGCTACATGCTTCAAAAGTCGAGAAAAGGTTATGCTATAGCAAAGTATGTTGGTGCACCCATGTTAAATAAAAAGAAGAAATCTATTTGGGTACCCAAAACTTTGATTACTAACATTGAAGGACCCAAAAAGGTTTGGGTATCTAAAAGAACTTAATTCTTTGTATGCAGGTGAACTACAAGACCGGTGAGAGGCTTTGGGTGCTAGATAGCGGATGCTCCGAACACATGACCGGTAACAAGAAGTTGTTCACCTCAATAGAAGACAACTCAAGCGAGAACCAAAAGATTATCTTTGGCGACAACCGTCAAGGAAATGTGGTCGGCTTGGGTAAAATCGCAATCTCAAATGATCTATCTATTTCAAATGTTTTATTGGTCGAATCTCTGAATTTCAATTTTCTTTCCGTTGCACAAATTTGCGATTTTGGTTTTAGTTGCACATTTTTCCCAAAAGAAGTTTTGGTTGAAAGTTTAAAAGATAAATCTTTGATCTTCAAAGGCTTTCGTTTTGGAAATCTTTATTTGGTTGATTTTCACTCGAAAGATGCATCTTTGTCAACATGTCTTGTCTCTCAAACCTCAAAAGGTTGGTTATGGCATAGACGACTGCACATGTTGGAATGCATCAATTGAGAAAACTTTTAAAACGTGATTTGGTTGTTGGCTTAAAGGATGTGAATTTTGAAAAGGACAAACCTTGTAGCGCTTGTCAAGCGGGCAAGCAAGTAGTTACTTCACATCCAACTAAGCGCATTCTTTCGACTTGCAAACCTTTGGAACTCCTTCATATGGATTTATTTGAACCTTCTGAGTTTCAAAGTATCGGGGGTAGCAACTATGGTTTTGTGATTGTTGACGATTTTACTCGCTACACTTGGGTTTTCTTTATTTCTCAAAAATCCGAAACCCCCGATGTTTTCAAAAGTTTTGCAAAACGTGTTTCTACTGAATTCGAATTATCCATCAAGAAAATCCGTAGTGATCATGGTGGAGAGTTCGTTAATTCAACTCTATTTGATTTTTGTGACTCTCTTGGAATCAAACACGAATTTTCCACATCCTACACTCCACAGCAAAATGGAGTTGTTGAAAGGAAAAATCGAACACTTATAGAAATGGCAAGGACTATGCTAAGTGAGTACGATACTCCTACTCGCTTCTGGGCTGAAGCCGTGCATACCGCTTGCTATTCTATAAACCGACTTTATTTGCATCCTCTTCTAAACTTGACTCCTTATGAGCTTTTTGTTGGGCGAAAGCCAAATATTTCTTATTTCCGAGTCTTTGGTTGCAAATGCTTTATTCTTAAGAAAAGAAATTTTGGTGGTAAATTTCAAGGAAGAGTAGATGAAGGCTTTCTAGTCGGATACTCCACCACTAGCAAAGCTTATCGTGTTTTTAATAAAAATACAAGTTGTATTGAAGAGTCGGGTGATGTCGAATTTGATGAAACTAATGGCTCACAAAAGGAGCAAGTATCTTATGAAGTTTCAGGTAACGATCTTCAAGAAGCAATGAAGAACATAACCATTGGAGACATCAAGCCAACAGAGGAAGATCAAGAAGATGATGTCAACGTTGAAAATGTTGATCAAGACGAATCATCATCTCATGTTGATCATCCAGAACAAGATCAAGATGAAGCTGTACAAGACGAAGCACCAAGACAGCATCAAACCATCACCAAGGATCACCCTCTAGACCAAATATTGGGTGACGTCAGTAAGGGTGTTCAAACTCGATCTCGTATTGCTGCATTTTGTGAACATCATTCATTTGTGTCTTCTTTAGAACCCAAACATGTTAATGAAGCTTTAAATGATCCTGATTGGGTTAATGCCATGCATGAAGAACTTAACAACTTCGCTAGAAATGAAGTTTGGACTCTAGTTGAAAGACCCAAAGATCATAATGTTATTGGAACAAAATGGGTTTTCATAAATAAGCAAGATGAAAATGGTATTGTAATTAGAAACAAAGCTCGTCTTGTTGCTCAAGGCTTCACTCAAGTCGAAGGTTTAGACTTTGGTGAAACTTTTGCACCTGTAGCAAGACTTGAAGCTATTCGCATTCTTCTTGCCTATGCATCATGTTTTAATATCAAACTTTTTCAAATGGATGTAAAAAGTGGTTTCTTAAATGGTGAAATTTCTGAACTTGTGTTTGTTGAACAACCTCCTGGTTTTGAAAGTTCTAAATTTCCAAATCATGTATTTAAATTGTCAAAAGCTCTCTATGGTCTCAAACAAGCTCCTCGGGCTTGGTATGAGCGTCTTAGAGACTTTCTATTATCAAAAGGTTTTAAAATTGGGAAGGTTGATACAACTCTCTTTACAAAGAAAATTGAAAAAGAATTGTTCATTTGTCAGATTTATGTTGATGATATTATCTTTGGATCTACTAATGAACATTTCTGTCATGAGTTTGGAGAGATGATGTCTAGGGAGTTCGAGATGTCCATGATTGATGAGTTGAGCTTCTTCCTAGGACTTCAAATCAAGCAACTCAAGAACGGCACGTTCGTGAGTCAAACAAAGTACGTGAAGGATTTGCTCAAGCGCTTTGGGATGGAAGACGCCAAGGCAATCAAAACTCCTATGGCGACAAATGGACATCTAGACATTGACAAAAGCGGCAAATCGGTTGACTCTAAACTGTATAGGTCTATGATTGGTAGTCTCTTATATCTTACTGCATCTAGACCTGATATCATGTTTAGTGTGTGCTTATGTGCTAGATTTCAGTCTGATCCTAAGGAATGTCATTTAACTGCTCTTAAAAGAATCCTTAGGTATTTAAAATGCTATTCCAGTTTAGGCCTTTGGTATCCGAAAGATGCAAATTTTGAATTAATTGGGTATTCAGATTCTGATTATGCTGGGTGTAAGATTGATCGAAAAAGCACATCTGGTAGCTGTCAGCTGTTGGAGAGATCATTAGTATCATGGTCATCTAGGAAGCAAAATTCTGTAGCTCTCTCCACAGCTGAAGCTGAATACGTGTCTGCAGACAGTTGCTGTGCTCAATTATTGTGGATGAAGCAGACATTTTTGGATTATGGGATTATATTTGATAAAGTGCCACTATTGTGTGATAATGAAAGTGCCATTAAAATTGCTGATAATCCTGTTCCACACTCTAGAACTAAGCACATTGAAATAAGGCACCATTTTATTAGAGATCATGTGGCAAAAGGAGATATTGAAGTAAATTATGTCAGAACTGATATGCAACTAGCAGATATTTTCACTAAACCCTTAGATGAATCAAGATTTTGCTTGTTAAGGGGTGAACTGAACATTATTGATATATCAAATGCTAGTTGATGTGCTAAATGTGTTGTTTATATAAAATATTATTATTTTATTCCCTCTCTGGTCTTAGACAGCCTCTGGTCGAAATTGACCAAACTGACAGTCAGTTTCCCTAACTGACAGTCAGTTCAGTAGTTAGGAGCCTGGTCTTAGTCTCTGGTCAAATTAAGTGCCAAAACTGACAGTCAGTTTTACAAACTGACAGTCAGTTACGTGCATTTGATTTTGGTCGTAGCACCTGATCGTGTTCGAGTCCCCTACTGACTGTCAGTCTCATACACTGACTGTCAGTTTCAAAACTCAGTTCTGTGAACTGACTGTCAGTATGACACACTGACTGTCAGTTCCATGTTTCTGAGTTTGGAACTGACTGTCAGTTTATCAAACTGACTGTCAGTTGCGGGATCGAGAACCCTAAATCCCCGTTCTGTTTCGCGTCTCCTCACCTTCTTCTTCTCGCCGCCGTTGTTTCTTGCGCCCCCGTGTCATTCGCCAGTTTTATTCCACCGTCTTTGTATCCCCTCAGCGCGACTTCATGACCTTCATGACGGGCCTCCAGGTCCACACCGTCACGAAGGATCAGTTGGAGTCCGCACTCGGACTAGTGCGCCCTCCTTCTGGCCGCCAGCTCCACACTCTCCCTGACCTCGAGCGTCGGGAGGTGGCCATGCTCTATTCCGGCCCCTTCCAGCTCCGTCACATTGCCGGCCTGCGCCGCGATGTTGACCTAGCCCTGAGGATTCTCCGTCTCACTCTGGTCCCCATGAGCGGAGATAGGGCTAGGGTCACTTATCTAGGGCTCCACGTTTTGATCTCCATCTTCCAGGAGGAGCCCTTCGACATTGCTGATCTCATCATCAGTGAGATTCAGCACGTCCTTCTTTCCCAGCGCCGTCAGCTGATATACGCTCCGTATATCATGGCGGTGCTTCTTCATATCCGGGCCGTGGACACTGAGCTGCCCAGGCCCCATCATCCTCTTCTCTTCTATCCTCCGGGCCAGGCTGATCACCGGCTCGGTGCTCGCCCTGCTGCAGCTGCTGGCCCTGGTTCTCCCGCATCAGATGATGATGCTGCGGGGGAGTCAGAGGACGAGGCCCCTGTCCAGGAGTCTTCTCCAGCTCCAGCTGCAGGGACTGGCACCGTTTCTGCCTCATCTTCTTCCCAGCTTCAGGAGGTCCTCCAGGTGCAGCAGCAGATCCTCAGCACCCAGGCGGAGCATCATCAGATGTTGCTCCGTTTGATTGCTCAGCAGGAGGAGATTCTGCGTCGCCTGCCTGCCTCCGGATCTTCGGTCCCTCGCAAGAGGGCCCGCCAGGCTGCATCGTCTCCGAGCTCAGCTTCAGTTGCTACTGATCCAGCTCCTGTTGCACCTGCTCCGGCTCCAGTGTCTGCAGCTCCTGCTCCTATTGCAGCTGCGACTCCTCCGGCATCTCCAGCCGTCGACCCGTCTGCATCTCCAGCTGGCTCCGGAGATACAGACATCATAGGATTTTCTTCCGATGATGAGCCTTAGGCTCTGATTTGTTTGTTGTTTGCCTCCCTTTTTGTGCTTGATGCCAAAGGGGGAGAAGTATTTTGGATAGTATAGTGGTTTTTAGAGTCTGTTTATGTCTGTTTATGTCTTTTGATGTATTAAACAGATGATTTTTTTTATATATGGAGATGCTTTTGGTTATCATATATGTCTGTGTGTCATCTCTTTAGATCTTTTTAGCTCTGATACATATGATGACTTGTGTTTAGCTCTGATATATATGATGTCATTGGTTTCTTGAGATGATGCTCTTGAGCTCTGATATGTGATTATAGCTCTGATACATTGATATATATGATGTCTTGATGTGCATGTGTATGCTCTGATATGACTTGTGGATATTTGCACATCTGTGACTTGCTTATGTATTAGATGCCCTGATGTATATGTATTAGTTTATGATCTTGTATGATGAGATGCATATACTCAGGGGGAGCTATTTCATTTATTTTATTTTTTAACACTTGTTGTCATCAATCATCAAAAAGGGGGAGATTGTTGCATCTAGGCCTTCATGCCTAACCCTAATTTTGATGATTAATGAAAACAAAGTGTTCCAGACTAATTGTGCTATTGAGTTTATTTGATACAGAGTTGCGTAGGGAAGATATGCACGGAATACAAGAAGAACCCGACGTAAAATAAAAGCACAAGTAGCAAAGAGCAAAAGACAAGTCGCAAATCATGAAGATCCGAGAGACCTCAGGTATTGAGAGTTTTTATTTTTACCGATCTTGGCGTTTGGAGATGATCGGTTAGGAAAATTCTTTTCTAGCTTTAACCGTACTATAAAGAGGGGTGGCGAAAGTCCTCTCTTTATCTCCAACGCAAACCGAGAATTCTAGGTCATTGCATCGCATCATTTTTTGTTGGATTTGGTTTTGATTTTATTTGAGAAATCTGGATTTTCAGTTCAGTTTTTGACAGCAGAAGAGTATTTGCATTTTTCAGAAAGATCTAGGTAGATCTGGTTTTTGCTTCTGTTGACAAAAATGTAGCCCTTGAAATTATCTTTCCAACGAGCTATTAAACACCTCTTTTGGATTTCTGAATTTAAAGTTATAGCAGTTTTTGTTTATGCTGACTGTCAGTTTGCATAACTGACTGTCAGTTTGAATGTCAGTTAGGTGTAACTGACAATTGTCCAGAGAGGGTGTATTTTGGGCTCAAAATTTTTGTACTAAACTGACTGTCAGTTTGTCCATACTGACTGTCAGTTGGGGTTTCGACCACAGAGATTTTAACTGAGTTTCTATTTGATTTAGGTCGTGACTGTGGTCGAACTGACTGTCAGTTTGTGTAACTGACTGTCAGTTGTGGGTTCCAGCTTTCCTTTTTCGACCACGAACGGCTAGCAAAGTTTTCGTCCGTAAATTTTGTCGGCCGTTGTGCACTAAACTGACTGTCAGTTTGCATAACTGACTGTCAGTTTGGGTTGCTGATTTTCAGCCCTAGCTCCAACGGTTCATTTGCTTCTTGAGGCTATAAAAAGGGGCTTTGGGCATAAGTTTTATACAACAAGCAACAGCATTTCATATACACTCTTGAGCATTAGTTTCTTATATAAAATCTTGATCTTTTGATCAAGTCGAGTGCTTTCCGATCCACCGAGAGTTTCAGTTCTTTTGCATTTGCATATACTTAGCTTCTCGGTGCGTGTTTGGAGGTCTAGAGAAGACCTCGCTGCCTGTTACTCTTGGTGAGCGCCCTCACCTAGACGGTTCGGAGGCGTGGCCGTTGATCTCTCCATTCGGAGATTGTTGGAGAGGCTCGGCAAGTGTGTACAAAGCATCGGTGCTCGCCTTTCCGGAGTGGACAAGGAGCCACCTTAGTTGATAAAACTCTTCGTGAGTATTGAGGCAAAACTCAAGTGACTTGAGTGCTTCAACGAGGATTAGTGGAGACTGGGCGAGTCTCCGATACCTCGGTAAAAACAACTGTGTTCATTCTCTATTCTTTCTCTTTAAATATATTAAATTGCATTTGGTTCTTCTTGGTATAAAAACTTGTTTTTATTTGAAGTTTTTAAAGCCTCCTATTCACCCCCCTCTAGTCGGCATCCTTGATCCAACAATTTTGACAATTAAACACCTAATGAAACAGTTAACAACAAATGAGAGCAAATAGCTAAAACAAGATGAACAATAATCAATTCAACACAAGGATATATCCCATGGTCTCGGTGATTTGCCGATCACCCCTAATCCACGTTGAGGCAAACTCAAATATCTAACCACTCCTCTATCTAGTCAACCTTCTCTCAAGAAGTGACCTACATCTCGAGCCGAATTAGTGTGATGAGTTATCCAAACCTCGATTTCACTAATGATGCACTTTACTGCTCCGACAAGCGTGCTCGACCCTTTCACAAGATGTTTTGAGACTTCTTCACAATCTTCCTTGAAGATCTCTCCAAAACCTTCCTCCTAGCCGTCTAGGAGCCGGCAAACTCCAAGAGTAACAAGCCGGTGATGATCACTTAACCTTCTTCTAGTGCCACAAGCTTGATTTAGTGATCTAAATGCAATGCACTAGAAGATCTCAAATGCACACTCTCACAAATTCAAGAATTAGAACCCTAGAGTGTATGAATCTTGTGTTAGCTCTCAAGGATGATGACAATGTTCACAAATATGCCAAAAGTTATGAACAGAGCCGTGCATGGGAGTATATATACCCCCCACAATAAATATAGCCGTTACCAGCCGTTGGGAGAAAAAGATCACTTGACGGTCAGACCGCAGGTATAAGCCCGATCAGACCGCCGCAATTACAACAGCATTAAACAGGCGCAATTAATGCTCACCTGCCCTTATCAGGCACACTCACGGTCAGACTAGAGCCAATGGTGGTCAGACCGTGAAACCGTCCAGAGACGACATAGTTTTTGGACACGTTACACGGTCAGGCCGATAATTACGGACAGACTGACCACACGGTTAGATCGTAGTTCAAAAACTCGGTGAGACCGTTTTCGCGGTCAGACCGGTTCAACAAACGGTTAGACCATCTTAACACAACAAATTTCAGAAAAATAGATCATGAAGTTCCAAGAGTCTGACCTAGGATTTTAACTACGGACAGACCGACCTTTTTAATATAGAAAACACACTTTAACATAACGTCGGTCAGTCCGAAATAACATTCAGTCAGACCGACTAAGACTGAATTTGGCCAAATTGAATGGAACAAGGTATTTTCAAAGAATATGACTTTCTAGTATGCAATGCAAGTTGTTTTTATGACTTGTGGCACTTAGATGAACTATTTCGTGATACACCACATGCTCCTCTTAATAGTACGGCGACTATTCTAAAAATCGGTCAAAACTCATCTCTAATCACCTTAGACCGGTAAAATGGAAAAAATTCCTATTCCGTACCTTTGCCTCTTTGCTCAATCTCCTTTCTTCATCATGTGACTCTTTCTTTGCCTTTCATTAACCTGTCTTTTGAGTTTGTTCTTGATACAACTTAACAGGTATCGTTAGTTCAATATTTGTAATTTTCATTAATTACCAAAACACTCTTTAGGGCCCTAGAAGTTACAATGGGGAGGCGATGACGGGGGACTGGGCGGCGGCGACGGGGGCGGCGACGGGGGACGGGGCGGGGAAGAGGGACGTGGGGACGGGGGCGGGGAGGCGGCGGCCACGAAGGATGGGAGATGAGGAGGAAAACGGGTAGCTGGGTAGGGTTTATATTTATATGACCTAATCAAAACGTAAATTCTAAACGGATTCGGATATTATCTGAATCCGAATTCGAATCCGGATCCAATATTTCATACCAGATCCGAATTCGGATCCGCGAAAATAATCGGATGTATATCCGAATCCGAATCCGATTAGATAATCGGATATCCGAAAAGACATCCGAAATCCAATTTTTTGAATTCGGTATCCAGATTATCCGATTAGATCCGAATCCAATTACACCCCATCCAGTGGAATCATTTCTTCTCAACCAATCAGTTTGAACTATCTTCTCACACCTCTCTTTGTTAGGAAGCTTTTTATGGAAAATTTGTCTCCTTAAATCTAAACTCAATCGTCAACGTCAAATCTCACAATTCTGAGGTGCCCGAATAGCACCTTAGTGTGGTTTTTTTGCAAACAGCGTGGGACTCAATTCTTATTTTGCAAAGGCATAATTTGATAAAATGTAGGTACAAGAGTAGGAACCTTATTAGGGTACTAATTGCAATTGGCTCTGAAAAAGCCGTGGGTGGGTAGGAAAAATCGGAGTGTCCAAAAATGCTTTCTAATTAATAGAATTATCATTTTTCAGTTGCTAACATATGATATCCACTTAGTGATGCAAATGGTTTTTAGACAATTTTTAAAATTGAGGGGCTTTTGGGAGACCTTCCAAAAGTGAGTTTCTAAAAAAGAGTCAAAAGCTGATGAATTAAAAGTGGATTTTTTTTCCCTATATAAGAGCAATAAGATCTTGAAAAATAATTATGACCAGAAAATTTCTGAAATCGAACCAATAAGAAAGCTAGAAATAATTTTCGCTACTTTGCTTTTTTCATTTCTCTGAATATAGTTGAGATTGATTGTCAAATTTTGCATGGTTATAAAGTACCCCTCCCTATATATCTAGGAATTTTGTTTCTTTGACAATTTTTTAAAGTTCTTACATAAAGTTGACAAAGATTTATATAAAAAGAAAGTTATCATAGATTTGCCCGCGACAAACAGATGCAAATTTTGTTGACTTAAAAAGACGTGTGTTTGGTGGAAACCAATAAGTTATAATTGCAAATATTTTGTCCAACTAAATCTCAATGCCAACTTAAAATTAGTGAGATTTGATTGCAGTTCTTGTCCCTAAAGAATATAATTTAGTTGCACTGATCAACGCTAGTCTGATTGATAACAAACTAGAGTTCAGTCTCTCCATATTAGACCTTGGATTTTCTGAAAGTATTATTTTCGTCCTCAACTTTACGGACAGTCACATTTGATTCCTCTCATTAAACATTTCATGTCTATTAAACCTCAAAGTCACCGACAAGACATTCCTATTAGTTGGCCTCAGTTGTCAGTGGCTTAGGGGCTTAAGTTGGATCTTTCCATAAGGTTGACCGGGCAAAATAGTGCACTCAATAAATTATCATCCTAGAATGGACCTAGCTCTAAAGTTGGTGAAACAAAATTGGATTTTTTTTAAAAGAATAATTGAAGGATCGAGGATCGAGTCCGGCAGTTGATTACGTATTTTAAAATCTTTTGACTAAAAATTGATTTTTACACTTATGAAAATAATTTTTTTTTCAACCCTTCTAAATGAAAACTAGTTGCTCAAGTAATTAAATAAGTTTGTAATACAATAAAAGAGAAACAATGAAAAATAGAGCAAAACAATTAAACCAAGATGACATGAGATATTTTTTCCTAAGATCTTAGAGACTTCATTAATCTCTCCTACTTCTTGTTAAATCGTTCTCACACAAGTCTTTTCGATTCCACTAGGGTTGTTCCATATCTACTCCGGATAGGTGAATACTAAGTTTTACAACCCCTCTTCGAGTCTCTCCAATAATCTTTGTTAGTAGAAAGATCATTGACTTCTCACGACCGTCTAAGTGACAGCGACCACCAAGATGAATAGGACAGAATACTTCATTTAATGCTAATCAAGTGTCAAGAAACTCAAATGTACGAGGAGAAACCAATACGAGATTCTCAACTTACAATATACTAGACGAATGCACAAAACTTACTAAATATTTCTTCTCTATGCAATACATGAGAGTTGAATGCTCTAGAGTGTGCTTGGACTATAAATAAATGAATTCTAGTGTCGAAACTTGCAAATGAAAATTCTACACCACTATTTATAGCCCCAAGCACAGTCCAACAACTATTTTTTTTAACAATCAAAAAGCTAGCCGTTATAGTGACCGGCTAGACATACGAGTCTGTATCACCAGATGTCTCATCTTGTTTGATAGACTGTGCAACTCTTAGAAAAATGGGTATAACTTCTTGATCTAGACATTGGATTTAGGTGCTTCTTAGCTTATTAGAAAGCTAACTAAAAAAGTTACAACTTTAACGATATAACCAAGATCTAATTTGGTCTAGATCACTATAGAAATTATAAAACACTCAATGCAGCCACTTCAAAGTCTCTAACCAATTCATATTTTACAATTTTAATCACCGATGTCTTCATTAACCATCCAAAACAACTAATCAAAAATATTTTAATGATCTAGTAGGAGAATGATGCATATATTTGAGTTTCCCACATAAGATATCATCAAGCTATTAGCACCGAGCCCCTCTTGATAGTACAACCAAAATTAGAAAACAAAATCTTAACTACCGTCCGTCTCCAAATACCAAGACCATTAAAATTCTAAAAAATAGATTCTTAATTTTTGATTTTATCTTTGATAGAGCTCATCTACATTTGAAAAAACTTGATTATACATCCTCTCTTGAGTTAGAACTTATTCATCGTCATCTCTCATTTTAAATGACTAGGAGATAAATACTTAACAAACATATTGTCTCGCAATCTAGTTGTCATAAATCACCAAAATAATCGACATAATAAAAGTTGACTCAACAATAATAACTAAATGAAATTCTTGTGACATGATGCGAACTTTGTAATGTACTCAAATCTATTTTTGTCATTTCACTACTATAAAAATGCAGTCTACTAACCCCTATTTTCTAACGATTTTACGCAATTTGGAAGAAAACCGTTAGTGTACATGGTGCGCAGTGGAGAGGATATTTGTACTAACGGTTGGGTTGTGAGAAACCGTTAGTAAAGACCACATGATTTATTCTAACGGTTCTTAATATATTAACCGTTAGAGAAACATACTTATACTAACGGTTATATTTTTGGAATCGTTAGAATATATTTGATTTTATTCTAACGGTTCTTAATATATTAATCGTTAGAAGAAACATACTTATACTAAAGGTTATATTTTTAGAACCGTTAGAAAAAAATCACATGATTTAATAAATACTCTCGCCGCCGTCTCCTGTCTCTCTCTTCCTTCTTCTCGGCCGAGCCGCCTCTCACCTTCTAAAGCTATCGCCGCTCTTCGCCGACCAAATCCACCAGTAGCCATCACTCTTCTAAATCCTCGCCATTGATCACCTCCTGCATCGCGCCCGTACCACTGCCATTAGATCTACTTAGATCTGTCTCCCCCATCGTGCTTCTTGCCTTCGTGCTTCTCCCCCGCCTCATCGCCGACGCTGAGCACTCGCGCCATGGCCTCCCGGACCTCCTCTTTAACTTGCACAACCTATTCTACCTGGGCACTTACCAACCAGCCATCAACAACAGCGACATCCCCGGCCTCGATCTCGACACCGCCGCCAAGCCGACGCCCTCGTCTTCTGCTCCTACCTCACCCTCGACTCCTACCAGGTATTGCTTGCTACCAATTCCCACCCCATTCGCATCTCGTAGCTCGCGGCGATTGGTTCTGATCTCTGTGCATGTGTGTGTGTGTGCGTGTGTGTAGTTGGTGATAAGTGAGATCGACTCGTCGGCGGCCACGTCATTGCAGGCCATGAAGCTACTCGCGTTGTACCTCTCTGGGGACAAGGTAAGGGCACTAGATCTGATATATATCACTTTTGATCTATTTTGACATTTGATCTCTGAGTTTAGATCTGGGGTTGTTGCGATTCGACATGCTATGATCTAGGCTTAGATCTAACTCCATTAGAGCGTGCAATGTGGTCTATGTGAAATGGACATGCCGATGAAGGACGCGTTCACAGAGAGTGGCCCGATCTCCACGACATAGAACGTGGATAACTAGTATCTGAAGATACCTGGATAACTAGTATGACCTGACGAAACGAGATAGCCAACCACTTGCAAAACAAGGACATGCGCATCAATGAATTCGTCCAACCACACTCTGAATTACCTATCTACACGGTCACGCATGGATTTGGCGCACAGATAGTGATCTGTTTGAGACCTAGCCTTGGTTTTCACACTAGGCTCGCCCAGATTCTAATATGAGGAATAACGGGATCTTATTCGGAAATACCGAAACCCAAAGTAATTGCACAACTCTTTATTTCAAAGAGGGCTTTACACGTCGAACGTTAGACACACTTGCCTACGTCGAAGGAATTATAAGTGTCTAAAACTCAAATAAGTTCTATGACTCTTCGATGATCTACACTAGACCTATTACAAGGTATTTATAGCCCAATCGTATGAGTACGTATCAGACTTAATAACCTAAACGCATTAGACTCATATAACTAACTAACTAATCCTAAACAGATAAGCTTAGTTATATATATTCAGATCAGATTACAATTCCGAACAGAGAACAAATTCCTTTTCATGGTCGCGAACCAATCCATGGTCGCGAAACCTTTCCAAACACGGTTAAGGTCGCGAAGCCGTATGCGATCAGGACTTGGTCGCGAGTCTGTATGCGATCAGGACTTGGTCGCGAATCTGTATGCAATCAGGACTTGGTCGCGAATCTGTATGCGATCAGGACTTGGTCGCAAATCCGTATGCGATCAGGACTTGGTCGCGAATCCAGATGTGATCAGGACTTGAAAATCCTCCCGGATCATGACTCCCTTGTTGAGAAAGAGCCAACCCCTATTGTGACCTCTCGATCAAACTGGAGATGTGGAAATTGGGCTTGTGCATGTTCTTTGGTGTACCACTTTGCCACACGTGCTCGTTGATCTTTCTGACCGATTCGAAAAGTCTCCTTGGTGCCACTGCGGGTGATAGTCACCTTCTTCTCCAGAATCACATCTTCAAGTAGATGTTCGTCTCGTTGATAGACCAAGTCTTCAACAGATGGTACTATAGTATCAGGCTCATCATCCAGTATTGAAGGCTCGAAGAGTTTGAATCCTTCCTAAGGTCGCAAACCTTTCTAAAGTCACAAACCTTTTCGTGGTCGCAAATCCGTTGTGAACTAGACCTGAGATCCTCTCAGATCATGACTCCCCTGTTGAGAAGGAGCCAACACCCGTTGGTGACCAATTGTGAAGATGTAGAGAACGACTGGGAGTTTTGGAACGAACACACGATGAGCAATGCTACAATCGTCGGATCGAATATATGGATAGGCGCTTATGGAGCTTGGCACCTCCGTCATGGATTGTGGCATTGGCCACTCGCGGATAGCCTTCCCCTTATCGAGGTTGATACTATCACCGATCCCAAAGCTAGGATTGCGAAGTTTGAATAGTGGCGCCGTAGAGACAAGTTGCATGTCATTTTCGACTAGTCGTTGTGGTGATCGACTATATACCTCTGCGAATAGCGCGTTGTCTTCTTCCGGCAAGCTTGCTAAACAACCACCACTTTCCATACTCGATGCAGCACAATCCTCTTGGCTAATTGGACGCATCACGCTCAGCACACACTTTGAGCATGCATTGACAATCCGTTTCGCCTGATTTTCTATCAACAAGTTCTTGGTGTCGACGTGGTCATTTTTGCTGATGATGAATTTCGTCCCATCCTTTGTGAGGTCGTATTATTGAGCTCTTCGGTGGTAATGGGCATCACGATCGTACAAGAACGGACTTCCAAAAATCACTTGGCAAATATCGATGGGGATGACATCGCATTGAACCTCGTGCATGTAACGGGCAGATATTGCAAAGTTCAACACACACTGACTCGTAATCTGTTGGTTCACGTCGAATGTAAACCAACCTAGCGGATATGGTCGCGGGTGTGCGGTTGTCTTCAAACCAAGTCACCAAACCAGTCCAGCGGAGACCAGATTCTTTTGACTTCCGGGATCGAATATCGCTGCGACCACTTCGTGCTTCACCTGGATGTTGATGGTGAACAAGTCCTCCGTTGGGTGATGGTCGTTCAGTGGATCCGAACCCTTCTCCTTCGGCATTGCCATTAGAGACAAGGTCGTATCCGCCTCATTAACCGAATTCACTCGGACAACTTCTTCGTTGGGTGAAGTCGCAGTAGCCGTGGTTGTTCTTTTCCCTGGTCCGTTTTTCTTTGGTCGAAATTCAGGATGAAGCTTGTAGCATTTGTCTTTGGTGTGTCCCACGACTTGACAATGTTCTCAAAAGGCACCCATGCCCGATTTTGAAGTGTTCTTCTTCGGACTCGGCTTTTTCTTTGTCGAGGTCGCACTTTCCTTCTTGCTTTTGTCGCTGTGGGATTTGTTCTTCTTCTGGATCACCATAGCAGTTATGCTTGCGGTCGCGATGTCTTGGACGCGGAACAGACTTAGCTCAGTACTAATCGATTTCTGAAGTCCAGATGTGTATTTCCGAAATACCTGAGGATCGGATAGCGATATGCCGATGACCATTGCTTGTCTCCGGAATTCCGTAGTATAGTCTTGGACGGTCTGGTCGCGCCGTTGGTACAATCTGTGCCAACTCTCCCATCTCTCCTCAAGGTAACCCATCGGATAGAATTCTTGTCACAAAATTCATTTGAATTGACCCCACGCAAGGTCGTCAGCTTCACCACTGGCGACAAGGGCCTTCCACCAAGTCTTGGCGTGGTCCTTCATCTTCAAAGGTGCGAACTTTACCTTTTGAGCACTACTGAACCCTTTCAGGTCAAAATAGGTCTCAAATTGATCGATCCAAGAATCCAGCTTCTCGGCATTGATCACCCCATCATATATGGGTATTTCAATCTTAGCGTCGACCTTGAAAGATCCGACAGCTAAAGAGGTGTTGGCGAGGTCGTCGGTCTTATGGTCACATTCATCTTAGTTTGAACGGAGGTATCATCAGACATTGTCGGAGACGCGGCTATAGGAACCGTCGATTGATCGCCTAGATTTTCACCGAAGGTTTTGTAACCCTGGCGAGTCTTCACCATCCACAGGATAGGAAAGTTGCTCTGATACCAACTTGATCTGTTTGAGACCTAGCCTTGGTTTTCGCACTAGGCTCGCCCAGATTCTAATATGCGGAATAACGGGATCTTATTCGGAAATACCGAAACCCAAAGTAATTGCACAACTCTCAACTAAAACTAAGACTTCAATCTGAAATTTCAATATCAATGTGTTGTATCTTGTATATTAAAAACTATGACCATGCATCTCTTTTATAGAGGGTGGTATATACAAAAGATAGAAGAATTAAACTAGAATTCTAATTTGAATCTAATTTAAAACAGAATAAAAATCCTAAAAAATATATAAGATAAAAGAAGTTCGGAATAAATCTTCTCTGAGTTGGATTTGGATTCGAATTCGGACAAGACTTTTTCCTTCCATGCGGTTGTTACTCTTTTGGGTCTCTTGGTTGCAAATGATGTCAGAATTTAATGATTATTGATGCATTGGAAAGTTCTTTCGAATACCTTTCCAACAAGTATTCACAAAACCAAATTAGATATCTGTGCTGAGAATGGTGCTTCGTTGAAGTTGGACTGTCGTTAGGTCAGTAGACTGCATGCCGAGCAAAATTCTTTTGGTTGTAGCAGTTGTAACCCTTGAAGGAATCAAGTGATCTTGGACTCATTGGAAAGTTTAGGAAATGCTCTTTCCACTTAGTAGGTGTATGACCAGATTAAATGAAGTTATTTGGTCCATATGTGGCTATGTTCTTTCTGTTATGCTCTCTCTATTCCTGATCAATGTTAAACCAGAGCTATATATATTAAGTAGTAGCATATTCTCATCATACTTTAACTCTTTAAGGAACAAAGTCACCTGTTGTCTTTTGATATAGTTATATGGCCTTCACTCGAGTAATTGGTCCTTTATATTTCTCGGGTTGAGCTCTAGTACTACTTGTGCTTGTGATGTCCTCATCACTATGGTTAGATCCAGTAGTTTTTTTTATAAATAACCACATAAAATAATCAATTACAAAAATAACTCACAGTTCAAAAATTTTACACAAATGACCTGCCACATCAGCCTGTCGAGCACTGGACACTCGACAAGCGAGTTGTCTCGTGGGAGGAGCTTGTAGAGTGCCCAGGGCTCGACAAGTCTCTTGTCGAGTGCCCAGCACTTGACCACGAGCCTCCAATCGACCACCGCTCTCAAAAAAAAGTTTAATTGTGGCCAGCGTAGGATTCGAAACCAGGCCAAGGAGGTGAGAGAGGGGAGTAGTAACCAGCTGGACTAGGAGCATTTTGCTGCTCAAATGCCACTGGGCAAGCTAATTTTGAATCACTTATCAAGTGCTGGGCACTTGACAAGCTTCTGGTCCCCTACTTTACCTCTCTGATCCCCTCTGTCTCCCTCCATTATTTTCCTCTTAGCTCAAAACAACCAGCACAATCTCTTCTCTCTCTCTCTCTCTCTCATTTTCCTCTCATTATTTAGGTTTAGATTTAGCAAAATTCATCCGTTAAATTGATTTAGTGTAGAAGAGAAATTTATAGAGGATTCCGAACTCTTCGAAAGGAGGTAATTTTTTTGAAATACATTTACGATTCTATTAAATATGTTGCTAATCGCGTAATTAGGGTTTATGTTTATGTGTATAGAACAACTAGGGTTTATGTGTGTACTGTAAGTATTATGTTTTTAGGATATATGTTTAGAATTATGTGCATGTGTATGTTTAGAAATTAGGTTTTTTTAAATGTATATATGTATGTTTTTAGAAATTATGAAATTAGGTTATTTTTAATTATGTGCATGCATGCTCTATATTTAGGAGTTTTTAGAAATTATGAAATTAGGTTTTTTTAATTATGTGCATGCATGCTCTATGCTTAGGAATTAGGTTTTTTAAATGTATATGTGTATCTTTTTAGAAATTATGAAATAAGGTTATTTTTAATTATGTGCAACTATGTTTATAAATTAGGTTTTTTAAATGTATATGTATATGTTTTTAGAAATTATGTGCATATGTGTATGTTTTTAGAAATAATTAAATTAGGTGTACTTTAATTATGTGCATGCATGTTCTATATTTAGGAATTACGTTTTTTAAATGTATATGTGTATGTTTTTAGAAATTATGAAATTAGGTTATTTTGAATTATATGCATGCATGCTCTATGTTTAGAAATTAGGTTTTTTAAATGTATATGTGCATGTTTTTAGAAAATATGAAATTAGGTTATTTTTAATTATGTGCATGCATGCTCTATGCTTAGGAATTAGATTTTTAAAATGTATTGTGTATGTTTTTAGAAAATATGAAATTAGGTTATTTTTAATTATGTACATGCATGCTCTATGCTTAGGAATTAGGTTTTTTAAATGTATATGTGTATATTTTTAGAAAATATGAAATTAGGTTGTTTTTAATTATGTGCATGCATACTCTACGCTTAGGAATTAGGTTTTTAAAATGTATATATGTATATTTTTAGAAATTATGAAATTAGGTTATTTTTAATTATGTGCATGCATGCATGCATGCATGCTCTCAGAAGGCAAATTTGTATAACATACAGAATAATGCACATCTATGCAATTTGAACACAGATCTAAGTTAGTAGGAAGGAATTGGAAGTTTTTAGGATAGAAAGGAATGTATTTATAAATTATGAAAATACATAGATGCATGATTTTTGAACTTAAAAGGAAAATGGGTCCATAGGGTTGTCAGACATAATGGTGTCCTGTTATTTACACGTGAGATGAATGTGTGTAGGGAATGGAGACTCCGGAAAAAATTTGCATATTTTACTGCAACGGCTTAGTTCACGAGGGGCAAAGTGAGGTTGATATGAGCTGTTGCCAATATGTGACGGGCGAGCTGAGTGTACATAACACCTCATTCCTAGATCTGAATTTATGGATCCTGAATATGTTAGGGAAGAGGCCTCGCAATGAAATGGTTCTAATTGAAGAGCTGATCATAAGGGAGGTAGATAATGAGCCATAGTGGATGCTGCACAAAATAAAATGGGACAAATCTTAGAGCTCTTATGTTCAAAGAGTGAAAGACCCCCATGGCGGACTGCTCGGTCAGTTCGCGATGTATGTGCAGTTCTACAATGTAGGACCAGCCGAGCGTGCGGTGGAGGGTGAGCCAAGCATCGTGTCCAGTCCTACAACATTCAAGGCTAGCGAGTGGTCGGATATATTCTGCCACACTCGTGTGGATGTGTGCGAGGTATTGGATTGCCTTCCATCAGTGTCCGATGAAGATGATTTGACGAACTCAGAGGCATCCGATGGATCTAATGAGGATAATCCTAGTCCCCTGCCGGAGTGGCTCGATCATTCAGCATATAGTCAAGCGTGCTGCCAACGGATCAAGGTTCCAAATGGTCTTTCGAGCTCGGTGGCATACAAGTAGAGCAGGAGTTTCAGAGCAAAGAAAATCTGAAGAATGCCGTGGTGAGCTAGTCTCTTGCAATTAACTGGCAATACAGGGTTGTCAAGTCAAACCCCAACCTATATGTCATAGTCTGCGTAACACTAGGCTGCCCATGGAAGGTTCGTGCCATGCGGCCGAAGGATGACATCGGTTTTGTGGTGATAAGAGTTACCGCGCACACATGCCTGCTAACAGGGGCACTGGATAGACACAGGAACCTGACGTCCTCGTACGTCGGTAACATCATCTAGCCGGTCGTGTGAGAGAACATTTTGATAATGCCGAGAAAAATCATGAAGCAAGTTGCCGATAGGTGTAGGTACATTATACGGTATGCAAAGACCTGGAGAGCAAACAGAAGGCCATTGAAGGCATGTTCGGCACATTTGACCACGCCTACAACAATGTAATGCAGTTGCTGCGCAACATCACTCAGACCTGTTGCATCTAGGCCTCATGCCTAACCCTAATTTTGATGATTAATGAAAACTAAGTGTTTCAGACTGACTGTGTTTTTGAGATTGTTTGATACAGAGCTCCGTTGGGAAGATAGTCGAGATGAATAATATAAACCCAACACAAAAGAAGTAAAAGCACAAGTCGCAAGGAATGAAGTCGAGACGCAAATCACAAAAGCGCAAAAGACCTAAGGTAACATTATCTTTATTTTTACCGATCTCGGTGTTTGGAGTTGATCGGTTTAGGAAAATTATTTTTAGTTTTTAACCGTACTATAAAGAGAGGTGGCAAAAGCCCTCTCTACATCTCCAACATAAACCGACAAATTTAGGTCATTGCATTGCATCTCTTTGGTTGGATTTGATCTGAGTTTGGTTTGAAAGATTTGGTTTTTTAGTTGAGTTTTTTACAGTATAAGAGTTTTTCACATTTCTAGAAAGATCTAGGCAGATCTGGCTTTTGTTTCTGTTGACAAAAATATAGTCCTTAAAGTTATCTTTCAAACGAGCTATTAAACACCTCTTTTGGATTTCTGGATTTAAAGTTATAACTATTTTAGTTCATATTGACTGTCAGTTTGTTGAACTGATTGTCAATTTGTATGTCAGTTTATTTTAACTGACAAATGTCCAGAGAG
The DNA here is from genome assembly GCA_019359835.1 of Pharus latifolius. Lineage (NCBI taxonomy): Eukaryota > Viridiplantae > Streptophyta > Magnoliopsida > Poales > Poaceae > Pharus > Pharus latifolius. The sequence goes on along the minus strand of CM033326.1, from coordinate 65,321,084 downwards.
TGTGTTTTTTGGGCTCAAAATTTTTGTACTAAACTGACTGTCAGTTGGGGTTTCGACCACAGTGATTTTTATCTGAGTTTCTATTTGTTTTGGTCGAGATCTTGGTCGAACTGACTGTCAGTTCGGGGTTTCAAGTTTGCTTAAACAACCACAAACGGCTAGCTATTTTTTTATCTGTAAATTTTGTCGCCCGTTGTGTACGAAACTGACTGTCAGTTTGTGTTGCTGATTTTCAGCTCTAGCTCCAACGGTTCTTTTGTTTCTTAAGACTATAAATAGGGGCTTTGGGCATGAGTTTTATACAACTAGCAGCATCATTCTCTTATACACTCTTGAGCTTTAGTTTTCTACACAAAATCTTGATCTGTTGATCAAGTCGAGTGTTTTCTGATCCATCGAGCGTTTCAGTTCATTGCATTTGCATACTCGTAGTTTCTCAATGCGTGTTTGGAGGTCTAGAGAAGACCTTGCTGCCTATTACTCTTGGTGAGCGCCCTCACCTAGACGGTTCGGAGGCGTGGCCGTTGACCTCTCCAGTTTGGAGATTGTTGGAGAGGCTCGGCAAAAGTGTACAAGGCATCGGTGCTCGCCTTTCTGGAGTGGTCAAGGAGCAACCACTAGTTGATAATATCCTTCGTGGGTATTGAGGCAAAACTCAAGTGACTTGAGTGCTTCAACGAGGATTAGTGGAGACTGGGCGAGTCTCCGATACCTCGGTAAAAATCGGTGTTTGCTCTCTCTATCTTGTCTTTTCAATATATAAATTGCTTTTGGTTATTCTTGTGGCTAAAACTTGCTTTTCATTTAAAGTTTTTAAAGCCTCCTATTCACCCCCCTAGTCAGCATCTTTGATCCTACAAGACCAACCCATGCACGTTTATGGATGTCTTCGATCAGCCAGTTGTACGTCGAGACGGTAGCCCCATACAAAACACTCAAGTGCTCCGTCGATTATTCTGGTCATACTGCTAGTGCATCGAGGCATTTGCTTATTGTCGTCCAATCATATGCGTGGATGGTACATGCTTAACCAGAAAGTACAAGGGCACACTTCTCATTGCTATTGCTGTGGATGCTAATGACCAATTGCTTCCATTGGCGTACGCGATCGTCGAGTCAGAGAACTCAAAAAGCTAGTTGTGGTTTCTGGTCAATGTGAAGCGGGCGGTTGTCGGTGATCGAGAGAAGGTCTATATCATATCGGACCGACACCGAGGGTTGCTCCACGCCATTGAGGTAATGCGTGGGGCCCTAGATGCTCCATACAAATGGGAAGATGTGCGCAGCCGTTGGTGTATGCGGCACATTGCGAAAAACATTTTCACACACTTCCACAGCAAACAAATCATGGATTTGTTCAAAAGGTTATGCTTGCAAAACCAACCGATGAAGTTCCAAGCTATGTTTGACAAACTAGAGGCATTGACTGTGAAATACTCCACGAGGAGGGCCAGCAATGCAGCCGACGATGCAAACTTCAGCAAATTCTCTCAATGGATTCAGGACAAGGACATCGAGAAATGGTCTTTGCTGCATGACAAAGATGGCGCAAGGTTTGGGATAATGACGACCAACCTTTCAGAGGTGTGCAATTATGTGTTGAAGGGAGTGAGGTGTTTGCCAGTGATTGTTGTAGTGGAGATGACATGGTACTACATAGCTGAGTACTTTAACAACAGAAGTGTTGCGGCCAAAATGCTAGTCGATGATCCCATGAGAACCTTGCCTGATGTTGTGCAATCTTACTTGACTGCTCACGTAGACAAGGCCCAGAGGCACGAGGTGACTATAATAAATAGGCTTCACCGAATAATTCGAATCCACCTCCGACAGAAGAACGTGAGCGGCCAACTTAGGCCTGGACGGGTGCACGAGGTCATTCTTGGGGATGTCGCTGAGTGCACATGCAACAAACCGAAACTACTACACAAGCACTGCTCGCATGTCCTTACCTCATGTGCGGCGCTTGGTGTGAGCCCTGGTCATGGCACCTGGTCGATTGGAGGCTTGTGGTCGCAGTAGTGCCCAGCACTTGACAAGGGGCTTGTCGAGACCTAGGCACTCGATAGGCTCCTCCCACGCGATAGCTCGTTTGTTGGATGTCTAGTGCTTGATAGGCTAACATGACAGGTCATTTGTGTAAAATTTTTGAACTGTGGGTTATTTTTTAATTGATTATTTTATGTGGGTTATTTATAAAAAAAAATCTTAGATCCAGTGGATTTTTGAGTGGCTGACTGCCGACGAGCCTATTATTTAATAATATGATTTAACATTTTAACTCAATTAGATATCGTTCCCTCTCCATTTCCTGTAGTAAACAATCTGCTGAACGAGTGGGAGCTATTGACATTATTTCTATGCTCACCTGGTATTTCAATCTTGTCTTTGGATGCACTCACTTGGAGTATTAGCCGTACAAATTATCAGGGGTTTCTCACCATTTAAGTTGTTGGGGGAAATCTCCACGCGGTCAAGTCCAGGTAAGTTCATGATTGCCCGGGGACAGTGGCCTCCGGTGCCTGCCCCGGGAGCCGCCTTTTAGGCTCCCGGGACCGCGCCCCCCGGGCATGTCCCGGGCGCCGCCATGTGCCCGGGGACAGTGGCCTCCGGTGCCTGCCCCGGGCGCCGCCTTTTAGGCTCCCGGGACCGCGCCCCCCGGGCATGTCCCGGGCGCCGCCTTTTAGGCTCCCGGGACCCTGCTCTCCGGAAGAGGTCCCGGACGTCATCGCCCTCCTAAAAGGTAAAATCCCTGTTTGTTTATCACGTGCAGGTCACGCGAGGGACGCCTCGGGAATCAGCGACCACCTGTCAAGCATCCAAGACGTTTGACCGGGAGAAGGACGGTCCTACCCTTCGATCCGACGGTGGCTTTCGGGGTAGTTTAGGCTTTTCGCTTCTTTTTGGGGGCTATAAATAGCCCTTGTACCCCTCTGTTGTAAAGATCAGTTCATTATTTTTTTGGAATAGCTAATCTCACAGACGTGCTCCGGAAGCCTCTCCCCCGGAGAGGGCCTCCCCAGCCGACTCCGGTCGGGAGCGCGTCGACAGGACTAGGGCCCCACCGGGACCCGAACCTGTATAAATCCGCGTGTCAATTCTTGTGCTTGCCCGGCGGGGGAGGACCGGTCACCCGGTCAACCCGCGCTGCGTGATTTTCACTAGGATCGTCTTCAAAACCTGCCGGGGTATTCTTAATACCACGACAGTTGGCGCCGTCCGTGGGGACCCGTGACGAATCGCCATGGCTCCTCCGAGAACAAGGGCCCGCGCCCTTCCCGGTGACGCCGGTCCCGGTGACCTGGCGCCACCCGTCCGGGACGCTGCTGTTCCGGCCCTTCCGTCCGGAGGCGACCATTCCCAGGTACCGCCTCCCACCTTTCCTCTTAACTTAGGTGCTTCCACCTCCAGGTCGTTCCCGGTGACCGCGGGGACCTCGGCCGGGACAAGCGTCCCCCCGACGGCTCCCCCGGCTCCCCGGGACGCCCTGCTCGAAGCTCTCGTAGAGGGCCAGCTCCGCGCCCAGCGCTCTATGGACGAGCTCCTTAGTGTGTTGGCGCGGCCCTCGGCCCCCACATTTCCGTCGCACCCGTATCCGGGGATCATGCCCCCATTTATGGGATACCCAGCGGCCCCTCCGGCGTCAGGGGGGCTGTCTACCCCGTATGATCCCGCTGGGGGGTTCCCTCCCCCCGCGGGATATACTTCCGGACACTTCTCGGCACCCGGGCCTGTCCCGGTGCCGGGAGGCTATTTCATGCCCGGGCCCTTCGTGGCACCAGGGGGGTACCCCGTCCCCGGCTCGCTTCCGGGGCTGGGGGGTCATTTCATGCCGGGGGCTATTCCTACGCCGGGAGCCAGTCCCGCCCCCCGCGTTGCGTTTACCGCACCGGGGCCGGTCGACAGAGCAGCTCCCGTGCCTCAGCGAATTTCCCCCCGCATTGGCTCCCCAACCCAGGACGTCGCCGAGAGGGCTCACCCCCCACTGGTTCCGGATGTCACAGGGGCTTCCCCCTTTCCGGTCCCGGTCGTTGCCACGGGGGCCGCCTCTTCGGATCCAAACGCCGCCCCGGGCGCCCCCTCCCCGGTTCCGGATGGTGCAGGGTCTCCCCCCTTTCCGGTCCCGGGGGCCGTCGCAGGGGGCTCCCCCCAGCAGGTCCCGGTAGCTCCCGGGCCGGTGGCCACAGTGCAGGAGCTCTCTCCCCCATCGAAGCAGATCCGCTCCTCCCGGGGGGAGGTCGAGCGAATGCATTCTCCCAGCCGCGGGGAAGAGCTCCCCCCCGGTCGTTGTCGCAGGGAGCCTCGCTCTCGCACCGGTCGGGGGAAGAGACCAGCCGAAGGACCATCCTCCCCGGAGAGAAGCCCGGACGTCCGGGAAATCAGTCCCGGCCCGGAAGAGAAGCGTCGTCACCACCACTCCGGTGGCCCTCTTGGGCCGCTACCTGACTCGGATAACGAGGGGGCGTCCCCCGTTAAAGAAGACAGCGACTGGGGCTCCCCCCGGGAAGTGCAGGGGGCGAACCAGCCCCTGTGTCGAAGACTCCGCAGCATCCGATGGCCGCGGCCCTACCGTCCCCCGCACATCGAGCATTATAATGGCGAGGCGGACCCTTACGAGTTCGTGCAGATCTACTCCACCGCCATCTCCGCGGCGGGGGGGGACGAGAGTGTCCAATGCAACGTCTTCCCCCTCTACCTCACCGGCATTGCCCGCTCCTGGTTTTACAATCTGAAGGCGGGCTCCATCAAGTCTTTCTCGCAGCTCAAGCGGGAGTTCTGTGCCAACTTCCAGGGGAACTACGTGCGTCCCCTGGACTCCTCGCAGCTGTATACTGTCCGCCAGAGAACTGGGGAGACCATTAGAAGCTTTTTCAAGCGCTTTGCCCAGGTGAAGAGCAAAGTGGCCCATGTCCCCGACTCTACGGTTATCGAAGCCTGCAAAAGCGGCATCCTCCCGGGGGAGCTCCACCGAAGGCTCTCCCGGAGCTGCCCCTCTTCCGCCGACGAGCTCTTCAACGTGCTCGAAAAGTACGCTCGGGCGGAGGAAGACGACATTTGGAAGAAGACCCAGGGGGCTCCTGCCCCCGCCGAGCGGGGGGCCCGGGATCCCCCCAGACGCCCCAGGCAGGGGGGCCGTAGCGAACCACGGCCTCGGGACACTTTTGTCCTCGAGGGCGGAGGCGGCTCGCGCGACCCCCCGAAGGGCAACCGCCCCTTTCCCAAGCCGAGAGGCCATGGGGGAGGACAGTCTTCGCGCGGCCGCGAAGGCCCCGCGGGGAGAAGCCGGGAAGGACCGTGGTGCAGCTTCCACGGGTCCAGTACCCACGCCACCCGAGATTGCCACCAGCCGCTGCAACACTTCGCGGCATTCCTCGACCAGCGCGGGCAGGGGGGGGGACTCCGGCCTCCTTGCCCCCTCGGCCAGCTGTTCCGGCCCTTCCCGCTCCCGCGGGGGGGCAGCAGGTGCAGGAGGGGGAACCTTCAGACGCTCTCCCCTTTCAAACTTCTCAGCGCCGCATCAACGTCATCGTAGGGGGCTCCGCCTCCGGGCGGGACTCCAAGCGCCAGCGCAAGGAGTACGCGCGAGAAGTTAAGGTAGTGGGGGTGCTACACGCGTCCGTGCCGCCCAAGTGGTCGGACGTCCCCCTCACCTTTACGGCGGAAGACGCGCGAGGGGTTCGCTTCCCCCACGACGACGCGCTTATTGTCTCCGCGACAATCTACAACTGCCACTTAGCCCGCATCCTCGTGGACGGCGGAAGCTCCGCCGACGTCCTGTTCCTCAAAACATTCAAGGAAATGCAGGTGGATGAAAAGCTCCTGCAACCAGCGGCGGGGCCTCTGCAAGGGTTTGTCCCGGGGAAGGCGATCCACCCCGTGGGCAAGGTAGATCTCCCGATCACCTTCGGCACCCCGGAGAACTACCGGACCGAGCTAGTCCGCTTCGACGTAGTGGATCTCCCCTCCTCCTACAATGTGATTATGGGGAGGACTACGATCAATCGGCTGGGGGCTGCCACCCACCAAAACTACTTGTGCATGAAGATCCCCGGGCCGCGTGGCGTGATCAACGTCCGGGGGGATCAAGACATGGCCCGTGCTCTATACGAGCGAGCTGCTGCCACAATAGGAAGCGTCAACCTGATCAAGGCACCCGGGGGGGAGGCTCCCCCCCCGGACGTAGACGTCGCTGCGCCATCCCCTGGGAGGCCCCTCCTCAAGCCGCGTCCGGAAGGGGGCCTCCGGAAGGTCCCACTGTCCCTGGGCAGCAGAGACCAAACTGTCCAAATCGGGGCAGAGCTCCCCCAAGACCATGCAGCGCAACTCGCAGCCTTTCTGCGCGAAAACTCCGATGTTTTTGCGTGGAAGCCTTCGGACATGCAGGGCGTCGCCCGGGAGGTTATTGAACACAAGCTCGCGGTAACCCCCGGTCACCCCCCTATCAAGCAGAAGTTGAGGAAGCTCTCCCTCGAACGTCAAGAAGCCATCAAGATGGAGATAGCCCGGCTCCGAGAGGCGGGGTTCATCCGGGAAGTGTTGCACCCCGAGTGGCTCGCAAACCCCGTCCTCGTCAAGAAGTCAAGTGGCAAGTGGCGCATGTGCGTGGACTTCACCGACCTTAACCGCGCTTGCCCCAAAGACAACTTCCCGCTCCCGCGGATCGACCAACTCGTTGACTCCACCGCGGGGTGCGAGCTGATGAGCTTCCTAGACGCCTACTCGGGATACCATCAAGTCCGGATGGCGGAGGGAGATGAGGAAAAGACGAGTTTTATAACCCCCTCGGAACCTTCTGCTACCGCCATATGCCTTTCGGGCTCAAGAATGCGGGAGCCACCTTCCAGCGCCTTATGACGTTGGTGTTCAAAGATCAAGTCGGCCGCAACGTCGAAGTCTACGTAGACGACGCGGTCGTCAAAAGCCCCCGTGCAGCCTCCCACATCGACGACCTCGCAGAGACCTTCTGCAACCTCCGCGCGTTCGGGCTCAAGCTCAACCCGGAGAAGTGCGCCTTCGGGGTGCGCGGGGGAAAGCTCCTGGGTTTCCTCGTGTCCCAGCGGGGCATTGAGGCAAACCCCGAGAAGATCCGGGCCTTCCTAGAGATGCCCCCGCCGCGCTCCGTCAAAGATGTCCAGCGGCTCTCCAGCCGCCTGGCCGCGCTCAGCCGCTTCGTCTCCCGTTCGGGGGAGCGGGGCCTCCAGTTCTTCAAGATCCTCCGAGGGCTTGAGGGGTTCCGCTGGACCCCCGAGGCCCAGGAAGCCTTCAACGACCTCAAGAAGTACCTCTCGAGCCCTCCAATGCTCGTGAGTCCGTCTCCGGAAGAGCCCTTGCTCCTCTACCTCGCCGCGACCCCCGTCGCCGTCAGCGCGGTTTTGGTGAAGGAGCAAGGGGGGCAGCAACGTCCCGTGTACTACGTCAGTGAAGCCCTCCAAGGGGCCAAGACTCGGTACACGGAGATGGAGAAGATTTGCTACGCTCTCCTCATGGCGTCCCGGAAGCTCCGGCAGTACTTCCTGGGGCACCCCATCACCGTTCCGTCGTCCCTCCCCCTGTGGGAGGTACTGCGGAATAAAGAAGCCACCGGCCGGATTGGGAAGTGGGGGGCCGAGCTTGCCCCCTTCTCCCTGTCCCTTACCGGCCGCTCCGCAATCAAGTCGCAGGTCCTCGCCGACTTCATCGCAGAATGGACTCCCGCCTCTGGGTCCGAGGACGAAGATCTCCCTGTGCCGCCCCGACGCAGTGACCATTGGACCCTGCTGTTTGATGGGTCGCTGTGCCTCGCTGGGGCTGGCGCGGGGGTAGTCCTCCGGAGCCCCGAGGGGAAGGAGCTCGAGTACGCCGCGCGGCTCGAGTTCCCCGCAACCAACAACGTCGCCGAATACGAGGCTCTGCTCCTCGGGATGCGCCTGGCGCGCTCCCTGGGGATCCGGCACCTACTAGTGAAGGGAGACTCTCAGCTCGTTGTCTGCCAAATGGACAAATCTTACCTATGCCATGACGCAAATTTAAGTCTTTACTTGCAGGAAGTACGAAAAATGGAGAAACACTTCGACGGCCTTGAGGCCCGGCATATCCCGCGAAGGGAAAATGACCGGGCTGATGCTTTGGCCCGGGCGGCAAGCGCCCGGGAAACGCTCCCCAAGGGGGCCTTCTTGGAAACAATCACGAAGCCCTCGGTGGCCTCCCCGGACGCAGGCCCCGAGCCTCCGGTCCCGGAGGTCGCCGAGATCGTCCGGCCGTCGTCATGGATGGATCCCCTCATCTCCTTCATCAAGGGGGAGGGGGACCCTCCTAGCGAGACCGAGGTTAAGCGCCTCCGGGCCAAAGCCCGGGCATATCTCCTACTCGAGGGAAGGCTCTACAAGCGGGGGGCTTCAGCCCTCCTGCGCTGCCTCCCCCGGTCGGAGGGACTTCAACTCCTGGAAGACATTCACGCGGGGAGCTGTGGTTCTCACCTAGCCCCGCGTGCCATCGCCGCCAAGGCCCTTCGGCAGGGCTTTTACTGGCCTACAGTCATGCGCGACGCGCGAGACCTTGTCTCCGCGTGCGAAGCATGCCAGAAGATGGCCAAGGGCTCGAATCTCCCCCCTGTAGCGCTGCGGACTATCCCCATCACTTGGCCTTTCGTGCGCTGGGGGATGGACCTCTTAGGGCCTTTCCCCCCAGCGCCCGGAGGATACAAGTATGCGGTGGTCGCGGTCGACTACTTTACAAAGTGGGTGGAGGCGGAGCCCTTGGCTAGCATCACCTCCCGGGCCGTTCAGCGGTTTTTCTGGAAAAACGTCGTTTGTCGTTTTGGTGTCCCCCGGGAAATCACCGTGGACAACGGGACCCAATTCGACTCGGCATATTTTCGGGAATTCTGCGAAGGCCTGGGGGTCGTCATCCACTTCGCCTCAGTGGCCCATCCCCAAAGCAACGGGGCCGTCGAGAGGGTCAATGGCGTAATCCTACAGGGGTTACGCCGGAGACTCGAACAAACCGCCTCCAAGCGGGGCGCGTGGGCAGAGGAGCTCCCTAGCATCCTCTGCTCCATGCGCACGACCCCGTCCCGGGCCACAGGGCGTGCTCCCTTCTCCCTAGTCTACGGGGCGGAGGCAGTCCTCCCCCCGGAGATTGGCTTCCGGTCGCTGCGGGTCGAGCTCCTGAACGGAGCCACGACCGCAGCCTACCGGGCCAACGAAGACAACCGGCGGCTGGAAATCGACCTCGTGGAGGAGGAACGCGACCGAGCGCTCCTCCGCCACGCCATCTACGAGCGCGAGATGTCACGCGCATACAACCAGCGCGTGCGCAAGAGAGCTTTCCGCCTTGGGGACCTTGTCCTCAAGCGCGTCACAGACCCCCAAGCCCAGAGTAAGCTATCCCCCAAGTGGGAAGGCCCCTACAGGATCTCCGCTGTCCTAGGCTCGGGGGCCTACAAGCTCTCCAACCTTGAAGAGCAGGAGCTGAAGCACACATGGAACTTGCGTTTACTTCGCAAGTTCTACGTTTAGCCTTACGGGCCTGTCCCCTCCCCCGGGGCGGTCACGCCGGAGGGGGAGGGGGGACACTGTAACTTCCCTTTTTCCCCCTTCGCGGCTTCGCAGGGGGGCTTTGTATATTTCGTTAATAAATGCATAGCCTTTGTTCTTCAACTGTCTCACTGCAGGTTGTTCTTGTTTACCGCCCCTAGTGGTGATGCCCTCCCCGCGAGGACGCCCTCCCCGCGAGGATGCCTTCCCCGTGAAGATGCCCTCCCCGCGTGGATGCCCTCTCCGTGAGGAAGTGGGCCCTGCCCCAGCAAGTCCCTCCTGAAGGGCGGCTTACGAACAGCCCTCGTGGACTGAGGGTGTAAGCGGCAACCCGGTCCCCAGCGGCCGCGGTAACGAGTCACTTTGGGAGATTAGTCCCCTACCCAAACACTCAAGACCCGTCTCCGGGCACTTCCTCCTCCGGGAGTAGACGCTCTCCCCAGCGGGACGTCTAATGGCTTTCTGGATCTATCTTCCTCCTCCGGGAGTAGACGCTCTCCCCAGCGGGACGTCTAATGGCTTTCTGGATCTATCTTCCTCCTCCGGGAGTCGACGATATTCCCGGCGCCCCGTTCTCACGGCGACCGGAAGATCGGCCCCTTGCGGCTTGATTGGATCTATCTTCCTCCTCCGGGAGTCGACGATATTCCCGGCTCCCCGTTCTCACGGCGACCGGAAGATCGGCCCCTTGCGGCTTGATTGGCTCTATCTTCCTCCTCCGGGAGTCGACGTTATTCCCGGCTCCCCGTTCTCACGGCGGCCGGATGATTATCTCTCGAAGACCTTATTCCCGGCTCCCCGTTCTCACGGCGACCGGACAACTGCTTTACGAAATAGGTTTCATATATTTTCCCCGAAAACATTATTCCCGGTTCCCCGTTCTCACGGCGACCGGACGAACCCTCCCAGGAAGCTCCCCTCCGGAGGTCATTGGCTTTTCATGAGCCCCTTCCGCGCCTTGTTCCCGGTTCCCCGCTCTCCCGGCGGCCGGATGAACCTCTCCCAGTGCCCCCGGCCACCCCGGAAGGTCCCTCCCTCGGAAATCCTGTTTTTACAATTTTCTGACAGAAAACATTTCTACAGGTTATGCTCCCCCCGGGGACCCTGTTTCCCCCACAGCACGCGGAGGCTTCCTCCCGCCCGCTGTGGGCGGGGGGGGACAGGGGGTCCCCGGGTCACCCACGAAGGAACTTAGCTCATCCTTGTTAAGATGAGTCGTCCAGACCATCCAAGAAGAAGAAAAGAAAGAGGCAATAAAAAGAAACAATGCACTTTATTGATCAACAAACCCGGAGGACATCTTCCCCCTCCGGTGGGTTCCGGAAACGATACAACCCGGGTCCTAACCCGGGGGATTTCCTACGAGCCTAAGGCTCCTACGCCTAAAGCTCCCGGAGGCGCTCCCTTAGCTCCCGGGCCAGGTCCCGGTACAGCGCCCGGACGCGACGCTGAGAATCCCGAAGTACGTCTTCGGGCCAAAACTCGTACCCGGCCGGCGGAAGTATCCGGAGAGGAGGTATCATCTGGGCCCTCGGGCGCGGGGGAGTTAATTCAGCACGGCTGTTGTCAAAATTATCCAAGTGCCATTCCGGGCGCCACCTCAACCGGACGGGCTCCCGGGCAGTACCGCCGTCGCGCCTCCCGGAGACAAGGCTCAGCAAAATCAAAGCCGCTTGGGCGTCCCCCGGAGAGTCTCTCCCGGACCGTTGCTCGGGAGCAACCCCCCGGGAACCCTGGTAACATTCCATCGCAGACTTAGAAAAATTTCTAATATATTTCATTGCAAAATGTTTTTGTACAAGTGCCCGGGGCTTCTCCTAAGAAGCTACCGGAATCAAAATGCCTAACAAAATAAAAAGGGGGTCCTAGCTAAAGACCCGGGGGAGGCTCATACTTTGGCATTGGGGTCCTCCCCCCGGGAAGCTTCCTCCGTGGCCGGGGCAGGTACATCCGTGGCCGGAGGCGCCGGTGTCGGGAACCACGTCCGGATGATCCGGTCGTAGAACCCCTCCGCCAGCAGCTCCACCTCCCGGCGTGTTGGCTCGAAGGCCTCCGGGAAGCCCCGGGGGATGCGCCCCCCGATCGCCCGGGCGCCGACCCCACGGTAGTCAACGAGCCCCGCGGCGGCCGCGATGACGGGGATCGCTCGGCCCCGTGCCCGGACGTCCGCAGCCTCCGGGATGGCGGAGACTTGTGCGTTAAGAAAACGCACAGCCTCCGCGAGGGTCGCCGGGGGCACCTCCGGGCCGCTCCCGGAGCCCAGGCTAACGCCAAGGCTTTCCAGGGCCGAGCGGACGGAGCGGCCCGCGTCCGACAGCGCCCGGACGCTGGAGCTCTCGAGCTCCCGGAGCGCCTTCTCCCGCACCTTGGCCTCCTCTCGGAGGCGGATGTAGGCGCCCTCCGAAAGGTGCACCTGCGCCCGGGCCCGGGACAGCTCATCAAGAGCTTCGTCCCGCTCCCGGATGGCCGCCTCCCGCTGCTCGACGCAGGCCGAGGCCCGGCTCTCCGCCTCCTTGAGCAGTCGGGTGACCCGCTGCTCAAGGCCCCAGGTAACAGTCGCTACCTACAAAATGCATAGAGTTAGAAAAATCTTAAGTGCAGGAAAAAAGCCGGAGTGTGGAGAGCTCGAGTTACCTGGGCCCCGAGGGACTCGAGCCCCTCAAAACGCTCGTGGAGCGTCCCTCCTGCCACGAGGGCCTGCACCTTCCGGTTGTGCAGGCCCTCCGCGTAGCAGGCCACCTCCCCCGCCGGAAATAGGGAGGTGTCTTGCCCGGCCCTCCTGTCGCGGCCGGGAGAGGGCCCCCGGACCTCTGAATCCGGGAGCACGGCCGGCGTCGCCGGCGTCTTCGTCGACGAAGTTTCCTCCGAAGACGAAGACGAAGGTTGGGCGGGGATCTCCGCCCGGGGGGGGGATCTCCGCCCGGGGGGGGGATCATTGGGCCTTTCCCCGCCCCAGGCCGGAGGGCCCTCGGAGCCTCCTGCTCCGGGGGGACCTCGAAGACTGAGGGGCTCCCCCCCTCCTCATCCACCGGCCAGAGTCGCGGGGGCGCCGCCCCCGAAAACCTCACTTCTAGCCTCTCCGGCGCCAATGCCGCCGGGAGAGGCGAGAGGAGCGTCACGCGAACTGGCGACGGGGCGTAGTCCGCCGAATAGGACCCCACCCCATCGACAACAATCTCCTTCCCCCGGGCCTCGACGGGGGCCTCCGGGGGCGGAGGCGTCGCCTCTGCCCGGGGCGCCGCCCGGGCATGTTCGGCTCCGGGAGCTGCGTCCCGGGCCCTCACCGGCGTCGTCGCCGGCGCCGTTGCCGGAGCTGGGGCCTTCTGGACCCGGGGCTTTTTGGGCTCCGAGCCCCCGGCCACATCCTTCCCCCGTTTATGAGACCCGGGGGTGGGAAGGGGCTTCCTCTCCAGAAGCCTGAGCCCGTAGGCCTCGGCCACCAAGTTCCGGGGAGGCCCCTCCCCCACGAGGCGCACGATGCGCTCGTGTTCGTCGGCGAAGTACCTCCCCAGGAGGTGCTCCGCCTTGTCCCTCGCCGCCGAGTACGGACGCACTGCAAGAGGTAAAAAGTTAGTCAATTTCTCATAAAAAACTGCAAGTACAAGAATGCAGGGCACTTACGCCGCGTCACCGGCTTCACCGGAGGCCGCTGCTCCGGGCCCATGCCGATCCCCCTTCCCCCGCGTGAGAAGGGGGAAAGCCGCAGGAGCGCCAGCTCCTCCGCGGCGTCCCGCATTGAGCGGGCCTTCTTCGCCAACACCACCTTCCCGAGGAGCTCGAACTCCTCGTCCGTCCACACCGGCGGCTTCGGTGCGGATGATCGGCTGTAGGTGGGAGGCTCCGGGGCGTAGACCACCGCCTCGTCCCGGACCCGGAGGTAGAACCACCTCCGGAGCCAGTCCCCCCAGTGGTCCCGGGAGGCCGCCGCCGGGAAGTCCGCCACCCGGGAGGGCAGCATTTGGACCATCACCGAGCCGAAGGGGGACTTCGGTCCTCCCTTCACCAAGTGGGAGCTCCGCGCCGCCGGTTCATAGAAATACCGGAAGGCGCGGAGGGTGGGCTCCCGCCCGGTCGCTGTCTCGTAGAGCCATATAAAAAGGCCCATACGGACGAGCGCGTTTGGGGTGAGGTGGTTGAGAGCCACCCCGTACTCTTTGAGAAACTCCCGGAGCATCGGATGCACCGGGAGCCGGAGCCCCGCCTCGAGGAAGGCCTCGAAGGCCACGACCTCTCCGGGCCTGGGGCGGGGGGCTCCGTCCTTCTTTAGGGGGACCCGGATGTCCCCCTCTTCGACGACGCCCTTCTTGACCAGGGACTCCGCGTCCGAGGCCGAGAACTCGGAGGCCCAAAGGAAATCCATGGGGATTTCCTCCGGGGGCACCTCCGTGGTCTTCGCTCGACCTTTGGGCGCCATTAGGTGAGTTTTTTGTGTTTCGGTGGCTAAGGTTTCAGGTGGCTGTCAACGACTCCCGGACGCTCGCTACCGGAGAAGGCTACCAGAGAAACTACCGGAAGAGCGCTACCAGGAGAGCTGAAGCTGGAGTTGAAGATTTGGAATGAGCTTCCGGGGCCCCCTAGGGCCCTATTTATAGAGGCTGGCCGTGATCTAGATGCGCGCCACGTGGCCCCCTCGGGGCAATCTGGACCACTGAAATTCAAACCGTGCGCGGGAAACGAAGGGACAGGCGCGTAAATCGAGACGCCGGTTCGAACCGCGCGTGCATTTATTGCGAAAACGGCGCGGCCATAAAGCGCCCGGCACAGAAACCGAAGCGTCGCCGGTGGACCGGTGATTTTCGTCCGGAGTTTTCGTCCGGAGATTTTCCCGGTACCGTAACCATTCCCTCCGGGGGCTCAAGCTTCGTCCCCAGAGGGCATGGGGGGCTGCTGTTGGGGGAAATCTCCACGCGGTCAAGTCCAGGTAAGTTCATGATTGCCCGGGGACAGTGGCCTCCGGTGCCTGCCCCGGGCGCCGCCTTTTAGGCTCCCGGGACCGCGCCCCCCGGGCATGTCCCGGGCGCCGCCATGTGCCCGGGGACAGTGGCCTCCGGTGCCTGCCCCGGGCGCCGCCTTTTAGGCTCCCGGGACCGCGCCCCCCGGGCATGTCCCAGGCGCCGCCATGTGCCCGGGGACAGTGGCCTCCGGTGCCTGCCCCGGGCGCCACCTTTTAGGCTCCCGGGACCCTGCTCTCCGGAAGAGGTCCCGGACGTCATCGCCCTCCTAAAAGGTAAAATCCCTGTTTGTTTATCACGTGCAGGTCACGCGAGGGACGCCTCGGGAATCAGCGACCACCTGTCAAGCATCCAAGACGTTTGACCGGGAGAAGGACGGTCCTACCCTTCGATCCGACGGTGGCTTCCGGGGTAGTTTAGGCTTTTCGCTTCTTTTTGGGGGCTATAAATAGCCCTTGTACCCCTCTGTTGTAAAGATCAGTTCATTATTTTTTTGGAATAGCTAATCTCACAGACGTGCTCCGGAAGCCTCTCCCCCGGAGAGGGCCTCCCCAGCCGACTCCGGTCGGGAGCGCGTCGACAGGACTAGGGCCCCACCGGGACCCGAACCTGTATAAATCCGCGTGTCAATTCTTGTGCTTGCCCGGCGGGGGAGGACCGGTCACCTGGTCAACCCGCGCTGCGTGATTTCCGCTAGGATCGTCTTCAAAACCTGCCGGGGTATTCTTAATACCACGACATAAGTATTTGATGATTGTGAAAGTGTGAGAGAATTGGAGAATCACACAATGATTCATTCACGAGAATGTTTGTGCTACATATAGTACAGGAGCATGCACGCATGCAGGGCAAGCACGAGCCAATCAAGGCTAAACTAGGAAAGTAATAAAAAAAGGATCTAATCAAGGAGGTTAGCTAATATACAAAGAATATGCATAGAAGAAACGCATATTCTAACAGCCCCCGCAGTGTCAACCGGGAGGAGTGCGGACGTTGAGACTGGACCGAAATCTGTGAAGACAGCGGTTGGCACTCCTTTGGTGAAGATGTCGGCATACTGCATGGTTGTGGGGACATGAAGTACACGGACGTCACCAAGAGCGATGCGCTCGCGCACGAAATGTAGATCAATCTCCACATGTTTAGTTCACTGGTGTTGGACTAGATTTGTGGAGAGGTAGACGGCGCTGATGTTGTCGTAGTAGACGATGGTGGCCTTCTGTAGAGGTCGGTGTAGCTCGAGAAGGAGTTGGCAAATCCAGCATGCTTCAGCAACAGCATTTGCCACTCCTCGGTACTCGACCTCGGCACTCGAGCGAGAGACGGTATGTTGGCGCTTAGATGACCAGGAGACGAGGTTGTCACCGAGAAAAACACAATAGCCAGAGGTGGATTTGCGTGTGTCTGGGCATCCAGCCCAGTCAGCGTCGGAGTAGACAACCAAGTCGTGAGAAGAGCCACGACCAAGATGGAGACCGTATCCCATAGTGCCCTTGATACACTGTAGAATGCGCTTGATGAGCTGGAAGTGTTGTTCACGTGGATCATGCATGTGGAGACACACTTGCTAAACCGCATGAGTAATATCTGGGCGGGTGAAGGTGAGATACTGCAAAGCACCAGCAAGACTCCGATATAAGGTTGGATCGGTGACGGGTGATCCAACAGAGGCAGATAGCTTGGACTAAGTGTCGATGGGTGTAGCAGAAGGATTGCACTGTGTCATGCTAGCACGTTGTAGGATCTGAGAGATGTATTTCTCCTGAGAGAGGAAGATTCCACTTGCAAAGCGAGTGGCTGAAATCCCAAGGAAGTAATATAAGGACCCCAGGTCTATCATGGCAAACTCGTGCCGCAAGGAGGCGATGATCCGCTGAAGCAACGCAGGGGTAGACGCCGTGAGCAGGATGTCGTCCACATATAACAGCAAGTAGGCTATCTCGGTGCCAGTGTTGTATATGAAAAGAGATGGATCCGACTTGCAGCCGCTGAAACCAGCAGAGATTATGAAGGAGTGGAATCGACTGTACCATGCCCGAGGGGCCTGTTTGAGACCGTATAAGGATTTGTTGAGGCGGCATACGTGCGTGGGCTTGTTTGAGTCAACGAAACCGGATGGTTGTTGACAGTACACTGTCTCTGTCAGAGTGCCATTGAGGAAGGCATTCTTGACATCGAGCTAATGAACAGGCCAGTTGTTGCAAACGGCGAGGGAAAGGACCACACGGATGGTGTTTGGTTTGACGACAGGACTGAAAGTCTCGTCATAGTCGAGTCCGGGTTGTTGAGAGAAACCTCAGAGGACCCAACGCGCCTTGTAGCGAGCAAGAGAACCGTCAGAGTTGAGTTTGTGACGATAGATCCACTTGCCAGTGACAATGTTGGTGCCAGTAGGGGGTGAAACAAGCTCCCATGTGTTGTTGACGGTGAGCACGCGGAATTCATCATTCATGGCCTCACGCCAATGAGGATCATTAAGGGCCCCACAATAAGTCTTCGATAGAGGAGAGACCATCGTGGTGGTGGAGGTGCTGAGGTCGAAGATTTTCTTGGGCATACGAAAACCTTCTTTGCCACAGGTGATCATGGAGTGATCATTGGTGACGGGTTGGATGGAGAAGATCCGAGTAGGCGCCGGAGGAACCGGCTTAGGGATTCCCCCTGTTGTAGGATCAACGGACGGTTCTTGCAACTCAGTGTGATCGCCGGGAGTATCAGGAGGCGTGGCACGTCCAGTGATTGCGGCCGCGGGAGAGCGTGGGCCCGCGTAAGAATCAGGCATTGGCGCCTGATTTGCATGCTCGGAAGGCATGCAATCCACAAGGCCCGTGCATGGGCCAGCATTGCACTCGGGAGTCTCGCGTGCGCCAGCGCGATTCGTGGTGCCCACGCGATCCGCAGTGCCTGGTGACAGCAGATCGGCGTGCGCGGCATTCTCACGCTCCGCGCACGGGCCAGTACCGCGTGCGTGATCCGCGCGCATGCCAGGGGGATCCTGAGCGCGTCTGGAGATTGTGGCGTCGGGGGAAGGTGGACCCGGGGCAGCGATCCCGCGTGCGTAATCCGCGCGCAGACCAGGGCGCGTCGTACAGTTTTCTGGCACGCGATCTAGTGCGGGCGTGCGATCATGCAAACGCGTGATTGTGGGGTGGGCCCAGGTCAGCAATCGCGGGAGGCACGCGATCGACGGAAGTGGCAGGCGCACGAGTCGCCATGTCGACCGGTTGCATGGGAGGCAGCATTGGCTCATCACCTGCATCTAAAAAAGAATTCATAGAGAGGGAAGGAGTGAATTTGAGAGCAAACGGGAATGTGAGTTCATCGAACACAACATGTCGGAAAATGATAATACGATTTGTGGCCAAGTCCAAACATCGGTATCCTTTGTGGTTAGCTGGATAGTCGAGGAAGACGCACTCGACAGAACGAGGTGTGAGTTTGTGTGGCATGGTGGTTGAGGTATTAGGATAGCAACGATAGCCGAAAACACAAAGGTGGGTGTAAGACGGCGGAGAGCCAAAAAGTGCTTGGTATGGAGTAGAGTGTTTGAGAGTTTTTGTAGGGTGTCTGTTTAGGAGATATGTGGCTGTGTGGAGAGCCTCGGCCCAGTATGGGGGTGGAATGGATGCTTGGAACATGATAGTGCACATGATATTGTTGGTAGTGTGGATGATGCGTTCGGCCTTACCGTTTTGTTGGGATGTGTGAGGGCAGGAGAGGCGGAGTTGAATGCCATGTGCGAGAAAGAAGGAGCGGGCGGCATGGTTGTCGAACTCACGGCCATTGTCGCATTGAATTTGTTGGACGGAAGAGGAAAATTGAGTTTTCATGTAAGCATGAAAGTGTTTTAGGTTGGAGAGTGTGTCAGACTTGAGTTTAAGAGGGAAAGTCCACAGGTGATGAGTGAAATCATCAAGACACACAAGATAATATTTGTAACCTGAAATACTGGCAATAGGAGATGTCCACAAATCACAGTGAATTAATTCAAAAGGTTTAGTAGCTCTTGACAGAGAAATTGAAAAGGGGAGGCGAACATGCCGTCCTAACTGACATGCATGACATAGGGGCGTGTCAGTTTTATTTGTGTCGAAGGAAAAACCATGGGAAGAATGTAAGCTACGGAAGGCTTGTTTGCCGGGGTGGCCGAGACGTCGGTGCCAGGTAGTCTCGGAGCAGAAGGGGGTGGCCGCAAAGGCATGGTGAAGGGTGTTGGATGCTGGAAGGAACGGGTAGAGGTCGCCCGAACTATTGCACCTGTGAATCACGGTCCTGGTCCGGAGATCCTTCACAGAAAAACCAAGGGGATCAAATTCGATAGAGAAAAGGTTATCTATTGTAAATTTACGAACAGAGATATAAGGTTGGTGATAATATGAGGTGAGACTAGGACATTGGAAAGAGAGAGGGCGGGTGGTGGAGGGAAAGGAGATATCACCAGAGGCAGTGACGGGAAGGAGCGATCCGTTTCCAACGACGACTTTAGTGGTGGTAAAGGGAGTGGGATGGGTGGTGGTGAGAGTACCAAAATTAGCAGTGAGATGAGACGAAGCGCCCGAGTCCATGTACCAAGTATAGGGGCTTGGCTGCTGCAGAGTCATAGCATTCATCGCCTGAATAAGGGACGCCTGATCCCATGAAGGTGTTGGCGCCATGGTCATGAGGGGGGGGGGTGCCACGACAAGATTTGCCTGTGGTGCACTAGCGCGAGCCAGGGTATGTGCCGAGAATACCGCCAGAGGGAGGAGCCGGTGCACAAGCAGGCCACAGCTGAAATGTGCCTGTCCACGGGTTATAAACTGGTTTAGGGGTGGAGATGTTGTAGCCGTTGCAGTTGTGCCGGTTCTTGTTCTTGGGCTTGTTGCGCGAGTTGTTGTAGCCGCGGTTGGAGGAAGAACTGGATGATTGGATCGTTTTGGGGTTGGCCGGGGCGACGAAAGCCGTGGTGACGCCACCCGGCTTTGTGATCTTGAGGTCGGCCTCCTCGAGCATCAGCATGGAGCGCACCTGGAGAAAGGAGGGGAATGGTGTCTGTGTCTTGATGATGGTGGCGATGTTGCGGAAGGTGTCGTTGAGGCCTCGGTGAAGCGTGAGGACAAGAGTGTCCTCAGGGACCGGTTGGTCAATGTCGGCGAGGGCGTCGGCATAAGATTTGAGTTTCTGGGAGTAGGCGAGGATGGAGAGATCGCCTTGCATCAAGTTGCGAAACTCGGCCTGAAGAGACAGAGCACGAGATATCCTGTCGTCACGAAACAGGCTCTCGAGACTTTGCCATATGGTGCGAGCTTGAGCACCGGGAGAGAGGACGATGCCGAGTATCTCCTCTGAGATGGAGGCGTAGAGGAGGGAGAGGACGGCGTAGTCGGTGGCCGTCCAAGCGGCACTCGGCTGGGCAAGAGCATCGGCAACGAGGTGCTGCGTTGCACCAAACTTGCCGACGAGGACGACGAAGAGCTCGCGCCACCGTGTGTAGTTGGGAGGATGGAGCTCCAGCGAGAAGGGGACGTGCATGCGCATGTTGATGGTAGAGAGAGCCGAAGCGGGAACGGGGGCCGGCATGATGGCGTTGGCATCGGCAGTCGCGGCGGCAGCTTCGGCCATGGTGGTGGAGAAGGGAGGATCGAGAACTAGTCTGATACCATGAAAGTGTGAGAGAATTGGAAAATCACACAATGATTCATTCACGAGAATGTTTGTGCTACATACAGGAGCATGCAGGGCATGCACGCATGCAGGGCAAGCACGAGCCAATCAAGGCTAAACTAGGAAAGTAATAAAAAAAGGAGCTAATCAAGGAGGTTAGCTAATATACAAAGAATATGCATGGAAGAAAGGCATATTCTAACAGATTGGACTGTGATGCAGTAGTTAAGAGTTTTAAGAAAGCAGATGTTATTCATGAAGCGATACCCCTCTTGGCGCATCTGGAAGTAATGGTGATTGTTGCATACTTGCAACTTGCAAGTTAGCATAAGGAGGGTTGGATTTAGCTCCATGAATGGAGAAGCAATTAAAATATGTACCGTTCCTATTTAATAAAGCATAACCATGCAACTTTAAACCACTGGAGACATATGTACACGTTGCTTGTTGAGCTATGATATGTTTAGTGTGCATGCTCTATTTACAAGTAAAACAGATAGAAAATACAGTTCAATCGACAAGGTTAGCTGCATTGCGATGCCTAGTAAGAATTAACAGTGAACACATATTAACCTGTTGCACAACTTGTTTCGGTTGAATTGTGCTTCCACTCAACATCATTGGGGAAGTTACAGCTGCTGTTCTGTTTAAATACAAATGTAAAAACATCTCAAAACAGTTTATAAGCTATTCCTTTGTGCAACTCTGAAGGAAGGTGCAATCTCCAGTCTCAAGGAATGGTTGAGTGATTCAGCAATAGGAAGCAATCCTGTTCTGCGATTAATTGCTGGCATTATATTTAAGCACGAGCAAGACTATGATGAATCTCTCAAGCATACACATTCTGGAGGAACTCTGGAATTGTAAGTCTCCTGTTTCTACTGATCTCCAATGGATTCTTCTTTTTCAATAAGAATGGATTGGTAGTGCAAGTATGCAACCATAGAGAAGAGTAATGGCAGCAAATTGTTTTTTGTGACTATCTTATGATCGTGATGCACACTTTCATTTGTTGTCCAGTAAGAAATCTAAATCTTATTTTTGAATAAAGAAGTGTTAATAGTGCACTTTTCTTTGTACTGCTCATTAGTTTATCTTGTTGAAAATCTGATCTGTTGAAGTTGGAGGGAAGACTTATTAGAATAGCTGACATGCTTGCTTGATTGCAGGCATACATTAAATGTTCAGATGTACATTAAGATGCATCGTTCAGACTATGCGGAGAAGCAGCTATAGATCATGCGACAAATTGATGAAGATCATACACTGACGCAACTTGCTAATGCATGGCTGGACCTTGCTGTTGTAAGTCATTTTGCCAACAATCTAGCAAAGTTTCAGCATTGTATCGATTTTCCTTCACAGGAAATTATATGCTATCATCATTTTTTCTCTATGATGCAGGGTGGCTCTAAGATCCGTGAAGCTTATCTCATATTCCAAGACTTTGCTGAAAAATATCCAATGACAGGGATGGTTCTGAATGGAAAGGCACTTTGCTGTATGCACATGGGGAACTTATCTCATATTCTAAGATCCGTGAAGTTTATCTCATATTGCAAGACTGCTTGAGTTATATCCATTGTAGTTGAAGAAGTTGAACTCCAATGAAGTGGTGTTTATGAGTATCAGTCAACTAGAAGATATTTGGGAAACTAATGTATCAGTAATCTTTGTAAGAGTAACACCAAATTTTGACAAGCCAAGCTATCTTTCGAGTTTTTATTTTAGATTGTTCGTTTCCTGTTTTCTGCAATAGCTACACTAGCTACTCATTGACAATTACTACAGTAACATTGATAGTTAACTTTTTTGGTTAAGTTGTTTTATTGCTAATAGATCTTGATTCTGAACATTTAAAGTTTGAAAACTGAGATGTCAATTTGTTTTGAGATTGAACATTGTCTTATCTTCTCACATAATTGCAAATACTATGATGAAGTTTGCCTCTTGTGAGATTGTTGTTGAGATGATTTACAAGTATGCAATTCTCTTTCAATATATTTGTTGCTTGTGCAGGCTGTGAACAAACTTAGTCTTCTAACAGTTCATATTAGTGAACTGTTAGAATATCATACTATATTCTAATGGTTTATATTAGTGAACTGTTAGAATAACTTATTATATTCTAACAGTTCTTATTAATGGACCATTAGAATAAATTGACATATTCTAACGATTCTGATTAATGAACCGTTAGAATATAGTAGGCTATTCTAACGGTTCATTAATAAGAATCATTAGAATATAGTATGATATTCTAACGGTTATTATTCTAATGATTCATTAATAAGAATCATTAGAATAAGTTATTTTAGTAATGGTTTCAAACCGTTAGAGTAGTGTTAGACTTCTATCGTGTCGATCATTAACGGTTGGAGAACCATTAGTATAGATACTTTGAAATCGTTAGTATTCAGTATTTTTATAGTAGTATTTTATACTCTTCATAGTGCACGTTCTCGTCCTAACTAAATATAAGCATAAACTGATCTATCTTTAATCCACCCTAACCTAACTATAACCCAACTGAGCCCAAAATTAGGGTCTTTGTTTGACCTCTCTATGTCTAGTCTGAGATCTAAAATTTTAAAAAGTATAATTCAAACTTGATCAAACCTGAATTTTTAAACATGTCTGATCAAAACATAATTGACCCGATATGTTAAATGGATTGGACCATATCAACCTCTATTTTACCTGATATAACCGGACTTTTTTGCAATACCATTCCGACCCTTAACACTAGCACAGTATATAAAACACGGGACATGGTCTCCTTCTGGGCACTTTTAAAGCTCACGGGAGCAGTTGCTATTGCTAACTTGCTATGCCGTGCCAACCAGGGCATCATGCACGCACTACTACCATCCACGCCACAACCAAACAAAAAACCTCCAAATTATAAAGATCAAATTGCTACGAGGATCCGCTACAGTAGTTAGCGATACCTACACCACTGACGCAAATTGTACGTATTTTTTGCTATCGAATGTTAGAATGTGTGTTTGTGCAACGAGAAGTCTTGGATTTGTGATTCGATTTTTAATATTCTTTATTTTTTGTGTGATGAATAGAGTGTATGTTGTCAAGAGAACAAATATTAGCATCTATAAAATAATTTTCTAAAACAAACTCTATATGTGTTTTTGATTGACTGATCATGCAAGTGATAGTTTAAATCAGCAACTTAATAAAATTAAAGAATTGGAATAATTGCCTCCCCTATTTTTCCATGAGGTGATTTAGAATGTTGATCTAGATTGCCATTTTTTTTTTACCAAACACCAACATTTACGTGCAGGCGTGCAATTGTACCGGCACTATAGCAGATCCGAAGCAATGAAAAATGCCGACCCAAAAAAAATATTCTGTATCAGTATGTGATGAGCTCTCTCTCTCTCTCTCTGCGCCCGTGAATTCATGCTCTCTCTCGTGCATGCATGTCCATGCATGCATGCCTGCAAACTCCAAAACAACAATTGACAGCTCCCTCTCTCCTTGTTCTGTTGCATACACCTCAAGAATCTTTAGTACAGCCCAGCACCCCCCCCCCCCCCCCCCCCACCCCCACCCCCCCTCACACACACCCACACACTTCCTTTTGTACTCTATCTTTCTTTCTTGCAATGGTGGTCGCCAGCTCCTTGCATTGCCTTCTTCATGCTGCTGCTGCCATTCTTGCTTTTGCAGTTCTTGCCGCCGCTGCCGCCGCAGCCGGCGGGCGGCGGCTTAGAGAGAGTGCGGTGTTATCGCTGCGTGAGTTCGAATGGGGCGAGGGGAAGGCCCAGAGCTACTACTCCCAAGCCAACACTGCTAAAATGCTAGGTGATGTAATTGATCCCTACACTCTCTTTCAGTTCTCGTTTCGGACTTAATTTTTATGTTCTTCAAAATACAATTCTGGTTTCAAACTTAATAACTAATTTTATTTTCATATAATAAATCTTGATATTTTTTTGAATATTAGTGGTGAAAATTTCAAAATAAAAAAAGGTTTTATTAAATGTTGTACGCTTACCATACAATATGTTGGTGTACATTTTTCCTTAATTATGTGGTGGGTAATAATTGATCCAAATTAAGTATTTATATATGCAATTTTGCTAAATGGAACCAAAAATTGGTATAAAGATCCTCTGTGCATACATTAATCAGATCTTACAACTAACATTTATATAAATTTTAGTTGTAAGATTGAATTATTCTATTGTCAAAATGTAGAGTTTATTTATTTGTTTTAGAAGCATTTCATTCTTTATATTTTAAGTTTATGTAATATTATATAATTTAGATTTATGTTTTATTTTTATGTTAATCATTGTTATTTTATATTTGTCTACATATCTTTCTAAAATAACTATATACAATTTCTATTACTCACAATACATTTTTATGATATTGATTGTAACTCTATAGATTTTACACCTAAAGATATTACTGTTTTTTTCGTTCTAAGCTTGTATCTTCTAGTTTTAAATTTGTATTATTCTTTATAAATATTTGCTGTAAATTAGTATTATTACTAATTGTAAGTGCATGAACTTGAGGTGTAAGTTTTTATATAATTTGTATGAGAACTAGGTGTAATTAGTTTAGCTTAACTATAGTTTTTATGATAAAATATGAATTTTTACTTTAAAATCATATATTGATAGCAAAGATAAACTTGAATTTAATATTATAATAAAGAGAAATGTAAAAAAATATGCACCAAATTGTTAAATGGTGCACGTGCACAATATAGATGTCCCCTTGATTTACAAAATTATAATTCGGGCCCACCAATTATATAGTGTATTTTTTGATTAATATGAGAATTTCTAAGTTTCAAACAAATTTGATACCTTCAATTTTACCTATTTTTTATATAATCAAATTTTTTTTAGTGAAGCATAGAAGCATTTTCTGTCATTTGTTAGCAATGTTTTTGTGGGATTGTACATGTTTTCCAATTGCAGTCATATTTGTATTTGAGACAATTTCATCCTTGTCCTGCTTTTCTTTCTACTGTTCTATACAAATTTTTAAATTTTATTTAGACTTTTTTTTCTCTAATGTTGTATTGTGATCCTTCTTTTTCCCAATAGATTGCCGTTCACATCAAATAGAAAAAAACTAATTGACAAAAGAATTTAAAAAAAGACCATCATAAACATTATAATAAAAAAAAGACATTTATGTGGGGTCCTTCTGACATGTTTGGTTGTTAGTTCACTTTTACCAAGTCAATCTTGGTAGTGATATTTATGTATATGTATATGTATATGTATATGTATATGTATTCCTCTTTTTTTCATAATTTTTCTGGTATCAGAGCCCTGCCGTCTCGGTCAGCCTTGCCGTCTTTTCGTCTGGGGGAGAGAGGAGTTGGTATAGTAGGTCCAGGCGGAGATCTCTGTTGGTTTTGTCGGGAGTTTCGAGGTAGCATCACCCTTTTAGTCGTGTGATAGGCGTTTGGTGGGGCATAAATCGCGAAAAGAACACTGCAAAGGAACGAGATTGATCTTAATTGTGGGAGTTGTCCCTACCGTTGACTGGAAACTATTCATTACTCTCCTTTCTGTTCTAAAAGACGTCTTGGTTAATTGGGATTCTGAACATTGCTATTAGGGCTGTAGTCTCAAGCAGTAAAGGTCCATTAAAACAATGTCGGTTAAAAATGGTTCTTCTATATGTTTTGAGAATGCAGGAAAAATATTGTAAATTGGAAGACATCCAGGGAAACTACTATTAAATCTGATATTGAAATAGATAAATCTCTTCTTAGACTTGAGTTTGCTCTACCTAAAAACAAAATGAAAAAAGAAAGATTTTTCAATAAAGTTAAAGAACTTTTCAAAACCAAAATCAGAGACCTTTGGTATGCTGATATGATAAAACAAAAAAGAAATATCTTTTTTCTTTGGCTGATATGAGGATTCCTTTTGGATGCATGTTGAAGATTATTTATATGAAAAACCAGATCATACTTCCAAAAAGGAATTAAAAAATCTTGATCATCCTGTTTCTAAACCTATTCAGAACATCTCTCTTAAAGATCATCTTCCTTCTGAGACTGTTCAGGTCCTTAAAAAAGCCTTTCCTTCAGAAGAGCCAGATAAGAATACCTTTGGTGAACTCAAATATACAAACTCTTTAAAAAAATTGGTTGAGAGTACTCTTGATAAACCTATACATACAAGTCATCTCTTAGATCATCAAGGTCTAGAAGAAATTTCTTTAAATACTCTTATCAACCAAATTGAGATGGTCAAAATAGATCCCCTCTTTAGCCTTCATCATCCTGAGAGTGGCAATAAAAAGAAGAATCAAGAAGACCAACATTTTGAGTTCAGGAGTAATGAAGAATTGAGAATTTCAGAGATGGTGATTAGAAACTTGTGGCAGAAAAATCCCATGATTCTATCTAATAGTCTAGTTAGCTATCTTAAGAAAATAAATCATAATCCAGACCAAAGAATCAATTCTCTTGTCAAAAAATCCACTATTGAACCAACCATATAAAAAAATCCACAAAGCATGGAGACATTAGATGAAATCCTCTGAACTCGAGCAGTATGTCTAGATAGATCTTGATTATGAACTAATTTTCCAAAATCAAATAATGAGGGTATTTGTTAATCGACATATATATATATATATATATATATATATATATATATATATATATATATATATATATATATATATATATATAGTGTTTGATTTAAATATAATATTTGACTATCCAAACGAATTTAGCTACGGTTGTCAATCAAATATGTGGCATATATTTTGAACGCCATACAATACCAAAAGTTCCTGGCACAACCATGACATAAAATTTGATTGTCAACCAAACACAACTTAACAAATATTAGCTATTTTTTCTGATTTTATTGGCTACCAACCAAATACATCTTCATAACCAAAATTTAGGGGATGCCATGTAATGGGTTATGACTATAATGTGGGTTGGTAATTTTTGATATTCAACCAAACATATCTTTAATATTTTCAGTGACTCTTTCCTAATTCTTTTTGGACTTTTATGTATATATGTATGCATTGGAGGCCTTAAGTGCAAAAATTTAGTCCTGTCGCATGACCCATAGGACAGCGCCATATATGGAAAATCAAGAAATCATCTTCGAAAAATATTGTGCATATAGACAATTCTAAAGAAGATAAAAAGAAATAAAGGAGATACATGTCATGATTTTCAATTTTTTTTACTTGTCTCAATTGCTCAGTGAGAAAGTCAGTCATTCACAATCACTGACAATGAATTTCTCAAAAAATTAAGAATTACTATTTTTTCAAAATTGATTCAATTTTATACATAAGCGAGGAAATAATAAAAAAGAAAAAAAATTATATTATCCTTCTCTACTTTCAAAAAAATCCAATTAATTCTTTTACTTTGAAATCAGACATTTTTCCTTCTTTACTTTTAAAATTAGTGCAGATTTAGTCCAAAATCAATTTTTGATTGGTTTTAAATGGTATCTTTTTGCAATTTCACCCCTCAAATTTTTTGAAATTGCAATTCTTCTGGAGAAAATGTTTAATTGTGCAGATAATGTATAGATTGGAATTTCGTCGGAAAAAGCATGGATGAGAAGGTGTGTAATTTTAATTCGTTGGAAGTTTTTTTTTTTTGTTTCCTTGAGATCCTGGGGAAATAGTATATGGATTACTTAAAGACTCTGCACTTGCTTTTGAAGAGCAACATGATTGTACAGATGGCTATATGTGTATTATGCGTGTACATGTATACATACATACATGTTGCAATTTAGAAACACTTCTTCCAGCGAAATTGCAAGTTATAAAGACTCGAGGAGGGAAATTACAAAAAATCTTGTCTAATACTAGTCAAAAGTTAATTTTGCATCAAATTTGTACTGGTTTTTGGAAATAGATGGGTTACCTATATTTTTTTAAAATAGATGAGATAATATAGACTTTTTTTTATTAATAAATAAAAGAAAATGAGTTTTTTTTCTATCACCAATGCAACTCACTGATAAATCACCAAGGAACGGCTCGAACTCATACAAGAGGCCCATATACACTACTTGCTACTCAGTTTTTTTCTGCAGTCCTGCTCTAAAAAATACAGTGTTAACAATTAATTTTTCGGAATGTTAAAGAGAAAAATGTTTTTTTATCAATTTTTATTTTTGATATCCATAGATTTTGATCTAATAATTACAACTTGATCTAATAAATTTTAGAGTGTCGCATTTTTAAGATTGTCACATCTATTTCTATTGAGTTGTCGCATTTTTTAAAATTGTCGTATTTTTTTAAGGTGTCGCATTTTTCTACTTTTTGTTGTCTCATTTTTTTTGATTTTTTGTATTTTTTTGTTTTATGTTGTCGTATTTTTTTTGTTTTAAATTGTCATAATTTTTAGATTGTTGTATTTTTTAAGTTGTCGTATTTTCTTATTTTATGCTGTCACATTTTTTTTTATTTGTCACATTTTTTGAAAAAAAATTTATGTAATAAGTGTAAGTATCATAATCACGCCCTTAATTTTTATACTTACATACTAACAAAAATATAAAATAAATAAGATTTTTGCTAAAATGTATATACTAGTTATTTAATCTTATATTCATCTTTTTCCACTATTAGATCAATTTTTCTCTTCAGATCTAATTTTGTAGGAAAGAATGAAGAGTATAGATGGTGTAAATTTTTTTAAAAAAGAAATAAGGTATATACACTTTAGACACCTCTAATAAATAATATAGAAATAAATTTAATGGCAAAACTACTAAATCCTAATACTTTTTAATATGTTAATAATTAAATTTTAAAATTTTTGCCTTGCAGTATATCAAAAAAAAAAAAAAAAGAGGAACACAGCTAGAGATAATTCCTTACTTCCATCTGATGTGTCGTACAGGAAAGCATAAGCCAACAGCAGCAACCAGAGTCCTAGAGCTGAGACACCACCTCCTCACCACCGCCGCGACCTCCTCCGGCATTGCCGCTGACGACCAAGAAGGATACCTCCGCCGTCTCCTCGATGCTGACGAAGCCCGTGCGGCCTCGTTGCAGCTCCGGCCGCGGGCGTCACCACAGTCCAGCGGCCAGGACGCCCAGGTCCCGCTCTCAAATGGCATCCGCTTCCAGACGCTCAACTACGTCACCACCATCGCGCTCGGCAGTGGCGCCGACCTCACCGTCATTGTGGACACCGGCAGCGACCTCACCTGGGTGCAGTGCAAGCCCTGCGCGTCCTGCTACGCGCAGCGCGACCCATTGTTTGATCCCGCCGGCTCCGCCACCTACGCCGCCGTGCCATGCAACGCCACCGCCTGCGCCGACTCCCTCAGGGCGGCCACCGGCACGCCTGGCGCCTGCGGCGCCAGCACCAGAGCCGGTGCGAGCTGCTACTACGCGCTCGCCTACGGCGACGGGTCCTTCAGCCGCGGGGTGCTCGCCACGGACACGGTCGGCCTAGGCGGCGTCACCGTCGACAAGTTCGTCTTCGGCTGCGGCCTCAGCAACCGCGGCCTATTCGGCGGCACGGCGGGGCTCATGGGCCTCGGCCGGACCGCGCTGTCGCTGGTCTCCCAGACGGCGGCGCGCTTCGGCGGTGTGTTCTCCTACTGCCTCCCCGCCACAATGTACAACTCCACGGGCTCCCTCGCCCTCGGCGGCGACACGTCGGTTTACCGCAACACCACCCCCGTAGCCCAAACCCGCATGATCGCTGACCCGGCGCAGCCGCCGTTCTATTTCGTCAACCTGACCGGCGCGGCCGTCGGCGGCATGGCCGTGCACGCGCCCGCCTTCGGCGCAGCCAACGTCCTGCTCGACTCGGGCACGGTGATCACGCGCCTCGCGCCGTCGGCATACCGCGCCATACGAGCTGAGTTCACGCGGCAGTTCGCGGCGTACCCCGCAGCGCCGCCGTTCTCCATCCTGGACACGTGCTACAACCTCACCGGACACGAGGAGGTGAAGGTGCCGCTGCTGACGCTGCGGTACGAAGGCGGCGGCGACATGACGGTGGACGCGGCGGGCATGCTGTTCACGGCGAGGAAGGACGGGTCCCTGGTGTGCCTGGCATTGGCAAGCCTGGCAGATGAAGACCAGACACAGATCATAGGCAACTACCAGCAGAAGAACAAGAGGGTAGTCTATGACACTGTGGGGTCAAGGATAGGCTTTGCAGATGAAGACTGCGATTTGCAGTAATTTGGTTTGCAAGATTGTTTATTGTGTATGGTTGATGTAATGTTCCTAACAATTCTGTTGTTTGTTACTTCGACAATTTATGAATAAAAATTGATACCCTGCATGATCAACTCAAGTTGAGAGTTCAAGAGAATGTGATGATGATAGTGAAGCAAACAACTTCTATGATGATCCTCTCCTGCATGAGATCTAATTGACACGTCAAATCGTGATTCAAAATTGTAGGTAGACCACGATCAAACAACTCCTAATTAGGTGTCACAGGTAAATCACAATCAACAGCTCCTAGTTGGAGTATCACGAGAATATGTAACATTGTGTATTTGGATTGTGTTTGCGATTATAATGAGGTAACAATAAGTACATTAGCAAAATACTTTGAAATTTTGTTTTTCAAAAGTTATCCTCAATAAAGTTCTACTTAATTAGTAAAATCAATGTTTTTGTTAATTCTACCATTGTTTGGTGGACACCTTGTCATTAAAATAGTTTAGATTACAGTTCTTTTGGTGAGTGAGTGGGTGTGACGAAGATGTATTATATCTAATGTAAGAACTTTTAAAATAAGAGAATACTAATTCATGAAATATGAATCATTCAATTAATATAGAAATAAATCATATAAATTAAATATGGACACTAACATTGTCGACTAAAGTGAGAACTCTTAAAATAAGAGAATAAGAACTAACAATCTGTTGTCCGATCAACATGAAAATAAATCAGATATGTCAAATCTATTATATGAAACACTAATATTATCAATTTCTCTTTAAACACTAACAATATCAACTTCTCAAAAAAAAATTAACAACAATAACATCCCATAATCAAATTTATGATAATTTTTCATACAATGATTCGATGACTTATATACAAATTCACATTTTTTTTATTTTAAGGGAATTCGTACTTGACACACCCCGTATTGATCATACAATTTTTTGGGGCTTTTTTCTTACCTTTCAACCTTTTTTTGTGTGTGGATGCTGTTGTCATGCAGGTTGAAACACTAGAACATGTTGGTCTTAAGCCTGAACAATGTTTTTAACAAGTAATTTTTTTTTGTTACATCTGAAGCAACACAGGAACTAACTTGTATGTTTCAAACTTTCAATCATACAATCTGTAAGAGGAACAATTGGATAGATCTCCAGCATCAAAGATGGAGTGTTACAAAATTTTTAGATAATGCAGATCAGTTACATATGCAGGAACCAAAATGGCATGCTTGATCAACAGAAACATCATACATTCATACATACCCTACATACATCCAAAAACCACCTACAATATCATCAGATGTATAACTTAAAACTACCAATGATAGAGAAGATTATTAGGATGGTGAACAGCCTCTGATAAATATGTTTAGGTTAGCTTCCTGCAGGTTTACTTTGTTAGACTCCAAATTGATAATCTGACCAAAGCTGTTGCAAAATATGTTCCAAGAGCAAAAATCTATAAGTTGAAGAATAATAGAGCCGAAATGAATCCAGATTTGTTAAAGATAAAGCTAGGAAGGTTTTTCACTAATCTTTCAGTTTCAGCAAGAGAACAGGGGAGCAAAAGAATTGGGCACAGCAAACAAGTAACATCGAAGCATCAACAGCAAAGAGTGGTATAAACTACTTCTCATTGAGCTGCAGAACCATAAACCATCATAAGACAATTATAAAATTGATCATGATTTGAATTGTTGATCAAAACCTCAGTTGTAACTTGTAACCAACCTGTTCCCACTCGATCCAGTCAGGGCTGGTTTCTCAAAAAAGACCTCATATAATAAATTTAAATCTTAGTTGTAACCAGCTGGTTCCAGTCAACCTGGTCAGCTTGTTTCTCAAAAAACTTTAGAAATATAAAAAAGTTAAATTATGATTGAAAACCACCCAAAAACCGGTCATCACCCAGTTCCCTTTTTCAAATACAAAATATGAATACTTTTCAAATAAAAAACACAAATAAAATTTCTACTTGTTCCTCCCAGTAACCAACCTACTGTTGGACCTGGTCTGATTCCAAAATTGTTAACACATTTCAATTCTAAAAGGGAAAAAAGTGCAAATAATATCTGTAAGTACTCCAACAATTTGAAGTTCTAGGGCAGAAGTAATGGCATAAGAGGCATACCCATTCTATACAATTCTAAGCAACTGAATCATTCAGAATTTGGCTGTTGATAACGAGGGTTTAACAGAAACTGAAATTTCACCATATGCCACTTCTTGTTGTACATCAATATAATCATAACTCTTCAAAACCTACAGGAAGAGGAGAATTATTATGAAAATTAAAAACCAACATCAGTGTTAAAAAAAACATGCTTTTCAAATTAATTATAGTGCTATGTCAAAAACAAAATATTAGCCACAGTTTCAAAAATTACCAGTGTTTCAAAGAACATCCGTGCAGCGTGCTTTCTTGTTTTCCCTTCCAAGATTTCATTCAAACTGAACTTTCCTGGTTGGTCATCTGACGTCTGGGTTGAAGGTGTGCGATCTTTAAAGTATTGCGCCACAGCTCTGCAATGCGATATGGTGTATTAGTCACAACATGCACTTGAATATAAAAGAAGTCGTCTTCACTTGAAACATAACAGTACCATAACGAATAACAGCTCGTTACCTTGTCCTAGCAGACATGCTTCCCAATCCTGTTCCCCCCTCGGTAGCTGCATTAGATAACATTCAATTTGGGAATATAATATTAACCATACTTACATCGTCAAGGGAAGGTGAAGTCTAAACAATGCTTGCAGCTTACCGGGTGATGTATCATTGGACATCAGAAATCCCAAATCCTACCATGACAAGGGCAGATTAACTCATCTTGCACAGCTAGCCATGTAACCTACTATGCAATGAATGTTACATGATTTAGAAACAGAAATATGGTTCTAACTTACCCTGACATCAGAAGATGGGTGTTCAGGAGAATTTGGAAGTTCAGGAATCTCTGGTAGATCTCTATAAAAGTCTTCATCATCTGGTAAAGATGTCTGACCACCATATGATAAAGTACTCCTAACTGTTGGTAGTATTTCGGTCTCAAAAGTTCCTCCATAGTCGGAACCTGGAGTTATGTCAGCGGTCTTGAAAGGAGTAAGGTCTTCTCTTCCTGAAGGAGATGGCATATTATCAAAAAGATTTGATTCAACATCATGTCGGGGGAGCTCAGGAGCCATATCTTCGTCTAGCATAGACCCATCCGGCCGCACATCTGCATTGCCTGGAGACCTTGGGGGAAGCTGAGGTTCAGCCTGTGCATCTTGAACACCGACATTCGGTGCACCAACAACCCCTTGAGAAAGCTCAGGGGTAGAATCAGAATCATTTACTATAGGGAAGTTCCTCTCATGGATTTCGTGCAGATTGGTGCATATCCCTGTTGGGAAGCAAGTTTAGGCTATAGTGTGGTTTCTTGAGATGAGGAACTATATACCTGCCAAATTGAGGAAAATAGTAGCTTACCGTCTAGGCGAGTTTCATGGAACAAGCTGTCCTTTTGGTGGATCCTGCTGAATTTCCATAGATCCAAGGCTGCTTGAGGAAGCTTCCTCCTCTTGCAAACCAGATCACGCAGTTCATCGCCGTCAATTTGTTTCTTCATATAACTGTGCAAGAAAAGACACTGTTTTTTCACACATACATAGCACAAGACAAAAGGACCTCAAGAAAAACAGCATAAGTTGATAGTACTGAACTACATTATTGTAATACAAGTTATCCTGGTAAGAGCCTCCCAAATTCCCGTTTTGCCAAATAATCACTCAATGAAATTATCAAGGGAAAGAAATTGTACTGGATCAACTGTTTAATGAGCCAACATTCATGTAGGAGGAGAGGGTGGGGGACACGAATAGAGTTCATGAGCTTGTGGAATTTTAGGACATGCAAAACAGCATCAGTAGATTTTGGACAACAACACATTGATCTGAGACGGTTCCCAATTTGAAAGATCCCTGAATGGTTATGAGCGCATTTCTTTCATCCAAAGTTCAGATGAAAACAACAAGTAAATTTCTCATGTAGTTGAGTATTGACTAGACAAAAGATGCAACAAAGTAAAAATAGGCAACGGTCAATTAAAACTTACTCATTGGAGAACACTATTGCTTTATCAAATTTTGGTCTTCTCCTCCTCCTGTTCTTTTTTACTGGTGGAGGCGATGGGTTAAGCACCAACTCTGGTAATGGATGGTCTGGAATCACACAAAAAGAAATGCCAAAAATGTCAAGGGCAAATTCATCATACAAGAACTTTGTTATAGATGTGCTGTAAACATGGGAACAGCACAACCTTGTTAATGATGAAATAATTGAATGAACATATGATGTGTGTACACATAATAACTTTACATTAATGATGGAAACAATTGCAGAATACCATGATAAATCATGTGCAAAGAGCACTTAATAATAGAAGAGCATTTGTAAAAAAAGTTGGTTCAGTACGCTTTTATCACCTTGTCTGTTACCCTAATGGTAAGGTCAGGTTTATGCAGGAACTCGATTCTTGCTAATAAGTGAAGAACAACAAAGATGACTAGCGAAATTTATCCCTTTGTTATAGTTAGAGTTGAAATTTTACTGTCATTGTTTCAAAGATGTCCGCTAACAAACAATATTCTAGCATCCCACACAATCATGTACTGCTGCTATTGCAAAACAGTTTCAACAATACCAAAATATGCAAGACAAGTAATACCAAGCAGTTTCTTGCATGATGTGTTACAAGCAAGATACCAACCAGAAGGCATTGAGGCATTATGTTCAATAGGATCGGATGCAGAAGCTGCCGCTGGATTTGGAACAGATATCCTAGGCAAAGATTCTCGGCCACGGGATAAAGCTTGGCTTGTTGCTGGAGAGGTGATATTCTTGTTGTTTATAAATGGAGAAGCTTGGTCCACATCCATGGGATCGTTGTTTGCATCACTCAACTCTGTTAAGTGAGGCTCAAAATTGTTTTGCGGTGCTTCACGCATTATTTCAGGAGGATCTTGAGCTAGATTGTCCCAGTTTATATTACTTGAATCCTCTACCAAATTGCGCAGTTGAGGACCCACAGGAGCTCCATTGTTTGGATTGGTGATTGCTTCCAAACCACCCTCGAATGGTGGGCACGTTCTAGACACAATTCCAAGGATCACAGACATCAGCCTATGAACAAGACAAAGAAAGAGAAAATAAATGACTCTTACTCATCCTCAGTTGGTCTAGGCCTGACATTTGACGATTGACGAGGAAGTGATGTCTCCATTCCCGCATCCTGCACCATCATCATACAGGTATAAAATAATGATCATAGAGGGAAAATAAACATGCAAAAAAAAATGTACAACAGGGTAATAATGCATACTTCATCAATAATGAAAGTCACATACTGGTCACCATGGTCATCTGTAATCCCAACGACGTAGTTAAACATAACATTGAAATGTTAACAAATATACCGACTAGATTGAGCAACCCATACCATGCAAAGTAATCTCATCATGAGGCTTCCGATGTTTATCTGGGGTACTACATCAGCGAACACAACAATACAACAGAATCAGATTGAGGATGCACAACATATTCAATAATGTGAACAACAGTGCTTACTCTATCAGTTGAATTGTATCTTCCAGATCTAAGGCATCGAGATCAAATGTGTCTGGCAATGTGATGGCCTCAAACGGGGCACGATCCGCATCAGCTGGCAGATCTATTTGTATGGATGCAAGGGCAGTTCTTACAGTGGTTAGAATTCGGTTACAATCTTGAAAGAGGTAGTTCACCTTCCATGAGTAAATGCGAACTAGACCAAGAAGAAGATGTCCTGATAATCTCAGAGCGATTGGGACTTCGGGGAACATTATGCACTCTAGAAAAAGCAGAGAGCATGTATTAGAAGATTAGGCAAATACTTACTAAAATAAAGTTTAGAGAAGTATCAGCAAACAAGAATTCTAGCATGTAGGATAGCAGGGTGAGCATGGACGGCAGTGTGTGCTAGTTAAGCATTTTACAAAACAACATGACACACCTATTACCTAGTGGAGATGCCATTATGATCATTTGTTCCAGAAAAAACAATCTTTTGACAAAGCAGCGGCATTTATTTAGTAACACAATCAGTGAATCACAAGTAATTGCTGATTAGTCAAACCATTTTTTTGCTTACAACAGTAAGATCATGTTCTTCAAAGAATGCAGCATCATCACTAGCTCTTTCTTGGACAAAAAAGCTTATCTACATCTTCATTGAGTTTATCTTATAATCCTAATGTTCATAAAACAGTGATCACAGAATCAAGTAGCTATCAATACAAAAGCACTAAAAAATACTTTCCAACTAACCAGTTTTAGAGTACAAAAAACACAGATTCAGTGTTATTGATCAAAAGTCTTATTGGTCAAAAATATGAAGAACAAAAGAATGACTGGGGAAACATAAAAGGTAATGCAAATTGATAATGGAGATAAGCACAAAAGCTACGTTCTTTTGCCAAAATAACTGCTTTGCTGCGACATTTGGACATTCTAATTATACCATAAACACAAAAAATCAAACAAAATATAATCAATGGCCAATGTATCAAATTTAACACAAAAATTTTGGTAGCATTCGATCAAATAAACCATTCTGCATGACTGAACCTACCAATGAACCTATATCTCAAGCAAATTAGGGTGCCCTTTTGTTGTATGATAAGTATAGCTGTGCATACCAATCATAGTGTTAACCCCAACAAAAAAGGACCTGAAACATTAAATTACTGCAGAACTAGCCCAATACATAAGATTTCACCCAAAAATCTCAAATACACCGAATCAGCTGAAAAGCTCATATCTTTGGTCACCCAAGAAACCCAGCTTCAAATGGAGCAATCCACAACACCAAAAAAACCCCAATTCCCAATACCACAAAAAAAAATCAACCTTGACCGGCATAAAATCCAGACCCAACCATCCAAAATATCACTCAAACATCACCAAGAATCACTCAAGAAACTAACAAAACCAGCGGAAAAAACTAACCGCCGCATAAAGATCCAACCTTCTAAGTTGCAACCCGTACACACAATAGAACAAGAAAAACCCCCAAAAAACATAACAAAAATCCAAAAAAATAGCAGAAATCAATTGAAAAAACTAACAGACCACAGAAAGACCTAACCTTGCAACCCCTACACACAAAAGAACAAGAAATCCCCCCAAAAAAAGAAAAAAATCCACATAAATTAGCCAAAAATAAAATCTAAGAGAAAGAACTTACCTGCGTAGGAGGGGATGTCGATGCCGTCAATCTGGGGCTTCTTGATCTTGCGCTCGAGGTGGGCGGCGATCCACACCGTCCCCAGCGGGCTCTTCCGCGCCAAGATCGTGTGCGAGTAGAACATCCTCCTCTCCTGCTAAAGATTGGATTTTTTTTCCCTTTCTTTCTTTCTTGATAGGAAGGGTTGGGAGATGAGAGAGAGAGAAAAAAGATGGTATAGATTAAAATGGAAATTTTGGGAGGCGGGAGGCTTTAAATGTGGTGCGTGTATTTTGGCGCGCGTTTTTTTGGGTGTTGGTGGTAAGTGGAACCTGTTGTGCGCGAGTTGAGTTTGAGCTAGTGTAGAGTTCAGTCTCAAATTTTACTGATTATAGAGTTTAGTTGAATTTCGATCAATTTGTAACAAATTCAACCAAATTTATCACATTCACATTCACATTCACAATTATGTTTTGGATTGTTAATTTGGGTTTTAATGAGTCAAATTTGAGTGAATCCTGTCTTAAAAAAAGTTAGGAGGGACCGAACTTGAAACTGGGTTTAAACTTAACTCAGAATAAGCTCAAGTTTGACTCAATTGAGCCAGAGAGGAATGAAAATCTGATTGAATTCACCAAATCCACACCACTTTCGTTTGATACTTCGATCAGTGATAACTCTTGTCAACATGTTGACTTAGTGCCACCTCACCAAAATACCGTCGTCATTACTAGATTTGAACACTATGATTGTTGCATGACCACATTATATTTAGTTTGTAGTCTCGAATTGCCCCACCAATTTTTTGTTATTCCTCACTTCTGATTAATGTTCGGTTAGATGCCGAAAATTGTCATGACCTTAAATTATCCTTTTTGTGCTTTTAAATTAAAATTTTGGCAAAAAATAATAAAGATGAGGAAATGACTACCCCAAATTGATTTGCCAAATTCCATCCTTTTCTCATTAATTAGTATGATCAAATTCTAACTAACCAATTGATGGTATTATTTGATTTGTAATCAAAAAAAATTTTAAATGATGCTCAATTTTTAACATGACAACATGAAAAAACAAATTAAACATACCCAAAACACCACCGTAGGCATCGAATCAAAGTGTGCCACCCTTGTCGGAATGCCACTACACCTTGCCGGATATACGAGATGCCTTGCCATGGGAAGGCACATGAGGAGGTTAGATTCAGAGATGGGACTGGAGTCGCCAAGGCAAGGTCCAACCATGGGAGTGGCTTGGGAGGTGTGATGCTCGCTTCGAACAAGAAAAATATTGGTCTTGGTGGGGGCTGGGGGCTGGGGTTTAATTGGGAAGGATGAGAGGAGTATTGTTGAGTTCAACTGACCAAGTCTAAATTGTATATTGGGTGTATGTTTGAGCCGATTAGAGCCAAATTCAAGTCTTTATATAGGATGTATCTTTCAATTTATTTAAGTTGAATTTGATCGAGTTTGAGTTCGACTCAAATTAGATGTTGAGCTTAAGGTTGAGTTTGAACTCAGCTCAATTTGGACTCCGTTCAAGCTCAAATTAAGTCTAAAACTAAGCCAATCTTAAGTGGCTCGTAAGTTCAAGTTTTTTTTGGACAACTCTAATTGCTCTTTGTCTCAAAAACTCTATTTGATATATTGTTTTTTTGATATTTTCCATTTGTTAATGGTTTATATAACAATACTTACTCTATTCTTCTTTACATATCGTTTTAGCTCTCAATTATTCCTTCTATTTCCACATAAATCTTGTTTTAGTTTCTATCACTAGAAAGAAGGCAAGAAGAGAAAACACTATGGTAATTTCATTTAATACACTTTATTAATGTCACTCTCAACTCTCTAAACCACATATTTATTTTTTGTAAAATGTTAAGTGAAAGATATATAAGGAAAGTATTGGACAAATTTGCCCCAAAATTATAGAATAATATTTATTTTGTAACAAAATAAAATAGTTATAATGACATTTATTTGAAAATGGACTAATATTAAAAAGTTATGTAAGATTTTCACTCTACCCTATTAGTAGTGATGTGTCATTTACATCTAAGTCATAATCAATAGAATAATAATTATGAAAATATTTTATAAAGATAGATGTATATTTTATTTTGAAAACATGTGCGCTTACTTGCCTTGTGGTTTGGCCTCGGAACAGGCCAAGACTTCTAACCTAGTCCGTTGTCAAAAAAAACCTGACCCATTTGAACTATTTACGTTAGCTCAAACGTTACTTCCCATTGTCAGTCTATGATCCTTTATTGTTATTAACATATGATTTTTATAAATTTAAATTAAAAATAAGATAATCTCATCATCTCACAAATTATTAACATTCTTTTCCTAATTTGTGATATGAACTTTTTTTCACAGACTAATTCTAATATTCAATTTAGCTTAATCCAACCCAACCTGACTTTGAGATCAGGCTTGAGGTAGCCTCGATTGGATGGTGCTTTTATTTTCCAGTGACGTGTTTGAGGCGACGGGCAGGAGCAAAAACAAGTCCAGCTTGAACTAGACGGGTTAGCCCGACTCCAAATTTTATAGAACCTTCTTTTTGTGTTTTTATTTTTTGCGGTTTTAGAAGTTAGAGGTGGATATTTTGTCTATGCAGATATAATAAAATTATATGACTTGTCATTGATACAATTTGTACAATATTCTATGAGAGACTATTTTGAATATATGAAAAAAAATATACAAGGATAAAAAAATACAGGAATTGGGTGGTATGTCAAATCGAATGTATAAGAATTCTAAAATACGGTAATTATTAAAAAAAAGTTTGGATGCTACACACACCAAACAAAAGGAATTTGGAAGAAATGACAACGTAGCTTGCTTTGAGTAGGACACAAAAGAAATTTTTTATTAGGTTTGTCCTCATTTTTTTATTTTCTCAAAAATTTCTATAGAAACCTATTCTAAAGAAAATTCATAAGAATTTTATGTGATTATTGTTTATTCCAAATACCAGAAAAATTCCTTAGGATTTAAATCCTCTAAAATTCTTGTCATTCAAACAAGGTCTTACAGCATTAAAATTGTCAAGTATAATTTTAAAATAGATAAATTTAAACTAAAAATTAAACATCCCCATAATTTTAATTTCTAGACTCAAAAAATTAGAACATCATAACTCTGATTTCTATTGGACAGAAACCAGAGTCCTTCCGGACCAAACACCACCGCCCAGCGAGATCTTTCCATCCCATATTCCGCCTAGTTGATCGCGTTGTATTTGAATGATTTTTGTAAAATAAATTTCTCAGTTAGATCAATCTTTTAAAAAATTTTAAGATTATTATTTCTTTCAGAATTTCCATCCACCACATTTTCCACTTAAATAGGGACCAGATTAGGAAAAACAAATAGCACCGTAGCTTTACGAAAGTTTCAAATTAGAGAAACATCGCTTAAACATCCAAGCTTAACAAAATATCACTGGTAAATTATTCTATTAGTTTTTTAGCCCTATAACTCGACAGTACTCTATTTAGTTAAAAATATATTATTTTTTTTACCATACAATTTTTTTTAATTTTGATCATTCATATATTTATAAATAACAATAATTAACTCCATATCATTATAAAAATATTAAATTAGTAAAATATCACTGATTTTGAGTATGATATATGAGACATGAGCATATATCAATGAGACAGTGATATTTTTCTAAATTTGTAACTTTTTGAGTGGTATAGAGTTAACAATTGTCCCTTATAAATATCTAATTAATCATATAAAAATTATAAAAGTGTATTTGTCATAAATTTTTTTTTTCATGATTGTTATAAATTTTTATCAAAAAACATTAAGAAAAATGATATTGTTTTTAGACAGGAAATAGCATTAATTTGACTATTATTACTTGATAATTGCATGGTGCTAATTTAGAATTGGATAGCGACCGGCGGTTCTCAAGGTCGACCCACACTCGGTAGTTCTACAAGCCTCCGGGAGGCGGCGACTCGGTGCGCTCATCGTCCAAAGCAACGTTGTGTTTTGTGGAGCTCCAGCTCTGATTTCTAATTCTAAAAAGTTAAAATCTTTTAGTTCTATCCTAATGGAAATGTTAAAATTTTAAAATTAGAGTCCAAAAAATATTTGATAAAACTCTAGTTTTTAGAGTTATTTTATTAAAGAAGATCATATTGTCACAAACATATATGATATAACAATTTTATTAAAATAAAATTAATGATGACATGTATTTATAATTATTTCAAATTTTATAATAGGTATTTTTTACAATCTTTTGGAGGTATCTAAAAGACTTCTATCTCTCAATATAAAAAAAAAAATACTTCAATTCCACTAGCTCCAGCTCCACCAACAAGAGAACTAATATGTTTGTACAAACGATTTCTAATTTCTAGATTATAGTCGGAGCTGTCCGATCAAACCAAAACTTAAATTCATGTCTATCCTAGTGCGGTTCGGTGACAATAGGGACTCATATACAGAGACAGGCTGACAGGTGTTAGCTGGGCGACAGAAACATTACTCCATGGGATGGTGTGATGGAGCACGACATGGGTCAAGCTTCGTGCAACGGCCACAATTTAGACTGGCAACTCCGTGGACAGTGCTAGGCGGCGCCCTGCATTGGGACGACATAGCTTGCGAGTTATTTTTTTACAAATCACATGTCATGTTTGGGTTGGAAGCAAGTGGCAAAACTCGATAAGTGCTTGTCGAGTTTTCAAAACATGATAAACTAATTTTTGTTTTTTTTATTTAAGATTGTTTGGAAGGATGAGTTTCTTTGAGAAGCAGTTGCAAGTTAGCTGTCTTGAAAAACAATTGATGAGTGGTTTGGATTTAGATCATAAATTATTCTGAAAGTTAGGTGTTTGGAGAAATTTAAGCTTAAAACCGAGATAAATAAAATTAAACCCCTCAAAGAGCCTAAATAACCAAAACAATCAATCATATAGGCATGTAGTGTATTGTACATCAATTTTCAAATTTTCTAGTATCCATATCTTTAAAATTATAACTCCGATTGATAATCCATTTCGATCATTAGAATTATAAAATCAAAATGATTAGATCAATATAAACGGATCGTCAACCAGAGTTACATACGACAAGATCATATTGTATTATATCTTAAGATATATAAATTCGGTTGATGATCTAATGATGTTGATATGATCATTTTGAAGTCGCAATTTCACTAGTTTAAACAGATCATAAATCAGACTTATAGTTGATAATTTGTTTATGTCAATCTAATTTTTTTGGCGTTGTAATTTCAATGATTAAAACAGATTCTTAATCAGAGTTATAATTTAAAGGATATGCATGCCGAAAAGTTTGAAAATTCATGTACAATACATTGCATATGCATTTTAGTTATTTAAAAAAAATTCATGTAGTGTATTGTACATCAATTTTCAAATTTTATGTCATACATATCTTTAAATTATAATTATGATTGACGATCCGTTTTGACCATTGAAATTATGAAGCCAAAATCACTACAACACAGTAGTCTAGCGCAAGTTGTAAGATTGCTG
Organism: Pharus latifolius; assembly: GCA_019359835.1. Lineage (NCBI taxonomy): Eukaryota > Viridiplantae > Streptophyta > Magnoliopsida > Poales > Poaceae > Pharus > Pharus latifolius. The sequence goes on along the minus strand of CM033326.1, from coordinate 65,277,984 downwards.
GGAAATTTTTCTTTACTAGTGGTCCTGCAGGTAAAAATATAATTTTGATTTTGCACCAAACTTTCAACTGGGAAAGTTATTATTTTTAGCAGTTCTACTACTACGAATAAATAATTTATTGCCAACTGTATATCAGTTTGGAAAATATATATATGATCTGTAGGACAGCTGAGAATATATTTTGGCGCAAATCCAAAAATTTTCAGCGAGAAAATAAATTAGATTTATTATTTTAAGAGGGAAAATAAATCGGGTTAATACATAACAACTCGCATGCAAGGAACAGTACATATCCCTCTCGTAATTTCCTCCCCCAAAACCTTCCTCCGATCTCTCCCCTGTAAGATCGAGGATGCCAACTAGAGGGGGGTGATTAGGAGGCTTTTAAATTTTCTTCCCCACTAAGCAATTTCAACAAGATAATTGTTTGAACTAGATTATACAATGATGCTTTAAAGCAATTTAGTCAACTAATTGCATTCAATCATATGAAATATTCAATAAAACATGCAACAATGGTAAATTTAACAATTATGTCAAGATGAATGTAAGGCAAATAAGATATACGCAATTGACACAATAATTTTTTATCGAGGTCTCGGAAACTCGCCCGGTCTCCCCTACTCCTCGTTGAAACGCTCGCTCGGAGCCTCGCTTCTATATCCATGAAAGATATCTCACTAGAGTTGCTCCTTCTCCACTCCGGATAGGCGAGCACCACACCTTTCACAGTCTTTTGCCGGCCTCTCCGACAAACTTCAATTGGAGAGATCACGACTCTCCTCCGACACCGTCTAGGCGAAGGCGATCGCCAAGAGTAACAAGTCAGATGTGCTCACTTGATCAAATCTCGTGTTAGAAGCTCAAATATGCAAATGAGATGCTCAAACACTCTAGCACTTAGCAAGCAAATGGTGATCAAGTGCACTAAGCACTATTAACTTCACACAATTTGTTCTCTCTCAAATCAACTCAAGATTTGGGCTCAATTCTAGCCTCTAAATGCAATAACTCAAATTCAATTGACTTGGCTAGGTTTTCAGCTGGTATATGAACTCTTTGAGCAGCCCCAAATGAAGCCAAACACGAAGTATTTATAGCCTCAAAGAAAAACTTGCCGTTTGCGAGAACCAGGGCCAAATTTGTACAGGGCGGACATTGTCCGGCCATTTCAGACAATGTCCGGTTAGTACAACTTAATAGTGACCGTTACTCACACTGCACGATGTGTCAGTTACTGTTTTAATATTTTTGTGAAGGCCGGACAGATACTATTTGTTCGGACAAAAACCCGGGACAAAAGAATATGTATCTGTTAACTCTCGGCTCAAACAAATTGTATAGGCCGGACAATGTCCGGCCATTTCGGACAAAGTCCAGCCTTCCTGGACAAAAGGCCCGGATGGATGCAAATGTCTTTGATTTCATTATGCAAAAGGTTGAAAAAATTTGTACAGGCCGGACAATGTCCGGCCACTGTACACCGACAGTAAAATAAGCATAACTTTTAATCCATAGATTCGATTGAGGTGATTTTTGTCTTGTTGGAAAGATAACTCAGAGCACTACAATTTTGTCAACAAAAGCAAGACCAATAAATGCCTAGATATTTCTAGAAAACTCAACAACTTTCCTATTTCCAAAATGTCCAACACAAAAATAATCTCAAATGCAATTTAGGGTATTTGCACATACGGATTTGTTGTTTTCTCACGGATATCTCAGCTGACACTCAGCGACGACCACAACCACACAGGTCTAATATCCGATCAAAAACAGGTGGTCGAGAGAGTTTGGTCGAATGTACGCAAGCGAGCCAAAGACTGGTACGACCAGCTCGAGCTCCTACGACCACGCCCAAACCCTAAACAGAAAGACGCAAAACTAGCGACATGACCACGTATCAAGCACGGATACGATCATAATGTGCAAATACATCCATAACCAGCTCTAGATAATAAACCAATTTAAATAGCTGGCGATCAAGACTAAGTGCAGTTTTCAAAACATTCTCTAATGCACCACAAACTACACTTAGACTCTCTAGCAATGCAAGAGGCGATAAAACACTAGTGCAAGATGATATGAATGCATTTGAGTTTCCACACTAGATAGATTCAAGCTACTAGTTTCCAACCCCTCTTAATAGTACGGTCAAACTAGTAAAAAGAATCCTATCAACCCGGTCTACCTCCAAACACCGAGACCGGTAAAATCCTAAGAAAACAATCCTTAATCTTGGATTTTACCTTAGGTGAAGTTCGACCTCATGAAGCTCGACCGCTCGACGCTTGTCCTCACAAAGCTCGACCTTGCTAAGCTTGACCTCGCTTGAGATGTCTCATACCGACTTCATCCTCTTCACACCCTTGCTTGCTTTTATCCTGCAATCAATCTAAGACTACAACACATACACTCAATGCACAACATTAGTCTCATATATAGGTCGTCATTAATCACCATCAGAGAAACTACTCCACACAGGAGTTAGCTCAACAATTTCTCTTTCCAGTGAAATGACAATACCATATTCAACAACTAACAAATGAGTATGAGATAAAATACAATCATATAGATCATAGATGATAAAGACATACGCATACGATCTATACTACTCATGTCATGATAGCAATCAAATCAGATGACCAAACTGATGAGCTCCCCCTCAACATATGTATTAATATCAAATCCACAACTGGAGTCATCAACCTCAGGATTTAACATATAACATCTTGATCAATCAATTAGCACAACCTTGATGCAACCACCGAGCTCCCCCTCTACATATGCATCAATATTAAACCCACAACTAAGTAGATATCCATTTCAGGGTTTATCAATAGTCAACTCAATTCACTTGTGCTAAATTAGGATTTATCTAAGTTGTCATTTAATCATCAAAACTATTATTATCCAGATCAGTATTAATCATTATGGATTTATCCAAATCATGATTAATCTCAAAACCTAGATACTTAGATCGACCTAGATCCAACAATCTCCCCCTTTTTGATGATTGATGACAACAATCTTTATAATCTCAATAAATCCAAAATAGATTCTTCAGCTCCCCCTCAATGTATGCAATAGTATATCGGAACTGAGTAAAACATTTAATCATTTGAGTTAAGAGATATAAGTGACAGTTGAGTACAAGTTCAATCAAGTCATCTTCCAAAACATCAACTATCTTGATTTTCTCTATGTCATTTGCCTCTCTCAAATATCAATATTAATAATATCAAATAATATCTCTCCCCAAATATCATTTATCAATGTCAAATAACTCCTCTCATCTCTCTCAGATATCAATATCACATATATCAAATACCAAATGATATCTATCTCTCTCCCTTTGTCAATTAACTCAACTATCTCTAGTCTCTCCCAAACTCTGTCAAAATCTCTCCCCCTAAAGCTTTCTCTAAAACACTCTCTCTCAAACACTATCTCTCCCCTTTTGTCATCAAGCACAAAAAGGAAGGATTGAGAACTTAAATTTTTTGTAAGCAATATTTTTTGGGGCATGAAATTTTATATGAAATGGTTTTTATGCAAAAACATGATTTCAAGAAAGTTTGTTGCAAGTGATTTTGAAAAAACACATTCAAAGTATGGAGAAGATATTAAAACAATCAAACATATAATGAATATATCGATGACATTTATATCGATCGCATTTGATCCATTTTTAATCATTCAAAATCGAGATGCATCTAATTGTTTGATGTGAAGATATCTACTGGATGCATATTTGCCATATCTTGATTGATCTCTATGTTTTCTCTTTATGCCACAAAGTCTCTTATATAATGATGTCATATATCAATATACTCTAACCGAGAGTTTTAAATCATCTTGTTCACCACCTTTACGACACTTTCAATATTTTTTAAGTGGCATCTATTTGAAAGCAATTCCATAATCCAATGTTTTGTTTCATCCATAAGAATTTAAGCATAACAACCATCGGAGGTACTTTTTTGATATGATCTTGCAATTCACATAATCCGAATTCAAATAATCAAGTAATTCAAGATTTGTACTTTTCAGATATCAAAGATATATCTAGGGTTGCATTTCAAAGACCTAAGAATGCGTTTAATGGCAATCATATGACATTCCTTAGGAGACGGTCGAAATCTAGCGTATAAATACTCACTAAACATGATTTCGAGTCTAAATGCGGTAAAACAAAGCAAAACTATTAATCATAGATCGATGGAGTTTAGAATTGACCATTTTTTCATGTTCGTCCATGTTGAGATGTTCATTTGTAGCCTTAAGAATTGAAATAGCTTCATCATCTTGCATCTCAAGGCTTTTGAGCGATTGCTTCACATGCTTGAGTTCACTCTTGAACATTCTGTTCTTAAGTTGCTTGTTTTATCGTGCACGGAAGTAACTTTGCTCTTGAATCATCTTGCTTTCCCTAAATATCATCTCACAAAAATTCTTGATAGAGGGATTCATTAGTATAATCAAAAGTCATGTCATCAATATGTATTTAACACACAAGAATATAATGTCTTAATTGAATGTTTGATGATGATTGTGTTAAACTTCTCATTTTGAAAATCATTTGATATAAGAAGGGATTTTGAGCTTTTAAACCAACTCAATTGGAAACAATAGATTTAATTCTCATAAATTCACTTCTTTTGGCATTTAACACAAAAAGACATACAAATGAGGAATATGCCAAAAGGAGGTTTGTCGAAACATGTTTAGGTCACAAGGTTGAGATAAAAGCATATGATCTAGTGAGGAGTTCAAATTTTCAAAAAAGAAACTCAAAACTCAAATTCATTTGAATATGCTCCAAAATCATGAAAATGATCTTTACTTAATATCCAAAATCACAATCAAAGGCATTTCAAACACCATCATATAAATAATGAAGAATGCAGAAAATATGGGGAGAAATGGAAGCAAGGATGTGACAAAACCAGGAGGCAAAAGAATCAGCTGAAAAAGAATCAGAAATCATCCAACTTCACACAGCTTGGATAGTGTCTGCTAGGGCCGGACAAAGTCCGGTAGGGGCGGACAGAGTCCGGCTCCGGGCGAACAACGTCCGGACAGTTCAGATAAACCTACTGAAAGCTTCTGAAATTTGTGGTTTTTGCAATTTTGCTTCAAAAATTAAATCAAGTTCCACAAAAGATTTGAATGGAAAGTCAGGAACTTAGTTGGATACCAAGTCAATGAATTTGATTTGAAAAAGATCTTGAATTTGATTCCTCAAAAGTGATTTGGGGTAAAACGGGTAAAATAAAAGTGATTTTCATGAAAAGCTTCAATTCTTGAAGAAACTCGGATTTTTCTGAAGTTTTGGACTTCGATGAGTTTGAAATACCATTTCAAACCAAGACATGGAAGAAAGTTTAGTCCAAATAGCCAAAATCACAAAAATTCACTTTTGGGTATTTTTGGGTCGATTGTCGTTTTCGGGCGACCTAGGATATGTGATAATTTGAAAACCATAGGCCTTTTGAGAATAAGTTCAATGTGAACTATGTTCGGGTGAGTGAGTTCTAAATGTTTCATGTAGAAAGTTTTTATCAAATCTCAACCCATCTTGTTTTATGGAAATAAATCGTTTTGGGCCAAAACAAGATCCCGAAGACTTCAATTTTGTCAAAATTTTGCATCTTAGCTCGAAACTCTTTTGTTTCACTTTCAAAACCTTTGAAACCATATTTGAAACGTATTTATGAAGGTTTTGTGGTAATTTTGAATATTTTGAAAGTTTTGAGCTCTTTTTACCTTTTTGTTTGAAAATGACCCTTTTTACCAAGAGCTTCACTATTTGATATATATGCACAATTAGGGTATACAAGGGTTCAATGACTTTGAAGTTGCTCCCCCTAAATGTGTCATCCAAGTTTGGTCATGAAAAATGTGTAAGAGATGAAAATAATCTATTTTTGAAAAACGAGAGTTCAACAAAAATTAAAACAAGAGCGAAGAACATGAGTTTCATTCTTTATGGCCTAACCAAAGAATGTTTGAAATGAAATCAAATGAAGGCCATGTCATGCAAGAGAATATGCTATTTGGCATAAATTTCATTCACTTTCATTGTTGAAGCTTTTACCAAATAGTATATGGATTAAACTAATAAGTTCTAAAAATAAACAAATGATCCAAATGAACTCAAATCGAGAACCCATCCAAATGATCATCAAAGCTCATGAAAAGTTTCATAAAGATAAAACACATAAATGGAAAAACTTTTCATGAAGATCCAAGATTCAAATATTTTAGTCATTTGAAAGAATTGAAGAAATGACATCCAATTTGACTAAAATTTTCTTAAACATGTTCGCTTCTTTATAATCATCGAAACATATGCAAACAAGTTCCAAAAATTCCAAAATAAGTTTTGGAGATAGATAATGCAACGGGGAACAAGATTGCCTTTTATAGTGAAGGCAAAATATGATCCAACAATAAGATATGAAAAAGACAAATGTTGGTCAGATTTAAAGTTTCAGATTTCAGGTTTCAGAAAATCATTTTACACTTTTAAACGCACCTGAAAATCTATGCAAATGACTTCCAATAATTTTGAAATAAATTATCAAGAAATACCAATTATAGAGGATAAAATGTCATATAGAAACTTTCTCCAAATAGCCAACCAATAAAGAGATATGAAAATGACAAATCAGCCCAAAACCATGAGAAAACTGAATTTTGCAAGTTTCCTATTTGATTTGTGAAAAGAGTCAATTTTGTTCAAATCAAATCCAATTGAGATGAAAATTTGCAGAAATGATTTTCAATGCATCAAATACGTTTTCCAAAAAGAATTTTCCAAAATGGATTTTTCAAACAAAAGTTATGGTCAAATGAACCTTGTGTTAAGTAAGAAGGTTGAAAATCGATAAACTTTTGCAAATTGAGTTCAAATTTGATTTTCATTGGATTTTTGACATGAAAGGGCTTACATGAGTTGTTCAAGTCATTTTGAACTGAAGCTCACAAATAAAGACCATAGAAATGGTCAAACTCATGTTTTGCATATTTAGGGTATTTCGGGTCAAAGTAAGTTTTTCAGTGAGATTCAAATACCCATAACTTTCAAATGAGAACTCTTTTGAGAAAGTTTTCAATTTCAAACTTCTTCGGATTAAGAGTATCTAGGAGTTTTGTAAAGCAAGTTTTGGAAAAAAATAAATAGATTTTGATTTGTGTTCGAAAACGATTTTGTTGAAAAATAAGATACTCGAAGATCCTTTTGAAGCTAGTTTTTAATAGAAATACTTTTTAACATCATTTTTTCATCCAAAGCCTCTAAAAACCTTTTAAATACATTTTGACGATCATTTAGATAGAAATTGATGATTTTGGCCTTTTGAGTGAAAATTTGACATTTGACCAAATGAGCTCATTTTAAAACTTATAATTGTAATTTTCAAATATTTCACATATAGGGTTGTGATGAGCAACGGAAGCATTTTAAATTACAACCCATAGAGATGCAACAACATAAGATTTAAATTTTCATTCTTTTGCAAAATTTGCCATATGGATTAAAACAACAAAGAATAAAAGGAGAAGATGCAATGCAAATGTTTTTATTAAACACATCAAAAGGATTTAAGCTCTTTTTGGTACCCAAACCAAACGAGGCTCTCTAGCCTTGTTGCATAAATCTTTTGGTACCCAAATGGCTCTATATTTAGGTTTTTGAACCCGAAAATCAATTGGTTTTGCAATTAAACCCTTTCTAGAATACGAAATCAAATAAGAGCTAAAAGAAACATCTCCAATAGAATTGGATGCACACTTATACGAATGTTGCCCTTTCAAATGATATGAAGAATATGAAGTTCGAGAGGGTTTTTTGAAAGAATTTGTATGAGTGTGATGGAGTATATAATGCCTCTTATTAGTTGAGTATGCATGGTTTAATTTTCCCTTTCTAAACAATTTTTTATGATCTAAAGGGGGTTTGACAAGCATGGCACAACTTAAATGATTTCTAGTAAGATTTTTACTCAATCTATTTACTTTACTCCTAAGTTCATCATTTTGAGTTTTAGATGTTTGATATGATCCCGTATTAATATATGAATAAGAACAAGACGACATATCATCACAAGTAAATGAACTCGAGGGCATAGCACAAAAATCACTAGATGAGTTAGGCATATCAAATGAGGAGCTACTAGAACTAACACCATGGCATAAAGATAAATTATTAGACGAATCATGGTATGAGTTACTAGTATCATCCATACAATCATGTGAATCAATAATTAAATCATTTGACATGTTATCACATGAAGTATAAGTATCTACAAAGCTAGCATTTGAATCTAACCATGAATTTACAATTAAATTATCACTAGCATGTGGAGTAGAAGAGTGTGACTCTAAAGATGGATCAATAGAGGAGTCACAAGCAACTCTAACATCTAATACACATGTTGAGCTAATAGACTTCTTGGCAAGCAAGGAGTCATAAGAATTTTTCAATTCTTGATGCTTCACTTTCAAAGATGAGTAATCACTCTTTAAAGTGCTAAGATTTTTAGTCATATTGCCCAGCAAGCCTTTTAACTCTATAATTATATCCATGAGCTCATTATTAGAGAGGTTAGAATTTGATACCGTCGAGTTGGATGCTAAAGGGCATATAGAATCATCTTGAGATGAAGATTCCGACTTTGACCCTTTCTTTATACCTTTTCTTGAGCTCTTCTTGCTCGGTTTAGCCTTTGTCTTGCTAGGGCAAACCACATCATCTTCGATTTTGAGCTCGCTCGAAAACTCCCTATCCTCCGCATTGAGATCATCGTCCTCGATATGCTCGGAGGTGGAACACATGTCCTTTTCTTTGGACATTGTCTCAATTGACATAAGCATGTCAATGAGCTTGCTTGGTGAAGTGACGGAAAGGTCACTACTCTCAAGATTGGTGATGAAGTCTCCATAGCAACCCTTCGGCAATACCTGGAGCAATTTTCTACAAATATCTAGATCGGAAATGTTAGCACCAAGGGCTTTGAGCTCATTTGTGATATTGATCAAGTGATCATATATGGTGGAGAGTGTATCATGCTCCAACATCATAAATGCCTCGAAGTCCCGCAATAACAAGCGCATCTTAACATGCTCAAAACTAGATGTGCCGACAAATAAAGTCTCAAGAGTTAACCAAACATCGTGAGCGGTCAAACAATCACTCACTAGTTCTAGCACATCATGACTAAGTGATTCAAGAAGCACATTTTTAGCCTTTGTATATAATAGAAGAGTATGTTTATCCGAAGATAATGAGCTATCCATACCCTTTTGCACTAATCTCCATAATTTCAAATTTAATGCCTCAAGATGAGTACTCATCATAATTTTCCAACATGTATAATTTGAGCCATCAAATTGAGGAGCAATCAATCCAAATTTCTCTATCGAATTCATCCTTTCTCTCTAGCGGTTAAGCCGATAAATGAGAGACCTTGCTCTGATACCAATTGTAAGATCGAGGATGCCAACTAGAGGGGGTGATTAGGAGGCTTTTAAATTTTCTTCCCCACTAAGCAATTTCAATAAGATAATTGTTTGAGTTAGATTATACAATGAGGCTTTCAAGCAATTTAGTCAACTAATTGCATTCAATCATATGTACTATTCAATAAAATATGCAACAATGGTAAATTTAACAATTGTGTCAAGATGAATGTAAGGCAAATAATATATACGCAATTGACACAATAATTTTTTACCGAGGTCTCGGAGACTCGCCCGGTCTCCCCTACTCCTCGTTGAAGCGCTCGCTCGGAGCTTCGCTTCTATATCCACGAAGGATATCTCACTAGAGTTGCTCCTTCTCCACTTCGGATAGGCGAGCACCACACCTTTCACAGTATTTTGCTAGCCTCTCCGACAAACTTCAATTGGAGAGATCACGACTCTCCTTCGACACCATCTAGGCCAAGGCGATCGCCAAGAGTAACAAGTCAGATGCGCTCACTTGATCAAATCTCGTGCTAGAAGCTCAAATATGCAAATGAGATGCTCAAACACTCTAGCAGTTAGCAAGCAAATGGTGATTCAAGTGCACTAAGCACTATTAACTTCACACAATTTTCTCTCTCTCAAATCAACTCAAGATTTGGGCTCAATTCTAGCCTCCAAATACAATAACTCAAATTCAATTGACTTGGCTAGGTTTTCAACTGGTATATGAACTCTTTGAGCAACCTCAAATGAAGCCAAACACGAAGTATTTATAGCCTCAAAGAAAGACTAGCCGTTTGCAAGAACCAGGGCCAAATTTGTACAGGGCGGACAAATTGGAGAGATCACGACTCTCCAATAGTGCTTAGTACAAACTTCAATTTGAGAGATCACGACTCTCCTTCGACACCATCTAGGCCAAGGCGATCGCCAAGAGTAACAAGTCAGATGCGCTCACTTGATCAAATCTCGTGCTAGAAGCTCAAATATGCAAATGAGATGCTGAAACACTCTAGCACTTAGCAAGCAAATGGTGATTTAAGTGCACTAAGCACTATTAACTTCACACAATTTGCTCTCTCTCAAATCAACTCAAGATTTGGACTCAATTCTAGTCTCTAAATGCAATAACTCAAATTCAATTGACTTGGCTAGGTTTTCAGCTGGTATATGAACTCTTTGAGCAGCCCCAAATGAAGCCAAACACGAAGTATTTATAGCCTCAAAGAAAAACTAGCCGTTTGCGAGAACCAGGGCCAAATTTGTACAGGGCGGACATTGTCCCGCCATTTCAGACAATGTCCGGTCAGTACAACTTAATAGTGACCGTTACTCACACTGCACGACGTGTCAGTTATTGTTTTAATATTTTTGTGAAGGCCGGACAGATACTATTTGTCCGGACAAAAACCCCAAACAAAAAAATATGTCTCTGTTAACTCTCGGCTCAAACAAATTGTACAGGCCGGACAATGTCCAGCCATTTCGGACAAAGTCCGGCCTTCTCGGACAAAAGGCCCAGATGGATGCAAATGTCTTTGGTTTCATTATGCAAAAGGTTGAAAAATTTGTACAGGCCGGACAATGTCCGGCCACTGCATACTGACAGTAAAACAAGAATAACTTTTCATCCATAGATTTGATTGAGGTGATTTTTGGCTTGTTGGAAAGATAACTCAGAGTACTACAATTTTGTCAACAGGAGAAAGACATAGAAATGCCTATATATTTCTAGAAAACTCAAAAACTTTTCTATTTCCAAAATGTCCAACACAAAAATCATCTCAAATGCAATTTAAGGTATTTGCACATACGGATTTGTTGTTTTCTAGCGGATATCTCAGCTGACACTCAACGATGACCACAACCACACAGGTCTGATATCCGATCGAAAACAGGTGGTCGAGAGAGTTTGGTCGAACGTACGCAAGTGAGCCAAAGACTGGTATGACCAGCTCGAGCTCCTACGACTACGCCCAAACCCTAAACAGAAAGCCGCAAAACTAGCGACACGACCACGTATCAAGCACAGATTCGATCAGAATGTGCAAATACATCCACAACCAGCTCTAGATAATAAACCAATTTAAATAGCTGGCGATCAAGACTAAGTGCAGTTTTCAAAACATTCTCTAATGCACGACAAACTATACTTAGACTCTCTAGCAATGCAAGAGGCGATAAAACACTAGTGCAAGATGATATGAATGCATTTGAGCTTCCGCACTAGATAGATTCAAGCTACTAGTTTTCGACCCCTCTTAATAGTACGGTCAAACTAGTAAAAGGAATCCTATCAACCTGGTCTGCCTCCAAACACTGAGATCGGTAAAATCCTAAGAAAACAATCCTTAATCTTGGATTTTACCTTAGGTGAAGTTCGACCTCATGAAGCTCGACCGCTCGATGCTTGTCCTCGCAAAACTCGACCTCGCTAAGCTTGACCTCGTGAAGCTCGACCACTCGACACTTATCCTCCCAAAGCTCGACCTTGCTAAGCTTGACCTCGCTTGAGATGTCTCATACTGACTTCATCCTCTTCACACCCTTGCTTGCTTTTATCCTGCAATCAATTTGAGACTACAACACAAACACTCAATGCACAACATTAGTCTCATATATAGGTCGTCATTAATCACCATCAGAGAAACTACTCCACACAGGAGTTAGCTCAACAATTTCTCTTTCCAGTGAAATGACAATACCATACTCAACAACTAGCAAATGAGTATGAGATAAAATACAATCATATAGATCATAGATGATAAAGACATACGCATACGATCTATACTACTCATGTCATAATAGCAATCAAATCAGATGACCAAAGTGATGAGCTCCCCCTCAACATATGTATCAATATCAAATCCACAACTGGAGTCATCAACCTCAGGATTTATGATCCGGGAGGATCTCCAAGTCCTGATCGCATACGGCTTCGCGACCAAGTCCTGATCGCATACGGCTTCGCGACCAAGTCCTGATCGCATACGGCTTCGCGACCTTAACCGTGTTCGGAAAGGATTCGCGACCTGGATGAGTCCGCGACCATGGATTGGTTCGCGACCAGGAAAAGGAATTCGTTCCCTGTTCGGAATTGTAATCCGATCCGAATGTGTATAACTAAGCTTATCTGTTTAGGATTAGTTATATGAGTCTAATACGTTTAGGTCTCTAAGTCTGATACGTACTCATACGATTGGACTATAAATACCTTGTAATAGGTCTAGTTTAGATCATCGAACTCAATCGAAGAGTCATAGAACTTATTTGAGTTTTAGACACTTATAGTTCCTTCGACGTAGGCAAGTGTGCCTAACGTTCGACGTGTAAAGCCCTCTTTGAAATAAAGAGTTGTGCAATTACTTTGGGTTTCGGTATTTCCGAGTAAGATCCCGTTATTCCGCATATTAGAATCTGGGCGAGCCTAGTGCGAAAACCAAGACTAGGTCTCAAACGGATCAAGTTGGTATCAGAGCAACTTTCCTATCCTGTGGATGGTGAAGACTCGCCAGGGTTACAAAACTTCCGGTGAAATTCCAGGCGATCAATTGACGGTTCCTACAGCCGCGTCTCCGACAATGTCTGACGATACCTCCGTTCAAGCTAACCTAGCCGAACAAGTGGCTAAGCTCTCTACCGACATGGAAACCGTGCTTGCTTGGATTAAGCAGCAGGCCATGATTGTACCTCCTGAAGTAGGGAAGGTTATGGGTGAGAAGACTGGTGAAGACTTGCGCAGGGCAAACGAAGATGAAGACGAAGGCGACCACAAGACCGACAACCTCGCCAACACCTCCTTAGCTGTCGGATCTTTTAAAGTCGACGCTAAGATTGATATACCCATATATGATGGGGTGATCGATGCTGAGAAGCTGGATTCTTGGATCGACCAGCTTGAGACCTACTTTGACCTGAAAGGGTTTAGTAGCGCTCAAAAGGTCAAATTTGCACCTTTGAAGATGAAGGACCACGCCAAGATATGGTGGAAGGCCCTTGTCGTCAGTGGTGAAGCTGATGACCTTGCGTGGGGTCAATTCAAACGACTTCTGCGACAAGAATTCTATCCGATGGGTTACCTTGAGGAGAGATGGGAGCGTTGGCACAGATTGTACCAACGGCGCGACCAGACCGTCCAAGACTATACGACAGAGTTTCGGCGACAAGCAATGGTCATCGGCTGCTCACTGTCTGATCCTCAGGTATTTCGGAAGTACACATCTGGACTTCAGAAATCGATCAGTACTGAGCTAAGTCTGTTCAGAGTTCAAGACATCTCGACCGCGAGCACGACCGCTTTGGCGATTGAGAAGAAGAATAAGACCCGCAACGACAAGAACTTGAGGGAGATTTCAACCACGACGAGCTCTGGAGAGGGTACCCACGATACGGGTAACACTTGTGAGCATTGTCATGTTGCTGGGCACACAAAAGAGAAGTGTTATAAACTTCATCCTGAACTGCGACCAGAAAGAAAAAGGAGGGATGAACCAAGCACACGAGCAGCTATGGTTACTTCTATTCCGCTCACAGAGGAAATTATCCAATTGGATTCGGTTGAAAAGGTAGACACGACCTTGTCTCTAATGGCAATGCCGAAGGAGAAAGGTTCGGGTTCATCAATTGACCACAACCCGACAGAGGAATTGTTCACTGTTAACATACAGGTGAAGCACGAGGTGGTCGCAGCCATCTTCGACCCCGGAAGCCAAAAGAATTTGGTCTCTTCTGGGCTAGTTCGACGACTTGGTTTGCAGACGACTCATCATCCTCGACCATATCCTCTGGGATGGTTCACTTCCGACGTGAATCAACAAATCAAGAGTCAGTGTACTCTAAAGTTTGCAATATCTGCTCGTTACATCGACGAGGTTCAATGCGATGTCATCCCCATCGATATTTGCCAAGTGATTTTTGGAAGTCCGTATTTGTATGATCGTGATGCCCATTACCACCGAAGAGCTCAAGAATACGACCTCACAAAGGATGGGACGAAATTTATCATCAGTAAAAATGACCACGTCGACACCAAGAACTTGATGATAGCAAATCAGGCGAAACGGTTTGTCAATGCATGCTCAAAGTGTGTGCTGAGCGTGATGCGTCCAATTAGCCAAGAGGATTGTGCTGCATCGAGTATGGAAAGTGATGGTTGTTTAGCAAGCTTGCTGGAAGAAAACAACGTGCTATTCGCAGAGGTATATAGTCGATCACCACAACGACTAGTCGAAAATGACATGCAACTTGTCTCTATGGCGCCACTATTCAAACTTTGCAATCCTAACTTTGGTATCGGTGATGGTATCAACCTCGACAAGGGGAAGGCTATCCGCGAGTGACCAAGGCCACAATCCATGACGGAGGTGCCAAGCTCCATGAGCGCCTATCCATATATTCGATCCGACGATTGTAGCATTGCTCATTGTGTGTTCGTTCCAAAACTCCCAGTCGTTCTCTACAACTTCACAGTTGGTCACAAACGGGAGTTGGCTCCTTCTCAACAGAGGAGTCATGATCCGGGAGGATCTCAGGTTGAGTTCTCAACGGATTTGCGACCACGAAAAGGTTTGCGACTTTGGAAAGGTTTGCGACCTTGGGAAGAATTCAAATTCTTCGAGCCTTCAATGCTGGATGATGAGCCAGATACCATAGTACCATCTGTTGAAGACTTGGTCTATCAACGAGATAAATCTCTACGTGAAGATGTGATTCTGGAAAAGAAGGTGACTACCACCCGCAGTGGCACCAAGGAGAATTTTCGAATCGGTCGGAAAGATCAACGAGCACGTGCGGCAAAGTGGTACACCAAAGAAGATGGACAAGCCCAATTTCCACATCTCCAGTTTGATCGAGAGGTCACAACAGGGGTTGGCTCCTTCTCAACAAGGGAGTTATGATCCGGGAGGATCTCCAAGTCCTGATCGCATACGGCTTCGCGACCAAGTCTTGACGCATACGGCTTCGCGACCTTAACCGTGTTCGGAAAGGATTCGCGACCTGGATGAGTCCGCGACCATGGATTGGTTCGCGACCAGGAAAAGGAATTCGTTCCCTGTTCGGAATTGTAATCCGATCCGAATGTGTATAACTAAGCTTATCTGTTTAGGATTAGTTATATGAGTCTAATACGTTTAGGTCTCTAAGTCTGATACGTACTCATACGATTGGACTATAAATACCTTGCAATAGGTCTAGTTTAGATCATCGAACTCAATCGAAGAGTCATAGAACTTATTTGAGTTTTAGACACTTATAGTTCCTTCGACGTAGGCAAGTGTGCCTAACGTTCGACGTGTAAAGCCCTCTTTGAAATAAAGAGTTGTGCAATTACTTTGGGTTTCGGTATTTCCGAGTAAGATCCCGTTATTCCGCATATTAGAATCTGGGCGAGCCTAGTGTGAAAACCAAGACTAGGTCTCAAACGGATCAATTTAACATATAACATCTTGATCAATCAATTAGCACAAGCTTGATGAAACCACCGAGCTCCCCCTCTACATATGCATCAATATTAAACCCACAACTAAGTAGATATCCATTTCAGGGTTTATCAATAGTCAACTCAATTCACTTGTGCTAAATCAGGATTTATCTAAGTTGTCATTTAATCATCAAAACTGTCATTATCCAGATCAGTATTAATCATTATGGATTTATCCAAATCATCAAAACCTAGATACTTAGATCGACCTAGATCCAACATCCCCCACGGAAACCTCCTCACTGCAACTCTCCCCCACCATCACACCCCCACCTCTCTCCCATCGATCCCCCACCGCATACCACCTCTGGTCTCCCACCGATCCCGCACCAATCCCCCACTTCGAAACCCTAGCAGCAACAGCGTGCGGCGGAGGGCGGAGGCAGAGTGGTGAGGCACGAGGTCGGCATGGCACGGCAGATCAGAAGGCTCGTTGTGGTCACTCGACAGGGGGGCTTGGCAAGGGGTTGAGGCCGGCGGCTAGGCGCGGCAGAGGGGCAGAGGGGCAGAGGGGGACTGTTGTTTCTAGGCCCTTAATCTTGATTTTGATGATACATGACAACAAGTGTCTTAGACTAATCTATTTGCCTTTAGTATAATCAATAAGATTAGGTGAAAAGAAGAAATGTCAAATGGGAGTCGTAAGGTCGCAGTGTTGCTCAAGGTCGCCAAAGATCGCGAACCAAAGTTGCAAGCGCAAGGTCGCCAAGAAGAAATCAGCAAAGACCTAAGGTAAGTATTTGTTTATTGCACCGGTCTTGGAGTTTGACCAGTTTTAGAAGAAATTCTTTTTTAGTTTGAACCGTACTATTAATAGGGGTTGCAAAATTTCTTTTAGTTCTGGCAAAAACTGAGAAACTCTTAGGTCATATGTTGCATTCGTATTCATTCATAATCTTGGTCAAGAATTTCAAAGAGGAATTGAAACTGGTCATCCGAGTGCTGTTTATTTGACCAGGTACTGTTCATTCGACTAGTGGTCACATGAGTAATGTTCATTTGACCATACACTATTCACGCACTATTCATTTGATCAGTTATTGTTCATACAACCAGTAACACAGTTCATTCAACTAGAGGTTTCAACGGCTATTTACTAACTGTTAAAGGTCGAAACTGGCTGTTAGCTGGCCTGATTTCTTTCCTTATCGACCACAACGGCTAGCTAAGAGGTTGGGCTATAAATAGAGGTGCTTTGAGCAATATTCTCACACATTAAAGCACACATCTCAAACTACATTCTCATACATATTTTTGAGCAGTCTCTGTACACACTTTTGAGCATCTTTTGTATATATTTTGAGCAGTTTTTTTTAAAAGAAGTTTTGAGTAGATTTTCTCTACTGTTTTTGAGTAGTTTTAAAACACTTTTGAGCAGATTTTTTCTACTGTTTTTGAGTTGTTTTAAAACACTTTTGAGTAGTTTTTTAAAAACACTTTTGAGCAGATTTTCTCTACTATTTTTGAGCTGTTGTAAAACACTTTTGAACAGTTTTTGATCAGATTTTTTAGCAGTTTCTGTTCACATTTTCGAGCAGTTTTTAAACAGTTTTTGAGCAGATTTCTCTACTATTTTTGATCAGTTTTACAAACACTTTTGAGCAGATCTTTGAGCATGTTTGAGCAGATTTTTGATAAACTTCTATTCACATTTTTGATCAGTTTTATAAACACTTTGGGCAGATTTTGATTAGTGTTTATAAACATTTTTTTGAGCAGAACCAAGAGATATAATTTTTAATATACACTTGAGCCCAAGTGATAAAATCTTGATCTTTTGATCAAGTATCATTTATTGTGATTGAGAGAGATCTTCAGAGAGCATTCATTTGCATCATTAGAAGTTTCTCGGTATTTATTGGGGGTCAAGAGAAGATCTTGCAATTTGTTACTCTTGGTGAACGCCCTCACCTAAACGTTTGGAGGCGTGGCCATTGCCCTCTCCATTAACGGAGATTGTCGGAGAGGCTTGGCATATTTTGTGAAAGGCATCGGTGCTCGCCTATCCAGAGTGGAGAAGGAGCAACCTTAGTGAAAAATATCCTTCGTGGATATTGGAGCAAGACTTATTCATTTGAGTGCTTCAACGAGGAGTAGGGGAGACTGGGTGAGTCTCCGAGATCTCGGGATAAATCACTGTATTTGTTTTTCTTATTTTTTTTTAGTGTAAAATATTATTAAATTGTTTCAGTTTATTTGCTCTTAGTCTTTTCTTTGCAAAAATTATTTTTAGTTGAAAAATTTTAAAGCCTTCTATTCACCCCCCTCTAGTCGGCATCCTCGATCCTATAGAGACGAGGACTAGTGCTCGGTGCGGCAAATCTTCGGCCTCCAATTGCGAATACAGGTAAGAGTGGTATTATTGATCAAATTTCTTTAACAAATTCTCTCCTGGATGCTTCTAATACTCTTTGAGTATATCTGCCTGTTGCTTAAGCAAATTTGATTAATAATAGCTTGTGGATTTCAATTAGCCTCCATGTGCCAAACTTGAAAAGTTGAAAAAACAAAAAACCATCTAAAGACCTATTTGAAACACATGAATTTTGAAAAAAAAATAAACATATAGTATGAGCTAATAGAAACTTTGTCCCCAAAATTTTTTGAGTTTCAAACAAGACCTAGATTTGCAAGAGTTCAATCAATTAATCCTTGGTGACTTAGAAAAATTAGGAGTATAAATTAAGTTTCATGCATGTAAATCCATTGTTACTATGTTATTATTTCTTTCTTAAGAACAACAAAAAACTAGTAAACACATTTTCCATCTTTTAGATACTAATGTAATTATGAGGACAAATTAGCTCTGTACCACTCTCAAATGGTGGTATTAGGTAAATTATGAGGACACATTTTCCATCTTTTAGATACTAATGTAATTATGAGTATATCTGACTGCTGGGAAAAACCTTTTGTGATTTTTTTTATTATTATTCTTGTAGTGCTGTTCCTCCAATCAGGTACAGGACATGAGTGGGTTTAAAAAGAAACTGTATCCAGAATTCCAGATAACCAAGTTATTGAATTTTGGCAAGTGAGCCCATACATTGTTGAAAAATTGGAGAAGACCTTTTCCTCTGTACATGTGTTATGTATAATTTTTGGCAAGTGAGCCCATACATTCTTGAAAAAGTGGAGAAAACCTTTTCCTCTGTACATTTGTTATGTATAATTTTGGCAAGTGAGCCCAGTCATGCCCTGTGGTAATATGACATTTTGTACATGTGTTATGTATGAATGTTCTTTTTCATCCACCAAAACAGTAACTATACCTTACCTTTAAACTAAAATGCACAAATAGAAATAAGGAGAGACTGTCTCTTAATGTAGCGACTAATGAACTGATTAAGATACCAGCATTTGACATACTTGATATGGGTTAGAAAAACATCAATTTTAGTTGATTTCGACCAATCAACGCTTGCATATAATTGTCCTGTTCAAAACGAAAATTGATCTAACCAAAGCAATTTACTTATACACACCAAAGTTCATCACACACATCATATCAATTGGAAAATCACGCATGAATGAACATCTTAACCAAAAACTAACATTAATATGCTTTGATGTCTCTTGTGTGTTTTTCTTAGTTTTTCCTGTTGGATATTTACCCTCATGGTTTTATTTTTGACATAATAATTTTCATATATTTGACTTTAGTTCAAAGAAAAAACATGAACTCTATTGTAGACTCTGATTTTCATATATTTGACTTCAATTTCAGTTTACTGAATTTGATTAGTAGCATGTCCATAGTCGAAGTAGATGATTTATTTATCATTAAATAGATAGAGTATTCTTGCACCTAACTTATACTCTTGTAGTGGATAACTTGAAAATATATTTAATTAGAACTAAAACTGGACTTGTAATGGGAATTTTGATACTACACAAGAAGAAGTGGATATGCTTAACCAATCCAAAATCTGAATTATAGATTAAGTGACTCGGATTTATTACCGAGGGCTTCTGGTTTATTATGTTTGTTTGTTTGAGTGTTATGTCATGCTGCCATGCAAATTTTTTTTTTTTGTGATCATTGGAAATGTATGGAGTTGGCCACGGTGTCGCTCACCGGCTTGGCTCCCGGGAAGTCTGCAAATGTGTGTGTACATACATATATTAGTTTGCTCCATTAGAAATCACTAACAATGTTTTAACAACAACCATAAGAAGAAATTAACAAGTTAATGTAAGCTAATCTCCATGTGTGTTATGGAGATCAAGCTAGCTTCGATGCATCAGCCAAAAGGAAATTTCGCAAATCTTAAATCATTTCTGGTTATAATTATAAGCTTGTGTAGATCATTAACTCGACACTATTTGTTTATAGTTGATTCAATTTTATTTTTTTTTGGAGCATAGAACCATTTCTTTCTTGAGTTTTTTGGTTTCTTTTTTGGGTTGTTGAAGTGATTTATATGTTTTTTTATTGTGTTTTGCCTATATGTTTAAAAATTCATAGTGTTCATATGGAATTGAGGCACTAATTTTAGAACAAAAAAGAAGTTGTTAAAGTTTAAAATTAATTGCAAAAATTAGAGATGTGTATCTTGTTCTTTTGTTGGAGTAAAGCTTGTCTCTGCATCGACTAAAGTAACAAAGTATACATGTGAGCTTTTCTATGAAGGAAAAAAAAAAAATCTTTGGTAAGATTCTTCCGCAGTTTAAATTGGCATGAAAATAAAGGGTGGCTTTTTAGAAATAAAGCCAAAGAAAATGACTCAACAAAATATCAATAAAAAACCACAAATAAAGGTGATTGTGTTTGTTTATAAAAAGGTGATAGCTAAATGACAGCTAATTTTTTGTAGATAATAATATGTGCTTTGATATTTTTATTTTTGAAATATGATAAAACATCAGCTAGCATCATGGTTAATTTTTTTAATTGTTTTTACCACTTTCTAAATCAGTGCAAAATGCATTGGTATATTGCAAAAAATATCAACCAAGCATAAGCAACATATTAGGCTAACTAATTATTACTATTTTGGCCACAGAAACTGATCCGGGAGGATCTTCAAGTCCTGATCGCATACGGATTCGCGATCAAGTCCTGATTCGGAAAGGTTTAACGACGTTTATGTTCGGAAAGGTTTAACGACGTTTAGGTTATTAAGTCTGATACGTACTTATACAATTGGACTATAAATACCTTATAATAGGTCTAGTTTAGATCATCAAAAAGTCATAGAACTTATTTGAGTTTTAGACATTTATAGTTCCTTCGACGTAGACAAGTGTGCCTAATGTTTGACGTGTAAAGCTCTCTTTAAAATAAAGAGTTGTGCAATTACTTTGGGTTTCGGTTTTTCCGAGTAAGATCCTGTTATTCCGCATATTAGAATCAGACGGATCAGAAACACAAAAAATTAGTATATCTTGTGACAGTTGCCACATGATAGACAAGTATTCTACTATTGCATAAATAACGGACATATTCATGTGTACCTTGTTGTCGATTTTGTTTGTCAATTATAACCACCTTAATATTTGCACTAATTTTATTTGAGGTGGCAAAAAACACAACACAAAATAATAAATTATTATTATTATTTCACCACACTTACCAATCTTGGCCAATTCCTCGAGGAATTTGGTGGCTGCAGCTGAGTTCTCCTTGATTTTCGCCGACTTGTTGTCCTTTACCGGACTATAAAATCAATTAGGGAAAAAAGACTATAATTAGCTCTAATATAACTACAGTTATATATTATTATTGGTCAAATTTCTTTAAAAAATTCTGTCTTGGATGCTTTTAATACTCTTAGTATATATGCCTATTGCTTAAACAAATTTGATCAATAATAAAACTACCTTATTATAAATTGTAACCGCCCTGAACTTAAGATTGTGGCATTGTAAAGATTTGTAAATGTCTCCGCCTACACATATTTCAAAATTGGAAGACAATTTTAGATTTCAGTATATCAAAACAATGTTATGAAATTTAGGCTTTTATACGTGGTTGCTGAAAATTTGAAAGTTTCTGATTTTAGAACTTAACTTTGCTGAAAAGAGTTTTAGTTCTGAAACTTTCTAAAAGATTTTCATTTCTGAAATTTTCAGATTTCAGTACGCATGTTTGCTGAATTTTTGCTGAAAAATTGTTTTGCTGAAATTTGCATGTTTGTGAGTCAAAACTAAAGAACTTTTTAAGACTTCAGCATACTTGATTGATGAAAAAATTAAAACCTCTTTAAGTTTTGTATAACATGTTTGCCGAAATTTACGTGTATGTGATTTCAGATATGAAATTTTGCTAAAAAGAATTTCAGTTATGAAAATTTTAGATTTCAGTGTACATATTTGCTGAAAATTGTTGAATACTAGTGTGTTATGTTTTCTATCTTTTGTAGACTCTTCCATCATACACCCCTACTGATGTGGTAGAGGGGCAGTGGGGCGAGGGTTGACGCCTGACACAGCAGAGCTTTAGTGGTGTAGTACCCGTGAATCCGAAGCCGCCTCTGCTTAGTGCGAAATAGATTGGGACAAAAATCCACAGGTAAGACGTGGCTTGCTTAGATCCCTAGATCCACGCAGTGTCGCCGTCGCCTATTTGCGCCTCTCCTTCCCCGACGCCGTCTCCTCCACGCCGTGCAACGTCGCTTTCGCCGGCGCCGCCCTAAAAATCCTTGTGCCATCGGCACACTCCGAACTCGCCGCCGTTACGGCCGCGCCGTTTTCCGCCGTTTTTGCGCCGTCCCTCCATAGATCTACTGTGTGCCACGCCTTAGCCCCAGATTTGCCGCCGGCCACGCCTGTGGACCGGCACCGGCGTTGTCTACCACGAACTTCTTCCCCGGCCGTCTTTCCCGAGCTCATCTTCCTCTTCATCGATTGTGGCCAAGCACCGGCGGGTTGAGACATGGCCATCTCCACCTACCTCGATCTCCAGCCGATGCAAGGTTGACCTCGACTCTGATAACCATAGCTCCTTCAACCACCACAACATCTCCCGCAAGCCACATCTTTGGCCACTTTTCTCACCCACTATTTTTGAATTCTGATGAACTAGATGTGATGTATGAGATTTAATTGTATGTAAATGTGATGACTTGAGGATCTTATTTCACATCTCATTGGAAAATTCTCAATTAAAATGAATTGCTCTGGAATTTGGCTATTAATTCATTCATGATCTGAGTACAATTTAGTATTTGTAATCCTATTTTGAGTGGTTATTTCCAATTACCCAGTGCACTTGAGATTTAATTTATCCCCTGTGATGAACAAAAATTAGTAGTGGATCCTTTTGAATCAATTGACTTTGTGATTAAATTTATTCTCTCTGCTATTTGAGTGCTTTGTTGATACAAATTGATGAATAGCTCTTGTGAAATTTGTATGGAGTTGGATGGCTTCTGGGATTCATTGGCATGTCTTCACTTCTTCTCAAGTGTTTAATTGTATCATCTCAATGAGTGTTGTATTTTAGTTTTCTCTCAAACTTTGAGCTCTGATTTCTGTGAAATGATTTGAATTTTGCTGTAATTTCTGGATCTGTGTTTGAAGTGTTTGGCAAGTGTGAATGGTTGTTTGCGATGCTTGAATGAATTGACACTGGAGGATCAATTCCAGTGCTCATTTGGATTCACTCTGAGATTTAAATATGATTCATTTTTGTAATGAGCAAGTGCAAATTGGGTTGGATGAAATTTTTTTTGTTAGTTCAATTGCTCCTGTGTTCCTGACAGCATTGCTCTTGGGTGATATTGAGGAATTGTGATTCTGGAGAACTTAATTCTAGCAATTGTAACTCCTCATTTTAGCTGTAGTATCTAATATCAATTGATTGTTTCCCTTTAGAAGCCCGAATTCTGTGTGAACATTTGAGTGTCATCTTCTTCTTGATGGTTGGATAACTTTTGGAACTCAGCACATTTATTGAATTTGATGAGCTTGTGTTTAAGCTGGGTTCAGTAATCCTGACAATTCCATTTCCTGTTGTCTTGATTTCAATGATCAAAAGATATGTTGTATATTGGGTTGTATGAGGTATTGTGGTCCACCATTTCAGCATTTTAGTTTATTTAGGGATGAGAAACAGGACTATGCAAATTAATTGCTATAATTCTTGTGATCTGGATGCTGGAGCCATTTCTTGATCTAAAATTCTGGTTCATAATAGAGATGTATTTGGTGAAACAATCTTCGGAATGTTGTCTTGAAATACTCTTCATGTTGACTTAGAACATATATTGCAAAATGTTTGATTGGCATGACCAAAGTTTGAGTTCTTATTGGTTCTTATCAGTAAGTAAAAACAAAAGTTGCCATTTTGAGTTGTTGGCAATTATTGTTGAGCTGTTATTGGCCTTGTGTTTTTGCTGCCATGGTGTTTTGAGACTGAGATTAGGAGTTTTGGTCTGGGCTTTTTGCGATTGCTGCTTCTCGAGCCATTATTCTGGCTTGTTCTGTTGGTCTTTGGACTTTGGTGTGTTCAGAGGCTATTGGGGTGGTAAGTGCCTTGATGTATTTGTCTTAGTCGTTTTCGCCTTCTTGCGAGACCACTAAACGATTATGATGATATCGCTAGTACTCATGGATACACGTGCAGATCTAACACTGATCGATTATCGCTCGACGGACCACTTCTTTCTTTCTCTCTATTTCTTTGGCATTTTCTCTCACCTCTTGCCTAGTTTGTTTTTGTTTGTTCTTGATTTAGTTTAGTTTTAAACGATCTGCCTCTATTCTAGTCTATGTGGAAAGAATGATTACACTCGTTAACTACATTGATACATACTCTTTTTGCAGCATCTTTTTTTCTAGCTATAGAAAACCTTATTCCCCGCAGCTAAAGTGCTACTAATAATAGCTTTTACCAGCTGCTCTACTACTAGTATTGAAGTTCTATTTTATAGTGAATGATTGAATCGACATAAACAGATCATCAATCAAAATTATATATGACAAGACATCTTATCATATTATATCTTAAAGTATATAAGTCTGGTTGATAATTTGGTTGTGCCGATCTGATCATTTTGGCCTTAGAATTGTGATAGTTCAAACGGATCCTCAATTGGATTTATAGATGAACATATATGAATGATAGAAGTATATTGCAGTACAATTTAATTTAAAAAATTGAACTAAAATTTCAAATTTTTTTGAGATTGATATCTTTTAATCTATAAAGTTTGATTAATGATCCGTTTGAATCAGTGTAATTGTGAGTTCGAAACGATTAGATCAATTGGACTTATATATCTTAAAATATAATATAAAATGAGATCTTGTCATATATAACTCTAGTTGATGATCCGTTTATGTCGATCTGATCGTTTTGGCTTCATAATTTCAATGGTTGAAATAGATGGTCAATCAGAGTTATAATTTAAAAGGTATGGATGCAGAAAAATTTGAAAATTGATGTACAATACATTGCATGCATACATGACCGACTGTTTTGGTTATTTAAATAAAAAAAAAGCAAAGCTAGCTTGTTGTGTTTTGGAAACTCGACAAGCACTTGTCGAGTTACCAAAACTTGACAAGTCGTTGATTTCCAACCCAAATGCGACATGTGGTTTGTTGTGGATTAGAGACTTGACAGGTTGATGTGGAGGGTTATTATTTCAAAAAAGATAAGTATGGGTTATTTTTGTAATTCTTTTTTTTGATTATTTCTAAAAATAATTCTATAGCTCGCCACCGCACGAAGGAGGAAGACCGACTAGTGCTTGAAGTGGAATAGTAATATAAAAATGGATAATTGGTTATTGGACACACTAAAGATGGTTTATTTGGAAAATATATCCTAAGTACACTCTATGGGTGTATTACACTTTAAAACAAATAATATTAGCTATAGAGCATTGCTTCCAAGATCCAACCATTAGTTGACGATTGGCATTAATGTTCCCAGCCATTTAGCCTTCCTTGTCGTCTTCAACAAGGCTCCACCAACACTTTTCATCCTCTAGCCTCACTGATACGCTCGAAAAGAGTGTGTTTAGTAGTAACTGCATGTGAACTGTTGTTCGTTAAACACTTGAGGGTTGCTTCCATAGGGAACAAGTGAAATTATCTTTCAAATTAAGATTACTAATCACATGAATTGGTTGTTCTATAAAGCTACAACTATAACTACGAAAAATAGGGTTTAGAATTCAAAGGAAGAAAACCTAGGATTTCAAGATCTCTGCCTCCATTGGGTACGATTCATGGCATAGGTAGTAAATGATAAGTGTTAAATTGGTAACTTTTTACCCAATGTTTGTCAGTAAAAACGTGTAAAATCATGCCAAAAACTCCTTTGATGCGATATTTTATGCATAATTTTATATTATTTTTACACATTGCTTTCACGGCTATGTTTGCCATGTTTTAGGGACCAAACCTACCAAATTTGAGAAGATTTCAACTTCGTTCGAGTCAAATTCGACTAAAAAACCTAAACTGGACAGCAAAAAGGTCCTCGTCGAATATTTGTCGGACAAAACAACTAGTCGAACACAACTACGTGAGAAAGAGACTTAATTGAACATGGCTGAACAAGAAAAAGAGACTTGATCGAACACGAGCATGTGATCGAAAAGAGTCCCGGTCGAATACGAACATCTGATCGAAAACGAGTCCTAATCGAATTCAGTCACGACACGTGTTTGGCCAGAAACACGCCACGTGTCCTGGTCGTATTCGACTCGGTTTCAGTGGCTTTTATTGGTTGAATTTGGTCGGTTTTAATCGGTTTTGACTAGGATTGGTCGGATTTGGTCGGGTTTGACTAGAATTGGTTGGATTTAGTTAGTTTTAGCCAGATTTGGTCGATTTTAGTCGGATTTGATCAGAATTGGTTGAATATGGTTGGTTTTGACTCAGATTCGTCCATTCTCACGCCGTTTGAAGCCAGACTTCATCGCTTGCACGTCAAAGAGTTATTTTTGGGCATGTTAACCCATGTACTATAAATAGAGAAACTTTTGGCTTAAATTAGGCATGCTTTTCATGCTTTTCATGCGATTTTTAGGTAGTTTTGAGTAGTTTATCTTAATAGAGCCCCATTCGCTATTTTTCCTGCTTTTGTAAGCCGGCAAAGATGGCCAATTCAATTTTCAAGAAATCAAGTGCGTTTTTATTTAATTCTTATTATTATTTTTGCATTATTATGGTTTTTTGCGAGTAGATCCCTTCTAGGGTTAGGGATGACCTAATCACTACTACAGAAGTACATTCCACTAACCCATATTTTCTAACGGTTATAAGCAATCTGGGAAAAATCCGATAGAATAGGACGACAGCGGCGGAAAAGAGGCATTTTACTATCGGTTACACACTAGTCCAACGTTAGTGAAATGCAAATACTTTTTACTATCGGTCATTACTGTACAAACCGATATAATATATTAAAAAGTACTATCGATTTTCCATTTTTAACTGATAGTAAAATTACGCACTTTATACTATCGGTTATTACTGTACCAACCGATATAATATATTAAATAGTACTATCGGTTTTTCATTCGTAACAGATAGTAAAATTACTCACTTTATACTATCGGTTATTACTGTACCAACCGATATAATATATTAAATAGTACTATCGGTTTTTCATTCATAACTGATAGTAAAATTATGCACTTTATACTATCGGTTCGTACTGTACTAACCGATGCAATATAGTATATTTTACTATCGGTTATATAAAAAAAACTGATAGTAAAATGATTTCATATAAACTAATGGTTATGACAGTGGGGACCTTATTTTACTATCGGTTTGTATTTTTGAACCGATAGTAAAATTGTACAACTTAATTAGGTCGACCCCTGCTCTGCGCTCTGCATGTTGGAATCATTTCAGCCGCGCACGACTCCAAGCTAGAGTGATCTGGAGAAGCTAGCTGAGAGGTTGATCATATTTCCATCCTCCTCGGTATTGTCATCTTCTCATCACTCTCTCTCTCTCTCGATAACTTTTTCACACTCTCCCTCTCTCTCTCTACTTGCAATTCATTAAACTAGATACATGTAGCTCCAAACTAGCTAGAAGGCTAGGTTGGCTAGCTAGCTATAGCTTGCTGAATTTAAGCAGCTAGCTAGCTGGCTCTTCCAATTAATGCATGCATCAAGTTAATTAGGGTTTCATATATACAAATCCATTTAATGTAATTAAGCAGCTCATGTACACACATATGGCCTAGCTAATTATGTTTCATGCATATATGCATGCCCTGAGTCATTAATTATTTAGTTGAATTTGTCAATTTTGTGAAATAATTGTAGATGGACCGAGAATATTGGATGTATGGAATAAAACGTACTACTGTTGAGTATTTGGAGGGTGTGAATGGGTTTATTAAATTTGCTGAGCAAGAAAAGGCGAAGAAGGGAGAGAAAGATATGCATTGTTCTTGTATAGATTGTATGAATTTAAAAATGTTCGGCAACTCTGATCAGATTAGGAGTCATTTGATTCGTCGTGGTTTTAACGCACGCTATACCCGTTGGATATGTCATGGTGAAGATCTTGAGGAAACGAGCATCGCTACCACTCAGCAGCACCCGGAAGTGGATTGCAGTAATGATGATCATGATCAGAACATTGGTAATGTTCATTCGGAAGTCCATGTAGATGACGACAATTTAGATGAAATGTTACGTGATGTAGAAGAAGACTACAGCGAAAACGATTTAGCTAACTTTGAGAAATTACTTGTTGATTCTGAGAAGCCTTTGTTCCCCGGATGTGCAAAATTTACAAAGTTGTCTTTGTTGATCGAAGGATGCCGACTAGAGGGGGGGGTGAATAGGCGGTTTTAAAATTTTCTTCTAAATTAGGGTTTAACAACCTAAGTTTGCAATAGCAAATATTCTACGGGTATGGAAAACTAATTCAATTCAGATTTAGCAATTTCTATGATACTACTAGCAACAATTCAATCACAATGGAAATTAAGCAAGTAGTAGAGATAACCGAAGAAATCAAATTTTTCCCGAGGTCTCGGAAATTTGCCGATTTCCACTAATCCTCGTTGAAGCGCTCTTCACTTGAGCTTAAGCTTCGATTCCACTAGAGGTAGCCCTTCTCCACTCCGGATAGGCGAGGTCCAAGCCTTTACAACCACTTGCCGGGCCTCTCCGACACACCGTCGATGGAGAGATCGCCGGACCTCCCGGGTCGTCTAGGTGACGGCAATCACCAAGAGTAATAAGCCTTAGCACCTTGCTTGATCAACCTCAAAGCTTGATGAGCACTATGCAAATGCAACAAGGCTTGGAACCAAATTCACTCAACTAGCACTCAAGAATTCTCAAGTTTTGACTCTAATTGCTAGAGAATGGATGTGTGAGAGCTTGCACACTGTTGCTCAGGGTTTATGAAGTGTATTTCGTGTGTACTTGACATCTACAACAGTGGTCTATTTATACTCTCAACAAAAACGGTCGAAATCAAGAAGATTGGGCGAAAATTGTACTGGCCGGACATTGTCCGGTCACTTCGGACAATGTCCGGTCACTTCGGACAATGTCCGGTCAGTACAAAAATTTTGACCGTTATTCACATGAAATACGAGTGTCAGTAGCCGTTTGAAGTGAAATGTGAAGGCCGGACAAATGTATTTGTCCGGACAAAATGTCCGGACAAATGCATTTGTCTCTGTTGACACCCTTGTTCGAAACAACTTGTACACGCCGGACAAATGGATTTGTCCGGACAAAATGTCCGGACAAATGTATTTGTCTCTGTTGACACTCAAAACAAAAACCTCTAGAATTTTGTATTGAACGGACATATGGGATTTGTCCGGACAAAATGTCCGGACAAATAGATACGTCTCTGTTAACCCAGCCTTTTTAATAGCTCACAGTTTGTATTGACCGGACATTGTCCGGTCACTTCAGACAATGTCCGGTCACTTCAGACATATCCTCCGGACAAATAGATTTGTCTTAATTAAACATCTCAGTAACATTTGTATTGACCGGACATTGTCCGGTCACTTCGGACAATGTCCGGCCTTCATCGGACAGATGCACCGGACAGATGTATTTGTCTCTGTTGCACTTGATTTGCAATGTTCTGAAAAAGTTTGTATTGGCCGGACATTGTCCGGTCACTTCAGACACTGTCCGGCCAGTACAAAACGAAAACTAGCCTCTGAAATTTTTTACTCAATTATGATTCAATGCAAATGCAAATGCAAATATGCTTCTAAAAACTTCAAGGTTGATCAAAAGTCTTGTGCTAAGACCCCTCTTAATAGTACGACCATCTAACCTAGAAAATTTCAAAACCAGAAGATGCTAGGTTTAGGTATTTGTACTTTTGTCGAGATTTTCGTCGTTTTCGCTTCATGAAGTCTTGATAGCCTTGCTTTACCTTTCCTCGATGCTTTCTCCTTGATTTTCCTGAGGCTCATATACAAAGGTTAGTCGCAAATCTCACGGATGTCATTAATCACCAAAACCCTAATTAGGGCTCAAGATTCAACAATCTCCCCCTTTTTGGTGATTGATGACAACCGTTATGCATAAAACACTTGGATATCGAAAAGATGTGAATGTGAGCAAATAATGCTGCCCCTGAATCTTATGCCCATGGTCATGAATGGATTCACAACATGATATATGAACAACAATTTCATTTCATGATCATACATTCATACAACAAGAAACATTGCATAATATAGCATGATATAGCCATATTCATACAATCACATTACGATATATACATCCACATACGACAAACGATATCATATGACAAATGATATAACAACATAACAGCACATATCACATATCCATAACATATCCATAACATATCCATAAGACATATCCATAACATAACTTTATCCATAACATAACTTCTCCCCCTTTGTCATCAAAACATCCATAAAAGGAGAGAAGACATAGATACAAGTGATCATAGATACAGGAGTAAGATAATTTAAGACTGCGGAGGATGATCGGAAGAAGAATCGCCTCGACGACGACGCTGATACTGGCCTGCATCGAATCGTCCCCGCAGCTCAGAGATATCCTGACTCATAGAATCGATGCAAGGCTCGATGACGTTGAGGCGATGGTCGATGGAGCTCAATCTGGTGTCGACCTCATCGAAGCGAGTCTCGAATCGCATGGACATCTGATCCAGCCGCTCCATGATCATCATGTACGGAGCGGAGACATCAGGACTCTGAGAGATGGAGTAGGACTGAAGTGGAGAGGGAGCTCCTGCGACCGGAGACATAGGCTCATCTCCGTGATCTGGTGGTCCAACTTGGTTCTCGTAGCGAATGAGCATCCCAAGGCTCTTCATTCGATAAAACTCCATAGTAGTGGGACGAGAAGCGCGATGCAGTCCAAAATAGGTCAGAGTGTGAGCAATGAAGGGAGCGAAGGGCAACAGCCTCTTCATATCCATCTGAACTTCCTGCATCTCGTGGAACATGAACTCCACAATGTCGAATGGTGTCTCATCAACTTGGGCTCTCAGAAGTCGCAGCATGGTAGATGTGACAGCCCCACGATCTCCGGTTTTTGGCAAGACAGTCATGCGGTTCAGCTTTTCTAGAATTGCCACCGGAGGAATCAGTTGAGAGACTTTACCGATATTTGGATCTGGATTGTCGAAGAGATGAACCACGTCTTCAACTCGAACTTCATCGAAGGAGAAAAGGCTGTTGACAACATGCTCGATCTCTAGAGCTTCTTCAAATTGTGCCTTTGTGAGAGTCCTTTTTGAGTTGTTATTCATGAAAATGATGTGGGAACGATCCGAGGCAACATGAAGAGACGCGAAGAACGAACGGATGACATCCACGTTCCACTTCCAGTCTTCCTTCATCTCGGTGAAGGAGAGCAACCGGACTGCCATGAACTTGCCTCTTAAGGGATAGCTAACTTTGCTCTCGATCAAGTTCCAATCAATGGCCTGATGCCCAAAGACTTTGGCGGATGAGAATCTGGTGTGATATTGAGACATCTGGAAATCATTCCAGAAATTTCTTTCAGTACATGTCCTTGGATGCTCATACGGGTTCTTTCGACGAAGTCGCCGAATGGTTCTAGCGGTGAATGTTTGATGGCCCCTAGGTTGCTCATCACCACTGCTGCTGCTGCTATCATCCGAGTCGGAACCATCAACGGGAGATCCTATGGGAGGTGCTTGAGCTGCATCATCCTCATCAATGGCTAAGGAATCCCAGTCGATGGGTTGAGCCTGTTGAGAAGATCCAGGCCCATGACGACGGCTAGTCTGCTTCATTCTTCCAGACATAATGACTAAGAGAAGAAAAGATCGAGAATTTGATCATGATATGACTCAATGAAGGTGTCATGAGATGCATGAGTTGGTCTTCATATGTGAAAGGGTGTATGACCTAGTCCTTATATGACTCAATATTATTTATGCATGTACTAATAGATGCTAGCTTGTACTCTAAATCACCCTATTCTGCTCTTTGGTTCAGTTTAATCATCACATCTTCATACAAAGCATGGTTAATTTTGTCCCAAAACCTACCCTTAGAATGTAAGTGATTTACTTAAACCATGCATGTCCATGAGAAACCTCTATTTTGCACAAATCAACTTAAATGTGATCACCCCTAGATGATAATTTCATGAATCCACAAATAGATTTGACATGCAAAACATTTGAACTATTTCAAACCCTAGAATGACATGAGATGCAATGCATGAACCAGAGGAGAAGCAATGGAGAAACTGACCTAATCCAAGGAAGGAGAAGATGCACAGGAGGTCAAATCTGAGGCCGGACGGGAGATGGCCGGACGAATCCTCTTGTCCGGAGGAGAGGGGATGAATAGTGGAGAGAGAGGATGAACTGAGGAGGAAGCAAAAGCCTGAAATCGATTTGGGGAAGAAACAGACTTCGGGTGGATTTAATAACCGAAACATCGTGCACAGGCCGGACAATGTCCGATCTTACCGGACACTGTCCGATGTGACCGGACAAAGTCCGATCTGCCCGGACACTGTCCGGTCAGTTCAGATTTTCCTCTGAAACTTCTGAATTTTTTGCAAATTTGTCAGATTTGACTCAAATAAGGATTTGAATTTTGGATAAGCTCAAGTATCATGTTTGGAATATATCCAGCTAGCTTTGAGGAGAAATTTGAGAGAAATCGACTTTAGAATGAGCCTCCTAATCGCATTTTAGGGTAAAAGGGTAAAACAGAACGGTTTTTCACCAATTTGTCAAATTTTCATGAAACTTGAATTTTTCTGAGATGTTTGGCCTTGTATGAATTTTAAATACTATTTCAAGCCAAAACATAGAAGAGATCTTGGCTCAAATAGCGAAATTCACAAAATGCACATTTTGGGTATTTTCGTGTCAAGACTCGTTTTCGGGCGATTTACAAAATGTGATAACTTTCAAACCATAGGTATTTTGAGAAAAAGTTTAACATGAAATATCTTCGAATGACTGATCTCTAAGTGTTTCATGTAGAAACTTTTTGTCAAAACTCAACCGATTTTGATTTGTAGAAATAAGTCATTTTAGGCCAAAACAAGATCCTTAGATGTTCAATTTTGTCTAAATTCATCATTTTAGCTTGAAACCCTTTATTTTCACTTTCAAAATCTTTGAAAACACTCTTGAGAGATATTTTTGAAGAGTTTGTTTTATTTTAACATAATTTGAACATTTTAGCATGTTTAGCCCTTTTGATTTTAAAATTTACCCTTTTTATAAACAACATGCATATTTTTCCTTTTTGTACACAATTTTGGGGTATACAAGCATTCAATGATCTTGAAATTGCTCCCCCTTAATGTGTTCTCCAAATTTTGTTGAAAAACGACAAAGTGGTGAATTTTGGACTTTTTCTTCAACATAGGAAGTGATGGGCATAGATGCCTACATTGATATATAAATATATAGCCAAGAGAGTATAGGCTAGATACAATCAAACTAACAATCAATTCAAGATAAGCAAGAGATTAAATGACATTTGAAATATCAATAACATTCAATTCATTTCTTAACTTACTAAATCTTGACTCATTCAAGGGTTTAGTGAAAAGGTCTGCTAATTGATTTTCGGTTGAAACATGACTAATCACTATGTCCCTTTTTGATACATGATCCCTTAGAAAGTGATGTCTAATGTCAATGTGCTTTGTTCGAGAGTGTTGAACAGGATTGTTGGCAATTTTAACGGCACTCTCATTATCACACAAAAGTGGAACACAATTGACTTTTATGCCATAATCTAACAAGGTTTGCTTCATCCAAAGAAGTTGTGCACAACAACTACCGGCCGAAACATATTCCGCCTCGGCGGTTGAGAGTGCAACTGAATTTTGTTTCTTTGAAGTCCAAGAGACTAATGATCTTCCTAGAAGTTGACAACCACTGGAAGTACTTTTTCTATCAATTTTACAACCGGCATAATCAGAATCCGAATATCCTAGGAGATCAAAACTAGCATTCTTAGGATACCAAAGTCCTATGTTTGGTGTATGTTTTAGATATCTGAAAATTCTTTTTACTGCAATTAGGTGACACTCTCTAGGAGCAGCTTGAAACCTAGCACACATGCATACACTAAACATAATATCCGGTCTAGAGGCAGTAAGATATAATAAGCTACCGATCATAGAACGATATAATTTGAGTTCTACCGGTTTACCTCCTTCATCCAGGTCCAAATGCCCATTTGTAGCCATGGGAGTCTTGATTGGTTTTGAATCATCCATACCGAATCTTTTGAGCAAATCCTTCACGTATTTGCTTTGACTCACAAATATGCCTTCTTTGATTTGCTTAATTTGAAGTCCAAGGAAAAAGCTCAACTCTCCTATCATAGACATCTCAAATTCTTTGGACATGGTTTCACCAAAAGCTTGGCAAAGAGACTCGTTAGTGGAACCAAAAATTATATCATCGACATAGATTTGGCAAACAAAGAAGTCATCGTCTATGATTTTGGTAAAGAGAGTTGTATCAATTTTTCTAACTTTAAAACCTTGTGAAATTAGGAAATTTCGCAACCTTTCATACCAAGCCCTAGGGGCTTGCTTTAGACCATAAAGAGCTTTTGAGAGTTTATAGACGTGATTTGGATATTTTGGATCTTCAAAACCCGGTGGTTGCTTTACAAATACAAGTTCCGAAATTTCACCATTTAAGAAAGCACTTTTAACATCCATTTGAAATAGTTTGATTTCAAAACATGATGCAAATGCAAGTAAGATGCGAATGGCCTCTAGTCTAGCTACGGGAGCAAAAGTTTCATCAAAATCTAACCCCTCAATTTGAGAATAACCTTGTGCTACCAATCTAGCTTTATTTCTCACAACTATGCCATTTTCATCTTGTTTATTTCTAAAGACCCATTTTGTACCAATTATATTATGATCAAGAGGTTGTTCTACAAGTTCCCAAACGTTATTTCTAGTAAAGTTGTTTAACTCATCATGCATAGCATTTACCCAATCCGGGTCCGCTAAAGCTTCATCAATGTATTTAGGCTCAATACTAGAAATGAAGGATGCATGTTCGCAAAAAGATGCAATTTTAGAGCGAGTTTGGACACCTTTACCGACATCACCTATTATTTGATTGACGGGATGATCTTTAGTGATGGTTTGATGAAGTCTTGGATTTTGCAATGTTTGATCTTCATTTTCCTTTATTTCTGAATCAAGATCAACTTGAGTGGGAGCTTCCGGAATCATAGAAGCTACTTCATTTTCTTGATCGGGGGACTTTGAATCTTCATCTTTGGGCTTGATATCTCCAATCGTCATGTTCTTCATAGCTTCTCTTAATTCTTCATTTCCTACATTCTCAATATCTTCATACTCTTCTTGAGAGCCATTAGATTCATCGAACTCAACATTGCATGTTTCTTCAATGCATTCGGTTATGATGTTAAAAACACGATAAGCCTTACTAATTGACGAGTATCCAACAAGAAACCCCTCGTCAACACGTCTTTGAAATTTTCCAAGATGCATGCGTTTTTGAAGGATGTAACATTTGCAACCAAAAACTCGAAAATATGAGATGTTTGGTTTTCTTCCAATAATTAGCTCATAAGGAGTTTTGTTTAATAAAGGATGAGTATAAAGCCGATTTATGGCATAACAAGCCGTATTTACGGCCTCGGCCCAAAACCTAGTGGGGGTTTTATATTCATCCAATAAAGTTCGAGCCATTTCAATTAATGTTCGATTTTTCCTTTCCACAACACCGTTTTGTTGAGGAGTATATGGTACGGAAAATTCGTGTTTGATTCCAGATTCATCACAAAGTTCAACAAAATCAGAATTTTGAAACTCTCCACCGTGATCACTTCGAAGTTTCTTGATGGAGAATTCAAATTCATTTTCAACTCGTTTTACAAATCTTTTAAACACACTTGGAGCATCGGATTTATGGTTTAAAAAGAAAATCCAAGTAAATCGAGAGAAATCATCAACAATGACAAAGCAATAGTTACTACCACCAATACTTTGAGTTTCCGATGGACCAAACAAGTCCATATGCAAAAGCTCAAGTGGTCTAGATGTTGATAAAATATTTTTAGCGGGATGAGTGCTAGCTACTTGTTTTCCCGCTTGACATGCACTACAAAGTTTATTCTTTTCGAACTTTACATTTTTCATACCTAGGATTAAATCTCTTTTTAAAAGTTTGTTTAATTGATGCATCCCAACATGAGCCAAACGACGATGCCAAAGCCATCCCAAAGAATTTTTAGCAACCAAACATGTTGAAATGCAAGAGTCTTTTGAACCGAAATCAACCAAATACAAATCTCCATATCGAAAACCTTTGAAAATTAAAGACTTGTCTTCTAGACTTTCAATGATAACACAATTTGGTTCAAAAATGCATCTAAGACCCAAATCACAAATTTTTGCAACCGAAAGCAAATTGAAGTTCAAAGATTCAACAAGTAATACATTTGAGATGGAAAGGTTGTTTGTGATTGCGACTTTACCTAATCCAATTACCTTTCCTTTGCTATTATCACCAAACGTGATTTTATCAACGTCATTGCAACCATTCTCAAATGAAGAGAACCGACTTCCATCACCGGTCATGTGTTGGGTGCATCCACTATCAAGCACCCAATGCCTCCCACCGGTTTTGTAGTTTACCTAAAAGAAGGGTTAGATGCTTTTAGGTACCCAAACTTGTTTGGGTCCTTGAAAGTTAGCAACAAGAGTCTTTGGTACCCAAATTTTCTTCTCATGTTTATTTTGATGAGGTAAACCAATGAATTTTGCAACTACTCTTCCGTGCTTTGTTTTCTTTAGCATGTAATGGGAGTGATACTTATTTTCTTTAGCTCTAGAAGTTGAGGGACAATTTTCCGGCAAATGATCTACATTATGACATTTGTGACAAAACATATTAGTGGCCTTTACAAAAGTCATTTTAGTACTCAATTTCTTTTTCTTGTTCGGTTCATATCCTAAGCCTTCCTTTCTAAATGAACATCGTTGTTCACTAAGAAGTTTGTCCAAAATTTCTTTTCCTTTAAAGCATTTTGCTAGTCCTAGATTTAGTTTTTCTACTTGTGCTTTGAGTTCTAAATTTTCTAAAATCAAGTTTGAGTTGTTATCAACAATTTCATTACAAACATTTTCATGATTAATTTCTAAAGCATTACAATTGAATGATTTTGAAAAAGAAGCATCATGAGTTGATTCGTCTAGAATATCACACGTAATTCCTATTTCATTTGTTTGTTTAGAATCAATAATTTCAT
Organism: Pharus latifolius; assembly: GCA_019359835.1. Classification (NCBI taxonomy): domain Eukaryota; kingdom Viridiplantae; phylum Streptophyta; class Magnoliopsida; order Poales; family Poaceae; genus Pharus; species Pharus latifolius. Next base: position 65,240,314 of record CM033326.1, on the reverse strand, counting down.
TTATTAGAAGTGCCTCATGCGAGTCATTTAGTTCTGCATATAATTCACTAAGTGTTGAATATTCTTTCTTAAGCAGTTTGTTCTCCTTAGTTACTCTACCTAATGCCTCATTTAGTTCCATAACCATATCAACAAGGTCCTCATAGGAAGGTTCAAGATCCGATACCTTAGCATCATCACTTGCCATAAGACATAATGATGACTTGTCTTCAACCGAAGTGGCTTCTCCGATAGCAATTCCCGCCATTTTCTTAGATGATGATGGTGCTTCATCTTCCGATTCGGATTCCTCTGATCCGGAATACCATTCACCAACATAGGCTTGGCCCTTGCTTTTATTGTTGTAGAACTTCTTGAAGAGCTTCTTTTTACCTTTTGTCCCTTCACCGTCATCTTTCCTCTCATGAAATCTTTGATTATCACCCCTTTTATTTGGACATCTTGAGGCAAAGTGTCCCTTCTCATTGCATTCATAACATATAATGTTCTTGAATCCGGTCTTCTTGTGAGGTCCTCGCCTCTTGTCAAACTCAAATCCTCTTTTGTTGATCTTGTTTAAGAGTTTGCGGGTCTTTCTCACAAGAAGAGCTAGATCACCATCGGAGCTTTCATCCGAACTATCCTCCTTGGTTTCCTCGACTTTTGCCTTAAATGCCAAGTTTTTCTTCTTTGATCCGGATGCTTCCACAATCCCTTTCTTTTCTTCTTTTTGCATTTCATGGGTGATAAGAGTACCCAAGAGTTCGGTAGGAGTTGTGGAAGAGAGATAGCCATTGATGAGCACTGTCACAATTGTATCAAAACTCGATGGTAAAATCATAAGCATTTTACGCACAATGTCAATATCTTCAAATTTTGTACCTAAACCTTTGAGATCATTGATTACTAGATTTAGTCTAGTATACATGTCACTAACATTTTCAGATTCAAGCATGAAAAAGGAGTTGTATTCTCTAGTTAATTTAATTAGCTTAGCTTCTTTGACTTTTGATGTTCCTTCATGAATTACCTCTAAGGTTTTCCACATTTCATAGGATGTATCAAGATTGCTAATGCGATTGAATTCACTTAAGTCAAGACCATTGAATATGGCATTTTTTGCTTGAGCATTTGCTTGAAGGTTTTTCGATTCTAGAGGTGTGAGATTTTCTAAGTCAATTGGAGTCCTAAAACCATCTCTAGTGACCCTCCAAACATCAAGACTAATGGATTCCAGATAGACCGCCATCCTAATTTTCCAATAACAATAATTGTCACCCTTGAAGAAGGGAACCTTTCCATTATAGTTTTCTTTGATCGACGACATCCTCTCCCTAGACGGTTAAGCCTAAAAAGAGAGACCTAGTGCTCTGATACCACGTGTTGATCGAAGGATGCCGACTAGAGGGGGGGGTGAATAGGCGGTTTTAAAATTTTCTTCTAAATTAGGGTTTAACAACCTAAGTTTGCAATAGCAAATATTCTACGGGTATGGAAAACTAATTCAATTCAGATTTAGCAATTTCTATGATACTACTAGCAACAATTCAATCACAATGGAAATTAAGCAAGTAGTAGAGATAACCGAAGAAATCAAATTTTTCCCGAGGTCTCGGAAATTTGCCGATTTCCACTAATCCTCGTTGAAGCGCTCTTCACTTGAGCTTAAGCTTCGATTCCACTAGAGGTAGCCCTTCTCCACTCCGGATAGGCGAGCTCCAAGCCTTTACAACCACTCGCCGGGCCTCTCCGACACACCGTCGATGGAGAGATCGCCGGACCTCCCGGGTCGTCTAGGTGACGGCAATCACCAAGAGTAATAAGCCTTAGCACCTTGCTTGATCAACCTCAAAGCTTGATGAACACTATGCAAATGCAACAAGGCTTGGAACCAAATTCACTCAACTAGCACTCAAGAATTCTCAAGTTTTGACTCTAATTGCTAGAGAATGGATGTGTGAGAGCTTGCACACTGTTGCTCAGGGTTTATGAAGTGTATTTCGTGTGTACTTGACATCTACAACAGTGGTCTATTTATACTCTCAACAAAAACGGTCGAAATCAAGAAGATTGGGCGAAAATTGTACTGGCCGGACATTGTCCGGTCACTTCGGACAATGTCCGGTCAGTACAAAAATTTTGACCGTTATTCACGTGAAATACGAGTGTCAGTAGCCGTTTGAAGTGAAATGTGAAGGCCGGACAAATGTATTTGTCCGGACAAAATGTCCGGACAAATGCATTTGTCTCTGTTGACACCCTTGTTCGAAACAACTTGTACACGCCGGACAAATGGATTTGTCCGGACAAAATGTCCGGACAAATGTATTTGTCTCTGTTGACACTCAAAACAAAAACCTCCAGAATTTTGTATTGAACGGACATATGGGATTTGTCCGGACAAAATGTCCGGACAAATAGATACGTCTCTGTTAACCCAGCCTTTTTAATAGCTCACAGTTTGTATTGACCGGACATTGTCCGGTCACTTCAGACAATGTCCGGTCACTTCAGACATATCCTCCGGACAAATAGATTTGTCTTAATTAAACATCTCAGTAACATTTGTATTGACCGGACATTGTCCGGTCACTTCGGACAATGTCCGGCCTTCATCGGACAGATGCACCGGACAGATGTATTTGTCTCTGTTGCACTTGATTTGCAATGTTCTGAAAAAGTTTGTATTGGCCGGACATTGTTCGGTCACTTCAGACACTGTCCGGCCAGTACAAAACGAAAACTAGCCTCTGAAATTTTTTACTCAATTATGATTCAATGCAAATGCAAATGCAAATATGCTTCTAAAAACTTCAAGGTTGATCAAAAGTCTTGTGCTAAGACCCCTCTTAATAGTACGACCATCTAACCTAGAAAATTTCAAAACCAGAAGACGCTAGGTTTAGGTATTTGTACTTTTGTCGAGATTTTCGTCGTTTTCGCTTCATGAAGTCTTGATAGCCTTGCTTTACCTTTCCTCGATGCTTTCTCCTTGATTTTCCTGAGGCTCATATACAAAGGTTAGTCGCAAATCTCACGGATGTCATTAATCACCAAAACCCTAATTAGGGCTCAAGATTCAACAGTCTTCTGTGTTGAGATTATATAACTTGAAGGCAAGCAACGGTTGGAGCGATAAGAGTTTCACGGCGCTATTGGATCTGTTAGCGGACATGCTTCCAGAGGGAAATGAGTTGCCAAGATCGGTTTACCAGGCCAAAAAACTATTGTGTCCTTTGGGAATGGAAATCGAAAGAATACATGCATGCCCAAATGATTGTGTTCTGTACCGTAACGAGTATGAGGATTTGCATGTTTGTCCAAGATGCGGTGCACCGCGGTATAAGCATGGGGACATAATTTATCACAATGGATGTGATGAGGTAAAGAAAGGGCCTCCGGCCAAAACTGTGTGGTATTTGCCTGTGATTCCCAGATTGAAACGGCTGTTTGCAAATCCGAAAGATGCGAAGTACTTGCGTTGGCATGTTGAAGGTCTGAAACAAGACGGAAAACTAAGACATCCAGCTGATTCCATTCAATGGAGAAACATTAACAGAACATTCGGTGATTTTGGCGGCGAAGTGAGGAATATAAGGTTTGGGCTGAGTACGGATGGTATGAATCCACACGAAAATATGAGTAGTCGACATAGCACTTGGCCGGTTCTTTTATGCATCTACAATCTTCCTCCTTGGTTATGTATGAAGCGCAAGTACATCATGATGTCGTTACTAATTTCAAGACCCAGACAACCCGGGAATGATATTGACGTGTTTCTATCACCGTTAGTCGAGGACTTATATAAATTGTGGAGCGAAGGGGTGCGGGTGTGGGATGCACATAAGCGAGAGAATTTCATGTTGCGGGCCATGATATTTTGCACCATAAATGATTTCCCGGCCTATGGAAATTTGCCGGGGTATAGTACAAAAGGAGGCAAGGCTTGTCCTATTTGCCTAGATGAAACTGAAAGCATGTGGTTATCGAATTGCAGAAAAACAGTGTACATGGGTCACAGCAGATTCCTTCCGATGCATCACGCCTACCGTAAGAAGAGGAAGTCATTCAATGGGAAGCCTGAGAAAGGATCAGCCCCAGTGTTTGTGACTGGTAAGGAGCTTTACTTGCGCGTGAAGGACATCAAAGTTGAGTTCGGTAAATGTTCTAAACCTCCAGGAAAAAATGTTTGGAAGAAGAGATCGATTCTTTGGGATCTACCATATTGGGAGCACTTACAAGTTCGACATTGCATTGATGTCATGCACGTAGAGAAAAATGTTTGTGACAGTTTGACTGGTTTGTTGTTGAACATTCCAGGAAAGACGAAAGATGGCATCAACGTTCGCCGTGACATGCTCGACATGGGCATAAGGACTGAGCTTGCACCGTTGGAGAAGGGAAAGCGGACATACCTTCCCCTGGCCTGCTATACTTTGTCAAAAAGAGAAAAAACAGAACTCTGTCAGTGCCTACATGGTGTCAAAGTTTCATGCGGGTATTCTGCGAACTTGAAAAAACTTGTGTCCATGAAAGACTTCAAACTGGTTGGTATGAAGTCCCATGATTGTTATGTACTGATGTCACAAATGCTTCCCATTGCTATCAGAGGCTCTCCCAGTCAAAGTCAGAGAGACAATTACAAAGCTATGTTATTTCTTCAACACAATATCTGACAAGGTACGTAAGCGTGTACTCCTAGCAAGTTAATTAACTCCATTCGTGGAACTTGTCAGATTTTTTGGATCTGAATATTTGCTGCAACTGTGTCCTTGCAGGTAATTGATCTGGATGGACTGGACGATTTGCAACGCGATGTGACTACAACTCTTTGTCAAATGGAGATGTATTTCCCTCCATCTTTTTTTGATGTTATGGTCCATCTAATTGTTTACCTTGTCAGAGAAATTAAGTTTTGTGGACCCGTGTTCCTGCGCTACATGTATCCATTTGAGAGATTTATGGGTATCTTGAAGGGATATGTAAGGAATCGACATCGGCCTGAGGGCAGTATCATTGAAGGTTATGCCGCCGAGGAGGTGATCGAATTTTGCACCAACTATATGGCCGGGGTTGACCCAATTGGCGTTCCTACGTCCCAGCATGAGGGTAGGCTTCAGGGCATTGGAACGATTGGATTTAAAGCAGTCGTCCCCTCTAGTGATCTGTATGCAAAAGCACATTTTTGGGTCTTACAGCACATGACGGGGGTGGAGCCATACATACACGAGCACAAGGAAATGTTATGGAAACAGAATCCCTCGAAGCCAGAGATTTGGGTCACCAGAGAACATAATAGGAAGTTTGCTGGGTGGATCGAAAATAGAGTCCTGCAAGCTTCTAAGGGCTACGTAGATGAAGTTGTAACATGGTTGGCCAGAGGGCCTAGATTTACTGTAGGGACTTGGCAGGGGTATGACATCAACGGCTATTCATTTTACACAAGAACTCAGGACGAGAAGAGTACTATGCAATGTAGTGGAGTGACACTACTTGCTATTTTGGAGGATGCCAGGGTAGTAAGGGCACTCGACTCATATTACGGTGTTATTGAGGAAATATGGGAGCTCGATTATGTATTACTTAAGATTCCTCTGTTTCGATGCCAATGAGTCGAAATCCCTCGAGGTGTTAAAGTCGACAATTATGGGTTTACTCTCGTCGATCTCAGTAGAGTCGCACACAAAGATGATCCATTTATACTTGCTGAGCAAGCCACACAGGTGTTCTACATCATTGACCCGGCCAACCCAAAGTTGCACGTTGTCCTTCACAGCAAGAGACGTATTGTTGGGGTCGAAGACGTTGTGGATGAAGAAGAGTACGATCAGTTCGACGAACTACCTCCATTTTTAGATGGAATTCTTCAATCTGTCCCTACCGAAGATATTGACGAAACAAGTTATCTGCGAGACGACCACGAAGAAGGATTATGGGTGGACAACCATTCTTGACTAATTTGCAATATGTAAGTGACGTATATTACTTGGATCTTTAATCGAAGAATTCTTCAAATCATTTTTCAAAAATTCTTTGGGAAAACATACGTGATGCATTGAGAATCATTTATGCAAATTTTCATTTCAATTGGAGTATATACTTGATTTGAGCAATAATTGATTCTTTTCACAAATCAATATGAAAACTGCAAATTTTCATTCCATGATTGGTCTTTACTGTTAATTTATTTCAAAATTATTGGAAGTCATTTGCATGGGGTTTCAGGTGTCTTTACAAGTGCAAAATGATATACTGAGACCCATCTGTAATTGTTCTCAGGAAATCCCTTTAGATAAATTTAACAGTATTCTACTATCGGTTTCAACTTCCAAACAGATATGAAATTAACATATACTATCGGTTTATTGTCATAACACCGATAGTAAAATACAATGCAAAATGATGTACTGAGATCATCTGTAATTCTTCTAAGGGAAATCCTTTAGGGTCAATAACATTGTATTTTACTATCGGTTTGAACTGTGAAACCGATATGAAATTAAACTATACTATCTGTTTATTGTTCATAACCGATAGTGATTTATACTGTGTTATGAGCCCCTGTTCTTAGTTTACTATCGGTTTGGTATAATAAAACCGATAGTGAACAGTGCCAACACTGCAAACCCTAACTTACATGTTTTTACTATCGGTTGGTGGTTATGAGCCGATAGTAAATATTCATAGATTAGGTTATAACCTTGCACGATTTTCCCTCCAGTGCAACTGATCACATTCCAATTTCCAAATACTCGCGCGGAAAACCCTAGATTCCCCGACGTTCGCTTCTTCGCTCCTCTGCACCACCATTGCCGATCAGAATCTGGTTCTCCACCGCCTCTGGCACTGCATTGCGCCACCGCCTCCGGCCACTCCACGATCGACTGTAAGTGTTCTTGACCAAATCGCTCGCGTGTATGCTTAAGTTTGTATGCAATGGTTCATATCCCGTTCAATGGATTACAAATATAAAACTAGAGTAAAATTCATGAACTACAAACTTGATTGCTATGAGAATGACATAATTGATAAAAATCACTAGCAATTTGTCATACAGTGCAGTCCACTATCGGTTTCTTATTTAGAACCGATAGTAAATACCTTAAACTGAATTTTCTGTTAATTATTTCCCATTTTCTAATTTTCATCTGAAATTTTGGTTCATTTACATTTTAACATACTTTATGTTCCTGCTGAGAGACTAGCATAGTTTGCACTGCTAATCTTATAGATTTTACTGAATACAAACTTGATTACTATCGGTTTGACTTGGAAAACCGACAGGAAATAGACTAATCTGAATTTTCTGTTAATTACTTCCCATTTTCTAATTTTCATCTGAAATTTTAGTTCATTTAAATTTTAACAGACTTTATGTTCCTGCAGAGAGACTAGCATAGTTTGCACTGCTAATCTTATAAGTTTTCCTGAATATAAAGTTGAGTACTATCGGTTTTACTTGGAAAACCGATAGGAAATAGTGTATGTCATAGTTTGCACTGCTAATCTGAATTTTCTGTTAATTACTTCCCATTTTCTAATTTTCTTCTGAAATTTTAGTTCATTTAAATTTTAACATACTTTATGTTCCTGCAGAGAGACTAGCATAGTTTGCACTGCTAATCTTATAAGTTTTCCTGAATATAAAGTTGAGTACTATCGGTTTTACTTGGAAAATCGATATGAAATAGTGTATGTCATAGTTTGCACTGCTAATCTGAATTTTCTGTTAATTACTTCCAATTTTCTAATTTTCTTCTGAAATTTTAGTTCATTTAAATTTTAACATACTTTATGTTCCTGCAGAGAGACTAGCATAGTTTGCACTGCTAATCTTCATATCAATTGATGGTCTGTTTATGGAATTTTAGGTAAAGCCATGTCGGCATCTTCCTCGGCTGATAGTAGTGATTCGGGGAGGGCGAACGTAGATGGCACTGCCTCGTCCCAGCGCAAGAGGAAGGCGCGAGGCGCGACGATGTTGGGTCGTTTGGCCAAACGCGTGGATCTTTCATGTGAGTTCAACCAGTTCGGGAGACCGATCGGGAAGAACGCCGGCCACTATGCTGCCTATGTTGCCTTGTTGGTGAAGGAAAGGGTGAAGATCACCGTCCAGAGCTGGAAGGACGTCAAGGCCGACGAGAGGAATAGGCTGTGGGCGGAAGTGAAGGTAAAATTAATCAAAATCACTGAACTCTTGAGTAATCACATTCCCTTGGTTTATCCCAGAGATTAGGTAAGTCCTGCTTATATGCACCATTTGAAACAGGCCAAGTGGAACATCCCCGACGATGGTCCCAAGATAGCTTGCTTGAAGGACATGAACAACACGTGGAAAACCTTCAAGAGCGTCCTCGTCAGTACCTTCCTCGCTAAAGGCAAATCTCCATGCGAGAAGTAACCCTTCATAACGGAGGAGGTATGGGAGCAATTCGCCCAACAGAAGGGGACTCTTGAGTTCAAGGTATGTATGGTTCATTTGCTTGGTTACACCATTGTATGCAGTAAGCAGCGGTGCATTAATTTTCTTGTTTCTGGTATGAAGGCCCTCAGCGAGAAGAACAAGGCAATCCAGAGGAGGAACGACCACCCACACCGGCTCGGCTCTCGCGGCTATGCAGGGAAGGAGGAGCAGTGGAAGAAGGCTGAAGACGAGGCGTCGAATTTCGTCGACTCCCCTGACCTACCACTCTCCGAGATCCGCGATTAGCGATGCAAGTGCTGGTGGCTGGCCAGAGGGACCGTGTCGGCCACAGGGACTGTGGCGTTCCCAAACCCCAGGGACGTCGAGGTCGTGCAGCGACTCGTAAGTTGGCTAACTTCCTGGTTGGAATCATAGAGTGTGGTAGAAAAAACTATGATCACTAGTGTGCGCACAAGTTTGTATATATTTCTTCCTCACAATGGAGAGCTTTTAATGTAACAGATCTCTTGCTCGAAGGAGGCGACCGAGGGATTGTTCACTCCCCATAGGGAGAACGACATTCTTACCCGGGCTCTAGGGAACAAGGAGCATCCAGGGCGGACGCGAACCGTGGGGGCTGTGGTGCCATGGAAGAAAGGCTTCTCGGAGCCCGGGCAAAAGGCGAAGAAGGCTGGCAGCTGGAAGGAAAGGGAAGTGAAGCTATCTCAGAAGATACGGGCAGATGTGACTGCACAATTTGCGGACATGTTCGCTCAAAAGAATGAGAAGTATGAACGCCTCAGCCGAGTTGTGCAGTCCAAGGGTTTAGATCTAGCTGCCGAGGTCGACGCTGCCAGGCCGAGTAGTTGCGGCTCGAAGGTTCACGTGGATCCGGTGGACCTGATCGAGGTATTGCAACTCTTGAGCTATATATGCAGTTCGGTTGATGCCACTCCCGTTACGTTAGAATTGTTTCGCTAACCTGTTATAATTGTTGCAAATTGCAGAAGCCAGAGAGCTGTAGCCTATTGATCAACATAGGCGACAAACCTGTTGCGGTTGCAAACGGGGTCGTATACCAGTCTTGGGAGGATGTCCGGATCCATTGCGTACTTCTGGAGCCTGGATTCGCAAAGGTACAAGTGGACATGGCCCTCCTGGGCTATAGGTCTTTTCCGTTGCCCGTCCCAACGGACAAAATGCGGACAATTGGCGAGGCATTGGGCTCGTACATACAGTGGCCCAAGAAGGGTGTTAGACTACAGGAGGTAAACCCTAGCCATTCTAGCTTACAACTCAGTTAATATACTCAATTTGCAAAATCTAACTTATGCGTTTGTACTTAAAGTGGACGATGGATACCAGCTCACTTCCTGAGGACACCACCCCCGCCACAACGCATGAGCGAACTCCTTCGGCCCCCGTGCCTCCTCCGACGGCCTCAAACCCTTCGCCATCAAATGAGGCCGGCGGTACCACACCCCAACCTTCGAAGGTATACACTCACTCCCCGCCCAAAGGCAAGGGCAAGGCCAAAGGCAAGGCCAAACAAAGCCAGTCGGGTATGTTCAAGAACGGGTCCCCACTCGTGTCGGAGTACCTTCTGCGCAATATGGATCAAATAACCAGAAGTCTCCACGAGTGGTACCTGACCCGGTCTAGGCACCACATCAACTTCTTGGTTCACTTCAGGCCAGCCCATTTTCACCGTGAGCCCGGGAGCATATCGGTGGCCCACGAGGATTTGTTTGACCTCCTCAACTGACGGGAGCTTGATATGTCCATCATACGGACTGGAGTCCTGTGAGTTTACTGTTTTCTGAAGTTATCACAGCTCGTTTCATAAATCTAATCACTTTGTATGCACTACTTACTAATGTCTACTTTGCATCCAGGTGCATGTATAGGCTGGTGTCGATGAGGGCATGTGACAAGGTGGGTTTCCTCGACCCAGAGAAAATAAGCCTCACGATGCTAGAGCACGACCAAGCACATGCGGAGGAATACATATCAAGGGCACTACTAGCGCAGCAGGACCGAGAGTTCATCCTTGTGCCGTACCACCAAAGGTTGGTGCATTTCCTACTAATTTAACTCATTCTTGTATGTTACGCCTAACATATGTATGAAACGGTTCGCTTATATATGCAATGTAGGGGCCATTGGGTCCTCGCCGTCATTTGCCCATGGATGAATGAGGTCTATTACCTCGATTCGATGAGCGACAAGGTGGCGCATGTTTTCACCCTCACATGGCACATAGACGCGTAAGTAACATAGTTGTTTTAAATTTTTCTCTGACTAGCTAATTAATGATAACATATTAACCTGTAATGCTAAATTAAATACAGGGCTTTCAAAAATTATGCTAGTGTTGGAGGGAGGCATGACGCGTCGAAGGGCACAACAATTTCTTGGAAAGAATATGAGGTAATTAATACGGATGGAAGTACTCATGATGAGTCTTTTAATTTAAGCTTAATTAGTTTTTTCGAGTTAATGTGGGTTTATATCTTTGCATATGCAATTTTTCCAGTGCCATCAGCAGCCACAATCGTGGGAATGTGGCTTCTATGTCATGAGATTCATGTATGACCTGATCAGGAGAAACTTTGCCCAATTCCCTAAGGTAACCATTTTTTCTGACTCAAAGTCGAACTTTAATTGGATGTGATGTACGATCCTAACTTCATACACGCATATATGCAGAGCGCCATGTTGAAAGAGCAATATGAGTTGCCTCAATTGAAGGAGCTGCGAACAATTTGGGCTCAATATGTCATGGAAGAAGTGGCTATCAACGATCGATAGTAACTGACTTGTGTAATATATATTGAATGTGTTGATTGCTGTATTTGTGAATAAACTCAATATGTGAATAGATTCATTGATGTATTTGTGAATAAACTCGATCAATATGTGAATAAATTCAATCTGTCCAATCCATGTGTATATTATTGTATTAGTGTATTTGTGAACAAATTCAATATGTGAATATTGGTGTATATTTGTAAATATTGGTGTATTTGTGAATGATCCAATGTATCTCTGTATTGCTGTATGTATATGTGCAAGATTCCAGTACTAACCGTGTCCAGTACATAACCGATAGGAAAAACTACATAGTACTATCGGTTATACTTCAACCGATAGAATAAATATTCCATTACTATCGGTTCATATACAACAACCGATAGAATAAAGTTTCCAGTACTAACTGTGTCTATACAATACTATCGGGTTCATATACAACAATCGATAGAATAAAGTTTCCAGTACTAACTGTGTCTACACAATACTATCGGTTTAGATCCCAGCCGATAGAAAAAACATACACATTACTATCGGTTTAGATCCTAGCCGATAGAAAAAAATACACATTACTATCGGTTTATATACTAGCCGATAGAAAAAACGTAAACAATACTATCGGTTTAAATCCGAGCCGATAGAAAAAATAGTCGATAGCGATTAGTGAACGTTGGGAATGTATATGTTTTACTAACGGTTTTTGAACCGATAGAAGTGTGCTGCGTTTCTACTATCGTGCCGATCACTATCGGTAAGAGAACCGATAGTAGAGTGGATTTTTAACCGATAGTGAAAAGCATTTATGTAGTAGTGAATCTGGAAGGCGTGATTCTTCTTCGGTCTTGATCTCAAGTTTTGGAGTTATTTCCTGATGTTTTCTTCCTCTAAACCCTAAATTCTTGTTTCGGCAATAGATGTAATAGTTGTGCCTTAGTAAGAATTTAGGGGAGTTTTTGAGTCCTTAGCACTTTGACGCAGGATCCTGAATAGGAGAGAGGTTCTCACCAAACGTAATAGTGGAAGTGATCCTCTAACCGTTGTACCAGCAACCGTACTGGCAACTTAGTCTATCTTGGGAAATGATTGAAATTAACTTACAATCCTTGAACCTTGGATTGAATTACACCAGATGGTTATGGAACTCCGGAAACCCTAGATTTCATTCCTACTTTACAAACCCTAGATTTCATACTTGCTCTTTACTGCTTTAAAACCCTAGATTGATAGCTTTAGTAGTACATCTAGTTGTAGAAAAGCAAACCCCAACTCGTTTAGACTTAATCAATGATCCATTAAACTAGAAAGACGAATACACTTGTTTCTCATGGAATTCAACCCTCAAGTGCTCAACATTCTACCGTTCACTTGCGGTTATTACGCAATCACGCCCCTTTGGGTGCGATCAAGTTTTTGGCACCGTTGCCGGGGAACAATGGTAATTCATCTTTTTAGATTAATTTTCGCTGATATAAGTCAGTCTCACTTCTCAATCTTGCTTCACTTTTTCTTTTTCTTTTTCTTTTTCTTTTCTTTGCAGCACTAACCTTTCAGGGAAATAGTGCAAATCTAGATAGCTTGGACAAACCTGTCAAAACCGCGCGCTGACTTCGGTACGAGGCAAAGCAGATAAGATTGGAGGAAAACTCGAAAACTTTTGAAGACATCAACGAACAACCATCAATGGAGGACCAAAAGAGACTCAAGGATTATGCTATCTCGCTCAGCATGGGGTTGCAATCAGGTATTCTTAGACCACCGATTGAATCAAATAACTTTGAAATAAAACTTGCGCTTTTAAATTTGGTTCAACAAAATCAGTTCTGACGAGGATTGACACCCCAGTCAGTTCAAATAAATGCACTGTTGGTTCAAGACAGATTCGAACCAGACACGTGTCTAACAGTGCAAACCCAAGAAGCATCAACTTAAGGTCGCAGGCTTTGCGCGATCAGGTCGTAAGCCTCGTGCGATCAGACCGCAGGCTTTTCGCGGTCAGAAGTTCGTATGTTATACGCGAATAGAATGTTGAAGATGTTGCGCGGTCAGCCAACACCCCGCGGTCAGAACATTCTCGACCAAGGTACTTGGAATTTATCTGACCGGTTATCCCTATAGTGGGAATATTCCAAGTATCCCGAAGATTCCTCCATGTAGAAGACTAACCGCCAAGAGGTTAATACAAGCAGCGAATAACACGTGCTTAACCTACTTGGAAGTTAAGAGCAGTTCAATAAACCGCATCCAACCGTCCAAACAACTGTTTGATGCAGTTACGACATGGCATCCTTTCGACCAGTATAAAAGGGTGACGAAATACATCAAAGGGGGGATCCGATCCATTTGGAAGAACAAGACTTCTGATACAAGTGAGACACAACGCATCTCAACCACTAAAAACAGCCAAGTCTACGACCTAAATTAGATAGTGCTTACAAGCCTTCCTGGCTTTATTCTGTACATTTACATAGGAAAAACCTTTCGCTTGTGAAGGGGTTTTTCTGCCATTTTGTAACCTTTTATCACCTATAGTGAAATCCTAACAGAACGTAGGGCTATTACTCCCACCATCGAGGGCCCGAACCTGTATAAATCTCTTTGTGCTCCTGTTCACCATTGTTCTACATACCTTCCCGGAGGGTCACCTTGAAAGGTCTCACTATTACAAAGTTTGCATAAGTTCGGCTGAGGACTCCGAGTCCGAATTGTCGACAAGTTCAGCAATCTTCGCGCTGAAGATCCATCATTACATCTGCACATGTTTCTTGTGCATTGTCATACTTTCAAGATTCATGGAGTTATACAGGATGCACTTGGTTTGAGGCTCTTTCCATTCTCGCTTCGCGAGAAGGCGCCGGCATGGCTATACACTCTTCCTCCTGTGTCAATCACTACTTGGGACGAACTCTCACGAGCTTTTCTTGGTAAGTTTTTCCCTCCTGCTAAAAGTGATGCGCACGGTGGCCCGATCTTCCGACAGGTAGAGGTAAGTCGATTGGTGGAGACTCGACGTTGACGATCCGGCTTCCGATCAGAACCGATCTGAACCCAGCAATCGCTACACCACGGCTCCGTTGGTTATCAACCATGCACAAACATGATTGACCTCGCCAAGAAGGCTTATCCCTGCATGCGAATCGAGAACACAAGCAAGAACGAGAAAGAAGCAATCTGAAATATTGCAAATATAAATTGAATCTCACGAGTTGGGGTTCCACAAACCGATACACGGCGAAACTGTTCTTTGACAGATTAATCTAAGCAAAACCCAAGTCTAAACGGCAACCATGGCGGCCATATATATACTGTATGGGGCGGCCATGGGGTGGAGGAGGAAACCCTAGGGGTACATGGGCCTTGGGCCCAAAGTGGAGCGTCGCAGCGCACGTTAGATTCTGGTTGTAATCTTGTTTTGACGATTCCCGTTGATTCGTAAGGAATTTTGACATGGGACTGGATCCGTTGGAAAGCTCTCGTCGTTCTCTTGTCCGTAGAGTCCAAGAACGTTGAAAAAAGACTTCGTATTTGGCCTGTATGTCCGTTTGAAGTTGGACTACGCGCAGATGGCCGAACCGGACTCGCGGATGAATTGAGCTCACTTGTGGGCTGGCCTTGGAGCGACGTGGCTTGTGCGACCTTAGAGGTGTAGAGGCGCCTTTCTTGAGCACGTCTTGTGTTTGGGGAGGTGGCCAAGGTGGAGGCCGAACTTGTGGTGGCGACAGCACAAAATCCAGACGACGTATGTGCTGCCAGCTTTCGCGTCCTGGCCAAGGTGGCGGACGATGACATCTTGATGACCACCATGTTGATGTCGTCTTGGTCATAACCATGATGTACATGGTCTCATCATTCTCCCTTTCTTGATGTGGAGTCGTCCTCGACTCCATTGTGTTTGTCTGCAAAATGTTAGCACCAACAGAGAGCACAGCAATATGCATATCTTTGATAATCAAATCATTAGACACAGAACCATTAACATTTATATACTTCCTTTCTTGAAAAAGTTCATGTGCCTTAAAAATTGAACCGGATGTACTCGACATGGAATGATTGGTGATAGTATAGCTCTCTAGTTCATCACATGGTTGTACATTATAAGCAAAATTCATATTTGAGCAAATGTACACTCGATTAACCATGTACTTTCCATTATCATTATATTTGCCTATAATATGAAAAATGTTTCTTGATAAGCAAGGAAAATTATATGGATCAGTAAGTCTCTCCTCTAAATTGGCTAGATCACATAGAACATCAAATTCAATATAACCCAGAATATTTAGAGAAGACAACAATTTCAGCTCATCATTTTCGTTTGCAACGTGAACAACATGTTTATTTTGAGCACAAGTGTTATTATGTTCCAAAGTAAGAGTAACATGTTCATTCACTAGTTGTGGCATGAATATAAGTGAAGCATTATCACACAACTCTTCTTTATCCCAAGAAACATCGAGCAAATCTTCTTGTGACAAAGGGAAATCAGCAACTGGTTCCACAATTTGTTGCTCTAACAAAGCATGATTCGTGGAAAGTTTCAGCACATCAATATCGTTCTCATCTTGAATGAGTGTGGTACCTTTTTCATTACCTTTGTTTTCCTTCTCAGCTGATGTAGGTACATCTTCAGTTGTAGGTGGTGGAAGCAGGGGTGCTGCAACAAGCATCTCTTCATTCTCCTCATTCTCAATTTGATCATTTGCACTTGCCTGCAGAACGTTAGTCGTGCAAGGATACACACCATTCTTGCAAACAGATGTATTGATTTTTCGTACAACTTTCTTACGTTTTATTTTATTTTCAGCTGCACAAGCAAGAGCAAATGTTTGCAACAGAGAAACATATTCTTTATCAATAACAATATTGTATATTTTCTCATTAAGTCCACGTAAAAATCTAATCTCTTTTTCTCCATCAGTTTCTTCTAAATCACAACGAGACATGCATATCTGTAACTCTTGATAGTACTCCTCTACAGATTTTCTACCTTGATTCAAGCATTCTAATTTCTTATGCATATCACGTTTAAAAGAAGGAGGAACAAAACGTTGACGCATAGCTTCTTTTAACCTAGCCCATGTGTCAGGTTGTAAGCGGAGAGTAGCAAGGTCATTCCACCAGATGATAGCAAAGTCTTTAAATTCACTAGTGGCTTGCCTAACCCAATGGATTTGAGGAACTTGATGGGAATTAAATTTTTGTTCAACTATCATCTCCCAATCAAAGTAAATTTCACCATCATATGCACCATAAAAAGAAGGTAAGGCTATTTTACCATTGGCATTGTCACCTCCATTATCTTTTCGATCGTGATTCCAGCGTTGATATAGTTGTACATTTTCCCCAATGATCCATGAACCTGCCATTGTCAGTAGAAAACAAAAGATAACACAAAAGTATTATCCCTATCAACTACTAGGTTAGATCTCACGCTCTCAAGCAATCTTACCAAGTTCTTACCCTGTTCTTACCAACACAGCGAGGGACGGTGCAACCGGTGGCTGGTTCGTGACACCGTGAGAGCGTGATGAAGCGATTGCAAGGGTCAATAACCTGTGCTGATCAGAAGGATGTATTTGTGGAGCTTGGATATGCAATATTTAGTAGCAAGGAATATGCAATCATCGAAATCAGAATAGCAAAGCTGAATAAATATCCAAAGTACTTGTCAAAGTTGCTGGCCTAAACTCGTTCTCAGACCTAGCTCAAGCAAGCAAAACGAATGACGTAACACTGTCGATACAAAGGATACAAGCACTTTTGATTTTTTTTTCCTTGCTTTTTTATTTGTTTATTTTTTTTATCTTTGTGCGGCTTCTTTTTTTTTGCACTTGCCTTTTTCACCTTTTTTTTTTAAATATCAATAGTGCCGCATATGAGAGATTATAAGATATATACACAAACACTCAATTTTCTCTCGCTGGAAAAACAGATCTACTATGCAGAAACTTCCTATACTGTTTTCAGATTTTTGGAGACCTCAAACGCTAAAACGTATAACAGAAAAGTTGTAGGTCGTTTCGTGTTGATCAATTTGCATATAAGGAACACCAATTTTGGATAACGGATCTAGGCGATATGGGTCCCGCAATACAGTCTGTGTAGGAAATCCGAAATCAAACAGATTCACTTCCAACGCGATTTTGGACTTGAAAACGGCATTTCTAGAACTTCTCACAATGGACAAAGTTGTAGAAAATTTTCTGAGCTACAATTTAGACTCTGAATTTATCCAATTTGGAGTTCAGACGAAGGAGATAAAAGTAAAATACCGAACTTGACAGATTGACACCCGAGTTTGACGCGGCGGCGACGACGTGATGGCGTTAGACTCGACGTCAAGATGCAAGACTCAAACTAGATCAACAACTTACTCTAAACCAGCAACAAGACGATAACGATGGATACAAATTCAACAACGCGAAACTGAAAACGAAATCGCGAAGGGCACAAAGTGGCTTGGACGATGGATATGATGGCGAACTCAAATATTTTTGTGGGGCAATTTTCTGGACTCTAGGTGAAAGATGAATAATGAACAAAGGGGATACAAGTATACCTGACGGGCAACCGAGGCTCTGATACCACTTGATGCGCACGGTGGCTCGATCTTCCGACAGGTAGAGGTAAGTCGATTGGTGGAGACTCGACGTTGACGATCCGGCTTCCGATCAGAACCGATCCGAACCCAGCAATCGCTACACCACGGCTCCGTTGGTTATCAACCATGCACAAACACGATTGACCTCGCCAAGAAGGCTTATCCCTGCATGCGAATCGAGAACACAAGTAAGAACGAGAAAGAAGCAATCTGAAATATTGCAAATATAAATTGAATCTCACGAGTTGGGGTTCCACAAACCGATACACGGCGAAACTGTTCTTTGACAGATTAATCTAAGCAAAACCCAAGTCTAAACGGCAGCCATGGCGGCCATATATATACTGTATGGGGCGGCCATGGGGTGGAGGAGGAAACCCTAGGGGTACATGGGCCTTGGGCCCAAAGTGGAGCGTCGCAGCGCACGTCAGATTCTGGTCATAATCTTGTTTTGATGATTCCTGTTGATTCGTAAGGAATTTTGACATGGGACTGGATCCGTTGGAAAGCTCTCGTCGTTCTCTTGTCCGTAGAGTCCAAGAACGTCGAAAACGGACTTCGTATGTGGCCTGTACGTCTGTTTGAAGTTGGACTACGCGTAGATGGCCGAACCGGACTCGCGGATGAATTGAGCTCACTTGTGGGCTGGCCTTGGAGCGACGTGGCTTGTGCGACCTTAGAGGTGTAGAGGCGCCTTTCTTGAGCACGTCTTGTGTTTGGGGAGGTGGCCAAGGTGGAGGCCGAACTTGTGGTGGCGACAGCACAAAATCCAGACGACGTACGTGCTGCTAGCTTTCGCGTCCTGGCCAAGGTGGCGGACGATGACATCTTGATGACCACCATGTTGATGTCGTCTTGGTCATAACCATGATGTACATGGTCTCATCAAAAAGTGTTTATATTCACAACCAGATTGCATTTTTTACACAGCAAGTAGGTGAATCACTTTACGATGCTTGGGAACGGTATAAGGACTTGTTGATCAAGTGTCCGCATCATGGACCAGAGAAGTGGCTTGTAGTTCAAAAGTTTTATAGAGGATTGAACTACAATGCACGGATGGCCGTAGACACTGCAGCCGACGGCGCACTGATGACCAAAAGTGTAGGTGAAGCATACGACCTCATGGAAGGTGTTACTCAAAACTACACTCAATGGGGAACCGAACGAGCTGCTCAACAAACTCCGACCAACAACATGGATGTAAGTGTAATGTCACAATTGGTTGAACATGTAGCACTTCTAACTGATAAACTATCTATTCTTGGATCAACTGCTACTTCATCTGTTAATGCGATTACACCTATATGTGAACTATAGCCATGAATGCCAATTTAACCCATCCATGGAGCAGACAAACACTTTTCAGGGTATGCAACAATGGCAAGGTAATGCTTTTCCTAACTTGTATAACTTTGGATGGTGCAACAATCAAACTTTTGCATGGTCAGGACAAAATCAGCAACCTCAACATCAACAATCAAATTTTGGACAGCAGCAACTACATCAACAAAATCCCCTGTATCAAGCTCAAAGGCCACCATTCCAACCACAAAATTAGCAACCTTATCAACCGCCACACCAACAACTACCCGAGCAGTTGAACATGGAGTGCATGCTAGAGAATTTTCTAGCAAATCAAGAGAAAAAGAAGATGTCCATGACCCAAAAGAAAGACTCCATATCGACTCAGTTCGCATGCTCGAGACTCAAATCGCACAATTGGCGAATTCTGCACTGAAAAATGATAACCCTCTTCCTTCTCAACCAATCAATCCTCGCAATTTTGACCAAATTAATTCCATATCTTGTTCTAACCCTCTTGTTTCTAATGCAGTGATCTTAAGAAGTGGAACAAATCTACTGGAACAAACACCACCAACTGAACCAGCGCCTTCAAGTGAAATTGAGGAAGTACCATTATTGCCGGCAAAGGATGACGACAAGGAAGCCGAACCAAAAGAAAAGGAAAGTGGAGAAAATCAGGTAACACATATTTATAATCGAACTCCACCTTTCCCGGGAAGGTACATAAAAGTGAAACTCGATAAGCAATTTGAAAAGTTTGTGGAAATCTTGAGAAAGCTTAATGTGATTATGCCTTTTACTGATTTAGTAACTCAAATGCCTTCTTATGGAAAATTCTTGAAGGACATTCTTACTAAAAAGAGGGATTTGACTAAATTCAAACTGTTTCTTTGACCGAGAATTGTAGTGCTTTGATTCAGAATAGGATGCCCGCAAAGCTACTGGATCAAGGGAGTTTCTCCATCCCTTGCAACATAGGTACGGTACACATAAATCGAGCTCTTTGCGACCTAGGCGCAAGCATTACTGGGATGCCTCTCACCATTGCACAATGTTTGAGCATGGGTGCAATCAAACCTACCCGCATGGTTCTGCAACTTGCCGATTGATCGGTCAAGCACTCGGACGGAATGTTGGAAGATGTTCCTCTTCAAGTCGGTAAATTTTCTTCCAGTTGATTTTGTCGTTCTTGATATGGATGAAGATGTTGCTATACCTATTATATTGGGACGACCAATGCTTCGGATAACAGGTGCCCTCATTGATGTTCGTGAGGGACGAATGACCTTTTGCATAGGGGAGGAGAAAATTTTGTTTAAAATGTCTAAACTTGTTGATTGCCCTATGTATAAGGAGAAAATTTGCAGCGTGGATGATCTAAAAGAAGTCATAGAAGAGGAATCGCCACTTCAACTCACTTTGGGAGAAGGAGCGGATGAAATATTGGAAAACGAAAAAACTGACAACAACGAAGAAGATGAAAGAAATGAAGACGAACCAACGAAAGAAAACATCCAAAAAGGACATCTCGGATTCCGACGCCACAGGTAATGAAAAGGTAAGTAAAACTACACTTAAAACTCTTCCTTCCTGGCTGAAATATGTATTCTTGGATGATGATGAGATGCAACCTGTCATTGTTAATGCAAACTTGACCAATTCGCAACTAGAAAAATTGATTTCTTTACTTCGTGTGAATCGCAATGCTCTAAGTTATTCAATTGATGATATCAAAGGGATTAGCCCTGAATTTGTATGCATTGGATCTCTCTAGTTGATGAAACTAAAACTTCTGTTAAACATCAATGTAGACTAAACCCAAACTTGAAGGAAACTGTAAAAGCTAAAATTTCTAAATTATTAGATGCAGGTATCATTTATCCTATTTCTGATAGTAATTGGGTTAGTCCTGTTCATGTGGTTCCAAAGAAAGGAGGTATGACTGTGGTTAAGAATGCTAACAATGAGTTGATCCCTACTAGACTTGTTACTGGATAGCGCATGTGCATTGATTATCGTAAATTAAATAGCACCATTGGGAAGGATCACTGTCCATTACCTTTCATTGATCAAATGTTGGAAAGATTGGCCAAACATGCAAATTTTTGTTTTCTTGACGGGTATTGGGGTTTCTTTCAAATCCCAATTCATCCCGATGATCAAGATAAGACAACGTTTACATGTCCCTTTGATACTTTTGCCTACTGGAGAATGCCGTTTGGGTTACGTAACGCGCCTGCAACCTTTCAAAGATGTATGATGGCCATCTTTTCAGATTTAATCGAAGAAATAATGGAAGTCTTCATGGATAATTTTAGTGTTTATGGTTCCTCTTTCGATGCTTGTCTACAAAATTTTTCTTGAGTCTTATGCAGGTGCGAAGAAGTTAACCTTGTGCTAAATTGGGAAAAGTGCCAATTCGTGGTTTAAGAAGGCGCGGTACATGGCCACGTGTGACGAGGATTTTTACCAAGTCCTTCGTTTATACCTCTCGGTGATTGCAGGAGACCACGGGGGAGATTCAAATCCTTTATATATGCCTTCCCGAGGTCACAGGAGACCATGGGAAGAGAACCAACTTGTTTATGCCTTCCCGAGGTCGCAGGAGACCATGGGAAGAGAGCCAACTTGTTTATGCCTTTCCATGGTCGCAGGAGATCATGGGGGGAGAGATCAAGGAATAAGTCCAAGATATTCTGGACATAACCCAATCTATTTAACTAAAATAGATACACAAGCCCCTCATGGATGATTTTTGCTTATGGTGGCTGCAGACTTCCGTGGTCGCAATCACACACAATTATACTACCCGCGACCACTATGACTGCAGAGATGCATGCTCGTAGTTTATATGGTCGTGGAGATATCAAAATTCTCAATCCGTAGTCGCAGTATATGCGCGATCTCATAACGAAAGAAAACTTAACACTGGAAATACCTCTAAGTCAAAGGAGGTTTGGTCGAGAGTTGCTGACCATAAGCTAAGAGTTGCACGGTTGTCTTATAACCGCAGCATAGTCAATACTCCCAGTGTAATACTCCACTTATTGATAAAATAAGGATAATTATGCCATTTGATTATCCTTAAACCATCAATAAGATGTGAATGGATGTGCAGTTATCTATAAACTGCACGTTCTAACCAACAAATATCAACTGCTTACAATCGAAGTGCAGTTATCGCCGAAGCATCTCTTTGATCAAGCAACTGGCGTCTCTTCGTCAACTACAGAAGGGAAGCCCAATGAACAAAGAGGGGGGATCCAAAACAAGGAACTAAGTGAGCACAAGAAAAAGATCAATCCTTGAAGCGTAGAATAGGAAGAGAGGATTAGAGTCAACATATGCTTTGTAATTCCATTATTCTTATAGTGAGAAAACAACAGGAGTAGGGATATTACTCAGACTACGAGGGCCCAAACCTGTATAAACATAGCACGTTCACTTGTCCATAGATACAATGATTTCTCTTTGGTGATTGATGGAATCTACCCCCTACTAAACAAATAAATTCTGTGTAAATTCGACTTGGGATCTTCTTCCAATCGTCGATAGCTGGCGCCGACCGTGGGGTTCTTACAAGGTATTTTCTTCTTCACCAAAGTAATTTGTATTTATGGATCCATTACCCTGTGCATACGACTCCGAGAACGACTTCGACCTCACCGGCAACGTCGATGTCCTGGATGAAAATGACATTCCCATGGAAGAGATCGATGTCGCTTCTGAGACTTGCATAGAGGGAAATTCTTCTCCGATTTTGTTTACAACGATCGACCAAGAATCTGGGAAAGCAATTCATTCGCCTTTGGAGAATCATATTGCACTCAAAGATGAATATGGATCTCAGCATAACGGAGGCAATGAGGATCCTGATGCATCTACATCCAATAGGGATGATCCCGATGATCACCATTCACCTTATCTAGGAGATTCCACTCCAGATAATTTAAATTTTCTCTTTGATTTTGAGTGTGACTCGGATAAAGAGGAGATGTTCTCCACATCTGTGGTCTCCGTTCCATGTGAAGTCGCTGTATTTTCTGAGGAGACTCCTGAGCAACGGCTCGCCAGGGAAGAAAGAGACCATAAACGGTTGGAAGACAAAGCTCGCATACGTTGAGAGGATGAGGTTCACAAAACAACGGAGGAAACTCTGCGTCTTGCACAACTTCGCCAAGACACTGCGAACTTCGGCCTCGGCACGTCTCGCCAACGACAACTGTTGGTTGTAGGCGCGATCAATCACCCCTCACAGATCTAGAGTGTTCTCCGACGGGTGAGGCGATGATGGAAAAAACCCCTTCGGCTCCAAAAAGAAGCACATAGGAGTGTATCTGTGTGATCGCAGAAACGCTCCGTAACGCTCCCGTCGGTATTACTAATGATGATGGGGCCATTTTTGCAAGAGTTCTCGCCGAGAATCTTGATGGAGTTGCATCAGATGTGACTCCAACTGCCTCATCGCGTTCAGTAACAAACTCACGGGAAGGTAATAGTGCTCGACATAGCCAGAGAAGATGTGATCATGTCCGAGCCTCCCCAACTCGTCATAGTCATGACAAGGTCCAGAGAATTGGCCGATCGTGTGATCACGATTGTGAGCCGATATTCACTTTTGGGACCACATCGTGGTCCTCCACCTGCAAGTCTTTCCTGTGATCAGGAGGATGGTTGTGATGATCAACAACCGCGTATCTCTTAAGTTGGTTGTAAGGCTTTCTCGCCAGGATTGAGAGCAGTAACTTGGCCTGATAAATTCAAGCTAGGTACGATCGAGTGATTCAATGGAACACAAAATCCATCTGAATATCTCCAGATCTATGTTACTGCTATCCAGGCAGCAGGTGGAAATGAGAAAGTAATGGCAAATTACTTGCCAACGGTCCTTGAAGGTCCGGCACGGACTTGGTTGTTCAGCCAATCAGAAGGATCTATTTACAATTGGGAAATTCTATGCGATGCTATCCTTAGCAATTTCCAAAATTGTTACCAGAAACTTGGCAAGGAGGATGATCTTTATCGTTTACACCAGACTTCGAGTGAGACACTCCGATAATTTGTGAAGAGATTTGTGGGGGTAAGAAATACTATCCTCAACATCTCCGACAATTCGGTTATCAGAGTCTTTAAACACGGCATTCGATACCGAAGGTTCACGAAGGATCTTAGTATACACCCGCAAAGATCAGTGTCAGAATTTTTTGACATGCCTGATCGTTATTCCGATGATGCTGAGGCAGTGGAGTGGAATAGGATGTGGATAAAGGTGATCTACCACCATAACTAGTACTAGATTCCGAGAAGAAGGAAAACTCTAACAAGAAGTATGGACCACCTTCGGGCAGGAAGAAATAAAAAAAGGATGGAGCGAACCCTATCCGCGAGGTCGCAAACATGGAAAAGCGACCACACGACAAAGGTAACAAAATTCCATTAAAAAATAATAAGCCTTCTTCTGGTGGATGCAACAGCAACCACATGGAGAAACAATCTAATCCATAGGGAAGCAAGAAGTGGTGTCCATTGCATGAAGTTTCAGGACACAACTTAAAGAATTGTCGAAACTGGTTAAAGCGTATGGAGGAGTTCTACCAAGGTAAAGCCCCTATGTCAACAATACCAGAAAAAGGACAGCCTGTTGGGAGTAAAGACGCTGATGGAGATGAGGACATGCCATATTAGGTACCCAATAATCACATTAATGTAATTTTTGGTGGTTCTTCATCATATCTTTCAAAGCATTACTTTAAGTCTATTCACCGCGGGGTGAATAATACTGAGGTTCCTCCAGGAGAACCTCAATACCTCCGCTGGTTGGAGACATCCTTGACCTTCAGCTGGGAAGATTGTCCTAAGGGAGTATCGCGACCACGGCTACTTCCTCTGGTCATTACTCCCACAATTAGCAATGCTAAAGTGGGTAGAGTCCTAATCGACAGAGGTAGTTCTCTCGATTTGCTCTTTGCTAAAACTCTTGATGAGATGCAAATCCCTTGTTAAAGGATAAAGCCTGTGGTCCACCCATTTTATGGGATTATACGTAGTCATTCGTATACTCCTATCGGTCAGATTGTTCTGCCGGTAATGTTTGGAGAACCAGAGAACTTTCGAACAGAATTGGTTACTTTTGATGTAATTGATTTTGATTCGGCCTACAATGCAATTCTTAGTAGGCCCTCGCTCACCAAATTCATGGCAGCAATGCATTATGCTTATCAATGCGTAAAGGTGCCGGGACCAAAAGGCGTGATCACGATATGGGGTATCCCAGCTTCGGCCCTTACTTGTGATCGCATTTCCTTGGAGTTGGTTGATCAGCTTCCCCTCAGGGATGTCAAGGCTATGACCAAAGCAAAAGAGCCAGATGCGTTCAAGGTAACTCTGCGACCAGAAGAGAAACTTAAGCAAGTTTCTTTATTCCCAGACGATCCTTCTAGAACCATTCGGATAGGGTCAAAACTAGAGAGCAAATAGGAACTCATGCTTGTCTCTTTCCTCCAGGCTAATGTAGATGTATTTGTGTGGAAACCATCCGATATTCTTGGAGTCCCAAGGGAAGTGATCGAGCACAGGCTAGCAATCCAGTCTAGACAGCGATCTATAAAGCAAAAGCTCAGGCGTTATTCGTGAGGTCAACCATTCCAAATGGTACACAAACCCGATCATGGTCCTGAAATCAAATGGTAAGTGGTGCATGTGCGTCGATTACACCAGTCTAAATGTTGCCTGTCCGAAGGATGATTTTCCCCTTCCCCGCATCGATCAGTTGGTCGATTCAACAGTGGGATGCGAACTGATAAGCTTTCTAGATGCCTACTCAGGATACCATCAAATTAGCATGGCAAAAGAAAATGAAGAGCAAACTGTCTTCATCACACCATTTGGTAAATACTACTACTTCAGAATGCCATTTGGTCTCAAGAATGCTGGTTCCACGTACTAGCGCTTGATGCAGAAGACCTTTCAATCTCAATTGGAGCATAATTTAGAAACTTATGTAGATGACTTGGTTGTAAAGAGTGTGAAAATCTTTGGTCATATAGATGATATGGATGAAACTTTCTATAACTTGAATAAGTATGGAATAAAGTTGAATCCTGAAAAGTACTCCTTGGAGTTTTTTCTGGAAAACTTTTAGGTTTCCTTGTCTGTTCATGAGGCATTGAGGTTAGTCCCGAAAAAATTCGGGCCATTGAGAAAATGTGATCTACTTCAACCACGAAGGAGGTACAAAGCCTGACCGGTCGAATGGCAGCTTTGAGTCATTTTATTTTGAGGTTAGGCGAACTTGGATTACCTTTCTTTAAGGTTCTATGAAAGCACAATGGTTTTCAGTGGTCGGACGAAGCTGAAAAAGCCTTTCAGGAAGTGAAAACGTCTTTAGCCAGTGCTCCAGTATTGGTTTCCCCGACCATAGGAGAGCCTTTATTAATCTATTTGGCTGCTACCCCTCATGCGGTCAGCGCTGTCCTAGTCGTAGAAAGGGAGGGAGTGCAATGACCGGTTTACTATGTCAGTGAAGTGTTAAATGGACCAAAGGGGAGATACCCTAAAGTCTAGAAATTACTTTATGCTTTCTTAATGGCTTCACGAAAGCTGCGACATTACTTTAAAGTGCACAAGATTACTGTGCCCTCGTCCTTTCCCTTAGGGGACATTCTCTGCAATCCGGAAGCAGTAGGTCAAGTTGCGAAATGGGCTATAGAATTGGGAGCATTCGATCTCCACTTCATAGCTTGAGTAGCAATTAAATCCCAAATTCTTGCAGATTTTGTGGTCGAATGGACTAATCCTAAACCACTTGCGCAAGAATCGGAGGTTTAGAAAATACCGACCACTGGATGTTGTATTTCGATGGCTCTTGGAGTTTTACAAACTTGGGGCCTGGAGCAGTTTTAATTACGCCTCAAGGAGACTAGCTCTAGTATGTCGTACAAATACACTTTGTTGCTACCAATAACGCAGCAGAGTATGAAGGTCTTCTAGCCGGGCTTCGAGTAGCCAAATCCCTTGGAGTCCATCGATTAGTGGTGAAGGGAGATTCACAACTAGTCGTAAGCAAAGTGAATAAGGAATACCAATGTTCCGATGAGATAATGGCTCTATACCTGGACAAAGTAAACAAATTGGAAAAATACTTCAGTAGTT
Source organism: Pharus latifolius (assembly GCA_019359835.1). NCBI lineage: Eukaryota > Viridiplantae > Streptophyta > Magnoliopsida > Poales > Poaceae > Pharus > Pharus latifolius. The sequence goes on along the minus strand of CM033326.1, from coordinate 65,213,063 downwards.
TCGAAGTCCAATTTGTTCCGAGAAGAGAAAATATACTCGCAGACCAATTGTCAAATATTGGTTCCTCACGCTCATCTGCCCCGGTAGCAGTGTTCATCGAGCACTTAAAATAGCCCTCAATCGCAACCATCACAGAGGCACCCGAGGTGATGACTAACGTCACCGCCTTTGAGCATGAAGTAGATTGGATCCCACCATTTAGAAACTATCTGCGTATGGGACCATACTCGAGGACGAAACTGAGAATGATTGGTTAGTTAGAAAAGTGCACATGTACATATTGGTTGAAGGAACCTTGTACAGGAAGGTGCTCAAGGAGTGCTAGTGAGCTGTATTCCTCAGGAAGAGGGCAAAATCCTTTTAAGAGAGATTCATGGAGGCATGTGTGGTGCACACGCATCCTACTGAATATTGGTTGGAAAAGCTTTTCAATAGGGTTATTACTGGTCAACGGCACTTAATGATGCCATGAAATTGGTCATGACATGCCCGTAGTGTCAATTCCATGCTCGCCAGGTTCATCAGCTGGCATACACATTGCAAACTATTCCTTTAACATGGCCATTTGCCATATGGGGAATAGATATTGTAGGAGCTAGGCCTCAAGAGGTCAATGGGTACAGGTTCTTATTCATAGCCATTGATACGTTTATCAAATGGATTGAGGCTAAACCAGTCCAAAACATTATCACCTCAGTGATGAAGAAGTTCTTTTAAAAGAACATTGTAACACGATTTGGTGTTCTAAGTCGCTTAATTATAGATAATGGATCCTAGTTTGTTAGTAGTATTTTTATGGACTCTGCGACCATATTGGGACTAAAATTTGCTTCGCATTCGTTGCTCATCTGTAGAGTAATGGTGCAGTTGAACGGGCCAACGGGCAGATAATACAAGGGGTTAAGAAATGTGTTTTCGATCGCCTTAAGTTACGCTCGGGGCTTGGGTAGATGAACTCTACTCCATTCTATGGGCATTACGCACTACAACCAGTCGAGCTATGGGCGAAACGCTTTTCCAACTAGTTTACGGTGCAGAAGCCATGTTGCCAATTGAAATGAAAATTGGTTTTGCTCGCGTGGATCATTTAGATACCATAAATCAAAGTGAAAACACGAAGATGAAATTATTTTTCTTGAAGAAAAAAACGATCAAGCTTTGATCTGATTAGCAACATATTTACAAGCTTTACATAAATATCATAGTAAAAGGGTGCGACCATGTACGCTAAACGTGGGAGACTTGGTTTTACGAAAAATCCAAAACCAGTCTGGTTGCAATAAATTCTCCCCACAGTGGGAAGTGCCCTTTACTGTGGTCGCTAAGCCGCGACCAGGATCTACTCGATTGACAATGGAATATGGAAGCATATTATCCAATGCCTGGAACATAGACCAGTTGCGTAAGTTCTATGTGTAAATCTTTATTTTTCTATTTTGAATTTCTTATCAGAACTTTATCACCCTATGCTATGATCCTATTTCAATCTTCAGCCTCATTTTCTACCGGGTTACACCCGGGGCTAGTCGCAATAAGTGCCTTACTATGAAGTATAAGTGGATTCGCTAGTCGAACTCATGGTCGCATCTAGTTAAGAACTTCTCTTTGTAAGCTGGTTCTTACCGCATAAGGGACTTACTAGCATGTTCTGATCATTGGAGTGGCTGTCAGTTAGCAAAAAGCTTATATCTTTGTTCTGAGTCAGTTATTTCTGATCTTATGGTCACATCTAGCTAAGACATCTCTTTTTAAGCCGATTCTTATCACATAAGAGACTTGCTAGAATGTCCTGACCATGTAAGCTGTGGTCTCCTTTTGGCCAAGAAACTATCCTGTGACCATTATACTACGTCTTCAGTATCACTGGTCGCAGGAGGGGGCTAGGGGAGTATAATCATAACATTCGGTCAATAAGGGGGCTAGGGGAATATAATCATAACATTCGGTCAATAAACTAAGTTTTTTCATTTGTTTCTTTGCTAACCGTGTGAATTTGCAAGGCATAAGAAACGAAAATTCCAATATAGAAAGATGTTTTTCTATTCCATTGATAAAATTTTTTACAATGAGAGGAATTATAGTTAAGAAAGGCCGAGGTCATGCAATAGCTTTTCTATCAAAGGCCTGACCTTGGCCATGATCACATCAAGTTGGCCTTGGTTTTTGAAGGTCGCATCTTCCGCCACTGGGTTCAGATCTACATTCGGACCATGGCGAAGTCGAAGTTTACAAAGCATGGCAAAGGCTATAGTTGCGACATCACTCCTCAGTGCCTTCTTATGCCTGCTTGTAATTTCAGGAATACTTGCAACCAAGATGTCAGCTTGAGCAGCGACCAATTTGCAGGACTCCTCAAGGGTAGAATTATCCTTCTTAAGATCAATAATATCCGCCTTAAGAGAGTACACGATCTCTCTCAACTTTGCGAGGGTATCTTTGTCTACAAGACCACAGCTCTTGATGATTTCTTCCAAGGCTCCCTTTTCTTTAAGGGAAAACTTTGCGGTCTCCTTGGTCTTCTCTGAGACTGTCTTGTAATGGCTGATGACTTTTTGAAGCTTATTGAGGTTGTTTCCTCGCTCGATAAACTTCTGCTCATAATGGTCCTTTTCCTGGATCAGCATATTGTTTTCCTCTCTTTGCCCTGAGCAGGGGAGAGAATGAATTCGGCCGAGTTCATAAAATTTATACAAGTTCACAAAAGTAATGTAAAATTCTGCCAAAATAAACTTACCATCAACTCTGGTTTGCAATTGATTGCAAATTAGTTGAAGGCGATTGGTTTTCCCTTGGAGAGAATCAACGATTGTGCTTTTCGTTCCAAGGTGGTCGCCTTCTCAACAACATCTTTTAACTTGGCTTCAATCACTAGGGATTCAACAAGTTTTTCGTTATTTATCCTTTGGGCTTCAGCCATCTTCTTCTCTAGAAGAGACCGCTCAATGGATGCCACCTCTTTAATGTTGCGTTCGTCGGCGACCTCTTCTAGTAAAGTAGAGTTCTCTCTGTGACAAAAGAATTACTATTCTAGTTCGTAAAGATTGAGATTAAAGCAAGTAACTTACTGCTTCAACTTGTCACACACATTTTGCGTGACCTTGAGTTGCTACATCAGCTTGCCAAGTATGGCCGTGCCACGAGGAGAACTTTGAAGAAAACACAAAGTGTCTGAAGAAGCTTCTCAGAAAAACATTCCAAGTTTTGGGGTAAATATTTACTTACCTCCAAAAATTCCTCAAGGTACCTCTCAAGGAGGTCCCTGAGTTTGACCACTTGGCTGGAAGTTGCCAAGTAATCTCGCGCCTGCCCCATTTTTCCTAGACATTGAGATTGAAAACTTAAATCAAGGGCAAGGTGGCAGGTATTGACGGATTGTGCCGTCGTCTCCTGTGCATTCTCTACTCCTTGTTCTTCGAGACGGGAGGGAGACACAATGTCTTCGACCAGAGGGGGAGCAGATGTGTCAGCCTATTCGTTTATCCCCATGGTCGTGGTCGTATCAGCGATGTCAACATTACCACCATCGACGGGTTCATTAGATTGAAGATCTTGAACCACCTTGTCGATAATGGTCACATGATCGTTCTCAATCACCTGCGTCTGAACAGCTTTTGCAGTCGCAGTGACTTCCTCCATAGATGCTAGATCTGCAGTAATTTCACCAATGGTAGGCAACTCTGCTATGGTAGTCTCCTCCTCTACTACAGTTGGTTCAGTTTCTTGCATTTGGAACAGGTGTAGTAGTGGTAGAAGAAGTCATGCATGTCCAATTCATAATTGGATAAAGCTATGCCTAACTAAAAAGACATAGCTAGAGATGAAATTTACTTGATGGTAAGGCCCAGAGGATTGCGGGAGCTCGATGATCCGCCTCTGGGAGATAAAAGCGAAGATAGCACCATTGGTGAGGAGTCATCAGGTACTATGGATCTCTTCCTCAAAACAAATAAGGAAGGTTCCGTATCCTCCTCCACGTCGCTCCCTTCTCCCTGTACGACCATGAGATAGTTCCTAGTCGTATATGGAAAAATTTGAGAGGTGGAGGCTCTTACCGAAACAACCCTTGTGGTTGATGAAGCAGTTGTTAACTTTCCCACAGCAGGGATGGGCCACTTGTGGTCGCCTTTACCCTCGTGGTCGCATGAGCGCTTGTGGCCGCAAAGGTTGGTGAAGAAGCCTGTGACCGCAATGGCTGTGAACTCGCAGCTTAATCGGAAAAGAGATGAGCAGTTTGTATAGCCCTAGATTTGGCCGAGCCTTTGGTCGCAGAGGGGTCCTTCTTCAGTTTTTTTGATGAAGGACCACTGGGGGATCCAACATCTTGCTCAACTCGCCTTTTCTGGCCCACCTGGCGCTCGAACAGTTGTCCAAAATGAATTACTTTGGTAAACTCCTTTTCTAAATAAGGCATGTGCAGATTTTCCAAATAGAGAAATACCTTTTGACGTGCCTGCACAAAGTCATCAGTGTTGCTGACCATGCTCTCTAGTCTCGGCGCATTGATATCGCCTTCTGCAACCACACTGAAGGTCTTCAGGAGAGAGTTTGTTCTCCTGTCGACCTCAGAAGTGGACAGAACTGTCAAGAAAAGGATAGTCAATTATTTTCCAAATGCTTTAGTTTAGGTAAATAAAAATGAACTGAAAAGAATATACCAATTTGAGCAGCTGAGTCATTACCAGGGCGATGATCCCTGGAACGGTCATCTGCAGTCCTAAGCTCCTAGGCAGGATGTACCCTCTTCCTTAGAGGGCTGATCTGGTTTTTCACAAAATCCTGGATCACATCGTGGGCGGTCAAGCCCTCATCCACCAGGTGATGGATCACCTGGGCCTGCCTCTTCTTCTCGTCGTCGAGTGGAGGAGCAGAATCACGCTCTCCGCTTTTCTCTGGTCGACAGTTCTCGAACTAGAGATGACTCTCTTTAGGAGCTGAGCTGTAAAACCACCGCTGGGTCCATCCATGGATGGAGTCACGGAGGGGGAAGTACAGGTGGTCTTTCTTATCCCGCAACCAGAAGTAGACACACCCTGAAGCATTGGAGCTTTTCGACCACGCCAAAAAGTAAAACTGGCCGAAAAGGGGAATGCTGGGCAAAACCCCAATATACACCTCACACAAGTGCTGAAAGACGGCGAGGATCAAGATAGAATTGGGGTGAAGGTTCATCAATTCTAAATCATAATGGGCAAGAATTCCCAAGAGGAATTCGCTCTTCGGGAGATGAACCCGCGGCGCAAGAAATCCTCAAAAATTACCAGCTCGCCTAGGTGGATGGCTGGAGTTTCTTCTTCTTGGGCGGGGTGCCATGGGATCAGAGACCTAGAGGGGATATATCCTTTCCTTTCCAAGGCCAGATAGTCCTCAACCCAGTTGAGAAGGGAACGGGTCCAAGATGCCATTTGGATGAAGAAAGTGAAGAACAATAAGAAAGCTTGAGTTTTGGAAGTTGGACTTAGGCAAATTTTGAAGAAAAAAGTTTCTGAAGGCTAAGTATATAAAGCCTCAGAAGCAACGCTTCGTATTCCCGTTAGTGGATCACGATGAGTAGACTTGAAGTTTTTTCATTTAATGCCCATCTGACACATGCACCGAGAAGTCTTTTCGGACTCTCATTAGAATTCGAAATGACAAAGTGTCTCTTTGGAATTGGAAACAATGTTTTTAAAGGACCTTGCCGTTTCAAATTCGGGGACTAGCTGACAAGGATTTTTATCAAGTCCTTCATTTATACCTCTCCATGATCACAGGAGACCACAGAGGGAGATTCGAGTCCTTTATCTATGCTTTCCCGAGGTCGCAGGAGACCATGGGAAGAGAACCAACTTGTGTTGAATCTTGAGCCCTAATTAGGGTTTTGGTGATTAATGACAACCTAAATATGAGACTAACGTTGTGCATTGAGTGTATGTGTTGTAGTCTCAAGGTGTATTTCAAGATGAAAGCAGGCAAGAGAGTATGGAGGTTAATGTCGATCTGAGGCATCTTGAGCGAGGTCAAGCATAGCGAGGTTGAGCTTTGCGAGGACAAACTTCGAGTGATCGAGCTTCACGAGGCCGAGCTTCACCGAAGGTAAAATCCAAGATTAAGGATTGCTTTCTTAGGATTTTACCGGTCTCGGTGTTTGGAGATAGAATAGGTTGATAGGATTCTTTTTGCTAGTTTGACCATATTATTAATAGGGGTCAAAAACTAGTAGTTTGAATCTATCTAGTGTGGAAGCTCAAATGCATTCATATCATCTTGCACTAGTGTTTTATTGCCTCTTGCATTGCTAGAAAGTCTAAGTGTGGTTTGTGTTGCATTAAAGAAAATGTTTTTGAAAACTGCACTTAGTCGTGATCGCCAGCTATTTCAATTGGTTTATCTTCTACAGCTGGTCGTGATCGTATTTGCACATTCTGATCGTACCTTGTTTGGTATGTGGTCTTGGTCGTGTTGCCTGTTTGGCTGTATCTTTGTTTAGGGTTTGGTCGTGGTCGTAGGAGTTGAAGCTGGTCGTATCAGCTTTCAGCTCGCTTGCGTACGTTTGACCAAATCCACCTGATCATCTGTTTTCGACCGGATGTTCGACCTGTGTGGTCGTGGTCATTACTGAGTGTCAGCTGGCATATCCGCGAGAAAACAACGAATCTATATGTGCAAATAACAAAAATTGAGTTTTGAGTAAATTTGGTGAAGTCCTATTTTTGGTTTGCACAGATCGGACAGTGTCCGGGCATGGCCGGACAGTGTCCGGCATATACAAAGCTCAACGGGCATGGCCGGACAGTGTCCGGCATATACAAAGCACAAGTGGCTGTTGCAAAACAAAAACAGAGACAAATACTCTTGTCCGGTGCTTCTGTCCGGGGTAGGCTAGACATTGTCCAATATGGCCGGACAATGTTCGGCCTGTATAGATCTTGTGAGGTTTGTTTTTAAATAAGCCACAGACGTTTGTATCCGTCCGTAGGGTATTTTTCCGGGACGGGTCGGACTTTGTTCTGTAGGGCCGGACATTGTCCGGCAGAACAAATTGTGTTTGCCTCATGTTCTATATGCAAACAGAGACAGATATATATGTCTGGGGACTTTTGTCTGGGACGGGCCGGATATTGTCCGGCCTTTACAAAAAGTCCCCAAACGGTCACTGACACGGTTGCAACAGTCGCATTTTGGTGTACTGGTCGGACAGTGTCCAGCATGGCCAGACAATGTCCGGCCTGTACAAAAATGTGTTAGCAGGTTGCAAACGGCTAGTTTCTTTGAGGGGCTATATATATCTCATGTTTGCTTTCATTTGAGGCTGCTCAAGAAGTTGAATACACTGTGAAAAAGCTAGCCAAGTCTTTGCATTTGAGGTATTGCATCTAGAGGCTAAATTTGAGCCCAAATCTTGAGTTGATTTGAGAGAGAAGCATTTGGGTGAAGTAAAGAGTGTTTAGTGCACTTCAATCACCATTTGCATGCTAGTGCTAGAGTGTTGAGCATTCATTTGCATCTTTGAGCTTCTAGCACGTGATTCGTTCAAGCGAAAGTGCATCCGACTTGTTACTCTTGGCGATTGCCTTCGCCTAGATGGTGTCGGAGGAGAGTCGCGATCTCTCTGGGTGAAGTTTGTTGGAGAGGCCGACAAACAACGTGTGAAAGGTGTGGTGCTCGCCTATCCGGTGTGGGGATGGAGCAGCCCGAGTGAAATATCCTTCGTGGGTATAGAAGCGAGGCTCACGCGTGAGCACTTCAACGAGGAGTAGGGGAGACCGGGCAAGTCTCTGAGACCTCGGTAAAAATCATTGTGTCAATTGTCTCTCTTTTGTATAATTCGTATTCATATTGACACAATTGCTTGATTTACTATCGTTGCATGTTATATTGAATATTTCATATGGTTGAATGCAACTAGATGTTTGATTGTTAAACCTTTGCAACCCTAGGTTATTTGAAACATCTTTTAAAATTGTTTAGTTGGAAAGAAATTTTAAAAGCCTCCTATTCACCCCCCTCTAGTCGGCATCCTTGATCCTACAAATTGTTTATGCCTTCCTGAGGTTGCAAGAGACCATGGGAAGAGAGCCAACTTTTTTATGCCTTTCCATGGTTGCAGGAGATCATGGGAAGAGAGATCAAGGAATAAGTCCAAGATATTCTGGACATAACCCAATCTATTTAACTAAATAGATTTGCTTATGGTGGCTACAGACTTCCATGGTCACAATCACACACAATTATACTACCCGCGATCACTATGATTGTGGAGATTCCTGCCCGCAGTTTATATGGTCATTGAGATATCAAAATTCTCAATCCGTAGTCGCAGTATATGCGCGACCTCGGAACAAAAGAAAACTTAACACTGGAAATACCTCTAAGTCAAAGGATATTTGGTCGAGAATTGCCGACCATAAGCTAAGAGTTGCACGGTTGTCTTATAACCGCACCTTAGTCAATACTCCCAGTGTAATACTCCACTTATTGATAAAATAAGGATAATTATGCCGTGTGGTTATCCTTAAATCGTTAATAAGATGTGAATGGATGTGCGATTATCTATAAATTGCACATTCTAACCGGCAAATAGAAAGTGATTACAACCGAAGTGCAGTTATCGCCGAAGCATCTCTTTGATCAAGCAATTGGTGTCTCTTCATCAACTATAAAAGGGAAACCCGATGAACAAAGAGGGAGGATCCAAAACAAGGAACTAGTGAGCATCAGAAAAAGATGTGCCTTTTGATTTTGATGAAAAATGTCTTGATGCCTTTAATCAACTAAAACATGCATTAACTGTTGCTCCCATTATACAATCTCCAAATTGGAATGAACCCTTTAAATTGATGTGTGATGCTAGTGATTATGCAATTACGCTGTTCTAGGGCAAAGAACAAATAAGGTTTTACATGCTATATACTATGTAAGAAAAATTTTGGATGATGCTCAAAGTAATTACACTACGACTGAAAAAGAATTGCTCGCTGTAGTATATGCCCTAGATAAATTTTGTCCATATTTGATTGGTTCAAAAGTTATTGTGCATACTGATCATGCTACTCTTAAGTATCTTTTGACCAAGACAGAAAGCAAGCCACAACTTGCACGATGGATCCTACTACTGCAGGAATTTGATTTGGAGATCAAAGATAAGAAAGGTGCTGAGAACGTTGTAGCCGATCATCTTTCATGACTCTTCACCAACACCACCGACGTTCACATCAATGATGCTTTACTTGACGTGCACCTTAATTGATTCAACAAGAACCATGGTATGTTGATTATGCAAATTATTTATTTAACCATGAATTTTCTCCAAGGTTGATGAGTAGAAAATGAAAGTGCTTCCTCCATGACATCCGACGCTACTACTGGGACGATCTGAACCTTTTCAAAAAAGGAGTTGACAACATCTTTTGACGATGCGTGCCCGACCACGAGACTCAAACACTACTATAGAAATGCAGTCTACTAACCCTATCTTCTAACAGTTTTACAGAATCTGGAACAAAACCGTTAGTGTACATGGTGCGCAGTGGAGAAGGGCATTTGTACTTATGGTTGGGTTGTGAGAAACTGTTAGTAAAAATCACATGATTTTTTCTAATGGTTATGAATATATTAGCCGTTAGAAGAAATATACTTATACTAACGGTTGTGTTTTTATAACTGTTAGAATAGATTTTATTATATTCTAACAGTTCTTAATGTATTAACCATTAGAAGAAATGTACTTATAGTAACAGTTCTTATTTGGGAACTGTTAGAATAGATTTTGTTTTATTCTAACAGATAGATATACATAACCATTAGAAAAATTGTGCTATATTCTAATTGTTCTAGTGATGCAACCGTTAGTAAATGTTTAACTATAAGTCCATCCCACTCGACCATTGCTAGCTGTTTCGTTCTGTTCCACGCTCTCTCTCTGTTTCCTTCGGTTCCACGCTACAAGCTAGCGTGATTAGGGCAATTAAGATGAAAAGGAAGTTCGATCCCTCTCTCTAATGTAAGCTTCTCATCACCTCTATCTGTCTCTGTCTCTCTACTTTGCAAGCTAGCTGTAGCTCCAAGCTTGGAAGCTAGCTAGCTGGCTCTTACAATGCATCATGATTTATGAGCTCACTAGCTTGCATTATGTACTTAGGTTAGTGTTTCATCAAGTTAGGGTTTGTCATATATCAGTTGTAATTAGTTGTACAATATATAAAGCATAATTGACCAAGTTTCATGCATGCCTAACAAATCATTATTTTTTGCAATTGTCAATTTTGTGAATTGTAGATGGACCGGGAATATTGGATGTATGGAATAAAATGTACTACCCTTGAGTATTTGGAGGGTGTGAATGTGTTTATTAAATTTGCTTAGCAAGAAAAGGCGAAGAAGGGAGAAAAAGATATGCATTGTCCTTGTAAAGATTGTATAAACTTAAAGAGGTTTAGCAACTCTGATCAGATTAAGAGCCATTTAATTTGTCGTGGTTTTAACGCACGATATACCCGTTGGATATGGCACGGTGAAGATCTTGAGGAAACAAGCACCACTACCAATCAGCAGGCATGCCCTAGTGTGGATTGCAGTAATGATGATCATCAGAATTTTGATAATGTCCATTCCGATGTGCATGCAGATGACGACAATCTAGATGAGATGTTACGTGATGTAGAAGAAGATTACAGTGAAAATGACTTTGGTAAATTTGAGAAATTGATTGTTGATTATGAGAAGCCTCTGTTCCCTGGATGTGCAAAATTTACAAAGCTGTCTTCTATGCTGAGATTATATAACTTGAAGGCAAGCAATAATTGGAGCGATAAGAGTTTCACGACACTATTAGATCTTCTAGCGGACATGCTTCCAGAGGGAAATGAGTTGTCAAGATCAGTTTATCAAGCCAAAAAATTGTTGTGACCATTGGGAATGGAAATCGAAAGAATACACGCTTGCCCGAACGATTGTGTGTTGTACCGTAACGAGTATGAGGATTTGCATGTTTGTCCAAGATGCGGTGCATCGCGGTACAAGCGTATGGACTGAATTGACAGTGAATGTGACGAGGTAAAGAAAGGAACTCCGGCCAAAACTGTGTGGTACTTGCCTGTGATCTCTAGATTGAAACGGCTATTTGCAAATCCGAAAGATGCGAAGTACTTGCGTTGGCTTGCTAAAGGCCAGAAACAAGATGGAAAACTGAGGCACCCAACTGATTCTATTCAATGGAGAAACATTAGCAAAACATTTGATGAGTTTGGCGGTGAAGTTAGGAACATCAGGTTTGGGCTGAGTACAGATGGTATGAATCCACACAGAAATATGAGTAGTCAGCATAGCACTTGGTCGGTTCTTTTATGCATCTACGATCTTCCTCTTTGGTTGTGTATGAAGCACAAGTACATCATGATGTCGTTATTAATCTCAGGACCCAGACAACCCGAAAATGATATTGATGTGTTTCTAGCGCCTTTAATCAAGGACTTACAGAAATTGTGGGGCGAAGGGGTGCAGGTGTGGGATGTATATAAGCAAGAGAATTTTTTTGAGAGGAAACAGTAGGAAAACCTATTGTAAAAGATATATTATCCAGAGGATAATACAAAAGTCACCAAAAAGCCAAACAACTAAAAAGAAAATTATAAAAGATCAACCCATCTGGATAAACTAGTTTTAGCATTAAGATTAATACGATGAATAATGAGAAAAATGTCAGAGATGAAAAGCTTTAACCAGTCCTCCCTTGAACCTAACGAGCTCTAAAAAATAGCTTTGTTTCTAAATTTCCATAAGGACCAAATGACTGAAATAATTACTTCCCAATAGAAATCTTTGATGACAGGAAAGTATTTCTGTCCTTCTAATATCATATCCCAGATGTTATCTTCAAGAGTCCAAAAGATGCCAATACGCCTCCAACAAGCAATAGCAAAAGGGAAAAGAAAGAAGAGATGTAGCTGAGATTCCAACGCATTTTCCAAATAGCAAACACACTCCTGATCGGTTAAGATGAAATGTTTCTTCATCAGCAAGTCTTTAGTATGCAATCTTCTATGCAAAAAAATCCAAAAAAAGATTTTTTGCTTGAGAAGGCAACTATTCTTCCAACACATGGAAAAAATGGGATGAAAAATCCCTTGACCCGATAAAGAAAGATAAACCTTATTTGTCAGATATCTCCCTTGATTAGATCCAAAGAAAGTCCAAACATCAACATTATGACCTGATTGCCGAAGGACATGATGAAGGCTTCACAAAAGCAAGAACTGTTGATGTGCCGTAGGAGACAAAGGGAGAGAAAAAAGCTCTTCCAACTCAACCAAGTTAACAAAGCTACTGATTGAAATCTCCTGATTAGCAAAAGAATATAACTCCGCCCATACATGAGAAAGCACATTAGAATGCCATAAGTCAGTCCAAAGACCACATGTGGAACCAACACCAAGGGAGCGATGAAAAAGACCTTGGAATAGCAAAAGATTAAGAAGCATATCTTTCCACCAAAAAAGAACCAATAGCAGAGGCCCACTGTGGTTATTTATGCGGGTAGTAAACTTCCCAAAATCAGATTGCACCAAGGAATGTCTTTTTTTGTTAAAGAACTTAAAAAGGAATTTCATCAAAAGAGCTAAATTTTGCATTCTAAGGTTCAAAACTCCTAATCCTCCATTTCTTTTAGGTCTACAAATTTGTGACCATGCAACTAAACAATTTCCTCCCAAACAAGAATTATTTCCCTTCCGAAGGAAAGCTCTTCTAATTCTATCAATCCTAGCAATTGATTTCTCCGGAATGTTAAGAGTGCTCATAAAGAACATAGTCAAGGAATATAAAATTGAATTAAGCAAAGTTAACCTTCCTCCTCTTGAAAGAAATGAGAGATGCCAGCCCATCAATCTCCGCTCAATCTTATTAACCAAACCTTCAAACTCAGCACCCTTTGGCCTGGAGGTACCAAGAGGCAAACCTAAATAGGTAAAAGGAAAAGATCCAACTTTGCAACGAAGAATCCTAGCCAAATTGACTAATTTATCCTGGTCACAGCAAACGGGAACTAAGAAGGATTTATCAAAATTAACCTTCAACGCTGTAGACTTAGTAAAAGTTTGAAGAGAAGCTTTAACCAAGAAAATGTCTTTAGTAGAGGCTCTGAGAATAATTAAAGTATCATCAGCATATTGAATAATAGGAAATCCTTGAGAGTGAAGATTAGCGATAGATAAATCCAAAATCCCTTTACTGTTGGCTTTATTCAAAATACTCTGAAGAAGATCAGCCACCAAGACAAAAAGAAGAGGAGACAGAGGATCACCTTGCCTAACTCCTCTTGCACAATTGAAAATTTTCCCAGGGACATTGTTAAGAAGGATATTAGAAGATCCCGAATGCAGGATAGAAGAGATCCAACTTAACCATATATTACCAAAGCCTCTTGCTTTCATAACCGCCAAAATAGCTTTATGTTCAATGGTGTCAAAAGCTTTTTCAAAATCCAGCTTGAGCAGCACAGTTGGAGATTTTTTAACTTTGCAGATGTGCAAATATTCAAACGTCCAGGCTAGACAATCTTGAATGGTTCTTCCCCAAATAAACCCACATTGATTTTTATGAATAGTGTTCAAAATAACACTCTAAAGTCTAGAAGCCAAAATTTTAGTAATCAATTTGACGACACTATTAACCAACGGAATAGGTCGAAAATCTTTAACTAGCTGAGCCTCTTCTTTTTTAGGTAAAAGAATAATCCAAGAAGAATTAAGTCTTCTAAGATCCACTGCATTTTCATAAAAATTCTGAAAGAGTTTATAAAAATCTCGCTTAATAATTTCCCAGCAAACTTTATAAAATTGACCATTAAAACCATCTGGCCCAGGACTCTTGTCTTTCGTAAGCTGAGAAACACAATTATCAATCTCATCATGAGAGAAAGGAGCTTCTAAAGGCGTAAAGTCACCTTTAAAATCCAAAAGAAGCTTCTCCAGATTAAAATCAATGGAAGTGAAGTCAGATAACCCAAGCTTATCTTTGAAAGAAGACCATAAGTAATCAGCCATATCAAGGTGAGAATTAATAGAAATACCAGAATCAGTCTTCAAGGAAGAAATAAAGTTATTTCTGAAATTTTTTGAAGCAACTGCATGAAAAAATTTGGTATTCTCATCACCCATTTTAGCCCATCTGAATTTACCTCTTTGTGTCCAGTACTCCTTATCAACTTTCAAGAGATGCTTCATGTGAGATTTTAAAATACTCTTGAATTTAAATTCCAAGATACTTAAAGTCCTTATTTGCTCCTCCAACCCATCTAAAAGAGCAATCATCAAATTGGAGTTATCAATCCAGACTTTGAACTGAAAAGATTTCTTACTCCATGACCTCAAAGCCTTCCGAAGAAACTTGAATTTAAAAACAATTGATTTAGCAATATTATCTTCACCATGGACCGAGTTCCAGGCCGAAGAGACAGCTTCTTTAAAGCCCACCCAGTTAATCCAATGATTCTCAAATCTGAAAATATGTCCCGAAGGAATCAAAGACTTGACATTCAACACACACGGCTCATGATCCGACGTAGTTTTGCTTAAAATAGAGACAGAAGAATTTGGAATGCCTCAATCCAGGCCCCATTAGCAAAAAACCAATCCAGCTTTTCCAATAAAGGATTAGCTGGCATGTTCGACCAAGTAAATCTCCTTCCTTTGAAAGGAATCTCTTCCAATTGCAGATGATTAATAACAGAGTTAAACGCATCCATTTCTTGAAAATTAATACGACCTCTACTCCTGTCAGAAGCTGATCTAACCAAATTAAAATCCCCCATGATCAACCAATTGAAATGAGCCGGCATTACAATATTCCTGAACCAACTAATAAATTCCAATTTACCCCGAGGGGAGCTAGGAGCATAGATGTTCGTAATCACCCAAGTTAAACCGGATAGCTTATGAAATAGTTCTACAGTCAAAGAGAACTTATTTTTAAACACCCCTTTCCTTGAAAAAATTTTGAATTCCAAATTGTTAGGAGACCATCAGAAGCCCCCACAGAGGGAAGGACCACTGAAGGTTTGAAGTCTTGAAATTTTGCTGCTAATCTTAGACTCCTCCTAAGTGAAGCTGAAGAAATAGGGGCAACATGCTTCTTCAAGGAAGCTTTAGAACACTTCAAATGCTTAACAAAAGGTTTTGGCCTCTTCACCACCAACCTCCAGGAGTAACCACGAATCGTCACTCTAGAAGCCTCCTGATTAAAGAGAGTCCAAGAGACCCTCAACCAGAGAAGAGAACTTAAAATCCACTGATTGAAAGTCCAAAAGGATAAGGAAGCACACGTAAACCACCAACTCACAGAAGGTGAAAAAGAAGGCAAAATAGACTTAACACCCACTTGGTAGAGCACACCACAGACGGAAGAATCAGAGGAATCCGAGAAAGACAAAGAGCCAATGGATTCCTGCATTTCAACATCCTCTTGCTGCCAATTAACATCCTCTTGAAAAGGAGGCACTAAGGCATCCCAATGAGGGTCTCCAACCTCTCCATGCAGGTCCTGAACTTGGTCATCCTCTTCCTCATCAACCTCTTCATTAACATCCTCATTCTGATCCTCATCGTCCTCATGATGCGCATTGACATTAAGACCATATGGAAGAAAATCATCTGGATCATCTTTGTCGCCATTCAAAGCTTCAGTGATGAACAAAGCAAATGACAACCTGAACAGTCCAACTTTTTCCCAAGTTCTCATCTGGCTCAGTAATCACCAAGAAATGGGGAATGTCAACCAAATCAGTAACAAGACATTTAATCATAACAGGAGACCGATTCCCATCCAATTGAAAACCTCTATCCCATTCCTTCAGATGACCAAAAGTTGAAACAACTTTAGCCAGATTATGCACCGACCAGAAATCCAAAGGAAAATTGAGAAGCATGAGCCAAGCAAACTGATTAAAACTTTTCTTCCTCTGATTAGGGCCCTCGTCATGTTTGGAAAGGAAAAGAAGAAAGTCTTCAGAAACATGCAGACCTTCGTCCATCATACTGTCTCTCTCAAGAGCAGAAGAAAAACGTACCATGGCAGATGCTGGCCCCAAAGCAGACGGAGAGACTTGAATGTGCATTCCTCTCTCATTATGAAAATAATTGGCGACAACTTGCCGAGGATGATCAGCAGTAGGGGCAAGAGCTACCACCGCTACAGCTTCATTGGATTCCACCCTAGAGGCAATGCACCTAGTTCTAAGAGGTCTATCATGAACAACCACGTCTTCTAAGCCATTTCTAAGGAAAGGGACGGGATCAACCCAAAAGTTTGCCATAGCAGGAGAGGAAGAAAAACCAGAGCAGCCAGAGAAAAAACAGCAGAAGAAACTTCTCTCTGAGAACAAAGGAGGGGAATCTTAGATGACGAAGTCCCACTACAGCCATTTAATTTATTAAAAAAATCAGAGAAGCCATTAGTGACAATCAAATCAGTCCTCTCCGTTAATCCAAAAGAAAACTCATTAGGCAAACCAATAACCCGTTTTGAAGCAAGAATACCAACCGATTGCCTAGACAACTGGGCCTTGAGAAAGGCACCCTTTGGAACAAAAAAGTGATTAGACTTCTTTCGCTTAAAACAGAATTTACGAAGGTGCCCATAATTGAAACACCCAGAACATCTCACAGTAGAAGTACAATTCCTCTTAAAATGTCCAGGAGTCAGGCACTTGAAACAAACCAATTCAGACTGCTGAGACACAAAAGAATTACTGGGATGACGACCAGCCGGTCTAGAATCTAAAGAAGATTTGTTCAAAAATGCACCACCTTTGAAAAACTCCTTAACTCTGCCAATGGACTGAGAATTGCTTCTAAAAGCCACATGAGATTTCCTATTAACAATAGTCCATTCTCTACTTTGTTCCAACGACCACTTGGCAAATTCCAATCTCCAGTTAGGGCCACCATCCCTCCAAAGAAAGAAAGACAGAGAGAACTGCTCATGAACAATACTCTTTGAGTTAAGAATTTTGAAACCCACTTTTTTATTAGCCACTGAGAAGCGAAAACCAAAATCACAGAATTGAGAAACGTTGAACAATTCAGCCAGGCTTCCAAAATACGCTGCTAAGATCTCTCCAACCACCTTCTCAGAAGGTCTGAAAGTAGAACGACTAATAAAGAGAGAAAGAAAGAATTCCTTAGCATCTCTAGAAACGTCAAAAGTAACCCCAGAATGAAGAGAAGCCTAGACATGCTCCTCGAAAGCTAAACCAGCACTCCAATCCAACATGAATGGATCAAACATGATAGGCAGGAAATCTAACTAGAGAATCAACAAAAAACGAAAATGAAACAGATCCTGAACCAGACTGAAATTAAACCAAGCCCTAGAAAACCAAAAGAATAGGAGGAGAAGAACACCAAGAACGAAGAAGTGAAGACCAGACAATCCTCACAGAAAAGAACCATCAGCGAACCCATCACCTCCAAGATCGCCTCCAGGATCACCTCCAAAATCCCTCCATTCCTTCTTCAATTGTTTTCCAAGACGTATTTTCTCCTGTTTGGACAATTGATCCATAAGCAAGAGAATTTCAACTTGTGGGTATGATATTTTGCACCATAAATGATTTCTCGGCCTACAAAAATTTGTCGGGCTATAGTACGAAGGGAGGCAAGGCTTGCCCTATTTTCCTAGATGAAACTGAGAGCATGTGGTTATAGAACTGCAAAAAAATAGTGTACATGGGTCACCGCAGGTTTCTTCCGATGCAGCACGCCTACCGTAAGAAGAGGAAATCATTTAAAGGGAAGCCCGAGAAAGGATCAGCCCCAGTGTTTCTGACTGGTAAGGAGCTTTACTTGTGCGTGAAGAACATCAAAGTTGAGTTCGGTAAATGTTCTAAACCTCGAGAAAAAAGTTTGGAAGAAGAGATCGATTCTTTGGGATCTACCATACTGGGAGCACTTACAAGTTCGACATTGCATTGATGTTATGCATGTAGAGAAAAATGTTTGTGACAGTTTGGTTGGTTTGTTGTTGAACATTTCGGGAAAGACTGAGCTTGCACCGTTGGAGAGGGGAAAGCGTACATACCTCCCCTCGGCCTGCTATATTACTTTGCCAAAAAGCGAAAAAACAGAACTTTATCAGTGCATGTATGGTGTTAAAGTTCCATGTGGGTATTCTGCGAACTTGAAAAAACTTGTGTCTATGAAGGACTTGAAACTGGTTGGTATGAAGTCCCATGATTGTCATGTGCTGATGTCACAAATGCTTCCCATTACTATCAGAGGTATTCTCCCAGTTAAGGTTAGAGAGGCAATCACAAAGCTATGTTATTTCTTCAACGCAATATCTTGCAAGGTAAGTGTACTCCTACTAAGTTAATTAGCTCCATTCATGGAAATTAATTACCAGATTTTTCTGAAATGAATATTTGCCGCAACTGTGTCCTTGGAGGTAATTGATCCGGATGGACTGGACGATTTGCAACGTGATGTGATTACAACTCTTTGTCAACTCGAGATGTATTTCCCTCCATCTTTTTTTGATGTTATGGCCCATCTAATTGTTCACCTTATCAGAGAAACTAAGTTTTGTGGACCCGTGTTCCTGCGCTATATGTATCCATTTGAGAGATTTATGGGTATCTTGAAGGGATACGTAAGGAATCGTCATCGGTCTGAGGGTAGTGTCATGGAAAGTTTCAAGTTGCTGAGTTGAGGAAGAGATGGTTGAATAAAAAGAATTCCTTTTTTGAAGTTCAATTTCTATGCTGCCGAGGAGGTGATTGAATTTTACACCAATTATATGGCCGGGGTTAACCCAATTGGTGTTCCTAAGTCCCGACACGAGGGTAGGCTTCAGGGTATCAGAATGATTGGATTCAAAGCAGTCATCCCCGCCAGTGACCTGTATGCAAAAGCACATTTTTGGGTCTTACAACACATGACGGAGGTGGAGCCATACATACATGAGCACAAAGCAATGTTACGGAAACAGAATCCTTCGAACCCAGAGATTTGGCTCACCAGAGAACATAATAGAAAATTTGCTGGGTGGATAAAAAATAGAGTCCTGCGAGCTATCGAGGGCTCTATAAGTGAAATTGTTACATGGTTGGCTAGAGGCCCAAGATTTACTATAGGGACTTGGCAGGGGTATGATATCAACGGGTATTCATTTTACACAAGAAGTCAGGACGAGAATAGTACTATGCAATGTAGTGGAGTCACACTATTTGCTATTTCAGAGAATACCAGGGCAGTAAGGGCACTGAATTCATATTATGGTGTTATTGAAGAAAATATGGGAGCTCGATTATGGATTATTTAAGATTCCTTTGTTTCGATGCCAATGGGTAGAAATCGCTCGAGGTGTTAAAGTTGACAATTACTGGTTTACTCTTGTCGATCTCAATAGAGTCACACACCAAGAGGATCCATCTATACTTGCTGAGCAAGCCACATAGGTATTCTACATTGTTGACCTAGCCAATCAAAAGTTGCACAATGTCCTTCACAGTAAGAGACGTATTGTTGGGGTCAAAGACGTTGTCGATGAAGAAGAGACAATCAGTTTGACGAAATACCTCCATTTTTAGAGGCCATTCAGTCTGTCCCTATCAAAGATATTAATGAAACAAGTTATCTGCAAGACAATCATGAAGAAGGATTGTGGGTCACAACCATTCTTGACTATTTTGTAATTGAAGGAAAAATCCCAGGGTAACCACAAATTCTAGCATGAAGGGTTTATGGGCATGGCATTGGAGAGAATGACTGTCGACGATTCGGACTCGGAGTCCTCAGCCGAACTTATGCATAATTTGTAATAGCGAGACCTTTCAAGATGACCCTCTGGGAAGGTATGTAGAAAAATGGAGAACAGGAGCACAGAGAGGTTTATACAGGTTCGGGCCCTCGATGGTGGGAGTAAAAGCCCTACGTCCTGTTAGGATTTCACTATATGTGATAAAGGTTTACAAACTAGCGGGAAGAAACCTTCATAAGCGTAGGTTTTTCCTACATAAGTGTACAAAAATAAGCTCTAGGAGACTTGCAAATATTATCTAATCTAAGCCGTAGACTTGGCTGTTTGAGTGGTTGAGATACGTTGTATCTCACTTGTATCAGAGGTCTTGATCTCCCAAATGGATGGATCCCCCCGTTTGTTGCATCTTGCCACTCCTTTATACTGGTCGAAAGGGTGCCATGTCGTAACTGCATCAGACAGTTGTTTAGATGGTTGGATGCGGTTTAAAGAACCGCTCTTAACTTCCACGTAGGTTAAACACGTGCTATTCGTGGATAACTGCACGTATTAACCTCCTGGCGGTTGGTCTTCT
Organism: Pharus latifolius; assembly: GCA_019359835.1. Classification (NCBI taxonomy): domain Eukaryota; kingdom Viridiplantae; phylum Streptophyta; class Magnoliopsida; order Poales; family Poaceae; genus Pharus; species Pharus latifolius. Next base: position 65,192,758 of record CM033326.1, on the reverse strand, counting down.
ACGTGGAGGAATCTTCGGGATACTTGAAATATTCCCGCTGTAGGGATAGCCGGACAGATGAACTCCAAGTACCCTGGTCAAAAAGTACTCTGACCGCGGGATGTTGGCTGACCGCGCGACATCCTTGATATTCTGTTCGCATATGGCATACGAACTCCTGACCGCGCGAAGCCTGCGGTCTGATCGCACAAAGCCTGTAACCTGATCACGCAAAGCCTGCGACCTCGGGCTGATGCTTCTCAAAATGACTTGAGTTCGCACCACCGGGCACATGTCTGGCTCGAATCTGTCTTGAACCAACAGTGCATTCATTTGAACTGACTCGGGTGTCAATCCTCGTCAGCTAGCCCCCAAATTTAAAGAAAATGAAGGGACGTGTTTACTTTAAATTTAAAGAAATGCATCGGATTATTAACCCGACTCTTCAAATCCTCCACTTAGTGGTGCACTAAGCAGGTCAGTTAGTTCCCCGAGACGGGCTCTGGGTATTGTGTGACAGGTAATAATGGCGCTGTTGAAATGTTTTTTAACCCGAGGTGAAAATGTAAATGCTTTTTAAGAACCCGAGGTGATTCAGAATGTGAACCGTCACCCTGATGGTTATAAATACCGGGTCTTTTGTTTTGTAAAGCTTCACAACTTTTCTTCTCACGGTTAAGTCCTTTTTGAAGTCACCTTCATTCTTCTCTTCATACACCTCCTGATGGCAGATCACAGCATCATCAAGATTGAAAGTGATGAAGAGGTAGCTTGCAAGCAAGAGCCTCAAATGCCTGAAGATCCACTCCTTCAAGGAAGAAACCCAAGGTTGACGAAGGATCTTCCATCAGAGCAAAGGTAGAAGATGAGCAATCATCTTTTCTTCCTTCAGCTTTCTTCCCTAGCACTCCTTGCTTTTGTTTGGGTGATCGATTTTCTGGTCAGCAAGCGGTGACTATTCGACCAGAAAATCCTCAACTTGTGTTGGGGAGGTCATCTTCTGGTGGGAAGGTTGTACTTCCACCATCTGGTGATCATCTGATTTTATCGGATGATCAACTTCCCAGGATGGCTACATCAACGTGTCATGAACAGGGACAGGTAATAATCCTTCTCTCCTTTTGCTTATAGTTATAGTTAGTACAACTAACTTTTGCAAATACAGGAGGTTGGAGGCCCCAGTGATCAACCTTCTGCTACTCCGTCTCTTCCTCCCGGACAGATTCTTCTAGAGGAGAAGAATGCCCTGGAGAAGAAGACCGAAGAGATGTCTTCGGCGATTCTGCATCTAGCAGACTGTTTTGAACGATCCCGTGAAGAGGCGCACTAGTTCCGTCGAGAGAGGGACCACGCTCAGCAACAGCGAGAACTCTCTGATTTAATTAGGAACAGTAGTATACCTCTTGTTAGGGATGATGTAGATAGGCTTAGGTTAGTCGCAAGTTCTCTAGGGGTTGTCAGTGTAGATCCTACTGACAACAACATGTCCCTAGGAGAACTCTGTAAACTTCTTTCGGATCAGGTCGACGCTCTGGTCGCCGGTATCCCTTTTGCATGTAAAGAATGCAAGAAATAAAATTTTCTTTCTTCATACAAATATTCTTCACATCTTCTGTATGAATATATGGCCATGAGTAATGCTTTTGCGACCATTCATACACAGGAAAATTTCAGTTCTGCGATCAGAATCACACTTTTATAAAAGTACGACGACCGGCTCTGATACCGCGATCAGACTTAAAGCCGCGGTTAGAACTGAAATATACTGCGACCAGAATTGAGGCTCGATCAGACCGTCACTTCGATTAGAATCGGAGCTTAATCAAAAGCATGGTCTCGATCATACCGCAACCCGGTCAAAATACATCCATACGTCCAAAAATTGAGTCGTATGATTTTTTCATGAAAATGTCCAAAGCATATAAAGGAAAAACGTCCTCTGAAAAACACTGAAAACTTTTCAGGCCTTTTGCACTTTCAGTTTCTAAAACAAAGAAGTCTTTTTGTTTCAGATCCGATGCCTGAACACTTTATCGGGTCCGCCAGAGACAGTATCCATTATGGGAAATGAATGAATAAAATATTGGGTGGAACGTTTGAATGGAACGTTACTCACATTAATGCGTCTCCTCGGGTCTATAAAAGGAGCAGATGTCTTCCTGAAGAAGCCACTCAGCCAAAAACCCTCAACATCTCTGCCGTACAAAACCCTCACTCCTCTTTGCCTTCGTCTTCCCCAAAAGTCACCAACTTTTCCTTCAACTCTCCACCGAACAATGGCATCCTGGAGCCGATCCATCCACCATTCCGAGGAGAATTTGATGTTGTTGGAGAAGGAGGAGATCCTTCCTCCGTGGCTGCTAATCAACTAGCGGCCTGCGGAGAAGGATCAAGAAACCCCGACCGTCCTAGAGGGGGAGTTGGTGGTTTTCGAGGAGTACTTGCGCTGCGGGTTCCAATTCCCTGAGAGTCGGTTCCTGAAAGACATCCTCGAGCACTACGGGTTGGAGTTAATCAATCTCCACCCCAACGCGGTGTTGATATTGGCAGTATTTCAACACCTGTGCGAGGTGTTCGTCGGAGTGTATCCTAGCGTGGATCTCTTCCGGCAATTTTACTTCTCGGCGTGGTCGAAGAGCGCCAACGCCGCCGGATGCATTTACTTCCGGCTAAGGGATAAGAAGGAGTATCCCTTTCCACCCCTGCGAGATTCAGTGCACGGGTGGCATCAGAAGTGGTTTTATTGCACCCCGCCAAAAGAGAGCGGGTTGTGGTTTGAAAACTCGCGGCCGGAGAAGCCAAGCGAGTTGGACACTCTCCCGGCGATGAACGCGGAGTTCATGAAGCACGCCGAGGTGATTCTTCACTTAGTCGAAGAAGGATTGACAGCACGGGACGTCATCCGAGACTTTGTGAAGAACCGGGTGAGCCCCCTGGGCGAAAGGGCTCATCCGGCTTGGGAGATCAAGTCCATGGCAGACAGCACTCTGGATTATAATGAAGGTATTCATTTCTGACCCTGAACTCCCTTTGCTATTTCCGAAATGCATTGATTTGATTCATTTCTGGGAACAGTCCTGTCCTCTGCCGAAATTGAGAGGCGGACTAACTACCTTCTCCGGGCGTACAACGCCGAGGTAGAAGGCCCCAGGGGATCGCCTCGTCCCCAAAGCTTGATTCACGCCGGTGACGACCTTAAATAGGAGCGCCGAAAGGTACATTTCCCACTTGGCCTCTGTTTTGTAGGTCTCATGTATATCCAGCACTAATTCTATTGGAATAAGAATAGCTTCTAGGGAGGTTCGCCGAGGCGACACTTCCCAGCGAGAACGTTGGTTCCCTGGGGAAGCCAACGACGAAATACGTGAAGAAGGTCTCCTCGAGACCTAGGACGAGGAATCCTACCCCCAAGAAAGCAAGGCTAAATCTTGGGGAAGGGTCTTCACGAAGCGTTTCTCCTACAGCCAGAAAAACTGCGGTAAGATATCATGTCCCTCCAATCTTTCCAGGTGCGAACTGGAATTACTTCTTCGTTGTACAGGGAGAGGGGAGCGAGGAGGAAGATGATGAAGTCCCTCTAGTTCACCGGAGGAGGAAGATTGCGGGCTCTCCATCCGATGATGCTTCAACTCATTCCGCCGAAACAACGGCCGCTGCAGAGGCGGTCGTAGCAGACCCTGTGTGATGCGCACGGTGGCCCGATCTTCCGACAGGTAGAGGTAAGTCGATTGGTGGAGACTCGACGTTGATGATCCGGCTTCCGATCAGAACCGATCCGAACCCAGCAATCGGTACACCACGGCTCCGTTGGTTATCAACCATGCACAAACACGATTGACCTCACCAAGAAGGCTTATCCCTGCATGCGAATCGAGAACACAAGCAAGAACGAGAAAGAAGCAATCTGAAATATTGCAAATATAAATTGAATCTCACGAGTTGGGGTTCCACAAACCGATACACGGCGAAACTGTTCTTTGACAGATTAATCTAAGCAAAACCCAAACCAAACCCTAGCGGCGGCTACTGAATATAAGGGCTAAGGGACGTCCTAGAAACCCTAGACGTGTCCGTGATGGACTCCAACACGATACATGGGCCAACGGCCCAAATTGGTGACGCAGCACCCTGGGACAGATTCTGTCCGCCAACTTGCAACGCGAATTTCCGTCGACTCAGCAGTCCAATTGACCTGAAACCGGTGCCATTGGAAAGTTTATCTCCTTAGCTTTCGATACATATGTGGATCATTGAAATCGGAGTCCGTTTGTGGCCTGGGCAATGATTTTAGTGAACACTGCTCCTGGTGGCCGAGGTAGTCGACTCCGAGATGAATTGGGACTCCGACTCCGAGATGAATTGGGACTCCGACTTGACTTGGACGCCCTCCTGGCCTCCCTCCTGGCCCTTGCTGGTTCCCAAGGCCTTCATGATCCTCTCCAAAGTTCCTAAGTACAATATAATCAATAATATCATTAGGTAGCATACTATCCTCACAAGTATATACACGGGCACTTAGGAACGAGCTCACCTGTTGATTCAATTGCCGTGCTCGTGCTCTTGTGATGGGTCCTTGCATCACAACTGGAGGAGTCTCGGGCGTATGCATAGGAGTGATGTCCTCATCACTGTGGCCACGGAAAACCTTGTGGTCGCGGATGATCCCCTGGCTCCTGAAGCTTCAGAGCCAGTCGCCTCTACTTCCCTGGTTGAAGGGACGACTGTGGTAAGATTCTCTCACAATCTTATTTTCACCAATTCCCTCTGTGCGTTTGATGAGTGAATGCTTATGCAGGGAGAAGAGCTTCCCCCTGCGACTCCTGTGAGTCCCAGGGAGGAAAATCCTCCACCTCCGCAGACAGGAGTGGAGGTGGTTGCACAAGATCCTGTGGCGGTTGCACACGAGGTGCCGGCCCCAGAAATCCAGGAGCCATCGAGGCCTTCGGATGCGACCCCGCCAACAGGACCAATTGCTCAGGTAAAGATTCTTCTCATTCGTCTTCATCTTCCCCTAGAAATGTGCTAACCAAAGAACATACCCAGGGGGGAGATGCCTTGTTCTCCAAGAGGAGGATCAGGACAGACGGCAATTGTCCCCTTTCTCGAGGGGAGCCTCCCTTGAAATCTCAAAAGCTAATGGGATTTCAAATAAGGTAAGAATCTTTACCCTGATTGTATTTGAATGATGGTCATGAACTGTGATTGTTCGATTCTTCTTTCCTTTGTCAGGCGAAAAGAAACAACATCCAGCCCTTCAACCACTTCGGGGAGGGTTGAAGTCGCTGCTAGTGCCAGAGCCTCCAGTGAGGAGCGCTCCGTCCCCTCGGTCCAGGAAGTCGTCCGGGCCGTGGGAGGAGAAACAGGCGCAAGGACCCAGTCGCAACCGACGGCGACCGGAGGCAGTGCCCAGCAGGCACTCCCATCTTCCACCCCTGCTGTAGGCGCCCTCGGACCTTCAACGAGTCTTCCCGTTAGTCCGGGAGATGCCTCAATACAGGAGTTTATGAAGGTATGATGAACCTCTCTCTAGGTGCCTGAATTATACATAGGACACCTTTAACTCCCCTTTTTGCATCGCAGGAACTATCCCAGATGATGGCCCAATCGTGTGCTACGGTGGCAGGCATAGAGGCCATACAAAGAGAACGAGACAGCTTGCGCAGGTGAGGACCATTACTCCTCAACTTGTAAAAAATATCAATTGGTTATGACCACCCCTTCTGTTTTACTACAGAAAGGTGGCATTGTTGGACAAAGAAGTGGCCACAGTCAAGCTTCATTCCCTCTCAGTGGCTAGGAACCAAGGGATCGAAAACAACAAACTGCGGTCACAACTTGCTGGTAAGTCGATTCCTAATTAGGAAGACTTGTCCTCATAACCTGTGAGTAATATTTTTTCTCGTTGCAGCGCAAGCTGGTCAAATAAAGCAACTCAGCCAGGATACTAAACTCCTCCAGGATTCTATCCAAACCTCCGAAAAGGTGATTGGAAAGCTGAGCCGTTCAGTCTTCGAAAAACTGAAGACAGTGGTTCATCTTTTGAAGGCTGATGTGGTCGAAACCACAAGAGACAATCTCAGCCAAGATGACTGGTATGCGCTAGTCATGGCCCAAGCGGAGTCACTTCTCAAGTATCTCCCTGAGGATACACAACGACGAGCAGAGGAGATCAGAACCAGAGTTCGATCAGCCGCTTCTGCTGTCCTCAGCCGGGTTCGTCTTCACCATGGCCCAGATGCAGATATGAATCCATTGGTGGGACCGGTTGAGGTCGAGAGTGAAGAGCAACTAGAGGCTGTCATGGAGGAGATTAATCCCCTTGTAGATAAGCTCCTGACTGAGCTTGGGATCGAATGATCCCTATACCTGTACAGAAACAGTTGTATACAATGCAATGCACATGGAAATTCATTTTTTGAAACTGAATATATTTTTGTTTTATGTCGTTTCATATTATAAACATGTCCCCCTAGCCCCCGCCTGTGATTGTAGATATTGAAGACTTAGTATTACAAACACAAGAGAAAAGCGAATATAACGACCAGGGGTGAGTGATCGAACTATAACACCTAGCCTTGTTTGCAAAACAGCAGCCACTCAGATAACCAAGGACTTGCCAGAAAGCCCCGTGTGCGTTGAGAAACGGCTTATTTAGGAGTGACTTATCTGAAAGTGGTTATGAGATCGGCCAGCGAATCCGACCAGGATGTTATAATGGTCTAACCGCGGGCGACCAGCCCCCGAGCCGAATTCGCAGTGGATGGGCATAAAGGGAAATATTCATCATATGAAAGCAAAACATTTTTTATTTTATGAAAAATGCTAATTGAACAGGAAAAATGGGGTTGAGTACTTATACGTAAAACTTGCGAAGTTGATCGATGTTCCAAGTATTGGACAAAATTTGACCATCCTCCAAGGCTAACTGCGTGGATCCTGGTCGCGGCACCGAGACAACAGTGTAAGGGCCTTCCCACTTCGGGGAGAATTTGTTGCGATTAGACTGATCTTGAATTTTTCGTAAGACCAAGTCGCCCACGTGAAGACTACGTGGTCGCACCCTTTTATTGTGATACTTGCGCAAAGCTTGCAAGTATGCTGCAGACTTGATCAAAGCGCGGTCACGCCTTTCTTCTGGGAGGATGAGATCTTGTGACCGCTGTTCGGACTAATCAACCTGTTCGAATCATTTTGTCCGAACAGACCCAATACTGACTTCCATAGGCAGTACAGCCTCGGCCCCATAGACCAGATGGAAGGGCGTCTCACCGGTGGCTCGACTAGAGGTAGTTCGTAGTGCCCATAGAACGGTATAGAGCTCGTCTGCCCAAGCCCCCGAGCGAGTCTTAAGGCGATCAAAAACACGTTTTTAATGCCTTGTAGTATCTGCCCATTGGCCCGTTCTACAGCACCATTGCTTTGTGGATGTGCCACAGAAGCAAAGCACACTTTAGTTCCAATCTGGTCGCAATAGTCTAGGAAAAGACTACTAGCGAACTGAGAACCATTGTCGGTGATAAGACGGTTTGGAACACCAAATCGAGCCACAATGTTCTTGTGAAAGAACTTTTGTGCTGCTGATGCGGTAATATTTCGTACCGGTTCGGCCTCGATCCACTTTGTAAACGTGTCAATGGCTACGAACAGAAACTTGTATCCGTTGACAGCTTGTGGCATAGGACCGACGATGTCCATTCCCCAAACCGCGAAAGGCCATGCGAGGGGAATGGTTTGTAACGCATAGGCAGGTTGATGAACCTGTCTCGCGTGGAACTGACACTGAGGACACTTTTTGACCATGTGCTTGGCATCATCGAGTGCCGAAGGCCAGTAGAATCCTTGTCAAAAAGCTTTTCCGACCAGTGTCCGATATGACGCGTGTGCACCGCATACACCATAATGTATTTCTTTCAAGAGGGATTTTCCTTCCTCCTGAGATATGCAATGCATGAATACTCCTTGAGTACCTTTTCTGTATAGAACCCCATCTATGAGCTTGTACAGGCGTGCTTTTCGAATTAACCGATCGCTTTCGGTTTCGTCCTCGGGTAGGGTCCCGTGTTCAAGATAGACTCTCAATGGATGAGTCCAATCCTGTTCCTGACTGAGGTTGGTAACGGAGGCTATTACCGGATCATCCTCGACCGAAGTCATGATCGAAGGACGGTCCAAGTGTTCAATGAACACTCCTGCCGGAGCGGATGTTCGTGAGGACCCAATTTTGGATAATTGGTCTGCGAGAATGTTGTCCTTTCGCGGGATATATTGGACTTTGAAATGACTGAAGTGTTTTTCCAATTTCCTCACTTCCCCCAAGTAATGAGCCATTGTCTCATCGGAGGTGCTGTACTCCTTGTTCATCTGGTTTACGACCAGCTGTGAGTCTCCCCTCACCACTAATCGACGGACTCCGAGGAATTTTGCTGCCCGAAGCCCTGCAAGAAGACCTTCATACTCTGCTGCGTTGTTGGTCGCAATAAAGTGTAGTTGGATGACATACTTAAGCTGTTCGCCCTGAGGCGTAACTAAGACCACTCCAGCCCCCGAGTGTTAAAAACTACGGAAGCCGTCAAAGTACATTGTCCAGTAATCGGGGCACTCCAATTCCTCTGGCACCTGCACGGGTGGCTCAGGGTTGGTCCATTCGACCACAAAGTCGGCCAAAACCTCAGACTTAACCGCCGTGTGGGGCGTGAAATGGATCTCGAAGGCACCGAGTTCGACCGCCCATTTGGCGATTCGACCAGATTTCTCTGGGTTTCGGACAATATCCCCCAAAGGAAAAGACGAGGGTACTGTGATCTTGTGCGCTTGGAAGTAGTGTCGTAGCTTACGGGAAGCCATCAGTAGCGCGTAAAGTATCTTCTGGACCTCAGGGTAACGCTCCTTAGGACCATGAAGTACCTCTCTCACATAGTAGACGGGTCTGTGTATTCCCTCGCTGTCCGCGATCAGAACGGCGCTGACCGCGTGCGGTGTGGCCGCCAGATAAAGGAGCAATGGTTCTCCTTTGTCGGGAGACACCAATACTGGCAGACTGGACAGATATGTCTTCACCTCCTGAAACACTTTTTCGGCCTCATCCGACCATGTAAAATTGTGATGCTTCCGCAAGGCTTTGAAGAAAGGCAATCCCCTTTCGCCTAGTCGCGATATGAAACGACTTAAAGCCGCCATGCGACCAGCCAGGCGTTGAACATCCTTCATGGTCGAGGGCGATCTCATTTGTTCAATGGCCCTGATTTTCTCAGGATTAACTTCAATGCCCCTAGAACACACAAGGAAACCAAGAAGTTTTCCTGAAGAACCCCCGAAAGAACATTTCTTCGAGTTTAATTTTATTCCAAAGCGATTCAAATTACAGAAGGTTTCAGCGAGATCGTCCAAATGCGACAATCTCTTGGTACTTTTTACAACCAAGTCGTCTACATATGCTTCGAGATTACGCCCTATCTGGGAAAGAAAGGTCTTTTGCATCAAGCGCTGGTACGTGGAACCTGCGTTCTTGAGACCGAACGGCATTCTGACGTAGCAGTATGTGCCGAACGGGGTGATGAAGGCAGTTTTCTCTTCATCGTCTTCTGCCATGCTAATTTGATGATATCCTGAGTAAGCATCCAGAAAACTCATCAGTTCGCAACCCGCAGTTGAGTCGACCAGCTGGTCGATGCGGGGAAGGGGAAAGTCATCCTTCGGACAGGCAGCGTTGAGGCTAGTGTAGTCGACGCACATGCGCCACTTGCCATTTGACTTGCGGACCATGATCGGATTGGCGAGCCATTCCGGGTGATCAACTTCACGGATAAACCCGGCCTGTAGGAGTTTGTCCAACTCCTCTCGGATGGCTTCCTGTCGGTCAACAGCAAAACGCCTGAGCTTTTGCTTTATTGGTTGTTGTCCAGGTCGAATTGCTAACCTGTGCTCAATTACTTCCCTTGGGACACCGGGCATGTCGGACGGTTCCCACGCAAACACATCTGCATTAGCCCAGAGGAAAGCAATGAGGTCGAGTTCCTATTTGTCATCCAGAGCTGATCCGACCCGAATTGTCTTGGATGGATCATCTGGGTACAAAGGAACCAGTTTGAGTTTCTCATCTGGTCGAGAAGCAGCCTTGATCGCGTCGGTGGCAACGGTGGCGACTTGGGCGTCCCGGAGGGGAAGTTGATCGACCATCTCCAAAGATAGCCGGTCGCATGTGAGTGCCACGTTGCGACTGCCTCGGACCGAGATGACACCTTTGGGGCCAGGCAACTTTCCGCACTGATAAGCATAGTGTGTTGCCATCATGAACTTAGCAAGAGTTGGCCTGCCAAAGATTGCATGATAAGCCGAATCACAATCGATTACGTCGAAAGTAACCAACTCTGTTCGGAAGTTATCTGGTTCTCCCAGTGTGACCGGGAGGACCACTTGTCCCAACGGCATCATGGAGGGGCCTGGGATTATCCCATAAAACGGATGGATTATGGGCTTAATCTTCGAACGAGGAATTTGCATCTCGTCGAGTGCCTTGACTAACAAAATGTCAAGGGAGCTCCCTCCGTCGATCAGGACCCTTTCAACTCTCGCGTTACTGATGATTGGGGTAATGACTAGAGGGAGCCTCAATGGTCGTGTTAACCCCGCCGGACAATCAGTGCGATCAAATGTCAAAGGTGTATCCGACCAACGGGGGTATTGAGGTTCACCAAGGGATGTCTCCGTTTGGTTAACCTCTCGGTAAAAGGCCTTAAACTGCCTTTTGGAAGCGAAAGAAGAAGAACCTCCAAAAATAACATTAATATGATTTTGAGGTACCTGGTAGGACATTTCCTCGTCTCCGTCGGCGTCCCTAAGTCCGCACGCCTGTTCTTTAGGCGGTAAGGTTGGCATTGGCCCAACTCCCTGGTAGAAGTCATCCAGTTGCTTCAACCAACTCCTACAATTCTTGAGATCGTGGCCTGCGGAGTTGTGGAGTGGACACCACTTCTTGCCCTCCTGCGGATTAGTTGACTTTTCTGGCTGGTCGACATTCCGACCACCAGAGGTAGTTTTATTTTTAAATGAAGGCTTGTTACCTTTGGTCGAAGGCGGCTTCTCTGCGACTGCGACCTCGCGGTATTGTCCAGAGCGGTTCCTCTTCGACTTTTTTGACTTCCCACCCGATGAAGATTCCGGCTTCTTGCTTGAATCTTCTTTCCTGGAGTCTTTGAAACCTGGTTGTGGTGGTAGGTCACCCTTGTCGACCATCCGGTTCCATTCGACCGCTTCGGCTGCATCAGAGTATCGATCGGCCATGTCGAACAGATCGGCCACTGATCGAGGAGGGTGAATAAGCAAATCTTCGGTAAATCTCCGGTATCGAACAGCATGTTTAAATGCCCTGATGACGGAGCCATCGGATATGTTCGGGATGGTGCTCCTCACCCCGACAAACCTTTTGACAAACTGCCGAAGAGTTTCGGTTGAAGTTTGTCGTAGCCGATGAAGGTCGTCCTCTTTACCTGGATTTTGGTAACAGTTTTGGAAATTGCTGAGGATAGCATCGCACAGCATTTCCCAATTATAGATGGAACCTTCGGGCTGGTTAAACAGCCAGGTTCTAGCCGGTCCTGCGAGGACAGTTGGCAGGTAGTTGGCCATAACCTTGTCATCGCCCCCCGCCGCTTGGATGGCAGTAATATAGATTTGAAGGAACTCGAATGGGTTCTGAGTTCCATCAAATCTCTCAATGGCCCTTGGTAGAAACTTATCAGGCCAAACGACCGCACGTAGGCCAGGCGAGAAAGCTTTACAACAGACGTAGGGACCATGAATTGCCCTGCGACTCTCGACCGGGTTTCGAGCGACCTCACGCAGCGGTGAAGTTACTCGTGGTCCCAAACGAGAGTGGACAGGCACTCGATCCCTACTACAAGAATCCTGTGTTCGCTGGTACTTGTCCTGTCGGGACGGTACGGGCGGTGGCTAACTTCGTCGGCCAGAACCAGAATGAGGACACTCTCACTCATGGGAACGTGTTACCAAGCGGGAGGAGGCCGTTGGGGTCGCCTCAGACGCGACCTCATCCAGTCTTTCTGCCAGGATCCTGTAAAAGGCAGGTTTCTGTGCATCCGTGACCGTAGGAGGAAAGTAACGCATGACCTCCGCGATAGATCGCAGTCGACCATGGGTGCTTCTCCTAGGGGCACTAGGTGTTAGTGTTTCTTCGTCCACTGGGAAACGCTCCGGTGGCAAAGAAGGGGTCTGGTCACATTTACGACCACGCGACCATCGAGAAGAACTTGGAGCAGCATCGTAACGAGCCTGCGCATCTTGAAGAGCCTCTAGGGCAGTTCTGCGTAGTTCATTGTTTTGTTGCTCGAGATCTTGATCCTCCTTCTGTTTGCGATCCTGTTCTTCCCTAGCAGCCTGCTGATCAGGAGTTTCCTCCGACAAAGTAGCGAACTGTCTAGGGAGAGAAGTTGCCGATGGGGAAAACAACTCAGTTTGTTCCGAGTCAGACTCGAAATCAAAGAGACGTGAAGGTTATCAGGGTCGAATCTCCCCGGGCTGATTTCCAGGTCGACATCATCCTTCCCCTCAGCGGGGTCGTATGACGGACCGGATTCATCCTCTAGCACATTAAGAACCTCGGTGGGTTTTGACCTTGCACTAGTCGCCCCCTGGTCGATGGACATGACCTGGAGAGATGATTCCACCTCTGGAAGATTCTGGCCTTCAACCTCCTCCATCGAAACAGGATCATTTAGAGAAGGCATTGGAATGTGAGCATAATCCTCGAGATCGAAATCGTTCTCGGAATCATATGCTCCAGCCATGTTTCAGCGAACCTCTGGATTAAAATTAGGACGCCTTGAGAAAGGCCCCACGGTGGGCGCCAGCTGTCGACGATTCCGACTCGGAGTCCTCAGCCGAATTTATGCAGAATTTGTAATAGCGAGACCTTTCAAGATGACCCTCCGGGAAGGTATGTAGAAAAATGGAGAACAGGAGCACAAAGAGGTTTATACAGGTTCGGGCCCTCGATGGTGGGAGTAAAAGCCCTACGTCCTGATAGGATTTCACTATATGTGATAAAGGTTTACAAACTAGCGGGAAGAAACCCTCACAAGCAAAGGTTTTTCCTATATAAGTGTACAAAAATAAGCTCTAGGAGACTTGCAAATATTATCTAATCTAAGCCATAGACTTGACTGTTTGAGTGGTTGAGATACGTTGTATCTCACTTGTATCAGAGGTCTTGATCTCCCAAATGGATGGATCCCCCCGTTTGTTGCATCTTGCCACTCCTTTATACTGGTCGAAAGGGTACCATGTCGTAACTGCATCAGACAGTTGTTTAGATGGTTGGATGCGGTTTAAAGAACCGCTCTTAACTTCCACGTAGGTTAAACACGTGCTATTCGTGGATAACTGCACGTATTAACCTCCTGGCGGTTGGTCTTCTACGTGGAGGAATCTTTGGGATACTTGGAATATTCCCGCTGTAGGGATAGCCGGACAGATGAACTCCAAGTATCCTGGTCAAAAAGTACTCTGACCACGGGATGTTGGCTGACCGCGCGACATCCTTGATATTCTGTTCGCATATAGCATACGAACTCCTGACCGCGCGAAGCCTGCGGTCTGATCGCACAAAGCCTGTAACCTGATCGCGCAAAGCCTGCGACCTCGGGCTGATGCTTCTCAAAATGACTTGAGTTCGCACCACCGGGCACATGTCTGGCTCGAATCTGTCTTGAACCCACAGTGCATTCATTTGAACTGACTCGGGTGTCAATCCTCGTCAATGACGGCTCCCTATCATCACTGAGGTGAGGAACTTATCATTAAGTCATGCTTTTATAAACTTTTTCAGTATTTTTATGAAGGGTCAGTGGATTTACAAAGTTATTGAAAGTATTTTGAATCTTGCATCCTAAAAGAAGAGGTCTTCTGGAACTTCCAATTCCTAACTTGTCCTATCAAAATTTTCCCATCATTCAGTATGCGGATGACACTCTTATAATCCTAAGAGCTTCATCTATAGAAATTATCTTGTTAAAAGCCCTTATGCAGTCTTTTGCTTCTTCAATAGGTCTGAAAGTTTATCTTGAAAAATCATTTTCTAGTGTACTACACTACTACAGAAATGCAGGCCTGAAAGAAATTGTGCTTTACTAATGGTTCATTTTGTAAAACCATTAGAAGAAAGTACATTTACTAAAGGTTCATTTTGTCAAACCGTCAGAAGAAAGTTTATTGTACTAACAGATTGTTTTGTTGAACCGTTAGAAAAAAGATAGTTTTACTAATGGATTGTTTTGAATGAACTGTTAGAATAAGAACTCACTACATAAACTCCGCCCAGGAAGTTTACCTCCAGTTGAACCATTCCACATCTCTCTCCTCGAGTGCGAAAAGCCCTAACCTCGCCGGCGACCGCTTCCTCACTGTCGGACCACCATCGCCGCACGGTTCATACTTTTAGTGTTCGTCGCTCACTGCCAGTGAACACTTCCTCGCTGCCAGACCACGATCGCCATCGCTAGCCGCTGCACAGTTCACCACCGCCGCTAGCCACCAAATTGCACCATAAAATATTCCTGCCCTATCCTCAATTTGCTCTTTTCAGTATTCAAACTAGGATATGGCTGCTCTTGTTTATGATTTAAACTAGGGTTGAAGTATAATCTCAGTGATCTCAGTGATACACATTAGGTTTAGCAGTTCCATATTATGTTACTTCTCATGCAGATGAGATGATCTTGTTACTTGAATGCACCAATTTACACTTTTGCATATTACCCAAACGCAGATCTACTAAGGCGTCTCATCAGAAAATAGTTCATATAATCAATATTTATTGGCTTCAAGGTTCTTACACTAAAACCACTCTCCATCACTAATCAAAAGATCTAGCTAGATACATTTGTACCATAGTTTTACACATTTTCCCAATTTACACATTCCATCATGTGGGGCATGCATACTTTCCCCTCCATGTGTTCAATTTTAAGGCTTAGTCTTAAGAATTGGACTCCAAAAATCCCAAATCCGAGCTAAGTTGTTAGAATTGGGGATTCATGGGATTTGTATGTAATTCCATCATTCTGCTTGTAGTTCAGGTGATCATCTGAATCCAAAGAAGAGATCCCTGAATTGTGCACTAGTGCACCTGTATTTTGGCACTGGATTGTGCAGAATTTGACATCCTTTTCTCTCATGATTCACACAATCAAACATAATAGGATTTAAACTAGGGTTGAAAAATTTGTACCAAGGGAAAGGCTAGCTATTAATTAATTAATCTACAAATCATACTAAAAATGAAAGAGCTATTTGTAAATACTAGAGATTTTGAGTTAGGTTGAAGATCCCTTCAATAAAATGTGCCAAACTATCTTAATAACCCTGACAAATTTAACTTTGCCATTATGCAATTTGTTCTAACAGTTGTGTACGTATTAACCATTAGAAGAAAGCAAATGATCTAATGGTTGTTCATATATTAACCGTTAGAAGAAATAGGTTTCAGGTTTCCATGACATGAGATGTACATTAACCAAGTTTTGTAAAACCTCCTATCAAAGACTTGCTTTTTTTTGTATTTGATTCATTTAATTGGAAATAATAGGTGAGATGAAGTGGGGTAAATTTGATCCATGACATGATCAGGTGGATTCAGTCTCGACTTGTGTTACTTTTTTATCACCTTGGATGCCTTATGTTGCATTAGGCATTTTCTTTCTTGGTTCAAGGTCCTAAGCATATACTTCATAACTTCTTGTTTTTACCTTTCCAAACAGTGTAATGTCCTTTTGTTAGAAATTGATGGCCATGTATTGTTCAGAAGCATGTGTGTTCATTTGTATTTAATGGCCATGTAGTGTTCTATCAGTTGTTCATGTATTAACCGTTAGAAGAAATAGTTTCAGGGTTAGTTGAGATGTATTTGGTTCATTCAATTAGAAATAATAGGTGAGATGAAGTGGGGTAAATTGGAGTCATGAAGTTTCATTTTGTATTTGTTTCTATTTTAAAGTTTTTTAATCTTATATAGACTGTAGCATTTACTAGTAATGGCATTGCCATCCATTTCAGTTATGAATTTTTCATGTAAACATTTTCATGTATATGTACTCAGCTTTTTTGATGGTTTGTTCATGGAATTTTAGGCAAAGTCATGTTGGCACCTTCCTCGTTTGATAGTAGTGGTTCGATGAGGGGCAACGTAGTTGATGCTGCTCTGTCCCAGCACAAGAGGACGGCGCGAGGCGCGATGATGTTTTGTCGTTTGGTGAAATGCACTGATCTTTCCTGTGAGTTCAACCAGTTTGGGATACCGATCGGAAAGAACGCAGGGAAGTATGCTGCCTACGTTGGCTTGTTGGCGAAAGAAAGGGTGAAGATCACCGTCGAGAGCTAGAAGGATGTGAATGCGAACGAGAGGGATGGGTTGTGGGTGGAATTGAAGGTAAAATCAATCGAAATCCCTGAACTCTTTCGTAATCACATTCCCTTGGCTTATCCCTTTAGTTTAAATAACTCCTGCTTGTATGCACTGTTTGAAAACAGGCCAAGTGGAACATCCCCGATGATGCACCCAAAACGGATTGCTTGAAGGACATGAACAACTCATGGAAAACCTTCAAGAGCTTCCTTGTCAGTACCTTCCTCGCTGTGGGGAACTCTCCTTGCGAGAAGTACCCCTTCATAACAGAGGAGGTTTGGGAGCAGTTCACCCAGCAGAAGGGGACCCCTGAGTTTAAGATACATATGCTTCCTTTGCTTAGTTACACTATATGATTGCTCATATGGACTAACCAACAGTACATTTGCTTGTTTTTGCTTCGAAGGCCCTTAGCGAGAAGAATAATGGCATCCAGAAGAGGAACGACCACCCGCACTAGCTCGAATCTCGGGGCTATGTGGGGAAGGAGGAGCAGTAGAGGAAGGAAGGTGAGGAAAATGCTCTCGTCGACTCCCCTGACTTGCCGATCTCCAAGATCCGCGATGCGAGGTGCAAGCAATGGTGGCAGGGGAGAGGGTCCGTGTCGTCCACGGCGTATGTGGAGTTCGCAAACACTAAGGATGCCAAGGTCATGCAGCGAATGGTAAGTTGGCTAAGTTTGTAAACTGTGTATGCACAACTTCATATATATATTTGTCTCACAATGTAGCTTTGAATGTAACATATCATTGCTGAGAAGGAGGCAACGCAGGGATTGTTTACTCCTCGGAGGGAGAACGACATCCTCACCCCGGCTCTAGGAAATAAGGAGCATCTCGGGCAGATGCGGACTGTGGGAGTCATCGTGCCGTGGAAGGATGGCTTCGAAGAGAGTGGGCCGCCGAGGAAGAAGGCCTGCTCTTGGAAGGAGAAGGAATCGGAGCTGGCCGAGAAGATATGGGCAGACGTGACTGCACAATTCGAGGCCAGGTTCACTGAAATGAACGAACAGTTAGGACAGCTGAGCAAAATTATGCAGTCCAAGGCTGTAGATCTAGCTCCCTAGGTCGATGCTACCTCGCGGGGTCGGCGAGCAGTTGCTCTTCCAAGGTCAACGTGGATCTGGTGGATCTGCTTGAGGTATTGTACTTAAGTTGATGCCACTCCCGATCCGTTAGAACTATGTCGCTAACTTGTTTTAAGTGTTGCAAATTTGCAGAAGCCGGAGGGCTACAGCCTAGTGGTTCACCTAGGCGACGACCCTGTGGTGGTTGCACACGGGTTCGTATATCCATTTGGGGAGGATGTCCGGATCCACTGCGTACCTCTGAAGATGGGGTTCACAAAGGTACAGGTGGACATGGCCCTCTCGGGCTACACCGCTTTTCCGTTGCCCGTCCCAATGGAGGAAATGCGGACAATTGCTGAGGCATTGGGCTCCTACGTACAGTGGCTCAAGAAGTGTGTTATAATACAATAGGTAAATCCTACCCATTTTAGTTCACAACTTAGTTAATATACTCAACTTGCAAAATCTAACATACGTGTTCATAAATTGAAGTGGACGATGGATGTCAACATACTACCTCAGGACCCCACCCCCAGCACAGGGCCTGAGGGATCTCCTCTAGCCCTCAAGCCACGAAAGACAGCCTCGATCCCAGGCAAAGGATCCATGCCTCCTTCGAAAGCCCCTTCGCCACCAAAGAAAGCCGTCAGCACCCCGCCTCGAGCTTCGAAGGTACAAACTCGCTCCCCGACAAAAGGCAAGGGCAAAGACAAGGGCAAAGGCAAAGGGAGAAAGGGACATCCCGATATGTTCAAGAATGGGTTCCCATTCGTGTCGGAGCCAATTTTGTGTAAATTAGATCACACAACTAGAGACCTCTACGAGTGGTACCTTTCCCGGTCCCAGTGCAACTTGAACTTCCTAGTTCCCTTCAGGCCTGGACAGTTCCATCGTGAGGCCACGAGGATTTGTTCAACCTCTTTAACTGAAGGGAACTTGATATGTCCATCCTACGGAATGGAGTCTATGAGTTTGCTAATCCTATATATTGTTGTAGTTCATTTAATAAATCTAGTCACTTTCTATACAATACTAATGTCATCCTTTGCATGCAGGTGCATGTACAGACTGGCGTTGATGAGGGCGTGTGACAAGGTGGGTTTCCTCGACCCAGAGAAAATAAGCCTCACGATGCTAGAGTAGGACCCAGGACAAGCGGAGCAATACATATCAAGGGCACTGTTGGCGCAGTAGGACAGTGAGTTCATTCTAGTGCCGTACCACCAAAGGTTATTGCATTTCCTACTAATTTAACTCATTCTTGTATGTTACACCTAACATATACTTTAAGCGGTTCTCTTTTATGTACAATGTAGGGGCCACTGGATCCTCCTCGTGATCTATTCATGGAGGAATGAGGTGTACTACCTCGATTCGATGCGCGACAGGTTACCGAATGAATACATGATCTCGTGGAATATGGACGCGTAAGTGACATGCTTGATTTAAATTTTGATCTCACCAGCTAATGGTAACATATTAACCGGTAATGGTAAATTAAATGCAAGGCTTTCAAAAATTATGTGTCCACTGGAGGGAGGCATGACGCATCAGAGGGCGACTAAATCTCTTGGAAAGAATATGAGGTAATTAATAAGGATCGAACTACTCATGAGTCTTTTAGTTTATGCTTAATTAGTTAATGGAAAGAATAGCTAACATGTCTTTGCATATCCAATTATCTCAGTGCCATTAGCAGCCAGAATCATGGGAATGTGGGTTTTATCTGATGCAGTTTATGTATGACCTAGTCAGTACAAACTTTGTCCAATTCCCTCAGGTAAGCATTTTAGCTAACTCAAATTTGAAAATTGGATGTGACATTCAAAACTAGTTAGGAAGTTAATTACTGACTCTTCATACATGCATGCAGAGCGCCATGTCCAAAGACAAATACGAGAATGCAAAGGTTAGAGAGCTGCGACAAATTTGGGCTCAATATGTGATGGAAGAAGTGGCTGTCAACAATCAGCCATGACTGGGTTATTTGACTTGTTGTAATTTTTCTTTTTTCTTTGCATTCTTCTACTCTCTGTAGTCCTTTGAATTATTAATGTATTTAATTTGTGAATTAGTGGTTTTTGTATTTGTATTGGTCTATATGTGAATAAATTCAATGTGTGAATAAATCTGTGAATAAATTCAATCTGGTGAATGTTGAATGTGTATTTGTGAATGTACCTTTTTTGTATCTGTACTATTGAATGTGAATCTATTCTAACGGTTCACTAGTACTTTCCGTTAGAATTTAGTAAGATATTCTAATGGTTTACTAATAACAACCGTTAGAATATAATAAGCTATTCTAATGGTGCACTGCATAAATTGTTAGAATATAGTACTTATTCTAATGGTTTATTAATAATAACCGTTGGCATATATTCAACTATTCTAACGGTTTACTAATAATAACCGTTAGCATATATTATGCTATTCTTACGGTGCAATACTAAGAACCGTTAGAATATAACACACTATTCTAACGGTTTACTAATAATAACCGTTAGAATAGAGAAAGCTATTCTAACAGTGCAGTACTAAGAACCGTTAGAATATAGTGCACTATTCTAATGGTTTACTAATAGTAACCGTTAGAATATGGTGCGCTATTCTAACGGTTTTGAACCATTAGAGTAGTGTTAGACTTCTTCTATTGTGCCGATCACTAGCGGTTGGAGAACCGTTAGTACTCAGTATTTCTGTAGTAGTGAAAGCATTCTTGAACATTGTCATTCATCTCCATGTGGTGGACACACCGGAGCTTCAAAAACAGCGGCTAAGGTATTGCAATCAGGTTTGTTTTGGCCTTCTTTATTTAAAGATGCTTAGGACTTTGTGCAAAAATGAGATCTTTGCCAACGTTCTGGAAATTTGAGTAAAAGACATGAAATGCTCTTAATAAACATTCTTGAAATTGAGCTTTTTGATGTATGGGGAGTAGATTATATGGGACATTTTCCATCTTTTATGGGAAACTCCTACATCTTAGTTGCGGTTCATTATGTTTCAAAGTGGGTAGAGGCTATTGCTACACCAACAAATGAATCAAAACATGTGATCAAGCTTTTCAAAATAGTCATCTTTCCCCGATTTGGTATACCGCGAGCAGTAATTAGTGATGGCGGTGCATATTTCACTAATTACCAATTTCAGAAATTGTTGATGAAATATGGGGTTATTTATAAAGTTGCTCTTGCATATCACCCTCAAACAAGTGGATAGGTTGAAGTCTCGAATAGAGAAATCAAGACGATCTTACAGAAGGTGGTGGCACCGTCTCGTATAGATTGGGTACTCAAACTTCCTGATGTTCTCTGGGCTTATCACACTGCATTCAAAACTCCGCTAGGTATAATGCCTTACAAAATTGTATTTGGTAAGAATTGCCATTTGCCTGTTGAATTGTCACACAGAGTGTTATGGGCGTTAAAAGAACTCAATTGGGATTTCAACAAAGCGGGGCAAAAGTGAATCCTTGAATTGTATGAACTAGAAGAGCTTTGGAACAACTCCTACGAAAGTGCCTTGATTTACAAAGACAACACGAAGAAGTGGAACGACAAACGGATCAACAACTGTGAGTTCAAACCATGTGATTTGATTCTATTATTCAATACACGGTTGAAGTTGTTCCGAGGACAATTGAAATCACGATGGACTGGGCCATATGCGATAGAAAAAGTCTTCCATATGGTGCCGTAGCGCTTCAAGCACAAGACGACACCACATTTAAGGCAAACATGCATCGTATGAAGTTGTACAATGCTGAAGACTAGGTAAATATGCTGAACTCGATCAATTCTTTCAATTCTATGTATTTTTGAACAGTCGAGAATGTTCCATCAAGCGGAATGTTAAACCAGCACTAGTCAGGAGGCAATCCAGTATACTAACATGTAGTTCTCTCTCTTATGAACACAGTGGCGCAAAAATCACTCAATTTCGATGCTATTTGACCACCCAAAACCTGTTTTTGTAAACTAGGGCTGACTCTTTTGAAAAAACAAAAAAATAAAATTTTCCAAAAATGGCCGAAACGAACACGACCAATGCTGGTCTCGGTTTGGTAAATTTCGCAAATTTTTTTCTTTTTACTTGAGCCGGGCACGACCAGTGTCGGGCTTAGGTTGCTTTTTTTCAAAAACCATCCGAGCCGACCACGACCAGTGGCGGCCTCGGTTTTATTTTTTCAAAAAAAATAATTTTTTTCAAAACCACCTGAGCCGGGCACGACCACCAGTGGCACGACCAATGCCAGGCTTGGTTTGATTTTCCTCGCAAAATAGTTTTTCTAAAATATCACCCGAAACAACCATGACTAGTGGCACATCCCGTGCCCTGGTCAAGCACAACCCGTTCTCGTGGTCGTGAAGCTATCAGTGCGACCAACTGGTCGAAAGCGTGGTCGTGCTAGACTCGGTTTCCTCCTGTTTATCAGCCATAAGTGTTGATTTTGTGTTTTTCTTCACCCAAACCTTTACAACTCTTACCTACCACCCTATTTATAGCCACCCATCTTCCCAAACAGCCACACCACCATTGTTGAGCTCCCCAAACACCTCAAAACCTCTCCACATACCAAGCCCTATATCTCCTAATCCAACCTTCCAAACTTCGATCTGACTGCGGATTCCGGCTCCTTGCGCCTCGACACCCCTGGATCTAAAGTTTCCAAGCCAATGTCAACACCCCAACACAACATTAAGAAGGTCATGAAGTGCAAACGAGATTACATGATTACGATGGATTCCAGGATGGATGACCTCACTAGCCGCGTAGATCGCCTCCATGACCATCTTGTACACGCAGGCCACATCTTCCTGAATGGCTCATATCTAGGCACAGTGCTCACCACGTGGACCATCTTCACACCAACTGCATTCCTCCACAACCCTATCGTCCTCCACCATTTTTCTACCATTCACCTCCACCGGCCTCCGACGAGTGATCTCCAAGGTACGCAAGTATTTCTTTTTATTTCCCTTTTCTTTTTTGCTTATTTTTGTTTTGTTTTTCTTTTCAGGTTTTCACTTGCGATGCCTTGGACTGCACCATTGGAGCTAAGTGGACCACAAGATCCTCTTTCACCATGGCATCTTCCACCCACGACTGCAAACAGTAATATGTATCTCTCTCCATACATTGAGGACAATGTCTGATTTAGTTTGGGGGTGTTCACTTAATCGTTTGCTTAGTCTTCAGTGAATCATCATTCCAACACATTCCATCATAAACTGAAAAAATAAAAAAAAGATATATCACTTGGAATGTCTGGTTTTGAAGATGATCTTTAATCAATTAGATGACTATTCTATCACATCTTTGCATATGATCCATTGAGCTTAGCTCTCTTAAAAATTTCAATTGACTATGTTCAGTTCTTATCTTAAATTGACCATTAAAGCTTGAGCTTGTCTTTTAGATTGTTATTGACTTCTTCCAAATTGAAGGTTTTTAATAAACTATTATATAAAATTAACTCTCTTATGTCACTTTTTATACTTAGATTGCTTATTGCCCTTCTCTTTAAAATTTAAAAAACGTATAAGAGTAAAGTATAGTTGACCCACTGGGGGAAGGCGGTGGTGAATCGTCGACCAGCTGGGGAAGGGAAGATTTAATTAACTTATGCACAAAAAAAATATTTTTAATAAAACGGTTGCTTAAGATGCGGCTTTGTCTAGTCTCATGTAACATATATGTGACCTGTTGGGGGGAGGCGGTGGTGAATCATCGACCAGCTGGTGAAGGGAAGGTATACAGAGTATTGAGATTGATTACAAGGGCTCAGGAAACCGACAAAACTGCCTTTCTATAAGTGAAATTAAGTAAGTGTCTTCAGCTGTATCTCCTCTAGCCGCGACGGAATGATCCAGTTTAAAACATTATGGCCAAGAGCACGAAAAAGTTGAAGAAGAAAAAAAACATGATGAAAAAATAAAAAATAGAAATAAAAGTGTTTTAATTTTTCTCTAAAAAGGGCAATCTAGCAAATTTTGTATAAATTGTAGCATAATGAGTGTTTTTTTTAGCTATGGTTTGTTCTAAATTCAATATGAAAGAAGTTATCAAGATGATTTAATTGATTAAGCTCATTCTTTCCTAAGGTTGAAATTTGATAATCTAAATATTGGCATTTGGAGAGTTTAAACTGCTTGGATCAATTGTCTCATATGCATAGATGTGATGTAAACTTTTGGAAGTTGTTTATTGAAAATCTAATTAACCAAGGCATCCCAATTTTTAGAGAAATTATTCACATTCTTTGCTTGAGGACAAGCAAAGTGCTAGTTTGGGGGAATTTGTTAAGTGTTAAATTGGTAACATTTTTATCCTAAGTTTGCCACCGAAACATGCAAAATCATGCTAAAACTCCTTTGATGCGACATTTTATGCATAATTTTATATTATTTATACAAATTGCTTTCACAGCTATGTTTTCCATGTTTCAGGGACCAAACCTACCAAATTTGAGAAGATTTCGACTTTGTTTGTGTCAAATTCGACTAAGAAACCTAAACTGGACAGCAAAAAGGTTCTGGTTGAATATTCTTCAGACAAAACAATTGGTCGAACACAACTACGCGAGAAAGAGACTTAATCGAACACAGCTGGACAAGAAAAAGAGACTTGATGGAACACGAGCATGTGGTCAAAAAGAGTCCCAATCGAATACGAACACCTAGTCGAAAACGAGGCCTGATCGAATTCGGTCACAACACATGTTTGGCCAGAAACACACCACATGTCCTAGTGGTGTTCGACTCGGTTTCCGTGGCTTTTATTGGTTGAATTTGGCCAATTTTAATCGGTTTTGACTAGGACTGGTCGGATTTGGTCGGGTTTGACCAGAACTGGTCGGATTTGGTCAGTTTTAGCCAAATTTGGTCGGTTTTAGTTGGATTTGATCAGAACTGGTTGAATTTGGTCGGTTTTGACTCATATTCGTCCGTTCTTGTGCCGTTTGAAGCCAGAGTTCATTGCCTGCACATCAAGGATTTATTTTTAGGCACGTTAACCTATGTACTATAAATAGAGAAGTTTTTGGCTCAAATTAGGTCCAACGGTTATATGATTAGCCTCATTCAATTTGTCGTGGTATTGCGAATACCCCGGCAGGTTTTGTGGACGATCCTAGCGAAGAAAATGCGACGCGGGCTGACCGGGTGACCGGTCCTCCCCCGTCGGGCAAGCACAACAAATGACATGAGGGTTTATACAGGTTCGGGTCCTGGTGGGGGCCCTAGTCCTGTCGGCGTGCTCCCGACCGGAGTCGGCTAGGGGAGCTCTCTCGGGGAGAGATGCTCCGGAGCACATATGTGAGATTGTCTATTCTAAGCAATAATGAGCAATATCCCCTTACATGAGGTGTTACAAGGGCTTATATAGCCCAAAAGAAGCAAAAAAACTAAACTACCCCGCCTGCCGCCGTTGGATCGAGGGGTAGCAACGTCCTTCTTCCGGTCAAGCACCTTGGATGCTTGACAGGTGTCCGCTGATTCCCGAGGTGCTCCTCGCGTGACCTGCATGTGACCCGGGACCGGAGACTCCTGTCTCCGGAAGGACGGCAATGCCCGGGGACAGGGCCCCCGGTGCCTGTCCTGGGCATCCCCGGGCAAATGGCGGCGCCCGGGTCAGGCACCGGGGGCCCTGTCCCCGGCCAAATGGCATAAATTCTTACCTGGACTCAGTCTCGCGGAGATTTCCCCCAACACAATTGTATATAGTAGTTGAGCCTATTTTACCACTACTGCCGCCTGGATGTTTTATCTCCTTAAGTTCCCTGTAACTGACAACAAGGTGAAAGTACAATCATAAATAGGCATAATTGCACATTATGGTCGTAGCACGTCTGCCTCTCAGCGACCCTTCAATCCCGTAACCGACGACTGGCAGCAAGCTATAAATTCCTTTCTTCCTCTGGCATAGATACCATAATTTACCTGAACTTCACCTTAGATTGGCTTCACATTTTCCCTGAACATTTACGTAAGTTTGACTAAGGACGAAAGTCCCTATCGTCGACAAGGGCGAAGAAGTACAAGACTTCTTAGGCTTCAGAATAAAACCCAAAGAGGAAGAGTTCCTCGGAGCAGCTGAATTAAATAAGTTCTAGGAATTTCTTAAGCACAACAGGGAATTTAACACTCTAAGAGTGACCCCCGAACAAGGAGCTTCCCAAATAAAAGAGAGACGACAATTCCCAATGAAAAGTAGAGAAGACTGATCAAACTCAGAAAAAATAGAAGAATATTCATTCAAATCCCAAGTATCCCAAACTTCTAGATGTTGAGGAACCAAAGCATCCCAAACAGGGTCCCCAACCCCTCCATTATCATCTTGATCTTGATCAATAGGATCATCCATGTTCAAATCTTAAAAAATTGTCATTAAACTCACCCAGAGGAGGATGAGGATCCTCAGGATCATCCTCATTACCATCCAAAGCCCCAATATGATGAGAATGACAAATAATAACTTGAATAGTCCAGCCTCGACCAAGCGATTCATTAGGCTCCGTGATCACTAAATATCTAGGAATGTTAGAGAGTGCAGTAACTACACACTTCGCCAGGGCATGGGATCTGTCACAAGTCCTTTGATAGTCATTATCCCATTCTCGAAGGAAACCAAAAGAAGAAACAACTTTGCTTAAGGTGTTCATAGACCAAAAGTCCAACGGAAAATTCAAAAGCAGTAGCCAAACTTCCTTATTGAAGCTAACTCTCCTAGAGTTGAAACCTTCATCATGTCGATTAAGAAACAACAAGAAATCATCCCCAACATGTAGATCTTCATTCAAAAGAATGTCTCTTTGCAAAGTCGAACCGAAGCATGTCCAAGACCTAAAGGATAAACTTGCGCTGGAATACCTCTAGTGTTCTAAAAGTAATTATGAGCCACCACCTCTGGAGCAATGTTGATAATGGCGGTGTTCTCATTAGCCTCACTTTTGGTAGAGACACATCTAACTCATAAAGATCTACCCGGCACCACAATTTCCTCCAAGCCTTCTTGGAGGAAAGGAGTAGTATTAACCTAGTAATTAGCCATAGATTTAAGAGAGTTAGCTAAAAGGGCAGAGGCAAGGAATGATGCCAAAACAAAGCAATCAGCCGAGGGATTATAAGGCAGAGAAGACTAATCGACACACCGATTGACGGGGGGGGGGGGGTTTCCATGAAAAGCAAAAAACTATCCGAAGTTATCAAAGTGATGAATGACCCTTTTACCTCTGCTTAAAATCATCTTAACCGTTGAAGAAGCATTAGTTCCAAAGGAAAAATCAGATCCCACGGTCATATCCAGAGTACCGCCACCAGAAAATGCCGCGAAAGGAGAGGTAGAAGCACTACCATTCTTAGCCAAAGAAACTTTGGGAACAAAATTTTTTTCCCCTTCTCATCTAAAAGCTGTTTAAAACACAATTGTTTTAAATGACCATAATTAAAGAAACTGGAATAGCGAACCAAAAAGCCACAATCTCTTTTGAAATGGCCTGGAGCAAGGCAATTAAAACAAACATTAACATCCCTAGAATTCAAATTTGAAAGGCGATTAGACCAGCTCTACCTTCTAGGGAACTGCAGACGATCAAACACAGACCCCACATGACAAACAATTCGATGTGAAGCCCTCCAATTAGGAAATTGGAGACGATCAAACACAGATTTATCTAAATGAACCAAAATTCCCGAAGAAGAAAGTGATTTATTACTCTTAGAAATAATCTGTTTCCATTCTTGATCTTGTTCAGAAATGCATTTACTATATTCTCTCTACCAAACAGGGCCACCATTACTCCAAAGAGAGAAATAGATAGAGAAATCCTTATGAATAATATTATTCACTTTGAAAATAGCAAGACCAACCCTTTTATTACAAACAGAAAATCTGAAACTGATATCAGTTAAACTCACTGACAAAGATTAGCTGATATCTTTCAGTAGTCGAACAAGACTGCAAGAAAGAGAAAGCTTTACTAAATTTCCTTCCTATGGTCGTAGGACATCATAGGAAGAGATAATGAGGAAGTCTAAGATATTCTAGACTTAGTCCAACCCTTATAGATGTTTATCCTGTAGATACGATCACTAATCTTTACGATCGTAACACTAATCATCAAAAGAGTTCATAGTCGAATGGACTCTGTTACCTACGATCACCCTGATTGTAGAGATAAGGTCGTAGCTAATACACGACCAAATATATACACGACCAAATGTACCTTTTCGGTGAATCAAAACTTGGAAGAACCTTTGAGACAAAGGGCTGGTCAAGAATCCATATGCCGACCACAGTCTAAAGGCCCAATGGTTATGTCTATTCGACCATACCTGGTGGTTATGTTTATTCTACCATATCCGGTGGTTATGCTTATTCGACCATACTCAGTGGTTAGCTCATCACTTTCCTTTGAGCTAATGCAGATGTGTTTGCGTGGAAACCATTAATTATGCCCGGAGTCCCAAGGGAAGTGATCGAGCACATGCTAGCTATTCAGCCTGGACAACGACCAATAAAGCAAAAGCTCAGGTGCTTTGCCCCTGATCAGAGAGAAGCTATTCGTTCAGAGTTGGATAAACTCCAGGAAGCTGGCTTCATTCGCTAAGTTGACCATCCTGAATGGCTCGCATACCCGGTCATGGTCCTGAAATCTAATGGTAAGTGGCGCATGTGCGTCGATTACACCAGTCTTAATAGTGCCTACTCGAAGGATGATTTCCCCTTCCCCATATCGATCAACTGGCCGATTCCATAGCGGGTTGTGAACTGCTGAGCTTCCTTGATGCCTACTCAGGGTACCATCAAATTAGCATGGCAGAAGTAGATGAAGAGAAAACTGCCTTCATCAGACCATTTGGCACTTACTGCTACGTCAGAATGCCATTTGGGCTCAAGAATGCTGGTTCCACGTACCAGCACTTGATGCAAAAGACCTTTTAGCCTCAATTAGGGCATAATTTAGAAGCTTATGGTGATGATTTGGTTGTAAAGAGCTTAAAAAGTTCTAGTCATGTAGATGATTTAGCTGAAACTTTCTGTAACTTGAATGAACATGGAATCAAGCTGAATCCTGAAAAGTGCTCTTTTGGAGTTTCTTCAGGTAAACTCTTGGGCTTTCTTGTTTATTCGATGGGCATTGAGGTTAATCCTAAGAAAATTTGGGCCATTGAGCAAATGTGACTTCCTTCGACCACGAAGGAAGTACAGAGACTAACTGGTTCGGATTGGTTTAGCTTCGATCCATTTAGTAAACGTATCAATGGCTATGAATAAAAATCTGTATCCATTGATAGCTTGGGGCATTGGACCCAGAATATCTATTCCCCACGTGGCAAACAACCAGGTTAAAGGAATAGTTTGTAATGCATATGCTGGCTAGTGGACCTACCGAGCAAGAAATTAACACTGTAGGCAAGTCTTGACCAATTGTATAGCATCTTTGAGTGCTCTTGGCCAGTAATAACCTTGTCGAAAAGCCTTTTCGTTCGACCAGTGTTCTATAGGAAGCGTGCGCACCACAATTGCCTCCATGAATTTCTCTCAGAAGTAGTTTTCCTTCTTCTTGAGGTATATAGCGCATAAGGACTCCTTGAACACCTTTTTTGTATAGGGTACCTTCGACCAGTCTGTAGATTCGTGCTTTTCTAACTAACCGAACACTTTCGATTTCATCCTTGGGCAAGGTCCCATGTGCAAGATAGATTCTCAATGGATGAATCCAATCTGCTTCAAGCTTGAGGGCGGCATTGTTAGTCATCGCCTCTGGTGCCTCTGCGATGGTCGCGATTGAGGGTTTTTTTAAGTGCTCGATGAGCACTCCTGCTGGGGCAGATGCTCGTGAGGAACCAATCTTTGACAATTGGTCTGTGAGAATATTGTCTCTTCGCGGAATGAATTGGACTTTGAAATTTCTGAAGTATTTTTCCAATTTGCTCACTTCATTTAGGTAATGAGACATTGTCTCATCGAAGGTGTTGTACTCCTTGTTTACCTAGTTTACGACTAATTGTGAGTCTCCCCTCACCACTAGCTGAAGGACTCCGACGGATTTGGCTGCTCGAAGCCCAGCTAAAAGGCCTTCATATTTTGCTGCATTGTTGTAGCAACAAAGTGTAATTGTATGACATACTGGAACTGGTCGCCTTGGGGCGTAATTAAGACCGCTCCAGCCCCTGAGTTTGAAAAACTGTGAGAGCCATCAAAATACAACGTCCAGTGGTCAGTATTCTCCAAATCCACAAATTCTTGTTCATGTGGTTCCGGATTAGTCCATTCGACCACGAAATCTGCAAGAACTTGAGATTTGATTACTACTTGAGCAGTGAAATGAAGATTGAACACTCCAAGTTCCACCGCCCACTTCGCAACTCGACCTATTACTTCCGGGTTACAGAGTATATTCCCTAAGGGAAAGGACGAAGGCACAGTAATCTTGTGCACTTGAAAGTAATGTCGTAACTTTCTTGAAGCCATTAAAAGGGCATAAAGTAATTTTTGAACCTTAGGGTAACGCTTCTTTGATCCATTTAATACTTCACTTACATAATAGATTGGTCGTTGCACACCTTCCCTCTCTATGACCAAAATAGACTGACTGCCTGAGGGGTTGCAGCCAAGTAGACGAGTAATAAATCTCCCTGAATAGGGGAAACCAACATCAGAGCACTAGTGAGGTATTCTTTTAACTCCTGAAAGGCTTTATTGTCTTCATCCGACCACTGAAAACCATTATGCTTTCGTAGAACCTTAAAGAAAGGTAATCCATGTTCGCCTAACCTTGTAATGAAGCACCTTTGAGACAAAGGGCTAGTCGAGAATCCATATGCCGACCACAGTCTAAAGGGCCAATGATTATGTCTATTCGACCATACCTGGTGATTATGTTTATTCGACTATACCCGGTGGTTATGCTTATTCGACCACAACCTTTGGATACCGTGACCCTTTATTTCCTCAGGAATATCATAACTCCTTGATATGGTAACTGGCAAGAAGGTAAATGCACAATCATAAACGTGCAGCCACTCATAATTACACATCAATGACCGGAGCACGTCCTTCGCCCAACGACCCTTCAATTCTGTAACCGACGACCTTCGACAAGATATAAAAAAGAGGTCGAGGATAGAAGAAGGGGACGGAGTCTTCGACAACAAAAGAGAGAGGTTGATAGAGAATAGGGGAGTAGTTTTAGTCCATTTGGGAACAGCTCTTGTTCTTCTCTATAATCTTTTACACTCTTAGTGAAATCACAACAGGAGTAGGGCTATTACTTAGTTTCCGAGGGCCCAAACCTGTATAATTCTTGTCTCTGGTGTATCTATATTTGCGGTATTTCCTCTGGGTGATTGCTAGAAGTGCTTCCCTACGTTCTATTAAATCTTGTGTAAGTTTGGCTTGGAACCTTGTTCCAATTGTCGACACTCACAACTCTAAAATCAATGGCTTGACCCCCAAAGTTTGCAGCAAGAATCATACCCAATGAGGCCTCCGTCGGACGAATTTCCTTCTACCAAAAGATGCCACCAAATAGAAATCCAAAGACTTAGAATTCATAGTAACCGGAGAATGAAAAGAATCCCAAATGAAGCTTTGAAAATAATGACTAGAAGACCAATCCAACAAAGATTCATCAAATGCCATAATCCAAAATCACAAAACAACTAGAGACCAATGGAGAATCTCTAGACAAAAGGTTCAAAAACAAATCGAAGGAGGGAGGGAAAGATGAAGCGAAGAAGACAATGGTGTACTCAAGGAGAAATCCCTAAGCACCAACCCAATCACCATCTAGAATACTTGCCTACGACTCCTGCTTCCATTGGGGTGGAACCTCTCACATCAGACATTGTTATCATGTGCCAACTTTTTTTTTCATGGATTTGTTTGAGTAATTCCTCTCTAGAGTTAGGGATGACCTAATCTGAAGGGCACATTCTGGCGCTTGGTTTGTTCGAAAGACTATAATTTAATCAATTGAATTCTTGCTCTCTAAACACTAATTTTTGCACTTCATCCACTATATGTTCGTACTTTGTCAGACGATCTGTATTCATACGTTAGGGTAGCTTACAAACGTTGTGCCGTAACAAATAAAATTAGGGTTTGGAAGGATTTTTTGCACCTGGTTGAGTTAAAGCAATTGACGTGAGACCCTGTGACTGTTGACTAGATTTGGAGCCACCAACTCAACTCATCTCACTCAGAATCCCAATGATTAATTTTGTCGGTTTACTGATCACACCCAAAGGGGTGTGATTGTGTAATAATTGCAAGTGAACGGTTGAACGTTGAGCACTTGAGGGTCAAATTCCACGAGGAACAAGCGTATTCATCTTTCTAGCTTAATGGATCACTGATTAAGTCTAAACGAGTTGGGGGTTTGCTTTTCTACAACTAAATCTATCAATCTAGGGTTTTAAAGCAGTAAAGAGCAAGTACGAAATCTACGATTTGTAAAGTAGGAATGAAAATCTAGGGTTTCGGGAGTTCCATAACCATCCAGCATAATTCTATCCAAGGTCCGAGAATTGTAAGTTAATTTCAATCATTTTTGAAGACAGATTAAGTTGCCAATATGGTCGCTGGTACAACGGTCAGATAATCGCTTCCACTATTACATTTGGTGAGAGCCTCTCTCTTGTTCAAGATCCCGCTTCAAAGCACTAAGGACTCAAAAACTCCCCTAAATTCTTGCTAAGGCCCAACTGTTACGTCTGTTGTCGAAACAATAATTTAGGGTTTAGAGGAAGAATACATCAGGAAATAACTCCAAAACTTGAGATCAAGACCGAGGAAGAATCACGCCTTCCGGATTAGGTCATCCATAATCCTAGAAGGGATCTACTCGTAAAAAGCCATAATAATGCAGAAATAATAATAAGAATTAAATAAAAACTCACTTGATTGCTTGAAAATTGAATTGGTCATCCTTGCCGGCTTTAATTCTTTAATATGTCAAGGTCGCGTATTAACTACAACAATACAAGGCTATCTTTATGTCCTCCACAACCTGGGCGACCACGGGAAAATATCTCCATGTGCGCAATATTCGTGGTATGTGAGACCATGATCTCTGTGACTTCGGTATTGTGGATACTGGAGACTACAAAGACCGCGACATCACAGAGTGAGACTATGGAATAGGTTATGTCCAGAATATCTGGGACTAGTCTATTGTCTCCCTCTTGGGCTCTTGAGACCATAGAGAGGTAAAAATCTCGTTCTGTAGTCCTTGCTACTATAGAACGGCAAATGTGACTAACTCGGGTTATAATCCTTGTCAGCTAGCCCCCGAATTTGAAATAACAAGCTACATACTTTGTTATTTTAAATTCAATTATCTTCTACATTCAATTATATAAACACCCCGACATTTCACTTCTACTGTAGCAAAAAGATGTTTCTTTTTCCCACCATGTGCCGCTTCGTTTCCCAAGAAGAACTTTGGGTGCAATTTTGATAGGTCATAATGAAGTCTTTTGCTACAACTTGAGACAAAACTTTAATGTGTATTTTAAGAACTCAAGGTTTGAGACATGAACCGTCACTTCTGGGTTCTATAAATACTTAGCTTTTACATTCTGGGATTTTCAAGCTTTTAATGGATTAATAATTTGATTACACATAATCCAATTTTATCTCTTCTATCAATTATGACTACAGGAAAATATCTCTGTGAGAAAAAATGATTGCAAGTAAATATCTCTGCGACCATAACATTCATAGGTAGTATAACCTTATACTATAACCATGGTCTCTGTGACAATAGAAAATTCAGATCATAGAATCGTCTAGTTATAATATGAGTGACTGACATCTAGCCCCCGAATTCGAAATGAAAAGATTTTTGGAACTCAAAAATATTCATTTTTGTTTCGGATTCCAACAGGTTCCAAGAAGGACTTTGGGTGCACCCGTCAGATCCATCATGGGAAACATTTAATGCTAACAACGGGTGCAAAGGGCAACTTATAGTTTCCAAAGTCTCAAAAACCCTTGTCTTGCTATGATCAAATGCCAACTTCGCCGTCCTATGCTGCAAAAAACCCTCTTCGGCAAAACCCCTTTTCCCTTGATCAAATGGCATCCTGGAGCTGATCCATCTACTACGACGTGGAAAACATGGATATCCTAGAGAAAGAAGAGATCTTGCCTTTGAGGTCGTTGATGAGGATTATTACCCGAGCTAGTCATTTATTTATATCATGTCTATGATATTTCGATGTGATATGGGGGCTTGAGTTCTAGATAAATATTCTGACCGCGGGGACTATCTTCCTGCGGCCAAAAGGTTGCAAACTCAAGACCAGACTATGGTCGCAAGCTATGCGCGATCAGGATATTACTAGAGCTTAAGTAGTGGCTGAGTCTTCCGGTCACGATGCAAGCATAAGTTAGTTTCCTGTCCCACGTTTGAAGACAACTGAAGATGTTAGTATGTGCGGTTATCCATAACTGTACATGTTAACCGGCGAGGAGATAAGGATTGAAGTGCAGTTATGCAACTGCGCATTAGCAACCATCTAAACCTCTAGAACTGCTCTACATTGGCATCCTTTCAGTTAGTATAAAAATGCGACGGATGTACAGGAGTAGGGCATCGAAGATAGAGAAGATCGAAGACTTGAACAACTCAAGCTATAGACAATAGGCAGAAGCATTGAGTGATTGCTCACTTCTGTGACAATCTCTTTTCCTCTGTAAACATTCTCACACATAGTGAAACCACCATAGGACGTAGGGTTGTTACTCAATCCTTTGAGGGCCCGAACCTGTATAATTCCGTGTGTCATCGACTTGTACTTACCTTAACTTACCTGATAAGCGCCTTAAATGGTCTCACTCCCTACTCACAAATTTGCGTAAGATCGACTAAGGACCCGAGTTCCAATTGTCGATAGCTGGCGCCCACCGTGGGGCCTTCCTCAAGGTGTTTCTTTCATCAGGAGCTTTGGTAAGTCATGTCTTGGGCATATGATTACGAGAATGATTTTGATCTCGACGAATATGCTCAGATTTACATGCCTTCGCCCAACGACCCCGTTCCTATGGAAGAGGTTGACGGCGAGGACGTCCATGAATCACATCCATAAGTTACATCTTGTCTAACTCAGGTCATATCTGTCAACCATGAGATGGAGAAGATAAATGCTTCCCCTCACGGAGAACCCGCCACATCAGAGGCTGAGTACGTGCCACAACACGTTGTTCCAGATGATGTGGAGGATGACAATCTCGAATTTAGTCCTGGAAAGTTTGATCCGGACAATCTCAAATCCCTTCTTGATTTTGAATCTGATTCGGAACAAGGAGGAATGTTTTCCCCGTCTACGACCTCAGTTCCTTGAGAATTTGCTGCTCTATCGGAGGAAACTCCTGAGCAGTGCATTGCCAGGGGGGAACAGGAGCGTAGAAAAAAGGAGGATCATGACCGCAAGCAACGACAAAACGAGATTCGCAGGGCCACTAAGGAAGCCTTGCACATTGCTCAATCTCGCCACGATGCCGTTGTTCGAGATCTTGCTCCCAGCACTTCCCCTCATCTGCATGGTTGCAGGCGCGACCAAACACCTTCTTGGGCCCCGGATTATCCTCCGGCGATTGAAGAAACGGTGACTCCTATGGTGCCCTGGAGGAGTACACAAGATCGAATTCGTGTCATCGTAGATACCCTGCACAATCCTCCTTCTGGTATCGAAGAGGTGGATAGAACCACCTTTGCCAGAGTCCTGGTGGACACACTTGACGAAGTTGCATCTGATGCAACTCCAACGGCATCGTCCCGTTCCATGATTAGTTCCCATGAGCTAGACTATTCTTACTCTAGTCATGGGAGGCACAATCAATTGCCAGTCGGGCCAGTTCAGCATGACAAGGTCAGGCGAGTTGGAAGTTCCCGCGATCGAGATTGCATGCTAGTCCATTCTCGCTTGGGGCCGCGAGGTGTATCTCCTCAAGGTGAAGTTGCCCGCGATCATATGGGAGGTCGCGGACATTTCCGTAGTTCCTATGTTGGTTGTAAGGCTTTCTTGCCAGGCCTCAGTGCTGTGGTCTGGTTAGATAAGTTTAAACCAGCAATGATCGAAAGGTTAGATGGAACTCAAAATCCATCGGAGTTTCTTCAGATCTACATCACTGCCATTCAAGCGGCAGGGGGAGATGACCGTGTAATGGCAAACTACTTGCCAACTGTTCTCGAAGGACCAGCAAGAACCTGGTTGTTTAATCAACCAGAGGGGTCAATTTACAATTGGGAAATGTTGTGTGATGCAATACTAAATAATTTCCAAAATTGTTATCAGAAGCCTGGCAAGGAAGATGATCTTCATCGCTTGCCCCAGACTTCCACGGAAACTCTTCAGCAGTTTGTTAAGAGATTTGTTGGGGTGAGAAATACCATTCCTAACATCTCTGACAGTCCCGTGATCAGGGCATTCAAACATGCAGTTCGATATTGAATGTTCACCGAAGATTTACTTATCCATCCACCCCGGTCAGTGGCTGATCTCTTCGACATGGCCGATCATTATTCTGACGCGGCTGAGGCTGTAGAATGGAACAAAATGGTGGACAAGGGAATTTGCCGCCACAACCAGGTCTCAAGAATGACAAGAAGGATGATTCTAGCAAGAAACCAGAATCGTCATCAGGTGGAAAATCCAAGAAATCCAAGAAGAATTAGGCTGGACAATACTAGGATGCTGCTGTTGCCAACAAACCTCCGTTGGGGAAAGGTAATAAGTTTCTTGTTGATGATTCGGACTCGTGGTCCTTAGTCAAACTTATGCAGATTTTTGTGAGTTGTAAGGCCTTTAAGGGTGTCCCTCCAGAAAGGGATGATGAGCAATGTCGGTTGGGGTACAGAGAGATTTATACAGGTTTGGGCCCTCGATGGTGGGAGTAATAGCTCTACGTCCTGTTGTGATTTCACTATGTATGGGAAAAATGTTACAAAGTTGTAGAAAAGATCATCACAGGCGAAAATATTTTCTGTGTGATTGTCTAAAACATGACTAAACTAGCCTATGAAAGCTTGTGGTCTTCTTGTCTCGGATCTCTGGGATCTCTGGGATCTCTGGGATCTGTCCGATCTTTTATTTTTTTATCCCCCTATCTTGTACATTCGCTCACCCTTTTATATTGGTTGAGAGGGCGCCAATGCACAATGTCTTTGAACGGTTGCTTGGGTGCAGTTTTGATAACCGCACTTAACTTCCACGCAGGCTTAACACGTGCAGTTAAGGGATAACTGCACAAGTTAACCCCCTGGCAGTTGCCTTCATACGTGGAAGGATCTTCGTGATTCTCGGGATATGCTTGTTGTAGAGCTTAAGCAACCATGAGTCATCCTGGCGGAGAGTAGTCAACGACCTTCTGACCGCGCATTGTCTGCAGCCTCCTGACCGTGCACTGCTTGCGGCCTTCTGACTGCACAACATCTGCGATCTCATGATCGCGCAAAGCCTGCGACCATGTGTCCACGCTTCTCAGGTCGTCTGAGATCATAGCAACGGATCTCCAGACACTTGTCTGGTTCGAATCTATCTTGAACCAGATATGCATTACTCTGAACTAGCTCGGGTAACAATCCTCGTCAGCTAGCCCCCAAATTTGAAGAAAATGAAGAAACATGTTTACTTCAAATTTTAATTCTGCATCGGATAAGTGACCCGACGCTTCAACTTCTACACGTAGTGGCGCACTACGTGCGGCGGTTTATTTCCCGAGACGGGCTCTGGGTTGTTTTTGACAGGCAATGATAGCGCTTGCTGAATTATTTTTTAACCAGACATAAAACTGTAAATACGTTTTAAGAACTCGAGGCACTCGTGAAAGACGAACCGTCACCTTTGGGTGTTATAAATACCGAAGCTCTTAGTCTTAAAACTTCACAAGTTCTTTCTCGGCTAAGTCCTTTCCAAAGCTATCTTTCCTTCTCTTCGGTTTTCACCTCAATGGCAGATCAAGACTCCAAGAACATCATTGAGATTGAAAGTGATGAAGAGGAAGTGATACCCGAACTTGACCAAGACTTCCAGAAGGTAAGTCTTCTCTGGAACTTTTGGTTCAAGCGGTTGTTTTATATTTTGATCATTTACAAAATGCTTTTTGGGAATTCATAGGTGACCGAAGAGCTGGTTCCCCTAGGGAAAAAACCCAAGGTTGACGAAGGATCCCCCAGTAGCGTTGCAGCTGTAGGTGCAAAGGTTAGGGATGCATCATTGCTCTCTCTTCCTTTGACCCCTATAGTTCTTCCTGTGCATGCTACCCCACAGGTTGGAACATCGTTTTTGGGGATCCATGGAGGGACCCCTACATTGTCGCGAGCGGACAATGTAGCTGCTCTTGATCAGACTTCAAAGAATGACCAGCTTTCTGGTGGGAAGATTGCACTTTCACGACCAGGCGGTCCTCGACCTTCGTCGGGCGACCTGTTTTTTGGAGGAATTTCTGCATCTCCTCATTTGTCTCGAATGCAAGGATTGGTAATTATCTTTATTCTTCCTATGAATCATTTCATCCTTGAAGCTAACACATGCGAATGTAGGAGACCAAAATTGCCAGGGCCTCTAGCGATCAGCCTGCCAGCTTTCAAGTTCTTGGCAAGGGTGCAGCCTTCGAGCGAACTCTCCAAGAAGAAAAAGAAGCGCTGGAGAAGCATTCTGAGGAGATGTCCTCAGCCATTCTGCATCTGGAAGAATGTCTTGAAAACTCTCACAAAGAGGCACACCAACTTCGCCTGGAGAGAGACTACGCTCGGCAGAAATGAGAACTCTCCGATACGATCAGGAGTAGTAGTGCTTCTTTGCTCCAGGGTGATGTAGATAGGCTTAGAGTAGTTGCTAGTTCTCTTGGGGCGGTCAGTGTAGATCCTACTAACGCCCATATGTCCTTAGGAGAATTTTGTAAACTTCTCTCGGATCAGGTCGATGCTCTGGTCGCCTGTATCCCGTTTGTATGTAAAGACTGCCAGAAATAAAGATTTCCTTTACCTTTCATACCTTGATTTCTCAAGAAGGATTATGCAAGACTTATAATCCGATTTAAAGCTCTTTGCAATCTCTATGCTATAACATGGTCACAAAGAATGCCTTTGTGACCATACACACATAGGTAAATCCGAAGTAACAACTTTTTCGATCAGAAGTGTATTTATGTGTTATAACGCGACTAGTACTGGTATTGTGATCAGAACTGAAGTAGCAATCAGAACTGAAGCCGTGATCAGAACATAATACCTTGATCGAATGATAGTCGTATATGTTGCGATTACCCATTTGCAGCGATCACAGAATTGCGTTGCAATCAACATGCAAATCTTAAGACGATCACAGAACTGCACTGTGATTAGCACACAGAAATTATTTTACAAAAAACATGAGGGATTATTTCCTCAATAATCTTTGCAAAATTTTCATGTCTTTGTGTGCACCCTAGTCCCCGAATTCGGAACAAAAAATAATAAAAATAAATTTTGTTCCGGATTCATTGTAGGGAGTGCATAACGGGTTTCCAGAGAGAAGGCACCCATTATGGGAAATTAATAAAATATTCGGTGAAGTCTCGGGCATATAAAAGGAGAAGGTAGCTTCCTGAGGAAGCTTCACAAGCCAAAACCCTTCTTTTGCCTTAGAGTTTCTCGCCGCACAAAACCGTCTTTTGCATTCCTCATCTCCATTGCCTCCAAAGTCACCACCTTTCTTCTCAATCTTTCACAAGAAATGGCATCCTGGAGCCGATCCATTCACCACACAGAAGAAAACCTGGTGGCACTTGAGAAGGAAGAGATTCTCCCTCCGCAGCTGCTGATCAATTGGCGGCCAGCGGAGAAAGATCAAGAAACCCCAATCATCCAAGAGGGCGAGTTGGTGATCTTTGAGGAATACCTGCGCTGCAGGTTTTGATTCCCATAGAGCAAGTTCCTGCAGGGAATCTTGGAGCACTATGGGTTGGAGTTAGTGAATCTCCATCCCAATGCTGTCCTCATTCTGGCGATCTTCCAGCACCTGTGCGAAGCCTTCGTCGGAGTGCTTCTGAGCGTGGAGCTTTTCTGACGCTTCTATTTCTCGGCATGGTCGAAGAGCGCCAATGCCGCTGGGTGCATCTACTTCTGAATAAGGGAGAAGAAGGAGTACCCCTTCTCGCCCCTCCAGGACTCTGTACACGGGTGGTACTAGAAATGGCTCTACTGCACCCCTCCGTCGGAAAGCGGACTATGGTTCGCGAACTCCCGACCGGAGAAGGCCAGCGAGTTAGACTCCCTTCCTGCTCTAAGCGCAGAGCAGAAGAAATAAGCCCAAGCCATTCTTTACTTAGTCCAGCAAGGCCTGACTGCGCGCGACATCATACGCGACTTTGTGAAGAACTGGATAAGCCCCTTGAGTGAAAGGGCTCATCCAGCTTGGGAAATCCAGTCCATGGCGGATAGTACCTTGGACTACAATAATGGTATGTCCTTTAATCAACAAAACATACATTTTTATTGACTAAAAAATGCTGTATTTGCTGACACGCTTGTTTGTGACACAGCTCTGCCTTTGTCTGAGATTGGGAAGCGGACGAACTGCCTCCTTCGGGCGTATAGCCCCACGGCGGAGGGAGCTAAGGGATCGCCTCACCCCCAGAGCTTAATCAACGCGGGTGACGACCTTAAGCAGGAGCGCCGAAAGGTATGACCTTTCCTGACAAGCTTTGTTGTAAATCATCCACTTGTCCTACATTACCAAGAGCATTTGAATGATACAGCTTCTGGGGAAGTTTGTCGAGGCGACGCGTCCAAGCGAGGATGTTGGTCCCTCGGGGAGACCAGCTGCGAAGAGGATGAGGAGGACCTCTTCGAAGCGCGGCGAAGGAGTCCGTTCCCAAAAAACCTAAGAAGATTCTGGGAGAGGCTTCTTCGCAGAAGAAAACCCTTACCGCAAAAAAGACTGCGGTAAGATATTCAGTACCCCCTGTAACCCCAGGTACGAGTAGAAATTACTTCTTCGTCGTACAGGGCGAAGGGAGCAAGGACGAGGAGGATGACATTCCTCTGGTTCGCCACAAGAGGAAGGCGATCGACCTCTTGGGAACAAGCATCCCAGAGAGGTCGACTTCCCCTCAATTTGGCGAAATCCTGTCTCTGACTGCAGGGACAGAGACGGCTACGATGGGTCCCGTGACCACCGATAACCCAGTGGTTGCAGGTGAAACCCTGGTGCCTGAAGCTTATGAAGCCTCAGGACTTACCACACCTCCCCTTCTGATAGAAGGGGCGATTATGGTAAGGTTTTTCACAATCCTGTATGTTTCCATTCATCTATGCACATCTATTGAGTTACGTTCATACAGGAAGAGGAAGACGAAACTCCTCTTATTCGCCGCAAAAGGACTCCTGCCAGTCCTGGGGCGGTGAGTACTCCACTCTTGACGACAGGAGTGGGGATGGCTGAACAGGATCCCGCGACCACTATCGATCTCGTGGTCACGGACGAAGTTCCAGTGCCAGCGGTACAAGAAGCTTCAGGACCAATGACTTCATCTTTACCGATAGAAGAAGTCACCCCGGTAAAGATCATTACAGTCTTGGTTTCCATCATTCCTCAGGTGTGTTCTTATTGACGTGCATGCACACAGGGAGAAAAGGACAAGGTCCTGTTCAGGAAAAGGAAGACCAGGTCAGATGACGACTGTCCTCTTTTTCCCGGGGAATCATCCTCGAAATCCCTGAAATGGATAAGATTTCGAGTAAGGTAAGAATCTCTCCCGTTTGGACAGGGTCCTATCGAAATGATCGACCAAGAAACATTCTAACCGATGATCCTCCTGTTTACTTATGCTAGGCGCAGAGATGCAGTGCCAAGCGCCCTAGTGACCTCTGCAAGTGTTGAAGCTTCTCCTGCTACAGAGGTTATGGGCGAGCAAAGTCCCATCCCCAGGGCCGAGGAAGTTCTTCGTGCCATTGCAGAGGGGATGGCTACAGAAGTCCAATCACAGAGATTGGAATCTGTGACCCCAGCCATGGAGGAGGCTCAGCAGGCAAATTCATTTGCCGCTCTAGCTGCGGATAAGGCGAGTCTATAGACTCGGCCTTTGGCTGAATCGGAAAGCGGCTCGTTCAGCGAGTATGTTGAGGTATGCTGTACACCTCTTGTGATTTTTAAGTTCGCATAGGAATATCCAGGCTTTGAAACTGATCTCCTTCCATGTCATAGGAACTGACTCGTGTGGCGACCAAGTCGATGGCTGTAGCGAAGCGTATCGAGGTCGCCCAGCAGGAAACGAGTCACCTGCAGCGGTAAGGAAGATGTCTCCTCATCTGCCTGAATTTCAGTCCTATTTTAACAATTGTCTCTTTTGTCACAGAGAAAATGCCATTCTGATCAAGAGCCTCGCTGATCGGGAAAGCCAGGAGGTTAGGGCAGTCTCCAGGATCTCTTGCTTGGAGGAAGAACTCCAACAGCTGCGGGCGCATCTCTCTTGTAAGTATACTTCTGACTAGAATGAATTAATTTGTCATGCGAACTGTTTGTGATGGTCTCTTATTACAGCACGAGAGGACCAAATAAGCCAACTCTGCCAAGAGAAGAAGGATCTCTAGGCGACCATTGAGTTGCAAAACTCAAAAGTTGATTCTGTTTGCAAGGAGAACAAGGATTTGAACTCATCACTCTCAGCCTGCAGCAGTTCTCAATAAGACATCTTCGAAAAACTGAAGATGGTGGCCAGTTTTCTAAGAGCTGATGTGGTCAAAACTGAAAAAGACGATCTTAGCCCTAGCAACTGGACCACACTGGTCGCGACCCAAGCTAAGTCACTCCTCGAGTATCTTCCTGAAGATACAAGGTGGCAAATAGAGGCGATCAAGACAAGAGTGCAATCAGCAGCCTCCGCCATCCTCTGCCGGCTTCGTCTTCACCATGGCCCAGATCTTGACCTAAATCCAATGGTGGGAGAAGCAGAGGTCGAGAGTGAAGACCAGTTTGTGGTCATAATGGAGGAAGTCAGGCCTCTGATCGAAAATCTCTTGACAGAACTTGGCTTACTGTAAATTTTGTACCTGTATAGATAAAACTATACAATGCACATGTATGCATTAATTTTTGAAAGAAAAGCACTTCTTTTTGTTTCATGTTGCGACCATATT
The DNA here is from genome assembly GCA_019359835.1 of Pharus latifolius. Lineage (NCBI taxonomy): Eukaryota > Viridiplantae > Streptophyta > Magnoliopsida > Poales > Poaceae > Pharus > Pharus latifolius. The sequence continues at coordinate 65,150,158 of CM033326.1, read as the reverse complement.
CCCCTAGCCCCCTCCTGAGATTATGTATACTGAAGGCTTAGTATCATAAGCGCAGGAAAAATATGGATGTAACGACGACCAGGAATACCTAGAGAGTACTGTGACTTTAGGTATTAATAGCTGACCAAACCGATAATAATGTTTAATACAACACCCGACCTTATTGCAAACCGGCAGCCACTCTAATGACCAAGGACATGCCAGCAAGCCCCGTGTGTATTGAGAAACAGCTTATTGAGGTGTGTCTTGTTTGGAAGTGATCACGAGATCGGCTAGCAAATCTGATCAAGGTATTATAGTGATACAATTATCGGCAACCAGCCCCCGAGCCAGACTCGTAACATATGGGCAAAAGGAATAATTATCACATGAAACAACTAAAAGTACTGATTTTGTTAAATCATGCTAATTGAAAAGGAAAAGGGTTGGGAAACTAACACGTAGAACTTGCGAAGTTGATCGATGTTCCATGTATTGGATAAGATTCGACCATCCTCCATCGCTAACCGAGTTGATCCTGGTCACGGCACCGAGACAACAGTGGAGGGACCTTCCCATTGAGGGGAAAATTTATTGCGATTAGATTGGTTTTGAATTTTACGTAAAACCAGATCACCCACGTGAATACTACGTGGTCGCACTCTTTTGTTATGGTATTTGAGAAAAGCTTGCAAATACACCGTGGACTTGACCAAAGCTCGATCACGCTTTTCTTCTAGGAGAATTAGATTTTGTAATCGTTGTCCGCTCTGATCAACTTGTTCGAATTGATCTGTTCGGACATAACCAATACTAATTTCCATGGGTAACACAGCCTCAGCTCCGTATACCAGATGGAAAGGTGTCTCACCAGTGGCACGACTAGAAGTAGTACGTAGTGCCCACAGAACGGTATAGAGCTCCTCTACCCAAGCCCCCAAGCGTGTCTTAAGGCGATCAAAAACACATTTTTTGATACCCTGCAATATTTGCCCATTGGCACGTTCAAAGGCACCATTGCTCTGCGGATGAGCTACAGAAGCAAAGCACACCTTGGTTCCAATATTGTTGCAATAGTCCAGAAATAGATTGCTAGCGATTGGGAACCGTTATCAGTGATGAGATGATTTGGAACACTGAATCGAGTCATAATGTTCTTATGAAAGAACTTTTGTGCAGCAGCAGCAGTGATATTGCGTACTAGTTTGGCCTCAATCCACTTTGTAAACGTGTCAATAGCTACGAACAAGAACTTGTATCCATTGACCGCTTGTGGCATAGGACCAACAATATGCATCCCCCAAACCGCGAAGGGCCATGATAGAGGGATAGTTTGTAGAGCATAGGCACGCTGATGGACCCATCTCGCATGAAATTGACACTGAGGGCATGTCTTGACCATATCTTTGGCATCATCAAGTGCCGAAGGCTAGTAAAATCCTTGTCGGAAAGCCTTTCCGACCAGTGTACGAAATGACGCGTGCGCACCACATACACCGTCATGAATTTCTTTCAAGAGGGATTTACCTTCCTCTTGGGACACACAGCGCATGAATACTCCTTGAGTACCTTTTCTATACAAAACTCCTTCTATAATTTTGTATAGACGCGCTTTTCGAATTAACCGATCACTCTTGGTTTCGTCTTTGGGCAAGGTCCCGTGTTCGAGATAGACCCTCAATGGATGGGTCCAATCTTATTCATGTCCGAGGTTGGTAACGCAGACTGTTACCGGATCATCCTCGGCCGTAGTCATGATCGAGGGATGTTCCAAGTGTTCGACGAACACTCCTGCCGGAGTGGATGTGCGTGAGGACCCAATTTTGGATAATTGGTTTGCGAGAATGTTGTCCTTTCGCGGGATGTATTGGACTTCGAAATGACTGAAGTGTTTTTCCAATCTCCTCACTTCCCCACGGTAATGAGCCATTGTCTCATCGGAGGTGCTGTACTCCTTGTTTACCTGGTTTACGACCAGCAGTGAGTCTCCCCTCACCACTAATGGACGGACTCCGAGGAATTTTGCTGCCCGGAGCCCTGAAATAAGACCTTCATACTCTGCTATGTTGTTGGTTGCAACAAAGTGTAGTTGGATGACATACTTCAGTTGGTCACCCTGAGGTGTGACTAAGACCACACCAGCCCTCGAGTGTTGAAACTTGTGAGAGCCATCAAAATACATTGTCCAATGATCGGGGTATTCCAAATCTTCAGATTCCCGCAGGGGTGGTTCACGATTTGTCCATTCGACCACAAAGTCGGCCAGGATATGAGATTTGACCGCGGTGTGAGGCGTGAAATTGAGGTCGAACGCTCCGAGTTCCACAGCCCATTTCACGATCCGACTAGATTTCTCCGGATTCTGGACAATGTCCCCCAAAGGAAAAGATGAGGGAATTGTGATCCTATGTGCTTGGAAGTAATGTCGTAGCTTACGGGAAGCCATCAGTAGTGCGTAAAGTATTTTTTGGACCTCAAGGTATTGCTCTTTAGGACCATGAAGTACTTCGCTTACGTAGTAGACGGGTTTGTGCACACCTTCTCTTTCTGCGATCAAGACAGTGCTGACCGCATAAGGTGTGGCCGCCAGGTAAATGAGTAATGGTTCCTCTTTATTGAGAGAAACCAAGACCGGTGGACTGGATAAATATGCTTTGACCTCCTGAAATGCTTTCTCGGCCTCATCGGAGCAAGTGAAATTATGGTGTTTGCGCAGAGCTTTGAAGAAAGGTAGCCCCTTTTTGCCTAGTCGCGATATGAACCCGCTCAATGCCGTCATGCGACCTGCTAGGCGCTGAACATCTTTGATGGTCGAGGGAGACCTCATTTGTTCAATAGCCCTGATCTTTTAAGGATTGACCTCGATTCCTCTGGAACAAACAAGAAAACCAAGAAGTTTTCCAGACGAAACCCTGAAAGAACATTTCTCCGGGTTTAATTTTATTCCAAATCGATTCAAATTACAGAAGGTTTCAGCAGGATCGTCTAAATGAGACGAACTTTTTAAACTTTTTACAACCAAGTCGTCTACATAAGCTTCAAGATTACGCCCCATCTGGGAAATAAAGGTCTTTTGCATCAAGTGCTGGTACGTGGAACCAGCGTTCTTGAGACCAAACGGCATTCTGACATAGCAGTAGGTGCCGAATGGTGTGATGAAGACATGCTTCTCTTCATCTTCTTCCGCCATGCTAATTTGATGATATCCCGAGTAAGCGTCCAGGAAACTCATCAGTTCGCAACCCGCAGTAGAATCGACCAGCTGGTCGATGCGGGGAAGGGGAAAATCATCCTTCGGACAGGCACTATTTAGGCTGGTGTTGTCGACGCACATGCGCCACTTGCCATTTGACTTGCGGACCATGACCGGATTTGCAAGCCATTCCGGATGATCGACATCGCGAATAAATCCGTCCTTTTGGAGCTTATCTAACTCCACTCGGATGGCTTCCTGTCGATCAACAGCAAAACGCCTGAGCTTCTACTTTATTGGTCGCTGTCCAGGTCGAATTGCTAACCTATGCTCAATTACCTCCCTTGGGACACCGGGCATGTCGGATGGTTTCCACGCAAACACATCTGCATTAGCTCGGAGGAAAGTAATGAGCTCGAGTTCCTATTTGTCATCCAGGGCTGATCCAACCCGAATTGTTCTGGATGGATCATCTGGGTACAATGGAACCAGTTTTAATGTTTCATCTGGTCGAGGAGCAGCCTTGATCGTATCAGTGGACACTGTGGCAATCTGGGCTTCTTGGAGGGGAAGTTGATCTACCATCTCCAGGGATAACTGATCACATGTCAATGCCACGTTGCGACTACCTCGAACCGAAATAACGCCCTTGGGGCCAGGCAACTTGCCGCACTGGTAAGAATAGTGCGTAACCATCATGAACTTAGCAAGAGTTGGCCTGCCAAAGATTGCGTTATAAGCCGAATCACAATCAATTACATAAAAAGTAACCAATTCTGTTCAGAAGTTATCTGGTTCACCCAGCGTGACCTGGAGCTCCACCTGTCCCAATGGCATCATAGAGGGACCAGGAATTATCCCATAAACGGATGAATTATGGGTTTGATTTTTGAATGAGGAATTTGCATCTCGTCGAGTGCCTTGACCAATAAAATATCCAAGGAACTACCTCCGTCAATTAGGACCCTTTCAACTCTCGCATTGCTGATAATTGGGGTTATGACCAAAGGTAGCCTCAATGGTCGAGTAAGCCCCACAGGGCAATCAGAGCGATCAAACGTCAAAGGAGTATCCGACCAACGGGGGTACTGAGGTTCTCCAAGGGGAGTCTCCGTTTGGTTCACCTCTCGATAAAAAGCTTTAAATTGCCGTTTAGAAACAAAAGAGGAGGAACCCCCGAAAATAACATTGACATGATTACGAGGTACCTGGTAGGACATCTCTTCATCCCCGCTGGCGTCTCTTAGCCCGCAAGTCTGTTCTTTTGGTGGAAAGGTCGGCATAGGTTTGATCCCCTGGTAGAAGTCATCCAACTGCTTCAACCAACTCTGGCAATTCTTGAGGTCGTGGCCTGCAGAGTTGTGGAGTGGACACCATCTCTTGCCTTCCTGCGGGTTAGTCAACTTCTCTGGCTGGTCGGCACTGCGACCACCAGAAGCAGTTTTATGTTTAAACGAAGATTTGTTACCTTTGGTTGACGGAGGTTTCTCTGTGACCGCGACCTCTCGGTATTGTCCAGTTCGACTCCTTTTTGATTTCTTTGACTTCCTGCCTGATGAAGATTCTGGCTTCTTGCTTGAATCCTCTCTCTTCACGTCCTTGAGACTTGGTTCAGGCGGTAAGTTATCTTTGTCCACCATCCGATTCCACTCAACGGCCTCGGCCGCGTCGGAATATCGATCAGCCATATCAAAAAGATCGGCTACTGATCGAGGAGGATGGATGAGCAAACCCTCAGTGAACCTCTGATATCGAACGGCGTGTTTAAACACCCTGATTACGGAATTATCAGATATGTTCATATGGTATTTCTCACCCCGACAAATCTCTTGACAAACTGACGAAGAGTTTCGGTCGATGTTTGTCATAGTCGATGGAGATCGTCCTCTTTTCCTGGCTTCTGATAACAATTCTGGAAATTTTTTAGGATGGCATCGCACAACATTTCCCAGTTATATATCGAACCCTCGGGCTGATTGAACAGCCTGGTTCATGCCGGTCCCTCGAGGACTGTAGGTAAATAATTGGCCATGACACGGTCATCGCCACCTGCTGCCTGAATAGCAGTGATTTAAATTTGAAGGAACTTGGATGGATTCTGAGTTCCGTCAAATCTTTCTATGGCCCATGGTTTAAACTTGTCTGGCCAAACGATCGCACGAAGGCTGGGCGAGAAAGATTTACAACCAACATAAGGACCATGGATGGATCTGCAACTCTCGACCTGATCTCGGGCGACCTCACACGAAGGAGAGGCCACGCGTGGTCCCAAGCGAGAGTGGATAGGAATTCGTTCCCAATCACGAGAATTTCCCGCCCGTCTGGCTTTGTCATGCCGAGATGACATTAGTGGTGGACGATTCCATCTACCAGAACTAGAGTTAGAATATTCTCTTTCATGGGAACGTATCGCCGACCGGGAAGAGGCTGTAAGGGTCGCCTCGGATGCGACCTCGTCTAACCTCTCTGCCAAGATTCTGGTGAAAGCTGGTTTCTGCGCATCTGTGACGGTAGGTGGAAATTACGCAGGACCTCTGTGATGGATTGAAGCCGGCCATGCGTGCTCCTCCTGGGTGCGCTAGGTGTCACCGTCTCCTCGTCCGCCGGTAAATGTTCCAGGGGTAAAGGTGGTGTCTGGTCGCGTCTGCGACCGCGCGGTCGATGGGAGGAACTAGGAGCAGCGTCGTAACGAGCTTGCGCATTTTGAAGAGCCTCTAGGGTTGTTCTGATAAGCTCATCATCTTGCTGTTCGCGATCTTGATCCTCCTTTTGTCTGCACTCTTGGTCTTCTTTCTGCTTGCGCTCCTGTTCTTACCTAGCAGTCCGCTGATCGGGAGTTTCTTCTGATAAGGCAGCGAATTGCCTAGGGAACGAGGTCACCGATGGAGAAAACATCTCAGTTTGTTCCGAGTCGGACTCGAAATCAAAGACACGGTGGAGGTTATCAGGATCAAACCTCCCCGGGCTAAATTCCTGATCAACATTGCCCTTGCCCTCAGTAGGGCCATGCGATGGACTGGATTCAACCTCTAACGCAGCAGAATAAACATTGGGTTCCGATTCTGTGTCTGTTGTGTCCTGGTCGATGGACATGACCTGAGTGGTCGAATCGACCTCTGGAACGTCTTCGCCTCCGGTTTCCTCCATTGGAAAAGGATCACTAGGTGAAGGCATCTGTATATGGGCATAATCCTCGAGATCGAAGTCGTTCTCGAAATCATATGCTCCAGACATGACTCACCGAACCTCCGGATAGAAATAAGAATGCCTTGAGAAAGGCCCCACGGTGGGCGCCAGCTGTCGACGATTTGGACTCGGGGTTCTTAGTCGAACTTATACAGATTTTTGTGAGTTGTGAGGCCTTTCAGGGTGTCCCTCCGGAAAGGGATGATGAGCAATGTCGGTTGGGGCACATAGAGATTTATCCAGTTCGGGCCCTCGATGGTGGGAGTAATAGCCCTACGTCCTGTTGTGATTTCACTATGTATGGGAAAAAGGTTACAAAGTTGTAGAAAAGATCATCACAGGCGAAGATCTTTTCTGTGTGATTGTCTAAAACACGACTAAACTAGCTTATGAAAGCTTGTGGTCTTCTTGTCTCGGATCTCTGGGATCTCTGGGATCTCTGGGATCTGTCCGATCTTTTATTTTTTTATCCCCCTGTCTTGTACATTCGCTCACCCTTTTATACTGGTTGAAAGGGCGCCAATGCACAACGTCTTTGAACGGTTGCTTGGGTGCAGTTTTGATAACCGCACTTAACTTCCACGCAGGCTTAACACGTGCAGTTAAGGGATAACCGCACAAGTTAACCCCCTGGCAGTTGCCTTCATACGTGGAAGGATCTTCGTGATTCTCGGGATATGCTTGTTGTAGAGCTTAAGCAACCATGAGTCATCCTGGTGGAGAGTAGTCAACGACCTTCTGACCGCGCACTGTCTGCAGTCTCCTGACCACGCACTGCCTGCGGCCTTCTCACCGCACAACATCTGCGATCTCATGATTGCGCAAAGCCTGCGACCATGTGTCCACGCTTCTCAGGTCGTCTGAGATCATAGCAACGGATCTCCAGACACTTGTCTGGTTTGAATCTATCTTGAACCAGATATGCATTACTCTGAACTAGCTCGGGTAACAATCCTCGTCATTTCCATTTAAAAATAAAACTCCTTCTAGTGGCCGCGACAGCGACCATTCGGGAAAACAAACTAACCCGCAGGGAAACAAGAAGTGGTGTCCATACAATAATTCTTCGGGACATGATCTCAAGATTTGTCACAATTTATTGAGAACAATTGGGTAATTTGTATCATGGGATTGGACCCATGCCAACCATACCACGGCAAGATCAAGCTTGCGAGGTTAGGGACGCTGATGGAGATGAAGAAATGTCTTACCAGGTACCCCAAAATCATGTCAATATTATTTTTGGTGGTTCTTCTTCTTATGCTTCTAAGCGTTAATTTAAAAACTTTTACCGTGAGGTAAATAAAGTTGAGGCTCCCCTTGGCGAGCCTCAATATCCTCATTGGTCGAAAACTCAATTAGCCTTCGACCGGGACGATTGTCCCAAGGGGCTCACATGACCATTGCGGCTTCCTTTGGTCATTACCCCTATAATTAGCAATGCTAGCGTCAAAAGGGTTCTGATCGATCGGGGCAGTTCCTTGGACTTGTTATTGGTCAAGACATTGGACGAGATGCAAATTCCTCGCTCAAAGATTAAACCCATAATCCATCCATTTTATGGTATAATTCCTGGTCCTTCCATGATGCCGATTGGACAAATTGTATTACCAGTAAGTTTGGGAGAACCAGACAACTTTCGAACAGAATTAATTACATTTGATGTAATTGACTATGACTCTACATATAATGCTATATTTGGCAGGACAACACTTGCTAAGTTCATGGCGGCGGCGCAGTACGCTTATAATGCGTTAAGCTACCAGGCCCAAAAGGTGTTATTTCGGTCTGAGGTAGCCGGAACATAGCTCTTACTTGTGATCGGCTATCTCTGGAGTTGGTGGATCGGCTTCCCCTTTAGGATGTTAAAATTGCGACCACGGCCTCAGATACGATCAAAGTTGCCCCGTGACCAGATGAGAAACTGAAAATGGTTCCATTGTACCCAGATGATCCATCTAGAACCATTCGGATTGGATCAGGTTTGGATGACAAATAGGAACTCGAGCTCGTTACCTTCCACCGGGCTAACACAGATGTGTTTGCGTGGAAACCATCTGACATGCCTGGAGTCCCAAGGGAAGTGATTGAGCATAGGCTAGCAATTCGGCTGGACAGCGACCAATAAAGCAAAAGCTAAGACGCTTTGCTGTTAACTGACAAGAATCCATCCGGTCGGAGTTTGATAAACTCCAGAAGGCAGGGTTTATTCGCGAAGTCGATCATCCTAAATGGTTTGCGAACTTGGTCATGGTCCTAAAGTCAAATGGTAAGTGGCGCATGTGGGTCGATTACACCAGCCTAAATAATGCTTGTCCGAAGGATGAGTTTCTCTTTCCCCGCATTGATCAGCTAGTTGATTCTACTGTGGGTTGTGAACTGATGAGCTTCCTAGATGCTTATTCAGATACCATCAAATTAACATGGCAGAAGAAGATGAAGAAAAAACTGCCTTCATCACATCTTTTGGCACTTACTACTACGTTAGAATGCCATGTCTCAAGAACGCCAGTTCCACGTACCAGCGCTTGATGCAAAAGACCTTTCTTTCCCAGTTAGGGCATAATTTAGAAGCTTACGTCGATGATTTGGTTGTGAAGAGTTTGAAAAGCTCTAGTCACATAGATGATCTTGCTAAAACTTTTTGTAATTTGAATAAGCATGGAATAAAGTTAAACCCCGAAAAATGCTCCTTCGGAGTTTCTTCTAGTAAACTTTTAGGTTTCCTTGTTTGTTCGAGAGGAATCGAGGTTAATCTCGAAAAAATTAGGGCCATTGAGCAAATGAGATCTCCTTCGACCATGAAGGATGTCCAAAGCCTAATGGGTCGCATGGCGGCCCTAAGCCATTTCATATCATGACTAGGCGAATGTGGATTGCCTTTCTTTAAGGTTCTGCGTAAGCACAATGGTTTTACCTGGTCGGATGAAGACGAAAAAGCCTTTCAAGAGGTTAAAGCATATTTATCTAGCCCACCAGTACTGGTCTCTCCAAACTTGGGGGAGCCATTGCTCCTTACTTGGCAGCCACCCCTCACGAGGTCAGCGTTGTTCTGGTCGCGGAGAGAGAAGGTGTACAACAACCAATCTATTACGTAAGTGAAGTACTTCATGGACCAAAGGAGTGTTACTCTTAAGTCCAGAAGTTACTTTACGCTCTTCTGATGGCTTCCCACAAGCAACGACATTACTTTCAAGCACATAAAATTACTGTGCCTTCGTCCTTTCCATTGGAAGATATTATCCGAAATCCGGAGAAATCTGGTCGCATTGCGAAATGGGCAGTGGAACTTGGAGCATTTGACATCCATTTTACCCCTCGTATCATAGTTAAATCTCAAATTCTTGCAGATTTTGTGGTTGAATGGACTAATCCCGACCCTCCTACGCAAGAATCTAAAGATTTACAATGCACCGACCATCGAACTATGTATTTTGACGGCTCTAACAGTTTTCAACACTCGGGGGCTGGAGTGGTCTTAATTACGCCTTAGGGAGACCAACTCAAGTATGTCATTCAATTATATTTTGTTGCAACAAACAACACAACAAAGTATGAAGGTCTTCTTGCAGGGCTTCGAGCAGCAAAATTCCTTGGAGTCCGTCAATTAGTGGTAAGGGGAGACTCACAGCTAGTCGTAAACCAGGTAAACAAGGAGTATAGCACCTCCGATGAGACAATGGCTCATTACCTGGGGGAAGTGAGGATATTAGAAAAGTACTTCAGTCATTTTGAAGTCTAATTTGTTCCATGAAAGGATAATATACTCGCAGACCAATTATTAAAAATTGGGTCCTCACGCACATCTGCTCCGGCAGGAGTGTTCATTGAACACTTACAATACCCTTCGATCACGGCTTCGGTTGAGGATGATCTGGTGACAGTTCACGTCGCCGACCTTGGACATGAATAAGATTGGGCCCGTCCATTGCAGATCTATCTTGAACATGGGACCTTGCCCAAGGGTGAAATTGAGAGTGATCGGTTAGTACGAAAGGCGCGTCTATATAAAATAATTGATGGAGTTTTATATAGAAAAGGTACTCAAGGAGTATTCATACGCTGTATATCTCAACAGGAAGGTAAATCCCTCTTGAGAGAAATTCATGACGGTGTGTGTGGCTTACATGCGTCTTATCGGACACTGGTTGGAAAAGCTTTTCGATAGGATTTTTATTGGCCTTCGGCACTTAATGATGCCATGCAATTGGTCAGAACTTGCCCACAGTGTCAATTTCATGCACGGCAAGTTCATCAGCCTGCATACGCTTTACAAACTATTCCTTTAAGATGGCCCTTTACAGTCTGGGGAATAGATATAGTGGGTCCTATGCCCCAAACAGTTAATGGATACAAGTTCTTGTTCGTAGCCATTGATACGTTTACTAAGTGGATTGAAGCTGAACCAGTCCGCAATGTTACCGCTTCTACAGCAAAGAGATTCTTTCATAAGAATATTGTGACACGATTTAGTGTTCCAAGTCATCTTATTACTGACAACGGTTCCCAATTTGTTAGTGGTCTTTTTCTAGACTATTGCGATGATATTGGGACCAAAATGTGCTTTGCATCTGTGGCTCATCCACAGAGCAATGGAGCCATTGAACATGCCAACAGGCAGATATTACAAGGCATCAAGAAGCGTGTTTTTGATCGCCTTAAAATGCACACAGGGGCTTGGGTAGATGAACTCTACTCCATTCTATGGGCACTACGCACTACTTGTAGTCGAGCTACGGGTGAGACACCTTTTCAACTAGTATATGGTGCTGAGACTGTCTTACCTATGGAGATTCGTATTGGCTCTGTTCGTGTAAATCAATTTGATCATTCTGATCAACATGAACAACGTGTCCAAGATATTACCCTCCTTGAGGAGAAACGCGATCGAACGTTAATTAAGTCTGCAGCATATTTACAAGCTTTACGTAAATACCACAGTAAATGGGTGCAACCTCGTAGTCTTCACGTGGGCAACCTGTTTTTACGAAAAATCCAAAACCAGTCTAATCGCAATAAATTCTCTCATCAATGGGAAGGCCCTTATACTGTGGTCTCAGTACCGCGACCAGGATCCGCCTGATTAGTGGTGGAAGATGGACTGATCTTATCCAATACTTGGAACCTAGATCAGCTACGCAAGTTTTACATGTAGGTTTTTCCATTTCCTTTTTCCTTTTCAATTAGCATGATTTCGTTAAAAATAACATGTACCTTTTGTCGTGTTACATTATGGTTTGATTCCTTTATCCTACCTTTGTCGAGATATGCTCGGGGGCTGGTCGCCAATGATCATCTTATTATAGTAACCAAGTTGGATTCGCTGGCCGATCTCATGGTCGCATCTAGATAAGACATCCCTAAATAAGTCATTTCTCAAAGCATATGAGACTTACTAGCATGTTTCTAATTATCCGAGGGGCTACCAGTTCATAATAAAACTTTGGTATTATATTAAGTCAGTATTGGTGTGACCAGATGATCATATCTAGTTGAGACATTTCTTTCTAAACCGTTTCTTAACGTATAAGAGACTCGCTAGATATTCCTTGATCATCATTAACTCGTATTTCTCCTAAAATTATAATACAATGCCTTCAGTATGTATGATCTCAGGAGGGGGTTAGGGGGATATGGCCATAATATAAGATGAGATTAAGTACATCTTTTCCAAAAGTGAAAGGCATGCATCTGCATATTTTCTACTATAATTGTATATGTGCTGGTACAATTCAAAATGAGGATCATTATTCATTACAATGAGATCACGATAAGCCAAATTCTTTCAAGAGGTTTTCAACCAAGGGCTTGACTTCTTCCATTTCAGCTTCAAGCTGATCTTCACTCTCGAATTTTGCATCTCTCACCACCAGATTCAAATCCAAATTTGGGCCGTGGTGATGTCTTAATTTGCACAAAATGGCAGAGGCTATAGATCTTGCATTGATCTTCAATGCCTCTTCTTGCCGCTTTGTATCTTCAAGAAGGTACTTGAGAAGTGATTCAGCTTGAGCCGCAACCAATTTGTATGATTCACTGAGGCTTAAGTTCTCCTTTTGAGGATCGATGATATCAGCCTTTCAGCAAATCTGCAACCACCTTCAGTTTTTCAAAGACTTCTGACTGAATGTTGCTGCAGGTTGAGATTGTCGCCTTCAGGGTTTTCCTCTCCTCACAGACAGTTTTGGTCGTCTTTTTGAATGATTCGATGGTTGCACGAAGTTGCCCATTTTGATTTTCAGCCTGGATACACTTCTGCTGGAAGTCATCCTTTTCCTTTGAAAGAACGCTTATCTGCTCCTCTTGTACTACATGAACAAAGTAACGAAAATTACACCAGTTCATGTAAGGAAATAACATCCTTTGGCTGAAAGTAAACTTACAGGCAAGTTTTAACTGCGCCTTGTTGAGTTTTTTCTCCATAGAAGAAAATCTCATGGCCGCAGTTTCTTCCTGACCCCGTCGATCAACCATGCTCTTCGTCAAGGAAGAATTTTCCCTGCGACCAAAGAGGCAACCTTTATACTTAGATGAGGCTAATCTCCTTTTGTGCGACCTCAATTTGTTCTGCTAAAGCTCTTGGCTTGGTCGACATTTGGGCCAGGTCCTGAAAACACAGTAAAACCTGTTGTTTAAACCTGAACATTCGTAAGATCTTCAATTTCAGAAAAGGTAAAAAGTTTTTTTGCTTACCTCTAAGAAATTGCTGAAAGTGTACTTCAGCATGCTCTCAGGTTCATTCGAAGGTTGAACCTCGAGACCAGTCATTTCCTTGACAACAGGAGCAGCAAATGTTGTTTCTTGCTGATTTACTCCTGTAGTCGAGGTTGCGGTTTCCATTCGATGGGATTGGAGATCTGTGATTATTTCCTCCACAATGGCCTGAGGTGCAATCTCAGCCATTGTGCTTGTGCTTGCGTTCCTCGCGACCTTCGCGGTAGGTGTTGTGCCGGTTTTTGGTGAGGTCGGTAGGGTGCTAAGCGCAGGGTTCCTGGAAAAATCACAATTTGCAACATTTCTGTTTTCAAAAACAGGATCTAGTAAGACGTGATATCCTTACATGATTCGAAACCCCATCCGACTTTTGGGTTTCGGTGACGTGCTCCTGGGAGAAAGAAGTGCGCTGTGCTCTCCTGTTGCAGCATCATTGAGACTTGTCCTTGTTCTTCTCTTTTTGAATAGGACAGAGGACTCCTTCTCCTGCATGGTCAAAAGATGATTAATATATGCAGTGGAGCAAAAGTTGTGGAAAGTGATGTTCTTACCATAACAACTCCTTTGGTGTTTGGAGGAGGTGTCACTGGATCTGAGGCCATTGAAATTTTGGCCGCAGAGTCTTCTGCGACCATGGCTGTGGAAATTCTGGCCTCAGGATTTGTAACTTCCTTTGTGACCGCGAGTTCTCCTGCGACCATGAGATCCCCTGCCTCAATAGCTGCCTCTGCCATTGAGGACAATATGTTGGCAAGGGTGGGGGAGGATGGCCTCTCTGGAATATCAATCTCCAGAGGGTTCACCGCTCTCCTCTTTCGTCGGATAAGAGGAACATCGTCTTCCTCATCCTCGCTCCCCTCACCCTGTACGATTAAGAAGTGACTCCTATTCATACATGGTATAACAGGGGGAAGAGAAAACCTTACCGCAATAGTTTTCGCCGCAGTTTTCTTTGCCTTCGATGAAGCCCCTCCTACGGTCTTTACTTTGGACACTCCAGGGGTTGGATCCTTCATCTTCTTGGCCTTGGAGGAGAGGACTTTAACTCTCTTCGATGGCGCCCTCCTAGAGGGTCCCACATCATCAATAGGACGCTTTGTCCTAATGCTTTGACCCTCAAGCAGCTGTGTGATTCAACAGATCAATCTTCGATGCTCAACACATCAGTAGAATTTCATAAATAAGTTTCTCAAAAGAGGCTTTACCTTTTGACGTTCTTGTTTCAAGTCGTCGCCACTGTTGATCAAACTCTGAGGTCGGGGCGAACCTCGAGTTCCTTCTGTCGCTGCATTGTATGGCTTCCGAAGGTTATTTATCCTCTTATCAATCTCGGATAAGGACAGAACTGTGTCACAAAAGCAAATTACTTGATATGACATCCCTCATCAGTAATTTTGCATACTTTGTAAAAATCAAAGAGCATACCAGTATTATAATCCAGGGCGTTGTCCACCATGGACTCCACCTTCTAGGTGGGATGTTCCCTTCTCTTCAAGGGACTCATCCTATTCTTCACAAAGTCACGGATGATATCCCGTGCTGTTAACCCCTGGTGAGCTAAGTGAAGAATTACTTGAGCTTGTTTTTGTAAATCCTGGCTCAAAATAGGAACAGTGTCCATTTCGCTTGTTTTCTCTGGCCACCGGTTCTCAAACCAGAGGTTGCTCTCTGATGGTGTGGCGCAATAGAACCATTTTTTGTTCCATCCATGCACGGAGTCCCGCAAAGGGAGAAAGGGATAATCTTTGTTCTCCCTTATGTGGAAATAAATGCACCCTACAGCATTGGTACTCTTTGACCAAGTTGAGAAGTAGAATCGACGAAAAAGATCTACACTTGGTAACACTCCGACGAATGCTTCACACAAATGTTGGAAAATAGCTAGAATCAAGATGGCATTGGGATGAACATTTACCAGTTCCAGACTGAAATGGGCTAATATATCTTGAAGAAACTTGCTTTCTGGCAGACGAAATCCGCATCGCAAAAAGTCTTCGAAGATTACCAGCTCGTTTTCATGGACATCTGGGGTTTCTTCTTTCTTCCCCGCCGGCTACCAATTGATCAGCAGCTGTGAGGGAAGAATCTCTTCCTTTTCTAATGTCGCTAGGCTCTCATCATCACAAAGGTTTGATGGGATCCACGATGCCATTGCATGATGGAATCTTTGGCAAAGATGAGAACTTTTTTGATGGCGGAGTTAGTAGTGGCTAGAACTGAGGGCTTTTTGCGGCGAGGTGGCTGATGAATACGAAGGTAACTCCTTTTATAGGGACAACAACCCACTACCAGTTGCATTTATTATTTTAATATTTCCTCTTAACGGGTTTTTTCACGGATTGGCCCCGAAAACACATCGTGACAGTGGTAGAATTTGAAACAAAATGCATCTTTTTGGATATTAAAAAGTCAATTTATTTCAAATTTGGGGGCTACAGTACAAGTACTTATATGGGAATTTTTTATGGTTTAAATACCTTTTGATTTCAAGATAATCTCATAATTCCAGTACTGTTATGATCTCAAAGTGAATTCTGTGATCTCAATGCTATTCTGTGACCTCAGTGAAATCTGTGGTCGCAATGCTATTCTGTGACCTCAGTGCTCCTTATGGTCTCAATGCTATTCTGTGACCTTAGTACTGTCCTAGTTTGATCATGGACAATATACTTATTACCTGTGTATGTTTTGGTCGCAGAATCATTTACCTGTAACCATTTTTCACACAGAGAATTTAATAACTCCAATTGATGATTATAGATTATACGTAATCATTAAAGAAGGAGGCAAGATGTAAAGAAAAGGAATTTTATTTCTTGCATTCTTTACGTAGAAAAGGGATGCAGGTGACCAAAGTGTCGACCTGACCCGAAAGTAAATTACAAAGTTCTCCTAGGGATAAGTTAATGTTGGAGGGAGCAACACTAATTGCCCCAAGGGAGCTCGCGACGTCCCTTAGTCTGTCAACATCGCCTCTTACTGAAATGAAGCAGTGAGCCCTGATCGCGTCAGAGAGGTCCCTTTGATCTTGTACAAAGTCTCTCTCTTCGCGAATTAATCTTATTTCTTCACGAGCTCTCTGAAGGCTTTCTGTTAGGTGCTCGATGACTGTCAAGGTGGTTCTAAGACAGCGTTCACGGCTGGTGAGGCGTGCCTCCATAAACTCTTGGTCTTCTTGGAGGGTTTTGCATAAAGCAGTCTTCTCCCCAAGAAGAACCTAGATCTCAGCAAGCTGTTCGCTGAGAACCCACAAAGCCTTCTCATCCTGTAAGACCGTGAGTTAATCACAAGATGTATCCAACACGGTCAAAGATAAGAGAGTATTTACCTTGGAAGCAGCAGTTGGCTGGGATACAGAAGGAATTGGCTCGAGAAGGGTACCAACATTCCTGCATTTTCAAAATGACATTGAGCCATACTTAACTATGCAATTTAGTTAAGAGGAAATATCAAAAGTCTTAAACCTTGGCCTCGAAGAACTTGGTGTCAAAGACACCGCGGGTATAATGCCAGTTGACACACCCATAGGTGGGTGCAAATCAGAGGTATGGGGTAATGAGACAACCCAATCCTCGGTCTTCATCAGTTTTTCCGATGAAGTTCCACTTGATGATCCAACATCATCCCCAAAATGCTTCTTCGAAGAAGAAGAATCATCAGACACCTAAAGAATTTCAGAATGCATTACTTTGAAGAATTTTGCTAAAAAGAATGAAGATTCAATCAGATGTTTCGAAAGAAGATTACCTTTTGGATCATCTCCGCAATGGTGTATTCCATATCTGAATCCTCTCCATCACTCTCAACAACTCGTTTTGAGCTTTGGTTCGCCATTGAAGACTAGAACAGAGGAGAAGATTTGGAGTTGGAAGATGAAAGGAAATTCTAAGGACTTAGCAAGTGAAAACTTGTGAGTCTTAGAAACCAAGGAGCTTAGCTATTTATAAGGGCCAGAGGCGACGGTTCGTGTTCACATAGGCCTCGAGCTCCTAAATGCACTCACATTTTGCCTTGATTATGTGGTCAAAGATTTCATGATTTCCTGTCAAGATAAACCCAAAGTTCTGCTTGGGAAATTAATTGTCATACGGTGCACAGTACAACAGAAGAAGGTGAAGCGTTGGGTACTATATCCAATGGTTTTTAAATTCAAAGTAATAACCTTTTTTACCACTTCAAATTTGGGGGCTAGCTGATGAGGATTATTACCTGAGCTAGTGATTTATTTATATCATGTCTATGATATTTCGGATGTGATATGGGGGCTTGAGTTCTAGCAAATATTCTGACTGCAGGGACTATCTTCCTGCGGCCAGAAGGTTGTGAACTCAAGACCAGACTATGGTCGCAAGCTATTCGTGATTAGGATATGACTAGAGCTTAAGTAGTGGCTGAGTCTTTCGGTCATGATGCAAGCATAAGTTAATTTCCTCTCCCACGTTTGAAGACAACAGTCAAGAGGTTAGTATGTGCGGTTATCCATAACTGTACATGTTAACAGGCAAGGAGATAAGGATTGAAGTGCAGTTTTGCAACTGAGCATTAGCAACCATCTAAACCTCCAGAATTGCTCTACATTGGCATCCTTTCAGTTAGTATAAAAATGTGACGGATGTACAAGAGCAGGGCATCGAATATAGAGAAGATCGAAGACTTGAATAACTCAAGCTATAGAGAATAGGCAGAAGCATTGAGTGATTGCCCACTTCTGTGAAAATCTCTTTTCCTCTGTAAACATTCTCACGCATAGTGAAACCACCACAGGATGTAGGGTTGTTACTCAATCCGTTGAGGGCCCAAACCTGTATAATTCCATGTGTCACCGACTCATACTTACCTTAACTTACCTGATAAGCGCCCTGAAAGGTCTCACTCCCTACTCACAAATTTGCATAAGATCGACTAAGGAACCTGAGTCCCAATCGCCGGCAGTCGTTGATCCCTGTCGACCCACTGAGAAGTAAGAAACACCAATGATCAAGGAGAACGAACTGGTGATATTTGAAGACTTCTTACGTTGCGGATTTCGCCTGCCTGAAAGTGAATTCATTCGCAGCGTTCTCAACCATTTTGGATTAGAACTAGTAAATCTTCATCCTAACTCTGTGTTGAGTTTGCCATTTTCCAGTATCTGTGCAAAGCATTTGTTGGAGTTTTGCCCAGCATTGCCCTCTTCCGCCGTTTTTATTTCTTGGTTTGGTTAAAGAGTGCAAATGCTGCTGGATGTGTCTACTTTCGTCTGAGAGAAAAGAAAGACTATCTAGTTGTTCCTTTCCGTGATTCTGTACATGGATGGAACCAACGCTGGTTCTATTGCCTGGCTCCTGAAGAGAGCCATCTTTGGTTCAAAAACCGTCGACCAGAGAAGAGCAATGAAAAAGACTCTACGCCTGAGTTGGATGAAGAACTGCAGAAGCAAGCTCAAGCTATCCTCCAGTTGGCGGTGAGGGCATAACTGTGCAGGATATTATCCGGGATTTCATATAGAACCGGATTAGTCCGCTGAAGAAAAAGGTGCATCCTACCTGGGAGGTGCGCTCTATACAAGATGGAACCTTGGATTACAATCAAGGTAAAGGCGCCTTCTTGCAGATTGATACACTTTCGTCAATCTGTTTGAAGCTTACTGTGTTTCCCAAACAGATTTTCCTTCTTTTGAGGTCGAGAGGAGAATTGATGCTCTCTTGAAATTATATAATCTGACCACAGAAGGTGAGATGTATGCTCCAAGACCGCTGAGTTTGGTCGGTGGCAACGACATTTTTAATACAAGAGCGACAAAAGGTAAATCTCTCTCAGAAAAACTTGTATATGTTTTCCGCTTGAACAACCATAACTGAAGAAGATCATTTCGATTTGAGTAGTTGCTGATGGGCCAAGTGATTGGAATGAAGCGGACCATGGATGATGTTGGGACTTCTGGGAGTCCTCCATCAAAGAAACTGAAGAAAACTCTCTCCAAAAATAAAAATGAATCTTCATCCATGGTAACAACTTCAGCCCCCAGCAAACTTAGCAAGAAGAAAGCTGTAGAGGTGACTTCGTCTAAGGCCGTTAAACCTAGTCCAGCGGCCAAAACGGTAAAAATATTTAACCTTAACATTTCTCCAAGTACAATTGGAAATTATCTTGTAATCATTCAAGGAGAAGGAAATGAGGAGGAGGAAGATGAGATTCCCCTCATTCTGCGGAAAAATAGATTCGCCAAAACTGTGAAGAAAACCTCTAAGAAGATGTTTTTTTCATTATTGTTTCCCACAAGTGGGGCAATGAATTCCTTGGGACTTAGCTTCAGGTATCCAACTGTTATTTCTCTAACTAATCCTGGAAAATTGGCTAGGCATTTACTCAGATAATCATAAATGTACAGGTCAAGCCCACCCCCTGCTGTAATACAAGACGGTAAAACAACTGTTGCAATGGGGGTAACAACTTCTATGGCAGACACTCTTGCCATAGTTGTCACTACAGCTCCATCTAAAGCACTAGAAGTTGCTAGGGCTACTAGGGAACCTGAACCTATCATTGACAAGGAAGTTCAACAGAGTCATCTCTCAGCACCTATCAATGATGAAGAGACTGAGGTTGTGGCTGCGATCGCGACCATGGGGATGAATGAACAAGTAGGAACTTCTACTCCCCCAATAGCCAATGATATCCTTCCTTCCTCTTATCAAGAAGAGGAGAATATGGAAACAGCAGATCAAACTATTGACCTTTTGCATCCTGCTCCAGAATTGAACTTACTAATTACTGAGCAGGTGTGAGATGGTTCAAGATTTGAGACCTTACTCAAAGATATTATGGAGGTAAGTAAAATTTTTACCCAAAACATTTTATTGTTTATTTGAATAATATCTTCAAATATTTATTTCTTTTGTAGAACTCTGCCCTACACTCGACCATGGTAAATTCACTGATTAACCAGTTCAAGGTCGTGCAGGCAAGGTGTAATCAACTAGAGCAATAAGTATCTTGCTCTAATTTCAATCTAATGTGGATTAGAATGACACTTCTCTTTGTCGCAGGGAGAACTCTACTATGATAAATGAGGTTGCTAAGGAGCGCTCCGAAAAGGAGACAGCAATAGCAAAAGCTCTAGAAGAAAACAACAAAAATCTTGCTGAAGCTCTATCATCCTTGGAGGAAAATAAAAGTTCATATGCTGCTCTCCAAGGGGAAAAGAGAAGCTACAAATTGGCTTAGATCATAAGCTCATTCTCAGAACTAATAATTGCGTTTATAACTTACTATGAGTTGATCAAATCATCTCTATCTTTTCTTTTGACCAGAACAAAGAGAAATAAACTCCAAGCTGATTGACGAGGATTGTTACCCGAGCTAGTTCGAAGTAATGCGCATTTGGTTCAAGACGGATTCGAACCAGATGAGTGTCTGAAGGTCTGCTATTATGGTCTCAGACGACTTGAGAAGTGCGGACACAAGAATGATTTATGGTTGCAGGCTTTGCGCGATCATGAGATCGCAGGCGTTACGCGGTCAGCACGCCGCACACAATGCGCGATCAGAAGATCGTTGACTATTCTCGACCAGAGTAACTCAGGATTTCTTAACTCTGCAACAGGCATATCCCTAGGATCGTGATGATTCCTCCACGTATGAAGACAATTGCCAGGAGGTTAACATGTGCAGTTATCCCTTGATTGCACGTATTAAACCTGCGTGGGAGTTAAGTGCGGTTACCAAAACTACATTTCTACAACCGTTCACAACCGTTGTGCATTGACGCCCTTTTGACTAGTATAAAAGGGTGAGCAAATGTACAAGATGAGAGGAAGACGCTGACCGATCAAGAACAAGCTTTCATAAGTTAGTTTAGTTGTTTCTTAGACAATCGACACAGAAAAGATCTTCACCTGTGATGATCTTTTCTCCAACCTTGTAAACCCTTTCCCATACATAGTGAAATCACAACAGGATGTAGGGCTATGACTCCCACCATCGAGGGCCCGAACCTGTATAAATCTCTCTGTGCCCCAACTGACATTGCTCATCATCCCTTTCCGGAGGGACACCTTGAAAGGCCTCACAACTCACAAATTCTGCATAAGTTCGACTAAGGACCCCGAGTCCGAATTGTCGACAGCTGGCGCTCACCGTGGGGCCTTTCTCAAGGCGTTGTCTGGGGCATATGATTCTGAGAACGACTTTGATCTCGAGGATTGTGCCCAAATACAGATGCCTTCATCTAGTGATCCTGTTCCAATGGAGGAAACCGGAGGCGAAGACGTCCTAGAGGTCGATTCGACCACTCAGGTCATGTCTATCGACCAGGAGACAACAGACGCAAAATCAGAACCCAATGTTGTTCCTACTGTGTTAGAGGTTGAATCCGGTCCATCGCACGACCCTGCCAAGGGCAAGGGCGATGCTGATCAGGAATTTAGCCCGGGGAGGTTTGACCCTAATAACCTCCACCGTCTCTTTGATTTTGAGTTCGACTTGGAACAAACAGAGATGTTCTCTCCATTGACGACCTCGTTCCCTAGGCAATTTGTGGCTTTATCGGAAGAAAAGCCCGATCAGTGGATCGCCAGGGAAGAACAGGAACGCAAGCAGAAAGAAGAACAAGAACGCAGACAAAAGGAGAATCAAGATCGTGAGCAGCAAGATAATGAGCTACGCAGAACAGCCCTAGAGGCTCTTCGAAATGCATAAGCTCGTTACGACGCTGCTCCTAGTTCCTCCCGTCGTCCGCATGGTCGCAGACGCGACCAAAAACCTTCTTTACCCCGTGACATTTATCGGCGGACGAGGAGACGGTGACACCTGGTGCACCCAGGAGGAGCACGCATGGCCGGCTTTGATCCATCACAGAGGTCTTGCATAATTTTCCTCCTACCATCACGGATGCGCAGAAACCAGCTTTCGCCAGGATCCTGGCGGAGAGGTTAGACGAGGTCGCATCCGAGGCGACCCCTACAGCCTCTTCTCGATTGGCGATACATTCCTATGAAAGAGAATACTCTAACTCTAGTTCTGGTAGACAGAATCATCCACCACTAGTGCCGTCTCGGCATGACAAAGCCAGACGGGTGGGTAATTCTCATGATCGGGAACAAATTCCTGTTCACTCTCGCCTGGGACCACGCGTGGCCTCTCCTTTGCGTGAGGTCGCCCGAGATCAGGTCGAGAGTTGCAAATCCATCCATGGTCCTTATGTTGGTTGTAAAGCTTTCTCGCCTGGCCTTCGTGCGGTCGTTTGGCCAGATAAGTTAAACCAGGGGCCATTGAAAGATTTGACGGGACTCAGAATCCATCAGAGTTCCTTCAAATTTACATCACAGCTATTCAAGCAGCAGGTGGCGATGACCGGGTCATGGCCAACTATTTACCCACAGTCTTCGAGGGACCGGCAAGAACCTGGCTATTCAATCAGCCCGAGGATTCGATATATAACTGGGAAATATTGTGCGATGCCATCCTCAACAATTTCCGAAATTGTTATCAGAAGCTGGGAAAAGAGGACGACCTCCATCGACTACGACAAACATCGACTGAAACCCTTCGTCAGTTTGTCAAAAGATTCATCGGGGTGAGGAATACCATCCTGAACATATCTGATAATTCCGTTATCAGGGCATTTAAACACACCATTCGATATTGGAGGTTTACCGAGGATTTACTCATCCACCCCCCTCGATCAGTAGCCGATCTTTTCGATATGGCTAATCGATATTCCGACGCGGCCGAAGCCGTTGAGTGGAATCGGATGGTGGACAAAGGAAACTTACCGCCTCAACCAGGTCTCAAGGACGTAAAGAGAGAAGATTCGAACAAGAAGCCGGAATCTTCATCAGGCAGGAAGTCAAAGAAATCAAAGAGGGGTCGAACTGGATAGTACTGAGAGGTCGCAGTCGCAGAAAAACCTTCGTCCACCAAAGTTAACAAATCTTTGTTTAAAAATAAAACTGCTTCTGGTGGTCGCAGTGCCGACCAACCAGAGAAGTCGACTAACCCGCAGGAAGGCAAGAGGTGGTGTCCATTGTACCCAGATGATCCGTCTAGGACAATTCGGGTTGGATCAGGCCTAGATGACAAATAGGAACTCAAGCTCATTCCTTTCCTCTGAGCTAATGCAGATGTGTTTGCGTGGAAACCATCCGACATGCCCGGTGTCTCAAGGCAGGTAATTGAGCACAGGTTAGCAATTTGACCTGGACAGCGACCAATAAAGCAGAAGCTCAGGCGTTTTGCTGTTGATCGGCAGGAAGCCATCCGAGAGGAGTTGGATAAGCTCCAAAAGGCCGGATTTATTCGTGAAGTCGATCATAATGAATGGATTGCAAATCCAGTCATGGTCCATAAGTCAAATGGCAAGTGGCGCATGTGCGTCGACTACACCAGCCTAAATAGTGCCTATCCGAAGGATGATTTTCCCCTTCCCCACATCGACCAGCTGGTCGATTCTACTGCGGGTTGCGAACTGATGAGTTTCCTGGATGCTTACTCAGGATATCATCAAATTAGCATGGCAGAAGAAGATGAAGAGAAGACTGCCTTCATCACACCATTCAGCACTTACTGCTACGTCAGAATGCCGTTTGGTCTCAAAAACGCCAGTTCCACGTACCAGCGCTTGATGCAAAAGACCTTTCTTTCCCAGATGGGGCATAATCTTGAAGCTTATGTAGACGACTTGGTTGTAAAAAGCTTAAAAAGTTCATCTCATTTAGACGATCTTGCTGAAACCTTCTATAATTTGAATCGATATGGAATAAAATTAAACCCGGAGAAATGTTCTTTCAGGGTTTCGTCTGGAAAACTTCTATGTTTTCTTGTTTGTTCCAGAGGAATCAAGGTTAATCCCGAAAAAATTAGGGCTATCGAACAAATGAGGTCTCCCTCGACCATCAAAGATGTTCAGCGCCTAGCAGGTCGAATGGTGGCATTAAGCTGATTCATATCGCGATTGGGTGAAAAGGGACTACCTTTATTCAAAGCTCTGCCCAAACAACATAATTTTATTTGGTCCGATGAGGCCGAGAAAGTATTTCAGGAGGTCAAAGCATATTTATCCAGTCCGCCAGTCTTGGTTTCTCCTAATAAAGAGGAACCATTGCTCCTTTACTTGGCAGCCACACCTTACACGATCAGCACTGCCTTGATCGCAGAAAGAGGAGGTGTGCACAAACCTGTCTACTACGTAAGCGAAGTACTTCATGGTCCTAAGGAGAGATACCCTGAGGTCCGGAAAATACTTTACCCACTACTGATGGCTTCCCGTAAGCTAAGACATTACTTCCAAGCACATAGGATCACAATCCCCTCATCTTTTCCTTTGGGGGACATTGTCCGGAATCCGGAGAAATCTGGTCAGATCGCTAAATGGGCTGTGGAACTCGGAGCATTCGACCTTCATTTCATGCCTCGCACCGCGGTAAAATCTCAGATCCTGGCCGACTTCGTGGTCGAATGGACTAATCCTGAACCACCCGTGCAGGGGTCTGAAGATTTGCAATGTCCCGATCACTGGACAATGTATTTTGATGGCTCTCGCAGTTTTCAACACTCGGGGGCTGGAGTGGTCTTAGTCACACCTCAGGGTGACCAATTGAAGTATGTCATTCAACTACACTTTGTTGCGACCAACAACGCGGTAGAGTATGAAGGTCTTATTGTAGGGCTCCGGGCAGCAAAATTCCTCAGAGTCCGTCGATTAGTGGTGAGGGGAGACTCATAGCTGGTCGTAAACCAGGTAAACAAGGAGTACAACACCTCCGATGAGACAATGGCTCATTACCTGGGGGAAGTGAAGAAATTGGAAAAACACATAAGTCATTTCGAAGTCTAATACATCCCGCAAAGGGACAACATTCTCACAGACCAATTATCCAAAATTGGGTCCTCACGCACATCTGCCCCGGCAGGAGTGTTCGTCGAACACTTGGAACATCCCTCGATCATGACTATGGCCGAGGATGATCCGGTAACAGTCTGCGTTACCAACCTCGGACATGAACGAGATTGGACCCATCCATTGAGGGTCTATCTCGAACACGGGACCTTGCCCGAGGACGAAATCGAGAGCGATCGGTTAGTTCGAAAAGCGCGTCTATACAAACTTATAGAAGGAGTTTTGTATAGAAAAGGTACTCAAGGAGTATTCATGCGCAGTGTGTCCCAAGAGGAAGGTAAATCCCTCTTGAAAGAAATTCATGACGGTGTATGCGGTGCACACGCGTCATTTCATACATTGGTCGAGAAGGCTTTCCGACAAGGATTTTATTGGCCTTCGACACTTGATGATGCCAAAAATATGGTCAAGACATGTCCCCAGTGTCAATTTCATGCGAGACAGGTCCATCAGCCTGCCTATGCTCTACAAACTATCCCTCTATCATGGCCTTTCGCGGTTTGGGGGATGGATATTGTTGGTCTTATGCCACAAGCGGTCAATGGGTACAAGTTCTTGTTCGTAGCTATTGACACGTTTACAAAGTGGATTGAGCCCGAGCCAGTGCGGAATGTCACTGCTACCGCTGCACAAAAGTTCTTTCATAAGAACATTGTGACTCGATTCGGTATTCCAAGTCGTCTCATCACTAATAATGGTTCCCAATTCGCTAGCGGTCTCTTTTTGGACTATTGCGAAAATATTGGAACCAAGGTGTGCTTTGCTTCTGTAGCTCATCCGCATAGCAATGGTGCCTTTGAATGTGCCAATGGACAAATATTGCAGGGTATCAAAAAATGTGTTTTTGATTGCCTTAAGACACGCTTGGGGGCTTGGGTAGATGAGCTCTATACCGTTCTGTGGGCACTACATACTACTTCTAGTCGAGCCACCGGTGAGACACCTTTCCATCTGGTATATGGAGCTGAGGCTGTGTTACCCATGGAAATTAGTATTGGTTCTATCCGAACAGATCAATTCGAACAAGTTGATCAGAACGGACAATGATTACAAGATCTAATACTCCTAGAAGAAAAGCGTGATCGAGCTTTGGTCAAGTCCACAGTGTATTTGCAAGCTTTGCGTAAATACCATAACAAAAGGGTGCGGCCACGTAGCCTTCACGTGGGTGATCTGGTTTTACGTAAAATACAAAACCAATCTAATCGCAATAAATTCTCCCCTCAATGGGAAGGCCCCTACAGTGTTGTCTCGGTACCGCGACCAGGATCGGCTCGGCTAGCAATGGAGGATGGTAGAATCTTATCCAATGCATGGAACATCGACCAACTGCGCAAGTTTTACGTGTAAGTTTCCCAACCCTTTTCCTTTTCAATTAGCATGATTTAACAAAATCAGTGCTTTTAGTTGTTTCATGTGATAATTATTCCTTTTGCCCATATGTTACGAGTTTGGCTCGGGGGCTGGTCGCCGATAATTGTATCACTATAATACCTCGATCGGATTCGCTGGCCAATCTCGTGATCACTTCCAGACAAGACACCCCTCAATAAACCGTTTCTCAACGCACACAGGGCTTGCTGGCATGTCTTTGGTCATTAGGGTGGCTGCCGGTTCGTAATAAGGTCGGCTGTTGTATTGAAATGATTATTGGTCTGATCAGACGATAATTACTAAAGTTGCAGTATTCCTTAGGTATTCTTGGTCGTCGTTACACCCATATTTTTCCTGTGCTTATAATGCTAAGTCTTCAATATACATAATCTCAGGAGGGGGCTTGGGGAATATGGTCACAACAGGAAACAAAAAGAAGTGCTTTTCTTTCAAAAATTGAGGCATGCATATGCATTGTATAGTTACATCTGTACAGGTACAAGGTTTATCATAAGCCAAGTTCTTTCAAGAGATTTTCAACTAGAGGCTTGACTTCCTCCATTATAACCTCAAGCTGATCTTCACTCTCGACGTCTGCTTCTCCCACCACTGGATTTAGATCAAGATCCGGGCCATGGTGAAGACGAAGTCTGCAGAGAATGGCGGAGGCTGCGGATTGCACTTTTGTCCTTATTGCCTCTATTTGACGCCTTGTATCTTCAGGAAGATACTCGAGGAGTGATTCAGCTTGGGTTGCGACCAGTATGGTCCAGTCGCTAAGGCTAATGTCATCCTTCTGGGTTTCGACCACATCAGCTTTTAGCAAACTGGCCACTATCTTCAGCTTTCCGAAGATGTCTTGTTGAACACTGCTGCAGGTTGAGAGCGTCGCGTTCAAGCCCTCGTTTTCCTTGCAGACAAAATGAACTCTCAAGTTTTGCAACTCGATGGTCACCTGGAGATCTTTCTTCTCTTGAGAGAGTTGGCTTATTTGGTCCTCTCGTCCTGTAATAAGAGACCATCACAAACAGTTCGCATAACAAGTTAATTCTTTCTGGTCGGAAGTGCACTTACAGGAGAGCTGCAATCGCAGCTCTTGGAGTTCTTTCTCCAAGCAAGAGATCTTGACGACTGCCTTGACCTCCTGATTTTCCTGGTCAGCGAGGCTCTTGATCAAAAAGGCATTTTCTCTGTGACAAAAGAGACAATTGTTAAAATGGGACTAAAATTCAGGCGAATGAGGAAACATCTTCCTTACCGCTGCAGGCGACTCGTTTCCTGTTGGGCGACCTCGATACGCTTTGCAATAGCCATCGACTTGGTCGCCACACGAGTTAATTCCTATGACATGGAAGGAGATCAGTTTCAGAGCCTGGATATTCCTATGCAAATGCGAACTTAAAAATAACAAGAGGTGTTCTGCATACCTCAATATACTCGCTAAATGAGCTGTTTTCCGATTCAGCCAAAGGCTGAGTCTCTAGACTCGTCTTATCCCCAGCTGGAGCAGCAGATGAATTTTCCTACTGAGCCTCCTCCATGGCTGGGGTTTCAGATTCCAATCTCTGCGATTGGACTTCTGTAGCCATCCACTCTACAATGGCATGAAAAACTTCCTCGGCCGTGGGGATGGGACTTTGATCGCCCGTGACCTTCGTAGCAGGAGGTGCCTCAAGACTTGTAGAGGTCACTGGGGCGCTTGGCGCTGCATCTCTGCGCCTAGCATAATCAAACAAGAGAATCATCGGTTAGAATGTCTTCAGTCGATCGCTTCAATATGACCCTGTCTAAACGGGAGAGATTCTTACCTTACTCGAAACCTTGTCCATTTCTGGGATTTCGAGGATGATTCCCCGGGAAAAAGAGGACAGTCGTCATCTGTCCTGGTCTTCCTTTTCCTGAATAGGATATTGTCCTTTTCTCCCTGTGTGCATGCAAGTCTATAAGAACACACCTGAGGCACGATGGAAACTAAGACTGTAAGGGTCCTTACCGGAGTAACTTCTTCTGTCAGTAAAGATGAAGCTATTGGTCCTGGAGCTTCTTGGACCGCAGGCACTGGAACTTCGTCCGCGACCATGAGATCAGTAGTGGTCGCGGGATCCTGTTCAGTTATCCCCACTCCTGTCGTCAGGAGTGGAGTACTCACCGCCCCTGGACTGGAAGGAGCCTTTTGCGGCGGATAAGAGGAATGTCATCCTCCTTGTCCTCGCTCCCTTCACCCTGTACGACGAAGAAGTAATTTCCACTGGTACTTGGGGTTACAGGGGGCACTAAATATCTTACCGCAGTCTTTTTTGCGGTTGTGATTTTCTTTTGTGAAGAAGCCACTTCCAGGATCTTCTTGGGTTTTTTGGGAGCAGGGTCCTTCACTTCGTGCTTCGAAGGGGTCCTCCTCACCCTCTTCGCAGCTGGTCTCCTCGAAGGACCAACGTCCTCGCTTGGACGCATTGCCTCAGCAAACTTCCCCAGAAGCTGTATTATTCCAAATGCTTTTGGTAATACAGAACAAGTGGATGGTTTACAACAGAGCTTGTTCAGAAAGGTCATTCCTTTCGGCGCTCTTGCTTAAGATCGTCGCCGGCGTTAATCAAGCTCTGGGGGTGAGGCGATCCCTTAGGTCCCTCCACAGTGGCGTTGTACGCCCGAAGGAGGTAGTTTGTCCGTTTCTCGATCTCGGACAAAGATAGAGCTGTATCACAAACAAGCATGTTAACAAATACAATATTTTTTAGTCAGTAAAAATGTATGTTTTGTTGATTAAAGGACATACCATTATTGTAGTCCAGGGTGCTGTCCGCCATGGACTTGACTTCCCAAGCTGGATGTGCCCTTTCACGCAGGGGGCTTATCCGATTCTTCACAAAGTCGCGTATGATATCACACGCGGTCAAGCCTTGCTGGACTAGGTGAAGAATTGCTTGGGCTTGTTTCTTCTGCTCTGCGCTCAGAGTAGGAAGGGAGTCCAACTCATTGGCCTTCTCCGGTCGGGTGTTCGCGAACCTTAGTCCGCTCTCCGACGGAGGGGTGCAGTAGAACCATTTCTGGTACCACCCATGAACAGAGTCCCGAAGGGGCGGGAATGGGTACTCTTTCTTCTCCCTTATACGGAAGTAGATGCACTTGGCAGCATTGGCGCTTTTCGACCATTCCAAAAAGTAGAAGCGTCGAAAAAGCTCCATGCTTGGAAGCACTCCGACGAAGGCTTCACAGAGGTGATGAAAAATTGCCAGAATGAGAACTGCATTGGGGTGGAGATTCACTAACTCCAGCTCGTAGTGTACCAAGATTCCCAGCAGAAACTCGCTTTCTAGGAATCGGAACCCGCAGCGCAGGTATTCCTCGAAGATCAAAAATTGGCCCTCTTGGACGATTGGGGTTTCTTGATCTTTCTCTGCTGGCCGCCAGTTGATCAGCAGCCGTGGAGGGAGAATCTCTTCTTTCTCTAGTGCCACTAGGCTCTCCTCTGTATGGTGAACGGATCGGCTCCAGGATGCCATTTCTTGCGAAGGATTGGGGAGAAAGGTGGTGACTTTGGAGGCGATGAAGAAGAGGAATGCAAAAGATGGTTTTTGTGCGGAGAGAAACTCTAAGACAGACGAAGGGTTTTGGTTGTGAAGCTTCCTCAGGAAGCTACCTCCTCCTTTTATATGGCTGAGACAACCCTTCTCCAAATATTTTATTAATTTCCCATAATGGGTGCTTTCTCTCTAGAAACTCGTTATGCACTCCCTACAGTGAATCCGGAACAAAATGTATCTTCATTATTTTTTGTTTCGAATTCGGGGGCTAGGGTGCACACAAAAACATGAAAATTTTGCAAAGATTATGGAGGAAATGATCCCTCCTGTCTTTTGTAAATTAATTTTTATGTGTTGATCACAATGCAGTTCTGTGATCGTCTCAAGATTTGCATATTGATCGCAATGCAATTCTGTGATCGCTGCAAGGGTAATCACAACATATACAATTATCATTCGATCAAGGTATTATGTTCTGATCGCAATACCAGTACTGGTCGTGGTATAGCACATCAATGCGTTTCTGATCGCAAAACTCGTTACTTCGAATTTACCTCTGTGTGTATGGTCGCAAAGGCATTCTTTGTGACCATGTTTTTACACAGAAATTGTGAAAAGTTTTAACTCAGGATTATAAGTTTTGCATAATCCTTCTTGAGAAATCAAGGTGTGTAAGGTAAAGGAAATTCTTATTTTTTTGCAGTCTTTACATACAAAAGGGATACAGGCGACCAGAGCATCTACCTGATCCGAGAGAAGTTTACAAAGTTCTCCTAAGGACATATTGGCTTCGGTAGGATCTACACTGACCGCCCCAAGAGAACTAGCAACCACTCTAAGCCTATCTACATCATCCCAGAGCAAAGAAGCACTACTACTCCTGATCGTATCAGAGAGTTCTCGTTGTTGCCGAGCGTGGTCTCTCTCCAGGCGGAGTTGGCGCGCCTCTTCGCGGGAGTTGTCATAACATTCTGCTAGGTGCAGAATGGCCGAAGACATTTCTTCGGTCTTCCTCTCCAGAGCCTCTTTTTCCTTCTGAAGAGTCTGTTCGAAGGAAAGAGATTGGACCTCAGCAGGCTGGTCGCTGGGGGCTCCAGAAATTTTCATCTCCTGCACATGTATGTGTTAGTTTTACAAGATAAAACGACCAGCAGAGGAAATGAAAATAATTACCAATCCTCGCGGTAAGATTGGACGGGAGGATGAAGTGTCTCCCCGAGAAAGTAGATCACCCGACAAAAGTCGAGGATTGTCAGGTCGTGGGAGTGCAAATTTCCCACGAGAAAATTGATCACCCCACAAAAGCTGAGGATCATCTGGTCGCAGGAATGCAACCTTCCCACCAGAAAATTGATAACCCATCAAAAGAGGGAGATCGCTTGATCGCAATGGAGAAAGCTGATCAGAAGAAGGAGAAAGCCTTGGAGTAGTATTTTGGATCTCCAAAGGTGGAGATGAGGGTTCGACCTGCCGAGTTGCATGGATAGGAAGAACTACATGGGACAAGGAAGGAGAGCGCAATGATGCATCCCCAACCTTTGTACCACTGGAGGATTCCTCGTCAACCTTGGGTTTCTTCCTTGGGGGAACCAGCTCTTCAATCACCTGTGCATTCCCAAAAAGCATTCTGGAAATGACCAGAATATAAAATGACAACTTGAACTAAAAGTTCCAGAAAAGACTTACCTTCTGGAAGTCCTGGCCAAGTTTGGGTATCATTTCCTCTTCATCACTTTCAATCTCAATGATGTTTTTGAAGCCCTGATCTGCCATTGGGATGAAAACGGAAGAGAAGAAGAGATAGCTCTGGAAAAGACTTAGCCGAGAAAAGACTTGTGAATTTTTAGGGCTAAGGGGCTTCGGTATTTATAAAAACCTAAGGGTGACGGTTCGTATTTGCGAATGCCTCGAGTTCTTAAAACATATTTACAATTTTATCTTTGGTTAAAAAACAAGTCAGCAGCGCTATCATTACCTGTCAAAAACAACCCAGAACCCTTCTCGGGAAATAAACCGTCGCACGTAGTGTGCCACTAAGTGAAGAAGTTGATGCGTCGGGTCACTTATCCGATGTAGGATTCAAATTTTAAGTAAATATGTCTCTTCATTTTCTTCAAATTTGGGGGCTAGCTGACGAGAATTGTTACCCGAGCTAGTTCAAAGTAATGCACATTTGGTTCAAGATGGATTCGAACCATATGAGTGTCTGAAGGTCTGCTATTATGGTCTCAGACGACCTGAGAAGCGCGGACACAAGAATGATTTATGGTCGCAGGCTTTGCGCGATCACGAGATCGCAGGCGTTATGCGATCAGCAGGCTGCAGACAATGCGTGATCAGAAGGTCGTTGACTATTCTCGACCAGAGTAACTCGGGATTGCTTAACTCTGCAACAGGCATATCATATCCCTAGGATCGTGATGATTCCTCCATGTATGAAGACAACTGCCAGGAGGTTAACATGTATAGTTATCCCTTGATTGCACGTGTTAAACCTGCGTGGGAGTTAAGTGTGGTTACCAAAATTGCATTTCTACAACCGTTCACAACCGTTGTGCATTGACGCCCTTTTGACCAGTATAAAAGGGTGAGCAAATGTACAAGACGAGAGGAAGACGCTGACATATCAAGAACAAGCTTTCATAAGTTAGTTTAGTCGTTTCTTAGACAATCGACACAGAAAAGATCTTCTCCTGTGATGATCTTTTCTCCAACCTTGTAAACCCTTTCCCATACATAGTGAAATCACAACAGGACGTAGGGCTATGACTCCCATCATCGAGGGCCCGAACCTGTATAAATCTCTCTGTGCCCCAACTGACGTTTCTCATCATCCCTTTTCGAAGGGACACCTTGAAAGGCCTCACAACTTACAAATTCTGCATAAGCTCGACTAAGGACCCCGAGTTCGAATCGTCGACACTGACCAAGGAGAGAGAATACTTTGAAGAGAGATATATCCGATGAGGACATGATCTCAAAAAGCTTCATAATCTTAATCAAAGGATAATGGAAAGAGCTAAAAATACTGCAAATATTGTTGAGGAAGAGAAGAATAATCTAGAAAAGATCATCAATAACTGCAGCATCATTGAAAAAGTTACTCTCAAGAAATTGAGGGATGTCGCGGACTCTGTCGAGGCAACAATGATTGATCCTTAGATGGATAACTTATCTCTCGAAGAGTCCTGTGCTCTAGTCGTAGTTCAAGCTGACTCTCCGATCAACAATATCCCAGAATTTGCAAAGAAATACAAGGAAATAGTTAAGACTGATGTCAGTACTGTAGCCTCTTCTATCCTGTGCAAACTAAGACATCGCCAAGGTCAGAACTTAGATCTAGATTCAGTGGCGGAAGATGTAATTTTTGATGATGAAGATTAGATGAGTGCGACCTTAGCTGAGGTTAAGCCCATAGTTGACAAACTATTAGAAAACCTCAAGCTTAGCTAAGACTTTCCTTCTCATTGTAAATATTTATTTTGACCATGGAAAAAGACGTCTTTGATGTATATCATTGTTTATAACACGCAAACAGATATTTATAACAGAAAATGCAAATTCATGCTTTAACAAAATTTAAGACCATAAAAACATAATAAACTTAAACTTTATGTTATAGTTATATTCTCCTAGCCCCCTCCTGAAATTACTCATACTGAGAATACAATATAGTAATTTCAAGATAAAAACATGCCTAGTGAGGCTCTTATGCGTTGAGAAACGTCTTAAAAAGAAAGACCTCAACTAGTGTCTATTATGAGATCTCAAGAATAAACATCTCAAAATAAATGTCAAAGCTTTTTACGAATTGACAGCCACCCGAATGATCAGAAATATGCTAATAAGTCTTGTATGTGTTAAGAAATGGCTTATTTAGAGATGTCTTATCTAGATGCGATCATGAGATCGGTCAGTGAATCCACTTTGGACATTGTAATGAAATGATTATTTGAGATCAACCCCAAGCTTAGCTTGAAGAAAAACAAAGGATAGACAATGAGAACACAACCATAACATAGAGTGAAAAAGGCATTTTATTATTAAAGAAAACATGCTAATTGAACAGGAAAATAGTAATGGGAAAACTTACACATAAAATTTGCGCAATTTATATATATTCCATGAATTGGATAAGATCCTTCCATCTTCCATAGCTAATCAAGCCGATCCTAGTTGCGGAATGGAGACCACAGTATAAGGACCTTCCCACTCAGGAGAGAACTTATTGCAATTGTCGTGGTATTGCGAATACCCCGGCAGGTTTTGAGAATGATCCTAGCGAAGATTACGCGGCGCGGGTTGACCGGATGACCGGCCTGTAACACCCCAGTTTCTTGGCTATCTTTTCTGCTTACGAATCAGCATAACTTCTTTGGAAACCCTGATATTTTAACCCTATCTTGATCTTGGGTATGCCACTACCTTAACCTAAAAAAGTTGGCTGCTAAACTTCATTCCCCAGATCATTTTCACATTTCAGTCCAAAGGTGTTTCAATTTAGTCCTTTTCAGAAGTTTCAGAAAACCCAAAAAGGCTAAAAGTCCCAGATCACCTCAAAATCCAAATCTGATCAAGTGATAACCTTTCTTTCATTTTTCTGAACATTTTTCCTTTCTGGAAGAATTCCATAATCTCGACCAAAACCCTAGTTTCAGCCTCGACAAAAGTTCAAACCCTAATTACCCTAATTACCCTGTTTTCGATTTTTGTCAAAACCACCAGATGTTATCGGATTTCATCATTTTTCCTGCTAGATGAGTCCAAGATATTTAGTAGCACTCATCTGCAAAATCAGAGTTCAAATCAGCCCTTCAGATCTTCAGAATTGCAAATAGGCCCAAACTCCCGAGCCAAAACCTTCACAGATCAGTCCAAATCGTTGCGAATAGGTCCAAAGTTCACAACCAGGTCCCTGCGAAGTTTTCAACCAGCAACCGCCAAATTGCCGCGCCGTTAACTCGTCGCCGGCGAGGTTCGCCGCGCTGCCACCTCACGGCCACGTAGCCACCAGCCGTGCGTAGCTGTACTGCCACCGTGGAGCGCTCAAGCCCCACCGTGCCACCTTCTTCCCCGCGCGCGCGTGCCTGCTGCTGCTGCCAGAAGCTTCACGCCACATGGCCACCATCCCGAAGATCGTCGCCACCACCCTGACGGAATCCTGATATCCCGCGATTCACCGTCTCTGGCAGAGCCCCGCCGTGTCCCGAAATACCTCGATGACCGCCCCAACGCCAGAAGAAAATCCCTCCGGCGATTGCTGCTGCTCCCGAGAGCCTCACCCGCGGCTATATAAGCCCCCTCCCTTGCCCAGTATTGCCTCGCACCACCCCACAGCTTCTTTGCCTTAGCCTTAGCACCAGAGAGCAACCGAGTCCTCAGCGCCGCCGCGAAGTTCATCTTCTCCGGTGAGCAGTTCCTGAAGCTCACGGCGCCAGCTTCGCCCGAAGCTTCTTCCTCCAAACCAACGCCACCAGTAAGCTCCTTTCATCCCCCTGTACGTTTCATAGCCATCAATTGGTCCCCGGCGCACCTCAACGCCGGCAATCACCGGAAAACTGAAAAACCCCTGTTCCCGCAATGCCTAACGATTTAGCCCGAATTAACCTTCGTGCCAGTAATAGGAATTGACCAGTGCACCCATTTGAGCAAGCCTGTAAGCTTAGATTTCAAATTTGAGCAACAATCATGGCTTTTCCGAGGTTTGCGCGCCACCAGTGAGCTGGTCCTCGTCGCCAAGCTTCTCCGGCCACTCTCCGGCCGATTCAACCCCGCAAATAGATCCCTCACCTCACCCTCTCACTCCCTGAGCAAGGAATCGAGCTCAAACCCTTTGGAACAGAAACGCCCAATCTGGAGGTTGTCTTCTCCAGCGCCGGTCGCCGGAATTTATCCCCGGCCGATCTAGCCTCACTCACCTTATCATTTAGATAGATCTCAACCCCCTGAGCAATTTTGTCTACTAGCCCGACCTCTGAATCGACCTGAATCAAAAGTTATAGCTATGCCAAGGTTGCTGTCCAGTGGCTCAGTTCATGTCCAGGCCACCGTGTTTGCTCACCGGATTTGGCCACCCTCCGGCCACTTTCAGCCCTTGAGCCTGTTGAGAGTTTTGTAGCTGTTGTCAATGCCTAAACCCCAGACAAAGTT
Organism: Pharus latifolius; assembly: GCA_019359835.1. NCBI lineage: Eukaryota > Viridiplantae > Streptophyta > Magnoliopsida > Poales > Poaceae > Pharus > Pharus latifolius. Next base: position 65,114,163 of record CM033326.1, on the reverse strand, counting down.
GTGCATCAATTGGAGTTCTGAGTCAAAAGTTATGCAATGCCCTAGTTTCTGGCCATGTCTAACACTATGTCAGTGCATGTCCACCTGTGGCATTGGATGATTTGGACTTGTTTCTTTTGAGCAATTGAAATGCGACTTTGTCCACTAAGCCTTTTGAGCCATGTTCTACAACATTCCCTACTATCACATCTCCATAAAACAAACCGAGAACCGATTTAGGGCAATGTCAAGCCATGAGTCGAATGTCAGCCCTTCGACATTCAAGCCCTTTGAACCCATCTCTTCAACCAACGTCAAGTGACCTTGTCTAAACCAATTCCCCTGCATGCATGATGTATTTACGTATTATGTTCTAGTGCTTGTATGCTTATATAGTGTGTATGTGTTGTTTGTACCCGTCGTGGAACCAGACGTTGAAGGAGCAGAGGAGATCCCTGAAGATTCATTTGAACAGCTAGACCCGTCACTGCAAGGCAAGTCTCAAACCCTTGATCATGTCTCACCTGCTATTTTGAAATGAAGTATGTTAACTGTTTTCCAGTATATGCATGCCTTAGATTCAAATGAGAATTATGTTTCAATAAAATGACTAGATATGACCTAAATGATTGTAAAGCCCCTTTTGACATTGAATATCCCTGCACCCTTGTTACCCTAGATTATCATGCTTAGGCTATGCTATGCTCGATGATTATATGATAAATGTTGAATGGTCACATATGAGAAAAGCATGCTCAAAACCCCTTTTGTGAAAGAAAATGTGATTGGAATCGATAGTGAGGATGGTTTGATTGGATGGTGCTGTGTGCGCACTGGGAATGTGAAAGACTCCTCACTAAAGATTCATAAGGACTAGAACCTTGTGTTGTGCTTCTATGCGGCATGAAAAACGTACCAACCACCTGCCTGTTTATGGGACGGGCGCAACTTAGTAGCTTTCTTTAGTGTTAGCTTTTCCCTGCAATGGTTGTCGGTCCAGTTTCTTGCGAGAACTGGTGGGCCGCAGAAGGCCATGAGTGATGTGAGTTCAGAAAAATCATGAGAGGAAAAGGTGGAAAGAAGGAAGACGCCCTAAGCCAGATTAAGTCGTGCGCGACTGTAATCAAGAGAGGCTATGTGTCTTGCGAGAACATAGGCCCAGGCTAGGAAGTAAGGCAGTGGGGAGGACCCACAACGGTACTTGAGACTTAACTGTCTATTTACCGGGTAGGGAAATAGTTAATACTAGGACTGTAAATTGTTGTGTCATCTCGGCCTTGTCACATGCGTAAAAGTCGCATGAAGCTGATCCGACTTGAAAGCCGAATGATTGGTGGATTAAGGTGGTACACCTTTGCAAAGTTTAAAAAGTATCAGATACTCTGAGCTCCCAGGTCATGGAGTCTGCGCGCTGTGAATTCTATTCACGTCGATGCAGCACAAGTAGCTTTTGGAAGTTTTTCACAAAATCTGAGTAAAAGTGGTGACTCACGAAAGACCGCCACACACAACATTTTCTGAAAATCTAGTTAGGATTTCAAAAGCCTCGTTTTCGAGAATAAAGACCCTTCTTCAAAGTTGTATGTAAAAATCTATTATATGTTTATATACAGAGCCAAAGAGCTGTTCTTTGAGAAATTTCCCCCTCATCTAGATATACATGCATTGTTACTTGGGACTTGTTGAGCACCATGTGGACAATGTGCTCACCCTTGCTTTTCAAACAAATTTAGAGGAAGGATTCGTCGACCCTGAATCTTATGGTCTTGAACCCAATGTGGAACAAGAAGAAGAAACTGGGGACCCATCTGGTTAAGGGGTTATGCACCAAGGTGGAGTTCGATGTGGAGAAGGCCCATGCAATACCGCCGCTGCAGAGAAAGAAGACTGAAGAAGTCCTTTTGTTTATCGTTGCTGTTTTATTTTGTGCCGACCCTTGTGTCGAAAACTCCTTAATTTGTATTAACAATTAAATGCGTCATTTCAGCGCTAAGTTATTGTAATGTTAGTCCTTGTGATCAGCACTTGTTTTTAATTACTCGCATTTTTATATAATGCATTCTATTGTTGTGAGCTGCAATGTGCCTTTTCTGAGTGCAATCCACCTGGGCGATTGCCACTGGAATCCTCAAATGAGGGTCCCACAGGCCCTCCCCCGCCGGACAAGCATATGAAATGACACACGGATTTATACAGGTTCGGGTCCCGGTGGGGGCCCTAGTCCTGTCGACGCGCTCCCGACCGGAGTCGGCTGGGGAGGCTCTCTCCGGGGGAGAGGCTTCCGGAGCACGCCAGTGAGTTTAGCTATTCCAATAAAAGTGATCCGATCCTTTACAACAGAGGGGTACAAGGGCTATTTATAGCCCCAAAAAGAAGCAAAAAACCTAAACTACCCCGGAAGCCACCGTCGGATGGAAGGGTAGGACCGTCCTTCTTCCGGTCAAACGCCTTGGATGCTTGACAGGTGGTCGCTAGTTCCCGAGGCGCTCCTCGCGTGACCTGCACGTGACAAACAATTCGAGACTTCACCTTTAGGAGGGCGATGAGGCCCGGGACGGCGCCGGAGGCCATGTCCCTGAGGCCAAATGGCAGCGCCCGGGGAGAACCCGGAGGCTACGTCCCCGGGCCAATGGCGGCGCCCGGGATGGCGCCGGAGGCCATGCTCCGGGGGCCAAAAGGCGGCGCCCGGGGAGGAGCCGGAGTCCACGACCCCGGGCAAATGGCGGCGCCCGGGACGGCGCCGAAGGCCAGGTCCCGGGGGCCAAAAGGCGGCGCCCGGGGAGGGGCCGGAGGCCACGTCCCCGGGCAAATGGTGTCGCCCGGGACGGCGCCGGAGGCCAGGTCCCGGGGGCCAAAAGGCGGCGCCCGGGGAGGGGCCGGAGGCCATGTCCCGGGGGCCAAATGGCAGTGCCCGGGGAGAACCCGGAGGCCACGTCCCCGGGCCAATGGCGGCGCCCGGGACGGCGCCGGAGGCCATGCCCCGGGGACCAAAAGGCGGCGCCCGGGGAGGGGCCGGAGGCCACGTCCCCGGGCAAATGGTGTCGCCCGGGAAGGCGCCGGAGGCCAGGTCCCGGGGGCCAAAAGGCGGCGCCCGGGGAGGGGCCGGAGGCCATGTCCCGGGGGCCAAATGGCAGTGCCCGGGGAGAACCCGGAGGCCACGTCCCCGGGCCAATGGCGGCGCCTGGGACGGTGCCGGAGGCCATGCCCCGGGGGCCAAAAGGCGGCGCCCGGGGAGGAGCCGGAGGCCACGTCCCCGGGCAAATGGCGGCGCCCGGGACGGCGCCGGAGGCCAGGTCCCGGGGGCCAAAAGGCGGCGCCCGGGGAGGGGCCGGAGGCCACGTCCCCGGGCAAATGGCGTCGCCCGGGACGGCGCCGGAGGCCAGGTCCCGGGGGCCAAAAGGCGGCGCCCGGGGAGGGGCCGGAGGCCACGTCCCCGGACAAATGGAGGCCCCCGGGGAGAGGTCCCCGGGCAATCGTCACGCAACTTACCTGGACTTAGTCCCGCGGAGATTTCCCCCGATTATGTGAGACCATGATCTCTACAACTTCGGTATTGTGGATATCTAGAGACCACAAAGCCCGCGATATCACAGAGTGAGACCATGGAATAGGTTATGTCCAGAATATCTGGGACTAGTCTATTGTCTCCCTCTTGGGCTCTTGAGACCATAGAGAGGTAAAAATCTTGTTATGTAGCCCTTGCTACTATATAATGGCAAAGGTAACTAACTTGGGTTATGTTGGGGCAAACCCTGTACCTCCGGGTAGTCCTCGAAGTGAGCTCCCGAGCGCCCTCGGTCCTTTGTGCGGAGAAGGTTCCCGGTGGGTCTTGGGCGTCCGGGCCTTGGGTCCCGCGGGGTCTTCGGAGCGCCCTCGGTCCTTTGTGCGGAGAAGGTTCCCGGCGGGTCCTGGGCGTCCGGGCCTTGGGTCCCGCGGGGTCTTCGGAGCGCCCTCGGTCCTTTGTGCGGAGAAGGTTCCCGGCGGGTCCAGGGCGTCCGGGCCTTGGGTCCCGCGGGGTCTTTGGAGCGCCTCGGTCCTTTGTGCGGAGAAGGTTCCCGGCGGGTCCTGGGCGTCCGGGCCTTGGGTCCCGCGGGGTCTTCGGAGCGCCCTCGGTCCTTTGTGCGGAGAAGGTTCCCGGCGGGTCCAGGGCGTCCGGGCCTTGGGTCCCGCGGGGTCTTTGGAGCGCCTCGATCCTTTGTGCGGAGATGGTACTTGGTTGGTCCCAGGGTTAGGCCCCGTATCCCGGGGTCACCGGGCTGTTGGTCCCTGGGAGTCACCGGGTCCCCGAGAGTCTCGTAGAGTCACCGGGCCCCCGGTGAGATCCGGAGAATCACCGGGTCCTGTAGAGTCCTGGAGGGTCTCCGGGCCCCGGACATTCACTAGTCCCGGAAGGTCACCGGGCCCCCGGTGAGACCTAGAGGGTCCCGGGAGGTCATCGGGTCCTTGCAGGGTCCCGGACTTTCCCTGGGCCCCGGGTCTCGGCCCTGGTGAGACCCAGAGCACCATCGGTTCCCTGAGTCCCAGAGCACCAGCACCGGGTCCCGGAGAGTCCCGGTGAGACCCGGAGAGCCACCGGGCCCCCGGTGAGACCCGGAGGGTCTCCGGGGTCCCGGAGAGCCCCGGTGAGACCCGGAGAGACCCGAGCACCACCAGGTCCCGGAGAGTCCCGGTGAGACCCGGAGAGACCCGGAGAGACCCGGGTCCCGGAGAGCCCCGGTGAGACCCGGAGAGACCCGGAGCACCACCGGGTCCCGGAGAGTCCCGGTGAGACCCGGAGAGACCCGGAGGGTCTCTGGGGTCCCGGAGAGCCCCGGTGAGACCCGGAGAGACCCGGAGCACCACCAGATCCCGGAGAGTCCCGGTGAGACCCGGAGACCCGGAGAGCCACCGGGCCCCCGGTAAGACCCGGAGGGTCTCCGGGGTCCCGGAGAGTCCCGGTGACACCCGGAGACCCGGAGAGCCACCGGGCCCCCGGTGAGTCCCGGAGAGACCCGGAGAGCCACCGGGCCCCCGGTGAGACCCGGAGGGTCTCCGGGGTCCCGGAGAACCCCGGTGAGACCCGGAGAGACCCGGAGCACCACCAGGTCCCGGAGAGTCCCGGTGAGACCCGGAGACCCGGAGAGCCACCGGGCCCCCGGTGAGACCCGGAGGGTCTCCGGAGCCCCGGTGAGACCCGGAGACCGTGGGGCCTCTAGGAAGCCCGTGGCGCCACGTGTCAAGCATCCAGGCCGTCCATCAGGCCAAAAGACGTCTTCGCCCTTCCATCCAACGGCCGCAGCGAGGGCATTTTTGTCTTTTGTATTTCTTAGGGGCTATATAAACCCCTCTTGTACCCTTTTTCAGGGATTCCAATTCATTTCATATAAACACAATTCCCGGCTCTCTTGGAGACCTCTCCCCGAGAGCTCACCTCCCCAGCGGACTCGCGTCCGGAGAGAGCCAACAGGACTAGGGCCCCCACTGGGACCCGAACCTGTATAAACCTCCGTGTCACTTTTTGTGTTGCCCGGCGGGAGGAGACCGGTAACTCGGTCTGCTCGCGCCGCTGTACTCGTGCTGCACACGTCCGAACCTGCCGGGGTATCCGTAATACCACGACAGTTGGCGCCGTCCGTGGGGACTCGTGACGAATTGCCATGGCTCCCCCAAGAACAAGCGCTCGAGCTCTCCCTTTCCGGTGGTTATGGTCCCAGCGACCCGGCGCCGCCCCAGCAAGACGTCACCGTCGCGACGCTACCGTTCGGGAATACCCGGAGAGAGCTGCCACTTTCTTCTCCCGAAATCTTCGGTAGAGGTGTTCCCGTTTCCAGCTCGGCGACCGCGACTGCGACCGTGATTGCGGGACCTCGCGCCCTACTTGGTGACACCGGTCCCGGTGACCCGGAGCCACCCCCTCGAGACACGACTGCCCCGGCGCTTCCGGCCGGAGGCGGCCAGACTCAGGTACCACCTCTCACCTTTCCAATTACTTTCAGTGTGCAGACCTCCGGGTCAACCCCGGTGACCGTGACCGCCCCGGCGGGGACTAGTTTTCCCCCGATGGCACACCCGGCACCCCGGGACACTTTGCCCGAAGCTTTGGTCGAAGGCCAACTCTGCGCCCGGCGCGCGCTGGAGGAGTTGTTGCGCGCATAAGCGTGGACTCCGGCTCCCGTCTATCCGCTCTCATTCCAAATGCCGGGCATGTTCACCACGCCGGGGGCTGTCCCCGCGCCCGCACCGGGAGCCTTCCCCGTCGGGAGCTGTCCCCGCGCCGGGAGCCTTCCCCGTCGGGAGCCGTCCCTGCGCCGGAGACTTACCCCGCGCCCGCACTGGGAGCCTTCCCCGTCGGGAGCTATCCCCGCGTTGGGAGCTCTCCCCGCGCCCGCGCCGGGAGCCTTCCCAGCGCCCGCGCCGGAGACTTACCCCGCGCCGGGAGCTTCCCCGCGCCTGCACCGGGAGCTCTCCCCGAGCCCGCACCAGGAGCTGTCCCAGCGCCGGAGTCTTACCCCGCGCCAGGAGCTCTCCCCGCGCCCGCACCGGGAGCTGTCCCAGCGCCGGAGTCTTACCCCGCGCCAGGAGCTCTCCCCGCGCCCGCACCGGGAGCTGTCCCAGCGCCGGAGACTTACCCCGCGCCGGGAGCCTTCCCCGCGCCTGCACTGGGAGCCTTCCCCGCGCCTGCACCGGGAGCCTTCCCTGCGCCCGCACCGGGAGCCTTCCCCGCGCCCGCACCGGGAGCCTTCCTCGCGCCCGCGCCGGGAGCCTTCCCCGTCGGGAGCTGTCCCCGCGCTAGAGACTTACCCCGCGCCCGTAGGGAGCTGTCCCCGTGCGGAGACTTATCCCGCGCCAGGAGCTCTCCCCGCGCCCGCGCCGGGAGCCTTCCCCGCGCCAAGAGCTCTCCCCGACTCCGATAACGAGCGCGTCTCCCTTACATGGGGGGACAACGACTGGGAACCTTCCCAGAGAGTTGAGGGGGCCAACCAGCCCTTGTGCCACCAGCTCCGACGCATCTGATGGCCAAAGCCATATCGCCCGCCCCGCACCGAGTACTACAATGGTAAGGCCGATCCTCATGAATTTGTGCAGGTGTACTCCATAGCCATCTCAGCGGCCGGGGGGGACGAGGAAAAGACGAGTTTCATAACTCCCCTCGGAACCTTCTGCTATCGCCACATGCCCTTCGGGCTCAACAATGCGGGAGCCACCTTCCAGCGCCTGATGACGCTGGTCTTCAAAGATCAAGTCGGCCGCAATGTCGAAGTCTACGTAGACGACGCGGTCGTCAAGAGTCCCCGCGCAGCCTCCCACATCGACGACCTTCCAGAGACCTTCCGCAACCTCCGCGCGTTCGGGCTCAAGCTGAACCCGGAGAAGTGCGCCTTCGGGGTACGCGGCGGGAAGCTCCTAGGTTTCCTTGTGTCCCAGCGGGGCATTGAGGCAAACCCTGAGAAGATTCGGGCCTTCCTAGACATGCCCCCACCGTGCTCCATCAAGGACGTCCAGCAGCTCTCCGGCCGCCTAGCCGCTCTCAGTCGCTTCGTCTCCCGGTCGGGGGAGCGGGGCCTCCAGTTCTTTAAAATCCTCCGGGGGCTCGAGGGGTTATGCTGGACCCCCGAGGCCCAGGAAGCCTTCAACGACCTCAAGAAGTACCTCTCGAGCCCTCCAATGCTCGTGAGTCTGTCTCCAGAAGAGCTCTTGCTCCTCTACCTTACCGCGACCCCGGTCGCCGTCAGCGCGGTATTGGTGGAGGAGCAAGGGGGACAGCAGCGTCCCGTGTACTACGTGAGTGAGGCCCTCCAGGGGGCCAAAACCCGGTACACGGAGATGGGGAAGATCTGCTACATTCTCCTGATGGCGTCCCGGAAGCTTCGCCACTACTTCCCGGGACACCCCATCACCGTCCCGTCCTCCCTCCCCCTGGGGGAGGTGCTGCGGAACAAAGAGGCCACCGGCCGGATTGGGAAGTGGGGGGCCGAGCTCGCCCCCTTCTCCCTGTCCCTCACAGTCCGCTCCGCCATCAAGTCGCACAGGTCCTCGCTGACTTCGTCGCGGAGTGGACTCCTGCCTCCAGGCCCGGGGACAAAGACCTCCCCGCACCGCCCCGACGCAGTGACCATTGGACACTCATGTTCGACGGGTCGCTGTGTCTCACCGGGGCCGGTGCGGGGGTAGTCCTCCGGAGCCCCGAGGGGAAGGAACTCGACTACGCAGCGCGGTTCGAGTTCCCCGCAACCAACAACGTCTCCGAGTACGAGGCTTTGCTCCTCGGGATGCGCCTTGCGCGCTCCCAAGGGATCTGGTGCCTCCTAGTGAAGGGAGATTCTCATCTCGTACTTTGCCAAATGGACAAGTCTTACTTGTGCCATGACGCAAACTTGAGTCTTTATTTGCAGGAAGTGCGAAAGATGGAGAGGCACTTCGACGGCCTCGAGGCCAGGCATATCCCGCGAAGGGACAATGACCGGGCCGACGCCTTGGCCCGGGCAGTAAGCGCCCGGGAATCACTCCCCAAGGGGGCCTTCTTGGAAATCATCACGGAGCCCTCGGTGGCCTCCCCGAACACGGGCGACGAGCCCCACGTCTCGGAGGTCACCGAGATTACCCGGACTCCGTCATGGATGGACCCCCTCATCTCCTTCATCAAGGGGGAGGGGGACCCTCCCAACGAGACCGAGGCCAAGCGCCTCCGGGCCAAAGCCCGGGCATATCTCCTGCTAGAGGGGAGGCTCTACAAGCGGGGGGCCTCCGCCCTCCTGCGCTGCCTCCCCCGGCCGGAAGGGCTTCAACTTCTCGAAGACATCCACGCGGGGAGCTGTGGTTCTCACCTAGCCTCGCGCGCCATTGCGGCCAAGGCTCTCCGGCAGGGCTCCTACTGGCCCGCGGCCATGCGCGACGCGCGAGACCTTGTCTCCGCGTGTGAGGCATGCCAGAAGATGGCCAAGGGCTTGAACCTCCCCCTGGTAGCGCTGCAGACTATCCCCATCACTTGGCCCTTCGTGCGTTGGGGGATAGACCTCTTAGGGCCCTTCCCCCAGCGCCCGGAGGATACAAGTATGGGGCGGTCGCAGTCGACTACTTTACAGAGTGGGTTGAGGCGGAGCCCTTGGCTAGCATTACGTCCCGAGCCGTTCAGCGGTTTTTTTGGAAGAACGTCATTTGTCATTTTGGTGTCCCCCGGGAAATCACCGTGGACAACGGGACTCAACTCGACTCGGCTTGTTTCCGGGAATTCTGCGAAGGCCTGGGGCTTGTCATCCACTTCACCTCAGTGGCCCATCCCCAGAGCAATGGGGCCGTCGAGAGAGTCAACGGCGTGATCCTGCAGGGATTGCGCCGGAGACTCGAGCAAACTGCTTCCAAGCGGGGTGCGTGGGCAGAGGAACTTCCTAGCATCCTCTGCTCCATGCGCACAACCCCGTCTCGGGCGACGGAACATACTCTCTTGTCCCTGGTCTACGGGGCGGAGGCAGTCCTCCCCCCAGAGATTGGCTTCCGGTCACTGCGAGTCGAGCTCCTAAACGGAGCCACGGCCGCAACGTACCAGGCCAATGAAGACAACCGGCGGCTGGAAATTGACCTCGTGGAGGAGGAACGCGACCGAGCGCTCCTCCGCCACGCGATCTACGAGCGCAAGATGGCGCGCGCATACAACCAGCGTGTGTGCGAAAGAGCTTTTCGCCTTGGGGACCTCGTCCTCAAGCGTGTTACGGACCCCCAAGCCCAGGGTAAGCTCTCCCCCAAGTGGGAGGACCCCTACAGGATCTCCGCGGTCCTGGGCTCCGGGGCCTACAAGCTCTCCAACCTTCAAGAGCAGGAGCTGAAGCACACGTGGAACTTGCGTTTACTTCGCAAGTTCTATGTTTAGCCTTACGGGCCTGTCCCCTCCCCCAGAGCGATCACGCCGGAGGGGGAGGAGGGACACTGCAGTTACTTTTCCCTCCCCCTTCGCGGCTTCGCAGGGGGAGGCACTGTACATTTTTGTTATCAATACATAGCTTTTGTCCTTGAACTGTCTCACTGCAGGTTCTTCTCATTACCGCCCCTAACGGCGATGCCCTCCCCGCGAAGATGCCCTCCCCGCGAGGAAGCCCTCCTCGTGAGGATGCCCTCTCCGTGAGGAAGTGGGCCTAGCCCCAGCAAGTCCCTCCTATAGGGCGGCTTACGATCAGCCCTCATGGACTGAGGGTGTAAGCGGCAACCCGGTCCCCAGCGGCCGTGGTAACGAGTCAATTTGGGAGACTAGTCCCCTGCCCAAACACTCAGACCCGTCATCGGGCACATCCTCCTCCGGGAGTCGATAGTCTCCCCAGCGGGACGGATTTCTTGGATATTCTTCTCCGGAGACCTTATTCCCGGCTCCCCGTTCTCACGGCGACCGGACGATTGTCTTTCGGAAGGTCTTCATCTTCACCCCGGGGCCTTTGTCACCCCCACAGCGCGCGGAGCTACCCTCCGGCCCGCTGTGGGCGGGGGGGGATAAGGAACCCTCGGGTGTCGACCGCACCATCCACGAGCAAACTTAGCTCATTCTTATCAAAAGAAATCGTCCAGACCATCCAAGAAAAATATCAAAAGAAGACTCTTAAAACAACAAGAAGCGCAAACACAGCTTTATTAATCATTCACCCGGAGGACATCTTCCCCCTCTGGTGGGCATCGGAAACGGTACAATCCGGGTCAAAACCCGGAAGCTCTCTACACCCTAAGGCTCCTATGCGTCCAGGGGCTCCGCGCCGCTTGGACGTGGTAACTTCCTCTCCCGGGTGCACTTGGTCCCGGGAGGAGGTTTTTCTCTGCCGCGCCGCTCAGACGCGGTAACATTCTCTCCCGGAGGGACTTTGTCCCGGGAGAAGGTTTTTCCTGTCCGGGGGCTTTGCGCCGCTCGGACGCGGTAACTTCCTCTCCCTGGTGCACTTGGTCCTGGGAGGGAGTTTTTCTCTGCCGCGCCGCTCAGACGTGGTAACATTCTCTCCCGGAGGGACTTTGTCCCGGGAGAAGGTTTTTCCTGTCCTGGGGCTTCGCGCCGCTCGGACGCGGTAACTTCCTCTCCCGGGTGCACTTGGTCCCGGGAGGGAGTTTTTCTCTGCTGCGCTACTCAGACGCGGTAACGTTCTCCCCCGGAGGGACTTTGTCCCGGGAGAAGGCTTTTCCCGTCTGGGGGCTCCGCGCCGCTCAAACGCGGTAACTTCCTCTCCCGGGTGGACTTGGTCCCGGGAGGAGGTTGTTCTCAACCGCGCCGCCCATACGCGATCCTTCCACCCGGAGATCCCTGGAAACCTCAGTGTCATTAGGAGAAGGGTTTTACACACACCCTCCGGGGCCACGACGTGTCCCCGAGGGCCTGGGGGGCTCCTGTTGGGGCAAACCCTGTACCTCCGGGTAGTCCTCGAAGTGAGCTCCCGAGCGCCCTCGGTCCTTTGTGCGGAGAAGGTTCCCGGCGGGTCCTGGGCGTCCGGGCCTTGGGTCCCGCGGGGTCTTCGGAGCGCCCTCGGTCCTTTGTGCGGAGAAGGTTCCCGGCGGGTCCAGGGCGTCCGGGCCTTGGGTCCCGCGGGGTCTTTGGAGCGCCTCGGTCCTTTGTGCGGAGATGGTACCTGGTTGGTCCCAGGGTTAGGCCCCGTATCCCGGGGTCACCGGGCTGTTGGTCCCTGGGAGTCACCGGGTCCCCGAGAGTCTCGTAGAGTCACCGGGCCCCCGGTGAGACCCGGAGAATCACCGGGTCCTGTAGAGTCCCGGAGGGTCTCCGGGCCCCGGACATTCACTAGTCGCGGAAGGTCACCGGGCCCCCGGTGAGACCCAGAGGGTCCCGGGAGGTCATCGGGTCCTTGCAGGGTCCCGGACTTTCCCTGGGCCCCGGGTCTCTAGGCCCTGGTGAGACCCAGAGCACCATCGGGTCCCTGAGTCCCAGAGCACCAGCACCGGGTCCCGGAGAGTCCCGGTGAGACCCGGAGAGCCACCGGGCCCCCGGTGAGACCCGGAGAGACCCGGAGCACCACCAGGTCCCGGAGAGTCCCGGTGAGACCCGGAGAGACCCGGAGAGACCCGGGTCCCGGAGAGCCCCGGTGAGACCCGGAGAGACCCGGAGCACCACCGGGTCCCGGAGAGTCCCGGTGAGACCCGGAGAGCCACCGGGCCCCCGGTGAGACCCGGAGGGTCTCCGGAGTCCCGGTGAGACCCGGAGAGACCCGGAGAGACCCGGAGCACCACCAGGTCCCGGAGAGTCCCGGTGAGACCCGGAGACCGGAGAGCCACCGGGCCCCCGGTAAGACCCGGAGGGTCTCCGGGGTCCCGGAGAGTCCCGGTGACACCCGGAGACCCGGAGAGCCACCGGGCCCCCGGTGAGACCCGGAGGGTCTCCGGAGTCCCGGTGAGACCCGGAGAGCCACCGGGCCCCCGGTGAGACCCGGAGGGTCTCCGGGGTCCCAGAGAGCCCCGGTGAGACCCGGAGAGACCCGGAGCACCACCAGGTCCCGGAGAGTCCCGGTGAGACCCGGAGACCCGGAGAGCCACCGGGCCCCCGGTGAGACCCGGAGGGTCTCCGGGGTCCCGGAGAGTCCCGGTGACACCCGGAGACCCGGAGAGCCACCGGACCCCCGGTGAGACCCGGAGGGTCTCCGGAGTCCCGGTGAGACCCGGAGAGCCACCGGGCCCCCGGTGAGACCCGGAGGGTCTCCGGGGTCCCGGAGAGCCCGGGTGAGACCCGGAGAGACCCAGAGCACCACCAGGTCCCGGAGAGTCCCGGTGAGACCCGGAGACCCGGAGAGCCACCGGGCCCCCGGTGAGACCCGGAGGGTCTCCGGAGCCCCGGTGAGACCCGGAGAACCACCGAAGCCCCGGAGAGACCCGGAGAGCCACCGGGCCCCGGTGAGACCCGGAGGGTCTCCGGGATCCCGGTGAGACCCGAAGGGTCTCCGTAACCCCGGTGAGACCCGGAGAGCCTCCGGACTCATGAAGAGCTGTTGTTGACCGTGGGGCCTCTAGGAAGCCCGTGGCGCCACGTGTCAAGCATCCAGGCCGTCCATCAGGCCAAAAGACGTCTTCGCCCTTCCATCCAACGGCCGCAGCGAGGGCATTTTTGTCTTTTGTATTTCTTAGGGGCTATATAAACCCCTCTTGTACCCTTTTTCAGGGATTCCAATTCATTTCATATAAACACAATTCCCGGCTCTCTTGGAGACCTCTCCCCGAGAGCTCACCTCCCCAGCGGACTCGCGTCCGGAGAGAGCCAACAGGACTAGGGCCCCCACTGGGACCCGAACCTGTATAAACCTCCGTGTCACTTTTTGTGTTGCCCGGCGGGAGGAGACCGGTAACTCGGTCTGCTCGCGCCGCTGTACTCATGCTGCGCACGTCCGAACCTGCCGGGGTATCCGTAATACCACGACAGGTTATAATCCTCGTCAGCCCAAGATTGGTGGCAAAATTCAAAGGTTTCAAGCCTGGGTTTCCTCACCTCCTTCTCTAGATTTGTCAATTGAAATGCTTCAAGCTTTTGGATTGTTCTGTGGTATTCCTTTGGAGTTGATCTCCAAGGAAAAGTTACAAGTTCCTTCGATCTTAGATTTAGATGATTAAGGCAAGCCATGGTATTGTTTTGGAAGGAAGTTTATTTTTGATAGCTATGATGCGTTGTATTCGGTTGCTTTCCAACATTAGCTTTCTATACTTTTGTGGCCTTTTGATCATGACCTGGTTTTGTCACGATATTTTGTTATCTGAAATTTGGTTTTACCTATGAATAATTCTAAGAAACTTAGTATTCTTAACTAGAATATTAGAGGTCTCAATGCTTTTGATAAAAGGATTGGGTGCGTAATAAAATTTTGGATGAGAATTGCTCCATTCTTTGTCTTCAAGAAACTAAAATTGAGGAGTTTAATCTCTTGCTGATTAAGACTTTTTGTCCGAAGAACTGGTTTGATTTTGACTTCATTCCCTCTAGATGTAGTTCTGGTGGTATCTTGAGGCTTGGAATAGTGTTTGGTTCCAAAAAGAAGATGTTGTTCATAATGATTTCTGTCTCACGGTGATTCTTAAAAACATACTAAATGGTAATATTTGGATGATCTCTAATATCTATGGTCCCTGCTGTCCTTAGAAAAAGTTAAAATTTTTGAATTGGTTCCGTAACATTTCGGTTCCTTCTCACATACCGTGGTTAATTATGAGGGATTTTAATCTCTTGAGATTCCCCTCTAACAAGAATAAAGGAGTTTTCAACTTTGGTGAAGCTGATCTTTTTAATGATGCTATTAATCATCTTCAGCTTGAGGAAATGCCTATTAAAGGAAATGAGTTTACTTGGTTTAATATGCAAGCTCAACCTAGTTTGGAGAAATTGGATTGGTTTTTCGCGAATGAAGGATGGCTAAACTCTTTACCCAACACCTTTGTTAAAACTTCCAGCAAAATCTGTTCGGATCACTCGCCTTGTATTATTTTTATGTCTTCTCTTCTCCCTGTTTCAAAGTTGTTTAGATTTGAGAATTTTTGGACGTCTCGTGATGGTTTTTTGGATTTAGTGGCGGGTTCTTGGAATTCTGGTGGGAAGGATGTTAATGTTTCTAGAAGAATCAATTTTAGGCTTAAGCTTTTGTGAAGGGCCTTGAAGTAGTGGAGTAAGTAGTTCAAGTTTTGTCAACCTCAGGTGGATTATTGCAATTGTGTTTTGGCTTTCTTGGAACGTTTGGAAGAACAGAGAGATTTATATAGACAGGAATTTAATTTTAGGAACATTTTGAAGAATCATCTCAGAGATTTGCTAAGAATTAGAAATGATTATTGGAGGCAAAGAGGACATTTGTGTTGGGCTAAATTAGGAGATGATAATACCAAATTCTTTCACTCAGTAGCATCTAATAATTTCAGGTTAACCACATTGTTTCTTTGAAAGATCATAGCAATAAGATTCTTTGTAATCATTCTAAAATGGCGGATCATCTTTGGCTTTCTTTTAAAAATAGAATTGGTTCCTCCGATTATTCTGGAATGCTGTTTAACCAGGCTAATCTGGTTACTCCTTGCCACGAGGAGCTGTCTCAACTTGATATTAATTTCTCTATTAAGGAAATTGATTCTATTGTGCTTAACTTGCCTAAGGATAAAAGCCCTGTGTTTCACCAAGAAGATCTCTCTTATGGGAAGTTGGCTCCATTTTCGTGTTGCGGGCGTGCCAGTATACATAAGTATACAAATAAACGGGTAGAGAATTCACAATCTTAGGAAACACTGTACTTTATTAATTCTGAAAAGAATTACCAGTTACAAGTTCATTTGGATTTACAATCTCTCATTGCGCCAAAGGAAAATACATCTTGGCTTCGGAGGATTATATGGTTCATGGTTCCTCAGGTCTTTTGAAAAGCTCCTGGTTAATTACATCCGCAGAACAAGTCCACAGAAAACCTTTGATTAAGCTATGCTGATGGTCGTTTTCTAAGCTTCAAAATAACTTTGCCCATTGATGAATGTATGCAATGCGTATGCCCATGCATGTAAGTATGCAAATCCATAGCTCCGTCAATCTATGGTGCTATCACAAATAAATATGGCCTTCACCTCATTAGTGCCCGGCCAGGGGTTGTTCGGCCTCGTCGGTCGCGAACAAGTGGGATGCCTTCGCGTCATCAGTACTTGGCATGAATGGAGTCTGACTTCGTCAATCAAGGATAAAAGAAGATGTCACCTTCGCCTCATCAGTACCCAGTGATATGGAAAAAGTGGATGAAAATGACTTGTGATAACAACTTGACTTCCTTAGATTCAGGAAAAGCACATTACATGGTAGACAGCCCATTGGAATATCCATCAAAGACTTAGTAATATTTGACTTGATTTGTCATCTTCGAACATGATTGGTCATTAGCTCTCCTTTGACTAACTGGATGAGATCTTTTCTGGCCTCCGATCGGCTTAAAACTTTGAGGAATAGTTTCTGGATAGATCTTCAATTATTCATCAAAATTTGAGATCAATCAGACCGTTGGATTAGAAACTATCTTCATTGTATTGCTCGTACAACAAGCTGGAATTCACTGAGATAGAGCAATTTGCAATGGTCTTGATAGTCTTCTTGCCCTCTGATTGAGGTGAAACTTGGAGGCATAGTTTTTGGACAGATCCTCGATTGTTCATCAAAATTTGAGATCAATCGGACCGTCGGATTATAAACTATCTTCATTGCATTGCTTGTACGTCAAGCTAGAATTCAGTGAGATAGAGCTGTTTGCAATGGTCTTGATGGTCTTCTTACCCTCTGATCGAGATGAAACTTGGGGCAATAGTTTATGGACAGATCCTACATTGTTCATCAAAATTTGAGATCAATCAGATTGTTGGATTAGAAACTATCTTCATTGCATTGCTCGTACGTCAAGCTGGAATTCAGCGAGACAAAGCTTTTACAATGGTCTTGATGATCTTTTTTCCCTCTGATCATCTTGAAACTTGGAGGATTTACTTCAGCATGAACCTGCTATTGTCCATAAAAATTTGGGGTCGATTGGACTTCTAGGTGAGAAGTTATCATCCATCTTCTCTCGTGGGACAATATGATATTCTTCTCTGAACACAACCTTCCCCTTGGTCAAATTGCACATTACAGATCTCTGATTGAATTGAAATTTGGTGAACATGCTTCACTTCAAGTCTTCTAGCATTTATAAAAATTTGGGGTCAATCGGACTTATGGATGAGAACTTATCATCGATCTTCTCCCATGAAACAAACTGGAATTATTCTTTGGACAAAATCTTCCCCTTGGTTGAATTGCACCTTAAAAATCTCTGATTGACTTGAAATTTGGTGGACATGCTTCATTTCAAGTTTTCTATTCACCATAAAAATTTGGGGTCGATCGAACTTATAGATGAGAAGTTATCATCGATCTTCTCCCATGGGAACTATTCTGAGCAGAGCCTCTCCTTGGTCAAATTGCCACTTTGAGGCCATTGTTTGAAATTGACCATCTGGCCGAATGTGAGTCTAATCGAATTGTGAATTGGACCAAACCCAGAAGGAATGATCAGATTGGCAATTAAGATCTGGTCATGGTCGATCCTAGAAACTGATCGAATTGCGATTTGGACCAAACCCAGAAGGAATGATCAGATTGGCAAATAAGATCTGGTCATGGTCGAAATTGACTCTTATCGAATTGTGAATCAGACCAAACCCAGAAGGAATGATCGGATTGGCATATAAGATTTGGTCATGGTTGAAATTGATTCTGATCGAATTACGAATTGGAGTAAACCCAGAAGGAATGATTGGATTGGCAAATAAGATCTGGTCATGGTCGAAATTGACCATCTGGTCGAATTTAACTCTAATCGAATTTCAAATTAGACCAAACCTAGAAGGAATGATCGGATTGGCAAATAGAATTTGGTCAACTTGACACAAATCATCGAGGAGCTTGTTGAATCAATGCTCCCTTTGCTCCATATTCTTCTCTTTCTTCATAAATAGACTACCACAGACACTGACAGACATGCCTTCCATCCCTTCATGTAATGCATGATATGCACTTTATGGATAATCAGCACTCACCCATGAGGAAAAGATCTTTGGTCGAATAGAGGGAACCTTCTTGGATCTTGCCTTCTTCGTTCAGTGCCTGGTCTTCTGTTAGCCTTTGTTCACCTCCCGTTCACCTGAAAAAAGATTATCAACCCTCTCTATTTATAGAGCCTCTATGTTGGTTACAACCATTCAACAACCAGAGATTTTTTGGGGATTCGAATTTGAATAGGAGATAAATATTGTTATTTAAATAATTAAAAGATAATATCAACACTTATCCTTATCCTGTTCGAACTAAAGTTGAATGTCGATGCGACCAGGACCTGATCCGGGTCGAATTCGACCAGATCCGAGCCTGATTCAACCAGTTTGAGTCCGAGTCTGATTGGACCAGTTCTAGTCTGATTTGACTAGTTTGACCAGTTTAAGTCCGAGTCTGATTCGACTAGTTCGACCAATTCGAGTCCAAATCTGATTTGATCAATCTGAGTCTGAACCCAACTCGACCAGAGCGAGTTCGACTCTAGTTTCAACCAGAGAGAGTCCGACTCGACTTCGACTAGGACTATTTTGTAGCTCATTTCGACTAGGTCTCTTTTGAAGCTGATTTCAACCAAAGGGATTTTCGACCAAGTTTTGACTATTTTCAATAGTGTGTGAATATATATTTTATTCCCTTGTCATGTGGGACTTTTCTAATGAATTTTATTACAAAAATTCATCGAACACCCTGGTCCTGATGGTTTCAATGGGAACTTTTATCATTCATATTGGCATATTATTAGGCATGATTTTTATGATCTATTTTAACATTTCTATGAGGGTCATGTGGAACTTGATAGACTTAATGCTTCTTTTGTTACCTTGATTCCTAAGAAGAATGGTGTAGAAAAGGTTTCAGATTTTATGCTAATCTCTCTTCTTAATAGTTCACTGAAGATCATCACCAAATTCCTTGCTAATCGTCTTCAACTTGTGATCAAGTCGATTGTTCATCGAAATCAATATGGATTTATTAAGTCTAGAACGATTCAAGACTGTGTTGCTTGGGCATATGAGTATATCCACATCTGTAAGTCTTCACAAGGGAATTTGGTCCTTTTGAAGTTAGATTTTGAAAAAGCCTTTGATCTGATTGAACATGGAGCCATATTAAAAGTTTTACAGACTAACGGTTTTGGTGATAAATGGTTGAATTGGATTCAACTATTGCTAGAATCTGGTACTTCTAAGATTTTGTTGAATAGGATCCCAGTAAAGCAAATTCATTGTAGAAGGGGTGTTCGACAAGGCGATCCTCTGTCTTCTTTGCTTTTTGTGCTAGTTGCAGATTTATTGCAATCAATTTTAAACTCTGCAAAAGATAAGGGGCTTATGAGTCTTCTAGTTTCTGTTATGGATAACGATGATTTCCTTATAATTCAATATGCTGATGATACTCTCACTATTGTCAAAGCAGATGCTAAGGAGATCTTTCTTTTAAAAGCCCTTCTTCACTCTTTTGCTATCTCTATGGGTTTAAGAGTCAATTTTTTGAAATCCTTCTTAATTCCTATCAATTGTTCTCAAGATTTAGTTTTGAATCTTGTTGGTATTCTTAACTGTAAAATTGGCTCTTTTTCGTTTACCTATTTGGGTCTCCCTCTCTGTTTATCTAAACCAAGAGTAGAGAATTTTGAGATTCTGATAGAACGAATTGAAAAGAGATTATATGGTTGGCAATTTTCTTTCCTTTCTATGGGAGGGAGATTAATGCTCATTAACTCGGTGCTTTCTTCCTTGCCAATGTTTATGATGTCAACTCTCAAAATTCCTTCGACTGTTATTGGAAGCATTGACAAATTTAGGAGATCCTTCCTATGGTGAGGACAGTCTAGTTGTCTTGGAGGTCATTGTTTGATCACTTGGGATAAAGTTTGTCGACCTAATGTTAATGGTGGTCTTGGAATCATTAATTTGAGAACTCAGAATTTGTCTCTTTTGCTGAAATTTTTGTTCAAATTCTTTAACAAGGATTTATCACCTTGGGTCCAGATTTTATGGTCTTATCACTACATTCATAATTTACCTTCGGACTCTCACTTAGTTAGGTCGTTTTGGTGGAAGGAGATTCTTCATCTTTTAGTCATTTTTAAAGGTATTTCCATGTGCTTAATGGGGAAGGGAGATACTTGTGACTTTTGGAATGATCTTTGGAATTCTAATATTTTAAGTCACAAATGGGCTGAGCTGTTTTTGTTCTCCTCAAGTTGTTAACTATTCAACAATTTTGGAGTTTGAATTTGGGCGAAGATATCTTTTATTTACCTTTATCTGAGATGGCCTTTTTACAATTTCAGCAATTTCTCTTGTTGCGCCAGGAAAATGATGGGCTAAATAACAAAGATGATTGTTGGATCATGCTTTCTAGTGATTCTCCAATTTTTGATACTAGTAAGGTTTATAAAAGATTGATGGGTGTCTTTCCTATTCATCCTATTTTTAAATGTTGCTGGAAGAACAATTGTATGCTCAAATTCAAAGTATTCTTTTGGCTCTTTCTTTGGGAGAGGTTAAATACAAGAGACTTATTAATCAGAAAGAATATGGTCATCCTCTCAAATACTTGTGATTTATGCCCTGAAGGTTTGATTGAATCTCAACTACACGTATCTTTGAGTGCTCTTTTGCTTCTCAGTGCTGGAATTCTTTTGGGATTGATTGGACCTTGAATTCTTCTGTTTTGGATATAATTTGGTGGAAAAAGAATGAGAATTCGCTTGTTAGAGATTTCTTCATTGACATTATCATTGTTGCTCTTTGGAATATTTGGAAAATTTGGAATTTAAGAATTTTTCAAAATATTATTCCAAATCTTTTGACTGGAATAGGGCATTTACTGCTGACTTGAAGCTTGTTGCGTTTAGATCGTTGGAAAGGATCAAAATTCAAATCTTACATTGGATTGAGTTATTGTAACCTTCTTATTTCTTTTTCGTTTCTGTTTCCTCTTCCTCTTCTTTTTCTTTTTGTACTCTAGTACACTCAGTTGATACTTTGTTATTCTAATATATCTAGCAGTAGGCTTATTGCCTACTGTCTATGATTCAGAAAAAAAGAAATATAGTGAAAAACACGGAATTAAAGAAAACATACTAAGTTGAATTAATGAAGTAAAAAATGGTCATCCAGGTTTGACAAGGATTGTTAGCTGTGCTTAGACTTCCATGGTCGCGTATAGCTTTCCATGATCGCGCATAGCACACCATGGTCGCAAGTACCTTTCTATGGTCACGAAAGGCCTAAGAAAGAGATACCGGGTAATCCAAGGGTGTTCTGGGTATAGCCCGAGAATCATATTTATTTTATGCAAATTATAAAAAAACTCTATGGATCTCAAACAGTTATTACCATAACACCCAAATCTCGTGCTGTATCCCCGAACGCTATGGTCGCAGAGATATCACCCTACGACCAGACCCTCTCGCAGATACAAAGTTTGATATCATTACAGTGGTTGCAGAAGTACGCGATCACCCTTTATCATAACCGTACCTTGGTCCGTATGATTATTCTCGAGATAATCATAAGTCCTTGACAAGGTAATCGTCAAAGGAAGTTAGGATGGTAAGACAGTTCCACGACGCTATGTCAAAACTACCTAACTGCCACGTAACCATGATCTATGGCAACCACCACAGACCCACAACCCGCAGCTATCACCTCAAGGAAGTTGTGAGCGATCGTGGGACGTGCCTTCAGGAGGATAACCGATAATTTCTTCAGCAAGTATAAGAAGGCCTTCAGGGGAAAGATCAGGAGAGGACGATCAACTACAAAGAAGATTAGAGATAGCCAAATAGGATTAGCTAGCACACTGACTTTGTAATGATCTCTCTGTAGTCCTTTTTCCACATAAACAAATACACTAGAAGTAGAGTCATTACTCAGCTACAAGGGCCCGAGCCTGGATAAATTCCCGTGTCCTTGATTCGTAGATACTTTGAATACCTTAGTACTTGTCTGATTGGCTCCCTTCATAACCCATCTCATTCTTGCATAAGTTCTACAGGAGGACCCCCGGGTTCCAATCATCGACAAGGTTGGATTACAACTTGATGAGAAAACTAAACTAAAATTAGAGAGGTGGGCTAAAACTAATTTTCCGGGATGATAAACTAAATCAAAAGCCTCTCTTTTTTTTTTATAACAAAAGGGTCCTCTCTTTTCTAAGTCATCCACAAATAAAAATAATTCAAAAAGGATTAAAAAATGCAGCTGATACAAGGAGACTCGAGCTGACCACGACCTTGGGGATGACCTATGCTCAACTCAGGGCATGGGCGTGCCCTAGGGCATGCTGGGTTCGGCTATAGCAGCTCGTCTCGTTTTGACGTGTTCCATTTCTCCGAATTAGTATCTACTTCGTTCTTCATCGTATTTTCATCGAATTTGCTTCAAATTTTGCATGCTAATTCCTTGAAACATATTGAACAAACTCACAGAAGTGGATTGTTCATTTCTCAAATAAAAAGCTTGTCACTCCTCAATTTTCATCTTTTAAAAGCTTTTAGCTAAAGTTCCCATATAAATCCCAATGCATGAGAATGTAGAGGCCATTCATATTTATTTTTATGCAAGGTAGTAATCATAAGTAAACCCCAAATAATTTTCAAATAAGTCCTTTAAACTATTTTTAAGTAATCCTAAAACCTAATTCACATAAAATGATAAGTTATAATCTTAAAACCTAACTAATTTTTGTATAGGAAAAATTTCAAAAAACTTGTAAAAATAATGAAAATCTGAAATTAAATAAATTCTTAGTGTTTTGCAACTTGGAGGCCTTTTTTTAAAAAAAATAATTGCGATGGGGTCCTTTGATTAATTGTTTAAAATATTAAAAGATATCCTGTTGCAAATTAAAATAAAAGATCTAAATCGCAAAGAAGTCCATGTAATATAAAATCTGAGAAATAAAATAACAAATTGGTTCTCAAAATGAAAGGAATATTTACAAAAAGGTCCATTTATAAAGAAGTCCACAAAACTTAATTAAACTTTTAGAATTAAATAAGAAAGTCATGATTGCGTGGTTGAAAAATTACCAAAAGGCCCTCAAAATTTCACTAAATGGATAGTAAATTGAATAAAATATGCTTTTTCAAACAAGCCCATTTTTTCCTGCAGTCCACAAGTTTTTACAAATTGAAAAGAGGTGTTTGCATGTAGTTTTGGACTTATTTAGTGTAAAATTACTGCTTTGACTCTTGAAAAAATTACTAGAGCTACAGTAAAATGACCCTAACACCCTCACTTAGTTGTTGGCTAGGTTTCTCAAGCTTTACACTTCAGTATCAACCTCATGCCAGGAGATAATGATGGAAAAATCAAGAAAAACTCAGGAAATCCTGAGGTAAATCTAGTCCAACCTTCTAGACACCAGGCCCCGGGGGCGGGTGGGGGTCGGGGGACGGGAGTTGGCTGATAAGTGCTAAATTGGTAGCACTTTTACGCTAAGTTTGCCTTTAAAAATGTGCAAAATTATGCTAAAAAATCCTTTAATGCGACATTTTATGCATATTTTTATATTATTTTGGCAACTTGCTTTCATGGCTGTGTTTGCCATGTTTCAGGGACCAAATCTACCAAATTTGAGAAGATTTTGACTTCGTTTGGGCCAATTTCGACAAGGAATGCTAAAAGTGGACAAAAAACCTTGATGGAATATTCCTCGGACAGAATAACATGGTCGAACACAGTTAGGCGAGAAGGAACCTCAATCGAACACAACTAGACGAAAAGGAGTTGCGATCGAACATGAAGACAATTGCTCAAAACACGTCCTGATCGAACACGAACACTTAGTCAATAAGAGTCCCGATCAAACATGAACACTTCTGGTCGAAATGAGTCCCGATTGATCATGACTACAACTTGGTCGGTTATTCGGCCGAGCCGAGCACGATCTCGGGCCTGACACGTGTTCCTAGTCGTGCTCGGCTTGGTTTCCAGAGGTTTTAGTGGTCGGTTTTGGTCGAATCTGGTCAGTTTTAACTCAGATTTGTCCATTCTCGCACCGTGCCAAACTTCGTTGCCTGCATGTCAAGGAGTTATTTTTGGGCACGTTACCCATGTGTTATAAATAGAGAAGCTTTTGGCTCAATTTGATATGCTTCCTTAGGTAGTTTGGAGTAGTTTTAGATACTTTTCTTAGAAGATCCCCCTTCTCTATTTTTCCTACATTTGTAAGCCAGCAAGGACGACAAACTCAATTTTCGAGCAATCAAGTAAGTTTTCATTTAATTCTTCTTATTGTTTCTGCATTATTATGGCTTTTAGCGAGTAGTTCCCTTCTATGGTTAGGGATGACCAAATCCAGAAGGCGTGATTCTTCCTCGGTCTTGACCTCAAGTTTTGAAGTTATTTCCTAATGTTTTCTTCCTCCAAACACTAAATTCTTGTTTCGGCAACAAATGGAATAGTTGATCCTTAGCAAGAATTTAGGGGGGTTCTTGAGTCCTTATCGCTTTGACGTGGGATCCTGAACAGGAGAAAGACTGTCACCAAACATAACAGTGAAAGTGATCATCTGACTATTATACCAGCAACCATACTGGAAACTTAATCTATCTTGGAAAACGATTGAAATTAACTTGCAATTCTCGGACCTTGGATAAAATTATGCCTGATGGTTATGGAACTCCCAAAACCCTAGGTTGTCATTTCTGCTTTACAATCCCTAGATTTCATATTTACTCTTTACTACTTTAAACCCTAGATTGATAGATTTAATAGTAGATTTAGTTGTAGACAAACAAACACCCAACTCATTCAGACTTTATTAGTGATTCATTAAGCTAGAAAGACGAATACGCTTGTTCCTCGTGGAATTCGACCCTCAAGTGCTTAACGTTCAACAGTTCATTTGTGGTTATTACACAAATCGCGCTTGCCGTTTCGGGTGCGATCAGTGGCAAACCCTAACCTAGGCAAGCCTGGTGTTACATCTAGGCCCTCACTCTTGATTTTGATGATTAATGATACTAAGTGTTTCGGACTAATCTATTTTCTTTGAGTGTGGTTAAAGAAATAAGGTGAAAAGACAAAGAGGAACAATAACTGACAAAGCACCAAACAGAAGTCGCAAAGACCTAAGGTAAAAGTTTAGGATCATTTTCTTTAGGATTTTACCGGTCTCGATGTTTTGAGATTAACTTGAATTATAGAACAATATGACCATACTATTAAGAGGGGTTGCACATCTCTTCTATTACCAGCAAAAACTAAAAAACTCTTAGGTCATGAGTTGCATTATCTCATTTACACACTTGTTCATCCTTTGGTCAAGTCTAAGAAAAATATAGATCTCAAATAGACTTAAAATCTGATGTGTAATGATTGTCAGCCTGTGCTAACAGTCAGCATAAGCGTCAGTCTTCAACACGGACATTCGACTAGTAGCCAAAAGTTTTCGAGCATAAACTATGTACTGTGTTGATAGTCAGCATGAGCGTCTGCTCTAATGCGGACATTCGATCAATGCTCCACTCAAATAAAGATATTCAATCAGTACTTCGCTCAAATGAAAACATTCGACCACTAGCCATTCGACCAGATATTCAACTAGTGGCTTAAACTTCATCGAGCAAAATTGGTCGATAGTATGCTAACAGTCAGCTTGAAAGTCTGCTCACGCGCGAACATTTGTCCAGAGGCACACCCTTTTTTGAGCTGAAATATTTTACACTATACTGACAGTTAGTTTGAATGTCAGCTCACATGCGGACATTTGTCCAGAGGCACACCCTTTTTGAGTTGAAATATTTTACACTGTGCTGACAGTTAGTTTGAATGTCAGCTTGAGTGCAGACATTTGTCCAGAGGCACACCCTTTTTCGAGCAAAATAAAATGGCTCTATGCTAACAGTCAGTCTGACAAAGCTAATTGTCAGCACACTTCCTGACAAAACTTCAATGGCTCTTGATTGTGTCATAACTATCCGTTTGTGACTGACACTGACTATCCGTTTTTGGAACAGACTGGCAGCGTGTACTGACATTTTTCCAGCACGACCAGAATGGCTAGTTATGAGGTGTGAACTATATATATGTGTTCTAAGCATGCATTTGACATCTCTTTGTGCTAGAATTTGATACACACTAGAGTCCAAGCATTCTTGCATCCAAGACTTGATCTTTTGATCAAAAAAACATTCTTTGAGTTTGTGAGAGTTCCTCCGAGTCAAATCATTTTCATCTTTAGAGTTTCTCGGTGATTGTTGGTGGTCAAGAAAAGATATCGGGGCTTGGTACTCTTGGAGATCACCATCACCTAGAAGGTTTGGAGGCGTGGCTGTGATCTCTCATTAGACGAAGCTTGTTGGAGAGGCTCAGCGTGTTTGTGAGAGATTTGGTGCTCACCTTTTCGGAAAGGAGAAGGAGCAACCATAGTGGATATTGGAGCCAGGCTCATTCGTTTGAGTGTTTCAACGAGGATTAGTGGACACCGGGCGAGTCTTCGAGACCTGGGGATATAGCACTTGTACTTGATATTCTCTCTTATTTCATTCTTACTCTCTCTTGTTGATTTGATTTAATTCTTACTTGCACTCACTTAGCTCTTTTAGGCCTTGATTGCTGAAAAAATGATTTATAGTTCTTGTAATTGCAAAAGTTCTTTTTCATATAAAAGTTTTTAAAAGCCTCCTATTCACCCCCCTAGTCGGCATCCTCGATCCTACACCTGGCACGACCCTTAGTACGACTCGTGCCCTGGGCCGAGCACGACTCGTGCCAGGGTCTGTTGTAGCTAGATTTTGGTTGTTTTGACTCCGTCTCGTTCGTTTCGTACACTGTTTGAATTCGGATTCCATCGTCTGCATGTCAAGAGTTTTATTTGGTCACGTTATCTTATTGTGCTATAAATAGAGAAGTCTTTGGCTCAATTATACATGCTCTCTTAGTTTTAATTCATATTTAGAAGTTAGGTTTAGAAGAGCCTGTCGACGATTGGAACAAGGTTCCAAGCTGAGTTTACACAAGATCTAATGTTCACACGAGAAAGCACTTCTCACAAACACCAAAGGAAGAATTGTAAAAGTAGAAGCACCGGAGACACAGGAATTATACAAGGTCGGGCCCTCAAGATTGAGTAATAGCCCTATTCTTATTGTGGTTTCACTAAGAGTGCGAAGGATTACAAAGTAGAACAAGAGATGTGTCGACGATTCGGACTCGGGGTCCTTAGTCAATCTTATGCAGATTTTGTGAGTTGTGATGCCTTTCAAAGTGTTCCTCCGGAAAGGGATGATGAGCAATGTCTATTGGGGCACAAAGAAATTTATACAGGTTCGGGCCCTCGATGGTGGGAGTAACAGCCCTACGTCCTGTTGTGATTTCACTATGTATGAAAAATGCTTACAAAGTTGAAGAAAAGATCATCACAGGCAAAGATCTTTTCTGTGTTGATGTCTACAACTGACTATACTAACTTATGAAAGCTTGTGCTTGATTTGTCGTCATCCCTCTCGCCTTGTACATTTGCCCACCCTTTTATACCGGCCAAAAGGGCGCCAATGCACAATGGTTTTGAACGGTTGTAGAAGCGCAGTTTTGGTAACTGCACTTAACTCGCACGTAGGCCTAACACCCAAAATTAAGGGATAACTGCACATGTTAACCTCTTGGCAGTTGTCTTCATACGTGGAAGAATCATTACGATACTGAGGACATGCTTGTTAGAGGGCTAAGCAATCCTGAGTTACTCTGGTCGAGGGTAATCAACGACCTTCTGACCGTGCATCGTCTGCGGCCTCCTGACCCCGTAACATCAGCTACCTCATGATCGCGCAAAGCCTGCGACCATAAATTACTCATGTGTCCGCGCTTCTTAGGTCGTTTGAGACCATAATAGCGGACCTTCAGACACCTGTCTGGTTCGTATTCGTCTTGAACCAGATGTGTATTATTTCGAACTAGCTCGGGTAATAAACCTCATCAGCTAGCCCCCAAATTTGAAGAAAATGAAGAGACATATTTACTTCAAATTTTAACCCTGCATCGGATAAGTGACCCGACGCTTTAACTTCTACACTTAGTGGCGCACTACGTGCGACGGTTTATTCCCCAAGACGGGTTCCGGGTTGTTCTTGACAGGTAATGATAGCGCTGCTGACTTGTTTTTTAACCAGAGATAAAACTGTAAATATGTTTTAAGAACTCGAGGCGTTCGCAAATACGAACTGTCACCCCTGGGTGCTATAAATACCGAAGCCCCTTAGTCCTAAAACTTCACAAGTTTTTTCTCGTCTAAGTCTTTTCTAGAGCTATCTCCTCTTCTCTTCTGTTTTCATCTTAATGGCAGATCAGGACTCCAAGAAAATCATTGAGATTGAAAGTGATGAGGAATCACTAGAAGTTCATGACTTCGACCAGAAGGTATGTACCTTCAAAAGATTTTAGTTCCAGTTCATGTCTCAGTCATTCGCAAAGTAGTGTACTTTGGAACTTTTTCAGGTCAACGAGGAAAAAATTCCCCCGAAGAAAAAAGCAAAAGTCGACGAAGGATCCTCTAGTGGTGTTGCAGCTGTAGGTGCAAAGGTTAGGGATGCATCATTGCTCTCTCTTCCTTTGACCCCTATAGTTCCTCCTGTGCATGCAACTCCACAGGTTGGAACATCATTTCTAGCTTTGGGGATCCATGATAATCCCGGAGGGACCCCTACATTATCGCGAGCGGACAATGCAGCTGCTCTTGATCAGACTTCATAGGATGATCAGCTTTCTTGTGGGAAGGTTGCACTTTCGCGACCAGATGGTCCTTGGCTTTTGTCGGGTGATTTGTGTTTTGGAGGAAGTTCTGCATCTCCCCGTTCGACTCCAATGCAAGAATTGGTAATTATCTCTATTCCCCCTATGAGTCGTTCCATCCTCAAAGCTAACATATGTGTATGCAGGAGACGAAAATTTCCAGAGCCCCCAGCGACCAGCCAGCTAATGTTCAAGTTCTTGGTCAGGGTGCAGCCTTCGAGCGAACTCTCCAAGAAGAAAAAGAGGCGCTGGACAAGCATTCTAAGGAGATGTCCTCGGCCATCCTGCATCTGGCAGAATGTTTTGACAACTCTCACAAAGAGGCACACCAACTTCGCCTGGAGAGAGACCACGCTCGGCAGTAGCGAGAACTCTTGATACGATCAAGAGTAGTAGTGCTTCTTTGCTCCAGGATGATGTAGATAAGTTTAGAGTAGTTGCTAGTTCTCTTGGGGCGGTCTATGCAGAGCCTACTGACGCCAATATGTCCTTAGGAGAGCTTTGTAAACTTCTCTCAGATCAGGTCGATGCCCTGGTCGCCTGTATCCCTTTTGTATGTAAAGATTGCCAGAAATAAGAATTTCCTTTTCCTTACACACCTTGATTCTTCAAAAGGATTATGTAAGACTTATAATCCCAAGTTAAAACTCTTCACAATCTCTGTGCGAAAACATGGTCACAAAAAATACATTTGTGACCAAACATACACAGGTAAATCCCTATCCGAAGTATGGCTTCGCGACAACTTTTTCGATCAGAGGTGCATTGATGTGCTATACCATAACCAGAATTGCTATTGCTATCAGAACTGAAACCGCGATCAGAACATAATACCTTGATCGAGTGACAATCGTATATGTTGCGATTACCCATTCACAGCGATCATAGAATTGCATTGCGATCAACATGCAAATCTGGAGACGATCATAGAACTGCATTGTGATCAATACATAAAATTAGTTTACAAAAGTCATGAGGGATTATTTTCTCAATAATCTTTGCAAATTTTTCATTTTTTTTGTGCACCCTAGCCCCCGAATTCGAAACAAAAAATAATGAAAATATATTTTGTTTTGGATTCACTGTAGGGAGTGCATAACGGGTTTCCATAGAGAAGGCACCCATTATGGGAAATTAATAAAATATTCGGCTAAGGGTTGTCTCGGCATATAAAAGGAGAAGGTAGCTTCCTGGGGAAACTTCACAACCAAAAACCCTTCGTCTGCCTTAGAATTTCTCACCGCACAAAAATCCTCTTTTGCTCCTTTCTCCTTCGTCTTCCCAAAAACACCAACTTTTTCACATCCTCTTACGAAATGGCATCCTGGAGCCAGTCCATTTACCATGTTGAGGAGAAGTTGATATCTTTGGAGAAGGAAGAGATACCCGCCCCCGCAGTTGTTGATTAACTGGCGGCTAGCGGGGAAAGATGAGGAAATCCCAACAGTTCGTGAAGGCGAACTGGTGATCTTTGAGGAGTATTTGCGCTGCGGGTTCCGATTCCCAGAAAGCGTGTTTCTTAAAGAAATCCTCAACCACTACGGGTTAGAACTCATCAATCTCCATCCAAATGCTATGTTGATTCTCACGATCTTTCAACATCTCTGTGAAGCATTTGTTGGAGTGTTGCCAAGCGTGGATCTTTTCCGGCGCTTTTACTTCTCGACATGGTCAAAGAGTATTAGTGCCGCTGGGTGCATCTACTTCCGCGTAAGGGAGAAGAAAGAGTATCCATCCCACCCTCTGCTAGACTCGGTGCATGGATGGCACCAGAAGTGGTTCTACTACTCTCCTCCATCAGAGAGCGGGCTCTGGTTTTCAAACATCAGACGAGAGAAGGATAGCGAGATGGACTCCCTCCCTGTTCTCAATGCGGAGTTGAAGAAACAAGCCAAGGAGATTCTTCATTTAGTCCAGTAGGGACTCACAGCGCGTGATATCATCCACGACTTCATGAAGAACAGGATGAGTCCTTTGCATGAAAAGGGCACATCCAGCCTGGGAGGTGGATTCAATGGCGGACAGCACATTGGACTACAACACAGGTGCGTCCTATTGTTCACAAACTGCACATGTTTACTGACGAAAAACTGCCATGTCAAGTAATTTGGCTTGTATGTGACACAGTCCTTTCTTTGTCCGAGATTGAGAGGCGGACAATCTACCTTCTGCGGCCATACAACGCAGAAGTGGAGGGAGTTAAAGGATCCATTCGCCCCCAGAGCTTGATAAATGCCGGCGATGAACTTAAACAAGAGCGCCGAAAGGTATATTTTTCTCCGAGCTAGACTTGGTATGAACTATCTGTTTGGGATTGTGTTATTCCAAGGCATATTATACAACTGCTGGAAAGGACGATCGGAACAAAGCGTCCGGGTGATGCTGGATCTTTGGGAGAAGTCACCAAGAAGAAGGCGAAAAGAACCCCTGTGAGGCCCAAGACGAAGGAACTCGCTCCCGAAAAACCCAAGAAAGTGGGGCCTTGCAAAAGAAACCCACAACTACGAAGAAAATGGTGGTAAGATATTCCGTACCCCCCGTTTTTCCAAGCACGAGTGGAAATTACTTCTTGGTTGAACAGGGTGAGGGGAGCGAAGTCGAGGAAGACTACGTCCCTCTTATTCGCCGCAAAAGGACTCCTGCCAGTCCTAGGGCGGCGAGTACTCCACTCCTGATGACAGGAGTGGGAACGACCGAACAGGGTCACGCGACCACTACTGATCTCGTGGTTGCGGATGAAGTCCTAGTGCCTGCGGTTCATGATGCTCCAAGACTGATGACTTCATCCTTACCAACAGAAGAAGATACACCAGTAAGGACCCTTACAGTCTTGTTTTTCATCGTTCCTCAGGTGTATTCTTATAGACTCGCATACACACAGTGAGAAAAGGATAATGTCCTGTTCAGGACAAGAAAGACTAGGATAGATGACGACTGTCCTCTTTCTTCTGGGAGATCATCCTTGAAAACCCAAAAATAGACAGGGTTTCAAGTAAGGTAAGAATTTCTCCTGTTGTCATATCGAAGCAATCGACTGAAGACATTCTAACTGGCGATTCACTTGTTTACTTATGCGCGCAGAGATGCAGCACCAAGTGACCCCGTGACCTCTACGAGTCTTGATGCTCCTCCTACCACGGAGATCATGGGCGAGCAAAGTCCCATCCCCATGGCCGAGGAACTTGTCCTTGCCATTGTGGAAGGGATGGCCACAGAGGTTCAATCGCAGAGATTGGAATCTGAAACCCCAGTTGTGGAGGAGGCTCAGCAGGAAAAATCATCTGCCGCTCCAGTTGGGGATAAGGCGAGTCTAGAGACTCAGCCTTTGGCTGAATCTGAAAGCAACTCGTTCAGCGAATATATCGAGGTATGCAGAACACCTCTTGTTATTTTTAAGTTTGCACTTGCATAGGAATATCCATGCTCTAAAACTGATCTCCTTCCATGTCATAGGACTTAACCCGTGTGGTGACCAAGTCGATAGCTGTTGCAAAGCATATCGAGACCGCCCAACGGGAAATGTGTCGCCTGCAGTAGTAAGGAAGATGTTTCCTCATCTGCCTGAAATTTAATCCCATTTTAACAATTGTCTCCTTTGTCACAGAGAAAATGCCTTTCTGATCAAGAGCCTCGCTGACCGGGAAAACCAGGAGATCAGGATAGTCACCAAGATCTCTTTCCTGGAGAAAGAACTCCAACAACTGCGATTGAAGCTCTCCTGTAAGTGCACTTCCGACCAGAAAGAATTAACTTGTTATGCGAACTGTTTGTGATGGTCTCTCGCTACGGCGCAAGAGGACCAAATAAGCCAACTCTCTCAAGAGAAGAAAGATCTCTAGGCGACCGTCGAGTTGCAAAACTTGAAAGTTCATTCTGTCTACAAGGAAAACAAGGGCTTGATCATGACGCTCTCGACCTTAGCTTTGGCGACTGGGCCACACTGGTCGCGACCCAAGTTGAATCACTTCTCGATTATCTTCCTGAAGATACAAGGCGTCAAACAGAGGCGATGAGGACAAATGTGCAATCCGTAGCCTCTGCCATTCTCTGCAGACTTCGTTTTCACCACGGCATTGATTTTGATTTAAATCTAGTGGTGGGAGAAGCAGAGATCGAGAGTGAAGATCAGCTTGCGGTTATAATGGAGGAAGTCAGGCCCCAAGTTGAAAACCTCTTGAAAGAGCTTAGCTTATGATAAATTTTGTACCTGTACAGATGTAACTATACAATGCATATGTATGCCTTAATTTTTCAAAGAATAGCACTTCTTTTTGTTTCATGTTGCGACCATATCCCGCTAGCCCCCTCCTGAGATTATGTATAATGAATACTTAGTATTATAAGCGCAGGAAAAATATGGGTGTAACGACGACCAGTAATAATTGAGGAACACTGTGACTTAGGTATTCTCATCCGACCAGACCGATAATCATTTTCAATACAACACCCGACCTTATTACGAACCGGCAGCCACTCTAATGACCAAGGACATACCAGCAAGCCCCGTGTGCGTTGAGAAACGGCTTATTGAGGGGTGTCTTGTCTGGAAGTGATCACGAGATCAGCCAGTGAGTCCAATCGAGGTATTATAGTGATACAATTATCAGTGACCAGCCCTTGAGCTAGACACATACATATGGGCAAAAGGAATGATTATAACATGAAACAACTAAAAGTACCGATTTTTGTTAAACCATGCTAATTGAAAAGGAAAAGGGTTTTGAAAGCTTACACGTAGAATTTGCGTAGTTGGTCGATGTTCCAAGTATTGGATAAGATCCTATCGTCCTCCATTGCTAGCCGAGCCGATCCTGGTCGCGGCACCGAGACAACAGTGTAAGGGCTTTCCCATTGAGGGGAGAATTTATTGCGATTAGGTTGGTTTTGTATTTTTTGTAAAACCAGATCGCCCATGTGAAGGCTACGTGGCCGCACCCTTTTGTTGTGGTACTTGCGCAAAGCTTACAAATACACCGCGGATTTCACCAGAGCTCGATCACAGTTTTCTTCTAGGAGGATTAGATCTTGTGATCGTTTTCCATTCTGATCAACTTGTTCGAATTGATCTGTTCAGACAGAACCAATACTAATTTCCATGGGTAATATAGCCTCAGCTCCGTATACCAGATGAAAAAGTGTCTCACTAGTGGCTCAACTAGAAGTAGTACGTAGTGCCCACAGAACAGAATAGAGCTCATCTACCCAAGCCCCCGAGCGTGTCTTAAGGCGATCAAAAATGAGCTTTTTGATGCCCTGCAATACTTGCCCGTTGGCACGTTCAACGGCACCATTGCTCTGCTGATGAGCTACAGAGGCAAAGCACACCTTGGTTCCAATATTGTCGCAATAGTCCAGAAAGAGACCGCTAGCGAATTGGGAACCATTATCAGTGATGAGACGATTTGGAACACCGAATCGAGTCACAATGTTCTTATGAAAGAACTTTCGTGCAACGGCAGCAGTGATGTTGCGTACTGGCTCGGCCTCAATCCACTTTGTAAACGTGTCAATGGCTACGAACAAGAACTTGTATCCATTGACGGCTTGTGGCATAGGACCAATAATATCCATCCCCAAACCGCGAAGGGCCACGATAGAGGGATAGTTTGTAGAGCATAGGCAAGCTGGTGGACCAGATGTGTATTATTTCGAACTAGCTCGGGTAATAATCCTCGTCAAGATGTTCTCGAATTAGCTAAAAACTAATCTCCTATCCTCTAAGCAATATGAGGCTCCATCGTCCAATACTCTGATCAGATCAGGTTGTATTGGCTTATTTGATCCTTTTTTCCCTTTTCGATCTCCCTCTTCTATCCTCGATCTCCTCCTTTTATAGCTCGTTAAAGGTCGTCAGTTACGAAATTGAAGGGTCACCGGGCTTAAGACGTTCGCTGGTCATTGATGTGCAATTAGGTGTAATTACACGTATATTATCTACGCAATTATCCTCTTGACAGTTACCTCATCTTGGAGTTTTGACATTTATGGGTAAATAAAGGCTCACGGTATCCCAAGGTCGTGGTCCAATGAGCATGACCATTAGGTATGGTCAAATAGTCATTATCGATCAGTATGGTTGAATACACATAACCATCTGATCTGGTCAAATGTACATAACCATCTAACTGTTGGACCTTTAATTTGTGATCAGTAGATACATTCTCGACTAGTCCTTTATCTAGAGGATGACTCTAATTTCTGGTTCACCGACAAGGTAAATAGTACTCGTTTGGTCATGTACTAGCTACGACCTCATCTCTATGACTAGAGAGGTCGTAGGTAACAGAATCCTTTCGACTAGAAGGTTAGTGTTAGGATCACAAGAATTAGTGATC
Source organism: Pharus latifolius (assembly GCA_019359835.1). Taxonomy (NCBI): domain Eukaryota; kingdom Viridiplantae; phylum Streptophyta; class Magnoliopsida; order Poales; family Poaceae; genus Pharus; species Pharus latifolius. Next base: position 65,079,559 of record CM033326.1, on the reverse strand, counting down.
ATACTTATAGGGTAGACATCTGTAAGGGTAGAATGAAATCTAGAATACCTTAAACTTCTTTATTATCTCTTCTTGAAATGTCTTACGACCCTAGGAAGGAAACCCATTTGTATCTCTCTTAATGGTCATGTTTGACCACTAGAAGGTATACACAAATCACCGTCAGCTAGCCCCCGAATTTGAAACGAGGAGATTACAACATAGTAGTTTTGTAGCTTTGAATTCTAGCACAATACTTTGCTACTTAGAATTCTTGTACAGTACTCCGTCATTTCAAATTCTCCATTTACACAGTACAGACCTCTGTCCTTTTGCATTCTCCACTAACACTTTGTCACTTCCCCTTCTCACATAACTCAAGAAGGAACTTGGAGTGCGTTTGCTAGGCTATCATGATGAGTATTGAAAATTTCTCGAGCATTTTCGTTGCATCCCAAGAAGGAACTTTGGGTGGTTGCCACACCGGCATTTGAGAAGATCTCGAGAATACTTCGCTGCATCCCTAGGCCAGAAACTTAAAGCGTCTCTTTGTGTTTTGAGGCCGAGAATACGAAGCGCCTCTTTGGGACTCTATAAATAGCCAACCTTTATGTTTAGAGTCTTTGAACTTTCAAAATTTTTTTTTAAGTCTCAGACTCTTTGCCTTCTTGCTTTTGTTCCTCTGTTTTTGCTTCAATGGCATCTCAACTCCCAGATCGTCTCATTGAGGATGAAGAGGAGAATTTAGCAATAGAAGGCCACATTGAGTCATTGGAACTGTAAGGGATCTGCGTTGATGTTGCTGCGCAATCATCTCAAAAGGTAATTCTCTTTTGGTAGGATTGTGCAAGTCTTTTCCATGAGCAAAATTTTTCCAAGTACTCTGGTTTTTGCAGTTGCCCGAATCAAGGAAATGATCTTGTGATGATACTAGATCTTCTGGTGGATTATCACTGAAGAGAATGACTATGTCCTCTTCCCTCTCTGCACAAAGTCATTATGACAGAAGGGAAGAGGACACGAGCCCACAGCATTAGCTGCAACTGTGGCTCAAGTCTCATCCAGGGCCAGACAAGATGTTCCTCCTTGTTTGAGGTAAAGATTCTTTTCTAACTAAGTTGAGTCATTTAGTTAGGAATGAAGTACCTGGTCTTAATTTGTTTGTACAGGAAAAATTGAACCTCTTCCTCTCTTGCTGCAGCATCTCCTTTGGTGGCTCAGTCAACGTCTGTCTCCAGAGTAAATATTTTCACTTTTTGAATTTCTTCATATACGATTAGGAATGATCTCATGATCGTATAAGGACAGGGTGCTGAGAGGGTGATTAGCGAAGAGCTTGCTGAAGCCCTGGCATCCCTGGAGGATAAGACTGCATTATGCAGCTTTCTTTAGGGGGAGAAGGAGCGTTTCAAGGCGAGGTTCATCAGACGAGGACACGACCTTGACAGTCTCCACCAAGTCGTCGACCGTTACTAGGCGGCCAGCGAGAAGGCTCGGGAGACTGCCAAGCTTGCTCGAGAAACCGAAAAGCTTGTCCGCAAAGAGAGGGACGCCTTGGATACAATTATCAAAGGCTGTTGCCTCACTGAGAGGGGTACTCTTGAAAAACTGAGGAAGGTATTGACTCTTTTGATGCTAACGTTGTTAAACCCACGCAGGGTTACTTATCTCTTGAAGAGTCATGCAATCTAGTTGCGTCTCAAGCCGACTCGCTAGTCGCCAATATCCCAGAATTTACTATGAGGTACAAGGAGAGACTGAAGACCGATGTCGGTGTCATAGTCTTTGCTGTCCTCTGCAAGCTTAGGCGTCAGCATGGTTCGAACTTGGATCTGAATCCAGTGGTGGGAGATGCAATTTTTGACAGCAAGGATCAGCTGGTAGCAACCAAAGCTGAGGTGGAACCCTTAGTTGAAAAACTATTAGACGACCCTGGCTTTGCCTGATGTATTACCTCGCATTGTAAATTTTGTAAATTTAGCAATGGAAATGGAAATATTTTGCTCACCAGATTCATTGTACCTTGCAAATACAAATGATTAGCAGAAAGTAGATGATAAAACTTGAAAAATAAAATGCACTGTATTTATCCTTTATAGCTTAATGCCATGATTATATCCCCTAGCCCCCTCTTGTGATCACTGATACTGAATTCGTTGTATAGTGGTCGCAAGGAAGTTATCTGGTCGATCAAGACCAGGGCTTTAACGATCACTTATACTGAAGTTGTAGTATAGGAACATACTAGTAAGTCTCTTATGCGTTAAGAAACGGCTCACAAAGAGATGTCTTAACTAGATGTGACAATTGAGTCTTTAAGATAAATGGTTTAATACTAAATGTTCAAACTTTTTGCTAGCTGACAGCCACTCAGAAGATTAGAAACATGCTAGTAAGTCCCTTATGCGTTAAGAAATGTCTTATGAAGAGATGTCTTATCTAGATGCGACCATGAGATCGGCCAGTGAATCCATTCAAATATCATAGTAAATCATTTTATCATGACTAGCCCCCCGAGTGTGGCCTGAGAAACAAAATGTAAGGCTAAAGTTAGGAATGTAACCATAACATATAGCGAAAAGGAAAATACTTTATTTTACATATAGAATTTTAATTGGAAATGGAAAATTTTATACAAAGAACTTACGCAGTTGGTTGATGTTCCATGTGTTCGATAAAATTCTCCCATCTTCCATAGCTAATCGAGCAGAATCTAGTCGTGGTGTTCATGCTATAGTGTAAGGGCCTTCCCACTAAGGGGAGAATTTGTTGCGATTAGATTGATTTTGGATTTTCCTTAAAACCAAGTCTCCTATGCGGAGGCTACTTGGTCACACCTTTTTACTGTGATATTTACGCAAAGCTTGTAAATACATTGCTGACCGGATGAGTTCTTGATTTCACTTTTCTTCGAGAAGAGCAATTTCATCTTCGCGGGCTTCACTTTGATTTATATTATCTAAGTGATCCACACGAGCAGAACCAATTTGTTTTTCAATTGATAGCATGGCTTCTACACCATAGACCAGTTAGAAATGCGTCTCTCCTGTAGCTCGATTGGTCGTAGTATGTAATGCCCATAGAACAGAATAGAGTTCATCTACCCAAGCCGCCAAGCGTAGCTTAAGGTAGTTGAACACTCGTTTCTTTATGCCCTGTATTATCTGTGTTGCTGATTTGGACTCGGGGTCCGTTGTCGATCTTATGCAGATTTGTGAGTTGTATGTAAGACCTTTCAATGTGCCCTCAAGTAAGGTTGGATAAGTAATGAAAATAGAGACATGAAGATTTATACAGATTCGGGCCCTCCTTGGTGGGAGTAATAGCCCTACGTCTTGTTGTGATTTCACTATGTATGAGAAAAGAGTTTACAGGGAGAAGAGATTATCACAGGCGATAATCTCCTTTTATACTTCTGTCTAACTAACTATATCTAAGTCTTCGAGCGTTGTTGACCTGTTGTCTCACTCGTCTCCTCACATCATGCATCAACCATCCTTTTATGCTGAATAAAAGGATGCCAATGCGAAGCAGTTCAAGACGGTGCCATGATGTAGTTCGTATAACCGCACCCATCCTCTTCGCTGGTTAAGCATGTGCAATTATAGATAACCGCACATGTTAACCTCCTGGCGGTTGTCTTCACACGTTGGAGAAGTTATCTTGACCCTGAGAACGTGTCCAGTAAAGGCTTGAACACCCCCAGGTTACCTTGGTCGCGCATAGTCTACGACCTCATGATCGTGCAAGTGCTGCGATCATAAGCTAACTCTGTGTCCGTCTGCGACCACAACGGCTGCTAAGACACATAGACACATATCACATTCGAACCTGACTTAAACCCGACATGTGTTAAGCAAACTAGCTCGGGTGATAATACTTGTCAGCTAGCCCCCAAATTTGAAGAAATGAAAAGACTTAGTTACTTCAAATTTAGTTTGCATCAAATTATGTAACCCGACACTTCAACTTCTTCAGTTGGCACTGTTACGCCGTGTGGTGGTTTATATCCCAAGAAAACCTCTGGGTTCTTCTTGACAAGTAATTATGAATTTATTGACCCGCTTAACCGAGGCAAAAACCGTAAGTGCATTTTAAGAACTCAAGGCGCTCTTAAATACAAACCGTCACCTCCAGGCTCTATAAATAGCGAGGCCTTTCAGTTCTGAAACTCACTAGCTTTCCTTTGGCGAAGTCTTTTAGAACTTGTTTTCACTCTTGAGTTCACTTTTCCTCTTCTATTCTCATCTTAATGGCGAACCGAGACTCCAAGAAGATTGTCGAGAGTGATGAGAAAAAAATAGAGACAAGAGCCAAGATTGGACATGATCTTCAAAAGGTAAATCTCTTCTGAAGAATCGATGCAAAATATCATTCTTTATAGTTTAATCATTTCCAAAGAAATGCATTTTGGAAATTTATAGGTGCTCGAGGAACTGATTCCTCTTAAGAAGAGATCCAGAAATGACGAAGGATCGTCCAGTGGAGTTGCATCAAAAATACTAAGAGGTGCTGACATCTGTGTTGCCGCATTGCCCTTTACAACCCATCCAGTTGCGTCTTCATCTCCACCTTTGGAGATCCACAACAATCCTTCTAACCATCCTTCTTCTGGGGAAAGTCTCACACCCTTGCGACCAAGTCCTCCTCCTTCTTTGGATCATCAGCTTTCCGGGGAAGGTTTCTCGCTTCTGCGACCAAATCCCCTTCAAAGCTTGGCTTTCTCCTCTGCTCCTCAGGTAATCATCTTCATCCTCTCTGTGGTTCATATGTTTTAGAAACTAACCCATGCATGCACAGGAGGTGAAGGCCCCTGGAGCCCCCAGCGATGATCTTGTTGAGATCCAGGCTCTTCTGAGGGAGAAATCTGACTTGGTCAGAATCCTCAGAGAAGCGAAAGAGGCACTAGAGCTCGCGAAGAGGCGCGTAAGCTTCGGCTAGAAAGAAATCGTGCCAGAGAGTAGCGAGACCTCTTGGACACAATAAGGAATAGTTGTACTCTCTTAATAAGAGATGACGTCGATAGGCTTAGGGACGTCGCTAGTTCTCTTGGGGCAGCCAGTGTTGATCCCACTAATGACAGTGTGTACCTAGGAGAACTTTGTCAATTACTTTCGGATCAGGTCGATGCTTTAGTTGCCTGTATCCCTTTTGTGTGTAAAGATTGTAAGAAATAAAGAATTTCTTTTCCTTACATGCTTGACTCCTTGAATGATTATGTATAACTTATAATCACCAATTGGAGTTCTCTGTGTGAAAAATGATAACAAGAAAAAACTTTTGCGATCAAAACATACACAGGTAATATGTCTTCTGTCCGAAACCAATTCCAGACTTCGGTCTCAAGATAGTGTTGAGGCAATAAAGAAGATTGCGGTCACAAAACAGCCTTGAGACCACAGTTAGCATTGATGTCACAAACAATACCAAGATCATATAATTGCATTGCGATCATGCAACGTACTGCGATCACAAAAGAATTTTCGTTTTTGAGATTGTGACAGTGTTGAAGATATTAATTTCCCCTTAAAAATTTCTCGTATTATTTGTACCATAGCCCCCTGAATGTGAAATAAAATGATCTTTATTAATTTGCAACAGATACATTTTGCTTCAGATTCACAACAGGGTAAATGATAACGGGTTCCAATGGAAAAGACACCCGTTATGGGAAATTATTAAAATAATGAACCTGACGAGTAGTTGTCTCGGGCATATAAAAGGAAGAAGTGGTTTGTCTGAGAAGCTTCAGAACTAAAACCCTCTTTTGCCTTAGCCATTCTTGCCACTCAAAACCCTCGCTTCGCACCTTGTTCACATCGCCTCCAAAAAGTCGTCGCCTTTCCACTGATCGCATCATCAATGGCGTCCTGGAGTCGATTAATCCATCACAGCTAGGAGAGCTTGATGGTTCTTGAGAGAGAGGAGATCCTTCCCCTGCGGCTAGTAATCAACTAGTGGCCGATGAAGAAGGAGGAAACCCCAGTAGTTCGTGAGAACAAACTGGTAATCTTTGAAGAGTTCTTGCGATGCGGGTTCCGATTCCCGGAAAGCAAGTTCCTTCAGGAGATTCTCGCACACTACAGGCTGAAGCTAGTGAATCTTCATCCAAACACCATTTTGATCCTGGCGATTTTCTAGCAACTGTGCGAGGCCTTCATAGGAATGCTGCAAAGTGTGGATCTCTTCCGATGTTTCTATATTTCGGCATGGTCAAAGAGCGCCAGTGTTGCACGATGTATATACTTTCGCATAAGGGAGAAGAAAGAGTATCCCTTTCTTCCTTTGCTGGATTCGGTGCATGGGTGGCACCACAAATGGTTCTACTGCACCCCTCCATCGAAGAGCAGCCTCTGGTTCGAGAACAACCGACCGGAGAAAAGCAGCGAAATGGAAACCCTTCTTGCTTTAAATCAAGAATTGAAGAAGCATGCCCAAGTGATTCTTCACCTAGTCCAGTAGGGATTAACAGCGTGATATATCATCCGTGACTTCGTGAAGAATAGGGTGATCCCCCTGCAAAAGAGGGAACATCCCACTTGGGAGGTAGAATCCATGGCAAACAGTACCTTGGACTATAATATAGGTATGTCCTCTGGTCAACAAAATACGCAATTTTACCGATGAAAGATGTCGTATCAAGTATTTTGATTTTTTGTGACGCAGTTTTATCTCTGTCTGAGATCGAGAAACGGATGAATAGCCTTCTGCGGCCCTATAATGCTGCAACAGAAGGAGCTCAAGGATCACCCCATCCTCAGAGCTTAATCAACGACAGTGACGACCTAAAACAAGAACGTCAAAAGGTATGAATTCTTTTGTAGAGCCTATTCGAGATCACCTGTTGATTTTGATCATCAAATCGAGTCCTTGAAATGATGCAGCAGCTGAAGGGGCGAACTGCAGGGACAAAATGTCCTGGTGATGATGCTGGACCTTCTGGGGGTCAACGCCAAAGAGGGTAAAGAGAACCTCTTCGAAGAAGAAGATGAAGGAGCCGGCCCCTAACACCTCCGAGAAGATCATAGGAGGGGCTTCTTTGAAAAGGAAGAAAACAACCACTAAGAATACTGCGGTAAGGTTTTCTATTCCCCCTGTTGTACCAAGTATGGATAGGAGTTACTTCTTAGTCGTACAAGGTGAGGGGAGCAAGGATGAGGAAGACAAAGTTCCTCTCATCCGTCGCAAGAGGAGAGCATCGAACTCTCTGCAGATTAGCATCCCAGAGAGGTCAGCTTCTCCTACCATCACCGAAGTCCTGTCCTCCATGGCGGAGGTGAAAACGATGGAAAAGGATCCCGTGACCGCAGAAGGTCTTGCGGTCACGGAGGAGACTTCCAATCCTGAGGCATGCGCCACCTCAGGGCTGGTAACCCCTCCTTTGCTAATGAAGGGACGGCTATGGTAAGAACTTCATAGTCTTTAAGTTTTCACTGCCATGCATATACCAATCGTATTGTATTAAACACAAATGAGTTGGGGTTCAGAACTCGGTCCTGTTGGTCTTGCTGACACAAGAGGAGACGAGGTAGTTTCACACCATGGAAAACTAAACTAAACAAAACCCAAGGAAGAAGAAGGGGATGGCAGCCATATATAGCAAGGATATGGCAGCCAGGGTATGGATGTTGGCCAAAGCACCCACGCCTATGCAACCTTAGGGATACACGGGCCTACGGCCCAAGGTGGAGGTGGCGCAACACCGGGCAGATTATATCCACGTATTGTTTCATCAATTGCGGACGATCCAGAAGGAATTTGGCAATGGGCCCAAGCCCATTGGAAAGGTCTCTTCATGGGCTTCTCTGTGAAGTACTTATTTTCCCCAAAAGGACTTCGTATGTGTCCTGGGCATCCGTTTGAAGTTGGACTACTGCTGGATGGCTGAGCTGGCCTCGCGGACGAGTTGGGCTTGATCTTGGGCTGGGCTTGATGTGTCGTGGTTTGCTCCATATTGGATGTGGCTCGCTGACCCTCCAGTGTAGATGGTTTGAATGATTTGGCACATGGATTCATGCCAACTCGTCGTCCTCCTTGATCTTCCGACGATGTAGTGCAAGAAGTGAGAGGCGCCATGTTCATGTGCGTGCTGGTGATGTCCTCATCATCCTCCCCTTCTTGAATTGGAGTCATCCTCGACTCCATCACATTCTCCTGCAAAAGGTAGTAACAATAGGAGGCAAAGCAATAGACAAAGCCACAGAAGGAGGAGTAGTCAAATCAGTGCAACTAGGAGTATCGTCCTCATGTAAAACAGGTTTAGTAGCTAGTAAAACAACACCCTTCAATCTAATTTCAGATTTCTTAGAACTTGGTTCTTTCTTCTTTGGTGGATGCAATTCTTTAGCTACACTTTGATCACACTCTGATTTACCCTGTTTAGCTTTTGCTACCACAGTTTTCAGCAGTTCAGCAGGAGTCATGGTAGCCAATATTATTTTCTTGCCTTTGAACATGAAAGCATAATGATTAGTTCTACCATGATGAACAACATCTTTATCATATATCCAAGGTCTACCCAACAAAAGAGAGCATGCTTCCATAGGTACAACATCACAATCAACATAATCATGATACGAACCAATAGAGAAAGGCACTCGCACAACTTGTGTTACCTTCAACTTACCACAGGAGTTAAACCATTCAAGATGATATGGTGTTGGATGTGGAGTGGTGGTCAAGCCAAGCTTCTCGACCATGTCTTTGCTAGCAAGATTGTTGCAACTTCCGCTGTCAATAATGACTTGCACCGAGCGCTCATTCATGAAGAATTTGGTTTGGAACAAGTTATGGCATTGATTTTGCTCGGTGCGCGCAGGTTGTGCACTAAGTACACATTGGGAAACAAGGGTCATGTATTTCTCCAACATTTCAGCAGTCAAGCGTTTGACATCTTCTTCATTCTCACCTGCAGTGTTAGTTGCAACAAGAGCCAAATCGTTCTCATCAACATCACTAGCACTAGTATACTCACCGTCCACTACTACAGAATTCAACATCATAGTCGGGTCAAAACAATCATCACAGACGGTTCTTACCCGTCAGTGATATTCGAGTCAATGATAATCATGTACTATCACATACGGTTTTCAACCGTCTGTGATCTCTCCCTTCACAGACTGTTATAAGATCAGAACCGTCTGTGATACTCATACTTCACAGACTGTTATAAGATCAGAACCGTCTGTGATACTCATACTATACAGACTGTTATAACATCAGAACCGTCTGTGATACTCATACTACATAGACTGTTCTAACATCAGAACCGTCTGTGATACTCATACTACCACAGACGGTTTTAATCTCAGAACCGTCTCTGATAATTTGAGTTTCGCAGACGGTTCTGATGTCAAAACCATCTAGGATCCTCACATTATCAGAGACGGTTCTGAGATCACAACCGTCTTTGATACTCAAATTATCAGAGACGGTTCTGAGATCAGAACCGTCTGTGATACTCAAATTATCAGAGACGGTTTTGATATCAGAACCGTCTGTGGTACTCCTAATACACAGACTGTTATAACATCAAAGCCGTCTGAGATACTCATACTAACATAGACGGTTTTGATCTCAGAACCGTCAGTAATAATATGAGTATCGCAGACGGTTCTGATGTCAAAACCATCTGTGATACTCAAATTATCAGAGACGATTATGACCTCAGGACCGTCTGTGTATTTAGAGTATCACCGACGGCTTTGAGGTCAAAACCATATGCGATATTGTCATTATCAGCGACGGTTGTAATCTTGAAACCGTCTGTGATATTATACTCTCAGAACCATCTGTAATAGTGAATATCACAGACGGTTTTTAGGTTAGAACTGTCTGTGATAGTGTTATAATCTCAGAACCGTCTGTGATAGTGTGATATCACAGATGGCTCTGAGGTCAAAACCATCTGATATAGTGATAGTGTGATATCACAGAGTGCTTTCATCTGCAATGAGTCAAGGTAGAACACCTTGTTCCTTTTCGAAATAAGTAGCAGCAGGATCTAGTGGTAGCTACATATTACACGTAAAGAATTAAAAATTTAATCTAAATTTGGGGGTGTGCACATGGAGACACTAATCTACGGGTGAAGTACTGATGAAAGCACTCACCTCTGGTTGTAGGGTACAAGTATATACTCCTTGTCGACCTGAGCAAGCAACCCTCTTTTGATGTAGTCGACAACGAAGTCTGCGTCGGTCCTAAACATCACCTCGGCGACCATCTGAGGGTCCAAGAAACCAACAGGTATGCCCTTAGATTTGGCATAGTTGGTCATGCAGCTGCACGGAAGTAACCAATTAATAAATGACATATATCCGTATATGCACGGATAGTAGGATACTTACAGCACCCAAGACCGTAGGATTGACAAGTCGAGCGCATCTTTGTTCAGTAAATTGTGCAGGTCTTCGAAGGTCATCGAGTAGGTCCCAATGTCGTTATGGAACTCTGCCACGGTGTACTTGACCATGATGTGCGTCGGACGCTGTGTCCTGGTCTGGTTTGTCCTCCTCATGTACCATGCATGCAGGCTCTGGCATGCTAACCCCATGCTCAAAATTGCGGTATCGGAGGCCATGGGCATCCCCAGAGCGAACGGTGTGAGAGCTGGCGCACTCTTCTCGCTCTCCTTCGCCGGGCTCTTCTTTGCTTTTCCCCTACTAGCCAGCTTCTTGAATGGTTGCCTCTTAGTTGGAGTCAGCTTCGTCATCGGAGGGGTATGCTGGCTAGTAGGCCGTGTTCGGTCTGTGATGTCTGTGATGTAAGAACCTACGTATTAGGACACTAACTCTGAGGGCTATTATTATAGTACGAATTATGAAATTGGTGGGGGAATTACCTCATACAGGACGATGTCTTTCTTGGGCCATTGCACGAACGTGTGCACCGCATCCCCGAAAGTGGTAATCTCGTCGTTCGGCAGCTTCTCCAACGGAAAACCCTTGCAATGGTCAAAGACATTGTCCACCTGGACCCGTGCAAAACCCTCACATAGAGGGGCAGCGTGGATTGTGGCCCCCGCCGTGCATGGTTGCGCCATCCCACGGCCAGCCTCGATCGGGAAGAGACCGGCCAGCACCATAAGCTTGCAGGAGGCGGGTTCCTACAAACAGTGCGCATTAACATATTGAATTTCACCGCTTTTCACTTTCGAATGAATTAACATAGACAAACGGTCATTACCTGCAGAAAGTCCACCGGATACTTTGGAGAGGGCTCCGTCTGTGAAGACCCCGGTGCAGACGCACAGCTACTACGGTGGCCAAGAATGGGGGTCGGTACTTCCACTGCTAGAAGGGGGGTGCCTGGGTCGCCTTTCTTAGCTCTTCATACATGGACCGCATCTCCGACAACTGCTGCAGGAGTGTTTCGTCCCGAACAGCGAACTCCGATCGCATCTCCTCCTTGAGCCGTTCATCGCGGGCTTGGTGGGATCTCTTTCTCCTCTTAGCCGCCTCCTCATCATCAAGGAAACCAAGCCTCTAAGGCACAGTGGCACCGAGGCCGCGCACGCGGCCTGGATGCTCCTTGTTTCCTAGCGCCGCTATGAGGATATCCCTGTCCCTCCTCGGGTTGAACTCTCCGGATGCCGCCTGCGCACTCAGCGTCACCTGCAACAGGAGAACTTATCAATACAGCCCATTGCATGTGTGTTACGAGGATAGTACGTGATCGGACAATCTTACCAGCCGGTCGATCACTTCCCTGTCTGCAGGGTTATTCACAGAGACGCTTCCGGAGGAGGTCATCGTCGATCTTGCTCGGCACCAATTGCGGGCGCGCACGTCTGTTATGCCCGCATAAGGACTGCCGGCCGAAGACTGGGAAGCCTCCTCATCCTGCTTCTTCCACAGCGCCTTCTTCCCCACATATCCACCACTACCTAGTCTGTGTGGGTGGGTATTCTTGGCCTGGTTAGCCTGGCCCTTCGCACTAAGCTCCTGGAACTCTGGCTTGGCCTTCATCTCGATGAACTGCTGCCATGCCTCGGGAGTCACGAAAGGGAAGTCATCGAAGGGGGTCTTCGACTCCTTCACATAGAGCCTGACAAGATGGCTCTTGAAGTTCCTCCACACCTTGTTTATTGACATCAGTGTCCTCCGACAGATGGTGAAGTGGCGATCCTCGGGAATGTGAAACGCCGCCTGCATTTCTTCCCACAGCGCATCCTTGCACTCTGGGGGCACTTGACCCCAGTCGGAGGTGGTGATGGGCACCCGCTCCCTTGCCACTTTGCCGCATAGTGAGCGGTACTGACCGACAAGTTTGTCCGGAGCTTCCGGCACACCATTGTCGTCGAACTGGACGTGCTGCTTTTCCCGCTTGTCCAGACGCGCGCATGTCGTCCGGCCTCGCCCCTTTCTCTTCTGCTGCGGGGTCACGGCGAACGAGGCGACCTCCGGTCCAGGCGTCTCATCGCCAGCGAGGTCACCCTGACTCCCCGAGTGGTGCATTTCGTCACCAGACATAGTTCCTAACATAAGTAAAAGAGAGAACAGTTTAAGTAAATCTGCAACTAATAATTCTATAGCAAAACCCATATACTTATAATTAACCAAGAATGACAGAAACGGTGGGGAGGCGATGGAGGTGATCGCGTCGGAGGCGGGAGGGCGATGGAGGTGATCGCGCCTGACGGTGGAAAGGCGATGCAGGTGATCGCGACGGACGGAGAGGAGGAGAAGGTGGGAGGCGATGGAGGTGATTGCGACGGACGGTGCGAGGGCGGAGAGAGCTAGGGCAAACAATTGCGAAGTCTGGAAATGAGCGGGACAAAGCCCGCCTTGAACTATTAACCGCGACGAGATTATCACAGTTGGTCCAACGCTCACAACCGTCTGTGATAATATTATCACAGTGGGTTCTCGCATCAGAACCGTCTGTAATAATCGACATAGTGATCATCACCAGAGAGATTATCACAAACGGTTTTGAGTTGAGAGCCGACTGTGACTCTGATTATTACAGACGGTTTGGTATTGAGAACCGACGGTGCACGTCAAGAACTCGAAGCGTCGGACACTGTTGAAAATATCACAGTCGGTTCTATATCTATAACCGTCTGTGATAATCTACATAGTGAGAGATTATCACAGACGGTTGTGAGTTGAGAACCGACTGTGACTGAGATTATCACAGACGGTTGCGACTTGAGAACCAACCGTGCACGTGTACACTTGAAGAGTAGGAGACGCTGTTGGGAATATCACAGTCGGTTCTATATTCATACCCGTCTGTGATAGGTCAAAACCGTCCGTGATAATCTCTCTATTGAACGTTAGTTTTACAACTTGAAACTGATCTGTAGCTTTCAACTCTGAATGCTCGAAAACTTGTTTTAAATGAACACTCAGATATTTCAAATGTAGTCCAAATGCTCTGTAAATTGTTTACAGTGTACGTAGATCCGATAATTGGTTACAATGTGGAGCATGCTCAAATAAATTTAACATACAATGTACGTGGAGCATGCTCAAGTTAATGTTACATACAAATGGGAACTTTCACCGACAATTTCCACGTACACAGCCATGTTATCCTCAACTTTCCACTTGCCGCGGCCCTGCAAAGACGAGAATTACAGGAGATATAAGCTATACCGATGGAAACAGAGAGATAAGGACGTACAGTTGATTACCTTTAAAGTATAACCCTTCCTGGTGATCCATACACACGTAACTGGTTTCGTCGATGTCTTCAGTATCGACCTGTACGCCATCTCCAAATGGAGGAATCTCATCAAATTGATTGTATTCCTCCTCGTCTACGACATTTTCAACTCCAACAATCCTTCTCTTTCCATGAAGGACGACGTGCCACTTCTTATTGGCCGGGTCAGTGACATAAATGACCTGAATGACTTGATTGGCAAGTATGAATGGTTCATCTTTATAAGCAACGCGATCGAGATCCACAGAAGTGAAACCGTAACTGTCAACCTTCACACCCTGTGGGATTTGGACCCATCGACATCGAAACAGGGGAATCTTGAATAGTATGTAATCGAGCTCCCAAATTTCTTCAATGAACTCGTAGTACGAGTTCAATCCACGTACTACCCTTGTTGGGCTTGTCTTGGTGAACCCCTCATGGAAAGCTTCTACGCTCACTCCACTATTTTGCACAGTGCTCTTTCGATCTTGAGCTTTCGTGTAAAATGTGTACCCATTGATGTCGTATCCCTGCCATGTCTGTACAGTAAACGTGGGCCCTTTTGCCAACCATTTAAGGTTCTCACTTGCGGACTCTCCGGTGATTCGCACTTTCATCCATGCGTTGAATCGACTGTTATGTTGTCTCGTGATCCAAACCTCGGATCGGCGATGATTGTCTTGTCGTAGCATCTCCTTGTGCTCGTCGATGTATGGAGACACCTCCGTCATGTGTTGCAAGACCCAAAAATGAGCTTTCGAGTACATATCGAAATCAGGAGTGATGGCTCTCCGACATGTCTTGTTCCTCAACTTGAGTGGCACTTGTTTCTGCAGTTGGCTCTTCTCCATGGTGGACCCAACACGTGTACCCTTTTTGAAACCACGTCGGATCAAGTGGGCGACAATTTGAGATGAGTTGGTGAACATCTTAATATTCTGGCAGTCTACACAAGGACAATACATATATGGTAAACCCTTCTTCGCCATGTCTTGCTCAGCAACCTTTTCGAAATCAAAAACACCTTTCATGTATTCCTCACCCACTCGGTTGTCATTATACATCCAGTCTCGGACCATCTGCAATTAATCAAATTAATACACATGCTAATTAGTAAATCAATGGAGATCGAAATTGATGATGAAATCAAGTAATGTGTATGCCTTGGGAGCAAGTACCAACCTTGGTTCGATCCTCAAATTTTTGCCCCCAAATGCTCCCCTGGCCTTTCGAGATTTCGCTCTTCCTTGCCCCAAATCTCTTCAAACTGGACAGTGTAGGCCGAGCAAGAGTGTACGACTAGCTCAAAACATCCGCCAAAAGACCTTTTATACCAGGTTCAATACAGACGGTTCTATATAATACCGTCGGTAATATCGGTGCATTTTTGAAGAACAGAATATCACTGACGAGTTTCACTTTATTAAACCGTCGGTAATATCGGTGCATTTTGTGTAACTATGACAGAAATATCACAGACGGTTATGAGCTCCAAACCGTCCGTGATAATTACAATATCACAAACGGTTCCTAGGTCAAAACCGTCCGCTTTACTATCACAGTCGGTTTTTACTTCAGAACCGTCTGTGATTATCACTGTCGGATTTTACATCAGAATCGTACGTGATTATCACAGTCGGTTTTTACCTCAGAACCGTCTGTGTTAATTATAAAATCAACAATCTGCAAGATTATCACAGACGGTTTTAAGGTCCGAACTGTCTATAATATCCTGGATTGTTTGTTTGCATTCGACTACTGGTCATCAGTTGTTCCACTTGTTTTTCATATTTGGTTCTATCTTATTTCAATGTTAGTATTTAAAAAAATGAACGTTCAGACTATTTGGTTTTATCTTGTTTTTCATATTTGTTGTATATATGTCTGTGGATCTTCAAAGAATTTTGAGACTATTACAGTCGGTCCTGAAATTAAAACCGTGTGTAATCTTACAATCAGAGACGGTTTTGAGTTAAAAACCGTCTTGATCGCAGCAGTATTTTCTTGTTGACATTTTCACACAGAACATCATTTGGTGATTATCAGTTACATAATCAATCGAAAAGCCAGATATATAAAGAAAAGAAATTTCTTATTTCTTACAATCTTTGCATACATAAGAGATACAATTAAGCGACCAATTAACTAGCGTCGACCTGTTCCGAAAGTAATTTACAATGTTCTCCTAGGGACGTATTGGCATAAGTAGGATCTACACTGGCCGCCCCAGGAGAACTACCAATGGCTCTAAGACTATCAACATCATCTCTCAGCAAAGGAGTGGATTTGGCATCAGTAGGATCATCCAAGAAATTAAAGTTGATACAACAAAGGTGGAGATGAAGCTGCAACTCAAAGCACTCTGCCAAGTGCAGAATGGCAAAAGACATCCCCTCAGAATGCTTCTCCAGCGCCTCTTTTTTTTTTGGAGAGTTCTGCACAAGACAGCTTTCTCCTCCTGCACATATGCTTCTCCAGCTTCTCCTAGGGACGTATGCTGGGAGGGTGAAGATGATTGCCAAGCTTCGGAGTGGATTTGGACGTGGAAGTGTGAGCCTTACCCCAGAAAGTTGATCATCCAAGAAAAGCTGATGATACAAAGGTGTTGAAGAGGGGATATTGGAAGGATTGTTCTGGATCTCCAAAGGTGGAGTCGATGCAACTGGAGGGGTTGCAAGGGGCAATATGGCAACACAGGCCTCAGCACCCTCTAGAGTCTTCGCTGCAGCTCCACTGGAGGATCTTTCATCATTTCTAAGTCTCTTCTTTGGAGGGAGCATTTCCTCAGGCACCTGTGGATTTCGAAATGCATTTGTTTCGAGGTAATCAAGTCATAAAAGAAAGATCTGCATTAGAGTTTTAGAGAGGACTTACTTTCTGAAGATCCTGATCGAGTTCATTCCTTATCTCTTCCTCATCACTCTCAATTTCAATAACCTCATTGGAATCTCGGCTCGCCATCAAGGTGGGAGTTGAGGAGGGAATAAAGACAGGGATTTAGGAGCCTCGCTATTTATAGAAACAGAAGGTGACGGTTCATATGCGCGGGTGCCTCGAGTTTTAAAAAGCGCACTACTGGTTTTCAAGGTCAATAAATTCATGATAACTTCTCGGGAGATAAACTGCAGCACGGAAAAGGAAGTTGAAGAGTCAGATTAGAAAATTCGATGCAAATTAAATTTGAAGTAAATAATTAAGTCTCTTCATCTGCTCAGTTATTATGTGCGGTTATGAACAATTGCATGTAGATAATTCGAAGCGTGGGCACTGTTGGGACTATCACAAACGGTTGGGATATCAAACCGTCTGCTTTAATATTACAGACGGTTCTCATGTCCAAACCGTCTGTAATATGACTATTACAGATGGTTCTGATATCCGAACCGTCTTTACTATGCCTGGAATATTGAACTGTTCGACTTCTTCAAATACTTGTTCCCTCCCTGGAGTGTTTCGCTTCCATTCGAACCGCTCCACTTCTATTTCTCCAAGAAATGAGGGAAAATTGCAAAATTTACATAAGAACAAATTTTTAGTTCATTTTTTCAACATTAATGAAAAACAATTTCCAAGTCGACGCTTCGTGTTCCCAGGTTAGTGCGCCGCGCAAACATCAGAAATGGAAAAGACACAACACACTGTTGAGAATTTGAAGTGGAGCGCACTACTTTCTTTTCAAGATCAATACCGTCATGATAAATATTCTCAGGAGATAAACTGGAACACGGCAAAACAGTAGTGCCCACTTTGGAAGTTGAAGCGTCAGATTACATAATTTGATGCAAATTAAATTTGAAGTAAATAAATAAGTCTCTTCATCTGCGCAGTTATTATGTGCGGTTATCAACAAATGCATGTAGAGAATTGCACTGTTCGGACTATCACAGACGGTTGGGAGATCAAAACCGTCTGCTTTAATATTACAGACGGTTCTGATGTCCGAACCGTCTTTAATATGTCTGTTGAATATTGAACTGTTCGACTTCTACAAATACTTGTTCCCTCCCTGGAGTTTTGCTTCCAGTTGCACCGCTGAGAATTTGAAAGAAGTTGAGAATTTGAAGTGTCGATCACTGTTCGACTATCACAGTTGGTCCTTACATAAAATCCGTCTGTAATATTACTATCACAGACGGTTTGGAGTTAAAAACCGTCTGTGATATTGAAAGAAGTTGAGAATTCGAGGCGGCGGACACTGTTGGGACTATCACAGTCGGGCCTTACATAAAAACCGTCTCTAATGTGACTATCACAGACGTTTTTTACCTCAGAGCCATTTGTGATATTCAAAGCACGTTGATATATAACTTCTATATTCTTTTTATATTATTTGCATGGGACCTGCGACTTCTATATTGTTTCTATATTATTTGAAGGGCTCCGATGGACTGCCCTCACAAGCCAAAGATTGCGATAGTCGTTCCTTGATCGCACACAGTGCACATACCTTTGTATGGTCGAATGTTCGACAAAAGCTAAAGAAAGGTAAAGAAAGAGGGAAGATTGCATGCAGTCCAAGAATGTGCTGGAAAATTGGAAAGTTGACATAAGAACAAAGTTTTCAATAATTTTTTTATCACTTACAAAAAAAAGTAAAAATACAGAATGCTAGGTCAAGGAGTGGTCTTAGCCCTGGCTGCATCTAGAATAAAGTCAGTTTGACTTGCAGCCAGGACGCAGGACTCCTCCAGCGACAAGTTGTCCTTCTTAGGATCAACTACTACCGCGTTGAGAAGGCCTACGACCTCCCTCAGCTTCGCGATGGTATCCTTCATTGTCAAACCGCAGCCAGCGATGGTCATATCCGCGGCTTTCTTCTCCTCGCGAAGACGCCTCGTCCTCGCCCTAGCATTGTCACCATCCGTCTTCATGCGCTGAATGCGTTGGAAGAGATCGCCAAGGTCAAGTCGTAGCCGAGTGTGCTTCTCCGTGAGGAGCTTGTGCCCCTCCTGGAGGGCCCTCAGCTCGGCCTTGACTTTGCCAGTGTCTTCCATGGCTCCCCTTCCCTGTGCAAATCAACAGGTCAAGAATGTATTGAATAGGGATTAACAATACAGGGGTAAGTCCAAAAGATTGAGAGTTCTTACCGGGGAGGGCGAGGCTGACGATGCCGTCGAGGATGCCATTGGCGCAGAGAAGCTAAGGAGTCAAACAGTGTGAGAACTATAAAAACTTGTAAAGTAAATGACAATTTTCCACTGTCAATTTATAGAACTTCCAAAGCGATGCTTCGTGTTCTCCTAGGCGCCGCGCGCGAAGATCAGAGACAGAAATGATCACAGTTGAGAATTCGAAGCATCGGTACTTTTCCAGTCGGTTCAGACATCAGAACCGTCTGTGATATTCTACTTATCATAGACGGTTCTCAACTGGGAACCGATTGTATATATCACAGTTGGGTTTTAGGTTAGAACCGTCTGTGATAAGTAGACTATTACAGACGGTTCTCAGCTGGGAACCGATTGTATATAGCACAGTCGGGTTTTAGGTTAGAGCCGTCTGTGATAAGTAGACTATTACAGACGGTTTTGTGTTCACAACTGTCTGGTTTACTATCACAGTTGTTTTTGACATCAGAACCGACTATGATAACTGAACATATTCTCCCGACAGGCCTTCGCAGACGGTTTTCCATTGAACAGTTCATACCCGTCTATGATGTGCCGTCCAGGATGTCTGTTTCTGTGGTAGTGGTCTTATCTGACAATGAGAGCACACTGACTAGGACAATTATGCATCGTATGTCCAAAAAATTTGCAGCAAAAACATTGCAAGTCGCGGGATCGCCCTGTAGAAGCCACTGACGAAGCACTTTTCGCAGGGGCTTGCACCGTGGCTGATTTGCTTGCATCTAGAGCACGTGACAGTGTAGAAGAAGGGGCAGCCAGTGGAGGTGTACGATCAGAGGTAGAGGATGGCGCCTTTGCAGTCCTGTGGGTCGGTCGTGATGAAGGAGAGCATCCAAAGTCGCCTCGCATCCTAGAATGGAGTCCCTGTACTTCCCTTTCAGCTTTACAAGCAAGATGGAACAGTAATCTAGAATGTCCTGGATCTCCCGGTTAAGTCCTCCCAAGAATCTAGCCATCTTAGCATCATTATTTTCTTCTAAGCCACAACGCAATAAACTAATTTGTAGCTCCTGATAATATTCCTCTACAGAGTTACTGCCTTGGTTCAAACGTTGCAACTTATTAAGCAAATCACGAGCATAGTACGAAGGAACAAACCTAGTGTGCATCATTCTTTTCAAAGTATCCCAAGTTGTAGGCACATTATTGTGATTTTTACATGTCTCATGCCACCCAATAGATGCAAAATCAGTAAATTCACTAGTAGCAATCGTAACCTTTTTCTTTTCAGGGAAAGCATAGCAAGAAAATTTCTGATCTACCGCTAATTCCCATTCAAGATACGCATCAGGGTCATACCTACTAGCATAAGGAGGCATTGGGAACTTGAGTTTAGCATGTGAGTCATCATGTACCTCTCGTGGTGCTCTTCCCATACCTTGCCGATTGTGGCGAAGTCGACGATGATCACGATCATTGTGCACATTGAAGCTGTCATCCGCCTCCGAATCAACAACGTAGTCGTTCTCTTCTTGTTCCGCCTCGTCTGCTCAAGAGCGAGCAGCAGGTGGAGGCTGGCGAGTGGGATTGCCATCTCGTCGGGGTGCACCAGTAGCTGCTGGGGCAGCAAGAGATGCAACGGCGGCCGCAGGAGTAGCAAGTGGGGCCGACCTCTCAATGTTCTCCATTCGTGTGACGAGGTTGGCGATGCTCCGCTCGATTCGCTCATGTTCACTTCCTTGAGCAAGCTTGGTGAGGTTTGCATCGATGCCTCGCAACGTGGCTTGCTGATCCTCTACATACGTCATGAACTCCTTTCTTAGAACACACTCGTCTGCCTCCGATGTCATCGTTAGTAGTAGACAAGAGAAAACACAAAGTATATACTCTTCCTATCAACTACTAGGATGTGGAATTGGACAAGTCACACACGCTCAATCCTATTTACCTTGCTCTTACAAGTTCTTACCACGCAAGAAGGCGGTGCGATCGGTGGCTGGTTCGTGATAACTTGAGCTCACGTGGTGGTAAAGCGATAGCAAGGCCCCGTACCTGTCTGGTTAGTAGAAAAGTGGAGCTTGGATAGACTGTTATATGTGTAGCAAAAATTCAAGATCAATAATGCAAGATTGAAAATTAGTCCAAAATAACAGTCAATGTGTTGGAACTAGCCTAGATTCAGACCTAGCTCAAGCAAGCAACCAGCAAAACAAAGGCTAGAACCAAAAGATGCACTACAGAAAATTCTCCTCTTTCGCTACACACATTTTGTTTTTTCTCTTATGTTTTTTTTGTGCGGTTGTTTTATTTTTTTTTGCACTTGCCTTTTTCTTACTTCTTTTCTTTTTTATGAACAGTGCGGCTTTTGTTGCACTTTGCCTTTTTCTTTTCAACTGCACAACTAGGATAGAAATGTTGTTTAGCAATTTTGGGCCCCAAGAATTCCGCATTAGAAGATCTGGTCAATAAAAAAGTTGTAGAGGATCGTGTAATCTTTCTAAAAAGTATAACAACGTCAAAAATGGTGTTGGAAATCAAATGATATGGCAATTTTACCGAAGCTGTCTCAGATTGAACAATTTGAATCCGAATTGGACTAGAGTTTGAAGATTACACAACTAACTTTGCCCAAATTTTAGTGTGATGAAAACAGCTGAATTTGAAGATTACCCCAACTAACGTTTTGTGGGATTTCTCGCAACGATTCCATAAGGTCTAAATTTATCCCAATCCGAGTTTGGATGAAAGAATTATGATGAAAATATCAAAACAGATCTATTAGATTCAAACTCTACGCCATCGACATTAACGGCCCAATATCTCATAGATGGAAGCTGAATCTGACTTCGACCTCAATAGAAAAGTTGTAGAGCACGATCTGATGTTCCAATAAGTACAAGAATGTGAAAATCCGAGTTCGTATGAAGAAGATATGATGAAAACAACGACGACGAGGTCGAAGTTAGATTAGAATTGGACGCGACGACGAGGAGATCGATGTGCAATTCGACTCCGCGACGAGATGCAAGACTAAAACTAGACCAAGACTAAAACTAAAAACCAGCACTCGACAATGATGGATTAAAATTCAAAGATGCAAACTGACAAGAATGATGCAAAGCTAATGACAATGGTTTAGACAGTGAAAAATAAATCTTTTGTAGGGCAATTTTCTGGACTCTAGGTATGAAATCAATCTACTAAAGTAAGATAGATAAATTCTCATCAGTCAATCTGAAGCTCTGATACCAACTGATGAGGACATAGATGCCCGATCTTCTGGTGAGAAGGATAACTTCGATTGAGGCGCGTGATGACCTTGACGATCAGGCTACCAACCAGCTAGAGACTGGAAACCCAGCGATTGCTAAACCACCAAGACGAAGCGTTATCAACCGTGCCAAGACACGATCGACCTGATCATGAGGATCTGTTCCTGCAGGCAATTGAAGAACAAGCAAGAACAAAGATAGGCAATCTGAAATTACGAATTTTATTAAACACAAACTAGTTGGGGTTCAGAACTCAGTCCTGTTAGTCTTGCCGACACAAGAGGAGACGAGGTAGTTTCACATCGTGGAAAACTAAACTAAACAAAACCCAAGGAAGAAGAAGGGGGATGGTGGCCATATATAGCAAGGATATGGTGGCCATGGTATGCCAAAGCACCCACACCCACGCAACCCTAGGGATACACGGGCCTAAGGCCCAAGGTGGAGGTGGCGCAGCACCCGGCAGGTTCTATCCATGGATTGTTTCATTGATTGTGGATGATCTAGAAGGAATTTGGCCATGGACCCAAGCCCATTGGAAAGGTCTCA
Source organism: Pharus latifolius (assembly GCA_019359835.1). Taxonomy (NCBI): domain Eukaryota; kingdom Viridiplantae; phylum Streptophyta; class Magnoliopsida; order Poales; family Poaceae; genus Pharus; species Pharus latifolius. The sequence goes on along the minus strand of CM033326.1, from coordinate 65,057,034 downwards.
TCGTGGGCTTCTCTGTGAAGTACTTATTTGCCCCAAACGGACTCCGTACGTGTCTTGGGCATCCGTTTGAAGTTGGACTGCTGTTGGATGGCCGAGCTGGCCTCACGGACGAGTTGGGCTTGATCTTGGGCTGGGCTTGATGCATCGTGGTTTGCTCCGTATTGGATGTGACTCGCTGACCCTCCAGTGTAGATGGTTTGAATGGTTTGGCACATGGATTCAGGCCAACTCGTCGTCCTCCTTGATCTTCCGACGATGTAGTGGAGGTAGTGAAAGTAGTGCAAGAAGTGAGAGGCGTTATGGTTTTGAACATGCAGTACAAGAGGATCAAATAAGCTTCCTTTCAAAAGAAAAGGTTGACCCTCGTGCGACCATTGAGCTTCAAAATTCCAAGATTGATGCTGTCTGCGAGGAGAACAAGACCTTAAAGGCTACTATCTCATCCTGCAGCAACGTTCAATCAGGAGTCTTCGAAAAACTGAAGACGGTTGCGAATTTGCTGAAGGCAGATATAGTCGAGCCTCAAAAGGACAACTTAAGCCTCAGCGATTTATGCAAACTGGTCACGACTCAAGCTGAATCACTCCTCGAGTATCTTGCTGGAGGTACAAAACGGCAAGAAGAGGCAATGAAGACCAATGTAAGATCTATAGCCTCTGCCATTCTATGCAAGTTACGGCTTCACCACGGCCCAAATTTGGACTTGAATCCGGTGGTGGGAGATGCAGAAGTCGAGAGTGAAAACTAGCTTGAAGCCATTTCAGTAGAAGTCAAACCTCTGATTGAAGATCTTCTGAAAGAATTGGGCTTACTGTAATTTGTTTTGATTGTACCTGTAAACATACAATTGTTATAGAAAATGTGCAAATGCATGCCTTAAGTTTTTGGAAAGATGTACCTACTGAAGACATGGTATTAGAATCTCAGGAGTAATATGGGTTATTGATGACCAAGAAATATCTGGTGAGTTCCTTATACATTTAGAAATGGTTTATAAAGGAATGTCTCAACCTAGATACGATCATCTGGTTACACCGACACTGATTGTCGTGGTATTATAGATACCCCGATAGGTTTTGTGGAAGATCCTAGCGAAGAAAATGCGACGCGGGCTAATCGGGTGATCGGTCCTCCCCGTCGGGCAAACACAACAAGAGACACAGAGATTTATACAGGTTCGGGTCTTAGTGGAGACCCTAGTCCTGTCGGTGTGCTCCCAACTGGAGTTGGCTAGGGGAGCTCTCTCAGGGGAGAGGTGGCTCCGGAGCACATCTGTGAGATTGTCTATTCCAAGTAATAATGAAGGTTGTCCTTTACATGAGGTGTACAAGGGCTTATATAGCCCCAAAAACATAGAAAGACTAAACTACCCCGCCTGCCACCGTTGGATCGAGGGGTAGCGACGTCCTTCTTCCGGTTAGGGACCTTAGATGCTTGACAGGTGTCCGCTGATTCCAGAGACGCTTCTCACATGACCATCACGTGACTTGGGACCGGAGACTTCTGCTTCCAGAAGGACGGCAATGCCCGGGACGGGCCATCAGGGGGCCTTGTCCCCGGGCAAAAGGTGGCGCCCGGGACAAGCCACCGAGGGGCCTTGTCCCCGGGCAAATGGCGCGCCGTTCGGCCATAATGGCCGCTCGCGGATCGAATCGGCAACGCCTCGTTTTGCGCGCCCATTCCTTCATTTCCCGCGCGCTGTTTGAATTGGACGGCGCGGATGTATCACGAAGGGCCACGTGGCACCCATTGGGGTTGCGCTTGGCCCCTATAAATAGGGCCTTGGGGGGCCCAGAGAACTTATTCCAAACTTCAAACCTTCAAACTCCAGCGCCTTTAGTTCTCCCGGTAGCCCTCTTCCGGAAGCTCACTCCCGGAAGCTTAGCCTCTGGAACCCCTAAGGCCCCCCTTTTTCCTAGAGCCTTAGCCACCGGAAAAACCAAATGGGACCCAAGGGCCGTGCTAAGGCCGCGGAGGTGCCCCCAGAGGAAGTCACCGCGGACTTCCTCTGGGCCTCCGAGTTCACATCCAAGGACTTGGAGTCCCTGGTGGACCGGGGGGTAGTTGCGGACGAGGACATCCGGATCCCCACGAAGAAAGACAGAGCCCCCGCCCTAGGCCCGGGGAGGTGGTGGCCTTCGAGGCTTTCCTCGAGGCCGGGCTCTGGCTCCCAGTGCATCCATTGCTCCGGGAGTTTTTGAAGGAGTACGGGGTGGCTTTGAACCACCTGACGCCGAACGCGTTTGTCCGGATGGGCCTCTTCATTTGGCTCTTCGAGGCGGCCACCGGACAGGAGCCCACGCTCCGGCTGTTCCGGTAGTTCCACGAGCCGGCGGCGAGGAGCTCCCACCTGGTGAAGGGAGGGCCAAAGTCTCCCTTTGGCTCGGTGATGATCCAATTGCTGCCATCCCGGGTGGCGGAGTACCCGGTGGCGGCCTCCCGGGACCACTGGGGGGACTGGATCCGGAGGTGGTTCTACCTCCGGGTCCGGGACGACGAGGTGGTGTACTCCCCGGAGGCCCCTCCTACAGCCGGTCGTCCGCTCCCAAGCCCCCGGTGTGGACCGAGGAGGAGCTAAAGCTCCTCAGCAAGGTCGTGGGCTCCCGGGGTGTTCGCTCCATGAGAGACGCCGCTGAGGAGTTAGCGCTGCTGAAGATCTCCCCTTCTCGCACGGGAGGAGGGGGATCGGGATGTGCCTGGCCCAGCGGCCCCCGTAGAAGCCGGTGACCCGACGTAAGCCCCCGGTCACTTTGCTCGTTTCCTTTTCGCGTATTTTTCTAACTCTTACCTTTTGCAGTCTGGCCGTACTCGGCCGCCCGGGAGAAGGCGGAAAACCTCCTCGGGAAGTATTACGCCGACGAGCACGAGCGGATCGTCCGCGTCATGGGGGAGGGCCCTCCCCAGAACCTGGTGGCCGAGGCCTACGGGCTGAGGCTACCAGCAAGAACGCCCCTCCCCACCCCCGGTTCCCACAAGAGGGGGAAGGACGCCACCGGGGGCTCTGAGCCAAAGCGGGCCAAGGCTCAGAAAGCCCCCGGCCCATCGACAACTCTGGGCTCCACGCCCGTGATGGCCTGGGACGCAGCGCCCAGGAAAGGGCGCGTGCGGGCGCCTCCCTGGCAAGAAGCGACGCCACCCCCCCCTCGAAAAACCCCGGAGAGGCTCGGGGGAAGGAACCAGCCAATGAAGGGGGGGCGTCTGATTCAGCGGATTACGCCCCCTCGCCACCTTCGGCGATAGCCCTCCCGGCGGGTCCGGTGCTACTGGAGACAGAGAGGCTGGAGGTTCGATTCACGGAGGCTCGTCCTCTTCTCGTCGAATGGCCGGTAAACGAGGGGGCGAGCCCCTCGGTCTATGAGGCCCTCCCGGCGACGGAGGTCCTGGGGGCCCCGCGGCCTGGAGAAGGGAGGGGGCTCCTGATCCCCCCCGGGGAGGGACCCCCTCCGAAAGCTCTTTGGCCACCTCTTCGGCGGCCACTTCCTTGGCAGCAAAGACGCCAGCCACTGCCACCCCGGTCCACATCACCCCCGCGACTCTTGAATGGGGGCCCGTCGTCGGTCACGACAGGTCCGGCGCCGGGAGGGAGACCTCCTTGCTGTCCGCAGGGGAGGTCGACCGGTACACGGAGAGCCTGCAGACCCGGAAGGTCCAGGACTATGTCTCGCAAGGGACACTCCCCGAGCGCTTCGGGGAGCTTCAATCCCTCCAGATCCAGGTACTTTCTCGAACCGGTGGGAGGTTTCCTTCGGCGCTCCCAACTCGAATTTTTCCTAACTCTTGCGCTTGTAGGGGGCCGCCATCACCTGGGGGATTGAAGCAAGCTTCAGCCGGGCGCTGCAAGACGCGGAGGGGTAGGCCACCGCTGAAAGGGATCTAGGATATCGACTAGAGGGGGGGTGAATAGGCGATTTTACCAAATTACAATAAATCAAACAATTTGTAGTAAATGAGAGCAATTTAAATAACACAAGATGAACATTGAGCAATCTCAACACAAGGATATATCCCGTGGTCTCGGTGATTTGCCGATCACCCCTAATCCACGTTGAGGCAAACTCAAATCTCTAACAGCTCCTCTATCTAGTCAATCTTCTCTCGAGAAGTGACCTAGATCTTGAGCCGGAATAGTGTAATGAGTTATCCAAACCTCGATTTCACTAAGGATGCACTTTACCGCTCCGGCAAGGCGTGCTCAACCTTTCACAAGATGTTTTGAAGCTTCTTCACAATCTTCCTTGAAGAGCTCTTCAAAACCTTTCTCCTAGCCGTCTAGGAGCCGGCAAACTCCAAGAGTAACAAGCCGGTGATGATCACTTTGCCTTCTTCTAGTGCCACACGATTGATTCAATGATCTAAATGCAATGCACTAGAAGATCTCAAATGCACACTCTCACAAATTTGAGAAATTGAAACCTAGAGTGTATGAAACTAGCTTAGGCTCTCAAGGATGATGACAATGCTCAAGATTATGCAAAAGTCCTGAACAGGGCCATGCATGGGAGTATATATACCCCCCACAATTAATATAGCCGTTACAGGCCGTTGAGAGAAAAAGATCACCTGGCGGTCAGACCGCAGGCACAAGCTCGGTCAGACCGCCGCAATTGCAACGGCATTAAACAGGCGCAATAAATGCTCAACTGCCCTTGTCAGGCACACATACGGTCAGACCGGAGCCTATTTCGGTCAGACCGTGAACTGTCCAGAGACGACATAGTTTCTGGACACCTTATACGGTCAGGCCGAAATATACGGACAGACCGCAGTTCAAAAACTCGGTCAGACCGATTTCACGGTCAGACCGGTATAACAAACGGTCAGACCGTAATAGCTCAAAATTCCTGAAGGATAAATCAAGAGGTTCCAGGAGTCTGACCGACAAAATAACTACGGACAGACCGACCTTAAACAGAAATATATTATGCAAAGACACAACTTCGGTCAGTCCGAGATTTTAAACGGTTAGCCCGATAATTCGGTCAGACCGGTCTAACTCACGGTCAGACCGACTGAGACAGACTGAGCTGAACTGAGCTGAAACAAGCATTTTGAGGAATATGACCTTCTAGTATGCAATGCAGGTTGATTTTAAGATTTGTGGCACATAGATGAAGTATATTGTGATACACCACATGCTCCTCTTAATAGTACGGCAACTATTCTAAAATCCGGTCAAAATTCTTCTCTAATCACCTTAGACCGGTAAAAATGGAAAAGATCCTATTTCGTACCTTTGCCCTTTTGATCAATGCTCTTTCTTCATCATGAGGCTCTTTCTTTGCCTTTCATTGACCTGTCTTTTAAGTACTCTCTTTGATACAACTAGACAGGTAACGTTAGTATAGCATTTGTAGTTGTCATTAAATATTAAAACACTCTATAGGGGCCTAGAAGCTACAATCTCCCCCTTTTTGGTAATTGATGACAACATAAAGAGTAGATGAAAGAATTTTAAGCATAAGGAGTATTTTTACAATAAGCATCGAAGAATAAGACACTCCCCCTAAATGTATGAATAAGAGAATTTTGGCATTTTAGTGGAGTTCAAGCATGTGTATAGGAAGCATATCACATATATCATGATCACACGGTCATATGTAACTATTATAAGCATATCACATATATCATGAAGTACCATTTCTCATACAAGAGTCATCCAACATAAATAACAACCACATAACATCCACATAGATCATAAAAGAGATATCCAACTAAGCAAGTTAAATTAAAACTTCTATACACCAAAAGATTTTTCATCCAAGTTTCATCCAAGAGTTTTCATTTACATTTAAGGTTCATTGTTCATTATCTCTCTCCAACTCTTCTACTCTCTTCTCTCTCCCCCTTTGGCATCAATTGCCATAAAAAGCTAAGAATCAGCTGGAGCATCATCATCAGGAGGATGGTGAGGAGGAGTCCATGGGAAACGAGTGTAGAAATGAGTGGAGAAGGCGTCGAAGCGCTGCTCGAACTGATCCTGGCGGGAAGAGAATGTCTGGAACTGATCGTGCAAGGCCGCCAAGTCGGAACGAGTGAGCTCAAGCCCCTGGAGAAGAGTAGCAAACTGATCCATCATGGGCTGATGGAACTGCTGCTGGAACTGAGAAAACCAGGCGGGGGCTTGGCTTGGCTGAGGTGCCTGCTGAGCCTGAGGTGGAGGAGGAGGAGGCATAGGCTGAGCCTGCTGCTGCTGATGCTGTGCTCCTTGGCCTCGAGCTAAGACACGCGGGTTGACACTGAACGGCTTATAGCCGAGATGCCTGATGTCGCAAGACCCGCGAGGAAACTTTGTCTTCTGGAGCAGCAGCGACATGATATATGGAGCATAGTAGAGATTTGGCAGAGTGGCCGCCGAGACATCCTCAATAGTCTTCAAAATGAAGGAGACTATGTTCATCCGATGTCTTTGGAGGATGTGGTCGATGAAGTTCCAGTAGTAATCCCGGACCGCTTCTCGGTTTCCACTCTTCGGATGGATCGTGGCTCGTACAATCTTGTTGACTACAGCGGGGAGGACTTTGAGACCGGTAACAGTACCGGGTACAATCCGCTGTCCACCTCCCAGCTGCTCATAGAACTGGAGCCAGTCGTCCTCATGAAGGTAATCCTCTTCTTCCATATCGACCCCTTCCTTCAGCTCCTCATAGTTCAGCTTGTTTGCCGCAGCAAACTCCTCAAAAGTGGCCTGATAGCGCCTAGACCCTGTCATCCATATAATCTGCTGGTCCGCCCATTTGATCTCAACTGTAGCATAGAACTGTCTGATAGCGGTGGCGTTCCATGGGCACTTGTGCTGTACAAAGTCATACAGCCCTATATCCTTGAAGATCTGCACCAAGGGAGCCATGATGGGCTGATTCACAACATAGGCCCATTCGATCCATTTATGTTCGAAAATGTTTTTGTGGACCAAATGACCGTAGAAGGCATCCTGCTGCGTCCTCGTGTAGAAGTGAGGAGTCGTGGCATCATTGGCATGATCGTAGGCATAGGTGGTCCTCGCCTTCGTGTAGTCGCTCGACGTCCAATTTTTCTTTGGGCCTTGATAGGCGTGGACGTTTATCTCATCGTCCTCACTCTCGACGTCCATGCCTACATGAGAGGATCCACCCTGATGAGACGACTGCTCTGTCTCTGAGTCACCGGCCGAGGGTAGCCAATCGTCATCATGACTGTCACTGCTACTCGAGGGTAGAACCCTTTTCGGCCGCTTAGCCAGTTTCTTCTTGTTGGTCCGAGTGGGGCCAGCGCCTTGAGTACCTTGACCACTGTACGATTTGGAATATGAAGCAGGTAAGATACAGGAAACAGAAAAGCATGACGAGAACAGAGATGATAACAGAACTGCACACCCTGGCTCTGCTGTTGCATTCGGTCAGACCGAGACAGGGGCGGTCAGACCGGCGCAACCGTAGAGTTAGGGTTTGCCAAGATTTCTGGGATTTTGGAGAAATTAACATGCAATGTGGACAAATATATGAGATAGACTTCACATTGCATCAGGGTAATGAATCAATTTCAGGAAGTTTGCACAGTTTAACCAAGATTCACTACATTTGCCCTAACTCACAAGATGAACAGAAGAGAAACAGAAAAACGAAGAAGAATCTGAGCAATATACCGTGAAGACATGATTTGGTGAAGATCCTGAACCACAGTTTGTCCGAGCTTGACGAGGGTTTGACCGGAGAGGAAAAATCCAAGGATTGAGGCGCACGTGAAAGAGACAGAGATGGGGAAGAAAAGTAAAAAAAAAGGACAAGAGATTCGGGTTAAAAGGTCTCTGGTCATGAAAATTCGGTCAGACCGTAGAAGATAGACCGGTCAGACCGCTGGAAGCAGGAATCTAAGATGCTCTCTGGAGATGCATTCGGTCAGACCGCATATGTTTCGGTCAGACCGCTGGAAAGATTGAATTTCTTGGAAGATTTTGATTGATTTGAAGCTCAAGACATTTTGACAGAGATATATATAACTATAAGATAATCATAAGAAAGCTATAGGCAATATCACCAAAGGGGAAGAATTTTTTTTTTTTTTACAATTTAACATGTTTTTGGTTCATTTCACTCAATTGCCGATAAAGGAACCTAAAAAGCTCTAAAAGAGGAAGTTTAAGCAACCAAGATAAACTATAAGCACATTCAATATGAGTCCAACAATTCAAGCCACATTTGATATATCAATGACGTTAAGCTCATTTCGAAGTTTGCAAAAACGACTTTCATCTAAGGGCTTAGTGAATATATCCGCTAATTGATCTTCGGTTCTCACATTATCCACCACCACATCACCTTTGCTAACATGATCTCTAAGGAAGTGGTGTCGGATATCTATATGCTTGGTCCGAGAGTGTTGAACTGGGTTTGTGGCTATTTTCACCGCACTCTCGTTATCACACAAAAGAGGCACTTTTTCAAATTTTATTCCATAATCCAACAATGTTTGCCTCATCCAAAGCAATTGTGCACAACAACTACCCGCGGAAACATATTCCGCTTCGGCGGTTGATAAAGCTACAGAGTTTTGTTTCTTAGAGGACCAAGATACTAAAGATCTTCCTAATAGTTGACAACTGCCAGAGGTGCTTTTTCTATCCACTTTACATCCCGCATAATCGGAATCAGAATATCCAATTAATTCGAATTTTGCACCTTTAGGATACCACAACCCTATGCTAGATGAATATTTTAGATATCTCAAAATGCGCTTAACGGCCATTAAATGACTTTCTTTAGGAGAGGCTTGAAATCTTGCACACATACAAACACTAAACATAATATCGGGCCTAGAAGCAGTTAGATATAATAAACTACCAATCATGGATCTATAAAGCCTTGAGTCTACCGGTTTACCTCCTTCGTCAGAGACAAGGTGACCATTTGTGGCCATTGGTGTCTTGATTGGTTTTTCTTCTTCAAGTCCGAACTTCTTGAGTAGATCCTTCACATATTTGTTTTGACTGATGAAAGTTCCTTCCTTGAGTTGTTTAACTTGTAATCCGAGAAAGAAACTTAATTCACCTATCAAAGACATCTCAAATTCCCTGGACATCATATCACCAAATTCCTCGCAAAAATCTTGGTTAGTAGATCCAAATATGATGTCATCAACATAAATTTGACATACAAAGAAATCATTTCTAATTTTCTTAGTAAACAATGTAGTATCAACTTTCCCAATTTTAAAGCCTTTTGAAATTAAAAAGTCCCTAAGTCTTTCATACCAAGCACGAGGTGCTTGTTTAAGACCATAAAGAGCCTTGGAGAGTTTATACACATGATTTGGCTTTGTAGGATCCTCAAATCCGGGAGGTTGTTTAACAAATACTAACTCATTAATTTTTCCATTTAAAAATGCACTTTTGACATCCATTTGATATAGTTTAATATTATGAGATGAAGCAAAAGCAAGTAAGATTCTAATAGCCTCAAGTCTAGCTACGGGAGCAAAGGTTTCACCGAAGTCCAAACCTTCAACTTGAGTGTATCCTTGAGCCACCAATCTTGCCTTGTTTCTTACTACCACTCCGTTTGCATCTTGTTTATTCTTGAAAATCCATTTGGTTCCAATGACATTATGCTCATCCGGATTTGGTTCTTCTACCAATTCCCAAACATTGTTGCGGGTGAAGTTGTTTAATTCTTCATGCATAGCGTTCACCCAATCCGGATCTTTTAAAGCTTCATCTACAAGTGTGGGCTCAAAGGAGGAAACAAAAGAGTAATTTTCACAAAATGAAGCAAGACGAGAACGAGTTTGAACACCCTTACACAAGTCACCAACAATTTGATCGACGGGGTGATCTTTGGAAATTGAGTGATGAATTCTTGGATGGTCAACCGGGATTTGTGAAGTAGAAGTAGAAGGTACTTCCGGTTGTTGTTGAGTGGAGTCTTCCACGTTGACCACTTCAACTATTTGATCTTCGTGTTGAGGAGTTGATGAAGAGGAGATAGCATGAGTGGATGGATCTTCATCTTGACCACTATCTTCTTTCGGCTTGACATCCCCAATGGTCATGTTCTTCATTGCCACTCTACCCTTCATCACCTACATCATCCAAATTTTCTTGCTCCTCTTGAGAGCCATTAGTCTCATCAAATTCAACATCATGTGTCTCCTCAACCAAACCGGAGTTTTGGTTGTAGACACGATATGCTTTGCTATTTGATGAGTATCCTAACAAAAATCCTACATCACATTTACTTTGAAATTTAGATAAGCGTGTACCTTTCCGCAAGATATAGCACTTACACCCAAACACACGGAAGTAGGAAATGTTTGGCTTCCTTCCAATGAGAAGCTCATAAGGAGTTTTCTTTAGTAGTCGATGACAATAAAGACGATTTGATGCATGGCACGCGGTGTTGATTGCTTCGGCCTAAAAGGTGTCCGAAACATTGTACTCTGAAAGCATAGACCTTGCCATATCTATCAATGTCCGGTTCTTTAGTTCGACTACTCCATTTTGCTCCGGTGTATACTTGGCCGAAAACTCATGTTTGATGCCTTTATCATCACACCAATTTTCAATCTTGGTGTTCTTGAATTCGGAGCCGTTGTCACTTCTCACTTTCTTGATCTTGAAGCTAAATTCATTTTCGGCCCTTTGAGCAAAGCTTTTGAAAGTATTAAACACAATTGACTTGTCATGCAAAAAGAATATCCATGTATATCTAGAAAAATCATCTACAACGACAAGGCAATAACTATTGCCACCAATGCTCACAAAAGAAGTTGGTCCAAATAAATCCATATGCAATAATTCAAGTGGACTCGAAGTTGACATTGTGCTTTTAGTTGGATGTGAGTTTGCAACTTGTTTTCCGGCTTGGCAAGCACTACATAATTTGTCTTTTTCAAACTTTACATCTTTTAGACCAACAACCAAATCATGTTTAACTAGTCTATTTAGTTGTTTCATTCCAACATGCCCAAGCCTTCTATGCCATAGCCAACCTTTGGAAGATTTTTTAAACAAGCATGTACCAAGATTAGTATCATTTGAATTGAAATCAACTAAATAGAGGTTGCCATGTCTAAAACCTTTGAAAATCAACTTATTATCATCAATGCTAGTGATAATTACTTCTTTTGGATAAAATGCACATATGAATCCAAGATCACAAAGTTGAGCTACGGATAAGAGGTTGAAGTTTAGAGATTCAACAAGCAATACATTAGATATGGAGAGGTTGTTTGAGATAGCAATTTTACCTAAACCTTTTACCTTTCCTTTGCTATTGTCTCCAAAAGTGATCTTGTCATATTCCGCACCTTTGTTATTTAGTGAGGAGAACATGTTGTGATTACCGGTCATGTGTTGAGTGCATCCACTATCGAGCACCCAATGTTGTCCTCCCGCCTTGTAATTTACCTACAAAACAAAGTTAGGTCCTTTTAGGTACCCAAACCTTTTTGGGTCCTTGGAGGTTAGTTACCAAGGATTTTGGAACCCAAATGGCTTTCTTTTTGGCACCAATGATCGGGGTTCCAACAAATTTGGCTTTAATATCGCCATTTGTCATTTTCTTCAATACATAGCAAGAATTGAATATAGGGGATGAAATGCTTTTGTTAGCATGGCAATTCTTTTCAATGTGACCTAAACTTTTACATTTGTTACAATATCCTTTTTCTTTCACAAAAACGGTTTTAGTTGGAACAAAAGCATGTTTACCCTTTTTGGGAATGAAACCTAGTCCTTCTTTTCTTAAGGAAAATCTTTGACTATCTAGAAGATGTCTTAATTTTGATTCTCCTATATAGCATTTTGCTAGGTCATTGGTTAGTTTTTCAATTTCTTCTTTAAGTTTGTTGTTTTCAAGACTAAGCACATTATCTTCAATTTTAGGTCTAGTAGGGAATTCATTTAAGTCTTCACAAGAAGTAGAAATGCTAGAAGTAGACATCATGGGCAAATCATTCAACATATTGCAAGTGATGCCTATGTCATTACTCGATTTGTTGGCTTTATGAGTAATTAGAGAGTCATGAGCTTCCTTAAGCATCTCATGAGTTTCTTTGAGACTCTCATGAGATGTGTTTAGCTCCTCATAGGAATTTTGAAGAGCTTTGTATCTCTTCTTCAATTCCTTGAATTTTTCTTTTTCCTTACTCATATAGTCATCAAAATCAGTGATCATCTCAACTAGGTCATCATAAGTATATTCATTTTCATCACAAGATACCTTTGATTCTCCTTTAGCCATGAGGCAATGAGGAGTGGAGAATAGAGATGGAGCTTCCTTGATAGCTACTCCGGCAAGTCCTTTGGGTGACGCTTCATCCTCATCATCGGAATCGGAACTTGAAGCATCCGAATCCCACTCAATGAAGTAAGCTTGCCCATCCTTCTTCTTATAATATTTATTGAAAACCTTTTTCTTGCTTTCTCCTTCCTTCTCGTATTTCTTCTTCTTCATTGATTTTTCTTCTTCCTTATTTTTGCATTGTGTGGAGATGTGACCCTTTTCACCGCACTCAAAACATCTTCTTTCTTCAAATGGGTTCCTCTTGGATGTTTGTCCTTTCTTGAAAGATTTCCCTTGATATCTTTTCTTCATGAATTGCTTGAATTTTCTCACGAAGAGAGCCATTTCCTCATCGGTGTCTCTCTCATCGCTTTCCTCTTCATTGTCTTCCCTTTTGGAGACTTGAGCTTTAAGTGCAATGTTCTTCTTCTTGGAGTCGGAAGCCTCATCTTTCACTTCTTCTTGAGACTTCTTGAAAATATCATGAGTGAGAATCTCACTCAAGACTTCCAACGGAGTCACACTCTTCAAGTTCGAACGCACAAGTAAGGTAACAATTGTATCATATTTAGAAGGTAAAGCTCTAAGAAACTTATGACAAAACTCCACGTTTGTGACATCCATACCAAGCCCTTTTAACTCATTTACGATGTTATTTAATCGGTTAAACATCTCCGATACATCTTCATTGGGCAACATGGCAAACTTTTCAAATTGGCCCTTATGGATAAATAGTTTAGCGTCCTTGACCATCGAGGTTCCTTCATGAATATCCATAAGATTTCTCCAAATATCATGGGCCGTTTCAAGTTTACAAATTCTATTAAATTCACCTAGATTTAGAGCACTATAAAGAACATTCATGGCTTGAGCATTTGCTAAGGCATTATCTCTATCTAAGTTGGTCATGTCATCATCATCAAGAATTGCAAACCCCTCATCCACCACTTTCCAAATCTTTCCACCCATGGCTTTAAGATAGACCATCATCCTAGTTTTCCAATAAGTATAGTTAGCTCCATCAAAGAGTGGTGGTTTACCAATATTGATCCGACCCTCACTAGCCATCTTAATCCTACTCCGGGATGGTTAAATCCTCTAAAAAGGAGTCCTTGCTCTGATACCAATTGAAAGGGATCTAGGATATCGACTAGAGGGGGGGTGAATAGGCGATTTTACCAAATTACAATAAATCAAACAATTTGTAGTAAATGAGAGCAATTTAAATAACACAAGATGAACAATGAGCAATCTCAACACAAGGATATATCCCGTGGTCTCGGTGATTTGCCGATCACCCCTAATCCACGTTGAGGCAAACTCAAATCTCTAACCGCTCCTCTATCTAGTCAATCTTCTCTCGAGAAGTGACCTAGATCTTGAGCCGGAATAGTGTAATGAGTTATCCAAACCTCGATTTCACTAAGGATGCACTTTACCGCTCCGGCAAGGCGTGCTCAACCTTTCACAAGACGTTTTGAAGCTTCTTCACAATCTTCCTTGAAGAGCTCTTCAAAACCTTTCTCCTAGCCGTCTAGGAGCCGGCAAACTCCAAGAGTAACAAGCCGGTGATGATCACTTTGCCTTCTTCTAGTGCCACACGATTGATTCAATGATCTAAATGCAATGCACTAGAAGATCTCAAATGCACACTCTCACAAATTTGAGAAATTGAAACCTAGAGTGTATGAAACTAGCTTAGGCTCTCAAGGATGATGACAATGCTCAAGATTATGCAAAAGTCCTGAACAGGGCCGTGCATGGGAGTATATATACCCCCCACAATTAATATAGCCGTTACAGGCCGTTGAGAGAAAAAGATCACCTGGCGGTCAGACCGCAGGCACAAGCTCGGTCAGACCGCCGCAATTGCAACGGCATTAAACAGGCGCAATAAATGCTCAACTGCCCTTGTCAGGCACACATACGGTCAGATCGGAGCCTATTTCGGTCAGATCGTGAACTGTCCAGAGACGACATAGTTTCTGGACACCTTATACGGTCAGGCCGAAATATACGGACAGACCGGCCAAACGGTCAGACCGCAGTTCAAAAACTCGGTCAGACCGATTTCACGGTCAGACCGGTATAACAAACGGTCAGACCGTAATAGCTCAAAATTCCTGAAGGATAAATCAAGAGGTTCCAGGAGTCTGACCGACAAAATAACTACGGACAGACCGACCTTAAACAGAAATATATTATGCAAAGACACAACTTCGGTCAGTCCGAGATTTTAAACGGTTAGTCCGATAATTCGGTCAGACCGGTCTAACTCACGGTCAGACCGACTGAGACAGACTGAGCTGAACTGAGCTGAAACAAGCATTTTGAGGAATATGACCTTCTAGTATGCAATGCAGGTTGATTTTAAGATTTGTGGCACATAGATGAAGTATATTGTGATACACCACATGCTCCTCTTAATAGTACGGCAACTATTCTAAAATCCGGTCAAAATTCTTCTCTAATCACCTTAGACCGGTAAAAATGGAAAAGATCCTATTTCGTACCTTTGCCCTTTTGATCAATGCTCTTTCTTCATCATGAGGCTCTTTCTTTGCCTTTCATTGACCTGTCTTTTAAGTACTCTCTTTGATACAACTAGACAGGTAACGTTAGTATAGCATTTGTAGTTGTCATTAATTATTAAAACACTCTATAGGGGCCTAGAAGCTACAACCGCCTACTTGGAGGAGCGGGACGGCGCCCTCCGGGAGTTGGCCCGGGTCCGGGCCCAGCTCCATGCCTCCAAGACCGTCAACGACCGGCTCCAGAGGGAGGCCAAGGCAAAGGAGGATGCCCTCCGGGAGCTCGAGGGCTCTAGCATCCGGGCCGTGATGGACGCGGGCCGCTCCGTGCGCTCAGCCCTCGAGGGGCTTGGAGTGATTCTGGGCTCGGGGAGCAGCTCCGAGGCGGCCCCGGCGACGCTCACGGAGGCTGTGCGTTTTCTCAATGCACAAGTCTCCGTGATCTCGGAGGCCGCGGATGCCTGGGCGCGGGGCCGGGTGATCCCTGTGGTGGCCGCCGCAGCCGGGCTCGTGAAGCACCAGGGGGTCGAATCCCCCGGAGCTTCCCGGAGTTCTTCGAGCCGTCATGGCGATAAGTGGAGCAGCTCGCCTGTGGCTTCTACGACCGGATCATCCAGGTGCGATTCCCGGCGCCGGTGCCTCCGGGAGCGGATGCTGCAGCTTCGGCAGGAGCCCCCCGGGGGGAGGACGCCAATGACCAAGTATGAGCCTCCCCCCCGGGTGTAGATTGTCGCGCCCCGAAACTGGGACTACGACTACTCCTGTAGAGACCTAGCTCGCTGCAGCTAGTCCCAAATATGCATAGCATACACATACCCTTGACTTCCCAAGATAAGTCAAGCACAGGAGTATATTCACATTGCAACAGAGTAACTTACAAAATAGTTAAGCAGTGTGGCCTGCTGGCCTTAATATTACATAAGAAGATTACAATGCCTTCACGGCATACATGGTTTAGCAAAATAACAACTACACAGCAAAAGATAGGTGACCCACCCACAATGAGAAGTGGACGGCAGAACAACACACATCAGGGCTCTAGCGGAACTGACACTCCTCCTTCTGGATCCTAGAAGTTCTCCATGCCTTCGTCTTGGTTATTGAACTCTCCATCTACTGATTTGTAGGTTGCAAGGGTGAGCACTTGCGTACTCAGCAAGTCATAGATAAGAGTAGATACATATAGTAGTGATGATATGAACCTAGACTAGTCAAGAATTATGGATGTTTATAAAATAATCTTTTTCTTTCATACCTCATCTCATGGCAGCACCTTTCATAATATAACATCATCATTCATGTTCACTAGATTATAGCACTACGGCGACACATCGACACACGACAGCCCACGGCAGCACTCCTTATCATGACAAAACATGTCATTTGGGTAATCTTGATTTAACACATTTTATTTAGAAAATAATACTTGTGTCACACCCCGTGGATTTAATCCACCGCAGCAGACTCCTATAAACCCGGGAGCTCGGAGTATTCGAATACGTTTTTAACTCTGCAGAGAGGTACCAATTTACCCGCAAGATATTCCACTTTCAAGCCTTTCCTATCATAACATAATGATTGGACCCCTGACTCACTTCATACTGTGAGCGGCAAGGTGGAGATAACAAGAACTTTAGTTATGTATCACTCACAATTCACCCCTGACCCTGTGGCTCTCCGTGAAGCACAGTTGTGGTAGGTTGTATCCTAACCTCCACCCCACCTCATATTCCCATTGCTGGGTCAAATATCAGATCACCTTCAGTGATATTGTGGGAACCGTCCCTTATGTCATTCATGCATCACTACACATCTCATGCAGGGGTTTCATGTGCGATCCACATAAGTACTTGTTCAGGCCTGTCCCATACCACGCTTGCGGTTAGCACGTTGTTCATGCCACTAGACGCACAACACAAGGTTCTAGTCCTTATATGCCAGTGACCAAACCATCCAAAACCCTGCACCTTCAGTGCCTGCATATCCTTTGCAGTCTAGCACCTCCAGTGCTACCGCCATTCATACCAAATTTTTGGTCACGGCTAGGGGTTTTATTTCATGAATATAAGTATATACATATATAATAGTTCATGGCTCAAAAATTGTTTATTTCACATTTCACAGATAACCAGTCTAGTACTGCCAATTCATAATTCAACCATTCTCAATCTTTCACATGCAATATTATCTATATTCAAGGTTATGTTATAGCAACATTTAAAATATAGGTTCAGGATGACCAAGGATATGATTTGCCTTCCGCGTCGTAAGAAACAACAGTTGATGATGGGTCAACAGCAAAATCTTCAAAGTCAGCTTCTGGCTCTGCTCGACGACAAACAAGCATACAATAATTACTAACTATGCTAAAATGATTTATGATCTATATGCAGAAATGCTCTACAAGAATGACTGAACGATATTGGAGATAATTGGGATTGCAAGCTGAACTAACTCGAGATTCTAGGGTTTCAAGGAATTGGCTAAGGATGGGTGTTAGATGCTCTTAGGATCTCAAGGTTGCAATAAGAACATAAGTTTTGTGGTTGGTTTGATCAAAAACAGCAAATGTCAGCAGATTGACATTCGGGTCAAGGCTCTGACATAGCTTCAAGGAAAGCTAGAGAGCTTATCTCAAGTTGTGACAGTAGAAGAAAATGTAGATCATAACTCTACAAATTCAGTGGACAAAGTGGCTTTCAAATTGCACAATCAGAAGTGGGTAAAGAAGGCCAATGCCATTGGCTGGCATGCACTGGGACAGTGTCAAAAACTAGGGTAATGCATAACATGCATTTCAAGGGCTCAAATCAATTTCTGATAGAAGAACAAATTGTAGATCACAACCTCACGAATCTAAGGGACAAAGTTATGCTCAAAATGCACATCTGGAAGGGAGTGAAAAGGCTAATGCCACTGACTGACATAGTCTAGCATTGAACTGACATGGCCAGAAACTAGGGCATGCCATAACTTTTGATCTAGAACTCCAAATGATGCACCACTTTGTCTGGGAGGTAGGCAATGATAACAGGAGCAAATCACTCAACAGGATCTAGGGCAGAAGATGGCTGGAAGGTGCTGAAAATCAGTAAGGAAGTGTGGTGGCGACACGGCACAGTGAAGCCCCTGGACAATGTTTTTGGCATGGCTATATCTTGAAATCTGGACATTATTAGAGATCTGGCTAGAAGACAAAAATTCTCAGGAGGTTGAAGCACACCTGAAGGACAAGGTGGTTGAAGCTAGATCGGCCGGGAATGGATTTCTGGTGGCCGGCGCCGAAGAAGAAAACACGGGATTTGGGGCTTTTTGCTACAGATCGATTGAACTCAATTCCAAGCTCAGGGAGTATGAGGGAAGTATAGAGATGCTACTTGTCGTGGTATTGCGAATACCCCGGCAGGTTTTGTGAACGATCCTAGCGAAGAAAACGCGACGCGGGCTGACTGGGTGACCGGTCCTCCCCCGCCGGACAAACACAAGAATTGACACGAGGATTTATACAGGTTCAGGTCCCGGTGGGGGCCCTAGTCCTGTCGGCGTGCTCCCTACCGGAGTCGGCTGGGGAGGCTCTCTCGGGGGAGAGGCTTCCGGAGCACACCAGTGAGTTTTGGCTATTCCAAAAATGAATCACTTGTCCTTACAACTAAGGGTACAAGGGCTATTTATAGCCCCAAAAAGAAGCAAAAAAGACTAAACTACCCCGGACGCTACCGTCGGATTGAGGGGTAGCAATGACCTTCTCCCGGTCAAGCGCCTTGGATGCTTGACAGGTGGTCGCTGATTCCCGAGGCGCTCCTCGCGTGACCTGCACGTGATTAACAACCAGAGACTTTACCTTTAGAAGGGCGATGAGGCCCGAGACATGCACCGGAGGCCAGGTCCCCGGGCCAAAAGCGGCTCTCGGGACCGGCACCGAAGGCCGGGTCCTGGGAGCCAAAAGGCGGCGCCCGGGGCAGGCACCGGAGGCCACGTCTCCGGGCAAATGGCGGCGCCGGGACCGGCACCGGAGGCCAGGTCCCGGGGGCCAAAAGGCGGCGCCCTGGGCAGGCACCGGAGGTCACGTCCCCGGGCGCATGTGGCGGCGCCCGGGACCGGCGCCGGAGGCCAGGTCCTGGGAGCCAAAAGGCGGCGCCCGGGGCAGGCACCGGAGGCCACGTCCCCGGGCAAATGGCGGCTCCCGGGGCAGGCACCGGAGGCCACGTCCCCGGGCAAATGGCGGCTCCCGAGGCAGGCACTGGAGGCCACGTCCCCGGGCAAATGGCGGCTCCCAGGACCGGCACCGGAGGCCAGGTCCCGGGAGCCAAAAGGCGGCGCCCGGGATCGGCACCGGAGGCCCGGTGCCGGGGGTCAAAAGGCGGCCCCCGGGGCAGGCACTGGAGGCCACGTCCTCGGGCGCATGTGGCGCCGCCCGCGACCAGCGCCGGAGGCCAGGTCCCGGGAGCCAAAAGGCGGCGCCCGGGGCAGGCACCGAAGGCCACGTCCCTGGGCAAAAGGCAGCGCCCGGGACCGGCGCCGGAGGCCACGTCCCCGGGCGCATGTGACACAACTTACCTGGACTTAGTCTCACGGAGATTTCCCCCAACAGCAGCCCCCATGCCCCCCGGGGACGATGCTCGAGTCCCCGATGGGTATGGTACATGTCACCGGGAAAATCTCCGGACTAAGCCACTGGAGCCGTGACGCTTCGATTCCCGTGCCGTGCGCTTATGACCGCGCCGCTTCGCCATAAATGCGCTCGCGATTCGAACTGGTGCCTCGATTTGCGCGCCAGTCCCTTCGTTTCTCGCGCACGATTTGAACTTCAACGGCCCAGATGTACCGCAAAATGCCACGTGGCGCCCATCTAGGCCGCGCTTCGCCCCTATAAATAGGGCCTTGGGGGGCCCGGGAGGTTCATTCCAAACTTCCAAACTTCAGCATCTTGAGCTCTCCCGGTAGCCTTCTCTCGGTGGCTAGCTCCCGGTAACCAAGTGTCCGGAACTTTTAGACGTAGCCTCCTGAAACGTTAGCCACCGGAAAAAACAAACCTGATGGCACCGAAGGGTCGAACGAAGACGACCGAGGTGCCCCCGGAGGAGGTCACTCCGGACTTCCTCTTGGCGTCCGAGTTCACGGCCGAGGACATGGAGTCCCTGGTCGAACGCGGAGTTGTTGAGGACGGGGACATCCGGGTCCCCGTGAAGAAGGACGGAGCCCCCCGCCCCAGGCCCGGAGAGATCGTGGCCTTCGAGGCCTTCCTTGAGGCGGGGCTCCGGCTCCCGGTGCATCCATTGCTCCGGGAGTTTTTGAAGGAGTACGGGGTGGCCCTAAACCACCTCACCCCGAACGCCATCGTCCGGATGGGCCTCTTCATTTGGCTCTTCGAGACGGCGACCGGGCGGGAGCCCACCCTACGCGCCTTCTGGTACTTCTACGAGCCGGCGGCGAGGAGCTCCCACCTGGTGAAGGGGGGACCCAAGTCCCGCTTCGGCTCGGTGATGGTGCAGATGTTGCCGTCCCGGGTAGCTGATTACCCGGCGGCGGCCTCCCGGGACCACTGGGGCGACTGGATCCAGAGGTGGTTCTACCTCCGGGTCCGGGACGATGGGGTGGCGTACGCCCCGGAGCCCCCCGCCTACAGCAGATCGTCCGCGCCGCAGCCTCCGGTGTGGACGGACGAGGAGCTCGAGCTCCTCGGCAAGGTGATCATCTCCCGGGGCACCCGCTCTATGCGGGACGCCGCCGAGGAGATGATGCTCCTGAGGATCTCCCCCTTCTCACGCGGGAGAAGGGGGATCGGCATGGGCCCGGAGCAGCGGCCCCCGGTCAAGCCGGTGACCCGACGTAAGTCCCGGTTACCTGATGCATTGTAGTTACAAATCTTTGGAAATTTGACTAACTCTTTACCTTTTGTAGTCCGGCCGTACCCGGCGGCGCGGGAGAAGGCAGAGAACCTCCTGGGAAGGTACTTCACTGACGAGCACGAGCGCATCGTGCGCGTCGTGGGGGAGGGCCCTCCCCGGAACTTGGTAGCCGAGGCCTTCGGGCTGAAGCTGCCGGAGAGGAAGCCCCTCCCCACCCCCGGGTCACACAAACGGGGGAAGGACGCCGCCGGGGGCTCTGAGCCTAAGAAGGCCACAGTTCAAATAGCCCCCGGCCCGTCAACGACACCGGCTTCGACACCGGTGAAGCCCCGGGACGAGACCCTTGGGACTGGGCGCGCCCGGGGGCCGGCCCGGAAGGAGGCAACGCCCCCTCCCCCCGGGAGCCCCGTTGAGGCTAGGGGGAAAGGGCCAGCCGTGGGCGGGGCGGCGTCCGATTCAGCGGACTACGCCCCCTCGCCGCCTTCGGTAGCGGCCCTCCGGGAGCCCCCGGCACCATTGGAGCCGGAGAAACCGGAGGTGAGGTTCGCGGAGGCCTCGCCTCCGCGGGTGGAGTGGACCGTAGACGAGGGGGGGAGCCCCTCGGTCTACGAGGTCCCGCCGGAAGTGGAGGTCCCGGGGGCCCTCCCGCCTGGGAAGGGGAAAGGGTTGATGATCCCCCCCTGGCGTGGGACCCCTTCTGGGACTTCCTCGGCCACTTCCTCGGGGGACACCTCCTCCGCGACGAGGACGACGACCACCGCCACCCCGGCCGAGGTTATGCCGGGCGCCCAGGTCCGGGGGCCGGTCACCGGCCACGGCGGGACCAGCACCGGGCGGGAGACTCCCCTGATTCCCGCGGGGGAGGTCGAGCGTTACGCGGAAGGCCTGCAGACCCCGAGGGTCCAGGCCTACGTCGTGGAGGGAACGCTCCACGAGCGCTTTGGGGAGCTCCGGTCCCTCCAAGCCCAGGTATTCACCCGAAGTGGTTGTCGCTTTCTTTTGGCTTCCTGCATCCAAAAATTTTTCTAACTCTGGAATTTGTAGGGGGTGGCGATTACCTGGGGCGTTGAGCAGCGCGTCGGCCGGCTGCTCCAGGATGCGGAGGACAAGGCCGCCACCTTCCTGGGTCAGCAGGACGAAGCTCTCCAGGAGCTGGCCCGGGTCCGAGCCCAGGTCCATGTCTCGGAGGCCGTCAACAGCCGCCTTCGGGAGGAGGCGAAGGCGAAGGAGGAGGCGTTCCGGGAGCTCGAGGGGTCGAGCGTCCGGGCGGTGATATTTCTGTTTTCGAAAATAGAATGGAGTTGATAAATCTGGAAGTTAGAGATAGAATTGAATCTGGGTTCTGAAGGCTTTTAGGTTTAGGATAACTGATAGATCACATCTGAATAATCTGATCTTGATTTGGGGTTCACAGAAAAAATTTGGAGATTTTAGGGCTAGAATAGAGTAAAGCTGGGGCTGATTTGGCTAATCTAGAAAAGACATATGCATGCATGACTTTTTAAGAAAGAAACTTTTCACCCCAAAACTCAGGATGTTACATAGATAGGAACCCTTTTTGTTTTTAGGTCTTTTGCTCTCGGTAGCTTCTTAGAGGAAGCCCCGGACACTTGTACAAAGATATTTTGATGCAATAGAAATTGAATTTTTTTCTAAGTCTGAATGAAATGTACCAGGTTTCCCAAGAGGTTACTCCCGGGTGAAGGTCCTGGAGAAACTCCCTGGGGGTGAGGCCTTTAAGCCCCAACGGGTGTAACCTGGGGGATGCCCAGGGCACCTTTATTTTGCTAAGTCTCTTCTCCAGGGGCGTTTCCAGGGAGCCGATCTGGTTGAGGTGGCGTTCGGAGTGGCACCTGGACAACTTCGATAATCACCGCGCTGAGCTATCTCCTCCGCGACCGGGGTCCCGGAGGGTTCCCCCGCTTCGAATACTTCCGCCTACGGTGACGAGGATTGACACCCGAGTCAGATCAAATAAATGCATCGTTGGTTCAAGACAGATTCGAGCCAGACACGAACCTGGTGCTGCGAACTCAAGTCATTATGAGAAGCATCAGCCCGAGGTCACAGGCTTTGCGCGATCAGACCGCGGCTAGTGCGCGGTCAGGAGTTCGTGTGCTATACGCGAACAGAATGTTGGAGATGTTGCGCGGTCAGCCAACATCCCGCGGTCAGAGCACTTTCGACCAGGGTATTTGGGATTCACCTGTCCCTATAGCGGGGATATCCCAAGTATCCCGAAGATTCTTCCACGTGGAGGACCAACCGTCAGGAGGTTAATACGTGCAGTTATCCATGAATAACACGTGTTAAACCAGCGTGGGGGTTAAGAGCGGTTCTCTAAACCGCATCCAAGCAACTGTCTGATGCAGTTACGACATGGCACCTTTTTGACTAGTATAAAAGGGTGGTAAGATGCATCAAACAGAGAAAAAGGAAGAAAGATCAACGTCTCTGATCAAAGCGAGATACAACACATCTCAACCACTCAAACAGCCAAGTCTACGGCCCAGATTAGATAGTTTTTATAAGCCTCCCTGGCTTCTTTCTGTACACTTACATAGGAAAAACCCTTCGCCTGTGAAGGTCTTTTCCCGCCATCTTGTAAATCTTTATCACATATATTGAAATCCCAACAGGACGTAGGGCTATTACTCCCACCATCGAGGGCTCGAACCTGTATAAACCTCTCTGTGCTCCTGTTCTCCATATTCCTACATACCTTCCCGGAGGGTCATCTTGAAAGGTCTCACTATTATAAATTTTGCATAAGTTCGGCTGAGGACCCCGAGTCCGAATCGTCGACAGCTGGCGCCCACCGTGGGGCCTTTCTCAAGGCGTCCTAATTTTCATCCGGAGGTTCGCTGAAATATGGCTGGAGTATATGATTCCCAGAATGATTTTGATCTCGAGGATTATGCTTACATTCCAATGCCTTGTCCAAGCGATCCTGTTCCGATGGAGGAGGTTGAAGGCCAAAATCTTCCAGAGGTTGAATCGTCTCTCCAGGTCATGTCCATCGACCAGCGAGCGACAAGCGCAAGGTCAGAACCCACCGAGGTTCTTAATGCGCTACAGGGTGAATCCGGTCCGTCATACGACCCTGCTGAGGGGAAGGATGATATCGACCTGGAAATCAGCCCGGGGAGATTCGACCCTGATAACCTCCACCGTCTCTTTGATTTCGAGTCCGACTCGGAACAAACTGAGATGTTTTCCCCATCGACAACCTCTCTCCCTAGACAGTTCGCTGCCTTGTCGGAGAAGACTCCTGATCAACAGGCTGCAAGGGAAGAACGGGATCGCAAACAGAAGGAGGATCAAGAGGCTGCTAGGGAAGAACAGGATCACAAACAAAAGGAGGATCAAGATCTCGAGCAACAAAACAACGAACTGCGCAGAACTGCCCTAGAGGCTCTTCAAGATGCGCAGGCTCGTTACGATGCTGCTCCGAGTTCTTCTTGACGGTCACGTGGTCGCAAACGTGACCAGACCCCTTCTTTGCCTCCGGAGCATTTTCCGGTGGACGAAGAAATGGTAACACCTGGTGCCCCTAGGAGAAGTACCCATGGTCGACTGCGATCTATCACGGAAGTCATGCATAACTTTCCTCCTACGGTCACGGATGCGCAGAAACCGGCCTTCACCAGGATCCTGGCGGAAAGACTGGATGAGGTCGCGTCTGAGGCGACCCCAACGGCCTCTTCCCGATCGGTAACACGTTCCCGCGAACGAGAGTGTTCTTACTCTGGTTCTGGTCGGAGGAGTTACCCGCCGCCTGTACCATCCCGACAGGACAAGTACAGGCGAACACAGGATTCTCGTGGTAAGGATCGAGTCCCTGTCCACTCTCGTTTGGGACCATGGATAACTCCACCGTTGCGTGAAGTCGCCCGTGACCCGGTCAGGGTCATAGGGCAGTTCACGGTCCCTACGTCGGTTGCAAAGTTTTCTCTCCCGGCCTTTGTGCGGTCATTTGGCCGGATAAGTTTTGACCAGGGGCCATTGAAAGGTTCGACGGAACTCAGAACCCATCCGAGTTCCTTCAAATCTATATCACTACCATCCAAGCGGCAGGAGGCGATGACTGGGTCATGGCCAACTACCTACCTACAGTCCTCGAGGGACCGGCTAGAACCTGGCTGTTTAATCAGCCCGAGGGTTCCATCTACAATTGGGAAATGCTGTGCGACGCCATCCTCAGCAATTTCCAAAATTGTTATCAAAAGCCGGGTAAAGAGGACGATCTTCATCGGCTACGACAAACTTCGACCAAAACTCTTCGGAAGTTTGTCAAGAGATTTGTCGGGGTAAGGAATACCATCCCGAACATATCTGACGGCTCCGTTATCAGGGCATTTAAACATGCCGTTCGATACCGGAGATTCACCGAAGACTTGCTTATCCACCCTCCTCGATCAGTGGCCGACCTTTTCAACATGGCCGATCGATACTCTGACGCAGCCGAAGCGGTCGAATGGAACCGGATGGTCGACAAGGGTGACCTACCACCTCAACCAGGTTTCAAAGACGCCAGAAAAGAAGATTCAAGCAAGAAGCCAGAATCTTCATCGGGTGGGAAGTCGAAAAAGTCGAAGAGGAACCGCTCTGGACAGTACCGCAAGGTCGCGGTCGCAGAGAAGCCGCCTTCGACTAAAGGTAACAAGCCTTCATTTAAGAATAAAACTGCTCCTGGTGGTCGTAGTGCCGACCAGCTAGAAAAGTCGACTAATCCGCAGGAAGGCAAGAAGTGGTGTCCGCTCCACAACTCCGCAGGCCACGACCTCAAGAACTGCAGGAGTTGGTTGAAGCAATTGGATGACTTCTACCAAGGAGTTGGGCCAATGCCGACCTTACCGGCTAAAGAACAGGCATGCGGACTTAGAGACGCCGAAGGAGACGAGGAGATGTCCTACCAGGTACCTCAAAATCATATTAATGTTATTTTCGGGGGTTCTTCCTCTTTCGTTTCCAAAAGGCAGTTTAAAGCCTTTTACCGAGAGGTTAACTAAACGGAGACATCCCTTGGTGAACCTCAATACCCCCGTTGGTCGGATACACCTTTGACATTCGATCGCTCTGATTGTCCTGCGGGGCTTACTCGACCATTGAGGCTCCCTCTGGTCATTACCCCGATCATCAGTAACGCGAGAGTCGAAAGGGTCCTAATCGACGGAGGGAGCTCCCTTGACATTTTATTGGTCAAGGCACTCGACGAGATGCAAATTCCTCGTTCGAAGATTAAGCCCATAATCCATCCATTTTATGGGATAATCCCAGGCCCCTCCATGATGCCGTTCGGACAAGTGGTCCTCCTGGTCACACTGGGAGAACCGGATAACTTCCGAACAGAATTGGTTACTTTTGACGTAATCGATTGTGATTCGGCTTATAATGCAATCTTTGGCAGGCCAACTCTCGCTAAATTCATGATGGCAACGCACTATGCTTACCAGTGCAGCAAATTGCCTGGCCCCAAAGGTGTCATCTCGGTCCGAGGCAGTCGCAACGTGGCACTCACGTGCGACCGGCTATCTTTGGAGATGGTCGATCAACTTCCCCTCCGGGACGCCCAAGTCGCCACCGTCGCCACCGTCGCCACCGACGAGATCAAGGCTGCTCCTCGACCAGATGAGAAACTCAAACTGGTTCCATTGTACCCAGATGATCCATCCAAGACAATTCGGGGTGGATCAGGTCTGGATGACAAATAGGAACTCGAGCTCATTACTTTCCTCCGGGCTAACACAGATGTGTTTGCGTGGAAACCGTCCGACATGCCCGGTGTCCCAAGGGAAGTAATCGAGCACAGGTTAGCAATTCGACCTGGACAACGACCAATAAAGCAAAAGCTCAGGCGTTTTACTGTTGACCGGCAGGAAGCCATCCGAGAAGAGTTGGACAAACTCCTAAAAGCGAGGTCGATCACCCGGAATGGCTCGCCAATCCAGTCATGGTCCGCAAGTCAAATGGCAAGTGGCGCATGTGCGTCGACTACACTAGCCTCAAGAGTGCCTGTCCGAAGGATGACTTTCCCCTTCCCCGCATTGATCAGCTGGTCGACTCAACCGCGGGTTGCGAACTGATGAGTTTCCTGCACGCTTACTCAGGATATCATCAAATTAGCGTGGCGGAAGAAGATGAAGAGAAAACTGCCTTCATCACCCCGTTCGACACCTACTGCTACGTCAGAATGCCGTTCGGTCTCAAGAACACAGGTTCCACGTACCAGCGCTTGATGCAAAAGACCTTTCTTTCCCAGATAGGGCGTAATCTCGAAGCATATGTAGACGACTTGGTTGTAAAAAGTACCAAGAGATTGTCTCATTTGGACGATCTCGCTGAAACCTTCTGTAATTTAAAACGCTTTGGAATAAAATTAAACCCGGAGAAATGTTCTTTCGGGGTTTCTTCAGGAAAACTTCTTGGTTTCCTTGTTTGTTCCAGGGGCATTGAAGTTAATCCTGAGAAAATCAGGGCCATTGAACAAATGAGGTCACCCTCGACCATGAAAGATGTTCAATGCCTGGCTGGTCACATGGCGGCCTTAAGTCGCTTCATATGGCGACTAGGCGAAAGGGGATTACCTTTCTTCAAAGCCTTGCGGAAGCATCGCAATTTCGCATGGTCGAATGAGGCCGAGAAAGTGTTTCAGGACGTAAAGACATATCTGTCCAGTCCGCCAGTATTGGTGTCTCCCGACAAAGGAGAACCATTGTTTCTTTATCTGGCGGCCACGCCACACGCGGTCAGCGCCGTCCTGATCGCGGATAGGGAAGGAATACACAGACCCGTCTACTATGTGAGCGAGGTGCTTCATGGTCCTAAGGAGCGTTACCCTGAGGTCCAGAAGATACTTTACGCGACTTATGGCTTCCCGTAAGCTACGACACTACTTCCAAGCTCACAAGATCACAGTACCCTCCTCCTTTCCTTTGGGGGATATTGTCCGAAATCCAGAAAAATCTGGTCGAATCGCTAAATGGGCGATCGAACTCGGTACCTTTGATATCCATTTCACGCCCCGCACGGCGGTTAAGTCTCAGGTTTTGGCCGACTTTGTGGTCGAATGGACCAACCCTGAGCCACCCGTGCAGGTGCCAGAGGAATTGGAATGCCCCGATCACTGGACAATGTACTTTGACGGCTCCCGTAGTTTTCAACACTCGGGGGCTGGAGTGGTCTTAGTTACGCCTCAGGGCGAACAGCTTAAGTATGTCATCCAATACACTTGTTGCGACCAACAACGCGGCAGAGTATGAAGGTCTTCTTACAGGGCTCCGGGCAGCAAAATTCCTCGGAGTCCGTCAATTAGTGGTGAGGGGATACTCACAGCTGGTCGTAAACCAGGTAAACAAGGAGTACAGCACCTCCGATGAGACAATAGCTCATTACCTGGGGGAAGTGAGGAGATTGGAAAAACACTTCAGTCATTTCGAAGTCCAATACATCCAGCGAAAGGACAACATTCTCGCAGACCAATTATCCAAAATTGGGTCCTCACGCACATCCGCTCCGGCAGGAGTGTTCATTGAACACTTGGACCGTCCTTCGATCATGACTTCGGTCGAGGGTGATCCGGTAATAGCCTGCGTTACCAACCTCGGTCAGGAACAGGATTTGACTCATCCATTGAGAGTCTGTCTTGAACATGGGACCCTACCCGAGGACGAAACCGAAAGCAATCGATTAATTTGAAAAGCGCGTCTGTACAAGCTCATAGATGGGGTTTTGTACAGAAAGGGTACTCAAGGAGTATTCATGCGCTGCATATCTCAGGAGGAAGGAAAATCCCTCTTGAAGGATATACATGACGGTGTATGCGGTGCGCACGCGTCATATCGGACACTGGTCGAAAAAGCTTTTCGACAAGGATTCTACTGGCCTTCGGCACTTGATGATGCCAAGCATATGGTCAAGATGTGTCCTCAGTGTCAGTTCCATGCGAGACAGGTTCATCAACCTGCCTATGCGTTACAAACCATTCCCCTCGCATGGCCTTTCGCGGTCTGGGGAATGGATATTGTTGGTCCTATGCCACAAGCGGTCAACGGGTACAAGTTTCTGTTCGTAGCCATTGACACGTTTACAAAGTGGATTGAGGCCAAACCGGTACGAAATATTACCGCATCAACAGCACAAAAGTTCTTTCATAAGAACATTGTTGCTCGATTTGGTGTTCCAAACCGTCTTATCACCGACAATGGTTCTCAGTTCGCCAGTGGCCTTTTCCTAGACTACTGCGATCAGATCGGAACCAAGGTGTGCTTTGCTTCTGTGGCACATCCACAAAGCAATCGTGCTGTAGAACGGGCCAATGGGCAGATACTGCAAGGCATCAAAAAATGTGTTTTTGATCGCCTTAAGACTCGCTCGGGGGCTTGGGCAGACGAGCTTTATACAGTTCTATGGGCACTACGAACTACCTCTAGTCGAGCCACCGGTGAGATGCCCTTCCATCTGGTCTATGGGGCCGAGGCTATGTTGCCTATGGAAGTTAGTATTGGGTCTGTTCGGACAGAACAATTCAAACAAGTTGATCAGCCCGTACAACGATCACAAGATCTCATCCTCTTAGAAGAAAGGAGTGATCGCGCTTTGATCAAATCCGCAGCATACTTGCAAGTTTTGCGCAAGTATCACAGCAAAAGGGTGCGACCACGTAGTCTTAACGTGGGCGACTTGGTTTTACGAAAAATCCAAGACTAGTCTAATCGCAACAAATTCTCCCCGAAGTGGGAAGGCCCTTACACTGTTGTCTCAGTGCCGCGACCAGGATCCGCGCGGTTAGCCATGGAGGATGGTCGAATTCTGTCCAATACTTGGAACATCGATCAACTTCGCAAGTTCTACGTGTAAGTACTCAATCCCTTTTCCTGTTCAATTAGCATTTTTTCATAAAACAAAAAATGTTTTGGTTTCATACGATGAATATTTCCCTTTATGCCCATGTGCTGTGAATTCGGCTCGGGTGCTGGTCGCCGGCGGTTAGATCATTACAACGTTCTAGTCGGATTCGCTGGCCGATCTCATGACCGCTTCCAGACAAGTCACTCCTAAATAAGCCGTTTCTCAACGCACACGGGGCTTCTCTGGCAAGTCCTAGGTCATTTGAGTGGCTGTTGGTTTGCAAACAAGGCTAGGCGTTACACTGATCACAGTTGTTGGTTCGATCACATATCCCTGGTTGTTATATTCACTTCTCTCCTGCGTTTGCAATACTAAGTCTTCAGTATCTACAATCACAGGCGGGGGCTAGGGGGATATGTTTATAATATGAAACAACATAAAACAAAGAATATATTTGAAAGTATATTCATTTTCAAAAATGAGTTTCAACATACATTTCATTTTACATAACTGTTTCTATACAGATGTAGGGATCACTCGGTCCCAAGCTCAGTCAGGAGTTTATTTACAAGGGGTCTGATCTCCACCATGACGGCCTCTAATTGTTCCTCACTCTCGACCTCAACCGGTCCCACCAATGGATTCAGATCTGCATCTGGGCCATGGTGAAGTCGAAACCGGCTGAGAATGGCGGAAGTGGCTGACCGAACCCTGGTTCTGATCACCTCTTCTCGTCGCCGTGTATCTTCAGGAAGATACTTGAGAAGTGACTCCGCCTGGGCAATGACTAGCGTAGACCAGTCATTTAGGCTGAGATTATCTCTTGTGGTTTCGACCACATCAGCCCTCAGGAGACGAGCCACCGTCTTCAGCTTTTCGAAGATTGAACGGCTCAGCTCTTTGTCCTGACTGAGTTGTCTTATTTGACCTGCTTGCGCTGCAGTAAGAGAAAGGTTTACTCACGTGTTATGAAGTTAAGTCTTCCTAATCAGGAATCGACTTACCAGAGAGTTGTGACCGCAGCTTGTTGATCTCGATCCCTTGGTGTGAAGTCACTGAGATCGAATGAAGCTTGACCGTGGCCACCTCTTTTTTCAGGAATGCCACCTCTCTGTGATAGAACAGAAGGAGTGGTCATAACCAATTTGTATCTATACAAGTTGAAGAGTAATGATCCTTACCTGCGCAAGTTGTCTCGCTCTTTTTGTATGGCTTCAACGCTCGCTATCATAGCAAGCGACCTGGCCATCATCTGGGATAGCTCCTGTGATGCAAAAAGAAGTTAAAGGTGTCCTATATACAATCCAGGCACCAGAAGAGAAGTTCATCATACCTTTGTGAATTCCCGGAAGGAAACGTCTTCCGGGATGACAGGAGGACTCGTTGAAGGCCCCGTTGCGGCCACAACAGAGGCAACCGGTGGGAGTGCCTGCTGGGCACTACCCCCAGTCGCTGTTTCTTGCGACTACGTCTCCGTGCCTACTTCTCCCCTCACGGCCCCGACAACTTCCTGGACCAAGGGGGCGGAGCGCTCCTCACTGGAGGCTCCGGCACTAGCAGCGACTTCAACCCTCCCTGGAGCGGTTGAAGGGCTGGGTGCTGTCTCTTTTCGCCTGACAAAGAAAGATGAACCAAACAGTCACAATTCGTGATCATCACAACTTATTTTAATACAACCAAGATAGGGTTCTTACCTTATCTGAAATCCCATCAGCTTTTGGCATTTCAGGGAAGGCTCTCCTCGAGAAAGGGGACAGTCGTCGTCTGTCCTGGTCTTCCTCTTGGTGAACAAGGCCTTTTTCCCCTAGGTGTGTTCCTCTATAAGCACATTTTTAAGGGAAGGTGAAGACAAAGGGTAAGAGTTCTTACCTGGGCAACCTGTCCAGTGGGCGGGGTTGCATTCGAAGGCCTAGAGGGCTCCTGGACTTCTGGGGCCGGCACCTCGTCCGCAACTACTACTGGGCCTTGTTCGGTTACCTCCACTCCTGTCTGCGGGGGTGGAGGATTTTCCTCCCTGGGACTCACATGAGTCGCAGGGGGAAGCTCTTCTCCCTGGATAAGCATTAACTTAATGAACAAGTATACAGGGGGAATTGAAGAAAACAAGACCGTGAAAGAATCTTACCATGGTCACCCCTTCGACCAGGGAAGTAGAGGCAACTGGCCCTGAAGCCTCGGGGGCTTCAGGAGCAGGGGTGTCACCCGCGACCACGGGGCTTTCGGTGGCCGCGGAGTCTGCTACAGTCGCTTCTGCGGTAGCAGTTGTTTCTGTGGAACAAGTTGGAGCGTCACTGGATGGAGAGCCTGCAATTTTCCTCCTCCGACGGACTAGGGGGACATCATCATCCTCCTCCTCCTCGCTCCTCTCCCCCTGTACGATGAAGAAGTGATTTCAGTCCGCACCTGGAAAGATAGGAGGAACGTGATATCTTACCGCAGTTTTCCTTACGGTAGGAGGGACGCTCCGTGAAGACCCCTCCCCGAGATTTGGCCTGGTTTTCTTGGGGGCGGGATTCCTCGTCCTGGGTTTCGAGGAAACCTTCTTCACGTGTTTCATTGTCGGCTTCCCCAGGGAACCGACGTTCTCGCTTGGGAACGTCGCCTCGGCGAACCTCCCTAAGAGCTGTTCTCATTCCAATGAAATCGTTAGTGTTGGACATACATAAGACCTGCAAAACAGAGGCCAAGTGAAAAATAACATACCTTTCGGTGCTCCTGTTTAAGGTCGTCACCGGCGTGAACCAAGCTTTGGGGGCGAGGCGATCCCTTGGGGCCCTCTACCTCGGCGTTATAATCCCTGAGGAGGTAGTTAGTCCGCCTCTCGATCTCGGATGAGGGCAGGACTGTTCCAAAATGCGAGTTAACTGATGCATGTCAAAAATAAAAAGATTTCAGTGCCAAAGATGGGTACCTTCATTGTAGTCCAAGGTACTGTCCGCCATGGACTTGATCTCCCAAGCCGGATGAGCCCTTTCACGCAGGGGGCTCACCCGGTTCTTCACAAAGTCTCGGATGACATCGCAAGCTGTCAACCCTTGTCCGACTAAGTGAAGGATCACCTCGGCGTGCTTCATGAACTTCGAGTTCATCACCGGGAGGGAGTCCAACTCGCTCGGCTTATCTGGCCGCGAGTTCTCAAACCACAGCCCGCTCTTAGTTGGTGGGGTGCAGTAGAACCATTTCTGGTGCCACTCATGTACTGAGTCACGCAGGGGTGGGAAGGGATAGTATTTCTTCTCCCTTATCCTGAAGTATATGCATCCGGCGGCGTTGGCACTCTTTGACCATGCCGAGAAGTAGAAGCATTGGAAGAGTTCCACATTGGGATACACTTCGACGTACACCTCGCAAAAATGTTGGAATACTGCGAGGATTAGGACTGCATTTGGGTGGAGGTTGATCAGCTCCAAGCCATAATGCTCAAGAACGTCCTTCAGGATCCGACTCTCAGGGAATCGGACCCGCACCGCAGGTACTCCTCAAAAACCACCAGTTCGCCTTCTCGGACGACTGGGGTTTCTTGGTCCTTCTCCACTGGCCGCCAGTTGATTAGCAGCCGCGGAGGAAGGATCTCCTCCTTCTCTAGTGCCAACAGGCTCTCCTCGGAATGATGGATTGATCGGCTCCAAGACGCCATTTTTGGTGAGGAATTGGGGGAAAAGTTGGCGGCTTTGAGAAGATGGAGGTTGAGAAGAGCGAGGGTTTTGTGCGGCGGAAATCGCAAGGGTTTTGGTTGTGTGGCTTCCTCAAGAAGCTACCTGCTCCTTTTATAGACCCCAGGAGGCGCACTTCTGTGAGTAACGTTCCACTCAAACGTTCCTCTGGATATTTTATTCATTTCCCATAATGGATACTGTCTCTGGCGGACCCGTTAAAGTGTTCCAGGCATCGGATCTAAAACAAAAAGACTTCTTTGTTTCAGAGTTGGAAAGTACAAAAGCCTGAAAAGTTTTTTCAGGGCTTTCCAGAGGATGTTTTCCTTCATGTTCCTTGTATATTTTCATAAAAAAAAATCCTATGGCCCAATTTTTGGACGTATGGATATATTCTGATCGGGTTGTGGTATGATCAAAACCATGCTTTCGATTAAGCTCCGATTCTAATCGAAGTGACGGTCTGACCGAGCCTCAATTCTGGTCGCAGTAAGCTTCGGTTCTAACCGCGGTTTTAAGTCTGATCGCGGTATCAGGGCTGGTCACGGTACTTTTATGAAAGTATGATTCTGACCGTAGAACTGAAGTTTCCCTGTGTATGAGTGGTCGCAAAGGCATTACTTACGGCCATGTATTCGCACAAAAGATGCAAAGAATATGTATATAAAGAAAGAGATTTTATGTCTTGCATTCTTTACATACAAAAGGGATACCGGCGACCAAAGCGTCGACCTGATCCGAAAGAAGTTTGCAGAGTTCTCCTAGGGACATGTTGCTGTCAGTAGGATCTACACTAACAACCCCCAGAGAACTAGCGATTAATCTAAGCCTATCTACATCATCCCTAACGAGAGATACACTACTGTTCCTAATCAAATCGGAGAGTTCTTGCTGTTGCTGAGCGTGGTCCCTCTCTCGACAGAACTGGTGCGCCTCTTCACGGGATCGTTCAAAACATTCTGCCAGATGCAGAATCGCCAAAGACATCTCTTCGGTCTTCTTCTCCAGGGCCTTCTTCTCCTCTGGAAGAATCTGTCCAAGGGGAAGAGGCAGAGTAGTAGCAGGCTGATCATTAGGGCCTCCAATCTCCTACATTTGCAAAAGTTAGTTGTGCTAACTATAACTATCAGCAAAAGGAGATGAGGATCATTACCTGTCCCTGCTCGTGATAGGCTGATATAGCCATCTTGGAAAGTAGATCATCCGATAAAAATGGATGATCACCAGATGGTGGAGGTGCAACCTTCCCACCAGGAGATTGCTTCCCCAACACAAGTTGAGGATCTTCTGGTTGAATAGTCACCGCTTGCCGACCAGAAAATCGATCACCCGAACAAAAGAAGGGAGTGTTGGAGTAAAGAACTGAAGGAAGAAAGAGTGATGGTACATTTTCTACCTTTGCTCTGCTGGAAGATCCTTCGTCAACCTTGGGTTTCTTCCTTGAAGGAGATGAATCTTCAGGCATTTGAGGCTCCTGCTTGAGAACTTCCTCTTCGTCACTTTCAATCTCGATGATGTTGTGATCTGCCATCGGGAAGTGTATGAAGAGAAGGATGAAGGCAATTCTTGAAAAACTTAACCGTGAGAAGAAATTATGAGGCTTTACAAGTTAAAAGGCCCTGGTATTTATAGCCGCCAAGGTGACGGTTCATGTTCTGAGCGCCTTGGGTTTTTAAAAGCATTTACAATTTCACCTCGGGTTAAAAAACATTTCAACGGCGCCATCATTACCTATCACGCAATGCCCAAAACCCATCTCGGGGAACCAACAGTCCCACTTAGTGCGCCACTAAGCGAGGGATTTGAAGAGTCGGGTTAAAAATCCGATGCATGTCTTCAAAAATTTGAAAATAACACGTCTCTTCGTTTTCTTCGAATTTGGGGGCTAGCTGACGAGGATTGACACTCGAGTCAGATCAAATAAATGCATCGTTGGTTCAAGACAGATTCGAGCCAGACACGAACCTGGTGCTGCGAACTCAAGTCATTCTGAGAAGCATCAGCCCGAGGTCGCAGGCTTTGCGCGATCAGACCGCGGCTAGTGCGCGGTCAGGAGTTCGTGTGCTATACGCGAACAGAATGTTGGAGATGTTGCGCGGTCAGCCAACATCCCGCGGTCAGAGCACTTTCGACCAGGGTATTTGGGATTCACCTGTCCCTATAGCGGGGATATCCCAAGTATCCCGAAGATTCTTCCACGTGGAGGACCAACCGTCAGGAGGTTAATACGTGCAGTTATCCATGAATAACACGTGTTAAACCTGCGTGGGGGTTAAGAGCGGTTCTCTAAACTGCATCCAAGCAACTGTCTGATGCAGTTACGACATGGCACCTTTTTGACTAGTATAAAAGGGTGGTAAGATGCATCAAACAGAGAAAAAGGAAGAAAGATCAACGTCTCTAATCAAAGCGAGATACAACACATCTCAACCACTCAAACAGCCAAGTCTACGGCCCAGATTAGATAGTTTTTATAAGCCTCCCTGGCTTCTTTCTGTACACTTACATAGGAAAAACCCTTCGCCTGTGAAGGTCTTTTCCCGCCATCTTGTAAATCTTTATCACGTATATTGAAATCCCAACAAGACGTAGGACTATTACTCCCACCATCGAGGGCCCGAACCTGTATAAACCTCTCTGCGCTCCTGTTCTCCATATTCCTATATACCTTCCCGGAGGGTCACCTTGAAAGGTCTCACTATTATAAATTTTGCATAAGTTCGGTTGAGGACCCCGAGTCCGAATCGTCGACATGCGGGCTACGAGTATTGGCCCGAAGACCTACTCCGGGAGGCCCAACGTCACATACGTGGCTTGTACCGGGACCTGGCCCGGGAGATATGCGAAGGTCTCCTGGATTATTAGACATAGGAACTTTCCGGGTTACACCCCGGGTTGTATCGTATCTGATGTAAAGATGCCCACTAGAGGGGGAAGATGTCCTCCGGTTAAAAGATCCAATAAAGCTAAGTTTGCTTGTACTTTGGATTTCTTTGATAGAGCTAAGTTTGCTCGTGTACTTTGCATTCTTAGATGATCCGGAGCGGAGGTGATTCCCGGGTGCTCATTATCCCCCCCTCCACAGCGGGCGAAGGGTAGCTCCGTGCGCTGTGGGGGTGACAAAGCTCCCGAGGCAAGCACCCTCCGTGTAAGAATTCTTCAAGTTTTCCCAAGGTTATTAAAATTCCCGGGAACTATTTTTTGAAAGCCCCGGTGGGATCCTCCGGTCGCCATAAGAACGGGGAGCCGGGGATGAGGTCTCAGGAGAGAGAACATCCGAGAAAAATCTATAAAATTCTCGGGGATAATTTTTCTGGGAGACAATCCTCTAGTCGCCGTGAAGACGGGGAGCTGGGAACGATGTCTCCAAGAAAAACATCCGAGAATTCCGAAATTCCAAGAAATTCTCTCCGGGGTAAAAACCTTCCGGTCACCGTGAGAAGGGGGAACCGGGTGATTCTTCCGGGAGGCCCAATATCTCCGGGAATTTTCCCGGGAGGGAACCCTCCGGTTACCTGGAAAATTGGGAGCCGAGAACGAAATCTTCGGGGAAGAACATCCGAGAAAGTCCGAGGTGAAACTCCCTGGGATAATTTTTCCGGGAGACAACTGTAACACCCTGAGTTTAAGGGTGAAAATTTCTTTCTTAAAAAGTCATGCATGCATATGTCTCTTCTAGATCAGCCAAATCAGCCCCAGCCTTATTCTGTTCTAAGCCCAAAATCTTAAAATCTATCTTGTAGACCCAAATCAAGATCTGACTTTTCAGATTTGATCCACTATCTATCTTGAGTATAAAAGCCTTCAGAACCCAGATTCAATTCTATCCCTAACTTCCAGATTTATCAACTCCTTTCTGTTTTCAAAAATAGAAATATCTTATATTACCCCAAATACCCTAAGTTTCAGAAATTCAGATTTAATCAAAATCTTGACCAAGTTCAAACCAGATTATTCTTGGATTATGATCAAGGGTAAGCCAAAACCTTAATCCAAAAAGTTGGCAGTCAGATTTTATCATCTAAACCTTTTTCACAAATCAGTCCAAGAGTATTGCAGATCAGTCCTTTTTCCAGATTTTCTAGAAGCCTGAAAAGGCAAAATGTTACAAATCATCTCTAAATCCAAATCTAATTTAGGAAACACCTCCCAAATACTTTTCAACACAAAATCTTTTTTTATGAGTATCTCAAAATCAAATCCTAAATCCCAGAATTCTAGATCGACAAAATTCAGATCTATTTTACCCTAATCTACTCTATTTTCAGTTTATATCAAAAACCATTCAATTGTTTCAAATTTTATTTTCTATCTGTGACAAATTATCTGTTAAATCAAGTTTGCCAAATCAGCAAAATCAAATTCAACCCTAATCTTCTAAATCTCCAGATTTACAATTCAGCCCAAAGCCAAAAATCAGATATTGCAAATCAGTCCAAATTCGACCAGGGCAGCTGTTGAGTTTTCGACCAGAGCCTCGCTGATGAGGACATCATACCTTCAGATACGCGCATTGAACCGGCTCTTGAAGGTCCCATAACAAGAGCTCGAGCATGACTACTTCATCAACAGGTGAACTCGCTCCTAAGTGAATCGCATTGTATTTTCGA
This sequence comes from Pharus latifolius, assembly GCA_019359835.1. Taxonomy (NCBI): domain Eukaryota; kingdom Viridiplantae; phylum Streptophyta; class Magnoliopsida; order Poales; family Poaceae; genus Pharus; species Pharus latifolius. The sequence goes on along the minus strand of CM033326.1, from coordinate 65,019,284 downwards.
GGATGGATTGCTATTTAATGATGCTATTATACTTAGGAATCATGGAGAGGATCACCGCAGGCATGGAGACCAGCAAGGAAGCAAAGGAGGCCAACAACCACGTCGAATTTGAGTTGGAGTTGAAGCCCATCCCGTCACCAATTCGAAGTTCGAGTCCACCTCGGAATCCAGGAGCAGTCTGCACTAAAATCGTCGCCCAGGACGTATACGGACTCCATTTTCGACGTTTTATATACCGTTGGAAAGCTAAGGAGATAAGCTTTCCAATGGAACTGGTCCCACGTCAAAATTCTACCGGAACCAATGGGAATCGTTGAAACAAGTCAGCATCCAGAATCTGTCAGGGTGTTGCACCACCGTCTTTGGGCCGTTGGCCCATGTACCTTGTTGGAGCCCATTAGGGCGCGTCCAGGGTTCCTTGGCCGACCCTAACACCTTATATTCAGTAGCCGTCATCCGAGTTAGGATGGGGTTTTGCTTAGATTATTCTGTCTTCGAACAGTTTCGCCGCTTGATCGGTTTGTGAGACCCCAACTTGTGAGATTAATCATTCGTATTTGCAATTCAGTTTGCTTTCTTCTGTGTTCTTGCTTGTGTTCTCGATTCGCAGCAGGTCAATCACGCTCACGCAAGATTGATAACCAACGGAGTAGTGGTGTTGCGATTGTGGGGTTCAGATCGTGCCTGATTTGAAGCTGGATCGTTCTACGTCGAAGCTCCACCAATCGATCTATCACGTACCTTTCGGAAGATCGGGCACCCAGTGTCACATCAAGTGGTATCAAAGCCTCGGTTGCCCGTCAGGTATACTTGTATCCCCTTTGTTCATTATTCATCTTTCACCTAGAGTCCAGAAAATTGCCCCACAAAAATACTTGAGTTTCGCCGTCATATCCATCGTCTAAGCCACTTTGTGCCCTTTGCGACTTCGTTTTCAGTTTCGCGTTGTTGAATTTGTATCCATTGTCATCATCTTGTTGCTGGTTTAGAGTAAGTTCTTGATCTAGTTTGAGTCTTGCATCTTGACATCGAGTCTAACGCCATCACGTCGTCGTCGCCGCCGCGTCCAAATCGGGTGTCAATCTGTCAAGTTCGGTATTTTGCTTTTATCTCCTTCGTCTGAATTCCAAATTGGACAAATTCAGAGTCTAAATTGTAGCTCAGAAAATTTTCTATAACTTTGTCCATTGTGAGAAGTTCTAGAAACGCCGTTTTCAAGTCCAAAATCGCGTTGGAAGTGAATCTGTTCGATTTCGGATTTCCTACACAGACTGTATTGCGGGGCCCATATCTCCTAGATCCGTTATCCAAAATTGGTGTTCCATATATGCAAATTGATCAGCACGAAACGATCTACAACTTTTCTGTTGAACGTTTTAGCGTTTGAGGCCTCCAAAAATCCGAAAACAGCATAGGAAGTTTCTGCATAGTAGATCTGTTTTTCCAACGAGAGAAAATTGAGTGTTTGTGTATATATCTTGTAATCTTTCATATGCGGCACTATTGATATTTAAAAAAAAAGATGAAAAAGGAAAGTGTATAAAAAAAAGCCGCACAAAGATAAAAAAAGAAAAAAAAGAAAAAAACCAAGGAAAAAAAAAGAAAAAAAATCAGAAGTGCTTGCATCCTTTGTATCGACAGTGTTACGTCATTCGTTTTGCTTGCTTAAGCTAAGTCTGAGAACGAGTTTAGGCCAGCAACTTTGACAAGTACTTTGGATATTTATTCAGCTTTGCTATTCTAATTTCGATGATTGCATATTCCTTGCTACTAAATATTGCATATCCAAGCTCCACATACTTCTTATCAGGTACGGATTGGGTCTTGCAATCGCTTCACATACTGTTGGTATACCTCTGAGTTGTGCTACCTGTCGCCTTGGTAAGAACCTAGTAAGAACTTGGTAAGACGCAGGAGAGTGTGTGATCCCACTTCCCCATAACCTAGTAGTTGCTAGGGATAATATTTTCTGTTATCTTTTGTTGTCTTGCTCACAATGACAGAAAGTTTCAATGGGAAGGACATGGTTTCTACTGAGGACTGTGTGCTGCACAGCGAGCTTAGGGACTTGTTGGGCGGTTTGGAGGAGAGGCTGGCCAAGATGCTCTGTGAACATGCCACGGCTTCACAGCATCAGTTTGAGGGCCTCGACAGATGCGTGTCCACCCTTGTTGGACGAATTGAAGCTTTGGAGCCACAACAACCACCCTTCCATGACGATGACCAAGACGTTGAATATGGCGACAATGGAGAGGTGAACCAACGAACGACACAAGACGCACGACTACGTCAACGCCTTCGCCGCAATCAGCACGGTATGGGAGGTAATAACAACCACCATCATGGTCGTGCCAATGATGATCCTTTTGCTAAGGTGAAATTTTCCATCCCTCCTTTTCATGGTGCCTATGATGCTGAGGTTTACTTAGATTGGGAGATGACTGTTGAGCAAAAGTTTAATTCTCACTTAGGTCCTGAGCAACATCGAGTTAGGCAAGCCACTAGTGAATTTAAAGACTTTGCTATCATCTGGTGGAATGAACTTGCTACCCTCCGCTTACAACCTGACACATGGGCTAGGTTAAAAGAAGCTATGCGTGAACGTTTTGTTCCTCCTTCCTACCAACGTGATTTGCGTAAGAAATTGCAGCGTTTAGAGCAGGGTAATATGTCTGTCCAGGAATATTACGCTGAGCTACAAGAGGGCATGATACGTTGTGGGGTACAAGAGGAAACCGAAGATAAAATTTGTCGGTTTTATGGGGGGTTGAGGCGTGAAATTCAGGATATTGTTGACTACAAAGAATATACTACTGTCAATCGTTTGTTCCAGCTTGCTATGTTGGTAGAAAAAAAATTGCAGGGACGACATTCAGCGGACCGGAGACAGCGGAACAACTTCTCCAACAACTTTGTTCCTCGGACTACGCAATCCGGTCGCGACAAACAAACTGTGCAGCCACCTGTCCCTTCCAAGAGCGCCTCGCGTCCAGCACCATCTTCATATTCAGTAGCCGTCCAGGGTTCCTTGGCCGACCCTAACACCTTATATTCAGTAGCCGTCATCCGAGTTAGGATGGGGTTTTGCTTAGGTTATTCTGTCTTCGAACAGTTTCGCCGCTTGATCGGTTTGTGAGACCCCAACTTGTGAGATTAATCATTCGTATTTGCAATTCAGTTTGCTTTCTTCCGTGTTCTTGCTTGTGTTCTCGATTCGCAGCAGGGATAAGCCTTCTTGGCGAGGTCAATCACGCTCACGCGAGATTGATAACCAACGGAGTAGTGGTGTTGCGATTGCGGGGTTCAGATCGTGCCTGATTTGAAGCCGGATCGTTCTACGTTGAAGCTCCACCAATCGATCTATCACGTACCTTTCGAAAGATCGGGCACCCAGTGTCACATCACTCGCCGTGATCTTTGCGCCGTGTTTGCTCGCCGCCGGCCAAGCCTCGTCTGCGCCTGAGCCCGTGCTCACTTGTGCTTGCTTTTGCGCACGCGTCCGCGCCTCAGCCATCGCCGTGGCAACGCCGTTGAACAGCCACCGCTCCCGTGCGCGACCAGTAGCAGCAACAGCAGCCATTGTCAGCAACTTCACGCCACGTTGCCTCTCTGTGTCAGCTCTTGTCGCCACCGCCTTGCACTGCCCAACGTTGTTGAGTCCCGATGAAGCGACAATTTGATTAGCTTTGCACCGCCTGTGCGCCATCGCGTCACCGTTCACCATTGTAGCGCCTGCGCCCAGCCAGTCAAGTCACCAGCACCTATTTCTTTACTGTTACCTCCTTGCCAACTCCGTCGCTGGTCTATTTAAGCAGCCCAATACTCTGTGTAATCTTCACTTCACCAGAACTTAGCCAATTCCAAATCTCCTCCTTGCTGCAGTCGTCTTCTCCGGCGAGTCCAGCACAGAGGCTTACGGTGCCAGCACGCTTCACTGAACCTCTTGCCAAATTGAAGCCACCAGTGAGTATCTCTCATCCTCCTCATCGTACTGTTGCATTCAATTGCTCTCCGGTGGACCCTAACGCCGGTGATCGCCGGAATCCTCGATTTGCCCTATTCCAGCAATGCAGCCCGATTTATAATCCAAATCAGCTCTCGATTCTGTAGAACAAAATGATCAGTGAGCTATTTTAAGCAAGCCTGTGCATCAAGATTTCCAAATTTAGCCCGAATCGAAGCTTTCCCCAAATTTGAACTTTACCAGCCGCTGGCTCACGTCGCCAGGCCTCACCGGCGATCCTCCGACCAAATTGATCATCCCAGTAGCTTACTCATACCCCTCTATCACTCCCTGAGCTTGGAATTGAGTTCAAACCTCCTATATCAAAAATCCCCAAATCTTGTCTTCTTCTCCGGCGCCGGCCACCGGAAATCTATTCTCGGCCGATCTAGCTTCAACCACCTTGTCCACCTGATGTGCCTTGAACTCCTGAGCATTTTTGTCTTCTAGCCTGATCTCTGAAACCGTCCAGATTGCAAGATATAGCTATGCCAAAGACCCTGTCCAGTGGCTTCACTGTGCCGTGTCGCCACCACACTTTACTAATTTTCATCATCATCCAGCCATCTTCAGCCCTAGAACCTATTGAATCATTTGTTTCTGTTATCAAGTGGTGTATCATTTGGATGTCTAGATCAAAAGTTATGGCAAGCCCTAGTTTCTGGCCATGTCAGTTCAATGCCAGGCTATGCCAATCAGTGGCATTAGCCCATTTCACTTCCTTCCAGATGTGCATTTTGAGCATAACTTTGTCCCTTAGACTCCTGAGGTTGTGATCTACAATTTCTTCTTCTATCACAACCTGATTTGAGCCCTTGAACTGCATTTTATACTTAGCCCTAGATTTTGACATTGTCAACACTATGTCAGTGCATGCCAGCCAGTGGCATTGGCTTTGTTTACCCACTTCTGGTTGTGCAATTTGAGAGCCACTTTATCCACTGAATTTGTAGAGTTGTGATCTACACTTTCTTCTACTACCACAACTTGAGATAAGCTCTCTAGTTTTCCTTGAAGCTATGTCAGAGCCTTGATCCGAATGTCAATCTGCTGACATTCGCTGTTTTTGATCAAACCAGCCACAAAATTGATGTTCTTATTGCAGCCTTGAGATCCTAAGAGTTTCTAACACCCATCCTTAGCCAAATTTCTTGAAACCCTAGAATCTCGACTCAGTTCAGCTTGCAATCCCAATTATCTCCAGTATCATTCAGTTATTCTGTTAAGCATATCTGCATATAGATCATAAATCATTTTATCATACTTAGTAATTATTGTATGCTTCTTTGTCGCCGAGCAGATCCAGAAACTAAGTTCGAGGACTTCGCTGTTGACTCAACATCAACTGCTGTCTCTTACGACGCGGAAGGCAAGTCATCTCCTTGGTCATCTTGAACCTATATTTTAAGAGTTGCTATAACATAACCTTGAATATAGATAATATTGCATGTGAAAGATTGAGAATGGTCGATTTATGAATTGGCAGTACTAGACTGGTTATCTGTGAAATGTGAAATAAACAAGTTTTGAGCAATGAACTAATATATATTTATGTATTTATATATATTCATGAAATAAAACCCCTAGCCGTGACCAGAAAAATGGTATGGAATGGTGGTAGCACTGGAGGTGCTAAACTGCAAAGGATAGCAGGCACTGAAGGTGCAGGGTTGTGGATGGTCTGGTCACTGGCATATAAGGACTAGAACCTTGTGTTGTGTGTCTAGTGGCATGAAACACGTGCTAACCGCAAGCCTGGAATGGGATAGGCCTAAACAAGTACTTATGTGGATCGCATATGAAACCCTTGCTGGAGTTGTGTAGTGATGCACAATAAAGACGGAGAATGGCTCCCACACATATCACTGAAGGTGATCTTGCACGCTGATCCAGTAATGGAAATATGAGTAGGGGTGGAGGTTAGGATACAACCTACCACAACTGTGGTTCGCGGAGAGCCACAGGGTCAGGGGTGAATTGTGAGTGATACATAACAAAAGTTCTTGTTATCTCCACCTTGCCACTCACACATGGTTGTGAGGAAGGGTCTAATCATATTGATAGGATGGGCTTGAAAGTGGAATATCTTGCGGGTAAATTGGTACCTCTCTGCAGAGTTAAAAACGTATTCGAATACTCCGAGCTCCCGGGTTTATAGGAGTCTGCTGCGGTGGATTAAATCCACGGGGTGTGACACAAGTATATTTTCTAAATAAATTATTTGTTAAATCAAGATTACCAAAATGATATGTGTTGTCATGATAAGGAGTGCTGTCATGGGCTGTCGTGTGTCGACGTGTCGCGGTAGTGCTATAATCTAGTGAACATGAATAGTGATGCTATATTATGAAAAGTGCTGCCATGAGATGAGATGAGACATGAAATAAAAAGGTTATTTTATAAACATCCATAATTCTTGACTATTCTAGGTTCATATCATCCCTACTATATGTATCTACTCTTACCTATGACTTGCTGAGTATGTAAGTGCTCACCCTTGCAACCTACAAATTAGTAGATGGAGCGTTCAATAATCAAGATGAAGGCATGGAGAACTTTGTGGATCCAGAAGGAGGAGAGTCAGTTCCGCCAGAGCCCTGATGTGTGTTGTTCTGCCATCCACTTCTCATTGTGGGTGGGCCACCTATCTTCTGCTGTGTAGTTGTTATTATGCTAAACCATGTAAGCCGTGAAGGCATTATAATCTTCTTATGTAATATTAAGGCCAGCAGGCCACACTGCTTAAATATTTTGTAAGTTACTCTGTTGCAATGTAATATACTCCTGTGCTTGACTTATCCTGGGAAGTCAAGGGTATGCATATATGGGACTAGCTGCAGCGAGCTAGGTCTCTACAGGAGTAGTCATAGTCCCAATTTTGGGGCGCGACAACAACCCTCCGGTCACTGTGAAAACGGGGAGCTGGGAACGAGATCTCCGAGAAAGAAAATCCGAGAATTCCATCTCACTGAGGAGACAATCGACTCCCGGAGGAGGATGTGCCCGATGATGGGTCTGAGTGTTTGGGTAGGGGACTAGTCTCCCAAATTGACTCGTTACCATGGTCCTTGAGGACCGGGTTGCTGCTTACACCCTCAGTTCACGAGGGGTGATCGTAAGCCCCCCTACGGGAGTGGGACTCCCATTGTAGGGACTTGTTAGGTCGTGATAGCCCACTTCCTCGCGGGGAGGGCATCCTCACGGAGAGGGCATCGCCGTGATAGACGATAATGTGAAAACCTGTATTGAGACAAAGCTGAAGAAAAAACCAGTTGTATTGATAATGAACAGAAGTACAATGCCTCCCCCCGTGAAATCGCGACAGGGGAGGGAGCGGTGAATACAATGTCCACCCTCCCCTTCTGGCGTAATCACTCCGGGGGAGGGGACGAGCCCGTAGGCTAGACGTAGAACTTGCGAAGTAACGCACGTTCCACGTGTGCTTCAGCTCCTGCTCTTGAAGGTTGGAGAGCTTGTAAGCCGCCGAGCCCAGGACTGTCGGGATCCTGTAGGGGCCCTCCCACTTGGGGGAGAGGTTGCCTTGGGCTTGGGGGTCCATGACGCGCTTGAGGACAAGGTCCCCGAGTCGAAAAGCCCTCTCGCGCACGCGTTGGTTGTATGCGCGCACCATTTCACTCTCGTAGATGGAGTGGCGGAGGAGCGCTCGGTCGCGTTCCTCCTCCATGAGATCGACCTCCAGTCGTTGATTTTCCTCATTGGCTTGGTACGCCGCGGTCGTAGCTCTGTCTAAGAGCTCGACCCCCAGCGACCGAAAGCAAATCTCCGGGGGGAGGACTGCCTCAGCCCCGTATACCAGGGAGAAGGGAGTACGTCCCGTCGCCCGGCTCGGAGTCGTGCGCATGGAGCAGAGGATGCTAGGGAGATCCTCTGCCCATGCACCCCACTTGGAAGCGGTTTGCTCGAGTCGTCGGCGTAACGCTTGTAGGATTACGCTGTTGAGCCTTTCGACGGCCCCGTTGCTCTGGGGATGGGCCACTGAAGCGAAGTGGATGGTGAGCCCCAATCCTTCGCAGAATTCCCAGAAATATGCCGAGTCGAATTGGGTCCCGTTATCGACAGTGATCTCCCGAGGGACGCCAAAACGACATACGATATTTTTCCAGAAAAACCGCTGTACTACCCGGGGCGTGATGCTGGCCAAAGGTTCCGCCTCTACCCACTTAGTGAAGTAGTCGACCGCGACCACCGCATACTTGTAGCCCCTAGGCGCTAAGGGGAAGGGCCTAGGAGGTCCATCCCCCAGCGCGCGAAGGGCCAAGTGATGGGGATAGTCTGTAGTGTTAGGGGGGAGGTTCGAACCCTTGGCCATCCTCTGACAGGCCTTGCATGCAGAGAAAAGATCTCGCGCGTCACAAATCACCGTGGGCCAATAGAAACCCTGGCGAAGGGCCTTGGCCGCGATGGTACATGGGGCCAGATGAGACCCGCAGCTTCCCGCGTGAATATCCTCTAGAAACCGGAACCCCTCCGGCCATGGAAGGCAACGGAGCAAGGCGGAAGCCTCTTGCTTGTAGAGCTTCCCCTCCAACAGGAGGTATGCCTGTGCTTTGGCCCGGAGGCGCTTAGCCTCGGTCTCGTTGGGAGGGTCCCCCTCTCCCTTAATGAAGGAGACAAGGGGGTCCATCCAACACGAAGCCCGGGCGACTTCAGCGACTTCTGGGACGCGGGGTTCGTCACCCGCGTCCGGGGAGGTCACTGAGGGCTTCGCGATGATCTCCAAGAAGGCCCCTTTGGGGAGCGGTTCCCGGGCGCTAGCTGTCCGGGCAAGGGCGTCGGCCCGGTCGTTGTCCCTTCGCGGGATGTGTCGGGCCTCTAGGCCGTTGAAGTGCTTCTCCATCTTTCGCACTTCCTGCAAGTAAAGGCTCATGTTTGCGTCATGGCACAAGTAGGACTTGTCCATTTGGCAAACTACGAGCTGGGAGTCCCCTTTCACTAGGAGGCGTCGAATCCCCAGGGAGTGCGCCAGGCACAACCTGAGGAGCAAAGCCTCGTATTTGGCGAGGTTGTTTGTGGCGGGGAACTCGAGCCGTGCTGCGTACTCGAGTTCCCTCCCCTCGGGGCTCCGGAGGACTACTCCCGCAACAGCCCCGGTGAGACACAGGGAGCCATCGAACATAAGTGTCCAATGGTCGCTGCGTCGGGGTAGCGCGGGGAGGTCTTCGTCCCCGGGCCCTGGGGCAGGAGTCCATTCCGCCACGAAGTCGGCGAGGACCTGTGACTTGATGGCGGAGCGCCCCGTGAGGGAAAGGGAAAAGGGGGCGAGCTCGGCCCCCCAATTCCCTATCCGGTTGGTGGCTTCTTTGTTACGGAGCACCTCCCCCAGGGGGAGGGATGACGGGACGATGATGGGGTGCCCCAGGAAGTAATGACAAAGCTTTCGGGACACCATCAGGAGGGCATAGCAGATCTTCTCCATCTCTGTGTACCGAGTTTTGGCCCCTTGGAGGGCTTCGCTCACGTAGTACACGGGATGCTGCTACCCATCTTGCACCTTTACCAAAACCGCGCTTACGGCGACCAGGGTCGCGGCGAGGTAAAGGAGCAAGGGCTCTTCCAGAGACGGGCTCACAAGCATGGGGGGGCTTGTGAGGTACTTCTTTAGTCCATCGAAGGCCTCCTGGGCCTCGGGGGTCCATCGGAACCCTTCGAGCCCCCGGAGGATTCTGAAGAATTGGAGGCTGCATTCCCCCGACCGCCAGACGAAGCGGCTCAGTGCGGCTAAGCGGTCAGTGAGTCGATGAACGTCCTTGACCGAGCGCGGCGGGGGCATGTCCAGGAATGCCCGGATCTTCTCGGGGTTCGCCTCTATGCCCCGCTGGGACACAAGGAAGCGTAGGAGCTTTCCCCCGCGCATGCCGAAGGCGCATTTCTCTGGGTTGAGCTTCAACCCATACGCGCGGAGGTTGCGGAAGGTCTCCTCCAAATCGTCGACGTGAGCAGTCGTGCGGGAACTTTTAACGACCACGTCGTCGACGTAGACTTCGACGTTGCAACCGATTTGGTCCTTGAAGAGTAGCGTCATTGGCCGATGGAAGGTTGTTCCGACGTTCTTCAGCCCAAAAGGCATGTGGACGTAGCAGAAGGTTTCGAGGGGAGTTATGAAACTCGTCTTTTCCTCGTCCCCTTCTGCCATCCGGACTTGGTGACAGCCCGAGTATGCATCTAGGAAGCTCATCAACTCGCACCCTGCGGTCGAGTCAACCAACTGGTCAATTTGCGGGAGCGGGAAGTTGTCCTTGGGGCAGGCACTGTTGAGGTCGGTGAAGTCTACGCACATCCGCTACTTGCCATTTGATTTCTTTACAAGGACGGGGTTCGCAAGCCATTCGGGGTGCAAGACCTCCTGAATGAACCCCGCCTCTCGGAGTAGGGCGATCTCTACCTTGATCTCCTCCTGGCGTTCGAGGGAGAGTTTCCTCAGCTTCTGCTTGATCAGGCGGTGACCGCGGGTCACCGCGAGCTTGTGCTCGATGACATCCTGGGTGACACTCCGCATGTCGGAGGGCTTCCAGGCGAAAACGTCGGAGTTTTCACACAGGAAAGCTGAGAGTTGCTCCGCATGCTCCTCGTGGAGCTCTGCCCCGATTCTGACGGTCTTGTCCCCGTCGTCCGGGGATAGTGGGATCTTTCGAAGGCCCCCTTCCGGACGTGGCTTGGGAAGGGGCCTCCTGGAAGGTATCACAGCGGTGTCTGACTCTGGGGGGACGTCCCCCCCCCCCCGGGGTTTTGATGATGTTGAAGCTCCCAATCATTGCGGCGGTGCGCTCGTACAGAGCGCGGGCCACGTCTTGGTCTCCCCGCGCAGTGATCACGCCGTGAGGCCTGGGGATCTTCACGCAGAGGTAGTTCTGGTGGATCGCGGCCCCCAAGCGGTTGATGTGGTCCTCCCCATGATCACGTTGTAGGCAGAGGGGAGGTCTACCAAATCAAACCGGACCATCTCTGTCCGGTAGTTTTCAGGGGTGCCGGATGTTATGGGGAGATCCACCTTCCCCATAGGGTGGATGGCCTTTCCCGGGACGAACCCCTGCAAGGGCCCTGCTGCAGGTTGCAAGAGCTTCTCGTCCACCTGCATCTCCCTAAATGCCTTTAAGTAAAGGACGTCGGCTGAGCTGCCGCCATCCACGAGGATGCGGGCCAGATCACAGTTGTAGATGGTAGCAGAGACGATGAGCGCGTCGTCATGGGGGAAGTGAACCCCACGCCCGTCTTCTGCCGTGAAGGTGAGGGGGACGTCCGACCACTTGGGTGGCGGGGACATATGCAGCACCCCCACCACCTTCACTTCACGTCCGTTGTCGGGGGAAATCCCCGCGGGACTAAGTCCAGGTAAGTTATGTCACGGTTACTCGGGGACGTGGCCTCCGGGGCCTCCCCGGGCGCCGCCTTTTGGCTCCCGGGAGGTGCCTCCGGTGCCCTCCCGGGCGCCGCCTTTTGCCCGAGGACTTGGCCTCCGGGGCCTCCCCGGGCGTAGCCTTTTGGCTCCCGGGACGTGGCCTCCGGTGCCCTCCCGGGCGCCGCCTTTTGCCCGGGGACTCGGCCTACGGGGACTCGGCCTACGGGGCCTCCCCGGGCGCCGCCTTTTGCCCGGGGACTTGGCCTCCGGGGCCTCCCCGGGCGCCGCCTTTTGGCTCCCGGGACGTGGCCTCCCGTGCCCTCCCGGGCGCCGCCTTTTGCCCGGGGACATGGCCTCCGGGGCCTCCCCGGGCGCCGCCTTTTGGCTCCCGGGACGTGGCCTCCGGTGCCCTCCCGGGCGCCGCCTTCTGCCCGGGGACTTGGCCTACGGGGCCTCCCCGGGCGCCGCCTTTTGGCTCCCGGGACTTGGCCTCCGGGGCCTCCCCGGGCGCCGCCTTTTGGCTCCCGGGACGTGGCCTCCGGTGCCCTCCCGGGCGCCGCCTTTTGCCCGGGGACTTGGCCTCTGGCACTGTCCCGGGCCTCATCACCCTCCTGAAGGTAAAGTCTCGAACTGTTTGTCACGTGCAGGCCACGCGAGGAGCGCCTCGGGAACTAGCGGCCACCTGTCAAGCATCCAAGGCGTTTGACCGGGAGAAGGACGGTCCTGCCCTTCAATCCGACGGTGGCTTCCGGGGTAGTTTAGGTTTTTTGCTGCTTTTTGGGGCTATAAATAGCCCTTGTACCCCTCTGTTGTAAGGGATCGATTCATTTATTGGAATAGCTAAACTCACAGGCGTGCTCCGGAAGCCTCTCCCCCGGAGAGAGCCTCCCCAGCCGACTCCGGTCGGGAGCGCGTCGACAGGACTAGGGCCCCCACCGGGACCCGAACCTGTATAAACCCGTGTGTCTTTCTTTGTGCTTGTCCGGCGGGGGAGGACCGGTCATCCGGTCAACCCGCGCCGCGTAATCTTCGCTAGGATCACTCTCAAAACCTGCCGGGGTATTCACAATACCACGACAGTTGGCGCTGACCGTGGGGACTCGTGACAAGACGCCATGGCTCCCCCAAGAACAAGGGCTCGCACCCTTCCCGGTGATCCGGGTCTCGGAGACCCGGCGCCGTCCGCCTGGGACACTGCTGTCCCGGCGGTCCCTTCCGGAGGCGACCTGGCCCAGGTACCGCCTCCCTCCTTTCCTCTTAATTTAGGTGCTTCCACCTCCAGGTCGTTCCCGGTGACCGCGGGGACCTCGGCCGGGACGCCCTGCTCGAAGCTCTCGTGGAAGGCCAGCTCCGCGCCCAGCGCTCTATGGACGAGCTCCTTAGCGTGTTGGCGCGGCCTCCGGCCACCACATTTGCGTCGCACCCATATCCGGGGAACATGCCCCCGTTTATGGGTTACCCGGCGGCCCCTCCGGCCCCGGGGGGGTTGTCCGCCCCGTATGATCCTGCCGGGGGGTTCCCTCCCCCTGCGGGATACACGCCCGGGCCCGTCCCGGTGCCGGGAGGTTATTTCATGCCAGGGCCCTTCATGGCGCCAGGGGGGTACCCCGTTCCCGGCCTGATCCCGGGGCCGGGAGCCCACTTCTTGCCGGGGGTCTACCCTGCGCCGGGAGCCAATCCCGCCCCCCGTGTTGCATTTATCGCACCGGTGGCGGTCGACAAAGCAGCCCCCGTGCCGCAGCGGACTTCCCCTCGCATGGGCTCCCCGGTTCCGGACGCCGCCACTAGGGCTCCCCCCTCGCCGGTTCCGGGTGTTACAGGGCCTGCCCCCTTCCCGGTTCCGGTCGTGGCCACTGGGGCCCCCTCCACTTCGATTCCAGGCGTCGCCGCGGGCGCCCCCTCCCCGGTTCCGGATGATACAGGGGCTTTCCACTTTATGGTCCCGGGGGTCGTCGCAGGGGGCTCACCCCAACTGGCTCCCGAAGCTACAACGCATGAGCTCCCCCCCTCGGCGGGACAGGTCCGTCTCGTCCCGGGGGAGGTCGAGCGAATGCATTCACCGGAGCACGGGGAAGAACTTCCCCCCGGCCGCGGGCGCGGGGAGCCTCGCTCTCGCACCGGCCGGGGGAAGAGGCCTGCTGAGGAGCCAACCTCTCCCGCGGAGAGCCCGGATGTCCGGGAATTCAGCCCTGGTCAAGAGGAAAAGCGTCGCCACCGCCATTCTGGTGGACCTCTTGGACCACTCCCAGACTCAGACAACGAAGGTCCCGTGAAAGAAGATAGCGACCGGGGCTCTCCCCGGCAAGTGCAGGGGGCCAACCAGCCCCTGTGCCGAAGACTTCGCAGCATCCGGTGGCCGCGGCCCTACCGCCCGCCACACATCGAACATTATAACGGCGAGGCAGACCCTTACGAGTTTGTGCAGGTCTACTCCACTGCTATCTCCGCGGCCGGGGGGGACGAGTCAGTACAGTGCAACGTCTTCCCCCTTTACCTCTCCGGCATCGCCCGCTCCTGGTTCTACAACCTGAAGGCCGGCTCCATCAAGTCTTTCTCGCAGCTCAAGCGGGAGTTCTGTGCCAACTTCCAGGGGAACTACGTGCGTCCCCTGGACTCCTCGCAGCTGTATACTGTCCGGCAGAGGACTGGGGAGACCATCAGAAGCTTCTTCAAGCGCTTTGCCCAGGTGAAGAGCAAAGTGGCCCACGTCCCCGACTCTACGGTCATCGAAGCCTGCAAAAGCAGCATCCTCCCGGGGGAGCTCCACCGAAGGCTCTCCCGGAGCTGCCCCTCTTCCGCGGACGAGCTCTTCAACGTGCTCGAAAAGTACGCTCGGGCGGAGGAAGACGATATCTGGAAGAAGACCCAGGGGTCTCCCGCCCCCGCCGACCGGGGGGCCAGGGATCCCCCCAAATGCTCCAGGCAAGGGGGGCATAGCGAGCCATGGCCTCGGGACACCTTTGTCCTCAAGGGCGGAGGCGGCTCGCGCGACTCCCCGAGGACCAACCGCCCGTTCCCCAAACCGAAGGGCCATGGGGGAGGACAGTCTTCGCGCGGCTGGGAAGGCCACGCGGGGAGAAGGCGGGAAGGACCGTGGTGCAGCCTCCACAGGTCCAATACCCACGCTACCCGAGATTGTAGCCAGCTGCTGCAGCACTTTGCGGACTTCCTCGACCAGCGTGAGCAGGGGGGGGACTCCGGCCTCCTTGCTCCCTCGGCCAGCTGTTCCGGCCCTTCCTGCTCCCACGGGGGGTCAACAAACGCGGGAGGGGGAGCCTTCAGAAGCTCTCCCCTTTCAAACTTCGCAGTGGCGCATCAACGTCATCGTGGGAGGATCTGCTTCCGGGCGAGACTCTAAGCGCCAGCGTAAGGAGTACGCGCGCGAAGTCAAGGTTGTGGGGGTGCTTCGCACGTCCCAGCCACCAAATTGGTCGGACGTCCCCCTCACCTTCACGGCAGAAGACGCGCGGGGGGTTCGCTTCCCCCACGACGACGCGCTCATTGTCTCCACGACCATCTACAACTGCCATCTGGCCCGGATCCTGGTGGACGGCGGGAGCTCCGCCGATGTCTTATTCCTGAAGGCCTTCAAAGAAATGCAGGTGGATGAGAAGCTCCTGCAGCCCGCTGCCGGGCCCCTACAAGGCTTTGTCCCGGGGAAGGCGATCCACCCCGTGGGCAAGGTAGATCTTCCAATGACCTTCGGCACCCCGGAGAACTATCGGACCGAGCTGGTCTGCTTCGACGTGGTAGACCTCCCCTCCTCCTACAACGCGATTATGGGGAGGACGACCATCAACCGGCTGGGGGCTGCCACCCATCAAAATTATCTCTGCATGAAGATCCCCGGGCCGCACGGTGTGATCAATGTCTGGGGAGACCAAGACATGGCCCGTGCTCTATACGAGCGCGCTGCGGCTACGATTGGAAGCGTCAACCTCATAAAGACGCCCGGGGGGGAGGCTCCTCCCTCGGAACTAGATGCTGCTGCGCCACCGCCCGGAAGGCCCCTCCTCAAGCCGCGTCCGGAAGGAGGCCTCCGGAAGGTCCTGCTGTCCCCGGGCAACGAAGACAAAACCGTCCGGATCGGGGCGGAGCTCCCCGAGGAGCACGCAGCGCAACTTGCGGCTTTTTTGTGCGAAAACTCCGATGTTTTTGCGTGGAAGCCGTCAGACATGCGGGGCGTTGCCCGGGGGGTCATTGAGCACAAGCTTGCAGTAGCCCCCGGCCACCCCCCGGTCAAACAGAAGTTGCGGAAACTCTCCCTCGAGCGCCAAGAGGCAATCAAGGCGGAGATCACCCGGCTCCGAGAGGCGGGGTTCATTCGGGAAGTCCTGCACCCCGAGTGGCTCGCGAACCCCGTCCTCGTCAAGAAATCAACCGGCAGGTGGCGGATGTGCGTGGACTTCACCGACCTTAACCGCGCCTGCCCCAAAGACAACTTCCCGCTCCCGCGGATTGATCAGCTCGTCGACTCCACTGCGGGGTGCGAGCTCATGAGCTTCCTAGACGCCTATTCGGGCTACCATCAAGTCCGGATGGCGGAAGGGGACGAGGAAAAGACGAGTTTTATTACTCCCCTCGGAACCTTCTGCTACGTCCATATGCCCTTCGGGCTCAAGAACGCTTGGGCGACCTTCCAGCGCCTGATGACACTGGTTTTCAAAGAGCAAGTCGGCCGCAACGTTGAAGTCTACGTAGACGACGCGGTTGTCAAGAGTCCCCGCGCAGCCTCCCACATCGACGACCTGGCTGAAACCTTCCGGAACCTCCGCACATTCGGGCTTAAGCTGAACCTGGAGAAATGCGACTTCGGGGTGCGCGGGGGGAAGCTCCTAGGTTTACTCGTGTCCCAGCGGGGCATTGAGGCAAACCCCGAGAAGATCCGGGCATTCCTAGACATGCCCCCGCCGCGCTCCGTCAAGGATGTCCAACGGCTCTCCGGCCGCCTAGCCGCACTCAGCCGCTTTGTCTCCCGGTCGGGGGAGCGGGGCCTCTAGTTCTTCAAGATCCTCCGAGGGCTCGAGGGGTTCCGCTGGACCCCCGAGGCCCAGGAGGCGTTCGACGACCTCAAGAAGTACCTCACGAGCCCTCCAATGCTCGTGAGCCCGTCCCCGGAAGAGCCCTTGCTCCTCTACCTCGCCGCGACCCCTGTCGCCGTCAGCGCAGTCTTGGTGAAGGAGCAAGGGGGGCAGCAGCGTCCGGTGTACTACGTGAGTGAGGCCCTCCAAGGGGCCAAAACTCGGTACACGGAAATGGAGAAAATCTGCTACGCCCTCCTCATGGCGTCCCGGAAGCTTCGGCATTACTTCCTGGGGCACCCCATCACCATCCCATCGTCCCTCCCCCTTGGGGAGGTACTGCGGAACAAAGAAGCCACCGGCCGGATCGGGAAGTGGGGGGCTGAGCTCGCCCCCTTCTCCTTGTCCCTTACCGGCCGCTCCGCCATCAAGTCGCAGTTCTCGCCGACTTCGTCGCAGAATGGACACCCGCCTCTGGGTCCGGGGACGAAGATCTCCCTGTGCCGCCCCGACGCAGTGATCATTGGACCCTTATGTTCGATGGGTCGCTGTGTCTCGCCGGGGCTGGCGCGGGAGTAGTCCTCCGGAGCCCCGAGGGGAAGGAACTCGAGTACGCCGCGCGGCTCGAGTTCCCCGCAACCAACAACGTCGCTGAATACGAGGCTTTGCTCCTCGGGATGCGCCTCGCGCGCTCCCTGGGGATCCGGCGCCTCCTAGTCAAGGGAGATTCTCAGCTCGTAGTTTGCCAAATGGACAAGTCTTACCTGTGCCATGACGCAAACTTAAGTCTTTATTTGCAGGAAGTGCGAAAGATGGAGAGGCATTTCGACGGCCTCGAGGCCCGACATATCCCACGTAGGGACAATGACCGGGCCGACGCCTTGGCCCGGGCGGCCAGCGCCCGGGAATCGCACCCCAAGGGGGCTTTCCTGGAGATCATCACGAAGCCCTCAGTGGCCTCCCCGGACACGGGCGACGAGCCTCATGTCCCGGAGGTCGCCGAGATCACCCGGACTCCGTCCTGGATGGACCCCCTCATCTCCTTCATCAGGGGGGAGGGGGACCCTCTTAGTGAGACCGAGGCTAAACGTCTCCAGGCTAAAGCCCGGGCATATCTCCTCCTGGAGGGGAGGCTCTACAAGCGGGGGGCTTCCGCCCTCCTGCGCTGCCTCCCCCGGCCGGAGGGACTTCAACTTCTTGAGGACATCCACGCGGGGAGCTGCGGTTCTCACCTAGCCCCACGTGCCATCGCAGCCAAGGCCCTCCGGCAGGGCTTCTACTGGCCCACGGTCATGCGCGACGCATGAGACCTCGTCTCCGCGTGCGCGGCATGCCAGAAGATGGCCAAGGGCTCGAACCTCCCCCCTATAGCGCTGCAGACGATCCCCATCACTTGGCACTTTGTGCGCTGGGGGATGGACCTCTTAGGGCCCTTCCCCCCAGCGCCCGGAGGATACAAGTATGCGGTAGTCGCAGTCGACTATTTTACAAAGTGGGTTGAGGCGGAGCCTTTGGCCAGCATCACGTCCCGGGCCGTTCAGCGGTTTTTCTGGAAAAACGTCGTATGTCGTTTTGGTGTCCCCCGGGAAATCACCGTGGACAATGGGACCCAATTTGACTCGGCTTATTTTCGGGAATTCTGTGAAGGCCTGGGGCTCGTCATCCACTTCGCCTCTGTAGCCCATCCCCGGAGCAACGGGGCTGTCGAGAGGGTCAACGGCGTGATCCTACAGGGATTGCGCCGGAGACTCGAGCAAACCGCTTCTAAGCGGGGTGCATGGGCAGAGGAGCTCCCTAGCATCCTCTGCTCCATGCGCACGACCCCGTCCCGGGCGACGGGGCGTACTCCCTTCTCCCTGGTCTACGGGGCGGAGGCAGTCCTCCCCCCAGAGATTGGCTTCCGGTCACTGCGAGTGGAGCTCCTGGAGGGAGCCACCCCCTCGGCATATCAGGCCAACGAGGCCAATCAGCGCCTGGAGATCGACCTCGTGGAGGAGGAACGCGACCGAGCGCTCCTCCGCCACGCCATCTACGAGCAAGAAATAGCGCGCGCGTACAATCAGCGCGTGCGTGAGAGAGCTTTCCGCCTTGGGGACCTTGTCCTCAAGCGCGTGACGGACCCCCAGGCCCAGGGTAAGCTCTCCCCCCAGTGGGAGGGCCCCTACAGGATCTCCGCGGTCCTAGGCTCGGGGGCCTACAAGCTCTCCAACCTCCAAAAGCAGGAGCTGAAGCACACGTGGAACTTGCGTTTACTTCGCAAGTTCTATGTTTAGCCTTACGGGTATGTCCCCTCCCCCGGGGCGTTCACGCCGGAGGGGGAGGAGGGACGCTGTATTTTCCTCCCCTTTCGCGGCTTCGCAGGGGGGGCCCTGTACTTCATTTCATTAGCAATACATAGGTCTTGCTTTGCAAACTGTCTCATTGCAGGTTTTTCTCATTACCGCCCCTAGCGGCGATGCCCTCCCCGCGAGGATGCCCTCCCCGCGAGGAAGTGGGCCAGCCCCAACAAGTCCCTACAACGGAGCCTGCACTCCAGTGGGGAGGCTTACGATCAGCCCTCGTGGACTGAGGGTGTAAGCGGCAACCCGGTCACAGTGGCCGTGGTAACGAGTCACTTGGGGAGACTAGTCCCCTGCCCAAACACTCAAGTCCCATCTTCGGGCATTTCCTCCTCCGGGAGTCGACATTATTCCCGGCTCCCCGTTTTCACGGCGACCGGAAGATCAGCCCCTTGCGGCTTGATTGGATCTATCTTCCTCCTCCGGGAGTCGACGTTATTCCTGGCTCCCCGTTTTCACGGCGACCGGAAGATCAGCCCCTTGCGGCTTATTTGGAATCATCTTCCTCCTCCGGGAGTCGACGTTATTCCCAGCTCCTCGTTTTCACGGCGACCGGATGAATGCCTCCCGGAGACCCTATTCCCGGCTCCCCGTTTTCACGGCGACCGGACGATTGTCTCTCCGAGAAGTCGGATTTCTCGGGCATTTCCTCCCCCGAAGACCCTATTCCCAGCTCCCCGTTCTTACGGCGACCGGATGAGTGTCTCCCAGGAAGCTCGCCTCTGGAAATCCCATCGAGTTCTCTTGGACATTCCTTCCGCTTAAGGCCTTATTCCCGGCTCCCCGTTCTCACGGCGACCGGATGATTATCTCCCGGAAGGTCTTCTCCTTGAAAACCTCGCCTTAAAATTTTTCTAACTTAGAAAATTTCCTATGCTACAGGTGACTTCCTTCCCGGGGGCCTTGTTACCCCCACAGCGCGCGGAGCTATTCTCCGGCCCGCTGTGGGCAGGGGGGATAAGGAACCTCCGGGTGTCGACCGCACCACCCACGAGGAAACTTAGCTCATCCTTGTTAAGATGAGTCGTCCAGACCATCCAAGAAGAAGAAAATAAAGAGGCGCAATAAAAGGAAGCAACAACACAGCGCTTTATTGATCAGCAAACCCGGAGGACATCTTCCCCCTCCGGTGGGCTTCGGAAACGATACAACCCGGGTCCTAACCCGGGGGATTCTCTAAGCCCTAAGGCTCCTACGCCTAATACTCGCGGAGGCTCTCCGCTAGCTCTCGGGTCAAGTCCCGGTACAACGCCCATACGCGGCGCCGAGCGTCCCGGAGCACATCTTCAGGCCAGAACTCGTAACCCGCCGGTGGAAGTATCCGGAGGGGGGGATCATCCGGAGTCCCGGTCGCGGAGGGGACAATTCGGCACGATGATTATCAAAGTTGTCCAAGTGCCACTCCGCACGCCACCTCAACCGGATCGGTTCCCGGACACTATCCTCGCAGCGATTCCCAGAGATAAGGCTTAGCAAAATTAAAGCCGCTTGGGCGTCCCCCGGGGAGCCCCTCCCGGACCTTCGCCCGGGAGCAACCTCCCGGGAACCCTGGTAACAGTAAGTTCAATTCAAAGACTTAGAGAAAATTCTAACTTCATTGCATTAAAAAATTTTTATGTACAAGTGCCCGGGGCTTCTTCTAAGAAGCTACCGGAATCAAAAAATCCTAAAACAAAAAAGGGCCCTAGCTAAGACCCGGGGGAGGCTCATACATGTTCATTGGCGTCCTCCCCCCGGGGGGCTTCCTCCGAGGCCGGGGCTGGGGCGTCCCCTGCCGGAGGCGCCGGAGCCGGAAACCACGCCCGGATGATCCGGTCGTAGAACCCTCCGGCGAGCTGCTCGACCTCCCGGCGCGAAGGCTCGAAGGAGTCCAGGAAGCTTCGGGGGATGCGGCCCCCGATCGCCCAGGCGCCGACCCCTCGAAACTCGATGAGCCCCGCGGCGGCCGCGACGACGGGGATCGCCCGACCCCGCGCCCGAACATCGGCAGCCTCCGGGATGGCGGAGACCTGTGCGTTAAGGAAACGCACAGCCTCCGCGAGGGTCGCCGGCGGCACCTCTCTGCTCCCGGAGCCGAGGCTTAAGCCATGGCCCTCGAGGGCCGTCCGGACGGAGCGGCCCGCGTCCGCCACCGCCCGGACGCTTGAGCTCTCGAGCTCACGAAGCGCCTCCTCCCTCGCCTTGGCCTCCTCTCGGAGGCGGGCGTTGATGGCCTCGGAAATGTGAACCTGGGCCCGGACCCGGGTCAATTCCGCGAGCGCCTCGTCGCGTTCCCAGAGGGCCTCCTCGCGCTGCCCTACGGAGGCTGCGGCCCGGCCCTCCGTCTCCGTAAGCAGCCGGGCGACCCGCTGCTCAAGGCCCCAGGTAACAGCTGCCACCTACAAAATACATAAGAGTTGGAAAAATTTCAAAGTGCAGGGGATAGGCGAAGGTGTTATCGACGGGTTACCTGGGCCCCGAGGGACTGAAGCCCCTCGAAACGCTCATGGAGCGTCCCTCCCGCGACGAAGGCCTGCACCTTCCGGGTGTGCAGGCCCTCCGAGAAGCGCGCGACCTCCCCCGCGGGGAGCAAAGGGGTCTCCCGCCCAGAACCGCCGGTGCGGCCGGCGGGGGGTCCCCGGACCTCAAGGTCCGGTAACGCGGCCGGCGTCTTCGTCGACGAGGTTGTGCCCCCCGAAGATGTGGCCGAGGAGCTCTCGGCGCGAGCCTCCTCCCGGGGGGGAACCATCAAGCCTTTCCCTGCCCCGGGCAGGAAGGTCCTCGGGGCCCCCTCCTCCGGAGGAACCTCGTACACCGAGGGGCTCCCCCCTCGTCCACCGGCCAGACCCGCGGGGGCGAGGCCCCCGCGAATCTCACCTCCAGCCTCTCTGGCTCCAAAGAGGCCGGAAAGGGCGGGAGGAGCTCCACCGCGAGCGGCGACGGGGCGTAGTTCACCGAGTCGGACGCCGCCCCGCCCGCGGTAGCTTCTTCCCCCGCGCCTCGACGGGGCCCTTCGGGGGAGGAGGCGATGCCTCCTTCCGGGACGGTGCCCGGGCACGCTCGCCCCCGGGGGTCTCGTCCCGGGGCTTCGCCGGTGTCACCGCCGGCGTCGTCGATGGGCCAGGGGTCTTTTGAACCCGGGCCTTCTTGGGCTCCGAGCCCCCGGTCGCCTCCTTCCCCCGTTTGTGCGACCCGGGGGTGGGGAGAGGCTTCCTCTCCGGCAGCTTTAGCCCGAAGGCCGCCGCTACCAGGTTCTTGGGGGGGCCCTCGCCCACGGCGCACACAACGCGCTCGTGCTCATTGGCGAAGTACCTCCCCAAGAGGTTCTCCGCCTTCTCCCGCGCCGCCGGGTACGGCCGGACTAAAAGAGGTAAGGAGTTAGTCAATTTCCGAAAAATTTGTAAGAGCAATGCAGCGGGTTCCCGGGGCTTACGTCGCGTCATCGACTTCACCGGGGGCCGCTGCTCGGGGCCCATGCCGATCCCCCTCTTCCCGCCGGTGAAGGGGGAGATCCGGAGGAGAGCCATCTCCTCAGCCGCGTCCCGCATCGAGCGGGTCTTCTTGGAGAGGACCACCTTGCCGAGGAGCTCGTACTCCTCGTCGGTCCACACCGGAGGCTTCGGTGCGGACGACCGGCTGTAGGTGGGGGCCTCCGGGGCGTACACCACCGCGTCGTCTCGGACCCGGAGGTAGAACCACCTCCGGACCCAATCCCCACAGTGGTCCCGGGAGGCCGCCGCCGGGTAGTCGATTACCCGGGCTGGCAACATTTGGACCATCACCGAGCCAAAGGGGGACTTGGGGCCCCCCTTCACCAGGTGGGAGGTCCGCGCCGCCGGTTCGTAGAAATACCGGAAGGCGCGAAGGTCGGGCTCCCGCCCGGTCGCTGTCTCGAAGAGCCAGATGAAGAGGCCTGTTGGGGGAAATCTCCACGTGGTCAAGTCCAGGTAAGTTCACGATTACCCGGGGATAGTGGCCTCCGGTGCCTGCCCCGGGCGCCGCCATTTGGCCCCCGGGACCGTGCCCCCCGGGCGCGTCCCGGGCGCCGCCTTTGGCCCGGGGACAGTGGCCTCCGGTGCCCGCCCCGGGCGCCGCCATTTGGCCCCCGGGACCGTGCCCCCGGGCCTGTCCCGGGCGCCGCCTTTGGCCCGGAGACCTGCTCTCCGGAAGGGGTCCCGGACGTCATCGCCCCCCTAAAAGGTAAAACCCCTGTTTGTTTATCACGTGCAGGTCACGCGAGGGACGCCTCGGGAATCAGCGACCACCTGTCAAGCATCCAAGACGTTTGACCGGGAGAAGGACGGTCCTACTCTTCAATCCGACGGTGGCTCCCGGGGTAGTTTAGGTTTTTTGCCTCTTTTTGGGGCTATAAATAGCCCTTGTACCCCTCTGTTGTAAAGGATCGGTTCATTATTATTGGAATAGCTAATCTCACAGACGTGCTCCGGAAGCCTCTCCCCCGGAGAGAGCCTCCCCAGCCGACTCCGGTCGGGAGCGCGTCGACAGGACTAGGGCCCCCACTGGGACCCGAACCTGTATAAATCCTCGTGTCTTTTCTTGTGTTTGTCCGGCGGGGGAGGACCGGTCGCCCGGTCAACCCGCGCTGCGTAATTTCCGCTAGGATCGTCTTCAAAACCTGCCGGGGTATTCTTAATACCACGACAGTTGGCACCGTCCGTGGGGATCCGTGACGAATCGCCATGGCTCCTCCGAGAACAAGGGCCCGCGCCCTTCCCGGTGACGCCGGTCCCGGTGACCTGGCGCCACCCGCCCGGGACGCTGCTGTTCCGGCGCTTCCGTCCGGAGGCGACCACTCCCAGGTACCGCCTCCCACCTTTCCTCTCAATCTAGGCGCCTCCACCTCCGGGTCGCTCCCTGCGGCCACGGGGACCTCGGCCGGGACGAGTTTCCCCCCGACGGCTCCCCCGGCTCCCC
The DNA here is from genome assembly GCA_019359835.1 of Pharus latifolius. Classification (NCBI taxonomy): domain Eukaryota; kingdom Viridiplantae; phylum Streptophyta; class Magnoliopsida; order Poales; family Poaceae; genus Pharus; species Pharus latifolius. The sequence continues at coordinate 64,995,650 of CM033326.1, read as the reverse complement.
GGGATGCCCTGCTGGAGGCTCTCGTGGAGGGCCAGCTCCGCGCCCAGCGCTCTATGGATGAGCTCCTTAGTGTGTTGGCGCGGCCCTCGGCCCCCACATTTTCGTCGCACCCGTATCCGGGGATCATGCCCCCGTTTATGGGATACCCCGCGGCCCCTCCGGCGTCAGGGGGGCTGCCTACCCCGTATAATCCCGCCGGGGGGTTCCCTCCCCCCGCAGGATATACTTCCGGACACTTCTCGGCACCCGGGCCTGTCCCGGTGCCGGGAGGCTATTTCATGCCCGGGCCCTTCGTGGCACCAGGGGGGTACCCCGTCCCCGGCTCGCTTCCGGGGCTGGGGGGTCATTTCATGCCGGGGGCTATTCCTACGCCGGGAGCCAGTCCCGCCCCCCGCGTTGCGTTTACCGCGCCGGGGCCGGTCGACAGAGCAGCTCCCGTGCCTCAGCGAATTTCCCCCCGCATTGGCTCCCCAACCCTGGACGTCGCCGAGGGGGCTCACCCCCCACTGGTTCCGGATGTCACAGGGGCTTCCCCCTTTCCGGTCCCGGCCGTTGCCACGGGGGCCCCCCCTTCGGATCCAAACGCCGCCCCGGGCGCCCCCTCCCTGGTTCCGGATGGTGCAGGGTCTCCCCCCTTTCAGGTCCCGGGGGCCGTCGCAGGGGGCTCCCCCCAGCAGGTCCCGGTAGCTCCCGGGCCGGCTGCCACAGTGCAGGAGCTCCCTCCCCCAGCGAAGCAGATCCTCTTCTCCCGGGGGGAGGTCGAGCGAATGCATTCTCCCAGCCGCGGGGAAGAGCTCTCCCCCGGTCATTGTCGCAGGGAGCCTCGCTCTCGCACCGGTCGGGGGAAGAGACCAGCCGAAGAACCATCCTCCCCGGAGGGAAGCCCGGACGTCCGGGAAATCAGTCCCGGCCCGGAAGAGAAGCGTCGTCACCACCACTCCGGTGGCCCTCTTGGGCCGCTACCTGACTCGGATAACGAGGGGGCGTCCCCCGTTAAAGAAGACAGTGACTGGGGCTCTCCCCGGGAAGTGCAGGGGGCGAACCAGCCTCTGTGTCGAAGACTCCGCAGCATCCGATGGCCGCGGCCCTACCGTCCCCCGCACATCGAGCATTATAATGGCGAGGCGAACCCTTACGAGTTCGTGCAGATCTACTCCACAGCCATCTCCGCGGCGGGGGGGGGGGACGAGAGCGTCCAATGCAACGTCTTCCCCCTCTACCTCACCGGCATCGCCTGCTCCTGGTTTTACAATCTGAAGGCGGGCTCCATCAAGTCTTTCTCGCAGCTCAAGCGGGAGTTCTGTGCCAACTTCCAGGGGAACTACGTGCGTCCCTTGGACTCCTCGCAGCTGTATACTGTCCGGCAGAGAACTGGGGAGACCATCAGAAGCTTCTTCAAGCGCTTTGCCCAGGTGAAGAGCAAAGTGGCCCACGTCCCCGACTCTACGTTCATCGAAGCCTGCAAAAGCGGCATCCTCCCGGGGGAGCTCCACCGAAGGCTCTCCCGGAGCTGCCCTTCTTCCGCCGACGAGCTCTTTAACGTGCTCGAAAAGTACGCTCGGGCGGAGGAAGACGACATCTGGAAGAAGACCCAGGGGGCTCCTGCCCCCGCCGAGCGGGGGGCCCGGGATCCCCCCAGGCGCCCCAGGCAGGGGGGCCGTAGCAAACCACGGCCTCGGGACACTTTTGTCCTCGAGGGCGGAGGCGGCTCACGCGACCCCCCGAAGGGCAACCGCCCCTTTCCCAAGCCGAGAGGCCGTGGGGGAGGACAGTCTTCCCGCGGCCGCAAAGGCCCCGCGGGGAGAAGCCGGGAAGGACCGTGGTGCAGCTTCCACGGGTCCAGTACCCACGCCACCCGAGATTGCCACCAGCTGCTGCAACACTTCGCGGCATTCCTCGACCAGCGCGGGCAGGGGGGGGGACCCCGGCCTCCTTGCCCCCTCGGCCAGCTGTTCCGGCCCTTCCCGCTCCCGCGGAGGGGCAGCAGGTGCAGGAGGGGGAGCCTTCAGACGCTCTCCCCTTTCAAACTTCTCAGCGCCGCATCAACGTCATCGTAGGGGGGTCCGCCTCCGGGCGGGATTCCAAGCGCCAACGCAAGGAGTACGCGCGAGAAGTTAAGGTAGTGGGGGTGCTACACGCGTCCGTGCCGCCCAAGTGGTCGGACGTTCCCCTCACCTTTACGGCGGAAGACGCGCGAGGGGTTCGCTTCCCCCACGACGACGTGCTCATTGTCTCCGCGACAATCTACAACTGCCACTTGGCCCGCATCCTCGTGGACGGCGGAAGCTCCGCCGACGTCCTGTTCCTCAAAACCTTCAAGGAAATGCAGGTGGATGAGAAGCTCCTGCAACCAGCGGCAGGGCCTCTGCAAGGGTTTGTCCCGGGGAAGGCGATCCACCCCGTGGGCAAGGTAGATCTCCCGATCACCTTCGGCACCCCGGAGAACTACCGGACCGAGCTAGTCCGCTTCGACATAGTGGACCTCCCCTCCTCCTACAATGTGATTATGGGGAGTACTACGATCAATCGGCTGGGGGCTGCCACCCACCAGAACTACTTGTGCATGAAGATCCCCGGGCCGCATGGCGTGATCAACGTCCGGGGGGATCAAGACATGGCCCGTGCTCTATACGAGCGAGCTGCTGCCACAATAGGAAGCGTCAACCTGATCAAGGCACCCGGGGGGGAGGCTCCCCCCCCGGACATAGACGTCGCTGCGCCATCCCCTGGGAGGCCCCTCCTCAAGCCGCGTCCGGAAGGGGGCCTCCAGAAGGTCCCGCTGTCGCTGGGCAGCAGAGACCAAACTGTCCAAATCGGGGTAGAGCTCCCCCAAGACCATGCAGCGTAACTCGCAGCCTTTCTGCGCGAAAACTCCGATGTTTTTGCGTGGAAGCCTTCGGACATGCGGGGCGTCGCCCGGGAGGTTATTGAACACAAGCTCGCGGTAACCCCCGGTCACCCCCCTATCAAGCAGAAGTTGAGGAAGCTCTCCCTCGAACGTCAAGAAGCCATCAAGACGGAGATAGCCCGGCTCCGAGAGGCGGGGTTCATCCGGGAAGTGTTGCACCCCGAGTGGCTCGCAAACCCCGTCCTCGTCAAGAAGTCAAGTGGCAAGTGGCGCATGTGCGTGGACTTCACCGACCTTAACCGCGCTTGCCCCAAAGACAACTTCCCGCTCCCACGAATCGACCAGCTCGTAGACTCCACCGCGGGGTGCGAGCTGATGAGCTTCCTAGACGCCTACTCGGGATACCATCAAGTCCGGATGGCGGAGGGGGATGAGGAAAAGACGAGTTTTATAACTCCCCTCGGAACCTTCTGCTACCGCCATATGCCCTTCGGGCTCAAGAATGCGGGAGCCACCTTCTAGCGCCTTATGACGCTGGTCTTCAAAGATCAAGTCGGCCGCAACGTCGAAGTCTACGTAGACGACGCGGTCATCAAAAGCCCCCGTGCAGCCTCCCACATCGACGACCTCGCAGAGACCTTCCGCAACCTCCGCGCGTTCGGGCTCAAGCTCAACCCGGAGAAGTGCGCCTTCGGGGTGCGCGGGGGGAAGCTCCTGGGTTTCCTCGTGTCCCAGCGGGGCATCGAGGCAAACCCTGAGAAAATCTGGGCCTTCCTAGAGATGCCCCCGCCGCGCTCCGTCAAAGATGTCCAGCGGCTCTCCGGCCGCCTGGCCGCGCTTAGCCGCTTCGTCTCCCGTTCGGGGGAGCGGGGCCTCCAGTTCTTCAAGATCCTCCGAGGGCTTGAGGGGTTCCGCTGGACCCCCGAGGCCCAGGAAGCCTTCAACGACCTCAAGAAGTACCTCTCGAGCCCTCCAATGCTCGTGAGTCCGTCTCCGGAAGAGCCCTTGCTCCTCTACCTCGCCGCGACCCCCATCGCCGTCAGCGCGGTTTTGGTGAAGGAGCAAGGGGGGCAGCAACGTCCCGTGTACTACGTCAGTGAAGCCCTCCAAGGGGCCAAGACTCGGTACACGGAGATGGAGAAGATTTGCTACGCTCTCCTCATGGCGTCCCGGAAGCTCCGGCATTACTTCCTGGGGCACCCCATCACCGTTCCGTCGTCCCTCCCCCTGGGGGAGGTACTGCGGAATAAAGAAGCCACCGGCCGGATTGGGAAGTGGGGGGCCGAGCTTGCCCCCTTCTCCCTGTCCCTTACCGGCCGCTCCGCAATCAAGTCGCAGGTCCTCGCCGACTTCATCGCAGAATGGACTCCCGCCTCTGGGTCCGGGGACGAAGATCTCCCCGTGCCACCCCGACGCAGTGACCATTGGACCCTGCTGTTTGATGGGTCGCTGTGCCTCGCTGGGGCTGGCGCGGGGGTAGTCCTCCGGAGCCCCGAGGGGAAGGAGCTCGAGTACGCCGCGCGGCTCGAGTTCCCCGCAACCAACAACGTCGCCGAATACGAGGCTCTGCTCCTCGGGATGCGCCTTGCGCGCTCCCTGGGGATCCGGCGCCTACTAGTGAAGGGAGACTCTCAGCTCGTTGTTTGCCAAATGGACAAATCTTACCTGTGCCATGACGCAAATTTAAGTCTTTACTTGCAGGAAGTACGAAAAATGGAGAAACACTTCGACGGCCTTGAGGCCCGGCATATCCCGCGAAGGGAGAATGACCGGGCTGATGCTTTGGCCCGGGCGGCAAGCGCCCGGGAAACGCTCCCCAAGGGGGCCTTCTTGGAAACAATCACGAAGCCCTCGGTGTCCTCCCCGGATGCAGGCCCCGAGCCTCCGGTCCCGGAGGTCGCCGAGATCGTCCGGCCGTCGTCCTGGATGGATCCCCTCATCTCCTTCATCAAGGGGGAGGGGGGCCCTCCCAGCGAGACCGAGGTTAAGCGCCTCCGGGCCAAAGCCCGAGCATATCTCCTGCTCAAGGGAAGGCTCTACAAGCGGGGGGCTTCAGCCCTCCTGTGCTGCCTCCCCCGCTCGGAGGGACTTCAACTCCTGGAAGACATTCACGCGGGGAGCTGTGGTTCTCACCTAGCCCCGCGTGCCATCACCGCCAAGGCCCTTCGGCAGGGCTTTTACTGGCCTACAGTCATGCGCGACGCGCGAGACCTTGTCTCCGCGTGCGAAGCATGCCAGAAGATGGCAAAGGGCTCGAATCTCCCCCCTGTAGCGCTGCGGACTATCCCCATCACTTGGCCCTTCGTGCGCTGGGGGATGGACCTCTTAGGGCCTTTCCCCCCAGCGCCCGGAGGATACAAGTATGCGGTGGTCACGGTCGACTACTTTACAAAGTGGGTTGAGGCGGAGCCCTTGGCTAGCATCACCTCCCGGGCCGTTCAGCGGTTTTTCTGGAAAAATGTCGTTTGTCGTTTTGGTGTCCCCCGGGAAATTTCCGTTGACAACGGGACCCAATTCGACTCGGCTTATTTCCGGGAATTCTGCGAAGGCCTGGGGATCGTCATCCACTTCGCCTCAGTGGCCCATCCCCAAAGCAACGGGGCCGTCGAGAGGGTCAATGGCGTAATCCTACAGGGGTTACGCCGAAGACTCGAACAAACCGCTTCCAAGCGGCGCGCGTGGGCAGAGGAGCTCCCTAGCATCCTCTGCTCGATGCGCACGACCCCGTCCCGGGCCACAGGGCGTGCTCCCTTCTCCCTAGTCTACGGGGCGGAGGCAGTCCTCCCCCCGGAGATCGGCTTCCGATCGCTGCGGGTCGAGCTCCTGAACGGAGCCACGACCGCAGCCTACCGGGCCAACGAAGACAACCGGCGGCTGGAAATCGACCTCGTGGAGGAGGAACGCGACCGAGCGCTCCTCCGCCACGCCATCTACGAGCGCGAGATGTCACGCGCATACAACCAGCGCGTGCGCGGGAGAGCTTTCCGCCTTGGGGACCTTGTCCTCAAGCGCGTCACAGACCCCCAAGCCCAGGGTAAGCTCTCCCCCAAGTGGGAGGGCCCCTACAGGATCTCCGCTGTCCTAGGCTCGGGGGCCTACAAGCTCTCCAACCTTCAAGAGCAGGAGCTGAAGCACACCTGGAACTTGCGTTTACTTCGCAAGTTCTACGTCTAGCCTTACGGGCCTGTCCCCTCCCCCGGAGCGGTCACGCCAGAGGGGGAGGAGGGACACTGTAGCTTCCCTTTTTTCCCCCTTCGCGGCTTCGCAGGGGGGCGCTTTGTACATTTTGTTAATAAATGCATAGCCTTTGTTCTTCAACTGTCTCACTGCAGGTTGTTCTTGTTTACCGCCCCTAGTGGTGATGCCCTCTCCGCGAGGACGCCCTCCCCGCGAGGATGCCTTCCCCGTGAAGATGCCCTCCCCGTGAGGAAGCCCTCCCCGCGAGGATGCCCTCTCCGTGAGGAAGTGGGCCTTGCCCCAGCAAGTCCCTCCTGAAGGGCGGCTTACGAACAGCCCTTGTGGACTGAGGGTGTAAGCGGCAACCCGGTCCCCAGTGGCCGTGGTAACGAGTCACTTTGGGAGATTAGTCCCCTACCCAAACACTCAAGACCCGTCTCCGGGCACTTCCTCCTCCGGGAGTAAACGCTTTCCTCAGCGGGACGTCTAATGGCTTTCTGGATCTATCCTCCTCCTCCGGGAGTCGACGATATTCCCGGCTCCCCGTTCTCACGGCGACCGGAAGATCAGCCCCTTGCGGCTTGATTGGATCTATCTTCCTCCTCCGGGAGTCGACGATATTCCCGGCTCCCCGTTCTCACGGCGACCGGAAGATCAGCCCCTTGCGGCTTGATTGGATCTATCTTCCTCCTCCGGGAGTCGACGATATTCCCGGCTCCCCGTTCTCACGGCAACCGGATGATTATCTCTCGAAGACCTTATTCCCGGTTCCCCGTTCTCACGGCGACCGGACGAACCCTCCCGGGAAGCTCCCCTCCGGAGGTCTTATTGGCTTTTCATGAGCCCCTTCCGCGCCTTGTTCCCGGTTCCCCGCTCTCCCGGCGGCCGGATGAACCTCTCCCGGTGCCCCCGGGCACCCCGGAAGGTCCCTCCCTCGGAAATCCTGTTTTTACAATTTTCTAACTTAGAAAATATTTCTACTACAGGTTATGTTCTCCCCGGGGACCCTGTTACCCCCACAGCGCGCGGAGGTTTCCTCCGGCCCGCTGTGGGCGGGGGGGGACAGGGGGCCCCCGGGACACCCACGAGCAAACTTAGCTCATCCTTGTTAAGATGAGTCGTCCAGACCATCCAAGAAGAAAATAAAGAGGCAATAAAAAGAAACAATGCGCTTTATTGATCAACAAACCCGGAGGACACCTTCCCCCTCCGGTGGGTTTCAGAAATGATACAACCCGGGTCCTAACCCGGGGGATTTTCTACGAGCCTAAGGCCCCTACGCCTAAAGCTCCCGGAGGCGCTCCCTTAGCTCCCGAGCCAAGTCCCGGTACAGCGCCCGGACACGACGCTGAGAATCCCGAAGTACGTCTTCGGGCCAAAACTCGTATCCAGCAGGCGGAAGTATCCGGAGAGGAGGTATCATCTGGGCCTTCGGGCGCGGGGGAGTTAATTCAGCACGGCTGTTGTCAAAATTATCCAAGTGCCATTCCGGGCGCCACCTCAACCGGACAGGCTCCCGGGCAGTACCGCCGTCGCGCCTCCCGGACACAAGGCTCAGCAAAATCAAAGCCGCTTGGGCGTCCCCCAGAGAGCCTCTCCCGGACCGTTGCTCGGGAGCAACCCCCCGGGAACCCTGGTAACATTTCATTGCAAAGACTTAGAAAAATTTCTAATATATTCCATTGCAAAATGTTTTTGTACAAGTGCCCGGGGCTTCTCCTAAGAAGCTACCGGAATCAAAATGTCTAACAAAACAAAAAGGGGTCCTAGCTAAAGACCCGGGGGGAGGCTCATACTTTGGCATTGGGGTCCTCCCCCCGGGGAGCTTCCTCCGTGGCCGGGGCAGGGACATCCGCGGCCGGAGGCGCCGGTGTCGGGAACCACGTCCGGATGATCCGGTCGTAGAACCCCTCCGCCAGCAGCTCCACCTCCCGGCGCGTTGGCTCGAAGGCCTCCGGGAAGCCCCGGGGGATGCGCCCCCCGATCGCCCGGGCGCCGACCCCACGGTAGTCAACGAGCCCCGCGGCGGCCGCGATGACAGGGATCGCCCGGCCACGCGCCCGGACGTCCGCAGCCTCCGGGATGGCGGAGACTTGTGCGTTAAGAAAACGCACAGCCTCCGCGAGGGTCGCCGGGGGCACCTCCGGGCCGCTCCCGGAGCCCAGGCTAACGCCAAGGCTTTCCAAGGCCGAGCGGACGGAGCGGCCCGCGTCCGACAGCGCCCGGACGCTGGAGCTCTCGAGCTCCCGGAGCGCCTTCTCCCGCACCTTGGCCTCCTCTGGGAGGCGGATGTAGGCGCCCTCCGAAAGGTGCACCTGCGCCCGGGCCCGGGACAGCTCATCAAGAGCTTCGTCCCGCTCCCGGAGGGCCGCCTCCCGCTGCTCGACGCAGGCCGCGGCCCGGCTCTCCGCCTCCTTGAGCAGCCGGGTGACCCGCTGCTCAAGGCCCCAGGTAACAGTCGCTACCTACAAAATGCATAGAGTTAGAAAAATCTTAAGTGCAGGAAAAAAGCCGAAGTGTGGAGAGCTCGAGTTACCTGGGCTCCGAGGGACTCGAGCCCCTCAAAACGCTCGTGGAGCGTTCCTCCTACTACGAAGGCCTGCACCTTCCGGTTGTGCAGGCCCTCCGCGTAGCGGGCCACCTCCCCAGCAGGAAATAGGGAGGTGTCTTGCCCGGCCCTCCTGTCGCGGCCGGGAGAGGGCCCCCGGACCTCCGAATCCGGGAGCACGGCCGGCGTCGCCGGCGTCTTCGTCGACGAAGTTTCCTCCGAAGACGAAGACGAAGGTTGGGCGGGGATCTCCGCCCGGGGGGGATCATTGGGCCTTTCCCCGCCCCAGGCCGGAGGGCCCTCGGAGCCTCCTGCTCCGGGGGGACCTCGAAGACTGAGGGGCTCCCCCTCTCCTCATCCACCGGCCAGAGGCGCGGGGGCGCCGCCCCCAAAAACCTCACTTCTAGCCTCTCCGGCGCCAATGCCGCCGGGAGAGGCGAGAGGAGCGTCACGCGAACTGGCGACGGGGAGTAGTCCGCCGAATCGGACCCCGCCCCATCGACAACAACCTCCTTCCCCCGGGCCTCGACGGGGGCCTCCGGGGGCGGAGGCGTCGCCTCTGCCCGGGGCGCCGCCCGGGCATGTTCGGCTCCGTGAGCTGCGTCCCGGGCCCTCACCGGCGTCGTCGCCGGCGTCGTCGCCAGAGCTGGGGTCTTCTGGACCCGGGGCTTTTTGGGCTCCGAGCCCCCGGCCGCGTCCTTCCCCCGTTTATGAGACCCGGGGGTGGGAAGGGGCTTCCTCTCCGGAAGCCTGAGCCCGTAGGCCTCGGCCACCAAGTTCCGGGGAGGCCCCTCCCCCACGAGGCGCACGATGCGCTCGTGTTCGTCGGCGAAGTACCTCCCCAGGAGGTGCTCCGCCTTGTCCCTCGCCGCCGGGTACGGGCGCACTGCAAGAGGTAAAAAGTTAGTCAATTTCTCATAAAAAACTGCAAGTACAAAAATGCAGGGGACTTACGCCGCGTCACCGGCTTGACCGGAGGCCGCTGCTCCGGGCCCATGCCGATCCCCCTTCCCCCGCGTGAGAAGGGGGAAAGACGCAAGAGCGCCAGCTCCTCTGCGGCGTCCCGCATTGAGCGGGCCTTCTTCGCCAACACCACCTTCCCGAGGAGCTCGAACTCCTCGTCCGTCCACACCGGCGGCTTCGGTGCGGATGATCGGCTGTAGGTGGGAGGCTCCGGGGCGTAGACCACCGCCTCGTCCCGGACCCGGAGGTAGAACCACCTCCGGAGCCAGTCCCCCCAGTGGTCCCGGGAGGCCGCCGCTGGGAAGTCCGCCACCCGGGAGGGCAGCATTTGGACCATCACCGAGCCGAAGGGGGACTTCGGTCCTCCCTTCACCAGGTGGGAGCTCCGCGCCGCCGGTTCATAGAAGTACCGGAAGGCGCGGAGGGTGGGCTCCCGCCCGGTCGCTGTCTCGTAGAGCCATATAAAAAGGCCCATACGGACGAGCGCGTTCGGGGTGAGGTGGTTGAGAGCCACCCCGTACTCTTTTAGAAACTCCCGTAGCATCGGATGCACCGGGAGCCGGAGCCCCGCCTCGAGGAAGGCCTCGAAGGCCACGACCTCTCCGGGCCTGGGGCGGGGGGCTCCGTCCTTCTTTAGGGGAACCCGGATGTCCCCCTCTTCGACGACGCCCTTCTTGACCAGGGACTCCGCGTCCGAGGCCGAGAACTCGGAGGCCCAAAGGAAATCCACGGGGATTTCCTCCGGGGGCACCTCCGTGGTCTCCGCTCGACCTTTGGGCGCCATTAGGTGAGTTCTTTGTTTTTTGGTGGCTAAGTTTTCAGGTGGCTGTCAACGACTCGCGGACGCTCGCTACCGGAGAAGGCTACCGGAGGAACTACCGGAAGAGCGCTACCGGGAGAGCTGAAGCTGGAGTTGAAGATTTGGAATGAGCTTCCGGGGCCCCCTAGGGCCCTATTTATAGAGGCTGGCCGTGATCTAGATGCGCGCCACGTGGCCCCCTCGGAGCAATCTGGACCACTGATTCAAACCGTGAAGCGGGAAACGAAGGGACAGGCGCGTAAATCGAGACGCCGTTTCGAACCCCGCGTGCATTTATTGCGAGAACGGCGCGGCCATGAAGCGCCCGGCACAGAAACCGAAGCGTCGCCGGGGGTCCGGTGATTTTCGTCCGGAGATTTTCCCGGTACCGTAACCATTCCCTCCGGGGGCTCAAGCTTCGTCCCCGGAGAGCATGGGGGGCTGCTGTTGGGGGAAATCTCCACGTGGTCAAGTCCAGGTAAGTTCACGATTACCCGGGGATAGTGGCCTCCGGTGCCTGCCCCGGGCGCCGCCATTTGGCCCCCGGGACCGTGCCCCCCGGGCGCGTCCCGGGCGCCGCCTTTGGCCCGGGGACAGTGGCCTCCGGTGCCCGCCCCGGGCGCCGCCATTTGGCCCCCGGGACCGTGCCCCCCGGGCCTGTCCCGGGCGCCGCCTTTGGCCCGGAGACAGTGGCCTCCGGTGCCCTCCCCGGGCGCCGCCATTTGGCCCCCGGGACCGTGCCTCCCGGGCCTGTCCCGGGCGCCGCCTTTGGCCCGGAGACAGTGGCCTCCGGTGCCCGCCCCGGGCGCCGCCATTTGGCCCCCGGGACCGTGCCCCCCGGGCTTGTCCCGGGCGCCGCCTTTGGCCCGGGGACAGTGGCCTCCGGTGCCCGCCCCGGGCGCCGCCATTTGGCCCCCGGGACCGTGCCCCCCGGGCATGTCTCGGGCGCCGCCTTTGGCCCGGCGACAGTGGCCTCCGGTGCCCGCCCTGGGCGCCGCCATTTGGCCCCCGGGACCGTGCCCCCCGGGCATGTCCCGGGCGCCGCCTTTGGCCCGGAGACAGTGGCCTTTGGCCCGGAGACAGTGGCCTCCGGTGCCCGCCCCGGGCGCCGCCATTTGGCCCCCGGGACCGTGCCCCCCGGGCCTGTCCCGGGCGCCGCCTTTGGCCCGGAGACAGTGGCCTCCGGTGCCCTCCGCGGGCGCCGCCATTTGGCCCCCGGGACCGTGCCCCCCGGGCCTGTCCCGGGCGCCGCCTTTGGCCCGGAGACAGTGGCCTCCGGTGCCCTCCGCGGGCGCCGCCATTTGGCCCCCGGGACCGTGCCCCCCGGGCCTGTCCCGGGCGCCGCCTTTGGCCCGGAGACAGTGGCCTCCGGTGCCCGCCCCGGGCGCCGCCATTTGGCCCCCGGGACCGTGCCCCCCGGGCCTGTCCCGGGCGCCGCCTTTGGCCCGGGGACAGTGGCCTCCGGTGCCCGCCCCGGGCGCCGCCATTTGGCCCCCGGGACCGTGCCCCCCGGGCATGTCCCGGGCGCCGCCTTTGGCCCGGCGACAGTGGCCTCCGGTGCCCGCCCCGGGCGCCGCCATTTGGCCCCCGGGACCGTGCTCCCCGGGCATGTCCCGGGCGCCGCCTTTGGCCCGGAGACAGTGGCCTCCGGTGCCCGCCCCGGGCCCCGCCATTTGGGTCCCCGGGGCCCTGCTCTCCGGAAGGGGTCCCGGACGTCATCGCCCCCCTAAAAGGTAAAACCCCTGTTTGTTTATCACGTGCAGGTCACGCGAGGGACGCCTCAGGAATCAGCGACCACCTGTCAAGCATCCAAGACGTTTGACCGGGAGAAGGACGGTCCTACCCTTCAATCCGACGGTGGCTCCCGGGGTAGTTTAGGTTTTTGGCCTCTTTTTGGGGCTATAAATAGCCCTTGTACCCCTCTGTTGTAAAGGATCGGTTCATTATTATTGGAATAGCTAATCTCACAGACGTGCTCCGGAAGCCTCTCCCCCGGAGAGAGCCTCCCCAGCCGACTCCGGTCGGGAGCGCGTCGACAGGACTAGGGCCCCCACTGGGACCCGAACCTGTATAAATCCTCGTGTCTTTTCTTGTGTTTGTCCGGCGGGCGAGGACCGGTCGCCCGGTCAACCCGCGCTGCGTAATTTCCGCTAGGATCGTCTTCAAAACCTGCCGGGGTATTCTTAATACCACGACAAGGCCCATCTGGACAAGCGCGTTTGGGGTGAGGTGGTTGAGAGCCACCCCATACCTTGGGTGCCATGAGGTTAGTTTTCTTTTTGGTGGCTTTTGCAGGAGGCTACTACTAGAAACTCCCGGATGCCTGCTACCGAAAAAAGCTACCGCAAAAAGCTACCGGGAGAGGGCTACCGGGAGAGCAAAAATCGTGGGGCTGAGGATTTCGAATGAGCTGCCGGGCCACCCCAAGGTCCAATTTATAGGGGCGGGCCGTGGTCTAGATGCACGCCACGTGGCACCCGCAGATCAATCTGGACCATAGAAGTTCAAACCGTACGCGGGAAACGAAGGGACGGGCACGTGAATCGAGGCACCGGTTCGAACCGCGCGCGCATTTATGGCGAAACGGCGCGGCTTTAAGTGTGGGGCACGGAAAACCGAAGCGTCGCGGCTCCGGTAGCTTGGCCCGGAGATCTTCCCGGTGACCTGAACCATACCCACCGGGGACTCGAGCATCGTTCCTGGCGGGCATGGGGGGCTGCTGTCGGGGGAAATCCCCGCGGGACTAAGTCCAGGTAAGTTATGTCACGGTTGCCCGGGGACGTGGCCTCCGGGGCCACCCCGGGCGCCGCCTTTTGGCTCCCGGGAGGTGGCCTCCGGTGCCCTCCCGGGCGCCGCCTTTTGCCCGGGGACTTGGCCTCCGGGGCCTCCCCGGGCGCCGCCTTTTGGCTCCCGGGACGTGGCCTCCGGTGCCCTCCCGGGCGCCGCCTTTTGCCCGGGGACTCGGCCTACGGGGCCTCCCCGGGCGCCGCCTTTTGCCCGGGGACTTGGCCTCCGGGGCCTCCCCGGGCGCCGCCTTTTGGCTCCCGGGACGTGGCCTCCGGTGCCCTCCCGGGCACCGCCTTTTGCCCGGGGACGTGGCCTCCGGGGCCTCCCCGGGCGCCGCCTTTTGGCTCCCGGGACGTGGCCTCCGGTGCCCTCCCGGGCGCCGCCTTTTGGCTCCCGGGACGTGGCCTCCGGTGCCCTCCCGGGCGCCGCCTTTTGCCCGGGGACTTGGCCTACGGGGCCTCCCCGGGCGCCGCCTTTTGGCTCCCGGGACTTGGCCTCCGGGGCCTCCCCGGGCGCCGCCTTTTGGCTCCCGGGACGTGGCCTCCGGTGCCCTCCCGGGCGCCGCCTTTTGCCCGGGGACTTGGCCTACGGGGCCTCCCCGGGCGCCGCCTTTTGGCTCCCGGGACTTGGCCTCCGGGGCCTCCCCGGGCGCCGCCTTTTGGCTCCCGGGACGTGGCCTCCGGTGCCCTCCCGGGCGCCGCCTTTTGCCCGGGGACTTGGCCTCCGGCGCCGTCCCGGGCCTCATCACCCTCCTGAAGGTAAAGTCTCGAACTGTTTGTCACGTGCAGGCCACGCGAGGAGCGCCTCGGGAACTAGCGGCCACCTGTCAAGCATCCAAGGCGTTTGACCGGGAGAAGGACGGTCCTGCCCTTCAATCCGACGGTGGCTTCCGGGGTAGTTTAGGTTTTTTGCTGCTTTTTGGGGCTATAAATAGCCCTTGTACCCCTCTGTTGTAAGGGATCGATTCATTTATTGGAATAGCTAAACTCACAGGCGTGCTCCGGAAGCCTCTCCCCCGGAGAGAGCCTCCCCAGCCGACTCCGGTCGGGAGCGCGTCGACAGGACTAGGGCCCCCACCGGGACCCGAACCTGTATAAACCCGTGTGTCTTTCTTTGTGCTTGCCCGGCGGGGGAGGGCCGGTCATCCGGTCAACCCGCGCCGCGTAATCTTCACTAGGATCACTCTCAAAACCTGCCGGGGTATTCGCGAATAAATCCTACTTTCTAGAGTTTATCTAACTCCACTCGGATGGCTTCTTGCCGATCAACAGCAAAGCATCTAAGCTTTTGCTTTATTGGTCACTGTCCAGGTCGAATTGCTAACCTGTGCTCAATTATCTCCCTTGGGACTCTAGGCATGTCAGATGGTTTCCACGCAAACACATCTGCATTAGCCTGGAGGAAAGTAACGAGCTTGAGTTTCTATTTGCCATCCAGGCCTGATTTGATCCGAATGGTTCTAGATGGATCATCTGGGTACAATGGAACTAGTTTTAACTTTTCATCTGGTCACGGGGCGACTTTGATCGTGTCGGAGGCCGTGGTCGCAATCTTGACGTCCTGAAGGGGAAGCTGGTCCACTAGCTCCAGGAACAATCGATCACAAGTTAGTGCCGTATTTCGGCTACCTCGGACCGAGATAACACCTTTGGGGTCCGGCAACTTGGCGCATTGATAAGCGTAATTCTTTGCCATCATGAATTTAGCGAGAGTTGGCCTGCCAAAAATAGCGTTATAAACTGAATCACTATCAATTATATCAAAAGTAACCAATTCTGTTAGGAAGTTATCTGGTTCTCCCAGTGTCATTGGTAGGACCACCTGTCCCATTGGCCTCATGGAGGGACCAGGAATTATCCCATAAAATAGATGAATTATGGGCTTAATTTTTGAACGAGGGATCTGCATCTCGTCCAGTGCCTTGACCAATAAAACGTCCAACGAACTGCCCCCGTTAATTATTACTCTCTCGACTCGAGCATTGCTAATAATTGGGGTACTGATGACCAAAGGTAGTCTCAATGGTCGTGTAAGCCCAACAGGACAATCATCTCGATCAAAAGTCAAAGGAGTTTCTAACCAACAGGGATATTGAGGCTCACCAAGGGGAACCTCTACTTGATTTACCTCGCAGTAAAACGTCTTAAACTGACGCTTAGAAACAAAAGAAGAGGAACCTCCAAAAATAACATTAACATGGTTTTGGAGTACTTGATATGACATCTCTTCGTCTCTGTCGGTGTCCCTAATCCCGCAGGTCTGATCTTTTTGTGGCAAGGTTGGCATCGGTCCAATCCCTTGGTAGAAGTCCTCCAATTGCTTCAACCAATTTCAGCAATTCTTGAGATCATGTCTCGAAGAATTGTTGAACTGACACCACTTCTTGTTTCCCTGTGGGTTAGTCTGTTTTCCTGGCTGGTCGCTATCGTGGCCACCAGAAGAGGTTTTATTCTTGAATGGAAATTTGTTACCTTTTCCCAGTGGTGGTTTTTCTACAATGGTGACCTCCCGGTATTGTCCAGTCTGGTTTTTCTTGGACTTCTTTGATTTTCTGCCCGAAGATGATTCCTACTTCTTGCTTGAATCCTCTTTCTTAACATCCTTAAGACCTGGTTGAGGCGGCAAGTTTCCTTATCCACCATCCTATTCCATTCCACGGCTTCAGCCGCATCAGAATAGCGATGAGCCATGTCAAAGAGATCGGCTACTGACCGAGGAGGATGGTGTCGACGATTTGGACTCGGGGTCCCCTGTCGATCTTACGCAGATTTGTGAGTTGTATGTAGACCTTTCAATGTGCCCTCAGGTAAGTTAGGATAAGCAATGAAATAGGGATGTGAATATTTATACAGGTCCGGCCCTCGATGGTGGGAGTAACAGCCGTACGATCTGCTGTGATTTCACTATGTATGAGAAAGAGTTTACAGGAAAGAGATTATCATAGGCGATAATCCCCTTTTATACTTCTGTCTAACTAACTATATCTAAGTCTTCAAGTGTTATTGACTTGTTATCTCTGTCATCTTGTTCTTCTTGTCCCTTGACATCGTGTATCAACCATCCTTTTATACTGAATGAAAGGATGCCAATACGAAGCAGTTCGGGACGGTTGCCCTGATGCAGTTCGTATAACCACACCAACTTCCTTCGCCAGTTAATCACGTGCAATTATAGATAACTACACATGTTAACCTCTAGGCAGTTTGTCTTCACATGTGGGAGAAGTTATCTTGGCCATGTGAACATGTCCAGTAAAGGCTTAGACACTCCCAGGTTACCTTGATCGCGCATAGTAAGTGACCTTCTGACCGCGCACTTCTTGTGGCCTCATGGTCGCACAAGGACTACGATGATAAACTACCTCTATGTCCGTCTGCGACCATAGCGGCTGCTAAGACACATAGACACATATCACATTCGAACCTGACTTGAACCTGATATGTGTTAACAAAACTAGCTCGGGTGATAATCCTCATCAGCTAGCCCCCAAATTTGAAGAAATGAAAGGACATACTTCAAATTTGTTTGCATCGAATTATGAAACCCGATGCTTCACCTTCCTCAGTTGGCACTGTTACGCCTGTGGCGGTTTATATCCCAAGAAAACCTTTGGGTTTTTCTTGACAAGTAATCATGAATTTATTGACCCTCTTAACCAAGGCAAAAGTCATAAGTGCATTTTAAGAACTCGAGGCGCCCTCGAATGCGAACCGTCGCCTCCAGGCTCTATAAATAGCGAAGCCTTTTAGTTTCTAGAACTCACCAGCTTTCCTTTGGCTAAGTCTTTTAGAACTTGTTTTCACTCCTGACTTCACTTTCCCTCCTATATTCTCACCTTAATGGTGAACCAAGACTCCAAGAAGATTGTTGAGAGTGATGAGGAAGTAGAGTCAAGTGCAAAGATCGATCAGGACCTTCAGAAGGTAGTTCTCTTCAAAAAAGCTCTTATGTCAATCTCTCCTTGATCGTTTCCAAAGCAATGCATTTTGGAACGTGTAGGTACTTGAAGAGCTGCTCCCTCTAAAGAAAAGATCCAGAAATGATGAAGGATCCTCCAATGGAGCTGCATCAAAGATACTAAAGGGTGCTGATACCCGGGCTACTACATTGCCCCTTTCTTGGGCTCTTGCAACCCTCCAGTTGCATCTTCATCTCCACCTTTGGAGATCCACAACAATCCTTCTAATGTCCACTCTTCAGTGGAAATTCTTACACCCCTGCGACCAAGTGGTCCTCTTTTGTTGGGTGATCAACTTTCTGGGGAAAGTCTCGCATTGTCGCGACCAAATCCCCTTCAAAGCTTGGTTTTCTCCTCTACTTCTCAGGTAATCATCTTCATCTTCTCTGCTAGTCATGTTTTACGAAACTAAACCATGCATGTACAGGAAGTGAAGGCTCCTAGAGCCCCCAGCGATCAGCTTGCTGAAATCCAGGCTCTTCTGAGGGAGAAATCTGACTTGGTCAGAACTCTCCAAGAAGAAAAAGAGGCGCTGAAGAAGCGTTCTGAGGAGATGTCCTCGGCCATTCTGCACCTGGCAGAATGTTATGATGGAGCCCGCAAAGAGGCGCGCAAGTTTCGGCTAGAAAGAAACCGTGCTCGAGAGCAGCGAGACCTCTCGGACACAATAAGGAGTAGTTTTACTCCTTTAATAAGAGACGACGTCAATAGGCTTAGAGACGTCACTAGTTCTCTTGGTGCGGCCAGTGTTGAGCCCACTGATGCCAGTTTGTACCTAGGAGAACTTTTTAAATTACTTTTGGATCAGGTTGATGCTTTGATCGCCTGTAACCCTTTTGTCTGTAAAGATTGTAAGAAACAAAGAATTTCATTTCTTTACATACTTGACTTCTTGAATGATTATGTATAACTTATAGTCATCGACTGGTGCTCTCTGTGTGGAAAATGATAACAGGAAAACTCTTCTGTGATTAGAACATACACAGGTAATGTGTCTTCTGTCCGAAACCAATTCCAGACTTCGGTCTCAAGACAGCGTTGAGGACATAAAGAACACTGCGGTCCCAGAACAGCCTTGAGACCACACTTAGCACTGAGGTCACAAACAATACCAAGATCACAGAATTGCATTGTGATCATGCATGGTACTGCGATAAAAAAAGGATTTGTGTTTTTGAGATTGTGATGATGCTGAAGATATTAATTTCCCATAAAATATTTCTCATATAATTATTTGTACCATAGCCCCCGAATGTGAAATAAAATGATCTTTATTAATTTTAAATAGATACATTTTGCTTTAGATTCATAACAGGGTAAACAATATGATAACGGGTTCCAACAGGAAAGACACCCGTTGTGGGAAATCATTAAAATAATGAACCCGTCGAGGAGTTGTCTCGGACATATAAAAGGAAGAAGTGGCTTGTTTGAGAAGCTTCAGAACAAAGACCCTCTTTTGCCTTAGCCATTCTCGCCGCACAAAACCCTCGCCTTGCACCTTGCTCTCATCGCTTCCAACAAAGCTACCGCCTTTCCACTGATCTCATTGTCAATGGTGTCCTAGAGTCGATCAATTCATTATAGAGAGGACAGCCTGATAGCACTCGAGAGGGAGGAGATCCTTCCCCCACGGCTGTTAATTAATTGGCAGTCGGCGGAGAAGAACGAAGAAACCCCAGTCGTTCGTGAGAACGAACTGGTAATCTTTGAAGAATTCTTCCGATGCGGGTTCCGATTCCCGGAAAGCAAGTTCCTGCAAGAGATTCTCGCACACTACGGGCTAGAGCTGGTGAATCTACACCCAAATGCTATTTTGATCCTGGCGATTTTCCAACACCTGTGTGAGGCTTTTGTCGGAGTGCTGCCCAGCATGGATCTCTTCCGATGTTTTTACTTCTCAGCATGGTCAAAGAGTGCCAATGCCGCGGGCTGCATATACTTCTGCATAAAGGAGAAGAAAGAGTATCTCTTTCTCCCCCTGTGGGATTCAGTGCATGGGTGGCACCACAAATGGTTCTACTGCACTCCCCCTTCGGAGAGTAGCCTCTGGTTCGAGAACAACCGACCGGAGAAGAGTAGCGAGATGGACACCCTACCTGCTTTAAATCAAGAGTGGAAGAAGCAGGCCTAAGCAATTCTTCACTTAGTCCAGCACAGATTAATAACGCGAGATATCATCTACGACTTTGTGAAGAATAGGATGAGCGCCCTGCGGAGGAGGGAACATCTGGCTTGGGAGATAGAGTTCATGGCAGACAATACCCTAGACTATAATACAGGTATGTCCTCTGGTCTACAAAATATGCAATTTTACCGATGAAAGACGTTGTATCAAGTAATTTACTTTTTTTTGTGACGCAGTTTTATCGTTGTCCGAGATCAAAAAACAGACGAATAGCCTCTGTGGCCTTATATTGCTGCAACAGAAGGAGCTCAAGGATCACCCATCCTCAGAGCTTAACCAACGGCAGCAACGATCTGAAGCAAGAATGTCAAAAGGTATGACCTTTTTCATGGAACTTCTTCAAGATCGCCTATTGATTTTAATAATCAAGTCGAGTTCTTGGAATGATGCAGCTGCTGAAGGGGCGAACCTCCGGGACGAAACGTCCTGGTGATGATGCTGGACCTTTTGGAGGGTCAGCGCCGAAGAGAGTAAAGAAAACCTCTGATGAGGACATCACTCCTATGGATATGGATACCGCTGTAACTCATGGCCCAATAACACGAGCACGTGCAAAACGACTCAATTACAAGGTGAGCTCATTCCTAAGTGCTAATACTTGTTCTAATGAGAATGTGATGCTGCATAACCTTGCTTGTGACATGTTGTTACTTAGGAGTACGGGAGAGGAGATGCCAAGTCAAGGGGACCCCATCCACATTCCACATTTCAACACCTACGAGCCACGTTCAAGTCAAGTCCAAGCCCAATTGATGCCATCCATGTACTTCAATTCGGGCTACAATTCGACTCGGAGTCAGCCTGACAGCACTAGACTAAAAAGGCCATAACTCCCTCATACGGAGTCCGTTTGGGCTGATCCACCACTCGTTGGAAAGCTTATTTCAAGATCTTTCCAATGGATAGAATTCCACTGCACCATTCGTTCGGGAAGGCCTCCAAATAGACGCGACAAGTTGCTTCTGTTGCAGACTCTGCATCTGAACCGTTGATTAGTCGTCCTTGTCGTTTGTTCCACTACCACAGAAACAGACAACCAGGATGACACATCACAAACAGTTATGAACTGTTCAATGGAAAACCATCTACGAAGGCCTGTTGGGAGAATATGTTCAGTTATCACAGTCGGTTCTGATGTCAAAAACAACTGTGATAGTAAACCAGACGGTTCTGAACACAAAACCGTCTGTAATAGTCTACTTATCACAGACGATTTTGACCTAAAACCCGACTGTGATAGATACAATCGGTTCTCAACTGAGAACCGTCTGTGATAATTAGAATATCACAGACGGTTCGGAACTCAGAACTGACTGTGATATATACAGTCAGTTGTGAACTCAGAACCGACTGTGATAGTGTAGTATTAGAGACGGTTCTGAGGTCAGAACCGACTAAAAAAGTGAAATCTCAAACTTCGCGCGTGGCTGGCGGCGCTTCGAATTCTTTGTCAGAACCGACTGTGACTGTGATACATACTTTCTGTCTCCGATCTTCGCGCGCGGCGCCTTGGCGAACACGAAGTGTCGCTTTGAAAGTTCTATAAATAACTTGACAGTGGAATAATTGTCATTTACTTTACAAGTTTTTATAATTCTCAAACTGTTTTACTCCTTAGCTTCTCTGCACCAATGGCATCCTCGATGGCATCGTCAGCCTCGCCCTCCTCGGTAAGAACTCTTAATCTTTTGGACTTACCCCTGTATTGTTAATCCCTGTTCAGTACATTCTTGACCTGTTGATTTGCATAGGGAAGGGGAGCCGTGGAAGACTCGGGCAAGGTGAAAGCCAAGCTGAGGGCCCTCCAGGAGGAGCACAAGCTCCTTACGGACAAGCACACTCGGCTACGGCTTGACCTGGACGATCTCTTCCAGCGCATTCAGCGCATGAAGATGGATGGTGACAATGCTAGGGCGAGGACGAGGCGTCTTTGCGAGGAGAAGAAAGCCGCGGATATGACCATCGCTGGCTGCGGTTTGACTATGAAGGATACCATCACGAAGCTGAGGGAGGTCGCAGGCTTTCTCGACGCGTAGTAGTTGATCCTAAGAAGGACAACTTGTCGCTGGAGGAGTCCTGCGTCCTAGCTGCAAGTCAAATTGACTTTATTCTAGATGCAGCCAGGGCTAAGACCACTCCTTGACCTAGCATTCTGTATTTTTACTTTTTTTTTGTAAGTGATGAAAAAAATTAATGAAAACTTTGTTCTTATGTCAACTTTCCAATTTTCCAGCACGTTCTTGGACTGCATGCTATCTTCCCTCTTTCTTTATCTTTCTTTAGATTTTGACGAACAATCGACCATACAAAGGTATGTGCACTGTGGGTGATCAAGGAACGACTATCGCGATCTTTGGCTTGTGAGGGTAGTCCATCGGAGCCCTTCAAATAATATAGAAATAATATAGAAGTCGCAGGTCCCATGCAAATAATATAAAAAGAATATAGAAGTTGGGCTTATTTGGCTGGATGGCATTGTGGCATGCCAAACGCCTCGAGTTATCAACGTGCTTTGAATATCACAAACGGTTCTGAGGTAAAAAAACGTTTGTGATAGTCACATTACAGACAGTTTTTATGTAAGGCCCGACTGTGATAGTCCCAACAGTGTCCGACGCTTAGAATTCTCAACTTCTTTCAATATCACAGACGGTTTTTAACTCCAAACCATCTGTGATAGTAACATTACAGATGGTTTTTATGTAAGGGCCGACTGTGATAGTCCCAACAGTGATCGACACTTCAAATTCTCAACGGTGTGTTGTGTCTTTTCGGTTTCTGATGTTTTCGCGGTGCACTAGCCTGGGAACACGAAGCGTCGACTTGGAAATTCAATAAATAGCTTGTTTTTCATTAATGATGAAAAAAATTAACTACAAATTTGTTCTTATGTAAATTTTACAATTTTCCGGCACGTTCTTGGAGAAAAAGAAGTGGAGCGGTTCGACTGGAAGAAAAACTCCAGGGAGGGAAATAAGTATTTGTAGAAGTCGAACAGTTCAATATTCCAGGCATATTAAAGACGGTTCGGACATCAGAACCTTCTGTAATAGTCATATTACAGATGGTTTGGACATTAGAACCGTCTGTAATATTAAAGCAGACGGTTTTGATATCCCAACCGTCTGTGATAGTCCCAACAGTGCCCACGCATCAAATTCTCTACATGTAATTGTTGATAACCGCACATAATAACTGTGCAGATGAAGAAACTTAGTTATTTATTTCAAATTTAATTTGCATCAAATTATGTAATCTGACACTTCAACTTGCTTTGCCATGTTGCAGTTTATCTCCTGAGAAGTTATCCTCAATTTATTGACCTTGAAAACCAATAGTGCGCTTTTTAAAACTCGAGGCACCCGCGCATATGAACCGTCACCTTCTGGTTCTATAAATAGCGAGGCTCTTCAATCCTTAAGACTTACAAATTCTTGGCTAAGTCTTTTAGGAATTCTGCTCCTAAATCCCTGTCTTTATTCCCTCCTCAACTCCCACCTTGATGGCGAGCCGAGCTTCCAATGAGGTTATCGAAATTGAGAGTGAAGAGGAAGAAATAAGTAATGAACTCAATCTGGATCTTCAGAAAGTAAGTCCTCTCTGAAACTCTAATGCAGATCTTTCTTTTATGACTTGATTACCTCCAAACAAATGCATTTCGAAATCCATAGGTGCCTGAGGAAATGCTTCCTCCAAAGAAGAGACTGAGAAATGATGAAAGATCCTCTAGTGGAGCTGCAGCGAAGACTCTAGAGGGTGCTGAGGCCTGTGTTGCCACATTGCCCCTTGCAACCCCTCCAGTTGCAGCTTCATCTCCACCTTTGAAGATCCACAACAATCCTTCCAATATCCCCTCTTCAACACCTTTGTATCATCAGCTTTAATTTCTTGGATGATCCTACTGATGCCAAATCCACTCCTTTGTTGAGAGATGATGTAGATAGGCTTAGAGCCATTGGTAGTTCTCCTGGGGTGGCCAGTGTAGATCCTACTGATGCCAATACGTCCCTAGGAGAACTTTGTAAATTACGTTCGGAACAGGTCGACGCTTTGGTCGCTTGTATCCCTTATGTATGCAAAGATTTTAAGAAATAAGAAATTTCTTTTCCTTATATATCTGGCTTTTCGAGTGATTATGTAACTGATAATCACCAAATGATGTTCTGTGTGAAAATGTTAACAAGAAAATACTGCTGCAATCAAGATGGTTTTTAACTCAAAACCGTCTCTGATAGTAACATTACAGATGGTTTTAATTTCAAGACCGACTGTAATAGTCTCAACTTTGAACATCGATCCACAGACATATATATACAACAAATATGAAAAGCAAGATAAAACCAAATAGTCTCAACGTTCATTTTTTTAAATACTAACATTGAAAATAAGCTAGAACCAAATATGAAAAACAAGTGGAGCAACTGAACTAGTCGAACGGTTCGACTGCAAACAATCCAGGATATTATAGATGGTTCGGACCTTATCACCGTCTGTGATAGTAGAGCAGAGTGTTGATTTTATAATTATCACAGACGGTTCTGAAGTAAAAACCGACTGTGATAGTAAAGCGGATGGTTTTGAGCTCGGAACCGTCTGTGATATTGTAATTATCACAGACGGTTCTGAATTAAAAACCGACTGTGATATTAAAGCGGACAGTTTTGAGCTCATAACCGTCTGTGATATTTCTTTCATAGTT
Organism: Pharus latifolius; assembly: GCA_019359835.1. Classification (NCBI taxonomy): domain Eukaryota; kingdom Viridiplantae; phylum Streptophyta; class Magnoliopsida; order Poales; family Poaceae; genus Pharus; species Pharus latifolius. Next base: position 64,971,683 of record CM033326.1, on the reverse strand, counting down.
CTACACAAAATGCACCGATATTACCGACGGTTTAATAAAGTGAAACCCGTTAGTGATATTCTGTTCTTCAAAAATGCACCGATATTACCGACGGTATTATATAGAACCGTCTGTATTGAACTTGGTATAAAAGGTCTTTTGGCGGATGTTTTGAGCTAGTAGTACACTCTTGCTCGACATACACTGTCCAGTTCAAAGAGATTTGGGGCAAGGAAGAGCGAAATCTCGAAAGGCCGGGGAAGCATTCAGGGGCAAAAATTTGAAGATACAAGGTTGGTACTTGCTCCCAAGGCATACACATTACTTGATTTCATCATCAATATCGATCTCCATTGATTGATCAAATTAGAGTGAGAGGGAGGGAAAGTTACAGTAGCAAATCCTGGTTGTAACTCATTTTCGACCTGTACTGTAGCTATTTAATTGCTTTATGATGTGTGTTATCCACGCCCCCAACTAATTGCTTGCAGTTCAAGTAGTAGTTAACTATTTATACTGCAAACTCCACATCAAACACTAGCTAGCTAGATTTATATAATTTATTGCGTGTCGACCGTACATAGAGTATTACTAATTAGCATGTGTATGAATTTGATTAATTGCAGATGGTCCGAGACTGGATGTATAATGACAACCGAGTGGGTGAGGAATACATGAAAGGTGTTTTTGATTTCCAAAAGGTTGCTGAGCAAGACATGGCGAAGAAGGGTTTACCATATATGTACTATCCTTGTGTAGACTGCCAGAATCTTAAGATGTTCACCAACTCATCTCAAATTGTCGCCCACCTGATCCGACGTGGTTTCAAAAAGGGGTACACGTGTTGGGTCCACCATGGAGAAGAGCCAACTGTAGAAACATGTGCCACTCAGGTTGAGGAACAGGACATGTCGGATCCGAACAACGACTTCGACGAGGATATGCCAGAGGATGACAATTTAGATGACATGTTGCGTGATATGGAAGGAAATTACAGTGAAAGGGAGTTTGTCAAATTCAAGCGCTTGATTGAGGGCTTAGAAAAGCCGTTGTTCCCTGGTTGCAAGTCGAAGTACACAAAGTTGGCCTCTGTGCTTGAATTGTTAAAATTGAAGGCAAGTAACCGCTGGACCGACAAGAGTTTCACGGCACTGTTAGATCATTTGGCGGACATGCTCCCGAAAGGAAACGAGTTGCCAAAAAACACCTACCAAGCGAAAGAGCTGTTGTGTCCTTTGGGAATGGAAGTAGAAAGGATACACACATGCCCTAATGATTGCATCCTTTACCGTAACGACTACGAGGATATACATGTTTGTCCGGTGTACGGTGCATCCCGCTATAAGCGTAAGGACTGAACCGACGATGGCGATTGTGCTGAGATAAAGCAAGGACCTCCTGCTAAGGTGTTGTGGTATTTGCCCGTCATTCCCCGCTTGCAGCGTTTGTTTGAAAACCGTAAAGAGGCAAAATTACTGCGTTGGCACTTGGAAGACCGGAAGAAGGATGGAAAGCTGAGACACCCCGCTGATTCTTCGCAATGGAGAAACATCAACAAGGAATTTGTCAACTTCGGAGCGGAATTGAGGAATATAAGGTTTGGGTTGAGTACCGATGGAATTAATCCTTTTGGTAACATGAGCAGTCGACATAGCACTTGGCCGGTTCTTTTGTGTATCTACAACCTTCCTTCTTGGTTGTGTATGAAGCGCAAGTACATCATGATGTCTCTACTTATCTCAGGACCAAAACAACCTGGAAATGATATTGATGTGTACCTAGCACCATTGATAGAGGATCTCCTAACAATGTGGAACGAAGGGGTGCAGGTATGGGACGCATACAAATGAGAGACCTTCATCCTACGTGCTATGATATTCTACACCATCAATGATTTCCCTGCCCTTGGAAATTTGTCGGGTCGTAGTACGAAAGGAGCCAAAACCTGCCCCCACTGCGAAGATGAGACTGAGAGCGTGTGGCTAAAGAATTGCAGGAAAACAGTGTACATTCGTCCCTGTTGATTTCTTCCGAAGAATGACGCATATCGTAAGAGGAAGAGGGAATTTGACGGCCACAAGGAAGATGGTTCAGCCCTGAAGCCTACGCGCGGGAAAGATGTCTACTCACGGGTGAAGGACATAGACGTTGTGTTTGGAAAGGGTCATAAATTGAAACCCCGCACGAAGAACTCTTGGAAGAAGAGATTGATATTTTGTGACTTACCGTATTGGGAGCATTTAGAGGTTCGTCATTGCATTGATGTCATGCATGTAGCAAAGAATGTTTGCGACAGTTTAATCGGCCTATTGCTGAACATTCCGGGGAAGACAAAGGATGGCGTCAATGTGCGGCGTGACATGATCGAAATGAAAATTAGGCCCGAGCTAGCACCGAGAGAGGACGATAAAAGCCGTATATACCTCCCCCCTGCATGCTACACTTTGTGCAAGGCTGAGAGGACAGAACTCTGTAAGTGTCTCTATGGTGTTAAAGTTCCATCGGGTTACTCCGCAAATATGAAAAAGCTTGTGTCCATGGGCTATTGGAAATTGCTGGGTATGTAGTCTCATGATTGTCACGTGTTGATGACACAAATGCTTCCTGTTGCCATCCGGAGTATTCTGCCGCATAAGGTCAGAGAGACGATCACAAGGCTGTGTTTTTTCTTCAATGCAATTTCTTGCAAGGTCATTGATCCCGATGGAGTAGATTCTCTGCAGAACGAGGTGGTTCGAACTCTCTGTCAGCTTGAGATGTATTTTCCTCCGTCGTTTTTTGATATCATGGTCCATCTCACCGTCCACCTTGTCAGAGAAATCAAGATATGTGGACCCATGTTCCTACGTTATATGTATCCATTCGAGAGGTACATGGGTGTACTTAAGGCCTACGTGAGGAATCGGTCCCGGCCCGAGGGTAGCATTGTCGAAGGTTATGCAGCGGAAGAGGTTGTTCAGTTCTGCGTCGATTACATGGCCGAGGTAGAAGCAGTAGAGTTCCTGTGTCTCGTCACGAGGGGAGGCTTGATGGTGTTGGCAATATTGTATGGAGAGCCATCACTCTTGATTTCGATATATAATCGAAAGCTCATTTTGGGTCTTGCAACACATGACGGAGGTGTCTCCGTACATCGACGAGCACAAGGAGATGCTACAACAAGACAATCCTCACCGATCCGAGGTTTGGATCACGGGAGAACATAACAGTAAATTCAACGCATGGATGAAAGTGCGAATCACCGGAGAGTCCGCAAGTGACAACCTTAAATGGTTGGCAAAAGGGCCCACATTTACTGTACAGACATGGCAGGGATACGACATCAATGGGTACACATTTTACACGAAAGCTCAAGATCGAAAGAGCACTGTACAAAATAGTGGAGTGAGCGTAGAAGCTTTCCATGAGGCGTTCAGCGAGACAGGCCCAACAACGGTAGTACGTGGATTGAACTCGTACTACGGGTTCATTGAAGAAATTTGGGAGCTCGATTATGTACTGTTCAAGATTCCCCTATTTCGATGTCGATGGGTCCAAATCCCACAAGGTGTGAAGGTTAACAGTTACGGTTTCACTTCTGTGGATCTCGATCGAGTTGCTTATAAAGATGAGCCATTCATACTTGCAAAGAAAGTCATTCAGGTCATTTATGTCACTGACCCGGCCAATAAGAAGTAGCACGTCGTCCTTCATGGCAAGAGAAGGATTGTTGGAGTTGAAAATGTCGTAGACGAGGAGGAATACAATCAATTTGATGAGATGCCTCCATTTGGAGATGGCGTATAGGTCGATACTGAAGACACCGATGAAACCAGTTACATGCGTATGGATCACCAGGAAGGGTTATACTTTAAAGGTAATCAACCGTACGTCCTTATCTCTCTGTTTCCATCGGTATAGCTTATATCTCTTGTAATTCTCGTCTTTGCAGGGCCGTGGCAAGTGGAAAGTTGATGATAACATGGCTGTGTATGTGGAAATTGTCGGTCAAAGTCCCTATTTGTATGTAACATTAACTTGAGCATGCTCCACATTGTATGTTAAATTTATTTGAGAATGCTCCACATTGCAACCAATTTTTGGATCAACGTACATTGTAACCAATTTACGGAGCATTTGGACTACATTTGAAATATCTAAGTGTTCATTTAAAACAAGTTTTCGAGCAATCAGAGTTGAAGAGCTACAGAGTTTCAAGTTGTAGAGACGAGTACGTTCAATAGAGAGATTATCACAGACGGTTATGAATTATCACAGACGGGTATGAATATAGAACCGACTGTGATATTCCCAACAGCGTCTCCAATGCTTCAAGTTCTTAATGTGCACCGTCGGTTCTCAAGTCCAAACCGTCTGTGATAATCTCAGTTACAGTCAGTTCTCAACTCAAAACCGTCTGTGATAATCTCTCACTATGGAGATTATCACAGACAGTTTTTATGTGAGAACCGACTGTGATAATATTATCACAGATGGGTATGAATATAGAACCGACTGTGATATTCCCAACAGTGTCCGACGCTTCGAGTTCTTAACGTGCACCGTCGGTTCTCAAGTCCAAACCGTCTGTGATAATCTCAGTCATAGTCGGTTCTCAACTCAAAACTGTCTGTGATAATCTCTCTGGAGATTATCACTATGGAGATTATCACAGACGGTTCTGACGTGAGAACTGACTGTGATAATATTATCACAGACGGTTGTGAATAGTGGACAAACTGTGATAATCTCTACGCGGTACATAGTTCAAGGCGGGCTTTGTCCCGCTCATTTCCAGACTTTGTAACTGTTTGCCCTAGCTCTCTCCACCCTCGCACCGTCCGTCGCGATCACCTCCATCGCCTCCCCACAGTCCGGCGCGATCTCCTCCATCTCCTCCTCTTCGTCCGTCGCGATCACCTGCATCGCCTTTCCACCGTTAGGCGTGATCACCTCCATCACCCTCCCACCTTCCGACGCGATCACCTCCATCGCCTCCCCACCGTTTCTGTCATTCTTGGTTAATTATAAGTATATGGGTTTTGTTATTGAATTATTAGTTGCAGATTTACTTAAACTATTCTATCTTTCACTTATGTTAGGAACTGATATGTCTGGTGATGAAATGCACCGCTCGGGGAGTCAGAGTGACCTCACTGGCGATGAGATGCCTAGGCCGGAGGTCGCCGCGTCCACCATGACCCAGCCGCATAACAGAAAGGGGCGAGGCCGGATGACATGCGCGCGTTTGGACAAGCGGGAAAAGCAGCACGTTCAGTTCGACGACAATGGTGTGCCGGAGCGGGTGCCCATCACCACCTCTGACTGGGGTCAAGTGCCCCCAAAGTGCAAGGATGCGCTGTGGGAAGAAATGCAGGCGGCGTTTCACATTCCCGAGGATCACCACTTCACCGTCCACCGGAGGACACTGATGTCAATAAACAAGGCGTCGAGGAACTTCAAGAGCCACCATGTCAGGCGCTATGTGAAGGAGTCGAAGACCCCCTTCGATGACTTCCCTTTCGTGATTCCCGAGGCATGGCAGCAGTTCGTCGAGATGAAGGCCAAGCCAGAGTTCTAGGAGCTTAGTGCGAAGGGCCAGGCTAACCAGGCCAAGAATACCCACCCACACAGACTAGGCAGTGGTGGGTATGTGGGGAAGAAGGTGTTGTGGAGGAAGCAGGACGAGGAGGCTTCCCAGTCTTCGGCCGGTAGTCCTTATGTGGGCATAACGGACGTGCGCACCCGCAATTGGTGCCGAGCAAGATCGACAATGACCTCCTCCGGAAGCATCTCTGTGAATAACCCTGCGAACAGGGAAGTGATCGACCGGCTGGTAAGATTGTTCGATCACGTACTTTCCTCGTAACACGCATGCAATGGGTTGTATTGCTAAGTTCTCCTGTTGCAGGTGATGCTGAGTGCGCAGGCGGCATTCGAAGAGTTCAACCCGAGGAGGGACAGGGATATCCTCGCAGCGGCGCTAGGAAACAAGGGGCATCCAGGCCGCGTGCGCGGCCTCGGTGCCACTGTGCCTTGGAAGCATGGTTTCCCTGATGATGAGGAGGCGGCTAAGAGGAGAAAGAGATCCCACCAAACCCGCGATGAACGGTTCAAGGAGGAGATGCGATCGGAGTTCGCTGCTCGGGACATAGCACTACTACAGCAGTTGTTGGAGATGCGGTCCATGTATGAAGAGCTAAGAAAGGCGACCCAGGGCACCCCCCTTGTAGCAGAGGAAGTACTGACCACCATTCTTGGCCATCCAGTAGCTGCGCGTCTGCGCCGGGGTCTTCGTAGACGGAGCCCTCTCCAAAGTATCCGGTGGACTTTCTACAGGTAATGACCGTTTGTCTATGTTAATTCATTCGAAAGTGAAAAGCAGTGAAATTCAATATTTTAATGCGCACTATTTGTTGGAACCCGCCTCCTGCAAGCTTATGGTGCTGGCCGGTCTCTTCCCGATCAAGACTGGCCGTGGGATGGCGCAACCATGCACGGCGGGGGCCACAATCCACGGTGCCCCTCTATGTGAGGGTTTTGCACGGGTCCAGGTGGACAGTGTCTCCGACCATTGCAAGGGTTTTCCGTTGGAGAAGCCACCGAACGATGAGATTACCACTCTCGGGGATGCGGTGCACACGTTCGTGCAATGGCCCAAGAAAGACATTGTTCTGGATGAGGTAATTCCCCCACCAGTTTCATAATTCGTACTGTAATAATAGCCCTCGGAGTTAGTGTCCTAATACATAGGTTCTTGCGTCACAGACCGACACACGGCCTACTAGCCAGCCGACCCCTCTAAGAAGCCAACCAATGAGTCCGATGACGAAGCTGACTCCGACTAGGAGGCAACCATTCAAGAAGCTGGCTAGTAGGGGAAAAGCAAAGAAGAGCGGCGAAGGAGAGTGAGACGAGTGCGCCAGCTCTCATGCCGTTCGCTCTGGGGATGCCTATGGCCTCCGATACCGCAATTTCGAGCATGGGGTTAGCATGCCAGAGCCTGCATGCATGGTACATGAGGAGGACAAACCAGACCAGGACGCAGCGTCCTACGCACATCATGGTCAAGTACACCGTGGCAGAGTTCCATAACGGTGTTGGGACCTACCCAGTGACCTTCGAAGACCTGCACAATTTACTGAACAAAGATGCGCTTGACTTGTCAATCCTACGGTCTTGGGTGCTGTAAGTATCCTACTATCCTACGCCTGTTCGTGCATATACGGATATATGTCATTTATTAATTGGTTACTTCCGTGCAGCTGCATGACCAGCTATGCCAAATCTAAGGGCATACTATTGGTTTCTTAGACCCCCAGATGGCCGCAGAGGTGATGTTTAGGACCGACGCAGACTTCGTTGTCGACTACATCAAAAGAGGGTTGCTTGCTCAGGTCGACAAGGAGTACATACTTGTACCCTACAATCAGAGGTGAGTGCTTTCATCAGTACTTCACCCGTAGATTAATGTCTCCATGTGCACACCCCCAAACTTAGATTAAATTTTTAATTCTTTACGTGTAACATGTAGCTACCACTAGATCCTGCTGCTACTTATTCCGAAAAGGAACAAGGTGTTCTACCTTGATTCATTGCAGAGGAAAGGGTACTCATATTGCGGCGCACGAGATGTATTCGAAAGGTGATGATATTCATGTGGACCTGTCTTGCATCTAGATTTACTGTCCTCAAATTGTCAATTTCGACTATCCTCAAACTGTCAATTTTGACTATCTGCAGGGCTTTCACGAACTACTTTGCCGAGGGAGGGAGACAACACGAGCGGCGAGCCGATAAGTTTCAGTGGTTACAATTTTAGGTACAACTTTCAACTGGCATCTGTTTTACTTTATAACGTGTCCCCAACTAACTCTCGGTCTGTAAATTGGCAGTGCCATCAGCAGTCAGACGACAATACATGTGGGTTCTACGTGATGCGCCACATGTATGACCTGATCATCACCCCTCACCACCCAGATTTCCCCGAGGTATACAACTGCTCCCCTTTGTATCGATTTGGCAGAATTTACAACTGCATTGAGCTAATTTTTTCTGTACCAACTCTTGCTGTAGGGGTCGACTTCCCTTCGGAAAGCTTTGACCCTCGGCAAATTGATATTGTCCGAGGGATGCTCGCTGAGTTTTTCCTTTCGAAGGTCATATCAACCAAGGGGAAGTTTAGGGACCCGCAAGGTTCATATTAGTGCGGCCTTATATTTATTTGTACATCTAACACACTAACTTTAATTGTCGATTACATTTATTTGTTCAATCTCAATTGTACATATTTCTGAGTTCTATGCTGTATATATGAAATGCTATTGTACATGTTTCTAAGTTCTGTGCATGTATATATGAGACTTTATATATTTGGGTATTGTGCATGTATGAAATGAACTGTATATATTTGAGTACTGTGCATGTATGAAATTCATGAACTGTGTAACACCCTGAGTTTAGGGGTAAAAACTTCCTTTTTAATGAACATCATGCATGCATGTATCTGTAGTAGTAGCTAGATCAGTATCTATCTCAAACCTTAAAATCTTCAAATCTATCCAGTGAACCCAAATCAAGATCAGGTTACTCAGATATGATCTATCAGTTACTCTGAGCATAAAAGCCTTCAGAAGTCAGACTCAATTCCATCTCTAACTCCCAGATCTATCAATCCTTTTCTGTTTTCGAAAACAGGAATTTAATTAATATCCTAATTACCCTAAAAACTCCGAACTCAGATTTAGTCAAGTCTAGACCTAATTCAGACCAGATTATTCTTGGATTATGATCATGGGTATGCCAATACCTTAATCCAGAAAGTTGGCAGCCAGATTTCATCATCTAAGCCTTTTTCACATATCAGTCCAAATTATATCACAAATCAGTCCTTTATCTGATATTTGGAAACCCAAAAAGGCTAAAATCTTCATATTAACTTCAAATTCAGAATTTCTTCAGCAAATCTCTTCTAAATGCTATTTGATACAATTTTCCCTTCTGTCTAGATTCCAAAATCTCATCCTAAATGCCAGAATTCGAAATCAATCGAAACTCAGATCTTAATTTACCCTAAAGTACCCTATTTTCAGTTTATATCAGAAACTAGCAAATCATGCCAGATTTTACCAAATTTCTTGCTGGATGAGTATAAGGTATAAGTTTATACTCATCTATGAAATCAGATTGCAAATTATCTATCTCCAAGTTAGAAATTACAATTCAGTCCAAAGCCATTTTCAGATTTTGCAATTCAGTCCAACTGGCTATTTTCGACCAACAATCACCAGCCGCCATCGACCAGAGCTGTAGTTCTCGACCAGCACGTGACCAGAGCTCCCACCTTCTTCGACCACATCTGCTGTCCACGACTGGAGCAATCTCCTGCGACCAAATCAGTAGCTTCAGCGACCTCGACCGCAGCGCAGTGTTCCGTTTGATCAATGCCACTGTGACCGCGACCAGGAGCACTTGTCGTCGTGTTTTTGCCGCCGATCTAGCACCGCTCTAGCCGTGCTTTTTCGCAACCGTGTCTGCATGCACACATGTGTTTGCACCTCAGTTCTCGCTGTGGCAGTCTTTGTCTAGCACAACAGCAGCTTGCACGCCAGAGAGAAGCTTCGTTGCTCGCCGTTGCTTCAACCCGAAGACTTCACCGGCGCAAGCTTCTTAACCTCCAGGCAGTGAGCTTCGTCCTGTCCTATGCCTATAACTAGCAACCCCAGAGCAGCTTCTTCATCTTTAGCACTGCTCTCCAAAGCCCTGAAGCAATTAAACTGTATTTCGTCCCTGCTATCATCTTCTCCGACGAGCACAGAAGGAGGCTCACGGTGACAGCTTCAACCACAGCCTCTTCATCCAAATTAACAGCACCAGTAAGGTTCTCCCATCTCCCTTATCGTGTTGTAGCTTTGAATTGAGTTCATATGCAACTCATCGCCGGCGATCGCCGTAATTAGCAAACGCCCTGTTCCAGCAATTGCATCTACTCCAGTTCAAATTAGCTTTCGCTGTAGTGGAAGGAAATGATCAGTGAACTAATCTTAGTAAGCCTGTGCATCAAGATTTCAAAATCCAATTCAGATTAAAGCTTTCCCCTTTCTCGCGGGCCACCGGTGACCGGCTCACGTCGCCAGGCCGCACCACCATTCCTCCGGCCGAATTGACGTTACCAGAAGCTTCACCTCACCTCCCTACTGCTCTCACAGTGAGCAATTGAGCTTTAAGGCAGTGAATTGGTTTCGCCCAATTTAGCCCTTCTTCTTCTCCGGCCGCGGTGTTGTTTTCCTCGCCGACGTCGCTTTAGGCCAATTCCCTTCATCCACATTATCTGAAGCTTCCCAGGAACTCAACTGTGTCTTCAAATTGGAGCTTGATTTACCACATCGCCTTGTTGTCGTTGAAGCCGTCTTCTTCTCCGGCGCAGCTCGTCGCCGTTCACTACCGTGCCATCTCCAGTCGAGCCTAATGCATCAAACAGTACCACTTGGCCCTAGCTAGCTCCAGCAACGCCAGGTTTCAGCAGCACAGAACCAGATTGCATTTTGAATATTTTACCCTTCACTGCTGTGCCGCCAGCGTGTCGCCCGGTCGTCGCCGTCCACCGCCATCGATGCCACCTTGTCTAGCATCTTCGCCTTGATCTCCTGAACACTTTCCTCTACTAGCTCGATCCCTGAATCTGCACATAATTTCCAGTTATTGCTATGCCAAGATTTTGTCCAGTGGCTTCACTATGCCGTGTCACCACCGTGTTGCCACCGTGTTCTTCGCCGGTTTTCACCACCTTCCGGCCATCTCCTGCCCTAGATCCTGTTGAGTAAATTGTTCCTGTTATCAAAGCCTACCTCCCAGACAAAGTGGTACATCAATTAGAGCCCTAGATCAAAAGATATGGCAAGCCCTAGTTTCTGGCCATGTCAATCCAATGCCAGTCTATGTCAGCCAGTGGCATTGAACCTTTTTACCTACTTCCAGCCATGCATTTTGAGCATGACTATGTCCCTTAGATTCCTGATGTTGTGATCTACATTTTATTCTTCTGTCACAACTTGAGATAAGTTCTCTAGCTTTCCTTGAAGCTATATCAGAGCCTTGAACCGAATGTCAATCCGTTGACATTCGTTGTTTTGAGTAAACCAGCCGCGCACTTGATGTCCATATTATAGCCTTGAAGCCCTAAGAATTTCTAACACCATCCTGAACTCATATTCTATTAATTCCAGGGTTTTGACCCAGATCAGCTTGCAATCTCAGTCCGTTTCATCAACATCAAGATCTTTTCTCTTAAAAGCATGTTGCATATAGATTTTAAAGTATTTAAAATAGTTTATGAGCCTTCTGTGCTTGTTTGATTGAAGAGTAGATCAAGAGCCCGAGTTCAAGGACTTCGTCGCAGACCCGACATCGACTGCTGTTTCTTACGATGCGGAAGGCAAGTCATAATCTTGATCATCTTGAACCTATATTTTATGAGTTGCTATGTTATGACCTTGAATATAAGTAATATGGCATGTGAAAGAATGGTTGAGATATAATTTGGCAGTACTAAGCTGGATGCTTGTTAAAAGTGGAATGATCAAATAGTGAACCATGAACTATCATATATGTATCTATATATATTCATGAAATAAAACCCTTAGCCGTGACCAGAATTTTGGTATGGATTGCTGTAGCACTTGAGGTGCTTAACTGAAAGGATAGCAGGCACGGAAGGTGCATGGTTGTGGATAGTCTGGTCACTGGCATATAAGGACTAGAACCTTGTGTTGTGCGTCTAGTGGTATAAAACACGTGCTAACCGCAAGCCTGGTATGGGACAGGCCTGAACAAGTACTTATGCGGATCGCACATGAAACCCCTGCATGAGATGGAAAACAATAAACTAATTTCACGGAGTACGGCTCCTCCACGTAAAATAATCATGCACGCTGACCCAGTAATGGGAAAAGGCTTGGGGGTGGGGGTATATCCCGCCACAACTGTGGTTCGCGAGAGATCCACAGGGTCAGGGGTGAATTGCGAGTGAAACATAACAAAAGTTCTTGTTATCTCCACATTGCCACTCACAGTATGAAGTAAGCGAGGGGTCCAATCATTTTGATAGGAAGGGCATGAAAGTGGAATATCTTGCGGGTAAATTAGTACCTCTCTGCAGAGTTAAAAACGTATTCGAATACTCCGAGCTCCCGGGTTTATAGGAGCCTGCTGCGGTGGATTAAATCCACGGGGTGTGGCACAAGTATGTTTTCTAAATAAAATTTGATAAGTCAAGATTACCCAAATGACATGTGTTGTCATGATAAGGGGTGCTGCCGTGGGCTGTCGTGTGTCGACGTGTCGCGGTAGTGCTATAATTTAGTGAACATAAATAGCGATGCTATGTTATGAAAAGTGCTACCATGAGATGAGATGAGATGAGTCATGAAAGAAAAGATTATTTTGCAAACATCCATAATTCTTGACTAGTCTAGGTTCATAACAACACTATTATATGTATCTACTCTTACCTATGACTTGCTGAGTACGTAAGTACTCACCCTTGCAACTTACAACCTAGTAGATGGAGCGTACCATGATCAAGAAGAAGGCGTGGAGAACTTCTTGGACCAAGATGAAGGAGAGCCAGTTCTGCCAGATCCCTAATGTGTTGTTCTGCCGTCAACTTCTCATTGTGGGAGGGTCACCTATCTTCTGCTGTGTAGATGTTATTTTGCTAAACCATGTATGTCGCGAAGGTATTATAATCTCTTTATGTAATATTAAGGCCAGCAGGCCACACTGCTTAAATATTTTGTAAGTTTTTTGCTGTAATGTGAATATACTCCTGTGTTTGACTTATCCTGGGAAGTCAAAGGTATGCATATATGGGACTAGTTACAGCAAGCTAGGTCTCCACGGGAGTAGTCGTAGTCCCAGTTTCGGGGCGCGACAAACTATATATATGAAATGCTATTTGTACATACGGTTTTGATCTTACAAACCGTCTGAGATTATAACCGTCACCGATAATGACACTATCATAGATGGTTTTGACCTAAAAACCGTCTGTGATATCACACTATCACAGACGGTTCTGATATTATAACTGTTTGTTTCGAATTTGGAGGCTAGGGTGCACACAAAAACATGAAAATTTTCCAAAGATTATGGAGGAAATGATCCTTCGTATCTTTTTCAAAGCTTGATCACAAGGCAGTTCTGTGATCGTCTCAAGATTTGTATGATGATCGCAATGCCATTCTATGATCGCTGCAAGTAGGTAATTGAAACGTACATGATTATCACTCGGTTAAGGCATTATGTTTTGATCACGGCTTCAGTTTTGATCGCGGCTTCAGTTTTGATAGCAGTTTCAGTTCTGATCGCAATAACTGTATTGGTCGCGGTATAACACATCAATGCGTTTCTGATCGAAAGACTTGTTACTTCAAATTTACCTGTGTATGTGTGGTCGCAAATGAATTCTTGTGATCATATTTTCACACAGAGATTGTGAAAAGTTTGAAATTTGGATTATAAGTCTTGCATAATCCTTCTTGAAAAGTCAAATTATGTAAGGTAAAAGAAATTTTTATTTCTGGAGGGTGCACACAAAAACATGAAAATTATTTTCTGTCGACGATTCTGCATAAGTTCGACTAAGGACCACGGGTCCGAATCTGCATAAGTTCGACTATGGACCCCAAGTCAGAAAACTATGAGAGCCGTCAAAGTACATTGTCCAGTGATCAGGGCATTCCAAATCTTCGGACACCTGGACGGGCGGCACAGGATTAGTCCATTCGACCACGAAGTCGGCAAGGACCTGAGACTTGACTGCGATGCGGGGCGTGAAATGGATGTCGAACGCTCCGAGTTCAACGGCCCATTTGGCGATCTGACCAGATTTCTCCGGATTTCGGACAATGTCCCCCAAAGGAAAAGATGAGGGCACTATGATCTTATGTGCTTGGAAGTAATGTTGTAGCTTACGGGAAGAAATCAGTAGTGCGTAAAGTATCGTCTGGACCTCAGGGTATCGCTCCTTAGGACCATGAAGTACTTCGCTTACGTAGTAGATGGGTTTGTGCACACCTTCTCTTTCTGCCATCAAGACAGCGCTGACCGCGCAAGGTGTGGCCGCCAAGTAAAGGAGTAATGGTTCCTCTTTGTTGGGGGAAACCAAGACCGGTGGACTGGTCAAATATGCTTTAACCTCCTGAAATGCTTTCTTGGCCTCATCAGACCAAGTAAAGTTATGGTGTTTGCGCAAAGCTTTCAAGAAAGGTAGTCCCTTCTCGCCTAGTCGCGATATGAACCGGCTCAATGCCGCCATGCGACCTGCTAGGCGCTGAACATCTTTAATGATCGAGGGAGACCTCATTTGTTCAATAGCCCTGATTTTTTCAGGATTGACCTCGATTCCTATGGAACAAATAAGAAAACCAAGAAGTTTTTCAGATGAAACCCCCGAAGAGCATTTCTCTGGGTTTAACTTTGTTCCATATCGATTCAAATTACAGAAGGTTTCAGCAAGATCGTCTAAATGAGACGAACTTTTTAAACTTTTTACAACCAGGTCGTCTACATAAGCTTCAAGATTACGCCCCATCTGGGAAAGAAAGGTCTTTTGCATCAAATGCTAGTACGTGGAACTTGCGTTCTTGAGACCAAACGGCATTCTGACATAGCAGTAGGTGCCGAATGGGGTGATGAAGGCAGTCTTCTCTTCATCTTCTTTTTCCATACTAATTTGATGATATCCTGAGTAAGCGTCCAGGAAACTCATCAGTTCGCAGCCCGCAGTAGAACTGACCAGCTGGTCGATGCGGGGAAGGGGAAATTCATCCTTCGGACAGGCACTATTTAGGCTGGTGTAGTCGACGCACATCCGCCACTTGCCATTTGACTTGCGGACCATGACCAGATTTGCAAGCCATTCCGGATGATCGACTTCTCAAATAAATCCGGCCTTCTGGAGCTTATCTAACTCCACTCGGATGGCTTCCTGCCAATCAACAGCAAAACTCCTGAGCTTCTGCTTTATCGGTCGCTGTCCAGGTCGAATTGCTAACCTGTGCTCAATTACCTCCCTTGGGACCCCGGGCATGTCGGATGGTTTCCACGCAAACACATCTGTGTTAGCTCGGAGGAAAGTAACGAGCTCGAGTTCCTATTTGTCGTCCAGGCCTAATCCAACCCAAATTGTCTTGGATGGATCATCTGAGTACAATGGAACCAATTTTAATGTTTCATCTGGTCGAGGAGCGGCTTTGATTGTATCAGTAGACACTATGGCAATCTGGGCTTCTCGGAGGGGAAGCTGATCTACCATCTCCAGGGACAACCGATCACATGTCAATGCCACGTTGCGACTGCCTCGGATCAAAATAATGCCCTTGGGGCCAGGCAACTTGCCACACTGGTAAGCATAGTGCGTAGCCATCATGAACTTAGCAAGAGTTGGTCTGCCAAAGATTGCGTCATAAGCCGAATCACAATCAATTACATCGAAAGTAACTAATTCTGTTCGGAAGTTATCTAATTCACCCAGCATGACTGGGAGCACCACCTGTCCCAATGGCATCATAGAGGGACCAGGAATTATCCCATAAAACGGATGAATTATGGACTTGATTTTTGAACGAAGAATTTGCATCTCGTCGAGTGCCTTGACCAATAAAATGTCCAAGGAATTACCTCCGTCGATCAGGACCCTTTCGACTCTCGCATTGCTGATAATTGGGGTTATGACCAAAGGTAGCCTCAATGGTTGAGTAAGCCCCACAGGACAATCAGAGCGATCAAATGTCAAAGGTGTATCCGACCAACGGGGGTACTGAGGTTCACCAAGGGGAGTCTCCGTTTGGTTCACCTCTCGGTAAAAGGCTTTAAATTGCCATTTAGAAACAAAAGAGGAGGAACCTCCGAAAATAACATTGACATGATTACGAGGTACCTCGTAGGACATCTCTTCGTCCCAGCTGGCGTCTCTTAGCCCGCAAGTCTGTTCTTTGGGTGGCAAGGTCGGCATAGGTCCGATCCCCTGGTAGAAGTCATCCAACTGCTTCAACCAACTCCTGCAATTCTTGAGGTCGTGGCCTGCAGAGTTGTGGAGTGGACACCATCTCTTGCCTTCCTGTGGGTTAGTCGACTTCTCTGGTTGGTCGGCACTGCAACCACCAGAAGCAGTTCTATTTTTGAACAAAGGTTTGTTACCTTTGGTCGATGGAGGTTTCTGTCGCGCCCCAAGACTGGGACTACGACTACTCCTGTAGAGACCTAGCTCGCTGCAGCTAGTCCCACATATGCATAGCATACATATACCCTTGACGTCCCAGGATAAGTCAAGCACAGGAGTATATCACATTGCAACAGAGTAACTTACAAAATAGTTAAGCAGTGTGGCCTGCTGGCCTTGATATTACATAAGGAGATTACAATGCCTTCACGGCATACATGGTTTAGCAAAAATAACTTCTACACAGCAGAAGATAGGTGACCCACCCACAAAAGAGAAGTGGACAGCAGAACAACACACATCAGGGAAATGACGGGACTGACGCTCCTCCTTCTGGGTCCACGAAGTACTCCACGCTTTCATCTTGATTGTTGATCGCTCCGTCTATTGATTTGTAGGTTGCAAGAGTGAGCACTTACGTACTCAGCAAGTCATAGGTAAGAGTAGATACATATAGTAGTGATGACATGAACCTAGACTAGTCAAGAATTATGGATGTTTATAAAATAATCTTTTTCTTTCATACCTCATCTCATGGCAGCACTTTTCATAATATAACATCATCATTCATGTTCACTAGATTATAGCACTACCGCGACACATCGACACACGACAGCCCACGGCAGCACTCCTTATCATGACAACACATGTCATTTGGGTAATCTTGATTTAAACATATTTTATTTAGAAAATAGTACTTGTGTCACACCCCATGGATTTAATCCACCGCAGCAGACTCCTATAAAACCCGGGAGCTCGGAGTATTCGAATACGTTTTTAACTCTGCAGAGAGGTACCAATTTACCCGCAAGATATTCCACTTTCAAGCCCATCCTATCATAACAAAATGATTAGACCCCTCCTCACAACCATGTGTGAGTGGCAAGGTGGAGATAACAAGAATTTTTGTTATGTCTCACTCACAATTCACCCCCGACCCTGTGGCTCTCAGCGAGACACAGTTGTGGTAGGTTGTATCCAAACCTCCACCCCTACATATGTTTCCATTACTGGATCAACGTGCGAGATCACCTTCAGTGATATGTGTGGGAGCCGTACTCCGTGTTTATCGTGCATCACTACACAATTCCAGCAGGGGTGTCATGTGCGATCCACATAATTACTTGTTCAGGCCTGTCCCATACCAGGCTTGCGGTTAGCATGTTGTTCATGCCACTAGACGCACAACACAAGGTTCTAGTCCTTATATGCCAGTGACCAGACCATCCACAACCCTGCACCTTCAGTGCCTGCATTCCTTTGCAGTCTAGCACCTCCAGTGCTACCGCCATCCATACCATTTTCTGGTCACGGCTAGGGGTTTTATTTCATGAATATAAGTATATACATACATATAATAGTTCATGGCTCAAAACTTGTTTATTTCACATTTCACAGATAACCAGTCTAGTACTGCCAATTCATAAATCAACCATTCTCAATCTTTCACATGCAATATTATCTATATTCAAGGTTATGTTTTAGCAACATTTAAAATATAGGTTCAAGATGACCAAGGATATGACTTGCCTTCCGCGTCGTAAGAAACAGCAGTTGATGACGGGTCAACAGCGAAGTCCTCGATCTCAGCTTCTAGATCTGCTTGACGACAAACCAAACAATACACACAAATATTACTTATATATATTAAAATGATTTAGGATCTATATGCAGATATGCTTTACAAGAGTGACTGAACGATACTGGAGATAATTGAGATTACAAGCTGAACTGAGTTGAGATCTAGGGTTTCAAGGATTTGGCTACGGATGGGTGGTAGATGCTCTTAGGATCTCAAGGTTACAATAAGAACATCAGTTTTGTGGCTGGTTTGATCAAAAACAGTGAATGTCAGCAGATTGACATTCAGATCAAGATTCTAACATAACTTCAAGGAAAACTAGAGAGCTTATCTCAAGTTATGACAGTAGAAGAAAATGTAGATCATAACTCTACAAATTCAGTGGACAAAGTGGCTTTCAGAAAGCACAATCAGTAGTGGGTGAACAAGGCCAATGCCATTGGCTGGCATGCACTGGGATAGTGTTAAAAAACTAGGGTTTAGCGGCAAATATAATTCAAGAGCTCAAATCAAGTTGTGATAGAAGAAGAAAATGTTGATCACAACCTCAGGAATCTAAGGGACAAAGTTATGCCCAAAATGCACATCTGGAAGGGAGTGAAAAGGGTTAATGCCACTGACTGACATAGTCTGGCATTGATCTTGACATGGCCAGAAACTAGGGCTTGGCATAACTTTTGATCTAGAGCTCCAAATGATGCACCACTTTGTCTGGGAGGTAGGCATTGATAACAGGAACAATTCATTCAACAGGATCTAGGGCAGAAGATGGCCAGAAAGCAAGAAATTTGATGATGAACAGAGATGAACTGGCTGCACTTGGAGCAGTTCTGGACAAAAACTTGGCAAAGCTATAACTTGAATTCTGGGCAGTTTCAGAGATTGAGCTAGAAGGCAAAAATGTTCAGGAGGTTGAAGCACACCTGAATGACAAAGTGGATGAAGCTGAAACGGCCAGGAATAGGTTTCCGGTGATCGATGCCGGAGAAGAAGACATAGAATTTAGGGCTTTTTGATTCAGGCCGACTGAACTTAATTCCAAGCTTGGGAAGTGAAAGAGAGGTAAGAGGAAACTACCTGCACGTTCAATTTGGCCGGAGGATGGCCGGAGAAGCCTGGCAACGATCGCCGGTTTCTGGAGAAGTTCAAAATTGAGGAAAGCTTCGGTTGAAGCTCAATCGGGAGATCTTGATGCATAGGCTTGCTGGAAATGAGTCACTGATCAATTTATTCCACAGGATCGAGAGCTAAATCGAGGTAATTTGGCCTGCATTGCCGGAACAGGGCAATCGGGAATTTCCGGTGATCGCCGGCGATAAGGTGCAAGGTAAATCAATTAAGTGATACAGCACGATAAGTGAGATGAGAGGAACTCACTGGTGCTGTTAATTTGGCAGGAGATGCAGCGGGCGAAGCTGGCACCGTGAGGCCTCGAGCTGGTCTCGCCGGAGAAGAAGACGACGGCGAGGAGATTTGGAAATTTGGTTAAGTCCTGGTGAAGAGGAAATGACACAGGGTACTGGTGGCTTAAATAGACCAGAGGGCGAAGCTTGCAAGGTTGTAATAGCAATAAATCGGTGTCAGTTGATATGAGTTGCCGGGCGCAGAAGTAACAACGGTGAGCGGTGAAGCGACGGTGCTCAGGCGAGGTGACTACTGCTCAGCTTGTTGGCTCTTTGGAACTCCACATTGTCGGGCGGTGCAAGCAGTGGCAACTGGAGCTGGCAATGCAAAGCAACGTGGCAAGCAAATGCTAACAACGGTCGCGCACGGGAGCAAGCTGTTCAACGGCGTTGCCACGGCGATGGCTGGGGCGTGGACGCGTGTGCACATGCAACTCAAGTGAGTACGAGCTCAGGCGCAGGCGAGGCGTGGCCGGCGGCGAGCAAGCACGGCGCAAATGCACAGCAAAGCTTCTGGTCGTGCACTGGCTACTGCCCTGGTCGAATTAGGGGCCTGATTGCAATTTCCGATTTCTTGATTTGGACTGATCTGTAATTCTGGAGATTTGGAAGGTTTGATCTGATTTTGATTCTGCTGATTTGGCAAACTTGATTCAACAAATGATTTGGCACAGATTGAAGATAAAATTTGAAATGTTCGGATGATTTTTGATATGAACTGAAAATAGGGTAATTTAGGGTAATTGAAATCTGAATTTCAATTGATTTCGAATTCTGGGATTTAGGATGAGATTTTGGAATCTGAACAGAAGAGAAACTTGTGACAAATAGCATTTAGAAAAGATTTGCTGAAGAGATCTTGAGTTTGGAGTTAATCTGGAGATTTTAGCCTTTTTGGGTTTTCAGATCTCAGATAAGGACTAATTTGCGATAACTCTTGGACTGATTTGTGAAAAGAGTCTAGATGGTAGAATCTGGCTGTCAACTTTTTATATTAAGGTATTGACATACCCATGATCATATTCCAGGAATAATCTGGTCTGAACTTGGCTAAGATTTTGATTAAATCTGAATTTCTGAACTTAGGGTAAAAGGTAATAACAGATATTCTGTTTTCGAAAACAGAATGGAGTTGATAAATCTGGGATTTAGAGATGGAATTAGATCTGGCTTCTGAAGACTTCTAAGTTTAGAGTAACTGATAGATCACATCTGAATAATCTGATCTTGATTTGAGGTCACAGGATAGATTTTGGAGATTTTAGGGCTAGAACAGAATAAAGTTGAGGCTGATTTGGTTGATCTAGAAGAGACATATGCATGCGTGATTTTTAAGAAAGAAACTTTTCACCCCAAAACTCAGGATGTTACAGTTTCTCTGCGACCGCGACCTCTCGGTACTGTCCAGATCGACTCCTTTTTGATTTCTTCAACTTCCCGCCTGATGAAGATTCTGGCTTCTTGTTTGAATCCTCTCTCTTCACGTCCTTGATACCTGGTTGAGGCGGTAAGTTACCTTTGTCCACCATCCGATTCCACTCAACGGCCTCGGCCGCATTCGAATATCGATCAGCCACATCGAAGAGATCGGCTACTGATCGAGGGGGTGGATGAGCAAATCCTCAATGAACCTCCGATATCGAACGGCGTGTTTAAACGCCTTGATAATGGAATTATCAGATATGTTCGGGATGGTATTTCTCACCCCGACGAATCTCTTGACAAACTGACGAAGATTTTTGGTTGATGTTTGTCATAGTCGATGGAGGTCGTCCTCTTTTCCAGGCTTCTGATAACAATTTTGGAAATTGTTGAGGATGGCATCGCACAACATTTCCCAGTTATATATCGAACCCTCGGGCTGGTTGAACAGCCAGGTTCGTGCCGGTCCCTCAAGGACTGTAGGCAAATAGTTGGCCATGACACGGTCATCGCCACCTACTGCCTGAATAGCATTGATGTAAATTTGAAGGAACTCGCATGAATTCTGAGTTCCGTCAAATCTTTCTATGGCCCAAGGTTTGAACTTATCTGGCCAAACGACCGCGCGAAGGCCGAGCGAGAAAGCCTTACAACCGACATAAGGACCATGGATGGATCTGCGACCCTCGACCTAATCTCGGGAGACCTCTCGTGAAGGAGAGGCCACGCGTGGTCCAAGGCGAGAGTGGACAAGAATTCGTTCCCGGTCAAGAGAATTCCCTGCCCATCTGGCTTTTCCATTCCGAGACGGGTCTAGTGGTGGACGATTCCGTCTACCAGAACTAGAATGAGAGTATTCTCTTTCATGGGAACGTATTGCCGACCGGGAAGAGGCTGTAGGGGTCGCTTCGGATGCGACCTCGTCTAACCTTTCCGCCAAGATCCTGGCTAAGGCGGGTTTCTGCGCATCTGTGACAGTAGGAGGAAAATTACGCAGGACTTCTGCGATGGATCGAAGCCAGCCATGCGTGCTCCTCTTGGGCGCACCAGGTGTCACCGTATCCTTGTCCACTGATAAACGTTCCGGGGGTAAAGATGGTGTCTGGTCACGTCTGTGACCACGCGGTCGACGGGAGGAACTATGAGCAGCGTCGTAACGAGCTTGCGCATTTTGAAGAGCATCTAGGGCTGTTCTGCGAAGTTTGTCATCTTGCTGCTCACGATTTTGATCCTCCTTTTGTTTGCGTTCCTGTTCCTCCCTAGTAGCTTGCTGATCGGGAGTTTCTTCCGATAGGGCAGCGAATTGCCTAGGGAACGAGGTCGCTGATGGAGAGAACATATCTGTTTGTTCCGAGTCAGACTCAAAATCAAAGAGATGGTGGAGGTAATCAGGATCAAACCCCCTGGGCTAAATTCCTGATCGACATCGCCCTTGCCCTCAGCTGGGCCGCGCGATGGACCAGATTCAACCTCTAATGCAGCAAAAACAATAGTGGGTTCCAATTCTGCGTCTATTATCTCCTGGTCAATAGACATGACCTGAGTGGTCGAATCGACCCCCGGGACGTCTTCGCCCCCGGTTTCCTCCATTGGAACAGAATCACTAGGTGAAGGCATATGTATGTGGGCATAATCCTCGAGATCGAAGTCGTTCTCGGAATCATATGCTCCAGACATGGCTCACCGAACCTCCGAACAGAAATAAGAACGCCTTGAGAAAGGCCCCACGGTTTTTGATGCCCTGCAATAATTTGACTTTTCAAGAAGGATTATGCAAGACTTATAATCCAAATTTGAAACTTTTCACAATCTCTATGTGAAAATATGATCACAATAATGCATTTGCGACCACACATACACAGGTAAATTCAAAGTAACAAGTCTTTCGATCAGAAACGCATTGATGTGTTATACCGCGACCAATACAGTTATTGCGATCAGAACTGAAACCACGATCAAAACCAAAGCCGTGATCAAAACTGAAGCCATGATCAAAACATAATGCCTTAACCGAGTGATAATCGTGTACGTTTCGATTACCTACTTGCAGCGATCACAGAATGGCATTACGATCATCATACAAATCTTGATGATTTCTGGCAATCCTTGTATACAAAAGGGATACAGGTGACCAGAGCATCGACCTGATCCAAGAGAAGTTTACAAAGTTCTCCTAAGGACATATTGGCGTCAGTAGGATCTACACTGACCACCCCAAGAGAACTAGCAACTACTCTAAGCCTATCTACATCATCCCAAATCAGAGAAGCACTATTATTCCTGATCGTATCGGAGAGTTCTCGCTACTGCTGAGCATAGTCCCTCTCCAAGCGGAATTGGTGCGCCTCTTCGTGGGATCTGTCAAAACATTCTTCCAGGTGCAGAATGGCCGAAGACATCTCTTCGGTCTTCTTCTCCAAAACCTCTTTCTCCTCCTGGAGAGTTTGTTCGAAGGAAAGAGTTGGACCTCAGCAGGCTGGTTGCTGGAGGCTCCAGAAATTTTCGTCTCCTGCACATACATATGTTAGTTTTACAAGTTAAAATGACCAGCATAAGAGATGAAAATAATTACCAATCCTCGCAAGTGAGAGGATGAAGTATTTCCCCCAGAAACTAGATCACCCGACAAAAGTCGAGGACCACCCGATCGCGGAAGTGCAACCTTCCTACCAGATAATCGATCACCCAACAAAAGCTGGGGGTTACTTGATCGCAACGAAGAAAGCTGAGAAGAAGGCTTCGAAGGATTGTTATGGACCTCCAAAGGTGTAGATGAAGGTTCGACCTGTCGAGTAGCATGCACAGGAAGCACTATAGGGGCCAAAGGAAGAGAGAGCAATGATGCATCCCTAACCTTGGTACCACTGGAGGATCCCTCATCAACCTTGGGTTTCTTCCCTGGAGGAACCAGCTCTTCAGTTACCTGTGAATTTCCAAAAAGCATTTTGGGAATGAAAAGAATATAATTGGCAACTTGAACCAAAAGTTCCAGAGAAGACTTACCTTCTGGAAGTTCTGGTCGAGTTCAAGTGTCACTTCCCTCTTCATCACTTTCAATCTCAATGATGTCTTGATCTGCCATTGAGGTGAGGACAAAAGAGAAGAAAAGGTAGCTTTGGAAAGAACTTAGCCGAGCAAAAGACTTGTGAAGTTTTAGGGCTAAGAGGCTTCGGTATTTATAGCCCTCAGGGGTGACGGTTCATTTTTCGAATGCCTCGAGTTCTTAAAACGCATTTATAGTTTTATCTCCGGTTAAAAGACAATTCAACGGCGCTATCATTACCTGTCAAAGACAACCGAGAGCCCGTCTCGGGAAATAAACCGTCACACTTAGTGCGCCACTAAGTGGAGAAGTTGAAGCATCGGGTCACTTATCCGATGTAAGATTAAAGTTTGAAGTGAATATGTCTCTTCATTCTCTTCAAATTTGGGGGCTAGCTGACGAGGATTGTTACCCAAGCTAGTTCGGAGTAAATGCACATCTGGTTCGAGATAGATTCGAACCAGAAAAGTGTCCAGAGGTCCATTGCTATGATCTCAGACGACCTGAGAGGCGCGGACACATGGTCGCAGGCTTTGCGCGATCATGAGATCGCAGACCGTGCACGGTCAGAAGGCCGCAGGAAGTGCACGGTCAGAAGGTCATTGACTACTCTCGACCAGGACGACTTGGGGTTGTTTAAGCTCTATAACAAGCATATCCCAAGGATCCCGAAGATTCTTCCACGTATGAATACAACTGCCAGGAGGTTAATATGTGCGGTTATCCCTTAATTGCACGTGTTAAGCCTGCGTGGGAGTTAAGTGCGGTTATCAAAACTGCACCCGAGCAACCGTTCGAAGCCGTTGTGCACGAGGGGAGGAGGAATTCAAGAGACATTAAGATCCAACAGATTGAATAGATCTAGGAGATCAACAACAACGAGCTTCCATAGGCTAGTTTAGTCGTGTCTTAGACAATCACACGGAAAAGATCTTCACCTATGATGATCTTTTCCACAACTTTGTAACCTTTTTTCCCATACATAGTGAAATCATAACAGGATGTAGGGCTATTACTCCCACCATCGAGGGCCCAAACCTGTATAAATCTCTCTGTGCCCCAACCGACATTGCTCATCATACCTTCCCGGAGGAACACCCTGAAAGGCCTCATAACTCACAAAAATCTGCAAAAGTTCGACTAAGGACCCCGAGTCCAAATTGTCGACAGTGACTTCACCTATTGTTGTTTATCTAGGTCCTTCAGTTCCACGACACATCATTCAGATGCATCCCCCGGAACAAATGATTGGGGACATACATGAGAGGACTACACGATCACGGTTTGCTGCTTCTAGCTCTCATGTGGCATTTTCTACATTTGTTGCCTCTTTTGAACCCCATGATGTCACCCATGCACTCACAAACACGAGTTGGATTAATGCCATGCATGAGGAGTTGCATAATTTTGAGCGCAACAAAGTTTGGATGCTTGTTGAACCCCCGGTTGTTCATAATGTCATTGGGACCAAGCGGGTATTCAAAAACAAGCAATATGAGCACGGCCATGTGGTCCGTAACAAGGCTCGCTTAGTCGCTCAAAGGTTTTCTCAAGTTGAGGGTCTTGATTTTGATGAAACTTTTGCTCTGGTTGCTAGACTTGAGTCAATTCGCATTTTATTGGCATTTGCTGCTTCTAAACATCTTAAACTTTTTCAAATGGATGTCAAAAGTGCGTTTTTAAATGGTTTTATCAATGAAGAAGTCTATGTAAAGCAACCACCTGGCTTTGAAAATCCAGACTTTCCAAATCATGTTTTCAAACTTTCCAAGGCTTTATACGGTCTCAAGCAAGCTCCCCATGCTTGGTATGATCGTTTGAAGTTATTTTTGTTGGAAAAAGGATTTCAAATGGGCAAAATTGATAAAACCCTTTTTATCCTCAAGCATGGTAATGATTTTCTTCTCGTACAAGTTTGTGTGAATGATATCATTTTTGGGGGTTCATCTCACTCTCTTGTTTTGAGTTTTTCTGAGATTATGATTAGGGAGTTTGAGATGAGCATGATGGGCGAGCTTAACTACTTCCTTGGGCTTCAAATCAAGCAAACGAAGCAAGGAACTTTTGTGCACCAGGAGTAGTACACTTGGGACCCCCTTAAGCGCTTCAAAATGGAGGATTGCAAGCCGATTGCAACCCCAATGGGTACAACGGTTGTGCTTGATCCTAATTTAGATGGAGGGCCCGTAGATTATCGAGAGTACCGAAGCATGATCGGCTCCCTTCGCTATCTTCCAACTTCATGCCCTGACATTCAGTTTGCCGCGTGCTTGTGTGCAGGTTTTCAGGCATCCCCTCATGCATCTCACCGCCAAGTAGTAAAGAGGATCTTCAGGTACCTACATCACACTCTCAACTTTGGTCTTTGGTATTCCTGTTCCTCTATACTAGATGTTAGGGGTTTCTCTGATTCTAATTTTGCTGGATGTTGGGTTGATAGGAAAAGTACTTTGGGCACTTGTCACTTCCTAGGCACTTCACTTGTCTCATGGTCATCTAGGAAGCAAAATTGTGTAGCTCAGTCCACAGCAGATGCTGAATATATAGCAGCTGGTAGTTGTTTTGCACATTCACTTTGGATGATCTCTACTCTGCATGATTATGGTCTAAAAATTGAGAATGTACCTCTATTTTGTGATAACATTAGTGCCATAAATATTGCTAAAAATCCTGTCCAACACAGTCTCACTAAGCACAGAGATGTGAGGTATCATTTCCTTAGAGTTCATGTAGAGAAGGGTGACATTTCATTACACTTTGTCGATTCTGAACACCAGTTAGCTGATATCTTTACTAAACGTCTTGATGCTTCTAGATTTGCTCACCTTAGACTTGAACTTGGCTTCATTCATCCATTTGGGTTGAGTTGAGGGGGAGGTCGTTGCATGTGTACATTTCTACATTTGTACAATTCCTGCATTTGCATGTTTCCCAATGCTGCAATTTTCTGAATTTTTGAGTAGTTTTGCTCTATATGCCTATTAGATTGTGATTTGAGTGTTCGATATGCCACTTTTATGCATAGTTATCATTTCTAAGATTGCTTGATAATTTAGGAATGTTTTGAGCTTCACATACTTGTTTTTTATCTCTTCTAGCTAAATTATAGCAATAAGGGGCATTTGTGCGATAATTTCTGGAAATATGAATTTTCTTGTTTCAATTAAGCTAAAACTTCTCTTTGCACATGCCTTGCACCATGTAATTGAAATATGGAACTTTTGTTTTGATTCCTATGCTCTCATGTAGTCTTGTGCTCTCTAGTCCAATTTTGAGCCCTTGAGTTAGTTTATTAAACCAGGCACCTGGACCGCAAATCTGCGATGCTCGCATCGATGAAAGATACTCATGTTTGGAAAGCTCAAAAATAGTCTTTTTTTTAGCGAATAAGTGGTCTCAACGACATACAAATTCAATAAGTGGCATCGAATCCACAATGAGCTGAAATAATGGCTCAAATGTGCATTTTAATCAAATTGAGTCAAAGATTTTGGTTCCACTTTGGACTTGGAGCATATGACACATGTTTGCATTAATTCTTAGCGTAAGTAATGCATTTCTCTCTCAACATGGTCTTTGTATGTGTCTTTGTGGAAAATTAGCAATTTTGAACCTCAAAGTATGCATTTCCCATGTGATTGCTTGGATTGCCCCAATTTTGCTTATTCTAGCTATTTTGTGATTTTTGCAAGAATGTTTTAGTTCATTTCACTCATCTACTATCTTTCTATCTCTAGTTATGGTCACTTTGCATGGATTTAAGTTTATTGACGCTTCATTTCATGGTTTAAGGGCATATTTTCCAAAACTGTTGTTTTTCATTTTCACCAAAGCAATTTTCAAAAATCCAAAAACAATGCTTGGTACCCTTTTCAAACTTCATACATAATCTAACAGGGAGGGCACGCTTCCTTGATGATTAATTTGACAAAGGGGGCGAAAAAGAATGCATTTTGGGTTGAGGGGGAGTTTTGCTTGTATCTATTTATTTTCTCACCCTTGTGCATCATCTTCATGGTCATGTATATTTATCATTCTTATATATTTTGGATCATGTTTTTTAGCTTCATTTTCTATATTCAAAATTCAAATTAATTATGTCGACAATTGGAACTGTGGGTCCCTCTATCGATCTTATGCAAGAAAGGGAGTTAGAAGGTATGAGGTCAATCGGACAGATTCTCAAGATGTTCAAGGTAATAATGAATCTAAAGACACGGGGAGAAAGGATTATCCGGGTTCGGGCCCGCTTTAAGCTCGGTAATAGCCCTACGTCCTGTGAGATTGATTATGTGGAAAAAAGAGTTACAGAGAGGTGGTTACAAAGTGTAGCTAACTAATCCTATTTTTGCTAAACCTAGTCTTCTCTCTGTGGTTGACTCCTCTCTCGATCCTTCCCTTGAAAGCCTTCTTATACTTGCCAAAGAGGTTGTCGGTTGTTCTCCTGGAGGCACACCCCACGATCTCTCCTAACCGCCCCGAAGTAATAGCTATGAGGTCGTGGGTGTGGTAGTTGCCGTAGATCATGGCTACGTGGCGGTTTGACTGGCTTGACTCAGTCATCGTTGAACCGCCTTACCTTCTTTGACGGTTACCTTGTTAGGGACTTATGATTATCTCGGGGATAACCATATGGATCGTGGTGAGGTAATATGCAAAGGTGATCATGTAGTACTGCGACAACGATGCTAAGATTGGTTCTTGTATTCATGAGAGAAGATGGTCGTAGGGACTATCTCCGTGACCGGACTGTCCTTGGATATAGCATAAACCATAGGTTCTAAGATAACGAATGTCTCAATTTACGCGAAATGAACATGATTTTTAGTTATATCTAGAATGCCCTTGGATTACCCAGCGTTCTTCCTTCTGGCCTTTGGCGACCATGGGGAGAGCCGCGGCCATAGTCATGTGTGACCATGCGCCACTGTCGTGACCATGGAGGCCTAAAAAACAGTTAACAATCCTCGTCAACTAGCCCCTGAATTTGAAGTGACAAAGGCCCACTTTAATGGAGTGTCGCTTCGAATTCTTAATAGTGCTTCGTCGCTTCGAATTCCCACGTTGTGTTACACCGACGATAGCTTCAATCCGTCTCGGGGAATGAGCTGCAGGCACTAGGGAGGATCTCAATGTTTCTGCATCATGCCCAAGGACAGAAAGTTGAAGCGTCGCCTGAGTGAGTCTATAAATAGCCGTTCCCCTGCCAAGTAATCTTCAACTTCTCCACAAATTTTTCTATGTCTCAAAATCTCTTGTTTTCAAACCTTTTGAGCCAATGGCATCTCCAAACCGGGTCGGCGAGGAAGTTGGGGAGGAAAATGTTGAAGCTTTGGGAGCGCGAGGAACTGGTGTTGTGCCTTCGTCTCAAGAGGTAATCCTCTATCGGTAGATTGGCGCAAGCTTTTCCTTGAGATGCGGTTTTCTCAAAGGCTTTTTTGCTTTATGCAGCCACTCAACAGCTCGACTGTCTCTAGGAAACGTGGTGGCGATGATCTTGGATCATCTGGGGGATCTTCATCAAAGAGGCCGGTGCAGGTTGATGAGCTCGCTGCATACCAGTCTTCATCCCGAGCATCCCCTAGAAAGGTGGCTCCGGTGCAGCCCATGGCCAGACAAGCTTCGCCTCATTCTCCCTTCTCGACGGAGGATGAGGAGGCCTTTGGTCCTGCTACTATTGCTTTGCCCTTGTCCTCCTCAGTAAGGACTTTCGATCTCCTGGACTCATTATATTTAGTGGATTCTTACCTCGAAACAATTTTGATCATCTTGTACAGAGCCGTGATTCTCGGGAAGAGCTGGACAGGGTCAAGGCCGAGCTGCGGACCCTCCAGGACGAGCACAAACTCTTTGGGGAGAAGTACGCTCGGCGGGGGCTCAACTTGGATGAGACCGCAAGGCTTGCTCGACAAAAAAAGCAGCTTGTGCGTGAGGAGAAGCACGCCGCGGATGTAACCATCACCAACTGTGGTCTCACCATGAAGAATACCCTCGCAAGACTGAGGGAGGTCGTGGGGCTCCTTGAAGCGTACGTGGTTGGCCCTAAGAAGGACAACTTGTCGCTGGAGGAGTCCTGCGTCCTGGCCACAAGCCAAACTGACTTCATTTTAGATGCAGTTAGGGCTAAGGCTGATCCTTAGTGTGGCTTTTGTATTTCTTTTTATTTTTGTAAATAATGGAAAAATTAATAAAAAATTAATTTTTCTCATGTTGCTTTTTCACTTTCTGTAAATAATGTCTAATATTTTCTTAGATCGTTGTATTATCTCTTTCCTTAGCTTTTGGCTGCCATAGGAAAGCATGCGCGTCGCGTGCGATCACGTATGACTATCGCGATCATGGAAAGGTATGTGTGCTGCGTGCGATCACGAAATGACTCACGATCATGAGATGTTTGTCTCAGCATGGTTATGTGCGATCATGAGAGCGGCAATCTTCATCAGCTAGCCCCCGAAGTCAAAGCGATAAGGCTTATATTCACTAGCAAAGGCGTTTTCTTTTGAAAAAGGCGTTTCAGCTTCTGAAAAGGTGACTTGTCGGTTTGACTTCCCATTGAACACACGCGGGACTGTGGGTGAGCGTGTCAGGTTTGTTTTGATGTGCATTTAATGCGAAAAACACCTTTTGCCGCTCGGCGTGAATCATGGTGAAGGAACCGAGGGGTTTTTAAACCCTTCGTCTCAAGCCCTAGCTTCTCACAGAAGCTTCATCAAAATATCCAAGCATCAGAAAAGTTCCTATTAGAGCTGTAGGTCGCAGCCTTCGCTGTTTCTCCACCAAAAACCCATCTTGATGGCGTGCTGGACAAAATCCAGTCATCGATCAAAGGAGAGCTTGTTAGGGTTGGAGGCTGATGGTTATCTTCCCACCAGGTCGTTGATACCATGTCGGCCTGCTAGGGAGAATGAAGAGGGCCCTGTAGTGCAGGAGGGCGAGCTGGTGATATTCAAGGACTTCTTACACTGTAGCTTTCATCTGCCGGAGAGCGACTTCTTGCGGGAGGTTCTCGTCCACTTCCATTTGGAGCTGGTGAACCTGAACACCAACTCTGTGTTCATCCTCGCCACTTTCCAACATTTGTGCGACGCGTTTCTGGGTGTTTTGCCTAGTGTGGCACTATTCTGCCAGTACTACTCCTTGGCCATGTCTAAGGGCACGGTGGCACCGGGTTGCGTGTATTTTTGCCTGTGAGAGAAGGACTTTCTCCCCTTTCCACTGCGCGATTCGGTGCACAAGTGGTACCAGAGATGGTTCTATTGTGCCGCGCCGGAGAAAAGTCATCTCTGGTTCGCCGATTGGCGGCCAAAGAAGAGCAAGGAGAAAGATGCTGCCCCTGCCCTTGATGAAGAGTAGAATAGGCAAGCCCAGGCGCTGAGGTGCCTCATAGATATGGGCTTGACTGCTCGAGACGTTATCCTTGATTTTGTGAAAAATCGGATCAGTTCGTTGAAGAAGAGGGATCACCCCGGTGGGAGATCAAGGCCAAGGAGGACACTACGAGGAATGGCAGCCCTGGTATGTTGACAGGTCACTTGCTTGTTGATTTTGCTTGTTTTGGATGTATTGGTGAACATGTAATGTTGTCCAGAGTTGTCCTCCTCCGATTTCATGGTTAGAGCCAGTTATTTGTTGAAGGCTTTCAACCCGGTTGAGGAAGGCGACCCAAGTGCGTCAAGGCTAGAAAGCCTTGTCAGGAGCGCCGATGAAGTGTTACAGGTGCGCAAAAGGGTATGCTTTGTTCGACAAACTGGAACAAATTGTGTTGTTGATGTAAGTCTGACAAATAAGCATCGCGTTTTGTGCAGCTGGCTGAGAGCCAAATGGTGGGGACGAAGAGGCCCTTGGGCAATGAAAGTCCTTCTGGTGGTTCCTCCAAGAAAGTGAAGAGGACCCAGAAGTCCAACCAGCCCAAGGCTCCCGCTTCCAGCAAAGCAAAAGTACTAACTGTTGGGGTGGCTCTGTCCAAGGGGACCGCGACCGGCACGAAGACGGTCGTGGTAAATATTTTTTCCTCTTACACCCCAACAAGAAGTATGGGGAATTGTATTTTGCCTGTATAGGGGGAAGGAAGCGAGGAGGAGGATGACAAGACTCCGCTAATCCTTCGAAGGAGAAGGTTAGTGGAGCCATCGAGGAAACCCACGCTTAAGGCGCTGTCCTCGCTGCTGTCTCCCCAAATCGGGGGGTCAAGGTCTCGAAATCTTCTGGGCTTAGCATCAGGTAAATGGTATTCTCTAGCTAAGTCGTAGCGCCGAGCTAGGAATAGTTTTACCAATTGTTTGAAATGAACAGGACCCCTCCGACCGTGGCCGCAACTACCCTGGCAAGTGAATCAGGGACCGCCATGGTCGAGGGGGAAGAAACTACTGTGGTAGGCCTTCCTGCCACGAGTGGTATCACAGTAGAATCAGTGGCCAGAATAGAGCCCCTGCGACTACAAACAATGTACCCTTGCCTGACATAGTTGACGAAGGCACGGAGGTCGCAACAGCGACCGCGACCGCAGACATCGAGGCAGCTGCCATGCCGCTAGGCAATGAGGATATGCAACGCCTTTCATCGGCGATAATTGCCAAAGCTCAAAGCTCCAGGCCAATGTGCGGTGATGTGCCTTCTCCAAGCCAAGGAGTTGGATCGGAGAAATTTATAGAGGATCATTTGGAGGTAGGGGAAGTTCTTACTCCAGGTTTTCGACATGCGTTTTGAGTTTTGTGTAAGGTTTGCTGACGTATGTTTGCAAAACTCTACTCGCAGCGCGACCAAGGTTGGTCTGCTAATAGAGCGTTTTAAGGTAGTGCAGGCAAAGCGTGACTTCATAAAGCAGTAAGTGTCTATCGTTGCCTTTAATCATTGTATGGATTAGAATGTTAATCTCTTGTTTGTCGCAGGGAAAACTCTGCTTTACTGAAAGATATTGCCACCGTGCGCAACAATGAGGGGGTCGCGGTGGCCGAGGCTTTGAGGGAGAAGGATGAGAAACTCTCTGGTGCTCTTGCGTCCTTGGAGGAAAAGACATGATTATGTGACACTCTCCGAGGGGACAAAGATAGCCATCACATTGACCTCACATCGATTTTACGGTTGCTTGATTCTGAATATATTTCTTTCATTGATCAGGTCAAAGGGAAAGAAATCACAAGCTGACCGAAGAGAAGGATGAATTAGAAGAGAATTTTATCAGGCGTGGACACGACCTGGAGAAGCTTCACAGCATCATTAACCAACTTCGGTCGGCCAGCAACAAGGCCAAAGAGAAAACAGAAAAGGTTCTCAGTGGGAAGGAGGGTTTGGAAACGATCATTGAAAACTGCCGCCTCACTGAGAAAAATACTTTGGCCAAGCTGAAGGAAGTTGCAGACTCGTTTGATGCGGAAGTTGTCAATCAACAGGCGATGACTTACCACTGGCCGAGTCTTGCAACCTGGTCGCCGCCCAGTCCGACTTGCTTGTCGCAAATATCCCAGAGTTTGTGAAGAGGCGCAAGGAGACACAAAAGATTGATGTCAGTGATGTGGCCTCTGCGTTACTCTACAAGCTTAGACATCACCATGGCCCGGATTTGGACCTGAGGCCAGCGGTGGAAAGCGTAGCTTTCAACAGCGAGGATCAGTTGGACGCGATCATGGTCGAGGTCAATGTTCTTGTAGATAAACTGTTGTATGACCTGGCCCCTCCTTGATGTACTATCTTTTATTGTACTTTTTTTTGACAACGAGATAACTTTTATTTAGTTATTGTACCTTGAAAACACACATGATTAGTAGGAGTAACAAAAAAACTAAGGAAAACGCTTGACCTTAAAATTAAATATTACAGTTATATCCCCTAGCCCCCTCCTGCAACCGACTATACTAGAGATGTAGTATGTTGGTCGCAGGATTGGAATATGGACAAACCCAGAGATGAGTGATGAACTGATTGACTGGAGAGCACGTTATTATGAAGTCAAAAGGTTATTGCTAATTGGCAGCCACTCAAATGGTCAGGACATGCTAGTAAGCTTCTAAAGCGTTGAGAAACTACTTACGAAGAAATATCTTATCTAGATGCGACCATGAGATCGGCCAGCGAATCCGCTTAATCATCATAATGTAGTGCCCAGTGCGATCAGCCCCCGGGCGTGGTCCAATGGAGGTTGAATGAATGTTAAATGTAATAAAAGTATAATGGAAAAAGGTATTGACAATTGAAAAGGGAAAGAGAAAGAGTACTTACATGTAGAACTTGCGTAATTGGTCGATGTTCCATGTATTGGACAGAACTCTGCCATCCTCCATACCTGATCTAGCCGATCCAAGTCGTGGCATTGAAAGTATAGTTTAAGGACCTTTCCAAGGAGAATTTGTTGTGATTAGACTGATTTTGGATCTTTCACAAAACTAAGTCGCCCACGTGAAGGCTACATGATCGCACCCTTTTACTGTGGTATTTACACAAGGCTTGTAAATATGTTGCGGACCGAAACAATGCTTGAGTACGCTTATCTTCTAGAAGGGCGAGTTCATCATCGCGTGCTTCAGTTGATTTTGAAGTATCAATGTTTGTGATGCAAGGGGAGCCAAGTTGTATTTCACTTGGTAGTATGGCTTCGGCACCAAAAACCAGCTGGAAAGGCATGTCGCCCATGGCTTTAGTGGATGTGGTACGAAGTGCCCATAGAATGGAGTAGAGTTCGTCTACCCAAGCTTTTGAGCGTACCTTAAGGCGGTCGAACAAGCGTTTCTTAACCCCTTGAATGATTTGCCCGTTGGCACGTTCAACTACCCTGTTGCTTTGTGGATGGGTGACGGAGGAGAAACAAACTGTCAACGATTCAGACTCGGGGTCCTCAGCCGAACTTATGCAAAATTTGTAATAGTGAGACCTTTCAAGATGACCCTCCGGGAAGGTATGTAGAAAAATGGAGAACAGGAGCACAGAGAGGTTTATACAGGTTCGGGCCATCGATGGTGGGAGTAATAGCCCTACGTCCTGTTGGGATTTCACTATGTGTGATGAAGGTTTACAAACTAGCGGGAAAAAACCATCACAGGCGAAGGTTTTTCCTATGTAAGTGTACAAAAAGAAGCCCTAGGAGGCTTGCAAATATTATCTAATCTAGGCCGCAGACTTGGCTGTTTGAGCGGTTGAGATGTGTTGTATCTCACTTGTATTAGAGATGTTGATCTCCCTCGATCTCTTCTGTTTGATGCACCTTGCCATCCTTTTATACTGGTCGAAAGGGTGTCAAGTCGTAACTGCATTAAACAGTTGCTTGGATGGTTGGATGCGGTTTTTAGAGAACCGCTCTTAACCTCCACGCAGGTTAAACACGTGTTATTCATGGATAACTGCACGTATTAACCTCCTGACGGGTGATCTTCCACGTGGAGGAATCTTCGGGATACTTGAAATATTCTCACTATAGGGGTAGCCGGACAGATGAACTCCAAGTACCCTGGTCGAGAATGTTCTGACCGCGGGATGTTGGCTGACCGCGCAACATCTCGGACATCCTGTTCGCGTATAGCATACGAAACTCCTGACCGCGCAAAGCCTGCAACCTGATCGCGCAAAGCCTGCGACCTCGAGCTGATGCTTCTCAGAATGACTTGAGTTCGCACCGCCGGGCGCGTGTCTGGCTCGAATCTGTCTTGAACCAACAGTGCATTTATTTGAACTGACCCGGGTGTCAATCCTCGTCAGCTAGCCCCCAAATTCAAAGGAAACGAAGGGACGTGTTTATTTCGAATTTAAAGTCATGCATCGGATTTTTAACCCGACTCTTCAAATCCCCCGCTTAGTGGCGCACTAAGTGGGTCGGTTGGTTCCCCGAGACGGGCTCTGGGCATTACATGACAGGTAATGATGGCGCTGTTGAAATGTTTTTTAACCCGAGGTGAAATTGTAAATGCTTTTTTAACAACCCGAGGTGCTTAGAAAGTGAACCGTCACCTTTGGCGGCTATAAATACCGGGTCTTTCGTTTTGCAAAGCTCCACAATTTCTTCCCACGGCTAAGTCCTTTATAAAGTTACCTTCATTCTTCTCTTCATACACCTCCTGATGGCAGATCACAACATCATTGAGATTGAAAGTGATGAAGAGGAAGTTTGCAAGCAAGAGCCTAAAATGCCTGAAGATCCATCTCCTTCAAGGAAGAAACCCAAAGTTGACGAAGGATCTTCCATCAGAGCAAAGGTAGAAGATGAGCAATCATCTTTTATTCCTTCAGCTTTCTTCTCTAGCACTCCTTGCTTTTGTTTGGGTGATCGATTTTCTGGTCAGCAAGCGGTGACTATTCGACCAAAAAATCCTCAACTTGTGTTGGGGAAGCCATCTTCTGGTGGGGAGGTTGCACTTCCACCATCTGGTGATCATCCGGTTTTATCGGATGATCTACTTCCCAGGATGGCTATATCAACGTGTCACGAGCAGGGACAGGTAATAATCCTTCTGTCCTTTTGCTGATAGTTATAGTTAGCACCACTAACTTTTGCAAATGTAGGAGATTGGAGGCCCCAGTGATCAGCCTTCTGCTGCTCCGTCTCTTCTTCCCGGACAAAATTTTCTGGAGGAGAAGAATGCCCTGGAGAAGAAGACCGAAGAGATGTCTTCGGCGATTCTGCATCTGGCAGAATGTTTTGAACGATCCCGTGAAGAAGCGCACCAGTTCCGTCGAGAGAGGGACCACGCTCAGCAACAGCGAGAACTCTCCGATTTAATTAGGAACAGTAGTGTATCTCTTATTAGGGATATGTAGATAGGCTTAGATTAGTTGCTAGTTCCCTGGGGGTTGTCAGTGTAGATCCTACTGACAACAACATGTCCCTAGGAGAACTCTACAAACTTCTTTCGGATTAGGTCGACGCTTTGGTCGCCGGTATCCCTTTTGTATGTAAAGAATGCAAGAAATAAAACTTTCTCTTTTTATATGAATATTCTTCACATCTTCTGTGCGAATATATGGCCGTAAATAATGTCTTCGCGACCACTCATACACAGGGAAATTTCAGTTTCTGCGATCAGAATCATGCTTTTATAAAAGTACCGCGACCAGCTCTAATACTGCGATCAGACTTAAAGCCGCGGTTAGAACTAAAGCATACTGCGACCAGAATTAAGGCTCGATCAGACCGTTACTTCGATTAGAATCGGAGCTTAATTAAAAACAGGGTCTCGATCATACCACAACCCGGTCAAAATACATCCATACGTTCAAAAATTGGGTCAAAAAATGTCCAAGGCATATAAAGGAAAAACGCTCTCTGAAAAGCACTGAAAACTTTTCAGTCCCTTTGCAGTTTCAGTTTCTAAAACAAAGAAGTCTTTTTGTTTCAGATCTGATGCCTGAACACTTTATCGGGTCCGCCAGAGACAGTATCCATTATGGGAAATGAATGAATAAAATATTCGGTGGAACGTTTGAATGGAACGTTACTCACATTAATGCGTCTCCTCGGGTCTATAAAAGGAACAGGTGTCTTCCTGAAGAAGCCACTCAGCCAAAAACCCTTAACATTCCTGCCGCACAAAACCCTCGTTCTTCTTCAGTCTTCATCTTCCCCAAAAGTCACCAACTTTCCCTTCAATTCTCCACCAAAAAATGGTGTCTTGGAGCCGATCCATCCACCACTCCGAGGAGAGTTTACTGGCGTTGGAGAAGGAAGAGATCCTTCCTCCACAGCTGCTAATCAATTGGCGGCCCGCGGAGAAGGATCAAGAAACCCCGACCGTCCGAGAGGGCGAGTTGGTGGTTTTTGAAGAGTATTTGCGCTGTGGGTTCCGATTCCCTGAGAGTCGGTTCCTGAAGGACGTCCTCGAGCACTACGGGTTGGAGCTAATCAACCTCCACCCAAACGCAGTGTTGATACTGGCGGTATTTCAACACTTGTGCGAGGCGTTCGTCGGAGTGTATCCCAGCGTGGATCTCTTCCGGAGATTTTATTTTTCGGCGTGGTCGAAGAGTGCCAACGCCGCCGGATGCATTTACTTCCGGCTAAGGGATAAGAAGGAGTATCCCTTCCCACCCCTGCGAGACTCGGTGCACGGGTGGCACCAGAAATGGTTTTACTGCACCCCGCCAACCGAGAGCGGGCTGTGGTTTGAAAACTCGCGGCCGGAGAAGCCGAGCGAGTTGGACACTCTCCCGGCGATGAACGCGGAGTTCATGAACCACGCCGAGGTGATCCTTCACTTAGTCGGACAAGGGTTGACAGCACGTGATGTCATCTGAGACTTTGTGAAGAATCGGGTGAGCCCCCTGCGTGAAAGGGCTCATCCGGCTTGGGAGATCAAGTCCATGACGGACAATACCCTGGACTATAACGAAGGTATTCATTCCTGGCACTGAAATATTTTCATGTCATTTCTTAAATGCATCAATTTTAACTCGTATCTGGAAACAGGCCTGCCCTCAGCCGAGATTGAGAGGCGGACTAACTACCTTCTCAGGGCATACAATGCCGAGGTAGAAGGCCCCACAGGATCGCCTCGCCCCCAAAGCTTGATTCGCGCCGGTGACGACCTTAAACAGGAGCGCCGAAAGGTACATTTTCCACTTGGCCTCTGTTTTGCAGGTCTCATGTATGTCCAGCACTAATCAATCCCATTGGAATGAAAACAGATCCTGGGGAGGTTCGCCGAGGCGACGTTTCCCAGTGAGAACGTCGGTTCCCTGGGGAAGCCGACGACAAAATACGTGAAGAAGGTTTCCTCGAGACCCAGGACGAGGAATCCCGCCCCCAAGAAAGCCAGGCTAAACCTTGGGGAACGGTCTTCACGAAGCGTTCCTCCTACCGCCAGAAAAACCGCAGTAAGATATCACATCCCTCCGATCTTTCCAGGTGCGAACTGGAATTACTTCTTCGTCGTACAGGGAGAGGGGAGCGAGGAGGAGGAAGATGATGATGTCCCCCTGATTTGCCGGAGGAAGAGGATTGCGGGTTCTCCTTCCGGTGACGCTCCAGCCCATTCCTCAGAAATGACTGCTACCGCAGGGGCAGCTGTAGCAGACCCCGCGGCCACCGAAAGCCCCGTGGTCGCAGATAACGCCCCAGCCCCTGAAGCACCCGAGGCTTCAGGTCCTGTCGCCTCTACTTCCCTGGTCGGAGGGACAACCGTGGTAAGATTTTCTCACAGTCTTGTTTTCTCCAATTCCCCCTGTGCATTCGATAAGTTAATGTTTATGCAGGGAGAAGAGCTTCCCCCTGCGACTCCTGCGAGTCCTGGGGAGGAAAATCCTCCACCTCCGCGGACAGAGGTGGAGGTAGTTGGACAGGATCCTGTGGCGGTTGCAAACGAGGCGCCGGCCCTAGAAGTCCAAGAGTCATCGAGACCTTCGGATGCAGCCCCGCCAACTGGTCCAGTTGCCCAGGTAAAGACTCTTATCGTTAGTCTTTTTCTTCCCCTAGAAATGTATTTACAGAGAAACACACCTAGGGGGGAGATGCCTTGTTCTCCAAGAGGAAGACCAGGATGGACGACAGTTGTCCTCTTTCTCGAGGAGAGCCTTCCCTGAAATCCCAAAAGCTAATGGGATTTCAAATAAGGTAAGAACCTCTATCCTGGTTGTATTTAAAACAATTTGTGACGATCACGAATTGTAACTGCTTGGATCCTCTTTCCTCTGTCAGGCGAAAAGAGACAACATCCAGCCCTTCAACCACTTCGGAGAGGGTTGAAGTTGCTGCTGGTGCAGGAGCCTCCAGTGAGGAGCGCTCCGCCCCCTCGGTCTAGGAAGTCGTCCGGGCCGTGAGGGGAGAGACAAGTGCGGAGATCCAGTCGCTACCAACAACGACTGGGGGTAGTGCCCAGCAGGCACTCCCACCGGCTGCCCTTGTTGTGGCCGCATCGGGGCCTTCAACGGGTCTTCCGGTTACTTCGGAAGACATTTCCTTACGGGAATTCATGAAGGTATGATGAACTTCACTTTTGGTGCCTGAATTGTACATAGGACACCTCTAACTCCTTTTTTGCATTATAGGAGTTATTCCGGATGTCGGCCACATCACACACTATGATGGCAAGCGTTGAAGCCATTCAAAAAGAAAGAGACAGCTTGCGCACGTAAGGATCATCACTCTTCAACTTGTACGGATACAAATTGGTTATGATTACTCCTTCTATTCTTCTACAGAGAGGTGGCATTGCTGAATAAAGAAGTGGCCACAGTCAAGCTTCATTCGATCTCAGTGACTAGGAACCAACAGATCGAAAACAACAAGCTGCAGTCACAACTTGCTGGTAAGTCGATTCCTGATTTTAGGAAGACTTAACTTCATAATGCGCGAGTAATCTTTTCTCTTGCTGCAACGCAAGCGGTTCAAATGAAACAACTCAGTCAAGACTATGGACTCCTCCGTGACTCTATTCAATGTTCCGAAAGGGCAATCAGGGAGCTGAGCCGTTCTATCTTCGAAAAATTGAAGGCGGTGGCTCATCTCCTGAAGGCTGATGTGGTCGAAACCACAAGAGATAATTTCAGCCTAGATGACTGGTCTACACTAGTCATGGCCCAGGCGGAGTCACTTCTCGACTATCTTCCTGAAGATACACGGCGAAGAGAAAAGGAGATCAGAACCAGGGTTCGGTCAGCCGCTTCTGCCATCCTCAGCCGGGTTCTACTTCACCATGGCCCAGATGCAAATCTAAATCCATTGGTGGGACCGGTTGAGGTCGAGAGTGAGGAACAACTAGAAGCAGTCATGGAGGAAGTCAAGCCTCTTGTAGATAAGCTCCTGACTGAACTTGGGATTGAGTGATCCCTACACCTGTACAAAAACAATTGTATACGATGCAATGTATATGGAAATTCATTTTTGAAAATGAATCTATATTTTGATTTTGTGTTGTTTCATACTATAAACATATCCCCCAAGCCCCCGCCTGTGATTGTAAATACTGAAGACTTAGTATTACAAACGCAGGAGAGAAGTGAATATAACGACCAATGATGTGTGATTGAACCAACGATTATGATCAAAGTAATGCCTAGCCTTGTTTGCAAACCAGCAGCCACTCAGATGACCGAAGACTTGTCAGAAAGCCCCGTGTGCGTTGAGAAACGGCTTATTTAGGAGTGACTTGTCTGGAAGCGGTCATGAGATCGGCCAGCGAATCCGACTAGGATGATATAATGATCTAACCGCGGGCGACCAGCCCCCGAGTCGTATTCGCAGCACATGGGCATAAAGGGAAATATTCATCGTATAAAACCAAAAACATTTTTTGTTTTATGAAAAAAAAAATGCTAATTGAACAGGAAAAGAGATTGAGTACTTAGGACCATTCTTGGTGATGGACCTGTCTTGCGTGAAACTGACACTGAGGACACATCTTGACCATATGCTTGGCATCATCGAGTGCCGAAGGCCAGTAGAATCCTTGTCAAAAAGCTTTTCCGACTAGTGTTCGATATGACGCGTGTGCACCGCATACACCGTCATGTATTTCCTTCAAGAGGGATGTTCCTTCCTCCTAAGATATACAACACATGAATACTTCTTGAGTACCCTTTCCGTACAGAATCCCATCTATGAGCTTGTACAGACGCGCTTTTCGAATTAACCGATCACTTTCGGTTTCGTCCTCTGGTAGGGTCCCATGTTCAAGATAGACTCTCAATGGGTGAGTCCAATCCTGTTCCTGACCGAGGTTGGTAACGCAGGCTATTACCGGATCATCCTCGATCGAAGTCATGATCAAAGGATGGTCCAAGTGTTCAATGAACACTCCTGCCGGAGCGGATGTGCGTGAGGACCTAATTTTGGATAATTGGTCTGCGAGAATGTTGTCCTATCGCGAGATGTATTGGACTTTGAAATGACTGAAGTGTTTTTCCAATCTCCTCACTTCCCCCAGGTAATGAGCCATTGTCTCATCGGAGGTGCTGTACTCCTTGTTTACCTGGTTTACGACTAGCTCTGAGTCTCCCCTCACCACTAACCGACGGACTCCGAGGAATTTTGCTGCCCGGAGCCCTGCAATAAGACCTTCATACTCTGCCGCGTTGTTGGTCGCAACAAAGTGTAGTTGGATGACATACTTAAACTGTTCGCCCTGAGGCGTAACTAAGACCACTCCAGCCCCCGAGTGTTGAAAACTACGGGAGCCATCAAAGTACATTGTCCAATGATCGGGGCACTACAATTCCTCAGGCATCTGCACGGGTGGCTCAGGGTTGGTCCATTCGACCACAAAGTCGGCCAGAACCTGAGACTTAACCGCCGTGTGGGGCGTGAAATGAATTTCGAAAGTACCGAGTTCGACCACCCATTTAGCGATTCGACCAGATTTCTCTGGATTTCGGACAATATCCCCCAAAGGAAAGGAGGAGGGTACCGTGATCTTGTGAGCCTGGAAGTAGTGTCGTAGCTTATGGGAAGCCATCAGTAGCGCGTAAAGTATCTTCTGGACCTTAGGGTAACGCTCCTTAGGACCATGAAGTACTTCGCTCACATAGTAGACAGGTCTGTGTATTCCTTCCCTATCCGCGATCAAGACAGCGCTGACTGCATGCGGTGTGGCCACCAGATAAAGAAGCAATGGTTCTCCTTTGTCGGGAGACACCAATACTGGCGGACTGGATAGATATATTTTTACCTCTTGAAATGCTTTTTCGGCCTCATTTGACCATGTAAAATTGTGATGCTTCCACAAGGCTTTGAAGAAAGGCAATCCCCTTTCGCCTAGTCGGGATATGAAGCGACTTAAGGCCGCCATGCGACCAGCCAAGCGTTGAACATCTTTCATGGTCAAGGGCGACCTCATTTGCTCGATGGCCCTGATTTTCTCAGGATTAACTTCAATGCCTCTGGAACACACAAGGAAACCAAGAAGTTTTCCTGAAGAAACCCCGAAAGAACATTTCTTCGGGTTTAATTTTATTCCAAAGCGATTTAAATTACAGAAGGTTTCACCGAGATCGTCCAAATGAGACAATCTCTTGGTACTTTTTACAACCAAATCGTCTACATATGCTTCGAGATTACGCCCTATCTGGGAAAGAAAGGTCTTTTGCATCAAGCGCTGGTACGTGGAACCTGCGTTCTTGAGACCGAACGGCATTCTGACGTAGCAGTAGGTGCCGAACGGGGGTGATGAAGGCAGTTTTCTCTTCATCTTCTTCTGCCATGCTAATTTGATGATATCCTGAGTAAGCGTCCAGAAAACTCATCAGTTCGCAACCCGCAGTTGAGTCGACCAACTGGTCGATGCGGGGAAGGGGAAAGTCATCCTTCGGACAGGCAGCGTTGAGGCTAGTGTAGTCGACGCACATGCGCCACTTGCCATTTGACTCGCGGACCATGACCGGATTGGCGAGCCATTCCGGGTGATCGACTTCACGGATGAACCCAGCCTGTAGGAGTTTGTCCAACTCCTCTCGGATGGCTTCCTGTCGGTCAACAGCAAAACGCCTGAGCTTTTGCTTTATTGGTTGTTGTCCAGGTCGAATTGCTAACCTGTGCTCGGTTACTTCCCTTGGGACACCGGGCATGTCGGACGGTTTCCACACAAACACATCTGCATTAGCCCGGAGGAAAGCAATGAGCTCGAGTTCCTATTTGCCATCCAGAGCTGATCCGACCCGAATTGTCTTGGATGGATCATCTGGGTACAAAGGAACCAGTTTGAGTTTTCCATCTGGTCGAGGAGTAGCCTTGATCGCGTCGGTGGCGATGGTGGCGACCTGGGTGTCCCGGAGGGGAAGTTGATCGACCATCTCAAAAGATAGCCGGTCGCACGTGAGTGCCACGTTGCGACTGCCTCGGACCGAGATGACACCTTTGGGGCCAGGCAACTTTCCGCACTGATAAGCATAGTGCATTGCCATCATGAATTTAGCGAGAGTTGTGTCGACGATTCGGACTCGGAGTCCTCAGCCGAACTTATGCAGAATTTATAACTGTGAGACCTTTCAAGATGACCCTTCGGGAAGGTATGCTGAACAATAGTGAACAGGAGCATAGAGAGTTTAGACAGGTTCGGGCCCTCGATGGTGGGAGTAAAAGCCCTACGTCCTATTGAGATTTCACTAAGTGTGGTAAAAGGTTTACAAATGGAGGAAAAAGTCCTCACAGGCGAGGATTTTTCCTGTAAGAGTGTACAAAGATAAGCCAAAGAAGGCTTATTAAAATGCTATATGAGGTGTGCCGTAGACTTGGCTAACTTGGATGATTTTCTTCCTCTTCCATTGATGTTCCATGCCATCCTTTTGTACTGTTTGAAAGGGTGCCATGTAGAGGAAACTGCATAAAACGGTTGCATGGACAGTTGGATGCGGTTTTTTAGAACTGCTCTTAACCTCCACGCAGGTTAAACACGTGTTATTCATGGATAACTGTATGTGTTAACCTTCTGACGGTTGATTCTCCACGTGTAGGAATCTTCGGGATACTTAGAATATCCTGTTGTACGGGCAACCGAAATAGATAGATCCCAAGTATCCTGATCGACAGATGTTCTGACCGCGGGATATTGGCTGACCGCGCAATATCCCGAATGTGTAGTTCGCGTATAGCTTACGAACTTCTGACCGCGGAAGGCTTACGGACTTCTGATCGCGCAAGGCTTACGGTCTGACCGCGTAAAGCTGCGACCTGATCGCGTAAAGCTTGCGACCTCATGGTGATGCCTCTCAGAATAGCTTGAGTTCGCATCACCAGGTACATGTCTGGTTCGAACTTGTCTTGAACCAAAAGTTTATTAGAAATGACCCGGGTGTCAATCCTCGTCAGCTAGCCCCCAAATTCGAAGAAAACGAAGAGACGTGTTTATTTTGAATTTAAAAACCGTGCATTGGATTTTTAACCCGGCCCTTTAACTTCTCCACTTAGTGGCGCACTAAGTGAAAACGGTTGGTTTTTCAAGACGAGTTCTGACATTACGTGGCGGGCAATGATAGCGCCGTAGAATTGTTTTTATCTCGAGGTAAAATTGTAAATGTTTTAGCAAAACCCGAGGCGTCTGGAATGCAAACCGTCACCCAGGCGGCTATAAATACCAGACCCCTGGACATGTAAAGATCTACAATTTCCCTCTCACGTCTAAGTCTTTTTCTTGTTATCCTGCCTCCTTCCTTTTCACATACCCCTCCCAATGGCAGATCATGAAATCATCGAGATTGAGAGCGATGAAGGGGAAATTGTCGAACAAGGGTCTCAAACGAATGAAGTCCTGTCTCCCTTAAGGAAGAAACCCAAGGTTGACGAAGGA
The DNA here is from genome assembly GCA_019359835.1 of Pharus latifolius. Classification (NCBI taxonomy): domain Eukaryota; kingdom Viridiplantae; phylum Streptophyta; class Magnoliopsida; order Poales; family Poaceae; genus Pharus; species Pharus latifolius. The sequence continues at coordinate 64,926,859 of CM033326.1, read as the reverse complement.
TCTTCCAGTGGAACAAAAGTAAAGAACGTAGCGAGTTTCTTTCTTCCTTCAGTTCCTTTGACCCTCCCCGTTCATGCCTCTCGGCAAGTTAGGCCTTTATCCTTAGGAAAAGATCCCTTCACATCCAATTCCCCCATCCTTTTGGGTGATCAACATCCTGGTCGGCAAGCGGTGACTATCCCTCGATCAGATGATTGCCGTATTGGGTTGGCGAAGCAATCTTCTTCTGGGGAGGTTGCTCTTCCACCATATGATGATCTTCCTCCCAAGATGGGTGTATCAACGGGTTATGCACCGGGACAGGTAACAATTCTTCTCCCTTTTTTGCTGATAATTTTAGTTAGTATGACTAACTTTTGCAAAAATGTAGGAGGTAAGAGGCCCCAGCGATCAGCCATCTGCTGCTCCATCTCTTCCTTCCGGACAGACCCTTCTGGAAGAAAAGAATGCCCTAGAGAAGAAGACCGAGGAGATGGCCTCGAAGATTCTGCGTTTAGCAGAATGTCTTGATCGATCCCGAGAAGAGGCGCACCATTTCCGTCGAGAGAGGGACTTCGCTCAGCAACAGCAAGAACTCTCTGACTTGATTAGGGACAATAGTGCGTCTGTTGTTAGGGACGATATAGATAGACTTAGGGTAGTTGCTAGTTCCCTGGGGGTTGTCAGTGTAGATCCTACTGACAACAACATGTCCCTTGGGGAACTTTGTAAACTTCTTTCGGAGCAAGTCGATGTTTTGATCGACTGCATCCCTTTTGTATGTAAAGAATGTAAGAAATAAAAGTTCTTTATTTCTCATGAAATGTTCTCCACATCTTCTGTGCGAAAATATAGCCATGAACTTTACGTTCGCGACCATTCATACACAGGAAATTTTAGTTCTGCGATCAAAATCACTTTTAAGAAAAAAGCACCGCGACCTGCCCTGATTCCGCGATCAGTTTCAAAGCCGCGGTCAGAACTAAGGTTCGACCAGAGTTGGGACTCGGTCAGGATGTCACTTCGATTAGAATCGAAGTTTCAGCCTAAAACACGATTTCGATAAAACCATAACCCAATTAGAAACACTTCAGTACGTTAAAAATTGGGTTACATGATTTTTTCGAATAAAATGTTCAAAGTATAAAAAGGAAAAACGTCCTCTGAAAAGTACTGAAAATTTTTCAGTCCTTCTACGCTTTCAGTTTCCAAAACAAAGAAGGCTTTTTGTTTCAGATCCGACGCCTGAGTACTTTATCGGGTCCATCAGAGACAGTATCCATTATAGGAAATGAATAAAGCATTCAATGGAACGTTTGAAATGAGCCGTTTACTCATTAATGCGTCGCCTTGGGTCTATAAAAAGAGCAGATGTCTTCTCAAAGAAGCCACACAGCTAAAAACCCTTATTATTCCCGCCGCTCAAAACCCTCATCTTTTTCAGCCTTCATCTTCCCCAAATCGCCAGCTTCCCCTTTGATTCTACACCAAAGATGGCGTCCTGGAGCAGATCCATTCACCATTCCGAGGAGAGCCTGATGGCATTAGAGAAGGAGGAGATCCTTTCTCCGCGGCTGCTCATTAACTGGCGACCTACGGAGAAGGACCAAGAAACCCCAACTTCCAAGAAGGCGAGTTGGTGGTTTTTGAGGAGTATTTGCGTTGCGGGTTCCGATTCCCTGAGAGTCGGTTCCTTAAGGATGTCCTTGAACATTACGGGTGGGAACTGATCAACCTCCACCCCAACGCGATGCTGATCCTTGCAGTATTCCAGCACCTTTGTGAAGCCTTCGTCGGAATATATCCCAGCGTGGATCTTTTCCGACGATTTTACTTTTCGGCGTGGTCAAAGAGTACCAACGCCGCCGGATGCATCTACTTACGGCTGAGGGATAAAAAGGAGTATCCCTCCCCACCCCTACGAGATTCTGTGCATGGGTGGCACCAAAGGTGGTTCTACTGCTCTCCACCATCCGAAAGCAGTTTATGGTTTGAAAACTCGCGACCGGAGAAGTCGAGCGAGTTAGACATTCCTCCGGCGATGAACTCGGAGCTTTCGAAGCATGCCGAGGTGATTCTTCACTTGGTCAATGAAGGATTGACGGCTCGAGATATCATTCGAGACTTCGTGAAGAACCGGGTGAGTCCTCTGCGTGAAAGGGCTCATCCGGCGTGGGAGATTAAGTCCATGGGTGATAGCACCCTGGACTACAGTCAAGGTACTTATTTCTTTGGTGCTGAACTTTCTCCTTTTTGAATTGTACAAATTCTGACTTGAGTTTGGGAACAGTCCTGCCTTCATCCGAGATTGAAAGGCGGACCAACTCCCTCCTTAGGACCTACAATTCCGACGTAGAGGGCCCTAAGGAATCACCTCGCCCGCAGAGCTTGATTCACGCGGGTGATGACCTCAGACAGGAGCGCCGAAAGGTAATTTCCCTGTTCAGCTTTGGCTCTGCAGGTCTTGTGTGTGTCCAGTGCTAATCCCTTGTAATGGACTGCGAACCAGCTCCTAGGGAGGTTTGCGGATGCGACGTTCCCAAGTGAAAATGTCGGCTCTCCGAAGAAGCCGACGGCGAGGAATGTGAAGAAGGTCTCTCAGAGACCCAGGACAAAGAGTCCTGCCCCTAAGAAGACCAAGCTAAACCCTGGGGAGGGGTCTTCACGAAGCATTCCTCGTCCCGCAAGAAAGACTGCGGTAAGATATCGCATTCCTGCTACTTTTTCAGGCGCGACATGGAATCACTTCTTCGTCGTACAGGGAGAGGGGAGCGAGGAGGAAGAGGATGACGTTCCTCTGATCCTTCGAAGGAGGAAGATCGCGGATCTTCCATCCAGCGATGCCCCAAGCCGCCCCGCAGAGACCACTACTACCGAGGAGGTGGTCGTGGAAGATCCTGCGACCACCGAAAATCTTGTGGTCGCGGGTAACCCTCCAATTCCTGATGCCCCCGAGGTTTCAGGGTCAATTATCTCTGCTTCCCTGGTCGAAGGGACGACCAAGGTAAGGAATCTTTTTCGGCCGTTCCTTCTATGACTCTTTCTGCACATTTGTCAAGTTAATGTATATACAGGGAGGAGAGCTTCCCCCTGGGACCACTGGGGGTTCCAGGGACGAAAATCCTCCTCCTCTGCGGACAGAGGAGGAAGTGGATGAACAAAGGCCAGCTATGATGGTTCCAGCAACTCTGGAATTGCCAAGGCCTTCAGATGCAGCCCCACCAGTTAGCCCGGTGGCCCAGGTGAAGATCTTTTCATGTGTTTTTACCTGTTCCCTAAGAATATGCCTATAACATGACATTTCCAGGGGGGTGCTGCCTTGTTTACCATAAGGAAGGCGAGAACCGGAGACGGCTCTCCTTCGCAAGGGGAATTTTCCCAGAAGTCCCAGGAACGAATGGGATTTCAAATAAGGTAAGAGCTCTTACTTGACAGTAATCTTAAATAAAAGTTGCCTGACCCATTCTTCCTGTTAGGCAAAAGAAGACAGCGCCTAACCCTTCAACCGCCACTGGGGAGGTTGAAATTAGGGCTGATGAGGGAGCCTCTAATGAAGAGCGCTCTGCTCCCGCGGTTCAGGAAGTCGTCCGGACCGCGAGAGGTGAAACAAGTACAGGGATCGGGTCACAACCAGTAGTCTCTGGGGGTGGCGTCCGGCCGGCACTCCCGCCAACTATCCCTGTAGTGAGCACGTCGGAGGCTCTAGCGAGGATTCCCGCTGAACTGAATGATGCCGTTTTACAGAAGTTTATGAAGGTATAATAAGACTTTGCTTCCGTGCCTAAATTATACTTAGGACACCTTTGACCTTCTTCTTTGGCGCCACAGGGATTGTCCTGGCTAACAAGCCATTCGCGTGTTGTGATGGCTAGTACAGAAGCCATTCAAAAGGAACGCGATAGCTTGCGCAGGTGAGTACCATTACCCTCTGGTTAACATGGGTATACCTTGGTTATGACTGCCTTGATTTTGTTGCAAAGAGGTTGCATTCTTGAAGAAGGAGGTGGCCGGTTCAGTCTCAATGCTTAAGAAACAAGAAACTGAACTCAACAGACTTCGATCAGAGAATGCTGGTAAGCCGATTCCTGACTAGAAAGACTTGAATCCATAATATGCGAATAATCTTCTCTCTCTGTACAGCGCAAGCAGGTCGAATTACGCAGCTCAGTCGAGACAAGGAGATTCTTGAATCCTCGATTCGCCACACCGATCAGGCAATCAAAGAACTGAGCCTCCGGATCTTTGAAAAACTAAAGGCCGTGGCTGATCTTTTGAAGACCGATGTGGTAGAACTGAGGCAAGACAACCTCAGTATAAATGACTGGACATCGCTGCTTACTGCCCAGGCGGATTCACTGCTTGAGTATCTCCCTGGAGATACACGGCGACGCGAAGAGGCGATCAGAACCAGGGTTCGATCAGCCGCAGCAGCCGTACTCAGCCGGGTTCGACTTCACCATGGCCCAGATGCAGATCTGAACGCACTGGTGGGTCCGGTTGAGGTCGAGAGTGAAGAGCTGCTCGATGCAGTCATAGAGGAAGTCCAGCCCCTAGTAGATAAACTCCTGACTGAGCTGGGGATCGAATGATCCTTATTTTTGTAACCAAACAATTGTAATCACCATGCAATGTATGTAAAACTATATTTTTTTTCTTAAAAGAAAATGCATATTCACATCATAAGTTTCATACTATAAGTATATTCCTCTAGCCCCCGCCTCTGTTTTGTGAATACTGGAGCCTTAGTATTTTAAGCAGAGGGAAAACATAAGTATGATGACCAGGGATATGCGCTTCAAGCCGATGGTCAAGATTAAAGTAACATTTTAATCTTATTGCAAACTGGTAGCCACCCAGATGACCGAAGACTAGCCAGATAGTCCCGTGTGCGTTGAGAAACGGCTTATTTAGGAGCGACTTATCTGGAAGTGATCATGAGATCGACCAGCGAATCTGGTTAAAAAATGCTGTAGTAACCTGACCGCCGGCGATCAGCCCCAGGTCGAATTTGTATAATTTGGGCTTAAAGAAAACACTCATTGTATGAAAACAAGACATGCTTTTTATGAAAAGATGCTAATTGAACAGGGAAAAAGTGATTGGATACTTACACGTAAAACTTGCGAAGTTGATCGATGTCCCAAGTATTGGACAAAATCCGACCATCCTCCATGGCTAACCGCGCAGACCCTGGCCGCGGCATTGAGACGACAGTGTATGGTCCTTCCCACTTTGGGGAGAATTTATTGCGGTTAGACTGGTCTTGAATTTTTCGTAAAACCAAGTCGCCCACGTTGAGATCACGTGGTCGCACCTTTTTACTGTGATACTTGCGTAGAGCCTGCAAGTATACCGCGGACTTGATTAGGGTGCGATCACGCTGTTCTTCCAGGAGGATGAGATCTTGCGATCGCTGTTCGGATTGGTTGACCTGTTCGAATTGATTCGTGTGAACAGATCCAATACTGACTTCCATAGGCAACACAGCCTCGGCCCCATAGACCAAATGGAAGGGTGTCTCACCGGTGGCTCGACTAGAGGTAGTCCGTAGTGCCCATAGAACAGTATAGAGCTCGTCTGCCCAAGCCCCCGAGCGGGTCTTGAGGCGATCAAAAACACGTTTTTTGATGCCTTGCAATACTTGCCCATTGGCCCGTTCTACGGCACCATTGCTTTGTGGATGTGCCACGGAAGCAAAGCACACCTTAGTCCCAATCTGATCGCAGTAGTCTAGGAAGAGACCGCTAGCGAACTGAGAACCGTTGTCTGTGATGAGACGGTTTGGAACACCAAATCGTGCCACAATGTTCTTGTGAAAGAACTTTTGTGCAGCTGATGCAGTAATATTTCGTATTGGTTCGGCCTCAATCCACTTTGTGAACGTGTCAATGGCTACGAACAGAAACTTGTGCCCATTGACCGCTTGTGGCATAGGACCGACGATGTCCATTCCCCAGATCGCGAAGGGCCATGCGAGAGGAATAGTTTGCAATGCATAAGCAGGTTGATGAACCTGTCTTGCATGAAACTGACACTGTGGACACATCTTGACCATAAACTTGGCATCATCGAGTGCCGAAGGCCAGTAGAATCCCTGTCGAAAAATTTTTCCGACCAGTGTTCGGTATGACGCGTGTGCACCGCATACACCGTCATGTATTTCTTTCAAGAGGGATTTTCCTTCCTCCTGAGATATGCAGCGCATGAATACTCCTTGAGTACCCTTTCTGTACATAAACCCATCTATGAGTTTGTACAGACGCGCCTTTCGAATTAATCGATCGCTTTTGGTTTCGTCCTCGGGTAGGGTCCCATGTTCAAGATAGACCCTCAATGGATGAGTCCAATCTTGTTCCTGACCGAGGTTGGCAACGAAGGCTATTGCCGGATCATCCTCGACCGAAGTCATGATCGAAGGATGGTCCAAGTGTTCAATGAACACTCCTGCCGGAGCGGATGAGCGTGAGGATCCAATTTTGGATAATTGGTCTGCGAGAATATTGTCCTTTCGCGGGACGTATTGGACTTCGAAGTGACTGAAGTGTTTTTCCAATCTCCTCACTTCCCCCAGGTAATGAGCCATTGTCTCATCAGAGGTGCTGTACTCCTTGTTTACCTGGTTTACGACTAGCTGTGAGTCCCCCCTCACCACTAATCGACGGACTCCGAGGAATTTTGCTGCCCGGAGCCCTGCAAGAAGACCTTCATACTCTGCTGCATTGTTGGTGGCAACAAAGTGTAGTTGAATAACATACTTAAGCTGTTCGCCCTGAGGCGTAACTAAGACCACTCCAGCCCCCGAGTGTTGAAAACTACGGGAGCCGTCAAAGTACATTGTCCAATAATCGGGGTACTCCAGTTCCTTTGCCAACTGCACGGGTGGCTCAGGGTTGGTCCATTCAACCACAAAGTCGGCCAAAACCTGAGACTTAACCGCCGTGCGAGGGGTGAAATGGATCTCGAAGGCACCGAATTCGACCGCCCATTTGGCGATTCGACCAGATTTTTCTGGATTTCGGACAATATCCCCTAAAGGAAAAGAGGAGGGTACTGTGATCTTGTGTGCTTGAAAGTAATGTCGTAGCTTACGGGAAGCCATCAGTAGCGCGTAAAGTATCTTCTGGACCTCAGGGTAGCGCTCCTTAGGACCATGAAGTACTTCGCTCACATAGTAGACGGGTCTGTGTACTCCTTCCCTTTCCGCGATCAGAACTGCGCTGACCGCGTGTGGGGTGGCCGCCAAATACAGAAGTAATGGTTCTTCCTTTTCAGGAGACACCAATACCGGCGGACTGGAAAGATATGTTTTTACCTCCTGAAACGCTTTTTCGGCCTCGTCGGACCACGTGAAGTTATGATGTTTCCGCAAGGCTTTAAAGAAAGGTAGTCCCCTTTCGCCTAATCGCGATATGAAGCGACTTAAAGCCGCCATGCGACCAGCCAGGCGTTGAACATCCTTCATGGTCGAGGGCGACCTCATTTGTTCAATAGCTCTGATTTTCTCAGGATTAACCTCAATGCCCCTGGAACACACAAGGAAACCAAGAAGCTTTCCTGAAGAAACCCCGAAAGAACATTTCTCCGGGTTCAATTTTATTCCAAAGCGATTCAAGTTATAGAAGGTTTCAGCAAGATCGTCCAAATGAGACAATCTTTTGGTGCTTTTTACAACCAAATCGTCTACATATGCTTCGAGATTACGCCCTATCTCGGAAAGAAAGGTCTTTTGCATCAAGCGCTGGTACGTGGAACCAGCGTTCTTGAGACCGAACGGCATTCTGACGTAGCAGTATGTGCCGAACGGGGTGATGAAGGCAGTTTTCTCTTCATCGTCTTCTGCCATGCTAATTTGATGATATCCTGAGTAGGCATCCAGAAAACTCATCAGTTCGCAACCCGCAGTGGAGTCAACCAGCTGGTCGATGCGGGGAAGGGGAAAGTCATCCTTCGGACAGGCACTGTTGAGGCTAGTATAGTCGACGCACATGCGCCACTTACCATTTGACTTGCGGACCATGACCGGATTGGCGAGCCAGTCCGGGTGATTCACTTCGCGGATAAACCCGGCTTGTAAGAGTTTGTCTAACTCTTCTCGGATGGCTTCCTGTCGGTCGGTGGCAAAACGCCTGAGCTTTTGCTTTATTGGTCGTTGTCCAGGTCGAATTGCTAACCTGTGCTCAATTACTTCCCTTGGGACGTCGGGCATGTCGGACGGTTTCCACGCAAACACATCTGCGTTAGCCCGGAGGAAAGCAACGAGGTCGAGTTCCTATTTGTCATCCAGGGCTGACCCAACCCGAATTGTCTTGGATGGGTCATCTGGGTACAAGGGAACTTGTTTGAGTTTCTCATCTGGTCGAGGAGCGGCCCTGATCGCCTCAGTGGCGACAGTGGCGACCTGAGCGTCCCGAAGGGGAAGTTGATCGACCATCTCCAAAGATAGCCGGTCGCACGTGAGCGCCACGTTGCGACTACCTCGGACCGAAATGACACCTTTGGGGCCAGGCAATTTCCCGCACTGATAAGCATAGTGCGTTGCCATCATGAACTTAGCAAGAGTCGGCCTGCCAAAGATTGCATTATAAGCTGAATCACAATCGATTACATCGAAAGTAACCAATTCTGTTCGGAAATTATCTGGTTCTCCCAGAGTGACCGGGAGGACCACTTGTCCCAATGGCATCATCGAGGGGCCAGGGATTATCCCATAAAACGGATGGATTATGGGCTTGATCTTCGAACGAGGAATTTGCATCTCGTCGAGTGTCTTGACCAATAAAAGATCAAGGGAACTTCCCCCGTCAATCAGGACCCTTTCGACTCTCGCGTTACTGATGATTGGGGTAATAACCAGAGGTAGCCTCAAGGGTCGAGTTAGCCCCACAGGACAGTCAGCGCGATCGAACGTCAAAGGTATATCCGACCAACGGGGATATTGAGGTTCACCAAGGGATGTCTCCATTTGGTTAACCTCTCGGCAAAAAGTTTTAAACTGCCTTTTGGAAACGAAAGAGGAGGAACCTCCGAAAATGACATTAACATGATTTTGAGGTACCTGGTAAGCCATTTCTTCGTCTCCATCGACGTCTCTAACCCCGCACGCCTGCTCTTTAGGCGGTAAGGTTGGCATTGGCCCAGCTCCTTGGTAGAAATCATCCAGCTGTTTCAACCAACTCCTGCAGTTTTTGAGATCGTGGCCTGCGGAATTGTGGAGTGGACACCACCTTTTGCCTTCCTGCGGATTAGTTGATTTTTTTGGCTGGTCGGAATCCCGGCCACCAGAAGCAGTTTTACTTTTAAAAGAAGACTTATTACCTTTGGTCGAAGGTGGTTTCTCCGTGACCGCGACCTCACGGTACTGTCCAGAGCGGTTCCTCTTCGACTTTTTTGACTTCCCACCCGGTGAAGACTCCGGCTTTTTGCTTGAATCTTCTTTCTTGGCGTCCTTGAAGCCTGGTTGGGGCGGTAGGTCCCCCTTGTCAACCATTCGGTTCCATTCGACTGCCTCGGCTGCATCGGAGTATCGATCAGCCATATCGAACAGATCGGCCACTGATCGAGGAGGGTGGATGAGCAAGTCTTCAGTGAATCTCCGGTATCGAACGGCATGCTTAAATGCCCTGATCACGGAGCCATCAGATATGTTCGGGATGGTATTTCTTACCCCGACAAACCTCTTGACAAACTGTCGAAGCGTTTCGGTCGAAGTTTGCCGCAGTCTATGCAAGTCGTCCTCCTTACCCGGCTTTTGGTAACAGTTTTGGAAATTGCTGAGGATGGCATCGCATAGCATTTCCCAATTATAGATAGAACCCTCAGGCTGATTGAACAACTAGGTTCTAGCCGGTCCTACGAGGACTGTTGGCAGGTAGTTGGCCATGACCTTGTCATCACCTCCTGCTGCTTGGATGGCAGTAATATAGATCTGAAGGAACTCAGATGGGTTTTGAGTTCCATCAAACCTCTCAATGGCCCCTGGTCGAAACTTATCGGGCCAAACGACTGCTCGTAGGCCAGGCGAGAAAGCTTTGCAACCAACGTAAGGACCGTGAACCGTCCTGCGACTTTCAGTCGGGTTTCGAGCAAACTCACTTAATGGCGAGGTTACTCGGGGTCCCAAACGAGAGTGAACGGGAACTCGATCCCTACTACGAGAGTCCTGCATTCGCCGATATTTGTCCTGTCGGGACGGTAAAGGTGGCGGGTAACTCCGTAGGCCAGAGCCAAAATGAGGACCATCTCGTTCACGGGGATGTGTTACTGAGCGGGAAGAAGCTGTTGGGGTCGCCTCGGATGCGACCTCGTCCAGTCTTTCCGCCAGGTTCCTGAAAAAGGCCAGTCTCTGCTCATCCGTGACTGTAGGAGGAAAATTACGCATGACCTCCGCGATAGATCGCAGTCGACCATGGGTACTTCTCCTAGGGGTACCAGGTGTTATTGTTTCTTCATCCACTGGGAAATGCTCCGGTGGTAAGGAAGGAGTCTGGTCACGTCTACGACCACGCGACCGTCGAGAAGAACTCGGGGCAGCATCGTAACGAGCCTGCGCATCTTGAAGAGCCTCTAGGGCAGTTCTGCGTAGTTCGTTGTTCTGTTGCTCGAGATCTTGTTCCTCCTTCTGTTTGCGATCTTATTCTTCCTTCTGTTTGCGATCTTGTTCTTCCCTGGCAGCCTGTTGATCGGGAGTTTCCTCCGACAACGCAGCAAACTGCCTAGGGAGAGAGGTCGTCGATGGGGAGAACATCTCGGTTTGTTCCGAGTCAGACTCCAAATCAAAGAGACGGTGGAGGTTATCAGGGTCGAACCTTCCTGGGCTAACTTCAGGGTCACCATCATATTTTCCCTCAGCGGGATCGTATGACGGGCCGGATTCATCGCCTAGCACATTAAGAACCTCTGCGGGTTCTGACCTTGTGCCAGTTACCTCCTGGTCGATTAACATGACTTGGGGAGATGATTCAACCTGTGGAAGATTCTGGCCTTCGACCTCTTCCATCGGAACAGGATCGCTTGGAGAAGGCATGGGTATATGGGCATAATCCTCGAGATCGAAATCGTTCTCAGAATCATATGCTCCAGCCATGTTTCGGCGAACCTCCGAATTTCAATTAGGACGCCTTGAGAAAGGCCCCACGGTGGGCGCCAGCTGTCGACGATTCGGACTCGGAGTCCTCAGCCGAACTTATGCAGAATTTATAACTGTGAGACCTTTCAAGATGACCCTTCGGGAAGGTATGCTGAACAATAGTGAACAGGAGCACAGAGAGTTTAGACAGGTTCGGGCCCTCGATGGTGGGAGTAAAAGCCCTACGTCCTGTTGAGATTTCACTAAGTGTGGTAAAAGGTTTACAAATGGAGGAAAAAGTCCTCACAGGCGAGGATTTTTCCTGTAAGAGTGTACAAAGATAAGCCAAAGAAGGCTTATTAAAATGCTATATGAGGTATGCCGTAGACTTGGCTAACTTGGATGATTTTCTTCCTCTTCCATTGATGTTCCATGCCATCCTTTTGTACTGTTTGAAAGGGTGCCATGTAGAGGAAACTGCATCAAACGGTTGCATGGACAGTTGGATGCGGTTTTTTAGAACTGCTCTTAACCTCCACGCAGGTTAAACACGTGTTATTCATGGATAACTGTATGTGTTAACCTTCTGACGGTTGATTCTCCACGTGTAGGAATCTTCGGGATACTTAGAATATCCTGTTGTATGGGCAACCGAAATAGATAGATCCCAAGTATCCTGATCGACAGATGTTCTGACCGCGGGATATTGGCTGACCGCGCAATATCCCGAATGTGTAGTTCGCGTATAGCTTACGAACTTCTGACCGCGGAAGGCTTACGGACTTCTGATCGCGCAAGGCTTACGGTCTGACCGCGTAAAGCTGCGACCTGATCGCGTAAAGCTTGCGACCTGATCGCGTAAAGCTTGCGACCTCATGGTGATGCCTCTCAGAATAGCTTGAGTTCGCATCACCAGGTACATGTCTGGTTCGAACTTGTCTTGAACCAAAAGTTTATTAGAAATGACCCGGGTGTCAATCCTCGTCAAGTTGGCCTGCCAAAGATTGCATTATAAGCCGAATCACAATCGATTACGTCAAAAGTAACCAATTCTATTCGGAAGTTATCTGGTTCTCCCAGTGTGACCGGGAGGACCACTTGTCCCAACGGCATCATGGAGGGGCCTGGGATTATCCCATAAAACGGATGGATTATGGGCTTAATCTTCGAACGAGGAATTTGCATCTCGTCGAGCGCCTTGACCAACAAAATGTCAAGGGAACTCCCTCCATCGATCAGGACCCTTTCGACTCTCGCATTACTGATGATCGGGGTAATGACTAGAGGGAGTCTCAATGGTCGAGTAAGCCCCACTGGACAATCAGAACGATCGAATGTCAAGGGCGTATCTGACCAACGGGGGTATTGAGGTTCACCAAGAGATGTCTCCGTTTGGTTAACCTCCCGATAAAAGGCTTTAAACTGCCTTTTGGAAACGAAAGAAGAAGAACCCCCAAAAATAACATTAATATGATTTTGAGGTACCTGGTAGGACATTTCCTCGTCTCCGTCGGCGTCTCTAAGTCCGCATGCCTGCTCTTTAGGCGGTAAGGTTGGCATTGGCCCAACTCCCTGGTAGAAATCATCCAAATGCTTCAACCAACTCCTACAGTTCTTGAGGTCGTGGCCTACGGAGTTGTGGAGTAGACACCACTTTTTTCCTTCCTGCGGATTAGTTGACTTTTCTAGCTGGTCGGTACTACGACCACCAGGAGCAGTTTTATTCTTAAATGAAGGCTTGTTACCTTTGGTCGAAGGCGGCTTCTCTGCGATTGCGACCTCGCGTACTATCCAGAGCGGTTCCTCTTCGACTTTTTCGACTTCCCACCTAACGAAGACTCTGGCTTCTTATTCGAATCTTCTTTCCTGGTGTCTTTAAAACCCGGTTGAGGTGGTAGGTCACCCTTGTCGACCATCCGGTTCCATTCGACTGCTTCGGCTGCATCAGAGTATCGATCGACCATGTCGAACAGATCGGCCACTGATCGAGGAGGGTGGATAAGCAAGTCTTCGGTGAATCTCCGGTATCGAACGGCATGTTTAAATGCCCTGATAACGGAGCCATCAGATATGTTCGGGATGGTATTCCTCATCCCGACAAATCTCTTGACAAACTGCTGAAGAGTCTCAGTCGAAGTTTGTCGTAGCCGATGAAGGTCGTCCTCTTTACCCGGCTTTTGATAACAGTTTTGGAAATTACTGAGGATAGTGTCACACAGCATTTCCCAATTATAGATGGAACCTTCGGGCTGGTTAAACAGCCAGGTTCTAGCCGGTCCTTCGAGGACTGTGGGCAGGTAGTTGGCCATGACTCGGTCATCGCCTCCCGCCTCTTGGATGGCAGTGATATAGATTTGAAGGAACTCGGATGGGTTCTGAGTTCCGTCAAACCTCTCAATGGCCCCTGGTCGAAACTTATCGGGCCAAACGACCACGCGTAGGATGGGCAAGAAAGCTTTACAACCGACGTAGGGACTGTGAACTGCCCTGTGATTCTTGATCGGGTTACGGGCGACCTCACACGACGGTGAAATTACTCGCGGTCCCAAACGAGAGTGAACAGGAACCCGATCCCTACTACGAGAATCCTGCGTTCACTGGTACTTGTCCTGTCGGGACGGTACGGGCGGTGGGTAACTTCGCCGGCCAGAACCAGAGTGAGGATACTCTCGTTCGCGGGAACGTGTTACCGAGTGGGAAGAGGCCGTTGGGGTCGCCTCAGACGCGACCTCATCCAGCCTTTCCGCCAAGATCCTAGTAAAGGCCGGTTTCTGCTCATCCGTGACCGTAGGAGGAAAGTTACGCATGACTTCCGCGATGGATCGCAGTCGACCATGGGTGCTTCTCCTAGGGGCACCAGGTGTTATTGTTTCTTCTTCCACCGGGAAACGCTCCGGTGGTAAAGAAGGGGTCTGGTCACGTTTGCGACCTCGTGACCATCGAGAAGAACTCGGAGCAGCATCGTAACGAGCCTGCGCATCTTGAAGAGCCACTAGGGCAGTTCTGCGTAGTTCATTGTTTTGTTGCTCGAGATCTTCATCCTCCTTTTGTTTGTGATCCCGTTCTTCCCTAGCAGCCTGCTAATCAGGAGTTTCCTCTGACAAAGCAGCGAACTGTCTAGGGAGAGAGGTTGCTGATGGGGAAAACATCTCAGTTTGTTCTGAGTCAGACTCGAAATCAAAGAGACGGTGAAGGTTATCAGGGTCGAATCTCCCCGGGCTGATTTCCAGGTCGACGTCATCCTTCCCCTTATCGGGGTCGAATGATGAACCGGATTCATCCTCTAGTGCATTGAGAACCTCTGTGGGTTCTGACCTTGCGCTAGTCGCCCCCTGGTCGATGGACATAACCTGGAGAGATGATTCCACCTCTGGAAGATTCTGGCCTTCAACCTCCTCCATCGGAATAGGGTCTCTTGGAGAAGGCATTGGAACGTGAGCATAATCCTTGAGATCAAAATCGTTCTCAGAATCATATACTCCAGCCATGTTTCAGCGAACCTCCGGATTAAAATTAGGACGCCTTGAGAAAGGCCCCACGGTGGGCGCCAGCTATCGATGATTCGGACTCGGGGTCCTCAGCCGAACTTATGCAAAATTTGTAATAGTGAGACCTTTCAAGATGACCCTCCGGGAAGGTATGTAGAAAAATGGAGAACAGGAGCACAGAGAGGTTTATACAGGTTCAGGCCCTCGATGGTGGGAGTAATAGCCCTACGTCCTGTTGGGATTTCACTATGTGTGATGAAGGTTTACAAACTAGCGGGAAAAAACCTTCACAGGTGAAGGTTTTTCCAATGTAAGTGTACAAAAAGCTAGAAGCCCCAGGAGGCTTGCAAATATTATCTAATCTAGGCCGTAGACTTGGCTGTTTGAGCGGTTGAGATGTGTTGTATCTCACTTGTATTAGAGATGTTGATCTCCCTCGATCTCTTCTGTTTGATGCACCTTGCCATCCTTTTATACTGGTCGAAAGGGAGTCAAGTTGTAACTGCATTAAACAGTTGCTTGGATGGTTGGATGCGGTTTTTAGAGAACCGCTCTTAACCTCCACGCAGGTTAAACACGTGTTATTCATGGATAACTACACGTATTAACCTCATGACAGGTGATCTTCCACGTGGAGGAATCTTCGGGATACTTGGAATATTCTCACTATAGGGGCAGCCGGACAGATGAACTCCAAGTACCCTGGTCGAGAATGTTCTGACCGCGGGATGTTGGCTGACTGCGCAACATCTCGGACATCCTGTTCGCGTATAGCATACGAACTCCTGACCGCGCAAAGCCTGCAACCTGATCGCGCAAAGCCTGCGACCTCGGGCTGATGCTTCTCAGAATGACTTGAGTTCGCACCGCCGGGCGCGTGTCTGGCTCGAATCTGTCTTGAACCAACAGTGCATTTATTTGAACTGACCCGGGTGTCAATCCTCGTCACAAACTTTGGTATCAATGCCGTCACAATAGTCGAGGAAAAGACTGACGAACTGGGAACCATTGTCTGTAATGAGGCCACTTGGGACACCAAATCGTTTTACGATGTTCTTGTGAAAGAACTTTTGTACCGTGGCAGAGGTAATGGTTCAGACAGGTTCAGCCTTGATCCATTTGGTGAATGTGTCAACGGCTACGAACAAGAACATGTATCCATTGATGACTTGGGGCATTGGTCCCACAATGTCTATCCCCCATATGGCGAATGGCCATGTTAACAGGATAGTTTGTAATGCATATGCCGGCTAATGAGTTTGCCGAGCATGAAATTGACACTGGGGGCATGTCTTGACCAGGTGCTTGGCATCGTTCAGTGTTGTCGGCTAGTAATACCCTTGTCTAAAAGTTTTTGGACCTTAGGCAAGGTCCCATGTGGATTTCTCTCAAAAGGGATTTACCTTCTTGATGAGGTATGCAATGCATGAGTATGCCTTGTGTACACTTTTTGTACATGGTGCCGTCGACCAGTTTGTACATGTGTGCTTTTCTAACTAATTGATCATCATTGGTTTCATCCTCAGGCAAGGTCCCATGTGCAAGATAGATCCTCAATGGATGGATCGAGGGATATTTTAAGTGTTCGATGAACACTTCTGCCGGAGCGGATGCGCTTGAGGACCCAAGTTTCGATAACTGGTCGGCGAGAGTATTGTCTCTTCTCGGCATGAATTAGACTTTGAAATTTCTAAAGTATTTTTCCAATTTCCTCACCTCGCCCAGGCAATTAGCCATTGTCTCGTCAGAGGTGCTATACTCCTTGTTTACCTAGTTTACGACTAGCTGTGAGTCTCCCCTCACCACTAGACGATGGACTCCAAGGGATTTGGCTACTCAGAGCCCAGCGAGAAGACCTTCATACTCTACTGCGTTGTTAGTCACAACAAAGTGGAGTTGTATGATGTACCAGGGTCGGTCGCCCTGAGGCGTGATTAAGACCACTCCAACCCCCGAGTTTGAAAAACCGTGAGAACCATCAAAAGTACATTGTCCAAAGGTCATTTGTGGACAAATCTGTCGGTTATTGAGGAAGTGGGTCGAGATTAGTCCATTCGACCACAAAATCAGCAAGAATTTGAGATTTGATTGCCATGCGAGTAGTGAAGTGGAGGTCAAACATGCCCAGTTCAGCTGCCCATTTCGCGACTCAACCAGTTGCTTCTAGATAATGGAGTATGTCCCCTAAGGGAAAGGACGATGGCACAGAGATCTTGTGCCCTTGAAAGTAATGTCGCAGCTTTCGAGAAGCCATTAAGAGGGCATAAAGTAGTTTTTGGACCTCAGGGTAACGCTCCTTTGGTCCATTGAGCACTTCACTGACGTAGTAAACTGGTTGTTGCACGCCATCCCGTTCTGCAACCAGTACTGCACTAACCGTGCATGGGGTTGCGGCTAAGTAAATGAGTAATGGTTCTCCCGCATTTGGGGAGACCAACACTACCGCACTAGATAAGTATTGCTTGACTTCCTAGAAGGCTTTTTCGGCTTCATTCGACCATTGAAAACCGTTGTCCTTATGTAGTACCTTAAAGAAAGGTAAACCACGTTTGCCTAAGCGCGCGATACAAAATGACTTAGGGCCACCATTCAACCAGTTAGGCTTTGGACGTCCTTCATTGAGAAAGGAGATTGCATTTGCTCAATGGCCCATATTTTGTTGGGATTAACTTCAATGCCTCATGAACAAACAAGAAAACCCAAAAGTTTGCCAAAAGGAACTCCAAAAGAGCACTTTTCGGGATTCAATTTGATTCCATGTTTATTCAAATTACAGAAAGTCTCAATGAGATCATTTACATGATTAAAGCTTTGTAAGCTCTTACAACCAGATCGTCTACATAAGCTTCTAAATTACACCCCAACTGAGAAAGAAAGGTCTTCTGCATCAAGCGCTGGTACGTGGAACCAATGTTCTTGAGCCCGAATGGCATTCTGATGTAGCAGTAGTTGTCAAAGGGTGTGATGAAGGCAGTTTTCTCTTCATCTACTTGTGCCATGCTAATTTGATGGTACCCTGAGTAAGCATCCAGGAAGCTCATCATTTCACAACTTGCTGTGGAATCGACCAACTGATTGATGCGGGGAAGGAGAAAGTTGTCCTTCCGGCAGGCATTGTTAAGACTGGTGTAATCAACGCACATACGCCACTTACCATTGGACTTGAGAACCATGACTGGGTTCGCAAGCCATACGGGATGGTTAACCTCGAGGATGAAACCAGCTTCCTGGAGTTTAGTCAACTCCGCACGGATAGCCTCTTGTCGATCAGGAGCAAAGCGTCAAAGCTTTTGCTTTATTGGTCGCTGTCCAGGCCAAATTGCTAGCCTGTGCTCGATCACTTTCCTTGGGACTCCAGGCATGTCGGATGGTTTCCACACAAACACATCTACGTTAGCCCGAAGGAAAGTAATGAGCGGGAGTTCCTATTTAGCATCCAGTGATGATCCGATCCGAACAGTCTTGGTCGGGTCATTTGGGAACAAAGGAACTTGCTTTAGTTTTTCATCTGGTCCCAAAGTCGTCTTGACCGCATCAGGTTCTTTGGTCGCCAGCTTGACATCCCATAGGGGTAACTGATCGACCAACTCCAAAGAAATGCGATCACAAGTTAGAGCCGTATGTTGGTTTCCTCTAACTGTGATGACGCCTTTTGGGCCTAGTAGGTTGACGCACTGGTAGGCGTAGTGTGTCGCCGCCATAAAATTGGTGAGTGATGGCCTGCCAAAGATGGCATTATAAGCTGAATCAAAATCAATCACATCAAAGGTAATTTATTCTATTCGAAAGTTCTTTGGCTCTCCAAGTGTTACGAGTAACACTATTTGCCCGATGGGCATCATTGTGGAGCCAGATATAATCCCAAAAATGGGTAGGCCCCGATTTAATCTTGGAACGAGATATCTACATCTCGTCAAGAGCTTTGGCGAACAAGAGGTCGAGCGAGCTTCCGCCATCGACCAATACGCACGCCACTTTAGCATTGCTAATAATGGGGGTAATTACCAAAGGAAGTCGACGAGGGTTGGACATTCCTTTGGTACAATCGTCCCTGTCAAATGTCAGAGAGATTTCCGACTAACGGGGGAATTGAGGCTCTCCTAATGAAGCTTCAACGCAATTTACTTCGCAGTGAACAGCTTTAAATTGACGCTTAGAGTAATAAGATGAAGAACCACCAAAAATGACATTAACATGATTGTTAGGTACTAATCGCAACCGAAAGGGTCGTATTATGTAATAACCGCAAGTGAACGGTTGAACGTTGAGAACTTGAGGGCCGAATTCTACGTGGAACAAGCATATTTGTCTTTCTAACTTAATGGATTACTGAGTAAGTCTAAACGAGTTATGGGTGTGTTTTTTCTACAACTAAGCTATCAATCTAGGATTTGCAAGATGAATGAAAATCTAGGGTTGCAAGAGTTCCATAACTATCCGGCGTAATTCTATCCAAGGTCTGAGGATTGTAAGTTAATTTCCATTGTTTTCCAAGACAAATTAAGTTTCCAGTTCGGGGCGCTGAGTCAACAGTCAGAGGATCACTTCCACTGTCACGTTTGGCGAGAGCCTCTTTCCTGTTCAGGATCTCGCGTCAAATGTTGGATCGAGGATGCCGACTAGAGGGGGGGTGAATAGGAGGCTTTAAAACTTTTTGACTAAAAATAATTTTTGCAAGGAAAAGACTAAGAGAAAATAAACTGAAACAATTTAATAATATTTTACACCAAGAAAGAGTAAGAAAAACAAACATAGTGATTTATACCGAGGTCTCAGAGACTCGCCTGATTTCCCCTACTCCTCGTTGAAGCACTCAAATGAGTGAGTCTTGCTTCAATATCCACGAAGGATATTTATCACTAAGGTAGCTCCTTCTCCACTCCGGATAGGCGAGCACCGATGCCTTTCACAAAATATGCCGAGCCTCTCCGACAACCTCCGTTAATGGAGAGGTCAACGGCCACGCCTCCAAACCGTTTAGGTGAGGGCGTTCACCAAGAGTAACAAGTTGCAAGATCTTCTCTTGACCCCCAACAAATACAGAGAAACTTGTAAGGATGCAAATAATGCAAATGAATGCTCTCAGAAGATCTCTCTCAATCACAATGAATGATACTTGATCAAAAGATCAAGATTTTAGCACTTGGGCTCAAGTGTATATCAAAAATATTTCTCTTTGTTCTTTAGAAAAACTACTCAAAAAAATGTTTATAAACACTGATTAAAATCTACCAAAAGTGTTTATAAAACTGATCAAACATGTGAGCAAAAGCTTCTCAAAAAAATGCTCAAGCACTGCTCAAAGATCTACTCGAAAATGTGAACAGAAACTGCTCGAAAAGGTTTGTAAAAACTGATCAAAATCCGTTCAAAAAGATTTGTAAAAACTAATCAAAAATATGTTCAAAAACTATTTAAAAACTACTGAAGAAATGAATAGAAACTACTCAACAACTTCTTCTAAAACTGCTCAAAACTACTTCTAAAAACTACTCAAAATGAGTAGAGAGATGATGCTTGAAGGTGTATAAGAGAATATGGCTTGAGATGGATATGAGAATGTGGCTCAAGGATGATTTAAATACTGCTCAGAACACATATATTTATAGCCCAATATCTCAGCTAGCCGTTAGGTCAAGTAAGGAAAGAAATTAGTCAGCTAACAGCCAGCTTCGACCTCTAACAGCTAGTAAATAGCCGTTGAAATCTCTGGTTGAATGAATAGTGTTATTGGTCATATGAATAGTACCTGATCGCATGAACAGTGCCTGGTCAAATGAACAGTACTTGAGTGACCTCTGGTCAAATGAACAGTATCTGGTCATATGAACAATACCTGATCAAATGAACAGCACTCAAAAGACCAGTTTCTGTCCCTCTTTGGAATCTATATATTTCTCATATTTTGACCAAGAATATGAAAGAATGCGAATGCAACAAATGTCCTAAGAGTTTCTCAGTTTTGCTGGAATTAAAAGAGATTTTGCAACCCTTCTTAATAGTACGGTTTAAACTAAAAAATAATTTCTTATAGAACTGGTCAAACTCCAAACTCCAAAACCGGTACAATAAACAAGCACTTACTTAGGTCTTTGCAGCTTCCTTCTTGGCAACATTGCACTTGTGACTTTGGCTCACGTCCTCGGACTCCGACCTCAGGCGAAACTGCGACCTTGCGTTTGCTACTTTGGCTCGCATCCTTGGACTACAACCTCGGATGACACTGCGTACAAATAGCTCAAAGACATGATTAGTCCAAGACACTTATGTCATTAATAATCAAAATCAACCCAAAAAGGGCCTAGATGCAACATCAAATTGATAAAGACTCAAGAACTCCCCTAATTTCTTGTTAAAACTCAACTGTTACATTTTTTGTCCAAACAAGAAATTAGGGTTTGGAGGAAGAAAATATCAAAAAATTACTCCAAAACTTGAAATAAAGACCGAGGAAGAATCAAGCCTTCTGGATTAGGTCATCCCTAACCCTAGAGGGGGTCTACTCACTAAAAGCTATAATAATACAGAAATAACAATAAGAAATAAATTAAAAACTTACTTGATTGCTTGAGAATTGAAGTTGCCGTCCTCTACTTTGGGCCCAAGGCCCGTGTATCCCTAGGGTTACGTGGGGGTGGGTTCTCTGGCCGGCGCCCTACCTCTGGCTGCCATACTCCTACTACATATGGCAACCACCCCCATCCTTTTTGACTAGGTTATTTGCTACGTTGTTCCCCCGTTGTGTGAGAGACAAGTGTTAAGCGGAGTAGTGTCCCTGGACCTGGTTTGATGAAAGATAAACTCAATTTTTCATTCTGCAATTTCAGATTGATTTTATCTTGTTCTTGCTTGTTCTTCGGTTGCTTATAAGAATCGATCCTCGTGATCAGGTCAGTAGTGTCTTGGCACGGTTGATAATGACTCATGAGTGTGGTTTAGCAATTGCTAGGGCGTCCAGTCTTGTTTGGTTGGTAGCCAGATTGCCAAGGTCACTTTCCATCAAATCGAAGTTATCCCTCTCACCAGAAGATCGGGCATACGTGTCTTCATCAACGCTTTTGAGTTATGACAGTTTATATCATTATGCTGTTGTTATTAAGGAAATTGTTTCTTATGGCAATTAGTGCATTCTAACCTACATATGTTATGAAACGAAGTGTGTAAATTGTTTTGCTTCTCTTTATTATATAGATGGATGCAGTGACTAGACGACAGCAGCTTATTACGAAAGTTGCCACCCTTGTCACTGCAGTGTACGTTCTTCTCGTGGTCCGCCTTAGGAGGCGGCGAAATCGTACACTTGCAGTGACATATGGACCTCTACTTGAGAGAGATTTAGAGAGACAGGCACTATTGCGTAGGATCTACGAATATGAATATGACGACATCCAGTACGTAGAGATGTTGGGGCTAAGAAAGTGATGAGGACATAACAACCTTGAATACACGCACAACTACTTTTCCAGATGAAGCTGAACCGGAACAATTACTTGGACCTACAACTAGAGCTCGGGCAAAACTATCAGGGTGACTCTTTCCTCTGGTTTAATACTTTGGATTTTCAGAATGGATTACTACCTAACTCTTGTGATCTACTTGTGATCAGGAACGCGGGAGTAGGGGAAGAGAGGAACTCGACAAGTGCTGCCTCAAGACATCACATTTCGGTTGATCAAGGAGGCATGCATGGCGCCACAACTGAAGCCGGACATGGGCTTAGACCTGCAACCACCTGCCCCATACTTTCATCAACGTTTCCACAAGATCCCTGCGTCACTTTGGGCCCAAGGGAAGCTAGAGTTTGAGTTGGCTTCGCGCTGGATTCGGATTCAGACTACTGTGACAGCACTGAATTCAAATGGTTGTAACTTCCTCATACAGACTCCGTTTAGGACTTTCTTGGACTTCATGGAAAGCTTATCAAGTCTACTTTTCAACAGATCTAGCCTCATCTCCAAATTCTTCTTGATCTGGCCGAAATAGTCGAAAGAGTCCGCATTCCTTCCTGAAAATGGTGCTTCGCCATCTTAACTTGGGCCGATGGGCATTGTATCAAGTAGAGCCCATTAGGGGCACGTCCTAGGGTTGTGTACTCCTCAAATACTTCCCTTAGCCATTAAAAACAAGCAGATTTTGCTTAGATTGCATCTACATGACATTTTGTAGATTCTTTTTGCCTCTGCACCGGAACGACTAGGCCGGTGCGTTGGTTTGTGGAACCCCAATTTGTGTGCTTCATCTTTATTTGCAATTTCAGATTGCTTCTTCCTTGTTCTTTTGAATTTCTCGATTGTTGCAGGAACAATTACCTTCGTGGTAAGGTCGGCCATGTACGAGCGTGGTTGATAACGACGAGACGCACGGGTGTAGCGATTGCGAAGTGATGATCCGCTGATCGGAAGCCACAAAACACCAACGTCCACAAGTCAGTTAATCGAACCTATCGGAAGATCAGGCCTCTGTCTCATCAGAAAAGCCCTGTTTTTCCAATTGTGTTCACTATTGAGGGAGAGGGCTTTGCTACAGGATAGCTTCCACAACTCGGTAGAGGAGCAGGTGGCCATGTTTCTCCATGTTGTTGGCCACAACCAAAGATTTAAAGTGATCAAGGTTAACTTTCGAAGGTCTATAGAAACAATGAGTCGATACTTTAGGGAGGTGCTTTATACCATCGGTGAGTTAAGGCACGAGATGATAAAACCCCCATCCACTGAAACCCACCTAAAGATTGCCAGTAGTGCGAGATGGTCTCCCTATTTCAAGGTAAAGCAATTACTTGGACCTTTAGTTTAGACAAAGGTAACCTTCACCACTTACGAATAGTTGTTTCAATTATCATATAGGATTGTATCGGTATACATATCCATGCAAGAGTCCCAAAGGAGATTGTGGCCGCATTTAGGGGTAGGAAGCACTACCCGACGCAGAATGTTATGGCTGTTGTGGACTTTGACCTAAGGTTCACATACATACTAGCTGGTGAAGGGTCAGCCCATGATGCTCTCATCCTAGCCGATGCTTTACAGAGACATGATGGATTAAGTGTTCCATCAGGTAAAGTATATCACAAAAAATTCATCATATACTTCATACTGAATGAGTGAAGTACCAATGATAACTTTCTTACATCTATATTATTATATTTCTCATTTGTTAGGCAAGTTCTTTCTAGTTGATGCTGGATATGCACTTCAACTGGGTTTCCTTCCACCGTACAAAGATGTTCGGTATCATTTGCAGGAGTACGATGGAACGAACTACCCACGTGATTGCAAGGAGTTGTTTAACTTGAGGCACTCCTCCTTGCGGGTCACTGTCGAACGTGCATTCGGGGCCCTAAAGAGCAGGTTTCGTACCCTAGACAACAAACCCTTCCACCCATACAAGACGCAAGTGAAGCTAGTGCTAGCCTATTGCATTCTGCACAATTGGGTAATTTCTCACGGGTACGACGAGGTGATTCCACCAGAGAACAGTTGGGCTCCAAACCATGATGTGACAGAAGTACAATCTGAGGCTGTTATCGACAACAGTGCTTGGGCGCAAAAAAGAGACGATATGGCTACAGAGATGTGGGACAATAGAGGTACCTCTCGAGTGTAGATTAGAGTATCTCGGCTGTGCCAAGTCTGTACCTATTTTTCATGTCAAACAATAGATGTGGATGTATGTCTTAACTGTGGTTTTACATGTGTAACAACAATTGTTTATCTCGAGTGTTGTTTATTTAATTCGATGAAGTTGTCTATTCTCTATTACGTTTACTATTGTCATCATATGGGATTGTTTTTCTCTTGTTTGCAATATGATCATTTCATTTGGTTCGCACTATGTACTAACTTGTATTCTTCTCATAATTTAAGCTATGGATGAATTTAGTGCAGAATGCATCGAAACGTTCCATGCGTTGGACAAATTCCAGGTCGGGGTTTGTCCTAAGATGCATGAGTGACCTAGTAGCCTTTAGAGTTAGGACCGACAAGGGTTTTAAGGAAGTGCAACTAACCCAAGTTGCTAGGGCCTTGACTTAGTATAGCAGGGTTGAGGTGACATCCACACAGGTGTACAACCACCTACATAAGTGGCGCTAGAGGTGGGTCAAGATCTGTAAGTTCAGAGACATAAGTGGGGCGTTGTGGGATGAAGCTAACAACACCATACTACTCGGAAGTAAGCACTACAAGGGTCACATCAAGGTTTGTCCACACCATTTACCCATTTTTGATGGGGCGTGTTGGTGTACCCATATTTTATTATTTACCTTCAATGCTTTATAGGATAATCCCAAAGATGTTGAGTTCCTCAACAAACCAATTGAGAACTACTCCCAGATGATGACTATATTTGGGAGTGGACAGGCGACAGCGAGGTTTGCTATGGGCTCAAATGAGGCCTTAGGCATACCCCCTCCTCCCGCCCCACCTTGTCCCAGATCTAATGTAGGAGCAAATAGTTCCCCAAACCCGAGGAAGCGCAGTTCGAGCCCATGGCTGAGCAAACAGTCAGCACTGACTGTGTTGTATCGAAGGGCAAGGATGTAACCAGCATTTCGGGGAAGAAAAAGAGGGCATCCATGCCAGATGATGAGTTAAGGTACATGACAGAAGCGGTGCGTGATGTCGCACAGGCCATACGTGACACCATCCCGCACGAAGTCCATCCTTAGCTTTATGAAGCTGTCATGAGCACACCTAGCTTCAATGAGGAGGCCCTGTTGGTAGCCTTCACACGTCTATTGGATAACAAGACGCAAGGCATTGCTTTTGTGGCTATGTCTGAACACCATCGAGTCCTTTGGCTTAGGAATTTCCTAGGCAATTTGTCTTAGAAGATTAGATGATGGTTTCTGCCTTGGTTCTAATTTTATTTTGTTGCAAGTTGTAATAGATGGACACCCACTAGCTGACAGTTGTATTTTGTGGCAGGTAATGTTCTTAGTAGGTTCGTATTTTGTTCATATTTTGTGCTACGTAACTTCAAATCAACGTTATTTCTTAGATGGTATCTTGGATGTTTATGATGGAATGTTTATGATGGATGTTTATGTTGGAATACAGATGTGTACAAACCTGTGTTGTTTGTTGTAAACATTATATATTTTGGTTATGATGTGTTTTCAATACTACATGGCCTATTGTTATGTGTTCCTATGCTTTCTTAATTATTTGGGCTTCATTACAGATCAGTAGACAAATTATTGTCTTTTTCTATTTTTTTAATACCTTGTACCAGGTAAGTGGATGATTCGTCAAGTTGTTAATTGTAGTCCATTGAGCACAATTTAACCCTTCCTGTGTGTATATTTGATTTATTTCTCCATATAAGCCAACCTGCACTGAACCTAGTTAGTCAAAATCGAGCATTGAAAATTTGAAATATGAAAAACCCTATCAGGTATGAATATGCTAGGTAATGCTCTACTCATTTATTAAGTTTACCTCAACAAAACTTGAGTACCAAAAAAATGCATGACATCAATATGTTCTCTATGTTTGAAAGCCCTTTTATACAGTTCATTGATTTGTTCCCAACTTTTTTTGTCATTATTTTTATATGTCAGTACATAGGATGAGCTATAGGATTCATACCGGTTATCCTCTTTAATATCCAAAAGAATTTGTTGTTCAATTCAAACAGCTGTTAACAATTTATAATTATTTCGTAATTAAATTTAAATATTCCAAAAATATTTTGCGTTAGAATACACTCTCACACTCATCTCATCTAACACTTAACCAAATCTCAATTCCCTCTCTTCAGATGAGGAGGGGTAATCTCACCATATCATACAACTAGAGTAACCACATACAAACTCACACAACCAACCAAACAGTATCTCCTCCATCTATCCACCAGAACCAGCCTCTAATACAGCCAACCAAACAAACTCCGCACTCATCCAAAATTCAAAAATTCAGCCAACCAAACAACATCTCTACTGCATCTCACAGCCTATTTCATCCAACCTGTCCCACTAATACGGGCCAGCCTATCCTCATACAGGCAACCAAACACACCCATAGTGAATTGATCTTCCCGTAGTTGACACTTAACCACAAACGACATGGTCATGCACTTCTCAGTTCATCTATATTGAGGGGCCCAGAAATATCTCTCATTATATGAGAAATGCATATTCCATCTTAACCATTCGCATTCCTCCGCATAGCTCATAGCATTCCTGAATATTACCTTTATTACTACTCAATTAAAAGTAGCATTTTGTAGTATCAAAGTATACTACTACATATGTAGGAAACTATGATGGTCTCAGGTCTAGGGATCAATCATAAATATTATTTGAGACCAACTAATGACACTTGACTGAGAAATCCAAATAGTGTCTCAAAATGGTTATATCCAACATTATATTCTCTAATATATGTCCATATTATTAATTCGATATCTTATATCCATGGTCAGTTAAACATGACCATCAACAATATATGTGCTAATTTATTAATTAATAATGTCCTATTTAAAGATAATGGATCAAGGACTTTATAGAATAATATCATCAAATAAATTTAGAGTTTCACAAACAAGTCACACACTTGTTGATCGAATCAAGATGATAATTTATTCAAAAACAAAACAACACATTATTTAAATGTTCATAAACATAACAAAAATAAATACATCTGTGTGATTTTGTCTAGGGAATATCACTAACACATGGGTGGTGGCTAGAAAAGAGAAAAACAACAATTGCCGGTGGTGAGGGTGATGGAACCCAACTTGGGTGTTCGAGGAAGCATGAGGGGCATGAGAGCATCGATCGGGCATGGTTATTGGGTCGATGGTGGTCGGTGGCGAGCTGTCGTAGGTGAGCTCTCTTCGGCAGACAGAAAAGGAAGAAGAGAAGCTTGGGAGGGTTGAGAGCTAGTTTGCAGGCAATCTCCTGTAGCTAATGCAATGCAAATGTGATGTTAATGCTATGCAATGCAGTGCAAGGAGAGGTGAGGAACTTCACTTGCTGGATGCTGAAGTGTGGTTTGTGAGGCATGAGAAGGTTGGAGCAATTTAAAACAATGAAAGGAGAGGTGTGGTTGACATTGAGAGCTTGAGCACAGGGTGGCTGAAGGTGGAGATGACAGGAGAGGAGAAAATGGAAGTTGTAGCTGTTGCTCGCACAGGTGCAAAGGAGGATTTGGGGAGATTTTCTGTAGGTTTCTGTTGCTTGTTGCTAGAGCTGATGTTGCTGGCCGGTGGACTGTTGATGCTGATGCTATAGATTCTGCTGATCTGGTGCTGGCTACTACTGCAGCTAGCTGCTTGTGGCTAGACAAGAAAAAGAGACAAGGAGGCGATAAGTGCTTAAGTGGTATTAATTTTGTCCTAGATTAGCGGGTTTTTCATGCTGATAACTTATTCAATGCATCATTTTATGTTCCTTTTGTAACATTTTTACAATCTTCTTTCACAAGTATGTTCATCACGTTCTAGAGAACAAACGTATTAACATTTTTGACATTGTTTGGATAGGAAATGAAGCAGAGAAACAACATGCTGAAAATCTGAAAAAACAGGGATCCGAATGTGAAACCCGAATCCGAAATAGACCCGTTAGTCTGTTTGACACGTGCCCAGACCTGTTAGTCGGTTTGAGGCATTTCGAAGCTCGAATCGGAGTTAGTTTCCTTCGTAAATAAGTTATGAGTTGTATACAATTAATCTTAGGATTTTTTGTGTATAAATAGAGAGATTTTTGACTTAGTTTCATGGAATTTTAGGATTAGTAATAGTTTAGATTAGTTTTTAGGTTAGCCCCCTCTCTATTTGTTCCTAGATTTCACTATTGTAAGCCAACATGGATGGCAACTTTGTTATTTTTATACAATTGAGTAAATTTTCCTTAATTATTGGTGATTTCTCTATTTTTTGGCTTATTTTGAGTAGTCCCTTCTAGGATTAGGGATGACTTAATCCGGAGGATGTAATTATTTCTTGGCTCTATTTTCAAGTTTTGTGACTTAGTTTTCCGCGTTTTCTTCCTCTAAACCCTAATTCCCGCCATGGCAACAGGCATAACAGCTGCATCTAGGCAAGAACTTAGGGGAGTTCTTGAGTTGTTTCGACTAAGTAATCGTGCTTTAACGCAAAATTCCTGAACAAGAGAGAGCTTCTCGGCAGACTTAACCATGGAAGCGATACTCTTACCATTGAACCGGCGACCGTACCGACAACTTAATCTGTCTTGAAAAACACTTGAAACTGATTCGCAATTCACTGACCTTGGGTAGAATTAAGCTCGGTGGTTTTGGAATTCCCAAAATCCTAGAATTTTTTTCTTACTTTCTAAAATCTTAGTTTTCATAATTTGAAATCATTTCACTTTCAAAACTCTAGATTGATAGATCTTAGTTGTAGTTTTAGTTGTAACTCACAAAAAACCAATTATCGCTCTAATTTAGTTGGCAAATTCTTAATCTGAAAGATGAATATGCTTGTTCCTCGTGGATTCGATGCTCAAGCTCACGTTCAACCATTCACTTGAGATTATTACTAAATGCGTCTCCCTCGGACATGTTAGGAGGAGTGGACAAAAGGAGAAGACAACAGGGAGGTTAAGGTGACTGTGTTTTATGGGTGAGGGAGAGGGATGAGTGAGTGAGAATCTGTATATTGTGTGAGTGCAACTTGTGGGTAGAGAGAGAGGGGTGTCTGTGCATTTGAGTGAGGTGAGAGAGGTGTGTGTGTTGTGTGTAAGCTGAGAGAGAGGGGGGGGGAGAGGAGTGGAGGATAGAAAGAGAGGTGTGGCTGCACTAGTTCAGAGAGGGAGAGAAATTTGAAAAGGAAAAGAAAAAGGAAGAAAAGGAGGAGAGGAATTTTAGGGGGGGTGGGGTTTGAAAAGGAATTTTAGAGGGGTGAGATTTGAAAAAGGGTGAGAAGAAGAAAAGAAGTGGAATTGAGTGGAAAATTTGGAAAAGAAATTCTTAGAAGGGTAAAATTTGAAAATAAATTTTTGCAGGGTAATTTTTTAAAGAAAAATTTTTTGGAAAATGAAATATATAAAATAAAGTGAATTTTGAGGTGTTACAGCTCTCTTAAACCGAGAAATACTGAGGGGGGCCGGCCAACATGCACGTCCATCGGTATCGGTGATGTCTCGCGGCTTCTTCACTCCTTCCCCCCCCCCCCCCCCTTCTTCCCTTATTCTGTGACTCGTGGTGGGACGGGTAGAGCAAAAATGTGGAGATTGGGGTTGAACATGGCTAAGGTGGATGTTTGAAACATTAGTCTCCTCATGGACGCTATTTTTCTCGGTGTGCAGATATTGTAATCTTTATAGTAAGATTATCAGTAATTTGATTATTGGTAACCGGATAAAAAATATTAGAATTAAAAAAATTATAGAATTATGTATACCAAACACACCTAAAATATATATTGTCGTACTTAGTTTCGTCATTTTGACAAACTTGCTTACTTTTATGATTTTTGTTTTCTTAATAATAAAATCTAACGGCCTATCATTTCTCTGTGCAAAGAATTTCTTTATTGATTACCGAAAAAACCCCTCATTAAGTAAATCTAGATTACATACTACTTTACACCATAAAAGTAGTTTGCATTGGATTCCAGCCCTAGCGTGCTCAAACAAGAGCAGGGTGATTGATAATTGATTTAGTCAGATTTATTATTGGTTTTGACCGATTTACGGTTTTATAAAAAAAAATAAACCCAAGACCCGCCTAGTTTCAGGCCAGTTTTTGATAAAAATCTGCAGTTCCGAAACCACTCCAAATCTTTTTTTTTAAACTGTCGTTCCAAGTGAACAAATATGAAAATAGAAGTGATCAATTATCAAACCCATAATCTTTTATGTGAGCACATGATCTAATCATTCAAATACACACAGTGAGTGCAAATTTATGTTTTTAAACCCTGGTTAGGTGTAGCATTTGCTGTGCTATCAGAATTGTGGGTCCAAACAGAACATTGCCACATAATTGCAATGAAGAACAACCTTCCTTTTTCAACTTTAAAAGCAAAAAAAATTTATAAATAACCCAAAGCAAAAAAAAAATTGAGAAATGACACACAGTTTAATGAAATTGCGAAAGTAACCTGATCGTGCACGATAAGCTACTTATCGTGGGTGTGTGACATGAGAGAACGCACGGGTCACCTTTTCCATTTTCGGCCAGCAATCTAAAGTATTTTCTATTTGGAACCGCGACAGAAGGGAATGCACTCTTTTTCGTTTTCGACCAGCGATAGGGATCTTTTTCATTTTCAATCAGCGACAAGAATCTTTTCCATTTTCCAAATGCGATAGAAAGGAGAATACCCCAATTTCTCCTCCGGTCGTTTCCATTGTGAAATTTCACACATGTAATAGTAATTTTTTTTTATACTTTCCTCGTTAATTTCAAATAATTAACCTTTAAAGCTAGGAAACCCCTGATTAGTGCTTAATTGGTATAGATTTTGTTCTAAGTTTTGATTTAAATTCATGCTAAAAACTTTTTTGATGTGATATTTTATATGAATTTTTGTATCATTTTTACAATTCGCTTTCACAATTGTGTTTGTTATGAATCGGGGCTCGGAAGGGCCCAAACCCTAAGCAACCGAGCCCTGCATGGGCATTGGCACGACCAATTTTAAATTTGAAGTTCAATATTTGGAAATTATTAATTGTTTGAAAAGATGAAACGCCATACTGAAAAGCCGAAACAAACCATTAGTACATATTATTTAGAAGTACATCCCATGATGTGCTGACCCATTAACATATTGCGGTGACCTGACATACCACCAACGTGGTAGTACGCCCAATCTTCGAACATTTCCCGAATAAAGTCATATTATCTGACAAATGTTTGTTAGAGAGTAGAGAAACAGAAACATGGTTTAATTAAACATGGCTTAACATAACAAGGTACTTAGTTACAAATACATACATACATATGCTTATTCAGCAAAGGAATAGTTCAGAGATGGTCGCAGCAGTCACTCTCCATCACCAATGCTGAAGTAGGTGGAATCGAAATACAGTTGTCTTCCTTTGGATAAACCTCCTCTACTACACCGGTCGGCATCACATCGTCGAAGGAGTACTCGAGGTCTAACAAGGATATACAAATAGCAAGGATGAGTGCCAAGGCACTCAGCAAGTAATTTGAGAATATAAATGTGTCATGCGTACCTTAACTAGTCAAAAAAGATATTATTGTATTATATCATATTAACCAGAATAAGTTTTCTATTCTAAATTCATTTGTGATCGTAAAAGACTCCATTTTAAGCAAACTCTACTGAACACTTGTACCACAGGGTGAGACCACCTGTAGGCCTCCCTTCCTGTCGCGACGCAACTTCCAATCTGAAAGTAAGGAGTGAATATTCACGTTTTACTCTACAAAGGGGTATCACTTTACCCACAAAATCTCTTGATTTCTGTGTCGATGTTCGTCAACAGTACTCCGCATTTCTAATAATGCGTGACATCATCAAGAGAACAAAGTCTTTTTCAAACCCTTCCACTAGTTCCCTCCACTGGTATGGTATTGTAACACCCTGAGTTTAGGGGTAAAAACTTTCTTTTTCATGAAAACCATGCATGCATGATACCATGGATCCGTAGCAGTAGCAAGATCAGTTCAACCCTAATCTATCTCAAACCCTAAAATCACAAAATCTTCCCTGTGAACTCAAATCAAGATCAGATTACTCAGATATGATTTATCAGTTACCTTGAACATAAAAGTCTTCAGAAGCCAGATTCAATTCCATCTCTAACTTCCAGATCTATCAATTCTTTTCTGTTTTCGAAAACAAAAATTCTAATTACTATTCTAATTACCCTAATTACTCTGAACTTAGATTTAGCTAAATCTTGACCTAATTCAGATCAAATTACTCTTGGACTATGATCATGAGTATGCCAATATCTTAATCCAGAAAGTTGGCAGCCAAATTATATCATCTAAGTCTTTTTCACATATCAGTCCAAATTATATCGCAATTTAGTCCTTTATCTGATATTTGGAGACCCAAAAAGGCTAAAATCTTCAGATTAACTCCAAATTCAGAATTTCTTTAGCAAATCTTTTCCAAATGCTATTTGATACAAATTTCCCTTCTGTCCAGATTACAAAATCTCATCCTAGATGCCAGAATTCGAAATCGACAAAACTCAGATCTTATTTATCCTAAAGTACCCTATTTTCAGTTTATATCGAAAATCATCAAATCATGCCAGATTTTACCAAATCTCTCACTAGATGAGTATAAGGTATAAGTTTATACTCAGCTGTGAAATCAGATTGCAGATTACCCCTCTCTAAATCAGAAATTACAAATCAGTCCAGAATTCATCAAAAATCCTTGCAATTAGGTCCCCGGTTCGACCTCAGCTGCTGTTCACGACCAGGCATCACCTCCTTCGACCTCACCCACTGTTTGCAACCAAACCAGCAGTGTACGGCGACCTCGACCATAGCCGGCACAGCGCACAGTGTTGCTTCGACCTCGACCGCGACCAGGAGCAGTTGTCGCCGTGTTTCGCCGTCGAGCAACGCCGCTCAAGCCTGTGACTTTTGCAACCGTGTTTGCATGCGCACACATGTTTGCACCTCAGCCCTTGTCGTGGCAAACCTTCTCTAGCTCACCAGCTGCTGCACGCCAGAAGGAAGCTTGCTCGCCGTTGCTGCAACCCGAAGCTTCCTTCTTCACCAGTGCAAGCAAGCAGTGAACTTTGTTGTACCTTGCTTCGCCCATAAATAGCAACCCCAGAGCAACCTATTCACCTTTAGCAAAGCTCTCCAAAGCCCTTTAGCAATTAAGCATAAACAGTACTTTTTCCTTGCTGCAGTCGTCTTCTCCGGCGAGCTCAGCACGAAGGCTCACGGTGCCAGCACACCTCACTGCACCAATCCCAAAATTGACAGCACCAGTAGGTATATCTCATCTCCCTTATTATGTGTTAGCAATCAATTGAGCTCCGATGATCTCTAACGTCGGCGATCACCGAAGTTCTCTAATGCCCTGTTCCAGCAATTGCATCTATTCCAGTTCGAATTTGCTTTCGTGATAGTAGAATAAAATGATCAGTGTACTAATCCTAGTAAGCCTGTGCTCACGTCGCCAGGCCACACCACCATTTCTTCGGCCAAATTGCTGTAACCAGAGGCTTCACCTTACCTCCCTACTGCTCTCACAGTGAGCAATTGAGCTCTAAGGCCGTGAATCAGTTTCGCCCAATTCAGCCCTTCTTCTTCTCCGGCCACGGCGTTGTTCTCCTCACCAGCGTCGCTTTAGGCCAATTACCTTCATTTATACTATCTAAAGCTATCCAGGAACTCAACTGTGCCTTCAATTTATAGCTTAATTCACCACATCGCTCTGTTGCCGTTGAAGCCGTCTTCTTCTCCGGCGCAGCTCATCGCCTTTCACTGCCGTGCCTTCTCCAGTTGAGCCCAATGCTTCAAGCAGTACCATTTAGCCCTAGCTAGCTCCAGCAATGCCAAATTTCAACAGCACAGCACCAGATTGCAGTTTAAATGTTTTACCTTTCACTGCCGTGCCGCTAGTTTGTCGCCCGGTCGTCGCCGGCCATCGCCGTCAATGTCACCCTGTCCAATATCTTCGCCTTGATCTCCTAAACATTTTCCTCTATTAGCTCGACCCCTGAATCTGCACAGAAATTCCAGTTATTGCTATGCCAAGATATTGTCCAGTGACTTCACTGTGCCGTGTCGCCACCATACTTCTCCACTGATTTTCATCATCATCCAGCCATCTTCAACCTTAGAACCTATTGAATCATTTGTTCCTGTTACTGAGGCCTATCTCCCAGACAAAGTGGTGCATCAATTGGAACCCTAGATCAAAAGTTATGGCAAGCCCTAGTTTCTGGCTATGTCAGTGCAATGCCAGGCTATGTCAGCCAGTGGCATTAGCCCTTTTCACTTCCTTCCTGATGTGCATTTTGAGTATGACTTTGCCCCTTAGACTCCTGAGGTTGTGATCTACAATTTCTTCTTCTATCACAACTTGATTTGAGCCCTTGAATTGCATTTTATGCTTAGCCCTAGATTTTGACATTGTCAGCCCTATGCCAGAGCATGTCAGCCAGTGGCATTAGTTCTTTTCACCTCTTTCCAGTTGTACAAATTGAAAATAACCTTGTCTCTTAGGCTTGTGGAGTTGTAATCTACATTTTATTCTACTGCCACAAGTTGAGATAGTTCCTCAGTCATCCATCAACCCTATGTCGATGCCTTGAACCGAATGTCAACCTAAAGACATTCATCGATTTTGGGCAAACCAGCCGCAGACTTAATGTCATTTCCTCACCCTGGAACCCTAGAAGTTCCTAGCACTCATCTTCAGCCCTAACTCTATGAGTTAGCCCTAATCAGCTTCTATGGTACCTAAACCCAATCATTCAGAATCATCGAGACATTCATCTTTGCATTATTGCATATAGTAGTAATGTATTGAAAAGATTGTAATTCTTGGTTGTTTGTTTGATTGGAGAGTAGATCAAGAGCCAGAGTTCGAGGACTTCACTGCTGACCCGACGTCAACTGCTGTCTCTTACGACGCGGAAGGCAAGTCATAGTCTTGATCATCTTGAACCTATATTTTATGAGTTGCTATAATATGACCTTGAATATAAGTAATACTGCATGTGAAAGAATGGTTGAGATATATGTTGGCAGTACAAAGCCGGATGCTTATGAAATGTGAAAAGATCAAATAGTGAACCATGAACTATTATATATGTATTTATATATTCATGAAATAAAACCCCTAGCCGTGACCAGAAAAATGGTATGGAGGGCGGTAGCACTGGAGGTGCTAGACTGCAAAGGATATGCAGGCACTGAAGGTGCAGGGTTGTGGATGGTCTGGTCACTGGCATATAAGGACTAGAACCTTGTGTTGTGCATCTAGTGGCATGAACAATGTGCTAACCGCAAGCCTGGTATGGGACAGGCCTGAACAAGTACTTATGCAGATCGCACATGAAACCCCTGCATGAGATGTGTAGTGATGAATGATTGACATGGAGGCTGACTCCCACTATCACTGAAGGTGATCTGATATTTGACCCAGCAATGGGAATATGAGTAAGGGTGGGGGTATAGCCCGTCACAACTGTGGTTCGCCAGAGATCCACAGGGTCAGGGGTGAAATGTGAGTGATACATAACAAAAGTTCTTGTTATCTCCACCTT
The DNA here is from genome assembly GCA_019359835.1 of Pharus latifolius. Classification (NCBI taxonomy): domain Eukaryota; kingdom Viridiplantae; phylum Streptophyta; class Magnoliopsida; order Poales; family Poaceae; genus Pharus; species Pharus latifolius. The sequence goes on along the minus strand of CM033326.1, from coordinate 64,891,134 downwards.
GCCGCTCACAGTATGAAGTGAGTCAGGGGTCCAATCATTATGTTATGATAGGAAAGGCTTGAAAGTGGAATATCTTGCGGGTAAATTGGTACCTCTCTGCAGAGTTAAAAACATATTCGAATACTCCGAGCTCCCGGGTTTATAGGAGTCTGCTGCGGTGGATTAAATCCACGGGTTGTGGCACAAGTATGTTTTCCTAAATAAAATTTGATAAGTCAAGATTACCCAAATGACATGTGTTGTCATGATAAGGAGTGCTATCGTGGGCTGTCGTGTGTCGACGTGTCGCGGTAGTCCTATAATCTAGTGAACATGAATAGTGATGTTATGTTATGAGAAGTGCTGCCATGACATGAGATGAGATATGAAAGAAAAGATTATTTTATAAACATCCATAATTCTTGACTAGTCTAGGTTCATAACAATACTACTATACGTATCTACTCTTCCCTATGACTTGCTGAGTACATAAGTACTCACCCTTGCAATTTACAACCCAGAAGAAGGAGCGTACCAAGATCAAGAGGAAGGCGTGGAGAACTTCTTGGACCAAGAAGAAGGTGTCGACGATTCGGACTCGGAGTCCTCAGCCGAACTTATGCAGAATTTGTAATTGTGAGACCTTTCAAGATGACCCTTCGGGAAGGTATGCTGAACAATAGTGAACAGGAGCACAGAGAGTTTAGACAGGTTCGGGCCCTCGATGGTGGGAGTAAAAGCCCTACGTCCTGTTGAGATTTCACTAAGTGTGGTAAAAGGTTTACAAATGGAGGAAAAAGTCCTCACATGCGAGGATTTTTCCTGTAAGAGTGTACAAGGATAAGCCAAAGAAGGCTTACTAAAATGCTATATGAGGTGTGCCGTAGACTTGGCTAACTTGGATGATTTTGGGTTTCTTGATCTTCCGATCTCTCGGTTGATGTTTCGGATGATCCCCCCCCTCATTGATGCTCCATGCCATCCTTTTGTACTGTTTGAAAGGGTGCCATGTAGAGGAAACTGCATCAAACGGTTGCACGGACGGTTGGATGCGGTTTTTTGGAACTGCTCTTAACCTCCACGCAGGTTAAACATGTGTTATTCACGGATAACTATATGTGTTAACCTTCTGACGGTTGATTCTCCACGTGTAGGAATCTTCGGGATACTTAGAATATCCTGTTGTACGGGCAACCGAAATAGATAGATCCCAAGTATCCTGATCGGCAGATGTTCTGACCGCGGGATATTGGCTGACCGCGCAATATCCCGAATGTGTAGTTCGCGTATAGCTTACGAACTTCTGACCGCGCAAGGCTTACGGTCTGACCGCGTAAAGCTGCGACCTGATCGCGTAAAGCTTGCGACCTCATGGTGATGCCCCTCAGAATAGCTTGAGTTCGCATCACCAGATACATGTCTGGATCGAACTTGTCTTGAACCAAAAGTTTATTAGAAATGACCCGGGTGTCAATCCTCGTCAGCTAGCCCCCAAATTCGAAGAAAACGAAGAGACGTGTTTATTTAGAATTTAAAAACCGTGCATTGGATTTTTAACCCGGCCCTTTAACTTCTCCACTTAGTGGCGCACTAAGTGAAAACGGTTGGTTTTTCAAGACGAGTTCTGACATTACGTGACGGGCAATGATAGCGCCGTAGAATTGTTTTTATCTCGAGGTAAAATTGTAAATGTTTTAGCAAAACCCGAGGCGTCTGGAATGCAAACTGTCACCCAGGCGGCTATAAATACCAGACCCCTGGACATGTAAAGATCTACAATTTCCCTCTCACGTCTAAGTCTTTTTCTTGTTATCCTGCCTCCTTCCTTTTCACATACCCCTCCCAATGGCAGATCATGAAATCATCGAGATTGAAAGCGATGAAGGGGAAATTGTCGAACAAGGGTCTCAAACGAATGAAGTCCTGTCTCCCTTAAGGAAGAAACCCAAGGTTGACGAAGGATCTTCCAGTGGAACAAAGGTAAAGAACGTAGCGAGTTTCTTTCTTCCTTCAGTTCCTTTGACCCTCCCCGTTCATGCCTCTCGGCAAGTTAGGCCTTTATCCTTAGGAAAAGATCCCTTCACATCCAATGATCCCATCCTTTTGGGTGATCAACATCCTGGTCGGCAAGCGGTGACTATCCCTCGATCAGATGATTGCCATATTGGGTTGGCGAAGCAATCTTCTTCTGGGAAGGTTGCTCTTCCACCATATGATGATCTTCCTCCCAAGATGGGTGTATCAACTGGTTATGCACCGGGACAGGTAACAATTCTTTCTCCCTTTTTGCTGATAATTTTAGTTAGTATGACTAACTTTTGCAAAAATGTAGGAGGTAGGAGGCCCCAGCGATCAGCCTTCTGCTGCTCCATCTCTTCCTTCCGGACAGACCCTTCTGGAAGAGAAGAATGCCCTGGAGAAGAAGACCGAGGAGATGGCCTCGAAGATTCTGCGTTTAGCAGAATGTTTTGATCGATCCCGAGAAGAGGCGCACCATTTCCGTCGAGAGAGGGACTTCGCTCAGCAACAGCAAGAACTCTCTGACTTGATTAGGGACAATAGTGCGTCTGTTGTTAGGGACGATATAGATAGACTTAGGGTAGTTGCTAGTTCCCTGGGGGTTGTCAGTGTAGATCCTACTGACAACAACATGTCCCTTGGGGAACTTTGTAAACTTCTTTCGGAGCAAGTCGATGTTTTGATCAACTGCATCCCTTTTGTATGTAAAGAATGTAAGAAATAAAAGTTCTTTATTTCTCATGAAATGTTCTCCACATCTTTTGTGCGAAAATATAGCCATGAACTTTACGTTCGCGACCATTCATACACAGGAAATTTTAGTTCTGCGATCAAAATCACTTTTAAGAAAAAGCACCGCGACCTGCCCTGATTCCGCGATCAGTTTCAAAGCCGCGGTCAGAACTAAGGTTCTACCAGAGTTGGGACTCGGTCAGGATGTCACTTCGATTGGAATCAAAGTTTTAGCCTAAAACACGATTTCGATAAAACCATAACCCAATTAGAAACACTTCAGTACGTTAAAAATTGGGTTACATGATTTTTTCGAATAAAATGTTCAAAGTATAAAAAGGAAAAACGTCCTCTGAAAAGTACTGAAAATTTTTCAGTCCTTTTACGCTTTCAGTTTCCAAAACAAAGAAGTCTTTTTGTTTCAGATCCGACGCCTGAGTACTTTATCGGGTCCATCAGAGACAGTATCCATTATGGGAAATGAATAAAGCATTCAATGGAACGTTTGAAATGAGCCGTTTACTCATTAATGCGTCGCCTTGGGTCTATAAAAATAGCAGATGTCTTCTCAAAGAAGACACACAGCTAAAAACCCTTATTATTCCCGCCGCTCAAAACCCTCATTTTCTTCAGCCTTCATCTTCCCCAAATCGCCAGCTTCCCCTTTGATTCTACACCAAAGATGGCGTCCTGGAGCAGATCCATTCACCATTCTGAGGAGAGCCTGATGGCATTAGAGAAGGAGGAGATCCTTTCTCCGCGGCTGCTCATTAACTGGCGACCTGCGGAGAAGGACCAAGAAACCCCAACTGTCCAGGAAGGCGAGTTGGTGGTTTTTGAGGAGTATTTGCGTTGCGGGTTCCGATTCCCTGAGAGTCGGTTCCTTAAGGATGTCCTTGAACATTACGGGTGGGAACTGATCAACCTCCACCCCAACGCGATGCTGATCCTTGCAGTATTCCAGCACCTTTGTGAAGCCTTTGTCGGAATATATCCCAGCGTGGATCTTTTCCGACGATTTTACTTTTCGGCGTGGTCGAAGAGTACCAACGCCTCCGGATGCATCTACTTCCGGCTGAGGGATAAAAAGGAGTATCCCTCCCCACCCCTACGAGATTCTGTGCATGGGTGGCACCAAAGGTGGTTTTACTGCTCTCCACCATCCGAAAGCAGTTTATGGTTTGAAAACTCGCGACCGGAGAAGTCGAGCGAGTTAGACATTCCTCCGGCGATGAACTCGGAGCTTTCGAAGCATGCCGAGGTGATTCTTCACTTGGTCAATGAAGGATTGACGGCTCGAGATATCATTCGAGACTTCGTGAAGAACCGGGCGAGTCCTCTGCGTGAAAGGGCTCATCCGGCGTGGGAGATTAAGTCCATGGGTGATAGCACCCTGGACTACAGTCAAGGTATTTATTTCTTTGGTGCTGAACTTTCTCCTTTTTGAATTGTACAAATTCTGACTTGAGTTTGGGAACAGTCCTGCCTTCATCCGAGATTGAAAGGCGGACCAACTCCCTCCTTAGGACCTACAATTCCGATGTAGAGGGCCCTAAGGAATCACCTCGCCCGCAGAGCTTGATTCACGCTGGTGATGACCTCAGACAGGAGCGCCGAAAGGTAATTTCCTTGTCCAGCTTTGGCTCTGCAGGTCTTGTGTGTGTCCAGTGCTAATCCCTTGTAATGGACTGCGAACCAGCTCTTAGGGAAGTTTGCGGATGCGACGTTCCCAAGTGAAAATGTCGGCTCTCCGAAGAAGCCGACGGCGAAGAATGTGAAGAAGGTCTCTCAGAGACCCAGGACAAAGAGTCCTGCCCCTAAGAAGACCAAGCTAAACCCTGGGGAGGGGTCTTCACGAAGCATTCCTCGTCCCGCAAGAAAGACTGCGGTAAGATATCGCATTCCTGCTACTTTTTCAGGCGCGACATGGAATCACTTCTTCTTCGTACAGGGAGAGGGGAGCGAGGAGGAAGAGGATGACGTTCCTCTGATCCTTCGAAGGAGGAAGATCGCGGATCTTCCATCCAGCGATGCCCCAAGCTGCCCCACAGAGACCACTACTACCGAGGAGGTGGTCGTGGAAGATCCTGCGACCACCGAAAATCTTGTGGTCGCGGGTAACCCTCCAATTCCTGAAGCCCCCGAGGTTTCAGGGTCAATTATCTCTGCTTCCCTGGTCAAAGGGACGACCAAGGTAAGGAATCTTTTTCGGCCGTTCCTTCTATGACTCTTTCTGCACATTTGTCAAGTTAATGTATATACAGGGAGGAGAGCTTCCCCCTAGGACCACTGGGGGTTCCAGGGAGGAAAATCCTCCTCCTCTGCGGACAGAGGAGGAGGTGGATGAACAAAGGCCAGCTATGATGGTTCCAGCAACTCTGGAATCGCCAAGGCCTTCAGATGCAGCCCCACCAGTTAGCCCGGTGGCCCAGGTAAAGATCTTTTTATGTGTTTTTACCTGTTCCCTAAGAATATGCCTATAACATGACATTTCCAGGGGGGTGCTGCCTTGTTTACCATAAGGAAGGCGAGAACCGGAGACGGCTCTCCTTCGCAAGGGGAATTTTCCCAGAAGTCCCAGGAACGAATGGGATTTCAAATAAGGTAAGAGCTCTTACTTGACAGTAATCTTAAATAAAAGTTGCCTGACCCATTCTTCCTGTTAGGCAAAAGAAGACAGCGCCTAACCCTTCAACCGCCACTGGGGAGGTTGAAACTAGGGCTGATGAGCGAGCCTCTAATGAAGAGCGCTCTACTCCCGTGGTTCAGGAAGTCGTCCGGACCGCGGGAGGTGAAACAAGTATAGGGATCGGGTCACAACCAGTAGCCTCTGGGGGTGGCATCCGGCCGGCACTCCCGCCAACTATCCCTGTAGTGAGCACGTCGGAGGCTCTAGCGAGGATTCCCGCTGAACTGAATGATGCCGTTTTACAAAAGTTTATGAAGGTATAATAAGACTTTGCTTCCGTGCCTGAATTATACTTAGGTCACCTTTGACCTTCTTCTTTGGCACCACAGGGATTGTCCTGGCTAACAAGCCATTCGCGTGTTGTGATGGCTAGTACAGAAGCCATTCAAAAAGAACGCGATAGCTTGCGCAGGTGAGTACCATTACCCTCTGGTTAACATGGGTATATCTTGGTTGTGACTGCCTTGATTTTGTTGCAGAGAGGTTGCATTCTTGAAGAAGGAGGTGGCCGGTTCAGTCTCAATGCTTAAGAAACAAGAAACTGAACTCAACAGACTTCGATCAGAGAATGCTGGTAAGCCGATTCCTGACTAGGAAGACTTGAATCCATAATATGCGAATAATCTTCTCTCTCTGTACAGCGCAAGCAGGTCGAATTACGCAGCTCAGTCGAGACAAGGAGATTCTTGAATCCTCGATTCGCTACACCGATTGGGCAATCAAAGAACTGAGCCTCCGGATCTTTGAAAAACTAAAGGCCGTGGCTGATCTTTTGAAGACCGATGTGGTAGAACTGAGGCAAGACAACCTCAGTATAAATGACTGGACATCGCTGCTTACTGCCCAGGCGGATTCACTGCTTGAGTATCTCCCTGGAGATACACGGCGACGCGAAGAGGCGATCAGAACCAGGGTTCGATTAGCCGCAGCAGCCGTACTCAGCCGGGTTCGACTTCACCATGGCACTGGTGGGTCTGGTTGAGGTCGAGAGTGAAGAGCTGCTCGATGCAGTCATAGAGGAAGTCCAGCCCCTAGTAGATAAACTCCTGACTGAGCTGGGGATCGAATGATCCTTATTTTTGTAACCAAACAATTGTAATTACAATGCAATGTCTGTAAAACTATATATTTTTTTTTTTCAAAAGAAAGTGCATATTCACATCATAAGTTTCATACTATAAGTATATTCCTCTAGCCCCCGCCTCTGTTTTGTGAATACTGGAGCCTTAGTATTTTAAGCAGAGGGGAAAACATAAGTATGATGACCAGGGATATGCGCTTCAAGCCGATGGTCAAGATTAAAGTAATATTTTAACCTTATTGCAAACTGGTAGCCACCCAGATGACCGAAGACTAGCCAGATAGTCCCGTGTGTGTTGAGAAACGGCTTATTTAGGAGCGACTTATCTGGAAGTGATCATGAGATCGACCAGCGAATCCGGTTAAAAAATGCTGTAGTAACCTAACCGCCAGCGATCAGCCCCAGGTCGAATTTGTATAATTTGGGCTTAAAGAAAACACTCATTGTATGAAAACAAGACATGATTTTTATGAAAAGATGCTAATTGAACAGGGAAAAAGTGATTGGAATACTTACACGTAAAACTTGCGAAGTTGATCGATGTACCAAGTATTGGACAAAATCCGACCATCCTCCATGGCTAACCGCGCAGATCCTGGCCGCGGCACTGAGACTACAGTGTATGGTCCTTCCCACTTTGGGGAGAATTTATTGCGGTTAGACTGGTCTTGAATTTTTCGTAAAACCAAGTCGCCCACGTTGAGATCACGTGGTCGCACCTTTTTACTGTGATACTTGCGTAGAGCCTGCAAGTATACCGCGGACTTGATCAGGGCGCGATCACGCCATTCTTCCAGGAGGATGAGATCTTGCGATCACTGTTCGGATTGATTGACCTGTTCGAATTGATTCGTGCGAACAGATCCAATACTAACTTCCATAGGCAACACAGCCTCGGCCCCATAGACCAAATGGAAGGGTGTCTCACCGGTGGCTCGACTAGAGGTAGTCTGTAGTGCCCATAGAACAGTATAGAGCTCGTCTACCCAAGCCCCCGAGCGGGTCTTGAGGTGATCAAAAACACGTTTTTTGATGCCTTGCAATACTTGCCCATTGGCCCGTTCTACGGCACCATTGCTTTGTGGATGTGCCACGGAAGCAAAGCACACCTTGGTCCCAATCTGATCGCAGTAGTCTAGGAAGAGACCGCTAGCGAACTGAGAACCGTTGTCTGTGATGAGACGGTTTGGAACACCAAATCGTGCCACAATGTTCTTGTGAAAGAACTTTTGTGCAGCTGATGCAGTAATATTTCGTACTGGTTCGGCCTCAATCCACTTTGTGAACGTGTCAATGGCTACGAACAGAAACTTGTACCCATTGACCGCTTGTGGCATAGGACCGACGATGTCCATTCCCCAGATCGCGAAGGGCCATGCGAGAGGAAGAGTTTGCAATGCATAAGCAGGTTGATGAACCTGTCTTGCATGAAACTGACACTGTGGACACATCTTGACCATAAACTTGGCATCATCGAGTGCCGAAGGCCAGTAGAATCCCTGTCGAAAAATTTTTCCGACCAGTGTTCGGTATGACGCGTGTGCACCGCATACACCATCATGTATTTCTTTCAAGAGGGATTTTCCTTCCTCCTGAGATATGCAGCGCATGAATACTCCTTGAGTACCCTTTCTGTACATAACCCCATCTATGAGTTTGTACAGACGCGCCTTTCGAATTAATCGATCGCTTTTGGTTTCGTCCTCGGGTAGGGTCCCATGTTCAAGATAGACCCTCAATGGATGAGTCCAATCTTGTTCCTGACCGAGGTCCAAGTGTTCAATGAACACTCCTGCCGGAGCGGATGAGCGTGAGGATCCAATTTTGGATAATTGGTCTGCGAGAATATTGTCCTTTCGCGGGACGTATTGGACTTCGAAGTGACTGAAGTGTTTTTCCAATCTCCTCACTTCCCCCAGGTAATGAGCCATTGTCTCATCGGAGGTGCTGTACTCCTTGTTTACCTGGTTTACGACTAGCTGTGAGTCCCCCCTCACCACTAATCGACGGACTCTGAGGAATTTTACTGCCCGGAGCCCTGCAAGAAGACCTTCATACTCTGCTGCATTGTTGGTGGCAACAAAGTGTAGTTGAATAACATACTTAAGCTGTTCGCCCTGAGGCGTAACTAAGACCACTCCAGCCGCCGAGTGTTGAAAACTACGGGAGCCGTCAAAGTACATTGTCCAATAATCGGGGTACTCCAGTTCCTTTGCCAACTGCACGGGTGGCTCAGGGTTGGTCCATTCGACCACAAAGTCGGCCAAAACCTGAGACTTAACCGCCGTGCGAGGGGTGAAATGGATCTCGAAGGCACCGAATTCGACCGCCCATTTGGCGATTCGACCAGATTTTTCTGGATTTCGGACAATATCCCCTAAAGGAAAAGAGGAGGGTACTGTGATCTTGTGTGCTTGAAAGTAATGTCGTAGCTTACGGGAAGCCACCAGTAGCGCGTAAAGTATCTTCTGGACCTCAGGGTAGCGCTCCTCAGGACCATGAAGTACTTCGCTCACATAGTAGACAGGTATGTGTACTCCTTCCCTTTCTGCGATCAGAACTGCGCTGACCGCGTGTGGGGTGGCCGCTAAATACAAAAGTAATGGTTCTTCCTTTTCAAGAGACACCAATACCGGCGGACTGGACAGATATGTTTTTACCTCCTGAAACGCTTTTTCGGCCTCGTCGGACCACGTGAAGTTATGATGTTTCCGCAAGGTTTTAAAGAAAGGTAGTCCCCTTTCGCCTAATCGCGATATGAAGCGACTTAAAGCCGCCATGCGACCAGCCAGGCGTTGAACATCCTTCATGGTCGAGGGCGACCTCATTTGTTCAATAGCTCTGATTTTCTCAGGATTAACCTCAATACCCCTGGAACACACAAGAAAACCAAGAAGCTTTCCTGAAGAAACCCCGAAAGAACATTTCTCCGGGTTCAATTTTATTCCAAAGCGATTCAAGTTACAGAAGGTTTCAGCAAGATCGTCCAAATGAGACAATCTTTTGGTGCTTTTTACAACCAAATCGTCTACATATGCTTCGAGATTACGCCCTATCTGGGAAAGAAAGGTCTTTTGCATCAAGCGCTGGTACGTGGAACCTGCGTTCTTGAGACCGAACGGCATTCTGACGTAGCAGTATGTGTCGAACGGGGTGATGAAGGCAGTTTTCTCTTCATCGTCTTCTGCCATGCTAATTTGATGATATCCTGAGTAGGCATCCAGAAAACTCATCAGTTCGCAACCCGCAGTGGAGTCAACCAGCTGGTCGATGCGGGGAAGGGGAAAGTCATCCTTCGGACAGGCACTGTTGAGGCTAGTGTAGTCGACGCACATGCGCCACTTGCCATTTGACTTGCGGACCATGACCGGATTGGCGAGCCAGTCCAGGTGATTCACTTCGCGGATAAACCCGGCTTGTAAGAGTTTGTCTAACTCTTCTCGGATGGCTTCCTGTCGGTCGGTGGCAAAACGCCTGAGCTTTTGCTTTATTGGTCGTTGTCCAGGTCGAATTGCTAACCTGTGCTCAATTACTTCCCTTGGGACACCGGGCATGTCGGACGGTTTCCACGCAAACACGTCTGCGTTAGCCCGGAGGAAAGCAACGAGGTCGAGTTCCTATTTGTCATCCAGGGCTGACCCAACCCGAATTGTCTTGGATGGGTCATCTGGGTACAAGGGAACTTGTTTGAGTTTCTCATCTGGTCGAGGAGCAGCTCTGATCGCATCGATGGCGACAATGGCGACCTGAGCGTCCCGGAGGGGAAGTTGATCGACCATCTCCAAAGATAGCCGGTCGCACGTGAGCGCCACGTTGCGACTACCTCGGACCGAAATGACACCTTTGGGGCCAGGCAATTTCCCGCACTGATAAGCATAGTGCATTGCCATCATGAACTTAGCAAGAATCGGCCTGCCAAAGATTGCATTATAAGCTGAATCACAATCGATTACATCAAAAGTAACCAATTCTGTTCGGAAGTTATCTGGTTCTCCCAGAGTGACCGGGAGGACCACTTGTCCCAATGGCATCATCGAGGGGCCTGGGATTATCCCATAAAACGGATGGATTATGGGCTTGATCTTCGAACGAGGAATTTGCATCTCGTCGAGAGTCTTGACCAATAAAAGATCAAGGGAACTTCCCCCATCAATCAGGACCCTTTCGACTCTCGCATTACTGATAATTGGGGTAATAACCAGAGGTAGCCTCAATGGTCGAGTTAGCCCCACAGGACAGTCAGCGCGATCGAACGTCAAAGGCATATCCGACCAACGGGGATATTGAGGTTCACCAAGGGATGTCTCCGTTTGGTTAACCTCTCGGCAAAAGGTTTTAAACTGCCTTTTGGAAACGAAAGAGGAGGAACATCCGAAAATGACATTAACATGATTTTGAGGTACCTGGTAAGCCATTTCTTCGTCTTCATCGACGTCTCTAACCCCGCACGCCTGCTCTTTAGGCGGTAAGGTTGGCATTGGCCCAGCTCCTTGGTAGAAATCATCCAGCTGTTTCAACCAACTCTTGCAGTTTTTAAGATCATGGCCTGCGGAATTGTGGAGTGGACACCACCTTTTGCCCTCCTGCGGATTAGTTGATTTTTCTGGCTGGTCGGAATCCCGGCCACCAGAAGCAGTTTTACTTTTAAAAGAAGACTTATTACCTTTGGTCGAAGGTGGTTTCTCCGCGACCGCGACCTCACGGTACTGTCCAGAGCGGTTCCTCTTCGACTTTTTTGACTTCCCACCCGGTGAAGACTCCGGCTTTTTGCTTGAATCTTCTTTCTTGGCGTCCTTGAAGCCTGGTTGGGGCGGTAGGTCCCCCTTATCAACCATTCGGTTCCATTCGACTGCCTCGGCTACATCGGAGTATCGATCAGCCATATCGAACAGATCGGCCACTAATCGAGGAGGGTGGATAAGCAAGTCTTCAGTGAATCTCCGGTATCGAACGGCATGCTTAAATGCCCTGATTACGGAGCCATCAGATATGTTCGGGATGGTATTTCTTACCCCGACAAACCTCTTGACAAACTGCCGAAGCGTTTCGGTCGAAGTTTGCCGCAGTCTATGCAAGTTGTCCTCCTTACCCGGCTTTTGGTAACAGTTTTGGAAATTGCTGAGGATGGCATCGCATAGCATTTCCCAATTGTAGATGGAACCCTCAGGCTGATTGAACAACCAGGTTCTAGCCGGTCCTGCGAGGACTGTTGGCAGGTAGTTGGCCATGACCTTGTGATCGCCTCCTGCTGCTTGGATGGCAGTAATATAGATCTGAAGGAACTCAGATGGGTTTTGAGTTCCATCAAACCTCTCAATGGCCCCTGGTCGAAACTTATCGGGCCAAACGACTGCTCGTAGGCCAGGCGAGAAAGCTTTGCAACCAACGTAAGGACCGTGAACCGTCCTGCGACTTTCGGTCAGGTTTCGAGCAAACTCACTTAATGGCGAGGTTACTCGGGGTCCCAAACGAGAGTGAACGGGAACTCGATCCCTACTACGAGAGTCCTGCATTCGCCGATATTTGTCCTGTCGGGACGGTAAAGGTGGCGGGTAACTCCGTCGGCCAGAGCCAAAATGAGGACCATCTCGTTCACGGGGATGTGTCACTGAGCGGGAAGAAGCTGTTGGGGTCGCCTCGGATGCGACCTCGTCCAGTCTTTCCGCCAGGATCCTGAAAAAGGCCGGTCTCTGCGCATCCGTGACCGTAGGAGGAAAATTACGCATGACCTCCGCGATAGATCGCAGTCGACCATGGGTACTTCTCCTAGGGGCACCAGGTGTTACTGTTTCTTCGTCCACTGGGAAATGCTCCGGTGGTAAGGAAGGAGTCTGGTCACGTCTACGACCACGCGACCGTCGAGAAGAACTCGGGGCAGCATCGTAACGAGCCTGCGCATCTTGAAGAGCCTCTAGGGTAGTTCTGCGTAGTTCGTTGTTCTGTTGCTCGAGATCTTGCTCCTCCTTCTGTTTGCGATCTTGTTCTTCCTTCTGTTTGCGATCTTGTTCTTCCCTGGCAGCCTGTTGATCGGGAGTTTCCTCCGACAACGCAGCAAACTGCCTAGGGAGAGAGGTCGTCGATGGGGAGAACATCTCGGTTTGTTCCGAGTCAGACTCGAAATCAAAGAGACGGTGGAGGTTATCAGGGTCGAACCTTCCTGGGCTAACTTCAGGGTCACCATCATATTTTCCCTCAGCGGGATCGTATGACGGGCCGGATTCATCACCTAGCACATTAAGAACCTCTGCGGGTTCTGACCTTGTGCCAGTTACCTCCTGGTCGATTAACATGACTTGGGGAGATGATTCAACCTGTGGAAGATTCTGGCCTTCGACCTCTTCCATCGGAACAGGATCGCTTGGAGGAGGCATGGGTATATGGGCATAATCCTCGAGATCGAAATCGTTCTCGGAATCATATGCTCCAGCCATGTTTCGGCGAACCTCCGAATTTCAATTAGGACGCCTTGAGAAAGGCCCCAAGGTGGGCGCCAGCTGTCGACGATTCAGACTCGGAGTCCTCAGCCGAACTTATGCAGAATTTGTAATTGTGAGACCTTTCAAGATGACCCTTCGGGAAGGTATGTTGAACAATAGTGAACAGGAGCACAGAGAGTTTAGACAGGTTCGGGCCCTCGATGGTGGGAGTAAAAGCCCTACGTCCTGTTGAGATTTCACTAAGTGTGGTAAAAGGTTTACAAATGGAGGAAAAAGTCCTCACAGGCGAGGATTTTTCCTGTAAGAGTGTACAAGGATAAGCCAAAGAAGGCTTACTAAAATGCTATATGAGGTGTGCCGTAGACTTGGCTAACTTGGATGATTTTGGGTTTCTTGATCTTCCGATCTCTCGGTTGATGTTTCGGATGATCCCCCCCTCATTGATGCTCCATGCCATCCTTTTGTACTGTTTGAAAGGGTGCCATGTAGAGGAAACTGCATCAAACGGTTGCACGGACGGTTGGATGCGGTTTTTTGGAACTGCTCTTAACCTCCACGCAGGTTAAACACGTGTTATTCACGGATAACTGTATGTGTTAACCTTCTGACGGTTGATTCTCCACGTGTAGGAATCTTCGGGATACTTAGAATATCCTGTTGTACGGGCAACCGAAATAGATAGATCCCAAGTATCCTGATCGGCAGATGTTCTGACCGCGGGATATTGGCTGACCGCGCAATATCCCGAATGTGTAGTTCGCGTATAGCTTACGAACTTCTGACCGCGCAAGGCTTACGGTATGACCGCGTAAAGCTGCGACCTGATCGCGTAAAGCTTGCGACCTGATCGCGTAAAGCTTGCGACCTCATGGTGATGCCCCTCAGAATAGCTTTAGTTTGCATCACCAGATACATGTCTGGTTCGAACTTGTCTTGAACCAAAAGTTTATTAGAAATGACCCGGGTGTCAATCCTCGTCAGAAGGAGAGCCAGAACCGCCAAATCCCTGATGTGTTGTTCTGCCGTCAACTTCTTACTGTGGAAGGGACACCCATCATCCGCTGTGTAGAAGTTTTATTTTTGCTTAAACTAAACCTTGATGCCGCGAAGGTATTGTAATCTTTTTATGTAATATCAAGGCCAGCAGGCCACACTGCTTAACTATTTTGTAAGTTACTCTGTTGCAATGTGAATATACTCCTGTGCTTGACTTATCCTGGGAAGTCAAGGGTATGTGTATGCTATGCATATATGGGACTAGCTGCAGCGAGCTAGGTCTCTACAGGAGTAGTCGTAGTCCCAGTTTCAGGGCACGACAGGTATCGCCATACCTTTATAGTCGGACGCATCCGCTACAACCACCAATTGAGCCTATAGCTCCAAGCCCGCCTCAGGTCATTCTTTCATCATAATACATATACATATACATATACGTTCCCATTGTGGAGGTGTACTAGCTTCTGGATAAGATACTTGACTAGGCCCGTCCCATACCAGGTCTATGATTGATACGGATAATACGGCGCTGGGTAGAAATGACAGTTGGTTGTGTCCTTAACTTTATAATCATAGTTTAATATAAGAATCGAGCCCTCCTTCGGTTCTCCTCCAGATTACTCAATTCCATCTATAACATTTTCATCAAGTTATTCAACTTCCATTCTCAACACTTTCATCAGGATTTACCCAAATCCATTTACAACACCTTTATCAGGACCAACCTTTATCTTTTTCTAAAATATTCCTTTTTGATGCAAGATGGTAAAACTATATAGATTATCAAATAGGGGATAACAACATAAAATTAACCAAACATGTTCGATATGGTCAAGAATAATACTTGCCTTGCTTTTCGTAAAATCCAGTTGAAGGAGCTACTAGGGTATTGACGTTCTCGTGCTCGCCTCGCTTGGTATCTATTTAGACGTCAATCAATAAGTAAGCAAAAATAATAGTTAGTATATTTGTCATATCTATGTTTGATGGTGATCAAGGGGTTGAATGCTGGAATAGTGAAATGGTTTAGATGACTAGGTCGGGTGAAAGATGCTAGATAGGATTAAGAAGGATGGTCGAAAGGTGATAGATGAATTTGGTTTCAATCCTAATTGTGGGTCAAGTTTAGGAGACACGATTGGGGAAAATCTGGGTACGGTCGACAGTGTGATCAGTGTAGGAATTGACTTAGAAAATAGTGAAGGTTCTATCTGGTGTTTGGATGGATTATTAGATTATATATATGTAAGGTTAAGGGCAAGGCGGACAAGGTGATGCGAACGGATCTTCAATCTGAGATTCCTAAGGTTGCAAATGACATAGGCATGTCGATGAGAATGGCATTGAATGTGGCCTGACAAAGCTTAGGTTGTCCTGCTAGGGTTTCCTTCGAGGCTTAGGTCGATAAACAAGTGGAACATGTCTGGGGCCTTAGTTGGATGGTCGAGATACTAGGGCGAAGTCGAGTTCTAGATTGGACGCAAACGCGGTGACATTTGGACGTCGATGAACGACATTTGACTGGGACGACACGGCTGAAAATAGGTCAAGATAGAGTTTTCTCGCAAAGGGACAGTTGAAGAAAATGTAGAACATGAGATTATGAACTTGGTAGGCAAAGTGGATTTCAATTTACATGCATGAAAGTGGCTAAACAGTGCTAATGCCACTGGTTGACATTAGTTCGGCATGGGCTGACAAAGGGTTGACATTGTCTGGGATTTAGGGTATGGATGAGCGGGTGCGTTAGGCTTCGATGGCTGCGCTAACTTTGTCTGGAGATAGGCGAGGGTGACAGGAACTCAATGGAGGTGGTTTCGACCACTGGGGCTAACGGACGGTGATGAACGGCGTCGAAGAAGAACGGCGACGACACGGTGAAGCTGCTGCTACTAGAGGCAATGCAGTGGAGTAAAATATTCAGTGGATTATGGCAGGCTTTGTACAGCATCGGGAGGCGATGCAGTGGAGTAAAATATTCAGTGGATTATGGCAGGCTTGTTGGACAAGGCGACGTCGACGGGGGTGGCCGACAGTGAGGAACGGCAGTGGCAACATGGCACTAACACTGTTCTAGCACAATCTTCATCTGTGGTTTTAAGCGATTTCCAGAGGGTTCTAGTTGATGATGCCGTAGAGTGATAAGTTTGCTTTGGTGAGGTGGATCTGGTGGACAAGGTGGTGATGCCGGTTTCGGCCGGTGGTGATGCCGCGACATGGCGGCGGCATGCCTAAGTCACAGCAAAAGGTAATTTTGCTATCGAGGCTTTAGTGCGAGGCTCTGGGTCGTCTAAGAGTTGTAAGTTACTACTCCTCACAAGTTTTAGTTAATGACTTGGTCGGCAGCGAGCGGAGGTGATTCGCGCCGGAGTAGAAGAGCGAAAATGGAGGCTTCAACGGTGCTGGGCCAGTGGGTTTATTCGATCCCGAAATTAAAAGCACATTTAGGTTTGTGGTGTTACCTAGATGGTGTAGCTATAGGGAATTGGTCCACGGCGGCACCGGCGAGGAGTTCGACGACACTACCAGAGACGATGAAGATCGGATTTGGGCTTTTCGGCTACGGTCCTTTGGAGTTCAATTCACTGGCATAGGAGCAAGAGGGAGGCAAGGCAAACCTACTGGTATGACTAATTTGGCCGAAGAAGCAGCGGTGTGGGCCGGCGGCAAGAGCACGGCGTCGCAGAATAGGACAACATCGGCTTCGCCAAATGGTGATGAATTCTTGGAAAAGTTGAGAAGGAAGATGTTTCTATGATAAAGACAAGGATTTCGCTCTACAAGCTCGATCAGTTTTCGTGGCTGGAGCATAGTCTGATGAAGTTAGCAGAGAACATCACCAACGGCGAGGAAAATGCAAATTCACGGCGACTGAGGACATCAGTACTCACAGGGATGCTTGAAGTGGCCGAGGGGAGTAAGAGGGAAGAACATTTTACATTGGAGAGTCGTTTGGAGGTGTGATGGCTCGGGGTGACTTGCTCTCTTCACACGACCGAGGGAGAAGAAGAAGAAGATGAACAGGAGCAAAGATTGGTTTGTGTGTTGAATTATGTTGTAAAGTTGACTTATCTGGTGTACTGAGCATGCAACCGACTTACGTTGGGGCTGAAGTGGCTGATTTCACTATTCTGGCAAACAGGTGGCGATGCTCTACGCTTGATTTGTGTAAGTTGGACTGATTTGCAAAATCAGAGAATTTGAGGGGGTTTTGTGCAAGATTTACAATGTGGCTGCAATATGGAAAGTCCCAGGGGCTAGATCGCAAAGCTGAGGATTAATTGAGCCTCAGGCCTTTGGCCTGATGTTTGGGCTGAGCTTCTAAAAGAAAAATCTTTCTTCATGCATCCTCAGGCTCGGAACTGATCCGAAATGACCCGAATTCGAATGTTGGATGATGACAAAGAAATACAGGAGTAAGCATCTATTTGTGTATGTATGTGAGTATTTTTGTATATGGATATATAGATATATATGCATGCAAAGATGGTGCAAAAGGTTTTCAAAGTGAAGAAATTCAGAAATTGACAGGGTTTGACAAAAGGACTAAATTGTGATTTTGGAGACTTGTGTTGGGCTGAATTGTGATCCTAACAAAAGTATGTGTGTTTTCTTCTCACCCATACATCTGTGTTGTGTAGGTGTGGTATAAATATGCATTTAGATGTAACCCTTTGATCAAAGAAGAGCAGGAGATGGCTTGATGAGGTGTATGAGTATATGTGTGTATATGCAGTGTATTTTCAGTTGTGTTTGAGGGGTGTGTGTAAATGATAATGTGGTGTTGGTGCTGCAGCAGAAGAAAAATAAGTGTACAATTATATGCATAACTTGTTTATACATATACATGTATATATGTATATATCTAAATATGTGTGTATATGTATCAGTCTTGTGTGGTCTGAAGATATACACACATATGTGGAACTAAGAAGATTTGTGCATGTGTTTGCATATGCATTTGTATATGTGTGTATTGACATGAACTATGTATGTATATATATATACATATATATATATATATATATATATATATATATATATATATATATGTGGTCGTGTGTGTGCACATCTATGTATATGTAGGTGTCTAGTGCAAGGCTTGAAGGAGAAGTGGATTCAGAAGTCTGAGTTTTAAACTGAACTGAATAAAGAGTCTGCAAAGCGGATTTAATTGTAAATATGGAAGTTGATTGGACTAAATTGCAAACATTCATAATCTGGAAATAAGTCTTCTAGACATCCGTTAAAAATAGTTCACAAGAGTGGCAGTTTATAGAAGTCTAGAGTAAAAATGAGATTGAATCGAAGATGAAAACAAAAATAGAATTAAGATACAAGTGAATAGTACTTTTACCGAAAACAGCTGAAACCACGAATAGATAAGTCTCGAGGCTAAATCTGAACTTGTTGCAGAAGGAAAACTTGTATAAAATAGCATAAGGAATATAGTCATTCAGTTGGATTGGAATTTGGAGGTGATTCAAAGATTTTAGCCAATTTTGATCTTCGAGAGCTAAAAAGGATCGATTCGCTATGAAATTTTGACTGAATCGCGAAATGTGATCAAATGAAAATATTTGGCTGACAATTTTGAGGACTGGTATGCAAGCGTACTAAGATTAAGATTCCAGAGGAATCTAGGAGAAAACTACTCTGGAACTGCTGGAACTGAAATCTGAAAAGATCAAATAGGGTAATTAGAGTAATTAAGAATTTAGTTTTCAAGAACAGAACTGGGATTAGTTTTTGGGCTTTAGAATCTGAGTTTGATCTTGCAGCTGAAGACAAATCAGTATAAGATAGGTAGGAAGTCCTATTTGTTCAATTTGATTACAATTCGAGTTGTCTGGGAAAATTTTGGCTAATTCTAGGTTTGAAAGGACTACACTGTGATTAAGAAAATCGGGAGGTTGGACTAGTTGTAATTACTTTGAAATAACTTAATAAACTAGCTTTTTGCCTAAAATATATTTTAGGTAAAGAGGTATTGTAGGCTATTTACAAATTAGGGCTTAGTTTATAACTAATTAGGGTTTCTGAGTCATACTAGAACTATTGCTTAAAAGAAAGTCTTACACTTAGAAATCATAAATAATTCTCATTAGATGATAAATGGTATTTTACAAGAAATAGGAAATAGTGTTTTAGTGAAATAGGTACACATTCATACACACACATGCTTGTACATATATGCACAAGTACATTTAAGGAAAATATCTTTAAACTAGTTGCGAATTAATTTTATATTTTGGTTAAAACTTCTTAGAGAGTACTCTTAAAAGTAACTTTACAGTTAAAACAAAAATGAATTTTCAGGTTCAGGTTTTTGTAAAACAAAATTTCCAGGCCCTATTTTTGTGCTACCTATCTGTCTGAAAAGGTGAGGGTGAATAAGGATCAGGCGGGTTATGTGGTCTCTGACCAGCTGCAGTAGAAGGTTCGTAGTGGTCTGGCGGCCCTAATAGTTGTGAAGGCTGTGTGGGTAGCGGAGCATCGTGGAGCTGACTCAGTTGAAGCTTGTCGTGTGTGTGGTGCTGATGTGCATAGGTGTTATTCATCCCTAGCATGTTGGACACCCAATCATCATGCTCTCTCTGTTGTGCCACCCACTTAGCCTCAGCACCTTGTGGCGCATGTATTGTCTGACGTCCTACAGGTCGTAGGAGTTATTGGAATCATTTCCTCCTGGCCTATGATGTGTCATGGCTCTCCTATATGTAGTTGTTGGGGGAAATCTCCACGCGGTCAAGTCCAGGTAATTCATGATTGCCCGGGGACAGTGGCCTCCGGTGCCTGCCCCGGGCGCCGCCTTTTAGGCTCCCGGGACCGTGCCTCCGGGGCATGTCCCGGGCGCCGCCATTCGGCCCCCGGGACTGTGCCCCCCGGGCATGTCCCGGGCGCCGCCATGTGCCCGGGGACAGTGGCCTCCGGAGCCTGCCCCGGGCGCCGCCTTTTAGTCTCCCGGGACCGTGCCTCTGGGGCATGTCCCGGGCGCCGCCATTTGGCCCACGGGACCGTGCCCCCCTGGCATGTCCCGGGCGCCGCCATGTGCCCGGGGACAGTGGCCTCCGGAGCCTGCCCCGGGCGCCGCCTTTTAGTCTCCCGGGACCGTGCCTCCGGGGCATGTCCCGGGCGCCGCCATGTGCCCGGGGACAGTGGCCCCCGGTGCCTGCCCCGGGCGCCGCCATTCGGCCCCCGGGACCGTGCCCCCCGGGCGTGTCTCGGGCGCCGCCATGTGCCCGGGGACAGTGGCCTCCGGTGCCTGCCCCGGGCGCCGCTTTTTAGGCTCCCGGGACCGTGCCTCCGGGGCATGTCCCGGGCGCCGCCATTTGGCCCCCGGGACCGTGTCCCCCGGGCATGTCCCGGGCGCCGCCATGTGCCCGGGGACAGTGGCCCCCGGTGCCTGCCCCGGGCGCCGCCATTGGGCCCCCGGGACCGTGCCCCCCGGGCATGTCCCGGGCGCTGCCATGTGCCCGGGGACAGTGGCCGCCGATGCCTACCCCGGGCGCCGCCTTTTAGGCTCCCGGGACCGTGCCCCCCGGGCACGTCCCGGGCGCCGCCATTTGGCCCCCGGGACCGTGCCCCCCGGGCACGTCCCGGGCGCCGCCATTTGGCCCCCGGGACCGTGCCTCCCGGGCATGTCCCGGGCGTCGCCATGTGCCCGGGGACAGTGGCCTCCGGTGTCTGCCCCGGGCGCCGTCTTTTGGGCTCCCGGGACCCTGCTCTCTGGAAGAGGTCCCGGACGTCACCGCCCTCCTAAAAGGTAAAATCCCTGTTTGTTTATCACGTGCAGGTCACGCGAGGGACGCCTCGGGAATCAGCGACCACCTGTCAAGCATCCAAGACGTTTGACCGGGAGAAGGACGGTCCTACCCTTCAATCTGACGGTGGCTCCCGGGGTAGTTTAGGTTTTTTGCTTCTTTTTGGGGCTATAAATAGCCCTTGTACCCCTCTGTTGTAAAGGATCAGTTCATTATTATTTGGAATAGCTAATCTCACAGACGTGCTCCGGAAGCCTCTCCCCCGGAGAGAGCCTCCCCAGCCGACTCCGGTCGGGAGCGCGTCGACAGGACTAGGGCCCCCACCGGGACCCGAACCTGTATAAATCCACGTGTCAATTCTTGTGTTTGTCCGGCGGGGGAGGACCGGTCACTCGGTCAACCTGCGCTGCGTGATCTCCGCTAGGATCGTCTTCAAAACCTGCCGGGGTATTCTTAATACCACGACAGTTGGCGCCGTCCGTGGGGACCCGTGACGAATCGCCATGGCTCCTCCGAGAACAAGGGCCCGCGCCCTTCCCGGTGACGCCTGTCCCCGTGACCTGGCGGCACCCGTCCGGGACGCTGCTGTTCCGGCGCTTCCGTCCGGAGGCGACCATTCCCAGGTACCGCCTCCCACCTTTCCTCTCAATCTAGGTGCCTCCACCTCCGGGTCGTTCCCGGCGGCCGCGGGGACCTCGGCCGGGACGAGTTTCCCCCCGACGGCTCCCCCGGCCCCTCGGGATGCCCTGCTGGAGGCTCTCGTAGAGGGCCAGCTCCGCGCCCAGCGCTCTATGGACGAGCTCCTTAGTGTGTTGGCGCGGCCTTCGGCCCCCACATTTTCGCCGCACCCGTATCCGGGGATCATGCCCCCGTTCATGGGATACCCAGCGGCCCCTCCGGCGTCGGGGGGGCTGTCTACCCCGTATGATCCCGCTGGGGGGTTCCCTCCCCCCGCGGGATATACTTTCGGACACTTCTCGGCACCCGGGCCTGTCCCGGTGCCGGGAGGCTTTTTCATGCCCGGGCCCTTCGTGGCACCAGGGGGGTACCCCGTCCCCGGCCCGCTTCCGGGGCTGGGGGGTCATTTCATGTCGGGGGTTATTCCTACGCCAGGAGCCAGTCCCGCCCCTCGCGTTGCGTTTACCGCACCGGGGCCGGTCGACAGAGCAGCTCCCGTGCCTCAGCGAACTTCCCCCCGCATTGGCTCCCTAACCCCGGACGTCGCCGAGGGGGCTCACCCCCCACCGGTTCCGGATGTCGCAGGGGCTCCCCGCTTTCCGACCCCGGTCGTTGCCACAGGGGCCCCCTCTTCGGATCCTAACGCCGCCCCGGGCGCCCCCTCCCCGGTTCCGGAGGGCGCAGGGGCTCCCCCCTTTCCGGTCCCGGGGGCCGTCGCAGGGGGCTCCCCTCAGCAGGCCCCGGTAGCTTCCGGGCCGGCTGCTACAGTGCAGGAGCTCCCTCCCCCGGCGAAGCAGTTCCGCTTCTCCCGGGGGGAGGTTGAGCGAATGCATTCTCCCAGCCGCGGGGAAGAGCTTCCCCCCGGTCGTTGTCGCAGGGAGCCTCGCTCTCGCACCGGTCGGGGGAAGAGACCCGCCGAAGAACCATCCTCCCCAGAGGGAAGCCCGGACGTCCGGGAAATCAGTCCCAGCCCGGAAGAGAAGCGTCGTCACCACCACTCTAGCGGCCCTCTTGGGCCGCTACCTGACTCGGATAACGAGGGGGCGTCCCCCGTTAAGGAAGACAGTGATTGGGGCTCCCCCCGGGAAGTGCAGGGGGCGAACCAGCCTTTATGTCGAAGACTCCGCAGCATCCGATGGCCGCGGCCCTACCGTCCCCCGCACATCGAGCATTATAATGGCGAGGCGGACCCTTACGAGTTCGTACAGATCTACTCCACCGCCATCTCTGCAGCGGGGGGGGACGAGAGTGTCCAATGCAACGTCTTCCCCCTCTACCTCACCGGCATTGCCCGCTCCTGGTTTTACAATCTGAAGGCGGGCTCCATCAAGTCTTTCTCGCAGCTCAAGCGGGAGTTCTGTGCCAACTTCCAGGGGAACTACGTGCGTCCCCTGGACTCCTCGCAGCTGTATACTGTCCGGCAGAGAACTGGGGAGACCATCAGAAGCTTCTTCAAGCGCTTTGCCCAGGTGAAGAGCAAAGTGGCCCACGTCCCCGACTCTACGGTCATCGAAGCCTGCAAAAGCGGCATCCTCCCGGGGGAGCTCCACCGAAGGCTCTCTCGGAGCTGCCCCTCTTCCGCCGACGAGCTCTTCAACGTGCTCGAAAAGTACGCTCGGGCGGAGGAAGACGACATCTGGAAGAAGACCCAGGGGGCTCCTGCCCCCGCCGAGCGGGGGGCCCGGGATCCCCCCAGGCGCCCCAGGCAGGGGGGCCGTAGCGAACCACGGCCTCGGGACACTTTTGTCCTCGAGGGCGGAGGCGGCTCGCGCGACCCCCCGAAGGGCAACCGCCCCTTTCCCAAGCCGAGAGGCCACGGGGGAGGACAGTCTTCGCGCGGCCGCGAAGGCCCCGCGGGGAGAAGCCGGGAAGGACCGTGGTGCAGCTTCCACGGGTCCAGTACCCACGCCACCCGAGATTGCCACCAGCTGCTGCAACACTTCGCGGCATTCCTCGACCAGCGCGGGCAGGGGGGCGGACTCCGGCCTCCTTGCCCCCTCGGCCAGCTGTTCCGGCCCTTCCCGCTCCCACGGGGGGGCAGCAGGTGCAGGAGGGGGAGCCTTCAGACGCTCTCCCCTTTCAAACTTCTCAGCGCCGCATCAACGTCATCGTAGGGGGGTCCGCCTCCGGGCGGGATTCCAAGCGCCAGCGCAAGGAGTACGCGCGAGAAGTTAAGGTAGTGGGGGTGCTACACGCGTCCGTGCCGCCCAAGTGGTCGGACGTCCCCCTCACCTTTACGGCGGAGGACGCGCGAGGGGTTCGCTTCCCCCACGACGACGCGCTCATTGTCTCCGCGACAATCTACAACTGCCACTTGGCCCGCATCCTTGTGGACGGCGGAAGCTCCGCCGACGTCCTGTTCCTCAAAACCTTCAAGGAAATGCAGGTGGATGAGAAGCTCCTGCAACCAGCGGCAGGGCCTCTGCAAGGGTTTGTCCCGGGGAAGGCGATCCACCCCGTGGGCAAGGTAGATCTCCCGATCACCTTTGGCACCCCGGAGAACTACCGGACTGAGCTAGTCCGCTTCGACGTAGTGGACCTCCTCTCCTCCTACAATGTGATTATGGGGAGGACTACGATCAATCGGATGGGGGCTGCCACCCACCAAAACTACCTGTGCATGAAGATCCCCGGGCCGTATGGCGTGATCGACGTCCGGGGGGATCAAGACATGGCCCGTGCTCTATACGAGCGAGCTGCTGCCACAATAGGAAGCGTCAACCTGATCAAGACACCCGGGGGGGAGGCTCCCCCCCCGGACGTAGACGTCGCTGCGCCATCCCCTGGGAGGCCCCTCCTCAAGCCGCGTCCGGAAGGGGGCCTCCGGAAGGTCCCGCTGTCCCTGGGCAGCAGGGACCAAACTGTCCAAATCGGGGCAGAGCTCCCCCAAGACCATGCAGCGCAACTCGCAGCCTTTCTGCGCGAAAACTCCGATGTTTTTGCGTGGAAGCCTTCGGACATGCGGGGCGTCGCCCGGGAGGTTATTGAACACAAGCTCGCGGTAACCCCCGGTCACCCCCCTATCAAGCAGAAGTTGAGGAAGCTCTCCCTCGAACGTCAAGAAGCCATCAAGACGGAGATAGCCCGGCTCCGAGAGGCGGGGTTCATCCGGGAAGTGTTGCACCCCGAGTGGCTCGCAAACCCCGTCCTCGTCAAGAAGTCAAGTGGCAAGTGGCGCATGTGCGTGGACTTCACCGACCTTAACCGCGCTTGCCCCAAAGACAACTTCCCGCTCCCGCGGATCGACCAGCTCGTTGACTCCACCGCGGGGTGCGAGCTAATGAGCTTCCTAGACGCCTACTCGGGATACCATCAAGTCCGGATGGCGGAGGGGGATGAGGAAAAGACGAGTTTTATAACTCCCCTCGGAACCTTCTGCTACCGCCATATGCCCTTCGGGCTCAAGAATGCGGGAGCCACCTTCCAGCGCCTTATGACGCTGGTCTTCAAAGATCAAGTCGGCCGCAACGTCGAAGTCTACGTAGACGACGCGGTCGTCAAGAGCCCCCGTGCAGCCTCCCACATCGACGACCTCGCAGAGACATTCCGCAACCTCCGCGCGTTCGGGCTCAAGCTCAACCCGGAGAAGTGCGCCTTCGGGGTGCGCGGGGGGAAGCTCCTGGGTTTCCTCGTGTCCCAGCGGGGCATTGAGGCGAACCCCGAGAAGATCCGGGCCTTCCTAGAGATGCCCCCGCCGCGCTCCGTCAAAGACGTCCAGCGGCTCTCCGGCCGCCTGGCCGCGCTCAGCCGCTTCGTCTCCCGTTCGGGGGAGCGGGGCCTCCAGTTCTTCAAGATCCTCCGAGGGCTTGAGGGGTTCCGCTGGACCCCCGAGGCCCAGGAAGCCTTCAACGACCTCAAGAAGTACCTCTCGAGCCCTCCAATGCTCGTGAGTCCGTCTCCGGAAGAGCCCTTGCTCCTCTACCTCGCCGCGACCCCCGTCGCCGTCAGCGCGGTTTTGGTGAAGGAGCAAGGGGGGCAGCAACGTCCCGTGTACTACGTCAGTGAAGCCCTCCAAGGGGCCAAGACTCGGTACACGGAAATGGAGAAGATTTGCTACGCTCTCCTCATGGCGTCCCGGAAGCTCCGGCATTACTTCCTGGGGCACCCCATCACCGTTCCGTCGTCCCTCCCCCTGGGGGAGGTACTGTGGAATAAAATAGCCACCGGCCGGATTGGGAAGTGGGGGGCCGAGCTTGCCCCCTTCTCCCTGTCCCTTACCGGCCGCTCCGCAATCAAGTCGCAGGTCCTCGCCGACTTCATCGCAGAATGGACTCCCGCCTCTGGGTCCGGGGACGAAGATCTGCCTGTGCCGCCCCGACGCAGTGACCATTGGACCCTGCTGTTTGATGGGTCGCTGTGTCTCGCTGGGGCTGGCGCGGGGGTAGTCCTCCGGAGCCCCGAGGGGAAGGAGCTCGAGTACGCCGCGCGGCTCGAGTTCCCCGCAACCAACAACGTCGCCGAATACGAGGCTCTGCTCCTCGGGATGCGCCTTGCGCGCTCCCTGGGGATCCGGCGCCAACTAGTGAAGGGAGACTCTCAGCTCGTTGTCTGCCAAATGGACAAATCTTACCTGTGGCATGACGCAAATTTAAGTCTTTACTTGCAGGAAGTACGAAAAATGGAGAAACACTTCGACGGCCTTGAGGCCCGGCATATCCCGCGAAGGGAGAATGACCGGGCTGATGCTTTGGCCCGGGCGGCAAGCGCCCGGGAAACGCTCCCCAAGGGGGCCTTCTTGGAAACAATCACGAAGCCCTCGGTGGCCTCCCCGGACGCAGGCCCCGAGCCTCCGGTCCCGGAGGTCGCCGAGATCGTCCGGCCGTCGTCATGGATGGATCCCCTCATCTCCTTCATCAAGGGGGAAGGGGACCCTCCCAGCGAGACCGAGGTTAAGCGCCTCCGGGCCAAAGCCCGGGCATATCTCCTGCTCGAGGGAAGGCTCTACAAGCGGGGGGCTTCGGGCCTCCTGCGCTGCCTCCCCCGGTCGGAGGGACTTCAACTCCTGGAAGACATTCACGCGGGGAGCTGTGGTTCTCACCTAGCCCCGCGTGCCATCGCCGCCAAGGCCCTTCGGCAGGGCTTTTACTGGCCTACAGTCATACGCGACGCGCGAGACCTTGTCTCCGCGTGCGAAGCATGCCAGAAGATGGCCAAGGGCTCGAATCTCCCCCCTGTAGCGCTACGAACTATCCCCATCACTTGGCCCTTCGTGCGCTGGGGGATGGACCTCTTAGGGCCTTTCCCCCCAGCGCCCGGACGATACAAGTATGCGGTGGTCGCGGTCGACTACTTTACAAAGTGGGTTGAGGCGGAGCCCTTGGCTAGCATCACCTCCCGGGCCGTTCAGCGGTTTTTCTGGAAAAACGTCGTTTGTCGTTTTGGTGTCCCCCGGGAAATTACCGTGGACAACGGGACCCAATTCGACTCGGCATATTTCCGGGAATTCTGCGAAGGCCTGGGGGTCGTCATCCACTTCGCCTCAGTGGCCCATCCCCAAAGCAACGGGGCCGTCGAGAGGGTCAATGGCGTAATCCTACAGGGGTTACGCCGGAGACTCAAACAAACCGCTTCCAAGCGGGGCGCGTGGGCAGAGGAGCTCCCTAGCATCCTCTGCTCCATGCGCACGACCCCGTCCCGGGCCACAGGGCGTGCTCCCTTCTCCCTAGTCTACGGGGCGGAGGCAGTCCTCCCCCCGGAGATCGGCTTCCGGTCGCTGCGGGTCGAGCTCCTGAACGGAGCCACGACCGCAGCCTACCGGGCCAACGAAGACAACCGGCGGCTGGAAATCGACCTCGTGGAGGAGGAACGCGACCGAGCGCTCCTCCGCCACGCCATCTACGAGCGCGAGATGTCGCGCGCATACAACCAGCGCGTGCGCGAGAGAGCTTTCCGCCTTGGGGACCTTGTCCTCAAGCGCGTCACAGACCCCCAAGCCCAGGGTAAGCTCTCCCCCAAGTGGGAGGGCCCCTACAGGATCTCCGCCGTCCTAGGCTCGGGGGCCTACAAGCTCTCCAACCTTCAAGAGCAGGAGCTGAAGCACACCTGGAACTTGCGTTTGCTCCGCAAGTTCTACGTCTAGCCTTACGGGCCTATCCCCTCCCCCGGGGCGGTCACGCCGGAGGGGGAGGGGGGACACTGTAGCTTCCCTTTTTCCCCCTTCGCGGCTTCGCAGGGGGGCTTTGTATATTTTGTTAATCAATGCATAGCCTTTGTTCTTCAACTGTCTCACTGCAGGTTGTTGTTGTTTACCGCCCCTAGGGGTGATGCCTTCCCCGTGAAGATGCCCTCCCCGCGAGGATGCCCTCCCCGTGAGGAAGTGGGCCCTGCCCCAGCAAGTCCCTCCTGAAGGGCGGCTTACGAACAGCCCTCGTGGACTGAGGGTGTAAGCGGCAACCCGGTCCCCAGCGGCCGCGGTAACGAGTCACTTTGGGAGATTAGTCCCCTACCCAAACACTCAAGACCCGTCTCCGGGCACTTCCTCCTCCGGGAGTAGACGCTCTCCTCAGCGGGACGTCTAATGGCTTTCTGGATTATCTTCCTCCCCCGGGAGTCGACGTTATTCCTGGCTCCTCGTTCTCACGGCGACCGGAAGATCAGCCCCTTGCGGCTTGATTGGATCTATCTTCCTCCCCCGGGAGTCGACGTTATTCCCGGCTCCCCGTTTTCACGGCGACCGGAAGATCAGCCCCTTGCGGCTTGATTGGATCTATCTTCCTCCCCCGGGAGTCGACGTTATTCCCGGCTCCCCGTTCTCACGGCGACCGGAAGATCAGCCCCTTGCGGCTTGATTGGATCTATCTTCCTCCCCCGGGAGTCGATGTTATTCCCAGCTCCCCGTTCTCACGGCGACCGGATGATTATCTC
Organism: Pharus latifolius; assembly: GCA_019359835.1. Taxonomy (NCBI): domain Eukaryota; kingdom Viridiplantae; phylum Streptophyta; class Magnoliopsida; order Poales; family Poaceae; genus Pharus; species Pharus latifolius. The sequence goes on along the minus strand of CM033326.1, from coordinate 64,862,895 downwards.
TCGAAGACCTTATTCCCGGCTCCCCGTTCTCACGGCGACCGGACAACTGCTTTACGAAAATACATTATTCCCGGTTCCCCGTTCTCACGGCGACCGGACGAACCCTCCCGGGAAGCTCTCCTCCGGAGGTCTTATTGGCTTTTCATGAGCCCCTTCCGCGCCTTGTTCCCGGCTCCCCGCTCTCCCGGCACCCGGATGAACCTCTCCCGGTGCCCCCGGGCACCCCGGAAGGTCCCTCCCTCCGAAATCCTGTTTTTTACAATTTTCTAACTTAGAAAATATTTCTACAGGTTATGCTCCCCCCGGGGACCCTGTTTCCCCCACAGCACGCGGAGGCTTCCTCCCGCCCGCTGTGGGCGGGGGGGGGACAGGGGGTCCCCGGGTCACCCACGAAGAAACTTAGCTCATCCTTGTTAACAAGAGTCGTCGAGACCATCCAAGAAGAAGAAAATAAAGAGGCAATAAAAAGTTTAACAATGCGCTTTATTGATCGACAAACCCGGAGGACATCTTCCCCCTCCGGTGGGTTTCGGAAATGATACAACCCGGGTCCTAACCCGGGGGATTTTCTACGAGCCTAAGGCCCCTACGCCTAAAGCTCCCGGAGGCGCTCCCTTAGCTCCCGGGCCAGGTCCCGGTACAGCGCCCGGACGCGACGCTGAGAATCCTGAAGTACGTCTTCGGGCCAAAACTCGTACCCAGCCGGCGGAAGTATCCGGAGAGGAGGTATCATCTGGGCCCTCGGGCGCGGGGGAGTTAATTCAGCACGGCTGTTGTCAAAATTATCCAAGTGCCATTCCGGGCGCCACCTCAACCGGACGGGCTCCCGGGCAATACCGCCGTCGCGCCTCCCGGAGACAAGACTCAGCAAAATCAAAGCCACTTGGGCGTCCCCCGGAGAGTCTCTCCCGGACCGTTGCTCGGGAGCAACCCCCCGGGAACCCTGGTAACATTTCATTGCAAAGACTTAGAAAAATTTCTAATATATTTCATTGCAAAATGTTTTTGTACAAGTGCCCGGGGCTTCTCCTAAGAAGCTACCGGAATCAAAATGCCTAACAAAATAAAAAGGGGGTCCTAGCTAAAGACCCGGGGGAGGCTCATACTTTGGCATTGGGGTCCTCCCCCCGGGGAGCTTCCTCCGTGGCCGGGGCAGGGACATCCGCGGCCGGAGGCGCCGGTGTCGGGAACCACGTCCGGATGATCCGGTCGTAGAACCCCTCCGCCAGCAGCTCCACCTCCCGGCGCGTTGGCTCGAAGGCCTCCGGGAAGCCCCGGGGTATGCGCCCCCCGATCGCCCGGGCGCCGACCCCACGGTAGTCAACGAGCCCCGCGGCGGCCGCGATGACGGGGATCGCTCGGCCCCGTGCCCGGACGTCCGCAGCCTCCGGGATGGCGGAGACTTGTGCGTTAAGAAAACGCACAGCCTCAGCGAGGGTCGCCGGGGGCACCTCCGGGCCGCTCTCGGAGCCCAGGCTAACGCCAAGGCTTTCCAAGGCCGAGCGGACGGAGCGGCCCGCGTCCGACAGCGCTCGGACGCTGGAGCTCTCGAGCTCCCGTAGCGCCTTCTCCCGCACCTTGGCCTCCTCTCGGAGGCGGATGTAGGCGCCCTCCGAAAGGTGCACTTGCGCCCGGGCCCGGGACAGCTCATCAAGAGCTTCGTCCCGCTCCCGGATGGCCGCCTCCCGCTGCTCGACACAGGCCGAGGCCCGGCTCTCCGCCTCCTTGAGCAGCCGGGTGACCCGCTGCTCAAGGCCCCAGGTAACAGTCGCTACCTACAAAATGCATAAAGAGTTAGAAAAATCTTAAGTACAGGAAAAAAGCCGAAGTGTGGAGAGCTCGAGTTACCTAGGCTCCGAGGGACTCGAGCCCCTCAAAACGCTCGTGGAGCGTCCCTCCTGCTACGAAGGCCTGCACCTTCCGGTTGTGCAGGCCCTCCTTGTAGTGGGCCACCTCCCCCGCAGGAAATAGGGAGGTGTCTTGCCCGGCCCTCCTGTTGCGGCCGGGAGAGGGCCCCCGGACCTCCGAATCCGGGAGCACGGCCGGCGTCGCCGGCGTCTTCATCGACGAAGTTTCCTCCGAAGACGAAGACGAAGGTTGGGCGGGGATCTCCGCCCGGGGGGGATCATTGGGCCTTTCCCCGCCCCAGGCCGGAGGGCCCTCGGAGCCTCCTGCTCCGGGGGGACCTCGAAGACTGAGGGGCTCCCCCCCTCCTCATCCACCGGCCAGAGGCGCGGGGGCGCCGCCCCCGAAAACCTCACTTCTAGCCTCTCCGGCGCCAATGCCGCCGGGAGAGGCGAGAGGAGCGTCACGCGAACTGGCGACGGGGCGTAGTCCGCCGAATCGGACCCCGCCCCATCGACAACAACCTCCTTCTCCCGGGCCTCGACGGGGGCCTCCGGGGGCGGAGGCGTCGCCTCTGCCCAGGGCGCCGCCCGGGCATGTTCGGCTCCGGGAGCTGCGTCCTGGGCCCTCACCGGCGTCGTCGCCGGCGCCGTCGCCGGAGCTGGGGTCTTCTGGACCCGGGGCTTTTTGGGCTCCGAGCCCCCGGCCGCGTCCTTCCCCCGTTTATGAGACCCAGGGGTGGGAAGGGGCTTCCTCTCTGGAAGCCTGAGCCCGTAGGCCTCGGCCACCAAGTTCCGCGGAGGCCCCTCCCCCACGAGGCGCACGATGCGCTCGTGTTCGTCGGCGAAGTACCTCCCCAGGAGGTGCTCCGCCTTGTCCCTCGCCGCCGGGTACGGGCGCATTGTAAGAGGTAAAAAGTTAGTCAATTTTTCATAAAAAACTGCAAGTACAAAAATGCAGGGGACTTACGCCGCGTCACCGGCTTGACCGGAGGGCGCTGCTCCGGGCCCATGCCGATCCCCCTTCCCCCGCGTGAGAAGGGGGAAAGCCGCAGGAGCGCCAGCTCCTCCGCGGCGTCCCGCATTGAGCGGGCCTTCTTCGCCAACACCACCTTCCCGAGGAGCTCGAACTCCTCGTCCGTCCACACCGGCGGCTTCGGTGCGGATGATCGGCTGTAGGTGGGAGGCTCCGGGGCGTAGACCACCACCTCGTCCCGGACCCGGAGGTAGAACCACCTCCGGAGCCAGTCCCCCCAGTGGTCCCGGGAGGCCGCCGCTGGGAAGTCCGCCACCCGGGAGGGCAGCATTTGGACCATCACCGAGCCGAAGGGGGACTTCGGTCCTCCCTTCACAAGGTGGGAGCTCCGCGCCGCCGGTTCATAGAAGTACCAGAAGGCGCGGAGGGTGGGCTCCCGCCCGGTCGCTGTCTCGTAGAGCCATATAAAAAGGCCCATACGGACGAGCGCGTTCGGGGTGAGGTGGTTGAGAGCCACCCCGTACTCTTTGAGAAACTCCCGGAGCATCGGATGCACCGGGAGCCGGAGCCCCGCCTCGAGGAAGGCCTCGAAGGCCACGACCTCTCCGGGCCTGGGGCGGGGGGCTCCGTCCTTCTTTAGGGGGACCCGGATGTCCCCCTCTTCGACGACGCCCTTCTTGACCAGGGACTCCGTGTCCGAGGCCGAGAATTCGGAGGCCCAAAGGAAATCCACGGGGATTTCCTCCGGGGGCACCTCCGTGGTCTTCGCTCGACCTTTGGGCGCCATTAGGTGAGTTCTTTGTTTTTCGGTGGCTAAGTTTTCAGGTGGCTGTCAACGACTCCCGGACGCTCGCTACCGGAGAAGGCTACCAGAGAAACTACAGGAAGAGCGCTACCGGGAGAGCTGAAGCTGGAGTTGAAGATTTGGAATGAGCTTCCGGGGCCCCCTAGGGCCCTATTTATAGAGGCTGGCCGTGATCTAGATGCGCGCCACGTAGCCCCCTCGGGGCAATCTGGACCATTGAAATTCAAACCGTGCGCGGGAAACGAAGGGACAGGCGCGTAAATCGAGATGCCGGTTCGAACCGCGCGTGCATTTATTACGAAAACGGCGCGGCCACAAAGCGCCCGGCACAGAAACCGAAGCGTCGCCGGGGCTCCGGTGATTTTCGTCCGGAGTTTTCGTCCGGAGATTTTCCCGGTACCATAACCATTCCCTCCGGGGGCTCAAGCTTCGTCCCCGGAGGGCATGGGTGGCTGCTGTTGGGGGAAATCTCCACGCGGTCAAGTCCAGGTAAGTTCATGATTGCCCGGGGACAGTGGCCTCCGGTGCCTGCCCCGGGCGCCGCCTTTTAGGCTCCCGGGACCGTGCCTCCGGGCCATGTCCCGGGCGCCGCCATTCGGCCCCCGGGACCGTGCCCCCCGGGCATGTCCCGGGCGCCGCCATGTGCCCGGGGACAGTGGCCTCCGGAGCCTGCCCCGGGAGCCGCCTTTTAGTCTCCCGGGACCGTGCCTCCGGGGCATGTCCCGGGCGCCGCCATTTGGCCCACGGGACCGTGCCCCCCTGGCATGTCCCGGGCGCCGCCATGTGCCCGGGGACAGTGGCCTCCGGAGCCTGCCCCGGGCGCCGCCTTTTAGTCTCCCGGGACCGTGCCTCCGGGGCATGTCCCGGGCGCCGCCATTTGGCCCCCGGGACCGTGCCCCCCGGGCATGTCCTGGGCGCCGCCATGTGCCCGGGGACAGTGGCCCCCGGTGCCTGCTCCGGGCGCCGCCATTCGGCCCCCGGGACCGTGCCCCCCGGCGTGTCTCGGGCGCCGCCATGTGCCCGGGGACAGTGGCCTCTGGTGCCTGCCCCGGGCGCCGCTTTTTAGGCTCCCGGGACCGTGCCTCCGGGGCATGTCCCGGGCGCCGCCATTTGGCCCCCGGGACCGTGTCCCCCGGGCATGTCCCGGGCGCCGCCATGTGCCCGGGGACAGTGGCCCCCGGTGCCTGCCCCGGGCGCCGCCATTGGGCCCCCGGGACCGTGCCCCCCGGGCATGTCCCGGGCGCCGCCATGTGCCCGGGGACAGTGGCCGCCGGTGCCTGCCCCGGGCGCTGCCTTTTAGGCTCCCGGGACCGTGCCCCCCGGGCACGTCCCGGGCGCCGCCATTTGGCCCCCGGGACCGTGCCTCCCGGGCATGTCCCGGGCGTCGCCATGTGCCCGGGGACAGTGGCCTCCGGTGTCTGCCCCGGGCGCCGTCTTTTGGGCTCCCGGGACCCTGCTCTCCGGAAGAGGTCCCGGACGTCACCGCCCTCCTAAAAGGTAAAATCCCTGTTTGTTTATCACGTGCAGGTCACGCGAGGGACGCCTCGGGAATCAGCGACCACCTGTCAAGCATCCAAGACGTTTGACCAGGAGAAGGACGGTCCTACCCTTCAATCCGACGGTGGCTCCCGGGGTAGTTTAGGTTTTTTGCTTCTTTTTGGGGCTATAAATAGCCCTTGTACCCCTCTGTTGTAAAGGATCAGTTCATTATTATTTGGAATAGCTAATCTCACAGACGTGCTCCGGAAGCCTCTCCCCTGGAGAGAGCCTCCCCAGCCGACTCCGGTCGGGAGCGCGTCGACAGGACTAGGGCCCCCACCGGGACCCGAACCTGTATAAATCCACGTGTCAATTCTTGTGTTTGTCCGGCGGGGGAGGACCGGTCACTCGGTCAACCCGCGCTGCGTGATCTCCGCTAGGATCGTCTTCAAAACCTGCCGGGGTATTCTTAATACCACGACAGTAGTGATCCATCTTGAAGAGAAAACATTGACGTTAAGTGTGGAAGAATTGATGGGGTGCTAGATGGGCCCGCTATGTCAGTCCCCCATCTCGATGATGCGCTATGTCGAGCAGGACATGTGCCTGAGGTACTGGGGCGTGCAAAGGAGAGGTCAAGAAGACCTTGGGCTTGGTGGGCGCGCCACAGGCTGTCTTGGTATGAATGCGTCAATAGTACGACAGCAACTTAGGTCGCTCATGAGTGGTCGGGCACCAGTGTTCACTGCACAGATGGCTCCAGTAAACTCAGTATGGCACCAGCGACCTCCGCGTGCTATGCTAGACAAAATCGATCTAGTCTACCGCTCGATGGCAGTTGCAATGTCGAAATGAGAAAGACAACTAGTGTATTAGTTAGTAAAATGAGCAAATGATGGATGCAAAAGGGGAAATATCATAAAAACGTTCTGAGTGATGTATCCGCCCCAGCCAATCAGAATCAAACCCTAATTGCACACGTTCTGAATGCGGTATATGTGTTGGCGTATCCTCAAGCACACGAGAAAGCCGCATGTGGGTACGGGGCATGTACCATTCAAGATACGCTTGGTATGTACTGTGATCGCACACTCGATTCTCTGCAATTACATCAGTCTATGCAAGCTCGTTCCACTCATGCACCCATCTGCCATTCTTCTGCGCCCAATTGTCGGGCTACCTTCCTTGCCTATTATGCCTACAAAATAAAATGGAGGTAATCCTAGGTATTGAAAGAGAAATACATAATGCAAATATTATGCACGCATGGGCGTACCAGTGCACCTCCTTGGGAAGATCCCTGTCACGTTCTCTATCCGGAGGTGGGGTGTCCTGATATAATCCAAACTGACGCATCACCCGCTCCGGGTAGTACGGCTCCACCATATGAGAGAACACAAGATGACGTCGTGTCATCCTACAATCATTGCCCACTATGCACACGATCGATATGCCATGCAGTGCAATGCTCTCAATGAAATCTGGTGTCCACAGACACCATATGACTCGCGACTTGTGGAGTAGATCGAAATCCCTCTGGTACAAGATGTAGCACTGACGAACCTGGTTCGCAGACCATCTCGATCGACTGCGCATCCATCTTGTGCCCATGGTTGGGCGATCCACCCAATCATGGACATCATCAGGCTCGGGATACAGATGCACCGGTCGATCCAAGCATGGCCGGCTAATTGGAAAGTGCTCCCAAGACCATAGCTGCAACAGGAGGGAGCATCCCGATAATACGACTCTGGTGCAGTCCGAACACATGCATTGCACAACCCACGGTATGTTGCACAAAGCACGAACATGGCCTAGTTGTACTGGGGAACATGCCCTAGTTGGGCATCGACAATGCTCTCCGCCAATGGAATGAACCATGGGTGAACTGTATCCCCGTGTGTAGATTGGAATAAGACATACTTGAACATTACCAACAGGTATGCGAACAAATGCCAGCACACAATATGCTCCAGCACATCAGGCGGGCACTCAAGGTAGAGCAACAAAAACCTATGTGGCACACCACGCCTAGTTGATGGGATCTGATCTGCTTGTTGAACGATGTTGAACCTAAGGTTTAGCTGAGTGCGCCAGTCTACAGGCGGCAGTGATGGCAGGTAGGCCTAGGAGCATACCCACATCCTCCAACGTGATCGTCATCTCCCCCTATCGAAAATGGAACGTGTGTGTCTCAGGGCGCCATCAATCCACCAATGCGATGACCAACGACCTATCCAATGTGAGGCCATGACCAGTCTGCAACATACGAGCAAAAGGTAGTAAACCCGCTTTTGGAAGAATAGGGATGTATCTCGCATCAAGAGGCCAGTACTCCACAGGAGCCCTCATTACAAGTGGCTCAAGATGTCCACCTCGCGACAATATACGCCCACGATGAGCATTGTCCCACCTGCCACTCAGTAGCTTTGGAAGCCGTACATCCTCGTCAGCCATCTCTGCAGAAATTAATTATCGTTAGCAATTCAATTTGAAATATAACGAAGAAATGAGTTTGGGTATGACATCTCATAAGTATTAATCTGGTAGAATTTTACCCTCGGTTTAGTTTTGAAAATGAGCAAAAATCACGCTTAAAACTCCTTTGATACGACATTTTATATGCAACGTTTCATTATTTCTACAAAGTTCTTTCACAACTGCGTTCTCTATGTTGCGGGGATCAGGCCTACCAAATTTAGTTTTGAAAACGTGCAAAATCATGCATAGAACTCCTTTGATACGACATTTTATGCGCAAAGTTTCATTATTTCTACAAAATTCTTTCATAATTGCATTCTCTGTGTTGCGGGGATTAGGCCTACCAAATTTAGTTTCGAAAACATGCAAAAATCATCCATAGAACTCCTTTGATATGACATTTAATGTGCAAAAATTCATTATTTCTACAAAGTTCTTTCACAATTGCATTATCCGTGTTGGGAGGATCATCAGGCCTACCAAATTTAGTTTTGAAAAACGTGCAAAAATCATGTGTAGAACTCCTTTGATACGACATTTTATGTGCAAAGTTTCATTATTTCTACAAAGTTCTTTCACAATTGCGTTCTCTGTGTTGCGGGGATCAGGCCTACCAAATTTTGTTTTCAAAACGTGCAAAAAACATCCGTAGAACTCCTTTGATACGACATTTTATGTGTAAATTTTCATTATTTCTACAAAGTTCTTTGACAATTGCGTTCTTTGTGTTGCGGGGATCAGGCCTACCAAATTTAGTATTGAAAACGTGCAAAAATCATGCGTAGAACTCTTTTGATATGATATTTTATGTGCAAAGTTTCATTATTTCTACAAAGTTATTTCACAATTGCGTTCTCTATGTTGCGGGGATCAGGCCTACCAAATTTCGTTTTGAAAACATGCAAAAATCATGTGTAGAACTCCTTTGATATGACATTTTATGTGCAAAGTTTCATTATTTCTACAAAATTCTTTCACAATTGCGTTCTCTGTGTTGCAGGGATCAGGCCTACCAAATTTAGTTTTGAAAACATGCAAAAATCATGCGTAGAACTCCTTTGATATGACATTTTATGTGCAAAGTTTCATTATTTCTACAAAATTCTTTCACAATTGTATTATCTGTGTTGAAGTGATCAGGCCTATCAAATTTGAGGCAATTTGGACTTCATTTGATCAAAATTCGACCAATATTTAAATGTGGACACAACAAAATAATTGTAGTCGAAAACTCCTTTGAAAACGAGCTGGTCGAAAGTGAAAAACGAAGTGTACTCGAGTTGTAATACACACCTACGGTCCAAAACAACTTGGATTCGAACACAAAGTGTGCAGCGGTCGAAAAGGTAGCTAAGTTGAACACGACCAACTTTTCTTGCCGTTTGATTAAGTTCTTGGATGGGTTAGATGGTGCCACATGTCCTGGTTGACGTCGAATTTGATTGGAGGCTTTACCTAGTCGAACTAGGCTCGGGTTTTGTCAGTTTTAACCAGTTTTGCTCCGTACTAGTCGAATAAGGCTATTTCTGGCCTTTTTGTCAGTTTGGATTGAAATTGGTCGAATTAGGCTCAACTTTTTGCTGGTTTTACCCGGTTTTTCAATGTACTGGTCGAATATGGCTGGTTTTAGCCATTTTTGTCGGTTTGGATTGAAATTGGTCGAATTAGGCTCGGTTTTTTGCCGATTTTAACCGGTTTTGCAATATACTGGTCGAATAAGTCTGGTTTTAGCCTTTTTTGTCGGTTTGGATGGAAATTGGTCGAAATAGGCTCAGTTTTTGTCAGTTTTAACCATTTTTGATCCGAACTAGTCGAATAGGTCTAGTTTTAGCCGTTTTTGTCGGTTTGGATTGAAACTGGTCGACATTTGATCCGAATTCAATTGTTCTTGTCCCAATTCAAGTTAGAGTCTGTCAAGGAGTTGTTTTGGGCACATTTACCTATATACTATAAATAGAGAAGTCTTTGACTTAATTAGACATGCTTTTTCTTAGGTTTAGAAGCCGTTAGGGCTAAGGTTTTTGTCGCACCTGTGAGTCGATAAGTGCCCGATTCGCGCGATACTTCTTTGCTTTTTCTCGTTCTACCTCAAAGTATCCATCCATTCGATACTCATCTGCCTCTGGTTCCACTTTCTAATATGAACCCCTGATTAGAAAGACACACTTGTGATGTGTTCTTGCTTCTTAGAAAAAGGATCTGAGGACACATCCACTGTCCAAACCAATGGAAAGTCCTACCATAATTGTTGGGGGAAAATCCTAGACACTTACCGGGAAAAGTCCTGGAAGGCTCCCGGGAAAAACCCCAGAGGACTACTGGGGAAAACTCCGGACGTCTACCAGGAAAAACCCCGGACGTCTACCTGGAGAAATCCCGGAGGGCTACCGGGGGAAATCCCGTAGAAGACCACGGGCATCCCTCCGAGCCCTAGATGCCTCCCGTGGCAAACCCCGGACGCCTCCCATAAAATATCATGGAGGCCTCCCGGGAAAAGCCACGGAGGCCCCTCGTAGAAGACCACGGGCATCTCTCCGAGCCCTGGACACCTCCCGTGGCAAACCAAGGACGCCTCCCATGAAATATCACAGAGGCCTCCCGGGATACGCCACGGAGGCCCCTCGTAGAAGACCACAGACATCTCTCTTAGCCCCGGATGCCTCCCGTGAAATATCACGAAGGCCTCCCGGGAAAAGCCACGGAGGTTTCCTCTAGAAGACCCGAGAAAATCACAGATATTCACTTGGATAAATCCCGGATGTCTACCGGGAAAAATCCCGGAGGACTACTGGAGAAAATCTCGGACGTTTTCACCAGGAAAAATCCCGAACGTCTATCGGGGAAAATCCCGGACGTTCACCGGTAGAAGTCACGGAGGCCCCTCGTGCGAAGTCATGCGAGGTCACATACGAGTGACGTCAAGAGCATCTTGGGAACTAGCGATGACACTTGTCAAGCATCCAAGCCCTTCGGCCGGTGAAATGGTTGACGAGGATTGACACCCGAGTCAGTTCAAATAAATGCACTGTTGGCTCAAGACAGATTCGAGTCAGACACGTGCCCGACGGTGTGAACTCAAGTCATTCTGAGAAGCATCAGCCTAAGGTCGCAGGCTTTGCGCGATCAGACCACAGGCTTTGCGCAGTCAGGAGTTCGTATGTTATACGCAAACAGAATGTCGAAGATGTCGCGCGGTCAGCCAACACCCTGCGGTCAGAACATTCTCGACCAAGGTACTTGGAATTTATCTAACCGATTATCCCTATAGTGGGAATATTCCAAGTATCCCGAAGATTCCTCCACGTAGAGGACTAACCGCTAGGAGGTTAATACAAGCAGTTATTTCACGAATAACACGTGCTTGATCTACTTGCAAGTTAAGAGCGGTTCAATAAACCACATCCAACCGTCCAAACAACTGTTTGATGCAGTTACGAAATGGCATCCTTTCGTCCAATATAAAAGGGTGGCGAAATACATCAAACGGGGGATCCGATCCATTTGGAAGAACAAGACTTCTGATGCACTTGAGATTCAACGCATCTCAACCACTAAAAACAGCCAAGTCTACGGCATAAATTAGATAGTTCTTACAAGCCTTCCTGACTTTATTCTGTACATTTACATAGGAAAAAACTTTCGCCTGTGAAGAGGTTTTTCTGCTATTTCTGTAACCTTTTATCACCTATAGTGAAATCCTAACAGGACGTAGGGCTATTAATCCCACCATCGAGGGCCCGAACCTGTATAAATCTCCCTGTGCTCCTGTTCACCATTTTTCTACATACCTTCCCGGAGGGTCATCTTGAAAGGTCTCACCATTACAAATTTTGCATAAGTTCGGCTGAGGACCCCGAGTCTGAATCGTCGACAGCTGGCGCCCACCGTGGGGCCTTTCTCAAGGCGTCCTAATTGAAATCCGGAGGTTCGCTGAAACATGGCTGAAGCATATGATTCCGAGAACGATTTCAATCTCGAGGATTATGCCCATATCCCAATGCCTTCTCCAAGCGATCCTGTCCCGATGGAGGAGGTCGAAGGCCAGAATCTTCCACAAGTTGAATCGTCTCTCCAGGTCATGTCAATCGACCAGGGAGCAACTGGCGCAAGGTCAGAACCCACAGAGGTTCTTAATGCGCTAGGCGGTGAATCCGGTCCGTCGTACTACCCCGCCGAGGGGAAGGATGATGTCGACCCGGAAATTAGCCCTGGAAGGTTCGACCCTGATAACCTTCACTGTCTCTTTGATTTCGAGTCCGACTCGGAACAAACTGAGATGTTTTCCCCATCGGCAACCTCTCTCCCTAGGCAGTTTGCTGCGTTGTCGGAAGAAGCTCCCGATCAACAGGCTGCCAGGGAAGAACAAGATCGCAAACAGAAGGAGGATCAAGATCTCGAGCAACAAAACAACGAACTGCGCAGAACTGCCCTAGAGGCTCTTCAAGATGCGCAGGCTCGTTAAAATGCTGCTCCGGGTTCTTCTCGACGGTCGCGTGGTCGCAAACGTGACCAAACCCCTTCTTTACCACCGGAGCGTTTCCCGGTGGACGAAGAAACAAAAACACCTGGTGCCCCTAGGAGAAGTACCCATGGTCGACTGCGATCTATCGCGGAAGTCATGCGTAACTTTCCTCCTACGGTCACGGATGCGCAGAAACCGGCCTTTTTTAGGATCCTGGAGGAGAGACTGGATGAGGTCGCGTCTGAGGCGACCCCAACGGCCTCTTCCCGCTCGGTAACACGTTCTCGCGAACGAGATTGTCCTCATTCCGGTTCCGGTCGACGGAGTTACCCGCCGCCCGTACCATCCCGACAGGACAAATATCGGCGAATTCTGGATTCTCGTAGTAGGGATCGAATTCCTGTTCACTCTCGTTTGGGACCACGAGTAACTTCGCCATTGCGTGAGGTCGCCCGAGACCCAACCGAGAGTCACAGGGCGATTCACGGTCCTTACGTCGGTTGTAAAGCCTTTTCGCCTGGCCTACGAGCAGTCGTTTGGCCCGATAAGTTTCGACCAGGGGCCATTGAGAGGTTTGACGGAACTCAGAACCCATCCGAGTTCCTTCAAATTTATATTACTGCCATCCAAGCGGCAGGAGGCGATGACAAAGTCATGGTCAACTACCTGCCTACAGTCCTCGCAGGACCGGCTAGAACCTGGCTGTTTAATCAGCCCGAGGGTTCCATCTACAATTGGGAAATGCTATGCGATGCCATCCTCAGCAATTTCCAAAATTGTTACCAAAAGCCGAGTAAGGAGGACGACCTTCATTGGCTGCGGCAAACTTCAACCGAAACACTTCGGCAGTTTGTTAAGAGGTTTGTCGGGGTGAGGAATACCATCCCGAACATATCTGATGGCTCCGTAATCAGGGCATTTAAACATGCCGTTCGATACCGGAGATTCACTGAAGACTTGCTTATCCACCCTCCTCGATCAGTGGCCGATCTGTTCGACATGGCCGATCGATATTCCGATGCAGCCGAAGCGGTCGAATGGAACCGAATGGTCGACAAGGGGGACCTACCACCCCAACCAGGCTTCAAGGACGCCAGGAAAGAAGATTCAAGCAAGAAGCCGGAATCTTCATCGGGTGGGAAGTCAAAGAAGTCGAAGAGGAACCGCTCTGGACAGTACCGCGAGGTCGCAGTTGCAGAGAAGCCACCTTCGACCAAAGGTAATAAGTCTTCATTCAAAAATAAAACTGCCTCTGGTGGTCAAAATGTCGACCAGCCAGAAAAGTCAACTAATCCGCAGGAGGGCAAAAGGTGGTGTCCACTCCACAACTCCGCAGGCCACGATCTCAAGAATTGCAGGAGTTGGTTGAAGCAAATGGATGACTTCTACCAGGGAGTTGGGCCAATGCCAACCTTACCACCTAAAGAACAGGCGTGCGGACTTAGGGACGCCGACAGAGACGAGGAAATGTCCTACAAGGTACCTCAAAATCATGTTAACGTTATTTTTGAAGGTTCTTCTTCTTTCGTTTCCAAAAGGCAGTTTAAGGCCTTTTACCAAGAGGTTAACCAAACGAAGACATCCCTTGGCGAACCTCAGTACCCCCGTTGGTTGGATACACCTTTAACATTTGATCGCGCTGATTGTCCGGCAGGGTTAACACGACCATTGAGACTCCCTCTGGTCATTACCCTGATCATCAGTAACGCGAGAGTTGAAAGGGTCCTGATCGACGGAGGAAGCTCCCTTGACATTTTGTTGGTCAAGGCACTCGACGAGATGCAAATTCCTCGTTCGAAGATTAAGCCCATAATCCATCCGTTTTATGGGATAATCCCAGGCCCCTCCATGATGCCATTGGGACAAGTGGTCCTCCCGGTCACACTGGGAGAACCAGACAACCTCCGGACAGAATTGGTTACTTTTGATGTAATCGATTGTGACTCAGCTTATAATGCAATCTTTGGCAGGCCAACTCTTGCTAAGTTCATGATGGCAACGCACTATGCTTATCAGTGCGGGAAATTGCCTGGCCCCAAAGGTGTCATCTCGGTCCGAGGCAGTCGCAACGTGGCACTCACGTGCGACCGGCTATCTTTGGAGATGATCGATCAACTTCCCCTCCGGGACGCTCAGGTCGCCACTGTTACCACCGACACAATCAAGGCTGCTCCTCGACCAGATGAAAAACTCAAATTGGTTCCTTTGTACCCAGATGATCCATCCAAGACAGTTCGGGTCGGATCAGCTCTGGATGACAAATAGGAACTCGACCTCGTTGCTTTCCTCCGGGCTAACACAGATGTGTTTGCGTGGAAACCGTCCGACATGCCCGGTGTCCCAAGGGAAGTAATTGAGCACAGGTTAGCAATTCGACCTGGACAACGACCAATAAAGCAAAAGCTCAGGTGTTTTGCTGCTGACCGACAAGAAGCCATCCGAGAGGAGTTGGACAAACTCCTACAGGCCGGGTTTATCCGTGAAGTGGATCACCCGGAATGGCTCGCCAATCCGGTCATGGTCCGCAAGTCAAATGGCAAGTGGCGCATGTGCGTCGACTACACTAGCCTCAACGCTGCCTGTCCGAAGGATGACTTTCCCCTTCCCCGCATCGACCAGCTGGTCGACTCGACTGCGGGTTGCGAATTGATGAGTTTTTTGGACGCTTACTCAGGATATCATCAAATTAGCATGGCAGAAGACGATGAAGAGAAGACTGCCTTCATCACCCCGTTCGGCACATACTGCTATGTCAGAATGCCGTTCGGTCTCAAGAACGCAGGTTCCACGTACCAGCGCTTGATGCAAAAGACCTTTCTTTCCCAAATAGGGCGTAATCTCGAAGCATATGTAGACGACTTGGTTGTAAAAAGTACCAGGAGATTGTCTCATTTGGACGATCTCACTGAAACCTTCTGTAATTTGAATCGCTTTGGAATAAAATTAAACCCGGAGAAATATTCTTTCGGGTTTTCTTCAGGAAAACTCCTTGGTTTCCTTGTGTGTTCTAGGGGCATTGAAGTTAATCCTGAGAAAATCAGGGCCATTGAACAAATGAGATCACCCTCGACCATGAAGGATGTTCAACGCCTGGCTGGTCGCATGGCGGCTTTAAGTCGTTTTATATCACGGCTGGGCGAAAGGGGATTGCTTTTCTTCAAAGCCTTGCGGAAGAATCATAATTTTACATGGTCGGATGAGGCCGAAAAAGTATTTCAGGAGGTAAAAACATATCTATCCAGTCCGCCAGTATTGGTGTCTCCCGACAAAGGAGAACCATTGCTTCTTTACCTGGCGGCCACACCGCACGCTGTTAGCGCCGTTCTGATCGCGGATAGGGGAGAAATACATAGACCCGTCTACTATGTGAGTGAGGTACTTCATGGTCCTAAGGAGCGCTACCTTGAGGTCCAGAAGATACTATACGCGCTACTGATGGCTTCCCGTAAGCTACGACATTACTTTCAAGCGCACAAGATCACAGTACCCTCCTCTTTTCCTTTGGGGGATATTGTCTGAAACCCAGAGAAATCTGGTCGAATCGCCAAATGGGCGGTCGAACTTGGTGCCCTCGAGATCCATTTCACGTCCCGCACGGCGGTTAAGTCTCAGGTTTTGGCCGACTTTGTGGTCGAATGGACCAACCCTGAGCCCCCCGTGCAGTTGGCAGAGGAACTGGAGTGCCCCGATTACTGGACAATGTACTTTGACGGCTCCTGTAGTTTTCAACACTCGGGGGCTGGAGTGGTCTTAGTTACGCCCCAGGGCGAACAGCTTAAGTATGTCATCCAACTACACTTTGTTGCGACTAACAATGCAGCAGAGTATGAAGGTCTTCTTGCAGGGCTCCGGGCAGCAAAATTCCTCGGAGTCCGTCGATTAGTGGTGAGGGGAGACTCACAGCTGGTCGTAAACCAGGTAAACAAGGAGTACAGCACCTCCGATGAGACAATGGCTCATTACCTGGGGGAAGTGAGGAGATTGGAAAAACACTTCAGTCATTTCGAAGTTCAATACATCCCGCGAAAGGACAACATTCTCGCAGACCAATTATCCAAATTGGGTCCTCACGCACATCCGCTCCGGCACGAGTGTTCATTGAACACTTGGACCATCCTTCAATCATGACTTCGGTTGAGGATGATCCGGTAATAGCCTCCGTTACCAACCTCGGTCAGGAACAGGATTGGACTCATCCATTGAGAGTCTATCTTGAACATGGGACCCTACCCGAGGACAAAACCGAAAGCAATCGGTTAATTCGAAAAGCACGACTGTACAAACTCATAGATGGGGTTTTGTACAGAAAGGGTACTCAAGGAGTATTCATGCGTTGCGTATCTCAGGAGGAAGGAAAATCCCTCTTGAAAGAGATACATGACGGTGTATGTGGTGCACACGCGTCATATCGAACACTGGTCGGAAAAGCTTTCCGACAAGGATTCTACTGGCCTTCGGCACTCGATGATGCCAAGCATATGGTCAAGATGTGTCCTCAGTGTCAGTTTCACGCCAGACAGGTTCATCAACCTGCCTATGCGTTACAAACCATTCCCCTCGCATGGCCTTTCGCGGTCTGGGGGATGGATATTGTAGGTCCCATGCCACAAGCGGTCAATGGGTACAAGTTTCTGTTCGTAGCCATTGACACATTTACAAAGTGGATCGAGGCCGAACCGGTACGTAATATTGCCGCATCAGCAGCACAAAAGTTCTTTCATAAGAACATTGTTGCTCGATTTGGTGTTCCAAACCGCCTTATCACCGATAACGGTTCCCAGTTCGCTAGTGGTCTCTTCCTAGACTACTGCGATCAGATTGGGACTAAGGTGTGCTTTGCTTCTGTGGCGCATCCACAAAGCAATGGCGCTGTAGAACGGGCCAATGGGCAAATTCTACAAGGCATTAAAAAACGTGTTTTTGATCGCCTGAAGACTCGCTCGGGGACTTGGGCAGACGAGCTTTATACTGTTCTATGGGCACTACGAACTACTTCTAGTTGAGCCACCGGTGAGACGCCCTTCCATCTGGTCTATGGGGCCGAGGCTGTATTGCCTATCGAAGTTAGTATTGGGTCTGTTCGGACAAGACAATTCGAACAGATTAATCAATCCGAACAGCGCTCACAAGATCTTATCCTCTTAGAAGAAAGGCGTGATCGCGCTTTGGTCAAGTCCGCGGCATACTTGCAAGTTTTGCGCAAGTATCACAGTAAAAGGGTGCGACCACGTAGTCTTCACGTGGGTGATTTGGTCTTACGAAAAATCCAAGATCAGTCTAACCGCAACAAATTCTCCCCGAAGTGGGAAGGCCCTTACACTGTGGTCTCGGTGCGGCGACCAGGATCTGCACGGTTAGCCATGGAGGATGGTCGAATTTTGTCCAATACTTGGAACATCGATCAACTTCGCAAGTTCTACGTGTAAGTACTCAACCCCATTTTTCCTGTTCAATTAGCATTCTTTCATAAAATTAAAAATGTTTTGCATTTATATGAGGAATATTTCCCTTTATGCCCATCCACTGTGAATTCGGCTCGGGGGCTGGTCACACGCGGTTAGATCATTATAACATCCTGGTCAGATTCGCTGGCCGATCTCATAACCACTTTCAGATAAGTCACTCCTAAATAAGCCGTTTCTTAACGCACACGGGGCTTTCTGACAAGTCCTTGGTTATTCGAGTGGCTGCTGGTTAGCAAACAAGTCTAGGTGTTATAATAATTATAATTGTTGATTTGTTCATACACCCCTGGTCGTTATATTCATTTTTCCCCTACGTTTGTAATACTAAGCCTTCAGTATCTACAATCACAGGCGGGGGCTAGGGGGATAGGTCTATAATATAAACCAACATAAAACAAAAATATATTCATTTTCAAAAGTGAATTTTCATGTGCATTGCATCGTATACAACTGTTTCTGTACAGGTATAGGGATCATTCGATCCCGAGCTCAGTCAGGGGTTTATCTACAAGGGGACTAATCTCCTCCATGACGGCCTCTAGTTGCTCTTCACTCTCGATCTCAACCGGTCCCACCAGTGGATTCAGATTTGCATCTGGGCCATAGTGGAGTCGAATCCGGCTTAGGATAGCGGAAGCGGCTGACCGAACTCTGGTTCTGATCACCTCTTCTCTTCGCTGTGTATCCTCAGGGAGATACTCGAGAAGTGACTCTGCTTGAGCTATAACTAGGGCAGCCCAGTCCTCTTGGCTGAGATCGTCTCGAGTGGTTTCGACCACATCAGCCTTCAGAAGATGAGCCACCGCCTTCAGTTTTTCGAAGACTGAACGGCTCAGCTTTCCAATCGCCCTTGTGGAGGCTTCGATAGAATCCTGGAGGAGTTTATTATCCACACTGAGCTGCTTTATTTGACCTGCTTGCGCTGCAACAAGGGAAAAGGTTACTCGCATATTGCTAAGACAAGTCTTCCTAGCTCAGGAGGCGACTTCCCAGCAAGTTGCGACCGTAGTCTGTTATTTTCGATCTCTTGGTTCCTAATCACTGAGATCGAATGGAGCTTCATTGTGGCCATTTCCTTGTCCTGCAATGCCACCTTCCAGTAGTAAAACAGAAGGAATGGTCGTAACCAATTTATACCTCTATAAATTGAAGAATGATGATCCTTACTTGCGCAAGCTATCTCGTTCTCTTTGTATGGCCACCATGCTCGCCGCCGTAGCGCGCGATTGGGCCATCATCCGGGACAGTTCCTATAATGCAAAGAAAGAGTTAAAAGTGTCCTATGTACAATTCAGAACACCCAGAGAGGGATTCATTATACCTTCATGAATTTCTCCAGAGAGGCATCTTCCGGACTAATGGGGAGATTCGCCGAAGGCCCGGAAGTGCCTACAGTAGGGATAGTAGGAGGAAGTGCCTGCTGAGTACTGCTTCCAGTCGCCGGCGACTGCGACTGGGTCCTCGTATCTGTTTCTCCCCCCGCGACTCGGACAACTTCCTGGGCCGAGGGGGTGGAGCGCTCGTCACTAGAGGCTCCTACACCAGCAGTGACTTCAACCCTTCCCGTAGCGGTTGGAGGATTGGGCACTATTTCTTTCCGCCTGATAAAGGAAAAGAAAAATCAAATGGTAACGATTCGTGACCATCATTTCTAATACAACCAGAATGAAGGTTCTTACCTTAATTGAAATCCCATTAGCTTTTGGGATTTCTGAGAAGGTTCTCCTTGAGCACGGGGACAAGTATCGTCCGCCCTGATCTTCCTCTTGGAAAACAAGGGCCCCCTTCCCTGTATGTCTTCCCCTATGAACATTTTTTCAAGGGAAAGATAAAGGCTAACAAGAAGGATCTTTACCTGGGCAGTTGATCCCATTGGCGACGTCCCATCCAAGGACCTCGCTGTCTCTTGGGATCCTGTGGCCGGCACCTCGTGTGCAACCGCCACAGGATCTTGCACAACCACCTCCACTCCTGTCTGCGGAGGAGGAGTATTTTCCTCCCTGGGGCTAGCAGGAGTCGCAGGGAGAAGCTCTTCTCCCTGCGTAAGCATTAGCTCATCAAGTACACAGGGGGAATTGAAGAAAATGGACTGTGGGAGAATCTTACCACGGTCGTCCCTTCGATCGGGAAGGTAGAGGCAACTGGCTCTGAAGCCTTGGGAGCTTCAGGGGCCAGGGGATCATCCGCAACCACAAGGCTTTCAGTGGTCATAGGGTCTGCTACGGCTGCCTCTGCAGTAGCAGTCATCCCTGCGGAATGGGCTGGAGCGTCACCGGATGGAGAGCCCGCGATCTTCCTCCTCCGGTGAACTAGAGGGACATCATCGTCCTCCTCCTCCTCGCTCCCCTCTCCCTGTACGACGAAGAAGTAATTCGAGTTCGCACCTGGAAAGAGCGGTGGGAGCTGATATCTTACCGCAGTTCTTCGGGAAGTGGAAGGAGTGCTTCGTGAAGACCCTTCCCCAAGATTTAGCCTGACTTTCTTGGGGGCGGGATTCCTCGTCCGGGGTCTCGAGGAAATCTTCTTCACGTTCTTGGTCGTCGGCTTTCCCAGGGAACCGACGTTCTCACTCGGAAATGTCGCCTCAGCAAACCTCCCAAGAAGCTATTCACATGGGATTAGTACTGGACAGACATAAAAACCTGCAAAATAGAGGCCAAGTGGAGAGTTTACCTTTCGGCGCTCTTGCCTGAGGTCGTCACCAGCGTGAATTAGGCTCTGGGGGCGAGGCGACCCCTTAGCACCCTCTACCTCGGCGTCATACGCCCGGATGAGGTGGTTAGTCCGCCTCTCAATTTCAGCAGAGGACAGGACTGTTACCAAATGCAAGTTAAAATGAATGTATTTCAAGAAAAACATAAAGGTTTTTCGGTGTCAGAAACAAATACCTTCATTATAGTCCAGGGTGCCGTCCGCCATGGACTTAATCTCCCAAGCCGGATGAGCCCTTTCACGCAGGGGGCTCACCCGGTTCTTCATGAAGTCTCGGATGATGTCCCGAGCCGTCAATCCTTCTTCGACCAAGTGAAGAATTACCTCGGCTTGTTTCATGAACTCCGAGTTCATCGCCGAGAGAGTGTCCAATTCGCTCGGCTTCTCTGGCCGCGAGTTTTCAAACCATAGCCCGCTCTCCTTCGGCGGGGTACAGTAAAACCACTTCTGATGCCACCCATGCACTGAGTCTCGCAGGGGTGGAAAGGGATACTCCTTCTTATCCCTCAGCCGGAAGTAGATACATCCGGCGGCGTTGGCGCTCTTCGACCACGCCGAGAAATAGAATCGTCGGAAGAGGTCCACGCTGGGATACACTCCGACGAACGCCTCGCAAAGATGCTGGAACACCGCCAGGATCAGTACAGCATTTGGGTGGAGGTTGATCAGCTCCAACCCATAATGCTCAAGGACATCTTTGAGGAACCGACTCTCAGGGAATCGGAACCCACAGCACAAGTACTCCTCAAAAACCACCAACTCGCCCTCTTGGACCGTTGGGGTTTCTTGGTCCTTCTCCGCGGGCCGCCAGTTGATGAGCAACCGTGGAGGAAGGATCTCCTCCTTCTCCAACGCCACTAGGCTCTCCTCAGAGTGGTGAATGGATCGGCTCCAGGACGCCATTTTTGGTGGAGAATCAAAGGAAAAGTTGGCGATTTTGGGAAGACGAAAGCTGAAGAAAATGAGGGTTTTGTGCGGCTGGAACGATGAGGGTTTTTGACTGTGTGGCTTCTTTGAGAAGACATCTGCTCTTTTTATAGACCCAAGGCGGCGCATTAATGTGAGTAACGTTTCATTCCAAACGTTCCATTGAATGCTTTATTCATTTCCCATAATGGATACTGTCTCTGGCGGACCCGATAAAGTGTTCAGGCATCGAATCTGAAACAAAAAGACTTCTTTGTTTCAGAAACTGAAAGTGCAAAAGGACTGAAAAATTTTCAGTACTTTTCAGAAGACGTTTTTCCTTTGTATGCTTTGAACGTTGATATTTACTTGATTCATCTTATTTTTCTTGTATATTTTCCCCATGATTTTGTGCATATCAGTCATTAACCTCGGCATATGTCTAGATTATTCCAGATTTGTTGCCAAATCGAGCGGATTACTCATTTTGCAATTTTTATCGCAGGTCGGCGACGATTGGATGGATTTTTGGCTAGCGGTCGCGCCTCATCGACTTATTCTGACCTTCGGTCGATTCTGGATGGAAGTGCGCGTTCCCGCGGTCGCGCAGGAACTGACCGCACCGAAATCGGAGTCACTAGGGGCCCGGAATCCCATACCCTAGCCACCAGGTCCATTCTGCCATTTCTGAATAATCCAGGGACCCAAGTGTAAAAATGCCAAATTTGGGGGTTTTAACCCTAGCCGCCGGCCACCAACTGATTTGAGCCCGGTTTTTATTTTTTTTACCTTCTTTTCTTTCTCCCCCAAATCCTTCTCCACACCTCCGTCCACCTCGCCGCCGGTGGACGGGCCGTACGCCGGCGGCGCTCCACCCTCTTTACCTCCCTCAACTTCCCTTCTCCTCCCCCCTTTGACGAGGATTGACACCCGGGTCACTTCTAATAAACTTTTGGTTCAAGACAAGTTCGAACAAGACATGTATCTGGTGATGCGGACCCAAGCTATTCTGAGGAGCATCACCATGAGGTCGCAAGCTTTACACGATCAGGTCGCGGGTTTCGTGCGATCAGACCGTAAGCCTTGCGCGGTCAGAAGTTCGTAGGCTATACGCGAACAACACATTCGGGATATTGCGCGGTCAGCCAAATCCCGCGGTCAGAACATCTGCCGATCAGGATACCTGGGATCTATCTATTCGGTTGCCCATACAACAGGATATTCTAAGTATCCCGAAGATTCCTACACGTGGAGAATCAACCGTCAGGAGGTTAACACGTACAGTTATCCATGAATAACACATGTTTAACCTACGTGGAGGTTAAGAGCAGTTCCAAAAACCGTATCCAACCGTCCGTGCAACCGATTGATGCAGTTTCCTTCACATGGCACCCTTTCAAACAGTATAAAAGGATGGCATGAAGCATCAATCAAAAGGAGAAAAGATCCAAGTTAGCCAAGTCTACGGCACACCTTATATAGCATTTTAATAAGTTTTCTTTGGCTTATCTCTGTACACTTTTACAGGAAAAATCCTCGCCTGTGAGGACTTTTCCTTCCATTTGTAAACCTTTTACCACACTTAGTGAATATCAACAGGACGTAGGGCTTTTACTCCCACCATCGAGGGCCCGAACCTGTCTAAATTCTCTGTGCTCCTGTTCACCATTGTTCAGCATACCTTCCCGAAGGGTCATCTTGAAAGGTCTCACTATTACAAATTCTGCATAAGTTCGGCTGAGGACTCCGAGTCCGAATCGTCGACAGCTGGCGCCCACCGTGGGGCCTTTCTCAAGGCGTCTTAATTAAAATTCGGAGGTTCGCCGAAAAATGGCTGGAGCATATGATTCTGAGAATGATTTCGATCTCGAGGATTATGCCCATATACCAATGCCTTCTCGAAGTGATCCTGTTCCGATGGAAGAGGTCGAAGGCCAGAATCTTCCACAAGGTGAACCATCTCCCCAAGTCGTGTTAATCGACCAGGAGGGAACTGGCACAAGGTCAGAACCCACAGAGGTTCTTAATGTGCTAGGTGATGAGTCCGGCCCGTCATACGATCCCGCTGAGGGAAAATATGATGGTGACCCTGGAATTAGCCCAGGAAGGTTCGACCCTGATAACCTCCACCGTCTCTTTGATTTTGAGTCCGACTCGGAACAAACCGAGATGTTCTCCCCATCGGCGACCTCTCTCCCTAGGCAGTTTGCTGCGCTGTCGGAAGAAACTCCCGATCAACAGGTTGCCAGGGAAGAACAAGATCGCAAACAGAAGGAGGAGCAAGATCTCGAGCAACAAAACAACGAACTACGCAGAACTGCCCTAGAGGCTCTTCAAGATGCGCAGGCTCGTTACGATGCTGCCCCGAGTTCTTCTCAACGGTCGCGTGGTCGTAGACGTGACCAGACTCCTTCCTTACCACCGGAGCATTTCCCAGTGGACGAGGAAACAATAACACCTGGTGCCCCTAGGAGAAGTACCCATGGTCGACTGCGATCTATCGCGGAAGTCATGCGCAATTTTCCTCCTACGGTCACGGATGCGCAGAGACCGGCCTTTTACAGGATCCTAGCGGAAAGATTGGACGAGGTCGCATCCGAGGCGACCCCAACAGCCTCTTCCCGCTCTGTGACACATTCCCGTGATCGATATGGTCCTCATTTTGTCTCTGGCCGACGGAGTTACCCGCCGCCTATACCGTCCCGACAGGACAAATATCGGCGAATGCAGGACTCTCGCAGTAGGGATCGAGTTCCCGTTCACTCTCGTTTGGGACCCCGAGTAACCTCGCCATTAAGTGAGTTTGCTCGAAACCCGACCGAAAGTCGCAGAACGGTTCACGGTCCTTACGTTGGTTGCAAAGCTTTCTCGCCTGGCCTACGAGCAGTCGTTTGGCCCGATAAGTTTCAACCAGGGGCCATTGAGAGGTTTGATGGAACTCAAAACCCATCTGAGTTCCTTCAGATCTATATCACTGCCATCCAAGCAGCAGGAGGCGATGACAAGGTCATGGCTAACTACCTGCCAACAGTCCTCGTAGGACCGGCTAGAACCTGGTTGTTCAATCAGCCTGAGGGTTCTATCTACAATTGGGAAATGCTATGCGATGCCATCCTCAGCAATTTCCAAAACTGTTACCAAAAGCCGGGTAAGGAGGACTACTTGCATAGACTGCGGCAAACTTCGACCGAAACGCTTCGGCAGTTTGTCAAGAGGTTTGTCAGGGTAAGAAATACCATCCCGAACATATCTGATGGCTCCGTAATCAGGGCATTTAAGCATGCCGTTCGATACCGGAGATTCACTGAAGACTTGCTTATCCACCCTCCTCGATCAGTGGCCGATCTGTTCGATATGGCTGATCGATACTCCGATGCAGCCGAGGCAGTCGAGTGGAACCGAATGGTTGACAAGGGGGACCTACCGCCCCAACCAGGCTTCAAGGACGCCAAGAAAGAAGATTCAAGCAAAAAGCCGGAGTCTTCACCGGGCGGGAAGTCAAAAAAGTCGAAGAGGAACCGCTCTGGACAGTACCGTGAGGTCGCGGTCGCGGAGAAACCACCTTCGACCAAAGGTAATAAGTCTTCTTTTAAAAGTAAAACTGCTTCTGGTGGCCGGGATTCCGACCAGCCAGAAAAATCAACTAATCCGCAGGAGGGCAAAAGGTGGTGTCCACTCCACAATTCCGCAGGCCACGATCTCAAAAACTGCAGGAGTTGGTTGAAACAGCTGGATGATTTCTACCAAGGAGCTGGGCCAATGCCAACCTTACCGCCCAAAGAGCAGGCGTGCGGGGTTAGAGACGTCGATGGAGACGAAGAAATGGCTTACCAGGTACCTCAAAATCATGTTAATGTCATTTTCGGAGGTTCCTCCTCTTTCGTTTCCAAAAGGCAGTTTAAAACTTTTTGCCGAGAGGTTAACCAAACGGAGACATCCCTTGGTGAACCTCAATATCCCCGTTGGTCGGATATGCCTTTGACGTTCGATCGCGCTGACTGTCCTGCGGGGCTAACTCGACCATTGAGGTTACCTCTGGTTATTACCCCAATCATCAGTAACGCGAGAGTCGAAAGGGTCCTGATCGATGGGGGAAGTTCCCTTGATCTTTTATTGGTTAAGACACTCGACGAGATGCAAATTCCTCGTT
This sequence comes from Pharus latifolius, assembly GCA_019359835.1. Lineage (NCBI taxonomy): Eukaryota > Viridiplantae > Streptophyta > Magnoliopsida > Poales > Poaceae > Pharus > Pharus latifolius. The sequence goes on along the minus strand of CM033326.1, from coordinate 64,837,615 downwards.
CGAAGATCAAGACCATAATCCATCTGTTTTATGGGATAATCCCAGGCCCCTCCATGATGCCATTGGGACAATTGGTCCTCCCGGTCACTCTGGGAGAACCAGATAACTTTCGAACAGAATTGGTTACTTTCGATGTAATCGATTGTGATTCAGCTTATAATGCAATCTTTGGCAGGCCGACTCTTGCTAAGTTCATGATGGCAACGCACTATGCTTATCAGTGCGGGAAATTGCCTGGCCCCAAAGGTGTCATTTCGGTCCGAGGTAGTCGCAACGTGGCGCTCACGTGCGACCGGCTATCTTTGGAGATGGTCGATCAACTTCCCCTCCGGGACGCTCAGGTCACCACTGTCGCCACCGATGACCCATCCAAGACAATTCGGGTTGGGTCAGCCCTGGATGACAAATAGGAACTCGACCTCGTTGCTTTCCTCCGGGCTAACGCAGATGTGTTTGCGTGGAAACCGTCCGACATGCCCGGTGTCCCAAGGGAAGCAATTGAGCACAGGTTAGCAATTCGACCTGGACAACGACCAATAAAGCAAAAGCTCAGGCGTTTTGCCACCGACCGACAGGAAGCCATCCGAGAAGAGTTAGACAAACTCTTACAAGCCGGGTTTATCCGCGAGGTGAATCACCCGGACTGGCTCGCCAATCCGGTCATGGTCCGCAAGTCAAATGGCAAGTGGCGCATGTGCGTCGACTATACTAGCCTCAACAGTGCCTGTCCGAAGGATGACTTTCCCCTTCCTCGCATCGACCAGCTGGTTGACTCCACTGCGGGTTGCGAACTGATGAGTTTTCTGGATGCCTACTCGGGATATCATCAAATTAGCATGGCAGAAGACGATGAAGAGAAAACTGCCTTCATCACCCCGTTCGGCACATACTGCTACGTCAGAATGCCGTTCGGTCTCAAGAACGCTGGTTCCACGTACCAGCGCTTGATGCAAAAGACCTTTCTTTCCCAGATAGGGCGTAATCTCGAAGCATATGTAGACGACTTGGTTGTAAAGAGCACCAAAAGATTGTCTCATTTGGACGATCTTGCTGAAACCTTCTGTAACTTGAATCGCTTTGGAATAAAATTGAACCCGGAGAAATGTTCTTTCGGGGTTTCTTCAGGAAAGCTTCTTGGTTTCCTTGTGTGTTCCAGGGGCATTGAGGTTAATCCTGAGAAAATCAGAGCTATTGAACAAATGAGGTCGCCCTCGACCATGAAGGATGTTCAACGCCTGGCTGGTCGCATGGCGGCTTTAAGTCGCTTTATATCGCGATTAGGCGAAAGGGGACTACCTTTCTTTAAAGCCTTGCGGAAACATCATAACTTCACGTGGTCCGACGAGGCCGAAAAAGCGTTTCAGGAGGTAAAAACATATCTTTCCAGTCCACCAGTATTGGTGTCTCCTGAAAAGGAAGAACCATTACTTTTGTATTTGGCGGCCACCCCACACGCGGTCAGCGCAGTTCTGATCGCGGAAAGGGAAGGAGTGCACAGACCCGTTTACTATGTGAGCGAAGTACTTCATGGTCCTAAGGAGCGCTACCCTGAGGTCCAGAAGATACTTTACGCACTACTGATGGCTTCCCGTAAGCTACGACATTACTTTCAAGCACACAAGATCACAGTACCCTCCTCTTTTCCTTTAGGGGATATTGTTCAGAATCCAGAAAAATCTGGTCGAATCGCCAAATGGGCGGTCGAATTCGGTGCCTTCGAAATCCTTTTCACCCCTCGCACGGCGGTTAAATCTCAGGTTCTGGCCGACTTTGTGGTCGAATGGACCAACCCTGAGCCACCCGTGCAGTTGGCGAAGGAACTGGAGTGCCCCGATTATTGGACAATGTACTTTGACGGCTCCCGTAGTTTTCAACACTCGGGGGCTGGAGTGGTCTTAGTTACGCCTCAGGGCGAACAGCTTAAGTATGTTATCCAACTACACTTTGTTGCTACCAACAATGCAGCAGAGTATGAAGGTCTTCTTGCAGGGCTCCGGGCAGCAAAATTCCTCGGAGTCCGTCGATTAGTGGTGAGGGGGGACTCACAGCTAGTCGTAAACCAGGTAAACAAGGAGTACAGCACCTCCGATGAGACAATGGCTCATTACCTGGGGGAAGTGAGGAAATTGGAAAAACACTTCAGTCACTTCGAAGTCCAATACATCCCGCGAAAGGACAACATTCTCGCAGACCAATTATCCAAAATTGGGTCCTCACGCTCATCCGCTCCGGCAGGAGTGTTCATTGAACACTTGGACCATCCTTCGATCATGACTTCGGTCGAGGATGATCCGGCAATAGCCTTCGTTGCCAACCTCGGTCAGGAACAAGATTGGACTCATCCATTGAGGGTCTATCTTGAACATGGGACCCTACCCGAGGACGAAACCAAAAGCGATCGGTTAATTCGAAAGGCGCGTCTGTACAAACTCATAGGTGGGGTTATGTACAGAAAGGGTACTCAAGGAGTATTCATGCGCTGCATATCTCAGGAGGAAGGAAAATCCCTCTTGAAAGAAATACATGACGGTGTATGCGGTGCACACGCGTCATACCGAACACTGGTCGGAAAAGTTTTTCGACAGGGATTCTACTGGCCTTCGGCACTCGATGATGCCAAGCTTATGGTCAAGATGTGTCCACAGTGTCAGTTTCATGCAAGACAGGTTCATCAACCTGCTTATGCATTGCAAACTATTCCTCTCGCATGGCCTTTCGCGATCTGGGGAATGGACATCGTCGGTCCTATGCCACAAGCGGTCAATGGATACAAGTTTTTGTTCATAGCCATTGACACGTCCACAAAGTGGATTGAGGCCGAACCAGTACGAAATATTACTGCATCATCCGCACAAAAGTTCTTTCACAAGAACATTGTGGCACGATTTGGTGTTCCAAACCGTCTCATCACAGACAACGGTTCTCAATTCGCTAGCGGTCTTTTCCTAGACTACTGCGATCAGATTGGGACTAAGGTGTGCTTTGCTTCCGTGGCACATCCACAAAGCAATGGTGCCGTAGAACGGGCCAATGGGCAAGTATTGCAAGGCATCAAAAAACGTGTTTTGATCGCCTCAAGACCCGCTCGGGGGCTTGGGCAGACGAGCTCTATACTGTTCTATAGGCACTACGGACTACCTCTAGTCGAGCCACCGGTGAGACACCCTTCCATTTGGTCTATGGGGCCGAGGCTGTGTTGCCTATGGAAGTAAGTATTCGATATGTTCGCACGAATCAATTCGAACAGGTCAACCAATCCGAACAGCGATCGCAAGATCTCATCCTCCTGGAAGAACGGCGTGATCGCGCCCTGATTAAGTCCGCGGTATACTTGCAGGCTCTACGCAAGTATCACAGTAAAAAGGTGCGACCACGTGATCTCAACGTTGGCGACTTGGTTTTACGAAAAATTCAAGACCAGTCTAACCGCACTAAATTCTCCCCAAAATGGGAAGGACCATACACTGTCGTCTCAGTGCCGCGGCCAGGATCTGCGCGGTTAGCCATGGAGGATGGTCGGATTTTGTCCAATACTTGGAACATCGATCAACTTCGCAAGTTTTACGTGTAAGTATTCCAATCACTTTTTTCCTGTTCAATTAGCATTTTTTCATAAAAAGCATGTCTTGTTTTCATACAATGAGTGTTTTTCTTTAAGCCCAAATTATACAAATTCGACCTGGGGGCTGATCGCCGGCGGTTAGGTTACTACAGCATTTTTCAACCGGATTCGCTGGTCGATCCCATGATCACTTCCAGATAAGTCACTCCTAAATAAGCCGTTTCTCAACGCACACGGGACTATCTGGCTAGTCTTCAGTCATCTGGGTGGCTACCAGTTTGCAATAAGGTTAAAATGTTACTTTAATCTTGACCATCGGCTTGAAGCACATATCCCTGGTCATCATACTTATGTTTTCCCCTCTGCTTAAAATACTAAGGCTTCAGTATTCGTAAAACAGAGGCGGGGGCTAGAGGAATATACTTATAGTATGAAACTTATGATGTGAATATGCACTTTCTTTTGAAAAAAATAGTTTTACATACATAGCATTGTAATTACAATTGTTTGGTTACAAAATATAAGGATCATTCGATCCTCAGCTCAGCCAAGAGTTTGTCAACGAAGGGCTTGACTTCTTCCATAATGGCGTCAAGCAGTTCTTCATCTCGACCTCAACCGGTCCCACCAGCGCGCTCAGATTCGCATCTGGGCCATGGTGAAGTCGAACCCGGCTGAGTACGGTAGAAGCGGCTGATCGGACTCTCGTCCTGATTATCTCTTCACGTCGCCGTAAATCTCCAGGGAGATATTCGAGCAGTGATTCTGCTTGAGCTATGAGCAGTGATGACCAATCGCTGACACTTGGGTCGTCCTTCCTCAACTCCACCACGTTGGTATTCAAAAGGTTGGCCACGGCCTTCAGTTTTTCGAAGACCAGTAAGCTCAACTCTTTGACCGCTCGGTCGGTATGGTTGAGCGAGGACTCGAGAAGCATCTTGTCCTGGCCGAGCTGTGTAATACGACCTGCTTGCGCTGTACAGAGAAAAGAGGTTATTAACAAGAAACGGTTTTAAGTTTTATCAAGTTGAGAATCGACTTACCAGCCTTCTCAGACTGAAGTTTATTGATTTCAGTCCGTAGTTTCTGGAACTCTGTAACTGAGTTCAGCCTTATCTTGGCTAACTCTTTCTTCAAGAATGTAACCTCTCTGCAGCAAAATCAGGTCAGTCACAATTAAAGCCTACTTATATTAACAGAAGAATGACGATCCTCACTTGCGCAAGCCGTCATGATCTTTTTGAACAGCCGCCATGCTAGCCATTGCAGCATGCAACTGGTTCGTCACCCATGACAAGCCCTGTGACACGAAGCAAGAGAGTTAAATATACTCTAAAGGCGGTTCAAACGCCGAAGCAGGGGTCATCATACCTTCATAAACTTATTTAAAGCGGCATCATCCATGCTAGCAGGGATCCTTGCTAACGCGCCGGAGGTGCCTGCGACAGGGACAGTTGATGGGAGTGCCGGCTGGACGCCACCCCCAGAGGCCGCTGGTTGCGACCCGGTCCCTGTACTTGTTTCACCTCCCGCGGTCCGGACGACTTCCTGAACCACGGGAGTAGAGCGCTCTTCATTAGAGGCTCCCTCATCAGCCCTAGCTTCAACCTCCCCAGTGGCGGTTGAAGGTGTAGGCGCTGTCTTCTTTTGCCTAACAGGAAGAATGGGTCAGGCAGCTTTTATCTAAGATTACTGTCAAGTAAGAGTTCTTACCTTATTTGAAATGGTGCGCCTCTTCTCTCAACGGAAATGGTGCGCCTCTTCTCGGGATCGATCAAGACATTCTGCTAAACGCAGAATCTTCGAGGCCATCTCCTCGGTCTTCTTCTCCAGGGCATTCTTCTCTTCCAGAAGAGTCTGTCCGGAAGGAAGAGATGGAGCAGCAGAAGGCTGATCGCTGGGGCCTCCTACCTCCTGCATTTTGCAAAAGTTAGTCATACTAACTAAAATTATCAGCAAAAAGGGAGGAGAATTGTTACCTGTCCCGGTGCATAACCCGTTGATACACCCATCTTGGGAGGGAGATCATCATATGGTGGAAGAGCAACCTCCCCAGAAGAAGATTGCTTCGCCAACCCAATATGGAAATCATCTGATCGAGGGATAGTCACCGCTTGCCGACCAGGATGTTGATCACCCAAAAGGATGGGTGAATTGGATGTGAAAGGATCTTTTCCTAAAGATAAAGGTCTAACTTGCCGAGAGGCATGAACGGGGAGAGTCAAAGGAACTGAAGGAAGAAAGAAACTCCCTATGTTCTTCACCTTTGTTCCACTGGAAGATCCTTCGTCAACCTTGGGTTTCTTCCTTAAGGAAGACAAGACTTCATTCGTTTGAGACCCTTGTTCGACAATTTCCCCTTCATCGCTCTCAATCTCGATGATTTCGTGATCTGCCATTGGGAGGAGTATGTGAAAAGGAAGGAGGCAGGATAACAAGAAAAAGACTTAGGCGTGAGAGGGAAATTGTAAATCTTTACATGTCCAGGGGTCTGGTATTTATAACCGCCAGGTCGACGGTTCGCCTCCCAGACACCTCGGGTTTCGTTAAAGACATTTACAATTTTACCTCGAGATAAAAATCTCTACGGCGCCATCATTGCCCGTCACGTAATGTCAAAACCCGTCTTGAAAAACCAACCGTTTTCACTTAGTGCGCCACTAAGTGGAGAAGTTAAAGGGCCGGGTTAAAAATCCAATGCACGGTTTTTAAATTCGAAATAAACACGTCTCTTCGTTTTCTTCGAATTTGGGGGCTAGCTGACGAGGATTGACACCCGGGTCACTTCTAATAAACTTTTGGTTCAAGACAAGTTCGAACCAGACATGTATCTGGTGATGCGGACCCAAGCTATTCTGAGGAGCATCACCATGAGGTCGCAAGCTTTACGCGATCAGGTCGCGGGTTTCGTGCGATCAGACCGTAAGCCTTGCGCGGTCAGAAGTTCGTAGGCTATACGCGAACTACACATTCGGGATATTGCGCGGTCAGCCAAATCCCGCGGTCAGAACATCTGCCGATCAGGATACCTGGGATCTATCTATTCGGTTGCCCATACAACAGGATATTCTAAGTATCCCGAAGATTCCTACACGTGGAGAATCAACCGTCAGGAGGTTAACACGTACAGTTATCCATGAATAACACGTGTTTAACCTACGTGGAGGTTAAGAGCAGTTCCAAAAACCGTATCCAACCGTCCGTGCAACCGATTGATGCAGTTTCCTTCACATGGCACCCTTTCAAACAGTATAAAAGGATGGCATGAAGCATCAATCAAAAGGAGAAAAGATCCAAGTTAGCCAAGTCTACGGCACACCTTATATAGCATTTTAATAAGTTTTCTTTGGCTTATCTCTGTACACTTTTACAGGAAAAATCCTCACCTGTGAGGACTTTTCCTTCCATTTGTAAACCTTTTACCACACTTAGTGAAATATCAACAGGACGTAGGGCTTTTACTCCCACCATCGAGGGCCCGAACCTGTCTAAATTCTCTGTGCTCCTGTTCACCATTGTTCAGCATACCTTCCCGAAGGGTCATCTTGAAAGGTCTCACTATTACAAATTCTGCATAAGTTCGGCTGAGGACTCCGAGTCCGAATCGTCGACACCCTTCTTTTTCTTTTTCCTCCTTTCTTCTTCCTGCCTCTTCTTTTCCCCAAATCCTCTGCTTCTCTACTCCCTAAAAACCTCCACAAACTCTCCAAATCCACAGCCCGATCTCCATCGCGCAGTAGCCCAGATCCACTCCCGCGCCGGAGCCGTGCTCACCGCGCCTTCGCGCCGCCGCAGCATCTCCTCTCCAAGCTGTGCCGACCTTGCCGCCTCGGTCCGCCATCTCCACGTCGGAGCAGATCTAGCTGATCCGCGTTGCGCCTCGGCGAGCATCGCCACCGGATCTGCTGCCACAGCTCCTCGCCGGTCCCCTCCAAGCCGCCAACGCCGCCCCAAAGCCGCGCCACCTCCACGGATCCGAGCCGCCTCCATCATCCCGCCGCGCCGTGTGCCTCCTGCCGCGCCGTGCGCCTCCACGACACCGGGACTGGTCTCCGGCACCAGATCTCCAGGTATGCCGCCGCCATAGTCGCCCCTGACCACTGATCCACATCCTCTAGCCGTGGCAATCTACACCAAGCAGGTGCCGCGCCATCCTCCATCCTCGCCGAGGTCCTGTGGCCATCTCCCTCCTCGTCTTCTTCTCCGACCTCGGCCACTTCGACGGTAACTCCCTCTGTTTGGCACTGTCTTCGTCGCCGGCGTTCTTCACCAAGTCCACATCCAAATGGGCAACGATTCCTCTCTCTCTGACTCTTTTTCTCTCCTTCACCCCCAAATTGTCTTCCTGTGATGCATGTACAGAAAAGGGAACTAGACCTGAATTGTGATGAATCAAATGAGGTGTGAACTGTTTGCATTGATTTCAGGAGTTTACTGAATCTGCTAGAGTTCTTGTGTTTGGATTTGTATGAGTTCTGTTTCGAATTGGTCTTGCTACTTAAGTTGAACTATACCTCTGATTGGGAGCTGGATTGACTTGATTAAACTAAATTGGATCATTTCAATTGTATAGACGGTTTTTGTTTCCTCTGGTCACATGATGTACAGAAAACTGAACCCAATTTGCTGCTTGACAACTTGGTTCGGTTAGGTTTGGATTGCTGTTTGTAGTCTCTTGGGAATCTGTTTCTGTTAATCTTCTCCGCCTGAATTGCTTTCACACGGTAGTGTTCACTCGGCATACGAATTTTATTCACCGCTGGCCTAGAGTACGAGTTCAGAATTTGATTTCTGATAGTTGCATTCTAGTCGGTGAGACGAGTCGAGGTGAACCAACCCACATCTCTCTTGGCGGTTTGGTTTGATTTTTTTCTGATTTGGATTTAGTTAGACATATTTTGCTTTCATCTAGTCCTTTGGGAGAGAACGACATACTCACCTTCTACTGTGACCTCGTCCTCTTGCGAGGCCCCGTTTTAGGTGGTATCAATTTTTGGCGCCGTTGCCGGGGACTAGATGAAAGTGAATGTGTTTAACTAGATTAAATCATTTTGTTTTTGTTTTTCTTTTCGGTTTCTGTTTGCATCTTTTCCCGCCCCTTTTTCCCTCCCAGCTCTTTTATTTCTCGCACTTCCTCTTGTCCTTTTCTCGTTGATTGATTTTCTCTGATTGAGGTTATGGATGGTTCGCAGTCTTTTTGTGATGCATGTGACAATCTCAGTGCTAAACTAGATGATTTGCCTCGTCAGATGGATATAGCTCTTCGTAGATTATTTGCTCATATTAGTGTTGCTCCTATATGTTGTATTTGTGGTATTCGAGGTCATTCACTCGCCGCTTGTCGGCGTGGTCGAGCATCCACTATATATCATCCTGGATGGCCTGCATACCCAAATTCATCATATAGGAACAACCACCCTGTTATCTCATCATCTTCTCCTAGTCATCTTTCGCAGGGTTTTAGGTACGGAGAGCAGCTTCCATGTACATCATATCAGCCTCCGTACTTGGCACATCAGCAGTACTCACAGCAGCCTCCTACATATGAGGATACACCATCTAGACTTGAGGTGCTGTTTGAGCGTCATTTGGAAAAGATGAACGAGTTTCTACATCCGCCACCACAGTCGCCTCCCGAAGTTGAGGATACATCCAGACTTGAGGCACTGATGGAGGGCTTGGTTAAGCAATCTGAGCGACTCATGACCCAGCATTCAAGGGATGTGGAGTTATTGCGGGCTGAGACGCAGGGTGTGCGATCCTGCATAGCTGAGTTCAGAGGATACCGAGATCCAGTCCACATCCTGCCATCTCAAGTACCTACATTTGAGGCCATCACACCTCCGTTGAGTGTCCCGGAGCCCACCCATGACACCTATCTTGGAGACCCTCACGGAGAGACCACAGTATTGAGCGACGAGCTTCAACCCGATCTTCTTTCTTCGACGTCGCATCAATCACCTCCACCTCCTATTGATTTGATTATGTTTGATGATGATGATGGAGAGCTTGTTTTTGAGACTCCTCTGCGTCCGTTTGGACCGTTTTCTTTTGATGATCCATTAGCAGACGGACCAGAGATGGAGAGTGTCAGTTTCGACGTTGCAGACCTTTTGGACTACTCCTTGAGCCACGAGATCGAGAGGGAGACGTTCATATTTGCTGACGAGGGACTTCCTTATGACATAGGGGTGCCAGTTCATCCTGATCTACCAGACCCGACCCCCGTGGAGATCCTTCCTACCCCAAACTTCCTGCCATCCACTATTCAGGTAGACTCAAAACCCCTCTCGTATCATTATGAGTTGTCTAGTTCTGACGAGGTTATTCATATTCCTTTGAGTTGTCATTCATCCTGCATCGATATATGTCATCCTCATGATATGTATAGTCAGTCAATCTTCGGGAAAGGATTTTCATCAGCTGACCTTCTGGAGGGCCTTGTCCCTACCATACACACGTGCTTGTTTGTTCTCGATCTTATTTGCAGGTTAGCACGTGTGGCTTCTCGACCGCGAGCAGACTTGCTCCGAGTCGACATTCCCTGGGACCCTGGTGGATTCCCATCATGTTGCTTTCGACAGGAGGGTGGACGTGGAGCTTCTACTACGTCCCATGCTTGCCTCTCCTTCACTCGCGCTTCAACGCTATATCCTTTGAGGGTCGAGCTTCCGACCTAAAAGAAGCGCTTCTCGGGAGGCAACCCTAGTGTTTTCTCCCCTTTCTTTATTTTCGTTATTTATTTTCCTTTATTTTGTAGGTTTATTCTTAGTTTCTTCTTTGGTTGTTCTTTTAGGGCATCATCCTCATATGGTGGCTTGGCACATTTGGGATACTTTGGATGGCTCATCGCAGTGTCATCGTCTTCATCCTTCACCCGGTGAGCTATTGCGGACCTCTCATATGACCCTTGTGCATGAAATTTATTTTGTGTTCCCATCTCCATGTGTTCATCTCATGTTGTTGCATTGTGGACTATGCAACCATTTAAGCTTGGGGGGAGGAATGCATTTCTTGTTGTGCTGTAATTCTGAAAATCTGGGTCAAATTTTTCAAATTTGAGCTACTATGTGCAAGTTTTTGCTTATGTATGAGATATGTTGTATGGACTTGCTTATCCTGCCTTTCCTATGTGTGAATGATCTTTATCCAGCCTTGTGGGCTTGTTTATGTTGTGATATGACCTGTTGTATACTTGTGTTGTTTGGATTTCAAGAAAAATCTAGGAAGGTCATGTCGAAATTTTCTAGAAATTCTAGACTTGTGCGGATTTGTATCCATATGTGATTGTTGTGGTTATGACTATATGTGCTTTCATTTTGCGTTTCATTGTTCTCATTCGGCTTCTGGAGCCTCTTGCATGTCGTGTTGAGTTTTCTTTATTGCATGGTTTAGTAGCTCGACAATCTATTATAGGTTGAATTGTGATTAACGATCTTCTAATGGTACTAAAACTGCTTGTACTTAGTTTCGTTGTGGATATTGTGGAAATTCGAATGCTTACTGATATCTTTATTACCGCATTCTATCTTGTATACTGAAATGTCAATTGTGAACCTAATCTCTACACAGATGTTTAGAACACGAGTCTCCTAAACAATCATTTAACTTGTGTAAACCAGATTTGAAAAAAAAAATCCTACTAATAAGGTCGCATTTGTTCGTTTTCTACCTTGTAGGCACTGCCAAATTTTCTTTTCTTTTGAATAAAAGCTCTTCTGCTTCGTTGCTCCTCTGAGTATTCGGTATGTAAGCATGGTTTGCACATTTTCAAATCTAATAAGTGCACAAGCCTTCCTGCTACATCTTTTGACTCATGAGCATGTTTATAAACACTCTAGTGGCTACTTACCCTAGAGCGAAGTACGGAGAGATCCGTCTAAATAAGTCGAAGGGTAGAGACTTACATGAGCACCAGATTTTGTTTTTCAGATAAAGAGAGCTCAAAAATTAATAAGGTTGAAACTGCTTATTTGATGTTTATGGAGACCATAGTTCTTCGATGCTCGTGTATTGATTATGCTCACTTTGAATTTCTATATACACGTATGGATGTAGGTGGTATGAGTAGAATTAAGCATTCTTATTTCCTCCGTATCTAGAACTAAGCTAGTTACTTGCAATTTCAGTGCAATTATTAGATGGTTGAGCGCTTGAAACATATCCTAGTTTGCCGAGTTTACTATACACTGCATTTTACTCTTTCATGACATCTGTTTGCTTGCTTGACTCCTTGGATTTATTTTATGTCACATTGCTTGAGGACAAGCAAAGAATTAAGCTTGGGGGGATTTTTTATGAAAAAATCATGCAACTCAATTTTTGGACGTACGGATGTATTTCTAATCGGGTTGTGGTTTGATTGATACTATGCTTTGGATTAAGCTCCGATTCTAATCGAAGTGACGGTCCGACCAAGCCTTAATCTTGGTTGAGACTCAGTTCTAACAGCTGCCTTAAGCCTGATCGCGGTATCAGATCTGGTCGCGGTGCTTTTATAAAAGCGTGATTCTGATAGCAGAACTGAAATTTCCCTGTGTATGAATGGTCGCGAAAGCATTACTCATGGCCATATATTCACACAGAAGATGTAAAGAGTAATTATTTGAAGAAAGAAATTTTTATTTCTTGCATTCTTTACATACAAAAGGGATACAGTCGACCAAAGCGTCAACTTGATCCGAAAGGAGTTTACAAAGTTCCCCAAGGGACATGTTGTTGTCAGTAGGATCTACACTGACAACCCCCAGGGAACTAGCAACTAACCTAAGTCTATCTACGTCATCCCTAACAAGAGACGCACTATTATCCCTAATCAAGTCAGAGAGTTCTCGCTGGCGCTGAGCGTGATCCCTCTCTCGACGGAACTGGCGCGCCTCTTCACGGGATCGTTCAAAACATTCTGCTAAATGCAGAATCTTCGAAGACATCTCTTCGATTTTCTTCTCCAGGGCATTCTTCTCCTCCAAAAGAATCTCTCTGGAAGGAAAAGATGGAGCAGCAAAAGGCTGATCGCTGGAGCCTCCAATCTCCTACATTTGCAAAAATTAGTTGTACTGACTATAACTATCAGCAAAAGGAGAGAAGAATTATTACCTGTCCCAGCTCATGGCATGTTGATATTGCCATCCTGGGAAGAGGATCATCAGATGGTGGAAGTGCAACCGTCCCACCATGTGATTGCTTCGCCGACACAATATGGGAATCATCTGGTCGAGGGATAGTCACCGCTTGCCGACCAGAATATTGATCACCCAAACAAAAGTTGGAGGTATTAGGATGAAATGGAGAAAGGTTTCTCTCCAAAGTCAAAGGCCTAACTTGCCGAGAAGCATGAACAGGAAGAGTTATAGGAACTGAAGGAAGAAAGAGACTTGCTATATTCTTCACCTTCATTCTGCTAGAAGATCCCTCGTCAACCTTGGGTTTCTTCCTTGAAGGAGACAAATCTTCATGCATCTGAGGCCCCTGTTCAACAACTTTCTCTTCATCACTCTCAACCTCAATAATGTTATGATCTGCCATCAGGAAGTATATGAAGAAAAGAATCAAGGTTGTCTAGGGAGGAACTTAGCCGTAGGAAGAAATTATGAAGCTTTACAGAACCAAGGACCCGGTATTTATAGCCGCCAAGGTGACGGTTCGCATTCCAGGTGCCTCGGGTTTTTACAAAGCATTTACAATTTTACCTCGAGTTAAAAAACATTTCAACAGTGTTATCATTACCTGTCACATAATACCCAGAGCATGTCTCGGGGAACCAACCGTCCTACTTAGTGTGCCACTAAGCGGGGGATTTGAAGAGTCGGGTTAATAATCCGATGCATTTCTTTAAATTTAAAGTGAACACGTCCCTTCTTTTTCTTTAAATTTGGGGGCTAGCTGACGAGGATTGACACCCGAGTCAGTTCAAATAAATGCACTGTTGGCTCAAGACAGATTCGAGTCAGACACGTGCCCGGCGGTGTGAACTCAAGTCATTCTGAGAAGCATCAGCCTAAGGTCGCAGGCTTTGCGCGATCAGATCGCAAGCCTCATGCGATCAGACCACAGGCTTTGCGCGGTCAGGAGTTCGTATGTTATACGCGAACAGAATGTCGAAGATGTCGCGCGGTCAGCCAACACCCTGCGGTTAGAACATTCTCGACCAAGGTACTTGGAATTTATCTGACCGATTATCCCTATAGTGGGAATATTCCAAGTATCCCAAAGATTCCTCCACGTAGAGGACTAACCGCCAGAAGGTTAATACAAGCAGTTATTTCACGAATAACACGTGCTTGATCTACTTGCAAGTTAAGAGCGGTTCAATAAACCGCATCCAACCGTCCAAACAACTGTTTGATGCAGTTACGAAATGGCATCCTTTCGTCCAGTATAAAAGGGTGGCGAAATACATCATACGGGGGATCCGATCCATTTGGAAGAACAAGACTTCTGATGCACTTGAGATTCAACGCATCTCAACCACTAAAAACAGCCAAGTCTACGGCATAAATTAGATAGTTCTTACAAGCCTTCCTGACTTTATTCTGTACATTTACATAGGAAAAACCTTTCGCCTGTGAAGAGGTTTTTCTGCTATTTCTGTAACCTTTTATCACCTATAGTGAAATCCTAACAGGACGTAGGGCTATTACTCCCACCATCGAGGGCCTGAACCTGTATAAATCTCCCTGTGCTCCTGTTCACCATTGTTCTACATACCTTCCCGGAGGGTCATCTTGAAAGGTCTCATCATTACAAATTTTGCATAAGTTCGGCTGAGGACCCCGAGTCCGAATCGTCGACAATGGTGTCAACGCCCCTCAATCCGCCGGCTGTAGCTAAGGCTTCTTAGTCTTTTTGCTTCTTTTGGGGTCTATATATATACCCCCTTGTATCTCATTTGTAAGGAACCCGCAATTCATTTTTGCATACTCAAAACAACAGGCTCCCTTGGAGACCTCTCTCCCCGAGAGAGGACCTCACCCGCGGACTCATATCTGGAGGGTACTGACAGGACTAGGGCCCCCACCGGGACCCGAACCTGAATAAAAATCACCGTGTCAATTGCTGTGTTGCCCGGTGGGAAGTGACTGGTCGCTTGGTCAGTTCGCACCGTCGTTCCCGTTTCAAGTCTTTCCGTGAAACCTGCCAGGGTATTCATAATATCACAACAGTTGGCGCCGTCCATGGGGAATTGTGATGAATCGCCATGGCTCCCCCAAGAACGAGGGAAAAGACCCTCTCCCTTTCCGATGGTGCCGGTCCTAGTGATTCGGTGCCGCCTCCGCAAGAAGATGTTTTGCGACGACCTTAGCTCCCGGAGACACCCGGAGACAGGTACCACCTCCTTCTACCGAAACCTCCGGTAAAGGTGTTCCTGTCTCCAACCCGGTGACTGCGACCGCGCTTGCAGGACCTATCGCCCCCCAAGCGGTGGCCTCGGCCTCCAGAGACCCCTTGCTTGGGGCTTTGGTCAAGGGCCAACTCCGTACCCAACACACCCTAAAAGAGTTGTTGCGCATCTTGGTGCGGCCCCGGCTCCTTTGTACCCGCCTCCGTACCCGTTTATAGGGGCGCCGGCTCCGTTCTTCATGGGGCACCCAGTGGATTTCCCTGCATCGGGAACATTTCCCGCGCTAGGGGGCTTGCCCACGCCTAGAGCATTCCTCGCGCCAGGGATGTTTCCTGCGCCGGGAGGCCGGCCCAGGCCCAGAACTTCCCCATTCTGGGAGGCTATTTGGCACCGGGTCCGGAACCTCCGCAGGTCACCGCCGTAGCACCGAGAACCTTCCCCGCGCCGGGGGTCCCCCCCCCGGGAAGCCGTCCCCTCGCCCGCGGCCGCCCATGTGTCCGAGGGTCTCCCTGAGACAGTGCCCTGGGACGGCCCGGTGCCAAGGCCAGTGGTTGCTCCGGGGATTCTTCCTGCTCCCGCTCCTTTCGCCGTCCCGGACGCTTACCCGGTGCTGGGCCCGTCCCGCGTGCCAGTGGCTCCCTCCGGGCCAGCGGCCGACGTGCATCATCTCCCTCCTCCCCTGGGGGCTCCCTTGTGGGCTCCCCCGGTGGATCAGACTCGCTTCACTCGGGAGGAGGTCGAGCGAATGCGTACTGTGAAGTCCAGGGAGGCTCCCTCCTATTACTGATCGGAACTCCCCCCGGCTCAAGGTCGCGGTGAGCCACGCTCTCGGCCCGACCGGGGGAAGAGGCCGATCGAAGAAGCAACCGCCACCTCCAGGGGATACCCGGATGTCCAAGAGGTTAGCTCGACTAACCCCGAGGGTAAGAGATGCTACCGCCGCGCCGGCGAACCCCTAGGCCCCCTCCCCAACTCCAAAAATGAGCGCACGTCTCCCGTCAGAGGGGACAGCGACCGGGACTCTCCCCGGGAGGTTGAGGGGGCAAACCAGGCGCTGTGTCGCCGACCCCGTTGCATCCACTGGCCGCGACCCTACTGCCTGCCACACATCGAGCATTACAATGGTGAGGTCAACCCTTATGATTTTGTGCAGGTATAGTCCACAGCCGTTTCGGCGACTCGGGGGGGGGGGGGGGACGAGACGGTGCAATGCAACATCTTTCCCCTCTATCTCACCGGAATCACCCGCTCATGGTTTTACAACCTGAGGTCCGGTTCCATCAAGTCCTTCGCGTAGCTCAAGCTCTTTGCCCAGGTCAAGAGCAAAGTGCCTCACGTACCTGACTCCACAGTCACCGAGGCGTGCAAGAGCGGGATCCTCCCTGGGGAGCTCCATCAGAGACTCTCCCGAAGCTATCCCTCCTCCGCCGACGAGCTCTTCACCGTGCTCGAGAAGTATGCTCGGGCGGAGGAGGACGACCTCTGGAAGAAGAACCAGGGGGCTCTTGCCCCCGCTGACCGGGAGGCCAAGGACCCCCCCCCACCAGCAAGCGTCTCAAGAGGGGCAACTGCGGCGAACCACAGCCTCGGGACACCTTTGTCCTCGAGGGCAGAGGCGGCTCGCGTGACGGTGGCAAGTGCAACCGCTCCTTCCCCAAGCCCAAGGGACATGGGGGGACAGTCGTCCCGTGGCCGGGAAGGCCCCACGACGGGAGGCAAGGAGGGCACAGCCAACTTAAATACATCTATAACGCCCTAAGTTTAGGGGTAAAAACTTCCTTTTTCATGAACATCATGCATGCATGTATCTGTAGTAGTAGCTAGATCAGTATCTATTTCAAGCCCTAAAATTTTCAAAATCTTTCCTGAGAACCCAAATCAAGATCAGATTGCTCAAACGAGATCTATCAGTTACTCTGAGCATAAAAGCCCTCAGAAGCCAGATTCAATTCCATCTCTAACTCCCAGATCTATCAATCCTTTTCTGTTTTCGAAAACAGGATTGTAATTAATATCTTAATTACCCTAAATATTCTGAACTCAGATTTAGACAAATCTTGATCTAACCCAGACCAGATTATTCTTGGATCATGATCATGGGTATGCCAATGCCTTAATCCAGAAAGTTGGCAGCCAGATTTCATCATTCAAGCCTTTTTCACAGGTTAGTCCAAATTGTATCGCAAATTAGTCCTTTATCTAATATCTGGAAACCCAAAAAGGCTGAAATCTTCAGATTAACTTCAAATGCAGAATTTCTTCAGCAAATCTCTTACAAATGCTATTTAATACAATTTTCCCTTCTGTCCAGATTCCAAAATCTCATCCTAAATGCCAGAATTTGAAATCGATCGAGACCCAGATCTTAATTTACCCTAAAGTACACTATTTTCGGGTTATATCAAAAATCATCAAATCATGCCAGATTTTACCAAATCTCTTGCTGAATGAGTATAAGGTATAAGTTTATACTCATCTATGAAATCAGATTGCAAATCAACTATCTCTAAATCAAAAATTACAAATCAGTCCAAGTTGCAAACAAAGATTCTTGCAATTAGGTCCCTGGCTCGACCACAGCCACTGTTCACGACCGGAGCAGCAGCAATTCATGACCAGAGCTCGCATTCTCTTCGACCTTGGCCAGCGGTGCATAGTACTAGTCATCAACCTCGACCACAACCTGCATAGCTTTGATCAGTGCTGTTGCGACCGCAACTAGGAGCACCTCGTCACCGTGTTTTTACCGCCGATCAAGCGCCGCTCTAGCCGTGCTTTTTCGCAACCGTGTCTGCATGCGCCCACGTGTTTGCACCTCAGTCATCGCCATGGCAGTCTTTGTCCAGCACAACAGCAGCCTGTACGCAAGAGAGGAGCTTCGCTTGCTCGCCGTTGCTTCAACCCGAAGACTTCACCGGCGCAAGCTTCTTAACCTCCAAGCAGTGAGCTTCGTCCTGTCCTATGCCTATAAATAGCAACCCCAGCTTCTTCATCTTTAGCACTGCTCTCCAAAGCCCCTCAAGCAATTAAACCGTATTTCTTCGCTGCTGTCGTCTTCTCCGGCGAGCACAGAAGGAGGCTCACGGTGACAGCTTCAACCGCAGCCTCTTCATCCAAATTAACAGCACCAGTAAGGTTCTCCCATCTCCCTTATCGTGCTGTAGCTTTGAATTGAGTTCATATGCACCTCATCGCCGGCGATCTCCATAATTAGCAAACGCCCTGTTCCAGCAATTGCATCTACTCCAGTTCAAATTAGCTTTCGCTGTAGTGAAAGGAAATGATCAGTGAACTAATCTTAGTAAGCCTGTGCATCAAGATTTCAAAATCCAGTTTAGAGTAAAGTTTTCCCCTTTCTCGCACACCACCGGTGACCGGCTCACATCGCCAGGCCGCACCACCCTTCCTCCGGCCGAATTGACGTTACCAGAAGCTTCACCTCACCTCCCTACTGCTCTCACAGTGAGCAATTGAGCTTAAGGTCGTGAATCGGTTTCGCCCAATTTAGCCCTTCTTCTTCTTCGGCCGCGGTGTTGTTTTCCTCACCGATGTCGCTTTAAGCCAATTCCCTTCATCCACATTATCTGAAGCTGCCCAGGAACTCAACTGTGTCTTCAAATTGGAGCTTGATTCACCACACCGCCCTGTTGCCGTTGAAGCCGTCTTCTTCTCCGGCGCAGCTCGTCGCCGTTCACTACCATGCCATCTCCAGTCGAGCCCAATGCATCAAATAGTAGCACTTGGCCCTAGCTAGCTCTAGCAACGCCAAGTTTCAGCAGCACAGCAACAGATTGCAGTTTGAATGTTTTACCCTTCACTGTCGTGCCGCCAGCGTGTTGCCCGGTCGTCGCCAACCACCGCCGTCGATGCCACCTTGTCTAGCATCTTTGCCTTGATCTACTGAACACTCTCCTCTACTAGCTCGATCCCTGAATCTGCACAGAATTGCCAGTTATTGCTATGCCAAGATTTTATCCAGTGGCTTCACTGTGCCGTGTCGCCACCATGTTCTTCGCCGGTTTTCATCACTTTCTGGCCATCTCCTGCCCTAGATCTTGTTGAGTGAATTGTTCCTGTTATCAAAGCCTACCTCTCAGACTAAGTGGTGCATCAATTGGAGCCCTAGATCAAAAGATATGGCAAGCCCTAGTTTCTGGCCATGTCAGTCCAATGTCAGTCTATGTCAGCCAGTGGCATTGAACCTTTTTACCTACTTCCAGCCATGCATTTTGAGCATGACTATGTCCCTTAGATTCCTGATGCTGTGATCTACATTTTATTCTTCTGTCACAACTTGAGATAAGCTCTCTAGCTTTCCTTGAAGCTATATCAGAGCCTTGAACCGAATGTCAATCCGTTGACATTCGCTGTTTTTGAGTAAACCAGCCGCGGACTTGATGTCCATATTGTAGCCTTGAAGCCCTAAGAATTTCTAACACCATCCTAAACTCATATTCTATTAATTCCAGGGTTTTGACCCAGATCATCTTGCAATCTCAGTCTGTTTCATTATCGCTAAGATCTTTTCTCTTAAAAGCATGTTGCATATAAATTTTAAAGTATTTAAAATAGTTTGTGATCCTTGTGTGCTTGTTTGATTGGAGAGTAGATCAAGAGCCAGAGTTCGAGGACTTCACTGCTGACCCGACATCGACTGCTGTTTCTTACGACGCGGAAGGCAAGTCATAGTCTTAATCATCTTGAACCTATATTTTATGAGTTGCTATGATATGACCTTGAATATAAGTACTACTGCATGTGAAAGAATGGTTGAGACATAATTTGGCAGTACTAAGCTGGATGCTTGTTAAAAGTGGAATGATCAAATAGTGAACCATGAACTATTATATATGTATTTATATATATTCATGAAATAAAACCCCTAGTCGTGACCAGAATTTTGGTATGGATGGCTGTAGCACTGGAGGTGCTTAACTGCAAAGGATAGCAAGCACGGAAGGTGCATGGTTGTGGATGGTCTGGTCACTGGCATATAAGGACTAGAACCTTGTGTTGTGCGTCTAGTGGCATGAAACACGTGCTAACCGCAAGCCTGGTATGGGATAGGCCTGAACAAGTACTTATGCGGATCGCACATGAAACCCCTGCAAGAAATGGGCTGTGATGCACGATTTTACACGGAGTACGGCTCCCACACATATCACTGAATGTGATTGCACGCTGACCCAGTAATGGGAAGAGGCATTCGGGGTGGAGGTTTCGGTACAACCTACCACAACTGTGGTTTGCGAGAGATCCACAGGATCGGGGGTGTATTGTGAGTAAAACATAACAAAAGTTCTTGTTATCTCCACCTTGCCACTCACACATGGTTGTGAGGAAGGGTCTAATCATATTGATAGGATGGGCTTGAAAGTGGAATATCTTTTGCTGGTAAAAACATATTCGAATACTCTGAGCTCCCGGGTTTATAGGAGTCTGCTGCGGTGGATTAAATCCACGGGGTGTGGCACAAGTATGTTTTCTAAATAAAATTTGTTAAGTCAAGATTACCCAAATGACATGTGTTGTCATGATAAGGAGTGCTGTCGTGGGCTGTCGTGTGTCGACGTGTCATGGTAGTGCTATAATTTAGTGAACATAAATAGCGATGGTATGTTATGATAAGTGTTGCCATGAGATCAGATGAGATATGAAAGAAAAGATTATTTTACAAACATCCATAATTCTTGACTAGTCTAGGTTCATAACAACACTACTATATGTATCTACTCTTACCTATGACTTGCTGAATACGTAAGTACTCACCCTTGCAACTTACAACCTAGTAGATGGAGCTTACCATGATCAAGAAGAAGGCGCGGAGAACTTCTTGGAATAAGATGAAGGAGAGCCAGTTCTGCCAGATCCCTGATGTGTTGTTCTGCCGTCAACTTCTCACTGTGGGAGGGACACCCATCACCCGCTGTGTAGATGTTATTTTGCTAAACCATGTATGCCGCAAAGGTATTGTAATCTCATTATGTAATATTAAGGCCAGCAGGCCACACTGCTTAAATATTTTGTAAGTTTTTCTGCTGCAATGTGAATATACTTATGTGCTTGACTTATCCTGGGAAGTCAAAGGTATGCATATATGGGACTAGCTACAGCAAGCTAGGTCTCCACGGGAGTAGTCGTAGTCCCAGTTTCGGGGTGCGACAAAGTTACGAAACTGGGACTACGACTACTCCCGTGGAGACCTAGCTTGCTGTAGCTAGTCCCATATATGCATACCTTTGACTTCCCAGGATAAGTCAAGCACAGGAGTATATTCACATTGCAGCAGAAAAACATACAAAATATTTAAGCAGTGTGGCCTGCTGGCCTTAATATTACATAAAAAGATTACAATACATTCGCGGCATACATGGTTTAGCAAAATAACATCTACACAGCAGAAGATAGGTGACTCTCCCACAATGAGAAGTTGATGGCAGAACAACACATCAGGGATCTGGCAGAACTGGTTCTCCTTCATCTTGTTCCAAGAAGTTCTCCACGCCTTCTTCTTGATCATGGTACGCTCCATCTTCTGGATTGTAAGTTGCAAGGGTGAGTACTTACGTACTCAGCAAGTCATAGGGAAGAGTAGATACATATAGTAGGAATGATATGAACCTAGACTAGTCAAAAATTATGGATGTTTGTAAAATAATCTTTTCTTTCATGTCTCATCTCATCTCATGGCAGCACTTTTCATAACATAGCATCGCTATTTATGTTCACTAAATTATAGCACTTCCGTGACACGTCGACACACGACAGCCCACGGCAACCCCTTATCATCACAACACATGTCATTTGGGTAATCTTGACTTATCAAATTTTATTTAGAAAATATACTTGTGTCACACCCCGTGGATTTAATCCACCGCAGCAGACTCCTGTAAACCCTGGAGCTCAGAGTATTCTAATACGTTTTTAACTCTGCAGAGAGGTACCAATTTACCCGCAAGATATTCCACTTTCATGCCCATCCTATCAAATGATTAGACCCTTCCTCACAACCACGTGTGAGTGGCAAGGTGGAGATAACAAGAACTTTTGTCATGTTTCACACACAATTCGCCCCCGACCCTGTGGATCTCTCATGAACCACAGTTGTGGAGGGTTGTATCCAAACCCCCACCCCTTTGCATATTCCCATTACTGGGTCCGCGTGCAAGATCACCTTCAGTGATATGTGTGGGAGCCGTACTCCATGCAAATTGTGCATCACAGCGCATCTCATGCAGGGGTTTCATGTACGATCCGCATAAGTACTTGTTCAGGCCTGTCCCATACCAGGCTTGCAGTTAGCACGTTGGTCATTCCACTAGACGCACAACACAAGGTTCTAGTCCTTATATGCCAGTGACCAGACCATCCACAACCATGCACCATCCGTGCCTGCTATCCTCTGCAGTTAAGCACCTCCAGTGCTACAGCCATCCATACCAAAATTCTGGTCACGGCTAGGGTTTTATTTCATGAATATATATAAATACATATAATAGTTCATGTCGTGGTATTGCGAATACACCGACAGGTTTTGAGAGTGATCCTAGCGAAGATTACGCGGCGCGGGTTGACTGGATGACCGGTCCTCCCCCGCCGGACAAGCACAAAGAATAACACACGGGTTTATACAGGTTCGGGTCCCGGTGGGGGCCCTAGTCCTGTCGACGCGCTCCCGACCGGAGTCGGCTGGGGAGGCTCTCTCCGGGGGAGAGGCTTCCGGAGCACGCCTGTGAATTTAGCTATTCCAATAAATGAACCGATCCTTTACAACAAAGGGGTACAAGGGCTATTTATAGCCCCAAAAAGCAGCAAAAAACCTAAACTACCCCAGAAGCCACCGTCGCATTGAAGGGCAGGACCGTCCTTCTCCCGGTCAAACGCCTTGGATGCTTGACAGGTGGTCGCTAGTTCCCGAGGCGCCCCTCGCGTGACCTGCACGTGACAAACAGTTCGAGACTTTACCTTCAGGAGGGTGATGAGGCCCGGGACGGCGCCGGAGGCCATGTCCCCGGGTCAAAGGCGGCGCCCGGGACAACACCGGAGGCCACGTCCCTGGAGCCAAAAGGCGGCGCCCGGGGAGGCCCTGGAGGCCCCGTCCCCGGGCCAATGGCGGCGCCCGGGAGGGCACCGGAGGCCGCGTCCCGGGAGCCAAAAGGCGCCGCCCGAGGAGGCCCCGGAGGCCCCGTCCCCGGGCCAATGGCGGCGCCCGGGAGGGCACCGGAGGCCGCATCCCGGGAGCCAAAAGGCGGCGCCCGGGGAGGCCCCGGAGGCCCCGTCCCCGGGCCAATGGCGGCGCCCGGGAGGGCACCGGAGGCCCCGTCCCAGGAGCCAAAAGGCGGCGCCCGGAGGAGCCCCGGAGGCCACGTCCCCGGGCAAATGGCGGCGCCCGGGAGGGCACCGGAGGCCCCGTCCCGGGAGCCAAAAGGCGGCGCCCGGAGGAGCCCCGGAGGCCACGTCCCCGGGCAAATGGCGGCACCCGGGAGGGCACCGGAGGCCCCGTCCCGGGAGCCAAAAGGCGGCGCCCGGGGAGGCCCCGGAGGCCAAGTCCCCGGGCAAAAGGCGGCGCCCAGGAGGGCACCGGAGGCCCCGTCCCGGGAGCCAAAAGGCGGCGCCCGGGGAGGCCCCGGAGGCCACGTCCCTGGGCAACCGTGACACAACTTACCTGGACTTAGTCCCGTGGAGATTTCCCCCGACAGCAGCCCCCCATGCCCGCCGGGGACGATGCTCGAGTCCCCGGTGGGTATGGTTCAGGTCACCGGGAAGATCTCCGGGCCAGGTTACCGGAGCCGCGACGCTTCGGCTTCCGTGCCCCACACTTAAAGCCGCGCCGTTTCGCCATAAATGCGCGCGCGGTTCGAACCGGCGCCTCGATTCACGCGCCCGTCCCTTCGTTTCCCGCACACGGTTTGAACTTCTACGGTCCAGATTGATCCGCGGGTGCCACGTGGCGTACATCTAGACCACGGCCCGCCCCTATAAATAGGGCCTTGGGGGGCCCGGAAGCTCATTCCAAATTCTCAGCCCCAACGATTTTTGCTCTCCCGGTAGCCCTCTCCCGGTAGCTTTTCCCGGTAGCTGGCGTCTGGGAGTTTCTGGTAGTAGCCTCCTGCAAAGTTAGCCAAAAAGAAAACTAACCTCATGGCACCCAAGGGTCGAATGAAGACCACGGAGGTGCCCCCGGAGGAAATCCCCTCGGATTTCCTCTGGGCATCCGAGTTCACGGCCGAGGACGCCGAGTCCTTGGCCGAAAGGGGCATCGTTGCGGCCGGGGACATCCGAGTCCCCGTGAAGAAGGACGGAGCCCCCCGCCCCAGGCCCGGAGAGATCGTGGCCTTTGAGGCCTTCCTCGAGGCGGGGCTCCGGCTCCCGGTGCATCCCATGCTCCGGGAGTTTCTCAAGGAGTATGGGGTGGCTCTCAACCACCTCACCCCGAACGCGCTTGTCCGGATGGGCCTCTTCATTTGGCTCTTCGAGACAGCGATCGGGCGGGAGCCCGACCTTCGCGCCTTCCGGTACTTCTACGAACCGGCGGCGTGGACCTCCCACCTGGTGAAGGCGGGCCCCAAGTCCCCCTTCGGTTCGGTAATGGTCCAGATGCTGCCGGCCTGGGTAATCGACTACCCGACGGCGGCCTCCCGGGACCACTGGGGGGATTGGGTCCGGAGGTGGTTCTACCTCCGGGTCCGAGACGACGCGGTGGTGTACGCCCCGGAGGCCCCCACCTACAGCCGGTCGTCCGCACCAAAGCCGCCGGTGTGGACGGACTAGGAGTACGAGCTCCTCGGCAAGGTGATCCTCTTCAAGAAGACCCGCTCGATGCGGGACGCGGCTGAGGAGATGGCTCTCCTCCGAATCTCCCCCTTCACCGGCGGGAAGAGGGGGATCGGCATGGGCCCCGAGCAGCGGCCCCCGGTGAAGCCAGTGACGCGACGTAAGCTCCGGGAACCCACTGCATTGCTCTTACAAAATTTTTAAGAAATTGACTAACTCTTTACCTCTTGCAGTCCGGCCGTACCCGGCGGCGCGGGAGAAGGCGGAGAACCTCTTGGGGAGGTACTTCGCGGATGAGCACGAGCGCGTCGTGCGCGCCGTGGGCGAGGGCCCCCCCAAGAACCTGGTAGCGGCGGCCTTCGGGCTAAAGCTGCCGGAGAGGAAGCCTCTCCCCACCCCCGGGTCACACAAACGAGGGAAGGAGGCGGCCGGGGGCTCGGAGCCCAAGAAGGCCCGGGTTCAAAAGACCCCCGGCCCATCGACGACGCCGGCGGCGACACCGGTGAAGCCCCGGGACGAGACCCCCGGGGGCAAGCGTGCCCGGGCTCCGTCCCGGAAGGAGGCAACGCCTCCTCCCCCGAAGGGCCCCGTCGAGGCGCGGGGGAAGGAGGCGACCGCGGGCGGGGCGGCGTCCGACTCGGCGAACTACGCCCCGTCGCCGCTCACGGTGGAGCTCCTCCCGCCCCTTCCGGCCTCTTTGGAGCCAGAGAGGCTGGAGGTGAGATTCGCGGGGGGCTCGCCCCCGCGGGTCTGGCCGGTGGACGAGGGGGGGAGCCCCTCGGTTTATGAGGTTCCTCTGGAGGAGGGGGCCCCAAGGACCTTCCGGCCCGGGGCAGGGAAAGGCTTGATGGTTCCCTCCCGGGCGGAGGCTCCCGCCGAGAGCTCCTCGGCCACGTCTTCGGGGGGCACTACCTCGTCGACGAAGACGCCGGCCGCGTTACTGGACCTCGAGGTCCGGGGACCCCCCGCCGGCTGCGCCGGCGGCTCCGGGCGGGAGACCCCTTTGCTCCCCGCGGGGGAGGTCGCCCGCTACTCAGAGGGCCTGCATACCCGGAAGGTGCAGGCCTTCGTCGCGGGAGGGACGCTCCACGAGCATTTCGAGGGGCTTCAGTCCCTCGGGGCCCAGGTAACCCGAGTCGATAACGCCTTCGCTCATCCCCTGCACTTTGAAATTTTTCTAACTCTTATGTATTTTGTAGGTGGCAGCTGTTACCTGGGGCCTTGAGCAGCGGGTCGCCCGGCTGCTTAAGGAGGCGGAGGGCCGAGCTGCGGCCTCCGTAGGGCAGCGCGAGGAGGCCCTCCGGGAACGTGATGAAGCCCTCGCGGAATTGACCCGGGTCCGGGCCCAGGTTCATATTTCCGAGGCCATCAACGCGCGCCTCCGGGAGGAGGCCAAGGCGAGGGAGGAGGCACTCCGCGAGCTCGAGAGCTCAAGCGTCCGGGCGGTGGCGGACGCGGGCCGCTCCGTCCGGACGGCCCTCGAGGGCCTTGGCGTAAGCCTCGGCTCCGGGAGCAGGGAGGTCCCGCCGGCGACCCTCGCGGAGGCTGTGCGTTTCCTCAACGCACAGGTCTCCGCCATCCCGGAGGCTGCCGATGTTCGGGCGCGGGGTCGGGCGATCCCCGTCGTCGCGGCCACTGCGGGGCTCGTCGAGTTCCGGGGGGTCGGCGCCTGTAACACCCCTGTTTTTGCCAAACCCTAAATTAGCCAAAATCCACATCTTGACCCCAAACCCTAATCTGCTTCAGCCATTCCCTTCTAAATGTTGTTCAGAACATTTTTCCCTTCGGGATCATCCCCAAAATCTCATCCTAAAGCCGAGTTTCAAGCCTTGCCATTTTAAAACCCTAATTACCCTATTTTACCCTAAACTGTTTTCCCCAATTTTGTCGAAACCCTTCAGATCTTGCCTGATCTTACCAAACTTTGGCCAGATAAGTTCTAATAATCTTTTGCAACTTAGCTGCGAAATCAGATTTCAGATCGGACCCTCAGATCTCCAAATTTGCAAACAGGCCCAAGTCCTATTCAAATTTTCCTCACAGAACAGTCCCTGGAGCAAGTTTCAGAATTACAGAACAGCCCAAATATTCTTTTCAAGTCCATTCAACCAGCGCCTGGTCGTTGCTTACGACCAGTGCGAGTCACCGTTGCCGCGCCGTGGATTTCGCCGTGCTTGCTCGCCGCCGGCCACCGCTTCTTGTCGCCTGCGTTGTGAACAACTGAGCCACCCCGTGCGCACGTGCCAGCGCCGTTGCATCGCCTTGCCCAGCGGATAAACGGCCGTGCTCCAGTAGCGTTTCGCGCGCGCTCTCGTTGCCGTGTCATTTGCATGGCATTACGTGTCGTTGCCGGAGCTATGCTGTCGCCTCCGCATCTGCGCCGTTCTAGGTGAAGTTCCAATGCAACTGGCAAAGCTGCAGCACCGCCTGAGCACGATCACGTCGCCGTCGCCGTCGTTGCGCCTGCGCCCGACAAACTTCTCCCCGGCGCAAGCAACCACTGTCGCGTAATCCCTCGCAAGCTCCGTCCCCATGCCTATTTAAACCCCCTCAGTGCTGTGAAGAAGCACAACATCAGGACTTAGCCAAATTTCCAGTTTCTCGCCGTTTTCGCTTTCTTCTCCGGCGAGCCAGTGAGTGAGCTCACGGTGCCAGCCCATTTCACAGCCCCTTTCTCCAATCCAGGTTCACCAGTGAGTTCCCCTCGTTCCCCTCTCTGTGTCATAGCAGCCAATTGCACCAGATCGATCCCTAACGCCGGCGATCGCCGGATTCCCGATTTGCCCTGTTCCCCCAATGCCGTTCGATTCACCCCAAATTAACCCTCGATTCTGTAGAAGGAATTAATTAGTAAGCTTAGTAGAGCAAGCCTGTAGAATCAAAATCCCCAATTGCGCTCAAATCGAAGAAACCCCAAACTGGAACCTCAGCCGTTCGCCAGACCTCGTCGCCGAGCTCCTCCGGCCAATCTCCAATGAAATTAACCCCTCCAGTAGCCTTGCTGTGCCCTAGAGATCATTCTCAAGCTTGGAATTGAGCTCATTCGCCCTGTATCAAAAATTCCCGAGCTCTAGTGTCATCTTCTCCAGCGCCGGTCGCCGGAATTCTCTCCCAGCCGATCTAGCCCCTGAAACTTTGTCCCTTAGCTTCACCTCACCTCCCTGAGTAATTTCTTCCACTAGCTCGACACCTGGATCTGCCTAGATTGTGAGTTATGCCTATGCCAAGATCACTGTCCAGTAGCTCAGTTCATGTCCAGGCCACCGTGCTTTCTCGCCGGATTTGGCCACCCTCCGGCCACTTTCAACTTTTGTCCCTGTTGAGTGTCTTATTCCTGTTAGTAATGCCTACCTCCCAGACAAAGTGTTACATCAATTGGAGCCCTGGATCAAAAGTTAAGCCATGCCCTAGTTTCTGGCCATGTCCAGCACTATGTCAGTGCATGTCAGCCACTGGCATTAGCCTTGTTTGACCCCTTCTGGTTGAGCAATTGAAATGCCACCTTGTCCCCTAGATTCCTGGAGTTGTGTTATACATCTTTCTCTACTATCACTTCTCCAGAAAACTATCCTAAGATCAGTTTATAGCTATGCCAAAGCCATGAACTGAATGTCGACCCTTCGACGTTCAATCCTTTTTACCCGTTTCTTTGACCAGAGCCCTTGTGACCTTGCCCTAACCTTTTCCCCTGCATGCATGACTTATTTACTTAACAATTTCTATAGAAACTATTTTCTGTATGCTTATGGTATGTGTTTGTGTGTTGGTTGATTGCCGCAGAGGCAGAAGCCGAAGGAGCGGAAGAAGTCTTTGAAGATCCGTCTGAGTATTTAGACCCAACATCGCAAGGCAAGCCTCATTCCCTTGATCATGTCTCACCCAATATTTTCATATGAAGTATGTTCACTGTTTCTTACTATGCATGCTTAATTGAAATACAAGTTATGTTTGAATGACATGAGTAGATATTACCTAATGGAACATGAAACCCTTTTTGTTATTGAACCTTCTTATATATGCTTTTGTCACCCTATATAGGACTCATATACTGAATATCCACATTAAACTTGAAATGGTCAAGTACATGAGAAGTTATGATCAAAACCGTTTTGTCAAGAAAACTGATAAAAGGGATCAGTAGTGAGGATTGGATTGTATGGAGAGGGTGCGGTGCGCACCAGGGAATGTGAATGTTCCTCACTATTGGTTCATAAGGACAAGAACCTTGTGCTGTGTCTCTATACGAATTGTAAACGTACCAACCACTTGCCTGGTATGGGACAGGCACAACTCAGTAGCTTTTTGGTATTAGCAGTTCCCTGCATGGTTTGACGATCTGGTTTCTCGCGTGGAAACTGGAAGGCCAAGGTTCGGCCACGAGTGATGTGAGTTCAGAAAAATGATGAGAGGAAAAGGCGTAAAAGAAGGAAGGCGCCCTAGACCTGATTAAGCCGTGAGTGGCTGTAATCTTAAATGGTCGTATGTCTCGCGTGGACATAGACCAAGGCTATGTGTCCTGCGGGAACATAGACCAGAGAGGCTAGGAAGTAAGGCAGTGGGGAAGACCCACAACGGTACTTGAGACTTAATTGTCTATTTACCGGGCGGGGATACTGTTAATACTGGATTGTAAAGCGTTGTGTGATCTCGGCCTTGTCACATGTGTATAAGTCACATGAAGCTGATCCGACTTGAAAGCCGAGTGAACCAGTGGATTTAAAAAGAGGTACACCTTTGCAAAGCGTAAAAGAAGTATCAGATACTCTGTACTCCCAGGTTCAGGAGTCTTTTCGTAGTGGATGTTATCCATGGGTTATAGCACAAGTAATGTTTTGGAGTGTTTTCATAATGCGGTTAACAAAAGTAGTGACTCATGGGAGACCACTACATCTAATGTTTTATTGAAAACCTGTTAAATGTTTAAAGTATCATTTTCATGATAAAGTACTGTTTTACTAAACAAATGACTTGGAAATTTATATATCTCTATCCATATGAAACTAAAACCCCCGAATCATATGTTTCACCCTCATACAAGTACAATTACAATAATCCCTGGAATGAGTGTTGCTGAGCACCAAGTGCTCACCCTTGCATTTATATCCAACTGTAGAAGAGGGATTCGAGGATCCCGATTTCTTCAGTTATGAGTTCCCAACGGAAGATGGAAGTGCCCCGGACGAGCCCACTTTCTAGAAGGATTGCACACCAAGTCAAGTCAGATGTGGGAGGAGCCACTCCAACCCCGCTGCGGATGGAAGTCAAGCTGTTTGTAGTTGCTTTGTGCTTTATGTTGTGTGTTCGGTACTTGGATACCGATTCTGGTTCTGATAAACTAGTTATTTTCTTAGCAACTCTACTTAGCGTCATTTTTGGTGCTTTGGCTATGTAATATTGGCCATGCTGGCCTGCTACTTGTTTAATGTTATTACTATGCTTGTGTGATTTGGAGCTCATGTGTCATCCTGCTGTGTGTAACTTACCTGGGCGGTTACCAAGGTGATCCTCAAATGGGGGTCTCACAGCGCCCGGGCGATCGGGGGCCGCATCCCCCGAAGCTTCCCGGACTCCTTTGAGCCTTCGCGCCGGGAAGTCGAGTAGCTCGCCGGAGGGTTCTACGACCGGATCATCCGAGCGTGGTTCCCGGCTCCGGCGCCTCCGGCGGGAGATGCCCCAGCCCCGGCCTCGGAGGAAGCCCGCCGGGGGGAGGACGCCAATGAACATGTATGAGCCTCCCCCCGGGTCTTAGCTAGGGCCCATTTTTGTTTTAGGATTTTTTGATTCCGGTAGCTTCTTAGAAGAAGCCCCGGGCACTTGTACATAAAAAATTTTTAATGCAATGAAGTTAGAATTTTTTTCTAAGTCTTTGAATTGAACTTACTGTTACCAGGGTTCCCGGGAGGTTGCTCCCAGGCGAAGGTCCGGGAGGGGCTCCCCGGGGGACGCCCAAGCGGCTTTAATTTTGCTAAGCCTTATCTCCGGGAATCGCGGCGAGGATAGTGTCCGGGAGCCGATCCGGTTGAGGTGGCGTCCGGAGTGGCACTTGGACAACTTTGATAATCATCGTGCCGAATTGTCCCCTCCGCGACCGGGGCTCCGGATGATCCCTCCCCTCCGGATACTTCCACCGGCGGGATACGAGTTCTGGCCTGAGGAGGTGCTTCGGGACGCTCGGCGCCGCGTACGGGCGTTGTACCGGGACTTGACCCGGGAGCTAGCGGAGAGCCTCCGGGAGTATTAGGCGTAGGAGCCTTAGGGCGTAGGGACTCCCCCGGGTTAGAACCCGGGTTGTATCGTTTCCAAAGCCCACCGGAGGGGGAAGATGTCCTCCGGGTTTGCTAATCAATAAAGCGTTGTGTTGTCGTTTCCTTTTACTGCCTCTTTATTTTCTTCTTCTTGGATGGTCTGGACGACTCATCTTAACAAAGATGAGCTAAGTTTCCTCGTGGGCGGTGCGGTCGACACCCGGGGGTTCCTTATCCCCCCCGCCCACAGCGGGCCGGAGAATAGCTCCGCGCGCTGTGGGGGTAACAAGGCCCCCGGGATAGAGGCCACCTTCCGGGAGACAATCGTCCGGTCGCCGTGAGAACGGGGAGCCGGGAATGAGGCCTCGTGTGGAAGAAACATTCAAGAAAGCCCGACGAGATTTCCAGAGGCGAGCTTCCTAGGAGACATTCGTCCGGTTGCCGTGAGGACGGGGAACCGAGAATAGGGTCTTTGGGGAAGAGAACGCCCGAGAAATCCGTGACTTCTCCGAGAGACAATCGTCCGGTCGCCGTGAGAACGGGGAGCCGGGGATAGGGTCTCCGGGAGGCATTCCTCCGGTCACCGTGAGAACGGCGAGCCGGGAATAACGTCGACTCCCGGAGGAGGAAGATAGATCCAATCAAGCCGCAAGGGGCCGATCTTCCGGTCGCCGTGAAAACGGGGAGCTGGGAATAACGTCGACTTCCGGAGGAGGAAGATAGATCCAATCAAGCCGCAAGGGGCCGATCTTCCGATCGCCGTGAAAACGGGGAGCCGGGAATAACGTCGACTCCCGGAGGAGGAAGATAGATCCAATCGAGCCGCAAGGGGCCGATCTTCCAGTCGCCGTGAAAATGGGGAGCCTTGAATAACGTCGACTCCCGGAGGAGGAAGATAGATCCAATCGAGCCGCAAGGGGCCGATCTTCTGGTCGCCGTGAAAACGGGGAGCCGGGAATAACGTCGACTCCCGAAGGAGGAAGATAGATCCAATCGAGCCGCAAGGGGCCGATCTTCCGGTCGCCGTGAAAACGAGGAGCCAGGAATAACGTCGACTCCCGGAGGAGGAAGTGCCCGAGGACGGGGCTTGAGTGTTTGGGCAGGGGACTAGTCTCCCAAAGTGACTCGTTACCACGGCCACTGTGACCGGGTTGCCGCTTACACCCTCAGTCCACGAGGGCTGATCGTAAGCCGCCCTACGGGAGTGCAGGCTCCGTTGTAGGGACTTGTTGGGGCTGGCCCACTTCCTCGCGGGGAGGACATCCTCACAAGGAGGGCATCCTCGCGGGGAGGGCATCGTTGCGGGGAGGGCATCGCTGCTAGGGGCGGTAATGAGAGACCTGCAATGAGACAGTTTGCAAAGCACGACCTATGTATTGCTAATAAAATGAAGTACAGGGCCTCCCCCTGCGAAGCTGCGAAAGGGGAGGGAAATACAGTGTCCCTCCTCCCCCTCCGGCGTGAACGCTCCGGGGGAGGGGACAGGCCCGTAAGGCTAAACATAGAACTTGCGAAGTAAACGCAAGTTCCACGTGTGCTTCAGCTCCTGCTTTTGGAGGTTGGAGAGCTTGTAGGCCCCCGAGCCCAGGACCGCGGAGATCCTGTAGGGGCCCTCCCACTTGGGGGAGAGCTTACCCTGGGCCTGGGGGTCCGTCACGCGCTTGAGGACAAGGTCCCCAAGGCGGAAAGCTCTCTCACGCACGCGCTGATTGTACGCGCGCGCCATGTCTTGCTCGTAGATGGCGTGGCGGAGGAGCGCTCGGTCGCGTTCCTCCTCCACGAGGTCGATCTCCAAACGCTGGTTGGCCTCGTTGGCCTGGTATGCTGAGGGAGTGGCTCCCACCAGGAGCTCCACCCGCAGTGACCGGAAGCCAATCTCCGGGGGGAGGACTGCCTCCGCCCCGTAGACCAGGGAGAAGGGAGTACGCCCCGTCGCCCGGGACGGGGTCGTGCGCATGGAGCAGAGGATGCTAGGGAGCTCCTCTGCCCATGCACCCCGCTTAGAAGCGGTTTGCTTGAGTCTCCGACGCAATCCCTGTAGGATCACGCCGTTGACCCTCTCGACAGCCCCATTGCTCCGGGGATGGGCTACAGAGGCGAAGTGGATGACGAGCCCCAGGCCTTCACAGAATTCCCGAAAATAAGCCGAGTCGAATTGGGTCCCGTTGTCCACGGTGATTTCCCGGGGGACACCAAAACGACATACGACGTTTTTCCAGAAAAACCGCTGAACGGCCCGGGACGTGATACTGGCCAAAGGCTCCGCCTCAACCCACTTTGTAAAATAGTCGATTGCGACTACGGCATACTTGTATCCCCCGGGCGCTGGGGGGAAGGGCCCTAAGAGGTCCATCCCCCAGCGCACAAAGGGCCAAGTGATGGGGATCGTCTGCAGCGCTATAGGGGGGAGGTTGGAGCCCTTGGCCATCTTCTGGCATGCCTCGCATGCGGAGACGAGGTCTCGCGCATCGCGCATGACCGTGGGCCAGTAGAAGCCCTGCCGGAGGGCCTTGGCTGCGATGGAACGCGGGGCTAGGTGAGAACCGCAGCTCCCCGTGTGGATGTCTTCGAGAAGTTGAAGTCCCTCCGGCCGGGGGAGGCAGCGCAGGAGGGCGGAAGCCCCCCGCTTGTAGAGCCTCCCCTCCAGCAGGAGATATGCCCGGGCTTTAGCCCGGAGGCGTTTAGCCTCGGTCTCAGTAGGAGGGTCCCCCTCCCCCTTGATGAAGGAGATGAGGGGGTCCATCCAAGACGGAGTTCGGGTGATCTCGGCGACCTCCGGGACATGAGGCTCGTTGCCCGTGTCCGGGGAGGCCACCGAGGGCTCCGTGATGATCTCCAGGAAAGCCCCCTTGGGGAGCGATTCCCGGGCGCTGGCTGCCCGGGCCAAGGTGTCGGCCGGGTCATTGTCCCTACGTGGGATATGCCGGGCCTCGAGGCCGTCGAAATGCCTCTCCATCTTTCGCACTTCCTGCAAATAAAGACTTAAGTTTGCGTCATGGCACAGGTAAGACTTGTCCATTTGGCAAACTATGAGCTGAGAATCTCCCTTGACTAGGAGGCGCCGGATCCCCAGGGAGCATGCGAGGCGCATCCCGAGGAGCAAAGCCTCGTATTCGGCGACGTTGTTGGTTGCGGGGAACTCGAGCCGTGCGGCGTACTCGAGTTCCTTCCCCTCGGGGCTCCGGAGGACTACCCCCGCACCAGCCGCGGTGAGACACAGCGACCCCTCGAACATGAGGGTCCAATGATCACTGCGTCGGGGCGGCACAGGGAGATCTTCGTCCCCGGGCCCGGAGGCGGGAGTCCACTCTGCGACGAAGTCGGCGAGAACCTGCGACTTGATGGCGGAGCGGCCGGTAAGGGACAGGGAGAAGGGGGCGAGCTCGGCCCCCCACTTCCCGATCCGGCCGGTGGCTTCTTTGTTCCGCAGTACCTCCCCGAGGGGGAGGGACGACGGGACGGTGATGGGGTGTCCCAGGAAGTAATGCCGAAGCTTCCGGGACGCCATGAGGAGGGCGTAGCAGATCTTCTCCATCTCCGTGTACCGAGTTTTGGCCCCTTGGAGGGCCTCGCTCACGTAGTACACGGGACACTGCTGCCCCCCTTGCTCCTTCACCAAGACCGCGCTGACGGCGACAGGGGTCGCAGCGAGGTAGAGGAGCAAGGGCTCTTCCGGGGACGGACTTACGAGCATTGGAGGGCTTGTGAGGTACTTCTTCAGGTCGTCGAACGCCTCCTGGGCCTCGGGGGTCCAACGGAACCCCTCGAGCCCTCGGAGGATCTTGAAGAACTGGAGGCCCCGTTCCCCCCGACCGGGAGACAAAGCGGCTGAGTGCGGCTAGGTGGCCGGAGAGCCGCTGGACATCCTTGACGGAGCGCGGCGGGGGCATGTCTAGGAATGCCCGGATCTTCTCGGGGTTTGCCTCAATGCCCCGCTGGGACACGAGGAAACCTAGGAGCTTCCCCCCGCGCACCCCGAAGGCGCACTTCTCTGGGTTTAGCTTGAGCCCGAATGCGCGGAGGTTCCGGAAGGTTTCAGCCAGGTCGTCGATGTGGGAGGCTGCGCGGGGACTCTTGACAACCGCGTCGTCTACGTAGACTTCAACGTTGCGGCCGACTTGCTCTTTGAAAACCAGTGTCATAAGGCGCTGGAAGGTCGCCCCCGCGTTCTTGAGCCCGAAGGGCATATGGACGTAGCAGAAGGTTCCGAGGGGAGTAATAAAACTCGTCTTTTCCTCGTCCCCTTCCGCCATCTGGACTTGATGGTAGCCCGAGTAGGCGTCTAGGAAGCTCATGAGCTTGCACCCCGCAGTGGAGTCGACGAGCTGATCAATCCGCGAGAGCGGGAAGTTGTCTTTTGGGCAGGCGCGGTTAAGGTCGGTGAAGTCCACGCACATCCGCCACCTGCCGGTTGATTTCTTGACGAGGACGGGGTTCGCGAGCCAGTCGGGTTGCAGGACCTACCGAATGAACCCCGCCTCTCGGAGCCGGGTGATCTCCGCCTTGATTGCCTCTTGGCGCTCGAGGGAGAGTTTCCGCAGCTTCTGTTTGACCGGGGGGTGGCCGGGGGCCACTGCAAGCTTGTGCTCAATGACCCCCCCGGCGACGCCCCGCATGTCTGACGGCTTCCACGCAAAAACATCGGAGTTTTCGCGCAGAAAAGCCGCAAGTTGCACTGTGTGCTCCTGGGGGAGCTCCGCCCCAATCCGGACGGTTTTGTCTTCGTTGCCCGGGGACAGCAGGACCTTCCGGAGGCCTCCTTCCGGACGCGGCTTGAGGAGGGGCCTCCCGGGCAGTGGCGCAGCAGCATCTAGTTCCGGGGGAGGAGCCTCCCCCCCGGGCGTCTTTATGAGGTTGACGCTTCCGATCGTAGCCGCAGCGCACTCGTATAGAGCACGAGCCACGTCTTGGTTTCCCCGGACGCTGATCACACCATGCGGCCCAGGGATTTTCATGCAGAGATAGTTTTGATGGGTGGCAGCCCCCAGCCGGTTGATGGTCGTCCTCCCCATAATCGCGTTGTAGGAGGAGGGGAGGTCTACTACGTCGAAGCGGACCAGCTCGGTCCGGTAGTTCTCCGGGGTGCCGAAGGTCATTGGAAGATCTACCTTGCCCACGGGGTGGATCGCCTTCCCCGGGACAAAGCCTTGCAGGGGCCCAGCAGCGGGCTGCAGGAGCTTCTCATCCACCTGCATTTCCTTGAAGGCCTTCAGGAATAAGACATCGGCGGAGCTCCCATCGTCCACCAGGATCCGGGCCAGATGGCAGTTGTAGATGGTCGTGGAGACAATGAGCGCGTCGTCGTGGGGGAAGCGAACCCCCCGCGCGTCTTCTGCCGTGAAGGTGAGGGGGACGTCCGACCACTTCGGTGGCGGGGACGCGTGTAGCACCCCCACAACCTTGACCTCGCGCGCGTACTCCTTACGCTGGCACTTAGAGTCCCGCCCGGAGGCAGATCCTCCCACGATGACGTTGATGTGCCGCTGCGAAGTTTGAAAGGGGAGAGCTTCTGAAGGCTCCCCCTCCTGCGTCTGCTGACCCCCCGTGGGAGCGGGAAGGGCCGGAACAGCTGGCCAAGGGAGCAAGGAGGCCGGAGTCCCCCCCCTGCTCACGCTGGTCGAGGAAGTCCGCAAAGTGCTGCAGCAACTGGCTACAATCTCGGGTAGCGTGGGTATTGGACCTATGGAGGCTGCACCACGGTCCTTCCCGCCTTCTCCCCGCAGGGCCTTCCCGGCCGCGCGAAGACTGTCCTCCCCCATGGCCCTTCGGTTTGGGGAAGGGGCGGTTGGTCCTCGGGGGGTCACGCGAGCCGCCTCCGCCCTCGAGGACAAAGGTGTCCCGAGGCCGTGGCTCGCTACGCCCCCCTTGCCTGGAGCGTTTGGGGGGATCCCTGGCCCCCCGGTCGACAGGGGCGGGAGCCCCCTGGGTCTTCTTCCAGATATCGTCTTCCTCCGCCCGAGCGTACTTTTCGAGCACGTTGAAGAGCTCGTCGGCGGAAGAGGGGCAGCTCCAGGAGAGCCTTCGGTAGAGCTCCCCTGGGAGGATGCCGCTTTTGCAGGCTTCGATGACCGTAGAGTCAGGGACGTGGGCCACTTTGCTCTTCACCTGAGCAAAGCGCTTGAAGAAGCTTCTGATGGTTTCCCCAGTCCTCTGCCGGACAGTGTATAGCTGTGAAGAGTCCAGGGGACGCACGTAGTTCCCCTGGAAGTTGGCACAGAACTCCCGCTTGAGCTGCGAGAAAGACTTGATGGAGCCGACCTTCAGGTTGTAGAACCAGGAGCGGGCGGTGCCGGAGAGGTAAAGGGGGAAGACGTTGCACTGTACTGACTCGTCCCCCCCGGCCGCGGAGATAGCAGTGGAGTAGACCTGCACAAACTCGTAAGGGTCTGCCTCGCCGTTATAGTGTTCGATGTGTGGCGGGCAGTAGGGCCGCGGCCACCGGATGCTGCGAAGCCTTCGGCACAGGGGCTGGTTGGCCCCCTGCACTTCCCGGGGAGAGCCCCGGTCGCTATCTTCTTTCACGGGACCTTCGTTGTCTGAGTCTGGAAGCGGTCCGGGAGGTCCGCCAGAATGGTGGTGGCGACGCTTTTCCTCCGGACCGGGGCTGAATTCCCGGACGTCCAGGCTCTCCGCTGGAGAGGTTGGCTCTTCAGCGGGTCTCTTCCCCCGGCCGGTGCGAGAGCGAGGCTCCCCGCGCCCGCGGCCGGGGGGAAGTTCTTCCCCGTGCTGTGATGAACGCATTCGCTCGACCTCCCCCGGGGGGGAACAGACATGTCCCGCCGAGGGAGGGAGCTCGTTTGCTGTAGCTTCTGGAGCCAGTTGGGGTGAGCCCCCTGCGACGACCCCCGGGACCATAAAGGGGGAAACCCCTGTATCATCTGGAACCGGGGAGGGGGCGCCCACGGCGGCGCCTGGAATCGAAGTGGTGGGGGCCCCAGTGGCCACGACCGGAACCGGGAAGGGGGCAGGCCCTGTAACACCCGGAACCGGTGAGGGGGGAGCCCCCGTGGCGGCATCCGGAACCGGGGAGCCCATGCGGGGGGAAGTCCGCTGCAGCACGGGGGCTGCTCTGTCAACCGCCCCCGGCGCGGTAAACGCGACGCGGGGGGCGGGACTGGCTCCCGGCGCAGGGTAAACCCCCGGCAAGAGATGGGCTCCCGGCCCCGGGAATAGGCCGGGGACGGGGTACCCCCCTGGTGCCACGAAGGGCCCCGGCATGAAGTAACCTCCCGGTACCGGGACAGGCCCGGGTGCCGGGAAGGGTCCGGGCGTGTATCCCGTAGGGGGAGGGAACCCCCCGGCAGGATCATACGGGGCGGACAACCCCCCCGAGGCCGGAGGGGCCGCCGGGTAACCCATAAACGGGGGCATGTTCCCCGGATATGGGTGCGACGCAAATGTGGGGGCCGAAGGCCGCGCCAACAAGCTAAGGAGCTCATCCATAGAGCGCTGGGCGCGGAGCTGGCCTTCCACGAGAGCTTCGAGCAGGGCGTCCTGGGGAGCCGGGGGAGCCGTCGCGGGGACGCTTGTCCCGGCCGAGGTCCCCGCGGTCACCGGGAACGACCTGGAGGTGGAAGCACCTAAGTTAAGAGGAAAGGAGGGAGGCGGTACCTGGGCCAGGTCGCCTCCGGAGGGGACCGCCGGGACAGCAGTGTCCCGGGTGGACGGCGCCGGGTCTCCGAGACCCGGATCACCGGGAAGGGTGCGAGCCCTTGTTCTTGGGGGAGCCATGGCGTCTTGTCACGGGTCCCCACGGTCGGCGCCAACTGTCGTGGTATTGCGAATACCCCGGCAGGTTTTGAGAGTGATCCTAGCGAAGATTACGCGGCGCGGGTTGACTGGATGACCGGTCCTCCCCCGCCGGACAAGCACAAAGAATAACACACGGGTTTATACAGGTTCGGGTCCCGGTGGGGGCCCTAGTCCTGTCGACGCGCTCCCGACCGGAGTCGGCTGGGGAGGCTCTCTCCGGGGGAGAGGCTTCCGGAGCACGCCTGTGAATTTAGCTATTCCAATAAATGAACCGATCCTTTACAACAGAGGGGTACAAGGGCTATTTATAGCCCCAAAAAGCAGCAAAAAACCTAAACTACCCCAGAAGCCACCGTCGCATTGAAGGGCAGGACCGTCCTTCTCCCGGTCAAACGCCTTGGATGCTTGACAGGTGGTCGCTAGTTCCCGAGGCGCCCCTCGCGTGACCTGCACGTGACAAACAGTTCGAGACTTTACCTTCAGGAGGGTGATGAGGCCCGGGACGGCGCCGGAGGCCATGTCCCCGAGTCAAAGGCGGCGCCCGGGACAACACCGGAGGCCACGTCCCGGGAGCCAAAAGGCGGCGCCCGGGGAGGTCCCGGAGGCCCCGTCCCCGGGCCAATGGCGGCGCCCGGGAGGGCACCGGAGGCCGCGTCCCGGGAGCCAAAAGGCGCCGCCCGGGGAGGCCCCGGAGGCCCCGTCCCCGGGCCAATGGCGGCGCCCGGGAGGGCACCGGAGGCCGCGTCCCGGGAGCCAAAAGGCGGCACCTGGGGAGGCCCCGGAGGCCCCGTCCCCGGGCCAATGGCAGCGCCCGGGAGGGCACCGGAGGCCCCGTCCCAGGAGCCAAAAGGCGGCGCCCGGAGGAGCCCCGGAGGCCACGTCCCCGGGCAAATGGTGGCGCCCGGGAGGGCACCGGAGGCCCCGTCCCGGGAGCCAAAAGGCGGCGCCCGGAGGAGCCCCGGAGGCCACGTCCCCGGGCAAATGGCGGCGCCCGGGAGGGCACCGGAGGCCCCGTCCCGGGAGCCAAAAGGTGGCGCCCGGGTAGGCCCCGGAGGCCAAGTCCCCGGGCAAAAGGCGGCACCCGGGAGGGCACCGGAGGCCCCGTCCCGGGAGCCAAAAGGCGGCGCGCGGGGAGGCCCCGGAGGCCACGTCCCCGGGCAACCGTGACACAACTTACCTGGACTTAGTCCCGCGGAGATTTCCCCCGACAGTTCATGGCTCACTAATTGATCTTTTCACATTTCATAG
Source organism: Pharus latifolius (assembly GCA_019359835.1). Lineage (NCBI taxonomy): Eukaryota > Viridiplantae > Streptophyta > Magnoliopsida > Poales > Poaceae > Pharus > Pharus latifolius. The sequence goes on along the minus strand of CM033326.1, from coordinate 64,797,693 downwards.
GCATCCAGCCTAGTACTGCCAATTCACAATTCATCCATTCTCACATGCATTATTATTTATATTCAAGGCCATATCATAGCAATTCATAAAATATAGGTTCAAGATGATCAAGACTATGACTCCGACTCTGACTCCGACTCTAAGCAAACATTAAGCAAACAACCAAGAATCATAACCTTTTCAATACATTATTATACTACATGCAATAATGCAAAGATGAAATGTCTCGATGATTCTGAAATGATTGGGTTTAGAAGCTTATTAGGGCTAAATCATAGAATTAGGGCTGAAAATGGATGCTAGGGACTTTTAGGGTTTCAGGGTAAGGAAATGACATTAAGTCCGCAGCTGGTTTGCCCAAAATCGACAAATGTCTTGAGGTCAACATTCAGTTCAAGGCATCGACAAAGGATTAATGGTTGATAGAGGGCTCAACTCAAGTTGTGACAGAAGAAGAAATTGTAGATCACAACCTCAGGAATCTAAGGGACAAAGTGATGCTCAAAATGCACATCTGGAAGGAAGTGAAAAGGGCTAATGCCACTGGCTGGCATAGACTGGCATTGAACTAACATGGCCAGAAACTAGGGCTTGCCATATCTTTTGATCTAGGGCTCCAATTGATGCACCACTTTGTCTGGGAGGTAGGCTTTGATAACAGGAACAATTCACTCAACAGGATCTAGGGCATGAGATGGCCGGAAAGTGATGAAAACTGGTGAAGAACACGGTGGCTGAAATTTCAAATCTTGGCACTGGACAGAGATTAGGGCATAGCTATAACTTCTGATTTAGACCAAATTGGAAGTCGAGCTAGTAGACAAAATTGCTCAGGAGATCAAGATGCATCTAATGGAAAAGGTGGTTGGAGCTGAATCGGCTGAGAATAGATTTCCGGTGGCCGGCGCCGGAGACGAAGACACTAGATTTGGGGATTTTCATTATACACGATTTGAATTCAATTCCTTGCTCAGGGAGTAAGAGGGAAGCATATAGAAGCTGTTGGAATTGAATCTGGCTTCTGAAGGCTTTTATGTTTAGAGTAACTGATCGATCTCGTCTGAGCAATCTGATCTTGATTTGGGTTCACAGGAAAGATTTTGAGATATTTGGGGCTTAGGATAGATTAGAATTGAACTGATCTTGCTACTACTACAGATCCATGCATGCATGATGTTCATGAAAAAGAGAGTTTTTACCCCTAAACTCAGGGTGTTACATGCGCCTTCCACAAATCCAATACCCACGCTACCCGGGAATGCCATCAACTCTTGCAGCACTTCGCCGCATTTCTCGACCAGTGCGGGCAGGGGGGAGCCCTGCCTCCTTGCCCCCTCCGTCAGCTTTGCCGGCTCTCCCCGCTCCTCTGGGGGAGCAGCAAAGATAGGCTCAGAAAAGGGGCTCAGCCGAAGATCTCCCCTTCCAAACCTCCCAAAGATGTGTAAATGTCATCACGGGCGGATCCGTCTTGGGGCGAGACTCCAAGCGCCAGCGCAAGGTGTATGCGCAGGAGGTAAAGGTTGTGGGGGTGCTACACACGTCTCAGCCATCAATACGGTCGGACATCCCCCTCACCTTCACAGCGGAAGACGCGCGCAGGGTTCGCTTCCCCCATGACGACGCGCTCATCATCTCCGCCACCGTCTACAACTGCCAGCTGGCGCGTATCCTCATCGACGGCGAAAGCTCCGCCGACATCCTGTACCTAAAGGCATTCAGGGAGATGCAGGTCGACGAGAAGTTGCTACAGCCCGCAGCCGGGCCCTTGCAGGGTTTTGTCCCAGGGAAGACCATATACCCGGTGGGGAAGGTTGATCTCGCCATGACCTTCGGCATCCCAGACAACTACCGAACGGAGATGGTCCTATTCGACGTAGTGGACCTCCCCTCTTCGTACAACACTATTATGGGGTGGACCACAATCAATAGTCTGGGGGCGGTGATCCACCAGAGCTATCTCTACGTGAAGAACCCTGGGCCTCACGGTGTGATCACCGCCCAAGGCGACCAGGACGTGGCCCGTGCTCTCTACGAGCGCACCACTGCGATGATCGGGAGCATCAACCTGATCAAGACCCAGGGGGAGAGAGCTCCCCCCCCCCCCCCGCCTCAAATGCCCCCGGTCATCCCCTCCGAGAGGTCTCTCCCAAAACCGCGCCCAGAGGGGGACCTCCGGAAAGTTCGTCCTCGGAGGACGGGGAGAGGACCGTCAAGATCAGAGCGGACCTCTCCGAAGAGCACGCGGAGCAACTCACAGCCTTCCTCCGCAAAAATCTCTGACATTTTTGTGTGGAAGCCAGCTGACATGCGGGGCGTCGCCCGGGACATTATCGAGCACAAGCTCACTGTAACTCCCGGCTGCTCCCCAGTCAAGCAGAAGCTGAGGAAGATCTCCCTTGAGCGTCAAGAGGCCATCAAGGCCGAGATCGCCAGGCTCCGAGAGGCGGGGTTCGTTCGGGAGGTCTTGCACCCCGAATGGCTACTGAACCCCGTCCTCGTGAAGAAGTCAAGCGGCAGGTGGCGAATGTGCGTGGACTTCACCGACCTTAACAAGGCTTGCCCAAAAGACAACTTCCAACTCCCACGGATCAACCAGCTGGCAGATTTGACCGCGGGGCGCGAGCTTATGAGCTTCCTCGACTCGTATTCGGGCTACCATCAAGTCCAGATGGCTAAGGAGGATGAGGAAAAGACAAGTTTTATAACTCCCCTCGGCACCGTCTGCTACATCCATATGCCCTTAGGGCTGAAAAACACTAGAGCAACCTTCCAACGCCTCATGTCTCTAGTCCTCAAGGACCAAATCGGCAGCAACGTAGAAATCTACATTGACGACGCGGTTGTTAAAAGCCTCCGCACGACCGCCCACATCGACGACTTGGCAGAAACCTTCCGCAATCCTGAAAGGGATCTAGGATATCGACTAAAGGGGGGTGAATAGGCGATTTTAACAAATTAATAATTAATCAAGCAATTAATAGTAAATGAGAGCAAATAACTAAAACAAGATGAACAATGACCAATTTAACACAAGAATATATCCCGTGGTCTCGGTGATTTGCCGATCACCCCTAATCCACGTTGAGGCAAACTCAAATCTCTAACCGCTCCTCTATCTAGTCAACCTTCTCTCAAGAAGTGACCTAGATCTCGAGCCGGATTAGTGTGATGAGTTATCCAAACCTCGATTTCACTAACGATGCACTTTACCGCTCCGGCAAGGCGTGCTCAACCCTTTCACAAGACTTTTGAGGCTTCTTCACAATCTTCCTTGAAGAGCTCTCCAAAAACTTCTCTCTAGCCGTCTAGGAGCCGGCAAACTCCAAGAGTAACAAGCCGGTGATGATCACTTAACCTTCTTCTAGTGCCACAAGATTGATTTAGTGATCTAAATGCAATGCACTAGAAGATCTCAAATGCACACTCTCACAAATTCAAGAATTAGAACCCTAGAGTGTATGAAACTTGCTTAAGCTCTCAAGGATGATGACAATGTTCACAAATATGACAAAAGATATGAACAAGACTGTGCATGGGAGTATATATACCCCCCACAATAAATATAGCCATTACAGGCCGTTGGGAGAAAAAGATCACTTGGCGGTCAGACCACAGGTATAAGCCCAGTCAGACCGCTGCAATTGCAACGGCATTAAACAGGCGCAATAAATGCTCACCTGCCCTTGTCAGGCACACTCACGGTCAGACCGGAGCCAATTGTGGTCAGACCGTGAAACTGTCCAGAGACGACATAGTTTCTGGACACTTTATACGGTCAGGCCGATAATTACGGACAGACCGGCCAGACGGTCAGACCGTAGTTCAAAAGCACGGTCAAACCGATTTCTCAGTCAGACCGGTCTAACAAACGGTCAGACCATCATAACACAATAAATCAGAAAGATAGGTCATGAAATACCAGGAGACTGACCTAGGTTTTTACCTACGGACAGACCGACCTTTTAAAGGAATAAACTACACTTTGACATAACGTCGGTTAGTCCGAAACCCAATTCGGTCAGTCCATCTATTCGGTCAAACTGGTATAACAAACGGTCAGACTGACTGAGACAGAGTTTGGCAGAAATGAGTTGAAACAAGCATTTTCAAAGTATATGACCTTCTAGTATGCAATGCAAGTTGATTTTATGATTTGTGGCACATAGATGAAGTATTTCGTGATACACCACATGCTCCTCTTAATAGTACGGCGACTATCCTAAAATCCGGTCAAAATTCTTCTCTAATCACCTTAGACCGGTAAAATGGAAAAGACCCTATTTCGTACATTTGCCTCTTTCCTCATTGTCTTTTCTTCATCATGAAGCTCTTTCTTTGTCTTTCATTATCCTATCTTTTGAGTTTGATCTTGACACAACTTAACAGGTAACGTTAGTTCAACATTTGTAATTGTCATTAAATACCAAAACACTCTTTAGGGGCCTAGAAGCTACAAATCCCCGTGAGTACGGGTTGAAGCTCAACCCAGAGAAGTGCACCTTTGGCGTACGCGGGGGGAAGCAGCTTGGCTTCCTCGTGTCCCAGCGGGGCATAGAGGCGAACCCCAAAAAAATTCGGGCTCTACTGGACATGCCCTCACAGTGCTCCGTGAAAGACGTACAGCGGCTTACCGGCCGCTTGGCCTCACTCATAGAGAGGAGAACGCGGCCTCCAGTTCTTCAAAATCCTCCAGGGCCTCGAGGGGTTCAAGTGGACTCCTGAGGCCCAGGTGGCCTTCGACAACCTGAAGAAGTACCTCACGAGCCCTCCAATGCTCGTGAGCCCATCTCCGGAAAAACCCCTACTGTTTTACCTCGCTGCGACCCCGGTCGCTGTAAGCACAGTGCTGGGGAAGGAGCAGGACAGGCAGTAGCGCCCTGTGTGCTACGTGAGTGAAGCCCTCCAAGGGGCTAAGACAAGGTACACGGAGGTGGAGAAGATTTGCTACGCCCTCCTCACGGCGTCCTGGAAGCTCCGCCACTCTTTCTTGGGTCACCCGATCACAGTCCCATCATCTCTTCCCTTGGGGGAGGTGCTGCAGAACAAAGAAGCCACCGGCTGGATCAGGAACTGGGGAGCCGAGCTCGCCCCCTTCTCCCTCTCCCTCACAGACCGTTCCGCCATCAAATCACAAGTCCTAGCCGACTTTCTAGCGGAATGGACCCCCCTCCTGGACGGAGGAGGAGGCTCTCGCCGAGCCACCCCTGCGTAATGACTATTGGACGTTCATGTTCGATGGCTCCTTGTGTCTCGCCAGGGCTAGCGCGGGGGTAGTCCTCCGGAGCCCCGAAGGAAGGATGCTGGACTACGCGTCGAGGCTCGAGTTCCCTGCTACGAATAACATCGCCGAGTACGAGGCCTTGCTCCTGGGGCTACGCCTCACGCGCTCCCTGGGAATCCTCCGCCTCCTAGTCAAGGGAGACTCCCAGCTCGTGGTTCGCCAAATGGACAATTCATACTTGTGCCATGACGCGAACCTAAGCCTTTACTTAGGGGAGGTGCGCAAGATGGAGAAGTACTTCGAGGGCCTGGAGGCCCGGCATATCCCCTTGATGGATAATGACCGCGCCGACGCCCTGGCCCGGGCGTCCAGCGCCCGGGAACCTCTCCCCGGGGGGGCCTTCCTTGAGATCATCGCGAAGCCCTCGGCGACCCCTCCGGGTGCGGACTTTGAGTCCTACGCCCGAAGGTCTCCGAGATCGCCCGAGCTGCGTCCTGGATGGATCCCCTCATCTCCTTCATAAGGGGGGAGGGGGAGCCCTCCAGCGATGCCGAGGCGAAACCCCTCCATGCCAAGGCACGAGTGTATCTCCTGCTGGAGGGAAAGCTCTACAAGCGGGGGTCTTCCTCCCTGCTCTGCTGCCTCCCGCGGGCAGAAGGACTCCAGCTTCTTGAGGACATTCACTCGGGAAGCTGCAGGTCTCACTTGGCCCCGCGCGCAGTCGGCACGAAGGTTCTCCGCCAAGGCTTTTATTGGCCTACTGTGGTCCACGATGCGCGAGACCTTGTCTCCTCATGCGAGGCCAGCCAAAAAATGGCGAAGGGTTTCAACCTGCCCTCCCCATCACTTGGCCCTTCGCGTGCTAGGGGATGGACCTCCTTGGTCCTTTCCACCCAGCGCCCAGGGGCTACAAGTATGCGATGGTTGCAGTGGATTACTTCTCCAAGTGGGTGGAGGTTGAGCCCTTGGCCAGCATCACCTCCGACTCGACATACTTTCGGGAGTTCTGCGAAGGCTTTGGGGCTACCCTCCACTTCGCCTCCGTAGCTCATCCTCAGAGCAACGGAGCCATCGAAAGGGTCAACGGTGTAATCCTACAGGGATTGCGCCGGCGGCTCGAGCAAGCCATCTCTAGGCAGGGCACGTAGGTGGAGGAGCTCCCGAGCATCCTTTGCTCCATGCGCACGACCCCGAGCCGAGGAACAGGGCGCACTCCCTTTTCGCTCGTGTACGGGGCTGAGGCAGTCCTCCCCTCGGAGATTGGGTTCCATTCGCTGCAGGTCAAGCTCTTAAACAGAGCTACACCCGCAGCACACCAAACCAAGAAGCAAACCAGCGACTGGAGATCGACCTTGTCAAAGAAGAGCGTGACTGAGTTCTCCTTGCCACGACATCTACGAGCGCGAAATGGCACACGCATACAACTGGTGCATCCGCGAGAGAGCTTTCTGCCTTGGGGACCTAGTCCTCACACGCGTGACTGACCCCCAGGCCCAGGGTAAACTCCCCCCCAAGTGGAAGCGCCCCTACAGGATCTCTACGGTCTCGGGGGCTTATAAGCTCTCCAACCTTGAAGACCAGGAGCTAAAACATACTTGGAACGTAGACTTGCTACGCAAATTCTACATCTAGCCTCCAGGCTCGCTCCCTCCCCCATCGTGACTTCGCAGGGGGAGCGTTGTAGTCGCCATTCCCTCCCCTACCGTGTTTCCGCGGGGGGAGGCTTTTGTTCCCTCCCCTATCACGATTCCGCAAGGGGAGGCGTTGTATTTCATCTTCATTAATACAAATGGCCTTTTGTTCAACTTTGGAGTTTTTGCAGATTCCTATCTCTCCGCCTCCAAGGCGATGCCCTCTCTATGAGGATGCCCTCCCCGCGAGGATGTACACTATCACAGCCTAAAATTCCCTACGACGGGAGCCCCGCTCCCATAGGGTGGCTTACAGTAACCCCTCGTGGACTGAGGAGGTAAGCGGCAACCCAGTTCTCATGAACTACGGTAGCGAGTAACTTTGAGAAACTAGTCCCCCCTCAAATACTCTACACCCGCTGCCGGGTCACAGAACCCTCCTCTGTGGGTCATGGGAAATTTTCGACCAGGAAATTCTCTACCGGCTCCCCGTTCTCACGGCCACATGGGGAAATTCTTCTGGTCTTCGCAAATTTTTGACCAGGAATTCTCTACTGGCTCCCTGTACTCACAACGACTGGGGGAAATTCTTACTGGTCTCTGGAATGTTTCGACCAGGAATTTCTCAACCGGCTCCCCATTCTCACGGCAATCGAGGGAAACTCTTACCGGTCTCCGAAACTTTTCGACCGGGAATTTCTCGACCGGCTCCCCGTTCTCACGGTGACTTGGGGAAATTCTTACCGGCCTTCGAAAACTCTTCGGGGGAAATTTCTACCCTATCCCTCCTCGACGGGGGGCTAGGTGACCCCGGTAGGTATTGGCATCCGGGCCTTTTTGTTCCTTCCCCATAGCGCGCGGAGCCAAACTACACCCCACTGTGGGGGGGGGATCACCTGGGCCCAGATAGGAAAAAAATTTTGAAGACAATGTTCAAGCAACCACAAGCAAACTCACCTTTATTAATAATACATTCAACCGGGGACACCACCCGCCCCCCCCCCCCCCCCGGGTGGGCTAAGGTGTCCCCGGAACAAGGCCCGGGCACATGCAAGATACAACCCGGGGAGTTAGGCTACCATGGGAAACTACTCCGGAGGACAACCCCCTCCGGGGGACAGCTATACCTAGTAATCTCGGAGGCCTTCCTTGAGCTCCCGGGAAAGATCCTTGTACAGGTACCTAATCCTCCGGTAGGCACTCTGGAGAAGGTCCTCTGGCCAATATTCGTACCCGGCCGAAGGGCGTATCTGAAGCGGCAGGATCCTCCGGGAGCCCCGCTTCGGAGGAGACAACTCGGCGCGACAATTGTCAAAATTGTCCAAGTGCCACTCCGGGAGCCACCGCAGCCGAATCGGCTCCCGGGGAGCACTCTCCGGCACTCTCTTGAAAGAAGGCTTGAAGGCTGGGCAATTGGCGCGTCCCCCGGTAACGAGGCTCAACAGGGTTAGAGCCACTTGGGCCTCCCCTGGGCAACGCCACCCAGGGCTCGAAAACTCCTCCTCGGGAGTGAGCTCCCGGGCCACCGGGGAGCCCCCCAAGCCGCACCACCCGGGGCTCGAAAACTCCCTCTCAGGAGTGAGCCCCCGGGACGCCTTCTTACAATGAGACAAAAGACTTAGCAAAAACAATCTTTTCATTTCATTAAGTGAAAGGATTTACAGTTCCTCCGGGTCTTCATCTAAGAAGCTACCGGGAGCGAAAAACCTAGAAAGCAAAAAGCCTAACTAAAAGGCCAGGGGGGAGCTCATACTTGTCTGTTTTGGTCCCCCCCCCCCGGGGGTACGTCCACTGCTGTCGATGCCGTTGCCGACGGCGCTTCGTCCCGGTCCATCACCCCAAAGACCCGGTCGAAGAGAACCCCGGCCAACTCCTCGAGCCCCTGTCGCCAGGCTTTGAAGTAGCCGAGGAAGGTCTGGGGAAGTAGCTCCCCGATGACCCGGGCGCCCACTCCATGGTGCTCCACGAGAACAGCCGCGAGAGCGATCACCGGGATGGTGAGGCCCCGGGCATGGACATCAGCAGCCACCGAGATCAAAGAGACCTGCGTATCATGGAAATACGTAGCCTCTTGGACCGACAATGGCACCTTGGCGGGGCTGCTCCGCGATGCAAGCTCAACCCCGAGCCCCTCGAGGCCTAAGCGGATCATCCTCCCGCCGGTGGTCACCGCTGCGGCGCCCGAGGCCCCGCCTCCCGGAGAGCTTGCCTCTCCGTGCGCATCTCCCTCCAGAGTCGGGAGGTGGCGTCTTCGATGGCGGCGAGCAGCACCCGGGTCGCCTCCAGCTCCCCGAGCGCCTGGTGCTTCTCGGACCGCTCGGTGAGGGCAGCCTCCTTGGCCGCCGCCAAGTCCCCGAGCGCCTTCTCCTTGTTGGAGCGCTTGGAGGCTAGGGCCTCCTCGGCCGCTCGGAGGCGCTTAGAGACCCGAGCCTGGAACTCCCGGACCAACGTGATGGCCTAAAGCGAAGGAAGGATTAGGCAATCTAAAAAGACCAAGTGAAGAGCCCGCACGGGCGGAACTTACCCGGAGTCTGGAGGAGAGGATCTCCTCGTAGCCTCCCCCCGGCGTGTCCAGGGGAGACCCCCGCTAGGGGACTTCCCCGCCCGTCGTGCCGATGTCCTCTGAGCCCCCGTTGTTGGAGGAGTTGGACGACAGGCCCATCATGGGGCCCGGGACTCCGGGGCTGATGAAGAGCCCCTTGCCTTTCCCGGGTGGGAGGGGTGCCGAAACCTCTGGGGTGGTGAAGGACGCCATCAGGAGGGCCCCCCCGGGACCTTGAATCAGACAAAAACCCCCCCGCGCGGCGATTGTGGGCGGGTCTCCAGAGATGCGAGCGAGGGAGAAGGGGTCGGAGCGTACATCTCTGAGTCCGACCCTTGTCCTTCCCCGACCACCACTTCCCTGGGATGATCGGTGCCCAGTGAGATGGGACAGGATGGTGGCGAAGCCGAGCCACCAGTTGGCCTAGAACGTCCCGCCTTCGGAGACACCACCGCCGGAGGCACCAGAGGCGTCGTCAAGGAAGTGGCTGGAACCCTCGCCGGCGTCTTCACCGGCGCCTTCGCCGACATCTTGGTGGGAGTCCCCGCCGGAGAGCTCGGGGCCTGCGCCCGAGCCTTCGCAGGGCTCTTCGGCGAGCGCGCTAAGAAGGTCCCCGATTGCCTCCTTCCCCCTCTTGTACGAGCTAGGGGTGGGGAGGGGCACCCGGATGGGAAGCTGATGCCCGAAGGCCTCCGCTACGAGATTCCGGGGAAGACCCTTCTAGATGACGCACATGATCCGCTCGTGCTCATCCTTGTAATATCTCCCAAGGAGGAGGACCGCCACCTCCCGGGAGCGGTCGTAGGACCGGACTGCAAAAGGAAAGGAAGAGGTTAGCCAAGATTCTCCCTCCGGGGATTGAGCCCAGAAACTTATGTTGCGCCACCGTCATCCGGGGCGTGCGGTGAGTTGTGCCAAATCCTGCCCCCCGACGCAGGCTGAAGGGCGCCACCCGGAGGAGAACTAGCTCCTCGGCAAGGTCCCTCATGGACCTCCGGAGCCGGGCCTCCGCCATCCGAGTCCGGAGGTCCATCTCCTCCTCGAACCACTCAGGGGCCACCGGGCCGCCCGCCCGGTTGTAGGTCGATGGCTCCGGGGAGTAGGTGACCTCCGGGTCATCTACTCGGAGGTTGAACCACCTCCGAAGGCAATCCCCCCAGTGGTCCCGGGAGGCTTGCACCGGGTACTCATCTGCACGGCCCGGCAGGAGCTACATCATCACCGAGCCAAAAGCGGACTTGGGGCCACCCTTCATCACCAGCGGGCCCCTTGCCGATGGCTCGTAGAAGTACCGGAGGAGCCAGAGAGTCTCCTTCTCCCAGGTGACTGTCTCGCACAGCCATATGAACAACCCCATCCGGACGAGGGTGTTCGGGGTGAGGTGGTGAGGGAGAGATGATACTCCCGGAGAAACTTCCAGAGCAATGGATGCACCAGGAGCTGGAGGCCCGCCTCCACGAAGGCCACAAAGGACGCCACCTCCCACTCCCGGGGACTCAGGGCCTGCTCCTCCAGCCCAGGGATCCGGATGTCCCCGATAGCGAAGTATTTCCACTCCAGCAGGCCCTCAAGGTCCTGCGCGGAGAACTCGATCGTGCCGACGAAGTCCGGGGTCACCTCCTTCGGAGGCATCTCGGATGCTTTGGCTCTACCATTCGGTGCAATCGTAGTATAATGGAAGTTCCCGGGGAAATGTGCTAATCGAGGGTTCGCGCGGGTAAACAGCCTGAGAGCCGAAGCGTTGTGCGTCACTCGAGGTGTTTCCCGGAAAGCGAAGAGTCGCCCGAGGCCAAGTTCTACGCATACCCTCCGGGGACACCATGTGCTCCCGGGGTCTCGGGGGCTACTCTTGGGGGAAAATCCCAGACACTTACTGGGAAAAGTCTCGGAGGGCTCCCGGGAAAAACCCCGGACGTCTACCGGGAGAAATCCCGGAGGGCTACCAGCGGAAATCCCATAGAAGACCACGGCCATCCCTCCGAGCCCCAGATGCCTCCCATGAAATATCACGGAGGCCTCCTGGGAAAAGCCACGGAGGCCCCTCATAGAAGACCACAGGCATCTCTCTGAGCCCCGGACGCCTTCCGTGGCAAACCCCAGACGCCTCCCGTGAAATATCACGGAGGCCTCCCAGGAAAAGCCATGGAGGTCTCTCGTAGAAGACCCGAGAAAATCCTGGACATTCACCGGGATAAATCCCGGACGTCTACCGAGCAAAATCCCGGAGGACTACAAGGCAAAATCCCAAATGTCTACCAGGAAAAATCCCAGACGTCTACTGGGGAAAATCCCGGTCGTTCACCGGGAGAAGTCACGGAGGACCCTCGTGCGAAGTCACGCGAGGTCACGTGCGAGTGACGTCAAGAGCGTCTCGGAAACTAGTGACGACACTTGTCAAACATCCAAGCTCTTTGGCTGGTGAAATGGCGTCAACGCCCCTCAATCCGATGGCTGTAGCTAGGGATTTTTAGTCTTTTTGCTTCTTTTGAGGCCTATATATACCCCCTTGTATCTCATTTGTAAGGAACCCTCAATTCATTTTTACATACTCAAAACAACAGGCTCCCTTGGAGACCTCTCTCCCCGAGAGAACCTCCCCCGCGGACTCACGTCTGGAGGGTGCCGACAGGACTAGGGCCCCCACTGGGACCCGAACCTGTATAAAAATCACCGTGTCAATTGTTGTGTTGCTCGGTGGGAAGTGACCGGTCGCTCGATCAGTTCGCACCGTCGTTCCCGTTTCAAGTCTTTCCGTGAAATCTGCCGGGGTATTCGTAATACCACGACAATAATATTGGAAAAAATTAAATAATGACAGAATATAGCACCCATGAATGATCACATGACTCATTATGCGTCACTATTACATGTGTGAGTACTAGGTGGATGGGCCAGGTGCATGTAGACAATTCTTTCTAGTATGCTCGGCTTGTTTGCAAATCGAGCATTTTCTACCTTGAGTGCTCACTTTCTGTGATTCGTCCATGTCATTGTGCAAGCGACACGTCTTCCGACGACCAGGTCCCTTTCTCCTAAGGTTGAAAGCTAGGATCCACCTGATCTCACCAGATGGAATTACTCTGCAATCACCAACCTTCATAAAGACCCTCCAAATACCACTCCAAGTTTGCTGAAGGTTATGAAGGCTAAAGAACTCAGAAAGGTATGGAGATGGGCTTATACCAAGTGCCGCACATGCAGCAATGACATGCGAACATGGCTTGTGTAATAACATGGCCTTGTTGCATGTGCACTCCGCAACATCCCCCAGAATGACTTCGTGTACCCTACCGGCTCTGAGATGTCCGTTAACTCGCTTCTGGCGCAGTCGAACTAAAATTATCTTGTGCAATCAGTTGATGATCCCCACCTCATGCATCTGGGCCTTATTTATCCGAAAATTCATGTATTCCTGCACCACGTCGGGTAAGGTTCTAAATGGATCGTCGACCAGCATCTTGGCTGCAAGGCTTCTGTTGTTGAAATATTGCGCAGTGCGATACCATGTCATCTCCACAATCGCGGTCAATGGCAAGCATCGCACCTCCTTCAAAACATAGTTACAAACTTCAAATAGATTTGTTGTCATAATGCCATACCTTGCCCCACCCTCATCATGCAGCAGCCCCGGACCCTTTATTAGCCGTGTACTTGAGTGTCAACTCCTCAAACTTCTCAAAGATAGTGTCGTACTTGCTCACTTGGTTCTACGAGCATAGCCTCTTAAATAGGTCCATAATTTGTTTGCTCTAGAATTTGGTGAACAAGTTGGCTGCAAGGTGTCGCATGCACCAATGGCTCACCACGTCCTCCCACTTATAAGGTGGATCGGGAGTGCCCTGATTTATCTCAATGGCTTTGAGAAAGTCTCTATGTCGGTCAGAAATAATGCAAATCTTCTCACCATCCTTTACAACCGCTCGCTCACGTTCACCAACAACCACAACCAACTTTCCGTGCTCTCGGGTTCTACAACTGCATATGCTAATGGAAGCAATTGATTGTTAACATCTGCAGCAACTGCAATCAAGAGTGTCCCTTTGTACCTCCCAGTCAAAAACATTGATACAGGGTGCCCGATCTTCACGACGTCGGATCGTTGATAACTCGTTGATTCATGTAACCTGACGAACCGATGGCGCCAACCACTGTCAATACAGCAACCTGCGACAAAAGAATTCGCCCAACCACACGCTTTGATCGTTGTCTACTTGACCACGCAACAGTAGACGCACTGTTCCTGCAATCAACAAAGAAATTACAAGAACAATGATAAAGAGAATAACTGCCAATTATAGGTGGTGGTTTATGAGCACAAACCCTAGAACAAGAGCAAAAGCTTCTCTGAAAATATTTGTATATTCAATTCATGGTTCTCTCAAAACTATGACCATGCCTCTCTTTTATAGAGGGTGGTATTTACAAAAGATAGAAGATTTAAACTAGACTTTCAATCTGAATCTAATTCAAAATGGAATAAAAATCCTAACATACTATAAAGATAAAAGAAGTCCGGAATTAACCTTCTCGGATTTGGATTCAGACTCGGACTGGACTTTTTTCTTCTATGCAGTCGTTACTTTTTTGGGTCTCCTAGTTTCATACGATAACAGATATTAATGATTCTTAATTTGTTGGAAAGCTCTTTTCAATACCTTTCCAACAAGTACTCATGAAATCAAATTGGACATCTGTGCTGAGAATGGTGCTTGGTCGAAGTGGCTGGTCGAACGTTGGTCGGCAGACTGCAGGCAGAGCAGAATTCTTTTGGTTGTAGCGGTTGCAATACTTGACGGAATCGAGTGATCTTGGGCTTGTTGGAAAGCTTAGGAAATTCTCTTTCCACTCAGTAGGTGTACGACCAGATTTGATGAAGTTCTTTGGCTCATACGTGGCTATGTCCTTCCTGTTATGCACTCCTTCTTTATATCTAATCAATATTAAAACAAGAGCTATTAGGTAGAAGCATATTCTCATCATAATTTAGTTCTTTAAAGAACAAAGTCACCTGTTGATGTAGTTGTTTGGCTCTCATTCGAGTGATTGGTCCTGTATGTTCCTTTAGTCGAGCACTAGTGCTACTAGTGCTAGGGATGTCCTCATCAAACATGCCATCCACACATAACACTGGCCGACACGATGTGAATGCCTCTATGCACTGCGGGTATGCCCAGAACAAATGGTGAAGAACTCTTGTATTCTCTATGGTATTGCCATCCAGGGCAACAGCTATCTGATCGAGCATATCCACAAATGTGCCTGGGTTCGTTAGTGTGACGTTTTGAAGCAACCGCACCACTATGTTGTATGCATCCTCGTATGTGCCGTACATGTCCTCAATTTCTTTCTTCTTTGCTCTCCATGCCTTGTTGTAGCTGATACGATAACCACATCGATCTGCCACTTGCTTGATGATCTCTCTTGGCATTATCGATACGTTCTCCCGCACTGCGGGCTGGATGATGTTTCTTACATATGCCACAGTCATGTTTCTATGGCTATCCAATGCCTCAGTAAGCTCACACGTGTGGGCGTTAACTCTCGTGACCACAAAACCAATGTCATCCTTTGGTTGCATGGCATAAACCCTCGATGTGCAGCCTGGTGTAAGACATGTGACATCATATAACCTGGGGATCAACACGTGTGTAGCAAAAAGCTTCAGACCAATCACTAGCCCTGAATGTTGGCGGAATCAATGCATTCATTTCTCCTGCCCAAGGGCCACTACTAGGGCTGACTCCAACGTCACCCTCTGGCAGTTCTAGATCGCAGAACTGGACATAAACAAAAAACTAACCGCCCAAACCGCCATCAGGGTCCTTCACTCTCCTCACAAACAACCCCCACGAGTTGTTCCCTTTCAGTTCGCGCAACACCCAATATAGGCCGTTGGTTGTCTCCTTCACAATGAGCCCCTCTACTTGAATTGCCTCATGTTCTACACTCTTGCCAAACAAACTAAGTATCCATAACTTAAGATCTGTTAAAGATGTGCTATGTATGTTTAGATCAGCCATGACATATTTGCAATGGCTCATATCTACACCGTTTGGCCCATCACGAATGAAATCATCACCATAAAATATGCAAAAATTTTCGGGTTGCTCCATTCCCTATGGACCATATTTAGGCAACAATTATAAGTAAACATAATATGATTTTTAAATCACATAGTTAACATAATCAATATATTTATAGATAATTTTTGGGTTGATCCATTCTCCTTCATCTGCAACTTTTACGCATTTGTTTTATGGATAATTTTTTATATTTACAAAATATTTATGCCTGTTTTCAAAAATCAAAACAGGCATGACAATATTCTTTTCACTTTGATTCATTTTCATTTTACAAAAGCTTTCTATTTTCTGGGGATATATAGGAAAGATAGAAATTCCGAATGAAATCCCGAGTAAATTTCAAGTAAACCTTTGTATTTAGAATCAGGTCAAAAGAATTTGAGTAAAATAAAATGATAGAATAAAACTCAAAACCTAAAGTTAAACTATATACAAGAAAAATTTCTAAAAATCATGGAAAATTGAACTAAATCTAATCATATTTACGCAATAATTATAAGTAAACACGATATGATTTTTAAATCACATAGTTAACATAATCAATATATTTATAGATAATTTTCGGGTTGCTCATTGTCCTTCATCTGTAACTTTTACTCATTTGTTTTATGGATAATTTTTTATATTTACAAAATAGTTATGCCTGTTTTCAAAAATCAAAACAGGCATGACGATATTCTTTTCACTTTGATTCCTTTTCATTTTACAAAAGCTTTCTATTTTCTGGGGATATATAGGAAAGGTAGAAATTCCGAATGAAATCCCGAGTAAATTTCAAGTAAACCCTTGTATTAGAATCAGGTCAAAAGAATTTGATTCACATAAAATGATAGAATAAAACTCAAAACCTAAAGTTAAACTATGTACAAGAAAAATTTCTAAAAATAATGGAAAATTGAACTAAATCTAATCATATTTACGCAATAATTATAAGTAAACATGATATGATTTTTAAATCACATAGTTAACATAATCAATATATTTATAGATAATTTTCGGGTTGCTCATTCTCCTTCATCTGTAACTTTTATGCATTTGTTTTATGGATAATTTTTTATATTTACAAAATATTTATGCCTGTTTTCAAAAATCAAAACAGGCATGACGATATTATTTTCACTTTGATTCCTTTTCACTTTACAAAAGCTTTCTATTTTCTGGGGATATATAAGAAAGGTAGAAATTCCAAATGAAATCCCGAGTAAATTTCAAATAAACCCTTGTATTTAGAATTAGGTCAAAAAAATTTGAGTCACATAAAATGATAGAATAAAACTCAAAACCAAAAGTTAAACTATGTACAAGAAAAATTTCTAAAAATCATGGAAAATTGAATTAAATCCAATTACTAATTTTTTACCAATTTAAGAATCTAATTGTGAAAATAATAATCACAATTAAGTCTCTTAGCTAATTATTAATATAAAAGAAAAGCCCCGATGAAATAAAAATAAAAGAATTAAATTGCAAGGAGGCCCGTGCATTGAAAAACCTTATAAATTTTATTACTAATGACCCTTGAACTGAACTGAAGGAAATATTTATAAAAATACCTTTTACAAAGAAGTCCGGAAAAAATAATTAAAATTTTAGAATTAAATAATAAAGACATGATTATATGCTTAGACTATTACTAAAATACCCTTAAAATTTTACTAAATGAATAGTAAATTGACCAAAATACCCTTTTACACAAAACTCCACTTTTCCCTGCAGCCCACAAATTTTTACAAATTAAAAAGAGGACCTTGCATGTAGTTTTGGACTTTATTAGTGTAAGATTACCATTTTAAACCTGAGAAAATTGCTAATGATACAGTATAATTAATGACCAAATACCCACATTCACCTTCTAGCCAACTTTCAGTAACTTTCCATCTCATATGACACCTCATGCTAAGACTTTAACATAAGAAAAGATTTAGAAAGCAGAAGAAAACTGTGACTAAACTGTTGTAAATACTTAGATAAACATACAAAAGGTGTTTTAAATATAAACTTTTAACATCTACTTAGTTAACATCTACTTAATTAACATCTAATGTAAATATAACAGCTAACATGAACTTTTAACATCAACTTAGTTACTAATCACATAATTAGCACATAACTTAGCAACAAAATAATTGCATTTTAACGAAACTTACCACATTTGAAAGATCTTTCTTCGAGCTACAACTTTCTCAACTGCACTGACTTCAAACAACGACCAGTTTGAAGAAAATTTGGTTTAAACAGACAAATTTTGAAGTAGAGCAAGTGTGGAGAGGGGAATAAAATGAATGTGAGAGAGTGACCAGAGCTGGGGGTTAAAACCTGACCAAAAACACGAAAATTCGCGAGAAAATGGGACAAAAGTTATTATTGCGCGTGAGTGATGTAACAAAAAACGACCAACTTTCGATCACAGATGGGGAGGGAAAAGACCAATCGACCAACTTTTGTCACGCACAGACTCGGGAATATGATGCTGTCGCGGTTGTGGTCCGCGAGAAGTGGCTGCTGGCATATGTCACAGTCGTCAAACACGAGAAGTTGTCGGTGACATATTGTCACGGTCGTGAGGCGCGATTGGATGAGATAGTGGTATAATTTTGTAATTTTGGTAAACTGTGGGTTACTTTTTAAATCATTTTTTTATTTTGAGTTATTAATAAAAAAATTTCTTAAAATCCTCTTGAGAAACTGAGATGAGAAAGAAAAGAGTGGTGCATTATGAAGTCAACTTAGAACACTACAACATTTCCTAACCCAAAAAAAAAAAAAAAAAAAGCAAACTAGAGCATAAGATCATTCCCCTCCTCTTTTGCATTCCACTCTGCTAAGTACAGTTACACAGCTAGGAATGAAAGCCAACAATATCCCAGCCTCCTGGAAAATTGTCTACAAGCTGCAGCTAAATTAACAACGCAATTCATTTCTGCAAAGCCAATTCATTGAACCTCCACAAGATACAACAGGGAGGCTTAAGGCATGCAGACGACAAGCATATGTGATAAACACACCTGCTCTTCCCTCCAATGGCAGTTTGTGAACAACAAAAAGGATTATAATTCTAGTATCCTTATTTCCACAAAGCTGCATTGCACACATTAGAGGAAACCCTGCAGAAAATTCTAACGCATTCGTTGGAGCATATAAAGTTGTCATTCTTCTGCCATTGCATCTCTTCCACGTATTAGTACACCAATCGATTCCCATTCCAGAGCACAAACCACATTCTGTGCAAGAAGCACACAACCATGTCAGCGTCTTATTTTCAAGAAATACAAATGTACCACATTCACCCTGGAGAATTCATGAACTTACAGAAGGGTTCTGAGGATCTATATCAAAGGAGTTGATAGCACAGGGCTCAGCAAGCAATTCAACAGGTCTTTCATCTGCTAATAAAGAAGTTATCTTAGGACACCTGCACAACACCAGCAATCAAATATGCTACAGCTTTCTTTGTCATGGGCTTACCTTGTTGGACGACTACAAGGATCCCATCCTCTGAGCACATCATTACAGGCAATATTCTTGTTGAGGAAGATGAGATAATGTCAGAAGGCTGAGTGTAGTTGTCAAAAAGAACCTCCCAGACCTCGCTCTCAGATGCAGGTTGCACTGTTCCATTAAGGCCTACACCGGAGAGTGGTATTGGCTGCTGCGG
Source organism: Pharus latifolius (assembly GCA_019359835.1). Lineage (NCBI taxonomy): Eukaryota > Viridiplantae > Streptophyta > Magnoliopsida > Poales > Poaceae > Pharus > Pharus latifolius. The sequence goes on along the minus strand of CM033326.1, from coordinate 64,778,561 downwards.
CCACCGTAGGTCCCAAGCAAATATTGTCCCAGAGGAGCCTCCCACCTACAAACATTCAGAAGTAATATAGTACTTCTATTTGGTACTCAACTTGCACACATACTCAACTAGTCTCAACTATTCTTTCAGTCCTACTTTTCTGGTATCCAAGTCAATGCATGATTTTATCCTATAGTGCTAATGATCTGGTTATATGCATGAAAGCCTACTTAGCTTTGATGCGGAGATCTGATGAATGTAGGACTCAAGTAATCCTCACATGGAAGAACTGAGGTTCTGTTTTATACTCATCATGAAAAGGCTAACAATATTTAGGGGAAAGAAAAAAAAAGAGCAATTGACATAACCCATTTATTCACTGAAATTAATCTATAATAGCAACTTCCATGCTCATTAATAAAATGATGCAGTCCTTACCACACATATATGCTTTCTTGATGGATGAATATCAATGGAATGTACCATACCATTGACAATGCCATGGCCCCTGCAAAATCACAAGTTGATCAGGCCAATGTAAAAATAAAAGTAAACTTTGGCCATACAGAAATCATCAAAATTGCATGACAAAAGTTTAATCAGTCTAAAATTGTTATGAAATCTGCATACTCCATTTTTGACATGTTAGCAAAATAAGCTTGACAACTTAAAATGAATATGCAAAACTAGAGATCTGCCAAGTTCCAGGAGCTGAAGTCCGAAATCAAAACTTTAATTTTTGCCACCATGGATTAGATAAAATCAATAGTTGCACAGTTATTTTGTCACCATGTCACAAGAAAAACTGATCCAGCCTATATGGTTCAACCACCAGTTCAAAGCAAAACTAACAGCCGTAACCAACCTTGGATTCCACCAAAACATAACAATTACACTAATCAACGAATAACCTGAATCTTCTAATTCACAAGACTAAAATGTGTATAAACACTTAGAGAAGACGATTTTTTTTGGGTCTACAACCATAATCCTAATCTTCAAACTAAACTACCAAAGCTTGAAACATATTTGGGAAGTAGCCATCACAAAGTACTTTTGGTGAGATTACAACCAAGCCTACACGATTTCTTGCGATACTACAATCAAACCCAAAATTCCATCCTTACACCCATCACACAATGAAGAACCTACCAGTCTTCCAAACCATGGGACAAATACCAAGCAAAATTATGGCATATTAAACACAAAACACATCAAATGGGTAAAAAAAATGACATCTTTGTGACACTAGAGCCACCTAAAAACCTGTCATCTCATATTGGAAAAATGACATCTTTTGCAATCACATTAAGTCATTGATTAACCAAGAACCGAAAGATGCAACCTTTTTTACAAATTCTACTCAATTCACACACTCACCAGATCCCCTTGCACTGGGCCACCACCGCGTCCCCCTTCCTCCGGTCCCACCACTGCACACCGCCGCCGGCGCCGCCGGTGGCGAACTCCGCCGGCGACGCCCACCTTGCCGCTTCGTACCCGGCCGTCCCCTTACCATCCCACACCCTCCTCGCCACCGCTCGCCCATCCCCGGCGCCCCCCACCACGTGCACCCGCCCGTCCTCCCCTGCCGTCACCCACTCCTCGCCGCCGTCGAGCCCCCGCACGGGGCCCACGTGGAAGCCGTCGCCGCCGGGGACGGCGACGGCGGAGGCGGCGTCGAAGGAGGCGGAGACGGGGAGGAGGTGGAGCGCGCCGGAGGAGGTGGCGGCGGCGAGGACGGGGGAGGAGGGGGACGCGCGGAGGGCGGTGGCTCGGGAGGGGAGGGGGAGGGACGCGACGGGGGCGGTGGGGGCCGGGAGGGGGAGGAGGTGGAGGTGGGAGGTGAGGGTGGAGGGGTCGTGGACGGTGGCGCCGAGAAGGCGGCCGAAGGGGGTGGTCGGGGAGGGCAGCCACCGGACGAGGTCGACGGAGACGGGCTGCGGGAAGCGGCGGAGGTCGGCGGCGTCCGCCATTGCCAAGATTTAGGGTTTTTTAATGAGATTGGGAATTGGGAGGGAAAAAGAAGTACAGGAAGACGGACTTGGACTTTAAAAAACACAAGAAATTTAAGATGATGTGAACCGTTTGTTGAGATTCGAATAGAAGAAAAATTTGAAGTTTTACTGTGCTTAACTTCATCCAAGTTGTTGGTTTTGGTTTATGATGGAACAACTGTCTTTGAGTGTGCTTTTCGTGTTCTTATGATTTATCTGAATCGGAATTGTATATATATCGACAAAAATGCTACTATAGAATTGAAAGTCTTTACTTATGCTACTTTTTCTAAAAGTGCAGCCAATACATAATTATACTCTTATGAAAAATGCAAAAAAAGGATTGGTAACCGGGCAGGATAGGGCAAAGGTTAGGTCCGATCCCATCGTATTAATGGGAAGTTTTCATTTTATATTAATATTTGCCGATATTTAATGGGGTACGAAAATCTCTATGAGATAAGTCTCGAATTATTTAGCTATTTTTTCTTTAATTTCATTACATTTCATGACATGATTTGATTTATGTACAGAAGCAATTTTTTTTTAGGTATCTTATCCCATCTTTATTCGACAAAATTCCCGTGAGTAATCAGACATTTATAGAAAATCTCACATATTACATTGGTAGATGTCCAAATAGTGACTTTCTTGTTAATAACAAGATGCTTGAGCACAATATAATTGCAAAAAAAAAACATATTTATACCATCATAAAAATATAAAAATTTGGCAACCCAACAAAAAATTGGAAACCCAACAGAGTGAATTATGTCCCATTCTTCGTCATATTAACAAGATATTTTCAATTAAAAAAAATGATACTTTCATTCCTACATCAATGCCCTCAATAGAGTATGAGGATCTCATTGAGGATAACTATTGAATCATCCAGCTATTTTTTTTAAAAAAAATTATAGTGCATATTGAAGCCAATTTAGGGGTGGAGTGGGTGGGCGCGTGGTTTGGACACTAAGCTATCAAAAATAATATGCTCCCAACCCCATCTTCATTTAAGAAAATTCAGGCAAGTAATTGGATATTTCAAGAAAATCTCATATGTAGTTGGTGAATACCATAATAGTAACTTCCTTGGTAACAACAAGATGCTTGAACACTAGATAATTGCATAAAAAAAAGTTAATCATGATCCTTTTTCTCTAAAAAAATAATAAAAAAAAAAAGAAAAGAGGTGAAAGAAAATGGAAACACATGAGCACACAGAACAATTGTGATCCTGAAGTTTTTTATATATAGTCATTCTGGGAAAAAGATTTCACTTCTTGTGAAAAAATATCAGTAAAAAAATGATATAATGAGTTGATGAAAGTAGCATGAGCATAATATCAACAAAAAAAATGCCAACAAACAAGAGAGCCCAAAGTAACATATTGGACGAAAACAAATCCCCTAATAATTTTCTCAAGTGAAGATTAAAAAAGGACCGAGCTATTGAAGGATGACACGTTTCTCACATTGCGTTCGATTTGGTATCGTGAGGCAAAGAGATAATCCATGATAAACTGTATAGATTCATCGGATATGATCTTCGTGTACGTGCGAGTAGTCATAATGTCTTGCTAGGGACCACTTATGACTTGTGATTCGGGAAGTTGTTTTTGGTCGCATCCAAATATACACGAACCTACAGGGTCACACACTTAATGGTTGGAGTATTAATTCAGATGAGATCCGAAACGGGTCCCCTATTGGTAATGGTTTACCATTATGATTAGGGTTTGCATTTGAGTATGATTTATCTGTAAGGCCCTATAAAAGGAGGTGCAGTGGGTATGCATCCATCATCTGATCTATTCTGGCTGCCATCACCATCCACGAGATAGATCTCGTAAAATCCTAGCCGCGTGCGCTGATGCTAGCACACGAACACGCGGTTCTCCTTCCCCGGACGTGTGGACTTCCGTAGAGGTGCGGCTGTTATTGCTGCACTGCTGGTCATGATCTAGTTGCGACATCGACTCTTCTTCCACTGTTGCGTTGTTGCATCCGCGCGTCTAGTGGTAAATCTCTTGATCTATGATCTATTGCTTGCAAGCTTCTTGGATTTCGAGTAAAACCTTTGAAATTATGCTAGAGTAGCGAGCCCCTTTCCCAACACTTTGTTGTTTGCCCTATGTCTTGGTATATTTAACATTGACATTGCATGGAGGAGTGAAGTGGCAGTGCAGCCTGAGGTGTAATACATCAAACATGGGTATTTTGGTCTCCTCACTATTGTAGTAATGTATTTGGCAAAGGTACTCAAGTCATTTCATGTGATACTTGCACAAGAAGCTTCATTTGGACTTGTTTGGAATTGTTCTAAAGCAAAAGGGGTTATATTTTTGATAGGGGCTGAATTGAATAGGGTGTTTCTGGTATTTTAATATTCATTTAGTATAAAACACAAGGGTAAGTTAGTAATTTGAATCATTTAATTAGTTTTTAAGAAATAAGGGTGATTTTGGGTTGTTTTAAAGTGCAAGGACTAAAATGTAAAGGGGATATTTTGCAAAAGTGTTTTCTTCACTTTATTTTCCATATTCTGAATATATTTTCATTATTCCAAATAATTTTAAATCATTCATTGTACTACTATATGCTTTAAGAAAATCAATCTCTCACATAAAATGACAAATGTTTCATACGAAATTAGAAGTTATTAATTAAGGGTTAATTAGTGAAAATTATTTTACTTATTTTACTTTATTATAGCATGCATTATTATGTATTCAAATAAAAAATATATTTAAGTGGTTTATTTATCCTTACAGTACATATTAAGAAATTAGTTCTCTTCACATAAAATGATAGCATTTCAATGAAGATTGTGAGATATTAATTAGGGATTAATTTAGGAAAATTTCTAATTAATGCACATGAAATTTTATATGTCCAAATGATAGGTTTCTTTACATGCTGATAGGATAAGGATTGGAGATGATCAGGTACTTCTGGTAGGCTAATTTGATAAGGACTGAGTTTAGAAAATTTTTAAATAGAGGGTGAAAAGTGAAGATATTTGGGTTGTTACAAGCTCGTCGTCAATGATCTGATACATCTTGGAGTTTATGTGCAAGCAGCTAGCTTACGTGTTGTCGTTCGGGGGGATGCCCCCAAAAAATAGGCTTGAACGTAGAGGTCCAAGATTTGTCGAATTCCAAAGTGGCCACCTCCTGATCATTTGCGGAGGGAATTGATGGCGAGGTCAGCACCTTGTTGACTATTCCTGGAGAATGTTATCATTGGAACTTGCTAGTCGGGCTAGCTCGTTTGCTGCCTCATTACGTGTGCGGGGCACATGTTGGGCTTTAGAAAGAATTGAAGTACTTTTCTAGATTAAAAACCTATGCGAGGTAGGCCATCATGTCGAGGTCGTTGCATTGGTACTTCTTCTAGATTTGTCAGATGACCAACATATAATCTCCTATGATGAGAAGTCTACAAATGCTGAGCGTGCGCGCTACTCTTAGACTAGCAAGGAGTGCATCGTAGTCTGCCGCATTGTTTGTGGCAGGAAATTTGAGACGCATGGCGTATCTTAGTTTGTCCTCGGAAGGATTTTTGATGAGGAAGCCAGACCCCGAGCCTCAAAAGGCATTGTGATCCATCGAAGTAGAGTTCCCAGATATTATGTGATTTTTTTTTCGGGAGGAGTGTTTCGCTGATGTAGTGTTCATTTGGCTATGAAATCAATGAGTGCTAGGGATTTTATAGTTGTTCGTCTTATGAAGAAAATGTAGAATACTCCTAGCTCGATCGCACACTTTAAAATTTAACCAGCTGCATTCTTATTATAAAGTATGCTGTTCGATGGGCATGTGATCGGCACTACGATTTGATGCACCTGAAAGTAATGATGTAGCTTTTGGAAGCCATTAAGAGAGTGTAATGGATCTTTTGCTCCTTAGGATAGCACTTCTTTGCCCCGTTTAGGACTTTGCTGACGATGTAAACGGGTCTCTATTTTCCCTCATATTCTATTACTAGAGCCGAGCTGGTAGCTGTGTAAGTAGCAGCTAAGTATAGCATGAGAATTTCCCCTGGTTTCGAGCGAGCCAGAATATGAGGTTGGGAGAGGTACTTTTTGAGGTCTTGGAGTGCTTGCACTGCCTCATGCGTCCATTGAAAATTCATTGAAGAATGCAAGACCTCGAAGATGGGGTGGCCTCGCTCAGCCATCCTAGAGACAAAATGGCTGAGTGCGGCCATGCAACCCGTTAGATGTTGGATTTCTTTGATGTGTTTTGGTGCTTGGATCTACTCAATTGTTTGGATTTTTTGAGGGTTTGCCTCAATTTCTCGGACAGATATGATGAAATTGAGCAGTTTCCCAAAGGAAACTCCAAATATGTATTTTTTGGGGTTTAGCTTTATCCTATGGCATTTGAGCTTTTGGAATGTGTAACATCCAAAAAATCAGGACTAGAAAATTTTGATTTCCAAAGATCCATCCTTGAAAATTTTGAACCTATCCTGCCGCCCAAAAATCTAATTCCACCATACTTGCTCACAATTTAGATATGTCAAATCAACTACCTCCCCTCTAAAAACTAATTCATAATTGTCTTTTGCGGTCAGATCAAAATCAACTCCAGATTCCAGTTATTCAACCTAAATCCATTTTTGAAAAACAGTACCCACTTTTACCCTGCTTACACTGTTTTCGAAAACCCAATTATTCTAAAAACCCTAGTTTACCAGAGTAACCTAACTTCAGATTTCAATCCACCAAAACTCTAATTACTTCTTACTCTCGTCCGTCCAATCTACTGAATCACTTATCTCCCTTTTTCATTTTAGTCCCTACTCTTCTTCCAATTACAACTTACTCCCTTTCAAATTGAACCCATACATGTACTCATACACTTACATGTACACAAATATCTATATGTACCTGTACACGGCACTCTTTCTCTTTCTACCCAGATTCTCATTTAAATCCAAATATACATATTTATGAAGGTACTCACATGCATTTACAATAATATAAAAAATACACATATACACTGCACTCTCCTCAGTTCTCAAGCACACCCGCAGATAAACACACAGACACCCATGCACATAAACCATCCTAGTTTCTTCCTCCTGTCAGGAACCAAATTCCAACACTTTGCTTATCAGAAAGAAGCTCCACTTCAATCTTGACTCCTCATTGTACAAGTTCATGAAAGATCAGGACGGTGAATTGAGAGGGGGTAAATCGGTTATTCAAATTGAAATCCTCGATGAAAAACAAACAATGGAAACAAAAGATAGTATAGATGTTATGTGTGCTTAAATATCTCAAGTATAACTCTCCTCAATCATGACATAAAAAATCTCCAAATTACAAAAATAAAAGGAGAAACAAAAGGAAAGCAAAGCACAAAAACAAAAGGCTTGCAGATATTTAAACAATTAATTGCGGAATTTAAACAATCAATTGCGAGTATTAAACAATCAATTGTGGAATTTAAAATTACAAGTATTTAAACAATTAATTGCAATAATTAAAATTGCGAGTATTTAAACAATCAACTACGAATATTTAAACAAGCAAGAACATAAATTTGAACAACTATGAAAGAAGAAATAAAAGAAATGTACAAAGAAAATTTATATTTCTTTCAAAGTATCCAAGAACAAAACAAAAACTCTTGAATACCACTCTCAACAAAACTCTCAAATGCCTACATAAGAATAGCTAAAAAATTCTTTCCAAAGGTTTGAGTTCGCTCGCTAACACTCCCTTTTATTATATAGAACTAGTCTGCACTTAGAGTAGTCTCCACAATGTGGGACTAAACTAATAGCTGGTGGAGGTTGGGGCCGAAACCCAATTCGACCCGACTCTCAATCAATCTTTTTTACAATTTTCGGATTTACAATTTTTGGAATTACAACATATTTTGAATAGCAGACACTAAAGCAGTCATAACTTCATCATCTGAACTCGGATTTAAACATTCATGGATTCATTGGAAAGATAACAACGAGCTCTACAACTTTTATGTTTACATTTTTCTGAAAAAAAGTCTAGATTTGTATAGAATTATCTTGCAAACAGAACTTTTTGCATAAGCTTCCACGTAGAGTCCATAAATCATCTTGGTGATTCCCCGGGCATCATAAGCACCACTTGTGCTCGCGGTAATGCCACCACATGGCTACATCAATGTTGAATAGCTCGCCAGATGCCAGCAAGTCTCTCTTGTTCTGGACTTCGACCGGCAATCTCGACACTTCGACCGACTCGAACTACTTCAACAATCTTGGTGCAACACCATATTCGGGTATTGGATTAGTCATGTTTAGCGTTCTCGCAAGTCTCTAGTACCTCCGACATCTCTCAGACCAGTCGATTCTCCGGCTCCTCCCTGAGCACTACTTTGATGGTCCATCTTTGCCGCAAGCGTACTATAACTCCGGTATACCTGCAACATACACTAAAACCAAGCAAACCCATCATATAGCACTGTTCACACATAATGACAACATAAACGAACACAAGCAGATGTATCATAAATAATTCAAAATATTGTCAAAACATACATCAATTAAGATTAGACAAACACATGGGGTTTACAATCTCCCCCTTGATGAGTGATTTGAAAATTTTTTGAATTTAATTAATTGTAATTTTGAATATAGAAAATGAAGCTAAAAAATATGGTCCAAAATATAGAAGAAGGATAAATACACATGACCATGAAGATGATGTACAAGGGTGAGGAAATAAATAGATACAAGCAAAACTCCTCCTCAACCCAAAATGCATTCTTTTTCTCCCCCTTTGTCAAATTAATCATCAAGGAAATGCGCCTTCCAATTTAGATTATGCATGAAGTTTAAAAAGGGTACGAAGCATTGTTTTTGGATTTTTGAAAGTTACTTTGGTGAAAAAGAAAAACAACAGCTTTGCAAAATATGCCCTTAAACCATGAAATGAAGCGTCAAAAGCTTAAATCCATGCAAAGTGACCACAACTAGAGATAGCAAGATAGTAGATGAGTGAAATGAACTAAAGCATTCTTGCAAAAAAAATCATTAAATAGCTAGAAAAAAAATCGGGTCAATCCAAGAAATCACATGGGAAATACACACTTTGAGGTTCAAAATCGCTAATTTTCCACAAAGACACATACAAAAGCCATGTTGAGAGAGAAATGCATTACTTACGCTAAGAATCAATGCAAACATGTGTCCTATGCCTCAATCCAAAGTGGAACCAAATTCTTTGACTCCATTTGATTAAAATGCACATTTGAGTGATTATTTCAGCTCATTGCGGATTCGATGCCGCTTATTGAATTTGTATGTGGTTGAGACCACTTGATTGAAAACAAAACAGTGATTTTGAGCTTTCCAAACATGAGTAGCTTTCAGTGATGTGAGCACCACAGATTTATGGTCCAGGTGCCCGGTTTAATTAGCTAACTCAAGAGCTCAAAATTGGACTTGAAAGCACAAGTTTACACGAAAACATAAGAATCAAAGCACAAACTGCAGTTTTCAATTTCATGATGCAAGGCATGTGCAAAGCGAGGTGTTAGCTCATTTGAAGCAAGAAAATGCAAAATTTCACAAATCAACGCGCACATGCCCCTAATTGCTAGAAGTTATCTAGAAGTGACATATAGCAAATATGTGAAGCTCAAAAAAAGAAAAAAAAACTCCTAAGCTATCAAGAAATCCTAGACATGGTAACTATGCATGAAATAACATATTGAACACTTAAATCAAAATCTAGTAGGTATATAGAGCAAAACTAAGTGAAAATTAGAAAATTATAGAATTTGGAAACATGCAAATGCAGGAAATTTACAAATACAAAAATATACACATGCAACAATCTCCCACTCACCCTATCCCTCGCACCTACAGAAGAGAAGAGAAGTTGGGCATCCAAGTCTTGGAGCCCGATAAGCTGGCAAGAATAGATTTAGGGATCCAAAGCTTGGACACTCATGAAGAAGTAGGATATGAAGACTTAAGATGCGAAGAAGAATCAAGAATATGCCTAGATCCATTACTTGGCCTTATGGATTGTCATGAGTGAGTACCTTGATCAAAATGAGGAAGGCCAAAATGAGAATGATGAGAACTAAAACCATCATGTCGTGGACCATACGCAAAACCAAGACTCCTATGTCCATGATCATTATCAATATCACCCGAAAAGAAATCAAACAACCCATCGACAAAACCTCGGCCTCATGGGTACCTCTCGTACATACATGCCACGGGATTGGTGACGCATGTGGGAAGAATCATGAGAAAACTCTCGGCGCAAGTCTCTTGCCATCTTGAAACAAAAGTCCACAAGATGCCCATCTCTCCTACAATATGAACAATGATATATCGGCTTTTTAGAAACACTGGTATGGGAGGAGGATGCACCATGTGACTTAGGAGCAGATTTTCTCTCAGAAAAACCAAGTTTAGAAGAATTTTTGAGACCTGACATGCTTTTCAAAGAAACTCAAGAAGAAGTATTAACTTTAAGCACTTGTGGTTTTTCAGCCTTGCTAGGCATGTACCCGATTCCCTCCTTGTTAAAAGAATACTTTGAGGTGTCCAAAATGAGATCAAGGTTCTTCTCCCCATCTAAAAGCCTCTTCAAAGTACATTTGAGATATTCAATTTCATTTATCAACAAAAGAAAATCAGGGCATGAGACAAGCAAATCTTCTAGAACTTTTTCTTTGAGCTTTAGGCTCCCACACGATGGACATGCATTAGTCCTCATGTTTTGGAGTTCCTTCTCAAGTCGATCAGTCAATGACTCCATCAAGGATACCAACTCCTTTTCAAATTTAGGACACTTGGTACATGGAGTGGCCCGTAAGACATCAAAGTCTTGTCGCAAAGAAATACAAGAAGCACAAGGACTTGACTTGTAGGATTCAAGATCAGAATGCAAAGACCCAAGCGAAAGCCTCAAAGAATCAATCTCAGAATGCAAATAAAGATAGAGCTCAGAAGAATTAGAATTAGAAGCATTTGAGCTCTTGCTCAAAAGGTCATCATGCTCCTTTCTCAAAACCCAAATCTTACTCCTCAAACAATCAATCTGAGAATCTTGTGCAAGAAGTGCTTCTAGGAGCTGGTCTTTACTCACCTTGCTCATGTCGGTGTCAAGATCATCCTCATCAAGCTCGTTGTCACTGATGGCCATGAAGCATAGGCCAATGAAGTCGTTGTGCTGTCAAGGGAGGCCAAGGCAGCCCTCTCACAATCATCCAAGCCATCATCGCTCATTTCATCGAGAGTGAAAAAGAAGGCCTTGTGCATGGCCTTCTTGACTGCCCCAAAGTTCTTCTTCTGAGGCTGATAAGGCTTCTATATCTCTAATCGAAGAAATTGACTTTCTTGGAAGCGCCCTTGAGAGTAGCACAAAGAGCACGGATGTGGCCGGGCTTGCCACACTCAAAGCATATGATCTCTCCTCTTTTTCCTCTCTTCTCTCTTCTTTCTTTCCACACCACACTCGAACTACGACTATGGAGTGGCCCTTTGTTTTGCTGTTGCTTCCAGATTTCAAAACTAACTTCTATGAACTCTATGTATTTGGCCGTTCCAGCCCTATGTAAATCTTTGTGTAATATGGCCTAAAGGCCCTATGAAGTACTCTCTACATGTTTTGTGATGTAAATGTAACTGGAGCTTGTCTATGATACTCAATTTTGTAAGCGTGCAATTGTATCCTGGGTAGCATAGGTAAGCACACAAGGGAGCCTCGCCCCAGCGGATAGGTGGCTTCCCCATAGAATGTTTCTGATAGGTCTGTTACATGGTTCAGAGACTGATGAGGCTTTACTACCAGATCATTTACATAAGTCTCTAGGTTGCGCCCAATTTGATTGGCAAAAGATTGTTGCATTTTGCACTGATAGTTGGCCCCGATGTCATTTTACATAATAGTATGTGCCGAACGGAGTTATAATTGAAGTCTTCTATTCATCCTCTTGGACCATGCTTATATGATGGTACCCAGAATATGCGTTCAGAAAACTTATGGCCTGGCATCTGGCCATAAAATCTACCAGTTGGTCGATCCTTGGAAGGGAATATGCGCCTTTGGGACATGTACTGTTGAGGTTCGTAAAGTCTATGCATATTCTCCACTTTTCTTTGGTCTTTTTGACCATGATAGGGTTGGCGGGCTAGTCAAGATGGTCAACTTCTCTAATGAAGCCCGCTAATAGGAGTTTATTAATTTCACTTTTGATTGCCTCTTGTCTGTTAGGGGAAAAGTGGCGTAGTTTCTGCTTGACTGGCCTGTGTTGGGGGAAGTTCCAAACATCTCCCGGGGAAAATCCCTGAGGGTCACCGGGGAGCCGGAGACCTCCCGGGGAAAATCCTGGAGACTCACCGGGGAAAATCCCAGAGGGTCACTGGGGAGCCGGAGACCTACTGGGGAAAATCCCGGAGACTTATCGGGGAAAATCCCAGAGGCTCACCGGGGAGCCAGAGAGCTCCCGGGAAGGTCTCGGGCGCCTCCCGCGCCGACCCCGGAAGCGCGGGGTCACGCGTTGGGGGCGTGAGGAGCGCCTCGGGAATCGGCGAGGACACTTGTCAGGCATCCAAGCCCTTCGGCCGGCGAAATGACGCCAACGTCCCTCGATCCAACGACCGTAGTGAGGGCTTTTTGGTCTTTTGCATGTTTTGGGGCCTATATATACCCCCTTGTATCTCATTTGAGAACCCAATTCATTTTTTCATACACACAAACAACAGGCTCCCTTGGAGACCTCTCTCCTCGAGAGAGCACCTCCCCAGCGGACTCGCGTTCGGAGGGTACCGACAGGACTAGGGCCCCCACTGGGACCCGAACCTGTATAAAAATCATCGTGTCAATCTCTGTGCTTGCCCGGCGGGATGTGACCGGTCGCACGGTCAGCTCGCATCGCTGTACACGTGTTACGCACGTTCGAAGAAACCTACCAGGGTATTAGTAATACCACGACAGTTGGCGCCGTCTGTGGGGACTCGTGACGAATCGCCATGGCTCCCCCATGAACCAGAGCTCAAACCCTCTTCCTTTTCGGTGGTGCTGGTCCCAACGACCCGGCGCCACCTTCGCAAGAAGATGCTGCTGTAACGACCCCACCGTCCAGGGGCACCGGGAGAGAAGTACCACCTTCTCCTGAAATCTCTAGTAGGGGTGTTCCCATTTCCAGCTCGGCAACTGCGACTGCAATTGCGGGACCTAGTGCCCCCCAACCGGCAGTCCCGATCTTCGGAGACCCCTTGCTTGGGGCCTTGGTCGAGGGCCAACTCTGTGCCCAGCGCACCAAGGAGGAGTTGCTGTGCGCCTTAGCGTGTCCTTCGACTCCTGTCAATTTGCCCCCATTCCCGTTTATGGGGGCGCCGCCTCCATTTTTTATGGGGCACCCGGCGGCTTTCCCCGTGCCGGGAGCTGTCCCCGTGCCAGGAGCTTTCCCCACGCAGGGGACTGCTCCTGTGCTGGGAGCTGTCCTTGCGCTGGGGTCTTACCCCTTGCCGGGAGCTTACCCGGCACTGGGAGTTGTCCCCACGCCGGGGCCTTACCCCGCCATGGGAACTTTCCCCGCGCCGGGGACTGACCCTGCGTTGGGAGCTGTCCTTGCTCCGGGGACTTTCCCTGCAGCGGGGATTGACCCCGTGCCGGGAGTTGTCCCCGCGCCAAGGCCTTACCCCGCATCGGGAGCTTTCCCCGCGCTGGGGACTGACCCTGCGCTGGGAGCTGTCCTTGTGTTGGGGTCTTATCCCTCGCCGGGAGCTTTCCCCGCGCTAGGGACTTACCCCGCGTCGGGTAATGGGAACGGGGATGCCCGAACTTCCGTCAGGTGGAGGATAAGTCGATTAGGCGGCGCGAGACACACACGATCCGGCTTCTTGATCGGCACGATCAAAACCCCTGCAATCGCAGCACCACGCGTCCTCTGGTTATCAACCGTGCGCTGCTCGGTTGACCTCGCCACGAAGGCTAATCCCTGCCAATGAATAGAGAACACAAGCAAGAACAAGAAAGATGCAACTGAATTTGCAATTGGGGATGAAACTCACTAGTTGGGGTCTCACAAACCGATGAACGGCGACACTGTTCAAAGACAGAATTGATCTAAGCAAAACCCAAGTCTAAACGGCAGCCATGGCGGCCATATATATACTGTATGGGGCGGCCATGGGGTGGAGGAGGAAACCCTAGGGGTACATGGGCCTTGGGCCCAAAGTGGAGCGTCGCAGCGCACGTCAGATTCTGGTCGTAATCTTGTTTTGACGATTCCTGTTGATCCGTAAGGAATTTGGATATGGGACTGGATCCGTTGGAAAGCTCTCGTCGTTCTCTTGTCCGTAGAGTCCAAGAACATCGAAAACGGACTTCGTATGTGGCCTGTACGTCCGTTTGAAGTTGGACTACGCGCAGATGGCCGAACCGGACTCGCGGATGAATTGAGCTCACTTGTGGGCTGGCCTTGGAGCGACGTGGCTTGTGCGACCTTAGAGGTGTAGAGGCGCCTTTCTTGAGCACGTCTTGTGTTTGGGGAGGTGGCCAAGGTGGAGGCCGAACTTGTGGCGGTGACAGCACAAAATCCAGACGACGTACGTGCTGCCAGCTTTCGCGTCCTGGCCAAGGTGGCGGACGATGACATCTTGATGACCACCATGTTGATGTCGTCTTGGTCATAACCATGATGTACATGGTCTCATCATTCTCCCTTTCTTGATGTGGAGTCGTCCTCGACTCCATTGTGTTTTTCTGCAAAATGTTAGCACCAACAGAGAGCACAGCAATATGCATATCTTTGATAATCAAATCATTAGACACAGAACCATTAACATTTATATACTCCCTTTCTTGAAAACTATCATATACCTTGAAAATTGAATTAGAGTGACATGGCAAGACATGATTAGTGGCATTTTCATTAATTGCAGCAAGATCAGATTTTGTAGCAAGCAAGACGGGATTCCTCAATTTAATTTGGTTGGCTACATGCTGAATTTCAGATTTTTCATCAATGGTTTTCTTGTCATTAGCAGGCCGCTCCCTATCGGATTTAACAATTTCAGCGGGGGTCAAAGGTAGAAGTGTAATTTTCTTTCCCTTATGCATAAAAGTGTATTTATTACTTCTACCGTGGTGAAGTGCATTAGTGTCATATTCCCATGGGTGACCCAATAAAAGAGAGCAAGCTTGCATCGGCACCACATCACAATCAGCAAAATCAGAATAGGAACCAATGGAAAAATGAACCCGAACTGTTTGTGTTACCTTAGCTCTGCCGGAATCATTCAGCCACTGAATGTGGTATGGATGTGGGTGCGGGCGTGTGGTCAAGCCAAGCTTCTTGACCAAATCTGTACTCACCAAGTTGTTGCAGCTGCCAGAGTCAATGATCACGCGCGCTCGTCGGTTGTTGATGACGAAGAAAATCTGGAACAAGTTGTGGCGCTGCTGCTGCTCGGCTTGCTCCATTTGTGCGCTAAGGACACGCTGGACAATGATGGACCTGTACGCAGCGGTATCCTCGGCGCCAAAGGTGGCATCATCATCAACCTCGTCGTCGTCCACCCTGGTGTCGTCGATCTCATCCTCAACATCGGAGGCGCTGATGTAACCTCCGTCGTCTGTGGCGATGTATGCCTGCTGGCTGGGGCACTCTTTCTTGACATGGCCAATCCCTTGGCACTTGTGGCAGCGAATTCCCGTCGATGTACGGCCCGTGGAAGCGACGGAGGAGGAGCTCTTGACCGGTGTTGGCGGGGTCAACTTGCTGCTGTCCGCGGCACGGGCGGGCGGTGCCGTCGATGCCGGTCGTGTGCTCGTCGAAGGTGGCGGTGCAGCTGGTCGGAAGGTGGAAGAAGGCACTGTCTTCGCTTGTCCCGTAGTCATTCAGGGCGTGAAGGTGCTGCCGGTGTTGCTCCTGCTCTTAGAATGGCGTCCCTGCAACTCCTTCTCTGCTAACATAGCAAGTTGAAACAAGCGATTGACAGTTGTATATTCTTTATAATCAACAATATCCTGAATTTCTGGACGCAAACCATCGTAAAAACGAGCAATTTTATCCTCAGGTTCCTCTACTACCCCACAACGTAACATACCCTTTTGAAGCTCTTGGTAATATTCCTGAACAGTCATACTACCTTGATCTAATCGTTGAAATCTCTTGCGCATATCACGTTGGTAGGAAGGAGGAACAAATCTATTACGCATAGCATCTTTTAATCTCGCCCAAGAATCAGGTTGTAAACGGGCATTTACTAGTTCATTCCACCAGATTATAGCAAAATCTTTAAATTCACTAGTGGCTTGTCTAACTCTATGAATCTCGGGAACTAGATGGGAATTAAATTTCTGCTCGACCGTCATCTCCCAATCTAAGTAAGCATCAGCATCATAAGCTCCAGAAAAGGAAGGGATGGTGAATTTTACCTTAGCGAAAGGATCATCATTGCGGTTCTGGTTATTACCTCGAAGACGGTCATGCAGACGGCCGTCTCGTTGAGCAGCACGTTTCCTGGCGGCACGTTGCTGCTCATCTTCATCTTCCTCAAAATCACCATCCTCATCGTGGTCGTTGTTGCCGTGGTTGGCGCCACTGTTGACGGAGGCATCTCCATCAATGGTCGCGGGAGGGCGTTTTTCGACGGCATCCATCCTCTCGGTGAGGGTGGAAACTCGTTGATCGATGCTCTCAAGGGTCTTGTTCGTCGTCGTGGCGTGCTCCTTGAACATCGTTTTTATCTCATCCAGCATGGTCGACAACTCTGAATGAAGGACACAGTCTTCGATGGTAACATCATCCTCGTTCCTGCCCTTCTTGCCACCTGCCATGGTTAGCACAGAAAAAGGACAGAAGGAAAACAAGCACAAGTATTATGAGCCCTATGAACTACTAGGTGGGATCTCACGCTCTCAAGCAATCTTACCAAGTTCTTACCCGGTTCTTACCAACACAGCGAGGGACGGTGCAACCGGTGGCTGGTTCGTGACACCGTGAGGGCATGATGAAGCGATTGCAAGGGTCAATAACCTGTGCTGATCAGAAGGATGTATTTGTGGAGCTGTAGGTGGCCAAAAATATGTAGCAAAGGAATAGCAATTGTTCAATATAAGTAATGCAAAAGTGAAGATTAGCCCAAACTATCAACGTGCTTGACCGGCCTAGACCTAGACTAGTCTGAAGCGAACGGGTTGAAGAAAGGTGTGGTTCCCCAATATGCAACACGAAAGATGAAGTTTTTCCTTTGCTCACTTTTTCATTCAAACAGCACGGCCCTTTTTTTTTTTTTTTTTGTGCGCTAGCCTTTTTTTTTTTTTTTACTTTACTTTTTTTTTTGTGCGGCTTTTCTTTATGCACTTGCCCTTTTTTTTTACCAACACAACAAAATTATGCCGCAAGAGCAGAAACTTTGCGCAGCAATTATGCACCATGCAATCTTCAAATTTGTGATATGTTCCAAAAGTAAAGTTGTGGGGAATCTTTTAAGCTTTCTAGAACTTCCAAGATAATCTAAAACGGAGTTCGTATGAAGAAGTTATGGCCAAAATACTGAACCAAACCGTAATAGATCTAACAAAGATGGCACGAAATCTCATAGATAGAAGCCGAATTTGGGGGTGGTTCTATTGCTGAAAGCAATGGCTTTTCCTCTAGGAAATTTTGTCAGCTTTCCAGCGAGCCCAAGAACATCGAAAGCCGAGTTCGTATGTGAAAGTTATGCCCGTTTTACTGAAGGGGTCACAGATTGGACGCGAACTCGAATCGGGCTCGGTTTTGTGACGAGTGGTTTTTGGATTGGATGAATGGGGAATATGTATAATTCGACCTGAGGTTATGGAGGATACAATCAAAACCAATCTACTATTTGTTTTTTTGATATTTTCTTGACAAGAACACAAACCCTAAGCGGTGGATTCAACGGCGGATGCAGACTCGAGACTAGATCTAGAAACTAGACACGGACAGCGGCAACGACGACGATGGGCGAAAATTCAATAATGCAAAACAGTAAAGAAACAATGCAAAGGCTCAAAAGTCTTGGACAATGGATGCAAATATTTTTGTGTGGCAATTTTCTGGACTCTAGGGCGAACGCAAAACTAAATCAAACTAAGGGAAAAGGCGAACCTGACGGTAACCTTGCTCTGATACCACTTAATGGGAACGGGGATGCCCGAACTTCCGTCAGGTGGAGGATAAGTTGATTAGGCGGTGCGAGACACACACGATCCGGCTTCTTGATCGGCACGATCAAAACCCCTGCAATCGCAGCACCACGCGTCCTTTGGTTATCAACCGTGCGCTGCCCGGTTGACCTCGCCACGAAGGCTAATCTCTGCCAGTGAATCGAGAACACAAGCAAGAACAAGAAAGATGCAACTGAATTTGCAATTGGGGATAAAACTCACGAGTTGGGGTCTCACAAACCGATGAACGGCGACACTGTTCAAGACAGAATTGATCTAAGCAAAACCCAAGTCTAAACGGCAGCCATGGCGGCCATATATATACTGTATGGGGCGGCCATGGGGTGGAGGAGGAAACCCTAGGGGTACATGGGCCTTGGGCCCAAAGTGGAGCGTCGCAGCGCACGTCAGATTCTGGTCATAATCTTGTTTTGACGATTCCTATTGATTCGTAAGGAATTTGGACATGGGACTAGATCCGTTGGAAAGCTCTCGTCGTTCTCTTGTCCGTAGAGTCCAAGAACATCGAAAAAGGACTTCGTATGTGGCCTGTACGTCCGTTTGAAGTTGGACTACGCGCAGATGGCCGAACCGGACTCGCGGATGAATTGAGCTCACTTGTGGGCTGGCCTTGGAGCGACGTGGCTTGTGCGACCTTAGAGGTGTAGAGGCGCCTTTCTTGAGCACGTCTTGTGTTTGGGGAGGTGGCCAAGGTGGAGGCCGAACTTGTGGCGGCGACAGCACAAAATCCAGACGACGTACGTGCTGCCAGCTTTCGCGTCTTGGCCAAGGTGGCGGACGATGACATCTTGATGACCACCATGTTGATGTCGTCTTGGTCATAACCATGATGTACATGGTCTCATCATCGGGAGCTGTCCCCATGCTGGGAGCTGTCCCCGTGCTGGGAGCTTTCCCCACGCCGGGGACTGACACTGGGAGTTGCCCTTGCGCCGGGGCCTTATCCTGCACCGGGAGCTTTCCCTGCTCCAGGGCCTTACCCCGCACCGGGAGCCTTCCCCGCGCCGGGGGCTCTCCCTGGGCCCGCGCCGCGGATGGTTTTCACTGCGCCCGGGACGGCCCCGGCGCTCGCAGTGAGCCTCCCCTGCGAGGGCTCTCTCGCACCAGCTCCTGAGGCCACCCCGGAGACACGCTCGGCTCTGGGCCTTGCCCACGTGACGGTGGCGTCCTCTGGACCGGCGGCCGACGCGCATTAGCTCCCTCCTCCCCCGGGGCCGCCCCCGAGGGCTCCTCCGGTGGATCAGACTCGACTCACTCGGGAAGAGGTAGCGCGCATGCGTGCCGTGAAGCCTAGCGAAGCTCCCTCCCTGCACAGGCCAGGGATACACCCCCGGGCCAACTAGGGAGGGAGGCCAGTCGATGAAGCCACTGCTTGCTCTGGGGGGCACCTGGAGGTTCGAGAAGTTAGCTCCGACCCTGAGGAGAAGAGGCGCTACCACCGTCCGGGCGGACCGCTAGGGCCTCTCCCTGACTCCGATAACGAGCATGTCTCCCCTGGAAGGGGGACAGCGACCGAGAACCTTCCCGGGGAGTTGAGGGGGCCAATCAGCCACTGTGCCGCCGCCTCCGGTGTATCCGCTGGCCGCGGCCTTACTGTCCACCACACATCGAGCATTACAACGGTGATGCCGACCCTTATGAATTTGTGCAGGTGTACTCCATAGCCATCTCGGCAGCTGGGGGGGACGAGACGGTGTAATGCAACGTCTTCCCTCTCTACCTCACCGGCATCTTCCGCTCATGGTTCTACAACCTGAGAGCTGGTTCCATCAAGTCCTTCGCGTAGCTCAAGTGCAAGTTCTGCGCGAACTTCTAAGGAAACTTGTGCATCCCCCTAGACTCGTCGCAGCTCTACACTGTCTGGCAAAGAACGGGGGAGACCATCCGTAGTTTTCTTCAAGCGCTTCGCTTAGGTCAATATCAAAGTAGCTCACGTCCCTGACTCCACAGTCATCCAGGCGTGCAAGAGCGGGATCCTCCCCGGGGAGCTCCATCGGAGACTCTCTCGGAGCTGTCCCTCCTCTGCTGATGAGCTCTTCACCGTGCTCGAGAAGTATGCTCGGGCAGAGGAGGATGACCTCTAGAAGAAGAACCAAGGGGCTCCTGCTCGCGCTGACCGGGAGTCTAGGGACCCCCTCAGCAAGCTTCCCAAGAGGGGCAACCGCAACAAGCCACAGCCTCGGGACACCTTCATCCTCGAGGGCGGAGGTGGCTCGTATGACGGCAACAAGGGAAACCGCCCCTTCAAGTCGAAAGGCCATGGGGGGAAGAGGGGGGGACAGCCGTCCCGCGGCCGAGAAGGCCCCGCGATGGGAGGCAAGTAGAGCACAACCAACTTGTGGTGTTCCTTCCACAAGTCCAATACGCACGCCACTCGAGAATGCCACCAACTTCTCCAACACTTCGCTGCATTTCTCGACCAGTGTGGGCATGGGGGAGGGAACCCTGCCTCCTTGCCTCCTCCGCCGACTTTACCAGCTCTCCCTGCTCCTTCGGGGGAGCAGCAGAGACAAGGACAAGAAAGGGGCTCAGCCGAAGAGCTCCCCTTCCAAACCTCCCAAAGGCGTGTGAACGTCATCACGGGGGGATCTGCCTCGGGGTGAGACTCCAAGCGCCAGCGCAAAGTGTATGCGTAGGAGGTAAAAGTTGTGGGGGTGCTACACACATCCCGGCCACCAAAATGGTTGGATGTCCCCCTCACCTTCACAGCGAAAGACGCGCGCGGGGTTTGCTTCCCCCATGACGACGCGCTCATCGTCTCCACCACCGTCTACAACTGCTAGCTGGAGCATATCCTCGTCGACAGTGAAAGCTCCACCGACATCCTGTACCTGAAGGCATTCAGGGAGATGCAGGTCGACGAGAAGTTGCTGCAGCCCACAGTCGGGCCCTTGCAGGGCTTCGTCCCGGGAAGACCATCTACCCGGCGAGGAAGGTGGATCTCCCCATGACCTTCGGCACCCCAGAAAACTACTGGATGGAGATGGTACAGTTTGACGTAGTGGACCTCCCCTCTTCATACAACGCGATCATGGGGAGGACCACAATCAACCATTTGGGGGCGGTGATCTACCAGAGATATGTCTTCGTGAAGATCTCTGGGCCTCACGGCGTGATCACCACCAGAGGCGACCAGGACATGGCCCGCGCTCTCTACGAGTGTGCCACCGTGATGATCGGGAGTGTCATCCTGATCAAGACCCCATGGGAAGATAGCTCCCCCCCGGCCATAGATGCCCCAGTCGTCCCCTCTGGGAAGTCTCCCAAAACCGCGCCCGGAGGGGGACCTCCGGAGAGTTCAGCTGTCCCCGGAGGATGGGGAGAGTGTTGCATCTAGGCTATTATGCTTGACCTAATTTTGATGATTAATGAAAACAAAGTGTTTCAGACTAATTGTGCTGTTGAGATATTTGATACAGAGTTTTGTTGGAAAAATGTACAAGACGATCAAGATGAATCAACACGAAGCACAAGTCTCAAAGTACAAAGACAAGACGTAAATCGCAAACATGAAGATGCAAAGGACCTGAGGTAATATGTATTTATTTTTACCGATCTCGGCGTTTGGAAGTTGATTGGTTTAGGATCTTTTTTTTGAATTTAACCGTACTATAAATAGGAGTTGCAAAGTCCTCTCTAAATTTCCAGCATAAACCGAGAAATCTAGGTCACTGCATTGCATCATTTCGGTTGGATTTGGTTTTCAAAGATTTGGACTTTCAGTTGCATTTTTGACAGTAGAAAAGTGTTTGCTTTTTCCAGAAAGATCTAGGCAGATCTGGCTTTTGCTTTTGTTGACAAAAAGATTTCCCTTAAAATTATCTGTCAAACGATCTATAAAACACTTCAATCGGATTTCTGGATTAAAAGTTATAACTGTTTTTATCCATTCTGACTATCAGTTTGAATGTCAGTTTGTTTATACTGACAGTTGTCCAGAGAGTGTGTTTTTTGAGCCAAAACTTTTTGAACTAAACTGACTGTTAGCATGACCATGCTGACTGTCAGTTTGCTTTTCGACCTCAAGCCGTTTTATTTGAGTTTCTGTTTAAACTGGTCGATGTTTTGGTTGAACTGACTGTCAGTTTGCCTAACTGACTGTTAGTTTGGGGTTTCAGTTTCCATATACGACCACAAACGGCAAGCAATTTTTTATCCGTAAATTTTGTCGGTCGTTGTGTTTGTAACTGATTGTCAGTATGGTAAACTGACTATTAGTTTGAGCTGCTGATTTTCAGCTAGCTCTAATGGCTAATTTGATCCTTGAGGCTATAAATAGAGCCTTTGAGCACTCGTTTTACATAACAAGCAGCCTCCTCTCATACACATACTTGAGCATTTGTTTTTGGAGTTAAAATCTTGATCTTTTGATCAAGTCGTGAGCTTTTCAGATCCACTGAGTGCTTTCTGTTCGCATCATTTGTATCCTATTAGTTCTCGGTGATTGCTATAGGTCTAGAGAAGACCTTGCTGCTTATTACTCTTGGTGAATGCCCTCACCTAGACGGTTTGGTGGTGTGGCCGTTGACCTCTCCTGTTCGGAGATTGTCGGAGAGGCTCGGCAAGTTTGTAAAAGGCATCGGTGCTCGCCTTTCCAGAGTGGACAAGGAGCAACCTCTAGTGAGTAATATCCTTTGTGGATATTGGAGCAAGACTCAATTTAATTGAGTGCTTCAACGAGGAATAGGGGAGATTGGGCGAGTCTCCGATACCTTGGTAAAAATCGTTGTGTTCATCTTCTCTTCCTCATTCTCATATTATTGTTATTAATTCTTGATTTCTTTATTTGCCAAAATTTTTTTTAGTTTTTATAGCCTCCTATTCACTCCCCTCTAGTCGGCATCCATGATCCTACACGTGGTATCAGAGCAAGGTCTCTTGATTTATTAGGCTTTACTGCCTAGAGAGAGGATGACGTCTAATGAAGGTTTTTCTCTCGGTCATACCGGTCGTGTGCCTATCTTTGATGGGACTAACTATCTCTATTGGAAAGTACGCATGTCGGTATTTCTAGAGGCCATGGGGCTTGATGTATGGGACATCGTTAAACTTGATTTTACTCCTCCAGATGATCCGGCAAGTCACTCCGATGACGACAGGAGAAAACTACATTTAAATGCCCGTGCAAAAAATGCTCTCTTTGCCGGTTTGTCTTTGAATGAGTTCAACCGTGTGAGAAATCTTACGACCGCTCACAAGGTTTAGACCACCCTCGAAGAAATCTACGAGGGCACAACTAAAGTCAAAGAGGCAAAGTTGCTCATGGTAAGGCAATGATATGAGACATTCACAATGTCGTTAACCGAGTTTGTGGATTCCATGTTCACTCGGTTGAACAATATTGTGAATGAACTCAAGGGGCTAGGAGTTGTTTTTACTGACCTTGATATTGTAAGAAAGATGCTCAGGGCGCTTCCAGAAAGCTTCGATACTTTGGTCACAGTGCTCACCAACTCTGATCTGTCAACCACCACGCCTACTGATCTCTATGGGAACCTCATCACCCATGAGATGCATCGAAAAGAGAAGAAGGAAGCGGCTGAACCTTTGGAGACGAAGAAGAAGGCGTTGGCTTTCAAAGCCAACTCCAAGAACGACTCAAGCGATGGTTCTTCTGACAAAGATCTAGCTCTCATGGTAAAGAATACTCAAAAACTTCTTTGCAGGTTGCACAAGAAGGGTGTCAACATCGATACTCGACCAAAGGGGCAAAGCAAACAAACTTCAAGGACATTATATGCTACGGATGTCACGAAAAAGGACACATAGCATCAAGATGTCCGAACAAGAACAAAACTTGGAACAAGAAGAAGAAGTTCTTCAAGAAGAACAATGACGCAACCAAGGAAGCCTACTTCGGAGAATGGATGTCCAGAGGTGAGAACTCCGACTTCGACGATGAAGGAGGTTGCTCCAAGAAGCTAGCCGAACTAGCTCTCGGCAACATTTCAACTGGTTCATCCCTTTGTCTTATGGCTAAGGGTGATGAAAAGGTACATCCTAATGACCCTTCATATGATGAAGTTGTTGAAATGATTACTGAGTTGAATGAAGTTTTTGGACTCACTAAAAATAAGTATAGAGCGCTTAAAAAAAACATTCTTCTTTACACACTCAATACTCAGAACTAAAAGATTCATATGAAAGCTTGCTTATCAAAGATATTACTAATGCTCCATCTAAGGTAGATGTAGGCATTTCATGTGATCTAGATGTCAATTCTTCTCATGCTAGTCCTCTTGATATGCCATGTGTTTCAAATGAAACAATCTTGAATGAAAATAACGAACTTAGGGCACAAGTTGAAAAACTTGGTAAAGGGTTAGAAAATTGCTATAAAGGTAAAGTATCTCTTGATCTCATCCTTATCAAACAAAAGTGTTCATTTAGAAAAGAAAGACTTGGATACTTTCCGAAGAAAGGAAAGAAACCAAGTACAAAAACTATTTTTGTAAAAGCATGCAACACATTTTGTTTTAAATGTCATGAAACTGGTCATTCGTATGAAGCATGTCCTTTAATGACACCAAACTATTTTGATATTTGCTACATGCTTCAACGGTCGAAGAAAGGATATGCTATATAGCAAATTTGTTGGTGCACCCATGCTAAATAAAAAGAAGAAATCAATTTGGGTGCCCAAAGCTTTGATCGCTAACATCGAAGGACCCAAAAAGGTTTGGGTACCTAAAAGGACTTAATTCTTTTGTGTATGCAGGTGAACTACAAGACCGATGGGAAGCATTGGGTGCTAGGCAGCGGATGCTCTGAACATATGACCGATAACAAGAAATTGTTCACCTCATTAGAAGACAACTCGAGCGAAAATCAAAAGATCACATTTGGCGACAATTGTCAAGGAAATGTCGTAGGCTTGGGTGAAATTGTGATATCCAATGATCTTTCTATTTCGAATGTTTTACTTGTTGAATCTCTGAATTTTAATTTGCTTTCCGTTGCACAAATTTGCAATCTTGGATTTCGTTGCACCTTTTATCCTAAAGAAGTTTTAGTTGAAAGTTTAAAAGACAATTCCTTGATCTTCAAAGGCTTTCGTTTTGAAAATCTTTATCTAGTTGATTTTAATTCAAAAGATGCATCTCTTTCAACATGCCTTGTCTCTCAAACCTCGAAAGGTTGGCTATGGCATAGAAGACTCGCACATGTTGGAATGCATTAATTGAAAAAGCTTTTGAAACGTGATTTGGTAGTTGGCTTAAAAGATGTGAATTTTGAAAAGGATAAACCTTGTAGCGCTTGTCAAGCTGGCAAGCAAGTAGCTATTTCACATCCAATTAAGCGTGTTATTTGAACTTGCAAACCTTTGGAACTACTGTACATGGATTTATTTGGACCTTCTGAGTTCCAAAGTATCGGGGGAAACAACTATGGTTTTGTTATTGTTGATGACTTTACTCGCTATACTTGGGTTTTCTTTATTTCTCAAAAATCTGAAACCCCTGATGTTTTCAAAAGTTTTGCAATATGTGTTTCCACTGAATTCAAGCTTTCCATCAAGAAAATCCGTAGTGATCATGGTGGAGAATTTGTTAATTCAACCTTATTTAATTTTTGTGACTCGCTCGGAATCAAACATGAATTTTCTACTTCTTACACTCCACAGCAAAATGGAGTTGTAGAAAGGAAAAATCGAACATTATTAGAAATGGCAAAAACAATGCTAAGTGAGTATGACACTCCTACTCGCTTTTGGGCTGAAGCCGTGCATACTGCTTGCTATTCTATTGATCAGCTTTATTTGCATCCTCTTCTGAATTTAACTCCTTATGAATTTCTTATTGGGCGCAAGCCAAACATTTCTTATTTTCGAGTTTTTGGTTGCAAATGCTATATCCTTAAGAAAAGAAATTTTGGTGGTAAATTTCAAAGAAGAGTAGATGAAGGCTTTCTGGTCGGATACTCTACCACTAGCAAAGCTTATCGTGTGTTTAATAAAAATACTAGCTGTATTGAAGAATCATGCGATATAGAATTCGATGAAACTAATGGCTGTCAAAAGGAGCAAGTCTCTTGTGAAGTTTCAGGTGAAGATCTTCAAGAAGCCGTGAAGAACATTACAATTGGAGATATCAAACCAAGAGAAGATGATCAAGAAGATGAAGAGAACATTGAGAATGATGATCATACATCACCTCATATTGATCCACCAGAGAAAGATCAAGAAGACGCAACACAAGAAGAAGCAGCACAAGAAGAAGCAGCACAAGATGAAGCACCAAGGCAACATCAAACGATCACCAAGGATCACCCTTTAGATCAAATATTGGGTGATGTCAGTAAGGGTGTTCAAACTCGCTCTTGTATTGCTTCTTTTTGTGAACATCACTCTTTTGTATCATCACTAGAACCCAAACATGTAGATGAAGCTCTAAATGATCCTAATTGGGTAAATGCTATGCATGATGAACTTAACAATTTTTCTAGAAATGAAGTTTGGACTTTAGTAGAAAGACCCAAGGATCACAATGTAATTGGAACAAAATGAGTTTTCAGAAATAAGCAAGATGAAAATGGTGTAGTTGTTAGAAATAAAGCTCGTCTTGTTGCACAAGGTTTTACTCAAGTCGAAGGTTTAGACTTTGGTGAAACTTTTGCACCTGTGGCAAGACTTGAAGTTATTTGTATACTTCTTGCTTATGCATCTAGCTTTAATATTAAGTAATTTCAAATGGATGTAAAAAGTGCATTTTTAAATGGTGAGATATCTGAACTTGTCTTTGTTGAACAACCTCCTGGTTTCGAAGATTCTAAATTTCCAAACCATGTGTTTAAATTGTCTAAAGCTCTCTATGGTCTCAAACAAGCTCCTCGAGCTTGGTATGAGCGACTTAGAGACTTTCTTTTATCAAAAGGTTTTAAAATTGGGAAGGTTGATACAACATTGTTTACAAAGAAAATTGAAAAAGATTTGTTCATTTGTCAGATATATGTTGATGATATTATCTTCGGATCTACTAATGAACTTTTCTGTCATGATTTTGGAGAAATGATGTCTAGGGAATTCGAGATGTCAATGATCGGAGAGCTAAGCTTCTTCCTTGGACTACAAATCAAGCAACTCAAGAACGGTACATTCGTGAGTCAAACGAAGTACATGAAGGACCTGCTCAAACGCTTTGGGATGGAAGATGCTAAGGCTATCAAAACCCCCATGGCAACAAATGGACATCTCGACTTGGACAATAATGGAAAATCGGTTGATTCTAAACTGTATAGGTCTATGATTGGTAGCTTGTTATATCTTACTGCATCTAGGCCTGATATCATGTTTAGTGTGTGCTTATGTGCTAGATTTCAGTCAAATCCTAAGGAATGTCATTTAATTACTATTAAAAGAATCCTTGGGTATTTGAAATGCTATCCCAACCTAGGTCTTTGGTATCCGAAAGATGCAAATTTTGAATTAATTGGATATTCAGATTCTGATTATGCTGGGTGTAAGATTGATAGAAAAAGCACATCTGGTAGCTGTCAGCTGTTGGGGAGATCTTTAGTATCATGGTCATCTAGGAAACGGAATTCTGTAGCTCTCTCCACCGCTGAAGCTAAATATGTGTCGGCAGGAAGTTGTTGTGCTCAAATTTTGTGGATGAAGCAGACTTTTCTGGATTATGGAATTAAATTTGATAAAGTGCCACTATTGTGTGACAATGAAAGTGCCATTAAAATTGCTAATCATCCTGTTCAGCATTCTAGAACCAAGCATATTGCTATACGGCACCACTTCATTAGAGATCATGTGGCAAAAGGAGATATTGATGTGAGCTATATTAGAACTGATATGCAACTAGCAGATATTTTCACCAAACCACTAGACGAGACTAGATTTTATTTTCTTAGAGGTGAACTGAACATTATTGATATATCTAATGCTAGTTGATGTGATAATTGTATTAAAATATATTTTTATTCCCTCTCTGGTCAAATCCTCCTTCTGGTCGAAATTGTTCAAACTGACAGTCAGTATGACAAACTGACTGTCTATTCCTTTGTTCAGGAGCCTGGTCATAGCCCCTGGTCGAAGTCGTTGACCATGCTGACAGTCAGTTCCACAAACTGACTGTCAGTTATGTGCAATTGTCTTTGGTCGTAGCCCTTGGTCGTTTTTGTGACCCACACTAACTGCCAGTCTCATACACTGATTATCAGTTTCAAAATTCATTTATGTGAACTGACTGTCAGTTCCATGTTTTTGGGTTTTGAACTGATTGTCAATATATCATACTGACTGTTTGTGTCTCTAAAACCCCCGTTCTGTTTCCCCGTCTCCTCGTCTTCTCCTCTCGCCGCCGCTACTTTTGTGCGCCTCCTTGTCGGTGCCTCCTCACCTTGCCGCCGCCTGTCCTAGCCACCTCATCGCCGCCACTGCGCCGCCCTTCTTGTCGCTACCACCGCTTTTTGTCTCGACCTCGTCGGCCACCGCTCCCCTGTTCGCCGGGTTTTCTCACCGGCGCCTCACCACCTCATCGTAAGTCACCTTCTTGCTTCTGAAGCCCGTGCCATGCCTCCTCTCTCCGGCAGATCTGTTCGTCGTCATCAATTCTTCATTTGTCGACCTCCTCTATTCGTCAGCTCCTCTGCTCGGTTCATCTCTATGTTCAGATCTTTTCCTTTCCCTCTCTGTTTCGTTTCTTCACTATGTCTGATCAGCCGTCCTTGTCTCGTCGCGTTGCCCGACGGAAGAACGCTGCAAACAACAGTCGTTCATCGGGTCAGCCGACTGAGTGCCGCTCTTCGCCTCCACCCGAGCGCGTCCCCGTGGATTACTCCCGGTGGCACGCGAGTCGCCTTCGCTCGCTCCGCTCCACAAACCCCGATCTCTCGCCGCGTCCCACTGGTCACGACACGTGCAATGTCCTCACCTTTTACACGAACCTCCACCTTGATCTCTTCACCAGCATTTATAGCCGCGTCCCCATATTTGCCCATCGCTCCCTCTCCTTGCAGACGATCGCGTCTCGCACAAGCATTGTGTCCCTCGCGGACTCCTTCGCTTCCGTTGGGATCCGCGACCTTGTCGTCGATTCCTCCCTCCACTGGGCTGATGAGCCCATCTGCCAGTTCTACTCCACCATCTTTATCTCTCCCCAGTACAACTTCATCACCTTCATGACAGGCCTCCAGGTTCACATTGTCACGAAGGAGCAGATTGAGACTGCGCTTGGACTGGCTCGTCCAGTTTCTGGGCGCCAGCTCCACACCCTTCCTGATCTCAAGCATCGGGAGGTAGCCATGCTTTACTCCGGCCCCTTCCATCTTTGTCACATTGCTGGCTTGCACCGTGATGTTGACCTCGCCCTCTGGATTCTTCGTCTCACTCTAGTTCCTATGACCGGAGATAGGGCTAGAGTCACTTATCTTGCCCTCCATGTTCTTATCTCCATCTTCCAGGAGGAGCCCTTCGATGTTGTTGATCTCATTATCAGTGAGATTCAGCACGTCCTTCTAGCTCCGCGCCGCCAGCTGGTGTATGCTCCATACATCATGGCGGTGCTTCTGCATATTCGGGCCGTCGATTCTGAGCTCCCACGGCCCCGCCATCCTCTCCAGTTCTACCCTCTTGGTCAGGTTGATCGCCGTCTCGGTGCCCGGCCTGCGGCTGCTGCTGGCCCTGATTCTCCCGCATCTGATGATGATGCTGTGGGGGAGTCAGAGGATGAGGCTCCAGTTCAGGAGTCTGATCCAGCACCTGCTGCAGAGACAGGCACTGGATCCTCCTCTGCAACTCAGCTCGATCAGGTGATCCAGGTGCAGTAGTAGATTCTGCTCACCCAGGCAGAGCACCATCAGATCCTGCTCCAGTTGCTTGCCCAGCAGGAGGAGATCTTGAGCCGGTTGCCTCCTTCAGCATCTGCAGTCCCTCGCAAGAGGGCCCGCCCAGCTGCATCTTCTCCGGACTCAGTTTTAGGGCCTGTTGCTCCAGCCCCTGTGGCCCCAGCTCCTCCAGCTCCGGCCGCTACTCCTCCGGTGTCCCCAGCAGTCGACCCGACTGGATCTCCAGCAGGCTTCGGAGATACAGCCGTCTTAGGGATTTCTAATGATGATGAGCTTTAGGCTCTCTCCTTTGTGCTTGATGCCAAAGGGGGAGAAGTATTATGTTTTTATATGACTTTATGTTGAATGGTTATGGATGAGTTTCTTATATGTTTGTATTTGGATATGGTTATGGATGAGTTTCTTATATGATATGGTTATGGATGAGTTTCTTATATGATGTATTGGTTTATGATTTATTGTTTATGATGCTCTGATATTTGTCTTGGTATCTTTGTGATGCTCCGATAATCTGTCTATGCTCTGATATTTGTTGGTTGTGATTTATTTGTATATTGGCTTTTGATGTATACTCTGAATTTATGATTATATATGTCATATGTGATGCATACACTTAGGGGGAGTTATTTAATTTAAAAAAACACTTGTTGTCATCAATCATCAAAAAGGGGGAGATTGTTGCATCTAGGCTGTTATGCCTGAACTAATTTTGATGATTAACGAAAACAGTGTTTCAGACTAATTGTGCTGTTGAGATATTTGATACAGAGTTTTGTTGGGAAAACATACAAGACGATCAAGATGAATCAACACGAAGCACAAGTCGCAAAGTACAAAGACAAGATGTAAATCGCAAACATGAAGATGCAAAGGACCTGAGGTAATCTGTATTTATTTTTACTGATCTCGGCGTTTGGAAGTGGATTGGTTTAGGATCTTTTTTTTGAATTTAACCGTACTATAAAGAGGAGTTGCAAAGTCCTCTCTAAATTTTCAGCATAAACCGAGAAATCTAGGTCACTGCATTGCATCATTTCGGTTGGATTTGGTTTTGAAAGATTTGGACTTTCAGTTGCATTTTTGACAATAGAAAAGTGTTTGTTTTTTCTAGAAAGATCTAGATAGATCTGGCTTTTTCTTCTATTGACAAAAAGATTGCCCTTAAATATATCTATCAAACGAGCTATCAAACACTTCAATCAGATTTCTGGATTAAAAGTTATAACTATTTTTATCCATTCTGACTGTCAGTTTGTTTATACTGACAGTTGTCCAGAGAGTGTATTTTTTGAGCCAAAACTTTTTGAACTAAACTGACTGTCAGCATGACCATGCTGACAAGTTTGCTTTTCGACCTCAAGCCATTTTATTTGAGTTTCTGTTTAAACTGGTCGATGTTTTGGTCGAACTGACTGTCAGTTTGCCTAACTGACTGTTAGTTTAGGGTTTCAGTTTCCATATACGACCACAAATGGCTAGCAATTTTTTATCTGTAAATTTTGTCGGCCGTTGTGTTTGTAACTGACTGTCAGTTTGAGCTGCTGATTTTCAGCTTGAGCTGTAACGGCTAATTTGATCCTTGAGGCTATAAATAGAGGCTTTGAGCACTCGTTTTACATAACAAGCAGCCTCCTCTCATACACGTACTTGAGCATTTGTTTTTGGAGTTAAAATCTTGATCTTTTGATTAAGTCGTGAGCTTTTCAGATCCACCGAGTGCTTTCTGTTTGCATCATTTGCATCCTATTAGTTCTCGGTGATTGCTAGAGGTCTAGAGAAGACCTTGCTGCTTATTACTCTTGGTGAACGCCCTCACCTAGACGATTTGGTGGCGTGGCCGTTAACCTCTCCTGTTCGGAGATTGTCGGAGAGGCTCGACAAGTTTGTAAAAGGCATCGGTGTTTGCCTTTCCGGAGTGGACAAGGAGCAACCTCTAGTACGTAATATCCTTTGTGGATATTGGAGCAAGACCCAATTTAATTGAGTGCTTCAACGAGGATTAGGGGAGACTGGGCGAGTCTCCGAGACCTCGGTAAAAATCATTGTGTTCGTCTCCTCTTCCTCTTTCTCATATTATTGTTATTAATTCTTGATTTCTTTATTTGCCAAAATTTTTTTTAGTTTTTAAAGCCTCCTATTCACCCCCCTCTAGTCGGCATCCTTGATCCTACAGAGAGGACCATCAAGATCAGGGCGGACCTCTCCAAGAGCATGCGAAGCAACTTGCGACCTTCCTCCAAAAAAATTGTAACGTTTTTGCGTGGAAGCCCGCCGACATGCGGGGCGTCGCCCAGGACGTCATCGAGCAAAAGCTCGCTGTGACTCCCGGCCGCCCACCGGTCAAGCAGAAGTTGAGGAAGCTCTCCGTTGAACGCAAAGAGGCTATCAAGGTCGAGATCGCCAAGCTCCGAGAGGTGGGATTCGTGTGGGAAGTCTTGCACCCCGAATGGTTGGCGAACCCCGTCCTCGTGAAGAAGTCAAACGGCAAGTGGAGGATTTGCGTGGACTTCACTGACCTTAACCGAGCTTGCCCAAAAGACAACTTCCCACTCCCGCGGATCGACCAGCTGGTTGATTCGACCGCGGGATGTGAGCTTATGAGCTTCCTTGACGCGTATTCGGGCTATCATCAAGTCCGGATGGCTAAGGAGGATGACGAAAAGATGAGTTTTATAACTCCCCTCGTCACCTTCTGCTACGTCCATATGCCCTTTGGGCTGAAGAATGCTGGAGCAATGTGGAGGTCTACGTGGACGACACGGTCATCAAAAGCCTCCGCGCGGCCGCACACATCGACGACTTGGTGGAGACCTTCTGCAACCTTCGCGAGTATGGGTTGAAACTTAACCCAGAAAGGTGTGCCTTTGGCGTACACGGGGGGAAGCTACTTGGCTTCCTCGTGTCCCAGTGGGGCATTGAGGCCAATCCAAAAAAAAATTTGAGCCGTGCTGGACATGCCCCCGCCGCGCTCTGTGAAAGACGTACAGTGGCTTACCGGCCGCTTGGCCGCGCTAAGCCGCTTCGTCTCGTTGTCGGGGGAACGCGGTCTCTAATTCTTCAAAATCCTCTGTGGCCACGAGGGGTTCAGGTGGACTCCCGAGGCCTAGGTTGCGTTCGACGACCTGAAGATGTACTTCACGAGCCCCCCAATGCTCATGAGCCCATCTCCAGAAGAATCCCTTCTCCTTTACCTCACCACAACCCCGGTTGTTGTAAGCGTGGTGCTAGTGAAGGAGCAGGACGGACAGCAACACCTCATGTACTACATAAGCGAAGCCCTCCAAGGGGCTAAGACGCGGTACATGGAGGTCGAGAAGATTTGCTACGCTCTCCTCATGGCGTCCCGGAAGCTCCGCCACTACTTCCTGGGACTCCCGATCATGGTCCCGTCATCTCTCCCCTTGGGGGAGGTGCTGAGGAACAAAGATGCCACCGGCTAGATTGGGAAGTGGGGAGCTGAGCTAGCTCCCTTCTCCCTCTCCTTCACGGGCTGTTTCGCTATTAAGTCACAAGTCCTTGCTGACTTCGTGGCGGAATGGACTCCTGCCTCTGGGACGAAGGGGGAAACCCTCGCTGAGCCGCCCCGGCGCAACGACCACTGGACACTCATGTTCGACGGTTCCTTGTGTCTCGCTGGGGCCGGCGCGGGGGTAGTCCTTCGAAGCCCCGATGGAAGGACGCTGGAGTATGCGGCAAGGCTCGAGTTCCTGGCTACGAACAACGTCGTTGAGTACGAGGCCGTACTCCTGTGATTGCGCCTCGCGCGCTCCCTGGGGATCCATCGCCTCCTAGTCAAAGGAGACTCCCAGCTTGTGGTTTGCCAAATGGACAAGTCCTACTTGTGCCATGATGCAAAGCTAAGCCTCTACTTGGGGGAGGTGCGTAAGATGGAGAAGCACTTCGATGGCCTGGAGGCCCGGCATATCCCCCGGAGGGATAACGACCGCGCCGACGCCCTAGCCCGGGCGGTCAACGCCCTGGAACCCGTCCCCGGGGGCGCCTTCCTCAAGATCATCATGAGGCCCTTGGTCACCCCTCTGGGTGCGGACTGTGAGTCCTGTTCTCCGAAAGTCTCTGTGATCGCCCGGGCCGCATCCTGGATGGATCCCCTCATCTGCTCCATAAAGGGGGAAGGGGAGCCTCCCGGCGACGCTGAGGCAAGGCACCTCCGCTCCAAGACACGGGCATATCTCCTACTGGAGGGAAAGCTTTACAAGCGGGGTGCTTCTGCCCTACTCTGCTGTCTCTCACGGACAGAAGGGCTCTGACTCCTCGAGGACATCCACTCGGGGAGCTGCGGGTCTCACCTAGCCCTGTGCGCGGTCATGGCGAAGGTCCCTCCAAGGTTTTTATTGGCCCATGTTGGTCCATAACGTGCGAGACCTTGTCTCCGCGTGCGAGGCCTGCTAGAAAATGGCAAAGGGCACCAAGCTGCCCACCGCGACGCTGCAAACCATCCCCATTACTTGGCCCTTCGCGCGCTGGGGAATGGACCTCCTTGGTCCTTTCCCCCCAGTACCCAGGGGCTACAAGTATGTTGTGGTCGCTGTGGACTATTTCTACAAGTGGGTGGAGGCTGAGCCCCTGGCCAGCATCAGCTCCCATGCGGTACAGCGGTTTTTCTGGAAGAACATTGTATGTCGCTTTGGGGTCCCCCAAGAAATCACCGTTGACAACGGGACCCAATTCCACTCAGTGTACTTCCGGAAGTTCTGCGAAGGCTTGGGGATTACCCTCCACTTCGCCTCCGTAGATCATCCCCAGAGCAACGAGGCCGTTGAGAGGGTCAATAGTGTGATCCTACAGGGATTACGCTGGCAACTCAAGCAAACCTCCTCCAGGCGGGGTGCATGGGCGGAGGAGCTTCCGAGCATCCTCTGCTCCATGCGCACCACCCCAAGTCGGGCAACAGGGCGTAAGCCCTTATTGCTTGTTTACGGGGCTGAAGCAGTCCTCCCCTCGTAGATTGGTTTTTGGTCGTTGTGGGTCGAGCTCCTAGACGGACCTACGACCGCAGTGTACCAAACCAACGAAGCAAATCAGCTACTGGAAGTCGACCTCATCGAAGAAGAGCGCGAGCGAGCACTCCTCCACCACGCCATCTACGAGCGCGAAATGACGCGCGCATACAACCAGCGCGTCCACGAGAGAGCTTTCTGCCTTGGGGACCTAGTCCTCAAGCACGTGACTGACCCCCAAGCCCAGGGAAAACTCTCCCCCAAGTGGGAGGGCCCCTACAAGATCTCTACGGTCTTGGGCTCGAGGGCTTATGAGCTCTCTAAGCTTGAATACGAGGAGTTGAAGCACACTTAGAACGTAGACTTGCTCCGCAAGTTCTACATCTAGCCTCCGGGCTCACTCCCTCCCCCATCGTGATTTCGCAGGGCGAGGAGCTGTACTCACTATTCCCTCCCCTACCGTGATTCCGCGGGGAAGGCGTTGTATGTCATCTTCATTAATACAAGTGGATTTTCGTTCAACTCTGGGATTTTTATAGAATCACTGTTCCCTTCCCCGCCGTGGCTCCACGGGGGGAGGCATTATATTTCATATTCACTAACACAAATGGATTTTTGTTCAATTCTGAAATTTTTGTAGATCTTTTTCTCTCCGCCTCCTAGGCGATGCCCTCTTTGCGAGGATGCCCTCCCCGTGAGGATGTGGGCTATCGCAGCCTGAAAGTCCCTACAACGAGAGCCCCACTCCCGTAGGGCGGCTTACAGTAACCCCTCGTGGAATGAGGGGGTAAGCGGAAACCCAGTTCCCATGAACTGTGGGTAACGAGTCACTTTGAGAGATTAGTCCCCCCTGAAATACTCTACACCCGCTGCTGGGTCACATAACCCTCCTCTGGGAGCGGCTTCATCCCTTTATGGGTCATCGGCCCATCCCCCTGAGAGTAGGGTTTCCCCCCGTGGGTCATGGAATTCTCGGTCTTTGGAATTTTTGGGTTTCGGAATTTTCTGAACAAAAAATTCTTCACCGGCTCCCCGTTACTCACGGCAACCGGGGGAATTTCTTTCCGGGCTTAGGGATTTTTCGCCTGGAAAACCATTCACCGGATCCCCGCTCTCGCGGCGGCTAAGGGAAATCCCTTTCTGGTACCCAGAATTTATTGACCGAGAGCCAGGCGCCCCCGGTAAATATTGGCTTCCAGGCGTACTGTTCCTTACGCACAGCGCGCGGTGCCAGGTTGCACCCCGCTGTGGGGGGGGGGGGGGTACCTTAGGCCCGGACAGGAGACAATAACTTGGAAAATTTTGAAGACAATTTTGACAATTTCAAAGAATTTCGAAGACATTACAAACAAAAAAGTTCACAGCTTCTTTAATACAACATTGAACTGGGGGACAACCCCCCCCCCCCCCCCAGTGGGCTAAGATGTCCCCGGGACAATGCCTGGGCACACGCAAGATACAACTCAGGGAGTTAGGCTCCCACGGAGAACTACTCTGGAGGACAACCCCCTTCGGGGGGCAGCTACACCTAATAATCTCGAAGGCCTTCCGAGATCTCCCGGGAAAGATCTTTGTACAAGCTCCTCACACGTTGGAGAGCCCTCCGAAGGAGATCCTCCAGCCAGTACTCGTAACCAGCTGGGGGGAGTATCCTGAGTGGAGGGGCCTTCTGAGACCCGAGCCTCGGTGGAGACAACTCAGCACGATAATTGTCGAAGTTCTTTAAGTGCCACTCTAGGAGCCACCGCAGCCGGATTGGCTCCCGGAGGGCACGCCCCGTTGTGAAAACATCAAGAACAGACCTGGGCGCTAGCCCGCCGGCTGCTCCTCTGGTGGCTAGACTTAGCAAAATCGAGGCCGCTCGGGCACTCCCCGGGCTATGCCTCTCGTAGTACGAAAACCCCTCGAGAACAATATCTAAAGACACCTGCTGACAAGCGGGAGACACTTAGCAAAAAGATGTTTCCATTTCAAATAACGAAATATTTACAAGTTTTCGGGGCTTCTTCTAAAGAAGCTGCCAGGAGCAAAAAGCCTATAAAGCAAAATCTAATCTAATCGGGGGGGGGGGAGCTCATACTTCCCCGTCCTTGTCCCCCCCGGGAGGACCTCTGCGCTGGTGGCCGCATCCTGCGCCGGGTGCTTGCCGTCGGTCTCCATTGCGCCGGTAATCCGATCGAAGAGGGCCTCGGTGAGCCCCTCCAACTCCACCTGCTGGGGGTCAAAGAAGGTGGGAAAGCTTCGGGGGACCAGCTCACCGATGACTCGGGCACCTGCGCCGCGAATCTCGACGAGAGCCGCTGCCAGGGGGATGACCGGAACAGCGAGGCCTCGCGCCCGGGCCTCCGTCGTGACCGGTATCAGGGAAACCTGTGCATCGTGAAAATGCGTGGCCTCCTTGATCGAGTCTGGCGTCGGGTCGGAACTCGCCCCATACCCGAGCTCGACCCCGAGCCCCTCTAGGGTGGAACGAATCGCCCTCCCCCCGGAGAGGATGGCCCGGGCACCCGAGGTCTCGGCCTCCCAAGCAATCCTCCACTCCATCTGCAACTCCCTCTAGAGCAGGGAAGCAGCGTCCTTGACGGTCGCAAGCTAAGCCTGGACCGCAGCAAGCTCCCTGAGTGCCTGCTCCTTCTCAAAGCGCTCCAAGGCTAGGTCTCCGAGTGCCTTCTCCTTCCCGGAGAGCTCGAAGGCCGCCATATCCTCAGCAGCCCGGAGGCGTGAGGCGAACCGTGCCCGGAGACCTCGGGCCAGCGTCACCGTCTGGAAGAAAAGAACGGTCAGAAAACGAAAACAGAGGCGAGAACAAGACGCGAGCGACTCACCTAAAGTCCGGATGTGATCACCTCCTTAATGTCTCCTGCATCGCCCCCCAGGTCTCTCCCCCGGAAGGCCTCTCCACCCAGCAAGGTGCCTTCCTCCGGGGTCCCACCCTTAGAGGAACCGGAAGTCAGGTCCATCGACGGGGTTGGAACCCCGGGGCAGATGAAGACGCTCTTGCCCCTCCCCGGTAGAGGGGGCGCCGCCACCGTCGGCCGAACAGCCGAGGGGCCCACCTCTGGGGCCAAGATTGAGGCCATTGGCAGGCCCCCTGGCATCCTGAACTGGATAGAGACCTCACCCGGCGACGACTGCGGCCGGAGCCCCACGGGACCCTGGCCATCATTCTGCTTGAGGGACCTGCTCCCAGGGGCGTGCCCGCCACGCCGGGAGTGCCTGGGGCAGCGCCCACCATGCCGGGAGTGCCTGGGGCAGCACCCACCATGTCGGGAGTGCATGGGGCAGTGCTCAACGCGTCGGCTGGTGTCGCGATCAGGGCCTCCGTGGGCGAAGCCGGAGGTGACGCCCGGGCCTCACGGGACTCCTCTGAGCCTGAGACCTCGCAGGGCTCTTCTGCAACTGAGGGTGCTTCGAGGACCCCTCAGCCGCCTCCCTTCCCTGATTGTGTGAAGCAGGGGTGGGAAGAGGCACCCGGGCCGGAAGCCTCAGCTATGAATGCCTCGGCAACGACGTTCCGGGGAGGACCCTCCCCGATAACGCGCACGATCCGCTCGTGCTCATCTTTGTAGTATCACCCGAGGAGAGTCACCGTGACCTCCTGGGCCTGGTCGTAGGACCTAACTGCAGAAGGAAAGAAGAGGGGGAGGGGTTAGAGAATGCCTCCCTTCGAAAAGAACAAGTCGAGAGACTTACAATCTACCATCGCCATCCGGGGTGGCCGGTGTGCTGCTGACATCCCTCTCCCCCGGCGGGTGTGGAAAGGTGCCACCCGGAGGAGGGCCATCTCCTGCGCGATGTCCCGCATAGACCTCCAGAACCGGGCCTCCGCCATCGTGGTGAGGAGGTCCATCTCCACATCGGTCCACTCGGGGGTGATCGGGCCGCCCGACCGGCAATACAAAGAAGGCTCTGGAGAATACATCACTCCCTGGTCACCCACCCGGAGGTAGAACCATCGCCGGTGCCAGTCCCCCTAGTGGTCCCGGGAGGCTAGCACTGGGTACTCGTCAGCGCGGCCCGGCATCAGCTAGATCATAATAGAGCCGAAGGCTGACCTGGGTCCGCCCCTCATTAACAGCGGGCCTCTTGCCGAGGGCAAGTACCGAAGAAGCCGGAGGGTGGGCTCCTTCCTGGCGGCTGTCTCGCACAGCCACACAAACAGCCCCATCCGAACGAGGGTGTTTGGGGTAAGATGGTTGAGCGAGAGGCCGTATACTTGCAAGAACTCCCGGAGCAGGGGGTGCACCGGAAGTCGGTGGCCCGCCTCCACGAAGGCCACCACCTCCCCCTCCCGGGGGCTCGGCACCAGCTCCTCTGGCCTAGGGACCCTGATGTCCCCAGCCGCGAAGAACCCCTGCTCTAGGAAGGCCTCGAGGTCCCCGGAGGAGAACTCAGTAGCCCGGAGGAAGTCAGATGTCACCTCCTCCGGGGGCAGCTCGGACACCTAGGCTCTTTGGCGCCATCAGGGAGAAAAGTCACCGGGAGCTATCGGGAAAAAGGTCACCGGGAGCTATCGGGAGAAAAGTCACCAGAAGCTACCGGGGAAAAGGTCACCGGGAGCTACCGGGAGAAAGGTCACTGGAATCTACCTGGAATGGGGCTACCAGA
The DNA here is from genome assembly GCA_019359835.1 of Pharus latifolius. Classification (NCBI taxonomy): domain Eukaryota; kingdom Viridiplantae; phylum Streptophyta; class Magnoliopsida; order Poales; family Poaceae; genus Pharus; species Pharus latifolius. The sequence goes on along the minus strand of CM033326.1, from coordinate 64,739,037 downwards.
AGCGAGCCTACCGGAAACGAGGTTACTAGGAGAGTAAGTTTGTGGGTTGAGGTGAAGCGTCCCGGACCGGAGGCCCGCCTTCCTATTTATAAGCGATGGGGGGGACCCTGGATGGGCACCATGTGTCCCTGGGTTCATCTGGACCACTTATTTGAACTGCCGCATGTTCATCGAGGGGTCGCCTGAAGAATCGACGCACCAAAATGGTGCGGGTGCGTGTGAACTGAGGGTTCCAGCGGGTAAAAGGCCCGGGAGCCGAAGCGTCGCACGAGGCCCGGGGTGCATTCCGAAAGGTGAAACGTGTTGGATCAAGGATGCCGACTAGAGGGGGGGTGAATAGGAGGCTTTTAAAAACTTTAAACTTAAACAAATAATTGCAAATCAAGAACAAATAATATAAGCAAGAGGAGAAGAGAATGAACATAGCAGTTTTTACCGAGGTATCGGAGACTCACCCAGTCTCCACTAGTCCTCGTTGAAGCACTCAAGTCACTTGAGTTTTGCCTCAATACTCACGAAGAGTATTAGCAACTAACGGTTGCTCCTTGTCCACTCCGGAAAGGCGAGCACCAATGCCTTGTACAAATTTGCCGAGCCTCTTCGACAATCTCCGAACTGGAGAGGTCAACGGCCACGCCTCCGAACCGTCTAGGTGAGGGCTCTCACCAAGAGTAATAGGCAGGGAGGTCTTCTCTTGACCTCCAAACACGCACCGAGAAACTAAGAGAATGCAAATGCAAATGAACTGAAACTCTCGGTGGATCGAAAACACTCGACTTGATCAAAAGATCAAGATTTTAAGTAGAAAACTAAAGCTCAAGAGTGTATAAGAGAATGCTGCTGCTTGTTTTATAAAACTCATGCCCAAAGCCCTATTTATAGCCTCAAGAAACAAATGAACCGTTGGAGCTAGGGCTGAAAATCAGCAACACAAATTGACAGTCAGTTTCGTGTACAACGGCCGACAAAATTTACGGATAAAAATTTGCTAACCGTTCGTGGTCGTTTATGGAAACTTGAAACCCACAACTGACAGTCAGTTCGACCAGAAACTCGACCAAATCAAATAGAATCTTAGTTAAAAACAACAGTGGTCGAAACCCCAACTGACAGTCAGTATGATCAAACTGATAGTCAGTTTGATCAAACTGATAGTTAGTTTAGTACAAAAAATTTGAGCCCAAAATATACCCTCTCTGGACAATTGTCAGTTTAATTAACTAACATTCAAACTGACAATCAGTTTAGCAAACTGATAGTTAGCCTGAACAAAAACAGTGATAACTTTAAATCCAGAAATCCAAAAGAGGTGTTTAATAGTTCGTTTGAAAGATAATTTCAAGGGATACATTTTTGTCAACAGAAGCAAAAGCCAGGTCTGCCTAGATATTTTTAGAAAATTGAAAAACTCTTCTGTTGTCAAAAACTGAATTGAAAATCCAAATCTTTCAAATCAAACTCAAATCCAACTGAAAAGATGCAATGCAATGACCTAAGTTTCTCGGTTTATGTTAGAGATAAAAAGAGGACTTTCGCCACCCCTCTTTATAGTACGCTTTAAAATCTAAGCAACAAAGTCCTTAACCGATCTGTCTCCGAACTCCGAGATTGGAAGAAAATCAAATTACAGATTACCTTAGGTCCTTTGCATCTTCAAGTTTGCGTCTTGTCTCTGATCTTCTGCACCTCGTGCTTCACTTCATGTCGGGTTCATCTTGATCATCTCGTATTTTTCCCAAACAAAATTCTGTATCAACAATCTCAGAAGCACAATTAGTCCAAAACACTTTGTTTTCATTAATCATCAAAATTAGGGTTAGGCATGAACGCCTAGATGCAAAAATCTCCCCCTTTTTGATGATTGATGACAACAAGTGTTCAACAATAAAATAAATGAAATAACTCCCCCTGAGTATATGCATCTCATCATATCAGAGCATAAACCAACACATATACATCAGAGCATCTCATACATACAAGAACTCACAGATATGCATATATCACCAAGTCATATTAATATGTATCAGAGCATACAAATCTCAAAACCATGACATCATATATATATCAGAGCATTCAACATCACAAAGTCAGATCATCATATCCATAGACACACAGATATATCATAAACCAAAATATCTCCATGATATAAAAAAAAACAAACACAAACATCTGTCCAAAACATCAAAATACTATAATATGTATCCAAAAATACTTCTCCCCCTTTGGCATCAAGCACAAAAAGGGAGACAATACAGAAAAAGTAGAGCCTAATGCTCATCATCTGAAGACAATCCTGGAACGGATGTATCTCAGGAGTTTGCTGGAGAGCCAGACGCGTCGATGACTGGAGATGCTGGAGGAGAAGCAGTTGGAACTGGAGCAGGTACCGCAGGAGCTGGATCAGTAGGTCCTGAAGCTGTGCTCGGAGAAGACGAAGCCTGGCGGGCCCTCTTGCGAGGGGCAGGAGAAGATGAAGAGGGTAGGTGCCGCAGAATCTCCTCCTGCTAAGCAAGCAAATGGAGAAACATCTGATGATGCTCCGACTGGGTGCTGAGGATCTGCTGTTGCACCTGCATCACCTGATCAAGCCGAGAGCTAGAGGAAGATGCCGATCCGGTGCCTGTCCCCGCAGCTGGAGCTGGAGCAGTCTCCTGAGCAGGGGCCTCATCCTTTGACTCCGCTGCAGCATCATCATCTGATACGGGAGAATCAAGGCCAGCAGCTGCAGCAGGGCGAGCAGAAAGTCGGCGATCAGCATGGCCCGGAGGATAGAAGAGCAAAGGATGATGGGGCGTCGGGAGCTCAGAGTCGACAGCCCGGATATGCAGAAGCACCGCCATGATATACGGAGCGTATATCAGCTGACGGCACAGAGAGAGGAGAACGTGCTGAATCTCACTGATGATGAGATCAGCAACGTCGAAGGGCTCCTCCTGGAAGATAGAAATCAGGACGTGGAGCCCAAGATAGGTGACTCTGGCCCTATCTCCGGTCATGGGGACTAAAGTGAGCCGGAGGATCCGTAGGGCCAGATCAACATTGCGGCGCAAGCTATCGATGTGACGGAGCTGGAAGGGGCCGGAGTAAAGCATGGCCACCTCCCGACACTCAAGGTCTGGAAGGGTATGGAGCTGGCGGCCAGAAGGAGGGCGCATCAGTCCAAGTGCTGACTCCAGCTGCTCCTTCGTGACAGTGTAGACCTGGAGGCCCGTCATGAAGGTCATAAAGTCGCGCTGAGGGGAAATGAAGACGGTAGAATAAAACTGGCGAATGGGCCCCTCAGCCCAATGTAGAGAGGAATCGGCGAGTAGGTCGCGGATCCTTACAGAGCCAAAGAGATCTGCGAGGGTGGCGATGCCTGTGCGAGAGGTGATCGTACCCCACGACAGAGAACGATGAGCAAAGATGGGAACTCGATTGTACACACTGTTGAACATATCGAGGTGCAAGTTGTTATAGCTGGTAACAATGTTGCATGTGTCGCGACCAGTGGGTCGCGGCAGCAGATAAGGGTTTGTGGAATGCAGCGTGCGAAGGCGGCTAGCGTGCCACCGGGAATAATCCACAAGGACACGCTCAAGCGGAGGCGAAGGTGGGTTCTCAAACGTTTGACTCGATGAACGCTGGCTGTTTGCCGCATTCTTCCATCGGGCCACACGACGAGACGGACCCGGCTGATCAGACATGGTGGAAAAGAAATGGGAAAGAGAAACAGAGGAGAGAAAGACAGAGACCTGAACAGACAAACGAAGAAGCCGAAACGACGAATAGAGCTGGTCGACGGTGACGAATCGGCCTCAGAGACACACCACGAGGAGAGGAACGAAAGGACAACACCGGCGAGCCTCAACACAACGGTTTCGGGAACCACCTAAGGGCCTCAACGCCGGCGAGCCACCTATGGCGAGGTTTCGGCATGGCAAGATGGCGGCGGCGAGATGCGGTGGTGGAGGCGCAAACAGAACGAGGGTTTTAGAGATTACCTTAGGTCCTTTGCATCTTCAAGTTTGCGTCTTGTCTCTGATCTTCTGCACCTCGTGCTTCACTTTATGTCGGGTTCATCTTGATCATCTCGTATTTTTCCAGAACAAAATTCTGTATCAACAATCTCAGAAGCACAATTAGTCCAAAACACTTTGTTTTCATTAATCATCAAAATTAGGGTTAGGCATGAAAGCCTAGATGCAACAAAACGCCCCCGGGGCAAATTCTACAGATACCCTCAGGGGCCGCTTCGGGCCCCCGAGCGCCTAGGGGTTGCTATTGGGGGAAGTTCCAAATGTCTCCTGGGGAAAATCCCAGAGGCTTACCGGGAAGATCCCGGAGGGTCACCGGGGAGCCAGAGACCTACCAGGGAAAATCCCGGAGGCTCACCGGGGAAAATCCCGGAGGGTCACCGGGGAGCCGGAGACCTCCCAGGGAAAATCCCGGAGACTCACCGGGGAAGATCCCGGAGGGTCATTGAGGAGCCGGAGACCTCCCAGGGAAAATCCCAGAGGGTCACCGTGGAAGATCCTGGAGGGTCACTGGGGAGCCGTAGAGCTCCCAGGAAGGTCCTGGGCGCCTCCCGCGGCTGACCCCGGATGTGCGGGGTCACGCACTGGGGGCGTGAGGAGCGCCTCGGGAATCGGCGAGGACACTTTTCAGGCATCCAAGCCCTTCGGCCGGCAAAATGACGCCAACGTCTCTCGATCCAACGGTCGTAGCTAGGGCTTTTTGGTCTTTTGCATGTTCTGGGGCCTATATATACCCCCCTTATATCTCATTTGAGAGAATCCAATTCATTTTTTCATAGACAGAAACAATAGGCTCCCTTGGAGACCTCTCTCCCTGAGAGAGTACCTCCCCAGCGGACACACATCCGGAGGGTGCCGACAGGACTAGGGCCCCCACTGGGACCCGAACCTGTATAAAAATCACCATGTCAATATCTGTGCTTGCCCGGCGGGAGGTGACCAGTCGCACGGTCAGCTCGCATCGCTGTACACATGTTATGCACATTCAAAGAAACCTGCTGGGGTATTCGTAATACCACGACAGCCTAGTTGTTAGAACCACGACCAATCTATGTTCTATGACTTCATGAGGGATGCTTGTCATGTCTAAGGGTTCCCATACAAACACATGAGCGTTCTCTCAGAGGGACATGGTGACTTTCTTCCCTTAAATCTCCTTTGAGCGCTCATCCCAATAGCACTTGCCGTTCGGGATGCTCGGGATTTAGAGGTATTGCATTGATTTCTCCATGGGGGGAATCGGTTGTTTGGTGGATGAGACAAACTCGGAGTGCTCTACTATTCTAATAGAGTTCATCTCCCTTGCCAGAGTAGGGATGAAGTGATTTAGGAGGTCATCGTCAACTTCTCACGCCTTTCTTTGATTCGCTCGGATGGTAATTATACCATTTTGGCCAAGGACATTTAGAGATAGATAAGCATAGCAAGTAACTGCTAAGAACTTGGAGAACATGTAGCAACCTATAATGGCAGTGTAGGCCATAGGGGAATCCACAATGTCAAAGGTGACTCGCTCAGTTCAGTAATTCTCAGGATCCCCAAAAGTGATTGGGAGGTCGACTCGTCCAATGGGTCGGCAATTTGACCCTGGGACAGCACAGTTGTAGGACTTCGCAGGCTGTATTTTTTTTTGAAGGGAAGACAGTAGGCAAGAAGCCTACTGCTAAGAAAATATATTAATAAAAGAAAGAGTAATAGAGTGATACAGGAGCAAAAAGAAAGGCAAAATTACGAAAGATCAACCCATCTTAAGATTTGCACTCTAGTCCCTTCAGTAGCTCGAAAAGCTACTCACTTTAAGTCTGAGATCATAGCTTTCTTCCAATTAGTGAGATTCACATCCTGGTGAATTAAAATCCTAGAATTCTAGATTTTTCAGATGTTCCATAGAGCCAAAATAATAACCTCCATGAAAAAAGCTTTAAAAGGCAAATTATCTTCTTTAGCCTTTCAAATTTTATCGATCATACAAAGATTCGCTATCCAGTTAATTCCCACAAAATTCCAGCATTGAATTGCAAAGTTACAGTCAAAGAAGATTTGTTGTTGTCAATATGACCTTCGGAACATAATTCACAACTATATGAAGGGATCACCAAATTTTTCCTATTTAACATTTCTCTGGTATTTAATCTTTATTAAAGAAAAATCCAGAAAAATATTTTGATTTTGAGCATACAATGATTCTTCCAACACCTTTGAAAATGGGATGAGTGAAAAAGACACCCATCAACCTTTTTTAAACCTTATTAGCTTTGAATTTCTACATTTTACTCTCCAAAATAATCCAGCAATCATTTATGTTTGAAGCTCTCTTAGTGTCTTGATGAAGCGAAAGAAAGTTTTGATATTGCCTATGAGCCAAATCAGATAAAGGCAAATGAAAGATTGATTCCACCAAGTCTAAATTCCAAAACTGCTGAGTAGTTAGAGCTCTCGAAGAAAAAGAGAATAACTCAACCCATTTTTGAGATAAGATCTCAGAATGCCAAAGATCATTCCACAGATCACAAGTATCTCCCAACCCAATAATACACTTAGAGATGCCTTTGACAATGATTAAAAGGTGAAGAATGTCTTTTCACCAAAAAGAACCAACTAATTGAGTTTCCATGGGAAGAGCATGATGGTAATAATGAAACAAAATCATTTGAACCCAAGGGGTCAAACCCTTGTTAAAGAATTTGAACAAGAATTTCAACAGAAGAGTCAAGTTTTTAGTTCTCAAATTAATAATCCCAAGTCCACCATTGGCTTTAGGTTTGCAAACTTTATCCCAAGCAATCAAACAATGACTTCCAAAACAACTTTTATGCCCTTTCCAAAGGAAAGCTCTTCTAAGTTTATCAATTCTTCCAATGACTGAAGAAAGAATTTTAAGAGTAGACATAAGAAACATTGGCAAGGAAGAGAGCACCGAGTTGATTAAAGTTAATCTCCCCCCCATAGAGAGAACGGAGAATTGCCAACCTGAAAGTCTTCTTTATATTCGCTCAATTAGAATATCAAAACATTCCACCTTAGGTTTGGATAAACTGAGTGGAAGTCCAATATAGCTAAAAGGAACAGAATCCACCTGACAGCCAAGAATACTGGCTAAATTCACAACTAAGTCTTCCAGACAATTAATAGGGACAATAAAAGATTTCAGGAAATTGACCCTTAAACCTGTTGAGGCAGCAAAGATTTCAGGAAATTGACTCTTAAACCCGTTGAGGCAGCAAAAGAATGAAGTAGAGCTTTTAAGAGAAAAATTTTCTTCGCATTTTCTTTGATAATAATAAGAGTGTCATCGGCATATTGAACAATAGGAAAATCCTCATTGCCCACATTTAATACTGGAAGACTAAGAAGACCCTTATTTTTTGCAGAGTTCAAAATTGATCGCAACAAATCCGCCACCAACACAAAAAGCAAAGGAGACAAAGGATCACCTTGTCTCACTCCTTTCTTACAAAGAATTTGCTTTCCAAGAATCCCATTCAACAAAATTTTTGAAGTTCCAAATTCCAAAACCACAGCCATTTATCTCCAAATCTCTTAGCCTTCAGAACCTCTAGAATGGCATTATGCTTAATCATATCAAAGGCTTTTTCAAAGTCTAATTTCAATAAAACTGTTCTACTTTGCGAAGTCTTACAAATGTGAATATACCCATAAGCCCACGCAACACAGTCCTGAATAGTTCTAGATTTGATAAAACCATATTGATTACGATGAATAATTGAAGTAATCACTTGTTGTAAATGATTAGCAAGAAGCTTAGTGATAATCTCCAAAATGCTGTTAAGTAAAGATATTGGCCTATAATCTGAAACCTTATTAGCACCATCTTTCTTTGGGATCAAGGTAACAAAAGAAGAGTTGATTCTGACAAGCTCCACTTGTCCCTCATAAAGCTGTTGAAATAACTCATAAAAAACATGTTTAATAAAAGGCCAGAAAGCACGGAAAAAGGCTCCATTAAAACCATCAGTTCCAAGACTCTTATCCTTTGGCATATTGAAAACAATCGAGTCAATTTCCTGAACAGAAAAACTCAAGTCTAAACAAGAAAGTTCTTCTTGAGAAGAATCAAGAAGATCCTGAAGATTAAACAACATGCCTTGAAACTCTAAAAAGCCAATTCTATCTTTAAAAGAAATCCAGAGATGCTGAGCAATTTCCAGATGATTGAAAAGTTCCTTGTTCTTATTATCTTTCAGGGAAACAATATGATTAATTATAAAATTATTAGAGGCTACTGAATGAAAATATTTAGTACTTTCATCTCCCAATCTGGCCCATCGAAGACGACCTCTTTATCTCCAATAATCATTTCTATTCCTTAATAAGTATTTTAAGTGAGTCTTCAAGATGTTCCTAAAGTTAAATTCCAGCCTAGAAAAATCCCTCTGTTCCTCCAATCCAACCATCAAAGCCAAAGTAAAATTACAATTATCCACATAGATTTGAGAAATCTTGAATTGTTTACTCCAATGTTTCAAAACCCTTCTCAAAAGCTTAAACTTAGAGTTGATTCTTCTGGCAACAATAGGATCATAAATACCAGAATTCCAAGAACTCGCCACCACTTCCAAAAAACCTTGAAAATCAATCCAAAAATTCTCAAATCTGAACAGTTTCAAATGAGGAAAGAGAGAAGAAATTTGAATAACACAAGGTGAGTGATCCGACAAGGGTCTACTAGAAATTCTAACAAAAGTATTAGGAAAGACCCTTAACCAACCCTCATTCACAAAAAACCAATCTAACTTTTTCAGAATAGGTTGAGCTTGCATATTAGACCAATTATACTCCTTTCCTTTGATGGGTAACTCCTCTATGTTAAGATGATTGATTGCCGCATTAAAGAATCAGCCTCCCCATAGTTAAAAACACCTTTGTTCTTATTAGAAGGGAATCTTAATAAGTTAAAATCCCCCATAATTAACCACAACATATGAGGAGGGATCGAGATATTCTGAAACTAGTCTAAGAATTCCAACTTTTTCTGAGGGCAAAAAGGACCATAAATATTAGAAAAAATCCAGAGCTTTCTAGGTTATTTGTGCTTTAAAATAACAGATAGACAAAAATCATTATGAACAACATATTGCTTTTGAAAAGACATACTATTCCAAGCCGTCAAAATACCCCCGGAACTGCCCCTCGATGGGATGAATTCAAAATCTTTTCAATTTCTCGGACAAAAGGTCTTGAGCAGGAAAAAGTCGAAGACCTCTATTTTAGTTTCTTGCAAACAGAGAATAGAACAATTTTCATCCAAAATTTTGCTACGAATAGCAATCTTTTTATCAATGGCATTTAGACCTCGAATATTCCAATTAAGGATATTAAACTTTTTAGAATTAATCATAATTCAAACCATGCATCACAAAATAAAGCATCATGACAAACCAGGTCATGGTCATAATCTCATAGAAAGAAAGAAAAAAGAGGTTTCTAAGCTCCAAAAAACAAGCCAACTTAACCAGCAAAATACAACTAATGTTCAAAACCATCTCAAGAACCAGACTAATCATCAATTTCCAAAATCCTCGGACCTTGTAACTTTTCCTTAGAGATTAACTCTAAAGGAATGCCATAGAAAGACCCAAACGCTTGCAACATATCAAGTGAGATTTCCGGAGCAAGGTGCGAAGATACTCCAGGTTTGAAACCTTTGAATTTTTCCGCCAGTCTTGGGCTATGTCGTAGACTAGAAAACTCCAAAGGAACTTTGTTCGTGCGTTTCTTCAACTGGGTCAAAGGAAGCTGATTCTTCAACCACAAATGATGACTAGAGGAAGAAGATTTCCTCGGAGCAGAAGAGTTAAACAAGCTCCAAGATCTTCTTAAACAAAGAAGAGAATTAAAGATCCCAATAAAGTTCCCAGGAGGCGGATAAAACCAACGAAAAGACAATTGACAAGATCCTAAATCAAGCAAAATAGAGGAAGAGGATTTAGAAGAAAGTGAGGAATAATCTTTCAAACTCCAGGCATCCCAAGCTTCTGGCTGTTGAGGGACCAGAGCGTCCCAAACAAGATGGACAAGTCCAATTTCCACATCTCCAGTTTGATCGAGAGGTCGCAACGGGAGTTGACTCCTCAACAAGGGAGTCATGATCCAAGAGGATCTTCAGGTCATGGTTGGAGAAGGCTCCGCGACCTTAAACGAGTTCGGAAAGGTTTCGTGACCATGGATTGGTTCGCGACCTTGAAGGATTTGAACTCTGGTCGGAATTGTAATCTGATCCGAATATATAACTAAGTCTTATCTGTTAGGTTTAGTTAAATATCCGAGTCTAACATGTTTAGGTTATTGAGTCTGATACATACTCATACGATTGGACTATAAATACTTTGTTATAGGTCAGAGTAGATCATCTAGCATCTACCTGGTTATCTACCTTGATATAGATCAGATTGAGTCTAGTTCATTGACATATGCAAGTGTGTCCTAATGTTTGACGTGTAAAGCCCTATTTGAAATAAAGAGTTGTGAGTTACTTTGAACTGTGTTTCAATCATCTTGGGTTTCTGTACTTCCGAGTAAGATCCTGTTATTCGGTATATTAGCATCTAGGCTAACCTAGTGCGAAAACCAAGGCTAGGACTCAAACAGACCACTGCCATCCAAGCGGCCGGAGGAAATGAACGGGTTATGGCGAATTAGGTGCTGACAGTCCTTGAGGGTCCAGCACAGACCTAGAAGGATCGATCTACAACTGAGCAATGTTGTATGATGCTATTCTCAACAACTTCCAAAACTGCTATGAGAAGCCTGGCAAAGAGGATGATCTACATTGCTTGTGCCAGACTTCGACAGAGACGCTTCGGCAGTTTGTCAAAGATTTGTAGGAGTGAGGAATACAATTCATAATATCTTTGATACTTCGGTCACTAGAGTTTTTAAGCATGGTGTTCGATACCAGAGGTTCACGGAGGATTTGAGTATCCATGCGCCGTGATCAGTGTCAGATCTTTTTGATATGGCTGATCAATATTCCGACGTAGTTGAGGCTGTAGAAAAAATATTTAAACAACGTCATCATTACCTGTCACGTAATACCCAGAGCTCGTCTCAGGGAAACAACCGACCCACTTAGTGCGCCACTAAGTGGGGGATTTGAGAAGTCGGGTTAAAAATCCTATGCATGACTTTAAATTCGAAATAAAACACGTCCCTTCGTTTTCTTCGAATTTGGGGGCTAGCTGACGAAGATTGACACCCGGGTCAGCTCAAATAAATGCACTGTTGGTTCAAGAAAGATTCAAGCCAGACACGTGCCCGGCGGTGTGAACTCAAGTCATTCTGAGAAGCATCAGCCCGAGGTCGTAGGCTTTACGCGACCAGATTGCAGACTTTGAGCAATCAGATCGCAGGCTTCGCGCGATCAGGTCGTAGGCTTCGCGCAGTCAGAAGTTCGTATGCTATACGCGAACAAAATATCGGAGATGTTGCGCGGTCAGACAACATCCCGCGGTCAGAATATTCTTGACCAGGATACTTGGAGTTCATCTGTCCGGCTATCCCTACAGCGGGAATATTCCAAGTATCCCGAAGATTCCTCCACGTAGAAGAACAACCGCCAGGAGGTTAATACGTGCAGTTATCCACGAATAACACGTGCTTAACCTACGTGGAAGTTAAGAGCGGTTCTCTAAACCGCATCCAACCATCCAAACAACTGTCTGATGCAGTTACGACATGGCACCCCTTCGACCAGTATAAAGGAGTGGCGAGATGCATCAAACAGAGGGAGAGGGGGGGATCGAAAGATCGAACCATCTATTGAGAGGAGATACAACTCATCTCAACCACTCAAACAGCCAAATCTACGGCCTAGATTAGATAATATTTACAAGCCTCCTGGGGCTTCTCTTTGTACATTTGCATAGGAAAAACCTTCGCTTGTTAAGGTCTTTTCCTGCCATCTTGTAAATCTTTACCACACATAGTGAAATCCCAACAGGACGTAGGGCTATTACTCCCACCATCGAGAGCCCGAACCTGTATAAACCTCTCTGTGCTCCTGTTCTCCATTTTTCTACATACCTTCCCGGAGGGTCATCTTGAAAGGTCTCACTAATACAAATTTTGCATAAGTTCGGCTGAGGACTCCGAGTCCGAATAGTCAACTTCCTTATAATATGTTTGTTTGTTTTTAGGCGTAGGGATGCTACGCCCAGTACTCCGGCGACCTCGACAAGCCTTGGCACAACACTTATAGTATAGGTCGCGGGAGAGCCAAGTCCTACTCCCATGGTCGAAGAAGTTCTTCAGGCCATCGTGGAGGGAATGGCAGCGGAGATCCAATCCCAAGGGATGGAAACAGTAGTCCCGGTCGCAGAGGGGGATCAACAGGAAAGATCATCTACTGCCCCTGTCGTGGACACAGCAAGTCTTGAGGCTCGACCTCACGCTGATATTGAGAGCAGCTCATTCAGCGATTACGTACAGGTACGCAAAAAACTCTTTTTATTATTTTTGAGCTCACAAAAATTTAGGAATATCCAAGTTTTAAGAGTAATTCCTTATCGTGTTTCAGGACTTGACCCGGGTGGCGACTAGGTCGATAGCTATAGCAAAGCATGTTGAGGTCGCGCAACGGGAGATCAACCGGCTGCAATAGTAAGTATGGTGCTCTTTATTCATATTAACTTGAATCTGTATTTAAGCGTAGCTGATCATCTTTCTTGTTACAGAGAAAATGCCTTTTTGAACAAGAGCATGGCTGATCGGGAGAATCAAGAAGAAGCTATAGCCGCGAGATGTTCTTCTCTAGAGAGGGAACTTTGCGAAGCGCAGTTAAAGCTCTCTTGTAAGTCTACTTCTGACCAGAATACATAATTTCATTACATGAACTGTTGTAACAATCCTCTGCTGTGTTCATGCAGCACAAGAGGACAAATAGACCTTCTTTGAAGAGAAAAGAACGACCTTCAGGCGACCATTGAGCTCCAAAGCTCGCAGATTGATATTGTCTGCATGGAGAATGAGAGTTTGAGAGCAACAATTGCATCCGGCAACAAAGTTCAATCTTCCATCTTCAAAAAGCTGAAGACGGTGGCAACTCTGCTCAAAGCTGATGTGGTCAAATCTCAAAAGATCAATCCTAGCTTTGGCTAGTTAGCCACGTTGGTTGCGACTCAGGCTGAATCACTTCTCGAATATCTTCGTGAAGATACGAGGCGACAGGAAGAGGCGATGAGGAAAAAAGTGCAATCTATAGCCTCTGCCATCCTTTGCAGACTCTGTTTTCACCACAGCCCTGATCTTGATTTGAAACCAGTGGTCGGAGATGCAGAAATCGAGAGTGAAGATCAGCTTGAGGCCATAATGGAGGAGGTCCGGCCCTTGATTGAAAACCTCTTGAAAGAACTTGGCTTATCTTAATTGTTGATGTAACAATTTTTGTACCTGCAAACATGAGATTATACAATGCAAATGCATGCCTTAAATTTTGAAAAAAGAAAGTACTTCTCTTCATTTCATGTTATGACCATATTCCCTTAGGCCCCTCTTGGAGATCATAAGTACCGACGACCTAGTATTGTAATCTCAGGAAAAAATATGGACGTTATGAATATCTAAGAAATGCTTTAACTTAGATATGATCATTTGATCATACCGATACTGACCTTGTTGGGGGAAATCTCCACGCGGTCAAGTCCAGGTAAGTTCATGATTGCCCGGGGACAGTGGCCTCCGGTGCCTGCCCCGGGCGCAGCCTTTTAGGCTCCCGGGACCGTGCCTCCGGGGCATGTCCCGGGCGCCGCCATTCGGCCCCCGGGACCGTGCCCCCCGGGCATGTCCCGGGCGCCGCCATGTGCCCGGGGACAGTGGCCTCCGGAGCCTGCCCCAGGCTTCGCCTTTTAGTCTCCCGGGACCGTGCCTCCGGGGCATGTCCCGGGCGCCGCCATTTGGCCCACGGGACCGTGCCCCCCGGGCATGTCCCGGGCGCCGCCATGTGCCCGGGGACAGTGGCCTCCGGAGCCTGCCCCGGGCGCCGCCTTTTAGTCTCCCGGGACCGTGCCTCCGGGGCATGTCCCGGGCGCCGCCATTTGGCCCCGGGGACCGTGCCCCCCGGGCATGTCCCGGGCGCCGCCATGTGCCCGGGGACAGTGGCCCCCAGTGCCTGCCCCGGGCGCCGCCATTCGGCCCCCGGGACCGTGCCCCCCGGGCGTGTCTCGGGCGTCGCCATGTGCCCGGGGACAGTGGCCTCCGGTGCCTGCCCCGGGCGCCGCTTTTTAGGCTCCCGGGACCGTGCCTCCGGGGCATGTCCCGGGCGCCGCCATTTGGCCCCCGGGACCGTGTCCCCCGGGCATGTCCCGAGCGCCGCCATGTGCCCGGGGACAGTGGCCCCCGGTGCCTGCCCCGGGAGCCGCCATTGGGCCCCCGGGACCGTGCCCCCCGGGCATGTCCCGGGCGCCGCCATGTGCCCGGGGACAGTGGCCGCCGGTGCCTGCCCCGGGCGCCGCCTTTTAGGCTCCCGGGACCGTGCCCCCCGGGCACGTCCCGGGCGCCGCCATTTGGCCCCAGGGACCGTGCCTCCCGGGCATGTCCCGGGCGTCGCCATGTGCCCGGGGACAGTGGCCTCTGGTGTCTGCCCCGGGCGCCGTCTTTTGGGCTCCCGGGACCCTGCTCTCCGGAAGAGGTCCCGGACGTCACCGCCCTCCTAAAAGGTAAAATCCCTGTTTGTTTATCACGTGCAGGTCACGCGAGGGACGCCTCGGGAATCAGCGACCACCTGTCAAGCATCCAAGACGTTTGACCGGGAGAAGGACGGTCCTACCCTTCAATCCGACGGTGGCTCCCGGGGTAGTTTAGGTTTTTTGCTTCTTTTTGGGGCTATAAATAGCCCTTGTACCCCTCTGTTGTAAAGGATCAGTTCATTATTATTTGGAATAGCTAATCTCACAGACGTGCTCCGGAAGCCTCTCCCCCGGAGAGAGCCTCCCCAGCCGACTCCGGTCGGGAGCGCGTCGACAGGACTAGGGCCCCCACCGGGACCCGAACCTGTATAAATCCACGTGTCAATTCTTGTGTTTGTCCGGCGGGGGAGGACCGGTCACTCGGTCAACCCGCGCTGCGTGATCTCCGCTAGGATCGTCTTCAAAACCTGCCGGGGTATTCTTAATACCACGACAGTTGGCGCCGTCCGTGGGGACCCGTGACGAATCGCCATGGCTCCTCCGAGAACAAGGGCCCGCGCCCTTCCCGGTGACGCCGGTCCCCGTGACCTGGCGGCACCCGTCCGGGACGCTGCTGTTCCGGCGCTTCCGTCCGGAGGCGACCATTCCCAGGTACCGCCTCCCACCTTTCCTCTCAATCTAGGTGCCTCCACCTCCGGGTCGTTCCCGGCGGCCGCGGGGACCTCGGCCGGGACGAGTTTCCCCCCAACGGCTCCCCCGGCCCCTCGGGATGCCCTGCTGGAGGCTCTCGTAGAGGGCCAGCTCCGCGCCCAGCGCTCTATGGACGAGCTCCTTAGTGTGTTGGCGCGGCCTTCGGCCCCCACATTTTCGCCGCACCCGTATCCGGGGATCATGCCCCCGTTCATGGGATACCCAGCGGCCCCTCCGCCGTCGGGGGGGCTGTCTACCCCGTATGATCCCGCTGGGGGGTTCCCTCCCCCCGCGGGATATACTTCCGGACACTTCTCGGCACCCGGGCCTGTCCCGGTGCCGGGAGGCTTTTTCATGCCCGGGCCCTTCGTGGCACCAGGGGGGTACCCCGTCCCCGGCCCGCTTCCGGGGCTGTTGGGTCATTTCATGTCGGGGGTTATTCCTACGCCGGGAGCCAGTCCCGCCCCTCGCGTTGCGTTTACCGCACCGGGGCCGGTCGACAGAGCAGCTCCCGTGCCTCAGCGAACTTCCCCCCGCATTGGCTCCCTAACCCCGGACGTCGCCGAGGGGGCTCACCCCCCACCGGTTCCGGATGTCGCAGGGGCTCCCCCCTTTCCGACCCCGGTCGTTGCCGCAGGGGCCCCCTCTTCGGATCCTAACGCCGCCCCGGGTGCCCCCTCCCCGGTTCCGGAGGGCGCAGGGGCTCCCCCCTTTCCGGTCCCGGGGGCCGTCGCAGGGGGCTCCCCTCAGCAGGCCCCGGTAGCTTCCGGGCCGGCTGCTACAGTGCAGGAGCTCCCTCCCCCGGCGAAGCAGTTCCGCTTCTCCCGGGGGGAGGTTGAGCGAATGCATTCTCCCAGCCGCGGGGAAGAGCTTCCCCCCGGTCGTTGTCGCAGGGAGCCTCGCTCTCGCACCGGTCGGGGGAAGAGACCCGCCGAAGAACCATCCTCCCCGGAGGGAAGCCCGGACGTCCGGGAAATCAGTCCCAGCCCGGAAGAGAAGCGTCGTCACCACCACTCTGGCGGCCCTCTTGGGCCGCTACCTGACTCGGATAACGAGGGGGCGTCCCCCGTTAAAGAAGACAGTGATTGGGGCTCCCCCCGGGAAGTGCAGGGGGCGAACCAGCCTCTATGTCGAAGACTCCGTAGCATCCGATGGCCGCGGCCCTACCGTCCCCCGCACATCGAGCATTATAATGGCGAGGCGGACCCTTACGAGTTCGTGCAGATCTACTCCACCGCCATCTCTGCAGCGGGGGGGGGACGAGAGTGTCCAATGCAACGTCTTCCCCCTCTACCTCACCGGCATTGCCCGCTCCTGGTTTTACAGTCTGAAGGCGGGCTCCATCAAGTCTTTCTCGCAGCTCAAGCGGGAGTTCTGTGCCAACTTCCAGGGGAACTACGTGCGTCCCCTGGACTCCTCGCAGCTGTATACTGTCCGGCAGAGAACTGGGGAGACCATCAGAAGCTTCTTCAAGCGCTTTGCCCAGGTGAAGAGCAAAGTGGCCCACGTCCCCGACTCTACGGTCATCGAAGCCTGCAAAAGCGGCATCCTCCCGGGGGAGCTCCACCGAAGCCTCTCCCGGAGCTGCCCCTCTTCCGCCGACGAGCTCTTCAACGTGCTCGAAAAGTACGCTCGGGCGGAGGAAGACGACATCTGGAAGAAGACCCAGGGGGCTCCTGCCCCCGCCGAGCGGGGGGCCCGGGATCCCCCCAGGCGCCCCAGGCAGGGGGGCTGTAGCGAACCACGGCCTCGGGACACTTTTGTCCTCGAGGGCGGAGGTGGCTCGCGCGACCCCCCGAAGGGCAACCGCCCCTTTCCCAAGCCGAGAGGCCACGGGGGAGGACAGTCTTCGCGCTGCCGCGAAGGCCCCGCGGGGAGAAGCCGGGAAGGACCGTGGTGCAGCTTCCACGGGTCCAGTACCCACGCCACCCGAGATTGCCACCAGCTGCTGCAACACTTCGCGGCATTCCTCGACCAGCGCGGGCAGGGGGGGGACTCCGGCCTCCTTGCCCCCTCGGCTAGCTGTTCCGGCCCTTCCCGCTCCCACGGGGGGGGCAGCAGGTGCAGGAGGGGGAGCCTTCAGACGCTCTCCCCTTTCAAACTTCTCAGCGCCGCATCAACGTCATCGTAGGGGGGTCCGCCTCCGGGCGGGATTCCAAGCGCCAGCGCAAGGAGTACGCGCGAGAAGTTAAGGTAGTGGGGGTGCTACACGCGTCCGTGCCGCCCAAGTGGTCGGACGTCCCCCTCACCTTTACGGCGGAGGACGCGCGAGGGGTTCGCTTCCCCCACAACGACGCGCTCATTGTCTCCGCGACAATCTACAACTGCCACTTGGCCCGCATCCTTGTGGACGGCCGAAGCTCCGCCGACGTCCTGTTCCTCAAAACCTTCAAGGAAATGCAGGTGGATGAGAAGCTCCTGCAACCAGCGGCAGGGCCTCTGCAAGGGTTTGTCCCGGGGAAGGCGATCCACCCCGTGGGCAAGGTAGATCTCCCGATCACCTTTGGCACCCCGGAGAACTACCGGACTGAGCTAGTCCGCTTCGACGTAGTGGACCTCCTCTCCTCCTACAATGTGATTATGGGGAGGACTACGATCAATCGGCTGGGGGCTGCCACCCACCAAAACTACCTGTGCATGAAGATCCCCGGGCCGTATAGCGTGATCGACGTCCGGGGGGATCAAGACATGGCCCGTGCTCTATACGAGCGAGCTGCTGCCACAATAGGAAGCGTCAACCTGATCAAGACACCCGGGGGGGAGGCTCCCCCCCCGGACGTAGACGTCGCTGCGCCATCCCCTGGGAGGCCCCTCCTCAAGCCGCGTCCGGAAGGGGGCCTCCGGAAGGTCCCGCTGTCCCTGGGCAGCAGGGACCAAACTGTCCAAATCGGGGCAGAGCTCCCCCAAGACCATGCAGCGCAACTCGCAGCCTTTCTGCGCGAAAACTCCGATGTTTTTGCGTGGAAGCCTTCGGACATGCGGGGCGTCGCCCGGGAGGTTATTGAACACAAGCTCGCGGTAACCCCCGGTCACCCCCCGTATCAAGCAGAAGTTGAGGAAGCTCTCCCTCGAACGTCAAGAAGCCATCAAGACGGAGATAGCCCGGCTCCGAGAGGCGGGGTTCATCCGGGAAGTGTTGCACCCCGAGTGGCTCGCAAACCCCGTCCTCGTCAAGAAGTCAAGTGGCAAGTGGCGCATGTGCGTGGACTTCACCGACCTTAACCGCGCTTGCCCCAAAGACAACTTCCCGCTCCCGCGGATCGACCAGCTCGTTGACTCCACCGCGGGGTGCGAGCTAATGAGCTTCCTAGACGCCTACTCGGGATACCATCAAGTCCGGATGGCGGAGGGGGATGAGGAAAAGACGAGTTTTATAACTCCCCTCGGAACCTTCTGCTACCGCCATATGCCCTTCGGGCTCAAGAATGCGGGAGCCACCTTCCAGCGCCTTATGACGCTGGTCTTCAAAGATCAAGTCGGCCGCAACGTCGAAGTCTACGTAGACGACGCGGTCGTCAAGAGCCCCCGTGCAGCCTCCCACATCGACGACCTCGCAGAGACATTCCGCAACCTCCGCGCGTTCGGGCTCAAGCTCAACCCGGAGAAGTGCGCCTTCGGGGTGCGCGGGGGGAAGCTCCTGGGTTTCCTCGTGTCCCAGCGGGGCATTGAGGCGAACCCCGAGAAGATCCGGGCCTTCCTAGAGATGCCCCCGCCGCGCTCCGTCAAAGACGTCCAGCGGCTCTCCGGCCGCCTGGCCGCGCTCAGCCGCTTCGTCTCCCGTTCGGGGGAGCGGGGCCTCCAGTTCTTCAAGATCCTCCGCGGGCTTGAGGGGTTCCGCTGGACCCCCGAGGCCCAGGAAGCCTTCAACGACCTCAAGAAGTACCTCTCGAGCCCTCCAATGCTCGTGAGTCCGTCTCCGGAAGAGCCCTTGCTCCTCTACCTCGCCGCGACCCCCGTCGCCGTCAGCGCGGTTTTGGTGAAGGAGCAAGGGGGGCAGCAACGTCCCGTGTACTACGTCAGTGAAGCCCTCCAAGGGGCCAAGACTCGGTACACGGAAATGGAGAAGATTTGCTACGCTCTCCTCATGGCGTCCCGGAAGCTCCGGCATTACTTCCTGGGGCACCCCATCACCGTTCCGTCGTCCCTCCCCCTGGGGGAGGTACTGCGGAATAAAGAAGCCACCGGCCGGATTGGGAAGTGGGGGGCCGAGCTTGCCCCCTTCTCCCTGTCCCTTACCTGCCGCTCCGCAATCAAGTCGCAGGTCCTCGCCGACTTCATCGCAGAATGGACTCCCGCCTCTGGGTCCGGGGACGAAGATCTCCCTGTGCCGCCCCGACGCAGTGACCATTGGACCCTGCTGTTTGATGGGTCGCTGTGTCTCGCTGGGGCTGGCGCGGGGGTAGTCCTCCGGAGCCCCGAGGGGAAGGAGCTCGAGTACGCCGCGCGGCTCGAGTTCCCCGCAACCAACAACGTCGCCGAATACGAGGCTCTGCTCCTCGGGATGCGCCTTGCGCGCTCCCTGGGGATCCGGCGCCTACTAGTGAAGGGAGACTCTCAGCTCGTTGTCTGCCAAATGGACAAATCTTACCTGTGCCATGACGCAAATTTAAGTCTTTACTTGCAGGAAGTACGAAAAATGGAGAAACACTTCGACGGCCTTGAGGCCCGGCATATCCCGCGAAGGGAGAATGACCGGGCTGATGCTTTGGCCCGGGCGGCAAGCGCCCGGGAAACGCTCCCCAAGGGGGCCTTCCTGGAAACAATCACGAAGCCCTCGGTGGCCTCCCCCGACGCAGGCCCCGAGCCTCAGGTCCCGGAGGTCGCCGAGATCGTCCGGCCGTCGTCATGGATGGATCCCCTCATCTCCTTCATCAAGGGGGAAGGGGACCCTCCCAGCGAGACCGAGGTTAAGCGCCTCCGGGCCAAAGCCCGGGCATATCTCCTGCTCGAGGGAAGGCTCTACAAGCGGGGGGCTTCAGCCCTCCTGCGCTGCCTCCCCCGGTCGGAGGGACTTGAACTCCTGGAAGACATTCACGCGGGGAGCTGTGGTTCTCACCTAGCCCCGCGTGCCATCGCCGCCAAGGCCCTTCGGCAGGGCTTTTACTGGCCTACAGTCATGAGCGACGCGCGAGACCTTGTCTCCGCGTGCGAAGCATGCCAGAAGATGGCCAAGGGCTCGAATCTCCCCCCTGTAGCGCTGCGAACTATCCCCATCACTTGGCCCTTCATGCGCTGGGGGATGGACCTCTTGGGGCCTTTCCCCCCAGCGCCCGGAGGATACAAGTATGCGGTGGTCGCGGTCGACTACTTTACAAAGTGGGTTGAGGCGGAGCCCTTGGCTAGCATCACCTCCCGGGCCGTTCAGCGGTTTTTCTGGAAAAACGTCGTTTGTCGTTTTGGTGTCCCCCGGGAAATTACCGTGGACAACGGGACCCAATTCGACTCGGCATATTTCCGGGAATTCTGCGAAGGCCTGGGGGTCGTCATCCACTTCGCCTCAGTGGCCCATCCCCAAAGCAACGGGGCCGTCGAGAGGGTCAATGGCGTAATCCTACAGGGGTTACGCCGGAGACTCGAACAAACCGCTTCCAAGTGGGGCGCGTGGGCAGAGGAGCTCCCTAGCATCCTCTGCTCCATGCGCACGACCCCGTCCCGGGCCACAGGGCGTGCTCCCTTCTCCCTAGTCTACGGGGCGGAGGCAGTCCTCCCCCCGGAGATCGGCTTCCGGTCGCTGCGGGTCGAGCTCCTGAACGGAGCCACGACCGCAGCCTACCGGGCCAACGAAGACAACCGGCGGCTGGAAATCGACCTCGTGGAGGAGGAACGCAACCGAGCGCTCCTCCGCCACGCCATCTACGAGCGCGAGATGTCGCGCGCATACAACCAGCGCGTGCGCGAGAGAGCTTTCCGCCTTGGGGACCTTGTCCTCAAGCGCGTCACAGACCCCCAAGCCCAGGGTAAGCTCTCCCCCAAGTGGGAGGGCCCCTACAGGATCTCCGCCGTCCTAGGCTCGGGGGCCTACAAGCTCTCCAACCTTCAAGAGCAGGAGCTGAAGCACACCTGGAACTTGCGTTTGCTCCGCAAGTTCTACGTCTAGCCTTACGGGCCTGTCCCCTCCCCCGGGGCGGTCACGCCGGAGGGGGAGGGGGGACACTGTAGCTTCCCTTTTTCCCCCTTCGCGGCTTCACAGGGGGGCTTTGTATATTTTGTTAATCAATGCATAGCCTTTGTTCTTCAACTGTCTCACTGCAGGTTGTTGTTGTTTACCGCCCCTAGTGGTGATGCCTTCCCCGTGAAGATGCCCTCCCCGTGAGGATGCCCTCCCCGTGAGGAAGTGGGCCCTGCCCCAGCAAGTCCCTCCTGAAGGGCGGCTTACGAACAGCCCTCGTGGACTGAGGGTGTAAGCGGCAACCCGGCCCCCAGCGGCCGCGGTAACGAGTCACTTTGGGAGATTAGTCCCCTACCCAAACACTCAAGACCCGTCTCCGGGCACTTCCTCCTCCGGGAGTAGACGCTCTCCTCAGCGGGACGTCTAATGGCTTTCTGGATTATCTTCCTCCCCCGGGAGTCGACGTTATTCCCGGCTCCCCGTTCTCACGGCGACCGGAAGATCAGCCCCTTGCGGCTTGATTGGATCTATCTTCCTCCCCCGGGAGTCGACGTTATTCCCGGCTCCCCGTTTTCACGGCGACCGGAAGATCAGCCCCTTGCGGCTTGATTGGATCTATCTTCCTCCCCCGGGAGTCGACGTTATTCCCGGCTCCCCGTTCTCACGGCGACCGGAAGATCAGCCCCTTGCGGCTTGATTGGATCTATCTTCCTCCCCCGGGAGTCGATGTTATTCCCAGCTCCCCGTTCTCACGGCGACCGGATGATTATCTCTCGAAGACCTTATTCCCGGCTCCCCGTTCTCATGGCGACCGGACAACTGCTTTACGAAAATACATTATTCCTGATTCCCCGTTCTCACGGCGACCGGACGAACCCTCCCGGGAAGCTCTCCTCCGGAGGTCTTATTGGCTTTTCATGAGCCCCTTCCGCGCCTTGTTCCCGGCTCCCCGCTCTCCCGGCGCCCGGATGAACCTCTCCCGGTGCCCCCGGGCACCCCGGAAGGTCCCTCCCTCGGAAATCCTGTTTTTTACAATTTTCTAACTTAGAAAATATTTCTACAGGTTATGCTCCCCCCGGGGACCCTGTTTCCCCCACAGCACGCGGAGGCTTCCTCCCGCCCGCTGTGGGCGGGGGGGGACAGGGGGTCCCCGGGTCACCCACGAAGAAACTTAGCTCATCCTTGTTAAGAAGAGTCGTCCAGACCATCCAAGAAGAAGAAAATAAAGAGGCAATAAAAAGTTTAACAATGCGCTTTATTGATCGACAAACCCGGAGGACATCTTCCCCCTCCAGTGGGTTTCAGAAATGATACAACCCGGGTCCTAACCCGGGGGATTTTCTACGAGCCTAAGGCCCCTACGCCTAAAGCTCCCGGAGGCGCTCCCTTAGCTCCCGGGCCAGGTCCCGGTACAGCGCCCGGACGCGACGCTGAGAATCCCGAAGTACGTCTTCGGGCCAAAACTCGTACCCAGCCGGCGGAAGTATCCGGAGAGGAGGTATCATCTGGGCCCTCGGGCGCGGGGGAGTTAATTCAGCACGGCTGTTGTCAAAATTATCCAAGTGCCATTCCGGGCGCCACCTCAACCGGACGGGCTCCCGGGCAATACCGCCGTCGCGCCTCCCGGAGACAAGACTCAGCAAAATCAAAGCCGCTTGGGCGTCCCCCGGAGAGTCTCTCCCGGACCGTTGCTCGGGAGCAACCCCCCGGGAACCCTGGTAACATTTCATTGCAAAGACTTAGAAAAATTTCTAATATATTTCATTGCAAAATGTTTTTGTACAAGTGCCCGGGGCTTCTCCTAAGAAGCTACCGGAATCAAAATGCCTAACAAAATAAAAAGGGGGTCCTAGCTAAAGACCCGGGGGAGGCTCATACTTTGGCATTGGGGTCCTCCCCCCGGGGAGCTTCCTCCGTGGCCGGGGCAGGGACATCCTCGGCCGGAGGCGCCGGTGTCGGGAACCACGTCCGGATGATCCGGTCGTAGAACCCCTCCGCCAGCAGCTCCACCTCCCGGCGCGTTGGCTCGAAGGCCTCCGGGAAGCCCCGGGGGATGCGCCCCCCGATCGCCCGGGCGCCGACCCCACGGTAGTCAACGAGCCCCGCGGCGGCCGCGATGACGGGGATCGCTCGGCCCCGTGCCCGGACGTCCGCAGCCTTCGGGATGGCGGAGACTTGTGCGTTAAGAAAACGCACAGCCTCAGCGAGGGTCGTCGGGGGCACCTCCGGGCCGCTCCTGGAGCCCAGGCTAACGCCAAGGCTTTCCAAGGCCGAGCGGACGGAGCGGCCCGCGTCCGACAGCGCCCGGACGCTGGAGCTCTCGAGCTCCCGTAGCGCCTTCTCCCGCACCTTGGCCTCCTCTCGGAGGCGGATGTAGGCGCCCTCCGAAAGGTGCACCTGCGCCCGGGCCCGGGACAGCTCATCAAGAGCTTCGTCCCACTCCCGGATGGCCGCCTCCCGCTGCTCGACGCAGGCCGAGGCCCGGCTCTCCGCCTCCTTGAGCAGCCGGGTGACCCGCTACTCAAGGCCCCAGGTAACAGTCGCTACCTACAAAATGCATAAAGAGTTAGAAAAATCTTAAGTGCAGGAAAAAAGCCGAAGTGTGGAGAGCTCGAGTTACCTGGGCTCCGAGGGACTCGAGCCCCTCAAAACGCTCGTGGAGCGTCCCTCCAGCTACGAAGGCCTGCACCTTCCGGTTGTGCAGGCCCTCCGCATAGCGGGCCACCTCCCCCGCAGGAAATAGGGAGGTGTCTTGCCCGGCCCTCCTGTCGCGGCCGGGAGAGGGCCCCCGGACCTCCGAATCCGGGAGCACGGCCGACGTCGCCGGCGTCTTTGTCGACGAAGTTTCCTCCGAAGACGAAGACGAAGGTTGGGCGGGGATCTCCGCCCGGGGGGGGATCATTGGGCCTTTCCCCGCCCCAGGCCGGAGGGCCCTCGGAGCCTCCTGCTCCGGGGGGAACTCGAAGACTGAGGGGCTCCCCCCCTCCTCATCCACCGGCCAGAGGCGCGGGGGTGCCGCCCCCGAAAACCTTACTTCTAGCCTCTCCGGCGCCAATGCCGCCGGGAGAGGCGAGAGGAGCGTCACGCGAACTGGCGACGGGGCGTAGTCCGGCGAATCGGACCCCGCCCCATCGACAACAACCTCCTTCCCCCGGGCCTCGACGGGGGCCTCCGGGGGCGGAGGCGTCGCCTCTGCCCGGGGCGCCGCCCGGGCATGTTCGGCTCCGGGAGCTGCGTCGTGGGCCCTCACCGGCGTCGTCGCCGGCGCCGTCGCCGGAGCTGGGGTCTTCTGGACCCGGGGCTTTTTGGGCTCCGAGCCCCCGGCCGCGTCCTTCCCCCGTTTATGAGACCCGGGGGTGGGAAGGGGCTTCCTCTCCGGAAGCCTGAGCCCGTAGGCCTCGGCCACCAAGTTCCGGGGAGGCCCCTCCCCCACGAGGCGCACGATGAGCTCGTGTTCGTCGGCGAAGTACCTCCCCAGGAGGTGCTCCGCCTTGTCCCTCGCCGCCGGGTACGGGCGCACTGCAAGAGGTAAAAAGTTAGTCAATTTTTCATAAAAAACTGCAAGTACAAAAATGCAGGGGACTTACGCCGCGTCACCGGCTTGACCGGAGGCCGCTGCTCCGGGCCCATGCCGATCCCCCTTCCCCCGCGTGAGAAGGGGGAAAGCCGCAGGAGCGCCAGCTCCTCCGCGGTGTCCCGCATTGAGCGGGCCTTCTTCGCCAACACCACCTTCCCGAGGAGCTCGAACTCCTCGTCCGTCCACACCGGCGGCTTCGGTGCGGATGATCGGCTGTAGGTGGGAGGCTCCGGGGCATAGACCACCGCCTCGTCCCGGACCCGGAGGTAGAACCACCTCCGGAGCCAGTCCCCCCAGTGGTCCCGGGAGGCCGCCGCTGGGAAGTCCGCCACCCGGGAGGGCAGCATTTGGACCATCACCGAGCCGAAGGGGGACTTCGGTCCTCCCTTCACCAGGTGGGAGCTCCGCGCCGCCGGTTCATAGAAGTACCGGAAGGCGCGGAGGGTGGGCTCCCGCCCGGTCGCTGTCTCGTAGAGCCATATAAAAAGGCCCATACGGACGAGCGCGTTCGGGGTGAGGTGGTTGAGAGCCACCCCGTACTCTTTGAGAAACTCCCGGAGCATCGGATGCACCGGGAGCCGGAGCCTCGCCTCGAGGAAGGCCTCGAAGGCCACGACCTCTCCGGGCCTGGGGCGGGGGGCTCCGTCCTTCTTTAGGGGGACCCGGATGTCCCCCTCTTCGACGACGCCCTTCTTGACCAGGGACTCCGCGTCCGAGGCCGAGAATTCGGAGGCCCAAAGGAAATCCACGGGGATTTCCTCCGAGGGCACCTCCGTGGTCTTCGCTCGACCTTTGGGCGCCATTAGGTGAGTTCTTTGTTTTTCGGTGGCTAAGTTTTCAGGTGGCTGTCAACGACTCCCGGACGCTCGCAACCGGAGAAGGCTACCGGAGAAACTACCGGAAGAGCGCTACCGGGAGAGCTGAAGCTGGAGTTGAAGATTTGGAATGAGCTTCCGGGGCCCCCTAGGGCCCTATTTATAGAGGCTGGCCGTGATCTAGATGCGCGCCACGTAGCCCCCTCGGGGCAATCTGGACCACTGAAATTCAAACCGTGCGCGGGAAACGAAGGGACAGGCGCGTAAATCGAGACGCGGGTTCGAACCGCGCGTGCATTTATTGTGAAAACGGCGCGGCCATAAAGCGCCCGGCACAGAAACCGAAGCGTCGCCGGGGCTCCGGTGATTTTCGTCCGGAGTTTTCGTCCGGAGATTTTCCCGGTACCATAACCATTCCCTCCGGGGGCTCAAGCTTCGTCCCCGGAGGGCATGGGGGGCTGCTGTTGGGGGAAATCTCCACGCGGTCAAGTCCAGGTAAGTTCATGATTGCCCGGGGACAGTGGCCTCCGGTGCCTGCCCCGGGCGCCGCCTTTTAGGCTCCCGGGACCGTGCCTCCGGGGCATGTCCCGGGCGCCGCCATTCGGCCCCCGGGACCGTGCCCCCCGAGCATGTCCCGGGCGCCACCATGTGCCCGGGGACAGTGGCCTCCGGAGCCTGCCCCGGGAGCCGCCTTTTAGTCTCCCGGGACCGTGCCTCCGGGGCATGTCCCGGGCGCCGCCATTTGGCCCACGGGACCGTGCCCCCCGGGCATGTCCCGGGCGCCGCCATGTGCCCGGGGACAGTGGCCTCCGGAGCCTGCCCCGGGCGCCGCCTTTTAGTCTCCCGGGACCGTGCCTCCGGGGCATGTCCCGGGCGCCGCCATTTGGCCCCCGGGACAGTGCCCCCCGGGCATGTCCCGGGTGCCGCCATGTGCCCGGGGACAGTGGCCCCCGGTGCCTGCCCCGGGCGCCGCCATTCGGCCCCCGGGACCGTGCCCCCCGGGCGTGTCTCGGGCGCCGCCATGTGCCCGGGGACAGTGGCCTCCGGTGCATGCCCCGGGCGCCGCTTTTTAGGCTCCCGGGACCGTGCCTCCGGGGCATGTCCCGGGCGCCGCCATTTGGCCCCCGGGACCGTGTCCCCCGGGCATGTCCCGGGCGCCACCATGTGCCCGGGGACAGTGGCCCCCGGTGCCTGCCCCGGGCGCCGCCATTGGGCCCCCGGGACCGTGCCCCCCGGGCATGTCCCGGGCGCCGCCATGTGCCCGGGGACAGTGGCCGCCGGTGCCTGCCCCGGGCGCCGCCTTTTAGGCTCCCGGGACCGTGCCCCCTGGGCACGTCCCGGGCGCCGCCATTTGGCCCCCGGGACCGTGCCTCCCGGGCATGTCCCGGGCGTCGCCATGTGCCCGGGGACAGTGGCCTCCGGTGTCTGCCCCGGGCGCCGTCTTTTGGGCTCCCGGGACCCTGCTCTCCGGAAGAGGTCCCGGACGTCACCGCCCTCCTAAAAGGTAAAATCCCTGTTTGTTTATCACGTGCAGGTCACGCGAGGGACGCCTCGGGAATCAGCGACCACCTGTCAAGCATCCAAGACGTTTGACCGGGAGAAGGACGGTCCTACCCTTCAATCCGACGGTGGCTCCCGGGGTAGTTTAGGTTTTTTGCTTCTTTTTGGGGCTATAAATAGCCCTTGTACCCCTCTGTTGTAAAGGATCAGTTCATTATTATTTGGAATAGCTAATCTCACAGACGTGCTCCGGAAGCCTCTCCCCCGAAGAGAGCCTCCCCAGCCGACTCCGGTCGGGAGCGCGTCGACAGGACTAGGGCCCCCACCGGGACCCGAACCTGTATAAATCCACGTGTCAATTCTTGTGTTTGTCCGGCGGGGGAGGACCGGTCACTCGGTCAACCCGCGCTGCGTGATCTCCGCTAGGATCGTCTTCAAAACCTGCCGGGGTATTCTTAATACCACGACAGACCTTAATACAACACCCGGCCCTATTACGAACTGGTAGCCACTCGAATGATCAGGAACATGCCAGTAAGTCCCGTATGCATTGAGAAATGGCTTATTGAGGGATGTCTTATCGGGATGCGACCATGAGATCAACCAGCGAATCCGGTCAGGATATTGTAGCAAGATGGTCATCGGCGATCAGCCCCCGAGCAAGGCTCGTTTTAGGTATGGCAAGGAAACGAACGTAACATGAGCGAAATGAAAGTACTCACGATTTTTGCTAAACCATGCTAATTGAACAGGAAAAAATATTGGAGAACTTACATGTAGAACTTGCGTAGTTGATCGATGTTCCAAGTATTGGACAAGATTTCACCGTCCTCTATTGCCAACCGAGCCGATGCTGGTCGCGGTACTGAAACAACAATGTAAGGGCCTTCCCACTGAGGAGAGAAATTATTGCAGTTAGACTGGTTTTGTATTTTGCATAAAACCAGATCACCCACATGAAGACTACGTGGTCGCACTCTCTTGCTGTGATATTTTCGCAAAGCTTGCAAATATACTACTGACCTTATCAACGCTCGATCACGTTTTTCTTCGAGGAGGGTTAAATCCTGAGTACATTGTCCGATCTGATCAATCTGGTTGAATTGATCTGTTCGAACATAGCCAATATGAATTTCCGTAGGTAACACAGCCTCGACGCCATATACAACTGGAAAGGTGTCTCACCGGTGGCTCGACTACAGGTAGTACGTAGTGCCCACAGAACAGAGTAGAGTTCATCTACCCAAGCCTTCGGACGTGCCTCAAGGCGATCAAAAACACGTTTCTTGATGCCTTGTAGTATCTGCCCATTGGCATGTTCGACAGCATCATTGCTCTGTGGATGAGCTACAGAAGCAAAGCACACCTTGGTTCCAATATTATCGCAATAGTCCAAGAAGAGACCGCTAGCGAATTGGGAACCGTTATCAGTGATGAGACGACTTGGAACACCAAATCGAGTGATAATGTTCTTATGAAAGAACTTTTGTGCCACAGCAGCAGTGATATTGCGGACTGGTTTAGCCTTGATCCACTTTGTAAAAGTGTCAATAGCTACGAATAAGAACTTGTAACCATTAACCGGCTGTGGCATAGGTTCCACAATATCTATCCCCCAGACCGCAAAGGGCCACGTTAAAGGGATTGTTTGCAAGGCATATGCGGGCTGATGAACCTGTCTTGCATGAAATTGACACTGGGGCATGTCTTGACCAAGTATTTGGCATCATCTAGTGCTGAAGGCCAGTAAAAACCCTGTCGGAAAGCTTTCCCGACCAATGTGCAAAAAGACGCGTGTGTACCGCACACACCGTCATGAATTTCTTTTACGAGGAATTTACCTTCCTCTTGAGAAATACAACGCATGAATACTCTTTGATTACCCTTCCTATACAAGATCCCTTCTATAAGTTTGTATAGGCGCACTTTTTGAATCAACTGATCGCTTTCGGTTTCATCCTTGGGCAAGGTCCCATGTTTGAGATAGACCCTCAATGGATGGGTCCAATCTTCTTCATGTCCAAGGTTGGTAACAAAGACTGTCACCGGGTCATCTTCAACTGTAGTCATGATTGAAGGATGTTCTAAGTGTTCGACGAACACTCCTACCAGAGCAGATGTACGTGAGGATCCAATTTTAGATTATTGGTCTTCGAGAATAATGTCCTTTCGCGGGATGTATTGGACTTCGAAATGACTGAAGTGTTTTTTCCAATCTCCTCACGTCCCCCAGGTAATGAGCCATTGTCTCATCGGAGGTGCTGTACTCCTTGTTTACCTGGTTTAGGACCAGCTATGAGTCTCGCCTCACCACTAATTGATGGACTCCGAGGAATTTTGCTGCCGGAAGCCCTGCAATAAGACCTAATGCTGCGTTGTTAGTCACAACAAAATGTAATTGAATGACATACTTGAGTTGGTCACCTTGAGGCATGACTAAGACCACTCCAACCCCCGAGTATTGAAAACTGTGAGAGCCGTCAAAATACATCGTCCAGTGGTCTGTGCATGATAAGTCTTTAGATTCTTGCATTGGTGGGTTAGGGTTAGTCAATTTGACCACAAAGTCTGCAAGGATCTGAGACTTAACTGCCGTGCGAGGGGTGAAATGGATGTCAAATGCTCCAAGTTCCACAGTCCACTTCACGATTTGACCAAATTTCTCCAGGTTTTGAATAATATCTCCCAAAGGAAAGGACGAGGGCACTATAATTTTATGTGCCTGAAAGTAATGTCGTAACTTGCAGGAAGCCATCAGTAGCGCGTAAAGTATCTTCTGGACCTCAGGGTAACACTCTTTAGGACCATGAAGTACCTCGCTTACGTAATAGATGGGCTGTTGCACTCCTTCTCTTTCTGTGATCAGGACTGCGCTGACCGCATGAGGTGTAGCCGCCAAGTAAAGAAGTAGTGGTTCCCCTGTGATCGGAGAAATCAACACTAGCGGACTGGATAAGTATGCTTTAACCTCCTGGAATGCTTTCTCGGCTTCATCTGACCAGGTAAAACCATGGTGTTTTCAAAGAGCCTTGAAAAAAAGGTAATCCCCTCTCGCCTAGTCGCGATATAAATCGACTTAAAGCCGCCATGCGACCTGCCAGGCACAGGACATCCTTCATGGTCGAAGGAGACCTCATTTGCTCGATGGCTCTGATCTTTCCGGGATTAACCTTGATTCCTCTAGAACAGACGAGAAAGCCTAAAAGCTTACCAGATGAAACCCCGAAAGAACACTTTTCTGGGTTTAATTTTATTCCAAATCGGTTTAAATTACAGAAGGTTTTAGCAAGATCATCTAAATGAGTCAAGCTTTTTAAGCTTTTTACAACCAAGTCATCTACGTAAGCTTCAAGATTACGCCCCATCTAGGAAAGAAAGGTCTTTTGCATCAAGCGCTGGTACGTGGAACTGGCGTTCTTGAGACCAAATGGCATTCTAATGTAGCAGTAGGTGCCAAATGGTGTGATGAAGGCAGTCTTCTATTCATCTTCTTCTGCCATGCCAATTTGATGATATCCTGAGTAAGCATCTAGGAAACTCATCAGTTCGTAACCCGCAGTAGAGTCAACCAACTAATCAATGCGGGGAAGAGGAAAGTCATCCTTCGGGTAGGCACTGTTTAGGCTGGTGTAATCGACTCACATGCGCCACTTACCATTTGACTTACAGACCATGACCAGATTTGCAAGCCATTCCGGATGATCGACTTCTCGAATGAATCTGGCAGTTTGAAGTTTATCTAACTCCGTGCGAATAGCTTCTTGCCGATCAACAGCAAAGCGTCTAAGCTTCTGCTTTATTGGTCGCTGTCCAGGTCGAATTGCTAACCTGTGCTCAATTACCTCCATTGGGACACCAGGCATGTCGGATGGTTTCCACGCAAACACATCTGCATTAGCTCGGAGGAAAGTAATGAGTTCGAGTTCCTATTTGTCATCCAGGCCTAATCCAATCCGAATTGTTCTAGATGGATCATCTGGGCATAACGGAACCAGTTTTAGCTTTTCCTCTGGTCGAGGGGCGACCTTGATCGTATCCGCAGCTGTGGTGGTAATCTTGACATCCCGAAGGGGAATTTGATCTACCAGCTACAGGGATAACCGATCACAAGTCAATGCCACATTGCAGCTACCTCAGACCGAGATAACGCCTTCGGGGCCAGGTAAATTACCGCACTAATAAGCATAGTGCATCACCATCATAAATTTAGCGAGAGTTGGCCTGCCAAAATCGCATTATAAGCCGAATCACAATCAATTACTCGAAAGTAACTAACTCTATTTGAAAATTATCCTGTTCACCCAGTGTCACTGGGAGTACCACCTGTCCCATTGGCATCATCAAGGGACCAGGAATTATCCCATAAAACGGATGAATTATGGGTTTGATTTTCGAACGAGGGATTTGCATCTCGTCTAATGCCTTGACCAATAAAATATACAAGGAACTACCTCCGTCGATCAGGACCTTTCGACTCTCACTTTAATGATGATTGGGGTAATGACAAGAGATAGTCTCAATGGTCGAGTAAACCCAATGGGACAATCAGAACGATCAAATGTCAAAGGAGTATCTGACCGACGGGGGTATTGTGGTTCGCCAAGGGGTGCTTCCGCTTGGTTAACTTCTCGATAAAGTGCTTTAAACTGATATTTAGAAACAAAAGAGGAGGAACCTCCAAAAATGACATTAATATAATTATGAGGTACCTGGTAGGACATTTCTTCGTCCCCGTCGGAGTCTCTAAGCCCTCAAGTCTGCTCTTTTGGTGGCAAAGTTGGCATTGGACCAATTCCCTGGTAGAAGTCATCTAGTTGCTTCAACCAGCTCCGGTAGTTCTTAAGGTCGTGTCCGGAGAGTTGTGGATCGGAAACCACTTCTTGCCTTCCTGCGGGTTACTCGGTTTCTCTGGCTGGTCGACGTTGTGGCCACCAGAGGCAGTTTTATTTTTAAATGAAAACTTATTACCTTTCGCCGGTGGAGGCTTTTTCGCGATTGCGACCTCCTGATACTGTCCGGTTCGATTCTTTTTAGACTTATTTGATTTCTCGCTTGATGAAGACTCCGGCTTCTTGCCTGCATCCTCTTTTTTCATGTCCTTGAGACCTGGTTGGGGCAGTAAATTCCCTTTATCCACCATCCTATTCCATTCTACGGCCTCGGCCGTGTCTGAGTAGCGATCAGCCATATCAAAGAGATCGGCTACTGACCGAGGAGGGTAGATAAGTAAATCTTCTGTGAACCTCTGATATCGAACAGCGTGCTTAAACGCCCTGATAATGGAGTTATCAGATATGTTTGGGATGGTATTTCTCACTCCAACAAACCTTTGACAAACTGCCGAAGTGTCTCTGTAGAGGTTTGTCGTAGACGATGAAGATCATCTTCTTTCCTGGGTTTCTGATAATAATTCTGGAAATTGTTGAGGATATCATCGCACAACATTTCCTAGTTATATATCGAACCTTCAGGCTGATTGAATAGCCAGGTCCTTGCCAGTCCCTCAAGGACCATCGGCAAGTAATTGGCCATGACGTGATCATCCCCACCAACCGCTTGGATAGCGGTGATGTAAATTTGAAGAAACTCCAACGGATTCTAGGTCCCATCAAACCTCTCAATAGCCCCTGGCTTGAACTTATCCGGCCAGACGACTGCACGGAGCCTGGCGAAAAAGCTTTACAGCCCACATAGGAACTGTGGAGAGTTTCGCGGTTTCCAGCATAACCACGACTGATTTCACACGATGGAGACGCGCCACGTGGTCCCAGACGAGAATGCACGGGAATTCGATCTCGATCACGAGAACTTCCCACGCGTCTGGATTTGTCATGCCGAAGTGATCCGGATGGTAATCGATTACGTCTACCATGGCTAGAGTGGGAATACTTCTTTTCATGGGAACGTATCGTAGACTGGGAGAAAGCTGTAGGGGTCGCATCAGATGCGACCTCATCAAGCTTCTCCTCCAAGATCCTAGCAAAAGCCGGTTTGTCCACATCTGTGAGGGTAGGAGGAAAATTACGCAAGACCTCCACATCAGATCGAAGTCGGCCATGCGTACTTCTCTTTGGTGCACCAGGTGTAATCGTTTCTTCATCCGCCGGTGAATATTCTGGGGGTAAAGAAGGCATTGGTCGCACCTGCGACCATGTGGGCGACAGGAGGAACTAGGGGTGGCGTCATAACGAGACTGCGCATTTTGCAGGGCCTCTAGGGCTATTCTACGGAGTTCGTTATCTCATCGCTCATGGTCTTGATCCTCCTTTTGTTTGAGTTCTTGTTCCTCCTTTTGTCTACGCTCCTGTTCTTCCCTAGCAACCCGCTGATCGGGAGTTTCCTCCGACAAGGCAGTGAATTCACTGGGGAGCGATGCTGTAGAAGGAGAGAACATCTCTGTTTTCTCTGAGTCAGACTCGAAATCAAAGAGAGAGTGGAGGTTGTCAGGATCATACCTCCCTGGACTGAGTTCTTAGTGACTGCCATCCTGGTCCCCGACGGGGACGAATAGTGACTGAGACTTTATTTTATATACGGTGGAACTGACATCAAGTTCCGGACCTGTCTCTTCCATCCCCTAGTCGATGGACATGACCCGAGAGGGGAAGACATGTCCTCCTGACGTTCCTTCGGAATGTCTTCACAATCGATCTCTTCCATTGGAACGGGATCGCCGGGCGAAGGCATTTGTATATGGGCATAATCGTCGAGATTGAAGTCGTTCTCAGAATTATATGCCCCAGACATGGCTCACCAAACCTCTGGATGAAGGGAAAGCACCTTGAGAAAAGGCCCCATGGTGGGCGCCAGCTGTCAACGATTTGGACTCGGGGTCCTTAGTCGATCTTATGCAAATTTGTGAGTTGCGGGACCTTTTAGGGCACTCCTCCGGGAAGGTAGGATGAGTAATATATGTACGGGCACAAGAAAATTTATACAGGTTCGGGCCCTCGATAGTGGGAGTAATAGTCCTACGTCCTGTTATGATTTCACTATATGAGAAAAGTGTTTACAAGGGGGAGGAAGAGATCATCATAGGCGAAGATCCCTTCTATATTAGTATCTAACTAACTATGTCTAAGTCTTCAGGTTAGTTGGACTCCTGGTAATGTTTTTATGCTTAACCGTCCCTTAGAACGTGCATTGACCACCTCTTTATACCGATCAAAAGGGCGCCAACGCGAAACGGCCTCAGACGGTTGCTTGGATGCAATTTTGTTAACCGCACTTAACTTCCATGCAGGCTTAACACGTGCAATCAAGGGATAACCGCACATGTTAACCTCCTGGCAGTTGTCTTCATATGTGGAAAGATCCTCATGATCCTCTGGATATGCCTGTTCAAAGGGTTAGACCTTCTCGAGTTATTCTGGTCGCAAATAGTCAATGACCCTCGACCGCGCATTGTCTGCAGTCTTCTGACCGCGCACTGTCTGCGACCTCATGATCACGCAAGGGCTGCGATCATGAATCATCTTTGTGTCCGCGCCCTTCAGGTCGTCTGAGACCATAGCGACGGACTTATAGGCACACGTCTAATCTGATTCTATCTTGAACCAGCTGTATATTATTTTGAACTAGCTGGGGTGATAATCCTCGTCAAACAAGACAGTGTCTTTTTCCTCCTGCATGATCAAAATACAATTGGCATATGCAAGGAAGTGAAAACTTGAAAACTGTGAAGCTCATTCCACAGCAGTCCCTTTAGTAATCGAAGGAGGTGTCACCAACCCTAAAGTAGTTGCAACCACGGCCTCGTAGTCCTCCGCGACCACGACTGCTGGAGTGTAGGTTTCAGGATTGGGAGTCTTCTCCGTGACCACAAGTTCTTCTACAGTCACGAGATCTGTTGTTGTCGCAGTTTCCCCCGCCATGGAGGACAATACTTCGGCAATGGTGGGTGAGGTTGGCCTCTCTGGAATGCTAATCTCCAGAGGGTTTGCTGCCTTCCTCTTGTGACGGATGAGAGGAATTTCGTCTTCCCCATCCCTGCTCCCCTCACCCTGTACAATTAAGAAGTGACTCCTATTCCTACTTGGTATAACAAGGGGAAGAGAAAATCTTACTGCAATATCTTTCGCGGTTGTTTTCTTTTTCTTCGAAGAAGCACCCCCTATGATCTTCTTTTTGGACGTTTCAAGGGTCGGCTCCTTTGTCTTCTTCGACTCAGAAGAGATACTCTTTACCCTCTTCGGTGTTGACCTCCCAGAAGGCCCAGCATCATCCCCAGGACGCTTTGTCCCGGCGGTTCACCCCTTCAACAGCTGCATCATTTCAGAAATTTTGATTTGATGACTAAAATCAACAGGCGTTCTTGGATATGTTCCTCGAAATAAGTCTTACCTTTTGACGTTCTTGTCTCAGATCGTCGCCTCTATTGATCAAGCTCTGAGGCCGGGGTGATCCTCGAGCTCCTTCTGTTGCCGCATTATATGGCCTCAGATGATTATTTGTCCTTTTCTCAATCTTGGAAAGGATAGAACTGCATCACAAAATGCAAATTACTTGACATGGAACTTTTCGTTAGTAAAATTGTACATTTTTGTGGATTAGAGAATATACCAGTGTTGTAGTCGAAGTATTGTCCGCCATGGATTCCACCTCCCAAGCAGGATGTTCCCTCTTCTGCAAGGGGCTTATCCTGCTCTTCACAAAGTCACGGATGATATCCCATGCTGTCAACCCCTGGTGAACTAGGTGAAGAATTTCTTGGGCCTGCTTCTTCAGTTCTTGGCTCAAAGCAGGGACGGTGTCCATCTCGCTAGTCTTCTCTGGCCGATGATTCTCGAACTAGAGGCTACTCTCTATCGAAGGAGTGTAGTAGAACCACGTCTGGCTCCATCCGTGCACAGAGTCCCACAGAGGAAGAAAGGGATAATCTTTCTTCTCCCTTATGCGGAAGTAGATTCATCCCGCAGCAGTGGCACTCTTGGACTAGGCTGAGAAGTAGAAGCGTCGAAAGAGATCTATGCTCAGTAGCACTCCGACGAAAGCTTCGCACAAATGCTGGAAGATATCTGACGAGGATTGACACCCGAGTCAGTTCAAATAAATACACTGTTGGCTCAAGACAGATTCGAGTCAGACACATGCCCGGTGGTGTGAACTCAAGCCATTCTGAGAATCATCTGCCTAAGGTCGCAGGCTTTGTGCGATCAGGTCGCAAGCCTCGTGCGATCAGACCACAGGCTTTGCGCGGTCAGAAGTTCGTATGTTATACGCGAACAGAATATCGAAGATGTTGTGCGGTCAGCCAACATCCCGCGGTCAGAACATTCTCGACCAAGGTACTTGGAATTTATCTGACCGGTTATCCCTGTAGTGGGAATATTCCAAATATCCTAAAGATTCCTCCACGTAGAAGACTAACCGCCAGGAGGTTAATACAAGCAGTTATTTCACGAATAACACGTGCTTGATCTACTTGGGAGTTAAGAGCGGTTCAATAAACTGCATCCAACCGTCCAAACAACTGTTTGATGCAGTTACGACATGGCATCCTTTCGTCCAGTATAAAAGGGTGGCGAAATACATCAAACGGGGGGATTCGATCCATTTGGAAGAACAAGACTTCTGATGCAATTGAAACTCAACGCATCTCAACCACTAAAAACAGCCAAGTCTACGGCCTAAATTACATAGTTCTTACAAGCCTTCTTGGCTTTACTCTGTACATTTACATAGGAAAAACCTTTCGCCTGTAAAGAGGTTTTTCTGCTATTTGTAACCTTTTATTACCTATAGTGAAATCCTAACAGGACGTAGGGCTATTACTCCCACCATCGAGGGCCCGAACCTGTATAAATCTCTCTGTGCTCCTGTTCACCATTGTTCTACATACCTTCCCGGAGGGTCATCTTGAAAGGTCTCACCATTACAAATTTTGCATAAGTTCGGCTGAGGACTCCGAGTCCGAATCGTGGACAGCTGGCGCCCACCGTGGGGCCTTTCTCAAGGCGTCCTAATTGAAATTCGGAGGTTTGCTGAAACATGGCTGGAGCATATGATTCCGAGAACGATTTCGACCTCGAGGATTATGCCCATATCCCAATGCCTTCTCCAAACGATCCTGTCCCGATGGAGGAGGTCGAAGGCCAGAATCTTCCACAGGTTGAATCGTCTCTCCAGGTCATGTCAATCGACTAGGGAGCAACTAGCGCAAGGTTAGAACCCACAGAGGTTCTTAATGCGCTAGGCGATGAATCCGGCCCGTCATACGACCCCGCTGAGGGAAAGTATGATGATGACCCGGAAATTAGCCCTGGAAGGTTCGACCCTGATAACCTTCACCGTCTCTTTGATTTCGAGTCCGACTCGGAACAAACTAAGATGTTTTCCCCATCGGCAACCTCTCTCCCTAGGCAGTTTGCTGCGTTGTCGGAAGAAACTCCCGATCAACAGGCTGCCAGGGAAGAACAAGATCAGAAACAAAAGGAGGATCAAGATCTCGGGCAACAAAACAAAGAACTACGCAGAACTGCCCTAGAGGCTCTTCAAGATGCGCAGGCTCGTTACGATGCTGCTCCGGGTTCTTCTCGACGATCGCGTGGTCGTAAACGTGACCAGACCCCTTCTTTACCACCGGAGCGTTTCCCGGTGGATGAAGAAACAATAACACCTGGTGCCCCTAGGAGAAGTACCCATGGTCGACTGCGATCTATCGCGGAAGTCATGCGTAACTTTCCTCCTACGGTCATGGATGCGCAGAAACCTGCCTTTTTTAGGATCCTGGCGGAGAGACTGGATGAGGTCGCGTCTGAGGCGACCCCAACGGCCTCTTCCCGCTCGGTAACACGTTCCCGCGAACGAGATTGTCCTCATTCCGGTTCCAGCCGATGGAGTTACCCGCCGCCCGTACCGTCCCGACAGGACAAATACCGGCGAATGCAGGATTCTCGTAGTAGGGATCGAGTTCCTGTTCACTCTCGTTTGGGACCACGAGTAACTTCGCCATTGCATGAGGTCGCCCGAGACCCAACCGAGAGTCACAGGGCGATTCACGGTCCTTACGTTGGTTGTAAAGCCTTTTTGCCTGGCCTACGAGCAGTCGTTTGGCCCGATAAGTTTCGACCAGGGGCCATTGAGAGGTTTGACGGAACTCAGAACCCATCCGAGTTCCTTCAAATCTATATCACTGCCATCCAAGCGGCGGGAGGCGATGACAAGGTCATGGCCAACTACCTGCCTACGGTCCTCGCAGGACCAGCTAGAACCTGGCTGTTTAATCAGCCCGAGGATTCCATTTACAATTGGGAAATGCTATGTGATGCTATCCTCAGCAATTTTCAAAATTGTTACCAAAAGCCGGGTAAGGAGGACGACCTTCATCGGCTGCGGCAAACTTCAACCGAAACACTTCAGTAGTTTGTCAAGAGGTTTGTCAGGGTGAGGAATACCATCCCGAACATATCTGATGGCTCTGTAATCAGGGCATTTAAACATGTCGTTCGATACCGGAGATTCACTGAAGACTTGCTTATCCACCCTCCTCGATCAGTGGCCGATCTGTTCGACATGGCCGATCGATATTCCGATGCAACCGAAGCGGTCGAATGGAATCGAATGGTCGACAAGGGGGACCTACTGTTGGATCAAGGATGCCGACTAGAGGGGGGGGTGAATAGGAGGCTTTAAAAACTTTAAAACTTAAAGCAAATAAAGAACGAATTATGTAAATAAGAGAAAGAGAACGAACACGATGATTTTTACCGAGGTATCGGAGACTCGCCCAGTCTCCACTAATCCTCGTTGAAGCACTCAAATCTCTTGAGTCTCGCTTCAATATCCACAAAGGATATTATCACTAATGGTTGCTCCTTGTCCACTCCGGAAAGGCGAGCACCGATGCCTTGTACACACTTGCCGAGCCTCTCCGACAATCTCCGAACGGAGAGATCAACGGCCACGCCTCCGAACCGTCTAGGTGAGGGCGCTCACCAAGAGTAAAAGGCAGCGAGGTCTTCTCTAGACCTCCAAACACGCACCGAGGAGCTAAGTGGATGCAAATGCAAAAGAACTGAAACTCTCGGTGGATCGGAAAGCACTCGACTTGATCAAAAGATCAAGATTTTATGTAAGAAACTAATGCTCAAGAGTGTGTATGAAATGCTGCTGCTTGTTGTATGAAACTTATGCCCAAAGCCTCTTTTTATAGCCTCAAGAATCAAATGAACCGTTGGAGCTAGGGCTGAAAATCAGCAACCCAAACTGACAGTCAGTTATGCAAACTGACAGTCAGTTTAGTGCACAACGGCCGACAAAAATTACGGATAAAAAATAGCTAGCCGTTTGCAGCCAAAACAGGAAAGCTGGAACACGCAACTGACAGTCAGTTACACAAACTGACAGTCAGTTTGTGTACTAGCTCGACCAGAATCAAATAGAAACACAGTAAAACACTCTCTGGTCGAAACCCCAACTGACAGTCAGTATGGACAAACTGACAATCAGTTTAGTACAAAAAATTTGAGACCAAAAAACACCCTCTCTGGACAATTGTCAGTTACACTAAACTGACATTCAAACTGACAGTCAGTTATGTAAACTGATAGTCAGCATGAACAAAAACAGCTATAACCTTAAATCCAGAAATCCAAAAGAGGTGTTTAATAGCTCGTTGGAAATATAATTTCAAGGGCTACATTTTTGTCAACAGAAGCAAAAGCCAGATCTACCTAGATCTTTCTGAAAAATGCAAATACTCTTCTGCTGTCAAAAACTGAACTGAAAAACAGATTTTTCCAAATAAGACCAAAAGCAAATCCACATAAAAATGATGCAATGACCTAACATTCTCGGTTTGTGCTGGAGATAAAAAGAGGACTTTCGCTACCCCTCTTTATAGTACGGTTAAAGCTAGAAAGAATTTTTCCTAACCGATCATCTCCACACGCCAAGATCGGTAAAATATAAAAACTCGTAATACCTGAGGTCTTTCGCATCTTCATGATTTTCGACTTGTCTTTTGCTCTTTGCTACTTGTGCTTTTATTTTACGTCGGGTTCTTCTTGTATTCCGTGCATATCTTCCCAACGCAACTCTGTATCAAATAAACTCAATAGCACAATTAGTCCGGAACACTTTGTTTTCATTAATCATCAAAATTAGGGTTAGGCATGAAGGCCTAGATGCAACAATCTCCCCCTTTTTGATGATTGATGACAACAAGTGTTCAAAAAATAAAATAAATGGAATAGCTCCCCCTGAGTGTATGCATCATATCAAATCATAAACTAATACATGCACATACATACACATCAGGGCATCTCATACATAAGCAAGTCACAGATGTGCAATATCCACAAGTCATATCAGAACATATGCATGCACATCAAGACATCATATATATCAATGTATCAGAGCTATAATCACATATCAGAGCTCAAGAGCATCATCTCAAGAAATCATATATATATGAGCTAAACACAAGTCATCATATGTATTAGAGCTAAAAAGAAAAGATGACATACACAGATAACCAAAAAACATCTCTCTATATATAAATGATCATCATCTGTTCAGTACATCAAAAGACATAAACAGAACAGACTCCAACTAACCAACTATCCAAAATACTTCTCCCCCTTTGGCATCAAGCACAAAAAGGGAGGCAAACAAAACAAATCAGAGCCTAATGCTCATCATCTGAAGAAAATCCTATGATGTCCGTATCTCCGGAGCCAGCTGGAGATGCAGACGGGTCGACGGCTGGAGATGCCGGAGGAGTCGCAGCTGCAACAAGAGCAGGAGCTACAGACACTGGAGCCGGAGCTGGAGCAACAGGATCTGGATCAGCAGCAACTGAAGCTGAGCTCGGCGAAGACGCAGCCTGGCGGGCCCTCTTGCGAGGGACCGAAGAACCGAAAGCAGGCAGGCGCCGCAGAATCTCCTCCTGCTGAGCAATCAAACGGAGCAACATCTGATGATGCTCCGCCTGAGTGCTGAGGATCTGCTACTGCACCTGGAGGACCTCCTGAAGCTGAGAAGAGGATGACGCAGATCCGGTGCCTGTCCCTGCAGCTGGAGCTGGAGAAGACTCCTGGACAGGGGCCTCGTCCTCTGACTCCCCCGCAGCATCATCATCTGATGCGGGAGAACCAGGGCCAGCAACTGCAGCAGGGCGAGCACCGAGCCGGCGATCAGCCTGGCCTGGAGGATAGAAGAGAAGAGGATGATGGGGCCTGGGCAGCTCAGTGTCCACGGCCCGGATATGAAGAAGCACCGCCATGATATACGGAGCGTATATCAGCTGACGGCGCGGGGAAAGAAGGACGTGCTGAATCTCACTGATGATGAGATCAGCAACGTCGAAGGGCTCCTCCTGGAAGATAGAAATCAGGACGTGGAGCCCTAGATAAGTGACCCTGGCTCTGTCTCCGCTCATGGGGACCAGTGTGAGACGGAGGATACGCAGAGCCAGGTCAACATCGCGGCGCAGGCCAGCGATGTGACGGAGCTGGAAGGGGCCGGAATAGAGCATGGCCACCTCCCGACGCTCGAGGTCAGGGAGAGTATGGAGCTGGCGGCCAGAAGGAGGGCGCACCAGACCAAGCGCTGACTCCAGCTGATCCTTCGTGACGGTGTGGACCTGGAGGCCCGTCATGAAGGTCATGAAGTCGCGCTGAGGGGAAACGAAGACGGTGGAATAGAATTGACGTATGGGCCCCTCAGCCCAGTGCAAAGAGGAATCCGCGACTAAGTCGCGAATCCCTACAGTGCCGAAGAGATCTGCGAGGGTAGCGATGCCTGTGCGAGAGGCGATCGTACCCCACGACAGAGAGTGGTGGGCAAAGATGGGAGCGCGGCTGTAGACGCTGGTAAACAGGTCTAAATGAAGGTTTGTGTAGCAAGTGAGCACCACGCACCCGTCGCGACCAGTGGGTCGCGGCGACAGGTACGGGTTCACAGAGCGGAGCGTGCGCAGGCGGCTCGCGTGCCAACGTGAATAATCCACGGGCACGCGCTCAGGCGGAGGCGATGGCTGATTCTCGGACGTCTGGCCCGATGAACGCTGGCTGTTTGCCGCATTCTTTCGTCGGGCCCCACGACGAGAGGGACCGGCCTGATCAGACATAGCGGATTTGAAAAACAGAGAAGAAGAAACAGAGGAAGCCGAAAAAACCTGAACAGAGGAGGCCGACGAATAGAACTGGTCGACGACGACGAACCGGCCTCAGGTACACCAAGGGAAGAAGAGAAACCACCGGCGAGCTTCAACACAACGGTGGATGGGGATCACCGAAGGAGCTCAACGCCGACGACCACTCCACGGCACGGCGAGGGGAGAGGCTAAGCGGCGGCGGCCGAGAGGAGGAGGAGCAAAGGCGGCGGCGCGGCACGGCGAGGGAGACACCGGCGGCGAGCACGGGGGCAAGAGATGGCAAGGAGGCGCACCGGTGATGAGGGGAGCAAACGGCGACGAGCAAAGCAACGGCGGCGAGATGGAGAAGGCAAGAAGACCAAGAAACAGAACGGGGTTTTAGGGTTCGAGATCCCGCAACTGACAGTCAGTTTGATAAACTGATAGTCAGTTCCAAACTCAGAAACATGGAACTGACAGTCAGTATACTATACTGACAGTCAGTTCACAGAACTGCGTTTTGAAACTGACAGTCAGTGTATGAAACTGACAATCAGTTGGGGGCTCGAACACAACTAGGAGCTACGACCAAAAATCAAATGCACGTAACTGACTGTCAGTTTATGAAACTGACTGTCAGTTATGACACTGACTTCGACCAGAGACTAAGACCAGGCTCCTAACTACTGAACTGACTGTCAGTTATAGAAACTGACTGTCAGTTTGGTCAATTTCGACCAGAGGCTGTCTAAGACAAGAGAGGGAATAAAATAATAATATTATATACAAACAAACATTTTTAGCACATCAACTAGCATTTGATATATCAATAATGTTCAGTTCACCCCTTAAAAAGCAAAATCTTGTTTCATCTAAGGGTTTAGTGAAAATATCTGCTAGTTGCATATCTGTTCTGACATAATTTACATCTATATCACCTTTTTCCACATGATCTATAATAAAATGGTGTCTTATTTCAATATGCTTAGTT
This sequence comes from Pharus latifolius, assembly GCA_019359835.1. Classification (NCBI taxonomy): domain Eukaryota; kingdom Viridiplantae; phylum Streptophyta; class Magnoliopsida; order Poales; family Poaceae; genus Pharus; species Pharus latifolius. Next base: position 64,695,617 of record CM033326.1, on the reverse strand, counting down.
CTAGAATGTTGAACAGGATTATTTGCAATTTTAATGGCACTTTCATTATCACACAATAGTGGCACTTTATCAAATATAATCCCATAATCCAAAAATGTCTGCTTCATCCACAATAATTGAGCACAACAACTGCCTGCAGACACATATTCAGCTTCAGCTGTGGAGAGAGCTACAGAATTTTGCTTTTTAGATGACCATGATACTAATGATCTCCCCAACAGCTGACAGCTACCAGATGTGCTCTTTCGATCAATCTTACACCCAACATAATCAGAATCAGAGTACCCAATTAATTCAAAATTTGCATTTTTAGGATACCAAAGTCCTAAACTGGGATAGCATTTTAAATACCTAAGGATTCTTTTAAGAGCAGTTAAATGACATTCCTTAGGATCAGACTGAAATCTAGCACATAAGCACACACTAAACATGATATCAGGCCTAGATGCAGTAAGATACAATAGACTACCAATCATAGACCTATAAAGTTTAGAATCGACCGATTTGCCGCTTTTGTCCATGTCCAGATGTCCATTGGTCGCCATGGGAGTTTTGATTGCCTTAGCGTCTTCCATCCCAAAGCGCTTGAGCAGGTCCTTCACGTACTTTGTTTGACTCACGAACGTGCCGTTCTTGAGTTGCTTGATTTGAAGTCCGAGGAAGAAGCTCAGCTCACCAATCATGGACATCTCGAACTCCCTAGACATCATCTCTCCAAACTCATGACAGAAATGTTCATTAGTAGATCCAAAGATAATATCATCAACATAAATCTGACAAATGAACAAGTCTTTTTCAATTTTCTTTGTAAAGAGAGTTGTATCAACCTTCCCAATTTTAAAACCTTTTGATAAAAGAAAGTCTCTAAGTCGCTCATACCAGGCTCGAGGAGCTTGTTTGAGACCATAGAGAGCTTTCGACAATTTAAATACATGGTTTGGAAATTTAGAATCTTCGAAACCGGGAGGTTGTTCAACAAATACAAGTTCAGAAATTTCACCATTTAGAAAAGCACTTTTTACATCCATTTGAAAAAGTTTGATATTAAAGCATGATGCATAAGCAAGAAGAATGTGAATAGCTTCAAGTCTTGCTACAGGTGCAAAGGTTTCACCAAAGTCTAGACCTTCGACTTGAGTGAAGCCTTGGGCAACAAGACGAGCTTTGTTCCTAATTACAACACCATTTTCATCTTGCTTATTTCTGAAAACCCATTTTGTTCCAATAACATTATGATCTTTTGGTCTTTCTACTAGAGTCCAAACTTTATTTCTAGCAAAGTTATTAAGTTCTTCATGCATGGCATTAACCCAATCAGGATCATTTAGAGCTTCATTAACATGTTTGGGTTCTAGAGAAGACACAAATGAATGATGTTCACAAAATGCAGCAATACGAGATCGAGTTTGAACACCCTTACTGACGTCACCCAATATTTGGTCTAGAGGGTGATCCTTGGTGATGGTTTGGTGTTGCCTTGGTTCTTCATCTTGTACTGCTTCATCTTGACTTTGTTCTGGAGGATCAACATGAGATGATGATGCGTCTTGATCAACATTTTCAACGTTGACATCATCTTCTTGATCTTCCTCTGTTGGCTTGATGTCTCCAATGGTTATGTTCTTCATTGCTTCTTGAAGATCGTCACCTGAAACTTCACGAGATACTTGCTCCTTTTGTGAGCTGTTAGTTTCATCAAATTCGACATCAACAGATTCTTCAATACAACTTGTATTTTTATTAAAAACACGATAAGCTTTACTAGTGGTGGAGTATCCGAGTAGAAAGCCTTCATCTACTCTTCTTTGAAATTTACCACCAAAATTTCTTTTCTTGAGAATGTAACATTTGCAACCAAACACTCGAAAATAAGAAATATTTGGCTTGCGCCCAACAAGAAGTTCATAAGGAGTCAAATTTAGAAGAGGATGCAAATAAAGTCGATTTATAGAATAGCAAGCTGTATGCACGGCTTCAGCCCAGAAGCGAGTAGGAGTATCATACTCACTTAGCATAGTCCTTGCCATTTCTATAAGTGTTCGATTTTTCCTTTCAACGACTCCATTTTGCTGTGGAGTGTAGGATGTGGAAAATTCGTGTTTAATTCCAAGAGAGTCACAAAAATCAAATAGAGTTGAATTAACGAACTCTCCACCATGATCACTACGGATTTTCTTGATGGATAATTCGAATTCAGTAGAAACACGTTTTGCAAAACTTTTGAAAACATCGGGGGTTTCAGATTTTTGGGAAATAAAGAAAACCCAAGTGTAGCGAGTAAAGTCGTCAACAATCACAAAACCATAATTGCTACCCCCGATACTTTGGAACTCGGAAGGTCCAAATAAATCCATATGAAGAAGTTCCAAAGGTTTGCAAGTTGAAAGAATGCGCTTAGTCGGATGTGAAGTAGCTACTTGCTTGCCCGCTTGACAAGCGCTACAAGGTTTGTCCTTTTCAAAATTCACATCCTTTAAGCCAACAACCAAATCACGTTTTAAAAGTTTTCTCAATTGATGCATTCCAACATGTGCAAGTCTTCTATGCCATAGCCAATCTTTTGAGGTTTGAGAGACAAGACATGTTGAAAGAGATGCATCTTTTGAATGAAAATCGACCAAATAAAGATTTCCAAAACGAAAGCCTTTAAAGATCAAAGATTTATCTTTTAAACTTTCAACCAAAACTTCTTTTGGGAAGAACATGCAACTAAAACCAAAATCGCAAATTTGAGCAACGGAAAGCAAATTGAAATTCAGAGATTCGACCAATAGAACATTTGAAATAGATAGATCATTTGAGATTGCGATTTTACCCAGGCCGACCACATTTCCTTGACGGTTGTCGCCAAAGGTAATCTTTTGGTTCTCACTTGAGTTGTCTTCTATTGAGGTGAACAACTTCTTGTTACCGGTCATGTGTTCGGAGCATCCGCTATCTAGCACCCAATGCCTCCCACCGATCTTGTAGTTCACCTGCATAAAAAGAATTAAGTTCTTTTAGGTACCCAAACCTTTTTGGGTCCTTCAATGTTAGCAATCAAAGCTTTGGGCACCCAAATAGATTTCTTCTTTTTGTTTAACATGGGTGCACCAACATACTTTGCTATAGCATAACCTTTTCTCGACTTTTGAAGCATGTAGCAAGTATCAAAGTAATTTGGAGTCATTAAGGGACATGCTTTATGCGAATGACCGGTTTCATGGCATTTATGACAAAATGTGTTGCATGCTTTAACAAATATAGTTTTAGAATTTTGTTTCCTTCCTTTCTTTTGAAAATATCCTAATCCTTCTTTTCTAAAAGAATATTTTTGTTTACTAAGGATTAGATCAAGAGATATTTTTCCTTTATAACAATTTTCTAAGCCTTTTCCAAGTTTTTCAACTTGTGCCTTAAGTACATTATTTTCATTTAAGATGTTGTCATTTGAAACACATGGAGTGTGATGACTACTAGAGGGAGATTCATTCAAGTTACATGAAGTTGAAGCATCTACCTTAGATGAAGCATTTGTAACATCTTTTATAAGCATGCTTTCATAGGAATCTTTAAGCTCGGAGTATTGAGCGCGTAGGGAAGAATGTTCTTCCTTAAGCGCCTTATACTTCTTCTTAGTTTTTCCAAAAACTTCATTTAATTCGGTTATCATTTCAACTAAATCATCATAAGATGGATCGTTTGAATGTACCTTTTCATCGTCTTTGGCCATAAGGCAAATGGATGAGCTAGTTGAAGTGTTGATGTTGCCGAGAGCTAGTCCGGCCATCTTCTTGGAGCAACTTCTTTCGTTGTCGGAGTCAGAGTCGGAGCTCTCTCCGCCGGACACCCATTCTCCAAAACAAGCTTCTTTGATTTCTTCATTCTTCTTCTTGAAGAACTTCTTCTTCTTGTTCCACGCCTTGTTCTTGTTTGGACATCTTGATGCTATGTGTCCCTTCTCATGACATCCATAGCAAATGATGTCTTTGAAGTTGTTTTGCTTTTGCCCCTTTGGTCGTGTGTCAATGTTGACACCTTTCTTATGTAACCTGCGAAGAAGTTTTTGAGTATTCTTTACCATAAGTGCGAGGTCTTCATCGGAGGAGCCTTCGCTTGAATCGTTCCTTGCATTAGCTTTGAAGGCCAAAGCTTTCTTCTTCGTCTCCGTGGGTTCGGCCGCTTCCTTCTTTTCCTTCTTGTGTATCTCATGGGTGATGAGGTTCCCATAGAGATCGGTTGGTGTTGTGGTTGATAGGTCGGAGTTTGTGAGAACCGTGACCAAGGTGTCGAAGCTTTCCGGCAAGGCCCTAAGCATCTTTCTCACAAGCTCAAGGTCAGTAAAAACAACACCAAGACCCTTGAGTTCATTCACAATGTTGTTTAACCGAGTAAACATGGAATCCACGGACTCGGTTGATGACATGGTGAATGTCTCATATTTTTGCCTCACCATTAGCAATTTTGCCTCTTTAACCTTTGTAGTGCCCTCGTAAATTTCTTCGAGGGTAGTCCAAACCTTATGAGTAGTCGTGAGATTGCTCACACGGTTGAACTCGTTTAGGGATAAACCGGCAAAGAGAGCATTTTTTGCACGGGCATTTAAATGCAACTTTCTCCTATCGTCTTCGGATTGACTTGCCGGATCAACCGGAGGAGTAAAGCCGAGTTTAACAATATCTCATACGTCAAGCCCCATGGCTTCTAGGAATACCGACATGCGCACTTTCCAATACGGATAATTTGTTCCATCAAAGATGGGCGCACGACCGGTATGTCCAAGAAGAAAATCCCCGCTTGACGACATCCTCTCTCTAGGCGGTAAAGCCTAATGAATCGAGAGACCAAGCTCTGATACCACGTGTTGGATCAAGGATGCCGACTAGAGGGGGGGGTGAATAGGAGGCTTTAAAAACTTTAAAACTTAAAGCAAATAAAGAACGAATTATGTAAATAAGAGAAAGAGAACGAACACGATGATTTTTACCGAGGTATCGGAGACTCGCCCAGTCTCCACTAATCCTCGTTGAAGCACTCAAATCTCTTGAGTCTCGCTTCAATATCCACAAAGGATATTATCACTAATGGTTGCTTCTTGTCCACTCCGGAAAGGCGAGCACCGATGCCTTGTACACACTTGCCGAGCCTCTCCGACAATCTCCGAACGGAGAGATCAACGGCCACGCCTCCGAACCGTCTAGGTGAGGGCGCTCACCAAGAGTAAAAGGCAGCGAGGTCTTCTCTAGACCTCCAAACACGCACCGAGAAGCTAAGTGGATGCAAATGCAAAAGAACTTAAACTCTCGGTGGATCGGAAAGCACTCGACTTGATCAAAAGATCAAGATTTTATATAAGAAACTAATGCTCAAGAGTGTGTATGAAATGCTGCTGCTTGTTGTATGAAACTTATGCCCAAAGCCCCTTTTTATAGCCTCAAGAATCAAATGAACCGTTGGAGCTAGGGCTGAAAATCAGCAACCCAAACTGACAGTCAGTTATGCAAACTGACAATCAGTTTAGTGCACAACGGCCGACAAAAATTACGGATAAAAAATAGCTAGCCGTTTGCAGCCAAAACAGGAAAGCTGGAACACGCAACTGACAGTCAGTTACACAAACTGACAGTCAGTTTGTGTACTAGCTCGACCAGAATCAAATAGAAACACAGTAAAACACTCTCTGGTCGAAACCCCAACTAACAGTCAGTATGGACAAACTGACAGTCAGTTTAGTACAAAAAATTTGAGACCAAAAAACACCCTCTCTGGACAATTGTCAGTTACACTAAACTGACATTCAAACTGACAGTCAGTTATGTAAACTGATAGTCAGCATAAACAAAAACAGCTATAACTTTAAATCCAGAAATCCAAAAGAGGTGTTTAATAGCTCGTTGGAAATATAATTTCAAGGGCTACATTTTTGTCAACAGAAGCAAAAGCCAGATCTACCTAGATCTTTCTGAAAAATGCAAATACTCTTCTGCTGTCAAAAACTGAACTGAAAAACAGATTTTTCCAAATAAGACCAAAAGCAAATCCACATAAAAATGATGCAATGACCTAACATTCTCGGTTTGTGCTGGAGATAAAAAGAGGACTTTCGCTACCCCTCTTTATAGTACGGTTAAAGCTAGAAAGAATTTTTCCTAACCGATCATCTCCACATGCCAAGATCGGTAAAATATAAAAACTCGTAATACCTGAGGTCTTTCGCATCTTCACGATTTTCGACTTGTCTTTTGCTCTTTGCTACTTGTGCTTTTATTTTACGTCGGGTTCTTCTTGTATTCCGTGCATATCTTCCCAACGCAACTCTGTATCAAATAAACTCAATAGCACAATTAGTCCGGAACACTTTGTTTTCATTAATCATCAAAATTAGGGTTAGGCATGAAGGCCTAGATGCAACACCTACCACCCCAACCAGGCTTCAAGGACGCCAGGAAAGAAGATTCAAGCAAGAAGCCGAAATCTTCATCGGGTGGGAAGTCAAAAAAGTCGAAGAGGAACCGCTCTGGACAGTACCGCGAGGTCACAGTCGCAGAGAAGCCACCTTCAACCAAAGGTAATAAGTCTTCATTCAAAAATAAAACTACCTCTGGAGGTCAAAATGTCGACCAGCCAGAAAAGTCAATTAATCCGCAGGAGGGCAAGAAGTAGTGTCCACTCCACAACTCTGCAGGCCACGACCTCAAGAGTTGCAGGAGTTGGTTGAAGTAATTGGATGACTTCTACCAGGGAGCTGGCCCAATGCCAACCTTACCGCCCAAAGAACAGGCGTGCGGACTAAGGGACGCTGACGGAAACGAGGAAATGTCTTACCAGGTACCTCAAAATCATGTTAACGTTATTTTTGGGGGTTCTTCTTCTTTCGTTTCCAAAAGGCAGTTTAAGGCCTTTTACCGAGAGGTTAACCAAACGGAGACATCCCTTGGCGAACCTCAGTACCCCCGTTGGTCGGATACACCTTTGACATTTGATCGCACTGATTGTCCGGCGGGGTTAACACGACCATTGAGGCTCCCTCTGGTCATTACCCCGATCATCAGTAACGCGAGAGTCGAAAGGGTCCTGATCGACGGAGGAAGCTCCCTTGACATTTTGTTAGTCAAGGCACTCGACGAGATGCAAATTCCTCGTTCGAAGATTAAGCCCATAATCCATCCGTTTTATGGGATAATCCCAGGCCCCTCCATGATGCCATTGGGACAAGTGGTCCTCCCGGTCACACTGGGAGAACCGGATAACTTCCGAACAGAATTGGTTACTTTTGACGTAATCGATTGCGATTCGGCTTATAATGCAATCTTTGGCAGGCCAACTCTCGCTAAGTTTATGATGGCAACGCACTATGCTTATCAGTGCGGGAAATTGCCTGGCCCCAAAGGTGTCATCTCGGTCCGAGGCAGTCGCAACGTGGCACTCACGTGCGACTGACTATCTTTGGAGATGGTCGATCAACTTCCCCTCCGGGACGCTCGGGTCGCCACTGTTACCACCGACGCAATCAAGGCTGCTCCCCGACCAGATGAAAAACTCAAATTGGTTCCTTTGTACCCAGATGATCCATCCAAGACGATTCGGGTTGGATCAGCTCTGGATGACAAATAGGAACTCGACCTCGTTGCTTTCCTCCGGGCTAACGCAGATGTGTTTGCGTGGAAACCGTCCGACATGCCCGGTGTCCCAAGGGAAGTAATTGAGCACAGGTTAGCAATTCGACCTGGACAACGACCAATAAAGCAAAAGCTCAGGCGTTTTGCTACTGACCGACAGGAAGCCATCCGAGAGGAGTTGGACAAACTCCTACAGGCCGGGTTTATCGGTGAAGTAGATCACCCGGAATGGCTCGCCAATCCGGTCATGGTCCGCAAGTCAAATGGCAAGTGGCGCATGTGCGTCGACTACACTAGCCTCAACGCTGCTTGTCCGAAGGATGACTTTCCCCTTCCCCGCATCGACCAGCTGGTCGACTCAACTGTGGGTTGCGAACTGATGAGTTTTCTGGACGCTTACTCAGGTTATCATCAAATTAGCATGGCAGAAGACGATGAAGAGAAAACTGCCTTCATCACCCCGTTCGGCACATACTGCTACGTCAGAATGCCGTTCGGTCTCAAGAACGCAGGTTCCACGTACCAGCGCTTGATGCAAAAGACCTTTCTTTCCCAGATAGGGCGTAATCTCGAAGCATATGTAGACGACTTGGTTGTAAAAAGTACCAAGAGATTGTCTCATTTGGACGATCTCGCTGAAACCTTCTGTAATTTGAATCGCTTTGGAATAAAATTAAACCCGGAGAAATGTTCTTTCGGGGTTTCTTCAGGAAAACTCCTTGGTTTCCTTGTATGTTCCAGGGGCATTGAAGTTAATCCTGAGAAAATCAGGGCCATTGAACAAATGAGATCGCCCTCGACCATGAAGGATGTTCAACGCCTGGCTGGTCGCATGGCGGCTTTAAGTCGTTTGATATCACGACTAGGTGAAAGGGGATTGCCTTTCTTCAAAGCCTTGCGGAAGCATCATAATTTTACATGGTCGGATGAGGTCGAAAAAGCATTTCATGAGGTAAAAACATATCTATCCAGTCCGCCGGTATTGGTATCTCCCGACAAAGGAGAACCATTGCTTCTTTATCTGGCGGCCACACCACATGCGGTCAGCACCGTTCTAATCGCGGATAGGGAAGGAATACATAGACCCGTCTACTATGTGAGCGAGGTACTTCATGGTCCTAAAGAGCGCTACCCTGAGGTCCAGAAGATACTTTACGCGCTACTAATGGCTTCCCGTAAGCTACGACATTACTTTCAAGCGCACAAGATCACAGTACCCTCTTCTTTTCCTTTGGGGGATATTGTCCGAAACCCAGAGAAATCTGGTCGAATCGCCAAATGGGCGGTCGAACTCGGTGCCTTCGAGATCCATTTCACGCCCCGCACGGCGATTAAGTCTCAGGTTTTGGCCGACTTTGTGGTCGAATGGACCAACCCTAAGCCACCCGTGTAGTTGGCAGAGGAACTGGAGTGCCCCGATTACTGGACAATGTACTTTGACGACTCCCGTAGTTTTCAACACTCGGGGGCTGGAGTGGTCTTAGTTACGCCCCAGGGCGAACAGCTTAAGTATGTCATCCAACTACACTTTGTTGCGACTAACAATGCAGTAGAGTATGAAGGTCTTCTTGCAGGGCTTCGGACAGCAAAATTCCTCGGAGTCCGTCGATTAGCGGTGAGGGGAGACTCACAGCTGGTCGTAAACCAGGTAAACAAGGAGTACAGCACCTCCGATGAGACAATGGCTCATTACCTGGGGGAAGTGAGGAGATTGGAAAAACACTTCAGTCATTTCGAAGTCCAATACATCCCGCGAAAGGACAACATTCTCGCAGACCAATTATCCAAAATTGGGTCCTCACGCACATCCGCTCCGGCAGGAGTGTTCATTGAACACTTGGACCATCCTTCAGTCATGACTTCGGTTGAGGATGATCCGGTAATAGCCTCCGTTACCAACCTCGGTCAGGAACAGGATTAGACTCATCCATTGAGAGTCTATCTTGAACATGGGACCCTACCCGAGGACGAAACCGAAAGCAATCGGTTAATTCAAAAAGCGCGACTGTACAAACTCATAGATGGGGTTTTGTACAGAAAGGGTACTCAAGGAGTATTCATGCGTTGCGTATCTCAGGAGGAAGGAAAATCCCTCTTGAAAGAAATACATGACGGTGTATGTGGTGCACACGCGTCATATCGAACATTGGTCGGGAAAGCTTTTTGACAAGGATTCTACTGGCCTTCGGCACTCAATGATGCCAAGCATATGGTCAAGATGTGTCCTCAGTGTCAGTTTCACGCCAGACAGGTTCATCAACCTGCCTATGCGTTACAAACCATTCCCCTCGCATGGCCTTTCGCGATCTGGGGAATGGATATTGTAGGTCCTATGCCACAAGCGGTCAATGGGTACAAGTTTCTGTTCGTAACCATTGACACGTTTACAAAGTGGATCGAGGCCGAACCGGTACGCAATATTACCGCATCAGCAGCACAAAAGTTCTTTCATAAGAACATTGTTGCTCGATTTGGTGTTCCAAACCGCCTTATCACCAATAACGGTTCTCAGTTCGCTAGTGGTCTCTTCCTAGACTACTGCGATCAGATTGGAACTAAGGTGTGCTTCGCTTCTGTGGCGCATCCACAAAGCAATGGCGCTGTAGAACGGGCCAATGGGCAGATATTACAAGGCATTAAAAAACGTGTTTTTGATCGCCTTAAGACTCGCTCGGGGGCTTGGGCAGACGAGCTTTATACTGTTCTATGGGCACTACGAACTACTTCTAGTCGAGCCACCGGTGAGACGCCCTTCCATCTGGTCTATGGGGCCGAGGCTGTATTGCCTATCGAAGTTAGTATTGGGTCTGTTCGGACAAAACGATTCGAACAGATTAACCAGTCCGAACAGCGGTCACAAGATCTTATCCTCTTAGAAGAAAGGCGTGATCGCGCTTTGGTCAAGTCCGCGGCATACTTGCAAGCTTTGCGCAAGTATCACAGTAAAAGGGTGCGACCACGTAGTCTTCACGTGGGCGACCTGGTCTTACGAAGAATCCAAGATCAGTCTAATCGCAATAAATTCTCCCCGAAATGGGAGGGCCCTTACACTGTGGTCTCAGTCCCGCGACCAGGATCCGCGCGATTAGCCATGGGGGATGGTCGAATTTTGTCCAATACTTGGAATATCGATCAACTTCGCAAGTTCTACGTGTAAGTACTCAACCCCATTTTTCCTGTTCAATTAGCATTTTTTCATAAAATTAAAAATGTTTTGCGTTTATATGAGGAATATTTCCCTTTATGACCATCCACTGTGAATTCGGCTCGGGGGCTGGTCGCACGCGGTTAGATCATTATAACATCCTAGTCGGATTTGCTGGCCGATCTCATAACCACTTTCAGATAAGTCACTCCTAAATAAGCCGTTTCTTAACGCACACGGGGCTTTCTGCAAGTCCTTGGTTATCCGAGTGGCTGCTGGTTAGCAAACAAGGCTAGGTGTTATAATTGTTGATTTGATCATACACCCCTGGTCGTTATATTCTTTTTTCCCCTGCGTTTGTAATACTAAGCCTTCAGTATCTACAATCACAGGCGGGGGCTAGGGGGATATGTTTGTAATATAAACTAAAAACAACAATATATTCATTTTCAAAAATGAATTTTCATGTGCATTGCATCGTATACAACTGTTTTTGTACAGGTATAGGGATCATTCGATCCCGAGCTCAGTCAGGAGCTTATCTACGAGGGGACTAATCTCCTCCATGACGGCCTCTAGTTGCTCTTCACTCTCGATCTCAACCGATCCCACTAGTGGATTCAGATCTGCATCTGGGCCATAGTGAAGTCGAACCCGGCTAAGGATAGCGGAATCAGCTGACCGAACTCTGGTTCTGATCACCTCTTCTCGTCGCTGTGTATCCTCAGGGAGATACTCGAGAAGTGACTCTGCTTGAGCCATAACTAGGGCAGCCCAGTCCTCTTGGCTGAGATCGTCTCGTGTGGTTTCAACCACATCAGCCTTCAGAAGATGAGCCACCGCCTTCAGTTTTTTGAAGACTGAACGGCTCAGCTTTCCAATCGCCCTTGTGGAGGCTTCGATAGAATCCTGGAGGAGTTTATTATCCACACTGAGCTGCTTTATTTGACCCGCTTGCGCTGCAACAAGGGAAAAGGTTACTCGCATAGTGCGAAGACAAGTCTTCCTAAATCAGGAGTCGACTTACCAGCAAGTTGTGACCGTAGTCTGTTATTTTCGATCTCTTGGTTCCTAATCACTGAGATCGAATGGAGCTTCATTGTGGCTATTTCTTTGTCTTGCAATGCCACCTTTCTGTAGTAAAATAGAAGAAATGGTCATAACCAATTTGTACCTTTACAAATTAAAGAGTAATGATCCTTACTTGCGCAAGCTGTCTCGTTCCCTTTGTATGGCCTCGATGCCTGCCACCGTAGCACGCGATTGGGCCATCATCCGGGATAGTTCCTGTGATGGAAAAAAGAGTCAAAAGTATCCTATTTACAATTCAGGACACCCAGAGAGGGATTCATCATACCTTCATGAATTTCTACAGAGAGGCATCTTCCGGACTAATGGGAAGATTTGTTGAAGGCCCAGAAGTGCCTACAGAAGGGACAGTAGGAGGAAGTGCCTGCTGGGTACTGCTTCCAGTCGCCGGTGACTGCGACTGGGTCCTCGTATCTGTTTCTCCCCCCGCGACTCGGACAACTTCCTGGGCCGAGGGGGTAGAGCGCTCATCACTGGAGACTCCTACATCAGCAGTGACTTCAACCCTTCCCGAAGTGGTTGGAGGATTGGGCGCTATTTCTTTCTGTCTTATAAAGGAAAAGAGAAATCAAATGGTAACGATTCATGACCATCATTTCTAATACAACCAGGATGAAGGTTCTTACTTTAATTGAAATCCCATTAGCTTTTGGGATTTCTGAGAAGGTTCTCCTTGAGCACGGGGACAAGTATCGTCCGCCTTGATCTTCCTCTTGGAAAACAAGGGCACTCTTCCCTTCGATCCCATTGGCGACATCCCATCCAAGGACCTCGCTGTCTCCTGGGATCCTGTGGCTGGTACCTCATGTGTAACCGCCACAGGATCTTGCACCACCTCCGCTACTGTCTGCGGAGGAGAAGTGTTTTCCTCCCTGGGGCTAGCAGGAGTCGCAGGGGGAAGCTCTTCTCCCTGCATAAGCATCAACTCATCAAGTACGCAGGGGGAATTGAAGAAAACGGACTGTGGGAAAATCTTACCACGGTCATCCCTTCGACCAGGAAGGTAGAGGCAATTGGCTCTGAAGCCTCGGGAGCTTCAAGGGCTAGGGGATCGTCTGCGACCACAAGGCTTTCAGTGGTCGTAGGGTCTGCTACGGCTGCCTCTGCAGTAGTAGTCATCCCTGCGGAATGGGCTGGAGCGTCACCGGATGGAGAGCCCGCGATCTTCCTCCTCCGGTGAACTAGAGGGACATCATCGTCCTCCTCCTCCTCGCTCCCCTCTCCCTGTACAACAAAGAAGTAATTCGAGTTCGCACCTGGAAAGAGCGGTGGGATCTGATATCTTACCGCAGTTCTTCGGGCCGTAGAAGGAGTGTTTCGCGAAGACCCTTCCCCAAGATTTAGCCTGACTTTCTTGGGGGCGGGATTCCTCGTCCTGGGTCTCGAGGAAATCTTCTTCACGTTCTTGGTCGTCGGCTTTCCCAGGGAACCGACGTTCTCGCTGGGAAATGTCGCCTCAGCAAACCTCCCAAGAAGCTATTCACATGGGATTAGTACTGGACAGACGTAAAACCTGCAAAACAGAGGCCAAGTGGAGAATGTACCTTTCGGCGCTCTTGCCTGAGGTCGTCACCAGCGTGAATTAGGCTCTGGGGGCGAGGCGACCCCTTAGCACCCTCTACCTTGGCGTTATACGCCCGGAGTAGGTGGTTAGTCCGCCTCTCAATTTCAGCAGAGGACAGGACTGTTACCGAATGCAAGTTAAAATGAATGTATTTCAAGAAAGACACGAAGGTTTTCAGTGTCAGAAACAAATACCTTCGTTATAGTCCAGGGTGCCGTCCGCCATGGACTTAATCTCCAAAGCCGAATGAGCCCTTTCACGCAGGGGGCTCACCCGGTTTTTCACAAAGTCTCGGATGACGTCCCGAGTTCATCGCCGGGAGAGTGTCTAACTCGCTTGGCTTCTCTGGCCGCGAGTTTTCAAACCACAACCTGCTCTCCTTCGGCGGGGTACAGTAGAACCACTTCTGATGCCACCCATGCACCGAGTCTCGCAGGGGTGGAAAGGGATACTCCTTCTTATCCCTCAGCCAGAAATAGATACATCCGGCGGCGTTGGCACTCTTCGACCACGCCGAGAAATAGAATCGTCGGAAGAGGTCCACACTGGGATACACTCCGACGAACGCCTCGCAAAGATGCTGGAACACCGCCAGGATCAGTACAGCATTTGGGTGGAGGTTGATCAGCTCCAACCCATAATGCTCGAGGACATCCTTGAGGAACCGACTCTCGGGGAATTGGAACCCGCAGCGCAAGTACTCCTCAAAAACCACCAACTCGCTCTCTTGGACGGTTGGGGTTTCTTGGTCCTTCTCCGCGGGCCGCCAGTTGATGAGCAACCGCGGAGGAAGGATCTCCTCCTTCTCCAACGCCACTAGGCTCTCCTCGGAGTGGTGAATGGATCGGCTCCAGGACGCCATTTTTGGTGGAGAATCAAAAGAAAAGTTGGCGATTTTGGGAAGACGAAGGCTGAAGAGAACGAGGGTTTTATGCGGCAGGAACGATGAGAGTTTTTGGATGTATGGCTTCTTTGAGAAGACATCTGCTCTTTTTATAGACCCAAGGCGGCACATTAATGTGAGTAACGTTTCATTCAAAATGTTCCATTGAGTGTTTTATTCATTTCCCATAATGGATACTGTCTCTGGCGGACCCAATAAAGTGTTCAGGCATTGGATTTGAAACAAAAAGACTTATTTGTTTCGAAAACTGAAAGTGCAAAAGGACTGAAAAATTTTCAGTACTTTTCAGAAGACGTTTTTCCCTTTATATGCTTTGAACATTTTTACGAAAAAATTCTATGACTCAATTTTTGGACGTACGGATGTATTTCTAATCGGGTTGCGGTTTGGTTGAAACTATGCTTTGGATTAAGCTCCGATTCTAATCGAAGTGACGGTCCGACCAAGCCTCAATCTTGGTCGCAACTCAGTTCTAACAGCTGCCTTAACCTGATCGCGGTATCAGATCTGGTCGCGGTGCTTTTATAAAAGCGTGATTCTGATCGCAGAACTGAAATTTCCCTGTATATGAGTGGTCGCGAAAGCATTACTCATGGCCATATATTCACACAGAAGATGTAAAGAATAACTATTTGAAGAAAGAAATTTTTATTTCTTGCATTCTTTACATACAAAAGGGATACAATCGACCAAAGCGTCGACTTGTTCCGAAAGGAGTTTACAAAGTTCCCCAAGGGACATGTTGTTGTCAGTAGGATCTACACTAACAATCCCCAAGGAACTAGCAACTAACCTAAGTCTATCTACATCATCCCTAACAAGAGACGCACTATTGTCCCTAATCAAGTCAGAGAGTTCTCGCTGTCGCTGAGCGTGATCCCTCTCTCGACGGAACTGGCGTGTCTCTTCACGGGATCGCGCAAAACATTCTGCTAAATGCAGAATCTTCGAAGACATCTCTTCGGTTTTCTTCTCCAGGGCATTTTTCTCCTCCAGAAGAATCTCTCTGGAAGGAAAAGATGGAGCAGCAGAAGGCTGATCACTGGAGCCTCCAACCTCCTACATTTGCAAAAATTAGTTGTACTGACTATAACTATCAGCAAAAGGAGAGAAGAATTATTACCTGTCCCAGCTCATGGCATGTTGATATAGCCATCCTGGGAAGAGGATCATCAGATAATGGAAGAGTAACCTTCCCACCATATGATTGCTTCGCCAACACAATATGGGAATCATCTGGTCGAGGGATAGTCACCGCTTGCCGACCAGAATATTGATCACCCAAATAAAAGTTGGAGGTATTAGAATGAAATGGAGAAAGGTTTCTCTCCAAAGTCAAAGGCCTAACTTGCCGGGAAGCATGAACAGGAAGAGTTATAGGAACTGAAGGAAGAAAGAGACTTGCTACATTCTTCACATTCATTCTGCTGGAAGATCCCTCGTCAACCTTGGGTTTCTTCCTTGAAGAAGACAAATCTTCATGCATCTGAGGCCCCTGTTCGACAACTTTCTCTTCATCACTCTCAATCTCGATGATGTTGTGATCTGCCATCAGGAAGTGTATGAAGAAAAGAATCAAGGTTGTCTAGGGAGGGACTTAGCCGTGGGAAGAAATTGTGAAACTTTACAGAACCAAGGACCCGGTATTTATAGCCGCCAAGGTGACGGTTCGCATTCCAGGTGCCTCGGGTTTCTACAAAGCATTTACAATTTTACCTCGAGTTAAAAAACACTTTTTACGGTGCTATCATTACCCGTCACATAATACCCAGAGCATGTCTCGGGGAACCAACCGTCCTACTTAGTGCGCCACTAAGCGGGGGATTTGAAGAGTCGGGTTAATAATCCGATGCATTTCTTTAAATTTAAAGTGAACACGTCCCTTCGTTTTCTTTAAATTTGGGGGCTACCTGACGAGGATTGACACCCGAGTCAATTCAAATAAATACACTGTTGGCTCAAGACAGATTCGAGTCAGACACATGCCCGGCGGTGTGAACTCAAGCCATTCTGAGAAGCATCTGCCTAAGGTCGCAGGCTTTGCGCGATCAGGTCGCAAGCCTCGTGCGATCAGACCACAGGCTTTGCGCGGTCAGAAGTTTGTATGTTATACGCGAACAGAATATCGAAGATGTTACGCGGTCAGCCAACATCCCGCGGTCAGAACATTCTCGACCAAGGTACTTGGAATTTATCTGACCGGTTATCCCTGTAGTGGGAATATTCCAAATATCCTGAAGATTCCTCCACGTAGAAGACTAACCGCCAGGAGGTTAATACAAGCAGTTATTTCACGAATAACACGTGCTTGATCTACTTGGGAGTTAAGAGCGGTTCAATAAACTGCATCCAACCGTCCAAACAACTGTTTGATGCAGTTACGACATGGCATCCTTTCGTCCAGTATAAAAGGGTGGCGAAATACATCAAACGGGGGGATCCGATCCATTTGGAAGAACAAGACTTCTGATGCAATTGAGACTCAACGCATCTCAACCACTAAAAACAGCCAAGTCTACGGCCTAAATTAGATAGTTCTTACAAGCCTTCTTGGCTTTACTCTGTACATTTACATAGGAAAAACCTTTCGCCTGTAAAGAGGTTTTTCTGCTATTTTGTAACCTTTTATTACCTATAGTGAAATCCTAACAGGACGTAGGGCTATTACTCCCACCATCGAGGGCCCGAACCTGTATAAATCTCTCTGTGCTCCTGTTCACCATTGTTCTACATACCTTCCCGGAGGGTCATCTTGAAAGGTCTCACCATTACAAATTTTGCATAAGTTCGGCTGAGGACTCCGAGTCCGAATCGTCGACAATATCCAGGATCAAAATGGCGTTGGTATGAAGGTTCACCAGTTCCTACCCATAATGTGCCAGGATATCTTGAAGGAACTTACTTTCTGGGAGTTGAAACCAACATAGTAGAACTCTTCGAAAATCACCATTTCGTTCTTGTGAACGACTAGAGTTTCCTCGTGCTTCTCTGTCGGCCGCCAGTTGATTAGCAGTTGCAGGGGAAGGATTTCCTCTTTCTCTAGCACTATCAAGCTCTCCTCATTGTGGTGGACTGATTGGCTCCAGGATGCCATTGCTGTTAAGATCAGTGGAAAAACAACAGCTTTGGTGGCGATGAGAGCAAGGTGCGCAGAGAGGGTTTTTTGCGGCGAGAATGGCTAAGCCAAGAAGAGGGTTTTTCTAAAGCTTCTCAATCAAGGCACCTCTTTTATCTATCCAAGGCCACTACTCTCCAGGTTCATTATTTTAATAATTTCTCATAACGGGCGTTTTCTCTAATGGAACCCGGTATCATATCGTTAACCCTGTTTGAATCTGAAACAAAATGCATATGTTTGAAATTAATAGATCATTTTATTTCACATTCGGGGGCTACGGTACAAATAATTATATGAGAATTTTTTGGGGAATTAATACCCTATGATTCCAGGGTAATCTCATATTTATAGCACTACCGTGATCTCAAAAGTGAAATTTTTTTTGTGATCTCAGTACCATGTATTGTCACAATGCTATCCAATGATCTCGGTACTATATGTGGTCTCAATGTTGTTCTGTGACCTCTGTGCTGTGTGTGGTCTCAATGCTGTTTTGTGACCGTACTATTCTTTATGGCCTCAATGTTGTTCTGAGACCTCTGTGCTACGTGTGATCTCAATGCTGTTTTGTGACCGCACTATTCTTTATGGCCTCAATGCTGTTCTGAGACCTAAGTATTGTCCGAAGTTGATCTCGAACAGAGGACTTATTACCTGTGTATGCTTTGGTCGCAGAGGTATTTAACCTATAACCATTTTTCACACAGAGAATGAAAAGAACTCCAATTGATTGTTATAGAATATATATGATCATTAAGGAGTCAAGATGTAAAGAAAAGAGATTTTATTTCTTGCAGTCTTTACATGAAAAAGGGATGCAGGCGACCAAAGTGTCAACCTGATCTGAAAGCAATTTACAAAGTTCTCCAAGGGGCATGTTGGCATCAGTGGGATCAACACTGGCCGCCCCAAGAGAACTGGCGATGTCCCTCAACCTATTGGCGTAGTCCCTTATTGTCAAGGAGCAGTTGTCCCTAATTGTGTTGGAGAGGTCTTGTTGCCCTCGGGCATGATCCCTCTCCAACCGAAACATGCGTGCCTCTTCACGGTATCCATCATAGCACTCAGCTAGCCTGACTGGATAGATATAGGCGCTCCTTCAAGAAGTCTTTTCTTCTTGGTGAGTTATGCACAAGACAGATTTCTCCCCTAGAAGAACCTGGATCTTAGAAAGCTGATTGCTGAGAACCCAAAGAGCTTTCTCATCCTGTAAATGCACGGGTTAGTTCCTAAAGCATGTGATGGACAAAAATGCTAACCTTTGTCACAGGATGAGAGGAAAAAGCTGAGCATGGAAGGGGACTTGGTTGCCTGGCACGCTTAGTGAGACTTTACCCAGAAGATGGATCCAAAGAAGGTGATGAAAATGCAACTGGATGAGTTGCAAGGGCACAGGGAACTAGAGAATGCAAAGAAAGAGAGAGCAATGATGCATCCCCGACCTTTGCATCCATCATCCTTTTGGATGCAGCTCCACTGGAGGATCCTTTGTCATTTTTGGATTTCTTCTTTGGTGGGATCATTTCCTCGAACAGCTGAAAGTTCCAAAATGCATTACTTTGGAAATGATCAAGCTGTGAGGAAAAAAATTTACACAGATGATTCAGATGAGAAATACCTTCTGAAGATCCTGTTCAATTTCAGCTCCTATTTCTATTTCTTCCTCATCACTCTCAGTGATCTTTTTGGAGTCTCGGTTCGCCATTAAGGTGAGAGTTGAAGAGGAAACGAGAAGTAGGGAAATGAGAGCAGGCTCTAAAGGACTTAGCCAAAAGGAAGCTCGTGAGTTTTAGAACTTAAAGGCTTCGCTATTTATAGAGCCTGGAGGCAACGGTTCTCATTCGCGAATGCCTCGAGTTCATAAATGCACTTACGGATTTTGCCTTGGTTAAGTAGTCAAAAACTTCATGATTAGCTGTCAAGATAAACCCAGAGATTTTCTCAGGAAATAAACCGCCACACAGCGTACAGTGCAAGCTGAATAGGTCGAAACGTCGGGTTACATACTCGATGTAGATTAAATTTGAAGTTATAATCTTTTATCTCTTCAAATTTGGGGGCTAGCTGATGAGGATTATTACCCGAGCTAGTCATTTATTTAAAAATATCATGTTCAAGACATTTTCGGATGTGATATATAAACATGTGCCCTAGCAGCCACTATGGTTGCAAACGGACAGCTTCCTGTACACCAGAAGGTCATGGGCACAGAGTCAGTCTATGATCGCAGTACTTGCACAGTCATGAGATCGCAAGCTATGCATAATCAGAAGGTCGCTGGCTATGTGAGACAAAGATGACCTATGAGTGTTCGAGCCTTTACCGGACACGTTCTCAGGATCAAGATAACTTCTCCCACGTGTGAAGACAACCGTCAAGGAGTTAAGATGTGTGGTTATCTATAACTGCATATGTTAACCGACGAAGAGATAAGTGTAGTTATGCAAATTGCACTATGGCAACCGTCCAAAACTATTTTGCATTGGCATCCTTTTATTCAGTATAAAAGGATGGCTGATGTATGATACAAAGAAAAAGAAGAGGCAGAGATCTGATATACACATCGGAGATCTGACATCTACACCAGGATCAAGGATCTTGTAGCACAATAGACATTAGACAGAAGTACATAGAGAGATTGATTAGCCTCTGTAACAATCTCTCCTCTCTGTAAACTCTTTCATACATACTAAAATCACAACAAGACGTAGGGCTATTACTCACTCCATTGAGAGCCCGAACCTGTATAAATCCTCGTGTCTCTGACTCATGCTTGTCTTAACTTACTTGAGGGCAGCCTGAAAGGTCTCACATACAACTCACAAATCTGCATAAGATCAATAGAGGACCCCGAGTCCAAATCGTCGACAAGACCCTTTGGCAGTTCGTCAAGAGATTCGTGGGAGTGAGGAATACCATTCCTAAAAACTCTGATTCTTCAGTTATCAGGGCCTTCAAACATGGTGTTAGATATTGACGGTTCACAGAGGACCTAAGTATCCACCCCTCACGATCAGTGCCAGACCTCTTCGACATGCTGATCGATATTCTGACGCAGCGGAAGCTGTGGTATGGAGTAGGATGGTGGATAAGGGTAACCTGCCTCCTCAACCGAGCCTAAAAACCGAAAAGAAGGAAGATTCGACAAAGAAATCTGAGTTCTCTGTAGGTGGAAGATTTAAGAAACCCAACAAGAATGGAGCAAGCTGATTTCGCGAGGTCATAGTCTTGGACAAGCAACCACAAGAAAATGGTAAAAAAGTTCCATACAAATCTACTAAGCTTTCCTTTGGAGGTCGCACTTGCGACCACCCGGAAAAACAGACTAACATGGAGGGAAACTAGAAATGGTGTCCATTACACAACGCTTCTGGACATGACCTCAAGAATTGCCGTGCCTGGTTGAAACGCCTAGATGATTTCTATCAAGGAACCACACCCATGCTTACTATAATAGAAAACGAACAATCTCGAGGTACCGAAGACGCTGACAGAGATGAGGTAGTGCCATACTAGGTACCTAGCAATCATGTTAATGTCATTTTTGGTGGTTTTTCATCTTATTACTCTAAGCGTCAATTTAAAGCTATTCACCGAGAGGTGAATAGTATTGAAGCTCCATTAGGGGAGCCTCAATTCCCCCGTTGGTCAAAGACCTCTTTGACGTTCAACAGGGAAGATTGTCCCAAAGGAATGTCAAACCCTCGACCACTCCCTTTGGTGATTACCCCCATTATTAGCAATGCTAAAATGGGGCGGGTATTGGTCGATGGAGGAAGCTCACTCGACCTGTTGTTCACCAAAGATCTTGACGAGATGCAAATACCTCATTCCAAGATTAAACCGATGGCCCACCCATTTTTTGGGATTATACCTAGCTCCACGATGATGCCCATCGGGCAAATAGTGTTACCCGTAACAATCAGAGAGCTAGAGAACTTTTGAACGGAATTAATTACTTTTGATATGATTGATTTTGATTCAGCTTACAATGCCATCTTCGGTAGGCCATCACTCGCCAAGTTCATGGCGGCGACACACTACGCCTACCAGTGCGTCAAGTTACCAGGGCCAAAAGGCGTTATCACAGTTAGTGGAAACCAACATACGGCCCTGACCTGTGATCACATTTCTTTGGAGTTGGTTGACCAATTGCCCCTACGGGATGTCAAGTTAGAGACCACAAAACCTGATGCGGTCAAGACAACTCCGCGACCAGATGAGAAACTAAAGCAGGTTCCTCTATTCCCAGACAACCCGACCAAGATTGTTCAGATCGGATCATCACTGGATGCAAAATAGGAACTCACACTCATTACTTTCCTCCGAGATAACGTAGATGTGTTTGCATGGAAACCATCCGACATGCCCGGAGTTCCAAGGGAAGTTATTGAGCATAGGCTAGCTATTCGGGTTGGACAATGACCAATAAAGCAAAAGCACTGACACTTTGTTCCTGATTGTCAAGAAGCCATCCGTGCGAAGTTAACTAAACTCCAAGACGCTGGTTTCATCTGCGAGGTTAACCATCCTGAATGGCTCACGAACCGGGTCATGGTCCTCAAGTCCAATGGTAAGTGGTGCATGTGCGTAGATTACATCAGTCTCAAAAATACCTGCCCGAAGGATGATTTTCCCCTTCCCCACATCGATCAGTTGGTCAATTCCACAGTGGGTTACAAACTGATGAGCTTCCTGGATACTTACTCAAGCTTCCATCAAATTAACATGACAGAAGTAGATGAAGAGAAAACTGGATTCATCACACCCTTTGGCACCTACTACTACGTCAGAATGCTATTCAGGCTCAAGAATGCTGGTTCCATGTACCAGTGCTTGATGCAGAAGACCTTTCTATCTCAGCAAGGGCGTAATTTAGAAACTTATGTAGATGATTTGGTTGTAAAGAGCTTACAAGGCTCTAATCATGTAAACGATCTCACTGAGACTTTCTGTAATTTGAATAAACATGGAATCAAATTGAATCCCGAAAAGTGATCTTTTGGAGTTTCTTATGGAAAACTTTTGGGTTTTCTTGTTTTTTCTCAAGGCATTGAGGTTAATCCCGACAAAATATGGGCCATTGATCAAATGCGATCTCCTTCCTCAACAAAGGACGTCCAAAGCCAAACTGGTTGAATGGCAGCCCTAAGCCTAACTCTTTAAGGTACTACGAAGGCACAATGGATTCCAATGGTCGGATGAAGCTGAAAAACCTTTCAGGAAGTCAAAGAGTATTTATAAAGCGCTCCAGTGTTGGTCTCCCCACATGTGGGGGTACCATTACTCATATACTTAGCCGCAACCCCTTGCGTTGTCAGTGCGATACTGGTCGCAGAACGGGATGGCGTACAATGACCAGTCTATTACATCAGTGAAGTGCTCAATGGACCAAAGGAGTGTTACCCCGAGGTCCAAAAACTACTTTATGCCCTCTTAATGGCTTCCCGAAAGCTGCGACATTGCATTCAAGCACACAAGATCTCCATGCCATCGTCCTTCCCCTTAGGGGACATACTCCATAATCTGGAAGCCACTGGTTGAATCACAAAATCGAACTGGGAGCGTTCGACTTCCACTTCACTGCCCGCGTGGCAATCAAATCCCAAATTCTTGCTGATTTCGTGGTCGAATGGACTAATCCTGACCCACTTCGGCAAGACTCGACAAATTTCTTGTGGGGTTCCCCTGTGGGTAAGGCCCACCTTGAGGTCTACCATTACTCCCATGGAGACCCAGCTCGCTGCAGTTGTTCCCATACATACATGCCATTTGACTTCCCAGGATAAGTCAAGCACAGGAGTACATTGCAGCAGAATAACTTACATAGTACATGAGCAATGTGGCCTGCTGGCCTTAGTACAGCATAATAAATTACAATGCCATCACGGCATAAATAAGTCTGGTTGCAGCAAAACATCTGCTACTCGGCGGAAGCTAGGTGAAACCCCACAGCAAGAAGTTGAAAGCAGAGCAGCACTCTTCAGGGCTCGGGCGGAACTGGCTCTCCTCCTTCTAGATCCAAGAAGTTCTCTAAGCACTCGTCTTGATCATGGAACACTCCATCTATTTGATGATAGATTGCAAGGGTGAGGACTTACGTACTCAGCAATTCATAGCGTACAAGAGTGTATACATATAATAGAGATGATATGAACTTATGCTAGTAGGGAAAGAGGGAAGGTTGCAAAATACTTTTTCTCTTTTCATCTTATGGCAGCACTTATCATAACATACCGTCAATATCTTTGATAAACTCTTAGAAGTACTACCATAGCACCACAACACATGTCTACCCATGTCAACACCTCATTTCATGACAACACATGTCAAGCACATATGAGCTAAGTCTATGTTGGTGTGAAGCATAAGCTACTACTCGACCTTGCTGCATTAATACACAGCCTAACCCTTGCTTCGAAGCATCATAGTAAACTACGAAGTCTTCCTTGCTATCTGGCAAGGTAAGGACGGGTGTTGTTGTCAACTTGTGCTCTAGCTTTTGAAAGCTTTCTTCGCACTTTGCAGTCCATTCAAAATCAACATTTTTCTTTAGTAGGTTAGCAAGAGGTTTGGCAATCTGGGAGAATCCTTCAATGAATCTCCTATAGTAACCCGCCAATCCTAAGAAACTTCTAGTTTCTAGAACTGAGGTTGACTGTTTCCATTCCTTTATAGCAATGATCTTGGTAGAATCCACCGAAATTCCCTTGGCCATTAACACATGACCAAGAAATGCGATCCTTGTCATCCAAAACTCACATTTATCAAATTTGGCATAAAACTTCCCATCTCGCAATCTTCCCAAGACTAGGTGTAGATGTTGCTCATGCTCTTCTGCACTCTTAGAATATAGCAGAATGTCATCTATGAAAACTATGACAAATTTGTCAAGGAAATCCATAAATGTGCTATTCATGACATTCATGAAAGCGGCTGGGGAATTTGTTAAACCAAATGGTACTACTGTGAACTCATATAGTCCATATCTGGTGGTGAAGGCGGTCTTTGGTATGTCCTTGACAACTCTCATACTTTTACTTATTTTCTAGATATTTCCCCTCATTCATGCTCATTTTAATCATAAAGATCATCAAATACTCATATATATATGTATTGGCTGTCGTTCGACCCCGACTGTGCATTTTGTTTATTTTAATTGTAGGTCAACGCAATTCAGGTAATTTTGGCTAAATGGATGAGCTTCATCAATTGGATCTAGCCAACTGATGATTGTACAGAAGTACGTGTCGCTACGGACACGTAGGAGTTGACCGCGTCGAAATCGGACTCTCCTCTGCAAGGGCCGGTTTGCAATTTCTAGAAACTTAGAACCCCCTCTGCAAAACAGCCACGACACATAAACCCTAGCCCCACCACATAAGGCTCTATTGGCAATTTCTACAAAGGTCGAGGGCTTTTCTGCAAAAATGCTAAAATCAACAAAAATCCCTTCGGCCGGCCCTAGCTTCCTTGGCCTGGCACATAACCAAAAACCCCCACTACTTCTCTCCTAGCCCCGGCGAGCTTGCCGGCGGCGGCAAGGTCCACGTCGGTGGTGAGCCGCTGGTCTCCTTCCCCATTTGTACCTCCCCCTTTCTTCCTCTTCTCCCCTCCGATGAGCCGCCGGTGCTCTCTCCCTTCATCCTCTCTAACCACAATTTGTCCTCTCCTCTCACATTTGTCTTCACCGCCGGCGAGCTCCCCATTTCCTTCGTCTTCTATAGTGCCGCTCCAATGCGCCGCCGTAGATCCAGTGCCGACGTGCCACCTCGCCATTGGGTCCTTCGCCATCCACCACCACTCACGCCGTCTAGCGCCTACACCGCGCCACCGCCTAGTACATCCCACCAGATCAATCATACCTCCGTTGCGTTTCCCTCGTGCTCCCGCCACACCGCCATCCCGTTGTGACGCCTCTGCCTTTGTGCCTTGCTGCCTCTCCACGCCACGTGTGCCGCCATGCCTCCATCACCCGCAGCCGCCGCGCCACCATCCTGCACCGAGCAGCCGGATATGCCTCACGCCATGTTGGAGCCACCTCCGCCTCCATGCCGCACCGTCGGATCCACCACCCATGTTCCTCCTTCGGCCGCGCCACCACATACGGCCAGATCTGCACTGGCGTTCATCTCCACCACGCGCCGTCCAGATCTGCAAGTATCCTCCATATCTACGCCCTATATCGCCAACCTCGACGCCGCCACCGGGTCCCCAGTACCTCGACGCCGCCGCCAGGTCCCGAAGCTCTCCACAGCCATCTTCTCCGATCGAAAGCTTCAACAAGACTCCATCCATTCCAGTAGCAGGTGAGGTCCAGCTTCTTCCTCAACCTCGACAACTCTAGTTCCTCTTCCACTTCTATGACCACAATTGAGCTCCAGCAACTCTAGCCACTATCATGACTGGTTCAGTTCTTCTCACCTTCTTTGTCCTTGAATTCTGATGAGCTGAAATGGATTCGATGTATGAGATGAATGCTTGTATGCAATTATGGGATTGAAACTCCTTTTAAGGATCAAATGCTAACTTTGAAGATGAATGGTTCCTGTAGATTGATAAATTGAAACTATGTTGAATTAATTTTGACCTTGTGATTGATTGCATTGCTTGAATGCCATAATTCAGAGTCTTGTATGTGTGTGTGTTGAATGAGGGTGAGAAGTGCTTCTACATGATGAGAAACTGTTGATCACTCTAAATCCATTGCACAACTTGAGTTTTCTTGAAATGATGAGTTACTTCTGTAATGACATGGTTGATTTGGAATGATACCCTTAGTGCTTGGATGTCTTAAACTTTATCTGTCTACAATGAATACAAGCCCATGAGTTCATTCACTTTTGATTATTCTTCTCTGACTTATTGATAATTGTGGAATTTTGAGGTGGTATAGTTCTTCCAGGTGAATCACTTAATTGTTGTGTTGATGCTTTTTGCTTGCATTGAACTGAGATGTTGAGTTCAGTGGCTTGATAGTCGTGGTTGAAAGGAGTCAGGGAGCAGTCTATGTTATTTCCTTACACGCTCACTCATTGATACCATCGATAAGCGTATTCATTTTCGTTGTTTTCGCCTCCTCTCGCGAGATCACTGAACGTTAATGGCGCTATCGCTTGTACTCATGATGACATGTATAGACATAACATTGATTTGACTGTCGCTCGATGACCATCTTCTCTCTTTCTTTCATCTATTTTAGTTTTCTTATTCATCGATTTAGTTTGTTTTACGCGCTTCGCTTCTCTAGTCCCTGTGGAAAGAACGACTGAATACTCGCCCACTGCATCGTCCTCGTTCTCTTGCAAGATGGTCTAGGCCGGTATGAGTCCTCCTTCTTGATCTTCAATTGGTGGTATCCGGACTTCAAGTCTATCTTGGAGAATACCTTAGCTCCTCAAAGTTGATCGAACAAATCATCAACTCTTGGCAGCGGATACTTGTTCTTTATGGTGACTTCATTCAAGGCTCGATAATTCACGCACATCCGCAGTGCTCCGTCCTTCTTCTTTACGAACAGTACTGGGGCTCCCCATGGTGAAGCACTGGGTCTAATGAATCCTTCGTCCTCCAAGTCTTCCAGTCGTCTCTTGAGTTCCTCCAAATCAGTAATTGGCATCCGGTAAGGACGTGTTGATATGGGTGCTGCCCCCGGTTTAAGTTCAATGGAGAATTCTATGTCCCTATCGGGTGGCATTCCTAGAAGTTCTTCTGGAAACACGTCGGGGTAAAACTGCACTATGGGTACTTGTTCCAGGCATATCTTCTGCAGCGCTTGAACAGATCCTAGCGGTTCCTTGGTTGATGATCTCTCCGCATAGAATAGAACTTTCTCCCCTTGGCTACTGACAAGACTTATGGTTTTCTCCTCACAATCTACTAGACCTTTATGTTGGGACAACCAATCCATGCCCAATATAACATCTAAACCCTACAGCTCTAATACTAGCAGATTTGCTACAAATTCTACCCCTTCTATACTGAAGATTACATTTAGGAAAATCGAGTGGACATGTAATCTAGCCCCTGGAGTTTGTATAGTCATGGGGTACTCTAAGGGTGATATATGCATTTCAATCTCAGATGCAAATGCTTTTGACATAAAATAGTTTGTAGCACCAGGATCAAACAATATTAAGGGAGATTTAGATTGGATCAAGAATCTACCTAGCAGAATGTCGATGGCATTTTCGGCCTCTTGCATGGACATGTAGTTTAGTCTGCCTCCTCGAGCTGCGGTTGGTGCTCTACCTCTTCATCTTCCTCGGTTGGCCATATTTCCCGCTCTTCCTAGTGGAGTCCCTCTGAAATTCTGTGATGGTGGTGCCGATACTCGGGGTGCTACTGGCTATGTTCCTGCTTGTGACCTGGCGATGGATACTGGAAATTGAATCCAGGGACAGAATTCTTTGCGATGCCCACGCTATCTGCAGTGAAAACATTGGATGCTCGCATGAGGGCAATCCTTTGGAAGATGGTTCCCTCTACAATTTGGACACATGATTGTTGCTGGCTTGAAAGGTTGATGAGGTGGTCAAAAACTTGGTGTGACTGGAACTCTCCCTCTTGTTGGGCTTGCTTGCGGTTGAACTTGCTGAATCATCCTCCGTCTACAGCTGTCTTCCCCTAGATTTCTCTTTTCTTCTATCTTTAAGGCTCTATTCACCAGTGTTTGGAATTCAATAAACTCATGGGAGGCAATTTGATATTGCAGATAGTGCTAAAGTCCTTCCGCGAAGCGTTCTATTTTCTTCTCCTCGGTATCGACGCCTCCAAGTGCATATCGAGCTAAATGGGTGAATTGGTGCAGATACTCCGTGACGGTCTTGTTTCCTTGAATTAGGTTTCGGAATTCCCGATGTTTGGCTACCATGACACCGGTAGGTATGTGAAACTTCCGGAATTGTTTCTTGAATTCCGTCCAGGAGATGTTATCTTTCTCAAGGTGAGCCTCCTGGTAATTCATCCACCATACAGCCATAGCTCCTGCTAACTGATGGGATCCAAATAGAACCTTCTCTCAGCCGCTACATTGGACCATGTCTAGTTTCCTCTCTATATCCCTTAACCAATCGTCGGCGATCATGGGGTCGGTCGCACTTGAGAAAGTTGGTGGACAGG
Source organism: Pharus latifolius (assembly GCA_019359835.1). Taxonomy (NCBI): domain Eukaryota; kingdom Viridiplantae; phylum Streptophyta; class Magnoliopsida; order Poales; family Poaceae; genus Pharus; species Pharus latifolius. Next base: position 64,667,078 of record CM033326.1, on the reverse strand, counting down.
TTTTCTGAAAGTATGTCAATCTGGTGCCTACAGTAGTTCCCTCCACGACTCCAGTAGGCAGTCTTTGAACTATTTGGGCTAGTAGCTGGGTATGGGCTGTTTGGGCTTCCTGATGGATTTTCGCTATGGATAGAAGAATTTCCTGGATACTGGGTTGCTCATTTTGGGGAGGGTTGGAACTTTGGGCTTCCTGCCGAAACAAGGGTCCTCTTGCTATAGGATCTTCCTCCTGCGGAGTTTAAAACTGCTTCGAGATCTCCCTCTCGTGTCAACCATGATGGCCCTGAAGAGAATTCCAGACAGATCTAGGCTAACTAAGAGATAACTAAGATACTAGTGCAGAAATTAATGGGCTACATTAATACATAAACTACTTAGGCTTCTAGCCATAATATCACAAGTTAACCATTGCAAAAGCAACGGCGAAGCACAGAAGCTACCAGGAGCATTCACCAGCTCTATCTACACTATCTCCCGGTTAAACCCCATTAACGGTCGTCTAACTACTCGAATAGGGCTCTATCCCCAAGAACTGGACTATGTGCCGAAGCAACGTAGCCCAACCCCCAAGGCACTCTATGCAAGAAAAACGCGCTCTCGCCACCTTGCCGAATTTTTAGAACAACCAAATATGATTTTGAAATCAAAATTTATAAAAGCTACAAAGCTCCTTTTTACAAAAATAGGGTTTTCGGAGAAATAGTTTTTAGATAAATTACGCTGCCCTGGTGCAGCCAATTCCTAAAGGTGTCGTCCTACAGTCAAGTTCTTATACTTCTCTGATACCAAATTTTTGTCGCGCCCCGCCTTGGGGACCACGACTACTCCCGTGGAGACCCAGCTCGCTGCAGTTGTTCCCATACATACATGCCATTTGACTTCCCAGACTAGGTCAAGCACAGGAGTACATTGCAGCAGAATAACTTACATCGTACATGAGCAGTGTGGCCTGCTGGCCCTAGTACAGCATAATAAATTACAATGCCATCACAGCATAAATAAGTCTGGTTGCAGCAAAACATCTACTACTCAGCAGAAGCTAGGTGAAACCCCACAGCAAGAAATTGAAAAGCAGAGCAACACTCTTTAGGGCTCGGGAGGAACTGGCTCTCCTCTTTTTGGATCCAAGAAGTTCTCTAAGCACTCATCTTGATCATGGAACACTCCATCTATTTGATGATAGATTGCAAGGGTGAGGACTTACGTACTCAGCAAGTCATAGTATACAAGAGTGTATACATATAATAGAGATGATATGAACCTATGCTAGTAGGGAAAGAGGGAAGGTTGCAAAATACTTTTTCTCTTTTCATCTTCTGGCAGTACTTATCATAACATACCATCAATATCTTTCATAAACTCTTAGAAGTACTACCATAGCACCACAACACATGTCTGCCCATGTTAGCACCTCATTTCATGACAACACATGTCAAGCACATGTGAGCTAAGTCTAACAAACTTTTATTTTATAAAGAATCTCATTACATCTCATTGGCATACAGCCTAGTACTGCCACATTATACTTTTCTCATTTCATCACATGCAATACTACCTATAGTCAAGGCAATATCTTAACAATTCCTAAAATATAGGTTCAAGATGTTCAAGAATATGACTTGCCTTCCACGTCGTAAGAATCAGCTGCTGGTGTTGTGTTGGCGATGACGTCCTCGAACTCTGACTCGGGGATCTACTCAGCAACAATCAAATACAGAATAATTACTTACTATTTTAAATGATTTATGATCTACATGCATGCTTGCTTTAGAGAAGGGGAAAGATTGGCAATACAGCGATCGAAGGTGTCTAAATGTCGAAGTTGGGTTTAAATGATGGGATCTCTAGGATTTGGACTAAGATTGGGTGTTAGGGGCTCTTAGGGTTTCAAGGCATAAGTTTTTGACATTGGGTTCACGTCTGGTTTGCTCAAATACAGCGAATGTCATCTGATTGACATTCGGTTCGTGGCCTGACAATGTCAGAGAATGGCATTGGAGTGGTTTAGAGGATTTCTAGTTGGTGCAACAAGTTTGGCTTAAGGCATTAGGTGCACAATGAAGTAAGACAACTAATTGACATGCTGGTTTTACAGAAAAGTCCAAGAATTAAAGGAAATAGCAAAAAAAACCCTGTGCACAGTGAGCTGAGTGCCTGTGCACTGTCAGGAGCTAGGGCTTCGGTGTTTGATCGATTTTCTCATGCATTGCTTCGTCAACCTTGTCAAACGTGTAGGCGAGGTTGAGAAGAACCTGCTAGCGAAGTTAATTGGACAGTGGTGGCTGGACGACGGTGAATGGCGAGGTTGAAGTCATCGACTTTGAGGATCAAAGGCGAGCTACGGTGACAGTGAACTAGAGCTGATAAAACATGAAATTAATCGGGCGCTTTTGCTCCTGGGGCTACATTGATGGTGCTGAAGCGAGGAATCGGACGGAAAGGTTGATTTGGGGCTCGCTGGCATTGCGGCAGGACTCGAAGAAGACGGAAAAATGGGCGCTCATGATTTAAAGCAATGCTGGACAATCTGGCCCAGCTATACCACCTACGGGATCTAGGGAGTGTGTAGGTGTAGTTAATTTGGTCAGAGGTAAGGTGGAGCGGGCCAGTGATGTGAACTGTCCTCGAAGGCGTGCGAAGAACGAGGAAACTCTCAATTAGAGCTCCAATTTAAATTCTGGCTAAAAGGGATATTGAATTTGGCTGGAAAGAGTTCGATAGCCGGAACAGGGCATATTCAATTCACGGTGATCACCAGCGTTGAGGTCCACAGGAGATCAATTGGCTACTACAATGTAGGGAGATGAGCAATAGGCACTTACTGGTGAAGTTGATTTGGAGATTCATGCAGTGATGAGCTCTGGCAACGTGCCCCTCGTCGACGGCTCGCCGGAGAAGAAGACAAAAACGAAGACGGGGGGTGAATTAACTGGCTAAGTGAGTTTTGGAGGGAAATTTGAAGGCAACACCCGTCGTGGGCAGTTATTTATAGGAACGGAATGGAGATGGTGAGGCTGGCGATCATGGAACTTGTGCCGTTTAAGTGACTGGACGGGGCGGTGACAACGGCGACGACGCAACGGCATGTAGGCGGTTTCTTCGGCTTTGTTAGCTGGCGTGCACGCTAGCTCCTGGCTAGTGCAGAGGCGGAGGTGACTGATGGCCTTGGCATGGTGTCGTCGTGGCGCAAAGTTTCTGACATTTGCCTGCTGGCGCACGCACGTGCGGTGAGTTGCAGTTGTTGGTCGAAAGGGCTCCCCGGTGGCTTGCTCTGGCGTGACACGTGTACAAACGTAGGCACAATGGTCACAAGCACGGGCGACAAATTGGACTTCACCAGTGGTGAAGAATCACAGCGAGGCGAGGCACTGGTCGAGGGCGTGCCAGAGAGTGCTGGTTGAATTAGAAATTTGGACTAAAATGTAAATACTGAAAATTGGCTTGTCGTGGTATTGCGAATACCCCGGCAGGTTTTGTTGAAGTCCCTAGCGAAGAAAAGACGATGCGAGCTGACCGCGTGATCGGTCCTCTCCCATCAAGCAAACGCAGCAAATGACATGAGGGTTTATACAGGTTCAGGCCTCAATGGAGGCCCTAGTCCTGTCGACGTGCTCCCAACTGGAGTTGGCTAGGGGAGCTCTCTCGAGGAGACATGGCTCCAAAGCACGCCCGTTTTGTTGTGTATTAGAGTAAAAGTGAATTGTCCTTTTCTTACATGAGGGGTTACAAGGGCTTATATAGGCCCAAAAGATGCAAAAATACTAAATTGCCCCATCCGCAACCGTTGGATCGAAGGGCACTAGCGTCCTTCTTCCGGTCAAGGGGCTTAGATGCTTGATAGGTGTCTCCGCCAATTCCCGAGGTGGTAGCGTGATCCTCACGTGACCCGGGACCGGGGGGCCTTGTCCCCGGGCAAGTGGTGGCGCCCGGGACAAGCCATCGGGGGCAAGTGCCCGGGGCAGGCCACCGGGGGGCCCTGCCTCTTACCTGGACTTGATCCCGCGGAGATTTCCCCCAACAGCAGCCCCCCATGCCCTCCGGGGACGTTGTTCGAGTTCCCGGAGGGAATGGTTCATGTTACCGGGAACATCTCCGGGGTGGATTCGGCACTTTGACGCTTCGATCTTCGTGTCAAGCGTTTATGGTGGCGCCGTCGTTCATTAAGGTCCTAGGTCTCGATTGGAGCGCACCATTCGACCATAATGGCCACTCGCGGTTCGAACCGGCGACGCGTCGTTTCGCGCACCTGTCCCTTCAATTCCCGCGCGTTGTTTGAATTGAGCGGCACGGATGCGCCGCGAGGAGCCATGTGGTGCCCATCGGGGTCACGTTCGAGCCCTATAAATAGGGCCTTGAGGGGCCCGGAGGAGTCACTTGAACCTTCAATCCTCAAAAACCACCGGTGCCTTAAGCTCTCTCGGTAGCTTTCTCCCAGAAGCCTAGTCTCCAGAAACTCAAGCCCGTCCCCTTAGAGCCTAAGTCACAGGGGAAAACAATGGGTCCCAAGGGTCACGCTAAGGCCGCTGAGGTGCCTCCGGAGGAAGTCACCGCGGACTTCCTCTGGGCCTCCGAGTTCACGTCGGGGGACTTAGAGTCCCTCGTGGACCGGGGGGTTATCGCGGACGGGGATGTCTGGATCCCCTCCAAGAAGGATGGTTCCCCCGCCCTAGGCCCAGGGAGGTGGTGGTCTTCGAGGCTTTTCTTGAGGCCGGGCTCCGGCTCCCGGTGCACTCATTGCTCCGGGAGTTCCTCCGGGAGTATGGGGTGGCGCTCAACCACCTGACGCCGAACGCCTTAGTCCAGATAGGTATCTTCATCTGGCTGTTCGAGATAGCCACCGAACAGGAGCCGACGCTCCGGCTGTTCCGGTACATCTATGAGCCGGCGGCGAGGAGCTCCCATCTGGTGAAGGGAGGGCTGAAGTCCCCGTTTGGCTCCGTCATGATCCAGCTCCTGCCATCCCGGGTGGCGGAGTACCCGGTGGCGTCTTCCCGGGACCACTGGGGGGACTGGGTTCGAAGGTGGTTCTACCTCTGGGTCCGGGACCCCGAGGTGACCTACTCACCGGAGCCCCCCTCCTACAGCCGATCGTCTGCCCCCAAGCTCCCGGAGTAGTTTGCCTAGTCGGACTCCCCCCCGTCGAGGAGGCGCATGAACTTGGCCGTCATCCCTTGACCGGCGGAGAGCTCTCCCTCTGGGAGGGGCGCCGCCGCCTTGGCCGCTGGGGCAGCCCGTGCTCACCCTGACCCAAGTGTGGCCCCACGGGCCTTCGCGGGCATAGTGCCCGGTGTTGTAACCGGACCAGGGGCTTTCTGCGCCCTGGCACGCTTCGGCTCCAGGCCCCCGGCAACCTCCTTGTCCCGCTTATGAGAGCCAGGGGTGGGGAGAGGCTCCCTCACTGGAAACGTCAGCCCGAAGGCTTCCGCCACCAAGTTATGGGGAGGACCTTCCCCGATAACACGCACGATGCGCTCGTGCTCGTCGGCGTAGTACTTCCCGAGGAGGTGTTCCACCTTCTCTCGGGAGGCCAGGTACGGCCAGACTGCAAGGAGTAAAAGTGTTAGTCGAAATAACTAAGACCAAGCCACAGGTCACTGGACACTTACATCGAGCCACCGGCATCTGCAGGTGCGTCGGGCACATCCCAATTCCCCTCCACCCGTGCGCGAAGGGGGAAGCCGGAGGAGCAACAACTCCTCCGCAAGGTCCCTCATGGACCTCAGGCCCTGGGCGCCCACCATCTTGCTGAGGAGCTTCAACTCCTCGGCGGTCCAGACCAGCGCCTTCCGGCCGGATGAGCGGCAGTAGGAGGGGGGCTCCAGGGAGTAGGTCACCCCAGGGTCCCAAACCCGGAGATAGAACCATCTTCGAAGCTAGACCCCGGCCCCAATGGTCCCAGGAGGCAGCCATCGGGTATTCCTCCAACCAGGCCGGTAGAAGCTGCATCATGACTAATCCGATGGCGGACTTCAGTCCACCCTTGATCACATACAAGCCCCTCGCCGAGGACTCGTAGGAGTACTGGAGCAGCCGGAGCGTCAGTGTGAGACCCCCATTTGAGGATCACCTTGGTAACCGCCCAGGTAAGTTACACATAGCAGGATGACACATGAGCTCCAAACCACACAAGCATAGTAATAACATTAAACAAGTAGCAGGCCAGCATGGCCAATATTACATAGCCAAAGCACCAAAAATGGCGCTAAGTAGAGTTGCTAAGAAAATAACTAGTTTATCAGAACCAGAATCGGCATCCAAGTACCGAACACACAACATAAAACACAAAGCGACGACGAACAGCTTGACTTCCATCTGCAGCGGGGTTGGAGTGGCTCCTCCCACATCTGACTTGACTTGGTGCGCAATCCTTCTAGAAAGTGGGCTCGTCCGGGGCACTTCCATCTTCCGCCGGGAACTCATAACTGAAGGAATCGGGATCCTCGAATCCCTCTTCTACAGTGGGATATAAATGCAAGGGTGAGCACTTGGTGCTCAGCAACACTCATTCCAGGGATTATTGTAATTGTACTTATATGAGGGTGAAACATATGATTCAGGGGTTTTAGTTTCATATGGATAGAGATATATAAATTTCCAAGTCATTTGTTTAGTAAAACAGTACTTTATCATGAAAATGATACTTTAAACATTAAACAGGTTTTCAATAAAACATTAGATGTAGTGGTCTCCCATGAGTCACTACTTTGTTAACCGTATTATGAAAACATTCCAAAACATTACTTGTGCTATAACCCATGGATAACATCCACTACGAAAAGACTCCTGAACCTGGGAGTACAGAGTATCCGATACTTCTTTTACGCTTTGCAAAGGTGTACCTCTTTTTAAATCCACTGGTTCACTCGGCTTTCAAGTCGGATCAGCTTCATGTGACTTATACACATGTGACAAGGCCGAGATCACACAACGCTTTACAATCCAGTATTAACAGTATTCCCGCCCGGTAAATAGACAATTAAGTCTCAAGTACCGTTGTGGGTCTTCCCCACTGCCTTACTTCCTAGCCTCTCTGGTCTATGTTCCCGCAGGACACATAGCCTTGGTCTATGTCCACGCGAGACATACGACCATTTAAGATTACAGCCACTCACGGCTTAATCAGGTCTAGGGCGCCTTCCTTCTTTCACGCCTTTTCCTCTCATCATTTTTCTGACTCACATCACTCATGGCCGAACCTTGGCCTTCCAGTTTCCACGCGAGAAACCAGATCGTCAAACCATGCAGGGAACTGTTAATACCAAAAAGCTACTGAGTTGTGCCTGTCCCATACCAGGCAAGTGGTTGGTACGTTTACAATTCGTATAGAGACACAGCACAAGGTTCTTGTCCTTATGAACCAATAGTGAGGAACATTCACATTCCCTGGTGCGCACCGCACCCTCTCCACACAAACCAATCCTCACTACTGATTCCTTTTATCAGTTTTCTTGACAAGACGGTTTTAATCCTAATTTCTCATGTATTTGACCATTTCAAGTTTAATGTGAATATTCAGTATATGAGTCCTAGGGTGACAAAAGCATATATATACAAGTTCAATAACAAAAGGGGTTTCATAATCCATTAGGTAATATCTATTCATGTCATTCAAACATACTTGTACTTCAAATAAGCATGCATAGTAAGAAACAGTGAATATAATTCATATGAAAATATTGGGTGAGACATGATCAAAGGAATGAGGCTTGCCTTGCGATGTTGGGTCTAAAAACTCAGACGGATCTTCAAAGACTTCTTCCGCTCCTTCAGCTTCTGACTCTGCGGCAATCAACCAACACACAAACACATACCATAAGCATACAGAAAATAGTTTCTATAGAAAGTATTAAGTAAATAAGTCATGCATGCAGGGGAAAAGGTTAGGGCAAGGTCACAAGGGCTCTGGTCGAAGAAACGGCTAAAAAAGGATTGAACGTCGAAGGGTCGACATTCAGTTCATGGCTTTGGCATAGCTATAAACTGATCTTAGGATGGTTTTCTGGAGAAGTGATAGAAGAGAAAGTTGTAGAACACAACTCCAGGAATCTAGGGGACAAGGTGGCATTTCAATTGCTCAACCAGAAGGGGTCAAACAAGGCTAATGCCAGTGGCTGACATGCACTGACATAGTGCTGGACATGGCCAGAAACTAGGGCATGGCTTAACTTTTGATCCAGGGCTCCAATTGATGTAACACTTTGTCTGGGAGGTAGGCATTACTAACAGGAATAAGACACTCAACAGGGACAAAAGCTGAAAGTGGCTGGAGGGTGGCCAAATCCGGCGAGAAAGCACGGTGGCCTGGACATGAACTGAGCTACTGGACAGTGATCTTGGCATAGGCATAACTCACAATCTAGGCAGATCCAGGTGTCGAGCTAGTGGAAGAAATTACTCAGGGAGGTGAGATGAAGCTAAGGGACAAGGTTTCAGGGGCTAGATCGGCCGGGAAAGAATTCCGGCGACCGGCGCTGGAGAAGACGGCACTGGAGATTGGGGATTTTTGCTACAAGGCGATTGAACTCGATTCTTTGCTCAGGGAGTGAAAGGGTGGAGTTTAGAAGCTACTGGTGCAGTCAATTTGGTCGGAGAATGACCGGAGAAGCTTGGCGCCGAAGTCTGGCGAACGGCCGAGGTTCCAAAATGGGATTTCTTCGATTTGAGCGCAATTGGGGATCCTGATTCAACAGGCTTGCTAGGAAATGGCTAAGGATCAATTTCTACTACTGGGACGAGAGCTAATTCGGGATGAAATGGTTAGCATTGAGGGAACAGGGGTTTTCTGGTTTTCCGGCGATCACCGGCGATGAGGATCGATCTGGTGCAATTGGTTGCTATGACACAGAGAGGGGAACGAGGGGAACTCACTGGTGAACCTGGATTGAAGAGAGGGGCTGTGGAATGGGCTAGCACCGTGAGCTCACTCACTGGCTCGCCGGAGAAGAAAGCGAAAACGGCGAGAAACTGGAAATTTGGCTAAGTCTTGAGGTTGTGCTTCTTCACAGCACTGAGGGGGTTTAAATAGGCACGGGGACGGAGCTTGCGAGGGAAAACACGACAACGGTTGCTTGCGCCGGGGAGAAGTTTGTCGGGCGCAGGCGCAACGACGGCGACGGTGACGTGATCGCGCTCAGGCGGTGCTGCAGCTTTGCCAGTTGCATTGGAACTTCACCTGGAACGGCGCAGATGCGGAGGCAACAGCAAGGCTCCGGCGATGACACGTACACGCATGCAAATGCCACGGCAACGGGAGAGCGCGCGCGAAACGCTACTGGAGCGCGGCCGTTTATCCGCTGGGCGAGGCGATGCAACTGTGCTGGCACGTGCGCGGGAGGTGGCTCGGTTGCTCACAACACAGGTGACAAGAAACGGTGGCCGGCGGCGAGCAAACGCGGCGAGAACCACGGCGCGGCAACGGCGACGTGCACTGGTCGAAAGCAACGACCAGGTGCTGGTCGAATGGACCTGAAAAGAAGTTTGGGCCGTTCTGCAATTTCTGAAACTTGTTCCAGGGACTGTTCTGTGAGGAAAATTTGAATAGGACTTGGGCCTGTTTGCAAATTTGGAGATCTGAGGGTCCGATCTGAAATATGATTTCGCAGCTAAGTTGCAAAAGATTATTAGAACTTATCTGGCCAAAGTTTGGTAAGATCAGGCAAGATCTGAAGGGTTTCGACAAAATTGGGGAAAGCAGTTTAGGGTAAAATAGGGTAATTAGGGTTTTAAAATGGCATGGCTTGAAACTCGGCTTTAGGATGAGATTTTGGGGATGATCCCGAAGGGAAAAATGTTCTGAACAACATTTAGAAGGGAATGGCTGAAGCAGATTAGGGTTTGGGGTCAAGATGTGGATTTTGGCTATTTTAGGGTTTGGCAAAAACAGGGGTGTTACAGTCAGCTCCCGTCCGGTGGCTCTCTTGTACAACTCGATGAAGAGGCCCATTCGGACGAGAGTGTTGGGTGTTAGGTGGTTCAGTGCCACCTCGTAGTCCCAGAGGAACTCCCGGAGTAGCGGGTGCACCCGGAGACGGAGGCCGGACTCTAGGAAGGCTTAAAAAATGACCACCTCTCCTGCCCGAGGGCGAGGGGCTATCTCCTTCCTCCCAGGGATCCGGACGTCTGCGTCCGCGATAACTCCCCGTTCCATGAGGGACTCTAAGTCCCCCGAAGTGAACTCGGTGACCCCGAGGAAGTCCGCGGTGACTTCCTCTGGGGGCATGACGGCGGCTTTGGTGTGGCCCTTGGGAGCCATTAGTCCGGGTGAGGATCATCGGGCAAGTGCTACCGGAATAGGGGGTTCCGGAAGAGGTTGCGTGCTCCGGTGAGGATTGTGGAGTTAGAGATTGCGTGTGAGCTCTCCGGGTCCCCCGAGGCCCTATTTATAGGATCTGGTCCAGTCCCCGATGGGTGCCCCGTGTCCCTTCAGGATTGATCCGGGCCATCAATTTTCAAACGTCACGCGCAAATCGAAGAGGTGCGCAAGAAACGGAGTGCCAAAAAATCGAAGTACGCTAAGCCATAATGGCCGACGGCGCGAGCAAATCGAGACTCGCAAGGTCATAATGATCGGCGGCGCCGTCATTTAATGCAATGTGCGGGAACTGAGGCGCCCCGTGCTCCAGAGGCCAGCTTCGAAAGGAGATGTTCCCGGTGGTTTATGCCATTCCCCCCGGGGACCTTTGCTGCGTCCCCAGAGAGTATGGGGGGATGCTTTTGGGGGAATCTCCAGCCTAAAATCTCTCCCTCGTCCCAGGCGCCGCTAGCCAGTGAGAAGCGTCGCCTTGGTCCCAGGCGCTGCCACCCAGTGACCACTGTCCTGGTGAGCGGAGCCCTGGGGACAGGGTCCTCCCTCGTCCCGGGCGCCGCCACCCAGTGAGCACAGTCCCGGTGACCGGAGCCCTGGGGACAGGGCCCTCCTTCCTCTCGGGCGCCGCCACCTGGTGAAAAGCATACCTTCGTCCCGGGCACCGCCACCCGGTGTAAAGCATCCCCTGGTCCCGGGCGCCGCCACCCGGTGACCACGATCCCGGAGAGCGGAGCCCGGGGAACAAGGCCCTCCGTCATCCCGGGTGTGACCACCCGGTGACCACGGTCCCGGTAAGTGGAACCCCGGGGACAGGGCCCTTGCTCGTCCCGGGCATTGCCACCCAGCGAGAAGCGTCCCCCTGGTCCCAGGTGCCGCCACCCGATGACCACAGTCCCTGTGAGCGGATCCCTGGGGACAGGGCCCTCGCTCGTGCCAGGCGCCGCCACCCAGTGACCATGGTCCCGATGAGCGTAGCCCCGGGGACGGGGCCCTTCCTCGTCCTGGGCGCCGCCACCCAGTGAGAAGCATCGCCTTGGTCACGGTCCCAGTGAGCGGAGCCCCGGGACAGAGCCCTCCTTCGTCCCGGGCGCCGCCACCCGGTGAGAAGCTTCCCCCTGGTCCCGGGTGCCACCACTCGATGACCACAATCCTGGTGAGCGGAGCCCCGAAGACAGGGCCCTCCCTCGTCCTAGGCGCTGCCACCCGGTGACCGGGACCCCCCGAGGAAAAGTTTTTCCCTCGGGAACTAGAGAGGACACTTGTTAGACATCCAAGCCCTTCGATTGGTGAATTGACGTCGGTGTCCTTCGATCCGACGGCAGTAGTTAGGGTAGTTTTGTAGTTTGCATCTTTAGGGGTCTATATATACCCTTGTACACCCTCTTGTCAAGGAGGATGGATTCATTCTAACTCAATACAAACAAAAGCAATCGGCATCCCTTGGAGACCTCTCCCTGCAAGAGATCCTCCCCATCAGACTTACGTCCGGGGAGGTGTCGACAGGACTAGGGTCCCCACTGGGGCCTGAACCTGTATAAATCCTTATGTCACTCTCTGTGCTTGCCTGAGAGGAGGTGACCGGTCACACGGTCATCTCGTGTTGCTGTTCATTCGCTAGGAACCTTCGTGAAACCTGTCGAGGTGTTCGCAATACCACGACAGGAATGTTAGCGACAAGCAAGTCGGACTAGGCGGCGACCAGGTTGCAGGACTCGGCAAATTATAAGTCATCCCCTTCAATATTGATGCCTTGTGCGTCAAACGAGTCTGCAACTTCCTTTACTCGTGCTAATCTATTCTAGTAAAGCAGAGTTTTCCTTACGACAATACAAGAGATTAACATTCCGGTCCATACAAGGACTAAAGATAAAGCAAGAAACTTACTGCTTTACGAGGTCGCGCTCTGCTTGGATGACCTTGAAACTCTCTATCAGCAAACCAACCATGGTCGCACTGCGAGCAGAGTTCTACTAACAAACATTCAGCAGACCTTAAGAAAAACTCAAACGAATGCTAAATAACCTGGTGTAAGAACTTCGCTTACCTCCAAAAGATCTTCCAAGAATTTCTTTGATCCAACAACTTGGCTTGGAGAAGGCGCTCTACCGTGCATTGACTTGGAGCTCTAGTCTTCAGTGATTATCTTCGGTGTGAGGCACTGCATAGCCTCATCGACCAACGGCATGGCAGATGAGTCCATGTCCATGGTTGCAGTCGCAGCTACGACCTCAGCTCCTTCATCGTCAACAACTTTGATACATAGCGTATCCACAACCACCTCATCAACGATGATAATTGTCATATCTGTGCATTTCTTTTCCATATGTTTAACCCTCCGATCATGCACATTTAGTCATACAAGGCGGCATTTGTGTTAATCATACACATTTTTATCCCTAAATCGACCGTATTATTCGTTTTGTGATTTTATTGCAGATCGACACGATTTGGGTGGGTTTTGGCTGATGGATTGCATCTCATCGATCAAACCGGACCCTCGGTCGATTTTGGATAGAAGCACACATTTCTACGGACATGTAGGAACTGACCGTGCGGAAATCGGAATCTCCGGGGGTCCAGAATCTCAATTCCTTTCAGTTGAAGACCTTCCTGTAAATTCTTTAAATCTCAAACACAATTTTTGCAAAACAGCCTAGACTCATAAATCTAAACCCTAACTCGAGAAGGACCTTTTTGTGATTTCTAAAACCCTAAGAGCCTTTTAGCAAAAATGCCTATCCTTAAAAACTAGCCGCCGATCACAGTTCTTCCTTGAGCCTAGTTTTTCTTTTTTTCTTCTTCTCTTCTTCCCCCTCACCGTTTCCACACCTCTGTCCCACCTCATCGACGGTGGCCAAACCGTACGCTGCGGTGCAACTTTTCTTTCCCTTTCCTTTCTTCTTATTCTCTCTTCTTCCTCTTCCTCCAACCACCTCAGCACTGCCACTACTTCTTCTTGTTGCCTCCCTCCAAAGTGATGCACACCTCCTTCCACCACTGGCCCTAGCCAGTTTCTTGTCGCTCTCTCTGTGCTTCCTAGCTTCTTCCTCTTTGCTCTGATCATCGATCGAGCCCTACACCGAATCTGCGCCCTCTCTCAGATCCAGATCCCCCATTCTCCCGCTCTCCATCGCCACCTCACCCGATCTCACGTTGCGCCGCCCCTCCCGCCGTCGCTCAACCCCGCCAGACTCGCCTCCATCTCGTGCCCGCGCCACCTCACGCCACCACCACCAGATCCGCCGGATCTGGCCAATCCGCCGCCTCCGCCCCACGCTTGCCGCCGAGGCGCCTCTCCTCTAGCCCGGCCGCGCCCTTCTTTCCTCTTCTTCTTTCTTTGCTTCAAAAGCCCCAAATCCACCTCCTGCTGCCAGATCTTGCGCCGCCTCCGCTACGCGCTGCTCTGCTCCGCTCAGCCTCCACCAAGCCGCTGCCTTCTTCGCCCTCTCTCTTTCGTAGCTGCGCTGCCACTTCCTCTCCATGGCCGCAACCACCATTTGCTCCACCTCTGACAACACGCTCCCTCTCTCTCTTCCCTATCTTTCTTCTTGACCTCTCCCTACTCACCAAATTCACCATCCATCGCCGCCGATGCTCGGCAACCACTCCATTCCTCGACAACAGCCTCGTCAACCATGGCGCCACGACTACCTATGATGACCACAAGCAGCCCCCTCGAGAACGATCTGTGACGACGATCAGCTCCTCGACGACGGCTCCACCGCCAGCTCCAGCTTCATGGACTTTGGTCATCTGCACCAGCAACTAGAACGTCTCGACAGCAAGCAATTAGTGGTTTATTCTCACTCCCTGTCTCCTGTTCTTTGAACTTCAAACTGAATTGATGATGGTATGCATGTATGAGATGCTATGTGTTTGTAATTGTCAAGCTAGAACATGTCCTGTGAAACAAATCCAAATTCTGAATCAGTTTGACAATGATTATAATTGCATTTGTCTTCTCTTAAATTACCTTGTGATGCAATTTAGTGTTGTGTTGCGATAATCTGAATTGATTTGGTTAACTGACGCTTGTTCCTGTTAGATTGCAGTGTTGAGAACTCTTGTTGCATAAATTCTGATCTGGGTATTCCTTCTTCTCTGTTCTGGTCTTCTATGTTGTTTCTTTCTATGTGATAAATTTGGGATTGTTGAATTGCTCCTCTGTGGCTAACTATCGATGGAAGTAACATTGCTGTTTGATGCTTGTGCTAAACACTGAAATAGTTTGTTATGTTTGGCTGTTGAAATGCATTGGTCATCTTTCTCTAATTCCTATGTTATGGCCTGTGATATTGGATCTTTGTGTATTATTTGCATAAACCTAATGCATTTACAGGCAGCCATCTGATTTACTATTGTTTAGAGATTGTGATTTACTAAATCTGGAGACCTGGTTTTCTGATAAAGTGCGATACGGGGTTCGTTTGCTTTGTGGTTGTGGTTGAAAGGAGTTGGGGAACGGGTCTGTGTTATTCCTTTACACGTTCATTTGTTGATACCGTCGATAAGCGTATTCGTTTTAGTTGTTTTCGCCTCTCAACGCGAGACCACTGAACGTTTACGGCGCTATCGCTTGTACACACGTTGATGTGCATAGACCTAATACTGACTCGATTGTCGCTCCATCACTACCTCTCTTATTTCCTCTGACATTTTCTCCCTCTTTCTTTTCTCTAGCTTATTTTCACTTTCCATCGATTTAGTTTAGTTCTACACAATTCGTTTTCTCTAGTCCCTGTGGAAAGAATGACTGAATACTCGTCTACTACATCGACCTCGTTCTCTTGCGAGACGGTCTAGACCGGTATCAACTTTTGGCGCCGTTGTCGGGGAATAGATTGAAAGTGAATGTGTTTAACTAGATTAAATCGTTTTGTTTTTGTTTTTCTTTATGGTTTTTGTTTGCATCTTTTTCCACCCCTTTTTTCCACCCCGCTCTTTTATTTCGCGCACTTCTTCTTGTCCTTTTCTTGTTGACTGATTGATTTACACTGATTGAGGATATGGATGGTTCCTGATCTTTTTGTGATGCATGTGACAATTTTAGTGCTAAATTAGATGATTTGTCTCGTCAGATTAATACAGCTCTTCGTGGATTATTTGCTCGTGTTAGTGCTGCTCCTATATGTTATATTTGCGGTATTCGAGGTTATTCGCCCGCTGCTTGTCAGTGTGGTCGATCATCCACTATATATCATCCTGGATGGCCTACATACCTAAATACACCGTACAGGAACAGTCACCCTGTTATCTCATCTATTTCTCCCAGCTATCATTTCCAGGGTTCTAGGTATGAGTAGCTGCCATCGTGTTCACCACTTCTGCCTGCGTGTCCACCACATCATTTGTACCCACAGTCGCTTCACGTATCTCCAGATTTATCTAGATTCGCGGCGATGTTGGAGTCATACTTGCAGAAGCGTGAGGATGATCCATCACCACAGAAGTCTTCACAGCCTCCTCCTACACATGATGATACATCTAGGGTTGAGGAGCTGCTGAAGACTTACATGACGCAGTATTTAGAGGTCGTGGAATTATTGTGGACTGAGATACAAGATGTGCGATCTTGCATGGATGAGTTCCGAGGATATCAAGATTCAGTCCACATCCTACCATCTCAAGTACCTACATCTGAGGCCATCACACCTTCGTTGAGTGTCTTGGAGCCATCCCGTGACATCTATCCCCAAGACCCTCACGGAGGGACCACAGTTGTGAGCGACGAGTTTCGACCCGATCTTGTTCCTTCAATGTCACATCACTATGCTCCGCCTCCTACTAAACTGATCATGTTTGATGATGATGGCGAGCATGTTTTCGAGACACCTCTGCGTCCGTTTGGACCGTTTTCTTTTGATGATCCATTGACAGACGGACCAGAGATGGAGAGAGTTAGTTTTGATGATGCAGACCCCCTGGGCGATTCCTTGAGCCACGAGATCAAGAGGGAGACATTCTCATTAGATTTTGAGGGACTTCTTTCTGACGTAAGGGAGTCCGTTCATCCTGATCTACCAAATACGACACCCGTGGAGGTTCTTCCTACCCCAGACTTCATGCCATTCACTATTCAGGTAGACTTGAAACCCCTCTCGTATCATTCTGAGCTGTTTAATTCTGATGAGACTAGTCATATCTCTTTGAGTTGTCATTCACCTTGCATCGACATATGCCATTCTCATAATATGTATTGTCAGTCGATCTACGTGATAGGACTTTCGTCAGCTGACTTTCTGGAGGGCCTTGTCCCTACCATACGCACGTGCTTGTTCCTTTTTTATCTTATTTGCAGGTTAGTACGTGTGGCTTCTTGACTACGAGTAGACTTGCTCCGAGTCGACATTCCTTGGGATCCTGGTGGATTCCCAGGCATGCTGCTTTCGACAGGTGGGTGCATGTAGAGCTTCTACTACGTCCCATACTTGCCTCTCCTCCACTCGCACTTCAATGCTATGTCCTTTGAGGGTCGAGCTTCTGACCTAAAAGAAGTGCTTCTCGGGAGGCAACCCGAGTGTTTTCTCTTTTTCTTTCCTTTCGTTATTTATTTTCCTTTGTTTTGTATGATTGTTTTTAGTTTTTTTTGTCCTTTTATTTTTCCAGGTTGCCGCTATGTCTTCATTCATACATGTGCGTGGGACTTCAATATGCTTCACCATGACGACATCAACTTCATCCATACCCGGTGAGCTGTCACGGACCCCATGTGACTTATTTGTGCAAAAACTTACTTTGTGCTTCCACCTCATTCATTTTATCACCTCTTGTATGCATTGTGGACTATGCATCATTTAAACTTGGTGGTATGGGAGCCACTTTGTCCTCCATTGTTTGCATTTTTGGGTCAAATTTTTCCAAAAATGTGGATGAATTGATAGCATTTGTCATTCATGTGGCCACAGGGGCATACTTGTGCTTAAATTCTATATTTGTGTAATTGCTGAGTTGTATGACTATTTGTGCTTATTTGAGCTTGTGATTGTTTTTTATCCAGCCTTGTGGGCTTTGTTGTGTGTTGATATGACATGCTTTATGGTTTGAACTGTTGTACCGCAAGGTAATTCTAGAGAGATCATGTCAAAATTTTCAAAAAAATCTTAGACTTGTGCATTTTATTGTTGATATTTGGCTTCTAAAGCCCTTTGCATGTCATGTTGAGTTATATGCATGCATTAATGGCTCGACAATCTATTGTAGGTTGAATTGTGATTAACCATCTTTTAATGATACTAAAATTGTTTGTACTTAGTTTTGTTGTGGATATCGTGGGAATTTCAATGTTTATTGATATCTATATTGCCGCATTCAATCATATATATTGAAATATCAATTGTTGAGCATAATCTCTACACATATGCTTAGAACACGAGTCTCCTAAACAATCATTTAACCTATGTAAACCAAATTTGAAAAATTTTGCTAATAAGGTCGCAATTGCTTGTTCTCTACCTTGTAGGCACTGCTAATATTTTGTTTGTTTTAAATAAAAACTCTTCTGCTTCATTGCTCCTCTGAGTCTTCGGTATGAAAGCATGGTTTGCACATTTTCAAATCTAATAAGTGCATAAGCCATCTTGCTACCTCTTTTGATCCATGAGCATATTTTTAAAACACTCTAGGGGACTAGCAAGCCTAAAGTGAAGTACGAAGAGATCCGCCCTAATAAGTCAAAGGGTAGAGACTTGCATGAGCACCAGATTTTGTTTTTGAAATAAAAAGAGTTCAAAAATTCATAAGGTTGAAATGTATTAATTGATGTTTATGGAGACTGTAGTTCTCTCATTCTTGTGCATTGTTTATGGTTACTTTGAAATTTTGTATACATGCATAGATGTAGGTGGTATGAGTAGAACTAAACATTCTTATTTCCTCCATACCTGGAACTAAGCTAGTTACTTGCAAATTCTGTGCAATTATTAGATGGTTGAGTGCTCGATACATATCTTAGTTTGCCGAGCTTACAATCCGTTGCATTCAACTCTTTCACATCATTTGTATGCTTGCTTGTCTGCTTGGATTTATTTCTCATCTCATTGCTTGAGGACAAGCAAAGATTTAATTTTGGAGGTGTTGATAATTGTCATATATGTGTATTTCTTTTCCATATGTTTAACCCCCGATCATCCACATTTAGTCATATAAGATGGCATTTGCGTTAATCATATACATTTTTTATCGCCAAATCAACTGTATTATTCGTTTTGTGATTTTATTGCTGGTCGACATGATTTAGGTGGATTTTGGCTGATGGATTGCGTCTCATCGACAAAACCTGACCCTCAGTTGATTTCGGATAGAAGCACGCGTAGGAACTGACCGTGCTGAAATCAGAATCTCCAAGAACCCAAAATCTCAATTCCTTTCAATTGAGGACCTTCCTATAAATTCTTTAAACCTCAAACACCCTTTTTACAAAACAGCCTATACTCATAAATCTAAATCCTAACTCGGGAAGGACCTTTTTGTGATTTCTAAAATCCCGAGAGCCTTTTTGTAAAATACCTCTCCTTCTCTAAACCTAGCCGCCAGCCACAGTTCTTCCTTGAGCCTTGTTTTTTTTTCTTCTCTTATTCCCCCTCACCGTTTCCACACCTCCATCCCACCTCACCGCCGGCGTCCAGGTCGTACGCCGCGGTGCAACTTCTTTCCCTTTCATTTATTCTTCTCTCTTCTTCCTCTTCCTCGAGCCACCTCAGCACCACCACTGCTGCTTCTTCTCCGGCACTGTTTTCCGCCATAGTGACAGTGGTGGTAACGGCTGCCATCTCCTCCTCTTCTCCTCACCCGAGCTTCTTTTGTGCCTCCCTCCAAAGTGATCCACACCTCCGTCCACCCCCGGCGCTAGCCAGTTTCTTGTCCCTCTCTCTGCTTCCGGGCTTCTTCTTCTTGTTTGCTCTGATCATCGATCCAGCTCTTACATCAGATCTGCACCCTCTCCCGGATCCAGATCCCCCATTCTCCCGCTCTCCATCGCCATTTTGCCCGATCTCGCGTTGCGCCGCCCCTCCCGCCGTCGCTCAACCTCGCCAGATCTGCCTCCATCTCGCGCCCGCACCACCTCACGCCACCGCCACCAGATCCGCCGGCTCCTCCCCGCGCTTGCCGCCGGGAAGCCTCTCCTCTAGCCCGCCCGCGCCCTTCTTTCCTCTTCTTCTTTGTTTGCTTCAAAAGCCCCAAATCCACCTCCTGCCGACGGATCTCGCGCCGCCTCTACTGCGCGCTGCTCCGCTCCGCTCCACCTCCACCGAGCCGCCACCTTCTTCCCCCTCTCTCTCATAGCTGCGCCGGCACTTCCTCTCCACGGCCGCAACCACCATTTGCTCCAGCTTTGACACCACGCTCCCTCTCTCTCTTCCCTCTCTTTCTTCTTCACCTCTCCCTACTCACCAGATTCACCATCCACTGCCGCCGATGCTCAGCAACCACTCCATTCCTCGACAACAGCCTCGTCGACCATGGCTCCACGACTACCCGTGACGACCACAAGCAGCCCCCTCGAGGATGATCTGTGACGACGATCAGCTCCTCGACGATGGCTCAAAGGCCAGCTCCACCTTCATCGACTTTGGTCATCTGCACCAGCAACTAGAACATCTCGACAGCAAGCAATTAGTGGTTTATTCTCACTCCCTGTCTCCTGTTCTTCGAACTTCAAACTGAATTGATGATGGTATGCATGTATGAGATGCTGCGTGTTTGTAATTGTCAAGCTAGAACATGTCCTGTGAAACAAATCCAAATTCTGAATCAGTTTGACAATGATTATAATTGCATTTGTCTTCTCTTGAATTACCTTGTGATGCAATTGAGTGTTGTGTTGCGATAATCTGAATTGATTTGGTGAACTGACGCCTGTTCCTGTTAGATTGCAGTGTTGAGAACTCTTGTTGCATAAATTCTGATCTGGGTATTCATTCTTCTATGTTCTGGCCTTCTATGTTGTTTCTTTCTATGTGATAAATTTGGGATTATTGAATTGCTTCTCTGTGGCTAACTATCGATGGAAGTAACAGTGCTGTTTGATGCTTGTGCTAAACACTGAAATAGTTTGTTATGTTTGGTTGTTGAAATGCATTGGTCATCTTTCTCTAATTCCTATGTTATGGCCTGTGATATTGGATCTTTGTGTATTATTTTCTTTAAACCCAATGCATTTACAGCCAGCCATCTGATTTACTATTGTTTAGAGATTGTGAGTTACTGATTCTGGAGACCTGATTTTCTGATAAAGTGCGATGCGGGGTTCGTTTCCTTTGTGGTTGTGGTTGAAAGGAGTCGGGGAGCAGGTCTGTGTTATTCTTTTACACGTTCATTTGTTGATACTGTCGATAAGCATATTCGTTTTAGTTGTTTTTGCCTCTCAACGCGAGACCACTGAACGTTTACAACGATATCGCTTGTACTCATGTTGACGTGTATAGACCTAACACTGACTCGATTGTTGCTCGATGACCACCTCTCTTATTTTCTCTGACATTTTTTCCCTCTTTCTTTTGTCTATCTTATTTTCACTTGCCATCGATTTAGTTTAGTTCTACACGATTCATTTTCTCTAGTCCCTATGGAAAGAACGACTGAATACTCGCCTACTACATCGTCCTCGTTCTCTTGCGAGACGGTCTAGGCCAGTATTAAACGACGTTGGGCAATGGTACAGCTTCATTAGTCGCAGTGGCCTCTGTTGTGGCCGCTAATTCTACTACGGTACCGCTCATGGTAGGGACACCTGCCATAGTAGTCCCTCCCCCTCGACCATGGCAGGCCCTGCTTCGCTCGCTAAAGCAGCCACAACCATAGACGAGGGAGTCCTGTGCATCCGATTTATAATTGGTAAAACTATTCTTAACTAAGCAATGCGACTTAGGTAAAGAGTAACTATTCACCTGATACCAAGCCTCAGAAGATTTTGGGAGCTTGAACCCCCACTTTGGAGCGACAACAGCGAGGAAAGCACTTTGAGTGCGGTTTCCTCAGCGGCTCTACCAACCTTCTTCAAAGGATTAGGGGAGTCTCATCCTTCCCCCTGCTTCCTTCCCCCTGTACAATCAAGGAGTGATTCCCCATTGCGTTAATTGGGGTATAAAGGCTACGAAGGTTTACTGCGGCCGCCTTCAAGCTGGTCGCAGTTGCCTTGGACGAAGCCGCCCCAGCAGCAGACACCACTTTCACATTGCTGGAAGCTGGAGCCGTGGGCTATTTGGACTTCGGGGTTCTCTTTGCCTTCTTTGAGGAACCACCAGAAGGACCTTCATCACCCAGGGACCTCTTCGTCCCACCACTGGGCCCTCAGCCATCTACACAAATCAACATGTTTATTGGTTAGACTTACCTCACCAGCATGACTTGTCCCAATTTGTCGAACGAAGCATACCTTTCGGCGCGCCTATACAGCCTCATCGACGCTCCCAACAAGGCTCTCCGGCCTCGACACGCTTGGGTCGCCTTCCTTAGTTGGGTTAAAAGCCTTCAACAAGTAGCTGGCCCTTACCACGTCATCGGAAGCAGCCAACTCTGGATAATGCTAAATGTTAACCAACACATCCAAAACAACAAAACAGCAAACACATGTCTTGCCAACTTACCAGGACTGCCATCCCTAGTAGCGTCCTCCCTTGTTTTGATCTCCCACGCGGGGTGATCCCTCTTCTTCAACGACCTGATCCGATTTTTCACAAAATCAAGGATCACGTCCCAAGCAATCAAGCCCGCATCTATGAGGCACCTCAGCACCTGGGCTTGCTTCTTCTGCTCTTCGTCAAGGGTAGGGGCAATATCCTTCTCTTGCTCTTCTCCGGTCGCCGATCGGTGAACCAGAGATGATTCTCCTCAGGTGCGGTGTAGTACAACCACCTCTGGTACCACTTATGCACTGAGTCATGCAACAGAAAGGGGAGGAAGTCTTTCTTCTCCCGCAGGCGAAAGTAAACGCACCCCGGCGCTGCCGTGCCCTACGACATCGCCAGGAAGTAGAATTGGCAGAAAGTACAACATTGGGTAAAACCCCCAAGAATGCCTCGCACAAATGCTAGAAGGTGGCGAGGATCAACACAGAGTTGGCGTTTAGATTCACCAGCTCCAAATCAAAATGGGCGAGAACCTCCTACAAGAAATCACTCTCCGGCAGATGAAAGCCGCAACGTAAGAATTCCTCGAACATCACCAGCTCTCCCTCCCGCACTTCAGGCCTCTCTTCGCTCTAGTGGGAAAATAACCATTGGCCTCCAACGCTAGCAAACTCTCCTCCGATCGATGACTGGATCTTGTCCAACACGCCATCAGGATGGATCTTTGGTGGAGGACAATGACGGCTGCAAACTAAGGCTAAGCAAAAAAAACTTAGAAAATTTCAATGAAACTTCGGTGAGAAGCTAGGGCTCAAGACGAAGGGTTTAAAAACCCACTTCCCTCGGGTCCTTCACCACGGTTTACGCCGTGCGGCAAAAGTGTTTTTCGCATTAAATGCACATCAAAACAAACCTGACACGCGCATTCCCAACGAGCGTTCAACGGAAAGTCAAACCGTGCGTGACCGTGCTACGACAATCATCTCATGATCGCAATAGTCATTCCGTGATCTGTCGCGCCCCGAGACTGGGACAACGACTACTCCTGTAGAGACCTAGCTCGCTGCAGCTAGTCCCAAACTACAAACCTTTGACTTCCCAGGATGAGTCAAACACAGGAGTATATTACATTGCAACAGAGTACTCACAAAATATTAAGCAGTGTGGTCTGCTGGCCTTAATATTACATAAAGAGGATTACAATGCCTACAAGGCATTCAGGGTTTAGCAAAATATTTAACTACGCAGCAGAAGATAGGTGACCCACCCACAAAAGAGAAGTGGACAGCAGAACAACACACTTCAGGGTTCTGGCGGAACTGATTCTCCTCCCTCTGGAGCCACGTAGTACTCCGTGCCATCATCTTGATCAAAGTAGGCTCCATCTATTAAGTTGAATGTTGCAAGGGTGAGCACTTACGTACTCAGCAAGTCATAGGTAAGAGTAGATACATATATTAGTGATGATATGAACCTAGACTAGTCAAGAATTATGGATATTTGTAAAATAATCTTTTCCTTTCTCATCTCATCTTATGGCAGCACTTTTCATAATATAACATCATCAATCATGTTCACTAGATTATAGCACTACCGCGACACGTCGATACACGACAGCCCACGGCAGCACTCCTTATCATGACAACACATGTCATTTGGGTAATCTTGATTTAAACATATTTTATTTAGAAAATAGTACTTGTGTCACACCCCGTGGATTTAATCCACCGCAGCAGACTCCTATAAACCCGGGAGCTCGGAGTATTCGAATACGTTTTTAACTCTGCAGAGAGGTACCAATTTACCCGCAAGATATTCCACTTTCAAACCTTTCCTATCATAACAAAATGATTGGACCCCTGACTCACTTCATACTGTGAGCGGCAAGGTGGAAATAACAAGAACTTTTGTTATGTTTTACTCACAATTCACCCCCGACCCTGTGGCTCTCAGCGAGGCACAGTTGTGGCAGGTTGTATCCAAACCTCCACCCCTTTGCTTATTCCCATTACTGGGTCAGCGTGCTTGATCACCTTCAGTGATATGTGTGGGAGCCGCGCTCCGTGTTTATCGTGCATCACTACACATCTCATGCAGGGGTTTCATGTGCGATCGACATAATTACTTGTTCAGGCCTGTCCCATACCAGGCTTGCGGTTAGCACGTTGTTCATGCCACTAGACGCACAACACAAGGTTCTAGTCCTTATAAGCCAATGACCAGACCATCCACAACCCTGCACCTTCAGTGCCTGCATTCCTTTGCAGTCTAGCACCTCCAGTGCTACAGCCATCCATACCATTTTTCTGGTCACGGCTAGGGGTTTTATTTCATGAATATAAGTATATAAATACATATAATAGTTCATGGCTCAAAACTTGTTTAATTCACATTTCACAGATAACCAGTCTAGTACTGCCAATTGATAAATCAACCATTCTCAATCATTCACATGCAATATTGCCTATATTCAAGGTTATATTATAGCAACATTTAAAATATAGGTTCAAGATGACCAAGGATATGACTTGCCTTCCGCGTCGTAAAATACAGCAGTCGATGACGGGTCAACAGCAAAATCTTCAAAGTCAGCTTCTGAATCTGCTTGACGACAAACAATCACACAATAATTACTTATAATATTTAAAATGTTTTATGACTTATATGCAGAAATGCACAACAAGCATGATTGAACTAAACTGGTGATAATTTGAACTGCAAACTGAACTGAGTCGAGATTCTAGGGTTTCAAGGAATTTGGGCTAAGGATGGTGATTAGATAATCTTAGGGTTTCAGGATTTCAATAGGGATAACAATTTTGTGGCTGGTTTAATCAAAACAGCGAATGTCAACAGATCGACATTCGGATCAAAGCTTGGACATAGCTTTAAGAAAAGCTAGAGTGCTTATCTCAAATTGTGGTAGTAGAAGAAAATGTAGATCACAACTCTACAAATTCAGTGGACAAAGTGGATTTCAAATTATACAACCAGAAGTGGGTAAACAAGGTCAATGCCACTGGCTGACAAGCTCTGGCATAGAGCTGACAATGCCAAAAACTAGGGCTTAGCATAACTTTTGATCTGGAGCTCCAATTGATGCACCACTTTGTCTGGGAGGTAGGCTTGAGTAACAGGAACAATTAAGTTAACAGGATCTAGGGCAAGAAATGGCTGAAAAGCAAGAAATTTGATGATGAACAGAGATGAACTGGCTGCACTAGATCAGTTCTGGACAAAAATTTGGCAAAGCTATATCTTCCAATCTAGGCCGATCTAGGTGTCGGGCTAGAAGACAAAAATGCTCAGGAGGCTAAGGCACATCTAAATGACAAGGTTTCGAGGGCTGAAATGGCCGGGAACACTTTTCCGGTCATCGGCGCCGGAGAAGAAACGCTGCTGATTGGGGGTTTCTGCTACAGGCAACAAGAACTTAATTCATTGCTTGGAGAGCATCTAGGAGGTATAGGGAAGCTTCTGGTACAATTGTATTGGCCGGAGGATCACTGGAGAAGCCTGGCGACGATCGCCGGTTTTCTGGTGAAGCTCGGTTTAGGGAAAAGGTTCGATTCTTGCTTAATTTCGAAATCCAACTTCACAGGCTTGCTTGATTTGGCTTACTGATAAATTTTGATTACAGATTCGAAAGCTAATTTGGAGTAGTTCGAGCTACATTGCCGGAACAGGGCATTTAGCAATCCCGGCGATCACCGGCGATAAGGTGCAATGTAAACCAATTAGATGGTACAGCACGGTGAGGGAGACGAGGGGAACTCACAGATGCTGTCAATTTGGCAAGAGATGATGTGGAATGAGCTGTCACCATGAGCCTCCTCGATGGCTCGCCGGAGAAGACGACTGCAGCGGTGAAATTTGGAAATTGGTTAAGTCCTGGTGATGTGTGGAGAAGCTGTTGCACACAGAAGCGTTTAAATAGGTCAGGCAAAGATGGCGAAGGGGAACAACGAAGAGATTGTTTGCTGTGACTTGTCTGGTTGCGTGCAGGAGCAGCAGCGGCGAAGACACAGCAAGAGCGGTGATGCGACGGCGACAAGCTTTCAACTGATCACCATGTCGCCTCATCGGGACCTGGCAAAGCTTGTAGCAAGCGGTGGCGACAAGTACTGGCGCAGCAAGGTTACGTGGCGATGGATTGCTGACAAAGTCGCTGCTGGTCGCGCGCGGGAGCAAGCACTGGTCGTCGACGTAGCAGCGGTCTTGCCACGGCACCAGCTGGAGCGAGGACACGTGCGCACTGGCATGCACGATCACAAGTGCGGCGAAGCTTGGCCGGCGGCGAGCGTGCACGGCGCAAGGAAGCAAAACACGGCGAGGCTTCTGGTCGTGTACAGCAGTATACGGCCTGGTCGAAATTGGACTGAATTGCAGTTTTAATTCTTTGAGTTTTGGACTGAAATGCAAATCTAGAATTCTGGAAGGTTTAAACTGAAATTGATTTCACTAATCTGGTAGATTATATTCAACAGGATATTTGGCAAAGGTAAATGATAAAATTTGACTCATTTAAATAGTTTTTGATACAAACTGAAAATAGGGTAATTTAGGGTAAAACAAGATTTAAGTTTTGTTGATTTCGAATTCTGGCATTTAGGGTTCGATTTTGATATCTGCACAGAAGAGAGACTTGTGGTAAATAGCATTTTGAGAAGATTTGCCGAAGAAATTCTGAATTTGGAGTTAATCTGGAGATTTTAGCCTTTTTGGGTTTTCAGATATCAGATAAGGACTAATTTGCGATAACTCTTGGACTGATTTGTGAAAAGAGTCTAGATGATGAAATCTGGCTGTCAACTTTTTAGATTAAGGTATTGACATACCCATGATTATATTCCAGGAATAATCTAGTCTGAACTTGGTCAAGATTCGGATTAAATCTGTATTTCTGAAACTTAGGGTATTTGGGTAATATAAGGTATTTCTGTTTTCGAAAACAGAAGAAGTTGATAAATCTGGAATTTAGAGATAAAATTGGATCTGGGTTCTGAAGACTTTTAAGTTCAAAGTAACTGATAGATCATATCTGAATAATCTGATCTTGATTTGAGGTCACAGGATAGATTTTGGAGATTTTAGGGCTTAGAATAGATACTGATCTGGCTCATACTACAGATACATGCATGCATGCTATTGATGAAAAAGGAAATTTTCACCCCTAACTCAGGGTGTTACATGATCGCACGTGGCATACCTTTCCATGATCGCGATAGTCATTCCGTGATCGCATGCAGCGCGTACACTTTTCCACGGTTGCCCAGAGCCAAGGAAAGAAATACGATAGAAGTCTAAGAAAATACTGGACATAATTCATAAACAAAAAGTGAAAAATTGACACGAGAAAAATTAATTCTTCATTAATTTTTTCCATTATTTACAAAAACAAAAAATACAAAGGGCCATGCTAAGGATTGGCCTTAGCCCTAGCTGCGTCTAAAATAAAGTTGATTTGACTTGCAGCCAGGACGCAAGACTCTTCCAGTGACAAGTTGTCCTTCTTAGGGTCAACTACATACACTTCGAGGAGCCCTGCGACCTCCCTCAGTTTTGCGAGGGTATCCTTCGTGGTGAGACCATAGCCAGAGATGGTTACGTCCGCGGCGTGCTTCTCTTCGCGCACAAGCTGCTCTTTTGTCGAGCCTGCCTTGTGGTCTCCCTGGACTAGTCAAAACTTGCCTTCAAACGCTAGACACGCTTGAAGAAGCCATCCAAGTCAAGCCCCCACCGGGCGTACTTCTCCCCAAGGAGTTTGTGCTCCTCCTGGAGGGCCCGTAGCTCGGCCTTCACCTTGTCCAGCTCTTCCCTGGATTCACAGCTCTGTACAAGACCAGCAACTCACTCCAAGGTAAGAATCTAATAACTAAGATGAGTCAAGAAGATCGGGAGTTCTTACCAAGGAGGACAAGGGTGAAGCAGCTGTAGTAGGGCCAAAGGCTTTCTCATCCTCCGTCGAGAAGGGATAATGAGGCGAAGCTTGTGTGGCCGTGGGCTGCACTAGAGCTACAGTTCCAGGGGATGCTTGGGATGAAGCCTGGTACGCAGCTAGCTCATCAAACTGCATCGGCCTGTTCGATGAAGATCCCACAGTGTTGCATCTAGGCCTTCATGCCTAACCCTAATTTTGATGATTAATGAAAACAAAGTGTTCTGGACTAATAGTGCTTCTGAGATTGTTGATACAGAGTTTGTTCGGGAAGAATTACTAGATGATCAAGATGAACCCGACATGAAGTGAAGCACGAGGTGCAGAAGATCAGAGACAAGACGCAAATCATGAAGATGCGAAAGACCTAAGGTATTATGAGTTTTTATTTTTACCGATCTCGGCGTTTGGAGTTGATCGGTTTAGGAAAATTGTTTTTAGTTTTAACCGTTCTATAAAGAGGGGTGGCGAAAGTCCTCTTTTTATCTCCAACATAAACCGAGAAACTTAGGTCATTGCATTGCATCTTTTTGGTTGGATTTGGTTTGAACTTAATTTGAAAAATCTGGTTTTTCAGTTCAGTTTTTGACAGCAGAAGAGTTTTTCGATTTTCTAGAAAGATCTAGGTAGATCTGGTTTTTGCTTCTGTTGACAAAAATGTAGCCCTTGAAATTATCTTTCAAACGAGCTATTAAATACCTCTTTTGGATTTCTGGATTTAAAGTTATCTCTGTTTTTGTTCAGGCTGACTGTCAGTTTGCTTAACTGACTGTCAGTTTGAATGTCAGTTTGTTTAAACTGACAATTGTCCAGAGAGGGTATATTTTGGGCTCAAAATTTTTGTACTAAACTGACTATCAGTTTGTCCATACTGACTGTCAATTGGGGTTTCGACCATAGTGTTTTTAACTGAGTTTCTATTTGTTTCTGGTCGAGTTTGTGGTCGAACTGACTGTCAGTTGTGGATTTCAGCTTTCCTTAAACGACCACGAACGGCTAGCAAAGTTTCTTCCGTAAAATTTGTCGGCCGTTGTGCACTAAACTGACTGTCAGTTAGGCAAACTGACTATCAGTTTGGGTTGCTGATTTTCAGCTCTAACTCCAACGGTTCATTTGATTCTTGAGGCTATAAATAGGGGCTTTGGGCATGTATTTGATACAACAAGCAGTAGCATTTCTTATACACTCTTGAGCTTTAGTTTTTCACTTAAAATCTTGATCTTTTGATCAAGTCGAGTGTTTTCCGATCCACCGAGCACTTCAGTTCTTTTGCATTTGCATTCACTTAGCTTCTCGGTGCGTGTTTGGAGGTCAAGAGAAGACCTCGCTGCCTGTTACTCTTGGTGAGCGCCCTCACCTAGACGGTTCGGAGGCGTGGCCGTTGACCTCTCCAGAACGGAGATTGTTGGAGAGGCTCGGCAAGCTTGTACAAGGCATCAGTGCTCGCCTTTCCGGAGTGGACAAGGAGCAACCACTAGTGATAATATCCTTTGTGGATATTGAGGCAAAACTCAAGTGATTTGAGTGCTTCAACGAGGATTAGTGGAGACTGGGCAAGTCTCCGACACCTCGGTAAAAATCGTGGTGTTTGTTCTCTATCTTCTCTCTTTAAATATATTAAATTGCATTTGATTCTTCTTGGTATAAAAACTTGTTTTTATTTGAAGTTTTTAAAGCCTCCTATTCACCCCCCTCTAGTCGGCATCCTTGATCCAACACACAGATGATCCAAGATCATCACCACCTCGTTTCCTTGAGACAGTCCAATTGTCAATCGGTTGCATACGCCAAAAGGCTTTAGAAAAACTACATTTCAAGAAGAAGTTTGCACCAATCAACCAAGAGAGGATTACCTCTTGAAATGGAGGTGCAACGCTGGTTTGTCGTGCTCCCAAAGCATCAACATTCTCTTCTCCAATTTCCTCGCCAATTTAGTTCAGAGATGCCATTGGCTCAGAAGGTTTGAAGATGAAAGGTTTTGAAACTTAGAGAAATTTGTGGAGAATTTGGAAATCCCATAGTAGAGGAGCGGCTATTTATAGACTCATTTAGACGATGCTTCAGCTTCTTGGCCTAGGGCATGGTGCGGGAACCTGGAAATCCTCCCTAGTGTCTGCAGCTCATTCTCCGAGACGTATCGAAGCCATCACCAGCATAACACAATGTGGGAATTCGAAGAGACGAAGCACTGTTAAGAATTCGAAGAGACACACCATTTAATTGGGCCTTTGTCACTTCAAATTCGGGGGGCTAGCTGACGAGGATTGTTAGCTATTTTTAGGCCTCCATAGTTACGCTAGCGCCCTATGGTCGCACGTGACTGTGGCCACGGTCCTCCCTATGGTTGTTAAGGACCAGAAGAAGAAACATTGGGTATCCAAGGGCATTCTAGATATAACTCAAAAACTATAATTATTTCACGCAAATTCAAGACACTTATTATCATAGAACCAATGTCTTATGCTGTATCCGAGAGCATTATGGGCGCAGAGATAGTCCCTACAACCATCCTTTCTCGCAGATACAATGACTGATCTCATTACCATGGTCATAGTGCTACACGATCACCTCTTAAAACATTACCTCACCATAATCCTTATGATTATTCCTGAGATAATCATAAGCTCCTGACAAGGTAACCATCGAAGGAGGTTAAGACGGTAAGGCGGTTCCACGACGACCAAGTCAAGACTGCCAAACCACCACATTCTCATGATCTACGGCAACTACCACACCGCCACATTACAGAGATCGTGGGGCGTGCCTTCAAGAGAACAACCGACGATCACTTCGACAAGTATAAGAAGGCCTTCAAGGGAAGGATCGAGAGGACGAATCAATGACAAAGAGAAGACTAGGCTTAGCAAAGATATGATTAGCTAGCTACACACTTTGTAACCACCTCTCTGTAATCCTTTTTCCAGATAGTCAAATACACAGGATTTAGGGCTATTACCCAGCTTAAAGGGGGTCCGAACCTGGATAACTTTCTCCCCATGTCTTAGATTCATAGATACCTTCAACATCTTGAGAATTTGTCTAATTGGACTCATTTCTTCTTACTCCCTCTCGTGCATAAGATCGACAAAGGGACCCAGAGTTTCAATCGTCGACAAAACCATTTTTCTAGTCCATGATGTGGCCATTTGATCAACAAGTCTTTGTACCATTCCCAAGCGTCGTAAAGTGATTCTCCTACCAGCTGAGAAAAAGATGCAATTTGGTTGCGAATATGAACAGTTTTAGCAGGAGGGAAAAACTTACCAAGAAAAGCTCATGAGAGTTCGTCCCATGTGGTAATTTACACAAGGGGAAGAGTGTATAACCATGCCCTTGCCTTCTTGCACAGCGAGAAAGGAAAGCGCCTTAAGCGAAGTGCGTCTTGTGTTACTCCATGAATCTTGAAAGTATCACAATGCTCAAGAAACATATGTAAATTCAAAGATGGATCTTCAATGGGAAGACCGCTGAATTGATTTTTGTTGAACCAAGTTGAAAAGTACAGGTTGTATTTCAAAATTATTTGATTCTATTGGTGGTCTAAGAATACCTGATTGCAACCCCATGTGAGTTGGATTGCATAATCCTTGAGTTTCTTTTGGTCCTCCATTGTTGGTTGTTCTTTGTTCTCAAAAGTTTGTCGCAAATTTTCCTCTGATCTTACTTGCCTTGCCTCGTACCGAAGTCAGCGCGTGGTTTTGACAGGTTTGTCTGAGCTATCCAGATTTGCACTACTTCCCTTAAAGGTTAGTGGTGCACAAAAAGAACAAAAAGAAAAATATAAGCAAGATTGAAAAGTGAGATTGACTTATATCAGCAAAAATCAATCTAAAACATGAATTACCGTTGTTCCCCGACAACGGCCCCAAAAACTTCGATCGCGCCAATGACGGTGTGGTGCGAGCATGACTTTGTGTAATAATAACCGCAAGTGAATGGTTGAATATGTAGGATCAAGGATGCCGACTGGAGGGGGGAGAATAGGAGGCTTTAAACTTTTCGAATGAAAGAACTTTTGCAAAAAAGAACTAAAACATTTGAATAATATATTGAACAATTAAAAAGTAAGAAGAAAAGAAGACAAACACAAAAAATTATCCTGAGGTCTCGGCGACTCTCCCGGTCTGTCGACCATTCGGACTCGGGGTCCTTAGCCGAACTTATGCAAAATTTGTAGGTTGTGAGACCTTTCATGGTGTCCCTCTGGGAAGGTATGTAGAATTATGGAGAACTAGAGAACAGAGAGGTTTATACAGGTTCGGGCCCTCGATTGTGGGAGTAATAGCCCTACGTCCTGTTGGGATTTCACTATGTATAGTAAAAGGATTTACAAAGTGATGGAAAGATCTTCACAGGCGAAGATTTTCCCTATGTAATTGTACAAGATGAAGCCTGGAAGGCTTATGGAAGCTATCTAATCTAGGCTACTGTCTTCGGATTGTTTTTATCTGGTCAGGTTCGATCAATCGATCACTGGATGACTTAGTGTTTAGATCTCTCGATCCTTCGATCTCTGGGTAAGACGTGATCTCTCTCTGTTTGATGCATCAGGCCGCTCCTTTATACTGGTTGAAAGGGCGCCAAGTCGTAACGGCATCAAACAGTTGCTTGGATGAGGTTTCGTCTACCGCTTCTCAACTCCCACGCAGGTTTAACACGTGTTATTCATGGATAACCGCACGTATTAACCTCCTGATGGTTGTTTCTCTACGTGGAAGAATCTTCGGGATACTCGGGATATCCCCATTTTAGGGTCAGATTAATCCCATGTTCTTTGGTCGAGAGTGCTCTGACCGCCCGATGTTGGCTGACCGCGCAACATCTTCAGCCTTCTGTTCGCGAATAGCATACGAACTCCTGACCGCGCACTAGCTGCGGTCTGATTGCGTAAGGCTTGCGACCTCGGGCTTGTACTCCTCAGAATGACTTGAGTTCGCCCCGCCAAGCACATGTCTGGTTCGAATCTATCCTGAACCAGTCGTGCATTTATTTGAACTGACTCGGGTGTCAATCCTCGTCAGCTAGCCCCCAAATTCGAAGAGAACGAAGGGACGTGTTTACTTCGAATTTTAAGACATACATCGGATTTTTAACCCGACGCTTCAAATCTCTCACTTAGTGGCGCACTAAGTGTGACGGTTGATTCCCCGAGACGAGCTCTGGGTAATACGTGCCGGGTAATGATGGCGTTGTTGAAAACGTTTTTTAAGCCGAGGTGAAATTGTAAATGATTTAAAAACTCGAGGCGTTCGGAAGGTGAACCGTCACCCTGGCGGCTATAAATACCGAAGCCTTCGGATTTCAAAGCTTCACAACTTCTTTTCTCGGCTAAGTTTCCTTCGAAGTCATCTTCATTCTTCTTCTCATACACCTCCCGATGGCAGACCATAACATCATCGAGATTGAGAGTGATGAGGATGAAGTTTTTGAGCAAGAATCACAGATGCCCGAAGATCCATCTCCTTCAAGGAAGAAACCCAAGGTTGACGAGGGATCCTCCAGCAGAACAAAGGTGAAAGACGCATCATCATTCTTTCTTCCTTCTGTTCCTCTAGTTCTTCCTATCCGTGCACCTCGGCAGGTCGAACTTTCATCTCCACCTTTGGAGGGATGTTCTTCTCAGTTTTCTCCATTTCATCCCAATACTCCCCGCTTTTGTTCAGGTGATCAATTTTCTGGTAGGCAAGCTGCTCTCTCACGACCAGATGATCCTCAACTTGGGTTGGGGAAGCAATCTTATAGTGGGAAAGTCGCACTTCCACCATATGATGATCCTCGAATTTTATCTGGTGATCTACTTTCCAGGATGCCTATATCAACCTGTCACGTACAAGGACAGGTAATAATCCCCATCTCCTTTTGCTTGTTGCTATAGTTAGTGTGACTAACATTTGCAAATGCAGGAGATTGGAGACCGCAGCGAGCAGCCTGCTGAGATCTTGCCTCCCCCCTCGGACAACTCTCCAAGGGGAAAAAGAGGCTCTAGAGAATAAGACCGAAGAGATGTCTTCGACGATTCTGCACCTGGCAGAATGTTTTGAAAGATCCCGTGAAGAGGCCCGCCATTCCGTCGGGAGAGGGATCACGCTCAGCAACAGCGAGAACTCTCCGACTTGATTAAGAACAATAGTGCATCTCTTGTTCGGGATGATGTAGATAGGCTTAGATTAGTTTCTAGTTCCCTGTGGGTCGCCAATGTAGACCCTATTGACGACAACACGTCCCTAGGAGAACTTTGCAAACTACTTTCGGATCAGGTCGACACTCTGGTCGCCGGTATCCCTTTTGTATGTAAAGAATGTCAGAAATAAAACCTTCTTTTTCTTCATATCATATGAATATTCTTTACAACTTCTGTTCGAAAACATGGCCATAAGCAATGCCTTTACGACCACTCATACGTAGACAAACTACAGTTTTGCGACTAGAATCACATTTTAACGTTGTACAGCGACCAGCACTGATACTTCGATCAAACTTGAAACCGCGGTTAGAACCAAGGTTCGATTTGAAAGATTACTGCGATTAGAACCGAAACTCGATCAGACCATCACTTCGATTAGAATCGGAGCTTAGTCAAAGACATGGTTCCGACCACACTGCAATCTGATCAAAACATATCCGTATGTCCAAAAACTGGGTCATGGGATATTTTCATGATCAATTTGTGAAAGTTTACAAGAAACATGAAGGAAAATATCCTCCGAAAAGTTTTGTAAAACTCTTCATGTTTTTGTATCCACAAATCTGAAACAAAGAAGTCCTTTTGTTTTAGATCAGACACCAGGAAACGCTTAACGGGTCTGCCAGAGAGAGTATCCATTATGGGAAATGAATAGAATATTAAATGGAATGTTACTCACAATAATGCGCCTCCTCGGGTCTATAAAAGGAGTAGATAGCTTCTCAAAGAAGCCACACAGCCAGAAACCCTTCCTTAACACTTTCGCCGCACAAAACCCTCATTCTCCACAGCCTTCATCTTCTCCAAAGTTGCCAACTTTCCTCAAGATCTCTCACAAGAAATGGCGTCCTGGAGCCGATCGGTCCACCACACCGAGGAGAGCCTCACGGCATTGGAGAAGGAAGAGATCCTTCCTCCACGGCTGCTAATCAACTGGCGGCCCGTGGAGAAGGACCAAGAAACCCCAGTCGTTGGAGAGGGCGAACTGGTGGTTTTTTAAGAGTACCTGCGATGCGGGTTCCGATTCCCCGAGAGTCAGTTCCTGAAGGATATTCTGGAGCATTACGGGTTGGAATTGATAAATCTCCACCCGAATGCGATCTTGATTTTGGCGGTGTTCCAACACCTGTGCGAAGCTTACGTCGGAGTGTATCCCAGCGTGGATCTCTTCCGGCGTTTTTACTATTCGGCGTGGTCGAAAAGCTCCCAACGCCGCCGGATGTATATACTTCCGAATAAGGGAGAAGAAAGAGTATCCCTTCCCACCCCTGCGAGACTCAGTGCACGGGTGGCACCAGAAGTGGTTCTACTGCACCCCTCCATCCGAGAGTGGGTTGTGGTTTGAGAACTCGTTGCCAGAGAAGCCGAGCGAGTTGGATTCTCTTCCGGCGATGAATGCAGAGTTCATGAAGCACACCAAAGTGATTCTTCACTTGGTCCAACAAGGACTAACGGCTCGCGACATTATACGCGACTTCGTGAAGAATCGGGTGAGCCCCCTGCGTGAAAGGGCTCATTCGGCTTGAGAGATAAAGTCCATGGCGGACAACACCCTGGACTATAACAATGGTACGTGATTTCGACACCGAACCCTTATACCTCTGCTCTGTGCTTTCTAACTGGTCTTCTGGGAACAGTCCTGCCTTCATCCGAGATCGAGAGGCGGACAAATTACCTCCTCAGGGCCTACAGTGCCGAAGTGGAGGGCCCCAAGGGATCGCCTCGCCCACAGAGCTTAATTCACACTGGCAACGACCTCAAATAGGAACGCCGAAAGGTATGTCACCTTTCATTCAGTTCTCATTCGTAGGTCTTATGTACATCTAGTATTGACAAATACACCGGGATGACATAGCTCTTGGGGAGATTTGCCGAGGAGACGTTCCCAAGTGAAAACGTCGGTCTCCTGGGAAAGCCGACGGTGAAGAATGTGAAGAAGATCTCCTCGAAGCCCAGGACAAGAAATCCTGCCCCCAAGAAATCCAAGAAGATCCTCGGGGAAGGGTCTTCGCGTAGGACTCCCCTTACCGCAAGGAAATCTGCGGTAAGATACCACATACCTCCTGTTCCTCCAGGTACAAAATGGAATCACTTCTTCGTCGTACAGGGTGAGAGGAGCGAGGAGGAGGAGGAGGATGACGTTCCCCTAGTCCGCCGGAAGAGGAAAATAGCAGACTCTCAATCCGGCAAGACACTACCTCATCCTGTGGAAATAGAAGCAACCGTAGCTGACCCCGCGGCCACCGGGAGTCCCGTGGTCGCGGGCGAGATCCCCGCTCTCGAAGCCGCGGAGGCTTCAGGATCAGTCACTTCTCCCTCCCTGGTCGAAGGGACGACCACGGTAAGACTTCCTCATGATCTTGATTTGTCAATCTCATCTGTACGTGTGTTTACTGAATCTACACTCATACAGGGAGAAGAACTTCCACCCGTGACTTCTGTGAGTCCCAGGGAGGCAAATCCTTCACTCCTGGGGACAGGAGCGGAAGTGACGGAACAAGACTCCGCGACCAACCCCAGGGTTGCAGACGAGGCGCCTGCTCCAACAGTCCAGGAGTCCTCCAGACCTTCGGGCGTATCCGTGTCGCTCGAACAATTTACCCCGGTACGAATTCTTACCACTTAGGTCTTCATCATTCCTTATGCATATGTTTACAGGAGAATATACATAGGGAGAAAAGGCCCTGTTCACGAAGAGGAAAACCAGGGTGGACAACGATTGTTCTTTTTCTCTCGGGGAACCACCTTCGAAATCCCAGAAGCTAATGGGGTTCCAGTTGAGGTAAGAATCCTGGTTGGTTTGTTCTGAATCAGATCGTGGCAACCATCAACGTTATCGATGACTCCTTTTTTCTTCGCAGGCATAAAGACGTAGCACCGAGCCCTCCAACCGCCCTGGGGAGGGTCGAAGTCTCTGTCGGTGCTGAGGCCTCCGGTGAAGAGTGCTCTGTCCCTTTGGTCCAGGAAGTCGTCCGGGCCGTTAGGGACGAGTCGGGCGTGGAGAACCTGTTGCAGGCATCGGAACCTGCGACTGAGGCTCAGCAGGCGCATCCACTTGCTGCTCCTGTCGAGGATGAGGCTAGTCCCTCGACTAGGCCTCCCGCCATCCCGAAGGATAGTTCATTTCAGGAGTATACAGAGGTATAATGAACATCTCTTATGATACTTAAATTGTGCATAGGACACCACTGATTTCTCTCTGTATCATAGGAACTATCCCGTATAATGGCCAGATCGATTGCTATGGTGGAAAGCATCGAG
This sequence comes from Pharus latifolius, assembly GCA_019359835.1. Taxonomy (NCBI): domain Eukaryota; kingdom Viridiplantae; phylum Streptophyta; class Magnoliopsida; order Poales; family Poaceae; genus Pharus; species Pharus latifolius. The sequence goes on along the minus strand of CM033326.1, from coordinate 64,629,822 downwards.
GCCATACAAAAGGAGAGAGAATGCTTGCGAGAGTAGGAATAAATGCCCTTTAATTTGTATGGATACAAATTTGTTATGACAATTATCTTTTTTGTCACAGGGAGGTTGCTTCTCTGAAGAAGAACTTGGCTGATGACAAGCTCAAAGCGGCCACCGTGATTTCGAATCAAGAGGCCGAGCTCAAAGAACTGCTGTCACAGCTCTCTGGTAAGTCAATTCTCGACCAGAACAACTAGACCTTGTCATTCGAACAGTTTGTAACGATCTTATTACCACAGCGCAAGCAAGTCAAATAAAACGGCTCGGGCAGGATAAAACATTCCTCCAGATGACCATCGATTCTACCCGGAGGGCGAACAGAGACCTGAGCCAATCTGTCTTCGAAAAGCTGAAGATGGTGGCCTGTCTCCTGAGGGCTGATGTGGTCGAGACCACAAAAGACGACCTCAGTTCGAGTGACTGGTACTGGTCGTAGCCCAAGCAGAATCACTGCTCGAGTATCTTCCTGAAGATACACGGTGACGATAGGAGGCGATCAAAACCAGAGTTCGATCAGCATCCTCCGCCATTCTCTGCCGGTTTCGTCTCCACCATGGCCCAGATATGGACCTGAATCCACTGGTGGGAACGGTAGAGATCGAGAGTGAAGAGCAACTCAAGGCCATCATGGAGGAAGTCAATCCCCTTGTAGATAAACTCCTGACCGAGCTCGGGATCATGTAACCCCTGTACAGACATGTAACACCCCAGTTTTTTATTATCTTTTCTGCTTGCGAATCAGCATAACTTCTTTGGAAACCCTGATATTTTAACCCTATCTTGATCTTGGGTATGCCACTACCTTAACCTAAAAAGTTGGCTGCTAAACTTCATTGACCAGATCGTTTTCACATTTCAATCCAAAAGCGTTTCAATTTAGTCCTTTTCAGAAGTTTCAGGAAACCCAAAAAGGCTAAAAGTCCCAGATCACCTCAAAATCCAAATCTGATCAAGTGATAACCTTTCTTTCATTTTTCTGAACATTTTTCCCTTCTGGAAGAATCCCAGAATCTCGACCAAAACCCTAGTTCCAGCCTCGACAAAAGTTCAAACCCTAATTACCCTAATTACCCTATTTTCGAATTTTGTCAAAACCGCCAGATGTTATCGGATTTCATCATTTTTCCTGCTGGATGAGTCCAAGACATTTAGTAGCACTCATCTGCAAAATCAGAATTCAAATCAGCCCTTCAGATCTTCAGAATTGCAAATAGGCCCAAACTCCCGAGCCAAAACCTTCACAGATCAGTCCAAATCGTTGCAAATAGGTCCAAAGTTTACAACCAGGTCCCTGTGAAGTTTTCAACCAGCAACCGCCAAATTGCCGCGCCGTTAACTCGTCGCCGGCGAGGTTCGCCGCGCTGCCACCTCACGGCCACGTAGCCACCAGCCGTGCGCAGCTGTACCGCCACCGTGGAGCGCTCAAGCCCCACCGTGCCACCTTCTTCCCCCCGCGCGCGTGCTGCTGCTGCTGCTGCTGCTGCCAGGAGCTTTATGCCACTTGGCCGCCATCCCGTAGATCATCGCCACCACCCTGACCGAATCCTGATATCCCACGATTCACCGTCTCTGGCAGAGCCCCGCTGTGTCCCGAAGTGCATCGATGACCGTCCCGGCGTCAGAAGAGGATCTCCCCTGCGATTGCTGCTGCTCCCGAGAGCCTCACCCACGGCTATATAAACCCCCTCCCTTGCCCAGCATTGCCTCACACCACCCCACAGCTTCCTTGCCTTAGCCTTAGCACCCGAGAGCAACCGAGTCCTCAGCGCCGCCGCGAAGTTCGTCTTCTCCGGCGAGCAGTTCCTGAAGCTAACGGCGCCAGCCTCGCCCGAAGCTTCCCCCTCCAAACCAACGCCACCAGTAAGCTCCTTTCATTCCCCTGTACGTTTCATAGCCATCAATTGGTCCCCGGCGCACCTCAACGCCGGCAATCACCGGAAAACCAAAATCCCCTGTTCCCGCAATGCCGAGCGATTCAAGCCAAATTGATCCTCGTGCCTGTAGAGGATATTGATCAGTGAGCTAGGAGGAACAAACCTGCAAGCTTGGATTCGCCAATTTTGCCCCGAGCGCCGGATTTCCATGTTCGAGCCTCGGTAGTTCGCCGGAGCACGCCGCTGTGCTTCTCCAGCCGATCTCTGGCAAAATTGAGTGCACCAATAGCCTTGTGACAGCCCCTAGATGCTTCCCGAGCGTTGAATTGAGTTCAAACGCCCTGGAACGAAAACCCCCAAATCGGTGCCTTCGTCTTCGGCCCCGATCGCCGGAGTTCGTTTTCCGGCCAAACCAGCCGATGAGACCTGGTCATTTAGATAGATCTCAACCCCCTGAGCAATTTTGTCTACTAGCTCGACCTCTAAATCGACCTGAATCAAAAGTTATAGCCATGCCAAGGTTGCTGTCCAGTGGCTCAGTTCATGTCCAGGCCACCGTGTTTGCTCACCGGATTTGGCCACCCTCCGGCCACTTTCAGCCCTTGAGCCTGTTGAGAGTTTTGTAGCTGTTATCAATGCCTAAACCCCAGACAAAGTTGTGCATCAATTGGAGCTCTGAGTCAAAAGTTATGCAATGCCCTAGTTTCTGGCCATGTCTAACACTATGTCAGTGCATGTCCACCTGTGGCATTGGATGATTTAGGCTTGTTTCTTTTGAGCAATTGAAATGCCACTTTGTCCACTAAGCCTTTTGAGCCATGTTCTACAACATTCCCTACTATCACATCTCCAGAAAACAAACCTAGAACCGATTTAGGGCAATGTCAAGCCATGAGTCGAATGTCAGCCCTTCGACATTCAAGCCCTTTGAACCCATCTCTTCAACCAATGTCAAGTGACCTTGTCTAAACCATTTCCCCTGCATGCATGATGTATTTACGTATTATTTTCTAGTGCTTGTATACTTATATAGTGTGTATGTGTTGTTTGTACCTGTCGTGGAACCAGACGTTGAAGGAGCAGAGGAGATCCCTGAAGATTCATTTGAACAGCTAGACCCGTCACTGCAAGGCAAGTCTCAAACCCTTGATCATGTCTCACCTGCTATTTTGAAATGAAGTATGTTAACTGTTTTCCAGTATATGCATGCCTTAGATTCAAATAAGAATTATGTTTCAATAAAATGACTAGATATGACCTAAATGATTGTAAAGCCCCTTTTGACATTGAATATCCCTGCACCCTTGTTACCCTAGATTATCATGCTTAGGCTATGCTATGCTCGACGATTATATGATAAATGTTGAATGGTCACATGTGAGAAAAGCATGTTCAAAACCCCTTTTTGAGAAGGAAAATGTGATTGGAATCGATAGTGAGGATGGTTTGATTGGATGGTGCTGTGTGCGCACTGGGAATGTGAAAGACTCCTCACTAAAGATTCATAAGGACTAGAACCTTGTGTTGTGCTTCTATGCGGCATGGAAAACGTACCAACCACCTGCCTGTTTATGGGACGGGCGCAACTTAGTAGCTTTCTTTAGTGTTAGCTTTTCCCTGCAATGGTTGTCGGTCCAGTTTCTTGCGAGGACTGGTGGGCCGCAGAAGGCCACGAGTGATGTGAGTTCAGAAAAATCATGAGAGGAAAAGGTGGAAAGAAGGAAGACGCCCTAAGCCAGATTAAGTCGTGCGCGACTGTAATCAAGAGAGGCTATGTGTCTTGCGAGAGCATAGGCCCAGGCTAGGAAGTAAGGCAGTGGGGAGGACCCACAACGGTACTTGAGACTTAACTGTCTATTTACCGGGCAGGGAAATAGTTAATACTAGGACTGTAAATTGTTGTGTCATCTCGGCCTTGTCACATGCGTAAAAGTCGCATGAAGCTGATCCGACTTGAAAGCCGAATGATTGGTGGATTAAGGTGGTACACCTTTGCAAAGTTTAAAAAGTATCGGATACTCTGAGCTCCCAGGTCATGGAGTCTGCGCGCTGTGAATTCTATTCACGTCGATGCAGCACAAGTAGCTTTTGGAAGTTCTTCACAAAATCTGAGTAAAGTGGTGACTCATGAAAGACCGCCACACACAACATTTCTGAAAATCTAGCTTAGGATTTCAAAAGCCCCGCTTTCGGAAATAAAGACCTTTCTTTAAAGCTGCATGTGAAAATCTATTATATGTTTATATACAGAGCCAAAGAGCTGTTCTTTGAGAAATTTCCCCCTCATCTATATATACATGCATTGTTACTTGGGACTTGTTGAGCACCATGTGGACAATGTGCTCACCCTTGCTTTCACAAACAAATTTAGAGGAAGGATTCGCCGACCCTGAATCTTATGGTCTTGAACCCAATGTGGAACAAGAAGAAGAAACTGAGGACCCATCTGGTTAAAGGGTTATGCACCAAGGTGGAGTTCGATGTGGAGAAGGCCCAAGCAATACCGCCGCTGCAGAGAAAGAAGACTGAAGAAGTCCTTTTGTTTATCGTTGCTGTTTTATTTTGTGCCGACCTTTGTGTCGAAAACTCCTTAATTTGTATTAACAATTAAGTGCGTCATTTCGGCGCTAAGTTATTGTAATGTTGGTCCTTGTGATCAGCACTTGTTTTTAATTACTCGCATTTTTATATAATGCATCTTGTTGTTGTGAGCTGCAATGTGCCTTTTTTGAGTGCAATCCACCTGGGCGATTGCCACCGGAATCCTCAAATGAGGGTGCCACAAGACATAACTTATAGAATGCAATGAATGTATTTTTTGTTTTTGAAGGAAAGCACTTTTTTGTTGTTTCATACTATAAGCATATCCCCCTAGCCCCGCCTGTGATTATAGATACTGAAGGCTTAGTATTATAAACACAGGAGAAATACGAGTGCAACGACCAGGGTTGTGCGATCAGACCAGCAATTACGATAAATGAAACGCCTAACCTGGTTACAAACCGGCAGCTACTCAGGTGACCAAGGACATACTAGCAAGCCCCGTATGCGTTGAGAAACGGCTTATTTAGGAGTGACTTGTCTGGCAGTGGTCATGAGATCGGCCAGCGAATCCGATTAGAATGTTGTAGTGATATAACCGCCGGCGACCAGCCCCGAGTCAAGTTCGTAACACACGGGCATGAAAGGAGATGTTCATCGTATGAAACCAAAAGGCTTCTTGGTTTATTAAACAATGCTAATTGAAAAGGGAAAGGGATTGAATACTTATACGTAAAACTTGCGTAGTTGATCGATATTCCAAGTATTAGACAAAATTCGATCATCCTCCATGGCTAATCGAGCTGATCCTGATCGCGGCACCGAAACAACAGTGTAAGGGCCTTCCCACTTCGGGGAGCATTTGTTGCGATTAGACTGGTCTTGAATTTTTCGTAAAACCAGATCGCCCACGTGGAGACTACGTGGTCGCACCCTTTTGTTATGGTACTTGCGCAAAGCTTGCAAGTATACCGCGGACTTGATCAAAGCGCGATCACGCTTTTCTTCTAAGAGGATGAGATCCTGTGATCGCTGTTCGGTCTGATCAACTCGTTCGAATTGTTCGGTCCGAATAGATCCAATACTAACTTCCATAGGCAGTACGGCCTCGGCCCCATAGACCAGATGGAAGGGCGTCTCACCGGTGGCTCGACTAGAAGTAGTTCGTAGTGCCCATAAAACAGTATAGAGCTCGTTCGCCCAAGCCCCCGACCGAGTCTTAAGGCAATCGAAAACACATTTCTTGATGCCTTGTAGTATCTGCCCGTTGGCACGTTCTATGGCACCATTGCTCTGTGGATGAGCCACAGAAGCAAAGCACACCTTGGTCCCAATCTGATCGCAGTAATCCAGAAAAAGACCACTGGCGAACTGAGAACCATTGTTTGTAATGAGACGGTTTGGAACACCAAATCGAGCGACAATGTTCTTATGGAAGAACTTTTGTACTGCTGATGCGGTAATATTTCGTACCGGTTCGGCCTTAATCCACTTTGTAAACGTGTCAATAGCTATGAATAGAAACTTGTATCCATTGACCGCCTGTGGCATAGGACTGACAATATCCATCCTCCAAACCACAAAAGGCCATGCAAGGGGAATGGTTTGTAACTCATAAGCAGGTTGATGAACTTTCCTCGCGTGAAACTGACACTGAGGACACATCTTGACCATATGCTTGGCATTGTCGAGTGCCGAAGGCTAGTAGAATCCTTGTCGAAAAGCTTTTCTGACCAGTGTCCGATATGACGCGTGCGCACCACATACACCGTCATGTATTTCTTTCAGGAGGGATTTGCCTTCTTCCTGAGATATGCAGCGCATGAATACTCCCTGAGTACCCTTTCTATACAAAACTCCTTCTATGAGCTTGTATAAACGCGCTTTTCGACTCAACCGATCACTTTCGGTTTCATCCTCGGGTAGGGTCCCATGTTCAAGATAGACTCTCAATGGATGAGTCCAATCCTGTTCCTGACCGAGGTTGGTAATGCAGGCTGTTACCGGATCATCCTTGACTGAAGTCATGATCGAAGGATGTTCCAAGTGTTCAACGAACAATCCTGCCGGAGCGGATGTGCGTGAGGACCCAATTTTGGATAATTGATCTGCGAGAATGTTGTCCTTTCGCGGGATGTATTGGACTTCGAAATGACTGAAGTGTTTTTCCAATCTCCTCACTTCCCCCAGGTAATGAGCCATTGTCTCATCGGAGGTGTTGTACTCCTTGTTTACCTGGTTTACGACCAGCTGTGAGTCTCCCCTCACCACTAGTCGACGGACTCCAAGGAATTTTGATGCTCGGAGCCCTACAAGAAGACCTTCATACTTTATTGCGTTGTTGGTCGCAACAAAGTGTAGTTGAATGACATACTTAAGCTGTTCGCCCTGAGGCGTAACTAAGACCACTCCAGCCCCTGAGTGTTGAAAACTACGGGAACCGTCGAAGTACATTGTCCAGTGATCGGGGCATTCCAATTCCTCGGGCACCTGCACGGGTGGCTCAGGGTTGGTCCGTTCGACCACAAAGTCGGCCAAGACCTGAGACTTAACCGTCGTGCGGGGCATGAAATGGATATCAAAAGCACCGAGTTCGACTGCCCATTTGGCGATTCGACCAGATTTCTGCGGATTTTGGACAATATCCCCTAAAGGAAAAGACGAGGGTACTGTGATCTTGTGTGCTTGGAAGTAATGTCGTAACTTACGGGAAGCCATCAGTAGCGCGTAAAGTATCTTCTGGACCTCAGGGTATCGGTCCTTAGGACCATGAGATACCTCGCTGACATAGTAGATGAGTCTGTGTATCCCTTCCCTATCCGCGATCAGGACAACGCTGACCGTGTGCGGGGTGGCCGCCAAATAGAAAAGTAATGGTTCTCCTTTGTCGGGAGACACTAAGACTGGCGGACTAGACAAATATGTCTTTACCTCCTGAAATGCTTTTTCGGCCTCATCGGACCATGTGAAATTGTGATGTTTCCACAGGGCCTTGAAGAAAGGTAATCCCCTTTCGCCTAGTCGCGATATGAATCGACCTAAGGCCGCCATGCGACCAGCCAGGCGTTGAACATCTTTCATTGTCGAGGGAGACCTTATCTGTTCGATGGCCCTGATTTTTTCAGGATTGACTTCAATGCCTCTGGAACAAACAAGGAAACCAAGGAGTTTTCCTGAAGAAACCCCAAAAGAACATTTCTCCGGGTTCAATTTTATTCCAAAGTGATTTAAATTACAGAAGGTTTCAGTGAGATCATCTAAATGAGACGATCTCTTAGTGCTTTTTACAACCAAGTTGTCTACATATGCTTCGAGATTACGCCCTATCTGGGAAAGAAAGGTCTTTTGCATCAAGCGCTGGTACGTGGACCCTGCGTTCTTTAGACCGGACGGCATTCTAACGTAGCAGTAGGTGCCGAACGGGGTGATGAAGGCAGTCTTCTCTTCATCTTCTTCTGCCATGCTAATTTGATGGTATCCTGAGTAAGCATCCAGGAAGCTCATCAGTTCACAACCCGCGGTTGAGTCAACCAACTGGTCGATGCGGGGAAGGGGAAAGTCGTCCTTCGGACAGGCACTGTTGAGGCTGGTGTAGTCGACGCACATGCGCCACTTGCCATTTGACTTGCGGACCATGACCGGATTTGCAAGCCATTCCGGGTGATCGACCTTGCGAATAAACCCGGCTTTTAGGAGTTTGTCCAACTCCTCTCATATGGCTTCTTGTCGGTCGACAGCAAAACGCCTGAGCTTTTGCTTATTGGTCACTGTCCAGGTCGAATTGCTAACCTATGCTCGATTACTTCCCTTGGGACACCGGGCATGTCGGACGGTTTCCACGCAAACACATTTGCGTTAGCCCAGAGGAAAGTAATGAGCTCGAGTTCCTATTTGTCGTCCAGGCCTGATCTGACCCGAATCGTTTGAGTTCCTATTCCGGTGGATCATCTGGGTACAAAGGAACTAGTTTGAGTTTCTCATCTGGTCGAGGAGCAGCCTTGATCGCGTCAGTGGCGACTGTGGCGAACTGAGCATCCCAGAGGGTAAGTTGGTCGACCATCTCCAGAGATAGCCGGTTACACGTTAGTGCCACGTTGCGACTGCCTCGGATCGAGATGACATCTTTCGGGCCAGGCAACTTGCCGCACTGATAAGCATAGTGCGTTGCCATCATGAACTTAGCAAGAGTTGGCCTGCCAAAGATTGCATTATAAGCCGAATCACAATCAATTACATCAAAAGTAACCAATTCTGTTCGGAAGTTATCCGGTTCTCCCAGTGTGACCGGGAGGACCACCTGTCCCAACAGCATCATGGAGGGACCAGGGATTATCCCATAAAACGGATGGATTATGGGCTTGATCTTGGAACGAGGAATTTGCATCTCGTCGAGTGCCTTGACCAATAAAATGTCCAAGGAGCTTCCTCCGTCGATCAGGACCCTTTCAACTCTCGCATTATTGATGATCGGGGTAATGACCAGAGGGAGCCTCAGTGGTCGAGTAAGCCCCACAGGACAATCAGTGCGATCAAACATCAAAGGCGTATCCGACCAACGGGGGTACTGAGGTTCACCAAGGGATGTCTCCGTTTGGTTAACCTCTCGATAAAAGGCCTTAAACTGCCTTTTGGAAACAAAAGAGGAGGAACCCCCGAAAATAACATTAATATGATTATGAGGTACCTGGTAAGACATCTCTTTGTCCCCGTCGGCATCCCTTAGCCCGCACACTTGTTCCTTAGTTGGTAAGGTCGGCATCGGTCCAAGCCCCTGGTAGAAGTCATCTAACTGCTTCAACCAACTCCTGTAGTTATTGAGGTCGTGGCCTGCTGAGTTGTGGAGCGGACACCATTTCTTGCCTTCCTGCGGGTTAGTCGACTTCTCTGGCTGGTCGGCACTACGACCACCAGAAGTAGTTTTATTTTTAAACGAGGAATTGTTACCTTTGGTCGAAGGAGGCTTCTCTGCAACTGCAACCTCGCGGTATTGTCCAGAGCGATTCCTTTTCGACTTCTTTAACTTCCCGCCTGACGAAGATTCCAGCTTCTTGCTTGAATCTTCTTTCCTAGCGTCCTTGAGACCTGGTTGAGGCGGTAGGTTACCTTTATCGACCATCCGGTTCCATTCGACCGCTTCGGCCGCGTCGGAGTATCGATCAGCCATATCAAAGAGATCGGCTACTGATCGAGGAGGATGGATGAGCAAGTCTTCGGTGGATCTTCGATATCGAACGGCATGTTTAAATGCCTTAATAACGGAGCTGTCAGTTATGTTCGGGATGGTATTCCTCACCCCGACAAACCTCTTGACAAACTGACGAAGGGTTTCGGTCGAAGTTTGCCGTAGTCGATGGAGGTCATCCTCTTTACCTGGCTTTTGATAACAATTTTGGAAATTGCTGAGGATAGCGTCGCACAGCATTTCCCAGTTGTAAATAGAACATTCGGACTGATTAAACAACCAGGTTCTTGCCGGTCCTTCAAGGACTATAGGCAGGTAGTTGGCCATGACCCGGTCATCGCCACCTGCCGCTTGGATGGCAGTAATATAGATTTGAAGGAACTCGGATGGGTTCTGAGTTCTGTCGAACCTTTCTATGGCCCCTGGTCGAAACTTGTCCTGCCAAACGACCGCACGAAGGCTGGGCGAGAAAGCTTTATAGCCAACGTAGAGACCGTGGACTATCCTGTGACTTTTGACTGGATAGCGAGCGACCTCAAGCAATGGAGAAGCCACTCGCGGTCCTAAGGGAGAGTGGACAGGGACTCGATCCCTACCACGAGAATCCTATGCCCGCCTGGACCTGTCCTGGCGGGATGGTACAGGCGGCGGGTAATTTCATCGACCAGAACCAGAGTGAGAATGCTCTCGGTCGTGGGATCGTGTTACCGACCGGGAAGAGGCCGTGGGGGTCGCCTCAGATGCGACCTCATCCAACCTCTCCGCCAGGATTCTGGTGAAGGCCGGTTTCTGCGCATCCGTGACCATAGGAGGAAAATTACGCATGACCTCCGCGATAGATCGGAGTCTGCCATGTGTGCTTCTCCTAGGGGCACCAGGTGTTACCGTTTCTTCGTCCACCGGGAAACGCTCCGGAGGCAAAGAAGGGTCTGGTCACGTCTGCGACCACGTGACCATCGGGAAGAACTCGGAGCAGTATCGTAACGAGCCTGCGCATCTTGAAGAGCCTCTAGGGCAGTTCTGCGTAGTTCGTTGTCCTGTTGCTCGAGATCTTGATCCTCCTTCTGTTTGCGCTCTTGTTCTTCCCTAGCAGCCCGCTGATCAGGAGTTTCCTCCGATAAGGCGGCAAACTGTCTAGGGAGAGAGGTCGCCGAGGGAGAAAACATCTCGGTTTGTTCCGAGTCGGACTCGAAATCAAAGAGACGGTGGAGGTTATTAGGGTCGAACCTCCCCAGGCTGATTTCCTGGTCGATATCATCCTTCCCCTCAGCGGGGTTGTATGACGGACCGGACTAACCCACTAGCACATTAAGAACCTCGGTGGGTTCTGACCTTGCGCTAGTCGCCCCCTGGTCGATGGACATGACCTGGAGAGTCGATTCGACCTCTGGGAGATTTTCGCCTCCAACTTCTTCCATCGGAACAGGATCGCTAGGAGAAGGCATCGGAATGTGAGCATAATCCTCGAGATCAAAATCATTCTTGGAATCATATGCTCCAGCCAAAGTTTAGTGAACCTCCGGAGGAAAATTAGGATGCCTTGAGAAAAGGCCCCACGGTGGGCGCTAGCTGTCAACGATTCGAACTCGGGGTCCTTAGCCGAACTTATGCAAAATTTGTAGGTTGTGAGACCTTTCAGGGTGTCCCTCCGGGAAGGTATGTAGAATTATGGAGAACTAGAGCACAGAGAGGTTTATATAGGTTCGGGCCCTCGATGGTGGGAGTAATAGCCCTACGTCCTGTTGGGATTTCACTATGTATAGTAAAAGGATTTACAAAGTGATCGAAAGATCTTCACAGGAGAAGATTTTCCCTATGTGATTGTACAAGATGAAGCCTGGAAGGCTTATGGAAGCTATCTAATCTAGGCTACTATCTTCGGATTGTTTTTATCTGGTCAGGTTTGATTAATCGATCACTGGATGACTTAGTGTTTCGATCTCTCGATCCTTCGATCTCTGGGTAAGACGTGATCTCTCTCTGTTTGATGCATCGGGCCGCTCCTTTATACTGGTTGAAAGGGCGCCAAGTCGTAACGGCATCAAACAGTTGCTTGGATGAGGTTTCGTCAACCGCTTCTCAACTCCCACGCAGGTTTAGCACGTGTTATTCATGGATAACCGCACGTATTAACCTCCTGACGGTTGTTTCTCTACGTGGAAGAATCTTCGGGATACTCGGGATATCCCCGTTTTAGGGTCAGATTAATTCCACGTTCTCTGGTCGAGAGTGCTCTGACCGTCCGATGTTGGCTGACCGCGCAACATCTTCAGCCTTCTGTTCGCGCATAGCATACGAACTCCTGACCGCGCACTAGCTGCGGTCTGATTGCGTAAGGCCTGCGACCTCGGGTTTGTACTCCTCAGAATGACTTGAGTTCGCCCCGCCAAGCACATGTCTGGTTTGAATCTATCCTGAACTAGTCGTGCATTTATTTGAACTGACTCGGGTGTCAATCCTCATCACGGTCTCCCCTACTCCTCATTGAAGTACTCAAATGAATGAGTCTTGCTTCAATATCCATGAAGGATATTTCTCACTAATGGTTGCTCCTTGTCCACTCCGGAAAGACGAGCATCGATGCCTTTTACAATCACGCCGAGCCTCTCCGACAACCTCCGAAATGAAGAGGTCAACGGTCATGCCACCAAACTGTCTAGGTGAGGGTGTTCACCAAGAGTAATAGGTTGCAAGGTCTTCTCTTGACCTCCAAAAAATATCAAGGAACTCTAAGGATGCAAATGATGCGAATAAAACACTCGGTGGATCACAAAACTCAAGACTTGATCAAAAGATCAAGATTTTAACTCTATCTTGATCATCTTGCATATTTTGCCAAAAGAGCTCTGTATCCAAATAGCTCAAAAACACAATTAGTCTGAAACACTTGTTTTCATTAATAATCAAAATAAAGCATAAGGGCCTAGATGCAACAATCTCCCCTGTCGACGATTCGGACTCGGGGTCCTTAGTCGATCTTATGCAGAATTTGTGAGTTATGAGGCCTTTCAAGGTGTCCCTCCGAGGAGGGATGATGAGCAATGTCAGTTGGAACACAGAAAAATTTTATATAGGTTCGGGCCCTCGATGGTGGGAGTAATAGCCCTACGTCCTGTTGGGATTTCACTATGATGGAAAAAGGTTACAAAGTTGTGGAAAAGATCGTCACAGGCAAAAATCTTTTCTGTGTAATTGTCTAAAAAATAACTAAACTAGTTTATGAAACTGATTGTCGAAGTTGTTCGAGATCTCTTCTAGATGTATCTCAGATGTATCCAAGATACCCTTCGTTGTACATCCACTCATCCCCTTTATAGTGGTCGAAAGGGTGCCAACGCACAACGGCTTTGAATGGTTGCTCGGGTGTAGTTTTGATAACCGCACTTAACCCCCACGCAAGCCTAACACGTGCAATTAAGGGATAACCGCACATATTAACCACCTGGCAGTTGTCTTCATACGTGGAAGAATCTTCGGGATCCTCGGGATATTCTTGTAGTCGAGCTTAAGCAAACCCGAGTCATCCTGGTCGAGAGTAGTCAACGACCTTCTGACCGCGCCCTTTCTGCGGCCTCCTGACCGCGCACTATCTGCGGCCTCATGACCACGCACTATCTGCGGCCTCCTGACCGCACACTATCTGCGGCCTTATGATCGCGCAAAGCCTGCGACCATGTGTCCGCGCCACTCAGGTCATCTGAGATCATAGCAATGGACCTCTGGACACTTGTCTGGTTCGAATCTGTCTTGAACCAGATGTGCATTACTCCGAACTAGGTCGGGTAACAATCCTTGTCAGCTAGCCCCCAAATTTGAAGAAAATGAAGAGACATATTTACTTCAAATTTTACTCCTGCATCGGATAAGTGACCTGACGCTTCAACTTCTCCACTTAGTGGCGCACTAAGTGTGACGGTTTATTTCCCGAGACGTGCTCTGGGTTGTATTTGACAGGTAATGATGGCGCCGTGGAATTGCTTTAACCAGAGATAAAACCGTGAATATATTTTAAGAACTCGAGGCGTTCGAAAAATAAACCGTCACCCCTGGGGGCTATAAATACCGAAGCCTCTTAGCCCTAAAACTTCACAAGTCTTTTTCTCGGCTAAGTCCTTCCCAAAGCTACCTTTTCTTCTCTTTTGTACTCACCTTAATGGCAGATCAAGACATCATTGAGATTGAAAGTGACGAAGAGGAAGTGATACTCGAACTCGACCAGGACCTCCAGAAGGTAAGTCTTTTCTAGAACTCTTGGTTCAAGCCGTCATTTGATATTTCGATCATTTCCAAAACTTCCTTTTGGAAATTCGCAGGTAACCGAAGAGTTGGTTCCTCTAGGGAAGAAACCCAAGGTTAACGAGGGATCCTCCAGTGGCACAAGGGTTAGGGATGCATCATTGTTCTCTCTACCTTTGGCCCCTATAGTCCTTCCTGTCCATGCAACTCGGCAGGTCGAACCTTCATCTCCACCTTTGGAGGTCCATAATAATCCTTCAAAGCCTTCTTCTCAACTTTCTCCATCGCAATTAAATGGTCCCCATCTTTTGACGAGTTATCAATTTTCTGGTGAGAAGGTTGCATTCCCCGCGACCAGATAACCCTCAGTTTGTGTTGGGGAAGCAATCTTTTGGTGGGAAAGTTGCACTTCCGCGACCTGCTAGTTCTCAACTTTTGTCGGGTGATCTACTTTCTGGGGGAAACACTTCATCCTCTCACTTGCGAGGATTGGTAATTATTTTCACCTCTCCTGCTGGTCGTTTTAACTTGTAAAACTAACACATGCATATGCAGGAGATGAAAATTTCTGAAGCCCCGAGCGACCAGCTTGTTGAGACCCAACCTCTTTCCCCCGAACAGACCCTTCAGAAGGAAAAAGAGGTTCTGGAGAAGAAGACCGAAGAGATGTCTTCAGCCATTCTGCACCTGGCAGAATGTTTTGACAGATCCCGTGAAGAGGCGCACCAATTCCGCTTGGAGAGGGACTATGCTCGGCAGCAGCGAGAACTCTCCGATACGATCAGGAATAGTAGTGCTGATTCGGGATGATGTAGATAGGCTTAGAGTAGTTGCTAATTCTCTAGGGGTAACCAGTGTTGATCCCGCTGATGCTAATATGTCCCTAGGAGAACTTTGTAAACTCCTCTCAGATCAGGTCGATGCTTTGGTCGCCTGCATCCCGTTTGTATGTAAAGACTGCCAGAAATAAAAATTTCCTTTGCCTTACATACCTTGCCTTCTGAAGAAGAATTATGCAAGAGTTAACTCTTTTCAATCTCTGTTCGAAAACATGATCACAAAGAATGTATTTACGACCAAACATCCACAGGTAAATCCGAAGTAACAAATCTTTCGATTAGAAATGCATTAATGTGTCACCTCGCGACCAGCATTGGTACTGCGATCAGAACCTAAACTGCGATCAAAACTGAAGTCTCGATCAGAACTGTTATCGCGATTAGAACTGAAACCGCGATAACATAATGCCTCGATCGAATGATAACCGTACAGAAAAAAGGTTATCTATTTGCAGTGATCATCGAATGGCATTGCAATCATCATGCAAATCTTGATGTGATCACAGAACTGCATTGTGATCAAGCTTTGAAAAAGATACAAAGGATCATTTCCTCCATAATCTTTGCGAAATTTTCATATTTTTGTATGCACCCTAGCCCCCGAATTCGAAACAGAAAATAATAAAAATATTTTTTGTTCTGGATTCACTGTAGGGAGCGCATAACGGGTTTCCAGAGAGAAGGCACCCATTATGGGAAATTAATAAAGTATTCAACGAAGGGTTGCCTCGTGCATATAAAAGGAGAAGGTAGCTTCCTAAGGAAGCCACACAACCAGAAACCCTTTACTTGTCTTAGAGCTTCAGCCGCTCAAAACCCTCTTTGGCATTCCTCGTCTCCATCGCCTCCAAAGTCACCAACTTTTCTCTCAATCCTTCGTAGGAAATGGCTTCCTGGAGCCGATCCGTCCACCACACAAAAGAGAGTCTGGTGGCGTTAGAGAAGGAGAAGATTCTCCCTCCGCGGCTGCTGATCAACTGGCCGCCAGTGGAGAAAGATCAAGAAGCCCCAATCGTCCAAGAGGGCGAGTTGGTGGTTTTTGAGGAGTACCTGCGTTGCGGGTTCCGATTCAATGAGAGCTAGTTCTTGAAGGGAATTTTGGAGCATTATGGGTTGGAGTTGGTGAATCTCCACCCAAATGCTGTCCTTATCCTGGCAATCTTTCAGCACTTGTGCGAAGCCTTCGTCGGAGTGCTCCCAAACGTGGAGCTCTTCCGACGCTTCTACTACTCAACATGGTCGAAGAGCACCAATGCCACTGGATGTATCTACTTCCGGATAAGGGAGAAGAAAGAGTATCCCTTCCCACCCCTCCGAGCTTCCGTTCACGGGTGGTACCAGAAGTGGTTCTACTGCACCCCTCCGTCGGAGAGCGGGTTGTGGTTTGAGAACTCTCGCCCGGAGAAGTCCAGTGAGTTGGACTCCCTCCCTGCTCTGAGCACAGAGTAGAAGAAATAGGCCCAAGTGATTCTTCACTTAGTCCAGCAAGGACTAACTGCTCGCGACATCATCCGTGACTTTGTGAAGAACCGGGTGAGCCCCCTGCGCAAAAGGGCTCATCCAACTTGGGAAATCCAGTCCATGGCAGACAGCACTTTGGACTATAATAACGATATGCCTTCCAGTCAACAAAACAACATTTCTTCTGAAAAAATGTCATATTGGCTAACACGCTTGTTTGCGATGCAGCCCTGCCTTTGTTCGAAATTGAAAAGCGGACAACCTACCTCCTCAAGTCATACATCGCTGCTGTGGAGGGAACCAGGGGATCGCCTCGCCCCCAGAGCCTAATCAATGCCAGCGACGATCTCAAACAGGAGCGCCGAAAGGTATGGCCTTTCTCAACAGGCTTTGTTGTAGACCATTCTCTTGTCTTGTACTAACAAGAACATCTGGAATGACACAGCTTCTGGGGAAGTTCGCCGAGGCGATGCATCCAAGCGAGGACGTTGGTCTCTTGGGGAGACCGGCTATGAAGAGGGTGAAGAGGACCTCTTTGAAGGGTGCGGCGGAGGAACCTGCTCCCAAGAAGTCCAAGAAGATTCTGGGAGAGGCCTCCTCGCAAAAGACACCCCTTATCGCGAAAAGGACTACAGTAAGATATTTAGTGCCTCCCATAACCTAGGTATGAGTGGGAATTATTTCTTCGTTGTACAGTGTGAAGGGAGCGAGGACGAGGAGGACGATGTCCCTCTGATTTGCCGCAAGAGGAAGGCGATTGCTCCTCAAACCAACGAGGTCCTGTCCCTAACCACAGGGACGGAGACGACTACAATGGGCCCTGCGACCACTGATAATCCTGTGGTTGCAGGTGAAACCCCAGTGCTTGAAGCCCAGGAAGCTTCAGGATTTGCAACACCCCCCCTTCTGACAGAAGGGGCGATTGTGGTAAAATTTCTCACAATCCTAAATGTTTGCATTCATCTGTGTATATCCATTAAGTTACGCTCATACAGGAAGAAGAAAACATCCCCCTAATCCGTCGCGAAGTGACTCCTGCCAGTCCTGGGGCGGCGAGCACTCCACTCCTGCCGATAGGAGTGGGAATAACCGAGCAGGGCACCACGACCACTACCAACCTCATGGTCGCGGACGAAGTCCCAGCGCCAGTGGTCCAGGAGAAGTCTGGACTAATGATCTCATCCCTACCGACCGAAAAAGTTACCCCGGTAAGGACTCTTACAGCTCTGGCCTTCATCATTCCTCATGTGTGTTCTTATAGGTTTGCACACACACAGGGAGAAAAAGACAAGGTCTTATTTACGAAGAGGAAGACCAGGACAGATGACAGCTGTCCTCTTTTCCTCGGGGAACCGTCTTCGAAATCCCAGAAGTTGGTAGGATTTCGAGTAAGGTAAGAATCTCTCCCGTTTAGATAGGGTCGGATCACAGTGATCGACTGAAAAGATTCTACCCAACGGTCTTTCTATTTGCTTAGGCGCAGAGATACCGCGCCAAGTCCCCCAGTGGCCTCGGCAAGTGTTGAAGCTTCCCTCGCTACCGAGGTCACTGGCGAGCAAAGTTCCATCCCTTCGGCCTGGGAAGTCCTTTGGGCCGTTATAGATGGGTTGGCCGCAGAAGTCCAATCACAGAGATTGGAATCTGCGACCCCAGTTATGGAGGAGGCTCAACAAGAAAACTCATCTGCTGCTCCCACTGGGGATAAGGCGAGTCTAGTGACTCAGCCTTTAGCTGAACCCGAAAGTGGCTCCTTCCAGGAGTATGTTGAGGTATACTGATCATCCCTTGTGATTTTTAAGTTCGCACTTGCATAGGAATATTCAGGCTTTAGAACTAATCCCCTTCCATGTCATAGGAACTGACTCGTTTGGTGACCAGGTCGATGGCTGTAGAAAACAGCATCGAGGTCGCACAAGAAGAAACGAGACGCCTGCAGCGGTAAGGAAGATGTTTCTTTATTTCCTGAATATAAGTCCTATCTTGACAATTGTTTCTTTTGTCTCAGAGAAAATGCCTTTCTGATCAAGAGTCTCGCTGATCGGGAAGACCAGGAGTTCAGGGTAGCTGCCAAGATCTCATTCCTGGAAACCGAACTCCAAAAACTGTGGTCACAGCTCTCTTGTAAGTATACTTCCGACCAGCGTGAACTAATTTTGTCATACAAACTTGTTTGTGATGATCACCTATCACAGCTTGAGATGACCAAATAAGCCATCTTGACAAAGAGAAGAAAGACCTCCGAGCGACCATCGAGTTGCAAAACTCGAGAGTTGATTCTGTCTGCAGGGAGAACAAGTATTTGAGTGCGTCACTCTCGACCTGCAGCAGTGCTCAACGAGACATCTTCGAAAAATGAAGATGGTGGCCGGTTTGCTGAGGGCTGATGTGGTCGAAACCGAAAGGGACGACCTTAGCCTTAGCGACTGGACCACACTAGTCGCGACCCAAGCAGAGTCACTACTCGAGTATCTTCCTGAAGATACAAGGCGGCAAAAAGAGGCGATCAAGACAAGAGTGCGATCAGCAGCCTCCACCATCCTCTGTCAGCTTCGTCTTCACCATGGCCCAGATCTTGATCTGAATCCAGTGGTGGGAGAGGTAGAGGTCGAGAGTGAAGACCAGCTTGAGGTCATTATGGAGGAAGTCAAGCCTCTAATAGAAAATCTCTTGAAAGAGCTTGGCCTAATGTAATTCTTGTACATGTACAGATACAATTTATACCATGCGAATGTATGCATTATTTTTTCAAAGAAAGCGCTTCTTTTTGTTTCATGTTGCGACCATATTCCCCTAGCCCCCTCCTGTGATTACGTATACTGAAGACTTAGTATTATAAGCACAGGAAAAATATGGGTGTAACGACGACCAGGGATATCCGACCAAACCGACAATTATGTTCGATACGATACCCGACCTTATTGTAAACCGGCAGCCACTCTGATGACCAAGGACATGCCAGCAAGCCCCGTGTGCGTTGAGAAATGGCTTATTGAGGGGTGTCTTGTCTGGAAGTGATCACAAGATCGGCCAGCGAATCCGATCAAGGTATTGTAGTAATACAACTATCGGCAACTAGCCCCCGAGCCAGACTCGTAACATATGGGCAAAAGGAATAGTTAACACATGAAACAACTAAAAGTACTGATTTTGTTAAATTATGCTAATTGAAAAGGAAAAGGGATTGGGAACTTACACGTAGAACTTGCGTAGTTGATCGATGTTCCATGTATTGGATAAGATCCGACCATCCTCCATCGCTAACCGAGCTGATCCTAGTCGCAGCACCGAGACAACAGTGTAGGGACTTCCCATTGTGGGGAGAACTTGTTCCGAATTGATTGGTTTTGTATTTTACGTAAAACCAGATCACCCATGTGAAGACTACGTGGTCGCACCCTTTTGTTATGATATTTGCGCAAAGCTTGCAAATACACCGCGGACTTGACCAGAGCTCGATCACGTTTTTCTTCTAGGAGGATGAGATCTTGTAATCGTTGCCCGTCCTGATCAACTCGTTCGAATTGATCTGTTCGGACAGAACCAATACTGATTTCCATGGGTAACACAACCTCAGCTCCGTATACCAGATGGAAAGGTGTCTCACCGGTGGCTCGACTAGAAGTAGTACGTAGTGCCCATAGAACGGTATAAAGCTTGTCCACCAAAGCCCCCGAGCGTGTCTTAAAGCGATCAAAAACATGCTTTTTGATGCCCTACAAAATTTGCCCATTGGCACGTTCGACGGCACCATTGCTCTACGGATGAGCTACAAAGGCAAAGCATACCTTGGTTCCAATGGTGTTGCAATAGTCCAAAAAGAGACCGCTAGCAAACTGGGAACCATTGTCAGTAATGAGACGGTTTGGAACACCGAATCTGGTCACAATGTTCTTATGAAAGAACCTTTGTGCAGCAGCAGCAGTAATGTTGCGTACTGGTTCGACCTCAATCCACTTTGTAAACGTGTCAATGGCTACGAACAAAAACTTGTATCCATTGACCGCTTGTGGCATAGGACCAACAATATCCATCCCCCAGACCACGAAGGGCTATGACAGAGGGATAGTTTGTAGAGCGTAGGCAGGATGATGGACCTGTCTCGCATGAAATTGACACTGAGGACATGTCTTGACCATGTTCTTGGCATCATCACTACTACAGAAGTGCATTCCACTAACCCTTATTTTCTAACGGTTGTAAGCAATCTAGGAAAAATCCGATAGAATAGGACGACAGCGGCGGAAAACCATCATTTTACTATCGGTTATACACTAATCCAACGTTAGTGAAATGCAAATACTTTTTACTATCGGTTATTACTGTACAAACCGATATAATATATTAAATAGTACTATCGGTTTTCCATTTTTAACTGATAGTGAAATTACTGATTTTTTACTATCGGTTATTACTGTACCAACCGATATAATATATTACAATAGTACTATCGGTTTTTCGTTCGTAACAGATAGTAAAATTACTCACTTTATACTATCGGTTGGTACTGTATTAACCGATATAATATATTGAATAGTACTATCGGTTTTTCTCGGGTAACTGATAGTGAAATTACTGACTTTTTACTATCGGTTATCACTGTACTAACCGATACAATATACTACATATTACTATCGGTTCAACAACACAAACCGATAGTAAAATGACTTCATATACACTAATGGTTATGACAGTGGGGACCTTATTTTACTATCGGTTAATGTTGTTGAACCGATAGTAAAATTGGACAGCTTAATTAGGTCGACCCCTGCTCTGCGCTCTACATGTTGGAATCATTTCAGCCGCGCACAACTCCAAGCTAGAGTGATCTGGAGAAGCTAGCTGAGAGGTTGATCATATTTCCATCCCCCTCGGTATTGTTATCTTCTCATCACCTCTCTCTCTCTCTATCACTCTTTCACACTCTCCCTCTCTCTCTACTTGCAATTCATTAAACTAGATACATGTATCTCCAAGCTAGCTAGAAGGCTGGGTTGGCTAGCTAGCTATAGCTTGCTGAATTTAAGCAGCTAGCTAGCTGGCTCTTCCAATTAATGCATGCATCAAGTTAATTAGGGTTTCATATATACAAATCCATTTAATGTAATTAAACAGCTCATGCATGTACACACATATGGCCTAGCTAATTATGTTTCATTCATATATGCATGCCCTGAGTCATTAATTATTTATTTGATTTGTCAATTTTGTGAAATAATTGTAGATGGACCGAGAATATTGGATGTATGGAATAAAACGTACTACTGTTGAGTATTTGGAGGGTGTGAATGGATTTATTAAATTTGCTGAGCAAGAGAAGGCGAAGAAGGGAGAGAAAGATATGCATTGTCCTTGTATAGATTGTATGAACTTAAAAAGGTTCGGCAACTCTGATCAGATTAGGAGTCATTTGATTCGTCGTGGTTTTAACGCACGCTATACCCGTTGGATATGGCATGGTGAAGATCTTGAGGAAACGAGCACTACCGCTACCACTCAGCAGCACCCGGAAGTGGATTGCAGTAATGATGATCATGATCAAAACATTGATAATGTTCATTCGGAAGTCCATGTAGATGACGACAATTTAGATGAAATGTTACGTGATGCAGAAGAGGACTACAGCGAAAACGATTTAGCTAAATTTCAGAAATTAATTGTTGATTCTGAGAAGCCTTTGTTCCCCGGATGTGAAACATTTACAAAGTTGTCTTCTGTGTTGAGATTATATAACTTGAAGGCAAGCAACGGTTGGAGCGATAAGAGTTTCACGGTGCTATTGGATCTGTTAGCGGACATGCTTCCAGAGGGAAATGAGTTGCCAAGATCGGTTTACCAGGCCAAAAAACTATTGTGTCCGTTGGGAATGGAAATCGAAAGAATACATGCATGCCCAAATGATTGTGTTCTGTACCGTAACGAGTACGAGGATTTGCATGTTTGTCCAAGATGCGGTGCATCGCGGTATAAGCATGGGGACAAAATTTATCACAATGGATGTGATGAGGTAAAGAAAGGGCCTCCGGCCAAAACTGTGTGGTATTTGCCTGTGATTCCCAGATTGAAACGGCTGTTTGCAAATCCGAAAGATGCGAAGTACTTGCGTTGGCATGTTGAAGGTCGGAAACAAGACGGAAAACTAAGACATCCAGCTGATTCCATTCAATGGAGAAACATTAACAGAACATTCGGTGAGTTTGGCGGCGAAGTGAGGAATATAAGGTTTGGGCTGAGTACGGATGGTATGAATCCACACGGAAATATGAGCAGTCGACATAGCACTTGGCCGGTTCTTTTATGCATCTACAATCTTCCTCCTTGGTTATGTATGAAGCGGAAGTACATCATGATGTCGTTACTAATTTCAGGACCCAGACAACCCGGGAATGATATTGACGTGTTTCTATCACTGTTAGTCGAGGACTTACAAAAATTGTGGAGCGAAGGGGTGCGGGTGTGGGATGCACATAAGCGAGAGAATTTCATGTTGCGGGCCATGATATTTTGTACCATAAATGATTTCCCGGCCTATGGAAATTTGTCGGGGTATAGTACGAAAGGAGTCAAGGCTTGTCCTATTTGCCTAGATGAAACTGACAGCATGTGGTTATCGAACTGCAGAAAAACAGTGTACATGGGTCACCGCAGATTCCTTCCGATGCATCACGCCTACCGTAAGAAGAGGAAGTCATTCAATGGGAAGCCTGAGAAAGGATCAGCCCCAGTGTTTGTGACTGGTAAGGAGCTTTACTTGCGCGTGAAGGACATCAAAGTTGAGTTCGGTAAATGTTCTAAACCTCCAGGAAAAAATGTTTGGAAGAAGAGATCGATTCTTTGGGATCTGCCATATTGGGAGCACTTACAAGTTCGACATTGCATTGATGTCATGCACGTAGAGAAAAATGTTTGTGACAGTTTGATTGGTTTGTTGTTGAACATTCCAGGAAAGACGAAAGATGGCATCAACGTTCGCCGTGACATGCTCGACATGGGCATAAGGACTGAGCTTGCACCGTTGGAGAAGGGAAAGCGGACATACCTCCCCCCGGCCTGCTATACTTTGTCAAAAAGAGAAAAAACAGAACTCTGTCAGTGCCTACATGGTGTCAAAGTTCCATGCGGGTATTCTGCGAACTTGAAAAAACTTGTGTCCATGAAAGACTTGAAACTGGTTGGTATGAAGTCCCATGATTGTCATGTACTGATGTCACAAATGCTTCCCATTGCTATCAGAGGCATTCTCCCAGTCAAAGTCAGAGAGACAATTACAAAGCTATGTTATTTCTTCAACACAATATCTGGCAAGGTACGTAAGCGTGTACTCCTAGCAAGTTAATTAGCTCCATTCGTGGAACTTGTCAGATTTTTTGGATCTGAATATTTGCTGCAACTGTGTCCTTGCAGGTAATTGATATGGATGGACTGGACGATTTGCAACGCGATGTGACTACCACTCTTTGTCAGCTGGAGATGTATTTCCCTCCATCCTTTTTTGATGTTATGGTCCATCTAATTGTTCACCTTGTCAGAGAAATTAAGTTTTGTGGACCCGTGTTCCTGCGCTACATGTATCCATTTGAGAGATTTATGGGTATCTTGAAGGGATATGTAAGGAATCGATATCGGCCTGAGGGCAGTATTATTGAAGGTTATGCCGCGGAGGAGGTGATCGAATTTTGCACCAACTATATGTCCGGGGTTGACCCAATTGGCGTTCCTACGTCTCGGCATGAGGGCAGGCTTCAGGGCATTGGAACGATTGGATTTAAAGCAGTCGTCCCCTCTAGTGATCTGTATGCAAAAGCCCATTTTTGGGTCTTACAGCACATGACGGGGGTGGAGCCATACATACACGAGCACAAGGAAATGTTACGGAAACAGAATCCCTCGAAGCCAGAGATTTGGGTCACCAGAGAACATAATAGGAAGTTTGCTGTGTGGATCGAAAATAGAGTCCTGCAAGCTTCTGAGGGCGATGTAGATGAAGATGTTACATGGTTGGCCAGAGGGCCTAGATTTACTGTAGGGACTTGGCAGGGGTATGACATCAACGGCTATTCATTTTACACAAAAACTCAGGACGAGAAGAGTGCTATGCAATGTAGTGGAGTGACACTACTTGCTATTTCGGAGGATGCCAGGGCAGTAAGAGCACTCGACTCATATTACGGTGTTATTGAGGAAATATGGGAGCTCGATTATGTATTACTTAAGATTCCTCTGTTTCGATGCCAATGGGTCGAAATCCCTCGAGGTGTTACAGTCGACAATTATGGGTTTACTCTAGTCGATCTCAGTAGAGTCGCACACAAAGATGATCCATTTATACTTGCTGAGCAAGCCACACAGGTGTTCTACATCGTTGACCCGGCCAACCCAAAGTTGCACGTTGTCCTTCACAGTAAGAGACGTATTGTTGGGGTCGAAGACGTTGTGGATGAAGAAGAGTACGATCAGCTCGACGAACTACCTCCATTTTTAGATGGAATCCTTCAATCTGTCCCTACCGAAGATATTGACGAAACAAGTTACCTGCGAGACGACCACGAAGAAGGATTATGGGTGGACAACCATTCTTGACTAATTTGCAATATGTAAGTGACGTATATTACTTGGATCGAAGAATGTTCAAATCAATTTTCAAAAATTCTTTGGGAAAACATACGTGATGCATTGAGAATCATTTCTGCAAATTTTCATTTCAATTGGAGTATATACTTTATTTGAGCAATAATTGATTCTTTTCACAAATATATATGAAAACTGCATATTTTCATTCCATGATTGGTCTTTATTGTTATTTTATTTCAAAATTATTGCAAGCCATTTGCATGGGGTTTCAGGTGTCTTTACAAGTGCAAAATGATGTACTGAGACCCATCTGTATTTGTTCTCAGGAAATACCTTTAGATCAATTTAACAGTATTATACTATCGGTTTCAACCTCCAAACCGATATGAAATTAACATATACTATCGGTTTACTGTCATAACCGATAGTAAATACAATACAAAATGATGTACTGAGATCCTCTGTAATTCTTCTAAGGGAAATCCTTTAGGGTCAATAGCATTGTATTGTACTATCGGTTATAACTGTGAAACCGATATGAAATTAAACTATACTATCGGTTTATCGTTCACAACCGATAGTGATTTACACTGTGTTATGATCCCCTGTTCTTAGTTTACTATCGGTTTACTGTTCACAACCGATAGTGACGCGTCGAAGGGCGCAACAATTTCTTGGAAAGAATATGAGGTAATTAATACGGATGGAAGTACTTATGATGAGTCTTTTAATTTAAGCTTAATTAGTTCTTTCGAGTTAATGTGGGTTTATGTCTTTGCATATGCAATTTTTCCAGTGCCATCAGCAGCCACAATCGTGGGAATGTGGCTTCTATGTCATGAGATTCATGTATGACCTGATCAGGAGAAACTTTGCCCAATTCCCTAAGGTAACTATTTTTCCTGACTCAAAGTCGAACTTTAATTGGATGTGACGTACGATCCTAACTTCATACACGCATATATGCAGAGCACCATGTTGAAAGAGCAATATGAGTTGCCTCAATTGAAGGAGCTGCGAACAATTTGGGCTCAATATGTCATCGAAGAAGTGGCTATCAACGATCGATAGTAACTGACTTGTGTTGATTGTTGTATTTGTGAATATATATTGAATGTGTTGATTCATTGATTTGTGAATATATGTGAATATATGTGAATAGATTCATTGATGTATTTGTGAATAAACTCGATCAATATGTGCATAAATTTAGTCTGTCAAATGCATGTGTATATTACTGTATTAGTGTATTTGTGAACAAATTCAATATGTGAATATTGGTGAATATTTGTAAATATTGGTGTATTTGTGAATGATCCAATGTATCTCTGTATTGCTGTATGTATATTTGTAAATATTTAGTACTAACCGTGCAACTACATAACCGATAGGAAAAACTAATATTACTATCGGTTATATACTACAACCGATAGAATAAAGTTTCCAGTACTAACTGTGTCCACACAATACTATCGGTTCATATTTAGAAACCGATAGAATACAGTTTCCTGTACTAAACGAGTCTACAAAATACTATCGGTTATATAATATAACCGATAGAATAAATTTTCCAGTACTGACTGTGTCCACACAATACTATCGGTTTATATATAACAACCGATAGAATAAAGTTTCCAGTACTAAATGTGTCGACAAAATACTATCGGTTTATATAAGAGCCGATAGAAAAAAATGTTTAGATTACTATCGGTTTAGATCCTAGCCGATACAAAAGGCCTAAACAATACTATCGGTTTATATAAGAGCCGATAGAAAAAAATGTTTCGATTACTATCGGTTTAGATCCTAGCCGATACAAAAGGCCTAAACAATACTATCGGTTTTTATACGAGCCGATAGAAAAAACTTATACAATACTATCGGTTTAAAACCGAGCCGATAGAAGAAATAGTCGATAGCGATTAGTGAACGTTGGGATTGTAGATGTTTTACTAACGGTTTTTGAACCGATAGAAGTGTGCTGCCCTCTACTATCGTGCCGACCACTATCGGTAAGAGAACCGATAGTAGAGTGGATTTTTAACCGATAGTGAAAAGCATTTCTGTAGTAGTGCATCGAGTGCCGAAGGCCAGTAAAATCCTTGTCGGAAAGCCTTTCCGACCAGTGTGCCAAATGACGCGTGCGCATCGCATACACCGTCATGAATTTCTTTCAAGAGGGATTTACCTTCCTCTTGGGACACGCAGCGCATGAATACTCCTTGAGTACCCTTTCTATACAAAACTCCTTCTATAAGCTTGTATAGACGCGCTTTTTGAACTAACCGACCGCTTTCGGTTTCATCCTCGGGCAAGGTCCCGTGTTCGAGATAGACCCTCAATGGATGGGTCCGATCTCGTTCTTGTCCGAGGTTAGCAACGCAGACTGTTAACGGATCATCCTCGACCGTAGTCATGATTGAGGGAAGTTCCAAGTGTTCGACGAACACTCCTACCGGAGCGGATGTGCGTGAGGACCCAATTTTGGATAATTGGTCTGCGAGAATGTTGTCCTTTTGCGAGATGTATTGGACTTCGAAATGACTGAAGTGTTTTTCCAATCTCCTCACTTCCCCAAGGTAATGAGCCATTGTCTCATCGGAGGTGCTGTACTCCTTGTTTACCTGGTTTACAACCAGTTGTGAGTCTCTCCTCACCACTAATCTTAGGACTCCGAGGAATTTTGCTGCCCGGAGCCCTGCAATAAAACCTTCATACTCTGCTGCATTGTTGGTCGCAACAAAATGTAGTTGAATGACATACATCAGCTGTTCACCCTGAGGTGTAACTAAGACCACTCCAGCCCCCGAGTGTTGAAAACTACGAGAGCCATCAAAATACATTGTCCAGTGATCAGGGCATGCCAAATCTTCGGATGCCTGCACGGGTGGCTCAGGATTAGTCCATTCGACCACGAAGTCGGCCAGGACCTGAGACTTGACCGCGGTGCGGGGCGTGAAATGGATGTCGAACGCTCCGAGTTCGACGGCCCATTTGGCGATCCGACTAGATTTCTCCGGATTACAGACAATGTCCCCCAATGGAAAAGATGAGGGCACTGTGATCTTATGTTCTTGGAAGTAATATCGTAGCTTACGGGAAGCCATCAGTAGTGCGTAAAATATCTTCTGGACCTCAGGGTATCGCTCCTTAGGACCATGAAGTACTTCTCTTACGTAGTAGACAGGTTTATGTACACCCTCTCTTTCCGCGATCAGGACAGTGCTGACCGCGTGAGGTGTGGTCGCCAAGTAAAGGAGTAATGGTTCCTCTTTGTCGGGAGAAACCAAGACCGGCGGACTGGATAAATATGCTTTTACCTCCTGAAATGCCTTTTCGGCCTCATCGGACCATGTAAAATTGTGGTGTTTGCGCAGGGCTTTGAAGAAAGGCAGTCCCTTTTCGCCTAGTCGCGATATGAACCAGCTCAATGCCGCCATGTGACCTGCTAGGCGCTGAACATCTTTGATGGTCGAAGGAGACCTCATTTGCTCGATAGCCTTGATTTTTTCAGGATTGACCTCGATTCCTCTGGAACAAACAAGAAAACCAAGAAGTTTTACAGATGAAACCTAGAAAGAGCATTTCTACGGGTTTAACTTTATTCCATATCGATTCAAATTACAGAAGGTTCCAGCAAGATCGTCTAAATGAGACAAACTTTTTAAACTTTTTACAACCAGGTCGTCTACATAAGCTTCAAGATTACACCCCATCTGAGAAAGAAAGGACTTTTGCATCAAGCGCTGGTACGTGGAACTAGCGTTCTTGAGACCAAACGGCATTCTGACGTAGCAGTAGGTGCCAAATGGTGTGATGAAGGCAGTCTTCTCTTCATCTTTTTCTGCCATGCTAATTTGATGATATCCTGAGTAAGCGTCCAGGAAGCTCATCAGTTCGCAACCCGCAGTAGAATCGACCAGCTGATCGATGCGGGGAAGGGGAAAGTCATCCTTCGGATAGGCACTATTTAGGCTGGTGTAGTCATGCGCCACTTGCCATTTGACTTGCGGACCATGACCAGATTTGCAAGCCATTCCTGATGATTGACTTCGCGAATGAATCCGGCCTTTTGGAGCTTATCCAACTCCTCTCGGATGGCTTCTTGCTGATCAACAGCAAAACGCCTGAGCTTCTGCTTTATTGGTCGCTGTCCAGGTCGAATTGCTAACCTGTGCTCAATTACCTCCCTTGGGACACCGGGCATGTCGGATGGTTTCCACGCGAACACATCTACGTTAGCTCGGAGGAAAGTAATGAGCTCGAGTTCCTATTTATCGTCCAGGCCTGACCCGACCCGAATTGTCTTGGATGGATCATCTGGGTATAATGGAACCAGCTTTAATGTTTCATCTGGTCGAGGAGCGGCTCTGATCGTATCAGTGGACATTGTGGCGATCTGGGCTTCTCAGAGGGGAAGCTGATCGACCATTTCCAGGGACAACCGATCATATGTCAATGCCACGTTGCGACTGCCTCGAACCGAAATAACGCCCTTGGGGCCAGGCAGCTTGCCGCACTGGTAAGCATAGTGTGTAGCCATCATGAACTTAGCAAGAGTTGGCCTGCCAAAGATCGCGTTATAAGCCGAATCACAATCAATTACATCAAAAGTAACTAATTCTATTTGGAAGTTGTCTGGTTCACCCAGTGTAACCGGGAGGACCACCTGTCCCAATGGCATCATAGAGGGACCAGGAATTATCCCATAAAATGGATGAATTATGGGTTTGATTTTCGAACGAGGAATTTGCATCTCGTCGAGTACCTTGACCAATAAAATGTCCAAGGAACTACCTCCGTCGATTAGGACCCTTTCGACTCTCGCATTGCTAATTATTGGGGTTATGACCAAAGGTAGCCTCAATGGTCGAGTAAGCCCCACAGGACAATTAGAGCGATCAAAAGTCAAAGGTGTATCCGACCAACGGGGGTACTGTGGTTCACCAAGGGGAGTCTCCATTTGGTTCACCTCTCGATAAAAGGATTTAAATTGCTGTTTAGAAACAAAAGAGGAGGAACCTCCAAATATAACATTAACATGATTACGAGGTACCTGGTAGGACATCTCTTCGTCTCCGCTGGCATCCCTTAGCCTGCAAGTCTATTCTTTTGGTGGCAAGGTCGGCATGGGTCCGATCCCCTGGTAGAAGTCATCCAACTGTTTCAACCAACTCTGGCAATTCTTGAGGTCATGACCTGCAGAGTTGTGGAGTGGACACCACCTCTTGCCTTCCTGCGGATGAGTCGACTTCTCTGGCTGGTCGGCACTGCGACCACCAGAAGAAGTTTTATTTTTGAATAAAGATTTGTTACCTTTGGTCGATGGAGGCTTCTCTGCGACTGTGACCTCTCTGTACTGTCCAGATCGACTCCTTTTTGATTTCTTCGACTTCCTTCCTGACGAAGATTTCGGCTTCTTGTTCGAATCCTCCCTCTTCACGTCCTTGAGACCTGGTTGAGGTGGTAGGTTACTCTTATCCACCATCCGATTCCACTCAACGGCCTCGGCCGCGTCAGAATATCGATCAGCCATATCAAAAACATCGGCTACTAATCGAGGAGGATGGATGAGAAAATCTTCGGTAAACCTCCGATATCGAACGGAGTGTTTAAATGCCCTGATAACGGAGTTATCAGATATGTTCGGGATGGTATTTCTTACCCCGACAAATCTCTTGACAAACTGACGAAGAGTTTCGATCGAAGTTTGTCGTAGTCGATGGAGGTCGTCCTCTTTACCCGGCTTCTGATAACAATTTTGAAAATTGTTGAGGATGGAATCGCACAACATTTCCCAGTTATAGATTGAACCCTCGGGCTAATTAAACAACCCGGTTCTTGCCGGTCCCTCGAGGACTGTAGGCAAATAGTTGGCCATGACCCGGTCATCGCCACCTGCTGCCTGAATAGCAGTGATGTAAATTTGGAGGAACTCGGATGGATTCTAAGTTCCGTCAAATCTCTCTATGGCCCCCGGTTTGAACTTGTCTGGCCAAATGACCGCACGAAGGCCGGGTGAGAAAGCTTTACAACTGACATAAGGACCATGAATAGACCTGCGACTCTCAACTTGATCTCGGGTGACCTCACGTGAAGGAGAGGCCACGCGTGGTCCCAGACGAGAGTGGACAGGAATCCATTCTCGATCACGAGAATTCCCCGCCCATCCGACTTTGTCATGTCGAGACGGTGCTAGTGGTGGACGATTACGTCTACCAGAACTAGAGTTAGAGTATTCTCGATCATGAGAACATATCGCCGACCGGGAAGAGGCCTTGGGGTCGCTTCAGATGCGACCTCATCTAACCTCTCTGCTAGAATTCTGGCGAAAGCAGGTTTCTGCGCATCTGTGATTGTAGAAGGAAAATACGGAGGACCTCTGCGATGGATCGAAGTCGGCCGTGCGTGCTCCTCCTGGGCACGCCAGGTGTCACTGTCTCTTCATCCGCCGGTAAATGCTCCGGGGGTAAAGATGGTGTTTGGTCACGTCTGCGACCACGTGATCGACGAGAGGAACTCGGAGTAGCGTCGTAACAAGCTTGCGCATTTTGAAGAGCCTCTAGGGCTGTTCTGCGAAGTTCATTATCTTGTTGCTCACGATCTTGATCTTCCTTTTGTTTATGTTCCTGTTCCTCCCTAGCAACCCGCTGATCAGGAGAGAAGAGTCAGAGATGAGATCTTTGAGTCCTACGGAGGTGAAAGAGTCAACCAGGGTAGCTATGCCTGTGCGAGAAGCAATCGTCGACCAGGATAGGGAGCGATGAACAAAAATGGGGACACTACAGTAGATGCCAGTCCATCGATCAAGGTGAAGGTTGTTGTAGAAGGTGAGAACCTGGCAAGAGTCTTGACCAGTGGGACAAGGTGACAGATAGGGATTTGTGGAGAAAAGGGTGCAAAGGCGACTAGCGTGCCACTTGGAATAATCAACAGGGTCACACTCTGGAGGAGAAGGAGAACGGGACGCGAACACCTGACCCTTTGAATGCCTACTGTTTGCAGCGTTCTTCCGACGGGCAACGTGACGGGATGAGGAAGGCTGAGAAGACATGACGCACAATCAAACAAAGAGGTGAAACAGAGACCTTTGTGGAGAACCAAGCGAAGGGAGCCGGCGAACGGCGGAGTGACGACGGCGAGAAGAGCTGGCAAACAGAGGAGCGGCGAGGGACGGCTAGAACAGCCGGCGAGGGATGAGCGAGACGCGGCGAGGCATGGCGAGGCACGACGAGGAACGGCGCGGCACAGCGAGGAGAGGCGACGCACGGCTAGGAGAGGTGAGACAGCAGCGACAGCGGCGGCGAGAGGGGATACAAAGAGACAGGAAAAAAGAAACAAGGGTTTAGGGGACACACACTAACAGTCAGTGTAATATACTGATAGTCAGCACAAAAACTAGGGACTTGGTGCTGACAGTCAGTGTGAAAAGCTGACAGTCAGTGTGGATCACCACTTCGACTAGGTACTACGACCAGGTTGCTAAAACTAGTGACTGACAGTCAGTGCGGGATGCTGTCAACATGGGCAACGACTTCGACCAAGCAGTAGACTTCGACCAGGGAAGAAATAAAAGATATTTTAAATGCATTTAATAGGTCAACTAGCATTTGAAATATCAATTATATTTAATTCATTTCTAAGAAAGCAAAATCTACTCTCATCTAAGGGTTTGGTGAAAATATCTATTAGCTGCATGTCAGTTCTGATATAACTTACATCTATATCCCCTTTTGCCACATGATCTCTTATAAAATGGTGTCGTATTTCCATATGCTTTGTTCTAGAGTGTTGAACAGGATTATTTGCAATTTTAATAGCACTTTCATTATTACACAAGAGTGAAACTTTTTCAAATGTAATTCCATAATCCAAAAATATTTGCTTCATCCATAAAATTTGAGCACAACAACTTCCTGCCAAAACATATTCCGCTTCGACGGTGGAGAGAGCAACGGAATTTTGTTTCTTAGATGACCAAGACACTAGTGATCTCCCCAAAAGTTGACAACTACCAGATGTGCTTTTTCTATCAATTTTGCAACCCACATAATCTGAATCCGAATAACCAATTAATTCAAAGTTTGTATTTTTCGGATACCAAAGGCCTAAGTTAGGATAGTATTCAAGTATCTAAGGATTCTTTTAATAGCAATCAAATGACATTCTTTAGGGGAGGACTGAAATCTAGCACATAACCAAATGCTAAACATGATGTCAGGCCTAGATGTAGTAAGATATAGAAAGCTACCAATCATAGACTTATAAAGTTTAGAATCAACCACTTTTCTGTTGTTGTCCATATTGAGATGTCCATTAGTGGCCATGGGAGTTTTGACTGCTTTAGCATCTTCCATTCCAAAGCACTTGAGTAAGTCTTTCACATACTTCATTTGACTCACGAACATTTTGTTCTTGAGTTGCTTGATTTGAAGTCCAAGAAAGAAACTTAGCTCGCCGATCATTGACATCTCAAATTCCCTAGACATCATTTCTCCAACTCATGACAAAAATATTGATTAATAGATCCAAATATAATATCATCAACGTATATTTGACATATGAACAAATCTTTTTCAATCATTTTTGTAAAAAGTGTTGTGTCTACCATCCCAATTTTAAAACCTTTTGATAAAAGAAAGTCTCTAAGTCGTTCATACCAAGCTCAAGGAGCTTGCTTGAGACCATAGAGAGCTTTAGAAAGTTTGTACACATGGTTTGGAAATTTGGAATCTTCGAAATCGAGAGTTTGTTGTTCCATAAAAACTAATTCAGATATTTCTCCATTTAAAATGACACTTTTTATATCCATTTGAAATAACTTAATATTAAAATTTGATGCATAAGCAAGAAGTATACGAATAGCTTCAAGTCTTGCTACCGGTGCAAAGGTTTCACCAAATTCTAAACCTTCAACTTGAGAAAAACCTTATGCAACAAGATGAGCTTTGTTTTTAATGACCACACCATTTTCATCTTGCTTATTTCTAAAAACCCATTTTGTTCCAATCACATTATGATCCTTGGGTCTTTCTACTAAAATCCATACTTTATTCCTAGAGAAATTATTAAGTTCATCATGCATAACATTTACCCAAT
Organism: Pharus latifolius; assembly: GCA_019359835.1. Classification (NCBI taxonomy): domain Eukaryota; kingdom Viridiplantae; phylum Streptophyta; class Magnoliopsida; order Poales; family Poaceae; genus Pharus; species Pharus latifolius. The sequence goes on along the minus strand of CM033326.1, from coordinate 64,595,983 downwards.
CAAGATCACTAAGAGCTTCATCTACAAATTTAGGTTCTAGGGATGATTCAAAAGAATGATGTTCACACAAAGAAGCAATACGAGAGCTAGTTTGAACACTCTTACTGACATCACCTAGTATTTGATCTAGAGGGTGATTCTTGATGATGGTTCGATGTTGCTTTGGTGCTTCCTCTTGTGCTACTTCTTCTTGATTTAGCTCTGGTGGATCAATATGAGGTGATGATGTATGTTGATCATCATTCTCTATATTTTCATCATCTTCTTGATCATCTTCTCTTGGTTTGATGTCTCCAATGGTAATGTTCTTCAAAACTTCTTAAAGATCTTCACCTGAAACTTCACAAGAGACTTGCTCCTTTTACGAGCCATTAGTTTCATCAAATTCTATGTCGCAGGATTCTTCAATACAACTAGGATTTTTATTAAAGACTCGATAAGCCTTGCTAGTGGTGGAGTATCCAACTTTGAAATTTACCACCAAAGTTTCTTTTTCTAGGGATGTAACATTTACAACCAAAAACTCGAAAATAAGAAACATTTGGCTTACACCCGATAAGAAGCTCATAGGGAGTTAAATTTAGAAGAGGATGCAAATAAAGTCAATTTATAGAGTAGCAAGCGGTATGAACAGCTTTGACCCAAAAACGAGTGGGAGTGTCATACTCATTTAACATTGTTCTTGCTGCCTCTATTAGTGTTCAATTTTTCCTTTCCACAACTCCATTTTGCTGTAGAGTGCAAGAAGTAGAAAATTCGTGTTTAATGCCTAGCGAGTCACAAAAATCAACTAAAGTTGAATTAACGAATTCTCCACCATGATCACTACGGATTTGCTTGATGGAAAGATCGAATTCAGTGGAAACACGTTTTGCAAAACCTTTGAAAACATCGGGGGTTTCAGATTTTTGAGAAATAAAGAAGACCCAATTGTAACGAGTAAAATCATTAACAATAACAAAACCATAGTTGTTACCCCCGATACTTTGGAATTCGGAAGGTCCAAATAAATCCATATATAGCAGTTCCAAAAGTTTGCAAGTTGAAAGAACACGCTTAATCAGATGTGAAGTAGCTACTTGCTTGCCAGCTTGACAAGCACTACAAGGCTTATCCTTTTCAAAATTCACATCTTTTAAGCCAACAATCAAATCCCGTTTTAAAAGCTTTTTAAATTGATGCATTCCAACATGTGCAAGCCTTCTATGCCATAGCCAACCTTTTGAGGTTTGAGAGACAAGACATGTTGAAAGGAATGCATCTTTAGTGTAAAAATCAACAAAATAGAGATTTCCAAAATGAAAGCCTTTGAAGATCAAAGAATTATCTTTTAAACTTTCAACTAAAACTTCTTTAGGATAAAAAATGCAACAAAATCCAAGATCACAAATTTGCGCAAAGGATAACAAATTAAAGTTTAGAGATTCAACAAATAGAACATTTGAAATTGAAAGATCATTGGATATAGCAATTTTACCCAAGCCTACCACATTTACTTGACGATTGTCGCCAAAGGTGATCTTTTGGTTTTCACTTGAGTTATCTTCCAATGAAGTGAATAACTTTTCGTTACCGGTCATGTGTTCGGAGCATCCGCTATCTAGCACCCAATGTTTTCCACTGGTCTTGTAGTTCACCTACAAAAATAAAAGAATCAAGTCTTTTTAGGTACCCAAACTATTTTGGGTCTTTCGATGTTAGCGATCAAAGCTTTGGGCACCCAAATTGATTTCTTTTTTTTTATTTAGCATGGGTGCACCAACAAACTTTGCTATAGAATATCCTTTCTTTGACATTTTGAGCATGTAGCAAGTATCAAAATAAGTTGAAGTCATTAAAGGACAAGCATCATGTGAATGACCTGTTTCATGGCATTTAAAGCAAAATGTGTTGCATGCTTTTACAAAGACAGTTTTTACATTTAATTTCTTCCCTTTCTTCGGAAAATATCCAAGTCCTTCTTTTCTAAATGAACATTTTTGTTTGCTAAGAATAATATCAAGAGATACTTTTCCTTTGTAACAATTTTCTAATCCTTTTCCAAGCTTCTTAATTTGTGCCTTAAACTCATTATTTTCATTTAAAATTATTTCATTAGAAGGTAATACACTAGAGCTAGATGAACAAGGTGTAACATGTATATTATTGCAACTAGTTGACATGTCATTATGTGGTAGATCATCAATTAAATCATAAGAAATAGCTACATCTACCTTAGTAGGTGCATTGGTGATATCCTTGATGAGAAGACCTTCATACGAGTCTTTTAAATCAGAGTAAAGAGTAAGCAAAGAAGAGTGCTCTTCTTTAAGTGTTCTATACTTCTTCTTTGTGATTCCAAAAACCTCATTCAATTCACTAATCATTTCAACTAGTTCATCATATGAAGGGTCAGGAGAATATACCTTTTCATCACCTTTTGCCATGAGACAAAGGGATGAACCTGTCGATATTTTGTTGTCGCCAAGAGCTAATCCGGCTAGCTTCTTGGAACAACCTCCTTCATCATTGGAGTCAGAATCGGAGCTCTCTTCTCCTGACATCTATTCTCTGAAACATGCTTCTTTGTTTGCACCATCGTTTTTCTTGAAGAATTTCTTCTTCTTACCCCAAGATTTGTTCTTGTTTAGACATCTTGATGCTATATGTCCCTTTTCATGACTTCCATAGCATATGATGTCCTTGAAGTTTGCTTGCTTTGACCCCTTTGGTCTTGTGTCGATGTTGACTCCCTTCTTGTGCAACCTGTGAAGAAGTTTTTGAGTGTTCCTTACGAGAAGGGCTAGATCTGCATCGGAGTAGCCATCGCTTGAGTCATCTTTGGAACCGGCTTTGAAAGCCAACATCTTCTTTTTCGTCTCCAAAGGTTCGACCGCTTCCTTCTCCTTTCGATGCATCTCATGGGTGATGAAGTTCCCATAGAGATCAGTAGGCGTGGTGGATGACAAGTCAGAGTTGGTGAGAACCCTCACTAGTGTGTCGAAACTCTCCGGAAGAGCCCTAATCATTTTTCTCACAATTTTGATGTTAGTAAAAACAACTCCTAGCCCCTTTGAGCTCATTAACAATGTTGTTCAACCGATTAAACATGGAATCCATAGACTCGGTTGGTGATATGGTGAATGTCTCGTATCGTTGCCTTATCATGAGCAACTTTGCCTCCTTGACTTTAGTAGTGCCCTCGTATATTTCCTCGAGGGTGGTCCAAACCTTGTGAGCGGTGGTAAGGTTGCTCACACGATTGAACTCATTTAAGGACAAGTCGGCAAAGAGAGCATTTTTGGCATGGGCGTTTAAGTGGAGTTTTCTCCTATCGTCATCAGATTGACTTGCTGGATCATCCGGAGGAGTAAACCTAAGCTTAACTATGTCCCAAACATCAAGCCCCATGGCCTCTAGAAACACCGACATACACACTTTCCAATAAGGATAGTTAGTCCCATCAAAGATAGGCACACGTATGGTATGACCAAGATGAAAACCCTCATTTGATGTCATCCTCTCTCTAGGCGGTGAAGCCTACTCAAGGAGAGACCACGCTCTGATACCACGTGTAGGATCGAGGATGCCGACTAGAGGGGGGAGAATAGGAGGCTTTAAAATTTTTCAAATGAAACAACTTTTGCAAAAAAGAACTAAAACAATTAAATAATATATTGCACAATTAAAAAGTAAGAAGAAAAGAAGACAAACACGAAGATTTATCCCGAGGTCTTGGAGACTCGTCCGGTCTCCCCTACTACTCGTTGAAGCACTCAAATGAATAAGTCTTGCTTCAATATCCACGAAGGATATTTCTCACTAATGGTTGCTCCTTATCCACTCCAGAAAGGCGAGCACCGATGCCTTTTACAATCACGCCGAGCTTCTCCAACAACCTTTGAAATGGAGAGGTCAACGGCCACGCCACCAAACTATCTAGGTGAGGGCGTTCACCAAGAGTAATAGGTTGCAAGGTCTTCTCTTGACCTCCAACAAATACTGAGGAATTCTAAGTATGCAAATGATGCGAATACTCGGTGGATCACAAAACTCAAGACTTGATCAAAAGATCAATATTTTAACTCTAAGAACAAATGCTCAAATGTGTATAAGAGAATGAGGCTGTTTGGTGTAGAAAACACCTGCTCAAAGCCTCTATTTATAGCCCAAAAGAATAAACTAGCCATTGTGCTCGAACAGAAAAGAAACAACACATGCTGACACTCAACATAGCATGTTGATAGTCAGCATAGACCACGAGCAGTTAAAAGCAAATCTCGGAGAAAACTCAGCTAGCCGTTGTGGTCGAATATGGAAACAAAACAGCACATACTGACAGTCAGCAACACATGCTAACAGTCAGCATCTACCTCAACAGCTCGACAAAAATCATGGATAAAACTTAGCTAACCGTTTGTGGTCGTATATGGAAAGAAATTACTCATGCTGACAGTCAGCATCACATACTGACAGTCAATATTGACCACAAAACGTCCAGTAAAACAAAAAATCAAAAGGCAAACAACCTGTGGTCAAAACTCATGCTGACAGTCAGCGTAAGTCAAAAAATTTCAGCTCAAAAAGACATGTTCTTTGGACAAATGGCAGCAACTAAGCTGACATTCATGCTAACAATCAGCATCACATGCTGGCTATCAGCGTAGATAAAAATAGTCATAACTTTTGATTCAGAGGTTTGATTGAAGTTTTTTATAGCTTGTTCGAAAGATAATTTTGTGGGCTATAATTTTTTCAACAGGAGAAAGACCTAGATCGGCCTAGATAAATCTATAAACTTCAAATAGAGTTCCTATTGCAAAAATATCTTAAAACCAAACCATTTAAAAACAAATCCGACCAAGATGAATGAATGCAATGACCTAAGAGTTTCTCGGTTTATGCTGGAAATGTAGAGAGGACTTGCAACCCCTCTTAATAGTACGATTTAAACTAAAAACAAATTTCTATAAACCGATCAACCTCCAAACACCGATATCGGTACAAATAAAAATATTTTACCTTAGATTCTTTGTAACTTCAAACTTGCGACTTGCATCTCATCTTTTTACCTAGGTTCTTATGACTTCTATCTTGATCATCTTGCATATTTTTCCAAAAAAGTTCTATCTCCAAATAGCTCAAAAACACAATTAGTCTAAAACGCTTGTTTTCATTAATCATCAAAATCAGACATAAGGGCCTAGATGCAATAGAACGTTGTGCACTTGAGGGTCGAATCCACAAGAAACAAGTGTATTCATCTTTTAGGCTAACAAATTACTGATTAAGTCTGAACAATTTTGGGGGTTGTTTTCCTATCACTAAATCTACTACTAAGGCTATCAATCTAGTTTTTAAAACAATAAAGAGTAAGTATGAAAACTAGGGTTTAAAGAGCAGAAAGGAAAACATAGGGTTTCGGAAATTTCATAACCATCAAGCGTAATTCTATCAAAGGTCTGAGAATTGCATGTTAGTTTCAATTATTTTTCAAGATAGATTAAGTTGCCAATACGGTCACTGGTACAATGATCAGAGGATTGCTTCCACTATCATGTTTGGCAAGAGCCTTTCACCTATTCAGGATCCCGCGTCAAAGTGCTAAAGACTCAAGAACTCCCCTAAATTCTTGCTAAGATTCAATTGTTACATCTGTTGTCGAAACGAGAATTTAGAGTTTAGAGAAAAAAACATAAAGAACTAACTACAAAAATTAAGATCGACACCGAGGAAGAATTACACCCTTTGGATTAATTAGGTCATCCCTAATCCTAGAAATAAATTACTCACAAAAAGCCATGAAAATGCAGAAATAATAAGAAATAAATAAAAACTTACTTGATTGCTTCAAAATTAAGTCTAACGTCCTTGCAGGCTTATAAACGCAGGAAAAATAGAGAAGGGGGCTGTACTAAACTATTCTAAACTAAAACCCTAAAAATAACCTAAATATAGCATAAAAGAGCATAAAAATTGAGTTAAAAGCTTCTTTATTTATGATACAATGGATTAACGTGCCTAAATATAACTCTTTGACATACAGGCGCGGAATCCAACCTCAAACGACTCGAGAAACAGACAAATCTGAGTCAAAACCGAGCAATTTCGACCAAAATATCACTAGAAACTGAGCCGAGCACGACTTGTGGCACGGGTCGTGCTCAAGGTCGAGCACGGGTCGTGCCCACGATCATGCTAGACTCAATCAAATAACGACCAGGCAACTAGGCATATTCGATTGGGACTCTGTTCGACTAGGCGTGTTCGATCAGGAGTCTTCGTGTTCGATTATGACTCTTTCTCATCCAATTGTGTTCGACCAAGGCTCTTTCTCGTCTAAGTGTGTTTGATCAGGTGATTTCGCCCATGGAATATTCGATCAGGGTTCCTTTTTATCCAGTTTTGGTGTCCTTTATCAAAATTGATCCAAACAAAGTTGAAACATCCTCAAATTTTGTAGGTTCGATCCGTAGAACATGGCAAACACAACCGTGAAAGCGGATTATAAAACTGATATAAAAATATGCATAAAATATCACATCAAATGAGTTTTCGACATGTTTTTAGCACATTTTTATTAGCAAACTTAGGGTAAAAGTACTACCAATTTAGCACTTATCAAGAACATCATCATAGCCTAAGCGACACTTAACGGTATGAAATCCTGATAATTCTTGCACAAACAAGGTACCACTTCTCACACCCCTTCCTTCTTCAGTGAAATATATGCTTCTTGATAGACATAAACAAAATCATATGCTTGTAAATGCCAACATAACTGATGAATAATTAAGCACATTGATCGATACATTAACATTGCATCGCAAGGCATTATGATGCTCTATTGATTATCTTATCGGTATTGAGTCTCAGTGTCGACTAAACCTAGCTATGATGGAAACTGAAAAATCTGAACTGCTAGATAATAGGCTCAGTTCTCCCAGTGCACCAAACATTCAAAACCACTATTAGGAACCTTCATAATAATCATGCTAGACTCTACGTTGAGCAGGACATTAAACTAGCACTTGTTGGGGGGCAATCCAATGCTTTATTTTTCTCTTCTTCCTCTTTCTTTTTCTTGTTCTTTTTTTTTCTCTCTCCTTTTCAAGACCGATCAACTTCAAACTATGACATCATACTCCACCCCCTCTACATCTTCTTCCTTGGCAGTTAGTCTGTATTATTTTCTTTCCATTGAGGACAATGCAAAATTTAGCTTGCGGGAAATACCTTTTTACCATTATCTCATCGTTCCATCATAAAATGAAAAAATAAAAAATTATTGATGTTAATTCACATGCTTGGTTTTGAGAAGATCATTGTGGATGAGATGATTTTTCTGATATATCATTGAGTATGTTTGATTGAACTTAGCTTTTTAGAATTTCAAATGCACATGCTATTGTTATGTAATTTTCAACCCTTAAAGTTGTGCTTGTATTTCAAATTAATCTTGTGTTTATCTGTATTTGGAGTTTTTTTAGTAACCTTTTGTCTATGTTTGACTTTTCGTATCACCGTGTATACTTTTGAAGCTTTTTTCTTCCAAAAATAAAGAAATAAAAAATGTGTACGAGTAAAGTACATGCAGCCCGCTGTGGGGAGGCGGTAGTGAATCGTCGACCTGCTAGTGAAAGGAAGTTGTACCTAGGTCATACATACAAAAAACATGAGTTTTTAAAATTGAATAAAATAGTTGTTTAAGTCACGGCTTTTCTAGCTTCGTGTAAAGTGTATGCAACCTATTGGAGGGAGGTGGTGATGAATCATCGACCAGCTAGTAAAGGGAAAGTACACTAAACATTGAGGTTTCACATAGTGGCTCAGGAAACTAACAAAACTATCTATTTGTAAGTGCGCTTAAGTAAGCGTCTTTTACTGTGTCTCCTTTGGCCGCAATGGAATGTTCCAATTCAAACATTCTGGCTATCATTTGCATAAGTAGGATTTAGTCAAAATTGTTTAATTGATTAAGCCCTTTCTTTTCTAAGATTGGAAATTGATGCATTGCATGCTTGTATTTGAAACTTAAATTGCTTTGAGCTATTATTACATACCCTATGATTTGTCGAGAATTGCATTTTGTTCATTATTACAATTGTTCGAGGCTAAGTTATTCTTGGTTGATAATCATTTTATTCGACCCACATCCTTTGCTTGAGTACAAGCAAAATACTAGCTTGGGGGGATTTTGACAAGTGCTTAATAGGTACACACTTTTACCCTGGGTTAGCGGCTTTTTTGTGCTAAAATCTCATTTGACGCGTCATTACATAATTTACAATTTTTTCGCTTCCAAGACCCTACTTTCATAGATTTTAATTGTAATTTTAGTTGTAGTTTCAAAACCCTGATTTTCTTTGATTGAGTTGGTAATTTTTTAATCTAAAAGATGAATACGCCTGTTCCTTAGGGATTCGACTCTTAAATACTCAATGTTGAACCCTTCGCTTGCGGTTATTACTCCACGCACCCTTCTTAGACATGTCAACATGGACCACAACTTTGGGCGAATCAACAAAGTCCTTTGATAACGGCAACGTATGAGGCCTAGTAGGGGTGCGCAGTAGGAGCCCTATGGCAGAATAACACATCAGAAACAACATCAATGTTTAGTTTTAGTGGTCTATCGTCGTATGGATCAGATCTTGAACAATAAGACATCTGCTAGGATAAGCAACCACCTGGCTGGTTTTGGGCACGTTGATGCCTTAGGAACCTTCTCCTCTTTCGATTTCTTTGAGCTTCTTCAAAAGTCACATGGGGACAGAAATGACCTCCTACGTGTGATCATGGTATGCAGATGTGAGACGGTGTGCTACACAGAGGGATAGGAACTCAAGGTAGATTGAATTAAAAGTAGGAAGTCTTACTCTCTTGTATTCACATCGAAGGCACTGCATGTGGCTCATTAGTTGGAAGGGGGAAGGGGGATCAGCTGTCCATAAGCGAGAAAAAGATGGAAGAAGGAAACACCCTTAGGAAGCAAGCAATAGAAAAAGAATTGGCAAACAGTGATGAATCACAAGAACAAATGTTGAAGGCTCGCAGAAGAGTGCTTTTTGTGTAAATAGCGTAGCCTTTCAAGGCACACATTTTTGGCGAAATCCATTAACAATAGCCAGCAATGGCTTGCACCCAATAAAAATACACAACAACAAAAAAGCACCTTGCAACCTTCAAATGGCCATCCATGCGAGCAAACATATGTGAGAAAACATGTCTGGGCAAACAAACAGAGGACCTCAGCCTAGCATCCAAAAGCAAAAGAGAACATAACACTAGCTATAACCTAAGTATAAGTAGGATAGTTTCTATGCAAAGAAGAAACACAGAGTAGACCAAAAAAAAACAGGCAGCATAAAATTGGAAGAAAACTGTAAACAACACAGCAAGGGCTAACATAAATAGCCAAAACCACATCCAGAAAAGGAATTTTGAAAGATAGCATAACAAAATCATTTAATTACATTTATGCTCCCTACCAAGAATGCTATATCAAACATATCCCTCGAAAGTAAAGGTAACTTTATCCCAAAAAAAATTAGCTTTAGACTTTTATCCTATATAATCCCTGGATAACTTGTAAACTCTACATTTACATTCCAGTCAACAAGCAAGGGGCCTACATGCAGACCATATGATCCATTCCATATCAATATAGCAATCGGGGAGATAGCAATGTGACATGAGGTATAACCGAGAAATTTCCCAACATGTCTTGTTGCAATCTATAAAGAAAAATTTTAGATGGTAAATATGCACGACACATTGAAACATAGCTACACACATAGAGCAAGAGCAGGCAAGAAACATTTTACCTATGCCAACAAAGGAAGACGCGGTTTCCATTCTCTTATAGGAAATGGTTCAAAAATTACTATTCCACCATTTAGGTATCATGAAAAGTGATACCTATGAAGATCGTACATTTCAGTCACATTCAGATCTGTTTTTTAAGTCCATGATATAATCAAATTGGATGGATCTTCCACTTGTTTAGTTAAGAAAGAATAGATGCAGAGGAGGATAATAGATCGATACGAAGATCATGAGCTGCCCCATAATAAAACCGCTATTAGTTACGGATATCTATTTCCATAATCCAAGATTGGAGAAAGAATAGATAAGATGGGCCTATGGAGTTCAACTATAACGACTAAATTAATTATCTTCATCGAGAAACTTAAACTACTAAGTAGAAAAAAATTTGAAAATCATGGCATGAGTCTTTTTTTTTTTTTGGAGTTTTCTATATGCACAATTTTCCAATCTTTTAATGAGAATTTCTTGACTTTCCATATATAGAAAGAGATAGACTATAAATGACATCGCTTATCTTAATAAGATCAATGAGATGGATATTAAATGATAGAAAGTGATAGGGAGTGAAATAGAATAAAATAGAGTCACTTTGGACTTCCCTATGAAATGGGGCATGGAATTGAGTCAACGAAGAAAGGGCTAGTGCGGAGGCCTCATTGGTACCATCACCCACGGCAACAAAGCTACAGCGAGGCAAGGGAAAGGAGTCAATGTCTTTGCCCCATGTTGAATATAGGCATTGCAAATTGCACGTGGTTGTTTCCCATCTTTTGAGTCTTTTTTTCTTAAAAAAATTATTGATGATTAATCAATCTAATTTTACATAGTGGAGTGGAGTATTACTTAAAGCAATAGCCAGTCATGCATGTTGTATTGAGCTCCAATGGACAAAATAAGATGTCCGATGTATGTTTCTAGTACCTAGGCCTTTTAGAACATATCAAATTACCTATTTTGTCATTGAAAAATATTTTATAGAAAAACACTTTTACAAATTAGGCCATTTGCATTTTAGCCTATATAATTGAAAATAATTGAAAAGAACCCTTTTCTTTAGAAAACTATTTAAATAAACCAAATTACTGAATTTCCCTTGTATTTTGTACTAAATGAATAGTGAAATACCAGATCTAACCTTTTACAATTCAGCCCTTTTCACAATTAGCCCCTAGGGTTTTGTAAAATTGAAAAACAAGTCCAAATAAGGGTTATATTGCAAAATACAACCAGAACACATTTACCCTTGCTATTTACATAGCCGCAGAAGTGAGAAGACCAAAATATCGCCATTAGATGCATTACACCTCGTACTTGCATTGCCATCTCACATGGACTTGCAATGCCATTGTTATATATGCCGAGACATTGGAGAAATCACCACACTTCTTGCATTTCAGCTGAAGGTGTGTCTTAGGAATTATCTACACACACTTACACATACATTTGCATACCTTTGCTTCAAGTTCCACTCAAAAATCCTGTAGTTTCTGTTGTTTTTACACTCTCTGTCGGCCTGTGTCAAAGCTAGAGCGCGCTCCAGCGCCGGCCAGACACTGCTCGCCGTCGAACATTGCGCTCCAGCCATCGGCTGAGTGCATAAATTTTTTGAGCGTGTTCCTAGTGTGCCATTGGTCGTCACCAACCAATTGCTTCATCGGAATTGTTGTTGGAGAGCCATTGTCGGCCATGCCGCCTTTTCTGCCGCCGTTTGCCTCGCCGCCGGTATTGTGCCATGGCAGCACATTATTGATTCCACTCACGTCAGTATCTACGCCTTAACTCCTATTTGATACTTGTTAACTCCAGCAGCTCCGGTGGCTACTCACTGGAGTTCGCTGCGCACTCATTTTTCTTCCCCGCGCACGGTTGCCGTAGCCTCGTTGTCGATCCTTGTCACTTCCAAACAATTGCTATCAATCCCACAAATTCAAGCTCCCCTCTACCTCACTGAAGCTGCCGCAGGCCATCTCATCGCCAGAGATGAGCTGTTGACGGCAAACCTTGTCGTTTCCTCTTTTTCCTGCCGCTGTGCCGTGGAGAGGAGTCTCGGCAACTTTGCCGTGGAAACCACCTTCGTCATCGTGTCCCTGATTACCCACTCATGCTGTGGGAAGCTTCCATTTAAGTCATCACCGTCGTTTTCGTCTTCTTCAACATCGGTCGCCTTGTGCCAAATCTACCGCCGTTGATCTGGTGCCGCCGGCCAACCGCCGCCGTCTCCTTCGCTAGAGTTGAGGTCCTGGTGACCCAATAGCCCCACCATCCAAGTTGCAACCACTACCGCCAGTCCGATCGCTGCCGGCGATCCCCTTGTCAACTTGTTGTCTGCTGTGTTTGCAACCCGCGTCCAAAGCCAGCCGATGACAGCAAAAACAACGGCTCAAAGTGAGTCGCGGGCTCATCCAGTGCCAATCGCAGCCTTAGAGGCATCCAAATCAAATTCTGATCGTGTCACTTTGTGTGCTTTAATCCCTGGAGATAAAATATGTAATTTTTTTGCATGTTAAACCTCCAGACCTACCAATTCCTTTGTCGATATGTCGTTTAGTCGTCATTTCATGACCTCGCTCAGTCTGATTCAATCTGTTTCTTAACCTAATCTATTTTTCCTTGCATTATGCATCTATATTTAAGTATTTATACTATTATACAAGATTATTTTCTTATTGCTTGCTTGTTTGTATAATATTGTGAATAGGAGCACATTCATCTAAAGTTGAGTAACTATTTGTCGAACAAGAACATGGAGAACTCGAAATTGAAAACGAAGGAAAGTCACATTCTCCTCGATCATATCAATCCCATATCTTCACATTGTTAAGTTACTTTGTTTTGAAAATATTATGCATGGTTAAATTGCTATTTCTTCTTACGTTGAAATTAACTGGTATAGTTATCATCTTGAGTTGTGAAGCCATTCTTGACTCTTGAGCCATACGATTCATTCTTGATGCCTTAGGATATAAGATGTAGTAGTAAATGAGATGAGAAAATCAGTTACACAATTTAAGTGATGTTCAGAGAACATCTATTTTATGGAAACTTGAATGTCTTTCAAATGTTTAGTTATTAATTATCCTGGAGAGTGTAGTAAACCATGTGGATTGGTTAGTCGGTAGGAGTGATGTAAAGCATCAAGGTAATGTAGATTGATTGCTTTTTTGGATAGTAAGGACTAACAAATTTGTGCTAAATAACTAGTGACATAATAATGTACCTCCACAACTCCAGTATACGATGGGCATGACCAATCATCCTAGTTAAGTTTATAACCTAGCTCTGCATGGTGGTAATTACAACTTAAAAGCAATTCATTAAATAATTAAGCTCTAATTTTGCACACCGTTGGCTAGGGGAGTATCCTTCCAAATCATTGTACACTATTAGTTAGGGGAGTACCCTTCCGGTTTAACATTTTGCACGTGCTGGTTAAAAGGGTAATCTTTTCGTGCACCAAAAACCCTCCCATTCTCACTAGTTGGTGCAAGGGAGTACCCAACCGTGAACCACATAATGGGTGAGGGTTGGTGACAATACTAGGTTTGCCAAACGGTGGCAAACTTTTTACTAAGTAGAGTTAGTGTTATGGCAAGACAAAGTGAACAGTGTGTTATCCTCAGGTCAATCATATGCAGATATGTTGCATGGAGATGATTCGACAATAATAAGTTGAGGAGTCTTGTGAGTAAAACTGTGTCCCTCTGCAGAATTTTAAAAAGTATTCGACCGTCTCTGTAGGTGTAGGTGTCAATTTGTAATTTTTGAACTTTGGAGGTGTATGTCTGTAATTGTTCCCCTATAAAAAATGCTATTGCAAAATTTAAACTCTTTTGTTTATGCCATTTTTTTTTCTAAAAATGCAGACAAAACACATTCATATCCTTATAAAAATGAAAAAAAAGAAATGATGGCAATCTAGCAAAGTGTGTTAGTCCCCACCATCCTAACAGGATACTTTCATTCCTATATTAATCCCTACTGGTATTTCATATAGAATGAGAATCTTAATGTGAATAACTATCGAATCATTCAGCTAATTTTTTAATTGTAGTGTACACTAGTTTTTTATTTTTAGAAGCTAATCTAGGGGATTTAGGGTGGGATGGGTGGGTAGGGCTTTGGGCGTTAAGGTATTGGAATAATATACTCCCAACTCCATCTTCATTCAAGAAAACCGGATATTTGAAGACAACTTCACATGTAGTCAGTGGATACCAAACAAGTAACTTCCTAGGTGACAACAAGATGCTTGAACTCTAAATAATTGCATAAACAAGTTTTTTTTTTGTTAGCCGGTGCAGTTCTCAAGTATCACAACACAATCATGATCCTCTTTCTCTCTAAGAAAAGAAAAGAAGTAAAAGAAGATAGAAACACATGAGCACACATAACAATGTGATCCTGAAGCTTTATATACATGGTCATTCTGTAAAGACAAAGTTAGATTATTTTTAGTGTATATATATATTATATCAACAATAGACTCATCTTGTTCTTCAAGGGGATAAATTTTACATTTGGGAAAAATATTTCAATTCTTGTGAAAAAAATAACAGTAAAAAATGATTTAGTGTGGTGCTGAAAGTAGCATGAGAAGAATTGAATAAAAATAAGAATAAATAAGATAGCCCAATGTGACATATCGGAGGAAAACAAATCCCCTAATTATGTTTTCAAGTGAACATCCAAAACCATATGATTCTTATTTTAACTCGCACCCAATAGTGACTGCGTCTTTCATGATACCCACTAAGATGGTTTGTTTTGGTTCGTTCTCCAGCTTCTATTCTATTTGTTTCTATGATTTCAGTCTCCTATATGTATTTTTCGTCTTCAGTCTTATTCATTCCCATCACATCTTCTCTTGTTCCTTTCCCTTCTTGTTTCTATATATTCACACGTCTCAGACTTATTTGGTAATTTATGCTCTCTTAGGATGAAAGGCAAATTAAATCATCATATAATTTCTCCAAAAATTTAAGAATATGACAATGCTTACTATGACTTATGAATTAATCATGAACCAGGATCTTTGTTGAACAGTCGCACTCTCGTCAAATAGGAATCACCCTTAGAACACTGAATTCCTTCCTTTTGTTATTTTACTTTACTTTGCTGTGCTCTGTCCAAGTTTGATTTCTTATTTTTATTTTCTTATGTTTTTCTTGAGAGGAAGACAGACAGACTATACACCACATGGATATTATAAAAGGTTAATAAATTGACTAAATACTAGAAAATTTGAACCCATTGCATACATCCGTGGATTGGATGCACATTGTCAACATTGTGAAAATACATAGATTTTTCTTGAGAAAATTGATCTAACAAAAGTTATTATTTGATTAACTTAATTGTACACGGGTTTTCTATTACAAATAATATCTACTATAGTTATCAACACCATCAAAAGCTTGTATCTATTTTTATTTTGAAGATGTGCATTGCCTTATAATAACCTATATGTCTATTCATTCATGCAGGCTTGGGCCACATGTATAGTGTTCCAGTTTGATGATAAGCCTTGGGCCGTTCGCTGCCATTGAAGTATGGATTGTCTTTGTGTTAAATAGTATCATATTTGAAGATAAGGAATGCTAACGGAGTTGGCCATCTCTGTGTGTATGATTTCTTGAAGCTGGTGGTCTGCTCCATCATTTCAGATCAACTTTGTTTTGTCACATTTTAGTGGCCACGATTATGCTCCACTTACCTATCGTTGAGTTTGTATGGATGAAACACATCAATATTAGGGCAAGGAATAGCATGGTTTATTTCTTGGTGCAATGTCATGCACAAAAAGTAGTTCCATTCTTTCTAAATATTACTATTATGGGCAGGTTACTATAAAATTTCTGTGTTTAAATATTCCTTCATTACTTTAAGATAGTTTGTTACTGATTGGTAATACTTAATCAATATGGTAAAAACTAGGTATTTAATAAATATTATCGTGTCTCATTGATATAGGGATCTGGATCTACTTGTCAGTTTCATAGTTAATGATATTTTTGCTAAAATGATATTTCTGCAGTGCTATAGAACTAATTTGTTTCAAAAACAATTTTGGGTAGCTACAGTGCATCAAACAAATTTGAATTGTTTTGGTGGTATATTGTACTCTCCATTTTGTGAGTTTGCTTAAAATTGCAGTAGGTAACTCCCGAATTTGGAATTCAAGTAGTTTTGGGCGGATTATATGTTAGATACTGATCAGCAAACACATTTTTGAGATGATAAAATAATATTACTGAATGTCTCATTGAGATGTGCGACTAAGTTATACATATCATATTGCTAATGATATTTTTCTAACTTAATACTTTACAGTAGTATAGAACTAATAATTCCATAAAAAGAAACTAGCACGCCAGATACAACAATACCAAACCACACAAAGTCAAGGAAAGTTTTGTACATACGACTGAAAAAATTGTGATGGTTTGTATCTGCCATCTAAAACTTAAATATTTTTTTGCTTACCACTACAAATTTCAATGAGTATTTGTATTTGCCATTGTTGTTAGCTTTGTTAGGATTTTTGACTATTGGTTGTCAAAATTTGAAATTATGTGTTCACCTCAAAATTTGAAATTATGTGTTCACCTCGTCAGCTTTTTTTAACAAAAAGACGGAACTACACATGTTGGTAAATAGGAATTTTGATATTATAGTGGCAAACATAAAATTTCTCAACTTCTGGGGCTTGCAGATGGGCAAATATGTCATTTTCCCCTTCTGTCAGTATGATATTGCAGTGGCAAATGGTTCTTAAGCCGATTTAAATCTTTTTAAGCCTGATTTAAATTTTTTTAATCCGTTTTAATCCGTCTTGTAAGCTAGTTTATTCCATTTTAAGTCAATTTAGACCAATTCAAGTCATGCTTTACTTCTAATTATCTGAATTTAAAATCCTAATTATTTTTTGTTTAATTTATATCAACAAAAAAAGAATTATTGGAAGAGTGAAAAGTAGAATAAAATGGCACACTCTATCTCCTCTAGCTCTCTCCTACATGGCGCATTTTCTCTTCTTTAGAGCCACTCATTTGGTGCAAGCTCTTGAGCCTACCACGTAGGAGAGAGAACATACCATCTCACCCCTAAAACCAAACGAGAGCCACTCTTTCAATAGTTTGATTTTTGGGGAGGTTTGATAACACAGACCCACATTTATAAATCCACCCTAAGAGTGAATCACTTTAATGACTTGATTTTAGGTGACTCTATGGGATAGTCCCATTAAATATTTTATTGATTTATAATATATATTGTCTTTTTTTATTAATATTAGGTATAACAAATATTAAAGAATTTAATTACAGATAATTCTAATAGAAAAAAAAATTAATGAATTCTAAATTAAAAATTGAACTTGAGGATAAAAATTTATTTTATTAAATTCAACCATTGGAACATAACATTGAATGAATTAGAATAAAATTAAAATTGCAAAGAAGTTAACTATATTCGAATATTCAAACATAACATAAACATACTTAAACACTTATAAATACAACAAGATGGCTACTGTCAGTATGGTTGCCTCCAAAATATTGTCAAATGTGCTCAATCAATTGAGTTGTGCACGCGTAGGTTGAGCACGAACTGTAGCGTTTCTTGCGAGTACATTGGTGAAAGAAAGCGTAGCCCTACTTGGATTATAGTCGGTACTACGATGGATGTCCCTTGATGGTCGTTAAAATTATAGTTGTTGCCATCATAATCTCACTCATCCTCAATTATCATGTTATGTAAGATGACACATGCTTGCATGATTTTGACAAGGGTTGAGCGTTACCAAAACTATGCCACACTGTGCACAATGGGTAGCACTCCAAAAGCTCGCTCAACGTCTTTTCTTGTCCCTTCTTCATATTGTGAAAAAAAAACTAAAATTCGTCATCTGTGGTAGGGGTATTGTCTTAACAAAGGTATATACCATCAACTAGACAAAACTCTATATTGTACTATCTCCCGTTGAAGGTAAACTGAACTCGAGGAGCTTGGCATTTCAAAATATTAGTGTACAAGAGCAATTGGGTGATCATGTTGGTGTCGTTGTTTGAGCTAGTGATAGAAGAAAAAATGCCATATCTAAAGGTCTTGGGAGGTCGCCGCTTCAAGTATAATAGTAGGGTCTCCATGATGAATTTTTCCTTCCATACTACTGGGCAATTTCTTTATTCACAATGCATGTGTCGTGGTATTACGAATACCTCGGCAGGTTTCGTGAAGGTTCCTAGCGAAGAAAAGACGACGCGAGCTGACCGCGTGAGCGGTCCTCTCCCGTCGGGCAAGCACAGCAGGTGACACGAAGGTTTATACAGGTTCAGGCCTCAGTGGAGGCCCTAGTCCTGTCGACGTGCTCCCAACCGGAGTTGGCTAGGGGAGCTCTCTCGGGAGAGAGATGGCTCCAGAGCACGCCTATTTGATTGTCTATTAGAGTAAAAATGAATTGTCCCCTTTCACATGAGGGGTTACAAGGGCTTATATAAGCCCAAAAGATGCAAAAAGACTAAACTACTCCGCTTGCCATCGTTGGATCGAGGGGCACCACTGTCCTTCTTCCGGTTAGAAGCCTCGGATGCTTGACAGGTGTCCGCCAGTTCCCGAGGCATTTCTCGCGTGATCCTCACGTGACCCGGGACCAGAGACCCTTGTCTTCAGAAGAACGATGGCGCCCGGGACAAGCCACCGGGGGGCCTTTTCCCCAGACAAATGGTGGCGCCCCGGACAAGCCACCGGGGGGGCCTTGTCCCTGGGCAAATGGCGGCGCCCGGGACAAGCCACCAGGGGACCTTGTCCCCGGGAAAAAAGCAACGGCGGGCCAATGGCGGCGCCCGAGACAAATGGTGGCGAAGCCACCGGGGGCCTTGTCCCCGGGCAAAAGGCGGCGACGCCACTAGGGGGCCTTGTCCCCGGGAAAAAGGTGGCGAAGCCATCGGGGGGTCTTGTCCCCAGGAAAAAGGCGGCAACGCCACTGGGCGGCCTTGTCCGGGGGCAAATGGCGGCGCCCGGGACAAGCCACCAGGGGGGCCTTGTCCCCGGTCAAATGGCGGCGCCCGGGACAAGCCACCGGGGGGGCCTTGTCCCCGGGCAAATTAGACGTCCTTTTATTTGACTTGATCCCACGGAGATTTCCCCCAACAGCAGCCCCCATGCTCTCCGAGGGCGATTCTCGAGTCCCCGGAGGGGATGGTTCATGTTACCGGGAACATCTCCTCCGGGACGGATCTCCAGAGCCATGACGCTTCGATCCTTGTGCCAAGCGTTTATGTCTACGCCGTCGTTCCTTAAGGCCTCGTCTCGATTAGAGCGCGCCATTCGACCATAATGGCCGCTCACGGTTCGGACTGGTGACTCCTCGTTTCGCGCGCCTGTCCCTTCATTTCCCGCGCGCTGTTTGAATTGGGCGGCACGGATGCACCATGAGGAGCCATGTTCGAACCCTATAAATAGGGCCTTGAGGGACCCGGAGGGGTCCTCCAACCCTCAATCCTCAAACATCATCAGTGCTCTTAACTCTCCCCGCAGTCTTCTCCCGGAAGCTCAGCCCCAGAAGCCCGATCTCGGAAGCTCAGTCACCGGAAACTCAAGCCCCTTTTCTTAGAGCCTAAGCCACCGGAGAGATCAATGGGACCCAAAGGCCGCGCTAAGGCTGCTGAGGTGAGGAAGTCACCGCGGACTTCCTCTGGGCCTCCGAGTTCACGTCGGGGGACTTGGAGTCCCTCGTGGATCGGGGGGTGGTTGCGGACGGGGACGTCCGGATCCCCTCCAAGAAGGATGGTGCCCCCCGCCCTAGGCCCGGGGAAGTGGTGGTCTTCGAGGCTTTCCTCACGGCCAGACTCCGGCTCCCGGTGCATCCATTGCTCCGGGAGTTCCTTCAGGAGTATGGGGTGGTGATCAACCACCTAACGCCGAACGCCTTTGTTCGGATGGGCATCTTCATTTGGCTGTTCGAGACAGCCACCAGACGGGAGTCGACGCTTCGGCTGTTTCGGTATTTCTACGAGCCAGCGGCGAGGAGCTCCCACCTGGTGAAGGGAGGGCCGACGTCCCGTTCGGCTCCGTGATGATCCAGCTCCTGCCGTCCCGGGTAGCGGAGTACCTGGTGGCAGCCTCCTGGGACCACTGGGGGGACTGAGTCCGGAGGTGGTTCTACCTCTGGGTCTGGGACGACGAGGTGACGTACTCACCGGAGCCCCCCTCCTACAGCCGGTCATCCGCCCCCAAGCCCCCGGTGTGGACCGAGGAGGAGCTGAATCTCCTTAGCAAAGTGGTGGGCTCCCGGGGCGTCCGTTCTATGAGGGACGCCGCCGAGGAGCTGACACTGCTGAAGATCTCCCCCCTCTCGCACGGGAGGAGGGGGATCGGGATGTGTCCGGCCCAGCGGCCCCCGCAAAAGTCGGTGACCCGACGTAAGTTCCCGATTACTTTGCTCACTTCTTTGTTAATTTCTCTAACTCTTAGTTCTTGCAGTCCAGCCGTATCCGGCCGCCCGCGAGAAGGCGGAGAACCTCCTCGGGAGGTATTGCACTGACGAGCACGAGCAGATCTTGCACGTCATCGGGGAGGGTCCTCCCCGGAACATGGTGGCTGAGGCCTTCGGGCTGAGGCTACCGGCGAGGACGCCCCTCCCCACCCCCGGTTCCCACAAGAGGGGGAAGGAGGTCGCCAGGGGTTCTGAGCCAAAGCGGGCCAAGGCTCAGAAGATCCCCGATCCAGCAACGATGCCAGGCTCTACGCCCGTGAAGGCCCGAGACGCAGCCCCCGGGTCAGGGCGCGCGCGGGCACCTCCCCGGCGCGAAGTGACGCCACCTCTCCCGGAGAACTCCGGGGGGGCGATGGAGGCGCGGGAGCTCGCGCACCTCCCCGAGGCCTCCTGAGAGGCTCGGGGAAAGGAGGCAGCCGCTGACGGGGGGGCATCCGACTCGGCGGATTATGCCTCCTCGCCCCCTTTGGTGATTGCTCTCCCAACGGCCCCGGCGCCGCCGGAGCCGGAGAGGCCGGAGGTTCAGTTCACGGAGGCTTCCCCTCCGCGCGTGGAATGGCCGTGGACGAGGGGGGGAGCCCCTCAGTCTATGAGGTCCCCCCGGCGACGAAGGTCCCGGGGGCCCCACGGCCCGGGAAGGGGAAAGGGCTCCTTATCCCCCCCCCAAGGGAGGTACCCCCTCAGAGAGCTCGTCGACCTCCTCCTCGGACACCTCTTTGGTGGCAAAGACACCGGCCACCGCAACTCCGGTCCTCATGGGTTTGGAGTCGTCGGGAGGGAGACCCCCCTGCTGTCTGCGGGGGAGGTCTTCCGGTTCGCGAAGGGGCTCCAGACCCAAAAGGTCCAGGACTACATCTCGCAAGGGACGCTCTGCGAACGCTGCGGGGAGCTTCAATCTCTCCACATCCAGGTTCGTCCTCGAACTGGTAGCTTGTTTTCTTCGGGATTCCAACTCGAGTTTCAACTAACTCTCGCGTTCGCATGGGGCGGCCATCACCTGGGGCATTGAAGCGCACTTCGATAAAGCACTGAAGGAGGCGGAGGGGGAGGCCGCTGCCTACCTGGAGGAGCGCGACGGCGCGCTCCAGGAGTTGGCCCGAGTCCGAGCCCAGCTCCACGCCTCCGAGAATGCCAACGACTGGCTCCGGAGGGAGGCGAAGGCCAAGGAGGATGCCCTCCGGGAGCTCGAGGGCTCCAACGTCCAGGCGGTGATGGACGCGGGCCGCTCCATCCGCTCAGCCCTCGAGGGGCTCGGAGTGAGCCTTGGCCCGGGCGGTGATTGTGTTCTATACCGTAATCGAGAATGAGGATATGCATGTTTGTCCTAGATGCGGTGCATCGCGGTATAAGCATGCTGACCGAATTTATCACAATGGATGTGATGAGGTAAAGAAAGGGCCTCAGGCGAAAACTGTGTGGTATTTGCCTGTGATTTCTAGATTGAAACGGCTGTTTGCAAATCCAAAAGATGCGAAGTACTTGCGTTGGTATGTTGAAGGTCAGAAACAAGATGGAAAACTAAGACATCCAGTTGATTCTCTTCAATGGAGAAACATTAACAGAACATTTGGTGAGTTTGGCGGCAAAGTGAGGAATATAAGGTTTGGGCTAAGTACAGATGGTATGAATCCACACGGAAATATGAGCAGTCGGCATAGCACTTGGCCGGTTCTTTTATGCATCTACAATCTTCCTCCTTGGTTATGTATGAAGCGCAAGTACATCATAATGTCGTTACTAATCTCAGGACCCAGACAACTCAGGAATGATATTGACGTGTTTCTATCACCGTTAATCGAGGACTTACATAAATTGTGGAGCGAAGGGGTGCGGGTGTGGGATGCATATAAGCGAGAGAATTTCATATTGAGGACCATGATATTTTGCACCATAAATGATTTGCTGGCCTAAGGAAATTTGTCGGGGTATAGTACGAAAGGAGGCAAAACTTGTCATATTTGCCTGGATGAAACTAAAAGCATGTGGTTACCGAACTGCAGAAAAACAGTGTACATGGTGTCGTGGTATTAAGAATACCCCGGCAGGTTTTGAAGACGATCCTAGCGGAGATTACACAGCGCGGGTTGACCGGGCGACCGGTCCTCCCCCGCCGGACAAACACAAGAAAAGACACGAGGATTTATACAGGTTCGGGTCCCAGTGGGGGCCCTAGTCCTGTCGACGCGCTCCCGACCGGAGTCGGCTGGGGGAGCTCTCTCCGGGGGAGAGGCTTCCGGAGCACGTCTGTGAGATTAGCTATTCCAAATAATAATGAAGTGATCCTTTACAACAGAAGGGTACAAGGGCTATTTATAGCCCCAAAAAGAAGCAAAAAACCTAAACTACCCCGGGAGCCACCGTCGGATTGAAGGGTAGGACCGTCCTTCTCCCGGTCAAACGTCTTGGATGCTTGACAGGTGGTCGCTGATTCCCGAGGCGTCCCTCGCGTGACCTGCACGTGATAAACAAACAGGGATTTTACCTTTTAGGAGGGCGGTGACGTCCGGGACCTCTTCCGGAGAGCAGGGTCCCGGGAGCCCAAAAGGCGGCGCCCGGGGCAGGCACCGGAGGCCACTCTCCCCGGGCAAATGGCCGCGCCCGGGACATGCCCGGGGGGCACGGTCCCGGGGGCCAAATGGCGGCGCCCGGGGCAGGCGCCGGAGGCCACTATCCCCGGGAGAACGGCGGCGCCCGGGACATGCCCGGGGGACACGGTTTCGGGGGCCAAATGGCGGCACCCGGGACATGCCCGGGGGGCACGGTCCCGGGGGTCAAATGGCGGCGCCCGGGCCATGCCCGGGGGGCACGGTTTCGGGGGCCAAATGGCGGCACCAGGGACATGCCCGGGGGGCACGGTCCCGGGGGTCAAATGGCGGCGCCCGGGCCATGCCCGGGGGGCACGGTCCCGGGGGCCAAATGGCGGCGCCCGGGGCCGGCACCGGAGGCCACTATCCCTGGGCGAATGGCGGCGCCCGGGACATGCCCGGGGGACACGGCCCCGGGGGCCAAATGGCGGCGCCCGGGACATGCCCGGGGGGCACGGTCCCGGGGGTCAAATGGCGGCGCCCGGGGCCGACACCGGAGGCCACTATCCCCGGGCGAATGGCGGCGCCCGGGACATGCCCGGGGGGCACGGTCCCGGGGGCCAAATGGCGGCGCCCGGGACATGCCCCGGAGGCACGGTCCCGGGCGCCTAAAAGGCGGCGCCCGGGACATGCCCCGGAGGCACGGTCCCGGGCGCCTAAAAGGCGGCGCCCGGGGCAGGCACCGGAGGCCACTGTCCCCGGGCAGTCATGAACTTACCTGGACTTGACCGCGTGGAGATTTCCCCCAACAGCAGCCCCCCATGCCCTCCGGGGACGAAGCCTGAGCCCCCGGAGGGGAATGGTTACGGTATCGGGAAAATCTCCGGACGCAAACTCCGGACGAAAATCACCGGGGCCTCGACGACGCTTCGGTTTCTGTGCCGGGCACTTTATGGCCGCGCCGTTTTCGCAATAAATGCACGCGCGGTTTGAACCGGCGTCTCGATTTACGCGCCTGTCCCTTCGTTTCCCGCGCACGGTTTGAATCAGTGGTCCAGATTGATCCGAGGGGGCCACGTGGCGCGCATCTAGATCACGGCCAGCCTCTATAAATAGGGCCTTAGGGGGCCCCGGAAGCTCATTCCAAATCTTCAACTCCAGCTTCAGCTCTCCCGGTAGCGCTCTTCCGGTAGTTTCTCCGGTAGCCTCCTCCGGTAGCGAGCGTCCGGGAGTCGTTGATAGCCACCTGAAAACTTTGCCACCGAAAAACAAAGAACTCACCTAATGGCGCCCAAAGGTCGAGCAAAGACCACGGAGGTGGCCCCGGAGGAAATCCCCGTGGATTTCCTTTGGGCCTCCGAGTTCTCGGCCTCGGACGCGGAGTCCTTGGTCAAGAAGGGCGTCATCGAAGAGGGGGACATCCGGGTCCCCCTAAAGAAGGACGGAGCCCCCCGCCCCAGGCCCGGAGAGGTCGTGGCCTTCGAGGCCTTCCTCGAGGCGGGGCTCCGGCTCCCGGTGCATCCGATGCTCCGGGAGTTTCTCAAAGAGTACGGGGTGGCTCTCAACCACCTCACCCCGAACGCGCTCGTCCGTATGGGCCTCTTTATATGGCTCTACGAGACAGCGACCGGGCGGGAGCCCACCCTCCGCGCCTTCCGGTACTTCTATGAACCGGCGGCGCGGAGCTCCCACCTGGTGAAGGGAGGACCGAAGTCCCCCTTCGGCTCGGTGATGGTCCAAATGCTGCCCTCCCGGGTGGCGGACTACCCGGCGGCGGCCTCCCGGGACCACTGGGGGGACTGGCTCCGGAGGTGGTTCTACCTCCGGGTCCGGGACGAGGCGGTGGTCTATGCCCCGGAGCCTCCCACCTACAGCCGATCATCCGCACCGAAGCCGCCGGTGTGGACGGACGAGGAGTTCGAGCTCCTCGGGAAGGTGGTGCTGGCGAAGAAGGCCCGCTCAATGCGGGACGCCGCGGAGGAGCTGGCGCTCCTGCGGCTTTCCCCCTTCTCACGCGGGGGAAGGGGGATCGGCATGGGCCCGGAGCAGCGGCCTCCGGTCAAGCCGGTGACGCGGCGTAAGTCCCCTGCATTTTTGTACTTGCGGTTTTTTATGAAAAATCGACTAACTTTTTACCTCTTGCAGTGCGCCCGTACCCGGCGGCGAGGGACAAGGCGGAGCACCTCCTGGGGAGGTACTTCGCCGACAAACACGAGCGCATCGTGCGCCTCGTGGGGGAGGGGCCTCCCCGGAACTTGGTGGCCGAGGCCTACGGGCTCAGGCTTCCGGAGAGGAAGCCCCTTCCCACCCCCGGGTCTCATAAACGGGGGAAGGACGCGGCCGGGGGCTCGGAGCCCAAAAAGCCCCGGGTCCAGAAGACCCCGGCTCCGGCGACGGCGCCGGCGACGACGCCGGTGAGGGCCCGGGACGCAGCTCCCGGAGCCAAACATGCCCGGGCGGCGCCCCGGGCAGATGCAACGCCTCCGCCCCCGGAGGCCCCCGTCGAGGCCCGGGGGAAGGAGGTGGTTGTCGATGGGGCGGGGTCCGATTCGGCGGACTACGCCCCGTCGCCAGTTCGCGTGATGCTCCTCTCGCCTCTCCCGGCGGCATTGGCGCCGGAGAGGCTAGAAGTGCGGTTTTCGGGGGCGGCGCCCCCGCGCCTCTGGCCGGTGGATGAGGAGGGGGGGAGCCCCTCAGTCTTCGAGGTCCCCCCGGAGCAGGAGGCTCCGAGGGCCCTCCGGCCTGGGGCGGGGAAAGGCCCAATGATCCCCCCCCGGGCGGAGATCCCCGTCCAACCTTCGTCTTCGTCTTCGGAGGAAACTTCGTCGACGAAGACGCCGGCAACGCCGGCCGTGCTCCCGGATTCAGAGGTCCGGGGGCCCTCTCCCGGCCGCGATAGGAGGGCCGGGCAAGACACCTCCCTATTTCCAGCGGGGGAGGTGGCCCGCTACGCGGAGGGCCTGCACAACCGGAAGGTGCAGGCCCTCGTGGCAGGAGGGACGCTCCACGAGCGTTTTGAGGGGCTCGAGTCCCTCGGAGCCCAGGTAACTCGAGCTCTCCACACTTCGGTTTTTTTTCTGCACTTGATTTTTCTAACTCTTTATGCATTTTGTAGGTAGCGACTGTTACCTGGGGCCTTGAGCAGCGGGTCACCCGGCTGCTCAAGGAGGCGGAGAGCCGGGCCTCGGCCTGCGTCGAGCAGCGGGAGGCGGCCATCCGGGAGTGGGACGAAGCTCTTGACGAGCTGTCCCGGGCCCGGGCGCAGGTGCACCTTTCGAAGGGCGCCTACATCCGTCTCCGCGAGGAGGCCAAGGTGCGGGAGAAGGCGCTCCGGGAGCTCGAGAGCTCCAGCGTCCGGGCACTGTCAGACGCGGGCCGCTCCGTCCGCTCGGCCTTGGAAAGCCTCGGCGTTAGCCTGGGCTCCGGGAGCGGCCCGGAGGTGCCCCCGGCGACCCTCGCGGAGGCTGTGCGTTTTCTTAACGCACAAGTCTCCGCCATCCCGGAGGCTGCGGACGTCCGGGCACGGGGCCGAGCGATCCCCGTCATCGCGGCCGCCGCGGGGCTCGTTGACTACCGTGGGGTCGGCGCCCGAGCGATCGGGGGGCGCATCCCCCGGGGCTTCCCGGAGGCCTTCGAGCCAACGCGCCGGGAGGTAGAGCTGCTGGCGGAGGGGTTCTACGACCGGATCATCCGGACGTGGTTCCCGACACCGGCGCCTCCGGCCGCGGATGTCCCTGCCCCGGCCACGGAGGAAGCTTCCCGGGGGGAGGACCCCAATGCCAAAGTATGAGCCTCCCCCGGGTCTTTAGCTAGGACCCCTTTTTATTTTGTTAGGCATTTTGATTCCGGTAGCTTCTTAGGAGAAGCCCCGGGCACTTGTACACAAACATTTTGCAATGAAATATATTAGAAATTTTTCTAAGTCTTTGCAATAAAATGTTACCAGGTTTCCCGGGGGGTTGCTCCCGAGCAACGGTCCGGGAGAAACTCTCCGGGGGACGCCCAAGCGGCTTTGATTTTGCTGAGCCTTGTCTCCGGGAGGCGCGACGGCGGTACTGCCCGGGAGCCCGTCCGGTTGAGGTGGCGCCCGGAATGGCACTTGGATAATTTTGACTACAGCCGTGCTGAATTAACTCCCCCGCGCCCGAGGGCCCAGATGATACCTCCTCTCCGGATACTTCCGCCGGCTGGGTACGAGTTTTGGCCCGAAGACGTACTTCGGGATTCTCAGCGTCGCGTCCGGGCGCTGTACCGGGACCTGGCCCGGGAGCTAAGGGAGCGCCTCCGGGAGCTTTAGGCGTAGGGGCCTTAGGCTCGTAGAAAATCCCCCGGGTTAGGACCCGGGTTGTATCATTTCCGAAACCCACCGGAGGGGGAAGATGTCCTCCGGGTTTGTCGATCAATAAAGCATTGTTAAACTTTTTACTGCCTCTTTATTTTCTTCTTTCTTGGATGGTCTGGACGACTCATCTTAACAAGGATGAGCTAAGTTCCTTCGTGGGTGACCCGGGGACCCCCTGTCCCCCCCCCCCCCCCGCCCACAGCGGGCGGGAGGAAGCCTCCGCGTGCTGTGGGGGAAACAGGGTCCCCGGGGGGAGCATAACCTGTAGAAATATTTTCTAAGTTAGAAAATTGTGAAAACAGGATTTCCGAGGGAGGGACCTTCCGGGGTGGCCGGGGCCACTGGGAGAGATTCATCCGGCCGCCGGGGGAGCGGGGAACCGGGAACAAGGCGCGGAAGGGGCTCATGAAAAGCCAATGACCTCCGGAGGGGAGCTTCCCGGGAGGGTTCGTCCGGTCGCCGTGAGAACGGGGAACCGGGAATAATGTCTTCGAGAGATAATCATCCGGTCGCCGTGAGAACAGAGAGCCGGGAATAACGTCGACTCCCGGAGGAGGAAGATAGATCCAATCAAGCCGCAAGGGGCCGATCTTCCGGTCGCCGTGAGAACGGGGAGCCGGGAATATCGTCGACTCCCGGAGGAAGGAGATAATCCAGAAAGCCATTAGACGTCTCGCTGAGGAGAGCGTCTACTCCCAGAGGAGGAAGTGCCCGAAGACGGGACTTGAGTGTTTGGGCAGGGGACTAGTCTCCCAAAGTGACTCGTTACCACGGCCGCTGGGGACCGGGTTGCCGCTTACACCCTCAGTCCACGAGGGCTGATCGTAAGCCGCCCTACGGGAGTGCAGGCTCCGTTGTAGGGACTTGTTGGGACTGGCCCACTTCCTCGCGGGGAGGGCATCCTCGCGGGGAGGGCATCTTCAAGGGGAAGGCATCCTCGCGGGGAGGGCATCACCACTAGGGGCGGTAAACAAAAACAACCTGCAGTGAGACAGTTAAAGAACAAAGGCTATGCATTTATTAACGAAATATACAAAGCCCCCCTGCGATGCCGCGAAGGGGGAAAAAGGGAAGCTACAGTGTCCCCCCTCCCCCTCCGGCGTGACCGCCCCGGGGGAGGGGACAGGCCCGTAAGGCTAAACGTAGAACTTGCGAAGTAAACGCAAGTTCCAGGTGTGCTTCAGCTCCTGCTCTTCAAGGTTGGAGAGCTTGTAGGCCCCCGAGCCTAGGACAGCAGAGATCCTGTAGGGGCCCTCCCACTTGGGGGAGAGCTTACCCTGGGCTTGGGGGTCTGTGACGCGCTTGAGGACAAGGTCCCCAAGGCGGAAAGCTCTCTCGCGCACGTGCTGGTTGTATGCGCGCGACATCTCGCGCTCGTAGATGGCGTGGCGGAGGAGCGCTCGGTCGCGTTCCTCCTCCACGAGGTCGATTTCCAGCCGCCGGTTGTCTTCGTTGGCCCGGTAGGCCGTGGTCGTGGCTCCGTTCAGGAGCTCGACCCGCAGCGACCGGAAGCCAATCTCCGGGGGGAGGACTGCCTCCGCCCCATAGACTAGGGAGAAGGGAGCACGCCCTGTGGCCCGGGACGGGGTCGTGCGCATGGAGCAGAGGATGCTAGGGAGCTTCTCTGCCCAAGCGCCCCGCTTGGAAGCGGTTTGTTCGAGTCTCCGGCGTAACCCCTGTAGGATTACGCCGTTGACCCTCTCGACGGCCCCGTTGCTTTGGGGATGGGCCACTGAGGCGAAGTGGATGACGACCCCCAGACCTTCGCAGAATTCCCGGAAATATGCCGAGTCGAATTGGGTCCCGTTGTCCACGGTGATTTCCCGGGGGACACCAAAACGACAAACGACGTTTTTCCAGAAAAACTGCTGAACGGCCCGGGAGGTGATGCTAGCCAAGGGCTCCGCCTCGACCCACTTTGTAAAGTAGTCGACCGCGACCACCGCATACTTGTATCCTCCGGGCACTGGGGGGAAAGGTCCTAAGAGGTCCATCCCCCAGCGCACGAAGGGCCAAGTGATGGGGATAGTCCGCAGCGCTACAGGGGGGAGATTCGAGCCCTTGGCCATCTTCTGGCATGCTTCGCACGTGGAGACAAGGTCTCGCGCGTCGCGCATGACTGTAGGCCAGTAAAAGCCCTGCCGAAGGGCCTTGGCGGCGATGGCACGCGGGGCTAGGTGAGAACCACAGCTCCCCGCGTGAATGTCTTCCAGGAGTTGAAGTCCCTCCGACCGGGGGAGGCAGCGCAGGAGGGCTGAAGCCCCCCGCTTGTAGAGCCTTCCCTCGAGCAGGAGATATGCCCGGGCTTTGGCCCGGAGGTGCTTAACCTCGGTCTTGCTGGGAGGGTCCCCCTCCCCCTTGATGAAGGAGATGAGGGGATCCATCCATGACGACGGCCGGACGATCTCGTCGACCTCCGGGACCGGAGGCTCGGGGCCTGCGTCCGGGGAGGCCACCGAGGGCTTCGTGATTGTTTCCAAGAAGGCCCCCTTGGGGAGCGTTTCCCGGGTGCTTGCCGCCCGGGCCAAAGCATCAGCCCGGTCATTTTCCCTTCGCGGGATATGCCGGGCCTCAAGGCCGTCGAAGTGTTTCTCCATTTTTCGTACTTCCTGCAAGTAAAGACTTAAATTTGCGTCATGGCACAGGTAAGATTTGTCCATTTGGCAGACAACGAGCTGAGAGTCTCCCTTTACTAGGAGGCGCCGGATCCCCAGGGAGCGCGCGAGGCGCATCCCGAGGAGCAGAGCCTCATATTCGGCGACGTAGTTGGTGGCGGGGAACTCGAGCCGCGCGGCGTACTCGAGCTCCTTCCCCTCGGGGCTCCGGAGGACTACCCCCGCGCCAGCCCCGGCGAGACACAGCGACCCATCAAACAGCAGGGTCCAATGGTCACTGCGTCGGGGCGGCACAGGGAGATCTTCGTCCCCGGACCCAGAGGCGGGAGTCCACTCCGCGATGAAGTCGGCGAGGACCTGCGACTTGATTGCGGAGCGGCCGGTAAGGGACAGGGAGAAGGGGGCAAGCTCGGCCCCCCACTTCCCAATCCGGCCGGTGGCTTCTTTATTCCGCAGTACCTCCCCCAGGGGGAGGGACGACGGAACGGTGATGGGGTGCCCTAGGAAGTAGTGCCGGAGCTTCCGGGACGCCATGAGGAGAGCGTAGCAAATCTTCTCCATCTCCGTGTACCGAGTCTTGGCCCCCTGGAGGGCTTCACTGACGTAGTACACGGGGTGTTGCTGCCCCCCTTGCTCCTTCACCAAAACCGCGCTGACGGCGACGGGGGTCGCGGCGAGGTAGAGGAGCAAGGGCTCTTCCGGAGACGGGCTCACGAGCATTGGAGGGCTCGAGAGGTACTTCTTGAGGTCGTTGAAGGCTTCCTGGGCCTCGGGGGTCCAGCGGAACCCCTCAAGCCCTCGGAGGATCTTGAAGAACTGGAGGCCCCGCTCCCCCGAACGGGAGACGAAGCGACTGAGTGCGGCCAGGCGGCCGGAGAGGCGCTGGACATCTTTGACGGAGCGCAGCGGGGGCATGTCTAGGAAGGCCCGGATCTTCTCGGGGTTTGCCTCAATGCCCCGCTGGGACACGAGGAAACCCAGGAGCTTTCCCCCGCGCACCCCGAAGGCGCACTTCTCCGGGTTGAGCTTAAGCCCGAACGCGCGGAGGTTGCGGAAGGTCTCTGTGAGGTCGTCGATGTGGGAGGCTGCACGGGGACTCTTGACGACCGCGTCGTCTACGTAGACTTCGACGTTGCGGCCGACTTGATCTTTGAAGACCAGCGTCATCAGGCGCTGGAAGGTGGCTCCCGCATTCTTGAGCCCGAAGGGCATGTGGCGGTAGCAGAAGGTTCCGAGGGGAGTTATGAAACTCGTCTTTTCCTCGTCCCCCTCCGCCATCCGGACTTGATGGTATCCCGAGTAGGCGTCTAAGAAGCTCATCAGCTCGCACCCCGCGGTGGAGTCAACGAGCTGGTCGATCCGCGGGAGCGGGAAGTTGTCTTTTGGGCAAGCGCGGTTAAGGTCGGTGAAGTCCACGCACATGCGCCACTTGCCAGTTGATTTCTTGACGAGGACGGGGTTTGCGAGCCACTCGGGGTGCAACACTTCCCGGATGAACCCCGCCTCTCGGAGCCGGGCTATCTCCGTCTTGATGGCTTCTTGACGTTCGAGGGAGAGCTTCCGCAACTTCTGCTTGATAGGGGGGTGACCGGGGGTTACCGCGAGCTTGTGCTCAATAACCTCCCGGGCGACGCCCCGCATATCCGAAGGTTTCCACGCAAAAACATCGGAGTTTTCGCGCAGAAAGGCTGCGAGTTGCGCTGCATGGTCTTGGGGGAGCTCTGCCCCGATTTGGACGGTTTTGTCTCCGCTGCCCGGGGACAGCGGGACCTTCCGAAGGCCCCCTTCCGGACGCGGCTTGAGGAGGGGCCTCCCAGGGGATGGCGCAGCGACGTCTACGTTCGGGGGGGGAGCCTCCCCCCCGGGTACCTTGATCAGGTTGACGC
Source organism: Pharus latifolius (assembly GCA_019359835.1). Lineage (NCBI taxonomy): Eukaryota > Viridiplantae > Streptophyta > Magnoliopsida > Poales > Poaceae > Pharus > Pharus latifolius. The sequence goes on along the minus strand of CM033326.1, from coordinate 64,564,310 downwards.
TTCCTATTGTGGCAGCAGCCCGCTCGTATAGGGCACGGGCCATGTCTTGGTCCCCCCGGACGTTGATCACACCATGCGGCCCGGGGATCTTCATGCACAAATAGTTTTGGTGGGTGGCAGCCCCCAGCCGATTGATCGTAGTCCTCCCCATAATTACATTGTAGGAGGAGGGGAGGTCCACTACGTCGAAGCGTACTAGCTCGGTCCGGTAGTTCTCCGGGGTGCCGAAGGTGATCGGGAGATCTACCTTGCCCACGGGGTGGATCGCCTTCCCCGGGACAAACCCTTGCAGAGGCCCTGCCGCTGGTTGCAGGGGCCTCTCATCCACCTGCATTTCCTTGAATGTTTTGAGGAACAGGACGTCGGCGGAGCTTCCGCCGTCCACGAGGATGCGGGCTAAGTGGCAGTTGTAGATTGTCGCGGAGACAATAAGCGCGTCGTCATGGGGGAAGCGAACCCCTCGCGCGTCTTCCGCCGTAAAGGTGAGGGGGACGTCCGACCACTTGGGTGGCACGGACGCGTGTAGCACCCCCACTACCTTAACTTCTCGCGCGTACTCCTTGCGCTGGCGCTTGGAGTCCCGCCCGGAGGCGGAGCCCCCTACGATGACATTGATGCGGCGCTGAGAAGTTTGAAAGGGGAGAGCGTCTGAAGGCTCCCCCTCCTGCACCTGTTGCCCCCCCGCGGGAGCAGGAAGGGCCGGGACAGCTGGCCGAGGGGGCAAGGAGGCCGGAGTCCCCCCCCCCTGCCCGCGCTGGTCGAGGAACGCCGCGAAGTGCTGCAGCAGCTGGTGGCAGTCTCGGGTGGCGTGGGTACTGGACCCGTGGAAGCTGCACCACGGTCCTTCCCGGCTTCTCCCCGCGGGGCCTTCGCGGCCGCGCGAAGACTGTCCTCCCCCATGGCCTCTCGGCTTGGGAAAGGGGCGGTTGCCCTTTGGGGGGTCGCGCGAGCCGCCTCCGCCCTCGAGGACAAAAGTGTCCCGAGGCCGTGGTTCGCTACGGCCCCCGTGCCTGGGGCGTCTGGGGGGATCCCGGGCCCCCCGCTCGGCGGGGGCAGGAGCCCCCTGGGTCTTCTTCCAGATGTCATCTTCCTCCGCCCGAGCGTACTTTTCGAGCACGTTGAAGAGCTCGTCGGCGGAAGAGGGGCAGCTCCGGGAGAGCCTTCGGTGGAGCTCCCCCGGGAGGATGCCGCTTTTGCAGGCTTCGATGACTGTGGAGTCCGGGACGTGGGCCACTTTGCTTTTCACTTGGGCAAAGCGCTTGAAGAAGCTTCTGATGGTCTCCCCGGTCCTCTGGCGCACTGTGTATAGCTGTGAAGAATCCAGGGGACGTACGTAATTCCCCTGAAAGTTGGCGCAGAACTCCCGCTTCAGCTGCGAGAAAGACTTGATGGAGCCCGCCTTCAGATTGTAAAACCAGGAGCGGGCAACGCCGGTGAGGTAGAGGGGGAAGACGTTGCATTGGACGCTCTCGTCCCCCCCCGCCGCGGAGATGGCTGTGGAGTAAATCTGCACGAACTCGTAGGGATCCGCCTCGCCATTATAATGCTCGATGTGCGGGGGACGGTAGGGCCGCGGCCATCGGATGCTGCGGAGTCTTCGACATAGAGGCTGGTTCGCCCCCTGCACTTCCCGGGGGAAGCCCCAGTCACTGTCTTCTTTAACGGGGGACGCCCCCTCGTTATCTGAGTCAGGTAGCGGCCCAAGAGGGCCGCCAGAGTGGTGGTGACGACGCTTCTCTTCTGGGCTGGGACTGATTTCCCGGACGTCCGGGCTTCCCTCCGGGGAGGATGGTTCTTCGGCGGGTCTCTTCCCCCGACCGGTGCGAGAGCGAGGCTCCCTGTGACAACGACCGGGGGGAAGCTCTTCCCCGTGGCTGGGAGAATACATTCGCTCAACCTCCCCCCGGGAGAGGCGGACCTGCTTCGCCGGGGGAGGGAGCTCCTGCACTGTAGCAGCCGGCCCGGAAGCTACCGGGGCCTGCTGGGGGGAGCCCCCTGGGACGGCCCCCGGGACCGGAAAGGGGGGAGCCCCTGCACCATCCGGAACCGGGGAGGGGGCGCCCGGGGCGGCGTTAGGATCCGAAGAGGGGGCCCCCGTGGCAACGACCGGGACCGGGAAGGGGGAAACCCCTGTGACATCCGGAACCAGTGGGGGGTGAGCCCCCTCGGCGACGTCCTGGGTTGGGGAGCCAATGCGGGGGGAAATTCGCTGAGGCACGGGAGCTGCTCTGTCGACCTGCCCCGGTGCGGTAAACGCAACGCGGGGGGCGGGACTGGCTCCCGGCGTAGGAATAGCCCCCGTCATGAAATGACCCCCCAGCCCCGGAAGCGAGCCGGGGACGGGGTACCCCCCTGGTGCCACGAAGGGCCCGGGCATGAAATAGCCTCCCGGCACCGGGACAGGCCCGGGTGCCGAGAAGTGTCCGGAAGTATATCCCGCGGGGGGAGGGAACCCCCCAGCGGGATTATACGGGGTAGACAGCCCCCCTGACGCCGGAGGGGCCGCTGGGTATCCCGTAAACGGGGGCATGATCCCCGGATACGGGTGCGGCGAGAATGTGGGAGCCGAGGGCCGCGCCAACACACTAAGGAGCTCGTCCATAGAGCGCTGGGCGCGGAGCTGGCCCTCCACGAGAGCCTCCAGCAGGGCATCCTGGGGAGCCGGGGGAGCCGTCGGGGGGAAACTCGTCCCGGCCGAGGTCCCCGCGGCCGCCGGGAGCGACCCGGAGGTGGAGGCTCCTAGATTGGGAGGAAAGGTGGGAGGCGGTACCTGGGAATGGTCGCCTCCGGACGGAGGCGCCGGAACAGCAGCGTCCCGGACGGGTGGCGCCAGGTCACCGGGACCGGCGTCACCGGGAAGGGCGCGGGCCCTTGTTCTCGGGGGAGCCATGGCGATTCGTCACGGGTCCCCACGGTCGGCGCCAACTGTCGTGGTATTAAGAATACCCCGGCAGGTTTTGAAGACGATCCTAGCGGAGATTACACAGCGCGGGTTGACCGGGCGACCGGTCCTCCCCCGCCGGACAAACACAAGAAAAGACACGAGGATTTATACAGGTTCGGGTCCCAGTGGGGGCCCTAGTCCTGTCGACGCGCTCCCGACCGGAGTCGGCTGGGGGAGCTCTCTCCGGGGGAGAGGCTTCCGGAGCACGTCTGTGAGATTAGCTATTCCAAATAATAATGAAGTGATCCTTTACAACAGAAGGGTACAAGGGCTATTTATAGCCCCAAAAAGAAGCAAAAAACCTAAACTACCCCGGGAGCCACCGTCGGATTGAAGGGTAGGACCGTCCTTCTCCCGGTCAAACGTCTTCGATGCTTGACAGGTGGTCGCTGATTCCCGAGGCGTCCCTCGCGTGACCTGCACGTGATAAACAAACAGGGATTTTACCTTTTAGGAGGGCGGTGACGTCCGGGACCTCTTCCGGAGAGCAGGGTCCCGGGAGCCCAAAAGGCGGCGCCCGGGGCAGGCACCGGAGGCCACTCTCCCGGGCAAATGGCGGCGCCCGGGACATGCCCGGGGGGCACGGTCCCGGGGGCCAAATGGCGGCGCCCGGGGCAGGCGCCGGAGGCCACTATCCCCGGGAGAACGGCGGCGCCCGGGACATGCCCGGGGGACACGGTTTCGGGGGCCAAATGGCGGCACCCGGGACATGCCCGGGGGGCACGGTCCCGGGGGTCAAATGGCGGCGCCCGGGCCATGCCCGGGGGGCACGGTTTCGGGGGCCAAATGGCGGCACCCGGGACATGCCCGGGGGCCACGGTCCCGGGGGTCAAATGGCGGCGCCCGGGCCATGCCCGGGGGGCACGGTCCCGGGGGCCAAATGGCGGCGCCCGGGGCCGGCACCGGAGGCCACTATCCCCGGGCGAATGGCGGCGCCCGGGACATGCCCGGGGGACACGGCCCCGGGGGCCAAATGGCGGCGCCCGGGACATGCCCGGGGGGCACGGTCCCGGGGGCCAAATGGCGGCGCCCGGGACATGCCCGGGGGGCACGGTCCCGGGGGTCAAATGGCGGCGCCCGGGGCCGGCACCGGAGGCCACTATCCCCGGGCGAATGGCGGCGCCCGGGACATGCCCGGGGGGCACGGTCCCGGGGGCCAAATGGCGGCGCCCGGGACATGCCCCGGAGGCACGGTCCCGGGCGCCTAAAAGGCGGCGCCCGGGACATGCCCCGGAGGCACGGTCCTGGGCGCCTAAAAGGCGGCGCCCGGGGCAGGCACCGGAGGCCACTGTCCCCGGGCAGTCATGAACTTACCTGGACTTGACCGCGTGGAGATTTCCCCCAACACATGGGTCACCGCATATTCCTTCCGATACATCACTCCTACCGTAAGAAGAGGAAGTCATTGAATGGGAAGCCTGAGAAAGGATCAGCCCCAGTGTTTGTGATTGGTAAGGAGCTTTACTTGCGCGTGAAAGACATCAAAGTTGAGTTTGGTAAATGTTCTAAACCTCCAGGAAAAAATGTTTGGAAGAAGAGATCGATTCACTACCATAGAAACAGACATCCAGGACGGCACATCACAGACAGTTATCAACTTTTCAATGGAACACCGTTTGCGAAGGCCTGTCGGGAGAATATATTCAGTTATCACAATCGGTTCTGATGTCAAAAATAATTGTGATAGTCAACCAGACGGTTCTAACCACAAAACCGTCTGTAATAGTCTACTTATCACAGACGGTTTTGACCTAAAACCCGACTATGATAGATACAATCGGTTCTCAGTTGAGAACCGTTTGTGATAACTAGAATATCACAGATGGTTCGGAACTTAGAACCGACTGTGATATATATAGTTGGTTGTGAACTCAGAACCGACTGTGATATTGTAGTATTAGAGATGGTTCCGAGGTCAGAACCGACTGAAAAAGTGAAATCTCAAACTTCGCGCGCGGCTAGCGGCGCTTCGAATTCTTTATCAGAACCGACTGTGACTGTGATATATACTTCTGTCTCCGATCTTCGCGTGCAGCACCTTGGCGAACACGAAGCGTCGCTCTGGAAGTTCTATAAATAACTTGACAGTGGAATAATTGTCATTTACTTTACAAGTTTTTATAATTCTCAAACTGTTTTACTCCTTAGCTTCTCTGCGCCAATGGCATCCTCGATGGCATCGTCAGCCTCGCCCTCCCCGGTAAGAACTCTCAATCTTTTGGACTTATTCCTGTATTGTTAATCCCTGTTCAGTACATTCTTGACCTGTTGATTTGCACAGGGAAGGGGAGCCGTGGAAGACTCGGGCAAGGTGAAAGCCAAGCTGAGGGCCCTCCAGAAGGAGCACAAGCTCCTTACGGACAAGCACACTCAGCTACGGCTTGACCTGAACGATCTCTTCGAGCGCATTCAGCGCATGAAGACGAATGGTGACAATGCTAGGGCGAGGACGGGGCATCTTCGCAAGGAGAAGAAAGCCACGGATATGACCATCGCTGGCCTTCTCGACGCGGTAGTAGTTGATCCTAAGAAGGACAACTTGTCGCTGGAGGAGTCCTGCGTCCTAGCTGCAAGTCAAACTGACTTTATTCTAGATGCAGCCAGGGCTAAGACCATTCCTTGACCTAGCATTCTGTATTTTTACTTTTTTTTAAGCGATGAAAAAAAATTAATGAAAACTTTGTTCTTATGTGAACTTTCCAATTTTTCAGCACGTTCTTGGACTGCATGCTATCTTCCCTCTTTCTTTATACTTTGTTCTTATGTCAACTTTCTCAATGTGCTTTGAATATCACAAATGGTTCTGAGGTAAAAAACGTCTGTGATAGTCACATTACAGACTGTTTTTATGTAAGGCCCGACTGTGATAGTCCCAACAGTGTCCGACGCTTCGAATTCTCAACTTCTTTCAATATCACAGACAGTTTTTAACTCCAAACCGTCTGTGATAGTAACATTACAGACGGTTTTTATGTAAGGACCGACTGTGATAGTCCCAACAGTGATCGACGCTTCAAATTCTCAACTTCTTTCAAATTCTCAGCGGTTTGACTGGAAGCAAAACTCCAGGGAGGGAACAAGAATTTGTAGAAGTCGAATAGTTCAATATTCCAGGCATATTAAAGATGATCCGGACATCAGAACCGTCTGTAATAGTCATATTACAGACGGTTTGGACATCAGAACCGTCTGTAATATTAAAGCAGACGGTTTTGATCTCCAACTGTCTGTGATAGTCCCAACAATGCCTACGCATCGAATTCTCTACATACAATTGTTGATAACCGCACATAATAACTGCGCAGATGAAGAGACTTAATTATTTACTTCAAATTTAATTTGCATCGAATTATGTAATATGACGCTTCAACTTCCTTTGCCGTGTTGCAGTTTATCTCCCGAGAAGTTATCATGAATTTATTGACCTTGAAAACCAGTAGTGCGCTTTTTAAAACTCGAGGTACCCGCGCATATGAACCGTCACCTTCTGGTTCTATAAATAGCGAGGCTCTTCAATCCTTAAGACTTACAAATTCTTGGCTAAGTCTTTGAGGAATTCTACTCCTAAATCCCTGTCTTTATTCCCTCCTCAACTCCCACCTTGATGGCGAGCCGAGATTCCAATGAGGTTATTGAAATTGAGAGTGATGAGGAAGAGATAAGTAATGAACTCGATCTGGATCTTCAGAAAGTAAGTCCTCTCTGAAACTCTAATGCAGATCTTTTTTTATGACTTGATTACCTCCAAACAAATGCATTTCGAAATCCACAGGTACCTGAGGAAATGCTCCCTCCAAAGAAGAGACTCAGAAATGATGAAAGATCCTCTAGTGGAGCTGCAGCGAAGACTCTAGAGGGTGCTGAGGCCTGTGTTGCCACATTGCCCCTTGCAACCCCTCCAGTTGCAGCTTCATCTCCACCTTTGGAGATCCACAACAATCCTTCCAATATCCCCTCTTCAACACCTTTGTATCATCAGCTTTAATTTCTTGGATGATCCTACTGATGCCAAATCCACTCCTTTGCTAAGAGATGATGTAGATAGGCTTAGAGCCATTGGTAGTTCTCCTGGGGCGGCCAGTGTAGATCCTACTGATGCCAATACGTCCCTAGGAGAACTTTGTAAATTACTTTCAGAACAGGTCGACACTTTGGTCGCTTGTATCCCTTATGTATGCAAAGATTGTAAGAAATAAGATTTCTTTTCCTTATATATCTAGCTTTTTGATTGATTATGTAACTAATAATCACCAAATGATGTTCTGTGTGAAAATGTTAACAAGAAAATATTGTTGCAATCAAGACGGTTTTTAACTCAAAACTGTCTCTGATAGTAACATTACAGACGGTTTTAATTTCAAGACCGACTGTAATAGTCTCAACATTCTTTGAACATCCACAGACATATATATACAACAAATATGAAAAACAAGATAAAAACAAATAGTCTCAACGTTCATTTTTTTAAATACTAACATTGAAAATAAGATAGAACCAAATATGAAAAACAAGTGGAACAAAAAGGTCTTTTGGCGGATGTTTTGAGCTAGTCGTACACTCTTGCTCGACATACACTGTCCAATTCGAAGAGATTTGGGGCAAGGAAGTGCAAAATCTCAAAAGGCCGGGGGAGCATTTGGGGGCAAAAATTTTAAGATCCAAGGTTGGTACTTGCTCCCAATGCATACACATTACTTGATTTCATCATCAATATCGATCTCCACTGATTGATCAAATTAGAGTGAGAGGGAGGGGAAGCTACATTAGCAAATCCTGGTTGTAACTCATTTTCGACTTGTACTGTAGCTATTTAATTGCTTTATGATGTGTGTTATCCACGCCCCCAACTAATTGCTTGCAGTTCAAGTAGTAGTTAACTATTTATACCACAAACTCCGCATCAAACATAGCTAGCTAGATTTATATAATTTATTGCCTGTCGACCGTACATAGAGTATTACTAATTAGTATGCGTATGAATTTGATTAATTGTAGATGGTCCGGGACTGGATGTATAATGACAACCGAGTGGGTGAGGAATACATGAAAGGTGTTTTTGATTTTCAAAAGGTTGCTGAGCAAGACATGGCGAAGAAGGGTTTAGCATATATGTACTGTCCTTGTGTAGACTGCCAGAATCTTAAGATGTTCACCAACTCATCTCAAATTGTCGCCCACTTGATCTGACGTGGTTTCAAAAAGGGGTACACGTGTTGGGTCCACCATGGAGAAGAGCCAACTGCAGAAACAAGTGCCACTCAGGTTGAGGAACAGGACATGTCGGATCCGAACAACGACTTCGACGAGGATATGCCAGAGGATGACAATTTAGATGACATGTTGCGTGATGTGGAAGGAAATTACAGTGAAAGAGAGTTTGGCAAATTCAAGCGCTTGATTGAGGACTCAGAAAATCCGTTGTTCCCTGGTTGCAAGTCGAAGTACACAAAGTTGGCCTCTGTGCTTGAACTGTTAAAATTGAAGGCAAGTAACAGCTGGACCGACAAGAGTTTCACGGCACTGTTAGATCTTTTGGCGGACATGCTCCCAGAAGGAAATGAGTTGCCAAAAAACACCTACCAAGAGAAAAGCGGTTGTGTCCTTTGGGAATGGAAGTAGAAAGGATACACGCATGCCCTAATGGTATTTGCCCGTCATTCCCCGCTTGCAGCGTTTGTTTGCAAATTGTAAAGAGGAAAAATTACTGCGTTGGCACTCGGAAGACCGAAAGAAGGATGAAAAGCTGAGACACCCCGCTGATTCTTCGCAGTGGAGAAACATCGACAGGGAATTTGTCAACTTCGGAGCGGAATTGAGGAATATAAGGTTCGGGTTGAGTACCGATGGAATTAATCCTTTTGGTAACATGAGCAGTCGGCATAGCACTTGGCCGGTTCTTTTGTGTATCTACAACCTTCCTCCTTGGTTATGTATGAAGCGCAAGTACATCATGATGTCTCTACTTATCTCAGGACCAAAACAACCCGGAAACGATATTGATTTGTACCTAGCACCATTGATAGAGGATCTCCTAACAATGTGGAACGAAGGGGTGCAGGTATGGGACGCATACAAACGAGAGACCTTCATCCTACGTGCTATGATATTCTGCACCATCAACGATTTCCCTGCCCTTGGAAATTTGTCGGGTCGTAGTACGAAAGGAGCCAAAGCCTGCCCCCACTGCGAAGATGAGACTGAGAGCGTGTGGCTGAAGAATTGCAGGAAAACAGTGTACATGCATCACCGTAGGTTTCTTCCGAAGAATGACGCGTATCGTAAGAGGAAGAGAGAATTTGACAGCCACAAGGAAGATGGTTCAGCCCCGAAGCCTACGCACGGGAAAGATGTTTACTCACGGGTGAAGAACATAGACGTTGTGTTTGGAAAGGGTCGTAAATTGAAATCCCACACGAAGAACTCTTGGAAGAAGAGATCGATATTTTGGGACTTACCGTATTGGGAGCATTTAGAGGTTCGTCATTGCATTGATGTCATGCATGTAGAGAAGAATGTTTGCGACAGTTTAATCGGCCTTTTGCTGAACATTCCGGGGAAGACAAAGGATGGCATCAATGTGCGGCGTGACATGATCGAAATGAAAATCAGGCCCGAGCTAGCACCGAGAGAGGACGATAAGGGCCGTATATACCTCCCCCCTGCATGCTACACTTTGTGCAAGGTTGAGAGGACAGAACTCTGTAAGTGTCTCTATGGTGTTAAAGTTCCATTGGGTTACTCCGCAAATATGAAAAAACTTGTGTCCATGGGCGATTTGAAATTGTTGGGTATGAAGTCTCATGATTGTCACGTGTTGATGACACAAATGCTTCCTGTTGCCATCCGGAGTATTCTGCCGCATAAGGTCAGAGAGACGATCACGACGCTGTGTTTTTTGTTCAATGCAAGTTTTTGCAAGGTCATTGATCCCGATGGACTGGATTCTCTACAGAGCGAGGTGGTTCGAATTCTCTGTCAGCTTGAGATGTATTTTCCTCTGTCGTTTTTTGATATCATGGTCCATCTCATCGTCCACCTTGTTAGAGAAATCAAGATATGTGGACCCGTGTTCCTACGTTATATGTATCCATTCGAGAGGTACATGGGTGTACTTAAGGCCTACGTGAGGAATCGGTCCTAGCCCGAGGGTAGCATTGTCAAAGGTTATGCAGCGGAAGAGGTTGTTGAGTTCTGCGTCGATTACATGGCCGAGGTAGAAGCAGTAGGAGTTCCTGTGTCTCGTCACGAGGGGAGGCTTGATGGTGTTGGCACTATTGGACGGAGAGCCATCACTCCCGATTTTGATATATACTCGAAAGCTCATTTTTGGGTCTTGCAACACATGACGGAGGTGTCTCCGTACATCGATGAGCACAAGGAGATGCTACGACTAGACAATCCTCGCCGATCCGAGGTTTGGATCACGGGAGAACATAACAGTAAATTCAACGCGTGGATGAAAGTGCGAATCACCGGAGAGTCCACAAGTGAAAACCTTAAATGGTTGGCAAAAGGGCCCACGTTTACTGTACAGACATGGCAGGGATACGACATCAATGGGTACACATTTTACACGAAGGCTCAAGATCGAAAGAGCACTGTGCAAAATAGTGGAGTGAGCGTAGAAGCTTTCTATGAGGAGTTCAGCTAGATAGACCCAACAAGGGTAGTACGTGGATTGAACTCGTACTACGGGTTCATTGAAGAAATTTGAGAGCTCGATTACGTACTGTTCAAGATTCCCCTGTTTCGATGCCGATGGGTCCAAATCCCACAGGGTGTGAAGGTTGACAGTTACGGTTTCACTTCTGTGGATCTCGATCGAGTTGCTTATAATGATGAGCCATTCATACTTGCAAAGCAAGCCATTCAGGTCATTTATGTCACTGACCCGGCCAATAAGAAGTAGCACGTCGTCCTTCATGGCAAGAGAAGGATTGTTGGAGTTGAAAATGTCGTAGACGAGGAGGAATACAATCAATTTGATGAGATGCCTCCATTTGGAGATGACGTACAGGTCGATACTGAAGATACCGACGAAACCAGTTACGTGCGTATGGATCACCAGGAAGGGTTATACTTTAAAGGTAATCAACCGTACATCCTTATCTTTCTGTTTCCATTGGTATAGTTTATATCTCCTGTAATTCTCGTTTTTGCAGTGCCGCAGCAAGTGGAAAGTTGAGGATAACATGGCTGTGTATGTGGAAATTGTCGGTCAAAGTCCCCATTTGTATGTAACATTAACTTGAGCATGCTCCACATTTTATGTTAAATTTATTTGAGCATGCTCCACATTGTAACCAATTTTCGGATCTGCATTGTAACCAATTTATGGAGCATTTGAACTACATTTGAAATATCTGAGTGTTCATTTAAAACAAGTTTTCGAGCATTCAGAGTTGAAGAGCTACAAAGTTTCAAGTTGTAAAACTTTACATATTGCGTAGAAGACGTACGTTTAAAAGAGAGATTATCACAGACGGTTATGAATTATCATAGATGGGTATGAATATATAACCGACTGTGATATTCTCAACAGCGTCTCCGACGCTTCAAGTTCTTAACGTGCACCGTCGGTTCTCATGTCCAAACCGTCTGTGATAATCTCAGTCACAGTCGGTTCTCAACTCAAAATCGTCTGTGATAATCTCTCACTATGGAGATTATTACAGACGGTTTTTATGTGAGAACCGACTGTGATAATATTATCACAGACGGGTATGAATATAGAATCAACTGTGATATTCCCAACAGTGTTCGACGCTTTGAATTCTTAACGTGCATTGTCGGTTCTCAAGTCCAAACCATCTGTGATAATCTCAATCACAGTCGGTTCTCAAGTCCAAACCGTCTGTGATAATCTCTCTGGAGATTATCACTATAGATATTATCACAGACGGTTCTGACGTGAGAACCGACTGTGATAATATTATCACAGACGGTTGTGAATAGTGGACCGACTGTGATAATCTCTACGCGGTACATAGTTCAAGGCGGGCTTTGTCCCGCTCATTTCCAGACTTCGCAACTGTTTGCCCTAGCTCTCTCCGCCCTCGCACCGTCCATCGCGATCACCTCCATCGCCTCCCCACAGTCCGGCGCGATCTCCTCCATCTTCTCCTCTCCGTCCATCGCGATCACCTGCATCGCCTTTCCACCGTCAGGCGCGATCACCTCCATCGCCTTCCCGCCTTCCGACGCGATCACCTCCATCGCCTCCCCACCGTTTCTGTCATTCTTGGTTAATTATAAGTATATACGTTTTGTTATAGAATTATTAGTTGCAGATTTACTTAAACTGTCCTCTCTTTCACTTATGTTAGGAACTGATATGTCTGGTGACGAAATGCACCACTCGGGGAGTCAGAGTGACCTCGCTGGCGATGAGACGCCTGGTCCGGAGGTCACCGCGTCCACCATGACCCAACTGCAGAACAGAAAAGGGCAAGGCCGGACGACATGCGCGCGTTTGGACAAGCGGGAAAAGAAGCACGTCTAGTTCAACGACAATGGTGTGCTGGAAGCTCCGGACAAACTTGTCGGTCAGTACCGCTCACTATGCGGCAAAGTGGCAAGGGAGCGGGTGTCCATCACCACCTCCGACTGGGGTCAAGTGCCCCCAGAGTGCAACGATGCACTGTGGGAAGAAATGCAGGCGGCGTTTCACATTCTCGAGGATCGCCACTTCACCGTCCGCCGGAGGACACCGATGTCAATAAACAAGGTGTGGAGGAACTTCAAGAGCCACCTTGTCAGGCGCTATGCGAAGGAGTAAAAGACCCCCTTCGATGACTTCCCTTTTGTGACTCCCGAGGCATGGCAGTAGTTCATCGAGATGAAGGCCAAGCCAGAGTTCAAGGAGCTTAGTGCGAAGGGCCAGGCTAACCAGGCCAAGAATACCCACCCACACAGACTAGGCAGTGGTGGGTATGTGGGGAAGAAGGCGTTGTGGAGGAAGCAGGACTAGGAGGCTTCCCAGTCTTCGGCCGGCAGTCCTTATGCGGGCATAACGGACGTGCGCGCCCGCAATTGGTGCCGAGCAAGATCGACGATGACCTCCTCCAGAAGCGTCTCTGTGAATAACCCTGCGAACAGGGAAGTGATCGACCGATTGGTAAGATTGTCCGATCACGTACTATCCTTGTAACACGCATGCAATGGGTTGTATTGCTAAGTTCTCCTGTTGAAGGTGACGCTGAGTGCACATGCGGCATCCGAAGAGTTCAACCCGAGGAGGGACAGGGATATCCTCACAGCGGCGCTAGGAAACAAGGAGCATCCAGGCTGTGTGCGCAGCCTCGGTGCCACTGTGCCTTGGAGGCATGGTTTCCCTAATGATGAGGAGGCGGCTAAGTGGAGAAAGAGATCCCACCAAGCTCGCGATGAACGGCTCAAGGAGGAGATGCGATCGAAGTTCACTGCTCGGGACAAAGCACTCCTGCAGCAGTTGTCGGAGATGCGGTCCATGTATGAAGAGCTAAGAAAGGCGACCCAGGGCACCCCCCTTGTAGCAGCGGAAGTACCAACCCCCATTCTTGGCCACCGTAGTAGCTGCGCGTCTGCGCCGGGGTCTTCGCAGACAGAGCCCTCTCCAAAGTATCCGGTGGACTTTCTGCAGGTAATGACCGTTTGTCTATGTTAATTCATTCGAAAGTGAAAAGTGGTGAAATTCAATATGTTAATGCGCACTGTTTGTAGGAACCCGCCTCCTGCAAGCTTATGGTGCTAGCCGGTCTCTTCCCAATCGAGGCTGGCCGTGGGATGGCGCAACCATGCACGGCGGGGGCCACAATCCACGGTGCCCCTCTATGTGAGGGTTTTGCACGGGTCCAGGTGGACAGTGTCTTTGACCATTGCAAGGGTTTTTCGTTGGAGAAGCCGCCGAACAACGAGATTACCACTCTCGGGGATGCGGTGCACATGTTCGTGCAATGGCCCAAGAAAGACATTGTCCTGGATGAGGTAATTCCCCCACCAGTTTCATAATTCGTACTGTAATAATAGCCCTCGGAGTTAGTGTCCTAATACGTAGGTTCTTACATCACAGACCGACACACGGCCTACTAGCCAGCCGACCCCTCCGAGAAGCCAACCAATGGGTCCGATGACGAAGCTGACTCCGACTAGGAGGCAACCATTCAAGAAGTTGGCTAGTAGGGGAAAAGCAAAGAAGAGCCCGGCGAAGGAGTTCGAGAAGAGTGTGTCAGCTCTCATGCCGTTCGCTCTGGAGATGCCCATGGCCTCCGATACCGCAATTTCGAGCATGGGGTTAGCATGCCAGAGCTTGCATGCATGGTACATGAGGAGGACAAACCAGGCCAGGACGCAGCGTCTGACGCACATCATGGTCAAGTACACCGTGGCAGAGTTCCATAACGACATTGGGACCTACCCGGTGACCTTCGAAGAACTGCACAATTTACTGAACAAAGATGCACTCGACTTGTCAATCCTACGGTCTTGGGTGCTGTAAGTATCCTACTATCCTACGCATGTTCGTGCATATACGGATATATGTCATTTATTAATTGGTTACTTCCGTGCAGCTGCATGACCAGCTATGCCAAATCTAAGGGCATACCTCTTGGTTTCTTGGACCCCCAGATGGTCGCCGAGGTGATGTTTAGGACCGACGCAGACTTCGTTGTCGACTACATCAAAAGAGGGTTGCTTGCTCAGGTCGACAAAGAGTACATACTTGTACCCTACAACCAGAGGTGAGTGTTTTCATCAGTACTTCACCCATAGATTAGTGTCTCCATGTGCACACCCCCAAACTTAGATTAAATTTTTAATTCTTTACGTGTAACATGTAGCTACCACTGGATCCTGCTGCTATTTATTCCAAAAAGGAACAAGGTGTTCTACCTTGATTCATTGCAGAGGAAAGGGTATTCATACTGTGGTGCACGAGATGTATTCCAAAGGTAATGATATTCATGTGGACCTGTCTTGCATCTAGATTTACTGTCCTCAAATTGTCAATTTCGACTATCCTCAAACTGTCAATTTTGACTATCTGTAGGGCTTTCATGAACTACTTTGCTGAGGGAGGGCGACAACACGAGCAACGAGCCGATAAGTTTCAGTGGTTACAATTTTTGGTACAAATTTCAACTTGCATCTGTTTACTTTATAACGTGTCCCCAACTAACTCTCGGTCTGTAAATTGGCAGTGCCATCAGCAGCCGGACGACAATACATGTGGGTTCTACGTGATGCACCACATGTATGACTTGATCATCACCCCTCACCGCCCAGATTTCCCCGAGGTATACAACTGCTCCCCTTTGTATCGATTTCGCAGAATTTACAATTGCATTGAGCTAATTTTTTCTGTACCAACTCTTGTTGTAGGGGGTCGACTTCCCTTCGAAAATCTTTGACCCTCGGCAGATTGGTATTGTCCGAGGGATGCTCGCTGAGTTTTTCCTTTCAGAGGTCATATCAACCAAGGGGAAGTTTAGGGACCCGCAAGGTTCATATTAGTGCGGCCTTACATTTATTTGTACATCTAACACACTGACTTTAATTGTCGATTACATTTATTTGTTCAATCTCAATTGTACATATTTCTGAGTTCTATGCTGTATATATGAAATGCTATTGTACATGTTTCTAGGTTGTGTGCATGTATATATGAGACTGTATATGTTTGAGTACTGTGCATGTATGAAATGAACTGTATATATTTGAGTACTGTGCATGAATGAAATTCATGACGGTTTTGATCTTACAAACTGTCTGAGATTATAACTGTCACCGATAATGACACTATCACAGATGGTTTTGACCTAAAAACCGTCTATGATATCACACTATCACAGACGGTTCTGAGATTATAACCGTCTGATGACACTATCACAGATGGTTTTGACCTCAGAATCGTCTGTGATATCACACTATCACAGACGGTTCTAAGATTATAATCGTCTGAAGACACTATCACAGACGGTTCTGAGATTATAACCGTCGCCGATAATGACAACATCGCAAATTGTTTTGACCTCAAGGCCGTCTGTGATACTCTTACTACACAGACGGTTCTGAGATTATAAATCGTCTGTGATAAGGAAACAATCACAGACGGTTCCAAGATTACCACCATCGCTGATAATGACAATATCGCAGATGGTTTTGACCTCAAAGCCGTCTGTGATACTCTTACCACATAGACGGTTCTGATACAACCGTCTGTGATAAGGACACTATCATAGACGGCTCCTAGGTCATAACCGTCTCTGATAATATGAGTATCACAGACGGTTTTGATCTCAGAACCGTCAGTAATAATGTGAGTATCACAGACGGTTCTGAGGTTATAACCGTCTTTGATAATGTGAGTATCATAGATGGTTCTGAGGTAATAACCGTCTCTGATAATGTGAGTATCACAGACGGTTCTGACATCAGAACCATCTGGGATACTCATATTGTCGTGGTATTGCGAATACCCCGGCAGGTTTTAAGAACGATCATAGAGAAGAAAACGCGACGCGGGCTGACCGGGTGACCGGTCCTCCCCCGCCGGACAAACACAAGAAAAGACACGAGGATTTATACAGGTTCGGATCCCGGTGGGGGCCCTAGTCCTGTCGGCGTGCTCCCGACCGAAGTTGGCTGGGGAGGCTCTCTCGGGGGAGAGGCTTCCGGAGCACACCTGTGAGTTTTGGTTATTCCAATAATGAATCACTTGTCTTTACAACTGGGGGTACAAGGGCTATTTATAGCCCCAAAAAGAAGCAAAAAAGACTAAACTATCCCGGACGCTATCGTCGGATTGAGGGGTAGCAAAGTCCTTCTCCCGGTCAGGTGCCTTGGATGCTTGACAGGTGGTCGCTGATTCCCGAGGCGCTCCTCGCGTGACCTGCACGTGATCAAGAACCAGAGACTTTACCTTTAGAAGGGAGACAATGACCGGGACAGGCATCGGAGGCCAAGTCCCCGAGCAGATGGCGGTGCCCGGGACCGGCACCGGAGGCCAGGTCCCGGGAGCCAAAAGGCGGCGCCTGGGGCAGGCACCGGAGGCTACGTCCCCGGGCAAATGGCGGCGCCCGGGACCGGAACCGGAGGCTAGGTCCTGAGAGCCAAATGGCGGCGCCCGGGGCAGGCATCGGAGGCCACGTCCCCGGGCAAATGGCGGCGTCCGGGACTGGCACCGGAGGCTAGGTCCCGAGAGCCAAATGGCGGCGCCCGGGATCGGCCCCAGAGGCCAGGTCCCGGGAGCCAAAAGGCGGCGCCCGGGACCGGCGCCGGAGGCCAGGTCCGGGGGCCAAATGGCGGCGCCCGGGACCGGCCCCGGAAGCTTGAGATGTATGGCAAATGTGACGCAACTTACCTAGACTTAGTCTCGCGGAGATTTCCCCCAACACATATTATTACTAACGGTTCTGAGATCAAAACCGTCTGTGGTAGTATGAGTATCTCAGACGGCTTTGATGTTATAACAGTCTGTGTATTGGGAGTATCACAGACGATTCTGATGTTATAACAGCCTGTGTAGTATGAGTATCACAGACGGTTTTGATCTTATAACAGTCTGTGAAGGAAAAAATCACAGACGGTTCAAAACCGTCAGTGATAGCACTCGATTATCACTGACTCGAATATGACTAACGGGTAAGAACCGTCTGTGATGACTGTTTTGACCCGACTGTGATAATGAGTTCTGTAGTAGTGATTCTTTGGGATCTGCCATACTGGGAGCACTTACAAGTTCGGCATTACATTGATGTCATGCATGTAGAGAAAAATGTTTGTGACAATTTGATTGGTTTGTTGTTGAACATTCCAGGAAAGACGAAAGATGGCATCAAAGTTCACCGTGACATGCTCGAAATGGGCATAAGGATTGAGCTTGCACCGTTGGAGAAGGGAAAGCGTACATACCTCCCCTTAGCCTGCTATACTTTGTCAAAAAGGGAAAAAACAGAACTCTGTTAGTGTCTGTATGGTGTCAAAGTTCCATGCGGGTATTCTGCGAACTTAAAAAAACTTGTGTTCATGAAGGACTTGAAACTGGTTGGTATGAAGTCCCAATGATTGTTATGTACTGATGTCACAAATGCTTCCCATTGCTATAAGAGGCATTCTCCCAGTCAAAGTCAGAGAGAAAATTACAAAGCTATGTTATTTCTTCAACGCAATGTCTGTCAAGGTAAGTGTGTATTCCTAGTAAGTTAATTAGCTCCATTCATGGAACTTGCCAGATTTTTTTGATCTGAATATTTGCTGCAACTGTCCTTGCAAGTAAATGATCTGGATGGACTGGATGATTTGCAACGCGATGTGACTACAACTCTTTGTCAGCTTGAGATGTATTTCCCTCCATCTTTTTTTGATGCTATGGTTCATCTAATTGTTCACTTTGTCAAAGAAATTAAGTTTTGTGGACCCATGTTCCTGCGCTACATGTACCCATTTGAGAGATTTATGGGTATCTTGAAGGGATATGTAAGGAATTGACATTGGCCTGAGGGCAGTATCATTGAAGGTTATGCTGCCGAGAAGGTGATTGAATTTTGCGCCAACTATATGGCCGGGGTTGACCCAATTGGCGTTCCTATGTCCCGACATGAGGGTAGGCTTCAGGGCATTGGAACAATTGGATTAAACAGTGCCGTGAACATTTTAAGATTCTGGCAATCTACGCAAGGACAGTACATATAACGTAAACCCTTCTTCGCCATGTCTTCCTCAGCAACTTTTTGGAAATCTAAAAACCTATCATGTATTCTTCACTCACTCGGTTGTCATTATACATCCAGTCTCGATGGACCATCTGCAATTAAATTTATACACATGCTAAGTAATACTATACGTACGGTCGACACGCAATAAATTATAAATCTAGCTAGCTAATGTTTGTGGAGTCTGCAGGTATAACTACTACTTCATCAACTGCAAGCAATTAGTTAGTAACTAATTGGGGGCGTGGATAATATACATCATAAAGCAATTAAATAGCTACAGGTGGGAAAAATGAGAGTTACAACTAGGATTTGCTACTCTAGCTTCCCCTTCCTCTCCCTCTAATTTGATCAATCAATGGAGATCGATATTGATGATGAAATTAAGTAATGTGTATGCTTTAGGAGCAAATAACAACCTTGGATCTTCAAATTGTTGTCCTCTAATGCTCCCCTTTTGAGATATTGCTTTTCCTTGCCCCAGATCTCTTCCAACTGGACAATATGTCGAGCAAAAATGTACGACTAGCTCGAAACAACCGCTAAAAGACCTTTTATACAAAGCTCAATAAAGACGGTTCTAGCATCATACCGTCTGTAATAACAAACTATCACTGACGGTTTTCACTTAAAAACCGTCGGTAATATCGTTGTATTTGTGTAGAACTATGGCAGAAATATTACAGAAGGTTTTGAGATATAAACCATTGGTGATAATTAGAATATCACAGACGATTCCGAGGTCAAAACCGTCCGCTTCACTATCACAGTCGGTTTTGATCCCATAACCAACTGTGATAACTTACTATCACAGTCGGTTTTGAAATCAGAGCTGACTGTGATAACTTACTATCATAGATGGTTCTAAGGTCCGAACCATTACAAAAAGTCCGCCCTCTAAAAATAAATATGCCCTGGAATTTTGCTTGAAGTCCAACCGTTCGAATTCTTTTTCTCCTCAAGCGCGACAAGCCACTTCATTGTGGTTCATTGCGCCATCGCCAGCCGCTGCACCTTTCTCCACTGCTGCTGGACTGGAGGGTTTCTGTTGAATGAAGTCCAAGGTCCTCGCAGCTTCAAGTCCCTCGACTAAAATTCGAGTGAGTAATGAAGCTTTGATTGGTTAAGAGGATTTGTGGTTGAATGACAATCAAATACCATTATTAATCATAGAATTTGATTCTGTGTAGGTCCTTGGATGATGTTCATGAAGGTCAACGTAGTTGACGGTTCTTCGATCCAGTGCAAGAGGAAGGCGCGACGAAGTTGTGCTGTTTGGCCGAACGCACCGATCTTTCCTGTGAGTTCAACCAATTTGGGAGACCGATTGGAAAGAACGCTACCTACGTTGGCTTGTTGGCGAAAGAAAGGGGCAAGAAAATGCTTCCTGGAGCTCAACTCAACTCAACTTTTAATAATATAGTTGAGTTGAGTTGAGTATATTAAGTAGTTTGTATTGGTGATTTCCTGGAGCTCAACTGAACTCAACTCAACAGTTGTACATTTGTTGTTTCAGATGAATGGATTTGTGATGTATCAGGTCTAACTTGTAATCGTAGTTACATTGTTGTAGCAATGCTCCATGCTTGGTTCTCTTTTATGTAACGGTTCTCTTTTATGTGCAATGTAGGGGCCACTGGGTTCTCATCATGATCTGCTGTTTCAAACATGACTTTTGTAATAGAATGTGTGAATTGGCATGTTTGTGTATTTGTATTGCTGTTTCGGACATGTACTTGAATGTGTGAATTGGTGTATTTGTGTATTTGTATTGCTGTTTCAGACATGTACTTGAATGTGTGAATGCGTGAATTGGTGTATATTTGTGTATTTGTATTGCTGTTTTGGACATGTACTTGAATGTGTGAATTGGTGGCTAACAAAAATATCACAGACGGTTCCAAGGTTAAAACCGACTGTGATAATTCACTATCATAGGTTTTTACATCAGAACCGTCTGTGATAGTCCAAATGGACAGTTGAGAATTCGAAGCGCCGGACACTGTTTGGATTATCACAGTCGGTTCTGACATAAGGACCGTCTGTAATACTTTACTATCATAGATGGTTCTGCGTTCAGAATCAACTGTAATAGTCACAAACGGTTTTGACCACAGAACCGTTTGGGATAACATGTTCTCCCGCCAAAAATTGTCGCTCCCCAGATCGCACTTAATCACCCCACGATAATCGTTATATGATCGCGATAGTCATTCCGTGATCGCACACAGTGCACATACCTTTCTATGGTCAAATGGTCGCCAAAAGCTAATGAAATAGAGAAGATAGCAGTCCAAGAACGTGCTGGAAAATTGAAAAATTGATATAATGACACATTTTTCATTAATTTTTTTCATTACTTACAAAAAAAAAAGTAAAAATACAAAAGGCTAGGTCAAGGAGCGGTCTTATCCCTGGTTGCATCTAGAATAAAGTTAGTTTGACTTGCAGCCAAGATGCAGAACTCCTCCAGCGACAAGTTGTCCTTCTTAGGATCAACTATGTATGCGTCGAGAAGGACTGCGACCTCCCTCAACTTCGCGATGGTATCCTTGATAGTGAAACCGCAGCCAGCGATGGTTATATCCACGGCTTTCTTCTCCTCACGAAGACGCCTCGTCCTCTCCCTAGCCTTCTCACCATCCGTCCTCAAGCGCTGAATGCGTTGGAAGAGATTGTCTAGGTCAAGCCTTAGCTGAGTGTGCTTCTCCATATGGAGATTGTGCTGCTCCTGGAGGGCCCTCAGCTCGGCCTTCACCTTGCCCAAGTCTTTCCCAGCTCCCCTTCCTTGTGCAAATCAACAGTTCGAGAATGTACTGAATAGGGATTAACAATACAGGGGTAAGTCCAAAAGATTGAGAGTTCTTACCGGGGAGGGCAAGGCTGAGGATGCCATTGGCGCAAAGAAGCTAAGGACTCGAGAATTAGAAAAACTTGTAAAGTAGTTGGTAATTCCACTGCCAAGCTACTTATAGAACTTCCAAGGCGACGCTTCGTGTTCCCAGCCTAGGGCATCGCGCAAACATCGGAACCCAAAATGACACAACACACCGTTGAGAATTCGAAACGCCAGACACTGTTTGGACTATCATAGTCGGTTCTGAACTCAACGCTGTCTGTAATACCATACTATCACAAACAGCATTGAGTTCAGAACCGATTGTGATAGTCACAGACGGTTTTGACCACAGAACCGTCTGTGATATTCTACTTATCCTAGACGGTTCTCAGTTTAGAACTGTCTATGATATGCCAGAACTATCACAGACGGTTTTTAACTGAGAATGGTCTGTGATAAGTAGAATATCACAGTCGGTTCTGTGGTCAAAACCGTCTGCTTGACTATCACAGTTGGTTTTGACCTCAGAACTGACTGTGATAACTTAACATATTATCCTTATAGTCCTTCACAAACGGTGTTCCATTGAAAAGTTCATAACCGTCTGTGATGTGCCGTCTTGGATGTATGTTTCTGTGGTAGTGTATATAAGTCAAACACAAACATATATATGAGTCAAACGCAAACACACACACACATATATATATACGATAATGTGCAACATAACAACATATCAGTATAGAATCTCGCCCCCTTTGTCATCAAACAGCCACAAAGGGAAAAGAGATAGCTGTTCACACATAACGACCACAATAAGCAAATGGCAATACACACATACAACCATATAGGAGTTCATAGAAACCACAAATCTAGCAATATAGTATAGGTGGATCACAAGATGATCTAGGGTTGAGGAGGATGATTCAAAGAAGAGTCACCGCGACGATGATGCTGATATTGGCCGGCATCGAAGCGCCCACGCAATTCAGAGACATCCTAGCTAATGGAATCTAGTAGAGGCTCGAAGAGATTAAGTAACTGTCCAAATTCACACATGCCGAACAGAGTCTGCTAAGGCTGGACAAAGTCTAGTTTAAGCGGACAAAGTCTGGCTCTGAGTGGATGGAGTCCGGACAGTTCAGAAAAACTGCTGAAACTTCTGAAAGATTGAGATTTTGCATGTTTCCTTCAAAATTTTGATCAAGTTCTAGAATGGGCTCAAGAAACATGTCAAGAACTTAGGTGGATACGAATCGAAAAAGATCTTGAATTTGAGTCCCTCAAAAGAGATTTTAGGGTAAAATAGGTAAAAGTAAAAGATTTTTACCGAATCTTCAATTTTGAACGAAACTTGGATTTTTCTAAAATATTTGGATTTGTATGAATTTGAAATACTATTTCAAGCCTAGACATGGAAGAAAATCCAGCTCAAATAGCTAAATTCACCAAATGCATGTTTCAGGTAATTTCGGGTCAAGAGTCATTTTTGGGCGACCTTGGATATGTGATAACTTGAAAACTGTGGGTCTTTTGAGAACATTTTCAACACAAACTATCTTCAAGTGATTGAGTTCTAAGTGTTTCGTGTAGAAAGTTTTTGTCAAAACTCAACCCATATTGTTTTATGGAAATAAGTGATTTTGGGCCAAAACAAGATTCCGTAGACTTCAATTTTGTCAAAATTTTGCATTTTAACTCGAAATTCTTTTGTTTGACTTTCAAAACCTTTGAAAACATATTTGAAATGTATTTTTGAAGATTTTGTGGTAATTTTAAACATTTTGAATGTTTTAAGCACTTTTTCACCTTTTTGGCTTGAAAAAGACTTTTGCCAAAACACTTGCATAATTTTCATTCATGTACACAATTGAGGTATACAATTATTCAATGAGCTTGAAGTTGCTCCCCCTTAATGTGTCATCCAAGTTTTGTCGCAAAGAGATGGAGAGGTGATCTTTTGGTCATTTTTCTTAAAAATAGGAAGTGATTGGCATAGATGCCTACATTACTTATATATACATATATATAATAATGGGTATGTATATACACTACTTATGAGCACAACAAAGGACCAATCTAAGCAATCAAGAATTCAAATGACATTTGAAATATCAATAACATTTTAATTCATTTCTCAACTTACTAAATCTTGATTCATCTAAGGGTTTTGTGAAACGTCTGCTAGCTGCATGTCAGTTTTTATATAATTCACATCAATGTTCCCTTTTGCCACATGGTCTCTTATAAAGTGATACCTAATATCGATATGCTTTGTTCTAGAATGTTGAACTAGATTATTTGTAATTTTTATGGCACTTTTATTATCACACAAGAGTGGCACATTTTCAATGATAATTTCATAATCCAATAGGGTTTGCTTCATCCATAAAATTTGAGCACAACAATTACCCATCAAAACATATTTTGCTTCGGCGGTGGAGAGAGCTACGGAATTTTGTTTCTTAGATGACCCAGAGACTAGTGCTCTCCCCAAAAATTGACAACTACCAGATGTGTTTTTTCTATCATTTTTGCAACCCGCATAATCCGAATCCGAGTAACCAATTAATTCAAAGTTTGCATCTCTAGGGTACCCAAGTCCTATATTTGGATAGCATTTTAAGTACCTAAGGATTCTTTTAATGGAAATCAAATGACATTCCTTAGGACATGATTGAAATCTAGAACATAAGTAAACACTGAACATGATGTCAAGCCTAAATGCGGTAAGATAAAGCAAACTACCAATCATGGATAGATAAAGTTTAGAATCAACCACTTTTTTATCGTTGTCCATATCAAGATATCCATTAGTGGCCATGGGAGTTTTGATGGCTTTAGCATCTTCCATCCCAAAGCGTTTGAGCAAGTCTTTCACATGCTTGGTTTGACTCATGAACGTTCCATTCTTGAATTGCTTGATTTGAAGTCCAAGGAAGAAACTTAACTCTCCAATCATTGACATCTCAAATTCCCTAGACATTATTTCTCCAAACTCATGGCAACAGGATTCATTAGTGGAACCAAAAATGATATCATCAACATATATTTGACACACAAAGAGATCCTTTTCAACTATTTTTGTAAATAGTGTTGTATCTACTTTTTCAATTTTAAATCCCTTGGATACAAGAAAATCTCTAAGTCGTTCATACCAAGCTCGAGGAGCTTGTTTAAATCCATAAAGAACCTTAGAGTATTTGTATACATGATTTGGGAAATTTGAATCTTCAAAACTGGAAGGTTGTTCTACAAAAACTAATTCGGATATTTCTCCATTTAAAAATACACTTTTCATATCCATTTCAAATAGTTTAATGTTGAAACTTGATGCAAAAGCTAGGAGTATGCGAATTTCTTCTAACCTTGGTAAAGGTGCAAAAGTTTCACCAAAATCTAAGCCTTCGACTTGCGAGTAACCTTGTGCAACAAGACCCTCTTTGTTTCGTATTACTACTCCATTTTCATCTTGTTTATTTCTAAAAACCTATTTTGTTCCAATCACATTATGATCCTTGGGTCGTTCTACCAATGTCCATACTTTATTTCTAGTGAAATTATTTAGTTCTTCATGCATAGCATTTACCCAATCCGGATCACTAAGTCCTTCATCTACAAGTTTAGGTTCCAAAGAAGAGACGAATGAATAATGTTCACAAAAAAAAGCAATACGAGAGCGAGTTTGAACACCATTACTGACGTCACCCAATACTTGGTTTAGAGGGTGATCTTTGATAATGACTTGACATTGTCTTGGTGGTTCAACTTGTGATGCTTTGACTTGATTTGACTCTGATGAATCAACAATGGGAGATGATGATGTAAGTTGTTCATCATCATCCTCTTGATCATCACCTCTAGGCTTGATGTCTCCAATAGTAATATTCTTCAACGTTTCTTGGAGATCTTCACCTACAACATCACAAGACACTTACTCCTTTTGAGAACCATTAGATTCATCGAATTCTAAATCACAAGATTCTTCAATGCAATTTGTATTTTTGTTGAAAACTCGATAGGTTTTGTTAGTAGTGGAGTATCCGACTAGAAAACTTCATCAACTCTTCTTTGAAATTTTCCACCAAATGTCCTTTTTCTAAGAATATAACATTTACATCCAAAAACTCGGAAATAAGAGACATTTGGATTACGCCCAATAAGAAGCTCATAGGGAATTAAATTTAGAAGACGATGCAAATAAAGTCGATTAATAGAATAGCAAGCGGTATGCACGGCTTCAGCCCAAAAGTGAGTAGGAGTGTTATACTCACTTAGCATAGTTCTTGCCATTTCTATTAGTGTTAGATTTTTTTCTTTCTACAACCCCATTTTGTTGTGGACTGTAGGAGGTTGGAAATTCGTGTTTAATGCCCAAAGAGTCACAAAAATCAACCAATGTCGAATTTACAAACTCTCCACCATGATCACTATCGATTTTCTTGATGGAAAGTTCAAATTCGGTAGATACACGTTTTGCAAAACTTTTAAAAACATCGGGGATTTCAGATTTTTGAGAAATAAAGAAAACCCAAGTATAGCGAGTGAAGTCATCAACAATAACAAAACCATAGTTGTTTCCCCCGATACTTTGGAACTCGGAAGGTCCAAACAAATCCATATGCAAGAGTTCCAAAGGTTTGCAAGTTGAAAGAATATGCTTGGTCGGATGTGAGATAGCTACTTGTTTGCCCTCTTGACAAGCGCTACAAGGTTTGTCCTTCTCAAAGTTCACATCCTTCAAGCCAAGTACTAAATCACATTTTAAAAGCTTTTTAAGTTGATGCATTCCAACATGTGCAAGTCTCCTATGCTAAAGCCAACCTTTTGAAGTTTGAGAGACAAGACAAGTTGAAAGAGATACATCTTTTGAGTTGAAATCAACAAGATAAAGATTTCCAAAATGAAAGCCTTTGAAGATCAAAGAGTTATCTTTTAAACTTTCAACCAAAACATCTTTAGGTGAAAATATACAACGAAAACCAAGATCACATATTGTGCAACGGATAACAAATTAAAATTCAATGATTCAACTAGTAAAACATTTGAAATTAAAAGATCATGAGATATAGCAATTTTACCCAAGCCTACCACATTTCTTTGACGATTATCGCCAAAGGTGATCTTCTAATCTTCTATTGAGTTATCTTCCAATGAGGTGAACAACTTCTTGTTACCGGTCATATGTTCAGTGAATTCACTATCTAGCACCCAATATTTTCCACCGGTCTTGTAGTTCACCTAAAAAAATAAAAGCATCAAATCCGTTTAGGTACCCAAACCCTTTTGGGTCCTTCAATTTAGCAATCAAAGCTTTGGGCACCCAAATAGATTTCTTCTTTTTGTTTAGCATGGGTGCTCCAATGAACTTTGCTATCACGTATCCTTTCTTTGACCTCTTAAGTATGTAGCATGCATCAAAGTGAGTTGAAATCATTAAAGGACAAGTATCATGAAAATGACCTATTTTCGTGACACTTGAAACAAAATTTATTGCATACTTTTACAAAAACAGTTTTTGTGTTAGGTTTAATTCCTTTCGTAGGAAAGTATCCGAGCCCTTCTTTTCTAAATGAGCACATTTTCTCACTAAGAAGAAGATCAAGGGATACTTTTCCTTTGTAACAATTTTCTAAACTTTTATTAAATTTCTTAACTTGAGCCTTAAGTTCATTGTTTTCGTTTAGAGTTGTTTCATTTGCATTTGTGATACCGGCCTAGACCGTCTCGCAATAGAACGAGGACGATGCAGTAAGATGAGTATTCTGTATCGTTCTTTCCACAGGGACTAGCGAAATAAATCGTGTAAAACTAAACTAAATAAATGGCAAATGAAATAAATCGGATGAAAGTAAAGAGAGAAGATGTCGGAAGAAATGAGAGAGAGATGGTCATCGAGCAACAGTCGAGTCAGTGTTAAGTCTGTACACGTCATCGTGAGTACAAGCGATATCGCGGTAAACGTTCAGTAATCTCGCGATAAAAGGTGAAAACAACTAAACAAATACGCTTATCGATGGTATCAACAAGTGAACAGAGACCCGCTCCCCGACTCCTTTCAACCACAACCACAAAGCAAATGAACCTCACATCTCAATTTATCAGAAAACCAAGTCTCCAAAATCAGTAACTCACAATCTCTACACAATAGTAAATCAGATCATTGGCTGCAAATGCATTGGGTTTAAAGCAAATAATACACACAGATCCAATACCAGCAGGCCACAACATAAGAATTAGAGAAAGATGACCCATGCATCTCAACAGCCAAGCATAACAAACTATTTCAGAGTTTAGCACAAGCATCAAGCAGCGATGTTACTTTTATTGATAGTTACACACGAAGGAGCAATTCAATAATCCAAAAATTGTCACATAGAAAGAAACAGCTTAGAAGACCAGAACATAGAAGAATGAATACCCAGATCAGAATTTATGCAACAAGAGTTCTCAACACTGCAATCTAACAGGAACAGAGGAACAATTAACAAAATCAATTCAGATTATCGCAACACACACTCAATTGCATCACAAGGTAATTCAAGAAAAGACAAATGCAATTATAATCATTGTCAAACTGATTCAGAATTTGGATTTGTTTCACAGGACATGTTCCAGCTTGACATTTACAAACACATGATCTCATACACACAGATAATTCATATCATTTCATAGAGTATCAAGAGCAGGAAGAAGATGATTAGTCACCCAACATTGCTTGCTGTATGGCTTCTGGTCGTGGTGGCAGTGTCGAGGAGGAAGTTCTCGAGGTCACCACTGGAGTTGCGGCCGAGGCTGGGGAAGAAGTCGCACTGGAGTGGTCGTGGAAGACGGACTTGTTGCCCTCGGCGTTGAGGAAGAGATAGCCAAGGCAGTTGAAGCAACCCTGGAACTCGGGGAGGAGCTCACCGGCGTCGGAGTCACAGTGCCAAAATTAACGCAGGATGAAACTGGGGAGAAATGAGAAACCTGGAAGAAAATTGGAAGAAAATGAAGAGGAGAGAAAGGAGGAAGAGGGGCGGCTATGACCGAGGGAGGCGCTGTGCGTGGCTGCTCGGGTGGAGCGATGGCGGTGGCGCACGCAGGGATGGCGGTGCTCCAGTGGCGGTGTGGCGCTATGGCGGCGGGAGATGCGGATGGTGGCACGTGGAGACAGATCGGACGGCGCCGGCGTGGTGAGAGGCGCGGGTGCGGCAGCGTTGAGGGCGGCGCGACGTGGGTTGGATCCGGGCTGTGGCGGCGTGGATCTGGACCGGCGGCGCGAGGTGTAGGAGAGGGCGTGGTGGAGACAGATCGGACGGCGCCGGCGGCTGCTCCGGTGTCGTGGAGGTGTCTGGTGCGAGGGTGGCGCGAGGCGATGGAGGATCGGCGCGGCACGGTCGGTGTAGACGGCGCAGGGTGGTGTGGAGCTTGGATGAGGAGCGGAGGAGCAGCTGTGGATCTGCGGTGGAGGCTTTGGTGGCGGCGCGACCAAGGAAGGTGGCGGCGCGCGCAAGGACGGCGGCTTGGAGTGGAGAATTGGGGAAAGAAGAGGATTTGGGGGAAGAAGCACCAGATCTGAGCGTGGAGTAGGCGGTGAGATCTAGAGTAACTAAAATGACAGAAAAGGAAGCAAGAAGAAGAGAGGAGGAAAAAGGCAGAAAAGGAGCTCCGCCAGCGGAGTACGGTTTGATCGTCGCCGGCGTGGTGGACAGAGGTATGGATTGTGAGGAGAGAGGCAAAAGAAGAAGGTAACAAAAGAAAATTCAGACTCAACTTCCTCTGGCCGGCGGCAGGAGATAAAGCGCAAATTGGTATTTTTATATTTAGGTCCCTGGATTTTTCAGAAATTACAGAATGGACCTGGTGGCTAGGGTTTTGGGATTCCGGGTCCCAGAGACTCCGATTTTAGCGCAGTTGGTTCCTACGCGACCGCGGGAACACGCACTTCCATCAGGAATCGATCGGGAGTCGGAATGA
Organism: Pharus latifolius; assembly: GCA_019359835.1. Classification (NCBI taxonomy): domain Eukaryota; kingdom Viridiplantae; phylum Streptophyta; class Magnoliopsida; order Poales; family Poaceae; genus Pharus; species Pharus latifolius. Next base: position 64,534,879 of record CM033326.1, on the reverse strand, counting down.
GTCGATGAAGCGCATCCGTTAGCCAAAAATCCATCCAATCGTCGCCGACCTGCGATAAAAATTGCAAAACTAGTAATCCGCTCGATTTGGCAACAAATATGGAATAATCTAGGCATATGCCGAGGTAAATGACTGATATGTGCAAAAGCATGGGGAAAATGTACAGAAAAATAAGGCGAATCAAGTAAATATCAATTTGAGAATGATGCATGGCATGGCAATGCTTTATTTCAAGTACATGATGTATCAACTAGATCATTGCAACTAATTGACATATCATACTTAGAGACTTCATTTTGCAAATCATCAACTATGTTACAAGAAGTGGCTACATCTACTTTGGTTGATGAGTTTGTGAGATCTTAAGCTTTCATGAGTATCTTTTAAATTTGAGTAAAGAGCAAGCAAGGAGGAGTGCTCTTCTTTAAGTGTTTTATACTTCATTTTTATTTTTCCAAAAGCATCATTTAATTCACTAACCATTTCAACTAAGTCATCATATGAAGGGTCAAGTGAATATACCGTCTCATCTTGCTTAGCCATGAGGCAAAGAGATGAGGTGGATGATGTGTTGTTGTTGCCAAGAGTTAGTGCGGCTAGTTTCTTGGAATAACCTTCCTCATCGTCGAAGTCGGAGTCGGAGCTCTCTCCTCCGGACATCCACTCCCCAAAGCATGCTTCATTATTTCCACTGTTCTTCTTCTTGAAGAACTTCTTATTGGGATCTTTATTCTTCTAATCCCAAGATTTGTTCTTGTTTCGACATCTTGATGCTATATGTCCCTTTTCATGACATTCATAGCATGTGATGTTTTTGAAGTCTGATGGCTTCGACCCCTTTGGTCTTGTGTCAATGTAACACTCTTCTTGTGAAACTTTCAAAGAAGCTTTTGAGTGTTCTTCACATGAAGAGCTAGATCCTCATCTGATGAGCTATCGCTTGAATCATCGTTGGAGATGGCTTTGAAAGCCAAATTTTTCTTTTTCGTCTCTGATGATTCGGCCGCCTCCTTCTTCTCTTTCCGATGCATCTCATGGGTGATGAGGTTCCCATAGAGATCGGTGGGTGTGGTGGATGATAAGTCGGAGTTGGTGAGGACCGTCACAAGGGTGTTGAAACTCTCCAGAAGGGCCATAAGCATTTTTCTCACAATTTCAATGTTAGTAAAAATAACTCCGAGTCGTTTGAGCTCATTCACAATATTGTTCAACCGAGTGAACATAGAATCTACGGACTCGGTTAATAACATAGTGAATGTCTCATATCTTTGCCTAACCATAAGCAACTTTGCCTCCTTGAATTTAGTAGTACCCTCGTAAATTTCTTCGAGAATGTTCCAAACCTTGTGAGCGCTGGTTGTAGGATCGAGGATGCCGACTAGAGGGGTGGTGAATAGGAGGCTTTAAAAACTTCAATTTAAAAACAACTTTTGCAATGAAAGAACAAATGAATATATATTGCACAATTAAAATAGAAGAGAGTAGAAGACAAACACAAGATTTTTCCTGAGGTCTCGGAGACTCGCCCGGTCTCCCCTACTCCTCATTGAAGCACTCAAATGAATGAGTCTTACTTCAATATCCACGAAGGATATTACTCACTAGTGGTTGCTCCTTGTCCACTCTGGAAAGACGAGCACCGATGCCTTTTACAATCATGCCGAGAATCTCCAACAGTCTCCGAACTGGAGAGGTCAACGGCCACACCACCAAACCGTCTAGGTGAGGGCGTTTATCAAGAGTAATGAGCAGCAAGGTCTCTTCTAGACCTCCAACACGCACCGAGAAACTCTAAGTATGCAAAAGTGATGCGAATTAAAAAACTCGGTGGATCACAGAGCTCACGACTTGATCAAAAGATCAAGATTTTTAGCTCTAAAACAAATGCTCAAGTGTATAAGAGAGAAGGAGGCTGCTTGGTGTGTAAAACATCTGCTCAAAGCCTCTATTTATAGCCTTAAGAATCAAATTAGCCGTTGGAGCTCGAAATAAAAGAAACAATGCAAACTGACAGTCAGTATGACAAACTGACAGTCAGTTTGGGTCACGACCAGAAAGAAGTAAAATCAGGAGAAGACTCAGCTAGCCGTTTGAGGTCGAAAAAGGAAACAAAATAGTGTAAACTAATAGTCAGCAACAAATACTGACAGTCAGTTTCAAACCCAACGGCTGACAAAAATTACGGATAAAACTTTGCTAGCCGTTTGTGATCACATATGGAAATTGTCAGCTCATACTGACAGTTAGTATCGACCACAAAAACGACCAATTAAAACAGAAACTCAAAAACAACAGCTCGAGGTCGAACCTCATACTGACAGTCAACATGGCATGCTGACGGTCAGCATAGGTCAAAAAATTTCAGCCCAAAAAAACACCTTCTCTGGACAACTGTCAGTTAAACAAAACTGACAATTCAAACTGACAGTTAATTAGCATAGCATACTGATGGTCAGTATGGATAAAAATAGTTATAACTTTTAATCAAGAGGTCCGATTTAAGTGTTTGATAGCTCGTTTGAAAGATATTTAAAAGGCTATATTTTTGTCAACAGAAGAAAAAACCATATTTGCCTAGATCTTTCTAGAAAATGTAAAAAATCTTCTGCTATAAAAAACTCATCTGAAAAACCGAATCAAATCCAACCGAAAAGAATACAATGCAGTGACCTAATAGTTTCTCGGTTTATGCTGGAAATGTAAAGAGGACTTGCAACCCCTCTTTATAGTATGGTTAAAACTAAAAACAAATTCCTAAACCAATCATCCTCCAAAACACCGAGATCGGTAAAACTGAAAACAAATCTTACCTCAGGTCCTTTGCACCTTTAATCTTGTGATTTGCGTCTCGTCTTTGTACCTTGTGACATGTGCTTTTTCTCTTTTACGTTGGGTTTCACCTTGATCATCTTGCATGTCTTCCCAACAAAAACTTTGTATCAAATAACTCAAAAACACAATTAGTCTGAAACACTTGTTTTCATTTAATCATCAAATCAGATTTAGGCATAAAGGCCTGATGCAACAATGGTGAGGTTGCTCATACGGTTGAACTCATTCAAAGACAACCCGGCAGAGAGCGCATTTTTAGCTCGGGCATTTAAGTGAAGTTTTCTCCTATCATCATTGGAAAGACTTGCCGGATCGACCGGAAGAGTAAACCCAATCTTAACAATGTCCCAAACGTCAAGTCCCATTGCCTCTAGAAAAACCAATATGCGCACCTTCCAATAGGAATAGTTAGTCCCATCAAAGATGGGTGCATGTCTAATGTGACCCAGGTGAAAACCCTCATTGGAAGGCATCCTCTCTCTAGGCGGTGAAGCCTACTCAAATGAGAGACCACGCTCTGATACTACATGTAAGATCGAGGATGCCAACTAGAGGGTGGGTGAATAGGAGGTTTTAAAATTTTAATCTTGCTTAAATAACTCGATTCCTAGTTTGCAATATCAACTCACAATTTATCTAGATAATGACACAAATCAAGTTTAGCAATCCTAGGGTGACAATTTATAATATGAGAATTTCTAGAATTAAAAGGCAAGTAATAGAAATAACCGAGAGAGACCGAATTTATCCCGAGGTGTCAGAAATTTGCCGATTTCCACTAGTCCTCGTTGAAACACTCTACACAAGAGTTTCGCCTCGTTTCCACTAAGGGTAGCCCTTCTCCTCTCCAGATAGGCAAGCTCCGAGTCTTTACACCCAACCGCCGAGCCTCTCCGACACACACCGTCGATGGAGAGATCACCGAACCTTCCGGGTCATCTAGGTGACGGCAATCACCAAGAGTAACAAGCCTAGCACTTTACTTGATCAAACACAAAACTTGAAAATGCAAGAATGCAAGTGCAAAGGCTCAAATGCTTCCTTTCTCAATTGCACTCAAGAATTTTGCTCAAATATTTGCTCTAGATGCAAGAGAGTGAGTGTGTCAGGTTTGGCTAGCTTTTGCACAGAATTTTTGAGTTGATAAACTTGCAAAATGCTGCCCAAGTCAAGGTATATATAGCCCTCACAAAGAAACTAGCCGTTTGCAAGAAGCTGAGCAAATTTTGTACAGGCCGAATAGTGTTTGGTCTGTACATTTCAATAGTAACCGTTACTCACAATGGCAAACTTGTCAGTTACCGTTCAACTACTTTTGTTAAGGCCGGACAAGCCTTTTGTCCAGACAAAAAGCCCGGACAGATGTAAATGTCTCTAGTTCACCTTTTTAATTTTGCCTCAAACCAGGATTTGTACTGGGCGGACATTGTCTGCTCACACCGGACAAAGTCTGCTCAGTCCCGGATAGATGTGCCCGGACAAATTCATTTTTCTCTAGTTCACTTTAACTCAGCACTTAACAAAATTGTGTACTTGTCGGACATTGTCCGGCCATCATAGACAATGTCCGACCAGATCCAGACAAATGCCCCTGGACAGATTTATCTATCTCTGGTTTCATTTTGCAATTGCTAAAGGAGTTTTGTATTGGCCGGACAATGTCCGCTCATCGCAGACAATGTCCGGCCTGTGCAAAACGAAAACAGGACTTAGCAAATTTCACTCAAAATTAATTTGGGGCTATATGCAAATGCAATTTTGGTTTCGAAGTAATGTGTTTGATCAAATTCCTCACACTAAGACCCCTCTTAATAGTACGACCATCTAAAATTAGAAATTATCAAAAAAATGAGCATACTACTCAGTATTTCACCCTCATGCTGGGTTTCGTCGTCATCCACGCTTTGAGAGGTCTTGACGGTCTTCATTTTTCACTTTTGTGCTGTTTCATCCATGCTTTTGCCTAAAACTCAATTATACAAGTTAGTTGCGTGTATTTCGGGTGTCATTTATCACCAAAACCCTAATTAGGGCTCAAGATTCAACACCCTGTGGTGTAGGAGGGCAAACTGGTGGTTTTTGAGGATTTCCTACTCTGTGGATTCCGTCTGCCGGAGAGCGACTTCTTCTGGGAGATCCTCGCCTATTATGATTTGGAATTGGTGAATCTGAACGCCATTCTGTTTTGATCCTTGCAACTTTCCAACACCTCTATGAGGCCTACATTGGGGTTTTGCCCAGTATAGCTCTCTTTCGCCAGTATTGCTTTTTGGCGAGTTCGAAAGGCACCACCGCACCAGGGTGTGTTTACTTCAAGTTGCGGAAGAAAGACTTCCCCCCTTCCCACTTCGTGATTCTGTTCACAAGTGGTACCAGCAGTTGTTTTATTGCTCCACTCCTAAGGAGAGCCATCTCTGGTTCGCAGACTGGCGACCAGAGAAGAGCAAGGAGAAGGATGTTGCTCCCCCCCTCAACGACGAGCAGAAGAGGCAAGCCCAGGTAATCAAATACCTAATGAAAAAGGGCTTGACCGCTCACAATGTGATCCAAGATTTCGTGAAGAATTGGATTAACCCTCTAAGGAAGAGGGATCACCCTACTTGGGAAGTCAGGGCGATGGAAGATGCCACTGGCGACTACAATCCTGGTAATTGCCTCAACACTAGGATAGGTCACATTGGTAAATTTTTTCTCAATCTGTTTTTCCTTGGACATTGAATTTTTGTTGTTTTAATCATTGCCATTCTTTTTCAGTCTTGTCCCTTTCTGATGTCGAAATGAGGATGAATTTCCTCTAGAAATCCTATAATCCGGTCGATGAAGGCGACATTAACGCGCTGAGACCAAAGAGCCTGGTCGGTAACATCGACGAGTTTGGGCAGGTGTGTCGAAAGGTATAACTCTTTCGGAAAGCCTGTGTAAATTTGATTTCAAAAGATAATTTACCAAAGGAAATCCTTTTGGATTTGCGTAGTTGTTCATGCAACCATCAACCCAGAAAAGGCCTACCGGCAACGACGTTGAACCTTCCGGTGATCTTCATCGAAGAAGTCAAAGAAAACTCCCTTTGCGACCAAGAATTTGGCCAGGGCGAGAGCTTTACAAATAAACACCATCTCCCCTCTTGCGACCTCAGCGGCTGATGCGGGTGGATCTTCAGGTCGAATACGGCAAGTCGAATACATAATAGATTCGAACTCTGTCTGGTCATCCGATTCGGTTAGCAGTAAGATATACATATAACTGAGTCTTATACGATTAGGTTTATTTAGTTGTCGAGTCTGATACATACTCATATGATAGGACTATAAATACTTTGTAATAGTTTTAGTTTAGATCATCGATCATCGAATAGTTCATCGACTTAGGCAAATGCGTTCTAACGTTCGATGTGTACAAGATCCCTCTTTTCAATAAAGAGTTGTGGTATCTTTGAACTGTGTTTTCGATCACTTGGGTTTCGGTAATTCTGAGTAAGATCCCGTTATTCTGCATATTAGCATCTGGTTGAATATAGACGAAGCTCATCTATATCTCAATCAGAGCAAGATAGTATTAGATAAGTCTAGTCCAAAACTTGGTCTAGGTCTTAAGCTGATCAAGTTGGTATCAGAGCAATTATCCTGTCCTGTGGATGGTGAAGACTCACCAGGGTTACAAAACCTCCAGCGAAACTCCGCAAGAAACTCTTGCAGCTGAAGGTGATCATTCGACAATTCCTACAATCGCGTCTTCGAAGATGTCTGACGATACATCCGTTCAAGCTAACCTATCTAAACAAGTGGCTAAGATCTCCGCCGACATGGATACCGTACTTGCTTGGACTAAGCAGTAGGCCATGATTGTACCTTCTGAAGTTGATGCTTCAAAAGGCAAGGTTAAGGGCATGAAGATTGGTGAAGACTTACGCAGGCCAGATGAAGATGAAGACGAAGGCAACCATAAGGCTAACAACCTCGCCAACACAAGACGACCATAAGGCTAATGACCTCGCCAACACCTCCTTAGCTGTCGGATCTTTCAAGGTCGAAGCTAAGGTTGACATACCCATATATGATGGGGTGATCGATGCCGAGAAGCTGAATTCTTGAATCGACCAGCTTGAGACATACTTTGACCTAAGAGGGTTCAGTAGTGCTTAAAAGGTGAAGTTCGCACCTTTGAAGATGAAGGACCACACCAAGACATGGTGGAAAGCCCTTGTCGCCAGTGGTGAAGCTGACGACCTTGCGTTGGGTCCGTTCTACCCAATGGGTTATCTCGAAGATAAGAATTCTACCCGATGGGTTATCTCAAAGAGAGATGGGATCATTGGCACAGGTTGTATCAACGATGCGATCAATCCATCCAGGATTATACGACAGAGTTTCGGAGACAAGCAATGATCATCGGCATCTCGCTGTCTGATTCTCAAGTGTTCCAAAAATATATGTCTAGACTTCAGAAATTGATCAGTGATGAGCTAAGCCTGTTCAGTGTCAAGGATATCACGACCGCGAGCACGACTGCTATGGCGATCGAGAAGAAAAATAAATCCTGCAATGACAAGAACAAGAATTCGACCTCAGCAAAAGGAAAGTTGAGTTCGAAGAACAGTACTTCAAAGCCTAGTACAAGCATCTCTTGTGATCATTGTCATGTTACCCGGCATACAAGGGATAAGCTCCATCCTGAGCTTCAACCAAAGAGAAACGGACCAAGGAAGAGAATAGCTACAACTACTACAGCTCTACCCGAAGAAGGAGTTGTCCGAGTAAATTCGGTCGATGAGGCGGCTGCGACCTTGTCTCTGATGGCAATGCCGAAAGAGAAAAGTTCTTATTCATCTAACGACCATCACTCAACGGAGAACTTATTTACTATCAACATCCAGGTAAAGCACGAAGTGGTCGCAGCAATATTGGATCCTGAAAGTTAGAAGAATTTGGTTTCCGCTGGACTGGTTCGATGACTTGGTTTGAAGACGGCCACACATCAGCGACCGTATCCGCTGGGTTGGTTTACATCCGACGTGAACTAACAGATTACGAGTCAGTGTGTGTTGAAATTTGCGATCTCTGCTCGATATATCGACAAGGTTCAATGCGATGTTGTTACTATCAATATTTGTTGAGTGATCTTTGCGAGTGCGTTCTTGTTTGATCGAGACGCTCACTTCCATCAACGAGCGCAAGAGTACGAGCTCACTAAAGACGGAGTTAAGTTCGTGATCGGTACAGATGTCCACATCAACACTTCAAAATTGATTACCGCAAATCAGGGCAAAAGAATCATCAATGCATGTCACAAATACATGCTTGTTATGATTTGACCAGTTGGTCAAAGTGATAGTACTCGAGTAGCACTATCATTGGTGTGCCGAGAAGATTCTGGTTGTTTGTTAGGACTACTGGAGAAATATAGTGATCTGTTTGAAAGTACCCAGGGTCGTTCGTCGAAACGTCCACTCGAGCACAAAATGCAGATCGTGTCCGATGCAATGCTTCCGAATCTGAGTATGTATCATAACTTAGTATTGGAGAATGAAGAGATCAAAAGGCAACTTGGAGAATTGTTGAATCATTTGACTAAGTAGTTCACCTTGTGGATCTCCTGTGGTGTTAGTACCTAAAAAAGATGGGACTTGGCGTATGTGCATTGACTACCGAGCACTGAACAAGATCACCATCAAGAACCGGTGCCCCCTTCCTCGTATTGATGAATGGCTCGGCACATGAATTCATGCCGACTTGCCATTCTCCTTGATCTTCTCGTGGCGGCGAGGAAGTAGTGGAAGGAGTGGATGGAGCCTTGTTCATATCCAAGCTAGTGGCGTCCTCATCATTCTCCCCTTCTTGAATTGGAGTCATCCTCAACTCCATCACATTCTCCTGCAAAAGGTTAGTCACAAGTGGAGACACGGCAAGAGGCCGTTTTTCCAAAGAAAATTCTTCACCCTTGCAATTATAGACATTAATTTCAAATATATGTCTTTCATGTTCAATTTGATTTCTAGCCTCACAAGCAAGATTAAACAATTGAGACAAAGAATTATATTCCTTATCAACAAGAATGTCCTGAATTTCCTTATCAAGCCCACCTATGAATCGAATCTTCTTAGCTTCCTCAGTTTCCTCTAAACCACAACGCAACAAGCATGTTTCTAATTCTTGGTAGTATCCTTTTTACAGTGTTATTACCCTGTTTTACATGTTGTAGTTTCTTAAACAAAAATTCAGCATAAGGTTTAGTGACAAATCTATCTCTCATAAGCCTTTTCATGTCTTTCCAAGTGTGAGATAACTTATTACATGCACACAAATCCGTCCACTACATTGATGCAAAAATAGTTAAAGCACTAGTGGCACTCCTAATCTTTCATTTATCACAGATTTTATATCAAACAAAAATTTTGTCGACCACTATTTCCCAATCAATATATGCATCAGAACGAAATCCGTTATAAGAAAGATGGTTGGGAATGATTTTACCCGTACTCGTGGGGAACGATGCAACAATGGTGGTGTGGCTCTCTCGCAATCTCTCCCTCTGGCGGAACATATCAATTTGTTTTTCAATCTCCTTAGTAAATGCATCATTTGCCATTATTAGTAGAAAACAAGAAACACACAAGAGTATATTTCCCTATCAACTACTAGGTGGTGGACAAGGAGTAAAATTCACTGTCGCTCAAACTTCTTACCAATTGCAACAGGCGGTGCAATCCAGTGGGCTGGTTCGTGACAACTTGTGACAGTGGTGGGGCACGCGATTGTAAAATAAATCTGTAACTGAGTTGGAAGAAAGTGGAGCTCAGAAGGCTATGTATGAGTAGCAAGGATCAGCAATCAATTAATCTCAAAATTGCATAGAATTGAATTTTTGTTCGTATCTAGCACTTAGCCTAAGTTGCTGATCAACCAAGGGTGGGTGATAGTCTAAAGCAAGTATATAGTAATGGATATAAGTGGTAGACACGATGCAATTTGGAACCTCAAAGCACAAAGAGCAGACATAATTTGGAAACTGCTGATTTCAGTCCATGTGACACCAAGTCAATATTTTGACCATATCTTTTGGTCAGGTGCTTCTTTTTCAATGATTTTTTTCACTGTTTCCTGATGGCGTTTTCTACAAATTTTTCTTTGGGCCCACTTTCTGAAAACTAACAGAATTAGCACAAAAATCACAAGTATGCACTATAGCAGATTTCTGAACAGAAACTAGGTCATACTCCCGACCACATAAATTTTTACTGCCTTGATGGATCGACGTCAAAATTTACAAGAAGATAGGAAACTGAGTATGAATCTACTGCTTTTTGTTTCACTCAAAAAGGATCAAGGAATCAAAAGTTATGACACTTTTGGTGGCGGCTGCAAAAAAGGGATTTTTCTGGCGGAGATTGGAAATTAGGGTTTGGGTTGTTGAATGGGTTGTTGGTGTGGGATTTTTTTTCATTTTTTTAAAAGCATCAAAGCTATGACCAGCAACTAGACAACACTAGAACGGACGCAAACTCAATTTAACAAACCAAAATTAACAGATCAAAAGGCACAAACGAGTTTGGACAGCGGAAATTTTTTTTTTGCAGGGCAATTTTTCTGGACTCTAGGACGAAGAACGTAATTAATCTAAACAAGGAGGGGATATTGTGTTACCTATCGGGCAACCTTCACTTTGATACCAACTGATGCATTAGTGGCCCGATCTTCCGATAGGTTCTACTTTGCGGAACGAACACTACTACAGAAGTGCATTCCACTAACCCTTATTTTCTAACGGTTGTAAGCAATCTAGGAAAAATCCGATAGAATAGGACGACAGCGGCGGAAAACCATCATTTTACTATCGGTTATACACTAATCCAACGTTAGTGAAATGCAAATACTTTTTACTATCGGTTATTACTGTACAAACCGATATAATATATTAAATAGTACTATCGGTTTTCCATTTTTAACTGATAGTGAAATAACTGACTTTTTACTATCGGTTATTACTGTACCAACCGATATAATATATTACAATAGTACTATCGGTTTTTCGTTCGTAACAGATAGTAAAATTACTCACTTTATACTATCGGTTGGTACTGTATTAACCGATATAATATATTGAATAGTACTATCGGTTTTCCTCGGGTAACTGATAGTGAAATTACTGACTTTTTACTATCGGTTATTACTGTACTAACCGATACAATATATGAAATAGTACTATCGGTTCAACAACACAAACCGATAGTAAAATGACTTCATATACACTAATGGTTATGACAGTGGGGACCTTATTTTACTATCGGTTAGTGTTGTTGAACCGATAGTAAAATTGGACAACTTAATTAGGTCGACCCCTGCTCTGCGCTCTACATATTGGAATCATTTCAGCCGCGCACAACTCCAAGCTAGAGTGATCTGGAGAAGCTAGCTGAGAGGTTGATCATATTTCCATCCCCCTCGGTATTGTCATCTTCTCATCACCTCTCTCTCTCTCGATCACTCTTTCACACTCTCCCTCTCTCTCTCTACTTGCAATTCATTAAACTAGATACATGTATCTCCAAGCTAGCTAGAAGGCTGGGTTGGCTAGCTAGCTATAGTTTGCTGAATTTAAGCAGCTAGCTAGCTGGCTCTTCCAATTAATGCATGCATCAAGTTAATTAGGGTTTCATATATACAAATCCATTTAATGTAATTAAACAGCTCATGCATGTACACACATATGGCCTAGCTAATTATGTTTCATTCATATATGCATGCCCTGAGTCATTAATTATTTATTTGAATTTGTCAATTTTGTGAAATAATTGTAGATGGACCGAGAATATTGGATGTATGGAATAAAACGTACTACTGTTGAGTATTTGGAGGGTGTGAATGGATTTATTAAATTTGCTGAGCAAGAGAAGGCGAAGAAGGGAGAGAAAGATATGCATTGTCCTTGTATAGATTGTATGAACTTAAAAAGGTTCGGCAACTCTGATCAGATTAGGAGTCATTTGATTCGTCGTGGTTTTAACGCACGCTATACCCGTTGGATATGGCATGGTGAAGATCTTGAGGAAACGAGCACTACCCCTACCACTCAGCAGCACCCGGAAGTGGATTGCAGTAATGATGATCATGATCAAAACATTGATAATGTTCATTCGGAAGTCCATGTAGATGACGACAATTTAGATGAAATGTTACGTGATGTAGAAGAGGACTACAGCGAAAACGATTTAGCTAAATTTCAGAAATTAATTGTTGATTCTGAGAAGCCTTTGTTCCCCGGATGTGAAACATTTACAAAGTTGTCTTCTGTGTTGAGATTATATAACTTGAAGGCAAGCAACGGTTGGAGCGATAAGAGTTTCACGGCGCTATTGGATCTGTTAGCGGACATGCTTCCAGAGGGAAATGAGTTGCCAAGATCGGTTTACCAGGCCAAAAAACTATTGTGTCCGTTGGGAATGGAAATCGAAAGAATACATGCATGCCCAAATGATTGTGTTCTGTACCGTAACGAGTACGAGGATTTGCATGTTTGTCCAAGATGCGGTGCATCGCGGTATAAGCATGGGGACAGAATTTATCACAATGGATGTGATGAGGTAAAGAAAGGGCCTCCGGCCAAAACTGTGTGGTATTTGCCTGTGATTCCCAGATTGAAACGGCTGTTTGCAAATCCGAAAGATGCGAAGTACTTGCGTTGGCATGTTGAAGGTCGGAAACAAGACGGAAAACTAAGACATCCAGCTGATTCCATTCAATGGAGAAACATTAACAGAACATTCGGTGAGTTTGGCGGCGAAGTGAGGAATATAAGGTTTGGGCTGAGTACGGATGGTATGAATCCACACGGAAATATGAGCAGTCGACATAGCACTTGGCCGGTTCTTTTATGCATCTACAATCTTCCTCCTTGGTTATGTATGAAGCGGAAGTACATCATGATGTCGTTACTAATTTCAGGACCCAGACAACCCGGGAATGATATTGACGTGTTTCTATCACCGTTAGTCGACTTACAAAAATTGTGGAGCGAAGGGGTGCGGGTGTGGGATGCACATAAGCGAGAGAATTTCATGTTGCGGGCCATGATATTTTGTACCATAAATGATTTCCCGGCCTATGGAAATTTGTCGGGGTATAGTACGAAAGGAGTCAAGGCTTGTCCTATTTGCCTGGATGAAACTGAAAGCATGTGGTTATCGAACTGCAGAAAAACAGTGTACATGGGTCACCGCAGATTCCTTCCGATGCATCACGCCTACCGTAAGAAGAGGAAGTCATTCAATGGGAAGCCTGAGAAAGGATCAGCCCCAGTGTTTGTGACTGGTAAGGAGCTTTACTTGCGCGTGAAGGACATCAAAGTTGAGTTCGGTAAATGTTCTAAACCTCCAGGAAAAAATGTTTGGAAGAAGAGATCGATTCTTTGGGATCTGCCATATTGGGAGCACTTACAAGTTCGACATTGCATTGATGTCATGCACGTAGAGAAAAATGTTTGTGACAGTTTGATTGGTTTGTTGTTGAACATTCCAGGAAAGACGAAAGATGGCATCAACGTTCGCCGTGACATGCTCGACATGGGCATAAGGACTGAGCTTGCACCGTTGGAGAAGGGAAAGCGGACATACCTCCCCCCGGCCTGCTATACTTTGTCAAAAAGAGAAAAAACAGAACTCTGTCAGTGCCTACATGGTGTCAAAGTTCCATGCGGGTATTCTGCGAACTTGAAAAAACTTGTGTCCATGAAAGACTTGAAACTGGTTGGTATGAAGTCCCATGATTGTCATGTACTGATGTCACAAATGCTTCCCATTGCTATCAGAGGCATTCTCCCAGTCAAAGTCAGAGAGACAATTACAAAGCTATGTTATTTCTTCAACACAATATCTGGCAAGATACGTAAGCGTGTACTCCTAGCAAGTTAATTAGCTCCATTCGTGGAACTTGTCAGATTTTTTGGATCTGAATATTTGCTGCAACTGTGTCCTTGCAGGTAATTGATATGGATGGACTGGACGATTTGCAACGCGATGTGACTACCACTCTTTGTCAGCTGGAGATGTATTTCCCTCCATCCTTTTTTGATGTTATGGTCCATCTAATTGTTCACCTTGTCAGAGAAATTAAGTTTTGTGGACCCGTGTTCCTGCGCTACATGTATCCATTTGAGAGATTTATGGGTATCTTGAAGGGATATGTAAGGAATCGATATCGGCCTGAGGGCAGTATTATTGAAGGTTATGCCGCCGAGGAGGTGATCGAATTTTGCACCAACTATATGGCCGGGGTTGACCCAATTGGCGTTCCTACGTCTCGGCATGAGGGCAGGCTTCAGGGCATTGGAACGATTGGATTTAAAGCAGTCGTCCCCTCTAGTGATCTGTATGCAAAAGCCCATTTTTGGGTCTTACAGCACATGACGGGGGTGGAGCCATACATACACGAGCACAAGGAAATGTTACGGAAACAGAATCCCTCGAAGCCAGAGATTTGGGTCACCAGAGAACATAATAGGAAGTTTGCTGGGTGGATCGAAAATAGAGTCCTGCAAGCTTCTGAGGGCGATGTAGATGAAGATGTTACATGGTTGGCCAGAGGGCCTAGATTTATTGTAGGGACTTGGTAGGGGTATGACATCAACGGCTATTCATTTTACACAAAAACTCAGGACGAGAAGAGTGCTATGCAATGTAGTGGAGTGACACTACTTGCTATTTCGGAGGATGCCAGGGCAGTAAGAGCACTCGACTCATATTACGGTGTTATTGAGGAAATATGGGAGCTCGATTATGTATTACTTAAGATTCCTCTGTTTCGATGCCAATGGGTCGAAATCCCTCGAGGTGTTAAAGTCGACAATTATGGGTTTACTCTAGTCGATCTCAGTAGAGTCGCACACAAAGATGATCCATTTATACTTGCTGAGCAAGCCACACAGGTGTTCTACATCGTTGACCCGGCCAACCCAAAGTTGCACGTTGTCCTTCACAGTAAGAGACGTATTGTTGGGATTGAAGACGTTGTGGATGAAGAAGAGTACGATCAGTTCGACGAACTACCTCCATTTTTAGATGGAATCCTTCAATCTGTCCCTACCGAAGATATTGACGAAACAAGTTACCTGCGAGACGACCACGAAGAAGGATTATGGGTGGACAACCATTCTTGACTAATTTGCAATATGTAAGTGACGTATATTACGTGGATCGAAGAATGTTCAAATCAATTTTCAAAAATTCTTTGGGAAAACATACGTGATGCATTGAGAATCATTTCTGCAAATTTTCATTTCAATTGGAGTATATACTTGATTTGAGCAATAATTGATTCTTTTCACAAATATATATGAAAACTGCAAATTTTCATTCCATGATTGGTCTTTACTATTATTTTATTTCAAAATTATTGCAAGCCATTTGCATGGGGTTTCAGGTGTCTTTACAAGTGCAAAATGATGTATTGAGACCCATCTGTATTTGTTCTCAGGAAATACCTTTAGATCAATTTAACAGTATTATACTATCGGTTTCAACCTCCAAACCGATATGAAATTAACATATACTATCGGTTTATTGTCATAACCGATAGTAAATACAATACAAAATGATGTACTGAGATCCTCTGTAATTCTTCTAAGGGAAATCCTTTAGGGTCAATAGCATTGTATTTTACTATCGGTTATAACTGTGAAACCGATATGAAATTAAACTATACTATCGGTTTATCGTTCACAACCGATAGTGATTTACACTGTGTTATGATCCCCTGTTCTTAGTTTACTATCGGTTTACTGTTCACAACCGATAGTGATTTACACTGTGTTATGATCCCCTGTACTTAGTTTACTATCGGTTTACTGTTCACAACCGATAGTGATTTACACTGTGTTACGAAAACCCTAACTTACATGTTTTTACTATCGGTTTTGTGGTGATGAACCGATAGTAAATATTCATTTAATAGGTTATAACCTGCACGATTTTCCCTCCAGTGCAACTGATCACATTCCAAATCGAAAAATACTCGCGCGGAAAACCCTAGAATCGCCGACGTTCGCTTCTTCGCTCCTCTGCGCCACTGGTTCTCCACCGCCTCTGGCATTGCATTGCGCCACCGCCTCCGGCCACTCCACGATCCACTGTAAGTGTTCTTGACCAAATCGCTCGCGTGTATTGCTTAATTCTGTATGCAATGGTTCATATCCCGTTCCATGGATTACAAATAGAAACCTAGAGTAAAATTCATGAACGGTATACACCTATCTGAAATTGTTTCCTGTGATGATTGTAAAGAACAAACCTGAATATTGGATGAACCGATAAGCTCGGTGAAGATAGTTTGAATTGCATTTGCATTAAACTGGGGTTCTTTTTGTATGGAACTAAGCTCTTAGTTAATCTAATTGCAAATTTAGAACTATGTGTAGACTTTGGTGTCAAAAATCTGTGTTTTGGCTACTAACTGCAATGCTAGATTGGATATTTCAGTGACTGAGCCTTACGCCATTCTTCAATTTCTAGATTTTGTGTTGTTTCTGTATGAATGGACAGGACTGGGGTGATTGAAGCTATGAATTGAAGTCTTATTCTGTCATTGATTGCTTTGTCTGGCTCTTAGTCACTTGCGTATTTGAATGTTTATCTACTGCTTGTGCATTCTATGATTGCTGCTTGAAGTAGAGCTAGTGAAGAAATGAAATTGATTATATGATCTTTTGGCTTTCTTCTGAGTTGGTGGGAGATTGAAGTTTCTATTTCAGTTCTCTCCTTACTTGTGTCGTCCAAATTAGCAAGTCGTATTCTAGACAGCTGATTGATCAGTTGTTATCTTGAATTCTCTCCAGCATTGGTTTGACTACCCTTCTTGTATTAACTTAAAATTGGTTGGTTGTTTAGGCTTTGAGGTTATTTGAGAGAGAGACGATCATCTTGAGTCTGTGTGTTTGTTCCCCGGATTTGCCGTGTAGGCTATAGTTGAGAGGCTATTGGGGAGCGGTCTTTGTTAATTCCTTGCATGATCAATTCATTGATACCGTCAATAGGTGTATGCGTTTTAAGTTAATACATGAACTACAAAATTCATGAACTACAAACTTGATAGCTATGAGAATGACAGAATTGATGAAAATCATAGCAATTTGTCATACAGTGTAGTTCACTATCAGTTTCTTACTCAGAACCGATAGTAAATACCATAAACTGATTTTTCTGTTAATTATATCCCATTTTCTAATTTTCATCTCAAATTTATGTTCATTTATTTTTTAACATACCTTATGTTCCTGCTGAGCAATTACTTTATGTTTCTGCTGAGCAATTTTTGAAATTTTTCCTAATGCTGACTTGATTACTATCGGTTTGACTTGGAAAACCGATAGTAAATAGTAGTGCCATCATAGTTTGCACAGCTAATATGAATTTTCTGTGAATGACTTCCCATTTTCTAATTTTCATCTCAAATTTAGGTTCATTTATTTTTTAACATACCTTATGTTCCTGCTGAGCAATTTTTGAAATTTTTCCTAATGCTGACTTGATTACTATCGGTTTGACTTGGAAAACCGATAGTAAATAGTAGTGCCATCATAGTTTGCACAGCTAATATGAATTTTCTGTGAATTACTTCCCATTTTCTAATTTTCATCTCAAATTTAGGTTCATTTAAATTTTAACAGACTTTATTTTCCAGCAGAGAGATTAGCATAGTTTGCACTGCTAATCTTTTAAATTTTCCTGAATATAGACCTTAGTACTATCGGTTTTCCTTTTAAAACCGATAGGAAATATATTATTTGTTAGTTTGCACTGCTCATCTGAATATTCTGTGAATTACTTTGTCATGTACCTTTCTTCATATCAATTGGATGGTTTGTTTATGGTATTTTAGGTAAAGCCATGTCGGCATCTTCCTCGGCTGATACTAGTGATTCGGCGAGGGCGAACGTAGATGGCGCTGCCTCGTCCCAGCGCAAGAGGAAGGCGCGAGGCGCGACGATGTTGGGTCGTTTGGCCAAACGCGCGGATCTTTCCTGTGAGTTCAACCAGTTCGGGAGACCGATCGGGAAGAACGCCGGGCACTATGCTGCCTATGTTGGCTTGTTGGCGAAGGAAAGGGTGAAGATCACCGTCCAGAGCTGGAAGGACGTCAAGGCCGACGAGAGGGATAGGCTGTGGGCGGAAGTGAAGATAAAATTAATCAAAATCACTGAACTCTTGAGTAATCACATTCCATTGAAAAGTTTTTTAAGTGTAAAAGAGCTCAGTTAGTTGGATGTATCAAATAAAAGTTGATTTAATGCATCACTGAAAATTTGGTGCGATGTTACACTGAAAAAGTTGAAAGGCAGTTGATATATCACTGTAAAACTGAAAGGCTGGAAAGCTGGTGCGATGTTACTCTAGAAAGCTGAAAGGCTATTGTAACGAATCTTGTGAACTGAGTAACATTAATAGATTTGAAGAAAAAATCATGCGGGTAGAACATATTGTTTAAAATATTTACTATTCACTACCACAGAAACAGACATCCAGGACGGCACAGCACAGACGGTTATGAACTTTTCAATGGAAAACCGTCTGTGAAGGCCTGTCGGGAGAAAATGTTAAATTATCACAGACGGTTCTGAGGTTAGAACCGACTGTGATAGTCGATTCTGACCTCAGAACCTCTGTGCTAGTATGGCATTACAATCTGAAGCACACTCATTTGAGACGGTTCTGTAGTCAGAACCGTCTCTGATAATATAAGAGACGGTTTTGAGCTGAAAACCGTCTATGATAATCATTATCACAGACGGTTTTGAATTCAGAACCATCTCTGATAATCATCAACTCAAAACCGTCTCTGATAATGATTATCAGACTTTGCGACTTTGCAACTTTTCACTTTGCGACTATAAAATTTAAGGCGGGCTTCATCCCACTCATTTTCACACTTTGCAACTTTTCACTTCACTTGTCTTAGCTCAAAGCGGCACACTTTGTGACACTTCACTTCATTTGCCTTTGGATCCTTCACCATCCACCGCCGCCACCTCGTTGTCTCCTCGGTTGTGCCTACCCGTGCCTCACCAAATAGCCACCTTCAACGTGACGCTGTAGATCCAGCGCCGTCGCGCCACCTCGCCTTCGGATCCTTCACCATCCACCACCGTTCTACACCGCTTCGCCACTGTAACCCTAGATCCACTCCGATCCAAGCTTGACTACGCCACGACCACTCCATTGCCCACCATCATCTCGTCGGCCACGTCCCGTGGGCCGATGAGAACTACAAGCAACTCCCTCAATGGCGACCATCCGACGACCACTTCTTCTTCCTTAGCCACAAGACAGGCGATGATTTTAGCACCTCTTTAGTCGTGGGCGAGCTACGGCGACCTCCTCCAGTAGCTTCCTCAAGTTCTTCTGCGGCCGCATTCTTCAGCACCACGACATCATCTCTCCTTCAAGCCTCGGTTGCAATTCCCTCTCTTAAACACTCTCTCCCCCTGCTCTCTATTTCCTGGATGTTGTAAAGTGACTAGTTTGTAGTTGTGTGATGAACAGTTGAATAGTGAAAATTAAAATCTGGTGTGAATTGAATCTTAGTTGATAATTGTTTATGTTGAATCTGTTTGACCCATTCTCTGTTTGAATGCTGCCCATTCTTAGTTGATAATTGTTTATGTTTAATTGAAGCTCTTAGTGAATTTGATTGAAAATTTAAAACTCTGTGTTGTCTTTGGTATCTAAAATCTATGTTTTGTCTATTAACTGTTAACAGACTTATGAACTCTAAATTCAGCGTTTATGTGATGATTCAATGATTTATATTTGAGCTGAAAACCATTTATGATAAGGAGATTATCAGAGACGATTTTGAGCTGAAAACCATCTCTGATAATTATCACAGACGGTTATCAACTCAAAACCGTTTCTGATAATCATTATCAGAGACGGTTCAGAACCGTCAGTGATAGTACTCGAACTATCACTGACTCAAATATCACTGATGGTTTAGAATCGTCTATGATGACTGTTTTGAACCGACTGTGATGTTGTATTCTATAGTAGTGAATGTTCATACTTGTTCCAAATACATAGTAGAATAGTCGCTAAGAATCTTGACGTCCCTTTGTATGTGCTGGCATGTCTCTCTTAAAAGGCGATGACGAATATTGATTTGGCAAGATATGTGAGCATTGCCCCTTAGCTGCAGAAGGTCCATAGGGCTCTATGTGCCAAGGCGACTAAGATGGCTGTGTGGGTGACAGAGGATCTGTCGTGGTATTGCGAATACCCCGGCAGGTTTTGAGAATGATCCTAGCGAAGATTACGCGGCGCGGGTTGACCGGATGACCGGTCCTCCCCCGCCGGACAAGCACAAGAAATGACACACGGATTTATACAGGTTCGGGTCCCGGTGGGGACCCTAGTCCTGTCGACGCACTCCCGACCGGAGTCGGCTGGGGAGGCTCTCTCCGGGGGAGGGGCTTCCGGAGCACGCCTGTGAGTGTAGCTATTCCAATAAAAGTGATTTGATCCTTTACAACAGAGGGGTACAAGGGCTATTTATAGCCCCAAAAAGAGGCGAAAAACCTAAACTACCCCGGAAGCCACCGTCGGATTGAAGGGTAGGACCGTCCTTCTCCCGGTCAAACGCCTTGGATGCTTGACAGGTGGTTGCTGATTCCCGAGGCGCTCCTCGCGTGACCTGCACGTGACAAACAACTCGAGACTTTACCTTTAGGAGGGCGATGAGGCCCGGGACGGCGCCGGAGGCCATGTCCCGGGGGCCGAACGGCGACGCCCGGGGAGAGCCCAGAGGCTACATCCCCGGGGGCCAAATGGCGACGCCCGGTGAGAGCCCGGAGGCTACGTCCCCGGGACAATGGCGACGCCCGGGACGGCGCCGGAGGCCATGTCCCGGGAGCCAAAAGGCGGCGTCCGGGGAGCGGCCGGAGACCACGTCCCCGGGAAAATGGCGGCGCCCGGGAGGGCACCGGAGGCCACGTCCCGGGGGCCAAATGGCGGCGCCCGGGGAGAGCCCGGAGGCGACGTCCCCGGGCCAATGGCGGCGCTCGGGACGGCGCCGGAGGCCATGTCCCGGGAGCCAAAAGGCTGCGCCCGGGGAGGGGCCGGAGGCCAGGTCCCGGGGGCCAAATGGCGGCGCCCGGGGAGCGGCTGGAGACCACGTCCCCGGGCAAATGGCGGCGCCCGGGAGGGCACCGGAGGCCACGTCCCGGGGGCCAAAAGGCGGCGCCCGGGGAGGCACTGGAGGCCACGTCCCGGGAGCCAAAAGGCGGCGCCCGGGGAGGGGCCGGAGGCCGAGTCCCCGGGCAAACGTGACGCGACTTACCTGGACTTAGTCCCGCGGAGATTTCCCCCGACAGCAGCCCCCCATGCCCCCCGGGGACGAAGCTTGAGCCCCCGGGGGGTATGGCATATGTTACCGGGAAAATCTCCGGACGAAGTCACCGGAGCCGCGGCACTTCGGTTTCCGTGCCCCGCGCTTAAGGCCGCGCCGTTTCGCCATAAATGCGCGCGCGGTTCGAACCGGCGCCTCGATTCATGCGCCCGTCCCTTCGTTTCCCGCGCACGGTTTGAACTTCAACGGCCCAGATTGGTCCGCGAGGTGCCACGTGGCGCTCATCTGGACCACGGGTCGCCTCTATAAATAGGGCCTTAGGGGGGCCCGGTAGCTTCATTCCAAACTCTTCATCCTAACGTTTTTTGCTCTCCCGGTAGATCTCTCGGTAGCTAGCACTCGGTAGCAGGCGTCCGGGACTTTTAGTAGTAGCCTCCTGAAAAGTTAGCCACCGGAAAAAAAGAAAGCCGAACCTGATGGCACCCAAGGCCCGAGCGAAGACCACGGAGGTGCCCCCGGAGGAAATCCCTCCCGATTTCCTCTGGGCGTCGGAGTTCTCGGCCGAGGACGCGGAGTCCCTGGTCGAACGCGGCGTCGTCACGGACGGGGACATCCGAGTCCCCGTGAAGAAAGACGGAGCCCCCCGCCACAGGCCCGGAGAGGTCGTGGCCTTCGAGGCCTTCCTAGAGGCGGGGCTCCGGCTCCCGGTGCATCCCATGCTCCGGGAGTTTCTGAAGGAGTATGGGGTGGTGCTCAACCACCTCACCCTGAACGCGCTCGTCCGGATGGGCCTCTTCATCTGGCTCTATGAGACGGCGACCGGGCGGGAGCCCACCCTTCGCGCCTTCCGGTACTTCTACGAACCGGCGGCGCGGAGCTCCCACCTGGTGAAGGGGGACCCAAGTCCCCCTTCGGTTCGGTGATGGTACAAATGCTGCCGTCCCGGGTGGCCGACTACCCGGCGGCGGCCTCCCGGGACCACTGGGGCGACTGGGTCCGGAGGTGGTTTTACCTCCGGGTCCGGGACGAGGCGGTGGTGTACGCCCCGTGTTGCATCTAGGCCTTTCATGCCTAACCCTGATGTGTTTTGATGGTTGATGATAATAAGTATTTTTGGACTAACTATGTGTTTGAGTTATTGTTACAGATTTCAGACAACCGCACAAAAAGCGAGGGCTGGTAATCAAGATGTTGAAGTTCAATTTAAGTTGTTCAAAAGCATAAGAAGACGCAAAAAGAAATTGTTTTTGCTGGACTAAACTGATGCATCGAGGTATGTTGTAGTTCTAGGTTTACCGATCTCAGGGTGCATGAAGATCGATCGGTTTAAGGATTTTATTCTTAGTTTAAACCGTACTATAAAGAGGGGACGCAAGTTCTCTCTACATCTCCAATCATACCGAGAAAAATCTAGGTCAATGCACGCATATCATTATCTGTGGTTTTTCGACAATTTGTTTTGATGTATTGAATTTTGTCAACAGTTGAGGTTTTTACTTCTTGAGAAAGATCTGAAAAGATCTAATTTTTGTTGCTGTTGTCAAAAATGTTCTTCTCGAAAATATCTTCAAAACAAAACTGAAATCATTTGAATCAGATCTCTGGATTTTGAGTTTTCTCTGTTTTTATCCAGACTGACTGTCAGTGTTGGTAACTGACTGTCAGTATGAATGTCAGTTAGTGCAAACTGACAAATCTCCAGAGAGCATGTTTTCTGTCTCAGATTTTTTGTACTAGACTGACTGTCAGTATTGGTATACTGACTGTCAGTATGGTTTCGACCACAGAGAGTTTTTGAGTTGGTTTTTAATTCTGTTTTTCTCTGTGAGACTGACTGTCAGTTTGACATACTGACTGTCAGTTTGGTCAGTAAATTTTTGTTGTTATCTGCTTCAACGGTTATAAAGTTTTTAGCCGTTGCTTTTCACTGTTGACATTGTGGACACTGACTGTCAGTCTTTGTAACTGACTGTCAGTTTGGACTGTTTCTTTTTACCGTTTTAGTCCACAACGTTCGAGCTGTTGTGATCCTATTTTTACTCTTTCTGGTGATACACTAGACTGACTGTCAGTTTGTGAGACTGACTGTCAGTCTTAGTTACTATTTTTCAGCTCGAGCGCAAACGGCTCTTTTGACCACGAAGGCTATAAATAGAGGTGTTGAGCTACTGTTTCAACACAAGAAAACACAGCAACACAGCCTTTCTTACTTTCTCACTAGTGCTTCTTCGTTTTACTTAAAACTTGATCTTTTGATCGAGTCGTGAGAGTTTTAGCCACATCGAGCATATTGTTCTTGCATTCCATTTCTAGATATTTTCTCGGTGTGCATTGGAGGTCTAGAGTAGACCTTGCTTCTTATTACTCTTGGTGAGCGCCCTCACCTAGACGGTTCGAAGGCGTAAATCGCTGATCTCTCCAATTCGGAGATTGTCGGAGAGACGCGATTACTTGTAAAAGGCTTGGTGCTCGCCTTTCCGGAGGGGACAAGGAGCAACCTTAGTAGATAGTGTCCTGTGTGGATACTGAAGCTATACTCAAGGACTGAGTGCTTCAACGAGGACTAGTGGAGACTGGGCGTGTCTCCGATACCTCGGGATATATCGGTTTCAATCTCTTATCCTTTTCTATTACTTGTTTTATCTGAATTTTTCATTTGCAAAAACAAATTTTAAAAGTCTCCTATTCACCCCCTCCCCCTCTAGTCGACATCCTGATCCAACACGTGGTATCAGAGCTCGGTCTCTCATTTATAAGCTTCACCGCTTAGAGAGAGGATGTCGTCTACTGATGGCTTTAATCTGGGTCATACTAGTCGTGCGCCTATCTTTGATGGGACTAACTATCCCTACTGGAAAGTGCGTATGTCTGTATTTCTAGAAGCCATGGGATTGGATGTCTGGTTGATTGTTAAAGTTGGTTTTTCTCCTCCGGATGATCCGGAAAGCTATACTGAAGATGATAAGAGAAAACAACATCTGAATACTCGTGCTTTAAATGCTTTATTTACTGGTTTATCTCTAAATGAATTTAATCGTGTAAGCAATTTGAATACTGCTCACAAAGTTTGGAAAACTTTAGAAGAAATATATGAAGGAACTACTAAAGTAAAAGAGGCTAAACTTTTAATGGTTAGACAAAAGTATGAAACTTTCAAAATGTCTTCTTCTGAATCTGTTGATTCCATGTTTACTAGATTGAATAATATTGTGAATGAACTTAAAGGTCTTGGTGTTATCTTTACTGATCTGGAAATTGTCAGAAAAATGCTTCGAGCTCTCCCAGAAAGCTTTGACACTCTTGTAACAGTTTTGACAAACTCCGATCTTTCTACAACTTCACCTACTGATCTCTATGGAAATTTGATTACCCATGAAATGCACAAAAAGGAGAAGAAGGAACTGAACGAAACCTCTGATACAAAGAAAAAGACGGAGGCTTTCAAAGCAAATTCCAAGGACGGCACAAGTGAAGGTTCCTCCGATGAAGACTTGGCTCTCTTGGTAAGAAATACTCAACGTCTTCTTCGCAGGTTACACAAGAAGGGAGTGAGCATCGACACTCGTCCAAAAGGTTCAAGACCAACAAACTTCAAAGATGTGATATGCTATGAATGTCATGAAAAAGGACATATAGCATCAAGATGTCCGAACAAGAACAAATCTACGGATAAAAAGAACTTCAAGAAGAAGTTTAACACTCCTAAAAAGGCATGCTTTGGCGAATGGATGTCTGGAGGTGAGAATTCCGACTCCGACTCTGATGATGAGAGATGTACAAAGAAATTAGCCGGAATTGCCCTCAAAAATTCATCAAGCTCTCCAGTTTGCCTTATGGCAAAAAGGAATGAAAAGGTAACTTCTTTTGATCCCTCCTATGATGATCTAGTTGAAATGCTAAATGAAATTAATGAGGCCTATGGCAAAACTAAAAGAAAATATAAGACCCTTAAGGAAGAATTTTCAACTCTTTATAATCAACACTCTGAATTAAAGGAATCTTATGAAAATGCTCTTATGAAAGATGTCTCAAATTTGTCTTGTAAAGCTAGCATTGGTACTTCTTGTGATGATATTGATAATTTTCAACTAGATACACCATGCGCTTCAAATGAATCCACTCTCTGTGAAAATATTAAACTTAAATCTCAAGTTAAAAAATTAGAAAAAGGGTTAGAAAATAGCTATAAAGGTAAAATATCTCTTGACCTAATTTTAGGTAGTCAAAGATGCACCTTTAGAAAAGAAGGTCTAGGATATTTTCCTAATAAAGATAAAAAGATAAAAATTAGAACTGTTTTTACAAAAGCATGTAACCTGTTTTGTCATAAATGCCATGAAGTAGGTCATTCACATGATTCATGCCCTCTTATGACATCTGCATATTTTGATGCTTGTTACATGCTAAAACGGTCAAAGAAAGGTTATGCTATTGCAAAATATGTTGGTGCACCAATGATGAACAAAAGAAAAAAATCTATTTGGGTGCCCAAAACTTTGATCGCTAATATTAAAGGACCCAGAAGTGTTTGGGTACCAAAATCAACTTAAATTCTTTTGCAGGTAAACTACAAAAATGGTGGACGTCATTGGGTGCTTGATAGTGGATGTTCCGAGCACATGACCGGAAATGCCAAACTGTTCACCACAATAAAAGACAATTCCGACGAACATCAAAAGATCACCTTTGGAAATAATCGTCAAGGAAGTGTGACAGGTTTGGGTAAAGTTGCCATTTCAAATGATTTAACAATTTCAAATGTTCTTTTGGTTGAATCTTTAAATTTTAATTTGCTTTCAGTTGCACAAATTTGTGATCTTGGTTTCTGCTGTATCTTTTATCCAAATGAAGTTTTGGTTGAAAATTTAAAAGACAATTCTTTGATTTTTAAAGGTTTTCGTCATGAAAATTTATATCTAGTTGATTTCTCTTCAAAAGATGCATCTCTTACAACATGTCTTGTCTCACAAACATCTAAAGGATGGTTATGGCATCGGAGACTAGCTCATGTTGGAATGCATCAACTTAAAAAGCTTTTCAAACGTGATTTAGTTATTGGCTTAAAGGATGTGGTCTTTGAAAAGGATAAACCTTGTAGCGCTTGTCAAGCAGGCAAGCAAATAGCTACCACACATCCAACTAAGCGAATACTTTCTACAAGCAAACCTTTGGAACTTTTGCATTTGGATTTATTTGGTCCTTCAGAGTTTCAAAGTATTGGGGGAAATAGTTATTGCTTGGTTATTGTTGATGATTTCACTCGTTTTACTTGGGTTTTCTTTATTTCTCAAAAATCTGAAACCCCCGATGTTTTCAAAAGTTTTGCAAAACGTGTTTCTAATGAATTCGAATTGTCCATCAAGAAAATCCGTAGTGATCATGGTGGAGAGTTCGTTAATTCAACTTTATTTGATTTTTGCGACTCTCTTGGAATCAAACATGAATTTTCCACATCCTATACTCCACAGCAAAATGGAGTTGTTGAAAGGAAAAATCGAACATTAATAGAGATGGCAAGAACCATGTTATGTGAGTATAATACTCCTATTCGCTTCTGGGCAGAAGCAGTTCACACAGCTTGCTATTCTATTAATCGACTCTATTTGCATCCTCTTTTGAACTTGACACCTTACGAACTTCTTTTTGGAAGAAAACCAAATATTTCATATTTTCGTGTTTTTGGTTGTAAATGTTACATCTTAAGAAAAAGAAACTTTGGTGGAAAATTTCAAAGAAAAGTTGATGAGGGTTTTCTAGTTGGTTATTCTACCACTAGCAAAGCCTATCGTGTTTTTAACAAAACGTCAGGTTGTATTGAGGAATCTTGCGATACTGAGTTTGATGAAACTAATAACTCGCAAGAAGAGCAAGCTGTTCATGACACTTCAGGTGAAATTCAAGAACCTTTGAAAAATCTTACCATTGAAGAAGCTGAGGAAGTTGATGAAGATGGAAATGAAGACTACAATGAACAACCTGAACCTTCTGTGCAAGCTGAGTCTGCTGCAGAAGAAGCAGCACAAGAAGAAGCGCCAAGCCAGCATAGAACAATTATCAAGGATCACCCTTTGAACCAAGTTCTGGGTGATATTAGTAAGGGTGTTCTAACTCGATCTCGTATTGCTTCTTTTTGTGAACATCATTCATTTGTTTCTTCTTTAGAACCAACATGTGTTAGTGAAGCTCTAGATGATCCTGACTGGGTAAATGCTATGCATGATGAACTAAATAACTTTACTAGAAATAAAGTCTGGAACTTTGTAGAAAGACCTAAGGATCATAATGTCATTGGAACAAAATGGGTTTTCAGAAATAAGCAAGATGAAAATGGACTAGTAATTAGAAACAAGGCTCGTCTTGTTGCTCAAGGTTTCACTCAAGTCGAAGGTTTAGATTTTAGTGAAACTTTTGCTCCTGTGGCGAGACTTGAAGCAATTAGAATTCTTCTTGCTTATGCTTCTCATTTTAACATTAAACTTTTTCAAATGGATGTTAAAAGTGCTTTTCTAAATGGTGAAATTTCAGAACTTGTATTTGTAGAGCAACCTCCCGGGTTTGAAGATCTAAAATCTCCAAACCATGTTTTTAAACTCACGAAAGCTCTGTATGGCCTCAAACAAGCTCCTCGAGCTTGGTATGAACGCCTTAGAGATTTTCTTCTTTCTAAAGGTTTTAAAACTGGAAAGGTTGACACAACTCTGTTCACCAAGAAAATAGATGATGATTTATTTATTTGCCAAATTTATGTGGATGACATAATTTTTGGATCTACTAATGAATATTTTTGTCAAGAATTTGGAGATATGATGTCTAGGGAGTTCGAGATGTCCATGATTGGTGAGCTGAGCTTCTTCCTTGGACTTCAAATCAAGCAACTCAAGAACGGTACGTTCGTGAGTCAAACAAAGTACGTGAAGGACCTGCTCAAGCGCTTTGGGATGGAAGAAGCTAAGGCTATCAAGACCCCCATGGCTACAAATGGACACCTTGACATGGACAGAAATTCAAAATCAGTAGATTCTAAACTCTATAGGTCTATGATTGGTAGTCTTTTATATCTTACAGCATCTAGGCCTGATATCATGTTTAGTGTGTGTTTATGTGCTAGATTTCAGTCAGATCCTAAGGAATGTCATTTAACTGCTCTTAAAAGAATCCTTAGGTATTTAAAATGTTATCCAGTTTAGGCCTTTGGTACCCTAAAAATGCAAATTTTGAATTAATTGGGTATTCTGATTCTGATTATGCTGGGTGTAAGATTGATCGAAAGAGCACATCTGGTAGCTGTCAGCTGTTGGGGAGATCATTAGTATCATGGTCATCTAGGAAGCAAAACTCAGTTGCTCTCTCAACAGCTGAAGCTGAATACGTGTCTGCAGGTAGTTGTTGTGCTCAATTATTATGGATGAAACAGACATTTTTGGATTATGGAATTAAATTTAATAAAGTGCCACTTCTGTGTGATAATGAAAGTGCCATTAAAATTGCTAATAATCCTGTTCAACATTCTAGAACTAAGCATATTGAAATACGGCACCATTTCATAAGAGATCATGTGGCAAAAGGAGATATTGATCTTAGTCATGTAAGAACAGATCTTCAACTAGCAGATATCTTCACCAAACCACTAGATGAATCTAGGTTTTGCTTTCTTAGAGGTGAACTAAATATTATAGATGTTTCAAATGCTAGTTGATAAAGTGATATTTCTATTAACTTCATCATACTATTGATTGCTTATCTTGATTAATGAAGTATAATATACATCTATATATATATTATTATTGAAATATTTTCTCCCTTAGAGCTCTCTCCTGGTCGAAGTCATAACTGACAGTCAGTTTTTATAACTGACAGTCAGTATAGTGTTGTTTCTTGGTCGTAGGGTTCTGGTCGTTTTTGAAGTCTCACACTGACAGTCAGTTTGTGAAACTGACTGTCAGTTTGAGTCCTTAAAACCCTAAACCGAGCTTTTCTTTTTATCTTCTTCGGCCGCCGTTTTCTTTTCTCTTCGCCGTCGCCGTCGCCGTCGCCGTCGCCGTTGCTCCTCCTCCTCGTCGCTGTCGCCGTCGCCGTCGTCATCCTTCTCCCGCCGTGAGCTCTCTCTCTTTTCTTCTTCTTCTTCCTCTTCTTTGTTTTTCTTTCTTTCTCTCTTTAATTCCTTCTTTTCCTTCTACTAATCCGCAATTACTTTTCTTTTTTTTTTTTTTTTCTGTCCTTGATCTGCTATAGCACTCTATCTTCATATTTATCTCTCAAATCCCCACAAAAAAAAAACCTCGTCATTTCTCCGTTCGCCGGTTCTAGGTTGGAACTGACAGTCAGTCTCCCATACTGACTGTCAGCATCAGGTTCGAACTGACTGTCAGTTCATAAGACTGACTGTCAGTCTGAACCCTAAAAACCAGAAACTTTTGTTTTCTCCACCCTTGTTCATCCTTGCATTCCTTTAGCTATCCACTATGTCTGATCAGCCTCATCGCCGCGTTGCTCGACGCAAGACTGTTGCGTCCAGCAGCAGGTCTTCGGGCCAGTCCTCTGGGGCTCGGCGTTCCCCCTCTCCAGAGCGTGTCCCCGTGAACTATTCGCGGTGGAACACTAGTCGGCTTCGGACTCTTCGTCAGCCGAACCCCTATCTATCTCCTCGTCCTTCTGGCACGGATGCCTCGCCACGTACCACCTTCTACACCATCACTCAGTTCGACATGTTTGAGAGCATCTACTCTCACATGCCCTTCTTTGTTCATCGTTCTGTCTCTTGGCAGACGATAGTTTCTCGCACTGGCATCGCTTCTCTTTCTGATGCTTTTGCCTCTGTAGGGATCCGAGACTTAGTCTCTGATTCTTCTTTGACCTGGGCAGAGGAGCCCATTAGGCAGTTCTATGCCACCCTCCACATTTCTTCTCAGCGTGACTCACTGACCTTTATGACCGGCCTCCAGGTATACACGGTCACAAAGGAGCAGCTTGAGGCCGCTTTAGGACTGGTTCGTCCTGCTTCAGGGCGCCAGCTCCATACTTTACCTGATCTTGAGCATCGTGAGGTCGCTATGCTCTACTCCGGCGCCTTTCAGGTTCGTCACATTGCCGGCATGCGCCGCGATGTTGACCTGGCGCTGAAGATTCTTCGCCTCACTCTTCTTCCGATTACAGGTGACCGCGCCAGGGTCACCTACATCACTCTCCATGCTCTCATCTCGATCTTTCGAGAGGAGCCCTTCGACATCGCTGATCTCATCATTAGTGAGCTTCAGCACGTTCTTCTCTCTCCTCGTCGTCGCCTGGTGTATGCCCCATACATCATGGCACTACTGCTCCACATTCGAGCAGTAGACACCGCTCTTCCTCGCCCTCATCAACTTTTGGCCTTCTATCCCCCTGGCCAGGCTGATCGTCGCCTGGGCACTCGTCCTCCAGCTCCTAGTGCTCCCTCCTCAGCCTCTGATGATGATGAGGATTCTGAGGACGCGACTGCAGCTCCAGCTTCTGCCTCTGCTCCTGCCCCTTCTAGCAGCTCCCGCACAGCTTCCTCTCTTGCATCTCTGCAGGTGTCTCTTGACCAGGTCATTCAGACACAGCAGGTGATCCAGAGTACCTTGGCCGCTCAGCAGGAGATCCTTCAGCAGATACTGCAGCGACTTCCAGCTCCTGATGCTGCAATGGCATCTGCTTCCCTTGCTCCTCGCAAGAGGGCACGGCCTGCAGTTTCTTCACCAGCATCATCTGCCGGCACCGCTCCAGTTCCAGCAGGACCTGCATCTCCCGCTGTCGTACCTTCCGCGTCTCCTACAGCTTCTGGAGGCACTGAGATTCTAGGAGACTCAGATGACCAGGAGTAGATTAGGTTTAGTTTCTCTTGTTAGGCCTCCCTTTTTGTGCTTGATGCCAAAGGGGGAGAGATGGATGATGTTATGATATTTTGTTTATATGGATGATGTGATGATATTTTGTTTAGATGGATGATATGATATGTGGTTCTCTCTTATGGTTCTCTCTTATGCTTTGATACATCTTGAGGGATGTGCACACTTTCAGGGGGAGATTTTTGCACAAAATCAGGGAGATTATTAGTTGATTAACTTGTTGTCATCAATCATCAAAAAGGGGGAGATTGTTGCATCTAGGCCTTTCATGCCTAACCCTGATGTGTTTTGATGGTTGATGATAATAAGTATTTTTGGACTAACTATGTGTTTGAGTTATTGTTACAGATTTCAGACAACCGCACAAAAAGCGAGGGCTGGTAATCAAGATGTTGAAGTTCAATTTAAGTTGTTCAAAAGCATAAGAAGACGCAAAAAAAAATTGTTTTTGCTGGACTAAACTGATGCATCGAGGTATGTTGTAGTTCTAGGTTTACCGATCTCAGGGTGCATGAAGATCGATCGGTTTAAGGATTTTATTCTTAGTTTAAACCGTACTATAAAGAGGGGACGCAAGTTCTCTCTACATCTCCAATCATACCGAGAAAAATCTAGGTCAATGCACGCATATCATTATCTGTGGTTTTTCGACAATTTGTTTTGATGTATTGAATTTTGTTAACAGTTGAGGTTTTTACTTCTTGAGAAAGATATGAAAAGATCTAATTTTTGTTGCTGTTGTCAAAAATGTTCTTCTCGAAAATATCTTCAAAACAAAACTGAAATCATTTGAATCAGATCTCTGGATTTTGAGTTTTCTCTATTTTTATCCAGACTGACTGTCAGTGTTGGTAACTGACTGTCAGTATGAATGTCAGTTAGTGCAAACTGACAAATCTCCAGAGAGCATGTTTTCTGTCTCAGATTTTTTGTACTAGACTGACTGTCAGTATTGGTATACTGACTGTCAGTATGGTTTCGACCACAGAGAGTTTTTGAGTTGGTTTTTAATTCTGTTTTTCTCTGTGAGACTGACTGTCAGTTTGACATACTGACTGTCAGTTTGGTCAGTAAATTTTTGTTGTTATCGGCTTCAACGGTTATAAAGTTTTTAGCCGTTGCTTTTCACTGTTGACATTGTGGACACTGACTGTCAGTCTTTGTAACTGACTGTCAGTTTTGGACTGTTTCTTTTTACCGTTTTAGTCCACAACGTTCGAGCTGTTGTGATCCTATTTTTACTCTTTCTGGTGATACACTAGACTGACTGTCAGTTTGTGAGACTGACTGTCAGTCTTAGTTACTATTTTTCAGCTCGAGCGCAAACGGCTCTTTTGACCACGAAGGCTATAAATAGAGGTGTTGAGCTACTGTTTCAACACAAGAAAACACAGCAACACAGCCTTTCTTACTTTCTCACTAGTGCTTCTTCGTTTTACTTAAAACTTGATCTTTTGATCGAGTCGTGAGAGTTTTAGCCACATCGAGCATATTGTTCTTGCATTCCATTTCTAGATATTTTCTCGGTGTGCATTGGAGGTCTAGAGTAGACCTTGCTTCTTATTACTCTTGGTGAGCGCCCTCACCTAGACGGTTCGAAGGCGTAAATCGCTGATCTCTCCAAATCGGAGATTGTCGGAGAGACGCGATTACTTGTAAAAGGCTTGGTGCTCACCTTTCCGGAGGGGACAAGGAGCAACCCTAGTAGATAGTGTCCTGTGTGGATACTGAAGCTATACTCAAGGACTGAGTGCTTCAACGAGGACTAGTGGAGACTGGGCGTGTCTCCGATACCTCGGGATATATCGGTTTCAATCTCTTATCCTTTTCTATTACTTGTTTTATCTGAATTTTTCATTTGCAAAAACAAATTTTAAAAGTCTCCTATTCACCCCCTCCCCCTCTAGTCGACATCCTGATCCAACACCCCGGAGCCCCCCACCTACAGCCGATCGTCCACGCCGAAGCCTCCGGTGTGGACGGACGAGGAGTTCGAGCTCCTCGGTAGGGTGGTCCTCTCCAAGAAGACCCGCTCAATGCGGGACGCCGCCGAGGAGATGGCTCTCCTCCGGATCTCCCCCTTCTCGCGCGGGAAGAGGGGAGTCGGCGTGGGCCCGGAACAGCGGCTCCCGGTGAAGCCGGTGACGCGACGTAAGCTCCGGGGACCTGCATTGCATTTACAAATTTCTGGGAATTTTGACTAACTCTTTACCTCTTGTAGTCCGGCCGTACCCGGCGGCGCGGGAGAAGGCGGAGAACCTCTTGGGGAGGTACTTCGCCGACGAGCACGAGCGCGTCGTGTGCCTCGTGGGGGAGGGCCCTCCCCGGAACTTGGTAGCGGCGGCCTACGGGCTAAAGCTGCCGGAGAGGAAGCCTCTCCCCACCCCCGGGTCGCACAAACGGGGGAAGGAAGCGGCCGGGGGCTCGGAGCCCAATAAGGCCAGGGTCCAAAAGACCCCTGGCCCATCGACGACGCCGGCAGCGACGCCGGTGAAGGCCCGGGACACGACTCCCGGGACCGAGCGCACCCGGGTGGCGGCCCGGGAAGACGCAACACCTCCTCCCCCGAAGGGCCCCGTCGAGGCCCGGGGGAAGGAGCAGGCCGTTGGCGGGGCGGCGTCCGATTCGGCGGACTAGCCCCGTCGCCACTCTCGGTGGCGGTCCTCCCGGCCCTCCCGGCATCCTTGGAGCCGTAGAGGCTGGAGGTGAGATTCGCGGAGGCCTCGCCTCCGCGGGTTTGGCCGGTGGACGAGGGGGGGAGCCCCTCGGTCTACGAGGTCCCTCCTGAGGAGGAGGCCCCAAGGACCTTCCGGCCCGGGGCGGGGAAAGGTCTGATGATCCCCGCCCGGGCAGGGACCCCCGCCCAAAGTTCCTCGGCCATGTCTTCGGGGGCCTCGGCCACGAAGACGCCGGTGACGCCGGCCACGTTACTGGACTCACAGGTCCGGGGACCCCCCACAGGCCGCGACGCCGGCGCCGTGCGAGAGGCCCCTCTGCTTCCCGCGGGGGAAGTCGCCCGCTACGCGGAGGGCCTGCACACCCGGAAGGTGCAGGCCTTCGTCGCAGAAGGGACGCTCCATGAGCGTTTCGAGGGGCTTCAGTCCCTCGGGGCCCAGGTAACCCGAGTCGATGACGTCTTCATTTATTTCCTGCACTTGAGATTTTTCTAACTCTATATATTTTGTAGGTGGCAACTGTTACCTGGGGCCTTGAGCAGCGGGTCGCCCGACTGCTTAAGGAAGCGGAGGGCCGGGCCGTGGCCTCCGTAGGGCAGCGCGCGGAGGCCCTCCGGGAACGCGATGAAGCCCTCGCGGAACTGACCCGGGTCCGGGCCCAGGTTCATATTTCCGAGGCTGTCAACGGCCGCCTCCGGGAGGAGGCCAAGGTGAGGGAGGAGGCGCTCCGGGAGCTCGAGGACTCGAGCGTCTGGGCGGTAGCGGACGCGGGCCGCTCCGTCCGTTCGGCCCTCGAGAGCCTTGGCGTAAGCCTAGGCTCCGAGGGCAAGGAGGTGCCGCCGGCGACCCTCGCGGAGGCTGTGCGTTTTCTCAACGCACAGGTCTCCGCCATTCCGGAGGTTGCCGACGCTCGGGCGTGGGGCCGGGCGATCCCCATCATCGCGGTCGCTGTGGGGCTCGTCGAGTTCCGGGGGGTCGGCGCCCGGGCGATCCGGGGCCGCATCCCCCGGAGCTTCCCGGACTCCTTCGAGCCCCCGCACCGGGAGGTTGAGCAGCTTGCCGGAGGATTCTACGACCGGATCATCCGGGCGAGATTCCCGGCTCCGGCGCCTCCGGCGGGGGACGTCCTAGCCCCGGCCTCGGAAGAAGCCCCCCGGGGGGAGGATGCCAGGGAAAAAGTATGAGCCTCCCCCCGGATCTTTAGTTAGGGCCCGTTTTTTGTTTCCTTAGGATTTTGATCCCGGTAGCTTCTTAGAAGAAGCCCCGGACACTTGTACAAAAACATTTTGAATGCAATGAAATTAGAATTTTTTCTAAGTCTTTGAATTGAACATACTGTTACCAGGGTTCCCGGGAGGGGCTCACCGGGGGACGCCCAAGCGGCTTTGATCTTAATAAGCCTTGTCTCCGGGAATCGCGGCGGGGACAGCGTCCAGGAGCCGATCCGGTTGAGGTGGCGCCCGGAGTGGCACTTGGGCAACTTTGACAATCATCGCGCCGAATTGTCCCCTCCGCGACCGGGGTTCCGGATGATACCTCCCCTCCGGATACTTCCACCGGCGGGATACGAGTTCTGGCCCGAAGATGTGCTCCGGGACGCTCGGCGCCGCGTGCGAGCATTGTACCGGGACTTGACCCGGGACCTAGCGGAGAGCCTCCGAGAGTATTTGGGGTAGGAGCCTTAGGGCGTAGAGAATCCCCCGGGTTAGAACCCAGGTTGTATCGTTTCCGAAGCCCACCGGAGGGGGAAGATGTCCTCCGGGTTTGACAATCAATAAAGCTGTGTTGTTGCTTCTTTCATTGTCTTTTTGTTTCTTCTTGGATGGTCCGGACGACTCCTTTTCACAAGAATGAGCTAAGTTTGCTCGTGGGCAGTACGGTCGACACCCGAGGGCTCCTTATCCCCCCCGCCCACAGCGGGCCGGAGGATAGCTCCGCGCGCTGTGGGGGTAACATGGCCCTCGGGGCTCCGGAGGACTACTCCTGCACCAGCCTCGGCGAGACACAGCGACCCATCGAACATGAGGGTCCAATGATCACTGCGTCGGGGCGGCACAAGGAGATCTTCGTCCCCGGACCTAGAGGCAGGAGTCCACTCTGCGACGAAGTCGGCGAGGACCTGCGACTTGATGGCGGAGCGGCCGGTAAGGGACAGGGAGAAGGGGGCGAGCTCGGCCCCCCACTTCCCGATCCGGCCGGTGGCTTCTTTGTTCCGCAATACCTTCCCGACGGGGAGGGACGACGGGACGGTGATGGGGTGCCCCAGGAAGTAATGCCGAAGCTTCCGGGACACCATGAGGAGGGCGTAGCATATTTTCTCCATCTCCGTGTACCGAGTTTTGGCCCCTTGGAGGGCCTCACTCATGTAGTACACTGGACGCTGCTGCCCCCCTTGCTCCTTCACCAAGACCACACTGACGGCGACGGGGGTCGCGGCAAGGTAGAGGAGCAAGGGCTCTTCTGGAGACGGACTCACGAGCATTGGAGGGCTCGTGAGGTACTTCTTGAGGTCGTGAAGGCTTCCTGGGCCTTGGGGGTCCAGGGGAACCCCTCGAGCCCCCAGAGGATCTTGAAGAACTGGAGGCCCCGCTCCCCCGACCGGGAGACGAAGCGGCTTAGCGCGGCTAGGCGGCTGGAGAGCCGCTGGACATCCTTGACGGAGTTCGGCGGGGGCATATCTAGGAAAGCCCGGACCTTCTCGGGGTTTGCCTCAATGCCCCGCTGGGACACGAGGAAACCTAGGAGCTTCCCCCCGCGCACCCCGAAGGCGCACTTCTCCGGGTTGAGTTTGAGCCCGAACGCGCGGAGGTTGCGGAAGGTTTCAGCCAGGTCGTTGATGTGGGAGGCTGTGCGGGGACTCTTGACGACCGCGTCGTCTACGTAGGCTTCGACGTTGCGGCCGACTTGATCTTTGAAAACCAGCATCATGAGGCGCTGGAAGGTTGCCCCCGCGTTCTTGAGCCCGAAGGGCATATGGACGTAGCAGAAGGTTCCGAGGGGAGTTATGAAACTCGTCTTTTCCTCGTCCCCTTCCGCCATCCGGACTTGATGGTAACCCGAATAGGCGTCTAGGAAGCTCATGAGCTCGCACCCCGCAGTGGAGTCGACGAGCTGATCAATCCGCAGGAGTGGGAAGTTGTCTTTGGGGCAGGCGCGGTTAAGGTCGGTGAAGTCCACGCACATCCGCCACCTGCCCGTTGACTTCTTGACGAGGACGGGGTTCGCGAGCCACTCGGGGTGCAGGACCTCCCGAATGAACCCCGCCTCTCGGAGCCAGGTGACCTCCACCTTGATTGCTTTTTGGCGCTCGGGGGAGAGTTTCCGCAGCTTCTATTTGACCGGGGGGTGACCGGGGGCCACTGCGAGCTTGTGCTCAATGACCTCCCGGGCGACGCCCCGCATGTCTGAAGGCTTCCACGCAAAAACATCAGAGTTTTCGTGCAAGAAGGCCGCAAGTTGCGCTACATGCTCCTCAGGGAGCTCCGCCCCGATCCAAATGGTTTTGTCTTCGTCGCCCGGGGACAGCGGGACCTTCCAGAGGCCCCCTTCCGGACGCGGCTTGAGGAGGGGCCTCCCGGGCGGTGGCGCAGCGGCATCTAGTTCCGGGGAAGAAGCCTCCCCCCCGGGCGTCTTTATGAGGTTGACGCCTCCGATTGTGGCCGCGGCGCGCTCGTATAGAGCACGGGCCATGTCTTGGTCTCCCCGGACGTTGATCACACCATGCGGCCCGGGGATCTTCATGCAAAGGTAGTTTTGATGGGTGGCAGCCCCCAGCCGGTTGATTGTGGTCCTCCCCATTATCGCATTGTAGGAGGAGGGGAGGTCCACTACGTCGAAGCAGACCAGCTCGGTCCGGTAGTTCTCCGGGGTGCCAAACGTCATAGGAAGATCTACCTTGCCCACGGGGTGGATCGCCTTCCCCGGGACAAAACCTTGTAGGGGCCCGGCAGCGGGCTGCAGGAGCTTCTCATCCACCTGCATTTCTTTGAAGGCCTTCAGGAATAGGACGTCAGCGGAGCTTCCGCCGTCCACGAGGATGCGGGCCAGGTGACAATTGTAGATGGTCGCGGAGACAATAAGCGCGTCGTCATGGGGGAAGCGAACCCCTCGCGCGTCTTCTGCGTGAAGGTGAGGGGGACGTCCGACCACTTAGGTGGCGGGGGCGCGTGTAGCGCCCCCACAACCTTGACCTCGCGCGCGTACTCCTTACGCTGGCGCTTAGAGTCCTGCCCGGAGGCGGATCCTCCCACGATGACGTTGATGTGCCGCTGCAAAGTTTGAAAGGGGAGAGCTTCTGAAGGCTCCCCCTCCTGCGCCTGCTCACCCCCCGCGGGAGCGGGAAGGGCCGGAACAGCTGGCCGAGGGAGAAAGGAGGCCGGAGTCCCCCCCCTGCCCACGCTGGTCAAGGAAGTCCGCGAAGTCCTGCAGCAGCTGGCTACAGTCTCGGGTAGCGTGGGTACTGGACCTGTGGCAGCTGCACCACGGTCCTTCCCGCCTTCTCTGCGCGGGGCCCTCCAGCTGCGCGAAGACTGTCCTCCCCAATGGCCCTTTGGTTTGGGGAAGGGGCGGTTGCCCCTCGGGGGGTCGCACGAGCCGCCTCTGCCCTCGAGGACAAAGGTGTCCCGAGGCCGTAGCTCGTTACGCCCCCCCTGCCTAGGGCACTGGAGGGGATCCCTGGCCCCCCGATCGGCGGGGGCGGGAGCCCCCTGGGTCTTCTTCCAGATGTCGTCTTCCTCCGCCCGAGCATACTTTTCGAGTACGTTGAAGAGCTCGTCGGCGGAAGAGGAGCAGCTCCGGGAGAGTCTTCGGTGGAGCTCCCCCGGAAGGATGCCGCTTTTGCAGGCTTCGATGACCGTAGAGTCGAGGACGTGGGCCACTTTGCTCTTCACCTGAGCAAAGCGC
This sequence comes from Pharus latifolius, assembly GCA_019359835.1. NCBI lineage: Eukaryota > Viridiplantae > Streptophyta > Magnoliopsida > Poales > Poaceae > Pharus > Pharus latifolius. Next base: position 64,496,281 of record CM033326.1, on the reverse strand, counting down.
TTGAAGAAGCTTCTGATGGTTTCCCCAGTCCTCTGCCGGACAGTGTACAGCTGCGAGGAGTCCAGGGGACGCACGTAGTTCCCCTGGAAGTTGGCACAGAACTCCCGCTTGAGCTGCGAGAAAGACTTGATGGAGTCGGCCTTCAGGTTGTAGAACCAGGAGCGGGCGATGCCGGTGAGGTAGAGGGGGAAGACGTTGCATTGTACCGTCTCGTCCCCCCTGGCCGCGGAGATGGCTGTGGAGTAGACCTGCACAAACTCGTAAGGGTCTGCCTCACCGTTATAATGCTCGATGTGCGGAGGGCGGTAGGGCCGCGGCCACCGGATGCTGCGAAGTCTTTGGCACAGGGGCTGGTTAGCCCCCTGCACCTCCCGGGGAGAGTCCCGGTCGCTGTCTTCCTTGATGGGACCTTCGTTGTCTGAGTCTGGAAGCGGTCTGAGAGGTCCGCCAGAGTGGCGGTGGCGACGCTTTTCCTCCGGACCGGGACTGAGTTCCCGGACGTCCGGGCTCTCCGCCGGAGAGGTTGGCTCTTCAGCGGGTCTCTTCCCCCAACCGGTGCGAGAGCGAGGCTCCCCACGCTCGTGGCCGGGGTGAATGCATTCGCTCGACCTCCCCTCGGGCGAAACGGACCTGTCCCGCCGAGGGAGGGAGCTCATGCACTGTAGCTGCCGGCCCGGAGGCTTCCGGAGCCGAATGGGGGGAGCCCCCTGCGACGACCCCCGGGACCGGAAAGGGGGAAGCCCCTGTATTATCCGGAACCGGGGAGGGGGGCCCACGGCGACGCTTGGAACCGAAGTGGAGGGGGCCCCAGTGGCAACGATAGGAACCGGGAAGGGGGGAGCCCCTGCGGCGACGTCTGGAACCGGGGAGCCCATGCGGGGGGAAGTCCACGGAGGCACGGGAGCTGCTTTGTCCACCGCCCCCGGTGGGGTAAACGCGACGCGGGGGGTGGGACTGGCTCCCGGCGTAGGGAAAACTCCCGGCAGGAAGTGGGCTCCCGGCCCCGGGAGCGGGCCAAGGACGGGGTACCCCCCTGGTGCCACGAAGGGCCCTGGCATGAAGTAGCCTCCCGGCACCGGGACAAGCCCGGGTGCCGGGAAGGGTCCGGACGTGTATCCCGCAGGGGGAGGGAACCCCCCGGCAGGATCACACGGGGCGGACAAACTCCCGGAGGCCGGAGGGGCCGCCGGGTAACCCATAAACGGGGGCATGTTCCCCGGATACGGGTGTGACGCAAATGTGGGGGCCGGAGGCCGCGCCAACACGCTGAGCAGCTCATCCATAGAGCGCTGGGCGCGGAGCTGGCCCTCCACGAGTGCTTCAAGCAGGGTGTCCCGGGAAGCCGGGGGAGCCGTCGGGGGGAGACTGGTCCCGGCCGAGGTCCCCGCGGTCACCGGGAACGACCTGGAGGTGGAAGCACCTAAGTTAAGAGGAAGGGAAGGAGGCGGTACCTGGGCCAGGTCACCTCCGGAAGGGACCGCCGGGACAGCAGTGTCCCGGGCGGACAGCGCCGGGTCTCCGAGACCCGGGTCACCGGGAAGGGTGCGAGCCCTTGTTCTTGGGGGAGCCATGACGTCTTGTCACGGGTCCCCACGGACGGCGCCAACTGTCGTGGTATTGCGAATACCCCGGCAGGTTTTGAGAATGATCCTAGCGAAGATTACGCGGCGCGGGTTGACCGGATGACCGGTCCTCCCCCGCCGGACAAGCACAAGAAATGACACACGGATTTATACAGGTTCGGGTCCCGGTGGGGGCCCTAGTCCTGTCGACGCACTCCCGACCGGAGTCGGCTGGGGAGGCTCTCTCCGGGGGAGAGGCTTCCGGAGCACGCCTGTGAGTGTAGCTATTCCAATAAAAGTGATTCGATCATTTACAACAGAGGGGTACAAGGGCTATTTATAGCCCCAAAAAGAGGCAAAAAACCTAAACTACCCCGAAAGCCACCGTCGGATTGAAGGGTAGGACCGTCCTTCTCCCGGTCAAACGCCTTGGATGCTTGACAGGTGGTTGCTGATTCCCGAGGCGCTCCTCGCGTGACTTGCACGTGACAAACAACTCGAGACTTTACCTTTAGGAGGGCGATGAGGCCCGGGACGGCGCCGGAGGCCATGTCCCGGGGGCCGAACGACGACACCCGGGGAGAGCCCGGAGGCTACGTCCCCGGGGGCCAAATGGCGGCGCCCGGGGAGAGCCCGGAGGCTACGTCCCCGGGACAATGGCGGCGCCCGGGACGGCGCCGGAGGCCATGTCCCGAGAGCCAAAAGGCAGCGCCCGGGGCGCGGCCGGAGACCACGTCCCCAGGAAAATGGCGGCGCCCCGGAGGGCACCAGAGGCCACGTCCTGGGGGCCAAATGGCGGCGCCCGGGGAGAGCCCGGAGGCGACGTCCCCGGGCCAATGGCGGCGCCCGGGACGGCGCCGGAGGCCATGTCCCGGGAGCCAAAAGGCGGCGCCCGGGGAGGGGCCGGAGGCCAGGTCCCGAGGGCCAAATGGCGGCGCCCGGGGAGCGGCCGGAGACCACGTCCCCGGGCAAATGGCGGCGCCCGGGAGGGCACCGGAGGCCACGTCCTGGGGGCCAAAAGGCGGCGCCCAGGGAGAGCCCGGAGGCGACGTCCCCGGGCTAATGGCGGCGCCCGGGACGGCGCCGGAGGCCATGTCCCGGGAGCCAAAAGGCGGCGCACGGGGAGGGGCCGGAGGCCAGGTCCCGGGGGCCAAATGGCGGCGCCCGGGGAGCGGCTGAAGACCACGTCCCCAGGCAAATGGCGGCGCCCGGGAGGGCACCGGAAGCCACGTCCCGAGGGCCAAAAGGCGGCGCCCGGGGAGGCACCGGAGGCCACGTCCCGGGAGCCAAAAGGCGGCGCCCGGGGAGGGGTCGGAGGCCGAGTCCCCGGGCAAACGTGACGCGACTTACCTGGACTTAGTCCCGCGGAGATTTCCCCCGACAGGATCTATGACCTGGCTCGATTGGAGCTTATCAGGTGGGTAGTACTGATGTGCATAAGGGTCGAACATCCCTAGTATGCTCGACACCTAATTATCATTATCTCTCTATTGTGCCACCTACTTAGCCTCCTCCACTTGCGGAGCATATATGTCATGTTGTCCCTACTCAAAAGGCAGCTTGTCCGAGGGTTTCCCCCAATATGCCTATCGATCATGCTTTGCTGGGTGTTGAGGAATCCAAGGAGTTGTGTACTGATGGATCATTTGCTCCAATTTAGTCTGGTCCTATCGACGATAGGTGAACGACCCTCAAGCTTACGATATAAACATAAGTTGTAGAGAATAAAAGAAACCAATCACAATAACGAGGCGAGATAGTTTTTTAAACAGGTTCAAGCCTCGAGTAATAACCCTACGTCTTATGTGATGTGTTTATTGTTAGAAAAATATGCATTTGTAGAAGTGGGGTTTTTGTTGGATCTTAAAGCATATGCCCCTCCCCCCTCTCCATTATATAATCCCCTTTTTATTACTATACAAAAGCATTGTTCAATAAGAAAACTGCCGTCAGTGGCCAATTGTTTCCTTTGTGGCAGTTATTTTGACGGTTTCTTTGGAGATCATGCATTAACTGCCTTACCGTGGAGGACACAGGGTGATGATGTGTCAGTGGTCATTGGTAAATACTGTTTTGACCAGGGGTCTTAGAAGTTACTACTTTCGACTAGGGGGTGTTTAGGTATAACATTACAACTAGAGCGAGCCATGGTCGTATACCTTACCCTGAGTTGAATGTAGTTGTATATCTTCGACCAGAACTTATGTTAGTCTTAGACTTCATACCTAGAAGTGAATCGTTGTCATGGTACAATAATTAATTAATAGGAATATATGACATCTAGCAATAAAAAAGCAACCAAAGTGAGGTGTGTAATCCTCGTCAGCTAGCTCCCCAAACTCAAGCAAATGGATCTACTTGAGAACTTTGAGGTTATAACTCTTCAACCAGATATTTGAGCGGATCAACAGTTTGGTCGGAAATCTGTTGTTGTAATGGACCAAGCTGCTAAAGGTGACTCTGTTTGACTGAGATTGTAAGAAAATCTTGCTGAATATTGGTCGAAAGATAAATTAATGTAGAATAAAAATCAATAGTTTGATTTTTATTACCATAATGATTGTCGTGGGAAATCGGGGAGGTGTATAACCATTGTAACCACTTTGATTTCCATCCACTGCCCGTTATAAAGTGCTATCTGATGGTTCAGCTTACCACCTTTGCTCAAAACTTCACTTTGCGCCAAAAAATTCATGAGCCCTTCTTCTTCCTTTGCATTTGGCTTGTTGCTTTCAATGGTGGGTTGGAACACATCTTCCTACACCTTGTATGCTTTGGATGACCTAGAAGTGAATGATCATCTCAATTCGAAAGTGAGCCTTCAGCGATGTCTGGCGGTTAAGGCGAGTGTTTTCCAAAGCCGTTGGACAGTGAAGTGGTGATGTTTACACACTTCCTAGGCATTGGATTTCATTTGCCGACTAGTCCATTCTTCGCCACCCTCATGCAGTACTACGAGATCGAGTTAGTGATCCTAACTTCTAACTCTTTGGTCATTTTGAGCGTCTTTGTGCATCTGTGTGAGGCATACTTGGGGGTGGAGCCATCGATCGAGCTCTTTTCCCATTTCTACCAACTCTATTATTCCAAGAGTCCTGGTGCTTCAGGTTGTGTATTTTAGACTTCGAGAAGGGAAGAAGTCGGAATACTTGGTCGTGCCGCTGAAAGAATCCCAAGTAGGATGGAAGTCAAAGTGATTCTACACCTGCATCACTGGCAAGGACCCCTGTTCTACTTCGGCAAGCATGCAGAGAAGAACAAGAGTTGAGATATCTCTCCTGTTCTGAAGGAGGAACAATTTCAACAAATCGCTTTGATCAAGTCTTTGCTCAAGCAGGGCTTGACTGGTCTACATATGGCGGTGAATTTCGTCCATCTTCGTATTAGCCCTCTGTGTGCTCAAGATCACCCAACGTGGCAGTATACAGGAGACGACGACTCGACCAGGGACAGCCATAAGAGTATGTATTTTTTTCTTTTCACACTTACAAGTCGTTCTTGTTGACCAATAAGAAATTGATTATTCAATTGATTTGTATAGATTTATCTCTTGCTGACCTTGATTGTCGAGTCAAGTTTATGATGGGCCCATCAAAGAAAGCATCGAGGGGTCCCCTGAGCAGATTCCACCTAGCCTAATCGATGCTTCCAAAGAAGAGAAGGAAGCTAGAAAATAGGTAACTTTTGAGTTTAGTCGACCAACGACCACAAGGTGTTCCTTGTTTTAACTGACTCAGTTGTTCCCTTATATTTATAGGCTCTAAGGATGGGAAAAACTCTTTCTACGAGAGATTGAAAAGGAAGGCAAAAGCGAATTCGCCGGAGGCCACTCCTATGGAGAAGGGCCAAAGGAAGAGGAGGTTGACAACCCTTCATGACCAGAACAAACTCCGGTTGCAACAAGTCCTTGCCGTGCCGTTACCATCTCCGCTTACGACAACCATGCTTGAAGAGGTACTGGTGTTGCCTTCAAGCGGGCCTACAGGAGGCACTCAGATGAAGGTTGTGGCGGTGGGTGAAACCATGCCTAAGTCTCCGGAGAAGACGAAGGCTAAGGTGGTCAAAGAATCGGCCACTTCGAAAAGAAAAGCCCTTCTTGACCAATTCGTGCGATTAAATTTCAATTGACCAATACTGGGAATCCAATTTCCAACAGCGATCAAGTATATGTTCCAAACTTATCTATCGTTTGGTCGAATTTTATTTTAACTGTAGTGACCATCCAATGCTTAGGTCGCTTGAGCCCAACAATCAAGGGGCCTTGACCGCAAAAAGGTCATGGAGAAGGAAGCTCCAGAGGCCCCTTCGATCGAGCCTCCGATACCTCAGTCGGAGTTGAAAGCAGTGACTCCCCCTCCCTCAAAGGCTGAGGTTTAGGAAGTGATGGAGGTAGCCTGGAGGCAGAACTAAGCTTTGGTGATCACCCCTCTTGCAGCTGGTCCATCTGAAGACCAAGCTCAACCCGCACTCGAGCTGGTTGGGAACCCAGCTATAGAAGCCCCTGGGCGTGACCAACAAGAGGTTTTACCTCTTCGGCCATTGAGATAGTGGTTGAGGACTCTGCTATCCCTCGATATCACCTATAACAAGGCCTCGCAAGTGGACCAGGTCAATGCAGTAAGATGATTATATCATTCTCTCTAAAGGGACTAGAGAGAAAATTGTGCTTAGCTAAAGTCGAATCGGAAATAAAACAGAAACACAAAAAGGATGTGAGTCAATTTGTCTCGACGTGTCTCACCAAGTCAAACGCAACTAATAGAAACAAATGTTGTAATCGTATCCCAGGCAAGTGGTGGACAAAAAAGCAAGATCGAGAGAATGTTGCTTTTGAGTCGAAACTTCACAAAAGACGAACAAGAGCTCGATTGATCTAAGCATGGACGTGCTTTACTTTTCACAGAATCAACTTTAACATAATTACTCACTTTTCAACACAGCTTTGAAATCCTAACAGTAATCAGAGTATAAAACAAATCTAAGCAATTGAACAAAAATTAGCCATCGAGGACAAGATAGTGATCAAGGATAGTGCCAGTGATCAAGGGTAGTGCCAGTGATCAAGCAGCCAAACACAATTCAGTTCAGAATTTTCAATCCAATAGCAAAACAACACATAAGCAGTCAAGCGTCTGGACAACTCAGTTCTTCTATTTCAACAAACATATTCACCATGCAACTAATTTTGTGCTCAAGTTCAACACACAGTGAGAGGTTGGTATGATTACATGCAATTCCAAGTCAATTACTGAGATTATGACTCCAATTCCTCATCTCAAGCCACACACGCAGTAGAAAATAAGATGCGCGCAGGGATAAACACAGACAATAGAAAAATGGAAGAAACAAACAGAAGCCCCAGAGCCAATTTAATTCAATCACCAAGGCACCTAGACCTAATTCAACTCACTATGCAGTTAAGCTTTCAAGCAGCACAAAAAGGAAATTGAAAATAATTCCATCAGAAGCATCAAAGTATCTATATTAGAATTTCATTTAGGTCATCATCGTGTTCGTCACGAATCCCATTCAATTACTGTACAAGCATCACAGAAAACAGGTTGAGGGGGAGAAGAGAAAGGAATTGAGAGAGCAGAAATGTCACTAGTTGTCGAGGAAGGGAGGCTATGGTTGTCAGAGCTCGATTACAGCCGTAGAACTCGCCGGAGTCGTCGCCCTTCGCTGGAGTGCAGGTTGAAGAAGAAGTCGCCAAAAACTGAAGACAAAGTTGAGGAGGAAGCTGAGGTACTGGAACCGTCGTGAAGGGGTGGAAGACAGCGAGGTCGACACTGCCGCAGTCGTCGCCGGCATCGAGTTTGAGGAGAGAGAACACCGGCGGCGGCTTGCAAAGTGGCAGGATCGGCGGCACGCAAAAAGGAGAGGAGGAGAGCTCGCCAGCGGCGTTGAATTAGGGAGAGAAGAGAGGAAGGCGGCGCGGCCGTGGTGCGAGCTAGCCGGCACGGAGCAAGGCTGTGCAATCAACAACAGGGCATGGCGACTTGCGATGGGTGAAGAAAACTACGGGTAGCACCCCACGGGAGTTCGCCGGCGGCTCAGGTCTACGGGCGATTAGGAGGCGCAGCGACGCAATTTGGGGATCTAGGGCACGGCGTTGAAGGCGACTTTGTGGGCGGCGGAACAAAGTGGCGGCGTCTTTGGCGCTGTGGATTGCGGTGAAGGCGACACGGCTTGAGCAGAGGGGAACGGCGGCGGTCTAGGGTTCGTGGGGAAAGGGAGCGGAGGCGACTCGTGCGCCGGCGGCGCGGACTATGGGGCGGCGGCGGCAACAAGATTGTGCGGCAGCTTTGTTTGGGCTTGAGGTCTTGTGGTGGCGAAGCGAGATCTAAGCGGCGGCACGGCTTGCGGCGAGAGGTGGTGCACCGCTGGCGTACGGCCCGGTCGCCGGCGTCGGGGTGGACGGAGGTGAGGAGGAGATTTGAGGGAGGAAGAAGAAGCAAAAGAAAAACAAAACCGGGCTCAATTGAAAATGGCGGCAGGCGGCTAGGATATAGCCAAAATTTGGAAAATTTGCAAAAAAGGTTCTTTGAAGATTTGGAAATTACAAAAATGTCCTTCTAAGTTAAGGTTTTGGTTTATGAGTCTTGGCCAATTTGCAATTAGATACTAGTATTTTTCATAAAATACGGTTTTGGTCCTCCCGCCTAGGGTTTTGACTTCTCTGTGTCTTGGCTGTTTTGTATTGAGGTGCTTGCAGTTTTAGGAATTTTCAAGAGGACTCTTGGCTATTAGGATTTGAGATTCTAAGCCCCCGAACTCCTATGGGGCAAGGATCACTCCATGCCGCGCAGGGAGCATTTTCTCCTTCTCTCAAAAGCGATTGAAAGAGATGTGGAGGGATCAAGTTACTGCTCTTAGAGTAGCATAAGAGCTGCGAAGAGCTAGAAATTCTTTTTTCCCAAGAACTATCCAATGTAAGTGCCTTCAACTAGGAGTTAGTTTAGAGCTGAAATACTATAACTCATCTTTGGTCTTACTTTCTATTTTATCATGGAGTTCGAAGTCTAGCGACCTTTGGAGAGTTCACATGATTTTACAAGGGAGTCAATAACAAGCGCAATGAAGTGGTTGCCAAGCTCCAAGCGGCACAAAGTAGGTTTTCCTGAAAAATCTTTGATCGACATTAAAATAGCCTATGGTTGATTCCACATTTACAACCAATTTCATGCAAGGCCCCCTTTATTTAAGAGATTAAAAAGTGCACCAATGTAGGATCGAGAATGCCGATTAGAGGGGATGAATAGGAAGCTTTTAAAAAAATTTCCACTAAACAATTTTTAACAAGATATTTAGGAAATCTAATTTTAGCAAAGAATTTAACAACTATCTAACAACTAGTTGCATTCAAACATATAGAATATTCAATATAATATGCAATAAAAGTAAATCAAGAAATTGTGCAAGATGAATACTAATTATACAAGAGAGACAATTGACACAATGATTTTTACCGAAGTCTCGGAGACTCGCCCGGCCTCCCTACTCCTCGTTGAAGCGCTCACGCGTGAGCCTCGCTTCTATATCCACGAAGGATATCTCCACTCGGATTGTTCCTCCTCTACACCGAATAGGCGAGCACCAAACCTTTCACACTTTTTTGTCGGCCTCTCCAACAAACTTCAACCGGAGAGATCGCGACTCTCCTCCAACACCGTCTAGGCGAAGGCGATCACCAAGAGTAACAAGTCGGATGCGCTCACTTGAATGAATCAAGTGCTAGAAACTAAAATGATGCAAATGAATGCCCAACACTTAGCACTAGCTTGCAAATGAAGAATAAAGTGCACTAATGATCCGGGAGGATCTTTAAGTCCTGATCGCATACGGCTTCGCGACCTTAACCGTGATCGAAAAGGTTTCGCGAGCATGGATTGGTTCGCGACCATGAAAAGGAATTCGTTCCCTGGTCAGAATTGTAATCCGATCCAAATATATAACTAAGTTTATCCGTTTAGGATTAGTTAGTTAGTTATATGAGTCTAATACATTTAGGTTATTGAGTCTGATACGTACTCATACAATTGGACTATAAATACCTTGTAATAGGTCTAGTTTAGATCATCAAATATAATCGAAGAGTCATAGAGCTTATTCAAGTCTTAGATACTTATAGTTCATCGACGTAGGCGAGTACGACCTAACGTTCGACGTGTAAAACCCTCTTTAAAATAAAGAGTTGTGCAATTACTTTGTACTATATTTTCGATCAACCTTTGGGTTTCGGTATTTCCAAGTAAGATCCCATTATTCCGCATAATAGAATCTGGGCGAGCCTAGTGCAAAAACCAAGGCTAGGTCTTAAACGGATCAAGTTGGTATCAGAGCAACTTTCCTATCTTGTGGATGGTGAAGACTCGCCAGGGTTACAAAACTTCTGGCGAAACTCCTGGTGATCAATTGATGGTTCCTATAACCGCGTCTCCGACAATGTCTGACAATACCTCCGTTCAAACTAACCTAGCCGAACAAGTGGCTAAGCTCTCCACCAACATGGAAACCGTGCTTGCTTCAATTAAGCAGCAGGACATGATTGTGTCTCCTGAAGTAGGGAAGGTTATGGGTGTGAAGACTAGTGAAGACTTGCGCAGGGCAGACGAAGATGAAGACGAAGGCGACCACAAGACCGACGACCTCACCAACACCTCCTTAGCTGTTGGATCTTTTAAGGTCAACGTTAAGATTGATATATCCATATATGATGGGGTGATCGATGCCGAGAAACTGGATTCTTGGCTTGATCAGTTTGAGACCTACTTTGACCTGAAAGGGTTTAGTAGCATTCGAAAGGTCAAATTTGCACCTTTGAAGATGAAGGACAACGCCAAGACATGGTGGAAGGTCCTTGTCGCCAGTGGTGAAGCTGACGACCATGCGTGAGGTCAATTCAAACGACTTCTGCGACAAAAATTCTATTCGATGGGTTACCTTGAGAAGAGATGGGAACGCTGGCACATATTGTACCAACGGCGCGACCAGACCGTCCAAGACTATACGACGGAGTTTTGGCGACAAGCAATAGTCATCGGAATCTCACTATCCGATCCTCAGGTATTTCGGAAATACACATCTGGACTTCAGAAATCGATCAGTACTGAGCTAAGTCTGTTCGGCGTCCAAGACATCGTGGCCGCAAGCACAACTGCTATGGCGATCGAGAAGAAAAACAAATCCCGCAGCGACAAAAGCACGAAGAAAAGTGTGACCTCGACAAAGAAAAAGCCGAGTTCAAAGAAGAATGCTTCAAAATCGGGCATGGGTACTTTTTGCGATCATTGTCAAGTCGCGGGACATACCAAGGACAAATGCTACAAGTTTCATCCTAAACTTCGACCGAAGAAAAACAGACCAGGGAAAAGAACAGCCACGGCTACTGCGACTTCACCCGACGAAGAAGTTGTCCGAGTGAATTCGGTTAATGAGGCGGAGACGACCTTGTCTCTGATGGCAATGCCGAAGGAGAAGGATTCGGATCCACCGAATGACCATCACCCAACGGAGGACTTGTTCACCATCAACATCCAGGTGAAGCACGAAGTGGTTGCAGCGATATTCGATCCGGAAGTCAGAAGAATCTGGTCTCCACTGGACTGGTTCAGTGACTTGGTTTGAAGACAACCACACACCCGCAACCATATCCGTTGGGTTGGTTTACATCCGACGTGAACCAACAGATTACGAGCCAGTGTGTGTTGAAGTTTGCGATCTCTGCACGATATATCGATGAGGTGAATGCGATGTTGTCCCTATCAATATCTATCAGGTGATCTTTGGGAGTCCGTATCTATATGATCGAGACGCTCACTTCCATCAGCGAATGCAAGACCTCACCAAAGACGGAGTTAAGTTCATGATCAGTAGAGACATCCACATCAATACTTCGAACTTGATAACCGCAAATCAAGCCAAACGAATTGTTAATGCATGTCACAAGTATGTGCTTGTCATGATTCGACCCATTGGTCAAGGTGAGGGTACTCGACCAGCGTTGTCATTGGCATGCCGAGAGGATTCTGGTCGTTTGTCAGGACTGCTGGAGAAATACAATGATCTATTCGAGACTACCCAGGGCCCTCCGCCGAAACGTCCAGTCGAGCACAAAATTCAGCTTGTGTCCGATCCGACACTGTCCAATCTGAGTATGTATCGCAACTCAGTATTGGAGAATAAAGAGATCAAGAGACAACTTGATGAGTTGCTGAACGATGGTGTCATTCAGCCGAGTAGTTCGCCTTGTGGATCTCCTGTGGTGTTAGTGCCAAAGAAAGATGGGACTTGGCGTATGTGCATCGACTACCGAGCACTGAACAAGATCACCATCAAGAACAGGTACCCCCTTCCTCGTATTGCCGACCTGCTAGACCAATTAAAGCATGCCGTTGTCTTCTCCAAATTGGATCTTAAGTCAGGATATCATCAAGTCAACATCCGAGAGGAAGATACGTGGAAGACTGCGTTTAAAACACGACAAGGTCTGTTCGAATGGCTGGTCATGCCGTTTGGTCTCTGTAACTCCCCGGCAACTTTCATGCGTCTTATGAATGACGTATTGAGACAGTTCATCGACGATTTTGTGATCATTTACCTCAACGACATACTAGTTTATAGTCATTCGTGGGATGAGCACCTCATTCATGTCGAAAAGGTGTTTGAACAGTTTTGGCAACATCAACTTCGCCTCAACCGTAAGAAGTGCGAGTTCGGTCAACAAACTTTACTTTACCTGGGATTCATGGTCGGCAACGGTACATTGCAAATCGACCCCGATAAGGTAAAAGTGATTCGCGAGTGGCCGCGACCACGAACAGTTACAGACGTGTGTAGTTTTATGGGAGCATTCCAATACCTTCGAACGTTCATCCGACACTTCTTGATTGTGGTTTCTCCATTGCATGCATTAACCAGGATCGATCAAAAGTTTGAATGGATAGGGAAACATGAGGACACGTTTCTCTTGCTGAAGAGGAAGATCAGCGAGGCGCCTGTGTTAGCTTTGTCGAATCTCAAGAAACCATTCGAGCTAGAAACTGATGCCTTAGGTTATGCGATGGGTGCAGTGCTCATGCAAGAAAGTCGATCAGTGGCATATCACTCCGAGTTATTCCAGGGAGCTCAGAAGAATTACCCGACTTATGACAGAGTTGTGTGCATTGCATCAGGCCGTGAAACATTGGCGGTGTTATCTCTTGGGTAAAGAGACTGTTGTCCACACCGACCATCAACCGTTGCAATATCTGCAAACTCAGTCCAAGCTATAGCAAGCTCGGCACATGAAGTGGATGTCGTATTTGCAGTAGTTTAATCTGGTGATTAAGTATAAGAAGGGCGTACACAACAAATTGGCGGACATGTTGTCGCGACCACCAGTTATGACCCTCTGTTTATCAGCGTTCATGCAGATCGAGCCCTCATGTCATGATGACTATACCAATATGTACAGTGAAGACTCTGATTTTCAAACAACACTGACTGAGCTCGAAACAGGGAAACCTACGGAGTTCTCTCATTGACTAGGACTCTTGTACAAAGGCAATTTACTTTGCATACCTCGTGGAGTAGCTCGAATTCAATGGTTGCGAGAAGCGCACACATCGAAGGTAGCAGGTCACTTTGGGATTACAAAGACATTGCCAAATCTTCACCGACATGTGTTTTGGCCGCGTATGCAGCAAGATGTGTCTAGTTGTGTTCGAGGTTGTGGTCTCTGCAGCATTTCGAAACCGGCAAACCAAAAATTAGGTTTGTACATTTCTTTGCCAGTTCCATCGCGAACATGGGAGAGTATATCCATGGATTTCTTGGGAGGATTGCCTAAGACCCGACATGACAATGACTATCTATTCATGGTCATTGATCGGTTCTCCAAAATGATTATTCTTATACCTTGTCGAAAGACTATCACGGGAGAAGAAGCAGCTCGGGTATTCTTTCAAAACATTTGGACACACTTCGGACTGCCGACTTCTATTGTGTCTGATCGCGATACCCGGTTCCTTAGTCACTTTTGGCGATCGCTTTGGACGATGATGGACACCAAGCTAAAGAGAAGTACTACTTTTCATCCGCAAACTGATGGTCAAACCAATGTGGTAAATCGCACAGTCATTCATCTCTTGAGAGGATACAACTCGAAGCACCCGAAGACCTGGGATGGAAGCATATCGTACCTGCAGTTTGCTTTTAATCGAGCAGTGCATAGTTCGACTGGAAAGTCGCTGTTTGAGGTATGTTTAGGATTTCTACCACAGAGTCCTTTCGACATGGAGTTTGTGATCCCTACCTCAGCACAGAACAGCAAGGAAGCATTTGATCAGGATCGAGCACAAAAGTTCCTGGAAGGTATTCAACGACTCCATCGTGAGGTTGAGCAGAACTTGCTAAAAGCTCAACTCAAGTAAAAGGCGCGACATGATCGGCACCGAGTTGATGCACAATTTCAAGAAGGGGATATGATATGGTTACATCTGAGCAAGGAGAGACTTAAAGGTGAAGGTAAGAAACTCAAACTCATTCTTTATGGTCCTTTTCGGATTTTATGGAAAGTGGGTAATAATGCTTGTCAGATCGAGTTACCTCCATACATGGATATTTACTCGGTTGTTAATGTTGAGCACCTCAAACTCTTCGAGCCTTCAATGCTGGACGATGAGTCAGATACTATAGTACCATATGTTGAAGACTTGGTCTATCAACGAGATGAACCTCTACGCGAAGATGTGATTCTGGAGAAGAAGATGACTACCACCCGCACTGGCACAAAGGAGACTTTTTGAATCGGTCGGAAAGGTCAACGAATACATGCGGCAAAGTGGTACACCAGAAAAGATGGACAAGCCCAATTTTCACATCTCCAGTTTGATTGAGAGGTCGCAACAGGGGTTGGCTCCTTCTCAACAAGGGAGTCATGATGCGGGAGGATCTTCAAGTCCTGATCGCATACAGCTTCACGACCTTAACCGTGATCGGAAAGGTTTCGCGAGCATGGATTGGTTCGCGACCATGAAAAGGAATTCGTTCCCTGGTCGGAATTGTAATCCGATCCGAATATATGTAACTAAGTTTATCCGTTTAGGATTAGTTAGTTAGTTAGTTATATGAGTCTAATACATTTAGGTTATTGAGTATGATACGTACTCATACGATTAGACTATAAATACCTTGTAATAGTCTAGTTTAGATCATCGAATACAATCGAAGAGTCATAAAGCTTATTCAAGTCTTAGACACTTATAGTTCATCGACGTAGGCGAGTACGACCTAACTTCGACGTGTAAAGCCCTCTTTGAAATAAAGAGTTGTGCAAAAGATCAAATGCGAACTATGTTTTCAATCAACCTTTGGGTTTCGGTATTTTCGAGTAAGATCCCGTTATCCCTCATATTAGAATCTGAGTAAGCCTAGTGCGAAAACCAAAGTTAGGTCTCAAACGGATCAACTAAGTACTCTTAACCTCTCTCAAATGCTTCTCATCTAATTCACTCAAGATTTTGGCTCAAATCTAGTCTGTAGATGCAAAAGATCAAATGTAATGAATTTGACTAGCTTATACACAGGAATTTCGAGTTCTTGAGCACCCTCAAATGAAAGCCAACACGAGGTATTTATAGCCCCTCAAAGAAACTAGCCGTTTGCAACAAACAGAGCCAATTTTGTACAGGCCGGACACTGTCCGGCCAATGCAAGTCAATATGATCATTGCAAACGTGTCAGTTACTGTTGGGCTATTTTTGTGAAAGCTGGACAAATGATCTTTTGTCCGAACAAAAAACCCAGATAGATGCATTTGTCTCTGATTCACTCTCAAATATGAGGCTCACAGAATTTGTACAGGCCGGACCTTGTCGGACAATGTCCAGCCTGTCTCGAACAAAGGCCTATGAACAGATTTAAATGTCTCTGATTACATTCCAAATAAAACTCTCAAGTTTTATACAGGCCAGACAATGTCCGGCTATCACGGACAATGTCTGGCCTTCCCAGGACAAAAGCCCCCAGACATATTCATCTATCTCTGTTTACGATTTGCATTTGCCACTAGAGTTGTGTACAGGCCGAACAATGTTCGGCCTATGCAAAACGAAAACAGGACTTTACCAATTTTACTCAAAACTGAAATCTGGTTATTTGCACATGCAGATTGTCTGTTTTCTGGTGGATATATCTGCTGTCACTCAACAACGACCACGACCAATTTGATTTAGGAACATAAAGCCACAGGTTGAATATCTGGTCGAAAATAGGTGGTCGAGTGGATTTGATCGAGCGTATGCAATCGAGCTGAAAGCTGGTACGACCAATTTGAACTCCTACAACCACGACCAAACTCCAAACAAGGATACGATCAGAATGTGCAAATACGACCATGACCAACTCTAGTAATAAAACAGATTGCTTTAGCTGGCGACCACGACTAAGTGCAGTTTTCAAAACATTAGCTTTAATGCAAACAAACTACACTGAGATTTTCTAGCAATATAAGAGGTGATTAAGCACTAGAGTAAGATGATATGAATGTATTTGAGCTTCCACACTAGATAGACTCAAACTACTAGTTTTCGACTCCTCTTAATAGTACGGTCAAACTAGTAAAAATAAGTCCTATCAAACCGGTCTATCTCCAAACACCGAGACCGATAAATTCTAAGAAAATAATCCTTAATCTTGGATCTTACCTTCGGTGAAGCTCGACCTCGTGAAGCACGACCTTCTGAAGCTCGACTTTGCAAAGCTCGACCTCGCTTAAGATGGCTCATATCGACATCATCGTCTACACGCCCTTACTTGCTTTCATCTCACAATACACCTTGAGACTACAACACATACACTCAGCACACATCGTTAGTCTCATAGTTAGGTTGTCATTAATCACCAAAGAAATTAATCCACAAAGGAGTTAACTCAACAATTTCTCTTTTCGGTGAAATGACAAAACCATTTTCAACAAATAACAAATGAGTAAGAGATGAATCATACAATCATATAGATCTATATATGATAAAAGAAATATGCACAAGATCTATACTACTCATGTCATGATAATGATTAGCATAAGCTCGATGTAAGTACAGATGACCAATGTGATGAGCTCCCCCTCAACATATACATCGATATCAAGACCACAACAAAGAGTCATCAAACTTCAAGATTTAACACGACATTTCAATTAACAATTAGCACAAACTTGATGCAACCACAGAGCTCCCCCTCAACATATACATCGATATTAAACCACAGCAAATGAGACATTAACTTTAGGGTTTACCACATAACAATTCAATTTACTTGTGATAAAACAAGGTTTATCCAAATTGTCATTTAATCATCAAAACTGTCATTATCCAAATTAACATTAATCATCAAGGGTTTATCTAAATCGTCATTAATCATTAAGGGTTTATCCAAATCGTCATTAATCATCAAAACGTATCGACTTAGATCCAACAATCTTCCTCTTTTTGATGATTGATGACAACAACCTCTATAAATCCAATATAGATTCTTCAGCTCCCCCTTAATATATGCAATAATATTTCGGAACTGAGCAAAGCATTTAATCATTTAAGTTAAGAGATATGTATGACATTTGAGCACAAGTTTAATCAACTCAACCTTTCAAAATATCAACTATCTCAATTATCTCTTCCAAATGTCAATGATCTCAAATATCAATCTCAAATATCTCATCTATCCAAAAATCAACTATTTCAAATAACTCTTCCCCTAAAACTATCTCCCCAAATATCTAGTGTCAACTATCCCAATATCTCTAAATCTCTCTATAAAACTATCTCTCCCAAACCCTCCTAAACTCTCCCCCTTTGTCATCAAGCACAAAAAGGAAGGGATGAGAACTCAAATTTTGACAAGCAATATTTTCGAGGTCATTGAATTTTATATGAAATTGCTTTATTCAACAACCAAGATCTCAAGAGAATTTGCAAGTAATTTTGAAAAAATTCTTAAGGTATGGAGAGGGAATCAAGATAATCAACATACAATGGATATATCGATGACATTTAATCTATTTCTAATCATTCAAAATTTAGATGCATCTAATAGTTTGATGTGAAAGTATCCGCTAGATGCATGTTTAACATAACATGATTGATCTCTATATTACATTATACCACAAGATCTCTTATATAGTGATGCCGTATGTCAATATACTCTATCGGAGAGTTTTGAATCAATTGTTTACAATCCTTTCGGCATTTCTATTATTTAATAAGAGTGGCATCTTTTCGAAAGCAATTCTATGATCCAACAAGTTTTGTTTCATCTATAAAGATTTACCACAACAACCACCGGATGTACTTTTTCGATCTGATCATGATCTTGGAACCCACATAATCCGAATACAAATAATCAAGAAATTTAAAGTTTGTATTTTTCGGATATCAATGATCTATCCTAGGATTGCATTTCAAATATCTAAGGATTGTTTAATGGCAATCAGAAAACATTCCTTAGGAAATAATCGAAATCTAGCATATATGTAATCACTAAGTAAGATGACGGGTCAAAATGCGGTAAAGTAAAGCAAAATTACCAATCAAAGATCGATAGAGTTTAGAATTAACCGCCTTTTCATGTTCGTCCATGTCGAGATGTTCATTTGTAGCCATGAGAGTTGTAATAACATCATCATCGTCCATCTCGAGGCTCTTGAGCAAATCCTTCACATGGTTGATTTGACTCATGAACGCTCCGTTCTTGAGTTGCTTGTTTTGTCGTGCACGGAAGTAACTTTGCTCTTCAATCATTTGTATCTCGATTTCTCTAAGCATCATTTCACAAAAAAAAATCTTGACAGAGGGATTCATTAGTAGTACCGAGAGTAATGTGATCAATATATATTTGACACACACGAAAAGATAATGTCTTGATTAATGTTTGATGATGATTGTGTCAACCTTCCCATTTTAAAAATGTTTGATATAAGAAAAGTTTTGAAGCATTTTTATCAAACTCAATTGGAAACAAAAGTTTCAATCCTAAAAAATTTCCACTTCTTTTGGCATTAAACACAAAAATAACATACAAATGAAGTATATGCCAAAATGAGGTTTGATGAAAAACAATCTTGGGTCACAAGGTTGGGAGAAAAGCATATGACCTAGTGAGGAGTTCAAATTTCCAAAAGAAACTCAAATCTCGAATTCATTTGAATATGCTCCATGAAAATAATCTTTACTTTGAAATGCAAAAATACAATCAAAAGCATTCCAAACACAGTTTGCACAAGGAAGGAGAAGAAGAAGCAGCAGAAAAATTCAGAAACAATCCAGTTTGTACAAGGCCGGAAAATGTCTGCTAGGGCCGGACAAAGTCCGGGTAGGGCGGACAGAGTCCGGCGCTGGGCGGACAAAGTCCGGACAGTTCAGATAAGCGCCTGAAACTTTTGAAATTTGAGATTTTTGCAAATTTGCTTCGAAAGATGAATTTAATTCCAGAATAGATTTGAATATCAAGTTAGGAACTCAGATGGATAGCATTTAGAAGGATTCGATTCAAAAAATATCTTGATTTTCGTTCCTCAAAAATGATTGTGGAGTACAACAGGCAAAACAAAAATGATTTTCATGAAAACTTCAGTTCTTGATGAAATTTGGATTTTTCTCAACTCTTTGGACTTGGATGAATTTGAAATACTATCTTAAGTAAAGACATGGAAGAAAATTTGGTCCAAATAGCCAAATTCACAAAAATGCACATTTTAGGTATTTTCAGGTCGATAGTCGTTTTCGGGCGACATACGATATGTGATAACTTGAAAACCATAGGTCTTTTGAGTAAAGGTTCAATACAAACTATCTTCGGGTGTGTGAGTTCTAAGTGTTTCATGTAGAAAGTTTTGGTCAAATCTCAACCCATCTTGTTTTGTGAAATAAATCATTTTGGGCCAAAACAAGATCCCAAAGTCTTTAATTTTGTTGAAATTTTGCATTTTAGCTCGAAACTCTTTTGTTTGACCTTCAAAACCTTTGAAAACATATTTGAAATGTATTTTTGAAGGTTTTTTTGGTAATTTTGAACATTTTGAAAGTTTGGAGCTCTTTTTCACCTTTTTGTTCGAAAATGACTCTTTTACCAAAACAAGTGTATGATTTTGATATATGTACACAATAAGAGTATACAAGGATTCAATGACTTTGAAGTTGCTCCTCCTAAATGTGTCATTCAAGTTTTGTCATGAAATATGTGCAAGAGATGAAAATGAACTATTTTTGAAAAAACGAGACTTCAACAAAAATTAAAATAGAAGTGAAGATTATAATCTTCTTTCTTTATGGCCTAAAACAAAAATATTTGAAGAGAATTCAATTTAAGGCCATGTCATGCAAGAGAATACTACTTGGCATAAATTTCATTTACTTTCATTTTTGAAGCTTTTACCAAATAGTATATGGATTAAACAAATGAGTTCCAAAGATAATCAACAAGAATCCGAATGAACTCAAATCGAAAATTCATCCAAATGAACATCAAAACTCATGAAAAGTTTCATAAAGATAAATAACATCAACTCAACCACTTTCCATGAAGATCCAAGATTCAAAAATTTTATTTATTTGAAAGAATTGAGAGATTTGACATCCAATTGGAGTGAAACTTTCTTAAATAACGCTGGCTTCCTTTTAATCATCGAAATGTATGCAAACAAGTTCCAAAAATTCCAAAATAAGTTTTGGAGATAAATGATGCAATGAGGAACTAGATTGTCTTTTATAGTGAAGCTAAGATTGGATCCAACAATAAGATATGAAAAAGACAAATGTTGGTCAGATTGAAAGTTTCAGATTTCATGTTTGAGAAAAGTATTTTACACTTGTAAAGACACCTGAAAATCCATGCAAATGATTTCCAATGATTTTGAAATAAATTGGCAATAAAGACCAATTATGGAAGATAAAATATCATGTAGAAACTTTCTTTAAACAGCCAACCAATTTAAAGATATAAAAATGACAAATCAGCCCAAAACCATGAGAGGTCTGAATTTTCCAATTTTCATATTTGATTTGTGAAAAATCGATTATTGTTCAAATCAAATCCAATTGAAATAAAAATTTGCAGAAATGATTCTCAATGTATCAAATACATTTTTCAAGAAGAATTTTCCAAAAAGGATTTTACACTCAAGAGTAATGGTCAGAAGATTTTTGTGATAAGCACGAAAGTTGAAATTTGACAAACTTTTGCACATTGAGTTTAAATTTGATTTTCATGGATTTTTGACATGAAAGGGCTTACATGAGTTTATCCAAATCATTTTGAGCCGAAGCTCACAAATAAAGACCATTCAAGTAGCCAAACTCATGCTTTGCATATTTAGGGTATTTCGGGTCAAAGCAAGTTTTCCGGTGAGATTCAAATACTCATAACTTTTAAATTAAAACTCTTTTGAAAAAGTTTTCAATTTCAAAATTCTTCGGAGTAAGAGTATCTAGGAATTTTGTAAAGAAAATTTTGGCAAAAACCAAATAGATTTAGATTTGCATTCGAAAACGTTTTTGTTGAAAAATAAGATACTCGAAAATCCTTTTGAGGTTAGTTTTTGATAAAATGAACTTTTTGACATCATTTTTCATCCAAAGCCTCTAAAAAAACCTTTTTAATACATTTTGAAGACCATTTTGATTTTGGCCTCTTGAATGAAAATTTGACATTTTGAGAAAAGAGTTCATTTTAAAACTTATAATTGCAATTTTGAAAGATTTCACATATAGGGGTGCAATAGACAACAGAAGCATTTATAAATTACAACCCCTAAAGATGTAACAACATAAGTTTCAAATATTCATTCTTTTGCAAAATTTTCCATAATGATTTAAAAGAATAAAGAATAAAAGGAGAGAAATGAAATGCAAATATTTTTTATATGATTTATCAAAAAGAGTTAAGCCTTTTCCGTACCCAAACCATACGAGGCCCTCTAGCCTTGTCGCATAAGTCTTTTGGTACCAAAATTACTCTATCTTTAGGTTTTTGAAAACGGAAATTAATTGGTTTTGCAATTAAACCCTTTTTAGATCAAGAAATCAAATAGGAGTCAAAAGAATCAATTTTAAGAGAGTTAGATGCACACTCATGCGAATGTTGCCCTTTTAAGTGACATGAGGAACATGAAGTTTGAGAGGACTATTTGAATGAAATGGTATGAGTGTGATGAAGTATGTGATGCCTCTCGCTAGATGAGTGTGCATGATTTAATTTTTCCTTTTTAAATGCATATCTATGATCTAAAGGGGGTTCAACATGCATAGCACTACCCACATGTGTATTACAACTTTAATTTTCCCTTTTGTTAAATCTATTTACTTTATTATTAAGTTCATCATTTTCGATTTTAGGTGCTTGAAATGATTCCGTGTTAACACATGAAATACGATAAGAACACGACGGCATATCATGGCAAGTAGATGAACTAGAAGGCATAGCACTACAATCACTAGATGAGCTAGGCATATCAAATGAGGAGCAACTAGAACTAACACCATGGCATAAAGATGAGTTATTAGATGAATCATAGTATGAGTTACTAGTATCACCTGTACAAACATGTGAATCAATAAATGAATCATTTAATAAATTATCAGATGAAGCACTAGTGTCCACAAAACTAGTATTTGAATCTAACAATGAATCAACGATTGAGTTATTGCTAGCATGTGAAGTAGAAGTGTGTGACTCTAAAGATGGATCAATAAGGGAGTCACAAGCAATTCTAACATCTAATACACATGTGGAGCTAATAGCATTCTTGGCAAGCAAAGAATCATAAGAGCTTTTCAACTCTTGATGTTGCACTTTCAAGGATGAGATATATTTGAAGTGCAAAAGTTTTGAGTCAAATTGCCATGCAAGTCTTTTAGCTCTACAATCATATCTATAAGCTCATTATTAGAGAGGTTAAAATTTGATACCATCGAGTCACATGCCATAGGGCATATAGAATTGTCTTAAGATGAAGATTTTGATTTCGACGCTTTCTTTCTAGTTTTCCTTGAGCTCTTCTTGCAAGATTTTGCCTTTGTCTTGCTTAGGCGAACCAAGTCATTGACGTCTTTGAGCTCGCTAGAAAGCTCCCGTTCCTCCGCAATGAAATCATCGTTTTTGATATGCTCGGAGGTGGAACATATGTTCTTTTCTTCGACATAGCCTCATTTGACATAAGCATGTTAATGAGCTCGCTCGGTGAAGTGTTAGAGAGGTCACCGTTTGCAAGAGTAGTTATGAAATCACCGTAGCGACCTTCTGGCAACACCTGAAGCAATTTCTTACAAATGTCTGGATTTGAAATATTAGCGCCAAAGGCTTTATTTGTGATGTTGATCAAACGATCATACATAGTGGAGAGTGTATCATGCTCCAACATCACAAATGCCTCATAGTGTCGCATTAATAATTGCATCTTAGCATGCTCAAAGCTAATGTGCCCACAAATAAAGACTCAAGAGTGGTCCAAACGTCGTGAGTGGTTGAACAATCACTCACTAGTTCGAGCACACCATGACTAAGTGAACTAAGAAGTACATCTTTAGCCCTTGAGTTTAAGAGGTGAGTATCCTTATCCGAAATCACCGAATAAGTCATACCCTTTTGCACTAACCTCCATAAATTTAAATTCAATGTTTCAAAATAAGTACTCATAATAATTTTCCAACGAGAATAATTTGAGCCATCAAAGTGAGGGGCAATCAACCCAAAATCCTCTATCGAATTCATCCTTTCTCTCTAGGCGGTAAAGCCGATAAAAGAGAGACCTTGCTCTGATACCACGTGTAGGATCGAGGATGCCGACTAGAGGAGGGGTGAATAGGAGGCTTTTAAAAATTCTTTTCCACTAAACAATTTTTAACAAGATATTTAGAAATCTAATTTTAGCAAAGGGTTTAACAACTATCTAACAACTAGTTGCATTCAACCATATAGAATATTCAATATAACATGCAACAAGAGTAAATCAAGCAATTGTGCCAAGATGAATACAAATTATACAAGAGAGAGACAATTGACACAATGATTTTTACCGAGCTCTCGGAGACTCGTCCGGCCTCCCCTACTCCTCGTTGAAGCGCTCACGCGTGAGCTTTGCTTCTATATCCACGAAGGATATCTCCATTCGGGTTACTCTTTCTCCACAGCGGATAGGCGAGCATCAAACCTTTCACACTTGTTTGTCGGCCTCTCCAACAAACTTCAACCGGAGAGATCGCGACTCTCCTCCAACACCGTCTAGACGAAGGCGATCGCCAAGAGTAACAAGTCAGATGCGCTCACTTGAATGAATCAAGTGCTAGAAACTAAAATGATGCAAATGAATGCCCAACACGCTAGCACTAGCTTGCAAATGAAGATGAAGTGCATTAGGCACTCTTAACTTCTCTCAAATACTTCTCTAATTCACTCAAGATTTTGGCTCAAATCTAGCCTCTAGATGTAAAAGATCAAATGCAATGAACTTAACTAGTTTATACACAGGAATTTCAAGTTCTTGAGCACTCTCAAATGAAAGCCAACATGAGGTATTTATAGCCCCTCAAAGAAACTAATCATGTGCAACAAATCGAGCCAATTTTGTATAAGTCAGACACTGTCCGGCCAGTGCAAGTCAATATGACCGTTGCAAACGTGTCAGTTACCGTTGGGTTATTTTTGTGAAGGCTGGACAAATGATTTTTTGTCTGGACAAAAAACCCGGACAGATGCATTTTTCTCTGGTTCACTCTCAAATATGACGCTCACAGAATTTGTACAGGCCGGACGTTGTCCGGCAGGGCCCCAGACAGATTTAAATGTCTCTGGTTACATTCCAAATCTGGTTATTTGCACATGCAGATTGTCTGTTTTCTCGCGGATATGTCTACTGTCACTCAGCAACAACCACGACCAATTTGATTTAGGAACATAAAGCCACAAGTCGAATATCTGGTCGAAAATAGGTGGTCAAGTGGATTTGATCGAGCGTACGCAATCGAGCTAAAATCTTGTATGACCAGTTTGAACTCCTACGACCACGACCAAACTCCAAACAAAGATACGATCAGAATGTGTAAATATAACCACAACCAACTCTAGTAATAAAACAGATTGGTTTAGCTGGCGACCACGACTAAGTGCTGTTTTCAAAACATTATCTTTAATGCAAACAAAGTACACTTAGATTTTCTAGCAACACAAGAGGTGATAAGCAGTAGTGCAAGATGATATGAATGCATTTGAGCTTCAACACTAGATAGACTCAAGCTACTAGTTTTCGACTCCTCTTAATAGTACGGTCAAACTAGTAAAAAAAAGTCCAATCAAACCGGTCTATCTCCAAACACCGAGACCGATAAATTCTAAGAAAATAATCCTTAATCTTGGATCTTACCTTCGGTGAAGCTCGACCTCGTGAAGCTCGACCTTGCGAAGCTTGACTTTGCAAAGCTCGACCTCGCTTAAGATGGCTCGTATCGACATTATCCTCTACACGCCCTTACTTGCTTTCATCTCACAATACACCTTGAGACTACAACACATACACTTAGCGCACATCGTTAGTCTCATAGTTAGGTTGTCATTAATCACTAAAGAAATTAATCCACAGAGGAGTTAACTCAATAATTTCTCTTTTCGGTGAAATGACAAAACCATTTCCAACAAATAACAAATGAGTAAGAGATGAATCATACAATCATATAGATCTATACATGATAAAAAAAATATGCACAAGATCTATACTACTTATGTCATGATAATGATTAGCATAAGCTCGATGTAAGTACAGATAACCCATATGATGAGTTCCCCTCAACATATGCATCGATATCAAGACCACAACAAAAAGTCATCAAACTTCAAGATTTAACACGATATTTCAATTAACAATTAGCACAAACTTGATGCAACCACAGAGCTCCCCCTCAACATATGCATCGATATTAAACCACAGCAAAGGAGACATTAACCTTAGAGTTTACCACATAACAATTCAATTTATTTGTGCTAAAACAGGATTTATCCAAATTGTCATTTAATCATCAAAGCTGTCATTATTTAAATTAACATTAATCATCAAAGGTTTTTACAAATCATTATTAATCATCAAAATCTAGATCGACTTAGATCCAACAAACAACGCACTTGGAGATCTCGTAGATTCCCTGAATGAGGAGGGTAGCAAAAAGGAAACCGCTTTTGAGAAAGAGGCTAAGGCCAAAGAAGTTGCCGAGGAGGCACTGACAGAAGAAAATGCCATTTCTACCACCTTACAGGAGGTAAAGAAGTTAAAGGATGCTCTTTCAAAAGTGAAGCATGCCAAGTCGAGCACCAAAGTTGAAAGGGGTCAACTTAAAGCTCAAGTGTAGACACTAGGGAATGAGCTATATTCCCAGTATGTAGAAGTTAGAAGACTCTACAACGAAAATAAGACCTTGAATCAGCTGTTTGAAGACCAAGTGGAGTGCTTGAAGCTGGTCGAACAGAACCTTGAGAGTAAGTTTCGACCACTCAAAGTTTTAGTTGCAATGGTATTTGTTGGCTAACATTTTTCTTCCCTTCAGATGCAAAGAAGAATGAAGAGAAAACTACTACTGAATATGTGGCCAAGGTTGAACAGCAAAACAAGATGCACAGGCTGCTCAAATCGGCTAAACCGCAGCTTGACCAAGCCATGAAGAGCTTCAGAATCAACATAGTGGTCAGAGCTAATGACTCTGCTAATGCTCTTGCCAAAAGCATATGGAAGTAATCGATTCTCTTGGTCACCCAAGCTTCCTGTATTAAGGAGACTCAAAGGCAACTGTCACAGCTATACAATGTATTGTTGGAGCCATTCTTTCTAAGCTGCAGACCAGATATCCCGACCTTGACCTTACCCCTGCCGTCGGAGAGTATCAATGTGAATCAATGGATGAAGTCTCCAAGTTGTTCGAGCGGGTTCGTTCATTGATCGATAAGATGGTAGATGATTTTGAATTAATGACCAATGACGAAGACGACGGTCAACAAGAGGAAGAAGGCGACCAATAAATTGGTGACCCAAAAACAAATGACTAGGCAGCAGACGACCAGCAAACCAGAGGGGAAGTAGAAAAAAGACAACCAGACTCCAAAATCTTAGATGCCTTCTTTGGTCTCTGTAAAAAATGTAGATGTATTGTAAAAACTTACAATTTGAACAATATTGATGTTTTACTTGGAACATGAGTGAGTATGATCCTATTTATTACTTTCTTACTTACCACCTGTTTTCTTCAGATCAGATGTGTTTGGTTTTAAGTGAACAGGAGAACTAGTTAATTGACTTGGCTTTTGATATAAGCAAGTGTCTAACCAGTGTATAGTTTTTGCGAACTGACAACAAAATTGAAGAGCTCGTTCGCATTCATTTTTTTATTCTCATTATAATATATCTTCATATATCCGTTTTTCTTTGTTTTTCTTTTTTACTTGTTGGCATTCACTTTTATTTATTCTCATTATGTTCCACTCTTTTTTTTTTTGTTACCAAGCTCTATTCAATATATTTCATTATAGATTTCTTCCGTTTCTACTATTTTTTTAGAAAATTATACATAGCGACACTCCCTGTGATTCGGATAATTTGGACACTAATTGACGAATTTTTTTTTATCCTCTTCATGTTGCATTATTTTTATTCTCGTCGGAGATTATCACATTAATGTATTTCAAGTTGTCATATTTCAATGTAGATTGTTGTATTTGTATATCTTATTTCTTCACACAATCTGTTGTACATTATTGTTTTCGAAGTCCCAAGAATAATGAAATATTAAAATTTGAAATGGTATAATACTTGTCATCAAATTCTAGACATTAAAAAATAATTACGTTTTTAAGCATCAAATAATTTCAGATCTAACACGGGCCGACCAAAGAATTTCAATTCTATAATTCCATACGGTTGAGAAGTTGACATAAACAAAAAAAATTAAGCCAAGGGATCTACTAGAAAGACGACATGCTACCTGTATTCCCTAAAAATTGTTGCTTTTTTAATTCCAATAAACTAGACAGTCATGTTTTTGGTGCTACATATCAAAATAATAATACTATTAACTCTGAGCAAAACCCCGTAACCTTCAACAATTATGATGATCTTAAGACTCAGTTGCTACTCACACAAGGGCGGCCAAGGCTCATCCACCCCACCAACCGACTCTCTTATTTAAGACAGTAAGTACTTGGGTTTCACAATGTAAGCTTCCAACTCCTCGAACACACAGATTGAGAATGGGTAGTATCAAGAAAAAGAATAGAATAATGGACCATTCTACCCCTATTTACTGAGGTAATTAACCACTCACTTTATACCTCTTAGACCTAGAAATTGCATCAATTAGGTGGTCGGTAGAGTAACACTTTGAAGGGCATAACTGGAAAAAACGGATTGAATACACTAGAAATTACAAAGAAGACTTGCATTGTGAAAAAAAAGTGGAGGCGGAAGTTTACATTGTAAAACAGAGGGAGTAGTTAATAGGAGTAATGTGAGAAAGATATACTTAAATATGCAAAATGATAACTACATGAGAACAGAGATGGCAGTAGTGAGGCCCCGTAGTCTGTACTATATGTAAATATTCTGGCATAGTAGCTGGATCTAACCAGCCAAAGAAATAAGAGAGAGAAAAGTAGCAAGGCACATGAAATGAGCACATAATACCGGCTTGCGAGCAACTTACAAAGAAAAAGTATGCAGTTACAGGGGTATAAACACGATCGCATTTCATATGCATGAAAAATTCTCTATATGACCTTAATTTCCTTGAGCCAAGCTGTGTGGAGTGGGCATGGATCTGGCTTTCCTTCTGCAAGCGCCTTTTCAGTGAGAGAGTAAAACCAACCATTCCTCCACTTGAACTGCTAACATTGAAATGCTTATGTGTTAATTTCATAATTATAATAATAGGCAATCAAACAGATGCAAGTTTTTAAGTGTTTTGCGGTAAGACTTGCCTCCTTTACAGCGGTTGGGAAGTGCACAACGGCTCTGGAGTAAGCACAAAGCCTTTCTTCTATGCCTTCATCAAAGGAGAGCCCCCTCTCCGCAGCTGCAGCAGATGCTAATTCTGAGATCAAGCTGGCAACCTGCAGGAACAAATAAGAATGAATCCAATCCTGCAAAAACGACCTCCAAACTCAAATGAATGAACTATGGAGCATTGTCTTTAAGACCATTGCAAATGCTGAGGAAGTTAAAGCCAGGGCCATTATCTCAACCAGATGAATAATGCGATGACAGGACACCCTTTTGCATATGCTAGTGCAACCTGAAGCCAGGGCCATGTCTCATAAAATTGCACTACTATTGAAACAGACACCAAACCACTTTATGTCAGAAGAATTTCATGATTTTGTCAATCTGAGGATAGCTTCTCATTTTAGGAAAGATCAGCTATACACTTCTCAAAATATTCTGATTGAATTTAATATAAAAAACTAAATAGACAGAATAACTTGGACAGATCTGAAACAGTCCTGACAGAGAAGTTACCTCAGATCGGTATTCTTTTTCCACCACACCAACAGTAGCCCCTGGATGACGAGCTCCAACCAGCATGAAAGCTGAAATCCATATCAACTTCTCAAGCATTTGCTTTTGGAAGGCTTCTTTTTCAAGGACCTAATTTCCAAAAAAAAGTACTACAAGTGAATATGCTGAAACACTAGAAAAATGGCATATTATTATCATTGCACAAAATGATATGGCCTAACCAGACATTTACAGCAAACATATGGATTAATCCTTAAACTTCCACAAAAAATTAATCAGGTCACTGAACAATGAACTCTAACATTGTTGAGTTTTGTTCCTAAAGCAGTTGATTTTATTGATTTTCATCACTCACCCTTTGAACACCAGCTACTGCCCACTATGGTATGCTATTTTGATGATTTAAGTGTTGCATAACCAGCTACTGCCCACTATGGTTTGCTCGTTAACAAAGAAATTGGGGGATTTTGGATTTTGGAGAAGGGGGGCTGTGGATGGGATGTATTTTCTGGGAATTTTCTTAATATGGTGTCAAAATTATGTTCCTATAACACATTTACTGTACAAACCTTAATTAATGATGAGAACAATCTCCTACAACACACTACAAAATTTTACAAAGTGAGATGAATGACATTCTATCAGACAGGTTGATGAAGGGGAGAAAATCAACAAAGTTAGTCAAGGCACCAAAATCAATAAAATTAGCAAGTTGAAATATCAAAATCAACAAACTAACCTTTAAGGACAAGATTCAACTTTTTGTGAATATTGAGGAGGCTAACCCTATACTTTAGACAATAAATATTTAGTTCAGGGTCCAACCATACTCTTTAATTAATTATGCTCAAGCTTTTTTTTAAGTATACATCCATCATGCTGGCATCATACCTTGAAAAGATTGGCATAATATTTTTGATAGTTTAGCAGCTAACGAACTATATCCCGTATCATCATGTACCTCTTGCAACAATCTTGTAAACTGTATGCGTAAATTATGCAAAGGTTGGGAATAATTACACTATAGAGTGAAAATGAGAGCATCAACCAAATCACATCTCAAGTCTATGAGATTCAATTGAAATATGCTGATTTCACAAAATATGGAAATCTGTTATAGAGGAAACGCATTATTGCTGAACCATAATCTGATCTATGAACTCCAGCAGAAATTAAGAAAATGCACAAAGACCAACCTTGCAGGTAAGCCCACCATTTTGTAGCCGAGCAGCCACTGCTGGAGCCCATTTACCAAATGCGGCGGTCAACCCCTCTGGATTGGTGTCAGTGATCCCATCCACTGGTGGCTCTCCAAGCTTTGACACCGCAAAGTAGGCCAAGACCTGGTTAGCATCCACTAGTCCCTTGCTTTCAAACCAAGGATCCAACATCCCATTCTGGAAGAATACCAAATCTGCTCTAATATTAGCTTAGAAAGTCCGAAAGTCAATACTACGAACACCAGTATGCAGATTTGCAGTTGCAACCTTGCAGGCTAAGCAAACTGAGTGGTCTAGGAACCAACTAGTCTAATTAGGCTCTCTCCAACGGCGGTGTGATGGCTGGCGCGCGTCGACGGGCCCGAGCACGTGCACAACGGCTGCTCGGCGTGATGATACGCACGTGTGCTCCGGGAGCAATCGAGCGGCAGGCGAGCGCACAATGAGGAGAGAATCGCCACTGAAGACGAAGCAAATGCTTCGTTACACACACAGAGTTAAACCAGATAAACATACTCACTAAAACTCAAATATGACATGTGGGTCCAGCCAATAAAAAGGCCCACCTGTCAGTCTCTGGATTGTAGGTACATGTGTAAATGGTTTATTCTCGCGTGAGCCCCAATGCAACGATCAGCATGTCTGTGTCAGTGCGCACATGCACCGCGCGAAATTATACCAATGCAACTGACAGTTAGGTTTCACAGCTCTTGTTCCCACATGTCAGATACTGCATCAACACAAAATGCGTTGCACAATGCACGAGGAAAGTGGGGCTCACCCAGCTCAAAAATCACGTGAAATACGTTGCTTCGCTACCACCGCCTACACACATGTTCAACTCATAGTGTGACCGGTGGGTCCCCTACTTGTCATCCCCACCTCTCAATGATATATAAGAAAACAACCAATGGTTAAATTAAAAAATAAGTAAATTACTGCTCTCTCTCTCTCTCTCCTGTTCAGCACTCAAGGACAATGATAGGTGGGCCTAATACTATGTTGGCCCACCTGTAAGTGATTGAAAAAAAAACTAACCATTGGATTGATTTAAAAAATGTAATAAAGTTTCTCCTCTTTTTTGTACACATAGAGGATGACAGGTGGGGTCCATGTGGTGTATGGCTCACCTGTCATTATTTGAAAATTGTTTTATATGGAAATAAAGTTTGGAAAAGTTATCAGCAGTGTGTCCCATCTGCCAGTGGTAGAAAAAATTGTTGTTAGATTATAGCCATTATAAATAACCGTTGGAGTTATTTTTATAGATTTTTTCCTTAAAAATTTGTAAAAAATAGCAAAAAATTACAAAAAAATTTTCCAACTTTCTCCTCTATAAATATCATGATGTTTCATCATTTTCACACAACAATCTTCATCCGTCTAATTCCAAAGCTCTTGAAAAACTCAGTTTCGGTAGCCGCTCACAAAATGTCATCTAATTCTAGTTCGAGCACACAGTTCCGAGGAGGATGCCATCAACAGAATGGAAGATTTCTTGGTGGACTTTGTGGAGGAAGAGGAATTAGAAAATCGTATTATTGCCTGTCTTTATGCCCAGCTTGATGCTTCTTTGTCCCGTAGACGTTGCCGACGTAGCAATAGAAGATATATTGAGAGAGACCGCGACGATAGCCATCAACGACTCGTTGCAAACTACTTCTCCGACTCTCTGGACTACCCCGACATTATTTTCTGCCAGAGATTTCGGATGAGGAGACCCCTCTTTCTTTGCATTGTCAAAACTCTCGATGAGAAGTCCCCCTATTTCATTGAAAGAAGAGATGCTATTAACCGTAGAGGACTCTTCTCTTTACAAAAGTGCAATGCAGCAATACGTGTGCTGACATTTGGTGGCCCCGCCAATGCCGTTGATGAGTATGTGCAGATAGGGGAGTCAACAACGATTCAATGCTTGGAACACTTCATAGAAGGTGTCATCGACAAGTTTGGCAACCAATATCTTCGCAACCCCACAGTCGGGGATATCCACCTCCTGCTGCAACAAGGAGAGGCCCGTGGCTCTCCGGGTATGCTCAAAAGCATTGATTGCATGCACTGGGAATGGAGAAATTATCAAGTAACATAGAGGGGTTAATTTAGTCGTGTAGATTATGGAGTCCCGGCGATTATCCTTGAAACAGTGCCCTCCTATGACCTCTGGATATGGCATATTTTTTTTGTGTTGCTAGCTCCAATAATGACATCAATGTGCTAAACCAATCACCTTTGTTCACCGATGTATTGAAAGGGCGAACTCCTCAAGTTCACTACACTGTCAATGGCTAACAGTACAACATAAGGTATTATCTCGCCGATGGTACATAACTAGAGGGTTGTCTTTGTGAAGACGATACCGCTCCCACAGACGATTAAAGACATGTTTGCACAACACCAAGAAGGAGTAAGAAAAGATGTTGAACGAGCTTTTGGAGTCCTACAGTTACGGTTTGCCATCGTGCATGGTGCGGCACGATTTTGGTGACAATCAACCCTCGCCAAGATCATGCGAAAATACATTATCTTGCACAACATGATCATAGAGAATAAGCACGACTACAATACCGACAACTATGATTATAATGATCATCCGGACACATTTATCGTAGTACCGCCTATGATCCATAGTGGGACTACGCCTTTATTCACCAATGTACTTGCAAGAAACACTGTCATCCGTGCTCAACTTACACACGCAACTAAAAAAGACTTAATCAAGCACATTTGGCAACGTTTTAGAGAACACATCGACGAGTAGTATTTTATTGTATTTCATAGTAGAGCAAAATTATGTTATTATCATTCGAATATTCAATATTCAAATATAGCAAACTTTTTTGCAAATTTAATTTTAGTTTATTTTGCAACAATGTCATGTACTACTATTTGAATTTTAAGATATTATTTTTACGTTAAGTGCAATTTTTAAATCAAATTTCATTATTTATTATTTTGTGTTGGAAATGCCAAATTTAATTCTCTAAGTAATATTAACATATTATTAATACTAAAATTCATGCGTTATTACAAATTTGTTAAATATATAATTATCAAATCACATAAAATCAAGCAAATACCAAGTCATTGGAGTGCTTGACTCTTGTTTGGCTTTAAAGAGTGTGGGACCCGCACTAACAGCCAAACAAGAGCCAAATCATGATTCTCTGAGATTGTCCTTACATGCATGGCAGAGAATATTCTCTTTAAGAGCCAAATAAGAGACAGCCTTATATATCACTAAATTTAGCAAGAGAATAGGAGCCAATTCTGTTTAAATGCGCAAAAAAGAGACAGGAAGCTTGCAGCTGTGAGTTCAGTTACGTAACACATGCAACACAAGAGTGCATGGACAACATCATACACAGGAACAGCTACAAGACGTGCAATTAGAAACTCGTACATAACCTAAACACCTATAAGGCCACAAGAACCCCAACACACTTAGAAGTAGGTGAGGGGGAGGGTATTGCATTCAGTTATTTCAGTTTTTGAGACATCAACAAGCAGATAAACTATATTTGAACCTAATATAACGAAATAACTTCGGGGAATGTTAGTACTTAGTACTTTAAGCGTCAATGACGTAATATGACATGCTAATTTAGAGCCATTACCCGCCAAGCTCCAATGACATAATAATGGAGTTTGGCCTATACGCTATTTCAGCTTTTCTGAGTTGGAATATCAAAAAACCGAACCAAATTACCAACACAGCTCACTAGCTCAGTTAAGTTGTTGAGTGTTTGCACAACCCTAGATCGTAGGCAACGAACTACACCCATGAGTTCCCACACGTGTGAGCACGAACTCACGGGCTCCCACAAGAGCATCAGTATTCGCACGTGTGAACACGAACTCACTTCAACAGCGTACAGGCGCCCGCACGTGTGAGCACAAATTCACAAGCTCCCACACGAGCACTGGCCTTCGCACGTGTGAGCGCGAATTCACTGCCACACGCGCAAAAGTTCCCGCACGTGCGAGAGAGAGAGAGAGAGGAGAGAGAGAGAGGGGGGGCCGTACCGCCCCAGCGCGACCTGGGGGTGGCCTCGAGGACGGCGTCGAGGTCGTCGTTGCGGGTGCAAACAAGGATAGGCCCGGGGCTCCCGTCTGGTACCGCCTCGCCGCGGCCCACCAGCACGTCGTCGCCGCCGCCCATCGCCAGCAGCGCGCGCCCCACCCTCCCGCCGCCCACCACCACCGCCGCCTCCACTGCTGTCGCCGCCATCGCGGCGCAAACCCTAACCCTAGCAACCCTCGAAGAAGAGGAGCTGGTCCAGAGGCGGCGGCGGACAGGGGGACTAGCGGCGGCGAGGACGGAGATGGCGGCTTTGAGGGCCATTTTGAAGTTAGGGTTATCGACAAGTGACGGCGTTTGGTTGGTTAATGTAGGTGAGACGCCCTTAAATTTGAGCCACACGATCTGCGGATGGGCTTATCCTGTTCATTCGTGGCTGAGATCGGATGGGCCATGTCAGGCTATATTGGGCAAGTCATGTTTGCCCAAACTCCAGCTCTAATTTCTACTACAGAGAAATCGATGACGGAGATTACTATCCGAGTTAGTCGCTTATGTCGTTCTATGGTCGAAAGAGCCATAGAGCGAGATCTGAATCATTTATATGCTTTTCCGTAATCGAAGAGATCCAAGAGAAATACTATGGGATAGTCCAAGATCCTCTGGACATAACCCGTTGTGAGTATTGTTGTCTACGATCTCAGCGTTTATGATCGTAAACCTCTGTGGTCGCAATACCTATTCCTACGAGTATCGTGGTCATGGGAGCATATTCCCACAAATACCGTGGTCGTAGAGACAAAAATAATATCAATACATGGTCGTAGTTAGTGCACGATCATGATCATTGAAGAGTTATGTTTAAACCTGGAGTATGGTCGAAATCTACCGGCCATAACATGAGGATTATATGGTCATGCTACCATCGGTTATGTCGTGGTATAAAATTCACCACCGACAGGTTTCGTAGAAGGTCCTAGCGAGCAAACAACGACGCGAGCTGACCGTGTGACTGGTCACCTCTCGGTGGGCAAGCACTGAAATTGACACGAGGGTTCATATAGGTTCGGGCCTCAGTGGAGACCCTAGTCCTGTCGACGTGCTCCTGACGTGAATGGCTGGGGAGGTTCTCTCCTGAGGAGAGGGCTCCTAAGCACGCCTATTCGTTTTTGAGTATTGAGTCCACAATGAATATCCTCCTTTACAAGAGGGGGTACAAGGGCATATATAAGCCTCAAAAGATGCAAATTACTAAGCTACCCTAACTGCAGCCTTCAGATCGAAGGGCACTGACGTCATTTCACCGGTCAAGGGGCTTGGATGCTTGACAAGTGTCCTCGCCTCTTCTTGACGAAAGACTTTCTCCCGAGGAACGCTTGTCCCCGGGGCGCCTACGATCGCCGGATGGCGGCGCCTGGGACAAGGATGCCTCTCACCGGGGGCCATGGTCACCGAGTGGCAACGCCTGGGGCGGGGCACCTGTTACTGGGAACCGCTTGTCCCTGGGGAGCATACGATCGCCAGATGGCGGCGCCCGGGACTCACTGGGGGCCATGGTCACCGGGCGGCGGCACCCGGGGCGGGGCGCCTCTCATCGGGGACCGTGGTCACCGAATGGTGGCGCCCGGGGCGGGGCGCCTCTCACGGGGAGCCGTGGTCACCGGGCCCGCGTGGACAGAGATTTCCCCCAACAGCAGCCCCCCATACCCTCCAGGGACACACTCGGGTTCCCGGGGGGGAATGGTTTTAGATCGCATCCAAACTCTAGCCCCACAATCTTTTCCGGCGCACGAAGCCTTTCCCGGAGACCTAATTCCCGGTAACCCCCACCCGGTAATCCACTCCTGGACATATGGCCCCTAAAGGACGCGCGAAGGCCGCCGAGATGCCTCCGGAGAAAGTCACCGTAGAATTCCTCGGGGTGACCGAGTTCACCGCGGGGGACATCTCGTCCCTCGTGGACCGGAGGGTCTTCACGGACGGGGACATCCGGATCCCCGGGAGGAATGAGATGACCCCTCGCCCGCTGGCTGGGGAGGTGGCCGTTTTCAAAGCCTTCGTGGTGGTCGGCCTCCAACTCCCGGTGCACCCATTTCTCCGGGAGTTCCTCCGGGAGTACGGGGTGGCGATAAACCATTTGACGCCCAACACCCTCGTACGGATGGGCCTCTTCATTTGGCTGTGCGAGATAGCCATCGGACCGGAGCCGACGCTCCGGCTACTCCGATACTTCTACGAGCCCTCGGTGAGGGGCTCGCACGTGATCAAGGGAGGGCCGAAGTCCGCCTTCGGCTCCATCATGATGCAGCTGCTACCGGCCCGGGTAGACGAATACCCGGTGGCAGCCTCCCTGGACCACTGGGGGGATTGGCTCCTGAGATGGTTTTATCTCTGAATCCAAGACTCCTGGGTGACTTATTCCTCGGGGCCCCCCTCCTACTGCCGATCATCCGCCCCCAAGGCGCCGGTCTGGACTGCCAAGGAGCTTGGGCTCTTCGGCAAGATGGTGGACGTCTGGGCCTAGAGGTTGATGAGGGACCTCGCGGAGGAGCTGGTGCTCCTCCAGCTCACCCCCTTCATGCACGGGCGAAGGGGGATCGGGATGTGCCCGTCGCACCGGCCCCGGCTGATGCCGGTGGCCCGATGTAAGTGCCCGGTAACTTGTGTCCCGGTCTTTGTTACTTCGGCTAACACTTTTCGTTTTTTGTAGTCCGGGGATACTCGACTTCCAGGGGGAAGGCAGAGAACCTCCTCGGGAGGTACTACACCGACGAGCACGAGCGCATCATGCGAGTCATTGATGGAGGTCGGCCCCCCCCCCGAAAGTTGGTGGCGGAGGCCTTCGGGTTGACGTTACCGGCGCGGGAGCCTCTCCCCACCCCCTGGCCCGGTTACGACACCGGGCTCCACGCCTGTGAAGACTCCGGCCCCGCCGGCGGGGGCGAGTACTCCTTCCTCGGCCTGCGAGGTAGCTTCGGTGTCGAGGCACGCATGCCCCCCCCAGCTGCCGGAGCAACTGCGGTCCTCCCGGAGGGGGAGCTTTCCACCGGTCAAGGGATGACCCGGGAGTTCATGCGCCTCCTCGAGGCTCCTGTCGAGTCGGGCGAGAAGAGGAGGGAAACCAATGACGGAGGGGAGTCCGACTCGGCGGACTATGCCCCTACGCCTTCTCCGGTGGCCACGCCTCCAGCGGTTCCGGACCCGGTGAGCTTGGACCTCCCGGAGGTGCAGTTCTCGACAGTGTCCCCACCGCGCTTCGAGTGGCCGGTGGATGAGGGTGTGAGCCCCTCGGCCGGGCCGCTCCCAGTGATCTCGGGGATCCCTCAGCCCGGGAGGGGGAAGGGACTTTTCGTCCCCCCCAAGGGCCACATCCCCCCGGAGGAGCTAACGTGCGACTCCTCAAAAGATGATTCCCCGGTGGTGGGGCTTCGACCGGGATCGAGCAGGTCCACATCATTCCCGGGGACGGATGGAGGGGGCCCGCCGGTGGGGACTGGTCTGGCGCTATCGGGGGGGAGACCCCCCTACTATCCCCAGGCGAGTCTCAGAGATTCGTCGCGATCCTCCAGACCTACATCCGATTGGGGACTCTCAGCGAGCGTTGCTCAGAGCTGATTTCCCTCCACCTCCAGGTGAGTTCGACCCCATAGTTTCTGGGGGCCTTCCCCCGAAAGTTTGTCTTGTCTAACTCTTGGATCCGTAGGGGGAGGCCATCTCCCGGGGCATTGAGGAGTGTTTCGAGGAGGTGCTGAAGGAGGCCGAGGACAAGGCCGCCGCCTTCTGCGCCGGGAGGGACGAGGCCCTCGGGGAGCTTGCCAAGGTCCAGGCCCAGCTCCTCGCCTTGGAGGATGCTAATGGCTGCCTCCGGAGAGAGGCGAAGGCGAAGGAGAGCACCTACCAGGAGCTTGAGAGCTCTAGCTCCTGGGCGGTTGAAAAGGATCTAGGATATCGACTAGAGGGGGGGTGAATAGGCGATTTTACCAAATTACAATAAATCAAACAATTTGTAGTAAATGAGAGCAATTTAAATAACACAAGATGAACAATGAGCAATCTCAACACAAGGATATATCCCGTGGTCTCGGTGATTTGCCGATCACCCCTAATCCACGTTGAGGCAAACTCAAATCTCTAACCGCTCCTCTATCTAGTCAATCTTCTCTCGAGAAGTGACCTAGATCTTGAGCCGGAATAGTGTGATGAGTTATCCAAACCTCGATTTCACTAAGGATGCACTTTACCGCTCCGGCAAGGCATGCTCAACCTTTCACAAGACGTTTAAGCTTCTTCACAATCTTCCTTGAAGAGCTCTTCAAAACCTTTCTCCTAGCCGTCTAGGAGCCGGCAAACTCCAAGAGTAACAAGCCGGTGATGATCACTTTGCCTTCTTCTAGTGCCACACGATTGATTCAATGATCTAAATGCAATGCACTAGAAGATCTCAAATGCACACTCTCACAAATTTGAGAATTTGAAACCTAAAGTGTATGAAACTAGCTTAGGCTCTCAAGGATGATGACAATGCTCAAGATTATGCAAAAGTCCTGAACAGGGCCGAGCATGGGAGTATATATACCCCCCACAATTAATATAGCCGTTACAGGCCGTTGGGAGAAAAAGATCACCTGGCGGTCAGACCGCAGGTGTAATCTCGGTCAGACCGCCGCAATTGCAACGGCATTAAACAGGCGCAATAAATGCTCAACTGCCCTTGTCAGGCACACATACGGTCAGACCGGATCCTATTTCGGTCAGACCGTGAAACTGTCCAGAGACGACATAGTTTCTGGACACCTTATACGGTCAGGCCGATATATACGGACAGACCGGCCAAACGGTAGACCGCAGTTCAAAAACACGGTCAGACCGATTTCACGGTCAGACCGGTCTAACAAACGGTCAGACCGTAATAACTCAAAATGCCAGAAGGATAAACCAAGAGGTTCCAGGAGTCTGACTGAGAATTTAACTACGGACAGACCGACCTTAAAAAGGAATACACTATGCATAGACACAACATCGGTCAGTCCGAGATCTTAAACGGTTAGTCCGATAATTCGGTCAGACCGGTATAACACACGGTCAGACCGACTGAGACAGACAAGAGCTGAACTAAGCATTCTCAAAGGATGTGACCTTCTAGCATGCAATGCAAGTTGATTTTATGATTTGTGGCACATAGATGAAGTATTTTGTGATACACCACATGCTCCTCTTAATAGTACGGCAACTATCCTAACATCCGGTCAAAATTCTTCTCTAATCACCTTAGACCGGTAAAAATGGAAAAGATCCTATTACGTACCTTTGCCTTTTGATCAATGCCCTCTCTTCATCATGATGCTCTTTCTTTGCCTTTCATTGACCTGTCTTTTAAGTATCTTCTTGACACAACTAGGCAGGTAACGTTAGTATAGCATTTGTAGTTGTCATTAATTATTAAAACACTCTATAGGGGCCTAGAAGCTACAATCTCCCCCTTTTTGGTAATTGATGACAACATAAAGAGTAGATGAAAGAGTTTTAAGCATAAGGAGTATTTTTACAATAAGCATCGAAGAGTAAGACACTCCCCCTAAATGTATGAATAAGAGAATTTTGGCATTTTAGTGGAGTTCAAGCATGAGTATAGGAAGCTATCTTAATCCATTGATTATATATGCATGAGGTATCACAAATAAGACATTCAAAAAATCTACACATGATATCAAACAAAACATAAGCATATCTCATATATCATGAAGTAACAATTTCATACAAGAGTCAATAACATCCCACAAAACAAGTTAACATTATAACTTCTATACACCAAAAGTTCTTTCATCCAAGTTTCATCCAAGAGTTTTCATTTACATTTAAGGTTCATTGTCTCTCTCCTACTCTTCTACTCTCTTCTCTCTCCCCCTTTGGCATCAATTTCCATAAAGGCTAAGTATCAGCTGGAGCATCATCATCGGGAGGATGGTGAGGAGGAGTCTGTGGGAAACGAGTGTAGAAATGAGTGGAGAAGGCGTCGAAGCGCTGCTCGAACTGATCCTGGCGCGAAGAGAAGGTCTGGAACTGATCATGCAAAGCCGCCAAGTCCGAACGAGTGAGCTCGAGCCCCTGGAGAAGAGTAGCAAACTGATCCATCATGGGCTGATGGAACTGCTGCTGATACTGAGAAAACCAGGCGGGGGCTTGGCTCGACTGAGGTGCCTGCTGAGCCTGAGGTGGAGGAGGAGGAGGCATAGGCTGAGCCGGCTGCTGCTGAGGCTGCTGATGCTGTGCTCCTTGGCCTCGAGCTAAGACGCGCGGGTTGGCACTGAACGGCTTATAGCCGAGATGCCTGATGTCGCAAGACCCGCGAGGAAACTTTGTCTTTTGGAGCAGCAGAGACATGATATATGGAGCATAGTAGAGATTTGGCAGAGTGGCCGCAGAGACATCCTCAATAGTCTTCAAAATGAAGGAGACAATGTTGATCCGATGACTTTGGAGGATGTGGTCGATGAAGTTCCAGTAGTAATCCCGGACCGCTTCTCGGTTTCCACTCTTTGGATGGATCGTGGCTCGTACAATTTTGTTGACTACAGCGGGGAGGACTTTGAGACCGGTAACAGTACCGGGTACAATCCGCTGTCCGCCTCCCGGCTGCTCATAGAACTGGAGCCAGTCGTCCTCATGAAGGTAATCCTCTTCCTCCATGTCGATCCCCTCCTTCAGCTCCTCATAGTTCAGCTTGTTTGCCGCAGCAAACTCCTCAAAGGTGGCCTGATAGCGCCTAGACCCTGTCATCCATATAATCTGCTGGTCCGCCCATTTGATCTCAACTGTAGCATAGAACTGTCTGATAGCGGTGGCGTTCCATGGGCACTTGTGCTCTACAAAGTCATACAGCCCTATATCCTTGAAGATCTGCACCAAGGGAGCCATGATGGGCTGATTCACAACATAGGCCCATTCGATCCATTTATGTTCGAAAATGTTTTTGTGGACCAAATGACCATAGAAGGCATCCTGCTGCGTCATCGTGTAGAAGTGAGGCGTCGTTGCATCATTTGCATGATCGTAGGCATAGGTGGTCCTTGCCTTTGTGTAGTCGCTCGACGTCCAGTTCTTCTTTGGGCCTTGATAGGCGTGGACGTTTATTTCATCGTCCTCACTCTCGATGTCCATGGCCACATGAGAAGATCCACCCCTATGAGACGACTGCTCTGTCTCTGAGTCACCGGCCGAGGGTACCCAGTCGTCATCGTGACTGTCGCTGCTACTTGAAGGTAGAGCCCTTTTCGGCCGCTTGGCCAATTTCTTCTTGTTGGTCCGAATGGAGCCAGCGCCTTGAGTACCTCGACCACTGTACGATTTGGAAGATATGCAGCAGGTAAGATACAAGAAACAGGAAAGC
Source organism: Pharus latifolius (assembly GCA_019359835.1). Classification (NCBI taxonomy): domain Eukaryota; kingdom Viridiplantae; phylum Streptophyta; class Magnoliopsida; order Poales; family Poaceae; genus Pharus; species Pharus latifolius. Next base: position 64,454,574 of record CM033326.1, on the reverse strand, counting down.
ATGACGAGAACAGAGATGATAACAGAACTGCACATCCTGGCTCTGCTGTTACAGTCGGTCAGACCGAAACATGGGCGGTCAGACCGGCGCAACCGTAGAGTTAGGGTTTGGCATGATTTCTGGGATTTTGTTGATTCTAGGGAGCAATGCAGATATATATACGTGTGAGACTACACATTGCATCAACAGGATGAATCAATTTCAAGAGACAACCACAATTGAACCAGGTTTATCACATTTGCCCTAAACAGCTAGAAGAACAGAAGAGAAAAAGGAAAACAGAGAGGAATCTGAGCAATGTACCTAGAAGACATGATTTGATGACGATCTTGACCCACGGTTTGTCCGAGCTTGATGAGGGTTTGACCGGGGAGGAAGAATCCAAGAATTTGAGGCGCACGTGAAAGAGACAGAAGTGGGGAAGAAGGACAAAAAGGACAAGAGATTCGGGTTAAAAGGTCTCTGGTCATGAAAATTCGGTCAGACCGTAGAAGAGATACCGGTCAGACCGCTGGAAGCAGGAATCTAAGATGCTCTCTGGAGATGCATTCGGTCAGACCGCATATGTTTCGGTTAGACCGCTGGAAAGATTGAATTTCTTGGAAGATTTTGATTGATTTGAAGCTCAAGACATTTTGAGAGAGATATATATAACTATAAGATAATCATAAGAAAGATATAGGCAATATCACCAAAGGGGAAGAATTTTTCTCACAATTTAACATGTTTTTGGTTCATTTCACTCAATTGCCGATAAAGGAGCCTAAAAAGCTCTAAAAGAGGAAGTTTAAGCAACCAAGTGATAATATAAGCACATTCAATATGAGTCCAACAATTCAAGCCACATTTGATATATCAATGACGTTAAGCTCATTTCGAAGTTTGCAAAAACGACTTTCATCTAAGGGCTTAGTGAATATATCCGCTAATTGATCTTCGGTTCTCACATTATCCACCACCACATCACCTTTGCTAACATGATCTCTAAGGAAGTGGTGTCGGATATCTATATGCTTGGTCCGAGAGTGTTGAACTGAGTTTGTGGCTATTTTCACCGCACTCTCATTATCACACAAAAGAGGCACTTTTTCAAGTTTTATTCCATAATCCAACAATGTTTGCCTCATCCAAAGCAATTGTGCACAACAACTACCCGCGGAAACATATTCCGCTTCGGCGGTTGATAAAGCTACAGAGTTTTGTTTCTTAGAGGACCAAGATACTAAAGATCTTCCTAATAGTTGACAACTGCCAGAGGTGCTTTTTCTATCCACTTTACATCCCGCATAATCGGAATCAGAATATCCAATTAATTCGAATTTTGCACCTTTAGGATACCACAACCCTATGCTAGATGAATATTTTAGATACCTCAAAATGCGCTTAACGGCCATTAAATGACTTTCTTTAGGAGAGGCTTGAAATCTTGCACACATACAAACACTAAACATAATATCGGGCCTAGAAGCAGTTAGATATAATAAACTACCAATCATGGATCTATAAAGCTTTGAGTCTACCGGTTTACCTCCTTCGTCAGAGACAAGGTGACCATTTGTGGCCATTGGTGTCTTGATTGGTTTTGCTTCTTCAAGTCCGAACTTCTTGAGTAGATCCTTCACATATTTGTTTTGACTAATGAAAGTTCCTTCCTTGAGTTGTTTAACTTGTAATCCGAGAAAGAAACTTAATTCTCCTATCAGAGACATCTCAAATTCCCTGGACATCATATCACCAAATTCCTCGCAAAAGTCTTGGTTAGTAGATCCAAAAATGATGTCATCAACATAAATTTGACATACAAAGAAATCATTTCTAATTTTCTTAGTAAACAATGTAGTATCAACTTTCCCAATTTTAAAGCCTTTTGAAATTAAAAAGTCTCTAAGTCTTTCATACCAAGCACGAGGTACTTGTTTAAGACCATAAAGAGCCTTGGAGAGTTTATACACATGATTTGGCTTTGTAGGATCCTCAAATCCGGGAGGTTGTTTAACAAATACTAACTCATTAATTTTTCCATTTAAAAATGCACTTTTGACATCCATTTGATATAGTTTAATATTATGAGATGAAGCAAAAGCAAGTAAGATTCTAATAGCCTCAAGTCTAGCTACGGGAGCAAAGGTTTCACCGAAGTCCAAACCTTCAACTTGAGTGTATCCTTGAGCCACCAATCTTGCCTTGTTTCTTACTACCACTCCGTTTGCATCTTGTTTATTCTTGAAAATCCATTTGGTTCCAATGACATTATGCTCATCCGGATTTGGTTCTTCTACCAATTCCCAAACATTGTTGCGGGTGAAGTTGTTTAATTCTTCATGCATAGCGTTCACCCAATCCGGATCTTTTAAAGACAAGTCACCAACAATTTGATCGACGGGGTGATCTTTGGAAATTGAGTGATGAATTCTTGGATGGTCAACCGGGATTTGTGAAGTAGAGGTAGAAGGTACTTCCGGTTGTTGTTGAGAGGAGTCTTCCACGTTGACCACTTCAACTATTTGATCTTCGTGTTGAGGAGTTGATGAAGAGGGGATAGCATGAGTGGATGGATCTTCATCTTGATCACTATCTTCTTTCGGCTTGACATCCCCAATGGTCATGTTCTTCATTGCCACTCTCAACCCTTCATCACCTACATCATCCAAATTTTCTTGCTCCTCTTGAGAGCCATTAGTCTCATCAAATTCAACATCATGTGTCTCCTCAACCAAACCGGAGTTTTGGTTGTAGACACGATATGCTTTGCTATTTGATGAGTATCCTAACAAAAATCCTACATCACATTTACTTTGAAATTTAGATAAGCGTGTACCTTTCCGCAAGATATAGCACTTACACCCAAACACACGGAAGTAGGAAATGTTTGGCTTCCTTCCAATGAGAAGCTCATAAGGAGTTTTCTTTAGTAGTCGATGACAATAAAGACGATTTGATGCATGGCACGCGGTGTTGATTGCTTCGGCCCAAAAGGTGTCCGAAACATTGTACTCCGAAAGCATAGACCTTGCCATATCTATCAATGTCCGGTTCTTTCGTTAGACTACTCCATTTTGCTCCGGTGTATACTTGGCCGAAAACTCATGTTTGATGCCTTTATCATCACACCAATTTTCAACCTTGGTGTTCTTGAATTCGGAGCCGTTGTCACTTCTCACTTTCTTGATCTTGAAGCTAAATTCATTTTCGGCCCTTTGAGCAAAGCTTTTGAAAGTGTTAAACACAATTGACTTATCATGCAAAAAGAATATCCATGTATATCTAGAAAAATCATCTACAATGACAAGGCAATAACTATTGCCACCAATGCTCACAAAAGAAGTTGGTCCAAATAAATCCATATGCAATAATTCAAGTGGACTCGAAGTTGACATTGTGCTTTTAGTTGGATGTGAGTTTGCAACTTGTTTTCCGGCTTGGCAAGCACTACATAATTTGTCTTTTTCAAACTTTACATCTTTTAGACCAACAACCAAATCATGTTTAACTAGTCTATTTAGTTGTTTCATTCCAACATGCCCAAGCCTTCTATGCCATAGCCAACCTTTGGAAGATTTTGTAAACAAGCATGTACCAAGATTAGTATCATTTGAATTGAAATCAACTAAATAGAGGTTGCCATGTCTAAAACCTTTGAAAATCAACTTATTATCATCAATGCTAGTGATAATTACTTCTTTTGGATAAAATGCACATATGAATCCAAGATCACAAAGTTGAGCTACGGATAAGAGGTTGAAGTTTAGAGATTCAACGAGCAATACATTAGATATGGAGAGGTCGTTTGAGATAGCAATTTTACCTAAACCTTTTACCTTTCCTTTGCTATTGTCTCCAAACGTGATCTTGTCATATTCCGCACCTTTGTTATTTAGTGAGGAGAACATGTTGTGATTACCGGTCATGTGTTGAGTGCATCCACTATCGAGCACCCAATGTTGTCCTCCCGCCTTGTAATTTACCTACAAAACAAAGTTAGGTCCTTTTAGGTACCCAAACCTTTTTGGGTCCTTGGAGGTTAGTTACCAAGGATTTTGGAACCCAAATGGCTTTCTTTTTGGCACCAATGATCGGGGTTCCAACAAATTTGGCTTTAATATCGCTATTTTTCATTTTCTTCAATACATAGCAAGAATTGAATATAGGGGATGAAATGCTTTTGTTAGCATGGCAATTCTTTTCAATGTGACCTAAACTTTTACATTTGTTACAATATCCTTTTTCTTTCACAAAAACGATTTTAGTTGGAACAAAAGCATGTTTACCCTTTTTGGGAATGAAACCTAGTCCTTCTTTTCTTAAGGAAAATCTTTGACTATCTAGAAGATGTCTTAATTTTGATTCTCCTACATAGCATTTTGCTAGGTCATTGGTTAGTTTTTCAATTTCTTCTTTAAGTTCGTTGTTTTCAAGACTAAGCACATTATCTTCAATTTTAGGTCTAGTAGGGAATTCATTTAAGTCTTCACAAGAAGTAGAAATGCTAGAAGTAGACATCATGGGAAAATCATTCAACATATTGCAAGTGATGCCTATGTCATTACTCGATTTGTTGGCTTTATAAGTAATTAGAGAGTCATGAGCTTCCTTGAGCATCTCATGAGTTTCTTTGAGACTCTCATGAGATGTGTTTAGCTCCTCATGGGAATTTTGAAGAGCTTTGTATCTCTTCTTCAATTCCTTGAATTTTTCTTTTTCCTTACTCATATAGTCATCAAAATCAGTGATCATCTCAACTAGGTCATCATAAGTATATTCATTTTCATCACAAGATACCTTTGATTTTCCTTTAGCCATGAGGCAATGAGGAGTGGAGAATAGAGATGGAGCTTCCTTGATAGCTACTCCGGCAAGTCCTTTGGGTGACGCTTCATCCTCATCATCGGAATCGGAACTTGAAGCATCCGAATCCCACTCAATGAAGTAAGCTTGCCCATCCTTCTTCTTATAATATTTCTTGAAAACCTTTTTCTTGCTTTCTCCTTCCTTCTCGTATTTCTTCTTCTTCATTGATTTTTCTTCTTCCTTATTTTTGCATTGTGTGGAGATGTGACCCTTTTCACCGCACTCAAAACATCTTCTTTCTTCAAATGGGTTCCTCTTGGATGTTTGTCCTTTCTTGAAAGATTTCCCTTGATATCTTTTCTTCATGAATCGCTTGAATTTTCTCACGAAGAGAGCCATTTCCTCATCGGTGTCTCTCTCATCGCTTTCCTCTTCATTGTCTTCCCTTTTGGAGACTTGAGCTTTAAGTGCAATGTTCTTCTTCTTGGAGTCGGAAGCCTCATCTTTCACTTCTTCTTGAGACTTCTTGAATATATCATGAGTGAGAATCTCACTCAAGACTTCCAACGGAGTCACACTCTTCAAGTTCGAACGCACAAGTAAGGTAACAATTGTATCATATTTAGAAGGTAAAGCTCTAAGAAACTTATGACAAAACTCCACGTTTGTGACATCCATACCAAGCCCTTTTAACTCATTTACGATGTTATTTAATCGGTTAAACATCTCCGATACATCTTCATTGGGCAACATGGCAAACTTTTCAAATTGGCCCTTATGGATAAATAGTTTAGCGTCCTTGACCATCGAGGTTCCTTCATGAATATCCATAAGATTTCTCCAAATATCATGGGCCGTTTCAAGTTTACAAATTCTATTAAATTCACCTAGATTTAGAGCACTATAAAGAACATTCATGGCTTGAGCATTTGCTAAGGCATTATCTCTATCTAAGTTGGTCATGTCATCATCATCAAGAATTGCAAACCCCTCATCCACCACTTTCCAAATCTTTCCACCCATGGCTTTAAGATAGACCATCATCCTAGTTTTCCAATAAGTATAGTTAGATCCATCAAAGAGTGGTGGTTTACCAATATTGATCCGACCCTCACTAGCCATCTTTATCCTACTCCGGGATGGTTAAATCCTCTAAAAAGGAGTCCTTGCTCTGATACCAATTGAAAAGGATCTAGGATATCGACTAGAGGGGGGGTGAATAGGCGATTTTACCAAATTACAATAAATCAAACAATTTGTAGTAAATGAGAGCAATTTAAATAACACAAGATGAACAATGAGCAATCTCAACACAAGGATATATCCCGTGGTCTCGGTGATTTGCCGATCACCCCTAATCCACGTTGAGGCAAACTCAAATCTCTAACCGCTCCTCTATCTAGTCAATCTTCTCTCGAGAAGTGACCTAGATCTTGAGCCGGAATAGTGTGATGAGTTATCCAAACCTCGATTTCACTAAGGATGCACTTTACCGCTCCGGCAAGGCGTGCTCAACCTTTCACAAGACGTTTTGAAGCTTCTTCACAATCTTCCTTGAAGAGCTCTTCAAAACCTTTCTCCTAGCCGTCTAGGAGCCGGCAAACTCCAAGAGTAACAAGCCGGTGATGATCACTTTGCCTTCTTCTAGTGCCACACGATTGATTCAATGATCTAAATGCAATGCACTAGAAGATCTCAAATGCACACTCTCACAAATTTGAGAATTTGAAACCTAGAGTGTATGAAACTAGCTTAGGCTCTCAAGGATGATGACAATGCTCAAGATTATGCAAAAGTCCTGAACAGGGCCGAGCATGGGAGTATATATACCCCCCACAATTAATATAGCCATTACAGGCCGTTGGGAGAAAAAGATCACCTGGCGGTCAGACCGCAGGTGTAATCTCGGTCAGACCGCCGCAATTGCAACGGCATTAAACAGGCGCAATAAATGCTCAACTGCCCTTGTCAGGCACACATATGGTCAGACCGGATCCTATTTCGGTCAGACCGTGAAACTGTCCAGAGACGACATAGTTTCTGGACACCTTATACGGTCAGGCCGATATATACGGACAGACCGGCCAAACGGTCAGACCGCAGTTCAAAAACACGGTCAGACCGATTTCACGGTCAGACCGGTCTAACAAACAGTCAGACCGTAATAACTCAAAATGCCAGAAGGATAAACCAAGAGGTTCCAGGAGTCTGACCGAGAATTTAACTACGGACAGACCGACCTTAAAAAGGAATACACTATGCATAGACACAACATCGGTCAGTCCGAGATCTTAAACGGTTAGTCCGATAATTCGGTCAGACCGGTATAACACACGGTCAGACCGACTGAGACAGACAAGAGCTGAACTAAGCATTCTCAAAGGATGTGACCTTCTAGCATGCAATGCAAGTTGATTTTATGATTTGTGGCACATAGATGAAGTATTTTGTGATACACCACATGCTCCTCTTAATAGTACGGCAACTATCCTAACATCCGGTCAAAATTCTTCTCTAATCACCTTAGACCGGTAAAAATGGAAAAGATCATATTACGTACCTTTGCCTTTTGATCAATGCCCTCTCTTCATCATGATGCTCTTTCTTTGCCTTTCATTGACCAGTCTTTTAAGTATCTTCTTGACACAACTAGGCAGGTAACGTTAGTATAGCATTTGTAGTTGTCATTAATTATTAAAACACTCTATAGGGCCTAGAAGCTACAGCGGTCACTGAGGCGGGGCACTCTGTTCGCTCGGCCCTCGAGGGGATCGGGATCAACCTCTGGCCGGGGGGAGGCTCTGGCTCGGCGCCGGCCTCACTCGCGGAAGCTATGCACTTTCTCAACGCGCAAGTCTCCATTATACCGGAGGCCGCTGACACTCGGGCTCATGTCCTAGCGGTCCCAGTGGTTGCCGCGGCCGCGGTCCTCATGGAGCACCGGGGGACTGGTGCCCGGGCGGTCGGGGGCCAGCTTCCCTGGAGCTTCCTTTACTTCTTCGAGCCGCAGCGCAGGGAGTTGGAGGAGTTAGCTAGGGCCTTCTACGACTTGATCATCCGGGCTCGACCCCTAGGGCCTTCCAGCGACGAGGGAAGCCTCCCGGGGGGGAAACGACATTGGGCTAGTATGAGTCTTCCCCTCGGGCCTTTAGATAGGTCCCTTTTATTTTTTGTTAGGCTTTTGCTCCCGGTAGCTTCTTAGAGGAAGCCTCAGAGAATTGTAACTAATATTCTCAATGAAATGAAATGGAAAGATTTTTTGCTAAGTCTCGCTTTTGATTGCGAAACAAGTGTCCAAGTGTGTGCCTCCGAAGGGAAAGCATCCCCAGGACCCGGTGGGTCCGGGGGGCGCAGCCCGAGTAGAGCTAGGGCCGCTCTTGCTTTGCTAAGGCTTGCCACCGGGCTAGCCCCCGGGTTGGCTCCCGGGGCCTCGGCGGCGGGGGATGCCTTCAGGGAGCCAATCCGATTACGGTGGCTCCCGTAGTAGCATTGAGATAACTTCGAATATTGCCGCGCCGAGTTGGCCCCCCCCGAAACTGGGGTCCCGGAGGGTCCTGCCGCTCCGGATACGTCCCCCGGTTGGCTATGAGTACTGGCCCAAGGACGTCCTTCGAAGGGCCCAAAGGCGCATAAGGGGCTTGTACATGGACCTTTCCCGGGAGCTATCGGAAGGCCTCCGGGAATATTAGATGCATGCGCCCACCAGAGGGGATTGTCCTTTGGGGCAATCTTTCGTGGGAGCTAGCCTCCTCGCATTGTATCTTGTATGTGCTCGGGAATTGTTATCCCGGGGACACCTTAACCCATCGGGGGGGGGGGGGGGTTGTCCCATGGTTGAATGTTCCATCAATAAAGTTTGTTTTCTTGTTTGCAATGTCTTCGAAATTGTCTTCAAAATTTTCCAAAAATTATTATCTCCTATCTGGGCCCAGGCTATCTCCCTCCCCCCCACAGAAGGGTGCAGCATGGCTCCGTGTGTTGTGGGTAAGGAACAAAAGGCCCGGACGCCGACAACTACCGGGGTCACATAGCCCCCGGTCGAAGAGGGATAAGGGCACGAATTCTTCCGATCACCATGTAGATGGGATTGGTCGAAAATTCCTAGACACGACCGTGAGTTTTTCCGGTCGAAGAATCCCGGAGACCGGTAAGACATTCCCCCGGTCGCCGTCGAGAATTTCCCGATCGAAAAACCCCAGAGATAACCAAGAATTCCAAGGCCCATGGAGGGGGAAACTCGCTCCCGGAGGAGGACAAGCCCAATGACCCACAGAGGGGGAAACTCACTCCCATAGGAGGGTGAACCCGATGACGGGCTTGAGTGTTTGAGGGGGGACTAGTCACTCAAATTGACTCGTTACCGCAGTTCATGGGAACTAGGTTGCCGCTTACCCCCTCAGTCCACGAGGGGTTACCGTAAGTCGCCCTATGGGAGCGGGGCTCCCGCCGTAGGGAATTTTAGGCTACGCTAGCCTATGTCCTCATCGGGAGGGCATTGTCTTGGAGATGGTAAGGTGAGAAACTATAAAAACCCCAGTTGGACAAAAAACCATTTGTCTTGATTAAGAATGAAATACAATACCTCCCCCCGCGGAGCCGCGGCGGGGGAGGGAACAGTGAATACAACGCCTCCCCCTGTGAAGTCGCGACGGGGAGGGAGTGAGCCTGGAGGCTAGATGTAGAACTTGCGGAGCAAGCCTATGTTCCAAGCATGCTTCAGCTCCTGGTCTTCGGGGTTGGAGAGCTTATAAGCTCCTGAGCCCAGGACCGTAGAGATTCTGTAAGGGCCTTCCCACTTGGGGGAAAGTTTGCCCTGGGCTTGGGGGTCGGTCACGCGCTTGAGGACAAGGTCCTTGATGCGGAAAGCTCTCGCGCGTACACGTTGGTTATATGCGCGCACCATCTCGCGCTAGTAGATGGTGTGGCGAAGGAGTGCTCGGTCGCGTTCTTCCTCAACGAGGTCGATTTCCAGTCGCTAGTTTGCTTCGTTGGTTTGGTACGCTACGGTTGTAGCTCCATCTAAGAGCTCAACCTGCAGTGACAGAAAACCAATCTCCGAGGTGAGGACTGCCTTAGTCCTGTACACAAGTGAGAAGGGTGTGCTCCCTGTTGCCCGGCTCGGGGTCGTGCTCATGGAACAGAGGATGATCGGAAGCTCCTCTGCGCACGCACCCCGCCTGGAGGCGACCTGCTCGAGTCGCCGGCATAACCCTTGCAGGATCATGCCGTTGACCCTTTCGACGGCTCCGTTGCTATGGGGATGAGCTACGGAGGCGAAGTGGAGGGTAGCCCCCAAGCCTTCATAGAATTCCCGGAAATACACCGAGTCGAATTGGGTCCCGTTGTCGACGGTGATTTCTTGGGGGACCCCAAAGCGACACATGATATTCTTCCAGAAAAACCATTGTACTGCTCAGGAGGTGATGTTGGCTAAGGGCTCAGCCTCCACCCACTTAGAGAAATAATCCACTACGACCACTGCATACTTGTAACCTCCGGGCGCCGGGGGGAAGGGATCGGGAAGGTCCATCCCCCAGCGTGCGAAGGGCCAAGTGATGGGGATGGTCTGCAGTGTCATGGAGGGCAGTTTGAAGCTCTTCGCCATTTTCTGGCAGGCTTCACACGCGGAGACAAGGTCTCGCGTTCACGAACCACAGTAGGCCCGTAAAAGCCCTAGTAGAGAACCTTCTCCACGACAGCGCGTGGAGCCAGGTGAGACCCGCAGCTCCCCGAGTGGATGTCCTCGAAGAGTTGGAGTCCTTCTGCTCGCGGAAGGCAGCGGAGCAAGTCGGAGGCCCCCCACTTGTAGAGCTTCCCCTCCAGCAAGAGCTATGCCCGTGCCTTGGCACAGAGGAGTTTCGCCTCGACTTCACCGGGAGGCTCTCCCTCCCCCCTTATGAAGGAGGAGAGGGGATCCATCCAGGACGCCGCTCGGGCGATCTCAGAGACCTCCGGGACACGGGACTCAGGGTTTGCATCCGGAGAGGTCACCGAGGGCTTCGTGACGATCTCCAGGAAGGCACCCCCGGGGAGAGGTTCCTGGGCGCTGGCCGCCCAGGCCAGGGCGTCGGCACAGTCATTGTCTCTCCGGGGGATATGCCGGGCCTCCAGGCCCTCGAAGTGCTTCTCCATCTTGCGCACCTCCTCCAAGTAACGACTTAGGTTTGCGTCATGGCACAAGTAGGACTTGTCCATTTGACAAACCATGAGCTGGGAGTCTCCCTTGACTAGGAGGCGGCGGATCCCCAGGGAGCACATGAGGTATAGCCCCAGGAGCTGGGCCTCGTACTCGGCGACATTGTTCATAGCAGGGAACTCAAGCCTCACCGCGTACTCCAGCGTCCTTCCCTCAGGGCTCCGGAGAACTACCCACGCACCGGCCCCGGTGAGACACAAAGAGCCATCGAACATAAGCGTCCAATGGTCGTTTCGCCGGGGCGGCTCGGTGAGAGTCTCCCCTTCCGTCCTGGGGGCGGGGGTCCATTCCGCCACGAAGTCAACAATGACTTGTGATTTGCTGGCAGAATGACCCGTGAGGGAGAGGGAGAAGGGAGCGAGCTTGGCTCCCCACTTCCCAATCCGCCCTGTGGCCTTTTTGTTTCGCAGTACCTCCCCCAAGGGGAGAGATGATGGGACCATGATCGGGTGTCCCAGGAAGTAGTGACGAAGCATCTGGGACGCCATGAGGAGGGTGTAGCAAATCTTCTCCACCTCCGTGTACCGTGTCTTAGCCCCTTGGAGGGCTTCGCTCATGTAGTACACGGGGCGCTGTTGCCAGTCCTGCTCCTTCACTAGTACCATGCTTACAATGACTGGGGTTGCGGCGAGGTAAAGGATCAGGGGCTCTTCTGGGGATGGGCTCACGAGCATTGGAGTGCTCGTGAGGTACTTTTTCAGGTCGTTAAGGCCACCTGGGCTTCGGGAGTCCACTTGAACCCCTCGAGCCCTCGGAGGATTTTGAAGAACTGAAGGCCGCATTCCCCCGACCGCGAGACGAAGCGGCTCAGCTCGGCCAGGTGGCCGGTGAGTCGTTGTATGTCTTTCACGGAGCGCGGCGGGGGCATGTCTAGCAAGGCCCGAATTTTTTTGGGGTTGGCTTCTATGCCCCGCTGGGACACGAGGAAGCCAAGCAACTTCCCCCCGCGTACGTCGAAGTCGCACTTTTCTGAGTTGAGCTTCAACCCGTACTCGCGGAGGTTATGGAAGGTTTCCGTCAAGTCGTCGATGTAGGCAGCCGTGCGGAGGCTTTTAATGACCGCGTCGTCAACGTAGACCTCTATGTTGCGGCCGATCTGGTCCTTGAGGACCAGCAACATAAGGTGCTGAAGGTTGCTCCAACGTTCTTCAGCCCGAAGGTCATATGGACGTAGCAGAAGGTGCCGAGGGGAGTTATAAAACTCATCTTTTCCTAGTCCTCCTTAGCCATCCGGACTTGATGATAGCCCGAATACGCATTGAGGAAGCTCATAATCTCGCACCCCGTGGTGGAATCGACCAGTTGGTCGATACGCGGGAGTGGGAAGTTGTCTTTTGGGTGAGCCTTGTTTAGGTCGGTGAAGTCTATGCACATTCTCCACTTGCCACTCGACTTCTTCATGAGGACGGGGTTCGCTATCCCTTTCGGGGTGCAAGACCTCCCGAACGAACCCCGCTTCTCAGAGCCTAGCGATTTTGGCCTTGATGGCCTCTTGGCGCTCAAGGGAGTGCTTCCTCAGCTTCTGCTTGACCGGGGGGTGGCCGGGCATTATAGTGAGCTTATGCTCGATAACGCCTCGGGCGACGCCTCGCATGTTTTTGGGCTTCCACGCAAAGACGTCGGAGTTTTTGCGGAGAAAGGCCGTGAGTTTCTCTGCGTGCTCTTCAAAGAGATCCGCCCCGATCTTGACAGTCCTGTCCCTGTCCTCCGGGGACAGCAGGACCTTCCGGAGGTCCCCCTCCGGATGCGGTTTGGGGGGAGACCTCCTGGAAGGGACGGCTGGGGTGTCCGGTGACGGGGGAGAGCTTCCCCCCTGGGGCCTTGATCATGTTGACGTTCCCGATCGTTGCGGTGACGTACTCATAGAGAGCACGGGCCACATCCTGGTCGCCTCAGGCGGTGATCACGCATTGAGGCCCAGGGATCTTCACGTAGAGGTAGCTCTGGTGGATCGCCGCCTCCAGGCGGTTGATCGTGGTCCTCCCCATAATCGCGTTGTACGAAGAGGGGAGGTCCACTACGTCGAACTAGACTATCTCCGTCCAGTAGTTGTCTGGGGCGCCGAAGGTCATGGGGAGATCAACTTTCCCCATCAGGTAGATGGTTTTTCTGGGGGCGAAGCCTTGCAAGGGTCCGATTGCAGGCTGCAGCAGCTTTTTGTCGACCTGCATTTCCCTGAATGCCTTTAGGTACAGTATGTCAGCGGAGCTTCCGCCATCAACGAGGATACACGCTAGCTGGTAGTTGTAGACGGTGGTAGAGACGATAAGCGCATTGTCATGGGGGAAGTAAACCCCGCGCGTGTCTTCTGCTATGAACGTGAGGGGGATGGCCGACCATTTTGGTGGCTGAGACGTGTGTAGCACCCCCACTATCTTTACCTCTGACGCATACTCTTTGCGCTGATGCTTGGAGCCTCGCCCCGATGTAGATCCCCCGTAATGACGTTTACATGCCTTTGGGAGGTTTGGAAGGGGAGCTTTTCGGCTGAGCCTCTTTCTGTGCCTGTCTTTGCTGCTCCCCGAAGGAGTAGGGAGAGCCGGCAAAGCTGGCGTAGGGGGCAAGGAGGCAAGGCTCCCTCCCCCCTGCCCATGCTGGTTGAGGAATGCAGTGAAGTGTTGCAGAAGTTGGTGGCATTACTGGGTAGCGTGGATATTGGACTTGTGGAAGGCACACCATAAGCTGGCTGTGCCCTTCTTGCCTCCTGTCACGGGGCCTTCCTGACCACAAGACGACTGCCCCCCCGGTGGCCTTTCGGCTCGGGGAAGGGGTGGTTGCCCTTGTGGGTATCTCGCGAGCCGCCTTCGCCCTCGAGGACATAGGTGTCCTGAGGCCGTGGCTCACTGCGATTGTCTCTCTTGGACCGCTTGCTGGGGGGGCCTGCCTTCCCGGGCAGCGGGGGCAGGCACCCCCTGGTTCTTCTTCCAGTTATCATCCTCCTCCGCCCGAGCATACTTTTCGAGCACGATGAAGAGTTCGACGGAGGAAGGGCAGATCTGGGAGAGTCTACAGTGGAGCTCCCCTGGGAGAATCCCGCTCTTGCATGCCTCGATGACTGTGGAGTCGGGGACATGTTTCACTTTGCTCTTGACCTGAGCAAAGCACTTGAAGAAACTGCGGATGGTCTCCCCCGTCCTCTGCCGAACGGTGTAGAGCTGTGATGAGTCTAGGGGACGCACGTAGTTCCCTTGGAAGTTTGCACAGAACTCTCACTTGAGATGTGCGAAGGACTCGATGGAATCGGCCCTCACATTGTAAAACCACCAGCAGGCGATCCCAGTGAGGTAGAGGGGGAAGACGTTACATTGCACCGTCTCGTCCCCCCCAGCCACCGAGATGGCTGTGGGATACACTTGCACGAACTGGTAAGGGTCGACCTCACCGTTGTAGTTCTCAATGTGCAGTGGGCGGTACGGCCGCGGCCAGTGGATGCACCGGAGGCGGTGACACAGTGGCTAGTTAGCCCCTTCAACCTCCTGTGGAGATTCGCGGTCGCTATCCCCTTTGACTGGTACACAGTGGCTGGTTACCCCAACTACATGTGCAAATTACTAAGCTACCCCAACTGCAACCATCGAATCGAAGGGCACTGATGTCATTTTGCCGGCCAAGGGGCTTGGATGCTTGACAAGTGTCCTCGCTGCTTCCTGAGGAAAGACTTTCTCCGGGGGAACGCATGTCCCTGGGGCGCCTACGATCACCGGATGGCGGCGCCCGGACGGGGGCGCCTCTCGCCGGGGGCCGTGGTCATCAGGCGGCGGCACCCAAGGCGGGGCGCCTGTTACTGGGGATTGCCTGTCCCAGGGCGCCTACGATCGCCAGATGGCGGCACCCGGGGCGGGGCGCCTGTTACCAGGGGCCGTGGTTACTGGGTGGCGGCGCCCGGGACAGAGTGCCTCTCACTGGGGACCGTGATCACCGGGCCCACGTGGACGGAGATTTCCCCCAACAGGTTGCAACTACTCGTAATCCTTCTTCCCAGAGAAATATAACTTCCTTTATCACTGACATGTTGAACTGTCATGAAGATAAGGGTGAATGTACGGTTATCTGTAAACCGTGTATTACAACCATCGAGAAGATAAATATAGATGTGTAGTTATCTATTACTATACGCGGCAATTGTAAAACTTCCCTCTATTGGCACCCTTTAGACAAGTATAAAAAGGGGATCGATTCAGAGGGAAGGGGGGATTCGGATTCGGATTTTGCTTCTAATCGGAGATCAGAACTAAGACAATTCATCCAGAGGAGATTTGTTAGACTTTAAATCAAATTCTCTCTGTATTTCATCTTATTTATAGTGAAATCATTTCAGGAAGTAGGGCTATTACTCAGATTTCGACGGCCCAAATCTGTATAAACTTTGTGTCATTGGATCCATAGATACCGTGATTCTCTTTGGTGATTGTGAGGATTGTCTCCCTACTAAAAAAAATAAATTCGTGTAAGTTCGATTAGGAACCCCGAGTTCCAATCATCAACAGCTGGCGCCGACCATGGGGATCTTTCAAGACATTGTTTCTTCTTCACCAAGAGTCATGGTAAGCTATGTATCCTTGTGTATACGATTCCGAGAACGACTTTGATCTTGCCGACTATGTTGATGTCCCCATGGATGAGGATCCTATCCCATGGAACAGATCGATGTCGTCCTTGAGTCTTGCACTGAGGAGGATTCTCCTTTGATTCTGGTTACATCTATCGACCAGGAACCTGATCGGGCAGTGCGCTCACCTTCTATGAGTTTTGCCACATCTGAGAGCGAGTATGTGCCACAACCCATTGTCCCAGACAGTACAGGCGATGATAATCTTGATTTAGGTCCGGAAAGATTTGTTCTGGACAATTGGGAATCTTCTTTGATTTCGAATCTGATTTGGACAAAGAGAAGATGCTTTCTCCGTCTGCAACTTTTGCTCCACGGGATGTCACTGCACTTTCCGAGGAGACCCCTGAGAAACGTGTTGCCAGGGAAGGAGAACGCAAACGGGAAGAAGACGAAGCTCACGAGCAGCAAGAGGCCGAAGTTCACAAGACCACACAGGAAGCTCTGCGCCTTGCACAATTTCACCATGATACCACTACCCGCGACTTTGGTCCAGGAACTTCTCGCCAACGACATCTCGATGGTCGAAGGCGTGATCAGACACCGCTTTCAGCTCCAGAGTACTCCTCGACGGCTGAAGCGACACAACCAAAAACTCCTCTAGCTCTGAGGGGTACCCAGGATCGCATCTACGTAATCACAGAGGAGCTCTGTAACTCTCCCTCTGGATTTGCAAATGATGATGAGGTGACATTCACAAGGGTACTTGTAGAAAACCTCAACAGGGTTGCATCAAATGTAACCCCCACAGCATCATCGCGTTCGGTAACTTATTCCCAGGAAAGGGATAGTGCTTACCAGAGCCAGAGAAGACATGATCGTGCTCACACTATATCAGCCCGGCACGACAAACCTGACAAACTGGTAGTTCTTGTGATCGTAACCGTGAGCCGGTGCGCTCGTGCTTGGGGCCACGTCGTGAGTTTCCTCAGGCTATTGATTCCCGCGACCAAGGTGATAGTCGCGATGACCAACAACCTCGTGTTTCATACATGGGTTGTAAGGCTTTCTCTCCAGGGCTACGTGTTGTAGTCTGGCCAGATAATTTAAGCTTGGCATGATCGAGAGGTTTGATGGCACTCAAAATCCATCGTAATTCCTCCAAATCTATATTACTGCCATTCAGGCAGTAGGGGGAAGCGACCGGGTTGTGGCAAATTATTTGCCACGGTCCTTGAGGGTCCGACACGGACTTGGTTGTTTAACCAACCAGAAGGATTGATATACAATTGGGAAATGTTGTGCGATGTAATCCTTAACAATTTCCAAACCATGAGTACAAACTTTCTAAAGCTCTCTATGGTCTTAAGCAAGCTCCTCGAGTTTGGTATGAACGACTTAGAGACTTTCTTTTATCAAAAGGTTTTAAAATTGGGAAAGTAGACACAACGCTTTTTACAAAAATGATTGAAAAAGAATTGTTCATATGTCAAATATATGTTGATGATATTATATTTGGATCTACTAATGAATATTTTTGTCATGAGTTTGGCGAAATGATGTCTAGGGAATTTGAGATGTCAATGATCAGCGAGCTAAGCTTCTTTCTTAGACTTCAAATCAAGTAACTCAAGAACGGAACGTTCGTGAGTCAAACGAAGTATGTGAAAGACTTGCTCAAGCACTTTGGGATGGAAGATGCTAAAGTAGTCAAAACTCCCATGGCCATTAATGGACATCTTGATATGGACAACAATGGAAAAGCTGTTGATTCTAAATTCTATAGGTCTATGATTGGTAGCTTGCTATATCATACTACATCTAGGCCTGACATCAAGCTATCCGGAGGAAGCACAAGGTCGGCAAGAAGAAAGCCGCAAAGACCTAAGCTATCCGGAGGATCTGCAAGTCACAAGCACAAGGTCGCGAGCTGAGGTCGAAAGCACAAGGTCACAGTGTCGTTAGAGGTTGCAAGTCCAAGGTCGCGAGCCATGGTCGCAAATGCAAGGTCGCCAAGAATGAAGCTGCAAAAGACTTAAGGTAAAATGCATATTTATTTTACAGGTCTCAGTGTCTGGAGTCTGATCGGTTTAGAAATTTGTTTTTAGTTTCAACTGTACTATAAAGAGGGGTTGAAAGTCCTCTCTACATTTCCAGCATAAACCGAGAAACTCTTAGTTCATTGCATTCATTCATCTTGGTCGATTTGTTTTTCAAATGAATTGGTTTTCTGATCTTTTTGGTAGTAGAAGTGTTTTTGCATTTTATAGAAAGATCTAGGCTGATCTGGTTTTTGCTTCTGTTGACAAAACTATAGCCCTTTAAATTATCTTTCAAACAAGCTATAAAACACTTCAATCGGATCTCTGGATCAAAAGTTATGGATATTTTTATCCACATTGACTGTCATATCTTTGAGCTATCTGTATGCACTTCAATCTTGCAACTTATTACTCTTGGTGAACGCCCTCACCTAGACGGTTTGGTGGTGTGGCAGCTGATCTCTCCTGTTCGAAGATTGTTGGAGAGGCTCGGCGTGATTGTAAAAGACATCGGTGCTCACCTTTCCAGAGTTGACAAGGAGCAATCACTAGTGAGAAATATTGAAGCAAGACTCATTCATTTGAGTGCTTCAACGAGAAGTAGGGGAGACCGGGCGAGCCTCCGAGACCTCGGGAAAAAATCCTTGTATTTGTTTTCTCTTCCTCTTTATTTTTAACTGTGCAATATATTATTCAATTGTTTTTGGTTCTTCTCTTTGCAAAAGTTGTTTCGTTTGAAAAGTTTTCATGCCTCCTATTCACCCCCTCTAGTCGGCATCCTCGATCCTACACGTGGTATCAGAGCGTGGTCTCTCTTTGAGTAGGCTTCACCAGCTAGAGAGAGGATGATGTCAAATGAGGGTTTTCATCTCGGACATACCGGACGTGCGCCTATCTTTGATGGGACTAACTATCCTTATTGGAAAGTGCGCATGTCAGTGTTTCTAGAGGCCATGGGGCTTGATGTTTGGGACATAGTTAAGCTTGGGTTTACTCCTCCGGATGATCCAGCAAGTCACTCTGATGACGATAGGAGAAAACTCCACTTAAATGCCCATGCCAAAAATGTTCTCTTTGCCGGCTTATCTTTAAATGAGTTCAACCGTGTGAGCAATCTTACTACCGCTCACAAGGTTTGGACCACCCTCAAGGAAATCTATGAGAGTATTACTAAAGTCAAAGAGGCAAAGTTGCTCATGATAAGGCAACGATACAAGACATTCACCATGTCGCCAACTGAGTCCGTGGATTCCATGTTTACTCGGTTGAACAACATTGTGAATGAACTCAAGGGGCTAGGAGTTGTTTTTACTAACATCAAAATTGTGAGAAAAATGCTCAGGGTTCTTCCGGAGAGTTTGACACTCTCATGACAGTCCTCACCAACTCCGACTTATCATCCACCTCGCCTACCGATCTCTATGGGAACCTCATCACCCATGAGATGCATCGAAAAGAAAAGAAGGAAGCGACCGAACCATTGGAGACGAAAAAGAAGACAATGGCTTTCAAAGCTGACTCCAAAGATGACTCAAGTGATGGATCCTTCGATGAGGATCTAGCCCTTATGGTAAAGAACACTCAAAAACTTCTTCGCAGGTTACACAAGAAAGGAGTCAACATTGACACAAGACCAAAGGGGTCAAAGCA
Organism: Pharus latifolius; assembly: GCA_019359835.1. NCBI lineage: Eukaryota > Viridiplantae > Streptophyta > Magnoliopsida > Poales > Poaceae > Pharus > Pharus latifolius. The sequence goes on along the minus strand of CM033326.1, from coordinate 64,435,349 downwards.
AGCAAACTTTAAGGACATAATATGCTATGGATGTCACGAAAAGGGACATATAGCCTCAAGATGTCCAAACAAGAACAAGAATTGGGACAAGAAGAAGAAATTCTTCAAGAAGAATAATGGTGCAACAAAAGAAGCTTGCTTTGGAGAATGGATGTCCGGAGGAGAAAGCACGGACTTCGACTCCGATAACGAAGAAGGATGTTCCAATAAATTAGCCGGACTAGCTCTCGGCAACATTAACACATCGACGAGTTCATCCCTCTGTCTTATGGCTAAAGATGATGAAAAGGTATATTCTCATGATTCTTCATATGATGAACTAGTTGAAATGATTAGTGAATTGAATGAGATTTTCGAATCACAAAGAAAAAGTATAGAGCACTTAAAGAAGAGCATTCTTGTTTATGCACTCAATACTCAGAGTTAAAAGATTCATATGAAAGTCTTCTCATTAAAGACATCACTAATGCACCATCTAAGGTAGATGTAGCCATTTCTTGTGATCTAACTGATAATACTTCTAATGCCATCCCTCAGAATAATATGACTATGATACCACCTAAAACGGGGCCTCGCAAGCAGACGAGGTCGCAGTAGAAGGTGAATATGTCGTTCTCTCCCAAAGGACTAGAAGAGGGAAAAATGTGTTTTACTAAATCCAAATCAAAGAAATTAAACAAAATCGCAACAAGGGAAATGGGATAGTCCACCTCAACTCGCCTCACCAGCAGATACACAACTAGCGGAAATCACTCTGCAATCATGTCCCAGGCGAGCGGTGTACAATTGCACAAGACCAGGGGAAAGCAGCTTTAAACTTAATTTCTCTCAGGAACAACACAAAAGATTAATTTCAAAGTTCACCACTGCTGAAACTAACTCAAGCTTAACAACTAAGATCAGTGTAGGTGCTAATTCAAATTACCGAAATTAAGAATTTCAAATCAAATCCACTCCCACCACACAGACAATAATCAACTCAAACATGTAACTGGTAATTCCAGAATAATGACAGCTATGAATTCTACTGCACAGCGAAACTCAATTCTCAACAATCAACAGCACTAGACTACACTGGAATCAAGCAAAATCATAGAGATCATCACAAGACAGACAGAGATATCGTCTGGACAGCAGCACAACAGCATTATGCAAACACCACAATCATGAAAACACAACTATTGGAATTTACTCAAGCATTAAATTGATCATCTGTTTATATACAAGCATCACAGGAAACAGATTAGAGGGAGAAGGTGAATGAGATTGAGAGAGGGGAAATTTTCACTGAATGGTTGTTGGAGTCGTTGAAGAACTCAGGCACAGTGGTCGCCGGAGTAGTGGAAGAAGGTGGCTGGAGTCGATGAAGAAAGGGCGATGCTGTGGCGGTGCGCCGGCGTCGGGAGATGGCGACACGGCATGGAGACGGCTTCGGGAGAGCGCGAGCTCACTGAGAGAGGCGGTGGCGCTCGCGGTGGCTGTGGTGGTGAAGCGGAGGCCGACGAAGACGTGGTCGAAGAGGATGCTGGAGAAGAGGACGCCGGGATCCAGTGGTGGAGGCTCGGATCTGGTGGATCCGGCAGTGGAGGGCTCAGCGACGGGATCGACTCCAGCGGCGCACTGAAGCTCGGTGGCAGATCCAGTGTTCGGTGTAGACGGTGAGGTGCGGCAGATCTGGGGAAGGGAGGCGCACGGCCGGATCCAAGCGGCGGCAGATCCGGCGCGCGCAGGTGATGGATCGGCGGCGGCACGACACGGGAGGTGCGGCCGGTGTCGAATCCCGAGGGTGATCCGGCCGTGGCTCGGGAGATCTGCGGTGAGGGCGGCGACGTGGAGATTGGATCCCGTGATCCCGGTGAGAGGGGGCGTCGTGGAGTGGTGGAGCACCGCCGGCGTATGGCCCAGCCGGCGGCGGCGAGGTGGACGGAGGTGTGGAGGAGGATTTGGGGGAGAAAGAAAAGAAGGTAAGAAAAACAAAAATCGGGCTCAAATGCCTCAGATGGCCGGCGGCAAGGTAAAAAGGGCAATTTGGCACTTTTGCAGAAAAGCCCTCGAGGTTTTGGAAATTTAGAAATGTGACCTCGTGGCTAGGGTTTGGGATTCTGGGCCCCGGGAGACTTCGATTTTGGTGCGGTCAGATCCTACGCGTTCGCGAGAACACGCACTTCCATCAGGAATCGTCCGATGGCCAGATTAAGTCGAGGACGCACGTCCGCTAGCCAAAAATCCATCCAATCCTCGCTGACCTGCGATAAAAATTGGAAAAACGAGTAATCCGGTCGATTTGGCAATTAATCTGGAATAATGTAGGCATATACCAAAGAAAATGACTAATATGTGAGAAAGCATGAGGAGAATGTACAGAATAATAAGGCAAATCGAGTAAATATCAGACTGCTAGTTGTCATAACTCTCTTGATATACCATGTGCTTCCAATGAAATAATTTTAAATGAAAATAATGAACTTAAGGCACAAATTGAGAAGCTTGAAAAAGGATTAGAAAATTGTTACAAAGGAAAAGTATATCTTGATTTTATTCTTAGCAAACAAAAATGCTCATTTAGAAAAGAAGGACTTGGATATTTTCCGAAGAAAGGGAAGAAATTAAAAGCAAAAAACTGTCTTCGTAAAAGAATGCAACACATTTTGCTTTAAATGTCATGAAACAGGTCATTCACATGATATCTGTCCTTTAATGACTTCAACTTACTTTGATAATTGCTATATGCTCAAAAGGTCAAAGAAAAGATATGCTATAGCAAAATTTGTTGGCGCACATATGCTAAATGAAAAGAAGAAATCAATTTAGATGCCTAAAAGGGTTTGGGTACCTAAAAAGACTTGATTCTTTTGTTTTGTAGGTGAACTATAAGACAGGTGGAAAACATTGGGTGCTAGACAGCGGATGCTCCAAACACATGACCGGTAACAAAAAGATATTCACCTCATTGGAAGATAACTCAAGTGAAAATCAAAAGATCACCTTTGGTGACAATCGTTAAGAAAATGTGGTAGGCTTGGGTAAAATTGCAATATCCAATGATCTTTCAATTTCGAATGTTTTACTTGTTGAATCTCTGAACTTTAATTTGCTTTCCGTTGCACAAATTTGTGATCTTGGATTTCGTTGTATTTTTTATCCTAAAGAAGTTTTAGTTGAAAGTTTAAAAGATAATTCTTTGATCTTCAAAGGCTTTCGTTTTGGAAATCTCTATCTTGTTGATTTTCACTCTAAAGATGTATCTCTTTCAATATATCTTGTCTCTCAAACCTCAAAATGTTGGCTATGGCATAGAAGGCTTGCACATGTTGGAATGCATCAACTTAAAAAGCTTTTAAAACGTGATTTGTTTGTTGGCTTAAAAGATGTGAATTTTGAAAAGGATAAACCTTGTAGCACTTGTCAAGCTAGCAAGCAAATAGCTACTTCACATCTGATTAAGCGTGTTCTTTCAACTTGCAAACCTTTAGAACTGCTGCATATGGATTTATTTGGACCTTCTGAGTTCCAAAGTATTGGGGGTAACAACTATGGCTTTGTTATTGTTGATGATTTTACTCGTTACACTTGGGTCTTCTTTATTTCTCAAAAATTTGAAACCCCCGATGTTTTTAAAAGTTTTGCAAAACGTGTTTCCATTGAGTTCGAACTTTCCATCAAGAAAATCCGTAGTGATTATGGTGGAGAATTCGTTAATTCAACTTTAGTTCATTTTTGTGACTTGCTAGGCATTAAACACGAATTTCCTACTTCTTACACTCCACAGCAAAATGGAGTTGTGGAAAGGAAAAATCAAACACTATTAGAAATGGCAAGAACAATGCTAAGTGAGTATGACACTCCTACTCACTTTTGGGCTGAAACCGTGCATACTGCTTGCTATTCTATTAATTGATTTTATTTGCATCCTCTTGTAAATTTAACTTCGTATGAGTTTCTTATTGGGCGTAAGCCAAATGTTTCTTATTTTTGAGTTTTTGGGTGTAAATGTTACATCCTTAGAAAATGAAACTTTGGTGGTAAAATTCAAAGAAGAGTAGATGAAGACTTTCTAGTCGGATACTCTACCACTAGCAAAGCTTATCGTGCTTTTAACAAAAATAGAAGTTACATTGAAGAATCGTGCGACATAGAATTTGATGAAACTAATGGCTCGCAAAAGGAGCAAGTCTCTTGTGAAGTTTCAGGTGAAGATCTTCAAGAAGCTGTGAAGAATATTACCATTGGAGACATCAAACCAAGATAAGATGATCAAGAAGATGATGAAAATATAGAGTATGATGAACAATATACATCATCACCTCTTATTGTTAATCAACCGGAGTCAAATCAAGTAGAAGCAACACAAGTTGAAGCACCAAGGCAACATCAAACCATCATCAAGGATCACCTTCTAGACCAAGTATTGGGTGATGTCAGTAAGGGCGTTCAAACTCGCTCTCGTATTGCTTCTTTTTGTGAACACCCATTCTTTTGTATCATCTCTAGAACCTAAAATTGTAGATGAAGCTCGTAGTGATCCTGACTGGGTAAATGCTATGCACGATGAACTTAATAATTTCTCTAGGAATAAAGTATGGACTTTAGTAGAAAGACCCAAGGATCATAATGTGATTGGAACAAAATAGGTTTTTAGAAATAAGCAAGATGAAAATGGTGTAGTCATTAGAAACAAAGCTCATCTTGTTGCACAAGGTTTTTCTCAAGTTGAAGAGTTAGACTTTGGTGAAACCTTTGCACCGGTAGCAAGACTTGAAGCTATTCGCATACTTCTTGCTTATGCATCAAACTTTAATATTAAGTTATTTCAAATGGATGTAAAAAGTGCCTTTTTAAATGGAGAAATATCTGAATTGGTTTTTGTGGAACAACCTCCCGGTTTCGAAGATTCAAAATTTCCAAACCATGTGTACAAACTTTTTAAAGCTCTCTATGGTCTCAAGCAAGCTCCTCGAGCTTGGTATGAATGACTTAGAGACTTTTTTTTATCAAAAGATTTTAAAATTGGGAAGGTAGACACAATTCTTTTTACAAAAATGATTAAAAAAGAATTGTTCATATGTCAAATGTATGTTGATGATATTATATTTGGATCTACTATTGAATATTTTTGTCATTAGTTTAGAGAAATGATGTGTAGAGAATTTGAGATGTCAATGATCGGCGAGCTAAGCTTCTTTCTTGTACTTCAAATCAAGCAACTTAAGAACGGAACGTTCGTGAGTCAAACGAAATATGTGAAAGACTTGCTCAAGCGCTTTGGGATGGAAGATGCTAAAGTAGTGAAAACTCCCATGGCCACTAATGGACATCTTGATATGGACAATAACGGAAAAGCGGTTGATTCTAAACTCTATAGGTCTATGATTGGTAGCGTTTGATTATGTGCTAGATTTCAGTCAGCCCCTAAGGAATGTCATTTGATTGTTATTAAAAGATCCTTAGGTACTTAAAATGCTACCAAAATTTAGGTCTTTGGTATCCGAAAGATGCAAACTTTGAATTAATTGGTTATTCGGATTCAGATTATGCAGGTTGCAAAATTGATAGAAAAAGCACATCTGGCAGTTGTCAACTTTTGGGGAGATCACTAGTGATAATTCTCATATTTTTACATATTTTCTGGATATTTTCCCCTCATTCATGCTCATTTTAGTCATAAAGATCATCAAATACTCAAATATATTTGTATTGGCTGTCGTTCGACCTCAACTGTGTGTTTTGTTTATTTTAATCGCAGGTCGACGCATTCGGGCAATTTATGGCTGAATGGATGAGCTTCATCGATTGGATCTGGCGAACGGATGATTCCGCACAGAAGTGCGCGTCGTTACAGACGCGTAGGAGCTGACTATGTCAAAATCGGAGTCTCCGGGAGTCCAGAACAACCAAACCTAGCAGCCAAGGACCAGTTTGCAATTTCTAGAACCTTAGAACCTCCCTCTGCAAAACAGCCAAGACATATAAACCCTAGCCACCACCACATAAGGATCTCTTCACAATTTCTTCAAAGGTCGAGGACTTTTCTGCAAAAATGCCAAAATCAACAAAATGCAACCCCGGCGACCTTGCCGCCGGCGGTAAGCCGCCGGTCTCCTCCCCTTTTCTTCCTCTTCTCCCCCTACGATGAGCCGTCGGTCTTCTCCCCTTCATCCTCTCTCACCACATTTCGTCTCCTCCTCTCCCGTTCGTCTTCACCACCGGCTGCTCCCCTTTTCTTTTCTTTCTCCTTCCTCCTTCCTCTTTCCTTTTCTTCTCTTCTCTTATTCTTCTCTGGTTCCTCTCCTCCCTTCCTCCAGTACTCTTCTTCTTCTCTCCTCCTTCTTTTTCCTCCCTTCTTCTTCTTCCTCTCCCCATTTCTCCACCACACGCCGCCGGATCTGCCGCGACCCGTCGCCGATCGACCACCGCCTGGACACCGGAGCCGCGCCTCCCTACATCCAGCCGCCGTCGATTGTGCCGTCTACATTGAGCAGTTGCCACGACGCGTCCACACCTCCTGACGCCGCCGATCCCGCCTGTGCCGTTGGATCCGCAGATCCGCCGAGCCAGAGCAGCCCCCCCGCCGCCGATCTGCTCCACCGCCGCGCCTCTTCACGCCACCACCGCCGGATCCTCTACTTCGCCCGCCGCCGGATCTGCGCTACACCGCCACCATCGAGATGCCACCTCGCTCCTCCATCGCCGATCCGCCACCGGATCCGGCTATCCCGCGCCACCCTGCCTACGTCGCGCCACCACCGACCTAGCCCGCGGCTCCGCTCACCTCCACCAAAGCCGCTGTCGCGCCTCCCGCGTGCGCGCCGCTATCTCGTCCCCATCGGATCCGAGACATCGTCCTCGACGATGACTTCAACCACGACAACTTCCTTGACGATCACTTCACCTTCGATCAGCTTCACCGCGACCACCTCTTCGGTCAGGCAACAATCCCAACTCCCTATGTTGCTCCTGTAGCTTCAGCTTCAATTAAGCTCCAACAGCAAATACTTGGTGATCAATTCTACCCCTTTCTTCCCTCCTCTGTCCTGAGCACACCACTAACTGAGTAAACAAATGTGTGTATGAGGTGATTTGAGTTTTGGAGTTTGTCTGCATGAACTCTAATACAAACTCTCTTGAATCAAAAGTTTAATTGGATGATGAAATGAAATGCCTGTCTGATTGTTGTGCAAATTCCTTCCAGTGATGGATTGAGTTATTGTCTTTGTAAAAGAAACTCAATTTGTGCAGGTGTCCAATAGGATTTGCTTCTTATTTCTGAGTTGTGAAATGGGGTTGGGGCTATGTGCTATATTGAGTAATTAGTTTTTACTTCCTTTGAATACTGGATTTGCTTTCAGATATTCCAATGGCTGAAGTGATCAGGGAGTACTGCAATCTGATGTCTTGTTTCTGTACCTAAGCTATGGGGTTTTACATTGTGTAGGCAGACATTGTGTTTCCTTTGAATCAAAGCTTGATAATTGCCTGATTTAAATAGCTCAGGTTTTTGTGGTCATTTCATTGGGTTGCTGTTGTGGTTATGGCTGAGAAGGGTTGGGGTCAAGCTTGTGATTGTTTTGTTCTTGTGATTCGTGGGTACTCGTTGTAGATTGTGATCGATGATAGTTGTTTGCACTGCCTCGCGCGCTTCCACTATACGATTTCTTTCTATCGCTTGTATTATGAAACGCGAGTCCAGAACGAACACTAGTCGCCTGTCAAGGCGATCACCTCTTTCTTTATTCTTTGCATCCTTCTGACATTCTCTCTCTTTCGTCTGTTTTAGTTTCACTTGCCATCGATTAGTCTAGTTTTACACGATTTGTTTTCGCTAGTCCCTGTGGAAAGAACGACTAGAATACTCGCCAACTACATCATCCTCGTTCTATTGCAAGACGGTCTAATCTTGATATGGACAACAACGGAAAAGCGGTTGATTCTAAACTCTATAGGTCTATGATTGGTAGCTTGCTATATCTTACTGTATTTAGGCTTGACATCGTGTTTAGCGTTTGCTTATGTGCTAGATTTCAGTCAGCCCCTAAGGAATGTCATTTGATTTCTATTAAAAGAATCCTTAGGTACTTAAAATACTACCAAAATTTAGGTCTTTGGTATCCGAAAGATGCAAACTTTGAATTAATTGGTTATTCGGATTCAGATTATGCGGGCTGCAAAATTGATAGAAAAAGCACATCTGGCAGTTGTCAACTTTTGGGGAGATCACTAGTGTCTTGGTCTTCCAAGAAACAAAATTCTATTGCTCTCTCTACCGCCGAAGCGGAATATGTGTTGGCGGGTAGTTGTTGTGCTCAAATTTTATGGATGAAGCAAACATTTTTGGATTATGAAATTATATTTGAAAAAGTGCCACTCTTGTGTGATAATAAAACTACCATTAAAATTGCAAATAATCCAGTTTAACATTCCAGAACCAAGATATTAGGCACCATTTTATAGGAGATCATGTGGCAAAAGGGGATATAGATATAAGTTATATCAGAACTAACATGCAGCTGACAGATATTTTCACCAAACCTTTAGATGAGGCTAGATTTTGCTTTATAAGATATGAATTGAATATTATTGATATATCAAATACTAGTTGATCTAAGATAAATGTCTGATTTTTCTGTCCTCCCATCTTTTTGTGCTTGATGTCAAAGGGGGAGAGACTCTTGAGTTTCTTGCTTCATTAAAGACATTGTTTATGCTTGGGGGAGAGATTGGGGGGAAAGATTCTTGAGATATCTCATGATTTATCATTATAGATTCATCATTATAGATTCACTCTCAAATCTCAAATGACTCATATGGGTATTTATATATGCATGCATTTAGGGGGAGTTCCTGAATATCTGTTAATTATGCATGTACTTAGTGGGAGTCATTTGATTTTATTCATTTAAACACTTGTTGTCATCAATCATCAAAAAGGGGGAGATTGTTGCATATAGGCCCCTATTATTGTTGATTTTGATTATTGATGACATTAAATGTTTTTGATCTAATCATGTCTTTGAGCTATCTGTATGCAGAGACCTAAGAGCTATTTCGCCTAAGGTCGCAGTATTGCCCAAACTCGCAAGCACAAGGTTGGCAAGAAGAAAGCCGTAGAGACCTAAGCTATCCAGAGGATCTGCAAGTCGCAAGCACAAGGTCGCGAGCCGAGGTCGAAAGCACAAGGTCGCAGTGTCTTTGGAGGTTGCAAGTCCAAGGTCGCGAGCCATGGTCGCAAGCGCAAGGTTGCCAAGAATGAAGCTGCAAAAGGCTTAAGGTAAAATGCGTATTTATTTTACCGGTCTCCGTGTTTGGAGTTTGACAGGTTTATAGGAATTTGTTTTTAGTTTCAACCATACTATTAAGAGGGGTTGCAAGTTCTCTCTCATTTCCAGCATAAACTTAGAAACTCTTAGGTCATTGCATTCATTCTTTTCGGTTGGATTTGTTTTGAAATGTTTTGGTTTTCTGATCTTTTCGGCAGTAGAAGTATTTTTGCATTTTCTAGAAAGGCATAGGCTGATCTGGTTTTTTCTTCTGTTGACAAACATATAGTCCTTTAAATTATCTTTCAAACGAGTTATAAAACACTTCAATCGGATCTCTGGATCAAAAGTTATGCATGTTTTTATCCACACTGACTGTCAGCATGTGATGCTGACTGTCAGCATGAAATGTCAGTTTCGTTGCTGACATTTGTCCAGAGAGCATGTTTTTTGAGCTGAAATTTTTTGACTTACGCTGACTGTCAGCATGTGTTGCTGACTGTCAGCATGAGTTTCGACCTCATCTGTTTTGTTTCTAAGTTTGTTTTAACTGGTCATTTTTGTGGTCGATGCTAACTGTCATCATGAACAATTTCTTTTCATATGCGACCACAAACGGTTAGCAAAGTTTTATCCGTGATTTTTGTCGAGCTATGGTTGTGGATGCTGACTGTTAGCATGTGTTGCTGACTGTCAGTATGTGCTGATTTGTTTCCTTTTTCGACCACAACGGCTAGCTGAGTTTTCTCTGAGATTTGCTTTTCACTGGTCGTGGTCTATGCTGACTGTCAGCATGCACTATCACTTCTCAGCTCGAGCACAACGGCTCTTTTGTTCATTTGGGCTATAAATAGAGGCTTTGAGCAGATGTTTTATACACCAAGCAGCCTTATTCTCTTATACACATTTGAGCTTTAGTTCTTAGCATAAAAATCTTGATCTTTTGATCAAGTCGTGAGTTTTGTGATCCACCGAGTGTTCTATTCGCATCATTTTGCATACTTAGAGTTTCTCAGTGATTGTTGGAGGTCTAGAAGAGACCTTGCAACTTATTACTCTTGGTGAACGCCCTCACCTAGTCAGTTTGGTGGCGTGGCCGCTGATCTCTCCTATTCGAAGATTGTTGGAGAGGCTCGGCGTGATTGTAAAAGGCATCGGTGCTCGCCTTTCCGGAGTGGAAAAGAAGCAACTACTAGTGAGAAATATCCTTTGTGGATATTGAAGCAAGACTCATTCATTTGAGTTCTTCAACGAGGAGTAGGGGAGACCGGGCGAGTCTCTGAGACCTCGGGAAAAAATTCTTGTGTTTGTTTTCTCTTCCTCTTTATTTTTAACTGTGCAATATATTATTCAATTGTTTTTTGTTCTTCTCTTTGCAAAAGTTGTTTCATTTGAAATATTTTAAAGCCTCATATGCACCCCCCTCTAGTCGGCATCCTCGATCCTACAAGAAATACCATTCCTAGCATCTCTGACAATTTGGTTATCAGGGCTTTTAAACATGCCTTTTGATACCGAAGATTCATAGGGGATCTAAATATCCATCCACCACGATCAATGTCAGAACTTTTCGACATGGCTGATCGATATTTCGACACATCTGAGGTTGTGGAATGGAATAGGATGGTGGATAAGGGTAACTTACCTCCTCAACCTGGTCTCAAGTCTGAGAAGAAGGATAATTCGACCAAAAAGTCTGAATCATCTGCGGGCTAGAAATCAAAGAAGTTCAAAAAGAATGGAGCAAGCCAATTCTGAGAGGTCATGATCATGGAAAAGCAACCATAGGGAAAAGGTAAAAAAGTTCCATTTAAAAATAATAAATCTCCTTCTGGTGGTCGTAGCAACGACCATACAGAACAATTGACTAACCGCAGGGAGAAAAGAAATATTGTCCATTGCACAACGTCCCCGGACACAACCTCCAGAATTGTCGCAATTGGTTGAAGCGCATGGACGACTTTTACCAAGGTAAAGCACCTATGCCAACTATATGATCAGATTAAGACCTAGACCAGGTTTTGGACTAGACTTATTTTGATGCTAATTTGATCCAATTGAAATATAGATGGGCTTCATCTATATTCGACCAGATGCTAATATGCGGAATACGAGATCTTACTCGGAATTACTGAAACCTAAGTTGATCGAAAACACAGTTCAAAAGATAGCACAACTATTTATTGAAAAGAGAGATCTTATACATGTCGAACGTTAGGATGCACTCGCCTACATCGATCAATGAAATATATGGTCTATGCCTATGTGTTAGATAACTCGATGATCTAAACTATAACTATTACAAAGTATTTGTAGTCCAATCGTATGAATACGTATCAGACTCAATAACCGATTAACCTAAACGTATTAGACTCAGAAAACTAACTAAACCTAATCATATAAGACTTAGTTATATGTATATTGGACTGTAAACCGAATCAGATGACCAGACAGAGTTCGAATCGCATTTGACCTGAAGATCCACCCGGATCACTATACCAGAACAGGGACAATTGAGCATCAACTCGGTGCCGATCATGTCGCGCCTTGTACTTGAGTTGAGCTTTCAGCAAGTTCTGTTCAATCTCACCATGGAGCCATTGAATACCTTCTAGGAACTTTTGTGCTCGATCTTGATCAGATGCTTCCTTGCTGTTCTGTGCTGAGGTAAGGATCACAAACTCTATGTCAAATGGACTCTATGGTAGAAATCCCAAACAGACCTCAAAAGGTGACTTTCCAGTCGAACCATGCACTGCTTGATTAAAAGTAAACTGCAGGTACAGTATGCTTTTATCCCAGGTCTTTAGATGCTTAGAATTAAATCCCCTCAAGAGATGAACGACTGTTCGATTTTCCACCTCTGTTTGACCATCAGTCTGAGGATGAAACGCAACACTCCTCTTCTTTTTTGTAACCATCATCGTCCAAAGCGATCGCCAAAAGTGACTAAGGAACCAGGTATCACGATCAGACACAATAGAAGTTGGCAGTCCGAAATGTGTTTAAACATGGTGAAAGAATACCCGAACCGCTTCTTCTCCCGTGATAGTCTTTTGACAAGGTATGAGAATTATCATTTTGGAGAACTGATTAACAACCACAAAGAGATAGTCGTTGCCATGTCGGGTCTTAGGTAATCCTCCCAAGAAATCCATGGATATGGTTTTCCATGGTCATGATGGAACTGGCAAAGAAGTGTACAAACCTAATTTTCTGTTTGCTGGTTTAGAGATGCTGCAAAGACCACAGCCTCAAACAAAACTAGCCACATCCTGCTTCATTAGCAGCCAGAACACATGTCGATGAAGATTTTACAAAGTCTTCATAACCCCAAAGTGACTAGCAACCTTTGATTTATGTGCTTCTCGCAGCCATTGAATTCGTGGTGCCCTACGAGATATACAAAGTAAATTTCCCTTGTACATGAGTCCTCGCCGAACAAACTCTTTAGGTTTCCCTGTTTCAAGATCAGCCAATGTTGATTGAAAATCAGGATCTTCACTGTACATTGTGGCATAGTCATCATGACATGAGGGCTCGATCTGCATAAACACTGATAAGCAGAGGGTCGTAACTGGTGGTCGTGACAACATGTCAGCCAGTTTATTGTCTACGCCCTTCTTGTACTTAATCACCAGATTAAACTACTGTAGATTCGATATCCACTTCATTTGTCGTGCTTGTTGTAGCTTCAATTGAGTTTGCAAATATTGCAAAGGTTGGTGGTCGGTGTAGACAACAGTCTCTTTACCCAAAAGGTAACACCGCCAATGTTCTACGACTTGATGCAGTGCACACAACTCCTTGTCATAAGTCGGATAGTTCTTCTGAGCTCTTTGGAATAGCTCAGAGTGATATGTTACTGGTCGACCTTCTTGCATGGGCACTGCACCCATTGCATAACCTGAGGCATCGGTTTCTAGTTTGAAGGACTTCTGTAGATTCGGCAAAGCTAGAATAGGAGCTTCACTGATCTTCTTCTTTAGCAAGAGAAATGTGTCCTCATGTTTCCCTATCCACTTGAACTTCTAGTCGATCCGGGTTAATGCATGCAACGGAGAAGTCACTATCGAGAAGTGTCGTATGAACTTCCGAAGGTATTGGCATGCTCCCACAAATCTATGCACTTTCGTAACGGTTCACGGTCGAGGCCACTCTCGAATCACCTTTACCTTATCGGGGTCGGTTTGCAATGTTCCCTTGCCGACCATGAACCCTAGGTAGAGTAGAGTTTGCTGGCCGAACTCGTACTTTTTACGGTTAAGGCAAAGTTGATATTGCCGAAGCTGTTCGAATACCTTTTTGACATGAATGAGGTACTCGTCCCACGAATAACTGTAGACTAGTATGTCGTCGAGGTAAACAATCACAAAGTCGTCGATGAACTGTCGCAATACATCATTCATAAGACGCATGAAAGTAGCTGGGGCGTTGCAAAGGCCAAATGACATGACCAGCCATTCGAACGTACCTTGTCGCGTTTTGAATGCGGTTTTCCAAGTATCCTCCTCTCGGATGCTGACTTGACGATACCCTGATTTTAGATCCAATTTTGAGAAGACAGCAGCATGCTTTAATTGGTCTAGTAGGTCGTCAATACGAGGAAGGGGTACCGGTTCTTGATGATGATTTTGTTCAGTGCTTGATAGTCGATGCACATACGCTAAGTCCCATATTTCTTTGGTACTAATCCCATAAGAGATCTGCAATGTGAACTACTTGGTTGGATGACACCATCATTCAGCAATTCTCCAAGTTGCCTTTTGATCTCTTCGTTTTCTAATACCGAGTTGCGATACATACTCAAATTGGGAAGGTCGCATCGAACACGAGTTGAATTTTGTGCTCGATTGGACGTTTTGACAGACAACCCTAGATACTTTCGAACACATCACTGTATTTCTCCAGCAATCCCGACAAACAACTAGAGTCTTCTCGACACATCAATGACAGCGCTACTTGAGTACTATCACTTTGACCAACTGGTTGAATCATAACAAGCATGTATTTATGACATGCATTGACAATGCTTTTGGCCTGATGCGGTAATCAAGTTCGAAGTGTTGATGTGGACGTCTCTACCGATCACGAACTTAACTCCATTTTTAGTGAGCTCTTACTCTTGTGCTCGTCAATGGAAGTGAGCGTAACGATCGTATAAGAACGGACTCACAAGGACCACCTGACAAATATTGATAAGAACAACGTCGCATATATTGAACCTCATCGATATATCGAGCAGAGATCGCAAATTTCAACACACATTGACTCGTGATATGTTGGTTCACGTCGGATGTAAACCAACTCAGCGGATACGGTTGCGGGTGTGTTGTCGTCTTCAAACCAAGTCATCGAACCAGTCTAGCGGAAACCAAATTCTTCTGACTTTCAGGATCGAATATGGCTGCGACCACTTCATGCTTCACCTGGATGTTGATAGTGAACAAGTCCTCCATTGAGTGATGGTCGTTAGGTGAATCGAACCTTTCTCCTTCGGCATTGCCATCAGAGACAAGGTCGTATCCGCCTCATCGACTGAATTTACTCAGACAACTCCTTCTTCGGGTGGAGCTGTAGTAGCTATAGCTGTTCTTTTCACTGGTCCGTTTCTCTTTGGTCGAAGCTCAAGATGGAGCTTATAACACTTATCCTTTGTATGCCCGGCAACACTTATCCATTCTCACTCCGTTTGAAGCCAGACTTCGTCGCCTACACGTCAAGGAGTTGTTTTTGGATACGTTTATCCATGTGCTATAAATAGAGAAGCTTTTGGCTCAATTAGACTTACATCTCTTTTCTTTGGTTTAGAAGCCGTTAGGGCTTAGTTTTAGCTTAGTTTTAGTTTAGTAGAGCCCCATTCTCTATTTTTATTGTTTTTGTAAGCCGGCAATGGCGGCAACTTCAATTTTCAAGCAATTAAGTAAGTTTTTATTTAATTGTTATTCTTATTTCTGCATTATTATGTCTTTTATCGAGTAGATCCCCTCTTGGGTTAAGGATGACATAATCTGGAAGGCGTGATTCTTCCTCGGTCTTTATTTCAAGTTTTGGAGTAATTTCTTGATGCTTTCTTCCTCCAAACCTTAAATCTTTGTTTCGGCAACAGACGTAATAGTTGAGTCTTAACAAGAATTTAGGGGAGTTCTTGAGTTCTTAGCGCCTTGACGCAGGACCCTGAACAGGAGAGAGGCTCTCGCTAAACGTGATAGTGGAAGCAATCCTCTGACTGTTGACCCAGCGCTCCGAACTGAAAACTTAATCTGTCTTGGAAACAATTGAAATTAACTTATAATCCTCGGACATTGGATAGAATTATGCCGGATGGCTATGAAAATCTAGAAACCCTAGATTTTCATTCCAGCTTGCAAACCCTAGATTGATTGACTTAGTTGTAGAAAAACAACCCTCAAAACTCGTTTACACTTAATCAGTGATCCCTTAAGCTAGAAAGACGAATACGCTTGTTTCTCGTGGAATTCGACCCTCAAGTGCTCAACGTTCAACCGTTCACTTATGGTTATTACACAATCATGCCCCTTTGGGTGTGATCACTTAATTGGGAAAGTGCCAATTCATAGTTCAAGAAGGCATGGTCCTTGGCCACATAATTTCTGAAGGAGGGATTGGCGTCGACAAGGCAAAGATCGATGTCATAGCAAGTCTTCCACCACAAACCAATGTGCAGGGCATACGCAGTTTCTTGGGACATGCAGGTTTTTACCATCATTTCATTAAAGATTTTTCCAAAACTGTTAAGCCTCTCACTCAATTGCTTGGTAAGATGCGCCTTTTGATTTTGATAAAAAATGTCTTGATGCCTTTCATCAATTGAAACATGCATTAACTACTGCTCCCAGCATACAACCTCCAAATTGGAAAAAATCTTTTGAATTGATGTGTGATGCTAGTGATAATGCAATTGGCGCTATTCTAGGGTAAATAACAAATAAAGTTTTACATGGTATATACTACATAAGCAAAACTTTCGATAATGAGTAATTACACTACAACTGAAAAAGAATTGTTTGCTATAGTTTATGTCCTAGATAAATTTCGTCCATATTTGATTGGTTCAAAAGTTATTGTGCATACTGATCATGCTGCTCTTGAGTATCTTTTGACCAAGACAGAAACCAAGCCACGACTTGCACAATGAATCCTACTGCTGTCGGAATTCAATTTGGAAATCAAAGATAAGAAAGGTGCTGAAAACATCGTCGCCGATCATCTTTCACGACTCTTCACTAACACCATCGACGTTCACATCAATGATGCTTTACCCGATGAGCACCTTTACTTGATCAACAAGAACCATGGTATGCTGATTATGCAAATTATTTATTTAACCATGAACTTCCTCCAGGGTTGACACATAGACAACGCAAGTGCTTCCTCCACGACATCCAACACTACTACTGGGACGATCCAAACCTTTTCAAAAAGGTAGTTGACAACATCTTTCGACGATGCGTGCCTGACCATGAGATCCAAAGCATTCTTGAACACTGTCATTCGTCTCCATGTGGTGGACATGCTGGAGCTTCAAAAACAACGGCAAAGGTATTGCAATCAGGATTGTTTTGTCCTTCTTTATTTAAGATGCTTATAACTTTGTGCAAAAATGTGATCAATGCCAATGTTCTAGAAATTTGAGTAAAAGACATGAAATGCCCCTAACAAACATTCTTGAAATTGAAGTTTTTGATGTATAGGGAGTAGAGTATATGGGATCTTTTCCATCTTCTATGGACAACTCCTACATCTTAGTTGTGGTTGATTATGTTTCAAAGTGGGTAGAGGTTGTTGCAACACCAACAAATGAATCAAAACATGTGATTAAGCTTTTCAAAACAGTCATCTTTCCTCGATTTGGTGTATCGTGAGCAGTAATTAGTGATGATGACGCGCATTTCACTAATTACCAATTTCAGAAATTGTTGATGAAATATGGTGTTATTCATAAAGTTGCTCTTACATAACACCCTCAAACAAGTGGATAGGTTGAAGTCTCGAACAGGTGGCACCGTCACGTACAGATTGGGCGCTTAAACTTTTCAATGTTTTTTTGGGCATATCGCATTGCATTCAAAACTCTGCTAGGTATGATGCCTTGCAAAATTATATTTGGTAAGAATTGTCATTTGCTTGTAGAATTGTCACACAGGGCGTTATGGGCGTTAAAAGAACTCAGTTAGAACTTCGACAAACCGGGGCAAAGGCAAATCCTCAAATTGCATGAATTAGAAGAGCTCCGGAACAACTCCTACAAAATTGCCTTAATTTACAAAGACAACACGAAGAAGTGGCATGACAAACGGATCCTCAACCATGAGTTTAAACCAGGTGATTTGATTTTATTATTCAATACATGGTTGGAATTTTTTCCAGACAATTTGAAATTGCGATGGACTAGGCTGTACGCGATAGAAAAACTCTTATCATATGGTGCCGTAGAGCTTCGAGCGCAATATGGCATCACTTTTAAGGTAAACATGCATCGTATAAGCTATACAATGCAGGAGACTAGGTAAGTAAGCTGACCTCGGTCGATTATTTCAATTCTATATATTTCTAAAAAGCTGAGAATGTTCCGTCAAGTGGGACATTAAACCAGCATTAGCTGGGAGGCAACCGGGTATACTAACACGTAGTTTTCTCTTTTATGAACACAGCAGTGCAAGAATCACTCAATTCCGACATCGTTTGACCACCTAAAACCTACCTTTCACAAACTAAGCCTGACACTTTTCAATACACCAAAAAATAAAAATTTTCCAAAACCAACCAAACTGAGCACGACCAGTGCTGGGCTTAGTTTGATTGATTTCAAAAAAATAAAAATTTTCCAAAACCACCGAACTGAGGACAACAAGTGGCACGACCAGTGCTGGGCTCAGTTTGATCGATTTCACAAAAATAAAAAAATTCCTCTTTTCAACAGAGCTGAGCATGACCAATGGCACAAGCCGTGCCTTGGTCGAGCATGACCCGTGCTCGTGGTCATGCCAGGCTCGATTCGTCCAACTACTCGAAACTCAATTTTCAACAGAGCCGAGCACGACCCGTGCCCATGGTCATGCCAGGCTTGGTTTCCTCTTTGTTTTTGGACTTTGTACTTCTTCCATACAACCATAACTCCTACCTACTACCTTATGTAAAGCCACCCATCTTCTCCAAACAGCACAAACACCATTCTTGAGCCCCAAAACTCCTCAAAACCTCCACAAACCAAGCCATAGATCTCTTCATCCAACCGTCAAAACTTTGATCCGACTGCGGATTCTGACTCCTCGCACCTCCACACCTCCGGATCTGATGTTTCTACGCCAATGACGATGCCCCGATGCTGTTGGATCTAGGTCGATCTAAGATATCTGGGTTTTGATGATTAATGAAGATTTGGATAAATCCCTGATGATTAAAGTTGATCTAAAGAATGTCAGATTTGATGATTAAATGATAATTTAGATAAATCCTGATTTAGCACAAGTAAATTGAATTGATTATTGATGAACCCTGAAATGGATGTTTCCTTAGTTGTGGGTTTAATATTGATGCATATGTAGAGGGGGAGCTTGGTGGTTGCATCAATCTTGTGCTAAGTGCAAATTGGAATGTCATGAGATAAATCATGAAGTTTGATGGCTCCTTATTGAGGTTTTGACATCGATGCATCATGCTTATCATGACATGAGTAGTATGGATCATGGGCATATGTCTTCATCATATATAGATCTATATGATTGTGTGATTCATCTCTTACTCATTTGTTGCTTATCAAAATTGGTTTTGTCAATTCACTGAAGAGAGAAATTGTTGAGTTAACTCTTGTGTGGAGTGATTTCTCTTGTGGTGATTAATGACAAACTGTATATGAGACTAATGTTTGTGCATTGAGTATATGTGTTCTAGTCTCAGAATAGTTGTAAGATGAAAGCAAGCAAGGGTGTGAAGAGGATGATGCCAACATGAGTCATCTCGAGCGAGGTTAAACTTAGCGAGGTTGAGCTTTGCGAGGACAAGCGTCGAGTGATCGAGCTTCACGAGGTCGAACTTCACCGAAGGTAAAATCCAAGATTAAGGATTGTTTTCTTAGGATTTTACCGGTCTCGGTGTTTGGAGATAGACCAGGTTGATAGGATTCTTTTTACTAGTTTGACCGTACTATTAAGAGGAGTCAGAAACTAGTAGCTTGAATCTATCTAGTGCGGAAGCTCAAATGCATTCATATCATCTTGCACTAGTGTTTTATCACCTCTTGCATTGCTAGATAGTCTAAGTGTAGTTTGTGGTGCATTAGAGAAAATGCTTTGAAAACTGTACTTAGTCTTGATCGCCAGCTATTTAAATTGGTTTACTTTCTAGAGCTGGTTGTGGTTGTACTTGCACATTCTGATCGTATCCTTGTTTGATACGTGGTCGTGATCGTGTCGCCGGTTTGGCAATTTTCTGTTTAGGGTTTGGTCGTGGTCGTAGGAGTTCGAACTAGTCGTACCAGTCTTCGGCTCGCTTGCGTACGCTCGACCAAATCCACTCGACCACCTGTTTTCGACCAGATATTCGACAAATGGTTTTAGTTTGTAAATCATATTGGTCATGGTCGTCACTGAGTGTCAGCTGAGATATCCGCGAGAAAACAACAAATCCGTATGTGCAAATACCCTAAATTGCATTAGAGATGATTTTTGGGTTGAATATTTTAGTAGTAGGAAGGTTTTTAAGTTTTATAGAAATTTCTAGACCTTTCTAGGTTCTTCTCCTGTTTAAGAAATTGTAGATCTCTTAGTTATCTTTCCAACAAGCCAAAAATCACCTCAATTGGATCTCTAGATCAAAATTTATGCTTATTTTACTATCAATGTGCAGTGGCCGGACTTTGTCCGGCCTGTACAATTTTTCAGCCTTTTGCGAAATGAAACTAGAGACGTTTGCATCCATCTGGGGCTTTCGTCTGGGAAGGCCGGACTTTGTCCGATTTGGCTGGACATTGTCCGGCCTGTACAATTTGTTTGAGCTGAGAGTTAACAGAGACATATTCATTTGTCCGTGGTTTTTGTCCGGACAAATGTTATTTGTCCGGCCTTCACAAATTTCGTTGAAACGGTAACTGACAAGGTTGCCGTTGTGAGTAACAGTCACTATTGAATTGTACTGACCGGACATTGTCCGAAATGGCTGAACAATGTCTGGCCTGTACAATTTTGGCCCGGTTTCTTGCAAACGGCTAGTTTCTTTGAGGGCTATATATATCTCGTGTTTGCTTTCATTTGGGGCTGCTCAAACACCTGATATTCCTGTGTATAAGCTAGCCAAACTCTTTGGAATCAATCTATTGCATTTAGAGCCAAGATTTGAGCCAAATCATTGAGAGCACTTAGAGAAGAAGCAATTGTGAGAGGCTAAGAGTGTTTAGTGCACTTCATCTCCATTTGCAAGCTAGTGCTAGTGTGTGTGCATTCATTTGCATCCTTAAGCTTATAGCACTTGATTCGTTCAAGTGAGCGCGTCCGACTTGTTACTCTTGGCATCGCCTTCGCCTAGACGGTGTCGGAGGAGAGTTGTGATCTCTCCGGTTGAAGTTTGTTGGAGAGGCCACAAACAACGTGTGGAATGTTTGGTGATCGCCTATCCGGTGTGGAGAAGGAGCAACCCGAGTAAAATATCCTTCGTGGATATGCTTCAACGAGGAGTAGGGGAGACCGGGTGAGTCTCTGAGACCTCGGTAAAAATCATTGTGTCAATTGTATCTCTTTTGTATAATTCGTATTCATATTGACACAACTGCTTGATTTACTATTGTTGCATGTTATATTGAATATTTCATATGGTTGAATGCAACTAGATGTTTGATTGCTAAACTTTTGCAACCCTAGGTTATCCTAAATATCTTTAAAATTGTTTAGTTGGAAAGAAATTTTAAAAGCCTCCTATTCACCCCCCTCTAGTCGGCATCCCTGATCCTACTCAGATTGGGAAGTGTCGCATCGGACACGAGTTGAATTTCGTGCTCGACTGGACGTTTCGACGAATGACCCAGGGTACTTTCGAACAGATCACTGTATTTCTCCAGTAGTCCCGACAAATGACCAGAATCTTCTTGGCATGCCAACGACAACACTGCTCGAGTACAATCACCTTGACCAATGGGTCGAATCATGATAAGCACGTATTTGTAACATGCATTGACGACTCGTCTGGCTTGATTTGCGGTAATCAAATTTGAAGTGTTGACGTGGACGTCTCTACTGATTATGAACTTAACTCCGTCTTTAGTGAGCTCATACTTTTGTGCTCGCCGATGGAAGTGAGCATCTCGATCATACAGATACGGACTCCCAAATATCACCTGACAGATATAGATAGGAACAACGTCACATTGAATCTCATTGATATAACGAGAAAAGATCGCAAACCTCAACACACACTGACTCGTAATATGTTGGTTCACGTCGGATGTAAACCAACCCAGCCGGTACAGTCACGAGTGTGTGGTCGACTTCAAACCAAGTCGCCGAACCAGTCCAGCGAAAACCAATTCTTTTGACTTCTGGGATCGAATATCGCTGCAACCACTTCGTTCTTCACCTGAATATTGATGGTAAATAAGTCCTCCGTTGAGTGATGGTCGGCAGGTGAATCCGAACCCTTCTCCTTCGGCATTGCCATCAAAGACAAGGTCGTATCCGCCTCATCGACTGAAGTCACTCGAACAACTTCTTCTGCCGGTGGAGCCATGGTAGCCGTGGTTGTTCTTTTCCCTGGTCCATTTTTTTTTGGTCGAAGCTCAAGATGAAGCTTGTAGCATTTGTCCTTGGTATGTCCTACGACTTGACAATGCTTGCAAAAGTCATCCGTGCCCGGTTTCTAAGCATTCTTCTTCAAACTCAGCTTTCTTTTTGTCGAGGTCGCACTCTCCTTCGTGCTTTTGTCACTGCGGGATTTATTCTTCTTTTCGATGCCATAGCAGTTGTGCTCACGGTCGTGATGTCTTCGACGCCGAACAGGCTCAACTCAGCACTAATCGATTTCTGAAGTCGAGACGTATATTTTTGGAAAACTTGCGGATCAGACAGTGAGATGCCAATGACCATTGCTTGTCTCCGGAACTCGGTAGTATAGCCCTGGATGGTTCGGTCGCGCTGTTGGTACAATCTGTTCTAACATTCCCATCTCTCCTCAAGGTAACCTATCGGATAGAATTATTGTCATAGGAGTCGTTTGAAATGACCCCACGCAAGGTCGTCAGCTTCACCACTGGCGACAAGGGCCTTCCACTATGTTTTGGCGTGGTCCTTCATCTTCAAAGGTGCGAACTTCACATTTTGAGCTCTACTGAACCCTTTTAAATCAAAGTAGGTCTCAAGTTGGTTGATCCAAGAATCCAACTTCTCAGCATCGATCACCCCATCATATATGGGTATGTCAATCTAAGCGTCGACCTTGAAAGATCCCATGGCTAAGGAGGTGTTGGCGAGGTCGTCAGCCTTATGGTTGTCTTCTCTTCCTTGTCTTCTGACCTATGCAAGTCTTCACCAGTCTTCACACCTGTAACTTTCCCTGCTTCAGGAGGTATGATCATGGCCTGTTTCTTAATCCAAACAAGCACGGTTTCCATGTCGGTGGAGAGCTTAGCCACTTGTTCGGCTAGATTAGCTTGTATGGAGGTATTGTCAGACATCTTCGGAGATGTGACTGTAAGTATCGTCGATTGATCGCCTGGAGTTTCGCCAGAGGTTTTGTAACCCTGGCGAGTCTTCACCATCCACAAGACAGGATAGTTGCTCGGATACCAAACTTGATCCGTTTGAGACCTAGCCTTAGTTTTCAAACTAGGCTCGCCCAAATCCTAATACACGGAATAACGGGATCTTACTCGGAGTTACAAAAACCCAAAGATGATCGAAAACACAGTTCAAAGTAATTGCACAACTCTTTATTTCAAAGAGAGCATTACATGTCAAATGTTTGGACGCACTCGCCTACGTCGATCAATGAACTATAAATGTCTAAGACTTAAATAGTTCTATGACTCTTCCATGATGTTCGATGATCTAAACAATGTATTACAAGGTATTTATAGTCCAATCGTATGAGTACGTATCAGACTCAATAACCTAAACGTATTAAACTCAGACAACTAACTAAACTTAACAGATAAAGCTTAGTTATATATATATTCAGATCGGACTACAATTTCGACCAGAGATTGAATCGAAGTCGCGAACCCTTTCCAAGGCCACAAACCTTTTCAAGGTCACACTCCATTCAAAACTTGACTAAGGTTGCGAAACCTTTTCCGACCATGACCTGAAGATCCTCCCAAATCAATTATAGTTGATAGATTGACGAAGTTAGCTCATTTTTGACTTGTAAAGACTCAGTACACGACCAATAAGCTAGCAAAGCTGTATCTCACCAGAATTGTTGTCTTACACGGAGTACTGAAAGTAGTTGTTTCAGATAGAGGAGCACAGTTCGTATCAAGATTTTGGGAAGAACTACAAAAAGCCTTGGGTACAAAATTGAAACTTAGTACCGCTTACCACCCTCAAACGGGAGGCCAAACAGAAAGAGTGAATCAAATTCTAGAAGTCATGCTAATAGCTTGTACCTTAGACTATGGAATTTCTCGGGAACAATTCCTGCCATACGCAGAGTTTACTTACAACAATAGCTATCTGGCAAGTCTGTAGATGGAACCTTTTGAAGCGCTCTATGGAAGGAAGTGTCGCACACCATTGTATTGGACCGAGGTGTGATAGAGACAATTTTTGGGACCACAACTCGTAGAATATGCCAAAGCTCATGTAAAGATTATATAGGAAAGATTGAAGTCAACCTATTCTCGATAAAAGAGCTACGCCATCAATAAAAGAAGAGAGTTGTCTTTTGAGGAAGGCGACTATGTGTACCTCAAAGTGACACCATAAAATGGAGACCGCCTATTTCAGATGAAAGGAAAATTAAGACCAAGATATGTTGGACCATATAAAATCTTGGAAAAATGAGGAGAGCTAGCCTACAGACTGGAGCCACCACTTGAACTAACAGGAATTCATGATGTTTCTCACATATCTCAATTGAGGAAATGTCTAAAGTAACCAGCGGAGAAAGTATCTCCTTTAGAAGCTGAAGTTCAACCAGACTTGTCATATCAAGAGTACCCTGTTAAGATATTAGAGGTCAGAGAAAGGAAATTGAAATCAAGAACCATCAGGTTTTGCATGGTTCAGTGGAACAATCATACAGAAGAAGAGTCAACCTGGGAAAAGGAAGAAGAGTTGCGTCAGACCTTCCCCTACCTATTTCCAAACTAGTCAGAATCTCAAGGACGAGATTATTCTTAAGGTGGGTAGGTTGTAATGCCCCAGATTTTTTCTATTCTTTTAATGTGTCAATCAATGCATTTCTTATTGAATCCCTTGGACATCTCGACCACACCTCCGATCAATCCTAGAAAAATCCTCCAAAATCTCTGATTAAAGTTCTCTAAATTTCTCTAGATTAAATTGCAACTAAAAATCCCAAACTCTTTTCCTGCCCAGTATTCAACCTATTAGATTACTCCTATTCAAATTGTCTTAAACAAGCAATTTTGTTCAAATTAGTCAAGACTTTGTCGATGGTCGAGCTATACGATCAAGACTAGCTCGCTGGTCAAAAGCAAGTCACTGGTCGAACTGAGTACTGGTCTAATTAGAAAGAAAACACATGGATCTCTTTGTCTCAGTGCCCATGTGAAATTTTTGTCTCTTTCTAGCTTCAAGTGTTTGATCTAGTTTTTTGAGTGTTCAGTCAAATAGGCAGTGCAACAATCCACAAATCAACCATGTTTTTGTGTTTTGATATAATTGAAGCCCAATTAGGAAGCCCCCAAAATAGGAAACATCATTTCTAACCAATGCATGTTGGCTGTGAGAGGGAGAAATGACCAGCAAAAAGGAAAGAGTGCTGAGCTCCCTCCTGTCACACCACTGTGAGATCCCCAACTAGCGACGAGTTGAATTCCCACAAGAGCAAGCAAGATCCCTGCATCTCACATTGCTTGATCCTTTTTGTCTCATTCCCTTTTCAACATCTACTAGCAGCCTATAAGAACCCCTCACACAGCCTTTCTTCTTCCTCATTCTTGCCTGTTCAATCCTTCATTTCTTGCCTAAGTCCTGAGAAGGTATGAAACTTGATAGATTTCGCTTATGTGTTCATTTTTCTTGATCAATCTTAAGAGAAATCATTCATATATCCATCCTTCATCTGTTCTTGTACAGAAATCTCACCAAAAACCTCCAAGGATTACTGTTTTCTGAGTCTTCTTCTTTGATGACGGTGAATATCACTCTGTTTTCGGTTCTTGAGCAGCTTCCCTTTAACTTTCAAATTTGTGCTCGTTACTGCACCATTTTCTCTGATTCTTGTTGCTGTGTGTTTACAACTCTCTTAGTTTCATTTTGGGCATCTTTAATTGGTATTTTGATCTGTAGAACTCCGGCAATCGATGAAACAGTTCAGCCCAGCCGCTTTTCTTTTTTGCAAAATCGGACCCCTTAGATGGCCTCAAAACTGTTCAAACCTCCAAAAGAATTGTAGATCGGCTCATTTCCTACAAACTTTCTGTTATTGACTTTCTGAGATAATCACTGTATCAGCCTAATTTTTGTGTTTTCTGAATCTTAGTCATTTCATTCAAGAGTCTATCGACCAGGAGGTTAAGCCAATCCTCGATTAATCCCCTGTTTGTGCTCGATCTCACCAAACTCAAGTCCTACAAGATCAGTTCAGACCAACCTGGGCCGAAATTTAGCCAAGCCAGACACTTGTAGCCAAGACCAGAGTGTTTTCTCCCTCCCAGGAACATCTTCAACCAGAATACCATGCATGCATGCATATTTATACTTTACATAAAATTTTCTATGATAAGTAATTTTTGTATGCTTATGTATTTTATTATTATTTGTGTGTGAGAGTAGAACTAGGAGTGGAAGGAGCAGAAGAAGTGTTCGAAGACCCCTTAGTGCAGTTAGACCCCGCTTTGCAAGGCAAGTCTCTTTCTCATTGATCATATCTCTCCCAGTATTTTAAGTAAATTAGGTTATTTATTGTTTTAAGTATATGCATGCTTTACTTTTCAAATGCTATATTGGATGAATATGAGTAGATATGATCTAAATTCTTTGAAGACCCTCCATGTTCATATATCCTATGCACTCAATTGTCGCCCTAGGATGTTGTGCTTAAGTTATGCTTATGCTTGAATATATGTGCTAAATGCTAAATGGTCATATATGTGAAAAGTGTGTTTAAAACCTTGTTTGTAAAACTGTAAAGTTAGAATCGATAGTGAGGATGGTTTGTGTGGTTGGCGCTATGTGCGCAATGGGGATGTGGTTCGCTCCTCACTAACGGTTCATAAGGACGAGACCCTTGTGTTGTACTTCCAGATGGCATGAAAAATGTACTAACCATTTGTCCGGTATGGGACGGGCGCAGCAAAGTAGTTCTCTAGGTATTAGCTTTTCCCTACAATGCTTGTCGGTCCAGTTTCTTGAGGGAAACTGGTGGGCAACAGAAGGCCGTGAGTTGTGGGAGTGAGTAAGTCAATCCAGAGTTTGGGAGGAAGGCGCCCCAGGCCTGGATAATGAGGAGTGCGCAACTGGATCCACAGGCTATGAGTCTCGTGGGACCATAGACCAAGGCTAAGTAGATTTGGCTGTGGGGTGCGCTCTACAATGGTAATACACACTGAGTCATCTATTTATCGGGCAGAGAATTGTTAATGCTAGGATTGCAAACTGTCGTGTGATCTCAGCCTTGTCGCATGTGTAAAAGTCGCATGAAGAGGTACCTACATGAAAGCTGGGTGATTAAGTGGATTAAAGTGGTACACCTTTGCAAAGTTACAAAAAGTATCAGATACTCAGAGCTCCCAGGTTTTGGAGTCTGCGCGCGGTGGATTCTATCCATCTCAATGCAGCACAAGTAGGATTTGGAAGATTTTCGTAATATTGGTTAAAAGTGGTAACTCATGGAAGACCGCCATGCATAACATTTTCTAAAACCTAGTTTAGGATTTTAAAGTGTCACTTTTGAAATCAAAACATTTCTATAGAACTTTAGAGTGAAAATCTATTCCATTCCTACTTATAAACCAAAGAGCCTGTTTCTTGAAATTTCCCATCATTTATATACCCGCATTTATTAATTGAGACTTGTTGAGCAACCGTGAGGACAACGTGCTCACCCTTTCTTTTGCACATAATATTTAGAGGAAGGACTCATTAATCTTGACTCCTATGGCTTCGAACCCGTTGATGATGAAGGAACCGTCCCTAACGATCCAGCTTACTAGAGGGTCATTCACCTAGTGGAGCCCGATGTGGTGGGAGCCCATGCTGTGCCGCTGCTATTGAAGATGATGACATTGAAGGCTGTGATAGTTGTTTTGCTTATCTCTCTGTGTGTTCTGTTCTTTTGTGCCGACCTTCGTGTCAATGAAACTTCTTAATTTGTATCAACTATAAATTGTGCCATTCTTGACGCTATGGTATTGTAATATTGGTCCTTGTGACCTTGTACTCGTTTTAATTACTTGTGTTGTGTTGTGAGCTTGTGATGTATCATTCTGTGTGCAACCTAACCTGGGTAGTTACCGCTAGATTCTTGATATGAGGGTCCCCACTAACATGATATCAGAGCAAATGCTCAACTGTAAGTTGTGACCCTTAAACAGATCTTGGCGTCCCTAGAAACAGAAGTCTGGGCCATCCACGGGCGGGAAGTTCCATAAGTCAAAAAAGGATGGTGCAAACCATTTCCAAGAGGACGCGAACATGGATAAGCAACCATAGGACAAAGGTAATATAGTTCCATTCAAAAATAATAAAACTCCTTCTATTGGCCGCAACAGCGACCACACGGACAAAATCAAAGCTCATGCCACGTGGAGATGGACCTTTCAAAGTTTTGGAGAAGATCAATGAATATTGCTTATAAGATAGAGCTACCAGGGGAATATGGAGTGAGTGCTACATTCAATGTTTCGGACCTTTCTCCATTCTTTGGTTCTACGTTGTTAGACACGAGGATGAGTCCTTTTCAAGAGGGGGAGAACAATGAGGACTTCTCACTAGTACAGAAATGCAGTCTACTAACCACTATCTTCTATCGGTTATTAGCGATTTAGTTGAAAACCGATAGAAAATGTGCCTCGCGGTCATAAAAGGGCGACGGGTGTATTTTTTCTATCGGTTTATAAGAAACTTACTGATAGAATAAATAGTATGATTTACTCTAGCGGTGATGAACATATTTGCCGTTAGAAGAGATGCATAAGTACTGACGGGAGAATGTTGTGTGCCGATAGGACTGGTCGACTTCTACAACTAGACTTATTCTATCGGTACTGTATGAATATACCGACAGAGTATATTAAAAATTCCTATCGGCAATATGTAGTGCGCCGATAGAATCGTTGGCCTTCTACAAATATTTTTATTCTATCGGTAATGGATTCTTTTACCGTTAGAATATATAGAAAATTGCTTAGAACTGTTCGTCTTCAAATAGTTTTATTCTATCGGTAATGAATGTTTATACCGGTAGAATATTGCAAAAAATATCTTAGAACTGTTGGCCTTCTATAACTAGTAATATTCTATCGGCAATGTACGTACACACCGATAGAGTATGTACAAAAATTCCTATCGGTAATATTTATTGTGCCGATAGAACCATTCGCCTTCTATAGATGTTTTTATTACTAACGGTATTCTGTTTTCATACCGATAGAAAATATATAT
Source organism: Pharus latifolius (assembly GCA_019359835.1). Taxonomy (NCBI): domain Eukaryota; kingdom Viridiplantae; phylum Streptophyta; class Magnoliopsida; order Poales; family Poaceae; genus Pharus; species Pharus latifolius. The sequence continues at coordinate 64,406,296 of CM033326.1, read as the reverse complement.
TTGTATAAATACACAGGTATGTCTCTTTCATTCTCACAGTTCATCTGGGGCTCGTAGTCCTAACCTGTAAGCTCCATGGACGGCCGGCGCACCTCTACAGGGGACCACTGCACCTCCGCACCTCCATCGACGCCCTCTAGACGTCGGCATCCCAAGGAAGGTACGTAAAATTTCTGCAATATTGTTAGATTATTCTAATCCGATTATGGCAATAATTTTGTTTTTTTTGTATCCTTCATTTTGATGTGTCTTCTTTTCAATATGATTATGATCTGTTCAGGTCCTTGGATGATGCTCATGAGGGGCAACGTATTTCACTGTTCTTCATCGCAGTACGCTGCCTACGTTGGCTTGTTGGCGAAAGAAATGGTGAAGATCACCGTCGAGAGCTGGAAGGACGTGAAGGGCGAGATCTTGGTTGGCTCGGTCGAGAAGATGCTTAAGCCCGGCGTGTTTCTCAAATCAGGACCTATAGAAAGCATCTTACATTTTTTTGCATGCACCAGCTTGTGGCCAGATGCTTACTTGCTTGGAGAAGAAGAATTGTTGTTATTTGCACAGCCATTCTACACCATCACTACACAGAACAACATCTTGGAAGGTAGGTTCTTTTTGTTAATGGAGTTGAGTTGAGTTGAGTTGAGTTGATCGAGTTTGAGTCCGAGGAAATCACCAATACGTACAAATGTATGTCGACGGCAGTTCCAGCTCCTCGGGCGTCTTCGAACTGAACTCCTATGGTTAAGTCCAATGTGGTTCAGACATTTGCTGTTTTGGATGAATGGATTTGTGATGTATCAGGTCTAACTTGTAGTCGGTAGTTGCATTGTGGCAACCTGCAAAGGTTCTCTTTTATGTAAAATGTATGGGCCACTGGGTTCTCGTTGTGATCTGTTGTTAATTTCAGACGTGGCTTTTCTAATATACATCGAATGTGTGAATTGTTGTATTTGTATATTGTTGTATATTTGTGTATCATGTATTGCTAATTGGGACATGAACTTGAATGTGCAGGGAGTATTTGTGTATTTAATTGTATTGGTAGGTAGGTGTGTATTTGTACTGCTATTTCAGACATGCACTTGAATTTGTGAACTGGCATGTGTATGTTTGTACCTGAATTTGTATTGGTGAACTGGCATGTGTATGTTTGTACCTGAATTTGTGAACTGGCATGTGTAATTTCTTTGGCAGGATGAAGTCCCAAGTACCTAAGAAAAGTATTTTTGTGTCTCCTAGTTAATCCACAAATTAGCATTTCTTGAAATATATTGCTTTATCTTCTAGTTAAGATCCGTTTGATGTAAGATCTGTTTGATGTTACATTGATATGATTCCTTGAATGTGAGAAATGGCATGTGCATGTTTGTCCCAGTTTGGTACCAGTACCTCCTCTAACGGTAAGTACACATATTTACCGATAGGAAAACACATATATTTGCTCAGTCATGCATATTCTAACGGTAAATACACATATTTACCGATAGAAAAACTCTTGCTCGTGTGTCATGCATCATCTAACGGTTCGTACACATATCTACCGATAGAAAAACTCATGTGCGTGCTGTGTCATGCATGATCTAACGGTCAATACACATATTTACCGAAAGAAGAAGTCCTGTACTTGCTCGGTAATGCACATTCTCTAACGGTATGTGTGTGTTTTTACCGATAGAATATGTGAGCGGCAAATTACCTAAGTTAGTCTAACGGTTATTTCATGTATTTACCGTTAGAAAAATGTCCATTATAAGGAAAACCCCACTCGTGCATTGCTGTGCTGCTCTTTAATTTGTTCTGTTGCACTCTGTGTCCCTCTGTTTGTGATGAGAGTTCCAGCTACACTGCTAGGGTGATCAGTGCAGCCTGGAGGGAAGTTGATTGCGCCCCTCTCTTTAAGGTACGCTTAATCGTCGACACTTATCTCTCTCTCCCTTTAGATCTCCCTTCCTCTCTACTTGCAAGCTAGCTGTATTGTGTAGTTCCAAGTTTGTAGCTCTAAGCTTGGGAGCTTGGTAGCTGGAAATGCGTCATGTTTTAGGAGCTAACTAGCTTGTATTGTGTAGTTAGCTAGGTTAATTAGTGTTAATTTCGTCAGGCTAGGGTTCAACACATGTATCTGTTGTAAGAGGCTGTACATGTACATATACATAACTTAATCGGGCAGATTTCATGCATGGCTTACTCGTTAAATTTTGTTAATTGTAGATGGACAGGAAATATTGGATGTATGGAATAAAACGTACTACTCTTGAATATTTGGATGGTGTGAATGAGTTTATTAAATTTGCTGAGCAACAAAAGGAGAGGAAGGGAGAGAAAAATATGCTCTGTCCTTGTACAGATTGTATGAACTTGAAGAGGTTTAGCAACTCTGATCAAATTAAGAGTCATTTGATTCGTCGTGGTTTTAACGCGTGATACACCCGTTGGATATGGCATGGCGAAGATCTTGAGGAAACAAGCACCACTACTACCAATCAGCACGACTCAGATGTGGATTGCAATAATATCGATGATCATCCCAATTTTGGTAATGTTCATTCCGATGTGCACGTAGATGATGATGATGACAATCTAGATGAGATGTTACGTGATGTAGAGGAAGATTACAACGAAAATGACTTCTGTGAATTTGAGAAACTGATTACTGACTCTGAGAAGCCTCTGTTCCCTGGATGTGCAACATTTACAAAACTGTCTTCTGTGCTGAGATTATATAACTTGAAGGCAGGAAACGGTTGGAGTGATAAGACTTTCACGGCACTATTAGATCTTCTAGCGGACATGCTTCCAGAGGGAAATGAGTTGCCAAGATCTACTTACCAAGCCAAAAAACTGTTGTGTCCGTTGGGAATGGAAATCGAAAGAATACACGCATGCCCAAATGATTGTGTGTTGTACCGTAACGAGTACTCCAGTTTGCATGTTTGTCCAAGATGCGGTGCATCGAGGTATACGCGTAGGGACCGGATTGACAGTGAACGTCACGAGGTAAGGAAAGGACCCCCGGCAAAAACTGTGTGGTACTTGCCTGTGATACCTAGATTGAAGCGGCTGTTTACAAATCCGAAAGTCGCGAAGCACTTGCGTTGGCATGCTGAAGCCTGGAAACAAGACGGAAAACTGAGACACCCAGCTGATTCTATTCAATGGAGAAACATCAACAGAACATTTGCTGAGTTCGGCGGCGAACTTAGGAATGTAAGGTTCGGGCTGAGTACAGATGGTATGAACCCACATGGTAATATGAGCAGCCGGCACAGCACTTGGCCGGTTCTTTTATGCATCTACAATCTTCCTCCTTGGTTATGCATGAAGCGCAAGTACATCATGATGGCGTTACTAATCTCAGGACCCAGACAACCCGGAAATGATATTGACGTGTTTCTAGCGCCTTTAATCGAGGACTTACAGAAATTGTGGAGCGAGGGTGTGCAGGTGTGGGATGCATACAAGAAAGAGAATTTCATCTTGCGGGCCCTGATATTTTGCACCATAAATGATTTTTCGGCTTACGGCAATTTGTCGGGGTATAGTACGAAAGGAGCCAAGGCTTGCCCTATTTGCCTAGATGAAACTGAGAGCATGTGGCTGCGAAACTGCCGGAAAACAGTGTACATGGGTCACCGCAGGTTTCTTCCGGTGCATCACACGTACCGTAAGAAGAGGAAATCATTTAACGGGAAGCCTGAGAAGGGATCAGCTCCAGTGTTTCTGACCGGTAAGGAGATTTACTCGCACGTGAACGACATCAAAGTTGAGTTCGGTAAGCATTCTAAACCTCGAGAAAAAAATGTTTGGAAGAAGAGATCGATTCTCTGGGATCTACTGTACTGGGAGCACTTACAAGTTCGACATTGCATTGATGTCATGCATGTAGAGAAAAATGTCCGTGACAGTTTGATTGGTTTGTTGTTGAACATTCCGGGAAAGACAAAGGATGGTGTGAAAGCTCGTCGTGACATGGTGGAAATGGGGATATGGACTGAGCTTGCACCTTTAGAGAATGGAAAGCATATATACCTCCCCCCGGCCTGCTATACATTGTCCAAGAGCGAAAAAACAGAACTCTGTCGGTGCCTGCACGGTGTTAAAGTTCCATGTGGGTACTCCGCGAACTTGAAAAAACTTGTGTCTATGAAGGACCTAAGACTGGTTGGCATGAAGTCCCACGACTGTCATGTCTTGATGTCACAGATGCTTCCCATTGCTATCAGAGGCATTCTCCCAGTTAAAGTCAGAGAGACAATCACAAACCTATGTTATTTCTTCAACGCAATATCTTGCAAGGTAAGTACGTGCACTCGTACTATAAGTTCATTACCTCCATTTGTGGAGCTTAATTAGAAGATTTTTCTGATATGAATATTTGGCGCAACTGTGTCCTCGTAGGTAATTGATCCCGATGGACTGGACGCTTTGCAACGCGACGTGGTTACAACTCTTTGTCAGCTCGAGATGTATTTCCCTCCATCCTTTTTTGATGTTATGGTCCATCTGATTGTTCACCTTATCAGAGAAATTAAGTTTTGTGGACCCGTGTGCCTGCACTACATGTATCCATTTGAGAGATTTATGGGTGTATTGAAGGGATACGTAAGGACTCGTCGTCGACCCGAGGGGAGTATCATAGAAGGTTATGCCACCGAGGAGGTGATTGAATTTTGCACAGATTATATGGCCGGGGTTGACCCAATTGGCGTTCCTAGGTCCCGACATGAGGGTAGGCTTCAGGGAATCGGAACGATTGGATTCAAAGCTATCGTCCCCGCTCGTGATGTGTACGCAAAATCACATTTTTGGGTCTTACAACACATGACGGAGGTCGAGCCATACATACACGAGCACAAGGTAATGTTACGGTCACAGAATCCTTCGAAGTCAGACGTTTGGGTCAGTAGAGAACATAACAGGAAATTTGCTGAGTGGATCCAAGAAAGAGTCACGCGAGCTGCCGAGGGCTCCGTAAGTGAAACTGTGACATGGTTGGCTAGAGGCCCAAGATTCACTGTAGGGACTTGGCAGGGGTACGACATCAATGGGTATTCATTTTACACAAGAGCTCAAGACGCCAAGAGTAGCACGCAATGTAGCGGAGTGACACTGTTTGCTATTTCCGAGGATGCCAGGTCAGTAAGGGCGCTGAACTCATATTACGGTGCTATTGATGAAATATGGGAGCTCGATTACGGATTACTTAAGATTCCCCTGTTTCGATGCCAATGGGTCGAAATCCCTCGAGGTGTTCAAGTTGACAGTTACGGGTTTACTCTCATCGATTTTGGTAGAGTCGGACACCAAGACGATCCATTCATACTTGCAAAGCAAGCCACACAGGTATTCTACATCGTTGACCCGGCCAATCCAAACTTGCATGTTGTCCTCCACAGCAAGAGACGTATTGTTGGGGTCGAAGATGTTGTCGACGAAGAGGAGTATAACCAATTCGATGAAATACCTCCATTTTTAGAGGACATTCAATCTATCCGTATTGAAGATATCGACGAAACAACGTATCTGCGAGATGACCACGAAGAAGGATTATGGGTTGAGAACCATTGATGATTAATTTCTATTTCAGGGATAAATGCCAAGCAAACAGCCCACAAGTTCTGCAGCAAGGTGAGGAACTTATCATTAATACATGAGGCAGTACATTTTTCTTTAGAACTTAATGATAAGCTAGTTCACAGCATTAATACATCTCAATTTTACTCCACAGCATGAGTTCTAACATGTACAGTACCTTTATCCTGTAAATACTTAATTCTTCCCTTCAAATAGCACTTGCAAAAATCTCATCGCAGCCTCTTGCTTCTTCAAATTAAGTTCTGCAAAAATCCCTTTTTTCTGACGGTATTTTGTTATTTATACCGATAGAAAAAGACATCCGCTACTTTCATGTGTCTCAGGCACTTCTCTCAGGCACTTCAAAACGTTTTCTATCGATATTGTTCTATTTTACCGTTAGAATAAATTCGTTAGTCTCACAGTATTTGTTGTCTGACAGTTTTTTCCTGTTTTTACCGATAGAAGAATACTCTGCCGCTTTGAATTCTCAACCGTGTCGCCATGCGTCGCCTTGGAAACTCTATAAGTACCTCGCCATGCGTCGCGGTATTTTGTTGTTTTTCTAATTCTCGAACGGTTTGACTCCTCATCTTCTCTTTCACAATGGCAACCTCCATGGGATCGTCAGCCACGCCCTCCCCGGTAAGAACTCTAAATCTCCTCGGTTTACCCTTGTATTGTTAATCCATGTTCAGTTCATTCTTGACCTGTTGATTTGCACAGGGAATGGTAGCCGTGGAAGACACTGCCAAAGTGAAGGCCGACCTGAGGGCCCTCCAGGAGGAGCACAAGCTCCTTACAGACAAGCACACTCAGCTACGGCTTAACCTTGACGATCTCTTCCAGCGCATTAAGCGCATGAAGACGGATGGTGACAATGCTAGGGCGAGGACGAGGCGTCTTCACGAGGAGAAGAAAGCCGTGGATATGACCATCGTTGGCTGCGGTTTGACTATGAAGGATACCATAGCGAAGCTGAGGGAGGTCGCAGGCCTTCTCGACGCGGTAGTAGTTGATCCTAGGGACAACTTGTCGCTAGAGGAGTCCTGCGTCCTGGCTGCAAGTCTAACTGACTCTATTCTACATGCAGCCAAGGCTAAGACCACCCCTTGACCTAGCATTTTGGGTTTTATTTTTTTTTGTAAGTGATAAAAAAACAATGAATGAACAATTTCTTTTTATGTCAATTTTCCAATTTTCCGGCTATCTTCCCTCTTTCTTTATCATTCTGCAGCTTTCAACCACGGTCTGTTTGATGTTAAATTGTGTGTACCTTTTCATTACTCTGACGGTATTTTGTTGTTTTTACCGATAGAAAAAGGGCACCCAATACTATAATCTCAAGCACTTAATTAAAAAATTTTTCTGGGGAAAATTGGTCTCACGGGATTTTATTGTTTATACCGATAGAAAAAAGTATCCACTACTTCAAATATTTTTCCGGGAAATTTGCTTGTTCTATCGGTACTATTTTGTTGTACCGATAGAAAATTACATAATTCTATCGGTATCAATTTGTTGTACCGATAGAAAAGTTCCTCCACTGCTTTATTACTCGTACACGGCCCTTGGGTTTCCCTCCACTCGAACAGTTCCACCTTAGAGCACTGCGTCTCTTCGAGAGCGAAGAAAACCACAACCTCCACCGTGACCACTCACTTCCTCTCTCCCACACGACGATCGCCGGCTGGACACTGGTTCGCCACTGCCACCGGTTCTTATTTTCGTCCTTCGCCGACCCCGCTGCGTTCTACACCGCCTCTCCATCACCAGAACTGATCGCCGCCGTAAATACCCTAATTCGTCGTTCTATTTCCAGCATCTTCCTTATTCGATCCTAGTGTTTTGCATGTACTAATTCTTCGAGTTTTGCAATTACACTAGGGTTCCCTATTGTGTTGGATTATGTACATTCCGCAGGCAATGTTGATTTAAATTAGGGTTTACATAATATGTTCCAGTGCTATAATGAACCTGTTTTGAGATTTTAACTTATCTATACTGCTGTATGTGTGATCAATTGTATCCAACTGCCATGTAATGCACATTATATGTTGGAGGTGTTCTTACACATATTCTATCGGCAGCTCATGTCTTGTAATACAACCGGTAAATCCTAAACATTTTAGATTACATCCTACTCAGTACACTCAACTTGCATAATCTGACATACGTGCTCATTAATTGAAGTGGCCTGCCGCTGGGCTACCAGGGGACTGCGCCCCCAGCTCGGGGCATGAGGCCCGATCTCGTGTGACCCTGGACACATCAAAGACGGCCTCGACCCCACCCAGCACATCCACGCCTTCACCTCGGAAGAAAGCTGCCATCACCTCGCCCTTGCCTACGAAGGTACGCGCTTAGTCCCCCGGCAAAAGGCAAGGGCAAAGGCAAGGGAAAAGGGCGACAAGGACAGCCGGAGAGGTTCAAGAACGGGTTCCCACTCATGTCGGAGGCAGCTTTGCGCAAATTGGATCGATCAACCAGAGACCTCCACGAGTGGTACCTACACCGAGCTCGGCGCAATCTGAACTTCTTAGTTCCCTACAGGCCTGTGCAGTTCCACCGTGAGCCCGGGATTATATCCGTGGCACACGAGGATCTGTTCGACCTCTACAACTGGCGGGAGCTCAATATGTCCATCATACGGACTGGAGTCCTGTGAGTTTGCTGATGCTATGTATTGCTGTTTTCTAACTTTGTTTGCTAACTCTGCATTGTTGTAGTTCATTTGAAATGTAGTAACTTTCTGTGCAATACTAATGTCGTCCTTTGCATGCAGGTGCATGTACAGGCTAGCATCAGAGGCTGCGTGTGACAAGGTGAGTTTCCTCGACCCAGAGAAAATAAGCCTCACGATGCTAGAGCACGACGCCGCGCACGCTGAGCTGTACATATCCAAGACGCTGATGGCGCAGCAGGACAGGGAGTTCATTCTGGTGCCGTACCACCAAAGGTTAGTGCATTTCGTACTAATTTAACTCGATCTTGTATGTTACACCTGAGATATACTTTGAGCTAGCGGTCCTCTTTTACGTACAATGCAGGGGCCACTGGATCCTCATCGTGATCTGTCCGCGGAGGAACGAGGTGTACTACCTCGATTCGATGTGTGACAGATTATCAATCGAATATGTGGTCAAGGGGAATATGGAGGCGTAAGTAACTTATATGTTTGATTTAAATTTTCACCTCACTAGCTAATGATAATACATTAACGGGCAATACTAATTGAAATGCAGGGCTTTTGATAAATATGCGTCCGCTGGAGGGAGGCATGCCGCACCGCAGGGCTCCCTACTAGCTTGGAAAGAATATGAGGTACTCATGAGACTTTTTGTTTATGCTTAATTAGTTTATGGAAACAATAGCTAACATGTCTTCGCATATGCAATTATCTCAGTGCCATCAGCAGTCGCAATCGTGGGAATGCGGGTTTTATGTATTGCGCTACATGTACGACCTAGTGCAGACAAACTTTGCCCAATTCCCCCAGGTAAGCATCGATAGCTAACTCAAATTTGAAAATTGGGTGTCACGTTCTAAATTAGGAAGTTAGTTACTAAGTATTCACACATGCTTGAAGATCGCCATGTCGAAAGACTCATACGAAAATGCAAAGATTAGAGATCTTCGACAAATCTGGACTCAATATGTCATGGAGGAAGTTGCGCCCAACCATCCGCCATGATAATTTTCTCTTTTTCGTGTACTCTGTGCATAGACTGTTTATATACATGTGAATAAATATATATGTCAATAAATGTCCACATTGGATTACAATTTGTATTTGTCCATATATATGTGAATAAATGTGAATAACTGTCTAATGTGTCAATCTGTTCTGTGAATTTACCCTTCTTTGCATCTATACTGTATTGTGTATCCAATCTATAATGTATTGCATCTGTACTGTATATGTGAATGTACTGTATTGTAAATGTAAACGTACTGTATATGTGAATGTTCTATCAGTAAATTCATTCATAGCCGACAGACCACTACAAATTTTCTATCGGTAAATTCATCCACAACCGAGAGACTACTACCCATTTTTCTATCGGTAAACTTGAAATTAACCGTCAGAATAGTGTGACTTTTCCTGCCGGTGAACTCATCCACAACCGAGAGACTACTGTGGTTTTTTCTATCGGTAAACCTATAATTAACCGTTAGAAGAGTGTGATTTTTCCTGCCGGTGAACTCATACACAACCGAGAGAGTACTAAGATTTTTTCTATCGATAATGTCATTTCCAACCGAGAGAGTGCTACACTTTTTTCTGTCGGTAAACTTATAATTAACCGTTAGAATATGGTTATTTTTCCCAACGCTAAACGTGAGACGACGACGGGTTTTCTATCGGTACAATCATAAGGTGCCGATAGAATAGTAATATTTTCCTGTCGGTAATCATGTAATTAACCGTTAGAATAGTGGTACTTTTTCCACCGTTAATCGTCAGACTACGACGGGTTTTCTATCGGTACACTCCTAATATGCCGATAGAATTGTTAATTTTTTCTGTCGGTTATTTACCGATAGAAAATGTTCTGTCTTGTTCTATCGTGTCTATCTCTATCGGTACGAAAACCGATAGTAGAAGGTTTTTTTTACCGATAGAAGAAAGCTTTTCTGTACTAGTGTCTCTAGCACTAGCACTGGACCAGAGGAATATAAAGGACCAATCACTTGAGCGAAGGCCAGACAACTATATGAACAGGTGACTTGTGTTGGGGAACGGGCTCGCTACTCTAGCGCAATTTCAAAGGTTTTACCCGAAATCCCAAGAAGCTTGCAAGCAATAGATCATAGATTAAGAGATTTACCACTAGATGGGGGGATGCGACAATGTAGTAGTAGAAGAAGAGTCGATGTTACAACCGGATCGTGAACAACAGTGCAGCAATAACAGCCGCACCTCTACGGAAGTCCACAAATCCAGGGAAGGAGCACCGCGTGTTCGTGTGCTAGCACCAGCGCACGCGATTAGGGTTTTACAAAATCTATCTCATGGATGGTGGTGGCAGCCAAAATAGATCATATGGTGAATGCATGCCAACCACACCTCCTTTTATAGGGCCTTGCAGATAAGTCCTACTCAAATGCAGACCCTAACGCTAATGGTAATCCCATGACCAATAGGGGACCCGTTTCGGATCCCATCCAAATCAATACTCCAATCTGTTAAGTGTGTGACCCTATAGGTTCGTGTATATTTGGACGTGACCGAAAATAGCTTCCTGAATCACAAGTCATAAGTGGTCCCTAGCAAGACATTATGACTACCCGCATATACACGAAGATCATATCCGACGAACCTATACAACTTATCATGGATTATCTCTTTGCCTCACGATACTAGATCGAACTCAAGGTGAGAAACGTGTCATCCTCGAATAGCTCGGTCCTTTCTTGATCTTGTAATGGACAAACCTTTCCATAGTTGACTCTCAACTATATTCGGCATGGCCATGCACTTTCTTAGTCCAATTACATCAAGGGGCCCAGAGATATCTCTCTCAAGATATGAGAGGGGCAACTTCCATCTCGACCGTTCACTTTCAACCACATGGTTCATAACATATCTGTATATCACCTTTATGACTACTTGGTTAAAAGCAGCGGTTAATGACACTAAGTATGCTACTACGCATGTATGAAACCGTGATGATCTCAGGTCTAAAGATAAACCAAAATAACTGTTAGAAACAAACTGATAACACATAAAATCTCAACAGTGTCTCAAGATGGGTCAATCTAACCAACATGTTCTCCAACGTGTGTTCACGACATTGACTTGATATCTCATATATATGGTCTGTGAAACTTAACTATCAATCAATGATCGTGCTGACTTATCTTGCATTATTATTCCATATAATACCAAAAGTCCGGGATGCTTAGAATAAGTATCACTGATAATGCTGACAATACATATATCATAATAAAGAGTTCCATGAACATGTCACATACTTGTTTGATCAATAAAAGTGATACTTTATTCAAGGAATGCAATAACATTTTATTCATAACAATTCATAAATATATCATGATACAATCATCTCCATGATTGCCTCTAGGACATATCTCTATCAATCTCCCACTTGCACTAGAGTTAATCATATAGGTACCGAATACCCATTGCTCTAGTGTGCACCTCATGCTTTGGTTGCGGGAGAGGCTTCGTCAAAAGATTTTCCACATTGAAGTTTGTATTTACTTTGCATATTTTCACATCACCTCTACTGATAAACTCTTATATAAGGTGATATCGCCAAAGCATATGCTTGGAATTTTGATATGACCTTGGTTCCTTAGCTTGAGCGATGACTCCATTATTATCACAATAGAGATTCATCAGACTAACAATGCTAGGTACCCCACCGAGTTCGAAGAAGAACTTTCTTATCCAAACAGCTTCCTTTGCTGCTTCAGAAGCAGCTATGTACTCGACTTCTGTTGTAGAATCAGCGACTGTCTCTTGCTTAGAACTCTTCCAACTTACAGCTCCTCCATTGAGGCAAAACACAAACCCAGATTGCGATCGGTAATCATCCTTGTCGGTTTGGAAGCTAGCATCAGTGTAACCATTTACAATGAGCTCTTTCTCACCTCCACAAACTAGGAATACATCCTTAGTTCTTCTTAAGTACTTTAGGATGTTTTCAATAGCTATCCAGTGACTCTCACCCATATTTGATTGGTATCGGCTCGTAAAACTTAGAGCATAAGACACATCTGGGTGTATACAAAGCATGGCATACATGATAGAACCAATAGCCGAAGTGTATGGAATCTTACTCATTCGGTCTTTCTCATCAGATGTCATAGGACAGTGACTCTTGCTAAAACTAATTCCATGTGAACCTCTCTTGGAGTCTTGCATGTTGAACCGATTCAACACCTTGTCTATGTATGTACTTTGGCTTAATCCAATTAGCCGTTTAGATCTATCTCTATAGATCTTAATACCTAGTATGTTTGCTACTTCTCCCAAGTCTTTCATACAGAAACTATTTCTCAAAGAAGACTTGACAGATTCAAGCATAGGAATGTCATTTCTAATTAACAATATGTCATCTACATACAAAACCAGAAACGCATGTGCGCTCCCACTAACCTTCTTGTAAACACAAGGTTCATCTTCATTTTTGATGAAGTCAAATTGTTTGACTGTCTCATCAAAATGAATATTCCGACTCCGAGATGCTTGCTTCAATCCATAAATGAATTTCTGAAGCTTGCATACTTTCCTAGCATTTTGTGGATGAGTAAAACCTTCAGGCTGTGTCATGTACACATCCTCTTTCAGATTTCCATTTAGGAAAGTTGTGACGAGGATTGTTACCCAGCTAGTTTGGAGTAAATACACATCTGGTTCAAGACAAATTCGAACCAAACAAGTTGTCGACGATTCGGATTCGGGGTCCTTAGCCGAACTTATGCAAAATTTGTAGGTTGTGAGACCTTTCAGGGTGTCCCTCCGGGAAGGTATGTAGAATTATGGAGAACTAGAGCACAGAGAAGTTTATACAGGCTCGGACCCTCGATGGTGGGAGTAATAACCCTACGTCCTGTTGGGATTTCACTATGTGTAGTAAAAAGATTTACAAAGTGACGGAAAGATCTTCACAGGCGAAGATTTTTCCTATATGATTGTACCAGATGAAGCCTGGAAGACTTATGGAAGCTATCTAATCTAGGCTATTGTCTTCAAGTTGATTGTTCGATCAGTTGATCTCTGGTTGAGATGTCATATCTCTCTCCCTTTTGTTTGATGCATCGGGCTGCTCCTTTATACTAGTCGAAAGGGCGCCAAGCTGCAACGGCATCAAACGGTTGCTTGGATGCGGTTTTTCCAACCGCTCTTAACTCCCACGGAGGTTTAACACGTGTTATTCGTGGATAACTGCACGTATTAACCTCCCGACGGTTGCCTTCTTACGTGGAAGAATCTTCGGGATACTCGGGATATCTATTAAGAGGGCAGATTAATCCCACGTACCCTGGTCAAAAATGCTCTGACCGCGCGATGTTGGCTAACCGCGCAACATCTACAGCCTTCCGTTCGCGTATAGGACACGAGCTCCTGACCGTGCACTAGCTGCGGTCTGATCGCGTAAAGCCTACGACCTCGAGCTTGTGCTTCTCAGAATGACTTGAGTTCGCACTGCCAAGCGCACGTCTGGTTCGAATCTATCCTGAACCAGGCGTGTATTTATTTGAACTGACTCGGGTGTCAATCCTCATCACAAGTGTCTAGAGGTCTGTTGCTGTGATCTCAGACGACCTGAGAGGCGCGGGCACATGGTTGCAGGCTTTGCGCGATCATGAGGCCACAGGCGGTGTGCGGTCAGGAAGCCGCGGACAGGGTGCGGTCAGAAGGCACTAGTACAAAAAAGTTTTCTGCTATCGGTAAAAAACACCCTTCTACTATCGATTTTTGTACCGTTAGAGATAGACACGATAGAACAAGACAGGTTATTTTCTAACGGTAAATAGCCGATAGAAGAAGTGCACTGTTCTAACGGCATTTTAGGCGACAACCGGTAGAAAAACCATTCTAGTCTGACGGTTGTGAAAGAGTTTACTGATAGAAAAAGGATAGTACTCTCCCGGTTGTGCATGAGTTTACCGGCAGGAAAAGTTACACTCTCCTAACGGTTCATTACTAGTGTACCGATGAAAAAACCTTAGTACTCTATCGGTTGTGAAAGAGTTTACCGATAGAAAAAAGGATAGTACTCTCTCGGTTGTGTATAAGTTTACCGGCAGGAAAAGTTATACTCTTCTAACGATTAATTACGAGTGTACCGATAGAAAAAACCTTAGTACTCTCTCGGTTGTGAATGAGTTTACCGATAGAAAAAAGATAGTACTCTCTCGGTTGTGTATGAGTTTACCGGCAGGAAAAGTTACACTCTTCTAACTGTTAATTATGAGTGTACCGATAGAAAAACCATAGTACTCTCTCGGTTGTGAATGAGTTTATCGATAGAAAAAATGATAGTACTCTCTCGGTTGTGAATGAATTTACCGATAGAAATACATTACAGATGCAATACAGTACATTCACATATACAGTTCATTCTTTACATTCACAATACAATACATTCACATATATAGTACAGATGCAATACAGTATAGATTGGATACACAATACAGTACAGATGCAAAGAAGGGTAAATTCACATATACATTGAACAGATTGACATATTAGACAGTTATTCACATTTATTCACATATATATGAACCAATACAAATTGCAATACAATATGGACAAATACTAACCAATAAGACTATATATAAACAATCTATGCACAGAGTACACGAAAAAGAGAACATTGACAACAAGAGAGCGAAAAGCTTGTCATGGCGGTTGGTTGGGCGCAACTTCCTCCATAACATATATAGCCCAGATTTGTCAGAGATCTCTAATCTTTGCATTTTCGTATTGGTCTTTGGACATGGCGATCTGCAAGCATGTGTGAATACTGAGTAACTAACTTCCTAATTTTGAATGTGAAACCCAATTTTCAAATTTGAGTTAGCTATCGATGCTTACCTGGGGGAATTGGGAAAAGTTTGTCCGCACTAGGTCGTACATGTAGCGCAGCACATAAAACCTGCATTCCCATGATTGCGGCTGCTGATGGCACTGAGATAATTGCATATGCGAAGACATGTTAGTTATTGTTTCCATAAACTAATTAAGCATAAACAAAAAGTCTCTTGAGTACCTCATATTCTTTCCAAGCTAGTAGGGAGCCCTGCGGTGCAGCATGCCTCCCTCCAGCAGACACATATTTCTCAAAAGCCCTGCATTTCAGCTAGCATTGCCGGTTAATGTATTATCATTAGCTAGTGAGGTCAAAATTTAAATCAAACATATATGTTACTTACGCCTCCATATTCCCCTTGACCACATATTCGTTCGATAATCTGTCACGCATCGAATCGAGGTAGTACACCTCATTCCTCCACGGACAGATCACGATGAGGATCCAATGGCCCCTACATTGTACATAACAGAGGACCGCTAGCTCAAAGTATATCTGAGGTATAGCATACAAGATTGAGTTAAATTAGTACGAAATGCACTAACCTTTGGTGGTACAGCACCAGAATGAACTCCCTATCCAGCTGCGCCATCAGCGCCTTGGATATGTAGTGCTCAGCGTGCGCGGTGTTGTGCTCTAGCATCGTGAGGCTTATTTTCTCTAGGTCGAGGAAACCCACCTTGTCACACGCAACCTCCGATGCTAGCTTGTACATGCACTTGCATGCAAAGGATGACATTAGTATTGCACAGAAAGTTACTACATTTCAAATGAACTACAACAATGCAGAGTTAGCAAACAGAGTTAGAAAACAGCAATATATAGGATCAGCAAACTCACAGGACTCCAGTCCGTATGATGCACATATCGAGCTCCCACCAGTTGTAGAGGTCGAACAGATCCTCGTGTGCCACGGATATACTCCCGGGCTCACAGTGGAACTGCACAGGCCTGTAGGGAACTAAGAAGTTCAAATTGCGCCGAGCTCGGTGTAGGTACCACTCATGGAGGTCTCTGGTTGATTGATCCAATTTGTACAAAGCTGCCTCCGACACGAGTGGGAACCCATTCCTGAACCTCTCCTGTTGTCCCTTTCGCCCTTTGCCCTTGCCTTTGCCCTTGCCTTTTGCTGGGGACTGAGCACGTACCTTCTAAGGCAAGGGCGAGGTGATGGCGGCTTTCTTCCGAGGTGAAGGCGTGGATGCGCTGGCTGGGGTCGAGGCCATCTTTGCTGTGTTCAGGTTCGCACGAGATCTGGCCTCATGCCCCGAGCTGGGGGCGCAGTCCCTTAGTAGCATGCCGGCAGGCCACTTCAATTAATGAGCACGTATGTTAGATTTTGCAAGTTGAGTGTACTGAGTAGGATGTAATCTAAAATGTGTAGGATTTACCTGTTGTATTAGAACACACTTCTTGGGCCACTGTACGTAGGAGCCCACTGCCTCACCAAGTGTCTGCATTTCCTCTGTTGGGATTGGCAATGAAGAATCGTTGTAGCCCGGCATGGCCATGTCCACCTGTATCTTTGCGAACCCCAACCGCAGAGGTATGCAATGGATCCGGACATCCTCCCCAGATGGATATACGAACCCGTGTGCAACCACTTCCTGCCCGTCGCCTAGGTGAGTCAGTAGGCTGCAGCTCTCCGGCTTCTGCAAATTGGTAACAATTAAAACAGGTTAGCGAAACAACTCTAACAGAATGGGAGTGGCATCAACTTAAGTGCACAGATGAAGGCTTGCAATACCTCAAGTAGATCCACTGGATCCGCGAGGACCTTCGAAGAGCAACTGCTTATCCGACCCCACGGGGTACCGTCGTCCTGGGATCCGCATCTGCACTCTTGGCCAGCAATGCTTCTTTCAACTGTGCAAACTCTTCCCTCATTTATGCGACCTCAGACTGCACCTCAGCCCGTATCTCTGCCCGTACCTCAGCCTGTATCTTCTCGGAGAGGTCCGCTTCCTTTTCCTTCCAGGAGCGGGCCTTCTTCCTCGGTGGAGCCAGATTTGCGAAACCGGCCTTCCACGACACAATGGCTCCCACGGTCTGTGTCCGCCCGGGATGCTCCTTATTTCCTAGAGCCCGGGTGAGGATGTCGTTCTCCCTCTGCGGGGTAAACAATCCCTCCATTGCCTCCTTCTCAAAAGAGATCTGTTACATTTAAAGGTACCTTGTGAGACAAATACATATATAAACTTGTGCGCACATAGTTTACGAGGTTAGCCAACTTACCATTCGCTTCACAACGTCGACGTCCCTAGGGTTTGCGAACTCCACAGACCCCGTGGATGACATGGACCCTCTCCCCCTCCACCATTGCTTGCACCTCGCATCCCGGATCTCGGAGAGCGGCAACTCAGGGGAGTCAATGACAGAATTTTGCTCGTCTTCCTTCTTCCACTGCTCCTCCTTCCTCGGATAGCCCCGGGATCCGAGCTGATGCGGGTGGTCGTTCCTCTTCTAGATCACCTTATTCTTCTCACTAAGGGCCTTGAACTCCTCGGTCCCCTTTTGCTTGGTGAATTCCTCCCATACCTCCTCCGATATGAAGGGGTACTTCTCGCAAGGAGATTTCCCCGCAGCGAGGAAGTTACTGACGAGCCAGCTCTTAAAGGTTTTCTATATTCTGTTCATGTCCTTCAAGCAGGCCGTCCTAGGTTTATCATCGGGGATGTACCACTTAGCCTGTTTTCAAACAATGCACACAATTAATCACGAGTTAGTTAAACTTTATATAAGCCAAGAGAACATGAATACGAAAGAGTTCAGTGATTTCAGTTAATTTAACCTTCACTTCCCCCCACAACCTATCCCCCTCATCCGTTGTCACATCCTTCCAGCTCTGGACGGTTATCTTCACCCTTTCTTTCGCCAACAGCCCAACGTAGGCCGCGTACTTCCCAGCATTCTTTTCGATCGGCCTCCCAAATTGGTTGAACTCACAAGAAAGATCCGTGCGTTTGGCCAAACGGCCCAACATCGTCGCGCCTCGCCCCACCCTCTTGCGCTGGGATGAACCAGCTGCATCTTCAGTTACGTTGGCCCTAGTCGAACCACTACTACCATCCGATGAAGACGATGACATGTCTTTCCCTACAAAACCATCAACAAACCATCAAAAATTTAATGGAAACACAAACCAAATCATTTTACAAAGCAAAAGGACCTATGTTAAATATTTTTTCTATCGGTAAACACAGAAACTACCAATAGAAGATAAAATTCTATTTCTGAGCATTTTCATCTACACATTTTCATATAGGAAGCAGAAAACATATGGCAATTAATTCTTCTTGGAGTTCCATAACTCAGTTCAGGATTGGAGACTAATTAGGGCTGCTAAAGGGATGTCCGAAGAAAATAGTACTAAAAGACTTGCAATTTTTCTATCGGTAAACACATGAGATACCGATAGAACATAACAATGTTTTCTATCGGTAAACACATGAGATACTGATATAACATAACAATGTTTTCTATCGCCAAAGATATGAGATACTGATAGAACACAACAATGTTCTCTATGTGTATATGGAATATTGTTGATTCTCTATGTGTATATGGAATATTGTTGATAAGCCGCCATTCACTGGCATCACATAATCTTGGTTTAAGTCAACATTCTCCATGATTTGCTATACTAATATTCATGGGCCAGCATTATTTTTTCACACATAAATATGCACACAAGCATCTAAGTGCCACTGTGCATAATCTGACAAACCTAATGCTAATGGAATATAAAGATATTGAAGTAGCACAGAAAGTAGGTCACAACCAAAAAAGGAATAACATGGTTTATAGCACCCTCTCTTGGTTATCTTTAGCATTACCTGTATGCAAATCATCAGGACTTCACATCTATTAGGTTGGGAAAAGTCATGTATAAGCATTTGAAACATAGACATCGAAGACCCATCCACATTGCCATATATTCATACTAAGTGAGTCAAAATTCCCAACCAAACTAGTACATTGCATGGCTCATTTCCTTCCAGATCCAAAGTTTTAATACTTGTTCAGAAATCTTTTCTATCGGTAAACACATGAGCTGCCGATAGAACATAACAATTTTTCTATCAGCAAATACAGGAGATACCGATAGAAGATGTGTAAGAACACCTCCAACATATAAAGTGCATTACATGGCAGTTGGATACAATAATTGATCACACATACAGCAGTATAGATAATTTAAAATCTCAAAATAGGTTCATTACAGCATTGGAACATATTATGTCAACCCTAATTTAAATCAATATTGCCTGCGGAATTTACATAATCCAACACAATAGGGAACCCTAGCTTAATTCCAAAACTTGAAGAATTAGTACGTACAAAACACTAAGCTCAAATAAGTAAGATGCTGGAAAAAAACGACGAATTAGGGTATTTTACAACGATCAGTTGTGGTGATGGAGAGGCGGTGTAGAACGCAGCGGCGGCCGGCGAAGGACTAAAATATGGACCGGTGGCAGTGGCGAACCAGTATCCAAGCGACGATCGTCGTGTGGGAGTGAGGAAGTAAGTGGTCAACTCGGAGGTTGTGGTTTTCACGCTCGAAGAGACGCAGTGCTATAAGCTGGAACGGTTCGACTCAAGGGCCATGTTTAATAAAGTAGTGGATGCCCTTTTCTATCGGTACAAACAACAAAATACCGTCAGACTAATTGTTTTATTCTAACGGTACAACAAAATAATACGGATAGAACATGTAAATTTTTCCCAGAGTAATTTTTGAAGTGGGTAGGGCATTGGAAAATGATGTTTCAGGGAATGGGATTTTTGGAGAGCTAAATTTTTGAAGAAGCAAGAGGCTGCAATGAGATTTTGGCAAGAAAATTTGAAGGGAAGAATTAAGTTCTTACAGGATAAAGTTACTGTACATGTTATAACTCATGCTGTGGAGTAAAATTGAGATATATTAATGCTGTGAACTAGCTTATCATTAAGTTCTAAAGAAAAATGTATTGCCTGATGTATTAATGATAAGTTCCACACCTTGATGCACAACTTGTGGGCTGTTTGCTTGGCATTTTTCCCTGAAATAGAAAATAATCATCAATGGTTCTCAACCCACAATCCTTCTTCGTGATCATCTCGCAGATACGTTGTTTCGTCGATATCTTCAGTTGGGATGGATTGAATGTCCTCTAAAAATGGAGGTATTTCGTCGAATTGGTTATACTCCTCTTCGTCGACAACGTCTTCGACCCCAACAATACGTCTCTTACTGTGGAGGACAACGTGCAAGTTTGGATTGGCCGGGTCAACGATGTAGAATACCTGTGTGGCTTTCTTTGCAAGTATGAACGGATCGTCTTGGTGTCCGACTCAATCAAGATCGACGAGAGTAAACCCACAACTGTCAACTTTAACACCTCGAGGGATTTCGACCCTTTGGCATCGAAACAAGAGAATCTTAAATAATCCGCAATCGAGCTCCCATATTTCATCAATAGCATCGTAATAGGAGTTCAACGCCCTTACTGACCTGGCATCCTCGGAAATAGCAAACAGTGTGACTCCGCTACATTGCGTGCTACTCTTGGCGTCTTGAGCTCTTGTGTAAAATGAATACCCAGTGATGTCGTACCCCTGCCAAGTCCCTACAGTGAATCTTGGGCCGCTAGCCAACCATGTCACAGTTTTACTTATGGAGCCCTCGGCAACTCGCGTGACTCTTTCTTGGATCCACCCAGCAAATTTCCTGTTATGTTCTCTGGTGACCCAAATCTCTGACTTCAAAGGATTCTGTGACCGTAACATTACCTTGTGCTCGTGTATGTATGGCTCGACCTCCGTCATGTGTTGTAAGACCCAAAATGTGATTTTGCGTACACATCACGAGCGGGGACGATAGCGTTGAATCCAATCGTTCCGATGCCCTGAAGCCTACCCTCGTGTCGGGACCTAGGAACGCCAATTGGGTCAACCCCGGCCATATAATATGTGCAAAATTCAATCACCTCCTCGGCGGTATAACCTTCCATGATACTCCCCTCAGGTCGACGATGAGTCCTTACATATCCCTTCAATACACCCATAAATCTCTCAAATGGATACATGTAGCGCAGGCACACGGGTCCACAAAACATAATTTCTCTAGTAAGGTGAACAATCAGATGGACCATAACATCAAAAAAGGATGGAGGGAAAAACATCTCGAGCTGACAAAGAGTTGTAACCACGTCGCGATGCAAAGCGTCCAGTCCATCCGGATCAATTACCTACGAGGACACAGTTGCGCCAAATATTCATATCAGAAAAATCTTCTAATTAAGCTTCACAAATGGAGCTAATTAACTTATAGTACGAGTGCACGTACTTACCTTGCAAGATATTGCGTTGAAGAGATAACATAGGTTTGTGATTGTCTCTCTAACTTTAACTGGGAGAATACCTCTGATAGCAATGGAAAGCATTTGTGACATCAGCACATGACAGTCGTGGGACTTTGTGCCAACCAGTTTTAGGTCCTTCATGGACTCAAGTTTTTTCAAGTTCGCAGAATACCCACATGGAACTTTAACGCCGCGCAGGCACCGACAGAGTTCTGTTTTTTCGCTTTTGGACAACGTATAGTAGGCCGGGGGGAGGTATGTACGCTTTCCCTTCTCCAAAGGTGCAAGCTCAGTCCTTATCCCCCCCATTTCCACCATGTCATGACAAGCTTTCACACCATCCTTTGTCTTTCCCGGAATGTTCAATAACAAACCAATCAAACTGTCACAGACATTTTTCTCTACATGCATGACATCAATGCAATGTCGAACTTGTAAGTGCTCCCAGTATGGTAGATCCCAAAGAATCGATCTCTTCTTCCAAACATTTTTTTCTCGAGGTTTAGAATACTTACCGAACTCAGCTTTGATGTCCTTCACACGCAAGTAAATCTCCTTATCGGTCAGAAACACTGGAGCTGATCCCTTCTTAGGCTTCCCGTTAAATGATTTATCTTCTTACAGTACGTGTGATGCACCGGAAGAAACCTGCGGTGACCCATGTACACTGTTTTCCAGCAGTTTTGCAACCACATGCTCTCAGTTTCATCTAGGCAAATAGGGCAAGCCTTGGCTCCTTTCGTACTAGACCCCGACAAATTGCCGTAGGCCGGCAAATTATTCATGTTGCAAAATATCAAGGCCCGCAAGATGAAATTCTCTTTCTTGTATGCATCCCACACCTGCACCCCCTCGCTCCACAATTTCTGTAAGTCCTCGATTAAAGGCGCTAGAAACACGTCAATATCATTTCCGGGTTGTCTGGGTCCTGAGATTAGTAATGCCATCATGATGTACTTGCGCTTCATGCATAACCAAGGAGGAAGATTGTAGATGCATAAAAGAATCGGCCAAGTGCTATGCCGACTGCTCATATTACCATGTGGGTTCATACCATCTGTACTCAGCCCGAACCTTATATTCCTAACTTCGCCGCCGAACTCAGCAAATGTTCTGTTGATGTTTCTCCATTGAATAGAATCAGCTGGGTGTCTCAGTTTTCCGTCTTGTTTCCGGCCTTCAGCATGCCAACGCAAGTACTTCGCAACTTTCGGATTTGCAAACAGCCGCTTCAATCTAGGTATCACAGGCAAGTACCACACAGTTTTCACCGGAGGTCCTTTCTTTACCTCATGACGTTCACTGTCAATCCGGTCCCTACGCGTATACCTCAATGCGCCACATCTTGGACAAACATGCAAACTAGAGTACTCGTTACGGTACAAAACACAATCATTTGGGCATGCGTGTATTCTTTTGATTTCCATTCCCAACGGACACAACAGTTTTTCTTGGGTTTCCCCCACACGAGGCCTTATTCCCGGCTCCCCGTTCTCACGGCGACCGGACGATTGTCTCCCGGAAGGTCTTTCCCTTGGAAACCTCATTTTAAAATTTTCTAACTTAGAAAAATTCCTATGCTACAGGTTGTCTTCACCCCGGGGGCCTCGCTAACCCCACAGCGCGCGGAGCTCCCCCCGGCCCGCTGTGGGGGGGGGGGGAATAAGGAACCCCTGGGGGTCGACTGCACCACCCACGAGCAAACTTAGCTCATTCTTGTGAAAAGGAGTCGTCCAGACCATCCAAGAAGGAAAAAAATAAAAAGACAACGAAAGAAGAAGCAAGAAAACAGCTTTCTTGATTGTCAAATCCGGAGGACATCTTCCCCCTCCGGTGGGCTTCGGAAACGGTACAACCCGGGCTCTAACCCGGGGGATCCTCTACATCCTAAGGCTCCTACGCCTAATACTCCCGAAGGCTCTCCGCTAGCTCCTGGGCAAGTCCCGGTATAATACGCGCACGCGGCGCCGAGTGTCCCGGAGCGCATCTTCGGGCCAGAACTCATATCCCGCCGGTGAAAGTATTCGGAGAGGAGGTATCATCCAGAACCCTAGACGCGGAGGGGACAATTCGGCGCGATGATTGTCAAAATTGTCCAAGTGCCACTCCGGATGCCACCTTAACCGGACGGGATCCCGGGCGGCGTCCCTGCTGCGCTACCCGGAGATAAGGCTTAGCAATATTAAAGCCGCTTGGGCATCCCCCGGAGAGCCCCTCCCGGACCTTCGCCCGGGAGCAACCTCCCAGGAACCCTGGTAACATTGCATTCAATTCAAAGACTTAGAAAAATTTCTAACTCTATTGCATTCAAAATATCTTTTTACAAGTGTCCGGGGCTTCTTCTAAGAAGCTACAGGGATCAAAGTCCTAAGAAAACAAAATGGTCCTATCTAAAGACCCGGGGGGAGGCTCATACTCTTTCATTGGCGTCCTCCCCCCGGGGGGCCTCCTCTGAGGCCGGGGCTGGGGCGTCCACTGCCGGAGGCGCCGGTGCCGGGAATCTCACCCGGATGATCCGGTCGTAGAAACCCCCGGCGAGCTGCTCCACCTCCCGGCGCGAGGGCTCGAAGAACTCGGGGAAGCTTTGCGGGATGCGGCCCCCGATCGCCTGGGTGCCCACTCCCGGTGCTCGACGAGCCCGGCCCCGGCAGCAATAACGGGGATCGCCCGGCCTCGTGCCCGAGCGTCCGTTGCCTCCGGGATCACGGAGACTTACGCGTTAAGAAAATGCACAGCCTCCGCGAGCGTGGCCGGGGGCACCTCCGAGCCACCCCCGAAGCCTAGGCTTATGCCAAGGCTCTCGAGGGCCGAGCGGACGGAACAGCCCGCGTCCACCACCGCCCGGACGCTCGATCCCTCGAGCTCCCCGAAGGCCTCCTCCCACGCCTTCGCTTCCTCTCGAAGGTGGCCGTTCACGGTCTCCGAAACATGAACCTGGGCCCGGACCCGGGCCAGCTCCCGGAGAGCTTCGTCTCGTTGGCCCAGGTAGGAGGCGGCCTTGTCCTCCTCGTCCTTGAGCAGCCGGATGACGCGCTGCTCAACGCCCCAGGTAATCGCTGGCCCCTATAAATTCCAGGGTTAGAAAAATTTTGGATGCAGGGAACCAAGAGAAAGCAACAACTGCTTCGGGTGAATAGCTGGGCTTGAAGGGACCGGAGCTACTCGAAGCGCTCGTGGAGCGTCCCCCCCGCGACGAAGGCCTGGACCTTTGGGGTCTGCAGGACTTCCGCGTAACGTTCGACCTGCCCTGCGGAAAGCAAGGGGTCTCCCGCCCGGCGCTTGTCCCGCCGCGGCCGGTAACGGGCTCCCGGACCTGGGCTCCCGGTATGACCTCGGTCGGGGTGGCGGTCGTCGTCATCTTCGTTGCCGAAGTGCCCCTCGAGGAAGTGGCTGAGGAAGCTTCGGAGGGGGTCCTTCGCCGGGGGGGATCATCAGCCCTTTCCCCTTCCCGAGCGGGAGGGCCCCCGGGGCCCCCACTTCCGGCGGGACCTCGTAGACCGAGGGGCTGCCCCCCTCGTCCACGGGCCACTCCACCCGCGGAGGCGAGGTCTCCGGGAACCTCACCTCCGGTTTCTCCGGCTCCAAGGATGACGGGGGCGCCGGGAGGACTACTACCGAAGACGGCGACGGGGCGTAGTCCGCCGAATCGGACGCCTCCCCGGCCGCGGCTGGCTCCTTCCCCCGGGCCTCGATGGGGCTCTTCGGGGGAGGGGGTGTTGCTTCTTTCCTGGCCGGTACCCGGGCGCGCTTGGTCCTGGGGGTCTCGTCCCGGGGCTTCGCCAGTGTCGTCGCCGGCGTCGTCGACGGGCCGGGGGCTTTCTGGACTCTGGCCTTCTTAGGCTCAGAGCCCCCGGCCGCGTCCTTCCCCCGCTTGTGCGACCCGGGGGTGGGGAGGGGTTTCCTCTCCGGTAGCTTCCGCCCGTAGGCCTCAGCCACGAAGCTCTGGGGAGGACCCTCCCCTACGAGGCGCACGACGCGCTCGTGCTCGTCGGCGAAGTACCTCCCCAGGAGGTTCTCCGCCTTCTCCCGCGCCGCCGGGTACGGCCGGACTACAAGAGGTAAAGAGTTAGTCAAATTTTCAAAAATTTGTAAATGCAATGAAGCAGGTTACCGGGACTTACGTCGGGTCACCGGCTTGACCGGGGGCCGCTGCTCCGGGCCCATGCCGATCCCCCTTCTCCCGCGTGAGAAGGGGGAGATCCTCAGGAGCATCATCTCCTCGACGGCGTCCCGCATAGAGCGGGTCTTCCGGGAGATGATCACCTTGCCGAGGAGCTCGAGCTCCTCGTCCGTCCACACCGGAGGTTTCGGCGCGGACGACGAGCTGTAGGAGGCGGGCTCCGGGGCGTACGTCACCTCGTCGTCCCGGACCCGGAGGTAGAACCACCTCCGGATCCAGTCGCCCCAATGGTCCCGGGAGGCTGCCGCCGGGTAATCGGCCACCCGGGACGGCAGCATCTGCACCATCACGGAGCCGAAGGGGGACTTGGGTGCCCCCTTGACCAGGTGGGAGCTCCTCGCCGCCGGTTCATAGAAGTACCGGAAGGCGCGTAGGGTAGGCTCCCGCCCGGTCGCTGTCTCGTAGAGCCAAATGAAGAGGCCCATCCGGACGATCGCGTTCGGGGTGAGGTGGTTTAGAGCCACCCCATACTCCTTCAGAAACTCCCGGAGCAAGGGGCGGGAGCCTACCCTACGCGCCGTGGGGCGGGGGGCTCCGTCCTTGGGGCAGGGGGCTCCGTCCTTCTTCACGGGGACCCGGATGTCCCCGTCCTCGATGACGCAGCGTTTGACCATGGATTCCGCGTCCTCGGCCGTGAACTCGGACGCCCAGAGGAAGTCCGGAGCGACCTCCTCTGGGGGCACCTCGGTCGTCTTCACTCGACCCTTCGGTGCCATCAGGTTAGTTTTTTCGAAGGCTAACTTTTTAGGAGGCTACGTTTAAAGGTTCCGGACGCTTGCTACCAGGCGCTAGCTACCGGGAAAGAGCTACCGGAAGAGAGCTACCGGGAGAGCTAAACTCGCTAAGGATGAGAAGTTTGGAATGAAGTTCCCGGGCCCCCCAAGGCCCTATTTATAGGGGCGAGCCGTGGTCCAGATGGTCACCACGTGGCACCCTGCGGAGCAATCTGGACCGTTGAAGTTCAAACCGCGCGCGGGAAACGAAAGGGCTAGCGCGCGAATCGAGGCACCAGTTCAAACCGCGAGCGCATTTATGGCAAAACGCCGCGGCCTTAAGCGCGGAGCATGGAAGCCGAAGCGTCACGGCTCCGGTGGCTTGGTCCGGAGTCTTTCCCGGTGACATGTACCACACCCACCGGGGACTCGAGCATCGTCCCCGGGGGGCATGGGGGGCTGCTGTTGGGGGAAATCTCGGCGAGACTAAGCCCAGGTAAGTTGCGTCACATGTGCCCGGGGACATGGCCTCCAGTGCCTCCCCGGCCGCCGCCTTTTGGCCCCCGGGACCTGGCCTCCGGTGCCGTCCCGGGCGCCGCCTTTCGCCCGGGGACATGGCCTCCGGTGCCTCCCCGGGCGCCGCCTTTTGGCCCCTGGGAACTGGCCTCCGGCGCCGTCCCGGGCGCCGCCATTCGCCCGGGGACATGGCCTCCGATGCCTCCCCAGGCGCCGCCTTTTGGCCTCCGGGACCTGGCCTCCGGCGCCGTCCCGGGAGCCGCCATTGGCCCGGGAACCTGGCCTTCGGGGCCTCTCCGGGCGCCGCCTTTTGGCCCCCGGCACCTGGCCTCAAGCGCCGTCCCGGGCGCCGCCATTCGCCCCGGGACCTGACCTACGGAGCCGTCCCGGGCGCCGCCATTCGCCGGTGGACATGGCCTCCGGTGCCTCCCCATGCGCCGCCTTTTGGCCCCCGGGACCTGGCCGCCGGCGCCGTCCCGGGCGCCGCCATTGGCCCGGGGACCTGGCCTCCGGGGCCTCCCCGGGCGCCACCTTTTGGCCCCCGGGACCTGGCCTCCGGCGCCGTCCCGGGCGCCGCCATTCGCCCCGGGACATGGCCTCCGGTGCCTCCCCGGGCGCTGCCTTTTGGCCCCCGGGACCTAGCCTTCGGCGCCGTCCCGGGCGCCGTCATTCGCCCGGGGACATGGCCACCGGTGCCTCCCCGGGCGCCGCCTTTTGGCCCCCGGGACCTGGCCTCCGGCGCCATCCCGGGCGCCGCCATTGGCCCGGGGACCTGGCCTCCGGGGCCTCCCCGGGCGCCGCCTTTTGGCCCCCGGGACCTGGCCTCCGGCGCATGTCCTGAGCCTCATCGCCCTTCTAAAGGTAAAGTTTCGAGTTGTTTATCACGTGCAGGTCACGCGAGGAGCTCCTCGGGAATCAGCGACCACCTATCAAGCATCCAAGACGTTTGACCGGGAGAAGGACGTTCCTACCCCTCAATCCGACGGTGGCTTCCGGGGTAGTTTAGGCTTTTTTCTTCTTTTTGGGGCTATAAATAGCCCTTGTACCCCTCAGTTGTAAGTAGGTGATTCATATTGATTGGAATAGCTAAACTCACAGGCGTGCTCCGGAAGCCTCTCCCCCGTAGAGAGCCTCCCCAGCCGACTCCGGTCGGGAGCGCACCGACAGGACTAGGGCCCCCCTTGGGACCCGAACCTGTATAAATCCTTGTCTTTTCTTGTGTTTGTCCGGCGGGGGAGGACCGGTCACCCGGTCAGCCCGCGCCGTGTAATCTTCGCTAGGATCATTCTCTAAACCTGCCGGGGTATTCGCAATACCACGACACAATGCAACATCAAACAGATCTTAACTAGAAGATAAAGAAACATTTCAAGAGATGCTAATTTGTAGATTAACTAGGAGACACAAAAATACTTTTCTTAGGTACTTGGTACTTCATCTTGACAAAGAAATTAAAAATCTCTACTTACATGAGATCTTGGTTTGCCTCCATTCCTTTAAGAAAATGCAAGAGGAAACATAAAAAATGAGTACTATTTAAACTCATTCTAGTTAATGGCTGAAACAAAAGCAAGCTGATTCATGTATGACACAACAATTTAGGTACAAACATACACATGCCAGTTCACAAATTCAAGTGCATGTCTGAAACAGCAGTACAAATACACACCTACCTACCAATACAATTAAATACACAAATACTCCCATGTACACATTCAAGTTCATGTCCCAAATAGCAATACATGATACACAAATATACAACAATATAAAAATACAACAATTCACACATTCGATGTATATTAGAAAAGTCACGTCTGAAATTAACAACATATCGTCACGAGGACCCAGTGGCCCATACATTTTACATAAAAGAGAACCTTTGCAAGTGGCGACAATGCAACTACCGACTACAAGTTAGACCTACTACATCACAAATCCATTCATCCAAAACAGCAAATGTCTGAACCACATTGGACTTAACCATAGGAGTTTAGTTCAAAGACGCCCGAGGAGCTGGAACTGTCGTCGAGTTACATTTGTATTGGTGATTTCCTCAGACTAAGACTCAGTCAACTCAACTCAACTCAACTCCATTAACAAAAAGAATGGCTGTGCAAATGACAACAATTCTTCTTCTCCAAGAAGGTAAGCATCTGGCCACAAGCTGATGCATGCAAAAAAATGGCTGAAACACGATACAAATGTAAGATGCTTTCTATAGGTTCTGATTTGAGAAACACACCGGGCTTGAGGATCTTCTCGACCGAGCCAACCAAGATCTTGCCCTTCACGTGCTTCCAGCTCTCGACGGTGATCTTCACCATTTCCTTCCAGCTCTTGACGGTGATCTTCACTGTTTCTTTCCAGCTCTTGACGGTGATCTTCACCGTTTCTTTCGCCAACAAGCCAACGTAGGCAGCGTACTACGATGAAGAATCGTGAAATACGTTGCCCCTCATGAGCATCATCCAAGGACCTGCACAGATCATAAATAGGAATTCTAGAGCAAATTAAGATTGTTTACTGTTTCCTAAATGACTCCCTATTTGAGAAAGACTACCAACTGAAGGTTAGGTTGTGCTTTGTCATAGAACATCAACTTGCAACTGGAGATCAAGATATTACATTTCTACTCTATTTTATCAGAAGAAATTACCTTGCCAATATACATATATTAATTATTTAATGAATTTTTTACATGCACTTGATCATTGAGCAACCTAGTTGGCATTTGACTATGTTATTGGCATTGAACAACCTACAGAGAGATCAAGATATTTGTGTATCTCATGATATTTGTAAATATCTTGACATTAATGATCTTTCAATTTCAATTTCAATTACAAATATCTTTCAATTTCAATTTCATGTTCTTTCAATTTCATTTTCAATTTCAAGTTCTTTCAATTTCAATTGTTACTAAGTCCAAGTTGGCATTGAGCAACCTACTGAGAGATGAAGATATTACATTTATACTCTTATTGGCATTTCACTATGTTAGCTAGCGTTTGTCTTGCAAATATATCCTGATAATTTTCTTCATTTGATCGATAGGATCAGCAAGCAATTGAACATTATCTGTCCCACAGTGATATTATTTAGTTGTTTTAATAAAAACAGCAACAAGATAATGTACATAATCATATTGAAAAGAAGACACATCAAAATGAAGGATACAAAAATTGCAGGATAATTGCCATAATCGGATTAGAATAATCTAATAATATTGCCGAAATTTTACGTGCCTTGCTTGCCATGCAAAATCTAGTGGGCGTCGATGGAGGTACGGAGGTGCAGCGGTCGCCGATGGAAGTGCGCCGGCCGTCCATGGAGCTCACGGGTTAGGGCTACGAGCGCCTGATGAACTGTTCGAATGAAAGAGACATACCCGGGTATTTATAGAACTAGATCAGTTCTATCGGTACACAACCGCCTACCGTTAGTAATTTTAGATCTCTTCTAACGGTATAAACATAAATTACCGATAGAACAAAACTATTTGTAGAAGGCGAACGGTTCTATCGACACACTACATCCTACCGATAGGAATTTTTGTAAATATTCTGTCGGTATAGACATACATTACCGATAGAATAAGACTATTTGTAGAAGGTGAACAGTTCTAAGATATTTGTGCTATCTTCTAACGGTATAAACATACATTACTGATAGAATAAAACTATTTGAAGATGAACAGTTCTAAGGAATTGTGATATTCTCTAACGGTATATACATACAGTACCGATAGAATAAAACTATTTGTAGTAGACGAACTATTCTATCGGTTGACAACAGGCTACCGATAGGAATTTGTGATATATTATAATGTTATATAAATACTGTATCGATAGAATAAAACTATTTGTAGAAGTCGACCAGTTCTAACGGTACACAACATCCTCCCGTCAGTACTTATGCATCTCTTCTAATGGTAAATATGTTCATCACCGCTAGAGTAAATCATTCTGCTTCTTCTAACGGTAAGTTTCTTACAAACCGATAGGAAAAATACCTCCCTTATGCCTTTTATGACGGCGAGGCACCTTTTCTAACGGTTTTCTACTAAATCGGTAATAACCAATAGAAGATAGGGGTTAGTAGACTGCATTTCTGTACTAGTGATGTCATTGACTACTCTCAACCAGGACGACTCGGGGTTGCTTAAGCTCTACAACAAGCATATCCCGAGGATCCCGAAGATTCTTCCACATATGAAGACAACTGCCAGGAGGTTAATATGTGTGGTTATCCCTTAATTGCACGTGTTAAGCTTGCTTGGGAGTTAAGGGCGGTTATCAAAACTGCACCAGAGCAACCGTTCAAAGCTGTTGTGCATTGGCGCCCTTTCAACCAGTATAAAAGGGTGAGCAAATGCACCAGACGAAAGGAGGAACATCATCTTGAACAGATTCAAGAGACATCTTCAACAGATCCCAGAGATCTAACAGATCAACAGCGACAAACTTTCATAGGCTAGTTTACTCTCATTTTCTAAACAATTACACGGAAAAGATCTTCACCTGTGATGATCTTTTTCACAACTTTGTAACCTTTTTCCCATACATAGTGAAATCCCAACAGGACGTAGGGCTATTACTCCCACCATCGAGGGCCCGAACCTATATAAATCTTTCTGTGTTCCAATCGGCATTGCTCATCATCCCTTCCCGTAGGGACACCCTGAAAGGCCACATAACTCACAAATTCTGCATAAGTTTGACTAAGGACCCCGAGTCCGAATCGTTGACAGCTGGCGCCCACCGTAGGGCCTTTCTCAAGGCGTTCTTATTTCTATCCGGAGGTTCAGTGAGCCCTGTCTGGAGCATATGATTTCGAGAACGACTTCGATCTCGAGGATTATGCCCACATCCAGATGCCTTCACCTAGTGATCCTGTTCCAATGGAGGAAACCGGAGGTGAAGACGTCCCAGAGGTCGATTCGACCACTCAGGTCATGTCTATCGACCAGGAGACAACAAATGCAGAACCAGAGCCCACTGTGGTTTTTACTGCGTTAGAGGTTGAATCTGGTACATCGCACAACCCTGCTGAGGGTAAGGGCGATGTCGACCAGGAATTTAGCCCGGGGAGGTTTGATCCCGATAACCTCCACTGTCTCTTTGATTTCGAGTCTGACTCAAAACAAACGGAGATGTTTTCCCCATCAGCGACTTCGCTCCCTTATCGGAAGAAACTCCCGATCAACAGGCTACTAGGGAAGAACAGGAACGCAAACAAAAGGAGGATCAAGATCGTGAGCAATAGGATAACGAACTTCGCAGAACAGCCTTAGAGGCTCTTCAAAATGCGCAAGCTCGTTATGACGCTGCTTTGAGTTCCTCCCGTCGACAACATGGTCGCAGACATGACCAGACACCATCTTTACCCATGGAACGTTTACCGGCGGATGAAGAGACGGTGACACCTGGCGCACCCAGGAGAAGCACACATGGCCGGCTTTGATCTATCGCAGAGGTCCTGCGTAATTTTCCTCCTATGGTCACAGATGCACAGAAACCGGCTTTCGCCAGAATCCTGGAGGAGAGGTTGGACGAGGTCGCATCCGAGGCGACCCCAATAGCCTCTTCCTGGTCAGCGACACGTTCCCATGACCGAGAATACTCTAACTTTGGTTCTGGTAGACGAAATCATCCACCACCAGTGCCGTCTCGGCATGACAAAACCAGACGGGCGGGAAATTCTCGCGATCAGGAATGAATACCTGTCCACTCTTGCCTGGGACCATGCGTGGCCTCTCCTTCACGTGAGGTCGCCCGAGATCAGGTTGAGAGTCGCAGGTCTATTCATGGTCCTTATGTCGGTTGTAAAGATTTCTCGCCCGGCCTTCACGCGGTCATTTGGCCAGACAAGTTCAAACCGGGGGCCATAGAAAGATTTGACGGGACTCAGAATCCATCCGAGTTCCTTCAAATTTACATCACCGCTATTCAGGCAGCGGGTGGCGATGACCGGGTCATGGCCAACTATCTGTCTACAGTCCTCGAGGGACCGGCAAGAACCTGGTTGTTCAATCAACCTGAGGGTTCAATCTATAACTGGGAAATGTTGTGCGATGCCATCCTCAACAATTTCCAGAATTGCTATCAAAAGCCGGGTAAAGAGGACGACCTCCATCGACTATGACAAACATCGACCGAAA
Organism: Pharus latifolius; assembly: GCA_019359835.1. Lineage (NCBI taxonomy): Eukaryota > Viridiplantae > Streptophyta > Magnoliopsida > Poales > Poaceae > Pharus > Pharus latifolius. Next base: position 64,373,243 of record CM033326.1, on the reverse strand, counting down.
CTCTTCGTCAGTTTGTCAAGAGATTTGTCGGGGTGAGAAATACCATCCTGAACATATCTGATAATTCCGTTATCAGGGCTTTTAAGCATGTCGTTCGATATCAGAGATTCACTGAGGATTTGCTCATCCACCCTCCTCGATCAGTAGCCGATCTTTTTGATATGGCTGATCGATATTTCGACGCGACCGAGGCCGTGGAGTGGAATCGGATCGTAGACAAAGGAAACTTACCACCTCAACCAGGTCTCAAGGACATGAAGAGGGAGGATTCGAACAAGAACCCAGAATCTTCATCAGGCGGGAAGTCGAAGAAATCAAAGAGGAGTCGATCTAGACAGTATCGAGAGGTCGCGGTCACAAAGAAACCTCCACCGACCAAAGGTAACAAACCTTCATTTAAGAATAAAACTGCTTCTGGTGGTCATAATACCGACCAGCCGGAGAAGTCGACTAACCCGCAGGAAGGCAAGAGATGGTGTCTACTCCACAACTCTGTAGGCCACGACCTCAAGAATTGCCGGAGTTGGTTGAAGCAGTTGGATGACTTCTACCAGGGGATCGGACCTATGCCGACCTTGCCATCAAAAGAACAGACTTGCGAGCTAAGAGATGCCAGTGGGGACGAAGAGATGTCTTACTAGGTACCTCGTAATCATGTCAATGTTATTTTCGGAGGTTCCTCCTCTTTTGTTTTTAAACGGAAATTTAAAGCCTTTTATCGAGAGGTGAGCCAAATGGAAACTCCCCTTGGTGAACCTCAATACCCCCGTTGGTCGGATACATCTTTGACGTTTGATCGCTCTGATTATCCTGTGGGGCTTACTCGACCATTGAGGCTACCTTTGGTCATAACCCCAATTATCAGTAATGCGAGAGTCGAAAGGGTCCTGATCGACGGAGGTAGTTCCTTGGACATTTTATTAGTCAAGGCACTCGACGAGATGCAAATTCCTCGTTCAAAAATCAAACCTATAATTAATCCGTTTTATGGGATAATTCCTGGTCCCTCTATGATGCCATTGGGACAGGTGGTGCTCCCAGTCATGCTGGGTGAACCAGATAACTTCAGAACAGAATTGGTTACTTTTGATGTAATTGATTGTGATTCAGCTTATAACGCGATCTTTGGCAGGCCAACTCTTGCTAAATTCATGATGGCTACGCACTATGCTTATCAGTGCGGCAAGTTGCCTGGCCCCAAGGGTGTTATTTCGGTCTGAGGCAGTCGCAACGTGGCATTGACATGCGCTCGGTTATCCCTGGAAATGGTAGATCAGCTTCCCCTCTGAGAAGCCCAAATCGCCACAACATCCACTGATACGATCAAAGCCGCTCCTCGACCAGATGAAACATTGAAACTGGTTCTATTGTACCCAGATGATCCGTCCAAGACAATTCGGGTTGGATCAAGCCTGGACGACAAATAGGAACTCGAGCTCGTTACTTTCCTCCGAGCTAACGCAGATGTGTTTGCATGGAAACCATCCGACATGCCCGGTGTCCCAAGGGAGGTAATTGAGCACAGGTTAGTAATTCGACCTGGACAACGACCAATAAAGGAAAAGCTCAGGCGTTTTGCTACTGATCGGCAGGAAGCCATTCGAGTGGAGTTAGATAAACTTCAAAAGGCCGGATTCATTCGAGAAGTCGATCATCCAGAATGGCTTGCAAATCCAGTCATGATCCGCAAGTCAAATGGCAAGTGGCACATGTTCGTCGACTACACCAGCCTAAACAGTGCCTGTCCGAAGGATGACTTTCCCCTTCCCGCATCGACCAGCTGGTCGATTCTACTGCGGGCTGCGAATTGATGAGTTTCCTGGATGCTTACTCGGGATATCATCAAATTAGAATGGCAGAAGAAGATGAAGAGAAGACTGCCTTCATCACACCATTTGGCACCTACTGCTACGTCAGAATGCCGTTTGGACTCAAGAATGCTGGTTCCACGGGCCAGCGCTTGATGCAAAAGACCTTTCTTTCCCAAATGGGGCGTAATCTTGAAGCTTACGTAGACGACTTGGTTCTAAAAAGTTCAGCAAGTTCGTCTCATTTAGACGATCTTGCTGAAACCTTCTGTACTTTGAATCGATATAGAATAAAGTTAAACCCGGAGAAATGCTCTTTCGGGGTTTCATCTGGAAAACTTCGGGGTTTTCTTGTTTTTCCAGAGGAATTGAAGTTAATCCCGAAAAAATCAGGGCTATCGAGCAAATGAGGTCTCCTTCGACCATCAAAGATGTTCAACACCTAGCAGGTCGCATGGCGGCATTAAGCCGGTTCATCTCGCGACTAGGCGAAAAGGGACTACCTTTCTTCAAAGCCCTGCGCAGACACCACAATTTTACTTGGTCTGACGAGGCCGAGAAGGCATTTTAGGAGGTCAAAGCATATCTATCTAGTCCGCCGGTTTTGGTTTCTCCCAACAAAGAGGAGCCATTACTCCTGTACTTGGCGGCCACACCTCACACGGTCAGCGCTGTCCTGATCGTGGAAAGAGAAGGTGTGCACAAACCGGTCTACTACGTAAGTGAAGTACTTCATGGTCCTAAGGAGCGATACCCTAAGGTCCAGAAGATACTTTACGCACTACTGATGGTTTTCCATAAGCTACGACATTACTTCCAAGCACATAAGATCATAGTGCCCTTATCTTTTTCATTGGGGGACATTGTCTGCAATATGGAGAAATCTAGTTGGATGGCCAAATGGGCTGTCGAACTCGGAGTGTTCGACCTTCATTTCACACCCCGCACCACGGTCAAGTCTCAGGTCCTGGCTGACTTTGTGGTCGAATGGACTAATCCTGAGCCGCCCGTGCAGGCGTCCGAACACTTGGAATGCCCTGATCACTGGACAATGTACTTTGACGGCTCTCGTAGTTTTCAACACTCGGGGGTTGGAGTGGTCTTAGTTATGCCTCAGGGCGAACAGCTGAAGTATGTCATTCAACTACACTTTGTTACGACCAACAACGCAGTAGAGTATGAAGGTCTTATTGCAGGGCTCCGGGCAGCAAAATTCCTTGGAGTCCGTTGATTAGTGGTGAGGGGAGACTCACAGCTGGTCGTAAACGAGGTAAACAAGGAGTACAGCACCTCCGATGAGACAATGGCTCATTACCTAGGGGAAGTGAGGAGATTGGAAAAACACTTCAGTCATTTCGAAGTCCAATACATCCCGCGAAAGGACAACATTCTTGCAGACCATTTATCCAAAATTGGGTCCTCATGCACATCCGCTCCGGCAGGAGTGTTCCTCGAACACTTGGAACATCCCTCAATCATGACTACGGTTGAGGATGATCCGGTAACAGTCTGCGTTACCAACCTTGGACAAGAACGAGATTGGACCCATCCATTGAAGGTCTATCTCAAAACAGGACCTTGCCCGAGGACGAAACTGAAAGCTATCGATTAGTTCAAAAAGGGCGTTTGTACAAGCTTATAGAAGGAGTTTTGTATAGAAAAGGTACTCAAGGAGTATTCATGCGCTGTGTGTCCCAAGAGGAAGGTAAATCCCTCTTGAAAGAAATTCATGACGGTGTATGCGGTGCACACGCATCATTTCGTACACTGGTCGGAAAGGCTTTCTGACAAGGATTTTACTAGCCTTCGACACTTGATGATGCCAAGAATATGGTCAAGACATGTCCTTAGTGTCAATTTCATGCAAGACAGGTCCATCAGCCTGTCTACGCTCTACAAACTATCCCTCTGTCATGGCCCTTCGCGGTCTGGGGGATGGACATTGTTGGTCCTATGCCACAAGCGGTCAATGGATACAAATTCTTGTTCATAGCCATTGACACGTTTACGAAGCGGATTGAGGCCGAACCAGTACGCAATATTACTGCTACTACTGCACAAAAGTTCTTTCATAAGAACATTGTAACTCGATTCGGTGTTCCAAACCGTCTCATTACTGACAATGGTTCCCAGTTTGCTAGCGGTCTCTTTTTGGACTATTGCGACACCATTGGGACCAAGGTGTGCTTTGCCTCTATAGCTCATCCACAGAGTAATGGTGCCGTCGAACGTGCCAACGGGCAAATATTGCAGGGCATCCAAAAACGTGTTTTTGATCACCTTAAGACACACTCGGGGGCTTGGGTAGACGAACACTATACCGTTCTATGGGCACTACGTACTACTTCTAGTCGAGCCACCGGTGAGACGCCTTTCCATCTAGTATACGGAGCTGAGGCTGTGTTACCCATGGAAATCAGTATTGGTTCTGTCCGAACAGGTCAATTTGAACAAGTTGATCATAACGGGCAACGATTACAAGATCTCATCCTCCTAGAAAAAAACGTGATCGAGCTCTGGTCAAGTCCGCGGTGTATTTACAAGCTTTGTGCAAATATCAGAACAAAAGGGTGCGACCACGTAGTATTCACGTGGGTGATCTGGTTTTACGTAAAATACAAAACCAATCTAATCGCAATAAATTTTCCTCTCAATGGGAAGGTCCCTACACTGTTGTCTCGGTGCCGTGACCAGGATCAGCTCGGTTAGCGATGGAGGATGGTCGGATCTTATCCAATACATAGAACATCGATCAACTACGCAAGTTCTACATGTAAGTTTCCAATCCCTTCTCCTTTTCAATTAGCATGATTTAACAAAATCAGTACTTTTAATTGTTTCATGTGTTAATTATTCCTTTTGCCCATATGTTGCGAGTCTGACTCGGGGGCTGGTCGCCGATAGTTGTATCACTACAATACCTTGATCGGATTCGCTGGCCAATCTCGTAATGACTTCCAGACAAGACACCCCTCAATAAGCCGTTTCTCAACGCACATGGGGCTTGCTGGCATGTACTTGGTCATCAGAGTGGCTGCCGGTTTGCAATATGGTCGGGTGTTGTATCGAACACGATTATCAGTCTGGTCGGTTATTCCTGGTCATCGTTACATTCATATTCTTCCTGCGCTTATGATGCTAAGTCTTCAGTATACATAATCACAGGAGGGGGCTAGGGGAATATGGTCGCAACATGAAACAAAAAGAAGCGCTTTCTTTCAAAAAAAATAATGCCTGCATTTGTATTGTATAAATTATATCTGTACAGGTACAAGATTTACATTAGGCCAAGCTCTTTTAAGAGATCTTCTACCAGAGGTTTTACTTCCTCCATTATGACCTCAAGCTGGTCTTCACTCTCGACCTCTGTCTCTCCTACCACTGGATTCAGATCAAGATCTGGGCCATGGTGAAGACGAAGCCGGCAAAGGATGGCGGAGGCTGCTGATCGCACTCTTGTCTTGATCGCCTCTTTTTGCCGCCTTGTATCTTCAGGAAGATACTCGAGTAGTGACTCTGCTTGTGTCGCGACCAATGTGGTCCAGTCGCTAAGGCTGAGGTCGTCCCTTTCGGTTTTGACCACATCAGCCCTCAGCAAACCGGCCACCATCTTCAGTTTTTCGAAGATGTCTTGTTGAGCACTGCTGCAGGTCGAGATTGATGCACTCAAGTCCTTGTTCTCCCTGCAGACAGAATCAACCTTCGAGTTTTGCAACTCGATGGTCGCTTGGAGGTCTTTCTTCTCTTAGTCGAGCTGGCTTATTTGGTTGTCTTGAGCTGCGATAGGAGATCATCATAAACAAGTTCGTATGACAAAATTAATTCACTCTGGTCGGAAGTACACTTATAGGAGAGCTGTGACCGCAATTTTTGGAGTTCAGTTTCCAGGAATGAGATCTTGGCAACTACCCTGAACTCCTGGGTTTCCCAATCAGCGAGGCTTTTAATCAGAAAGGCATTTTCTCTGTGACAAAAGAGACAGTTGTCAAGATAGGACTTACATTCAGGCAAATAAAAAAACATCCTCCTTACCGCTGCAGGCGACTCATTTCCTCTTGCGCGACCTCGATGCTGTTTGCTACAGCCATCGACCTGGTCGCCATACAAGTCAGTTCCTATGACATGGAAGGGGATCAGTTTCAAAGCCTGGATATTCCTACGCAAATATGAACTTAAAAATCACAAGGGATGATCGGCATACCTCAACATACTCCCGGGATGAGCCACTTTCTGGTTCAGCTAAAGGCTGAGTCACTAGACTCGCCTTATCCCCAGTAGGAGCAGCGGATGAGTTTTCCTGCTGAGCCTCCTCCGTAACTGGGGTCACAGATTCCAATCTCTGTGATTGGACTTCTGCGGCCAACCCATCTATAACGGCCCGAAGGACTTCTCTGGCCGAAGGGATGGAGCTTTGCTCACCCATGACCTCGGTAGCAGGAGAAGCTTTGACACTTGCAGAGGTCACTGGGGGACTTGGCGTTGTATCTCTGCGCCTAAGCAAACAGAAGGACCATCAGTTAGAATCTCTTCAGTCGATCACTATAAAACAACCCTGTCCAAACAAGAGAGATTCTTACCTTACTCGAAATCCTACCAGTTTCTGGGATTTTGAAGAAGGTTCCCCGAGGAAAAGAGGACAGTCGCCATCAGTCCTGGTCTTCCTCTTCTTAAACAGGACCTTGTCCTTTTCTCCCTATGTGCATGCAAATCTATAAGGATGCACATGAGGAATGATGAAAACCAAGATTGTAATGATCCTTACCGGGGTGACTTCTTCTGTGGGTACAGGTGAAGTCCTTGGTCCTGAAGCTTCTTGGACCACTGGCACCGAAACTTCATCCGCGACCACAAGATCGGTTGTGGTCGTAGGATCCTATTTGGCTATCCCCACTCCTGTCAGCAGGAGTGGAGTACTCACCGCCCTGGGATTGGCAGGAGTCATTTGGTGGTGGGTGAGAGGAATATCATCTTCCTCTTCCTGTGTGAACACAACATTACTTAATGGATATGCGCAGAAGAATGAAAATATTCAGGATTGTGAGAAATCTTGCCACAATCACCCCTTCTGTCAGAAGAGGAGGTGTCGCAAATCCTGAAGCTTCATGAGCTTCAGGCATTGGGGTTTCACCTGCGACCACAGGATTATCGATGGTCACGGGGCCCATTGTAGTTGTCTCTGTCCCGACGGTTAGAGACAGGACCTCGCTGGTTGAAGGAGCGATCGTCTTCTTGCGACGAATCAGAGGGATGTCATCCTCCTCGTCCTCGCTCCCTTCACCCTATACGACGAAGAAATAATTCCTGCTCGTACCCGGGGTTACAGGAGGCACTGAATATCTTACCGCAATCCTTTTCGTGGTAAGGGGTGTCTTCTGTGAAGAGGCCTCTCCCAGAATCTTCTTGGACTTCTTGGGAGCAGGTTCTTTCGCCGCACGTTTCGAAGAGGTCCTCTTCACCCTCTTCGTAGCCGGTCTCCCTAAGAGACCAACGTCCTTGCTTGGACGCGTCACCTCGGCGAACTTCGCCAGAAGCTATGTCATTCCAAATGTTCTTGTTAATACAGGACGGATGAATGGTCTACAACAGAGCTTGTTAAGAAATGCCATACCTTTCGGTGCTCCTGTTTATGATCGTCGCCGGCATTGATTAGGCTCTGGGGGCGAGGTGTTCCCTTGGCTCCCTCTACAGCGGCACTGTACCCCTTGAGAAGATAATTTGTCCATTTTTCAATCTCAGACAAGGGCAGGGCTGCGTCACAAACGAGCATGTTAACCAAAATGACATTTTTTCACTAAAAATGTATGTTTTGTTGACTAGAAGACGTACCGTTATTATATTTCAAGGTACTATCCGCCATGGACTGGATTTCTCAAGCCGGATGAGCCCATTCACGTAGGGGGCTTATCTCTTCACAAAGTCGCGTATAATGTCACGCGCAATCAGTCCTTGCTGGACTAAGTGAAGAATGACTTGGGCCTGCTTCTTCTGCTCTGCGCTCAAAGCAGGAAGGGAGTCCAACTCACTGGACTTCTCTGGGCGAGAGTTCTCAAACCACAGTCCGCTCTCTGACAGAGGGGTGCAGTAGAACCACTTCTGGTACCACCCGTGTACAGAATCTCGGAGGGGTGGGAAGGGATACTCTTTCTTTTCCCTTATTCGGAAGTATATGCATTCGGCGGCATTAGCGCTCTTCGACCATGCCGAATAACAAAAGTGTTGGAAGAGCTCCACGCTTGGGAGCACTCCGACGAAAGCTTCTCAGAGATGCTGGAAGATCGCCAAGATGAGAACCGCATTTGGGTGGAGATTCACCAACTCCAACCCATAATGCTCCAAGATTCCCTTCAAAAACTGGCTCTGCGGGAATCAGAACCCGCATCACAGGTACTCCTCAAAGATCACCAACTCGCCCTCTTGGATGATTGGGGTTTCTTGATCTTTCTCCGCGGGCCGCCAGTTGATCAACAACTGCGGAGGAAGAATATCCTCCTTCTCAAGGGCCACTAGGCTTTCTTCGGTATGGTGGACAGATCGGCTCCAGGATTCCATTGCTTTCGGAAGATTGAGAAGAAAGGTGGTGACTTTGGAGGTGATGGAGATGAGGAATGCAAAAGAGGGTTTTGTGCGGCGAGAAACTCTAAGGCAAATGAAGGGTTTCTGGTTGTGTGGCTTCCTCAGGAAGCTACCTTCCCCTTTTATATGCCCGAGGCAACCCTTCGTTGAATACTTTATTAATTTCTCATAATGGGTGCCTTCTCTCTGGAAACCCGTTATGCACTCCCTACAGTGAATCCGGAACAAAAAATATTTTTATTATTTTCTGTTTTGAATTCGGGGGCTAGGGTGCACACAAAAATATGAAAATTTTGCAAAGATTATGGAGGAAATGATCCTTCGTATCTTTTTCAAAGCTTGATCACAATGCAATTTTGTGATCGTCTCAAGATTTGTATGATGATCGCAATGCCATTCTGTGATTGCTGCAACTTCAGTTCTAATCGCGGCTTCTGTTCTGATCGCGGCTTCAGTTTTGATCGCGATTTCAATTCTGATCGCAGTACTAGTGCTGGTCGCGGTATAACACATCAATGCGTTTCTGATCAAAATACTGGTTACTTCGGTTTTACCTGTGTATGAGTGATCGCAAAGACATCCCTGCGATCATGTTTTCGCACAGAGATTACGAAGGATTTTAACTTGGGATTATAAGTTTTACATAATCTTTCTTGAAAAATCAAAGTGTTCAAGGAAAAGAAATTTTTTTATTTCTGGCAATCCTTGCATACAAAAGGGATACAGACGACCAGAGCATGGACCTAATCCGAAAGAAGCTTACAAAGTTCTCCTAGGGACATATTAGCATCAGTGGGATCAACACTGGATACTCTTAGAGAACTGGCTATAGTTCTAAGCCTATCTACATCATCCCGAATCAGAGAAGCACTACCATTCCTGATCAAATCGGAGAGTTCTCGCTGCTGTCGAGCATAGTCCCTCTCCAAGCGGAATTGGTGCACCTCTTCGTGGGATCTGTCAAAACATTCTGCCAGGTACAGAATGGCCGAAGACATCTCTTCGGTCTTCTTCTCTAGAACCTCTTTCTCCTTTTGGAGAGTCTGTTCGAAGGAAAGAGGTTGGATCTCAGCAGGCTGGTCGCTGGGGGCTCCAGAAATTTTCGTCTCCTGCACACGCATGTGTGTTAGTTTTACAAGTTAAAACGATCATCAAAGGAGTTGAAAATAATTACCAATCCTCGCAAGTGAGAGGATGAAGTATTTCCCCCAGAAAGTAGATCACCCGACAAAAGTCGGGAACCATCAGGTCGGGGAAGTGCAACTTTCCCACGAGAAGATTGCTCCCCCAACGAAAGCTGAGGATTATCTGGTCGCAGGAATGCAATCTTCCCACCAAAAAATCGATCACCCAACAAAAGCTGGGGATCGCTCGATTGCAACGAAGAAAGCTGAGAAGAAGGCTTCGAAGGATTGATATGGACCTCCAAAGGTGGAGATGAAGGTTCGACCTGTCGAATAACATGCATAGGAAGGACTATAGGGGCTGAAGGAAGAGAGAGCAATGATGCATCCCTAGCCTTGGTACCACTGGAGGATTCCTCGTCAACCTTGGGTTTCTTCCTTGGAGGAACCAGCTCTTCGGTTACCTGTGAATTTCCAAAAAGTATTTTGGAATGATCAGGATGAAAGATGACAACTTGAACCAAAAGTTCCAGAGAAGACTTACCTTCTGGAAGTTCTGGTCGAGTTCGAGTGTCATTTCCTCTTCATCACTTTCAATCTCAATGATGAGTCTTCATCTGCCATTGAGGTGGGTACAAAAGAGAAGAAAAGGTAGCTTTGGAAAGAACTTAGCTGAGAAAAAGACTTGTGAAGTTTTAGGGTTAAGAGGCTTCGGTATTTATAGCCCTCAGGGGTGACGGTTCGTTTTTCGAATGCCTCGAGTTCTTAAAACACATTTACAGTTTTATCTCTAGTTAAAAAACAATTCAACGGTGCTATCATTACCTGTCAAAGACGACCGAGAGCACGTCTCGGGAAATAAACCGCCACACTTAGTGCGCCACTAATTGGAGAAGTTGAAGCGTCGGGTCACTTATCCGATGTAAGATTAAAATTTGAAGTAAATATGTCTCTTCATTCTCTTCAAATTTGGGGGCTAGCTGACGAGGATTGTTACCCGAGCTAGTTTGGAGTAAATACACATCTGGTTCAAGACAGATTCGAACCAAACAAGTGTCCAGAACTTCGCCTGTGATGATCTTTTTCACAACTTTGTAACCTTTTTCCCATACATAGTGAAATCCAAACATGACGTAGGGCTATTACTCCCACCATCGAGGGCCCGAACCTGTATAAATCTCTCTGTGTTCCAATCGACATTGCTCATCATCCCTTCCCGGAGGGACACCCTGAAAGGCCTCATACTCACAAATTCTGCATAAGTTCGACTAAGGACCCCGAGTCCAAATCATCGACAAGTTGTTTTATCATCCATTTGCCATATCTCATAATCACGGTAGGCTGCAATTGCTAGGATGATCCGAATTGACTTTAGCATGGCGACAGGAGAGAAAGTTTCATCATAATCAATTCCTTGAATTTGTTTGAAACCTTTTGCAACTAATCGTGCTTTATGAATGTGAACATTTCCATTCATGTCAATCTTTTTCCTAAAGACCCATTTACACTGGATGGGTTTTACACCATCGGGTAAATCTATCAAGTTCCAAACTTGATGAGTATACATGGAGTCTATTTCGGATCTCATGGCGTCAAGTCATTTGTCAGAGTCTGGGCTCATCATTGCTTCCTCATAAGTCTTGGGTTCATCATTGTCTAACAATAATATATCTAGTCATTCTGTGGTAAGGAACATATACCTCTCAGGTACATTACGGACCCTTTCAAACCTACGCGGGGCTGGTGGTCCCACAACTGTTGAACAGTTTGTGGTTCTTCTTGAAACTCAGTGGGAGCTAAAATATTTTCCAATAGTTCGTGAATAGCTCGGTCCTTTCTTGATCTTGTAATGGACTAACCTTTCCATAGTTGACTCTCAACTATATTCGGCACGGCCATGCACTTTCTTAGTCCAATTACATTAAGGGGCCCAGAGATATCTCTCTCAAGATATGAGAGGGGCAAATTCTATCTCGACCATTCACTTTCAACCACATGGCTCATAACATATCAGTATGTCACCTTTATGACTACTGGGTTAAAAGCAGCAGTTGATGACACCAAGTATGCTACTACGCATGTATGAAACCGTGATGATCTCAAGTGTAAAGATAAACCAAAATAAATGTCAGAAACAAACTGATGACACTTAAAATCTCAGCAGTGTCTCAAGATGGGTCAATCCAACCAACATGTTCTCCAACTTGTGTCCACGACATTGACTTGATATCTCATATCTATGGTCAATGAAACTTGACTATCAATCAATGATTGTGCTAACTTATCTTCCATTATTATTCCATATAATGTTGAAAGTCAGGGATTTTTAGAATAAGTGGCACTGATAATGCTGACAATACATATATCATAATAAAGAGTTCCACAAACAAGTCACATACTTGTTTGATCAATAAAAGTGATACTTTATTCAAGGAATGCAATAACATTTTATTTGTAACAATTCATAAACATATCATGATACAATCATCTCCATGATTACCTATTGGGCATATCTCTATCAATCTCCCACTTGCATTAGTGTCAATCATATAGGTATAGAATACTCATTGCTCTAGGGCATATCTCTATCACTTTGTTCCTTAAAAAATTAAATTATGATGAGAATATACTGCTACCTAATAGCTTTGTTTAACATTGATTAGATATAAAGAGGGAGAGCATAACAGGAAGGACATAGCCATGTATGGGGCAAAGAACTTCATCGAATCTGGTGGTACACCTACTGAGTAGAAAGAGGATTTCCAAAGCTCTTCTGTGAGTCCAAGATCACTCGATTCTGTCAAGGATTGCAACCTCTACAACCAAAAGAACTCTACTCGGCATGCAATCTGCCGACCAAGCGACAGTCTGACATTCGATTAGCAATTTTGACCAAGCTCCATTCTCAGCACAGATGTCCAAGTTGGTCGTGTGAGTTCTTGTTGGAAAGGAATTCAAAAGGGCTTTCGAATAAATCAAGAATCTTTAAATTCCGATGTTGTATGCAACCAAGAATCTTTTGAATTAGATTCAGATTAGAATTCTAGTTTAAACCTTCTATCTTTTGTAAATACCACCTCTATAAAAAAGAGGCATGGTCATAGTTTTTAACATAAGACATAAGGCATTGATATTGATATTTTTAGATTGAAACCTTAGTTTTAGTTGAGAGTTGAATCTCTTCATCCTTTCTTCTTGTGATTTTCTCTAGAATTACTCAAACGATCTTTGTGATCACCCTATATGTGTACCAACTCCATACGTGGCCGTGTGGATAGGTAATTCAAAGTGTGGTTGGGCGAATTCATTAATACACAGGTCCTTGTTCTACAAGTGGTTGGCTATCTTGTTTCGTTAGGTCATACTAGTTATCCAGGTATCTTCATATACTAGTTATCCAGGTTCTACGTCGTGAAGATCGGGCCACCCTCCATGAACGCGTCCTTCACCGGCGTGTTCATATCAGTTAAAGCATTGTTGTTTGGTCGAAGCAGTGTAGATGACATATTGGACTTGGCCAAAGAATTGTTGTTTGGTCGACACATTAGAAGAGTCAAAATTGAAGCATTATTGCTCGATCGATGCCATGTAGAAGTATTGGCTGTCCGCGAATACATCTTGTCTTTAGTTAATTGCCTTTCCACCTTTCTTGATAAATGAACAAGTTGCTTGAGATCCTGGTATTGCTAATAATTGACAATCTTTTGGACGTCTCTATTCAAGCCATTATAAATATGAGCAATGGACTGGTTAGGTGTCTCCCTAACATCACATCTCATTAGAAGAATCTTCATCTCCTGGTGGTATGCATCAACACTTCGTGGACCTTGTTTAAGACCTTGCAGCTTGATGAACAAGTCCCGAGTGTAGTAAGATGGTACAAACCTCCTTTTCATGACATTCTTCATCTCATCCCATGTAGCAATTTGAGGTTGATTTGTGACGAAGATTGACACCCGAGTCAGTTCAAATAAATGCACTGTTGGTTCAAGACAGATTCGAGCCAGACACGTGCCTAGCGGTGCGAACTCAAGTTATTCTGAGAAGCATCAGCTCAAGGTCGCAAGCTTTTGCGTGATCAGGTCGCAGGCTTTGCGCGATCAGGTCGTAAGTTTTGCGCGATCAGACCGCAGGCTTCGCGCGGTTAGGAGTTCGTGTGCTATACGCGAACAGAATGTCGAGGATGTCCCGTGGTCAGTCAATATCCGCGCGGTCAGCCAACATCCCGCGGTCAAAGTACTTTCGACCAAGGTACTTGAAGTTTACCTGTCCGGCTATCCTTATAGCGGGAATATCTCAAGTATCTTGGAGATTCTTCCACGTGGAAGAATCAACCATCAGGAAGTTAATACGTGCAGTTATCCATGGATAACACGTGTTTAACTTCCGTGGAGGTTATGAGCGGTTCTCTAAAAACCGCATCCAACCGTCCGAACAACTGTTTGATGCAGTTACAACATGGCACCCTTTCGACCAGTATAAAGGAGTGGCAAGATGCATCAAAAAAGAAAAAATGATCGGAAGAAATCAACATCTCTGATACAAGCGAGATACAACACATCTCAATCTCTCAAGTAGCCAAGTTTACGGCCTAAGTTAAATAGTCTCACAAGCCTTTCTAGCTTCATTCTGTACATTGACATAAGAAAAACCCTTCGCTTGTGAAGGCGTTTTCCCATCATCTTGTAAACCTTTATCACATATAGTGAAATCCAAACAGGACGTAGGGCTATTACTCCCACCATCGAGGGCCCGAACCTGTATAAACCTCTCTGTGCTCCTGTTCTCCATTTTTCTACATATCTTCCCGGAGGGTCATCTTGAAAGGTCTCACTATTACAAATTTTGCATAAGTTCGGCTGAGGACTTCGAGTCCGAATCGTCGATAGCTGGCGCCCACTGTGGGGCCTTTCTCAAGGCGTCCTAATTTTTATCCGGAGGTTCGCTGAAATATGGCTGGAGCTTATGATTCCGAGAACGATTTTGATCTCGAGGATTATGCCCACATCCCAATGCCTTCTCCAAGCGACCCTGTTCCGATGGAGGAGGTTGAAGGCCAGAATCTTCCCGAAGTTGAATCATCTCTCCAGGTCATGTCCATCAACTAGGGAGCGTCTAGCGCAAGGTCAGAACCCACTGAGGTTCTTAATGCGCTAGAGGATGAATCCGGTCCGTCATACGACCCTACTGAGGGGAAGGGTGATATCGACCTGGAAATCAGCCCAGGAAGATTCGACCCAGACAACCTTCACCGTCTCTTTGATTTCGAGTCCGACTCGGAACAAACTGAGATATTTTCTCCATCGGCTACCTCTCTCCCTAGACAGTTTGCTGCCTTGTCGGAGGAGACTCCCGATCAACAGGCTGCTAGGGAAGAGCGAGATCGCAAACAGAAGGAGGATCAAGATTTCGAGCAACAAAACAACGAACTGCGCAGAACTGCCCTAGAGGCTCTTCAAGATGCGTAGGCTCGTTACGATGCTGCTCCGAGTTCTTCTCGACGGTCGCGTGGTCGCAAACATGACCAGACCCCTTCTTTGCCACCGGAGCGTTTCCCAGTGGACGAAGAAACACTAACACCTGGTGCCCCTAGGAGAAGCACCCATGGTTGACTGCGATCTATCGCGGAAGTCATGCATAACTTTCCTCCTACGGTCACAGATGAGCAGAAACCAGCCTTTTTCAGGATCCTGGCGGAAAGACTGGATGAGGTCGTGTCTGAGGCGACCCCAACAGCCTCTTCCCACTCGGTAACACATTCCCGTTAACAAGAGTGTCCTCATTCTGGTTCTGGCAGACGAAGTTACCCGCCGCCCGTACCGTCCCGACAGGACAAGTACCGGCCCGACAGGACAAGTACCGGCGAACACAGGATTCTCGTAGTAGGGATCGAGTTCCTGTCCACTCTCGTTTGGGACCACGAGTAACTTCACCACTGCGGGAGGTCGCCCGAAACCCGGTCTAGAGTCACAGGGCAATTCATGGTCCCTACGTCGGTTGTAAAGCTTTCTCGCCCGGCCTACGTGTGGTCGTTTGGCCTGATAAGTTTCGACCAGGGGCCATTGAGAGATTTGATGGAACTCAGAACCCATCTGAGTTCCTTCAAATCTATATTACTGCCATCCAAGCGGCAGGGGGTGATGACAAGGTCATGGCCAACTACCTGCCTACAGTCCTCGCAGGACCGGCTAGAACCTGGCTGTTTAATCAGCCTGAGGGTTCCATCTACAATTGGGAGATGCTGTGTGATGCCATCCTCAGCAATTTCCAAAACTGTTACCAAAAGCCGGGTAAAGAGGACGATCTTCATCGGCTACGACAAACTTCAACCGAAACTCTTCGGCAGTTTGCCAAAAGGTTTGTTGGGGTGAGGAATACCATCTCGAACATATCCGATGGCTCCGTTATCAGGGCATTTAAACATGCTGTTCGATACCGGAGATTTATCGAAGACTTGCTTATCCACCCTCCTCGATCAGTGGCTGATCTGTTCGACATGGCCGATCGATACTCTGACGCAGCCGAAGCAGTCGAATGGAACCGGATGGTCGACAAGGGTGACCTACCACCACAACCAAGTTTCAAAGACTCCAGGAAAGAAGATTCAAGCAAGAAGCCGGAATCTTCGTCAGGTGGGAAGTCAAAAAAGCCGAAGAGGAACCGCTCTGGACAATACCGCGAGGTCGCAGTCGCAGAGAAGCCACCTTCGACCAAAGGTAACAAGCCTTCATTTAAAAATAAAACTGCCTCTGGTGGTCGGAGTGCCAACCAGCCAGAAAAGTCAACTAATCCGCAGGAGGGCAAGAAGTGGTGTCCACTCCACAACTCCGCAGGCCACGACCTCAAGAACTGCAGGAGTTGGTTGAAGCAACTGGATGACTTCTACTAGGGAGTTGGGCCAATACCAACCTTACCACCTAAAGAACAGGCGTGCGGACTTAGGGACGCCGACGGAGACGAGGAAATGTCCTACCAGGTACCTCAAAATCATATTAATGTTATTTTTGGAGGTTCTTCTTCTTTCGTTTCCAAAAGGCAGTTTAAGGCCTTTTACCGAGAGGTTAACCAAACGGAGACATCCCTTGGTGAACCTCAATACCCCCGTTGGTCGGATACACCTTTGACATTTGATCGCACTGATTGTCCGGCGGGGTTAACACGACCATTGAGGCTCCCTCTGGTCATTACCCCGATCATCAGTAACGTGAGAGTTGAAAGGGTCCTGATCGACGGAGGGAGCTCCCTTGACATTTTGTTGGTCAAGGCACTCGACGAGATGCAAATTCCTCGTTCGAAGATTAAGCCCATAATCCATCCATTTTATGGGATAATCCCAGGCCCCTCCATGATGCCGTTGGGACAAGTGGTCCTCCCGGTCACACTGGGAGAACCAGATAACTTCCGAACAGAATTGGTTACTTTTGACATAATCGATTGTGATTCGGCTTATAATGCAATCTTTGGCAGGCCAACTCTCGCTAAATTCATGATGGCAACGCACTATGCTTACCAGTGCGGAAAATTGCCTGGCCCCAAAGGTGTCATCTCGGTCCGAGGCAGTCGCAACGTGGCACTCACGTGCGACCGGCTATCTCTGGAGATGGTCGATCAGCTTCCCCTCCGGGATGCCCAGGTTGCCACCGTCGCCACCGACGCGATCAAGGCTGCTCCTCGACCAGATGAGAAACTCAAACTGGTTCCTTTGTACCCAGATGATCCATCCAAGACAATTCGGGTCGGATCAACTCTGGATGACAAATAGGAACTCGATCTCATTGCTTTCCTCTGGGCTAATGCAGATGTGTTTGCGTGGAAACCGTCCGACATGCCCGGTGTCCCAAGGGAAGTAATTGAGCACAGGTTAGCAATTCGACCTGGACAACGACCAATAAAGCAAAAGCTCAGGCGTTTTGCTGTTGACCGACAGGAAGCCATCCGAGAGGAGTTGGACAAACTCCTACGGGCCGGGTTTATCCGTGAAGTTGATCACTTGGAATGGCTCGCCAATCCGGTCATGGTTCGCAAGTCAAATGGCAAGTGGCGCATGTGCGTCGACTACACTAGCCTCAACGCTGCCTGTCCGAAGGATGACTTCCCCTTCCCCGCATTGACCAGCTGGTCGACTCAACTGCGGGTTGCGAACTGATGAGTTTTCTGGACGCTTACTCAGGATATCATCAAATTAGCATGGCAGAAGAAGATGAAGAGAAAACTGCCTTCATCACCCCATTCGGCACATACTGCTACGTCAGAATGCCGTTCAGTCTAAAGAACGCAGGTTTCACGTACCGGTGCTTGATGCAAAAGACCTTTCTTTCCCAGATAGGGCGTAATCTCGAAGCATATGTAGACGACTTGGTTGTAAAAAGTACCAAGAGATTGTCTCATTTGGACGATCTTGCTGAAACCTTCTGTAATTTGAATCGCTTTGGAATAAAATTAAACCCAGAGAAATGTTCTTTGGGGTTTCTTCAGGAAAACTTCTTGGTTTCCTTGTGTGTTCCAGGGGCATTGAAGTTAATCCTGAGAAAATCAGGGCCATTGAACAAATGAGATCGCCCTCGACCATGAAGAATGTTCAACGCCTGGCTGGTCGCATGGCGGCCTTAAGTCGTTTCATATCGCGACTAGGCGAAAGGGGATTGCCTTTCTTCAAAGCCTTGCGGAAGTATCACAATTTTACATGGTCGGATGAGGCCGAAAAAGCGTTTCAGGAGGCAAAGACATATCTATCCAGTCCGCCAGTATTGGTGTCTCCCGACAAAGGAGAACCATTGCTTCTTTATCTGGCGGCCACCCCGTACGCGATCAGCGCCGTTCTGATCGCGAATAGGGAAGGAATACACAAACTCGTCTACAATGTGAGCGAGGTACTTCATGGTCCTAAGGAGCGGTACCCTGAGGTCCAGAAGATACTTTACGCGCTACCGATGGCTTCCCGTAAGCTACGACACTACTTCCAAGCGCACAAGATCACAGTACCCTCCTCTTTTCCTTTGGGGGATATTGTCCGAAACCCAGAGAAATCTGGTCGAATCGCCAAATGGGCGGTCAAACTCGGTGCCTTCGAGATCCATTTCACGCCCCGCACGGCAGTTAAGTCTCAGGTTTTGGCCGACTTTGTGGTCGAATGGACCAACCCTGAGCCACCCGTGCAGGTGCCAGAGGAATTGGAGTGCCCCGATTACTGGACAATGTACTTTGACGGCTCCCGTAGTTTTCAACACTCGGGGGCTGGAGTGGTCTTAGTTACGCCGCAGGGCGAATAGCTTAAGTATGTCATCCAACTACACTTTGTCGCGACCAACAACGCGGCAGAGTATGAAGGTCTTCTTGCAAGGCTCCGGGCAGCAAAATTCCTCGGAGTCCGTCGATTAGTGGTGAGGGGAGACTCACAGCTGGTCGTAAACCAGGTAAACAAGGAGTACAGCACCTCCGATGAGACAATGGCTCATTACCTGGGGGAAGTGAGGAAATTGGAAAAACACTTCAGTCATTTCGAAGTCCAATACATCCCGCGAAAGGACATTCTCGCAGACCAATTATCCAAAATTGGGTTCTCACGTACATCCGCTCCGGCAGGAGTGTTCATTGAACACTTGGACCGTCCTTTGATCATGACTTTGGTCGAGGATGATCCGGTAATAGCCTCCGTTACCAACCTCGATCAGGAACTGGATTGGACTCATCCATTGAGAGTCTATCTTGAACATGGGACCCTACCCGAGGACGAAACCGAAAGCGATCGGTTAATTCGAAAAGCGCGTCTGTACAATCTCATAGATGGGATTATGTACAAGAAGGGTACTCAAGGAGTATTCATGCGTTGCATATCTCAGGAGGAAGGAAAATCCCTCTTGAAAGAAATACATGACGGTGTATGCAGTGCGCACGCGTCATATCAGACACTGGTCGGAAAAGCTTTTCGACGGGGATTCTACTGGCCTTCGGCACTCGATGATGCCAAGCATATGGTCAAGATGTGTCCTCAGTGTCAGTTCCACGCGAGACAGGTTCATCAACCTGCCTATGCGTTACAAACCATTCCCCTCGCATGGCCTTTCGCGGTCTGGGGAATGGATATTGTCGGTCCTATGTCACAAGCGGTCAACGGGTACAAGTTTCTGTTCGTAGCCATTGACACGTTTACAAAATGGATCGAGGCCGAACCGGTACGAAATATTACCGCATCAGCAGCACAAAAGTTCTTTCACAAGAACATTGTGGCTCGATTTGGTGTTCCAAACCGTCTTATCACCGACAATGGTTCCCAGTTCGCTAGTGGTCTTTTCCTAGACTATTGCGACCAAATCGGAACTAAAGTGTGCTTTGCTTCTGTGGCGCATCCACAAAGCAATGGTGCTGTAGAACGGGCCAATGGGCAGATACTACAAGGCATCAAGAAACATGTTTTTGATCGCCTTAAGAGTCGCTCGGGGGCTTGGGCAGATGAGCTCTATACCGTCCTATGGGCACTACGAACTACTTCTAGTCGAGCCACCGGTGAGACACCCTTCCATCTGGTCTATGGGGCCGAGGCTGTATTGCCTATGGAAGTTAGTATTGGGTCTGTTCGGACAGAACAATTCAAACAGGTTAATCAGTCCGAACAGCGGTCACAAGATCTCATCCTCTTAGAAGAAAGGCGTGATCGCGCTTTGGTTAAGTCTGCGGCATACTTGCAAGCTCTGCGCAAGTATCACAACAAAAGGGTGCGACCACGTAGTCTTCACGTGGGCGACCTGGTTTTACGAAAAATCCAAGACCAGTCTAATCGCAACAAATTCTCTCCTAAAGTGGGAAGGCCCTTACACTGTTGTCTCAGTGCCGCGACCAGGATCCGCGCGGTTAGCCATGGAGGATGGTCGAATTTTGTCCAATACTTGAATATCGATCAACTTCGCAAGTTCTACGTGTAAGTACTCAAACCTTTTTCCTGTTCAATTAGCATCTTTTCATAAAACAAAAAACGCTTTGGTTTCATATGATGAATATTTCCCGTTATGCTCGTATGCTACGAATTCGACTCGGGGGCTGGTCGCCCGCGGTCAGATCATTATAACGTTCTAGTCGGATTCACTGGCCGATCTCATGACCACTTCCAGACAAGTCACTCCTAAATAAGCCGTTTCTCAATGCACACGGGGCTTTCTGGCAAGTCCTTGGTTATCTGAGTGGCTGCTGGTTTGCAAACAAGGCTAGGCGTTATAATGATCATAATTGTTAATTCGATCACATACCCCTGGTCGTTATATTCACTTTTCTCCTGCGTTTGTAATACTAAGTCTTGAGTATCTACAATCACAGGCGGGGACTAGGGGGATATATTTGTAATATGAAACGACATAAAAAATATATTCATTTTCAAAAATGAATTTCCACATACATTGCATTGTATACAACTGTTTCTGTACAGGTATAAGGATCATTCGATCCCAAGCTCAGTCAGGAGCTTATCTACAAGGGGCCTAATCTCCTCCATGACGGCCTCTAGCTGTTCTTCACTCTCAACCTCAACCGGTCCCACCAATGGATTCAGATCTGCATCTGGGCCATGGTGAAGACGAACCCGGCTGAGGATGGCGGAAGCGGCTGACTGAACTCTGGTTCTGATCGCCTCTTCTCGTCGCTGTGTATCCTCAGGGCGATACTCGAGAAGTGACTCTTCTTGGGCCATGACTAGTGCAAACCAGTCATCTTGGCTGAGATTGTCTCTTGTGGTTTCGACCACATCAGCCTTTAGAAGATGAGCCACTGTCTTCAGTTTTTCGAAGACTGAACGGCTCAGCTTTCCGATTGCCTTTTCGGAAGTATGAATAGAGTCCTGGAGGAGTTTATTGTCCTGACTGAGTTGTTTTATTTGACCTGCTTGCGCTGCAACAAGAGAGAAGATTACTCGCATGTTATAAAAACAAGTCTTCCTAATCAGGAATCGACTTACCAGCAAGTTGTGACCGCAGTTTGTTGTTTTCGACCTCTTGGTTCCTAACCACTGAGATCGAATGAAGCTTGATTGTGGCCACTTCTTTGTCCAACAAAACCACCTTTCTGTAGTAAAACAGGAGTGGTCATAAACAATTTGTATCTTTACAAGTTGAGGAGTAATGATCCTTACCTACGCAAGTTGTCTCGTTCTTTTTGTATGGCTTCCATGCTTGCCGCCGTAGCACGCGATTGGGCCATCATCCGGGATAGTTCCTGTGATGCAAAAAAGGGAGTTAAGGGTGTCCTATGTACAATTCAGGCACCCAGAGAGAGGTTCATCGTACCTTCATAAACTCCTGTAAGGAGGCATCTTCCGGACCAACGGGAAAACTCGTTGAAGGCCCGGAGGCGCCTACAGCAGGGGCAGTTGGTGGGAGTGCCTGCTGAGCACTGCCCCCAGTCGCCATTGGTTGCGACTGGGTCCTCGCGCCTGTTTCTCCCCTCACGGCCCGGACGACTTCCTGGGCCAAGGGGGCGGAGCACTCCTTACTGGAGGCTCCTGCACCAGCAACGACTTCAATCCTTCCCGAAGTGGTTGAAGGGCTGGGTGCTGTTTCCTTTCGCCTGACAAAGGGAAAGAAGAATCAAATGATCACAATTCGTGATCATCATTTCTAATACAACCAGGATGAAGGTTCTTACCTTATTTGAAATCCCATTAGCCTTTGAGATTTCAGGAAGGTTCCCCTTGAGAAAGGGGACGATTGTCATCTGTCCTGATCTTCCTCTTGGAGAACAAGGCATCTCCCCCCTGGGTATGTTCCTCTGTGAGCACATTTCTAGGGGAAGATGAAGATGAATGAGAAGAATCCTTACCTGGGCAATCGGTCCCGTTGGCAGGGTAGCATCCGAAGGCCTCGATGGCTCCAGGACTTCTGGGGCCGGTACCTCGTGTGCAACCGCCACAGGATCTTGTGCAACCACCTCCACTCCTGTCTGCGGAGGTGGAGGATTTTCCTCCCTGGGACTCACAGGAGTCGCAGGGGGAAGCTCTTCTCCCTGCATAAGCGTTAACTCATCAAACGCACAGGGGGAATTGGAGAAAACAAGACTGTGAGAGAATCTTACCACGGTCGTCCCTTCGACCAGGGAAGTAGAGGCGACTGGCCCTGAAGCTTCGGGGGCTTCAGGAGCCAGGGGATCATCCGCGACCACAAGGCTTTCGGTGGCCGTAGGGTCTGCTACAATTGCTTCTGCAGTGGTAGTTGTTTTGGCGAAATGAGTTGGAGCATCACAGGATGGAGAGCCCGCAATCTTCCTCCTCCGGTGAACTAGAGGGACTTCATCGTCTTCCTCCTC
Source organism: Pharus latifolius (assembly GCA_019359835.1). NCBI lineage: Eukaryota > Viridiplantae > Streptophyta > Magnoliopsida > Poales > Poaceae > Pharus > Pharus latifolius. Next base: position 64,350,454 of record CM033326.1, on the reverse strand, counting down.
CTCGCTCCCCTCTCCCTGCATGACGAAGAAGTAATTCCAGTTCGCACCTGGAAAAATTGGAGGGATGTGATATCTTACCGCAGTTTTTCGGGCGGTAGGAGTGCTCCGTGAAGACCCTTCTCCAAGATTTAGCCTGGCTTTCTTGGGGGCGGGATTCCTCGTCCTGGGTCTCGAGGAAACCTTCTTCACGTTTTTTGTCGTCGGCTTCCCCAGGGAACCGACGTTTTCGCTGGGAAATGTCTCCTCCGCGAACCTTCCTAGAAGCTGATATCATTCCAATGGAGTTATTAGTGCTGAACGTACATAAGACCTGCAAAACAGAGGCCAAGTAAAAAATGTACCTTTCAGCGCTCCTGTTTAAGGTCGTCGCCGGCGTGAATCAAGCTTTGGGGACGAGGCGATCCCTTGGGGCCCTCCACCTCGGTGTTGTACACCCTGAGGAGGTAGTTAGTCCGCCTCTCGATCTCAGCTGAGGGCAGGATTGTTCCCAAATACAAGTTAAAATTGGTGTATTCCAGAAATGACAGAAAAAAGGTTTCGGTGCCAGAAACGAATACCTTCATTATAGTCCAGGGTACTGTCCGCCATGGACTTGATCTCCTAAGCCGGATGAATCCTTTTACGCAGGGGGCTCACCCGATTCTTCACAAAGTCTCGGATGACATCCCGTGCTGTCAACCCTTGTGCGACTAAGTGAAGGATTACCTCGGCATGCTTCATGAACTCCGTGTTCATCGCCGGGAGAGTGTCCAACTCGCTCGGCTTCTCCGGCCGCGAGTTTTCAAACCACAGCCCGCTCTCGGTTGGCGGGGTGCAGTAAAACCATTTCTGGTGCCACCCGTGCACCGAGTCTCGCAGGGGTAGAAAGGGATACTCCTTCTTATCCCTTAGCCGGAAGTAAATGCATCCGGCGGCGTTGGCGCTCTTTGACCACGCCGAAAAGTAAAATTGCCGGAAGAGATCCACGCTGGGATACACTCCGACGAACGCCTCACACAAGTGTTGAAATACCGCCAGTATCAACACTGCGTTGGGGTGGAGGTTGATTAGCTCCAACCCGTAGTGCTCGAGGACGTCCTTCAAGAACCGACTCTCAAGGAATCGGAACCCGCAGTGCAAATACTCTTCAAAAACCACCAACTCGCCCTCTTGGACAGTTGGGGTTTCTTGGTCCTTCTCCGCGGGCCGCCAGTTGATTAGCAACCGCGGAGGAAGGATCTCCTCCCTTTCCAACGCCACCAAACTCTCCTCAGAATGGTGGATCGATCGGCTCCAGGACGCCATTTTTTGGTGGAGAGTCGAAGGAAAAGTTGGCGACTTTTGCGGAAGACGAAGGCTCAGAAGAATGAGGGTTTTGTGCGGCGAAAATTATGAGGGTTTTTGGCTGTGTGGCTTCCTCAAGAAGACACCTGCTCCTTTTATAGACCCGAGGGGACGCATTAATGTGAGTAACGTTCCATTCAAACGTTCCACCGAGTATTTTATTCATTCATTTCCCATAATGGATGCTGTCTCTGGCGGACCCGTTAAAGTGTTCAGGCATCGGATCTGAAACAAAAAGACTTCTTTGTTTCAGAAACTGAAAGTGCAAAAGCCTGAAAAGTATCTCAGAGTTTTTCAGAGAACGTTTTTTCCTTTATGTACCCTGAAAACTTTTACAAAAATATCTTACGACCTAATTCTTTGGACGTATGGATATATTTTTGACCGGGTTGTGGTATGATCGAAACCATTTATTCGATTAAGCTCCGGTTCTAATCGAAGTGACGGTCTGACCGAGCCCCAATTTTGGTCGCAGTATATTTCAGTTCTAACCGCGGCTTTAAGTCTGATCGCGGTATCAGAGTTGGTCGCAGTACTTTTATAAAAGTGTGATTCTGATCGCAGAACTAAAATTTCCCTGTGTATGAATGGTCGCGAAGGCATTACTCATGGCCATATATTCACACAGAAGATGTAAAGAATATTTATATGAGGAAAGAAATTTTATTTTTTGCATTCTTTACATACAAAAGGGATACCGGCGACCAGAGCGTCGACCTGATCCGAAAGGAGTTTGCAGAGTTCTCCTAGGGACATGTTGTTGTCAGTAGGATCTACACTGACAACCCCCAGAGAATTAGCAACTAATCTAAGCCTATCTACGTCATCCCTAACAAGAGGTACACTACTGTTCCTAATCAAATCGGAGAGTTCCCACTGTTGCTGAGCATGGTCCCTCTCTCGGCAGAACTGATGTGCCTCTTCACGGGATCGTTCAAAACATTCTGCCAGATGCAGAATCGCCGAAGACACCTCTTCGGTCTTCTTCTCCAGGGCATTCTTCTCCTCCAGAAGAATCTGTCTGAGGGGAAGAGGTGGAGTAGCAGAAGGCTGATCACTTGGGCCTCCAGTCTCCTACATTTGCAAAAAATAATTTTTAGTTGTGTTAACCATAAACTATAAGCAAAAGGAGAGAAGGATTATTACTTGTCCCTACTTGTGACACATTGATGTATCCATCCTGCGAGGCAGATCACCCAAACAAAAGCAGGGGGTGTTGGAGTAGAAAGCTGAAGGAAGAAAAGATGATGGCTCATCTTTTACCTTTGCTCTGTTGGAGGATCCTTCGTCAACCTTGGGTTTCTTCTTTGAGGGAGATAGATCTTCAGGCATTTGGGGCTCCTGCTTAAGGACTTCCTCTTCATCACTTTCAATCTCGATGATGTTGTAATCTGCCATCAGGAAGTATATGAAGAGAAGGATGAAGGAGACTTTAGAAAGGATTTAACCATAAGAAGAAATTGTGAAGCTTTACAAAACGAGAGACCCAGTATTTATAGCCGCCAAGGTGACGGTTCACATTCTGAATCACCTCGGGGTCTTAAAAAGCATTTACAATTTCACCTCGGGTTAAAAAACATTTCAACAGCACCATCATTACTTGTCACATAATACCCAGAGCCCGTCTCGGGGAACCAACCGACCTACTTAGTGTGCCACTAAGTGGGGAATTTGAAGAGTCGGGTTAATAATCCGATGCATTTCTTTAAATTTAAAGTGAACACGTCCCTTCGTTTTTTTTAAATTTGGGGGCTGGCTGACGAAGATTGACACCCGAGTCAGTTCAAATAAATGCACTATTGGTTCAAGACAGATTCGAGCCAGACACGTGCCTAGCGGTGCGAACTCAAGTTATTCTGAGAAGCATCAGCTCAAGGTCGCAGGCTTTTGCACGATCAGGTCGTAGGCTTTGCGCGATCAGGTCGCAAGTTTTGCGCGATCAGACCGCAGGCTTCACGCGGTCAGGAGTTCGTATGCTATGCGCGAACAGAATGTCGAGGATGTCCCGTGGTCAGTCAATATCCGCGCGGTCAGCCAACATCCCGCGGTCAGAGTACTTTCGACCAAGGTACTTGAAGTTTACCTGTCCGGCTATCCTTATAGCAGGAATATCTCAAGTATCTTGGAGATTATTCCACGTGGAAGAATCAACCATCAGGAAGTTAATACGTGCAGTTATCCATGGATAACACGTGTTTAACTTCCGTGGAGGTTATGAGCGGTTCTCTAAAAACCGCATCCAACCGTCCGAACAATTGTTTGATGCAGTTACAACATGGCACCCTTTCGACCAGTATAAAGGAGTGGCAAGATGCATCAAAAAAGAAAAAAAGATCGGAAGAAATCAACATCTCTGATACAAGCGAGATACAACACATCTCAATCTCTCAAGTAGCCAAGTTTACGGCCTAAGTTAAATAGTCTTACAAGCCTTTCTAGCTTCATTCTGTACATTGACATAAGAAAAACCCTTCGCTTGTAAAGGTGTTTTCCCATCATCTTGTAAACCTTTATCACATATAGTAAAATCCCAACAGGACGTAGGGCTATTACTCCCACCATCGAGGGCCCGAACCTGTATAAACCTCTCTGTGCTCCTGTTCTCCATTTTTCTACATATCTTCCCGGAGGGTCATCTTGAAAGGTCTCACTATTACAAATTTTGCATAAGTTCGGCTGAGGACTCCGAGTCTGAATCGTCGACAATTTGCTTGTCTCCTCAACTCATGATATTGATGCCACCAAATCAATGCATAACCTTCAAATTCGGATGAAGCAGAGTCTACCTTTTCTTGTTCACTGTCATTGCACCTGAGAAGAAGTTTATCCATCTTTAGGTCCTAATCAAGATAGACTTCCGGATCCGATGAACCATTAAACTTAGGAATGGTGAGCTTGATCTTTGCAAGTCTTCTACCATCGTGGTTGTGATGATGATCACCGCCACGATGTTGGTTATGAGCATGGTACTCTGGTCGATAATCGGCATTTGCATGCGGTGGCTACCAATCACTATAATAATAGTTGTCGCTTTCAAGGTGGTTTTCATACTAGAAGCTGTCATCATAGTAGTTACCACCTCCGCCATGTCGTCCGTCTTGCTACCCTCGGCCAACGTCCGGATAACCATGGATAGAACTATGACCAGCTTGGTCGCCTCCTCCTCGCCCCCCATGCCGACCGAATTGGGGTGGTCTAAAAGCATGACCATGACCAGTTTGACGTGGTCGAATAGTTGGAGAACCATGATGATTCTCACGTTCTACTGAACGTGCATCTTCCAGATTTCCTTCTTATTGTATAGCATGTATGTTTTGCCCCTGAGGTGGAGCTTTCAGGTTTATGACCGCAACTCGGAGTTGCTGCAGTTCATCAATGATGGAATCAAACCATCCCTTGACAAATGTTTGGAGTGCTGCATGTTTAGCTCAAGTGACATAAGCTTCTGGATTGATTGATGAAGTGGATGATCGGTTTCCTGCCATCGGTTAATGTAGAAAAATACAATATGTGGAATCACTCAATCTCACCTACTCTTACCAATCCAAAGTTCTTATGCTTTCCTGGGGAATGCTCAGCGCGTTCCAAGAATAACCATTGGGGCTTATCAGAGACTGATGTGGCGAATTCATGATGAGGTCTTTATGTTAACAAGTGGACTTATCTATGGAGCTAGATTAGGTAAAAAATGATATAATTTGTAACTTAGCAATGAAAAAATCGAATAACAATCTGATGGTATAGCAGTCCTAAGTTGCTGATCACAAGAGAGATGGTATGCCAAAGGATAAATCAACAATTGTACTACTTTGAGCAAATTTTTTTCAACAGATGATATTTGACCCAAAGGATAGTCAATGATGATCAGGGGATATATATATATATATATATATATATATATATATATATATATATATATATATATATATTCTTCTTCTTCTTTTTTATAACTCTTCAAACACTAAACGAAAGGCTCAAACTTGAGGCACCAAGATTGACTCAACAAGCAACAAGAACTAAACCATGGATTAAAACTCGATAAAAAGCAAACTAAATTAACAGATTTAAAATATGAAGCTTGGTGCTATATTTTTTTGGCAATTTTCTGGACTCTATGACTGAAAAGAAACTAACTACTAATCAACAGAATAAAGGAAAAGATTCTACCGTGGAAACTGAAGCTCTAATACCAATTGATATGAACACACTGGTGAAGAACGCGTTCACGGAGGGTGGCCTGATCTTCACGACATTGAATCTGAATAACTAGTATCTGAAGATAACTAGATAACTAGTATGACCTGACGAAACGAGATAGCCAACCACTTATAGAATAAGGACCTGTGTATCAATGAATTCGCCCAACCACACTCTGAATTACTTACCCACACAGCTACACACGGAGTTGGTGCACAGATAGGGTGATCACGAAGATCGTTCAGGAAATTCCAAAGGAAATCACAAAGGAAATCACAAGAATAAAGGATGAAGATATTCAACTCTCAACTAAAACTAAGGTTTCAATCTGAAAATATCAATATCAATGTCTTATGACTTATGTTAAAAACTATGACCATGCCTCTCTTTTATAGAGGGTGGTATTTACAAAATATAGAAGGTTTAAACTAGAATTCTAATTTGAATCTAGTTCAAAAAGGAATAAAAATTCTAACATACTATAAAGATGAACGAAATCTGGAATCAGTCTTCTCGGATTCGGACTGGACTTTTTCCTTCCACAGAGTCGTTACTTTTTTGGGTCTCCTGATTGCATACGACATCAAAATTTAAAGATTCTTGATTTGTTAGAAAGCTCTTTTGAAGTCCTTTCCAACAAGTACTCACATGATCCAATTGGAAATCTGTGCTGAGAGTGGAGCTTGGTTGAAGTTGCTGGTCGAACGTCAAACTATCACTTGATCGTCAAACTGCATGCCGAGCAGAGTTCTTTTAGTTGTAGCAGTTGCAATCCTTGACGGAAATGAGTGATCTTGGGCTCGCTAGAAAGCTTAGGAAATCCTCTTTCCACTGAGGAGGTGTAGGACCAAATTCAAGGAAGTCCTTCCTATTATGCTCTCCCTCTCTATTTCTGATCAATGTTAAACAAGAGCTATTAGGTAGCAGCATATTCTCATCATACTTTAATTCTTTAAGGAACAAAGTCACCTATTGATTTAGTTGTCTAGCCTTCGCTCGATTGATTGGTCCTGTATGTTCCTCTAGTCAAGTGCTAGTGCTAGGGATGTCCTCATCAATATCATACCTTGTAAGTATGGATCCATTAATAGTTGCAACAGGAACATACTCATCGCCAGTAGGAATATCAGACCAATGGAAATGAATCCTTCCACCGCCACCCCCACCACTACCATGGCTTCCAAGCCTGATGTATGTGTATGTTTCTCAAAGAAGTGTTACTTTGTTGGCAAAATTGTCGTGTAATCCATTTCAAACTAGTGTGATGTTTATGGATAAATTGACTGCATTGGAAAATTAATTTAGAGTTTAGCCTTCATTAATGTGAACACTATCACAACAACAATAGGAAAAACCTAAATTTTCCATTCCTATTGACGATTTCTGCAAACATCCACTACAAGAATTTCAGAAGATTATAATTATGCTAAGTGACATTTAGGTACAACAGGACTATATGATATATAATGTACATATGATTCTTCATGATAGTAGAGATATGACATAGCCTCTTGTTTTCTCACTTTCATGATGGAAATGCCTTATTATTTAAAGTGGAAAATTCTATTTTTATTATTTAATGATGGCATTTATATAATTAATTTTATTCTTCAAAGGAACCATCCATCTAAGCATAATAGGTACGATTATGTGGCTAATATATTGTATTTCTTTTTGGAGAAATAGGCACCAACTCTGCTATTTCTTTTTGGAGAAATAGGAACCATCCACCATAGCATTGGCATCTCTTGCAAATTGGATCCCATCCTTTCACTTGTCATCGCTGCCAATTGTTGTGAGGTAGTGATGTTGCAACTTGGAGCCGCAAAAAGCCTTTATCGCGGCTCGGAGCCATGACAGGTTGACATGGCAAGTCAAAATTATAATTTCGCTCCACCGTGAGTCAGTTTTAAAATTAATTTTTTAATTTGAGTTATTTAAAAAAATTCATATTTTACTGATAGTGTGGACACCACACTATCAGTAAAAACATGTTATTAACAAGGATTTAACTTTGGTATAGACTGAATGTAAGATAAATTTGAGCATATTTAGGCTTGAGTCATGATCTACAAAAAGCCCAATTACTGCGGCCAGATTGGAACTTGGTCCTACCAAGCCTAATATTCATGTTGGGTCAGTTGGTCTAACCTAGGTGATCTAAACAGCCATATTCAAAAAATTGAACAAGGTCAAGTTTGGGAGAAGCTTTTCGATTTTGGGGAGTCTTGGGCAACCCTAGAGAGGCCTCGATTCGACTTAACTTTGGGTTAGGTCTAGTTGAGCCTAGCTGAGTCGGCTTGTACCCAGGTCTAATACAGGTCCAATTTAAATTTTAGCATAATCTGACCCGACTGAGTTAGATCAAGCTTAGCCCAGTTCAATCAAAGGTTAGGGCTGGGTTCAGACCTCTTCACACTTGAGTTGTGACCCCAAAAAATTTAAAAAGCCGATCCGACCTCAACTAGGCCTAATTTTTTGAACGTGACCAGATTAAACCCACCCAACTTGATAAGTGCTTAAGTGGTATTATATTTACCCTAAGTTTACATCAAATTTCATGCTAAAAACTCATTCGATGAGATATTTTATGTGACTTTTGCATCATTTTGCAATCCTCTTTCACAATTGTGTTTGTATTGTTTTAGGAATCACGCACGCAAAATTTGGAAGCATTTCGAGGTCATTTGGACCAAAAATGAAGAAAATGAAAACCGATCAAAACAGAGCCAAAAGGAGACCTAGGCCAAAGGAACTAAGCCTAGCATGAGTGCTAGCATGGCCCGTGCTCGGCCCTGGGCACGGGTGTGCCATGGCTCGTGCCAAGCTCCATCTGCTGGGGTTTTTCTCTCGTTTCTTATCCGTTTTGCACACCATTTGAAATCAGTTTCTGTCATTTATGTGTTATGAGTTGTAATAGATATTTTTAGGACTTTATACTATAAATAGAGAGACTTTTGGCTTAATCAAGTGTGCCATTTTAGATTTAATTTAGATTAGTTTAGGTTAGGTTTTTAGCTCCCCTCTCTATTTGTTTTTAGTTTTTATCTCTGTAAGCCAACATGCATGCATTAAGTAAGTTTTCATTTAATTCTTGTTATTGCTCTTTTTTATGGTTTTTTGTGAGTAATTCTCTTTTAAGGCTAGGGATGACTAAATCTAGAGGGCGTAATTTTTCCTTGACTTCGTTTTCAAGATTTCTGACTTAGATTCTTTTGTTTTCTTCCTCTAAACCCTAATTTCTCGCCCTGGTAATAGACGTAATAGTTGAGTCTAGATGAGAACTTAGGGGAGTTCTTGAATTCTTTTGCGGAACCCTTAAACAGGAGAGAAGCTCTCGCCATACTTAATTGTAGAAGTGATCCTCTGATCGTTGTACCAACAACCATACCAGCAACTTAATCTATCTTGGAAAATATTTCAAACTAATTTGAAATTCATCGGTCTTGACTAGATCTACACCATATGGTTATGGAATTTTCGAAGCTTTAGGTTTCCACTTAATATCTAGAGCCCTAATTTGTTGTTTTTATTTTTTAAAACCCTAGATTTTTAATATTTGCAACTTTACTGCTTTCAAAACTCTAATTTAATAGATTTTAGTTGTAGATTTTAGTTGTACCTCACAAAACCAATCTTCGTTCTGATTTAATCAGCAATTCCTTAACCTAAGAGACGAATACGTTTATTCCTTGTGGAATTCAACTCTCAAGTGCTCAACATCAACCGATTGCTTGTGGTATTACTAATCGCTCCCCTTTCGAGCATATCACAACCTAGCCCGATATGCACATTGGGTTGGTTAGGCTGAGTTTAAGCTGGCCAAGAGGACCCAAACATTTTTCCAACCAAGCCAAGCCTGAAAATACTCGGACCTAATTCACCCATAAATTCATAACTATCATTACTTACCACAAAAATCCGGTAGAAATGACTAAGTGTGAAAAGTAACACCATAGTCTGTGACACTAAATGTTAACTTAGTAATGCCATAAGTTGTAGTGTTATCAGACTATTGATATGCCCAACCAATGTTTTCTACATAATGATGTGGTATTTGGTAACATCACATGCTATGGTGCTACCGCATAATGTCTAATGCCTCGGCTCATGGCGTTGGACTATCTACACAGTCTAGATCCATCTCACAAAACTAAAGTGGTTATCATCCATTTTTTAAATTTTCTTTAAAATTGATTATTTAGTAAAAAAATTCATGTTTGGATCGGATGATTTTTAAAAGATTTTAGAGAAAACAAACATCCACTCTCATGGAATATGAGTTTCCTTAAAAATTCCTATAGAATCCTCCAATCCAAATTCCAAAAAAGCTCTTATATAGTTATATTGCAGTGCATCCTACACCTGGATCTAAGGAATACCTTTATCTAATCACTGTAACTTATCTCTTGAATTTATCTTAATTCCATGATTCCCCAATTTTGCTTGTCTATTAATTTTTTTCTTAGTCTATACTACACCTCTCTACTTATAAAAAAAATCCATATATCTCCCTGTATTTTGAAATCAAATAAATTACACCTATATTTTGAAAACTAATGCAAATTTCATTTTGCGTGCAATATGATACGTGACATGGATGATTCAATATTCACTGACACGTGGGGTCTACTTGGCATAAAAACTTTTCAGATTGCATGCAGGACGAAACTTGCACTATTTTTCAAAGTATATGGTTTAATTTATCCAATTTTAAAATATATGGATCATCCGAAATTTTTTTAAAGTAAGGGGATAATATGAATTTTTCCTTTTTGAAATAGTATAATCTATTCTAATTTTAAATTTTTGTGTCATGCTGGTTAACCACAAGTATTTAAATTATAATATGTTATGACTTGGCATAACTTAACCTAACAATATGTAATGAGCATCACAAGTTTCCCAACCCTTTTTCTACACATGGTGATAACATAGTAAAATATCTTTACTCTTTAGTGGGCCTCAAGCAATGCCATTCCTTGGAGAAAGAACAAAATCCATGATTTAGACAGAATAAATCTTTTGGGGATGGTCTTCACGTGTAGACCGAGACCGAAACTGAAATCTTCATTATAATCTAGCGGTCTTGAAAGGACAATCGCCACTAAAATAGTTTCCTTACTGAGATAAGGCATTGAGCCCAGTATCACTCCTTGCCTTGCACTAGCTAATGATGGACACATGGTCGTAGTCATTGAGAGGCTACGCACCTCCGTCACCCACCGTTCATAAAATCAATGCTAGAAATCGACCTAGTACAAAATTAGTAATTTCTCGTGATGAAATTAGCCTTCAATTTCTTACAATTGATCTAGACTGTCAATTTTCTGATCCCAGTTGCATTGAATGATAGTACCCACAAGAGTAAAAGAACTTGAATAATTAGTTGGAAGTAGATATAAATTACATGAAAAAAAAAATATTCGTTTTGTTGTAACATATTTCTAAGTAGAATATTCAGGTAAAATGATTAAACTATTCTCATTTATAAATATTTTGAAAACAAGAGATAATGTTAATACGAGAGATCGGTTATAAATAATAGATAGAGTGTAAAAATAAATAATATTAAAATAGAAAAGATAATAATAAATTTCTATATATACCTTCTATTTCATAATAAGATTAAAAAATTATAAGGAGTACTAAATGACTGAAATGAGACCTCCCCAGATCTGAGTTGAGAATTTGCCATGGAATTCACATTTCGAGTGAAACATTGTCAAACAACTACTGAACACTCCGAAACACACACGAATTCAAAGATTATTACATTACACCATTAAAACTCTGAGAACAGATAACGAAAGCAATGTTGTTCCAAGAAGATTAGAAGCTGAAGAATGAAAGAAAAACCCCACAAGCAAAAACCAGTGTCAGGATGGACATCCTGGGAACAGGGAGTGATACTGCACCATTCTTCTTGTTATGCGGCCTCGCCTCTGCCGCGCCGCCACCGGTATTCCGCCCTCCCACACTGCCCGTGCCGCCGCCGACACCGCCACCCTTGTGCCCTATGGCCATTCTCCTGTGAATGCGGTGCCGCTCCAGTGTGTTCACTTGATGGTGCCAGTGGCTCTGTGCATGCCCCAGCTTCCTGGGTTGCAGTATTTCCAGGGGTTTCTTGCCTTCTGTTGCTGAAACAGTAACAAATTTGGGAAATAATTCTCCAAAAGAAAGTGAAGAGACAAGGCTGAAATCAGGGTTCAGGTTCAGTGGTAACCGGAGATTTTGGTCCAGACCGAGAGACTGAAAACTAGTCGGTATTACGGGTTATTATGTGCTATTTTATAATATATAGATTACTGATTATACAAGGTGGAGAAAATAAAAAAATAACCTATAATAGGCTAGAATTACCAAAAACTTCCGGTCTCTCGACTTAGTCTAGAAAGCAAAGTTCGGTTTCTGGTGGTAAAACTGGTCCATTACTGCTAGTAATTAGAGATCCTGGCCCGAACCACGAGCATTGTGAAAATACAAAGAAGAAAAAACTAACAGCGAGCCGGAATGTTTCAGAAACCACCCAAAACCCAGGAACCTGAACTCTGGCTTAAATCCTGAAACAACAAGAAAACAAAAGGCAAGATGGAATGGAGGCACACTGACCATGCAATTCTTGCCCTTGATATCCATCACTTTTGGTGCTTAATCCATCAGCAACACACCATGAGGCCTGAGAAGAAAGGGCAAGGAGAAAGCAGAGAAGGCGGCTAGCACTCTTCATCTTGCGATGGACAGGGCGCCAAAAAATTTCTGATGGTGAAAGAATGTGTCTGATGCCTCTTTTTATAGCTGTTGATGAGTAGCGACTTGGACGAGACTTTCAAGTTCATGGGCTCATGGCCCCTATTCCTTCATGTGTATCAGCAGCAAAGAATATATACAAAGGCCACACAAGAGAACGCGCTTTATTATGCTTTGACACATAGGTTGCGTAACAAATTACATGTAAAAAGTTGTTTTTGAAAAGTTAAATAAAGTTTTATCTGTTTAGTAAAATTAATATTGTTATTAGTTCCATCATAATTAGGTGATAATTTAACATGTCAAAAGTGATTCGAATTAAAGATTTTGCTGTTTAGTGTAGTTGAGAAAAAACATATCAAACTATGTTTTCACTGTACTATTATTTTTTGCAGTTGCTTTGTGACAATATAAGCAAAAAAATCTCTCAACTAAATATATTAAGCAAAATAGATTAAAAAATCCATTTTTGAAATATACCACACTTCTAAACACAACTATTAGTTAACGACAATTAACAAGGTTAAGAGGATTAAGACAATTCAGCTCACACTAGATCTGAATATGTTACCAATTTTTTCCTTGCTTTTTGGTTCTCATGATGCTCTTGGAAAGAGACAGCGCATTGGAAGGGGCAGATTTGCTTGCTTTGTTGCATGTGGTTGTGCAGATTTCTGTTGTTCCATGGATAGGGTTCATGGATAGGGTTCTTTGTCAGATTCTGTTCACACAACTAGCCACAAGCCGACAAGGCTGTGATCAGTACATTTCACCAAAGGTTTCTCTCTTTTGTCAGTGACTGCCAAAAAAAAAATGCAAATAGAAAAGGAAAAACCAATGGCCTTTCCTAGTGAGATGCAGTTTTTAGTAATGACTGGTGCCTTTCAGCTCAAGATTAGTATTAGTAGTCTTACTTTTTGATGATAAAAGTGGAAGGATGATGGTTAGTGTACTAATGAAGGTAGCAAACAAAATATGATGGTACTGATTAGCGAGGAAGGTAAAGGTGATCTTTCAGGGCAGATTCAAGACAAAGAAGGGCATTAAATTTGGGGGTCAATTTTTTTTGTCACTATAGAATTCTATATTTTATATTTATTATTAAATATTTTATTAATATGTGGATCCAACCACACCTTTTCATCTTCACAAACTATAATTTCTAACCACTTAAATACTTTTTTATTTTTTTCTACAGCAAAAAGCTAATTAACAAAATCAAGATTTGGTAAAACAAGTAAAAATGAGTTTTAGCAAAAACAAATTATGATCGTTTTTCACATAACCCAAACAAGAAAACCTTAAACCCAATTGATAAACCTGAGTCTACCAAACCAACAAACTAAAAATAATTTTATTAAAATATCTTTTAGAACTTCTTTTTCCTAAAAAAACTCTTAGAAAACCATACTGTAAACTGCCCTTAAAGCTACATGTTGCTTCCTTAAATATCCACTAAAACTTGTTTCAACAAAAACGCTCGCAAACCTATAATCCAAAAGCTCTTAAAAGTGACATGTTGCTTCCTTAAATGAGAATGTGAAGCAGCTCAGAATGTTCTCGAGCTTTTTGGTTCCACATGGATGTAGATGTGCTCATAAATCTAACATGCTGACAGATAGAGATCCCAACCGAACAAAAGATGATGCGTGATATATCTATTATAGAATGCATCATATATTTTGTGCATCATGAATGCGACGAGTAATGCTCATGAGTTCATGACCAACTGAAGCAAAAGGCCAGAAACAAAACGAAAATTTTTTATAAATAGTCCATTAAAAAAATAAATTTCAAAAATTAACTTGGAGAAAAAAAAATTATAAAACTACCAGTTCAACGATTGAAAAGTGCGCAAGATTTAATCTTCGAAATTGAACCATTCAACGAGTGAAAAGCGGCTATTTAAGCAACTCCCAATAACACAAACCAACCGAGTACGAAAAAAACCAACTAGAGGAAGAAAAGAGAGAGAAAAGAAATAGAGAGGAAGGAAAAGTGGAAGGAAGTGAGAGGAAGTAGTGTTCGCGTCAATTTTGTTGCCAACTCAGAATATTTGCAGGTAAAATTTCTCGAATATGTAGATAATAGAAAATGTTACATTTTGTCATCATTTTAGGGTTTAGGGTTTGGGAGGAGCATTTCAGATTTAGTTATATTGTTGTCTGGGATTGATATGGCTTTGTCCGATTCATCGTCCATAGAAAGATCGAGCGAAACACATGAGCAATTGCTATTATGCCACTGCAATAAGATAGCAGAAAAACTCAAGTTCTGGGAAGAAGCAACATATGGTTGGAAGTATTGTAGATACGGTGACATTAATGTCTCCGAGAAGACATGTATAAGTGTCATATCATATTTACCATTTCCTTTTTAATATTATACCAATTTCTAAAGTATTTTCTTCAGAAAGAAGAGCCAGCTATGACTTCGTTCAGTGGATTGATGACGAAAAACTGGACTTTGGTAAATCATACGTGAAGTGGTGGGAAAAAAAATAAAGGCTTATCATCGAATGTTCTATCTCCCGAAGAAGCCACTAACAATGGAGGCAGATCCTTACTACAAGCCGGAATGGTGTTGGAACCTGGATGCGAGGAAGGAAAAGTTGACTCGGTCTGAGATAGTTACCTTTGTTAAGTGAAAACAATCCCATCCTTCTAAATCGTGGTCATGGATTCTTTCCGATATCCTGTAATGAAGTTGTTATATTTGTAGTTGAATATTTGAACTTCCATGATGTTTGAAGACTTTTGTTTCATAAAGATGGTCTGCAGGTATGAACTACATATTCGCACATTTTGGTGTGTAAAGTAGGTTATGAACTTATGGATTCAAGTAAAATGACATTTTGCCAGTTTTTGGCTCCCTTGTTTTTGGAAAGTTGTTTAACCATATGTAGAGGCATAGAAAACCATCCAAACAACTTCAAAAAATTTTAAAAAAAATTATCAGAACAGAAGAACATAAGAGGATGCAGTTATGTGAAGAAACTTTTTTCGGATAGACAACCAATTTGGAAATATGAAAAATTAAATATTAAAAAAACAAAGAAAAGTCTGAATTTTCGTAGTTCAAATTCACTTCGTCAAAAAGTCAAAACTTGCATAAATCAACTCGGAATGTTGTTAAAATTTGCAAGTGGGTTTTTCTACTCATTACAAATATTTTCCAAAAAGAATTATTCGGAAAGGGCCTCCCAATTGAAAGTTACGACAAAATGTAGCCTATGTTGAGCAACAAATTCGATCTTGACAAACTTTTTCACAATGGGTTGAAATTTAATTTTTATCGGGTTTTTGGACATGAATTTCCTTGAATGAGATGCAAGTACTCATTCAGGTAAAATGACATTTTGCGAGTTTCCGGCTTCCATGTTTTTAGAAATCTATTTACCCATATGTAGAAGTCAGGAAAACCATCCAACCAACTCCGAAAAATTTCAAAAAAAATAATCAAACAGAAGAACATTGGGGGATGAAGTCTCATGATAAAACTTTCTTTAGATAGCCAATAAATTTGGAGATACAAAAACTATGGAAAGTCTGAATTTTTTGAGTTCAGATTTGTTTCATCAAAAGGTCAAAACTTACTCAAATTAACTCGGAATGCCCTGAAAATTTGCAGGTAGGATGTTTAGGTCATCACAAAAAAATTTCAAGAAGATTTGTTGAGTAACAAACTCGATCCCGTCGAACTTTTTCAAGATGGGTTGAAATTTGATTTTCATCGGGTTTTTGGACATGAATTTCCTTGAATGAGTTGCAAGTACTCATTTGAATCAAGATATACAAAGAATTCAAACTCATTAAGCTAAAATGACATTTTGTGAGTTTCGAGCTCCTATATTTTCAGAAAGTTGTTTACCCATATGTTGAGGCCTAGAGGGTCATCCAAACAACTCCGAAAAATTTTGAAAAAAAATTATCATAATAGAAGAACATTAGGGGATGAAGTCTTATGAAAAAATTTCTTCAGATACCCAACTAATTTAGAGATACAAAAATGACAAATCAGAAAAAACCACGAAATGTCTGAATTTTCAGAGTGCAGATTCATTTCATCAAAAGTCAAAACTTGCTCAAATAAACTTGGAATGTCGTGAAATTTTGCAGGTAGGATTTTTTTGTATTTTTCAAAAAGAATAATTTGGAAAGGACTTTTCTATCGTAAGTTATGACGACACGTAAGCTATGTTGAGAAACATACTCGATCCCTATGAAATGGATTGAAATTTAATTTTCATGGGGTTTTTGGACATGAGTTATCCTAAATGAGGTGCAAGTACTCTTTCGGATCAAGGTATATGAGGAATTCACACTCAAATAAGTCAAATGACCTAAATAACTCAAGTAGCCAAGACATACAAAAATGATGAATCAGACAAAAACCACAAAACTTTGAACTTTCAGAAGTGATATTTAGGTCACTACCATCTCCTCCTCTTTGTCGGTGTCTGATGCTTGGATACTGTGTAGTGGGTAGGTGCGCGAGACTCCCTCACCCGACGCCATCTAACAGTCGGTGTAAATGGTGGTGGCTAGTGCTGGGCTGTGTAGCTGGCGAAGCATCCGAAAGTTGAGAGGGCTGAATGACATGTTGTGTATCACAGTGCCATTTAGGAGCGTCCTAGTTGTTGGTCAAAGAATCTTGACTAGTGGAGGGGTGAATAGGATATATTAAAATTTCTAAACACAATTGACAATTTAAAATACAAGCACAATTAACAAGTTTTCTATCCTATGATGATCAAATCCATTGCAGTGAATAAATTTCAGATATGATAAAGTGAGAGAAGAGGTAAACGATGACATGATCTATTTTTCCTGAGTTATCGAAAATTTACCGATTTCCACTAATTCTCGGTGAAACACTCTACACAAGAGTATCGCCTCAGTTTTACTAACAATTGCCCTTCTCCTCTTCGGATAGGCAAGCACCAAGCATTCACATCCAAATACCGAGCCTCTCTGATCTGATTATGGTATAGACTAGGTTTTGGCTATACTCGACCAAATACTAATTTGCTCTCATTGAAATATAGACGGGTTTTGACTATACTCAATCAGATGCTAATATGCGGAATAATGGGATCTTACTCGGAATTATCGAAACCCAGGTTAATTGAAAAGACAGTTCAAAAAATAGCACAACTCTTTATTGAAAAGAGGGATCTTGTATACGTCGAACATTAGGACGCACTCACCTACGTCGATGAACTATGTGTCTAAGACTTAAAGAAGTTCAATCTAGACTCAATTCGATAATCTAAACTAGAACTATTACAAAGTATTTATATTTCGAACGTATGAATACGTATCAGACTCAATAATTGTGGGACCCTCATTTGAGGAATCCAGTGGGAACCGCCTAGGTGGGTTGCACTCAGAATGATACATCGCAAACTCACAACAACAAAATGTTTTATATTGCAATGCAAATAATTAAAACAACTACCAGGTCACAAGGACCAATATTACAATATCATAGCGCCAAAGATGACGCAATTTAAAGTTGATACAAAATTAAGAAGTTTTCTTCGACACAAAGGTCGGCACAAAACAAAACAACAACAAGCGGTATGACTACGACGATCTTCATCTTCATTGGCAACGGTGTTGCATGGGCTTCCTCCACATCGGACTCCACTTGGTGAGTGACCCTCTAGTATGCTGAATCTTCAGGGATGGTTCCTTCCTCCTCATTGGGCTCAAGACCGTAGGAGTCGGGATCAACGAATCCTTCCTCTAAATTTGTTTGCAAAAGCAAGGGTGAGCACGTTGTCCACACGGTACTCAACAAGTCTCAAATTTAAGAATGCAGGTATATAGATGTGGGGAATTTCCAAGAGATGGCCTCTTTGGTTTAAAAATAAGGGTAGAATAGATTTTCACTCTAAAGTTTTGAGGAAAGGATTTGGTTTCAAAAACCGAGACTTTAAAATCCTAAACTAGATTTTTCAGACGATGTTATGCGTGGCGGTCTTCCACGAATCACCATTTTCATCAATATTACAAAAATCTTTCAAATACTACTTCTGCCGCATCGACGTGGATAGAATCCACCGCACGCAGACTCCATAACCTGGGACCTCAGAGTATTCGATACTTTTTGACACTTTGCAAAGGTGTACCACTTTAATCCACCGATCACTCAACTTTCAAGTCGGTACCTCTCCATGCGAATTTTAAGCATGTGACAAGGCCTAGATCACACAACAGTTTGCAATCCTAGCATTAACAATTCTCTACCCTGTAAATAGACATTTCAGTCCTCATTACCGTTGTGGGTACTCCCCGCAGCCAATTCTACCTAGCCTTGGTCTATGGTCCCGCGAGACACATAGCCTGTGGATTCAGCCGTGCACGACTCGGAATCCAAGCGTAGGGCGCTTTCTTTCAATACTCCTGATTCACTCATTAGCTCACACTGCTCGTGGCCCTTTGTGGCCTACCAGTTTCCTCTCGAGAAACCGGACCGACAACCATTGCAGGGAAAAGCTAATACCGGGAAAACTACTATGTTGCGTCCGTCCCATACCGGGCAAATGGTTAATATGTTTTTCATGCCGCATAAAAGTACAAGACTAGGTTCTTGTCCTTATGAATCTCTAGTGAGGAGCCATTCACATTCCCGATGTGCACACAGCACCAACCATTCAAACCATCCTCACTATCGATTCTAATCACATTTTCTTTCACAAAAGAGATTTTAAGCACATTTTTCATACACATGACCATTTAGCACTTAACACATACATTTAAGCATAAGCATAGCCTAAGCATGATATCCTAGGGTGACAAGGGTGCATGAGATACACAAACATGAGGGGCCTTACAAGGAATTAGGTCATATCTATTCACATTCTTCCAACATAGGACTTAATTTGAACATACAGCATGCATATACTTGTTGGGGGAAATCTCTGCCCGATCAAACCCGGTGATTAGCCCCGGGGACAACGGCCCTGGTGACCCCGTCCCTGGCGCCGCCCTTTGCCCGGGGAAAAAGGTCCCGGTGACCCCGTCCCGGGCGCCGCCCTTTGCCCGGAGACAAAGGCCCCAGTGACCCCTATCACGAGAGCCGCCTTTGGCCGGGGGACAACGGCCCCGGTGACCCCTGTCCCAAGCGCCGCTTTTGGCCTGGGGACAAGGGCCCCAGTGGCCCCATCCCGGGTACTAGGTCAGGCAGGGATCACGTGAGGAACGCCTTGGGAATCTGTGAGGACACTTGTCAAGCATCGGGCTTCCTTGGCCAGTAAAAGGACACTGGTGCCCTCTAATCCAACGGCTGCAACTGGGGCAGTCTAGTCTTTTTGCATCTTTTGGGCCTATATATGCCCTTGTATCCCTCTCTTGTAACTAAGGACAATCCATTTGCATCAATACACAAAAACCAATTGGCGTGCTTAGGTGCGCTCTCCCCGCGAGAGAACTCCCCCAGCCGACTCAAGTCGGGAGCACGTTACAGGACTAGGGTCTCCACTGAGACCTGAACCTGTATAAATCTTCGTGTCACTTGTTGTGTTTGCCCGACGGGAGAGGACAGGTTGCACGATCAGCTCGCGTCGTCTTTTCTTCGCTAGGAACCTTCGTAAAACCTGCCGAGGTATTCTCAATACTATGACAGTTGGCACCGTCAGTGGGGACTTCGTGACGAATCGCCATGGCTCCCCCGAGAACAAGGGTTCGCCCCCTACCCAGTGACGCCGGTCCCAGCTACCTGGTGCCACCTTCTCGAGACACAGCCGGCCCGGCGCTTCCGACCGGGCGTGGTCAAACCCAAGTATCACCTCTCACCCTTCCGGTTATGTCGGTGGACAGACATCCGGGCCCAGCCCAGTGACCATGGCCGCCTCAGCGAGGACCAGTCTCCCCCCGACTGTGCCCCCGGCTTCCAGGGATGCCTTGCTCGAGGCTCTGGTCGAGGGCCAACTCCGCGCCCAGCGCTCCATGGATGAGCTGCTCCGCGTCTTGGCGTGGCCGCCGGCCCCCGTCTATCCGCCACAGTACCCACTCATGGGGGCTTTGCCCCCATTTATGGGGTACCCAGTGGCCCTTCTGGTTCCCAAAGTCCCGGCCACCACTGGGACCTATGACCAAGCAGGGAATTACGTCCCCCCGGTAGGCCCTGCGCTCAAAGTGTTCCCCGCTCCGGGGGCTCCCCCGGCCATGGGGGTTAATCCCGTTCCCGGGCATTCCCGATGCTTGGAGTTTATCTTGCGCGGGGGACCTTCCCGAGAATAGGGGCTCATCTCGCGCTCAGAGCTTTCCCCGCGCTGAGAGCCGGTCCCGCCCCACTGGTTGCGTCCGCCGTGCCGGAGGCAGTCCCCGGGCGAAGGGGGTCTGATATGCCCGGGACGACCTCCATGCCACCGTGGGACCTCCCCCACGATGGACCCCCCTTTCCGACTCCGAACGTCGCTCCGAGGGTCCGTTCGGTGGTGGATCTCGCCCATGCCCCGGTGGCACCCTCCGGGCCAGGAACGGCCGAGCATTAGCTCCCTCCTCCCCCGGGGCCGCCCCCGAGGGCTCCCCCGATGGATCAGGTCCGCTTTACCCATGAGGAGGTTGAGCGAATGCGTACCACGAAATCTGGGGAGGCTCCCTCCCGGTACCAGTCGGAACTCCCCCTGGCTCGCGGCCGCGGAGAGCCACGCTCCCGCCCTGACCGGGGGAAGAGACCCGCCGAAGAAGCGACTGCCACTTTTGGGGGATACCTAGACGTCCAGGAGGTTAGTTTGACCAACCCAGAGGAGAAGAGACGTTACCGTCGCACCGACGGACCGCTTGGACCCCTCCCCGATTCCGACGATGAACGCACGTCCCCTGTTAAAGGGGACGGCAACTGGGACTCTCCCCGGGAGGTGGAGGGGGTCAACCAACCGTTGTGCCGCCGACTCCGGTACATCCACTGGCCGTGACCCTACCGCCCACCACACATCGAGCATTACAATGGTGAGGCCAACCCTTATGAGTTTGTGTAGGTGTACTCCACGGCCATTTCAGCAGCTGGGGGAATGAGACGGTGCAGCGCACTGTCTCCCCCCTCTACCTCATTGGGATTGCTCGCTCGTGGTTCTACAACCTTAAGGCCGGCTCCATCAAGTCTTTCGCGCAGCTTAAGTGTGAATTCTGCACAAACTTCCAGGGGAACTATGTGCGTCCCCTGGACTTGTCCTAGCTCTACACCGTCCGGCAGAGGGCGGGGGAGACCATCCGTAGTTTCTTCAAGCGCTTTGCTCAGGTTAAGAGAAAAGTTGCTCACGTCCCCAACTCCACAGTCATCGAGGCGTGCAAGAGAGGGATCCTCCCCGGGGAGCTCCATCAGAGACTCTCTCGGAGCTGCCCCTCCTCCGCCGACGAGCTCTTCACCGTGCTTGAAAAGTACGCTCGAGCCGAGGAGGACCACCTTTGGAGGAAGAACCAGGGGGCTCCTACCCTCGCTGACTGGGAGGCTAGGGATCCCCTTAAGCATCCCAGAAGGGGTAACCACAGCGAGCCATGGCCTTGGGACACTTTTGTCCTCGAGGGCAAAGGTGGCTCGCGCGATGTCCCCAAGGGCAACCACCCGTTCCCTAAGCCTAAAGGTGGGGGGGGGGGGGGAGCTGCCCCGCGGCCGGGAAGGTCCCGCAACGGGAGGCAAGGAGAGCACAACCGGCTTGTGGTGCACCTTCCACAAGTCCAATACCCACACTACCCGGGAAAGCCACCAACTTCGACCAGCGTGGGCAGGGGGAGGGAGTCCTGCCTCCTTACCCCCTCAGCCATCTTTGCCAACTCTTCCTACACCCTCCGGGGAGCAGCAAGGACAGGCGCGAGAAGGGGGCTCAGCCAAAGAGCTCCCCTTCCAAACCTCCCAGAGGCGCATAAACTTCATTATGGGAGGATCCGCTTCAGGGTGAGATTCTAAGCGCCAGCGCAAGGAGTATGCGTGGGAGGTAAAGGTTCTGGGGGTGCTACACACGTCTCAGCCACCGAAGTGGTCAAACGTCCCCCTCACCTTTACAGTGGAAGATGCACGCGAGGTTCGCTTCCCCCATGACAACGCGCTCATCATCTACAATTGCCAGCTGGTGCGCATCCTCGTTGATGGTGGGAGTTCCGCCAACGTCTTGTACCTGAAGGCATTCAGGGAAATGCACGTCAACGAAAATCTGCTGCAACCCGCGGTCGGGCCCTTGCAAGGCTTTGTCCCCGAAAAAACCATCCATCCGGTGGGGAAGGTCGTTCTCCCCATGACGTTCGACTCCCCGGACAACTACCAGACCGAGCTGGTCCGGTTTGATGTGGTGGACCCCCCCTTTTCTTACAATGCCATCATGGGGAGGACCACTATCAATCATCTGGGGGCCGCGGTCCACCAGAACTATCTCTGTGTGAAGATCCCAGGGCCTCGCAGTGTGATCACCGCCTGAGGCGACCAGACATGGCCCGCGCTCTGTACGAGTGCGCCACCGCATCGATGGGGGCGTCAACATGATAAAAGCCCTAGGGGGAGGACTCTCTCCCGGCGTCGGACACCACGGCCGTCCCCTCCGGAAGGTCTCCCCCTAAACCGCGCCCGGAGGGGGACCTCTGAAAGGTCCCGCTATCCCCAGATGATGGGGGCAGGACTGTCAGGATCGGGACTGACCTTTCCGAAGAGCACGTGGAGCAACTCTCAACTTTCCTCCGCGAGAATGCTGACGTGTTCGCATGGAAGCCGACCGACATGCAGGGCGTCGCCCGGGAAGTCATCGAGCAAAAGCTCGCTGTGACTCCCAGTCACCTCCCAGTTAAACAGAAATTGAGGAAGCTCTCCCTTGAACGCCAAGATGCTATCAAGGTCAAGATCACCAAGCTCCGAGAGGCAGGGTTCATTCGGGAGGTCTTGCACCCTGAATGGCTGCCAAACCCCATCCTTGTGAAGAAGTCGAACCGCAAGTGGCGAACTGACCATAACCGCACTTGCCCAAAAGACAACTTCCCAATCCTGCGGATCGACCAACTAGTCGATTCGATTGCGGGGTGTGAGTTGATGAGCTTCTTGGACGCGTATTCGGGCTATCACCAAGTCCGGATGGCGGAAGGGGACGAGGAAAAGATGAGTTTTGTAACTCCCTAGGAACTTATGCAACGTCCATATGCCTTTCGGGCTGAAAAATGCTGGAGCAACGTTCTAGTGACTTATGTCGCTGATCCTTAAAGACCAAATTGGCCGCAACACCGAAGTCTAGATCAATGACGCGGTCATTAAAAGTCTCCGTGCGGCCACCCACCTCGATGACCTAGCGGAGACCTTCCGCAACCTCCGCAAATATGGGTTAAAGCCAAACCCAGAGAAGTGCTCCTTTGGTGCACGCGGGGGAAGCTGCTTGGCTTCCTTGTGTCCTAGCGGGGATAGAGGCCAACCCTGAAAAAATTCGGGCCCTGCTGGACATGCCCCCTCCGCGCTCCATCAAGGACGTACAGTGGCTGACCAGCTGTAAGGCCGCGGTAACCCGCTTCGTCTCGCGATCGGGGGAACGTAGCCTCAAATTCTTCAACCTCCGAGGCCCAGGCGGCCTTCAACGACTTGAAGAAGTATCTCACAAGCCCCCCGATGCTCGTGAGCCCATCTCTGGGGGAACCTCTACTCCTTTACCTCGCCGTGACCCCGGTCGCTGTAAGCTCGGTACTGGTGATGGAGCAGGATGGGTAGCAACACCCTGTGTACTACGTGAGTGAGGCCCTTCAGGGGGCCAAAACTCGGTACACGGAGATGGAGAAGATTTGCTATGCCCTCCTCATGGTGTCCCGGAAGCTCCGTCACTACTTCCTAGGACACCCGATCACGGTCCAGTCATCCCTCCCCTTGGGGGAGGTGCTGCGGAATAAAGAAGCCACCGGCCGGATCAGAAAGTGGGGGACAGAGCTCACACCCTTCTCCTTCTCTCTCATGGGCCGTTCTGCCATCAAGTCACAAGTCCTCACTGACTTCATGGAGGAGTGGACTCCCGCCTCCGAGACAGAAGGGAGACTCCCCCCGAGCTGCCCCAGTGCGACGACAATTGGACGCTCTTGTTTGATGGCTCCCTGTGTCTCGCTGGGGCCGGTGCGGGGTCGTCCTCCGAAGCCTTGAGGGAAGGGTGTTGGAGTACACTGTGAGACTCGACTTCCCTGCCACGAATAAAGTCGCCAAATACGAGGCCCTGCTCCTGGGGTTGCGCCTTGCATGCTCCCTGGGGATCCGCCGCCTCCTCGTCAAAGAAGATTCCTAGCTCGTGGTTTGCCAAATGGACAAGTCTTACTTGTGCCATGATGCTAACCTGAGGCTGTATTTGGGGGAGGTGCGCAAGATGGAGAAGCACTTCGAGGGTTTTGAGGCCCGGCATATCACCCAGAGGGACAATGACCGGGCTGACGCCTTGGCCCTGGCAGCCAGTGCCCGGGAACCTCTCCCCAGGGGCGCCTTTTTGGAAGTCATCGCGAAGCCTTCGGTGACCCCTCCGGACGGGGACCATGAGTCCCGTGCCCCAGAGGTCTCAGAAATCGCCCGAGCGACGTCCTGGATGGATCCCCTCGTCTCCTTCATAAGGGGGAGGGGGACCCTCCCAACGAGACCGAGGCGAAACGCCTCCGTGCCAAGGCACGGGCATACCTCCTCCTAGAGGGGAAGCTCTACAAGCGAGGGGCCTCCACCCTGCTCCGTTGCCTCCTGCGGATGGAAGGACTTCAACTCCTCGAGGACATCCACTCAGGGAGCTATGGGTCTCACTTGGCTCCATGCGCGATTCAGGCCAAAGTTATTAGCCAGGGCTTTTATTGGCCCACAGTGATCCGCGACGCGCGAGACCTCGTCGCCGCGTGCGAGGCCTGCCAAAAGATGGCAAAGGGTTTCAACCTGCCCTCCGCAGCGCAACAGACCATCCCCATCACTTGGCCCTTCGCGCGCTGGGGGATGGATCTCCTAGGTCCCTTTCCCCCGGCGCCCAGGGGCTACAAGTATGCGGTGGTCGCAGTGGACTACTTCTCCAAGTGGGTGGGGGCTGAGCCCTTGTCCAGCATCACCTCCCGAGTAGTGTAGCGGTTTTTTTGGAAGAACATCGTGTGCCGCTTTGGGGTCCGTTGGGAAATCACCGTCGACAATGGGACACAGTTCGACTCCGCGTACTTCCAGGAGATTTGTAAAGGCTTGGGGACTATCCTCCATTTCGCCTCTGTAGCTCATCCCTAGAGCAACGGCGCTGTCGAAAGGGTCAACAGTGTGATCCTGCAGGGGTTACGCCATTGGCTCTAGCAAGCCGCCTCCAGGCGAGGCGCGTGGGCAGAGGAGCTTCCGAGCATCCTCTGTTCCATCTGCATGACCTCGAGTTGGGCGACAGGTCGTACGCCCTTTTCGCTCATTTACTGGGCTGAAGCAGTCCTCCCCTCAGATATTGGCTTCCGGTCGCTGCGGGTTGAGCTCTTAGAAGGAGTCGTGACCGCAGCGTACTAGGCCAATGAAGCAAATCAACGGCTGGAAGTCGACCTTGTCGAGGAAGAGCGCGACGGAGCACTCCTTCGTCACGCCATCTACGAGTGTGCATAAAACTAGCGCGTCTGTAGCTTCTAGGCCCCTATAGAATGTTTAATAATTAATGACAACTTCAAATGCTATACTAACGTTACCTGCCTAGTTGTGTCAAGAAGATACTTAAAAGACAGGTTAATGAAAGGTGAAGAAAGAGCCTCGTGATGAAGAAAGAGCATTGATCAAAAGGGCAAAGGTATGAAATAGGGTCTTTTTCATTTTTACCGGTCTAAGGTGATTAGACAAGAATTTTGACCGGATTTTAGGATAGTTGCCGTACTATTAAGAGGAGCATGTGGTGTATCACAAAATACTTCATCTATGTGCCACAAATCATAAAATCAACTTGCATTGCATACTAGAAGGTCATATACTTTGAATATGCTTGTTTCAGCTCATTTCTGCTCAGCAATGTCTCAGTCGGTCTGACCTTATGTTGGACCGGTCTGACCGAATTCACAGACTGACTGATTAGAATTCTCGGATTGACCGACGTTATGTCTTAGTATAGTATATACCTTTATAAGGTCGGTCTATCCGTAGTTAAAACCTAGGTCAGTCTCCTGGAACCTCATGAACTATCTTTCTGTTGTTTTGAGCTATTACGGTCTGACCGTGTTTTTGTACTACGGTCTGACCGTATGGCCGGTCTGTCCATATTTTTCGGCCTGACCGTATAAGGTGTCCAGAAACTAGGTCGTCTCTGGACAGCTTCACGGTCCGACCGAAATAGGCTTCGATCTGACCGTGTGTGTGCCTGACAAGGGCAGTTGTGCATTTATTGCGCCTGTTTAATGCCGTTGTAATTGCGGCGGTCTGACCGAGCTTGTACCTGCGGTCTGACCGCTAGGTGATCTTTTTCTCCCAACGGCCTGTAACGGCTATATTTACTGTGGGGGGTATATATATACTCCCATGCACGGCCCTGTTCACAACGCTTGGCATAATTTGAGCATTGTCATCATCCTTGAGAGCTTTAGCACATTTCATACACTCTAGGGTTCAAATTCTCGAATTTGTGAGAGTGTGCATTTGAGATCTTCTAGTGCATTGCATCTAGATCATTAAATCATCCTCGTGGCACTAGAAGAAGGCTAAGCGATCATCACCGGCTTGTTACTCTTGGAGTTTGCCGGCTCCTAGACGGCTAGGAGAAGAGTTTTGGAGAGCTCTTCAAGGAAGATTGTGAAGAAGCCTCAAAACGTCTTGTGAAAGGGTTGAGCACACCTTGCCGGAGCGGTAAAGTGCATCCTTAGTGAAATCGAGGTTTGGATAACTCATCACACTAATCCGGCTCAAGATCTAGGTCACTTCTCGAGAGAAGGTTTTCTAGATAGAGGAGCGGTTAGAGATTTGAGTTTGCCTCAACGTGGATTAGGGGTGATCGGCAAATCACGGAGACCACGGGATATATCCTTGTGTTGGAATTGTGCTTTGTTCATATTGTGTTATTTATTTGCTCTCATTATCTATAAATTGTTTGATTGATTGCTAAATTGTTAAAATCGCCTATTCACCCCCCTCTAGTCGATATCCTAGATCCCTTTCAATTGGTATCAGAGCAAGGACTCCTTTTTAGTGGATTTAACCATCCCGGAGTAGGATAAAGATGGCTAGTGAGGGTCGGATCAATATTGGCAAACCACCACTCTTTGATGGATCTAACTATACTTAGTGGAAAACTAGAATGATGGTTTATCTTAAAGCCATGGGTGGAAAGATTTGGAAAGTGGTGGATGAGGGTTTTGCAATTCTTGATGATGATGATATGACCAACCTAGATAGAGATAATGCCTTAGCTAATGCTCAAGCCATGAATGTCCTTTATAGTGCTCTAAATCTAGGTGAATTTAATAGAATTTGTAAACTTGAAACGGCCCATGATATTTGGAGAAATCTTATGGATATTCATGAAGGAACCTCGATGGTCAAGGATGCTAAATTATTTATCCATAAGGGCCAATTTGAAAAGTTTGCTATGTTGTCCAATGAAGATGTATCGGAGATGTTTAACCATTTAAATAACATTGTAAATGAGTTAAAAGGGCTTGGTATGGATGTCACAAATGTGAAATTTTGTCATAAGTTTCTTAGAGCTTTACCTTCAAAATATGACACAATTGTAACCTTACTTGTGCGTTCAAACTTGAAGAGTGTGACTCCGTTGGAAGTCTTAAGTGAGATTCTCACTCATGACATGTCGGGGGAAATCTCCGCGAGACTAAGTCCAGGTAAGATGTGTCACGATTACCCGGGGACGTGGCCTCCGGGGCCTCCCCGGGCGCTGCCTTTTGGCTCCCGGGACGTGGCCTCCAGTGCCCTCCCGGGTGCCGCCATTGGCCCGGGGACGTGGCCTCCGGGGCCTCCCCGGGCGCCGCCTTTTGGCTCCCGGGACGTGGCCTCCGGTGCCCTCCCGAGCGTCGCCACTCGCCCGGGGACGTGGCCTCCGGGGCCTCCCTGGGCGCTGCCTTTTGGCTCCCGGGACGTGGCCTCCGGTGCCCTCCCGGGCGCCGCCACTCGCCCGGGGACGTGGCCTCCGGTGCCCTCCCGGGCGCCGCCATTGGCCCGGGGACGTGGCCTCCAGGGCCTCCCCGGGCGCCGCCTTTTGGCTCTCGGGACGTGGCCTCCGGTGCCCTCCCGGGCGCCGCCATTTGCCCTGGGACGTGGCCTCCGGGGCCTCCCCGGGCGCCGCCTTTTGGCTCCCGGGACGTGGCCTCCGGTGCCCTCCCGGACGCCGCCATTTGCCCGGGGACGTGGCCTCCGGGGCCTCCCCGGGCGCTGCCTTTTGGCTCCCGGGACGTGGCCTCCGGTGCCCTCCCGGGCCTCATCACCCTCCTAAAGGTAAAGTATTGAACTGTTTATCACGTGCAGGTCACGCGAGGAGCACCTCGGGAACTAGCGACCACCTGTCAAGCATCCAAGGCGTTTGACCGGGAGAAGGACGATCCTGTCCTTAAATCCGACGGTGGCTTCCGGGGTAGTTTAGGTTTTTTGCTGCTTTTTGGGGGCTATAAATAGCCCTTGTACCCCTCTGTTGTAGAGGATCGATTCATTTATTGGAATAGCTAAACTCACAGGCGTGCTCCGGAAGCCTCTCCCCCGGAGAGAGCCTCCCCAGCCGACTCCGGTCGGGAGTGCGTCGACAGGACTAGGGCCCCCACTGGGACACGAACCTGTATAAACCCGTGTGTCATTCTTTGTGCTTGTCCGGCGGGGGAGGACCGGTCATCCGGTCAACCCGTGCCGCGTAATCTTTGCTAGGATCACTCTCAAAACCTGCCGGGGTATTCGCAATACCACGACAGTTGGCGCCGTCCGTGGGGACTCGTGACAAGACGCCATGGCTCCCCCAAGAACAAGGGCTCGCACCCTTCCCGGTGACCCGGGTCTCCGAGACCCGGCGCCGTCCGCCCGGGACACTGCTGTCCCGGTGGTCCCTTCCGGAGGCGACCTGGCCCAGGTACCACCTCCCTCCTTTCCTATTAACTTAGGTGCTTCCACCTCCAGGTTGTTCCCGGTGACCACGGGGACCTCGGCCGGGACAAGCGTCCCCCCGACGGCTCCCCCGGCTCCCCGGGACGCCCTGCTCGAAGTTCTCGTGGAAGGCTAGCTCCGCGCCCAGCGCTCTATGGACGAGCTCCTTAGCGTGTTGGCGCGGCCTCCGGCCCCCACGTTTGCGTCGCACCCATATCCGGGGAACATGCCCCCGTTTATGGGTTACCCGGCGGCCCCTCCGGCTTCGGGGGGGTTGTCCGCCCCGTATGATCCTGCCCGGGGGTTCCCTCCCCCTGCGGGATACACGCCCGGACCCTTCCCGGCACCCGGGCCCGTCCCGGTGCCGGGAGGTTATTTCATGCCAGGGCCCTTCGTGGCACCAGGGGGGTACCCCGTCCCCGGCCTGATCCCGGGGTCGGGAGCCCACTTCTTGCCGGGGGTTTACCCTGCGCCGGGAGCCAGTCCCGCCCCCCGCGTTGCGTTTACCGCACCGGGGGCGGTCGACAGAGCAGCTCCCGTGCCGCAGCGGACTTCCCCTCGCATGGGCTCCCCAGTTCCGGACGCCGCCACCGGGGCTCCCCCCTCGCCGGTTCCGGGTGTTACAGGGCCTGCCCCCTTCCCGGTTCCGGTCGTGGCCGCTGGGGCCCCCTCCACTTCGATTCCAGGCGTCGCCGCGGGCGGCCCCTCCCCGGTTCCGGACGGTACAGGGGCTTCCCCCTTTCCGGCCCCGGGGGTCGTCGCAGGGGGCTCGCCCCAACCGGCTCCGGAAGCCATAGCGCACGAGCTCCCTCCCTCGGCGGGACAGGTCCGTTTCGCCCCGGAGGAGGTCGAGCGAATGCGTTCACCAGAGTGCGGGGAAGAACTTCCCCCCGGCCGCGGGCGCGGGGAGCCTCGCTCTCGCACGGGCCGGGGGAAGAGACCCGCTGAAGAGGCAACCTCTCCGGCGGAGAGCCCAGACGTCTGGGAACTCAGTCCCGGTCCGGAGGAAAAGCGTCGCCACCGCCATTCTGGCGGACCTCTCGGACCGCTTCCAGACTCAGACAATGAAGGTCCCGTGAAAGAAGATAGCGACCGTGGCTCTCCCCGGGAAGTGCAAGGGGCCAACCAGCCCCTGTGCCGAAGACTTCGCAGCATCCGGTGGCCGCGGCCCTACCGCCCGCCACACATCGAACATTATAACGGCGAGGCAGACCCTTAAGAGTTTGTGCAGGTCTACTCCACTGCTATCTCCGCGGCCGGGGGGACGAGTCAGTACAGTGCAACGTCTTCCCCCTTTACCTCTCCGGCATCGCCCGCTCCTGGTTCTACAACCTGAAGTCTGGCTCCATCAAGTCTTTCTCGCAGCTCAAGCGGGAGTTCTGTGCCAACTTCCAGGGGAACTACGTGCGTCCCCTGGACTCCTCGCAGCTGTACACCGTCCGGCAGAGGACTGGGGAGACCATCAGAAGCTTCTTCAAGCGCTTTGCCCAGGTGAAGAGCAAAGTGGCCCACGTCCCTGACTCTACGGTCATCGAAGCTTGCAAAAGCGGCATCCTTCCGGGGGAGCTCCACCGAAGGCTCTCCCGGAGCTGCCCCTCTTCCACCGACGAGCTCTTCAACGTGCTCGAAAAGTACGCTCGGGCGGAGGAAGACGATATCTGGAAGAAGACTCAGGGGGCTCCCGCCCCCGCCGACCGGGGGGCCAGGGATCCCCCCAAACGCTCCAGGCAAGGGGGGCGTAGCGAGCCACGGCCTCGGGACACCTTTGTCCTCGAGGGCGGAGGCGGCTCGCGCGACTCCCCGAGGACCAACCGCCCCTTCCCCAAGCCGAAGGGCCATGGGGGAGGACAGTCTTCACGCGGCCGGGAAGGCCCCGCGGGGAGAAGGCGGGAAGGACCGTGGTGCAGCCTCCATAGGTCCAATACCCACGCTACCCGAGATTGTAGCCAGCTGTTGCAGCACTTTGCGGACTTCCTCGACCAGCGTGAGCAGGGGGGGACTCCGGCCTCCTTGCTCCCTCGGCCAACTGTTCCGGCCCTTCCCGCTCCTACGGGGGGTCAGCAAACGCAGGAGGGGGAGCCTTCAGAAGCTCTCCCCTTTCAAAATTCGCAGCGGCGCATCAACGTCATCGTGGGAGGATCTGCCTCCGGGCGGGACTCTAAGTGCCAGCGTAAGGAGTACGCACGCGAAGTCAAGGTTGTGGGGGTGCTTCGCACGTCCTCGCCACCAAAGTGGTCGGACGTCCCCCTCACCTTCATGGCAGAAGACGCGCGGGGGGTTCGCTTCCCCCACGACGACGCGCTCATTGTCTCCGCGACCATCTACAACTGCCATCTGGCCCGGATCCTGGTGGACGGCGGGAGCTCCGCCGATGTCTTATTCCTGAAGGCCTTCAAAGAAATGCAGGTGGATGAGAAGCTCCTGCAGCCCGCTGCCGGGCCCCAACAAGGCTTCGTCCCGGGGAAGGCGATCCACCCCGTGGGCAAGGTAGATCTTCCAATGACCTTCGGCACCCCGGAGAACTACCGGACCGAGCTGGTCCGCTTTGACGTGGTAGACCTCCCCTCCTCCTACAACGTGATTATGGGGAGGACAACAATCAACCGGCTGGGGGCTGCCACCCATCAAAATTATCTCTGCATGAAGATCCCCGGGCCGCACGGTGTGATCAATGTCCGGGGAGACCAAGACATGGCCCGTGCTCTGTACGAGCGCGCTGCGGCCACGATCGGAAGCGTCAACCTCATAAAGACGCCCGGGGGGGAGGCTCCCGGAACCGGATGCTGCTGCGCCACCTCCCGGGAGGCCCCTACTCAAGCCGCGTCCGGAAGGGGGCCTCCGGAGGGTCCTGCTGTCCCCGGGCAACGAAGACAAAACTGTCCGGATCGGGGCGGAGCTCCCCCAGGAGCACGCAGCGCAACTTGCGGCTTTTCTGAGCGAAAACTCCGATGTTTTTGCGTGGAAGCCGTCAGACATGCGGGGCGTCGCCCGGGGGGTCATTGAGGACAAGCTTGCAGTAGCCCCCGGTCACCCCCCGGTCAAACAGAAGCTGCAGAAACTCTCCCTCGAGCGCCAGGAGGCAATCAAAGCGGAGATCGCCCGGCTCCGAGAGGCGGGGTTCATTCGAGAGGTCTTGCACCCCGAGTGCCTCGCGACCCCCGTCCTCGTCAAGAAATCAACTGGCAGGTGGCGGATGTGCGTAGACTTCACCGACCTTAATCGCGCCTGCCCCAAAGACAACTTCCCGCTCCCGCGGATTGATCAGCTCGTCGACTCCACTGCGGGGTGCGAGCTCATGAGCTTCCTAGACGCCTACTCGGGCTACCATCAAGTCCGGATGGCGGAAGGGGACGAGGAAAAGACGAGTTTTATTACTCCCCTCGGAACCTTCTGTTACGTCCATATGTCCTTCGGGCTCAAGAACGCGGGGGCGACCTTCCAGCGCCTGATGACACTGGTTTTCAAAGAGCAAGTCGGCCGCAACGTTGAAGTCTACGTAGACGACGCGGTTGTCAAGAGTCCCCGCGCAGCCTCCCACATTGACGACCTGGCTAAAACCTTCCGGAACCTCCGCGCATTCGGGCTCAAGCTGAACCCGGAGAAGTGCGCCTTCGGGGTGCGCGGGGGGAAGCTCCTAGGTTTCCTCGTGTCCCAGCGGGGCATTGAGGCAAACCCCGAGAAGATCCGGGCATTCCTAGACATGCCCCCGCCGCGCTCCGTCAAGGATGTCCAACGGCTCTCCGGCCGCCTAGCCGCACTCAGCCGCTTTGTCTCCCGGTCGGGGGAGCGGGGCCTCTAGTTCTTCAAGATCCTCCGAGGGCTCGAGGGGTTCCGCTGGACCCCCGAGGCCCAGGAGGCGTTCGACGACCTCAAGAAGTACCTCACGAGCCCCCCAATGCTCGTGAGTCTGTCCCCGGAAGAGCCCTTGCTCCTCTACCTCACCGTGACCCCCGTCGCCGTCAGCGCGGTCTTGGTGAAGGAGCAAGGGGGGCAACAGCGTTCGGTGTACTACGTGAGTGAGGCCCTCCAAGGGGCCAAAACTCAGTACACGGAAATGGAGAAAATCTGCTACGCCCTCCTCATGGCGTCCCGGAAGCTTCGGCATTACTTCCTGGGGCACCCCATCACCGTCCCGTCGTCCCTCCCCCTTGGGGAGGTACTGCGGAACAAAGAAGCCACCGGCCGGATCGGGAAGTGGGGGGCTGAGCTCGCCCCCTTCTCCCTGTCCCTTACCGGCCGCTCCGCCATCAAGTCGCAGGTTCTCGCCGACTTCGACGCAGAATGGACTCCCGCCTCTGGGTCCGGGGACGAAGATCTCCCTGTGCCGCCCCGACGCAGTGATCATTGGACCCTTATGTTCGATGGGTCGCTGTGTCTCGCCGGGGCTGGCGCGGGAGTAGTCCTCCGGAGCCCCGAGTGGAAGGAACTCGAGTACGCCGCGCGGCTCGAGTTCCCCGCAACCAACAACGTCGCTGAATACGAGGCTTTGCTCCTCGGGATGCGCCTTGCGCGCTCCCTGGGGATCCGGTGCCTCCTAGTCAAGGGAGATTCTCAGCTCGTAGTTTGCCAAATGGACAAGTCTTACCTGTGCCATGACGCAAACTTAAGTCTTTATTTGCAGGAAGTGCGAAAGATGGAGAGGCATTTCGACGGCCTCGAGGCCCGGCATATCCCACGTAGGGACAATGACCGGGCCGACGCCTTGGCCTGGGCGGCCAGCGCCCGGGAATCGCTCCCCAAGGGGGCTTTCCTGGAGATCATCACGAAGCCCTCAGTGGCCTCCCCGGACACGGGCGACGAGCCTCATGTCCCGGAGGTCGCCGAGATCGCCCGGACTCCGTCCTGGATGGACCCCCTCATCTCCTTCATCAGGGGGGAGGGGGACCCTCCTAGTGAGACCGAGGCTGAATGTCTCCGGGCTAAAGCCCGGGCATATCTCCTCCTGGAGGGGAGGCTCTACAAGCGGGGGGCTTCCGCCCTCCTGCGTTGCCTCCCCCGGTCAGAGGGACTTCAACTTCTCGAAGACATCCACGCGGGGAGCTGTGGTTCTCACCTAGCCCCGC
This sequence comes from Pharus latifolius, assembly GCA_019359835.1. Classification (NCBI taxonomy): domain Eukaryota; kingdom Viridiplantae; phylum Streptophyta; class Magnoliopsida; order Poales; family Poaceae; genus Pharus; species Pharus latifolius. The sequence goes on along the minus strand of CM033326.1, from coordinate 64,316,111 downwards.
GTGCCATCGCAGCCAAGGCCCTCCGGCAGGGTTTCTACTGGCCCACGGTCATGCGCGACGCGCGAGACCTCGTCTCCGCATGCGAGGCATGCCAGAAGATGGCCAACGGCTCGAACCTCCCCCCTATAGCGCTGCAGACAATCCCCATCATTTGGTCCTTTGTGCGCTGGGGGATGGACCTCTTAGGGCCCTTCCCCCCAGCGCCCGGAGGATACAAGTATGCGGTAGTCGCAGTTGACTATTTTACAAAGTGGGTTGAGGCGGAGCCTTTGGCCAGCATCACGTCCCGAGCCGTTCAGCGGTTTTTCTGGAAAAACGTCGTATGTCGTTTTGGTGTCCCCCGGGAAATCACCGTGGACAATGGGACCCAATTCGACTCGGCTTATTTTCGGGAATTCTGTGAAGGCCTGGGGCTCGTCATCCACTTCGCCTCTGTAGCCCATCCCCGGAGCAATGGGGCTGTCGAGAGGGTCAACGGCGTGATCCTACAGGGATTGCGACGGAGACTCGAGCAAACCGCTTCTAAGCGGGGTGCATGGGCAGAGGAGCTCCCTAGCATCCTCTGCTCCATGCGCACGACCCCGTCCCGGGCGACGGGGCGTACTCCCTTCTCCCTGGTCTACGGGGCGGAGGCAGTCCTCCCCCCGGAGATTGGCTTCCGGTCGCTGCGGGTGGAGCTCCTAGAGGGAGCCACCCCCTCGGCATATTAGGCCAACGAGGCCAATCAGCGCCTGGAGATCGACCTCGTGGAGGAGGAACGCGACCGAGCGCTCCTCCGCCACGCCATCTACGAGCAACAAATAGCTCGCGCATACAATCAGCGCGTGCGTGAGAGAGCTTTCCGCCTTGGGGACCTTGTCCTCAAGCGTGTGACGGACCCCCAGACCCAGGGTAAGCTCTCCCCCAAGTGGGAGGGCCCCTACAGGATCTCCGCGGTCCTGGGCTCGGGGGCCTACAAGCTCTCCAACCTCCAAGAGCAGGAGCTGAAGCACACATGGAACTTGCGTTTACTTCGCAAGTTTTATGTTTAGCCTTACGGGCATGTCCCCTCCCCCGGGGCGTTCACGCCGGAGGGGGAGGAGGGACGCTGTATTTTCCTCCCCTTTCGCGGCTTCGCAGGGGAGGCCCTGTACTTCATTTCATTAGCAATACATAGGTCTTGCTTTGCAAACTGTCTCATTGCAGGTCTTTCTCATTACCGCCCCTAGCGGCGATGCCCTCCCCGCGAGGAAGCCCTCCCCGCGAGGATGCCCTCCTTGTGAGGATGCCCTCCCCGCGAGGAAGTGGGCCAGCCCCAACAAGTCCCTACAACGGAGCCTGCACTCCCGTAGGGCGGCTTACGATCAGCCCTCGTGGACTGAGGGTGTAAGCGGCAACCCGGTCACAGTGGCCGTGGTAACAAGTCACTTTGGGAGACTAGTCCCCTGCCCAAACACTCAAGTCCCGTCTTAGGGCATTTCCTCCTCCGGGAGTCGACGTTATTCCCGGCTCCCCGTTTTCATGACGACCGGAAGATCAGCCCCTTGCGGCTTGATTGGATCTATCTTCCTCCTCCGGGAGTCGACGTTATTCCCGGCTCCCCGTTCTCACGGCGACCGGATGAATGCCTCCCAGAGACCCTATTCCCGGCTCCCAGTTCTCACGGCGACCGGACGATTGTCTCTTGGAGAAGTTGGATTTCTCGGGCATTTCCTTCCTCGAAGACCATATTCCCGGCTCCCAGTTCTCACGGCGACCGGACGATTGTCTCTCGGAGAAGTTGGATTTCTCGGGCATTTCCTTCCCCGAAGACCATATTCCCGGCTCCCCGTTCTTACGGCGACCGGACGAGTGTCTCCCAGGAAGCTCGCCTCTGGAAATCCCATCGGGTTCTCTTGGACATTCCTTCCGCTTAAGGCCTTATTCCCGGCTCCCCGTTCCCACGGCGACCGGATGATTATCTCCCGGAAGGTCTTCTCCTTGAAAACAATTTAAGATTTTCTAACTTAGAAAATTCCCTATGCTACAGGTAACTCCTATCCCGGGGGCCTTGTTACCCCCACAGCGCGCGGAGTTATCCTCCGACCCGCTGTTGGCGGGGGGGATAAGGAACCCCCGGGTGTCGACCGCACCGCCCACGAAGAAACTTAGCTCATCCTTGTTAAGATGAGTCATCTAGACCATCCAAGAAGAAAAAATAAAAGAGGCGCAATAAAAGGAAGCAACAACACAACACAGCGCTTTATTGATCAGCAAACCCGGAGGACATCTTCCCCCTCCGGTGGGCTTCGGAAACGATACAACCCGGGTTCTAACCCGGGGGATTCTCTAAGCTCTAAGGCTCCTACGCCTAATACTCCCGGAGGCTCTCCGCTAGCTCCCGGGTCAAGTCCCGGTACAGCGCCCGCACGCGGCGCCGAGCGTCCCGAAGCACATCTTCAGGCCTGAACTCGTATCCCGCCGGTGGAAGTATCCGGAGGGGAGGGATCATCCGGAGTCCCGGTCGCGGAGGGGACAACTCGGCACGGTGATTATCAAAATTGTCCAAGTGCCACTCCGCACACCACCTCAACCGGATCGGCTCCCGGACCCTATCCTCGCCGCGATTCCCAGAGAGAAAGCTTAGCAAAATCAAAGTCGCTTGGGCGTCCCCCGGGGAGCCCCTCCCGGACCTTCGCTCGGGAGCAACCTCCCAGGAACCCTGGTAACAGTAATTTCAATTCAAAGACTTAGAAAAATTCTAACTTCATTGCATTAAAAATTTTTGTACAAGTGCCCGGGGCTTCTTCTAAGAAGCTACCGGAATCAAAAAATCCTAAAACAAAAAAGGGCCCTAGCTAAGACCCGGGGGGAGGCTCATACATGTTCCTTGGCGTCCTCCCCCCGGGGGGCTTCCTCCGTGGCCGGGGCTGGGGCGTCTCCGGCCGGAGGCGCCGGAGCCGGGAACCACGCCCGGATGATCCGGTCGTAGAACCCTCCGGTGAGCTGCTCGACCTCCTGGCGCGAAGGCTCGAAGGAGTCCGGGAAGCTTCGGGGGATGCGGCCCCCGATCGCCCGGGCGCCGACCCCCCGGAACTCGACGAGCCCCGCAGCGGCCGCGACGACGGGGATCGCCCGACCCCTCGCCCGAACATCGGCAGCCTCCGGGATGGCGGAGACCTGTGCGTTAAGGAAACGCACAGCCTCCGCGAGAGTCGCCGGCGGCACCTCCCTGCTCCCGTAGCCGAGGCTTACGCCAAGGCGCTCGAGGGCCGTCCGGACGGAGCGGCCCGCGTCCGCCACCGCCCGGACGCTTGAGCTCTCGAGCTCACGAAGCGTCTCCTCCCTCGCCCTGGCCTCCTCCCGGAGGCGGGCGTTGATGGCCTCGAAAATGTGAACCTGGGCCCGGACTCGGCTCAGTTCCGCGAGCGCCTCGTCGCGTTCCCGGAGGGCCTCCTCGCGCTGCCCTACGGAGGCTGAGGCCCGGCCCTCCGTCTCCTTGAGCAGCCAGGCGACCCGCTGCTCAAGGCCCCAGGTAACAGCTGCCACCTACAAAACACATAAGTTAGAAAAATTTCAAAGTGCAGGGGATGAGCGAAGGTGTTATCGACGGCTTACCTGGGCCCCGAGGGACTGAAGCCCCTCGAAACGCTCATGGAGCGTCCGTCCCGTGACGAAGGCCTGCACCTTCCGGGTGTGCAGGCCCTCCGAGAAGCGGGCGACCTCCCCCGCGGGGAGCAAAGGGGTCTCCCGCCCAGAATCGCCGGTGCGGCCGGTGGGGGGTCCCCGGACCTCAAGGTCCGGTAACGCGGCCGGCGTCTTCGTCGACGAGGTCGTGCCCCCCGAAGACGTCGCCGAGGAGCTCTCGGCGGGAGCCTCCGCCTGGGGGGACCATCAAGCCTTTCCCTGCCCCGGGCCAGAAGGTCCTCGGGGCCCCCTCCTCCGGAGGAACCTCGTACACCGAGGGGCTCCCCCCCTCGTCCACCGGCCAGACCCGCGGGGGCGAGGCCCCCGCGAATCTCACCTCCAGCCTCTCCGGCTCCAAAGAGGCCGGAAGGGGCGGGAGGAGCTCCACCGCGAGCGGCGACGGGGCGTAGTTCGCCGAGTCGGACCCCGCCCCGCCCGCGGTCGCCTCTTTCCCCCGCGTTGCCTCCTTCCGGGACGGTGCCCGGGCACGCTCGCCCCCGGGGGTCTCGTCCCGGGGCTTCGCCGGTGTCGCCGCCGGTGTCGTCGATGGGCCGGGGGTCTTCTGAACCTGGGCCTTCTTGGGCTCCGAGCCCCCGGCCGCCTCCTTCCCCCGTTTATGCGACCCGGGGGTGGGGAGAGGCTTCCTTTCCGGCAGCTTTAACCCGAAGGCCGCCGCTACCAGGTTCTTGGGGGGGCCCTCGCCCACGGCGCGCACGATGCGCTCGTGTTCATCCGCGAAGTACCTCCCCAAGAGGTTCTCTGCCTTCTCCCGCGCCGCCGGGTACGGCCGGACTGCAAGAGGTAAAGAGTTAGTCAATTTCATTAAAATTTTGTAAGAGCAGTGCAGCGGGGTCCCGGAGCTTACGTCACGTCATCGACTTCACCGGGGGCCGCTGCTCGGGGCCCATGCCGATCCCCCTCTTCCCGCCGGTGAAGGGGGAGATCCGGAGGAGGGCCATCTCCTCAGCCGCGTCCCGCATCGAGCGGGTCTTCTTGGAGAGGATCACCTTGCCGAGGAGCTCGTACTCCTCGTCCGTCCACACCGGCGGCTTCGGTGTGGACGACCGGCTGTAGGTGGGGGCCTCCGGGGCGTACACCACCGCGTCGTCTCGGACCCGGAGGTAGAACCACCTCCGGACCCAATCCCCCCAGTGGTCCCGGGAGGCCGCCGCCGGGTAGTCGATTACCCGGGCCGGCAACATCTGGACCATGACCGAACCGAAGGGGGACTTGGGGCCCCCCTTCACCAGGTGGGAGGTCCGCGCCGCCGGTTCGTAGAAGTACCGGAAGGCGCGAAGGTCGGGCTCCCGCCCGGTCGCTGTCTCGAAGAGCCAAATGAAGAGGCCCATCCGGACCAGCGCGTTCGGGGTGAGGTGGTTGAGAGCCACCCCATACTCCTTGAGAAACTCCCAGAGCATGGGATGCACCGGGAGCCGGAGCCCCGCCTCGATGAAGGCCTCGAAGGCCACGATCTCCCCAGACCTGGGGCGGGGGGCTCCGTCCTTCTTCACCGGGACTCGGATGTCCCCGGCCGCAACGATGCCCCTCTCGGCCAAGGACTCGGCGTCCTCGGCCGTGAACTCGGACGCCCAGAGGAAATCCGAGGGGATTTGCTCCGGGGGCACCTCCGTGGTCTTCGCTCGACCCTTGGGTGCCATGAGGTTAGTTTTCTTTTTGGTGGCTAACTTTGCAGGAGGCTACTACTAGAAACTCCCGGACGCCTGCTACCGGAAAAAGCTACCGGGAGAGGGCTACCGGGAGAGCAAAGATCGTGGGGCTGAGGATTTCGAATGAGCTTCCGGGCCCCCCCAAGGCCCTATTTATAGGGGCGGGCCGTGGTCTAGATGCACGCCACGTGGCACCCGCGGATCAATCTGGACCGTAGAAGTTCAAACCATGCGCGGGAAATGAAGGGACGGGCGCAAAAATCGAGGCACCGGTTCGAACCGCGCGCGTATTTATGGCGAAACGGCGCGGCTTTAAGTGTGGGGCACGGAAACCGAAGCGTCGTGGCTCCGGTAGCTTGGCCCGGAGATCTTCCCGGTGACCTGAGCCATACCCACCGGGGACTCGAGCATCGTCCCCGGCGGGCATGGGGGGCTGCTGTCGGGGGCAATCTCCACGAGACTAAGTCCAGGTAAGATGTGTCACGATTACCCGGGGACGTCGCCTCCGGGGCCTCCCCGGGCGCTGCCATTTGCCCGGGGACATGGCCTCCGGGGCCTCCCCGGGCGCCGCCTTTTGGCTCCCGGGACGTGGCCTCCGGTGCCCTCCCGGGCGCCGCCATTGGCCCGGGGACGTGGCCTCCGAGGCCTCCCCGGGCGCCGCCTTTTGGCTCCCGGGACGTGGCCTCCGGTGCCCTTCCGAGCGCCGCCACTCGCCCGGGGACGTGGCCTCCGGGGCCTCCCCGGGCGCCGCCTTTTGGCTCCCGGGACGTGGCCTCCGGTGCCCTCCCGGGCTCCGCCACTCGCCCGGGGACGTGGCCTCCGGTGCCCTCCCGGGCTCCGCCACTCGCCCGGGGACGTGGCCTCCGGTGCCCTCCCGGGCGCCGCCATTGGCCCGGGGACGTGGCCTCCGGGGCCTCCCTGGGCGCCGCCTTTTGGCTCCCGGGACGTGGCCTCCGGTGCCCTCCCGGGCGCCGCCATTTGCCCGGGGACGTGGCCTCCGGGGCTTCCCCGGGCGCCGCCTTTTGGCTCCCGGGACGTGGCCTCCGGTGCCCTCCCGGACGCCGCCATTTGCCCGGGGACGTGGCCTTCGGGGCCTCCCCGGGCGCCGCCTTTTGGCTCCCGGGACGTGGCCTCCGGTGCCCTCCCGGGCCTCATCACCCTCCTAAAGGTAAAGTATTGAACTGTTTATCACGTGCAGGTCACGCGAGGAGCACCTCGGGAACTAGCGACCACCTGTCAAGCATCCAAGGCGTTTGACCGGGAGAAGGACGATCCTGCCCTTCAATCCGACGGTGGCTTCCGGGGTAGTTTAGGTTTTTTGCTGCTTTTTGGGGGCTATAAATAGCCCTTGTACCCCTCTGTTGTAGAAGATCGATTCATTTATTGGAATAGCTAAACTCACAGGCGTGCTCCGGAAGCCTCTCCCCCGGAGAGAGCCTCCCTAGCCGACTCCGGTCGGGAGCGCGTCGACAGGACTAGGGCCCCCACCGGGACCCGAACCTGTATAAACCCGTGTGTCATTCTTTGTGCTTGTCCGGCGGGGGAGGACCGGTCATCCGGTCAACCCGTGCCGCGTAATCTTCGCTAGGATCACTCTCAAAACCTGCCGGGGTATTCGCAATACCACGACATGACATATTTAAGAAATCTCAAGAATAAGTGAAAGATGAGGCTTCCGACTCCAAGAAGAAGAACATAGCACTAAAAGCTCAAGCTTCCAAAAGGGAAGACAATGAAGAAGAAAGCGATGAGAGAGACATCGATGAGGAAATGGCTCTCTTTATGAGAAGGTTCAAGCGGTTCATGAAGAAGAGATATCAAGGAAAGTCCTTCAAGAAAGGACAATCATCCAAGAGGAACCCATTTGAAGAGAGAAGATGCTTTGATTGCGGTGAAAAGGGTCACATCTCCACACAATGCAAAAACAAGGAAGAAGAAAAATCAATGAAGAAGTAGAAGTATGAAAAAGAAGGAGAAAGCAAGAAGGTTTTCAAGAAATACTATAAGAAGAAGAAGGATGGACAAGCTTGCTTCATTGAATGGGATTCGGATGCTTCAAGTTGCGATTCCGATGATGAAGATGAAGCATCACCCAAAGGACTCGCCGGGGTAGCTATCAAGGAAGCTCCATCTCTATTCTCCACTCCTCATTGCCTCATGGCTAAAGGAGAATCGAAGGTATCATGTGACGAAGATGAATACACTTATGATGACCTAGTTGAGATGATCACCGGTTTTGATGACTATATGAGTAAAGAGAAAGAAAAATTCAAGGAATTGAAGAAGAGATACAAAACTCTTCAAAATTCCTATGAGGAGCTAAACACATCTCATGAGATGCTTAAGGAAGCTCATGACTCACTACTTACTCATAAAGCCAACAAAACGGGTAATGAAATAGGCATCACTTGCAATATTTTGAATGACTTGCCCATGATGTCTACTTCTAGCATATCTACTTCTTGTGAAGATTTAATTGAATTCCCATCTAGACCTAAAATTGATGATAATGTGCTTAGTCTTGAAAACAATGAACTTAAGGACAAAATTGAAAAACTAACCAATGACCTAGCTAAATGCTATGTAGGAGAATCAAAATTAAGACATCATCTAGATAGTCAAAGGTTTTCCTTAAGAAAAGAAGGACTAGGCTACATTCCTAAAAAGGGAAAACATGCTTTTGTCCCATCTAAAATCGTTTTTGTAAAAGAAAAGGGATATTGCAACAAATGTAAAAGTTTAGGTCACATTGAAAAGAATTGCCATGCTAGCAAAATTAATTCATCTCTTATATTCAATTCTTGCTATGTTTTAAAGAAAATGAACAATGGCCATGTTAAAGCCAAATTTGTTGGAACCCCGATCATTGGTGCCAAAAAGAAAGCCATTTGGGTCCCAAAATCCTTGGTAACTAACCTCTAAGGACCCAAAAAGATTTGGGTACCTAAAAGGACCTAACCTTGTTTTGTAGGTAAATTACAAGGCCGGAGGACAACATTGGGTGCTCGATAGTGGATGCACTCAACATATGACCGGTAATCACAACATGTTCTCCTCTCTAAATAACGAAGGTGCGGAATATGACAAGATTACGTTTGGAGACAATAGCAAAGGAAAGGTAAAAGGTTTAGGTAAAATTGCCATCTCAAATGACCTCTCCGTATCTAATGTATTGCTTGTTGAATCTCTAAATTTCAACCTCTTATCCGTAGCTCAACTTTGTGATCTTGGATTTATATGTGCATTTTATCCAAAAGAAGTGATTATCACTAGTATTGATGATAATAGATTGATTTTCAAAGGTTTTAGACATGGCAACTTCTATTTAGTTGATTTCAATTCAAATGATGCTAATCTTGGTACATGCTTGTTTACTAAATTTTCTAAAGGTTGGCTATGGCATAGAAGGCTTGGGCATGTTGGAATGAAACAATTAAATAGACTAGTTAAACATGATTTAGTTGTTGGATTAAAAGATGTAAAGTTTAAAAAAGATAAATTATGTAGTGCTTGTCAAGCCGGAAAACAAGTTGCAAACTCACATCCAACTAAAGCACCATGTCAACTTCTAGTCCACTTGAATTATTGCATATGGATTTATTTGGACCAACTACTTTTGTAAGCATTGGTGGCAATAGTTATTATCTTGTCGTTGTAGATGATTTTTCTAGATATACATGGATATTCTTTTTACATGATAAGTCAATTGTGTTTAACACTTTCAAAAGCTTTGCTCAAAGGGCCGAAAATGAATTTAACTTCAAGATCAAGAAAGTGAGAAGTGACAATGGCTCCGAATTCAAGAATACCAAGGTTGAAAATTGGTGTGATAATAAAGGTATCAAACATGAGTTTTCGGCCAAGTATACACCGGAGCAAAATGGAGTAATCGAATGAAAGAACCGGACATTGATAGACATGGCAAGGTCTATGCTTTCGGAGTACAATGTTTCGGACACCTTTTGGGCCGAAGCAATCAACACCGCGTGCCATGCATCAAATCGTCTTTATTGTCATCGACTACTAAAGAAAACTCCTTATGAGCTTCTCATTGGAAGGAAGCCAAACATTTCCTACTTCCGTGTGTTTGGATGTAAGTGCTATATCTTGCGGAAAGGTACATGCTTATCTAAATTTCAAAGTAAATGTGATGTAGGATTTCTATTAGGATACTCATCAAATAGCAAAGCATATCGTGTCTACAACCAAAACTCCGGTTTGGTTGAGGAGACACATGGTGTTGAATTTGATGAGACTAACGGCTCTCAAGAGGAGCAAGACAATTTGGATGATGTAGGTAATGAAGGGTTGAGAGTGGCAATGAAGAACATGACCATTGGGGATATCAAGCCGAAAGAAGATAGTGATCAAGATGAAGATTCATCCACTCAAGCTATCCCCTCTTCATCAACTCCTCAACATGAAGATCAAATAATTGAAGTGGTCAATGTGGAAGACTCCTCTCAACAACAATCGGAAGTACCTTCTACCTCTATCCCACAAATCCCGGTTGATCATCCAAGAATTCATCACTCAATTTCCAAAGATCACTGTCGCGATTTGGACTCGGGGTCCTCAGCCGAACTTATGCAAAATTTGTAATTGTGAGACCTTTCAAGATGACCCTCCGGGAAGGTATGCTGAACAATGGTGAACAAGAGCACAGAGAAATTTATACAGGTTCGGGCCCTCGATGGTGGGAGTAAAAGCCCTACGTCCTGTTGGGATTTCACTATATGAGACAAAGCTTTACAAACTAGCAGGGAGAAAACCTCACAGGTGAAAGTTTCCCCTATATAAGTGTACAAAAAGAAGCTATAGAAGACTTGTAAGTGTTGTCTAATCTAAGCCGTATACTTGGCTGTTTGAGTGATCGAGATATCTTGTATCTTGATTATCTTTGGAGTCTGGTTTTTCCAAATGTCTTTGATCTCCCATTTGATGTATTTCGCCCCCCTTTTTATATTGGTCGAAAGGGTGCCATATGAAGAAAAACTGCATCAAACGGTTGGATGCGGTTGTTGAAAAACCGCTGTTCCACCGAGGTTATTAACACGTGTTAATCATGAATAACCGCATATAATAACCTCTGACGGTTGGTCTTCAACGTGGAGGAATCTTCGGGATGCTTGGAATATCCTGGTATAAAGATAACCGAACAAACTCCAAGCACCTTGGTCGAGAATGTTCTGACCGCGGAATATGGGCTGACCGCGCAACATCCCAGATATTCAGTCCAGTCCGCGTATAGCATACGAACTTCTGACCGCACAAAGCTGTTGGCCTGATCGCACGAAACCCGCGACCTGATCGCGTAAAGCTTGCGACCTCATAGTGATGCCCCTCAGAAATAGCTTGAGTTCGCACTGAACCAAATACATGTCTGGTTCGAACCTGTCTTGAACCAAAAGTTTATTAGAAGTGACCCGGGTTTCAATCCTCGTCAGCTAGCCCCCAAATTTGAAGAAAACGAAGAGACGTGTTTATTTCGAATTTTAAAACCATGCATCGGATTTTTAACCCGACTCTTCAATTTTTCCACTTAGTGGCGCACTAAGTGAAAACGGTTGGTTTTCCAAGACGGGTTCTGACATTACGTGACGGGCAATGATAGCGCCGTAGAATTGTTTTTATCTCGAGGTAAAATTGTAAATGCTTTGACGAAACCCGAGGCGCCTGGAATGCAAACCGTCACCCAGGCGGCTATAAATACCAGGCTCTTGGATTTGTAAAACTCCACAATTTCCCTCCACGTCTAAGTCCTTTTCTTGTTATCCTGCCTCCTTCGTTTTCACATACTTCTCCCAATGGCAGATCATGAAATCATCGAGATTGAGAGCGATGAAGGGGAAATTGTCGAACAAAGGCCTCGAACGATTGAACTCCTGTCTCCCTTAAGGAAGAAACCCAAGGTCGACGAAGGATCTTCTAGTGGAACAAAGGTGAAGAATGTAGCAAGTTTCTTTCTTCCTTTAGTTCCTTTGATCCTCCCCGTTCATGCCTCTCGGCAAGTTAGGCCTTTATCCTTAGAGAAAGATCCCATCACATTCAATTCTCCCATTCTTTTGGGTGATCAACATCCTGGTCGGCAAGCGGTGATTATCCCTCGATCAAATGATTGCCATATTGGGTCGGCGAAGCAATCTTCTGATGGGAAGGTTGTTCTTCCACCATATGATGATCTTCCTCCCAAGATGGGTGTATTAACGGGTTATGCACCGGGACAGGTAACAATTCTTCTCCCCTTTTGCTGATAATTTTAGTTAGTATGACTAACGTTTGCAAAATGCAGGAGGTAGGAGGCTCCAGCGATCAGCCTTCTGCTGCTCCATCTCTTCCTTCCGGACAGACTCTTCTGGAAGAGAAGAACGCCCTGGAGAAGAAGACCGAGGAGATGGCCTCGAAGATTCTGCGTCTAGCAGAATGTCTTGATCGATCCCGAGAAGAGGTACACCATTTCCGTCGAGAGAGGGACTTCGCTCAGCAACAGCAAGAACTCTCTGACTTGATTAGGGACAATAGTGCGTCTGTTGTTAGGGACGATATAGATAGACTTAGGGTAGTTGCTAGTTCCCTGGGGGTTGCCAGTGTAAATTCTACTGACAACAACATGTCCCTTGGGGAACTTTGTAAACTTCTTTTGGAGCAAGTCGATGTTTTGATCGACTGTATTCCTTTTGTATGTAAAGAATGTAAGAAATAAAAGTTTCTTATTTCTCATGAATATTCTTCACATCTTCTGTGCGAAAATATAGCCATAAACTTTACGTTCGCGACCATTCATACACAGGAAACTTTAGTTCTGCGATCAGAATTGCTTTTAAGAAAAAAGCACCGCGACCTGCCCTGATTCCGCGATCAGTTTCAGAGCTGCGATCAGAACTAAAGTGCGATCAGAGTGGGGACTCGGTCAGGCTGTCACTCCGATTAGAATCGAAGTTTTAGCCTAAAACATGATTTCGATAAAACCATAACCCAATTAGAAACATTCCAGTACGTCAAAAATTGAGTTACATGATTTTTTTGAAAAAAAAGTTCAAAGTATAAAAAGGAAAAACGTCTTCTGAAAAGTACTGAAAATTTTTCAGTCCTTTTGCACTTTCAGTTTCCAAAACAAAGAAGTCTTTTTGTTTCAGATCCGACGCCTGAGTACTTTATCGGGTCCATCAGAGACAATATCCATTATGGGAAATGAATAAAGCATTCAATGGAACGTTTGAAATGAGCCGTTTACTCATTAATGCGTCGCCTTGGGTCTATAAAAAGAGCAGATGTCTTCTCAAAGAAGCCACACAGCTAAAACCCTCATTATTCCCGCCGCTCAAAACCCTCATTTTCTTCAGCCTTCATCTTCCCAAAATCGCCAGCTTTCCCTTTGATTCTCCACCAAAGATGGCGTCCTGGAGCAGATCCATCCACCATTCTGAGGAGAGCCTAATGGCGTTAGAGAAGGAGGAGATCGTTTCTCCTCGGCTGCTCATTAACTGGCGGCCTGCGGAGAAGGACCAAGAAACCCCAACTGTCCAAGAAGGCGAGTTGGTGGTTTTTGAGGAGTACCTGCGTTGCGGGTTCCGATTCCCCGAGAGTCGGTTCCTCAAGGATGTCCTTGAGCATTATGGGTGGGAACTGATCAACCTCCACCCCAACGCGATGCTGATCCTTGCAGTATTCCAGCATCTTTGTCAAGCCTTCGTCGGAATATATCCCAGCGTGGATCTTTTCCGACGATTCTACTTTTCGGCGTGGTCGAAGAGCACCAACGCTGCCGGATGCATCTACTTCCGGCTGAGGGACAAAAAGGAGTATCCCTCCCCACCTCTGCGAGATTCTGTGCATGGGTGGCACCAAAGGTGGTTTTACTGCTCTCCACCATCCGAAAGCAGTTTATGGTTTGAAAACTCGCGACCAGAGAAGTCGAGCGAGTTAGACATTCCCCCGGCGATGAACTCGGAGCTTTCGAAGCATGCCGAGGTGATTCTTCACTTGGTCAATCAAGGATTGACGGCTCGAGATATCATTCGAGACTTCGTGAAGAATTGGGTGAGTCCTCTGCGTGAAAGGGCTCATCCGGCGTGGGAGATTAGGTCCATGGCTGATAGCACCCTGGACTACAGTCAAGGTATTTATTTCTTTGGCGCTGAACTTTCTCATTTTTGAATTGTACAAATTCTGACTTGAGTTTGGGAACAGTCCTGCCTTCATCCGAGATTGAAAGGCGGACCAACTCCCTCCTTAGGGCCTACAACTCCGATGTAGAGGGCCCTAAGGGATCACCTCGTCCCCAAAGTCTGATTCACGCCGGCGACGACCTTAAACAGGAGCGTCGAAAGGTACATTCTCTATCTGGCCTCCATTTAAGATCTTATGCATGTCCTGCGTTAAACATTTTCATCAAAAATGTGAATCAGCTCCTAGGAAGGTTTGCCGAGACGACTTTCCCAAGTGAGAACGTAGGTTCTCATGGGAAGCCGACAGTAAAAAACGTGAAGAAGGTCTCCCAAAGACCCAGGACAAAGAGTCCTGCCTCCAAGAAAGCCAGGCTAAATCCTGGGGAAGGGTCTTCACGGAGCGTTCCTTCTACCACAAGAAAGACAGCGGTAAGATATCGCATCCCTTCTGTTTTACCAAGCACAGGTTGGGATCACTTCTTCGTCGTACAGGGAGAGGGGAGCGAGGAGGAAGAGGATGACGTTCCTCTGATCCTTCGAAGGAGGAAGATCGCGGATCTCCCATCCGGCGATGCCCCAAGCTGCCCCGCAGAGACCACTACTACCGAAGAGGTGGTCGTGGCAGATCCTGTGACCACCGAAAATCTTGTGGTCGCGGGTGACCCTCCAATTCCTGAAGCCCCCGAGACTTCAGGACCGGTTGTCTCTGTCCCTCTGGTCGAAAGGACGACCATGGTAAGGATTCCTCTCTATCATTCTTTATATGATTCCTTCTGTATGTTTGACAAATCAATGTTCATACAGGGAGAAAAGCTTCTCCCTGTGACTACTACGAGTCTCAGGGGGGAAAATCCTCCTCCTCTGCAGACGGAGGAGGAGGTAATTGAGCAAAGGCCGGTTGTGGTGGCTCCAGCGACCCAGGAGTTGCCAAGGCCTTCGGATGTAGCCCCACCAGCCAGTACGGTAGCCCAGGTAAAGACCTTGCTTTTTGTCTCTATCTGTTCTTTGGAAATATGCTCATAGCTGAACATATCCAGGGGGGAGCTACCTTGTTTGCCATGAGGAAGGCAAGAACCGATGATGGTTCTTCTTCCCAAGGGGAACCTTCCCAGAAATCCCAGGAGCGAATGGGATTTCAAATAAGGTAAGAACCTTAAACTTGGCAATAATCTTAAATAAAAACTGCTCAAATTGTCTTTCATGTCAGGCAAAGAAAGACGGCGCCCAGCTCTTCAACCACCTCCGGAGGGGTTGAAGCCGCAGTTGGTGTAGGAGCTTCCAACGAAGAACGCTCCACCCCTATGGTCCAGGAAGTCGTCCAGACCGCAGGGGAAAGAATAAATGTAGGGACCCAGACACCACTGACGACTACTGGGGGTGGCGCCCAGCCGGCACTCCCACCAACTGTCCCTGTAGTGAGCGCATCAGGGGCTCTAGCGAGGATTCCCGCTGAACTGAATGATGCTGTCTTACAAAAGTTTATGAAGGTATAAAAAACCTCCATTCTCGTGCCTAAATTGTACTTAGGACACCTTTGATCTTCTTCTTTGGCATCACAGGGATTATCCTGGCTAATAAGCCATTCGCATGTTGTGATGGCCAGTACAGAAGCCATTCAAAAAGAACGCGACAGCTTGCACAGGTGAGTATCATTACCCTTTGGTTAGTATGGGTGCATTTTGGTTGTGACTGCCTTGATTTTGCTGCAGAGAGGTTACATTTTTGAAGAAAGAGGTGGCCAGTTCAGTTTCAATGTTTAAGAAACAAGAAACTGAACTTAACAAACTTCGATCAGAGAATGCTGGTAAGCCAATTCCTGACTAAGAAGACTTGAATCCATGATATGCAAATAACCTCCTTTCTCTGTACAGCGCAAGCAAGTCGAATTACGCAGCTCAGTCGAGACAAGGAGATTCTTGAATCCTCGATTCGCCACACCGATCGGGCAATCAAAGAACTGAGCCTCCGGATCTTCGAAAAACTGAAGGCCGTGGCTGATCTCTTGAAGACCGACGTGGTAGAACCGAAGAAAGACAACCTCAGCATAAGTGACTGGACATCGCTACTCACTGCCCAGGCAGATTCACTGCTCGAGTATCTCCCTGGAGATTCACGGCGACGCGAAGAGGTGATCAGAACTAGGGTTCGATCAGCCGCAGTAGCCGTACTCAGCCGGGTTCGACTTCACCATGGCCCTGATGCAGATCTGAGCGCACTGGTGGGTCCGGTTGAGGTCGAGAGTGAAGAGCTGCTCGATGCAGTCATAGAGGAAGTCAAGCCCCTAGTGGATAGACTCCTGACTGAGCTGGGGATCGAATGATCCTTATTTTTGTATTTAGAAAATTGTGTATAATGCAATGTATGTAAAAAATCATTTTTGACAGGAAATATATATTTCGCATTTTCATAATATGAATTCCATACTATGAGCACATCCCCCCTAGCCCCCGCCTCTGCTTATGAACACTAAAGCCTTAGTGTTATAAGCAGAGGAGAAAACATAAGCGTAACGACCAGGGGTATGCATATTAAACCAACGACCAGGATCAATGTAACGTCTAATCTTATTGCGAACTGGTAGCCACTCGGATGACCAAGGACTTACCAGATAACCCCGTATGCGTTGAGAAATGGCTTATTTAGGAGTGACTTATCTGTAAGTGATGATGAGATCGACCAGTGAATCCGATTAGATTTTTGTAATGATCTAACCGTCGGCGGTCAGCCCCCAGGTCGAATGCATATGATACGGGCTTAAAGAGAAAAACTCATTGTATGAAAGCAAAACATTTTTTGTTTTGGCAAAAGATGCTAATTGAACAGGAAAAAAGTGATTGGAATACTTACACGTAAAACTTGCGAAGTTGATCGATGTTCCAAGTATTGGACAAAATCCGACCATCCTCCATAGCTAACCGCGCCGATCCTGTCCGCGGCACTGAGACAACAGTATAAGGACCTTCCCATTTTGGGGAAAATTTGTTGCGATTAGACTGGTCTTGAATTTTTCGTAAAACCAAGTCGCCCACGTTGAGATCACGTGGTCGCACCTTTTTACTGTGATACCTGCGTAAAGCTTACAAGTATGCCGCGGACTTAACCAGGGTGCGATCACGCCGTTCTTCTAAGAGGATGAGATCTTGCGCCCGTTGTTCGGACTGATTAATCTGTTCGAACTGATCTGTCCGAATAGAACCAATACTTACTTCCGTAGGCAATACCGCCTCGGCCCCATAGACCAAATGGAAGGGCATCTCACCGGTGGCGCGACTAGAAGTAGTTCGTAATGCCCATAGAACGGTATAGAGCTCATCTGCCCAAGCCCCCGAGCGGGTCTTAAGGCGATCAAAAACACGCTTTTTAATGCCTTGCAATATTTGCCCATTGGCTCGTTCTACGGCACCATTGCTTTGTGGATGGGCCACAGAAGCAAAGCACACCTTGGTCCCAACCTGATCGCAGTAGTCCAGAAAAAGACCGCTGGTGAACTGAGAACCATTGTCTGTGATGAGACGGTTTGGAACACCAAATCGTGCCACAATTTTCTTATGGAAGAACTTTTGTGCGGCTGATGCAGTAATATTTCGTACCGGTTCGGCCTCAATCCACTTTGTAAATGTGTCAATGGCTATGAACAGAAACTTGTACCCATTGACCGCTTGTGGCATAGGACCGACGACATCCATTCCCCAGACCACGAATGGCCATGCAAGAGGAATGGTTTGCAACGCATAGGCAGGTTGATGAACTTGCCTTGCGTGGAACTGACACTGGGGACACTTCTTGACCATATGTTTGGCATCATCATGTGCCGAAGGCCAGTAGAATCCTTGTCGAAAAGCCTTTCCGACCAGTGTACGATATGACGAGTGCGCACCGCATACACCGTCATGTATTTCTCTCAAGAGGGACTTTCCTTCCTCCTGAGATACACAACGCATGAATACTCCTTGAGTACCCTTTCTGTACAAAATCCCATCTATGAGTTTGTACAGACGCGCTTTTCGAATTAACCGATCACTTTCGGTTTCGTCCTCGGGTAGGGTCCCATGTTCAAGATAGACTCTCAATGGATGAGCCCAATCTTGTTCCTGACCGAGGTTGGTAACGAAGGCTATTACCGGATCATCCTCGACCGAAGTCGTGATCGAAGGATGGTCCAAGTGTTCAATGAACACTCCTACCGGAGCAGATGAGCGTGAGGACCCAATTTTGGATAATTGGTCTGCGAGAATGTTGTCCTTTCGCGGGATGTATTGGACTTCAAAATGACTGAAGTGTTTTTCCAATCTCCTCACTTCCCCCAGGTAATGAGCCATTGTCTCATCGGAGGTGCTGTACTCCTTGTTTACCTGGTTTACGACCAGTTGTGAGTCTCCCCTCACCACTAATCGATGGACTCCGAGGGATTTTGCTGCCCGAAGCCCTGCAAGAAGACCTTCATACTCTGCTGCATTGTTGGTTGCAACAAAGTGTAGTTGAATGACATACTTAAGCTGTTCGCCCTGGGGCGTAACTAAGACTATTCCAGCCCCCGAGTGTTGAAAACTACGGGAGCCGTCAAAGTACATTGTCCAATAATCGGGGCACTCCAGTTCCTCTGCCAACTGCACGGGTGGCTCAGGGTTGGTCCATTCGACCACAAAGTCGGCCAAAACCTGAGACTTAACCGCCGTGCGAGGGGTGAAATGGATCTCGAAGGCACCGAGTTCGACCGCCCATTTAGCGATTCGACCAGATTTTTCTGGATTTCGGACAATATCCCCTAAAGGAAAAGAGGAGGGTACTGTGATCTTGTGTGCTTGAAAGTAATGTCGTAGCTTACGGGAAGCCATCAGTAGCGCGTAAAGTATCTTCTGGACCTCAGGGTAGCGCTCCTTAGGACCATGAAGTACTTCGCTCACATAGTAGATGGGTCTATGTATTCCTCCTCTATCCGCGATCAGAACGGCGCTGACCGCGTGTGGTGTGGCCGCCAAGTAAAGAAGCAACGGTTCTCCTTTGTCGGGAGACACCAATACTGGCGGACTGGATAGATATGTTTTTACCTCCTGGAATGCTTTTTCGGCTTCATCCGACCATGTAAAGTTATGATGCTTCCGCAAGGCTTTGAAGAGAGGTAATCCCCTTTCGCCTAATCGCGATATAAAGCGACTTAAAGCCGCCATGCGACCAGCCAGGCGTTGAACATCCTTCATGGTCGAGGGCGACCTCATTTGTTCAATAGCCCTGATTTTCTCAGGATTAACTTCAATGCCCCTGGAACACACAAGGAAACCAAGGAGTTTTCCTGAAGAAACCCCGAAAGAACATTTCTCCGGGTTTAATTTTATTCCAAAGCGATTCAAATTACAGAAGGTTTCAGCGAGATCGTCCAAATGAGACAATCTCTTGGTACTTTTTACAACCAAATCGTCTACATATGCTTCGAGATTACGCCCCATCTGGGAAAGAAAGGTCTTTTGCATCAAGCGTTGGTACGTGGAACCTGCGTTCTTGAGACCGAACGGCATTCTGACGTAGCAGTATGTGCCGAACGGGGTGATGAAGGCAGTTTTCTCTTCATCATCTTCTGCCATGCTAATTTGATGATATCCTGAGTAGGCATCCAGAAAACTCATCAGTTCGCAAACCGCAGTGGAGTCGACCAGCTGATCGATGCGGGGAAGGGGAAAGTCATCCTTCGGACAGGCAGAGTTGAGGCTAGTGTAGTCGACACACATGCGCCACTTGCCATTTGACTTGCGGACCATGACCGGATTGGCGAGCCAGTCCGGGTGATCCACTTCGCGGATAAACCCGGCTTGTAAGAGTTTGTCTAACTCTTCTCGGATGGCTTCCTGTCGGTCGGTGGAAAAACACCTGAGCTTTTGCTTTATTGGTCGTTGTCCAGGTCGAATTGCTAACCTGTGCTCAATTACTTCCCTTGGGACACCGGGCATGTCGGACGGTTTCCACGCAAACACGTCTGCGTTAGCCCGGAGGAAAGCAACGAGGTCGAGTTCCTATTTGTCATCCAGGGCTGACCCAACCCGAATTGTCTTGGATGGGTCATCTGGGTACAAAGGAACTTGTTTGAGTTTCTCATCTGGTCGAGGAGCAGCCTTTATCGCATCGGTGGCAATGGTGGCGACCTGAGCGTCCCGGAGGGGAAGTTGATTGACCATCTCCAAAGATAGCCAGTCGCACGTGAGCGCCACGTTGCGACTACCTCGGACCGAAATGACACCTTTGGGGCCAGGCAATTTCCCGCACTGATAAGCATAGTGCGTTGCCATCATGAACCTAGCAAGAGTCGGCCTGCCAAAGATTGCATTATAAGCTGAATCACAATCGATTACATCGAAAGTAACCAATTCTGTTCGGAAGTTGTCTGGTTCTCCCAGAGTGACCGGGAGGACCACTTGTCCCAATGGCATCATGGAGGGGCCTGGGATTATCCCATAAAACGGATGGATTATGGGCTTGATCTTCGAACGAGGAATTTGCATCTCGTCGAGTGTCTTGACCAATAAAAGATCAAGGGAACTTCCCCCATCAATCAGGACCCTTTCGACTCTCGCGTTACTGATGATTGGGGTAATGACCAAAGGTAGCCTTAATGGTCGGGTTAGCCCCACAGGACAGTCAGCGCGATCGAACGTCAAAGGCATATCTGACCAACGGGGGTATTGAGGTTCGCCAAGGGATGTCTCCGTTTGGTTAACCTCTCGGCAAAAGGTTTTAAACTGCCTTTTGGAAACGAAAGAGGAAGAACCTCCGAAAATGACATTAACATGATTTTGAGGTACCTGGTAAGCCATTTCTTCGTCTCCGTCGACGTCTCTAATCCCGCACGCCTGCTCTTTAGGCGGTAAGGTTGGCATTGGCCCAGCTCATTGGTAGAAATCATCCAGTTGTTTCAACCAACTCCTGCAGTTTTTGAGGTCGTGGCCTGCGGAGTTGTGGAGTGGACACCACTTCTTGCCCTCCTGCGAATTAGTCGATTTTTCTGGCTGGTCGGAATCCCGACCACCAGAGGCAGTTTTACTTTTAAATGAAGACTTATTACCTTTGGTCGAAGGTGGTTTCTCTGCGACTGCGACCTCACGGTACTGTCCAGAGCGGTTCCTCTTCGACTTCCCACCCGGTGAAGACTCCGGCTTTTTGCTTGAATATTCTTTCCCGGCGTCCTTGAAGCCTGGTTGGGGTGGTAGGTCCCCCTTGTCGACCATTCGGTTCCATTCGACTGCCTCGGCTGCATCGGAATATCGATTAGCCATATCGAACAGATCGGCCACTGATCGAGGAGGGTGGATAAGCAAGTCTTCAGTGAATCTCCGGTATCGAACGGCATGCTTAAATGCCCTGATTACGGAGCCATCAGATATGTTCGGGATGGTATTCCTCACCCCGACAAACCTCTTGACAAACTGCAGAAGTGTTTCGGTCGAAGTTTGCCGCAACCTATGCAGGTCGTCCTCCTTACCCGGCTTTTGGTAACAATTTTGGAAATTGCTGAGGATGGCATCGCATAGCATTTCCCAATTGTAGATGGAACCCTCATGCTGATTAAACAACCAGGTTCTAGCCGGTCCTGCGAGGACTGTTGGCAGGTAGTTGGCCATGACCTTGTCATCGCCTCCTGCTGCTTGGATGGCAGTAATATAGATCTGAAGGAACTCGGATGGGTTCTGAGTTCCATCAAACCTCTCAATGGCCCCTGGTCGAAACTTATCGGGCCAAACGACTACTCGTAGGCCAGGAGAGAAAGCTTTGCAACCAACGTAAGGACCGTGAACCGTCCTGTGACTTTCGGTTGGGTTTCGAGCAACCTCACGCAATGGCGAGGTTACTCGTGGTCCCAAACGAGAGTGAACAGGAACTCGATCCCTACTACGAGAGTCCTGCATTCGCCGGTATTTGTCCTGTCGGGACGGTACAGGCGGTGGGTAACTCCGCCGACCAGAGCCAGAATGAGGACCATCCAGTTCACGGGAATGTGTTACTGAGAGGGAAGAGGCTGTTGGGGTCGCCTCGGATGCGACCTCATCCAGTCTTTCCGCCAGGATCCTGAAAAAGGCCGGTCTCTGCGCATCCGTGACCGTAGGAGGAAAATTGCGCATGACTTCCGCGATAGATCGCAGTCGACCATGGGTACTTCTCCTAGGGGCACCAGGTGTTATCGTTTCTTCGTCCACTGGGAAATGCTCCGGTGGTAAAGAAGGAGTCTGGTCACGTCTACGACCACGCGACCGTCGAGAAGAACTCGGGGCAGCATCGTAACAAGCCTGCGCATCTTGAAGAGCCTCTAGGGCAATTCTGCGTAGTTCGTTGTTCTGTTGCTCGAGATCTTGATCCTCCTTCTGTTTGCGATCTTGTTCTTCCCTGGCAGCCTGTTGATCGGGAGTTTCTTCCGACAGCGCAGCAAACTGCCTAGGGAGAGAGGTCGCCGATGGGGAAAACATCTCGGTTTGTTCCGAATCGGACTCGAAATCGAAGAGACGGTGGAGGTTATCAGGGTCGAACCTTCCTGGGCTAATTTCCGGGTCACCATCATATTTTCCCTCAGCGGGGTCGTATGACGGGCCGGATTCATCACCTAGCACATTAAGAACCTCTGTGGGTTCTGACCTTGTGCCAGTTACCTCCTGGTCGATTGACATGACTTGGAGAGATGATTCAACCTGTGGAAGATTCTGGCCTTCGACCTCTTCCATCGGAACAGGATCGCTTGGAGAAGGCATTGGTATATGGGCATAATCCTCGAGATCGAAATCGTTCTCGGAATCATATGCTCCAGCCATGTTTCGGCGAACCTCCAAATTTCAATTAGGACGCCTTGAGAAAGGCCCCATGGTGGGTGCCAGCTGTCAACGATTTGGACTCGGGGTCCTCAGCCGAACTTATGCAAAATTTGTAATTGTGAGACCTTTCAAGATGACCCTCCGGGAAGGTATGCCGAACAATGGTGAACAAGAGCACAGAGAAATTTATACAGGTTCGGGCCCTCGATGGTGGGAGTAAAAGCCCTACGTCCTGTTGGGATTTCACTATATGAGACAAAGCTTTACAAACTAGCAGGGAGAAAACCTCACAGGTGAAAGTTTCCCCTATATAAGTGTACAAAAAGAAGCTATAAAAGACTTGTAAGTGTTGTCTAATCTAAGCCGTATACTTGGCTGTTTGAGTGATCGAGATATCTTGTATCTTGATTATCTTTGGAGTCTGGTTTTTCCAAATGTCTTTGATCTCCCATTTGATGTATTTCGCCCCCCTTTTTATATTGGTCGAAAGGGTGCCATATGTAGAAAAACTGCATCAAACGGTTGGATGCGGTTGTTGAAAAACCGCTGTTAACTTCCACGAAGGTTATTAACACGTGTTAATCATGAATAACCACATATAATAACCTCTGACGGTTGGTCTTCAACGTGGAGGAACCTTCGGGATGCTTGGAATATCCTGGTATAAAGATAACCGAACAAACTCCAAGCACCTTGGTCGAGAATGTTCTGACCGCGGAATATGGGCTGACCGCGCAACATCCCAGATATTCAGTCCAATCCGCGTGTAGCATACGAACTTCTGACCGCACAAAGCTGTTGGCCTGATCGCACGAAACCCGCGACCTGATCGCGTAAAGCTTGCGACCTCATAGTGATGCCCCTCAGAAATAGCTTGAGTTCGCACTGAACCAAATACATGTCTGGTTCGAACCTGTCTTGAACCAAAAGTTTATTAGAAGTGACCCGGGTGTCAATCCTCGTCAATCACCCCGTCGATCAAATTGTTGGTGACTTGCGTAAGGGTGTCCAAACTCGTTCTCGTCTTGCCTCATTTTGTGAAAATTACTCTTTTGTCTCCTCTTTTGAGCCCACACTTGTAGATGAAGCATTAAAAGATCCAGATTGGGTGAATGCTATGCACGAAGAATTAAACAACTTCACCCGCAACAATGTTTGGGAATTAGTAGAAGAACCAAATCCGGATGAGCATAATGTCATTGGAACCAAATGGATTTTCAAGAATAAACAAGATGCAAACGGAGTGGTAGTAAGAAACAAGGCAAGATTGGTGGCTCAAGGATACACTCAAGTTGAAGGTTTGGACATCGGTGAAACCTTTGCTCCCGTAGCTAGACTTGAGGCTATTAGAATCTTGCTTGCTTTTGCTTCATCTCATAATATTAGACTTTATCAAATGGATGTCAAAAGTGCATTTTAAATGGAAAAATTAATGAATTAGTATTTGTTAAACAACCTCCCAGTTTTGAAGATCCTACAAAGCCAAATCATGTGTATAAACTCTCCAAGGCTCTTTACGGTCTTAAACAAGCACCTCGTGCTTGGTATGAAAGACTTAGAGACTTTTTAATTTCAAAAGGCTTTAAAATTGGGAAAGTTGATACTACCTTATTTACTAAGAAAATTGGGAATGATTTCTTTGTATGTCAAATTTATGTTGATGACATCATATTTGGATCCACTAACCAAGATTTTTGTGAGGAATTTGGTAATATGATGTCTAGGGAATTTGAGATGTCTTTTATAGGTGAACTAAGTTTCTTTCTCGGACTACAAGTCAAACAACTCAAGGAAGGAACCTTCATCAGTCAAAGCAAGTATGTGAAGGACCTACTCAAGAAGTTCGGACTTGAAGAAGCAAAGCCAATCAAGACACCAATGGCTACAAACGGTCACCTTGTCTCTGACGAAGGAGGTAAACCGGTAGACTCAAAGCTTTATAGATCTATGATTGGTAGTCTATTGTATCTTACTGCTTCTAGGCCCGATATTATGTTTAGTGTTTGCATGTGTGCAAGATTTCAAGCCTCTCCTAAAGAAAGTCATTTAATGGCCGTTAAGCGCATTTTGAGGTATCTAAAATATTCATCTAGCATAGGGTTGTGGTATCCTAAAGGTGCAAAATTTGAATTAATTGGATATTCTGATTCCGATTATGCGGGATGTAAAGTGGATAGAAAAAGCACCTCTGGCAGTTGTCAACTGTTAGGAAGATCTTTAGTATCTTGGTCCTCTAAGAAACAAAACTCTGTAGCTTTATCAACCGCCGAAGTGGAATATGTTTCCGCGGGTAGTTGTTGTGCACAATTGCTTTGGATGAGGCAAACATTGTTGGATTATGGAATAAAATTTGAAAAGTGCCTCTTTTGTGTGATAATGAGAGTGCGGTGAAAATTGCCCCAAATCCAGTCCAACACTCTCGGACCAAGCATATAGATATCCGACACCACTTCCTTAGAGATCATGTTAGCAAAGGTGATGTGATGGTGGATAATGTGAGAACCGAAGATCAATTAGCGGATATATTCACTAAGCCCTTAGATGAAAGTCGTTTTTGCAAACTTCGAAATGAGCTTAACATCATTGATATATCAAATGTGGCTTGAAATGTTGAACTCATATTGATTGTGCTTAAAGTTTCATTTGATTGCTTGAACTTCCTCTTTTAGAGCTTTTTGGGGCTCCTTTATCGGCAATTGAGTAAAATGAACCAAAAATATGTTAAGTTGTAAAATAAATACTTCCCTTTTGGTGATATTGCCTATATCTTACTAATAATTATCTTATATTTATATATCTCCCTATCCAAATCTCTTGAGCTTCAAATCAATCAAAATCCTCCAAGAATTTTAGTCCTTCCAGCGGTCTGACCAAACCAGTTGTGGTCTGACCGAATGCATCTCCAGAGAGCATCGTAAATTTCTGCTTCCAGCGGTCTGACCAGTATCTTTTCTACGGTCTGACCGAAATTTCATGACCAGAGACCTTTTTAACCCGAATCTCTTGTCCTTTTTCACTTTCTTCCCCACACCTGTCTCTTTCACGTGCGCCTCAAATCTTTGGATTCTTCCTCTCCGGTCAAACTCTCGCAAAGCTCGGACGAACCGTGGTTCAAGATCTCCTCCATACCATGTCTTCTAGGTACATTTCTCGGATTCTTCTTCATTATCGAATTAGTCTCCTGTTCATCTTGAGGTTTAGGGCTATTATTGTGAATCTTGTTTAAATTCTCTCTTTAACCTGTAATTGATTCATCCCCCTGATGCAATGAGTATTCTCTCTCATATATTTGTCCAGATTGCATCTTAATTTCCCTAAATCCCAGAAATCATGCCAAACCCTAACTCTACGGTTGCGCCGGTCTGATTGCCTCTTTTTTTTCGGTCTGACTGACTGCAACAACAGAGCCAGAGTTTGCTAATCTGTTATCTTGTCAATTCAATCTCTCTTACCTTTGAGTATCTAATCTGCTGTATCTCTTGCAAATATTCTAGTGGTCGTGGTACTCAAGGCATTGCCTCCATCCGGACAAACAAGAAGAAATTGGCGAAACGGCCAAAAAGGACTCTACCCTCGAGCAGTAGCGACATCACGATGACGATTGGGTACCCTCGGCCGGAGACTTAGAAACAGAACAGTCATCTCATCATGGTGGATCGTCTTACAGGGGCATGGACATCGAGAGTGAGGACGATGAAATAAACGTCCATGCTTATCAAGGCCCGAAGAGAAATTGGACTTCAAGCGACTATACAAAGGCTAGGACTATCTATGCCTACAATCACGAGAATGATGCATCTACTCCTCATTTCCACACGATGACACAGCAGGATGCCTTCTACGGTCATTTGGTCCACAAGAATATCTTCGAACACAAATGGATCGAATGGGCTTATGTTGTGAATTAGCCCATCATGGCTCCCTTGGTGCAGATCTTCAAAGATATAGGGCTGTATGACTTTGTGGAGCACAAGTGCCCATGGAACGCCACTGCCATCAGACAGTTCTATGCTACAGTTGAGATCAGATGGGCGGACCAGCAGATCATATGGATGACAGGTTCCAGGTGTTTTGAGGCCACTTTTGAGGAGTTTGCTGCGGCAAACAAGTTAAACTATGAGGATATGAAGGAGGGGATCGATATGGAGGATGAGGATTACCTCCATGAGGACGACTGGCTCTAGTTTTATGAGCAGCCGGGAGGTGGACAGCGGATTGTACCTGGCACTGTTACAGGTCTCAAAGTCCTCCCTGCTGTCGTCAACAAGATCGTACGAGCCACGATCCATCCAAAGAATGGAAACCGAGAGGCGGTCCGGGATTACTACTGGAACTTCATCGACCACATCCTTAAGAGTCATCGGATCAACATTGTCTCTTTTATTTTGAAGACAATTGAGGATGTCTCGGCGACCACTCTGCCGAATCTCTACTATGCTCCTTTTATCATGTCCTTGCTGCTCCAGAAGACGAAGTTCCCTCGCGGTTCTTGTGATATCAGACATCTCGGCTATAAGCCATTTAGTGTCAACCCGCACATCTTGGCTCGAGGCCACGGAGCACAGCATCAGCAGCAGCAGCAGCAGCAGGCTCAGCCTATGCCTCCTCCTCCTCCACCTCAGGCTCAGCAGGCAGCTCAGTCTAGCCAAGCCCCCGCCTGGTTCACACAGTTCCAGCAACAGTTCCATCAGCCGATGATGGATCAGTTTGCTACTCTTCTCCAGGGGCTTGAGCTCGCTCGCTCGGACTTGGCAGCATTGCATGATCAGTTCCAGACTTTCTCGTCGCGCCAGGATCAGTTCGAGCAGCGCTTCGACGCCTTCTCCGCTCACTTCTACACCCGTTTCCCTCAGACTCCTCCTCACCATCCTCCCGATGATGATGCTCCAGCTGATTCTTAGCTTTTATGGCAATTGGTGCCAAAGGGGGAGAGAAGAGAGTAGAAAAGAGTAGGAAAGTGAAAAACTTTTGGTGTAAAGTTTTAAGTAACTTGTTTAGTTAAATATCTCTTTTATGTGGATGACATTTATGATTGGTTGACTCTTGTATGAGATTGTTACTTCTTGATATATGAGATATGCTTATGTTATTTTCATATGACCTTGTGTTGATAATATCATGTTGTAGAATTGAATGTTGAATGTCTTATTTGTGATACTTCATGCTCTTATAATGGATGATTTGAGATAGCATCTGATACACATGGTTGAACTCCTCTAAAATTCTCTTATTCATACATTTAGGGGGAGTGTCTTATTCTTCGATGCTTATTGTAAAATTCCCTTTATGCTTATAACTCTTTCATCTACTCTTCATGTTGTCATCAATTACCAAAAAGGGGGAGATTGTAGCTTCTAGGCCCCTATAGAATGTTTTAATAATTAATGACAACTTCAAATGCTATACTAACGTTACCTGCCTAGTTGTGTCAAGAAGATACTTAAAAGACAGGTTAATGAAAGGCGAAGAAAGAGCCTCATGATGAAGAAAGAGCATTGATCAAAAGGGCAAAGGTATGAAATAGGGTCTTTTCCATTTTTACCGGTCTAAGGTGATTAGAGAAGAATTTTGACCGGATTTTAGGATAGTTACCGTACTATTAAGAGGAGCATGTGGTGTATCACAAAATACTTCATCTATGTGCCACAAATCATAAAATCAACTTGCATTGCATACTAGAAGGTCATATACTTTGAATATGCTTGTTTCAGCTCATTTCTGCTCAGCAATGTCTCAGTCGGTCTGACCGTATATTGGACCGGTCTGACCGAATTCACGGACTGACCGACGTTATGTCGTAGTATAGTATATTCCTTTATAAGGTCGGTCTGTCCGTAGTTAAAACCTAGGTCAGTCTCCTGGAACCTCATGAACTATCTTTCTGTTGTTTTGAGCTATTACGGTCTGACCGTTTTATTAGACCGGTCTGACCGCGAAATCGGTCTAACTGTGTTTTTGTACTACGGTCTGTCCATATTTTTCGGCCTGACCGTATAAGGTGTCCAGAAACTAGGTCGTCTCTGGACAGCTTCACGGTCCGACCGAAATAGGCTCCGGTCTGACCGTGTGTGTGCCTGACAAGGGCAGTTGAGCATTTATTGCGCCTGTTTAATGCTGTTGTAATTGCGGCGGTCTGACCGAGCTTGTCCCTGCGGTTTGACCGCCAGGTGATCTTTTTCTCCCAACGGCCTGTAACGGCTATATTTATTGTGGGGGGTATATATATACTCCCATGCACGGCCCTGTTCACAACGCTTGGCATAATTTGAGCATTGTCATCATCCTTGAGAGCTTTAGCACATTTCATACACTCTAGGGTTCAAATTCTCGAATTTGTGAGAGTGTGCATTTGAGATCTTCTAGTGCATTGCATCTAGATCATTAAATCATCCTCGTGGCACTAGAAGAAGGCTAAGTGATCATCACCGGCTTGTTACTCTTGGAGTTTGCCGGCTCCTAGACGGCTAGGAGAAGAGTTTTGGAGAGCTCTTCAAGGAAGATTGTGAAGAAGCCTCAAAACGTCTTGTGAAAGGGTTGAGCACACCTTGCCGGAGCGGTAAAGTGCATCCTTAGTGAAATCGAGGTTTGGATAACTCATCACACTAATCCGGCTCAAGATCTAGGTCACTTCTCGAGAGAAGGTTGTCTAGATAGAGGAGTGGTTAGAGATTTGAGTTTGCCTCAACGTGGATTAGGGGTGATCGGCAAATCACGGAGACCACGGGATATATCCTTGTGTTGGAATTGTGCTTTGTTCATATTGTGTTATTTATTTTCTCTCATTATCTATAAATTGTTTGATTAATTGCTAAATTGTTAAAATCGCCTATTCACCCCCCTCTAGTCGATATCCTAGATCCCTTTCAGCGTCCCCACGAGAGCTTTCCGCCTTGGAGACCTTGTCCTCAAGCGCGTGACTGACCCTCAGGCCCAGGGCAAACTTTCTTCCAAGTGGGAAGGTCCCTACATAGTCTCTGCAGTCTTAGGCTCGGGGGCTTATAAACTCTCTAAACTCCAAGACCAAGAGCTGAAACATACATGGAATGTAGGCTTGCTTCGCAAGTTCTATATCTAGCTTCCGGGCTTACTCCCTCCCCCGTCGTGACTTCGTAGGGGGAGGCGCTGTCTCCCCCGCCGCAGCTATGCGGGGGGAGGCGTTGTATTCACTCTTCCCTCCCCCGCCGCGGCTTTGCGGGGGGAGGCATTGTATTTCAAGTTTTATCAATGCAAATGGTATTTCTCCGACTTGAACTTATTGTAGATTCTTGCTTCACCGTCTCCTAAGACGATGCCCTCCTAGTGAGGATGCCCTCTCCACAAGGAAGTAGGCTATCGCAGCCTAAAAGTCCCTACGACGGGAGCCGCGCTCCTGTAGGGTGGCTTACAATCACCCCTTGTGGACTGAGAGGGTAAGCGGCAACCCCGTCCTCAAGGATTGCGGTAACGAGTCAATGTGAGAGACTAGTCCCCCCTCAAACACTCAGAGCCATCATCGGGCTTACCCTCCTCCGGGAGAAAATTTTCTCCTCAATGAGACACAGAATTCTCGGCCTCCTAAAAATTGTTTACCTAGATGGGGATTTTCCCACCAGGGGAAACTTTTGTCGGTCCCTGGAATATTTTTGGCTGGGAAGTTTGACCGGGGATCCCGTCCCTCTGGTGGTTTTTGCTCTCCGTCCCTTACCCACTCCGCGCAGAGCCATGCTGCAGCCCGCTGGGGGGGGGGGGGGGGGCTTGCGGCCAGACAAGCTAATACGTTTGAAAAATTTTGAAGACGGGAAAGTTTGAGAAACGAACAAACTTAAGTAATTTTATTGATACATTTGACCGGGGGACATCCCCCCCCGGTGGGAAGTCGATACAACATGGAACCAGGGGACAAACCCCGAGGTGGGCCTAGACACCCCGGGGACAATAAGCCCCGGGCAAATACAACAGTCTGGGGAAGCTAAGCCCCCGCAGAGAAACTACTCCGGAGGACAACCCCCTCCAGGAGGTGGCTACATCTAGTATTCTCGAAGGCCCTGTGAAAGCTCCTGGGAAATGTCCCGGTACAAACTCCTTATGCGTCTATGGGCTTCCCTAAGCCAGCTCACGGGCCAGTACTAGTAGCCGGTCGGAGGGCGTATCCCGAGCGTGGGGGCTCTTCTGGCCCCCAGTCTCGGAGGAGGCAACTCAGCGCGGCTATTATCATAGTTATCCAGATGCCACTCCAGAAGCCAGCGCAGTTGGATCGGTTCCCGGGGAGCATCCTCACTACGACCAACGGTGGCAAGACTTAGCAAAATTAAGGCCGCTTGGGCGTCCCCCAGGTGATACCCCCCGGAGCCTGGGAGCCCCATCTCCGGAGCGGCCCCTTGCCCCACCGGGGCACCTCTCAAGTCAAAGCGCTCAACTCCGGGGAGCCCTCCCCCAGGAGCAACCTCCCGGGGTGCCTGATAAAATTGAGCCAAGAGTTAGCAAAAAATCCGTTTCATTTCATCGAAGCAAAAGTTTTGTACAAGTCCCCGCGGCTTCATCTAAAAAGCTACCGAGAGCAAAAATTCTAAAAGGCCCAGGGGGAGGCTCATACTTGATCATTGTTCTCCTCCCCCCGGGAGGCCTCCTCTGTCGGCGCTGCGCTGTTTGCCCTCGGGGGCACCGGAGCTGGGAACCGCATCCGCACAATCCAGTCGTAGAAGCCCCCCGTGAGCTCCTCCGCCTCCCGCCGTAGCGGCTCAAAGAAGTCGGGGAAGCCTCGGGGGATCCGGCCTCCGATCTCCCGAGCACCAGTTCCCCGAAGTTCCACAAGTCCCGTGGCGGCAGCCACCAACGGGATCGCCCGGCCCCGGGCCCGAGCGTCGGCGGCCTCCGGGATCACAGAGACTTGCGCGTTGAGAACGCACAGCCTCCGCGAGTGTCGCCGGCACCGCGCCGGAGCCACCCCTCGGGCCAAGGCCACCCCTCCTTCGCCTTCGCCTCCCACCGGAGCTGGTCGATGGCATTCTCCGAGGAATGGAGTTGAGCCCGAACCCGGGCTCCACTCCTAGAGCACCTCATCCCGCTCCTCGCAAAAGGCGGCGGCCTTCCCCTCCGCCTCTTTCAGTGCCTTTTCGAAGCGCGCCTCTATGCCCCGGGCGAGGTCTGCCCCCTATAAACGCGAAGGTTATTCGAAGCCAAAAAGAGTAGTGAAATTCTTGAAAGAAAGCAACCGAACTCTCTGGGAATGAACCTGGATGTGGAGCGACTGCAGCTCGCTGCACCGGTCGCCGAGTGTCCCTTGCAAGACGAAATCTTGCACCTTCCAGGTCTGGAGTCCCTCGGCGAACCGGAAGACCTCGCCCGCGGACAGCAAGGGGGTCTCCCATCCGATGGCTCCGGACCCATCCTCGCCGGTGGGCCCCCTTACAAGGGTCGCGGGGGTGATATGGATCGGTGTGGCACCGGCTGCAGTCTTCACCACCGAAGACCCAGTCTCTGAAGAAGAAGTGGAGGACGAGCTCCCCAAGGGAACGCTGTCTTGAGGGGGGATCAGGAACCCCTTCCCCTTTCTGTACCGCAGAGCCCCAGGGGCGCCCGCAGCAGTGGGGAGGGCGCAAGCCCAGGGGCTTGCCCCCTCGTCCACCGGCCACTCCACGCGCGAAGGGGAGGCCTCCGCAAAGCGCACCTTCGGGCACTCCGGTTCCGTTGGCTCTGGAACCACTGGAGGTATAGTCACTGGGGACGGTGAGGAGTTGTAGTTTGCTGAATCGGACACCCCTCCGTCACCGGCCGCCTCCTTCCCCCCGGCCTCGCCGGAGGCCTCAAGGAGGTGCATGAACTCTCTCGTTCCCGCCGCCCCCCGAGAGCTTCTCCTCCGGGAGGGGCAGCGTCATCACGCACCTAGGGGGCGCTTGTGCGCGCCCCGACCCAGGAGCCGCCCCCGGGCCTTCCCGGACGTGGAGCCTGGTGTCATCGTCAGGCCAGGAGCCTTCTGCACCTTCGCGCGCTTCAGATCAGGGCCTCCAGCAGCCTCTTTCCCCCGCTTGTGGAAGCCGGGGGTCGGGAGAGGGGTCCTCGTCGGTAGCCTCAGCCCGAAGGCTTCCACTACTAGGTTCCGGGGAGGACCCTCACTGATGACGCGCACGACGCGCTCATGCTCGTCGGTGTAGTACCTCCATAGGAGGTTCTTTTCCCTCTCCCGGGCGGCCAGATACGGCCGGACTACAAATACGAGAAAATAACAAAAATCAAAGTGGGTTACCGGATACTTATGTCGAGTCACCAGCTTCTGCGGGGGCCGCTGCGCTGGACACATTCCGATCCCCCTCCTCCCGTGTGAGAAGGGGGAGAGCTTGAGGAGCGCCAACTCCTCTGCGGCGTCCCTCATCGACCGGGCGCCCCGGGCGCCCACCATCTTTCCGAGGAGCTTCAACTCCTCTTCGGTCCACACCGGGGACTTGGGGGCTGATGACTGGCAGTAGGAGGGGGGCTGTGGTGAGTAGGTCACCGCGGTGTCCCGGACCTGGAGGTAGAACCACCTCTGGAGCCAATCGCCCCAGTGATCGCGGGAGGCCACCACCGGGTACTCCTCCACCTGAAACGGCAGAAACTGCATCATTATGGACTCGAAGGCGGACTTCGGGCCCCCCTTGACAATATACGAGCTCCTCGCTGCGGGCTCGTAGAAGTACCAGAGCAATCGAAGAGTCAGCCCATCCGAACGAGGGCATTAGGCGTCAGGTGGTTGATCGCCACCCCATACTCCCGGAGGAACTCCCGGAGTAGCGGGTGCACCTGGAGTTGGAGGCCGGCTTCGAGGAACGCCTCGAAGACGACCACCTCTCCGGGCCAGGGATGGGGTGTAGTCTCCTTCCTCAGGGCGATTCGGACGTCCCCGTCCGCGATGACCCCCGAGTCCACGAGGGACTCTAGGTCCCCCGAAGTGAACTAAGTTTCCGGGGATCTAAATTCCCGGGAGCTAAGTTTCCGGTGGCTGGTGGGGAATTTGAGATTTGAAGTTTCGAATTTGTCCTCTCCGGTCCCCTCGAGGCCCTATATATAGAGCCCAAACGCGGCCCCGATGGGCGCCACGTGGGCCCTAAGGCTAAATCCAAGCCGTCCATTTCAAACGACACACGTAAATCGAAGGGACGCGCACGAGAAATGACACGCCAGCGGTTTGAACCGCACGAGGCCATTATGGCCGACGACGCACGACAACCGAGGCCAGCGACGTCATGATGATCGGCGGTGCCACCATAAGTGCTTAGCTCAAGGACCAAGGCATCGGCGAGACGCCAGAGATCCTTTCCGGGGGAGATGTTCCCAGTAGCGTGGACCATCCCCTCCGGGGACTTAGAGAACATCTCCAGAGGACATGGGGGGCTGCTGTTGGGGGAAATCTCCGCCTGATCAAACCCGGTGATTAGCCCTGGGGACAAGGGCCCCGGTGACCCCGTCCCAGGCGCCGCCTTTAGCCCGGGGACAAGGGCCCCGGCGACCCCGTCCCGAGCACCGCCTTTTGCCCGGGGACAAGGGCCCGACTCCGCCTTTTGCCCGGGGATAAGGGTCTCGGCTGTGTGGGACCCACCCGCTACAGTGGGCCCCAGGTGTGCACTTACCCCGACTACCCAGGATGCAGTCGTGCACAGAGTAATAAACAGATAACCAGCTCAACTTGGTTTATAGACAAAAGCAATATATGGCCGTCAGGCCTTAATACACATCGATATACAAAGGCCAACAAGGCCAGCTACTAGATTTTATGAAAGTAGTTTTATTTGGTCTCCAAGACCATCCCACAAGCAAAAACTAGAGTGTAGCACATAACCCTTCTAACTCCGGGTGATCCTGCTTCGCTCCTCTCTAGCTTCTCTTGAACTGTATTTTCGTTATTAAGCAAGGGTGAGTACAAAGTACTCAGCAAGTCTCTATATAAGAATTTATCCAATGCAGGACAGGCTATGTCTCATTTAACGGTCTATGTGGTATAGAATAGTAAATTTCACAAACACATTTCCAAAGCGAATTTAAATACAATTGATTAGCAAAATGATGGTAGAAAACATTTATTTGACCCAAGAGTGAAATCCAGGGCAAACATCTCAGTTTGCCCCTTTTTGACTAATACTTTATTACTATTGTGCTATCCAGTTACCACCCATGGCATACCCCTATCCGGGGGTATGGAGTACTCGAATACCTTTTGACACTCTGCAGAGGGGCACCGCTTTACCCACATGAATCCATCAATCTTCCCAGTCAGGCCATTTACACACACATTATTGCATGCGACTAGATTGAGGAAACAAGGCTCTCAAATACATTGTATTAATAATATCCCTGCCCAACAATTCGACCGCACTGGTCATCCTTGTCGTTGTGAGGTACCTCAGCGAGAAGTACCCACACACCCAAAATTCACGAGTTACTCAAGGTCAGAGTAACCGCACGAACTCTCCCCTCACATCTCCCCCTCACCCATTCAGGCCTTAAGTTTAGACAACTAAACTTAGAAAGATCCACCCCAAACATCTCAGTTTTGAGCCTGAATGAGAACGACCACCATGCAGGGATAAAATTGATACACAGTAGTCTACTGGCCGAGTTCAATCACTTGATCATGTGGTTGGCACGTTAATATGCCCATGGTCATTTAGCACAATTGGTTACATCCTTATTTATTAGGGTGAGGTACTCAACCACTGTCCCACTTAAACAAAAATTGCCCACCAATCATACCATCCTCAGCACTAATATTCATTGATTTTCAAATAAGCATCATTGCCAAAATACTTTCAGGGCCCAGTAAGGATATTCCACCCAAGGTGGCCTCAGATCCTTACGGCCTCAATCAATTTGCAAGGATATTCCACTCATGGTGGCCCAAATCCTTGCTCTCTCAATCGATCAGTAAGGATGTCCCACTCACGGTGGCTCGGATCCTTACTATCTCAACTGATCAAATTCTTTTGTAAAAATTCTACCATCAACCACTTGTGATTAGTCATTTTCATGCATGTACTCATACTTTATCAAAACAACATATATACGCATTTATAATATACAGGTTCAATATGATCAAGAAATAGGGACTTGCCTTGCTTTCCACGAGATCCAGTTGATAGAACTACCAGGGTACTGATGACTTGGCACTCTCTTCACTTGATATCTATTTCGACGTCAAACAATAAGCAAGCAAAAATAATAGTGAGCATATTTGTTTATAAATACATATGTTTATAACTGATAGGGTTCAAGTGGTCGAATGCTGAAATAGGATTAAAAGAATGGTCGAAAGGTGATTGATAAGCTTGGTCTAGGCTGGATTAATTTAGAAAATAGGGAAAACTTTATCTAGTGTTTGGATGGACGATCAGATTATATATGTGCAAGGTTAGAGATAAGGCGGATAAGGTGATACGAACGGATTTTCGATCTGAGGTTCCTAGGATTGCAAACGACATAAGCATGTCAACTAGAGCGACGTTGGACATAGGCTGACAAAAATTAGGTCGGCCTTTTAGGGTTTTCGTTGAGGCTCAAATACTAAAACATAACTAGGGCTTTGGTTGGATGGTCGAAATATGATGCTTTCATTGAGAGTCACGATTACTAGGGTGAAGGCAAATTCGAGGTTAAACTCGAACGCGGTGACATTCGGACATCGATGAATGACATTCGTCTGGAACGACAAAATTAGAAATAGGTCAAGATGGAGTTTTCTTGCGATGCGACAGTTGAAGAAAATGTAGAACATGATATCATGAGCTTGGTAGACAAAGTGGTTTCTAATTTACATATACAAAGTGGCTGAAACGGGATAATGCCATTGGCTGACATTAGTTTGGCATGGACTGACAAGGGTTGACATGAGAGGAGGATTAGGGCATGGATGTCTAAGGGTCTTGGGCTTCGATTGCTTTGCAGCACTGTGTCTAGGCAGTAGGCGAGGACAATAGGGACTTAATGGTGGTGGTTTCAAGAACTGGGGTGGTCGAACGGTGATGAACGACGACAAGGAAGGACGGTGGTGACAAGGTACATATTGGTCGACATAGCCAAAAATGGGTTAGGATGGCAGGTTCTCACTAAATGGTCGTTGAGTGAAACGTATGGAAAATAGTTATGGACCTAGTTGACAAGCTGGCTTAAGGTTTCGAGTTCGTGTGAAGGTGATGAGACCATGTACATCATGGTTATGACCAAGACGACATCAACATGGTGGTCATCAAGATGTCATCGTCCGCCACCTTGGCCAGGACGCGAAAGCTGGCAGCACGTACGTCGTCTAGATTTTGTGATGTCGCCGCCACAAGTTCGGCCTCCACCTTTGCCACCTCCCCAAACACAAGACGTGCTCAAGAAAGGCGCCTCTACACCTCTAAGGTCGCACAAGCCACGTCGCTCCAAGGCCAGCCCACAAGTGAGCTCAATTCATCCGCGAGTCCGGTTCGGCCATCTGCGCGTAGTCCAACTTCAAATGGACGTATAGGCCACATACGAAGTCCATTTTCGATGTTCTTGGACTCTACGGACAAGAGAACGACGAGAGCTTTCCAACGGATCCAGTACCATGTCTAAATTCCTTACGGATCAACAGGAATCGTCAAAACAAGATTATGACCAGAATCTGACGTGCGCTGCGACGCTCCACTTCGGGCCCAAGGCCCATGTACCCCTAGGGTTTCCTCCTCCACCCCATGGCCGCCCCATACAGTATATATATGGCCGCCATGGCTGCCGTTTAGACTTGGGTTTTGCTTAGATCAATTCTGTCTTTGAACAGTGTCGCCGTTCATCGGTTTGTGAGACCCCAACTCGTGAGTTTCATCCTCAATTGCAAATTCAGTTGCATCTTTCTTGTTCTTGCTTGTGTTCTCGATTCACTGGCAGGGATTAGCCTTTGTGGCGAGGTCAACCAGGCAGCGCACGGTTGATAACCAGAGGACGCGTGATGCTGCGATTGCAGGGGTTTTGATCGTGCCGATCAAGAAGCCGGATCGTGTGTGTCTCGCGCCACCTAATCAACTTATCCTCCACCTGACGGAAGTTCGGGCATCCCCGTTCCCATTAAGTGGTATCAGAGCAAGGTTACCATCAGGTTCGCCTTTTCCCTTAGTTTGATTTAGTTTT
Organism: Pharus latifolius; assembly: GCA_019359835.1. Classification (NCBI taxonomy): domain Eukaryota; kingdom Viridiplantae; phylum Streptophyta; class Magnoliopsida; order Poales; family Poaceae; genus Pharus; species Pharus latifolius. The sequence continues at coordinate 64,278,749 of CM033326.1, read as the reverse complement.
GCGTTCGCCCTAGAGTCCAGAAAACTGCCACACAAAAATATTTGCATCCATTGTCCAAGACTTTTGAGCCTTTGCTTTGTTTCTTTACTGTTTTGCATTATTGAATTTTCGCCCATCGTCGTCATTGCCGCTGTCCGTGTCTAGTTTCTAGATCTAGTCTCGAGTCTGCATCCGCCGTTGAATCCGCCGCTTAGGGTTTGTGTTCTTGTCAAGAAAATATCAAAAAAAAATAGTAGATTGGTTTTGATTGTATCCTCCATAACCTCAGGTCGAATTATACATATTCCCCATTCATCCAATCCAAAAACCACTCGTCACAAAACCGAGCCCGATTCGAGTTCGCGTCCAATCTGTGACCCCTTCAGTAAAACGGGCATAACTTTCACATACGAACTCGGATTTCGATGTTCTTGGGCTCATTGGAAAGCTGACAAAATTTCCTAGAGGAAAAGCCATTGCTTTCCGCAGTGAAACCACCCCCAAATTCGGCTTCTATCTATGAGATTTCGTGCCATCTTTGTTAGGGTTTTCAAGTTTAAATCTATTACGGTTTGGTTCTGTATTTTGGCCATAACTTCTTCATACGAACTCCGTTTTAGATGATCTTGGAAGTTCTGGAAATCTTAAAAGATTCCCCACAACTTTACTTTTGGAACATATCACAAATTTGAAGATTACATGGTACATAATTGCTACGCAAAGTTTCTGCTCTTGCGGCATAATTTTGTTGTGTTGGTAAAAAAAAAAAGGCAAGTGCATAAAGAAAAGCCGCACAAAAAAAAAAAAAGGGGGCCGCGCTGTTTGAATGAAAAAGTGAGCAAAGGAAAAACTTCATCTTTCGTGTTGCATATTGGGGAACCACTCCTTTCTTCAACCCGTTCGCTTCAGACTAGTTTAGGTCTAGGCCGGTCAAGCACGCTGATAGTTTGGGCTAATCTTCAATTTTGCATTACTTATATTGAACAATTGCTATTCCTTTGCTACATATTTTTGGCCACCTACAGCTCCACAAATACATCCTTCTGATCAGCACAGGTTATTGACCCTTGCAATCGCTTCATCACGCCCTCACGGTGTCACGAACCAGCAACCGGTTGCACCATCCCTTGCTGTGTTGGTAAGAACCGGGTAAGAACTTGGTAAGATTGCTTGAGAGCGTGAGATCCCACCTAGTAGTTCATAGGGCTCATAATACTTGTGCTTGTTTTCCTTCTGTCCTTTTTCTGTGCTAACCATGGCAGGTGGCAAGAAGGGCAGGAACGAGGATGATGTTACCATCGAAGACTGTGTCCTTCATTCAGAGCTGTCGACCATGCTGGATGAGATAAAAACGATGTTCAAGGAGCATGCCATGACGACGAACAAGACCCTTGAGAGCATCGATCGACGAGTTTCCACCCTCACCGAGAGGATGGATGCCGTCGAAAAACGCCCTCCCACGACCATTGATGAAGATGCCTCCGTCAATAGCGGCGCCAACCACGGCAACAACGACCACGATAAGGATGGTGATTTTGAGGAAGATGAAGATGAGCAGCAACGTGCCGCCAGGGAACGTGCTGCTCAACGAGACGGTTGTCTGCATGACCGTCTTCGCCGCAACCAGCACGGTATGGGAGGTAATAACTAGAACCGCAATGATGATCCTTTCGCTAAGGTAAAATTCACCATCCCTTCCTTTTCTGGAGCTTATGATGCTGATGCTTACTTAAATTGGGAGATGACGGTCGAGCATAAATTTAATTCCCATCTAGTTCTCGAGATTCATAGAGTTAGACAAGCCACTAGTGAATTTAAAGATTTTGCTATAATCTGGTGGAATGAACTAGTAAATGCCCGTTTACAACCTGATTCTTGGGCGAGATTAAAAGATGCTATGCGTAATAGATTTGTTCCTCCTTCCTACCAACGTGCTATGCGCAAGAGATTGCAACGATTAGATCAAGGTAGTATGACTGTTCAGGAATATTACCAAGAGCTTCAAAAGGGTATGTTACGTTGTGGGGTAGTAGAGGAACCTGAGGATAAAATTGCTCGTTTTTACGGTGGTTTGCGTCCAGAAATTCAGGATATTGTTGATTATAAAGAATATACAACTGTCAATCGCTTGTTTCAACTTGCTATGTTAGCAGAGAAGGAGTTGCAGGGACGCCATTCTAAGAGCAGGAGCAACACCGGCAGCACCTTCACGCCCCGAATGACTACGGGACAAGCGAAGATAGTGCCTTCTTCCACCTTCCGACCAGCTGCACCGCCACCTTCGACGAGCACACGACCGGCATCGACGGCACCGCCCGCCCGTGCCGCGGACAACAGCAAGTCGACCCCGCCAACACCGGTCAAGAGCTCCTCCTCCGTCGCTTCCACGGGCCGTACATCGACGGGAATTCGCTGTCACAAGTGCCAAGGGATTGGCCACGTCAAGAAAGAGTGCCCCAGCCAGCGGGCATACATCGCCACAGACGACGGAGGTTACATTAGCGCCTCCGATGTTGAGGATGAGATCGACGACACCAGGGTGGACGACGACGAGGTTGATGATGATGCCACCTTTGGTGCCGAGGATACCGCTGCGTACAAGTCCATCATTGTCCAGCGTGTCCTTAGCGCACAAATGGAGCAAGCCGAGCAGCAGCAGCGCCACAACTTGTTCCAGATTTTCTTCGTCATCAACAACCGACGAGCGCGCGTGATCATTGACTCCGGCAGCTGCAACAACTTGGTGAGTACAGATTTGGTCAAGAAGCTTGGCTTGACCACACGCCCGCACCCACATCCATACCACATTCAGTGGCTGAATGATTCCGGCAGAGCTAAGGTAACACAAACAGTTCGGGCTCATTTTTCCATTGGTTCCTATTCTGATTTTGCTGATTGTGATGTGGTGCCGATGCAAGCTTGCTCTCTTTTATTGGGTCGCCCATGGGAATATGACACTGATGCACTTCACCACGGTAGAAGTAATAAATACACTTTTATGCATAAGGGAAAGAAAATTACACTTCTACCTTTGACCCCTGCTGAAATTGTTAAATCCGATAGGGAGCGGCTTGCTAATGACAAGAAAACCATTGATGAAAAATCTGAAATTTAGCATGTAGCCAACCAAATTAAATTGAGGAATCCCGTCTTGCTTGCTACAAAATCTGATCTTGCTGCAATTAATGAAAATGCCACTAATCATGTCTTGCCATGTCACTCTAATTCAATTTTCAAGGTATATGATAGTTTTCAAGAAAGGGAGTATATAAATGTTAATGGTTCTGTGTCTAATGATTTGATTATCAAAGATATGCATATTGCTGTGCTCTCTGTTGGTGCTAACATTTTGCAGAAAAACACAATGGAGTCGAGGACGACTCCACATCAAGAAAGGGAGAATGATGAGACCATGTACATCATGGTTATGACCAAGACGACATCAACATGGTGGTCATCAAGATGTCATCGTCCGCCAGCTTGGCCAGGACGCGAAAGCTGGCAGCACGTACGTCGTCTGGATTTTGTGCTGTCGCCGCCACAAGTTCGGCCTCCACCTTGGCCACCTCCCCAAACACAAGACGTGCTCAAGAAAGGCGCCTCTACACCTCTAAGGTCGCACAAGCCACGTCGCTCCAAGGCCAGCCCACAAGTGAGCTCAATTCATCCGCGAGTCCGGTTCGGCCATCTGCACGTAGTCCAACTTCAAACGGACGTACAGGCCACATACGAAGTCCGTTTTCAACGTTCTTGGACTCTACGGACAAGAGAACGACGAGAGCTTTCCAACGGATCCAGTCCCATGTCCAAATTCCTTACGGATCAACAGAAATCATCAAAACAAGATTACAACCAGAATCTGACGTGCGCTGCGACGCTCCACTTTGGGACCAAGGCCCATGTACCCCTAGGGTTTCCTCCTCCACCCCATGGCCGCCCCATACAGTATATATATGGCCGCCATGGCTGCCGTTTAGACTTGGGTTTTGCTTAGATCAATTCTGTCTTTGAACAGTGTCGCCGTTCATCGGTTTGTGAGACCCCAACTCGTGAGTTTCATCCTCAATTGCAAATTCAGTTGCATCTTTCTTGTTCTTGCTTGTGTTCTCGATTCACTGGCAGGGATTAGCCTTCGTGGCGAGGTCAACTGGGCAGCGCACGGTTGATAACCAGAGGACGCGTGGTGCGGCGATTGCAGGGGTTTTGATCGTGCCGATCAAGAAGCCGGATCGTGTGTGTCTCGCACCGCCTAATCGACTTATCCTCCACCTGACGGAAGTTCGGGCATCCCCGTTCCCATTAGAAGGTGTACAGGGCATATGTCAGTGGCTGACATAGCCTAGACATAGGGTGACAAGGTCTGGACATGGAAAGACATTGCCCCGACATTGATCGATAAGGTTTAGATAAGGGCCGGCACAGCTTGTCTTGGACTGCCATTGTTTTGACAATGTCTGTGCACGGAGAGACATGCTTTGATATTGTCTCGACATGGTTTGGACGTGAACCACACCGTTTGGACATTCTCCCGGCAATGTTAGCTGAAGACATCGACAAGGGTGACGGTGGTCCAATGGCCAGAGTCAAGTGACTCTCACGTCAATTGATAGGCGAAGGTGAGGCAAATCTATTGGACAAGGGTTTGGAATGATTGGAGATGGTGAGACGACAACGAAGAAGAGAGGTGGCGACGCGGCGAAGCGCAGTGTCGCTGGATAGATTTTGGTTAATGGACACTCTTCATGATTTAAACCTGACCCTCGGTTGATTTTAGATAGAAGTGCACGATTTTATGGACGCGTAGGAATCGACCGCGCTGATATCGGAGTTCCAGGGGGCCTAGAACAGAACTAAAACTTAAAAAGACTTGGTTGCTAATCTCACCTTTTTGGAGGGCCTTGTTGCAAAGTGGCCAAAAAGCCTTTTTGCCCTACTGGCCGCCACTCCCCTGCGACCTGAAGCAAGTATGTGTGTATGTGTTGGCTAGCTTCATGGTTAAGCAAGAGTTGGGTATAAGGATCTTCTTCTCACTCATTCATTTGTACTGAGCTATAAATATACATTTAGACAAAAGAGAAGCAGGAGGTGGCTTAATGAGGTGTAGGTATGTATGTGTGTATTTGCTGTTGATTGTTGGCTTCATGGATAAGTAAAGGTGATACATATACATGTGTACATTTAGGCATGGATAGATACATGAGTATTTGTATACATATGTGGTGTGTCTGTGGAGTTAAAAAGATTTGTGTATGTGTTTACTCATGTATTTGTATATGTGTATACTGAAATGTCTATATATGGGTGTGTGTGTGTGTGGATTGTTGTATACATGTATATGTCTTTGTACATGTATGATTATATGTATGGGTTTATTATATATATTTTCAATATATATGTGCATGTATAATCTATATACATCTATAGTTGGGTTGTGTGTGTGCACACTTATGTATATGGAGGTGCTATCCAGGAGTTTGAGCTTGGATTGAATTGCAAATAATCATCACTTGGAGGTTAGCTTGGACTTAGTTCAATACATAAGTTCCGATTGGGTAATCAATTTAGGGATGAATTGGATTAAGGTGAGAACGAAACGAAAATGAAAACGAAAATAGAATTAGGGTAAAAATGAATAGTACTTTTACCGAAAACGAGTGAAAATGCGAATAACTAGGTTTCGGGGCCGAATCTGAACTTGGTACAATTGGGGGACTTGTTGCATAGCTAAAGAAACATGATGGTTCAATCAGATTGGAATTCGGAGATGAATTGGAGAATTTAGCCATTTTAGGCTTTTGGGAATAGGAAAAAGGACTGATTTGTGATGAAATCTGGACTGAATCGCAAAAAGTGGTCAAATGAACTTGTTTGTTTGAGAAGTTTTAGGACTGGTATGCAAGCACATTGAGGCTTAAGATTTCAGAAAAATCTAGGAGGAAGCTCTTATGGAATTAGTTGAATTGAAGTCTGAAAATGTTAAGTAGGGTAGCTAGGGTAATTAGGAATTCTGGTTTTCGAAAATAGAACTAGGGTTTAGGTTTTGGGGTTAAAACAAAAGGACATTGTAACACCCTGAGTTTAGGGGTAAAAACTTTCTTTTCATGAACACCATGCATGCATGATACCATGTATCTGTAGTAGTAGCTAGATCAGTATCTATCTCAAACCCTAAAATCTCAAAATCTTCCCTGTGAATCCAAATCAAGATCAGATTACTCAGATATGATCTATCAGTTACTCTGAACATAAAAGTCTTCAGAAGCTAGATTCAATTCCATCTCTAACTTTCAGATTTATCAATTTCTTTATGTTTTCGAAAACAGAAATTCAAATTACTATTTTAATTACCCTAAATATTCTGAACTCAGATTTAGTCAAGTCTTGACCTAATTCAGATCAGATTACTCTTGGACTATGATCATGGGTATGCCAATACCTTAATCCAGAAAGTTGGCAGCCAAATTATATCATCTAAGCCTTTGTCACATATCAGTCCAAATTATATTGCAAATTAGTCCTTTATCTGATATCTAGAAACCCAAAAAGGCTAAAATCTTCAAATCAACTCCAAATTCAAGATTTCTTCAGTAAATCATTTCTAAATGCTATTTGATACAATTTACCCTTCTGTCCAGATTACAAAATTACATCTTAAAGGCCAAAATTCGAAATTGACAAAATTCAGATCTTATTTTACCCTAAAGTACCCTATTTTCAGTTTATATCGAAAACTATCAAATCATGCCAGATTTTACCAAATCTTTTGCTAGATGAGTATAAGGTATAAGTTTATACTAAGCTGTGAAATCAGATTGCAAATCAACCATTTCCAAGTTAGATATTACAATTCAGTCCAAAGCAAATTTCCAGATTTTACAATTTAGTCCAAATGGCTGTTTTCGACCTCACCTGCTGTACACGACCAGGGAAGCTACACTTCACGTCCAGCAGTGCACGGCGACTTCGACCACAGCCGGCACCATGTTGCTTCGACCTCAGCTAGCGTGGAACAGTACCTCTGCGACCGCGACCAGGAGCGCCTCGTCGCCGTTGAACAACGCCGCTGAACAACGCCGCTTTAGCTATGATTTCGCAACTGCCTTCGCATGCACACGTGTTTGCTCTTCAGTTGTTGCCGTAGCCACCTCCATCCAGCACACCAGCTGCTACATGCCAGAGAGAAGCTTTGCTTGCTTGTGCTCGCCGTTGCTTCAGCGTGAAGGTGCACTGGCGCAAGCATCCTAGCTTCAAGCCGTGAGCTTGAGATTCATTTCATTTTTCTTTGCCTATAAATAGCAATCCCAGAGAAGCTTATCCACCTTTAGCAAAGCTCTCCAACACCCTCAAGCAGTTAAACCGTATTCCTTCTCGCCGTTGCTTTCTTCTCCGGCGAGCTCAGCACGGAGGCTCACGGTGACAGCCTCAACCGCAGCCTCAATTCCCAAATTGACACCACTAGTGAGTTCCCCGTATCTCACTATCTATGCTGTAGCATTTAATTGAACTCTTATGCACTTCATCGCCGGTGATCGCTGGCAATTGCTGAAATTAGTGAAATTCCCTGTTCCAGTTGCACAAGTCAAATTAGCCCGAATGAGCCTTCGATTCAATAGAAAAAAATGATCAGTGAGCTGTTTTAAGCAAGCCTGTGAAGTCGAATTGTGAAATTGACCAAGAACTGAAGCTTTTCCCTAGCCCGAGCTTCACCAGCCGCCGGCGAACGTCGCCAGCCTCCTCCGGTGATTCTCCGGCCAATTCAATCATGCCAGAAGCTTTCTTATACCTTCTAGATGCTCTCCAAGCAAGGAATCGAGTTCAAACTTCGTGTAGCCAAAACCCCCAATATCAGTGTCTTCTTCTCCGGCGCCGGCCACCGGAAAACCATTCCCGACCGATCCAGCTCCAGAAACCTTGTCCACCAGATGCACCTTGATCTCCTGAGCAACTTTGTCTACTAGCACGACTTCCAATTCGGTCTAAATCAGAAGTTATAGCTATGCCCTAATTCCTGTTCAGTACTGTGATTTGGAACTTCAGCCACCAAGTTCATCGCCGGTTTTCATCACTTTCCGGCCATCTCCTGCCATAGATCCTGTTGAGTGATTTGTTCCTGTTACTGAGGCCTACATTCCAGACAAAGTGGTGCATCAATTGGAGCCCTAGATCAAAAGTTATGGCAAGCCCTAGTTTCTGGCTATGTCAGTGCAATGCCAGGCTATGCCAGCCAGTGGCATTAGCCCTTTTCACTTCCTTCCTGATGTGCATTTTGAGCATCACTTTGTCCCTTAGACTCCTGATGTTGTGATCTACAATTTCTTCTTCTATCACAACTTGATTTGAGCCCTTGAACTGCATTTTATGCTTAGCCCTGGATTTTGACATTGTCAGCCCAATGTCAGAGCATGTCAGTCAGTGGCATTAGCTCATTTCACCTCTTTCCAGTTATGAAAATTGAAAATAACTTTGTCCATCAGACTTGTGGAGTTGTAATCTACATTTCATTCTACTGCCACAAGTTGAGATAATCCCTCTATCATCCATTAACCCTATGTCGATGCCTTGAACCGAATGTCGACCTAAAGACATTCTTCGATTTTGGGCAAACCAGCCGCGGACTTAATGTCAATTCCCATATCCTGGAACCCTAGAAGTCCCTAGCACTCATCTTCAGCCCTAACTCTATGGGTTAGCCCTAATCAACTTCTATGGTATCCAAACCCAATCATTTCAGAATCATCGAGACATTCATCTTTGCATTATTGCAAGTAGTATAATAATGTATTGAAAAGGTTATGATTCTTGGTTGCTTGTTTGATCTTTGCTCAGAGTCGGAGCCAGAGTTCGAGGACTTCACTGCTGACCCGACATCAACTGCTGTCTCTTACGACACGGAAGGCAAGTCATAGTCTTGATCATCTTGAACCTATATTTTATGAATTGCTATGATATGACCTTGAATATAAGTAGTATTGCATGAGAATGGATGAATTGTGAATTGGCAGTACTAAGCTGGATGCTTGTGAAATGTGAATTGATCAAATAGTGAGCCATAAACTATTATAAATGTATTTATATATATTCATGAAATAGAACCCCTAGCCGTGACCAGGGTTTTAGTATGGAATGGTGGTACTAGCACTGGTTGTGCTTGGCTGCACTGGAGGTGCAGGCACTGTAGGTGTATGGTGTGTGGTATGATCTGGTCACTGGCATATAAGGACTAGCACCTTGTGTTGTGCGTCTAGTGGCATGAAATACGTACTAACCGCAAGCCTGGTATGGGACAGGCCTGAACAAGTACTTATGCGGATCGCACATGAAACCCTTGCATGAGATGGAAAACAATACACTAAACTCACGGGGTTCAGCTCCTCCACGTATTATGATCAAGTACGCTGACCCAGTAATGGGAAGAGGCTTAGGGTGTGGGGGTAATCACGCCACAACTGCGGTTTGTGTGAAGAAAACTGCAGGGTCAGGGGTGAATTGTAAGTGAAACATAACAAAAGTTCTTGTTATCTCCACCTTGCCACTCACAGTATGAAGTGAGTCAAGGGTCCAATCCTTGTGATAGGAAGGGCTTGAAAATGGAATATCTTGCGGGTAAATTGGTACCTCTCTGCAGAGTTAAAAACGTATTCGACTACTCCGAGCTCCCGGGTTTATAGGAGTCTGCTGCGGTGGATTAAATCCACGGGGTGTGACACAAGTATTATTTTCTAAATAAAATTTGATAAGTCAAGATTACCCAAATGACATGTGTTGTCATGATAAGGGGTGCTACCGTGGGCTGTCGTGTGTCGATGTGTCGCGGTAGTGCTATAATCTAGTGAACATAAATAGTGATGATATGTTATGAAAAGTGCTGCCATGAGATGAGGCATGAAAGTAAAGACTACTTTATAAACATCCATAATTCTTGACTAGTCTAGGTTCATAACAACATTACTATAAGTATCTACTCTTTCCTATGACTTGCTGAGTACGTAAGTACTCACCCTTGCAACTTACAACCCAGAAGATGGAGCGTACCAAGATCAAGAGGAAGGCGTGGAGAACTTCTTGGATCCAGAAGAAGGAGAGCCAGATCCGTCAAATCCCTGATGTGTTGTTCTGCCGTCAACTTCTTACTGTGGAAGGGACACCCATCATCCGCTGTGTAGAAGTTTTTATTTTGCTTAAACTAAACCTTGATGCCGCGAAGGTATTGTAATCTTTTTATGTAATATTAAGGCCAGCAGGCCACACTGCTTAATACTTTGTAAGTTTTTCTGCTGCAATGTGAATATACTCCTGTGCTTGACTTATCCTGGGAAGTCAAAGGTATGCTTGTATGGGGCTAGCTATAGCAAGCTAGGTCTCCACGGGAGTAGTCGTAATCCCAGTTTCGGGGCGCGACAGAAATCATTTAGGAGATCTTTTTTTTAAAAAAAAAATTTATGCTCTATTTTTGGGATATTACACCGGCGACCCCGTCCCGGGCGCCGCCTTTAGCCCTGGGACAAGGGTCCCGGTGACCCCGTCCCGGGCGCCGCCTTTTGCCTGGGGAGAAAGGTCTCGGTGACCCCTGTCCTGGGCACCGCCTTTGGCCCGAGGAAAAAGGCCCCGGTGACCCCTGTCCCGGGCACCGCCTTTTGCCTGGGGAAAAAGGCCCCGGTGACCCCTGTCCTGGGTGCCGCCTTTTGTCCGGGGACAATAGCCCCAGTGGCCCTGTCCCAGGCGCCGGGTCACACAGGGATCATGTGAGGAACGCCTCGGGAATCTGCGAGGACACTTGTCAAGCATCGGGCTTCCTTGGCCAGTAAAAGGACGCTGGTACCCTCCAATCGAATGGCTGCAACAGGGGTAGTCTAGTCTTTTTGCATCTTTTGGGCCTATATATATACCCTTGTATCCCTCTCTTGTAACTAAGGACAATCCATTTGCATCAATACACAAAAACCAATTGGCGTGCTTAGGAGCGCTCTCCCCGCGAGAGAACTCCCCCAGCCAACTCAAGTCGGGAGCACGTCGACAGGACTAGGGTCTCTACTGAGACCTGAACCTGTATAAATCCTTGTGTCATTTGTTGTGTTTGCCCAACTGGAGAGGACTGGTCGCACGGTCAGCTCATGTCGTCTTTTCTTCGCTAGGAAGCTTCGTAAAACCTGCCGAGGTATTCGCAATACTACGACAATACTTAAAACAAAAATTAACCTAGTTTACTCAAAATACTGGTCAAAGATCGCGAGCCATGGTCGCAAGCGCAAGGTCGCCAAGAACGAAGCTGCAAAAGACTTAAGGTAAAATGAGTATTTATTTTACCGGTCTCGATGTTTGGAGTCTGATCGGTTTACAAATTTGTTTTTAGTTTCAACCGTACTATAAAGAGGGGTTGCAAGTCATCTCTATATTTCCAGCATAAACCAAGAAACTCTTAGGTCATTGCATTCATTCATCTCAGTCGGATTTGTTTTTCAAATGAATTGGTTTTCTGATCTTTTTGGCAGCAGAAGTATTTTTACATTTTCTAGAAAGATCTAGGATGATATGGTTTTTCTTTTGTTGATAAAATTATAGCCCTTTAAATTATCTTTCAAACGAGCTATAAAACACTTCAATCGGATCTCTGTATCAAAAGTTATGACTGTTTTTATCCACGTTGACTGTCAGCATGAAATGTCAGTTTCGTTGCTGACATTTCTCCAAAGAGCATGTTTTTTGAGCTAAAATTTTTTGACTTACGCTGCCTGTCAGCATGTGTTGCTGACTGTTAGCATGAGTTTCGACCTTATCTGTTTTGTTTATGAGTTTGTTTTAACTGGTCGTTTTTGTGGTCAATGCTGACTGTCAGCATGAGCAATTTCTTTCCATATGAGACCACAAACGGTTAGCAAAGTTTTATCCGTGATTTTTGTCGAGCTGTGGTTGTGGATGCTGACTGTCAGTATGTGTTGCTGACTGTCAGTATGTGATGATTTGTTTCTTTTTTCGACCACAACAACTAGCTGAGTTTTCTCCGAGATTTGCTTTTCACTGGTCGTGGTCTATGCTGACTGTCAGCATACACTGTCACTTTTTAGCTCGAGCACAACGGCTCTTTTGTTCATTTGGGTTATAAATAGAGGCTTTGGGAAAATATTTCTAACACCTAGCAGCCTCATACTCATATATGCTGACATGTAATGCATCTAACTAGGGTAAACAGGTCTTTACACTGTGTTTGCTGCAGGATGGTTGGGGGCAAAAAGGTGGAATTACACATAAAATAACAATTTTGGTCAATTCTAGGGCTTTATTTGGAATTTTGAAAAACCTAAGGGCTGAAATGCAAAGTTCCACTGCATGGGAAGATGTGGAACCAGTTTACTTGTGCAAATAAAATATAATAAATATTTTTACAGAATTTTCTATGCATTATTTTGAATTAAACCAACCTTTTATGCTATTTCTAAATAGAAAAATCGTCATTTCATGTGGAAAAATGATTTGTTTGATGCATAAAATCATGATGCCATGAATTTAAAAATATGCATGCATGAGGAAAATATTGGGGGGATGATTTAGGGTTGAACAGATGAAAGAATTTTGCTGATCGGAAGAAGAAGATAGTTAAACGAAATTTCGGAAGATTCAGACTGGAAGGAAAATCTGAGAAGGGGAGGGTTAAGAGTGGAATTTTGGGGCTGTTATAGTTGTTCGCAATCTAGAAGAAAACTGTTCGTGTACATGGTGCGCAGTGGAGAAAGCCATATTGTTGGCATTTGTACTAACGGTTGCGATGTAAGTTACCGTTCGAAAAAATGACATGATTTTTTCTAACGGTTCAGAATATATTAACCGTTCGAAGAAATATACAAGTACTAACAGTAGTATTTTGGGAACTGCTAGAATAAACCACATGATTTATTATAACAGTGCTTCATATATTGGTCGTTAGAGTAGAGGAAATTGTACTAACGATTAATTTGTCAAACCATTAGAACAAGGCCTCCCTCTACAAATACATGTGCCCTAGAATGTTGCTTCCAGTCGAACCGTTCCACTTCTTTTTCTTCTCGAGCGTGACAAGCCCTACCCGAAACCTCCATCGTTTGCCGCCGCACTTTTCTCCACTGCCAAGCACTTCATTATGTTTCATTGCGCCATCGCCGGCCGCCGCACCTTTCTCCACCGCCACCAGCCACTAGGGTTTCTGGTGAATGAAGTCCAAGGACCTCACAGCTTCAATTCCCTCAACTAAATTTGGATTGAGTAAACTAATATCTAGTAATTTTGAGTGACTAAATTTTGATTGATTTGCAAACTAACTACTATATTTCATCTGACAAAGAAGAGTAGGAAAATTTCTAATTAGACTTATGAACAAAGTTATTTGTTTTGTCCGTTTCTTGTATAACATTCTTAGCTTGAGATGTAGGTTAATACACTACCACAGAAACAGACATCCAGGACGGCACATCACAGACGGGTATGAACTGTTCAATGAAAAACCGTCTGCGAAGGCCTGTCGGGAGAATATGTTCAGTTATCACAGTCGGTTCTGATGTCAAAAACAACTGTGATAGTAAACCAGACGATTGTGAACACAAAACCGTCTGTAATAGTCTACTTATCACAGATGGCTCTAACCTAAAACCCGACTGTGATATATACAATCGGTTCCCAGCTGAGAACCGTCTGTAATAGTCTACTTATCACAGACGGTTCTAACCGAAAACCCGACTGTGATATATACAATCGGTTCCCAGCTGAGAATCGTCTGTGATAAGTAGAATATCACAGACAGTTCGGAACTCAGAACCGACTGTGATTTATACAGTCGGTTGTGAACTAAGAAGCGTCTGCGATAGTGTAGTTATCACAGACGGTTCTGAGGTCTGAACAGACTGGAAAAGTACCGGCTCTTCGAATTCTCAACTGTGATCATTTCTGTCTCCGATCTTCGCGCGCGGCGCCTAGGAGAACATGAAGCATCGCTTTGGAAGTTCTATAAATTGACAGTGGAAAAATTGTCATTTACTTTACAAGTTTTTATAGTTCTCAGACTGTTTGACTCCTTAGCTTCTCTGCGCCAATGGCATCCTCGATGGCATCATCAGCCTCGCCCTCCCCGGTAAGAACTCTCAATCTTTTGGACTTACCCCTATATTGTTAATCCCTATTCAATACATTCTTGACCTATTGATTTGCACAGGGAAGGGGAGCCGTGGAAGACACTGGCAAAGTCAAAGCCGAGCTGAGGGCCCTCCAGGAGGAGCACAAGCTCCTCACGGAGGAGCACACTCAGCTACGGCTTGACCTTGACGATCTCTTCCAGCGCATTCAGCGCATGAAGACGGATGGTGACAATGCTAGGGCGAGGACGAGGCGTCTTCGCGAGGAGAAGAAAACCGCGGATATGACCATCGCTGGCTGCGGTTTGACTTTGAAGGATACCATCGCGAAGCTGAGGGAGGTCGCAGGCCTTCTCGACGCGGTAGTAGTTGATCCTAAGAAGGACAACTTGTCGCTGGAGGAGTCCTGCGTCCTGGCTGCAAGTCAAACTGACTTTATTCTAGATGCAGCTAGGGCTAAGACAACTCCTTGACCTAGCATTCTGTATTTTTACTTTTTTTTGTAAGTGATGAAAAAATTTATTGAAAACTTTCTTCTTATGTCAACTTTCCAATTTTCCAGCACATTCTTGGACTGCATGCAATCTTCCCTCTTTCTTTATCTTTCTTTAGCTTTTGTCAAACATTCGACCATACAAAGGTATGTGCACTGTGTGCGATCAAGGAACGACTATCGCGATCTTTGGCTTGTGAGGGCAGTCCATCGGAGCCCTTCAAATAATATAGAAACAATATAGAAGTCGCAGGTCCCATGCAAATAATATAAAAAGAATATAGAAGTTATACATCAACGTGCTTTGAATATCACAAACGGCTCTGAGGTAAAAAACGTCTGTGATAGTCACATTAGAGACGGTTTTTATGTAAGGCCTGACGGTGATAGTCCCAACAGTGTCCGCCGCCTCGAATTCTCACCTTCTTTCAATATCACAGACGGTTTTAACTCCAAACCGTCTGTGATAGTAATATTACAGACGGATTTTATGTAAGGACCGACTGTGATAGTCGAACAATGATTGACGCTTCAAATTCTCAACTTCTTTCAAATTCTCAGCGGTTCAACTGGAAGCAAAACTCCAGGGAGGGAACAAGTATTTGTAGAAGTCGAACAGTTCAATATTCAACAGACATATTAAAGACGGTTCGGACATCAGAACCGTCTATAATATTAAAGCAGACGGTTTTGATCTCCCAACCGTCTGTGATAGTCCCAACAGTGCAATTCTCTACATGCAATTGTTGATAACCGCACATAATAACTGCGCAGATGAAGAGACTTATTTATTTACTTCAAATTTAATTTGCATCGAATTATGTAATCTGACGCTTCAACTTCCAAAGTGGGCACTACTGTTTTGCCGTGTTCCAGTTTATCTCCCGAGAATATTTATCATGACGGTATTGATCTTGAAAACAAAGTAGTGCGCTCCACTTCAAATTCTCAACAGTGTGTTGTGTCTTTTCCATTTCTGATGTTTGCGCGGCGCACTAACATGGGAACACGAAGCGTCGACTTGGAAATTGTTTTTCATTAATGTTGAAAAAATGAACTACAAATTTGTTCTTATGTAAATTTTACAATTTTCCCTCACGTTCTTGGAGAAAGAGAAGTGGAGCGGTTTGAATGGAAGGAAAACACTCCAGGGAGGGAACAAGTATTTGAAGAAGTCAAACAGTTCAATATTCCAGGCATAGTAAAGACAGTTCGGACATCAGAACCGTCTGTAATAGTCATATTACAGACGGTTTGGACATGAGAACCGTCTGTAATATTAAAGCAGATGGTTTGATATCCCAACCGTCTGTGATAGTCCCAACAGTGCCCACGCTTCGAATTATCTACATGCAATTGTTGATGACCGCACATAATAACTGAGTAGATGAAGAGACTTAATTATTTACTTCAAATTTAATTTGCATCGAATTATCTAATCTGACTCTTCAACTTCCTTTGCCGTGTTGCAGTTTATCTCCCGAGAAGTTATCATGAATTTATTGACCTTGAAAACCAGTAGTGCGCTTTTTAAAACTCGAGGCACCCGCGCATATGAATCGTCACCTTCTGGTTCTATAAATAGCGAGGCTCCTAAATCCCTGTCTTTATTCCCTTCTCAACTCCCACCTTGATGGCGAGCCGAGATTCCAATGAGGTTATTGAAATTGAGAGTGATGAGGAAGAGATAAGGAATGAACTCGATCAGGATCTTCAGAAAGTAAGTTCTCTCTGAAACTCTAATGCAGATCTTTCTTTTATGACTTAATTACCTCGAAACAAATGCATTTCGAAATCCACAGGTGTCTGAGGAAATGCTCCCTCCAAAGAAGAGACTTAGAAATGATGAAAGATCCTCCAGTGGAGCTGCAGCGAAGACTCTAGAGGGTGCTGAGGCCTGTGTTGCCACATTACCCCTTGCAACCCCTCCAGTTGCATCGACTCCACCTTTGGAGATCCACAACAATCCTTCCAATATCCCCTCTTCAACACCTTTGTATCATCAGCTTTTCTTGGATGATCAACTTTCTGGGGTAAGGCGCACACTTCCACGTCCAAATCCACTCCGAAGCTAGGCAATCATCTTCACCTTCTCTGCTGGTTATGTCTTTCAAAACTAACCCATGCATATGTGCAGGAGGAGAAAGCTGCCTTGTGCAGAACTCTCCAAAAAAAAAAAGAGGCGCTGGAGAAGCGTTCTGAGGGGATGTCTTCTGCCATTCTGCACTTGGCAGCTTCATCTCCACCTTTGGAGATCCACAACAATCCTTCAAATATCCCCTCTTCAAAACCTTTGTTGCATCAACTTTAATTTCTTGGATGATCCTACTGATGCCAAATCCACTCCTTTGCTGAGAGATGATGTAGATAGTCTTAGAGCCATTGGTAGTTCTCCTGGGACGGTTTTAATTTTAGGACCGACTGTAATAGTCTCAAAGTTCTTTGAAGATCCACAGACATATATATACAAAAAATATGAAAAACAAGATAAAACCAAATAGTCTCAACGTTCATTTTTTTAAATATTAACATTGAAATAAGATAGAAACAAATATGAAAAACAAGTGGAACAACTGACCACTAGTCGAACAGTTGGACTGCAAACAATCCAGGATATTATAGACAGTTCGGACCTTATCACCGTCTGTGATAGTAGTGCAAAGTGTTGTTTTTATAATTGTCACAGAAGATTCTGAGGTAAAAACCGACTGTAATAATCACATACGGTTCTCAAGTAAAAACCGACAGTGATAATCACAGACGGTTCTGAAGTAAAAACCGATTGTGATAGTAAAGCTGACGGTTTTGAACTCGGAACTGTCTGTGATATTCTAATTATCACGGACGGTTTTGAGCTCATAACCGTCTATGATAGTTCTACACAAAATGCACCGATATTATCGACGGTTTAATAAAGTGAAACCTGTCAGTGATATTATGTTCTTCAAAAATGCACCGATATTACCGACGGTATTATATAGAACCGTCTGTATTGAACCTGGTATAAAAGGTCTTTTGGCGGATGTTTTGAGCTAGTCGTACATTCTTGCTCGACATACACCGTCCAGTTCGAAGAGATTTGGGGCAAGGAAGAGCGAAATCTCGAAAGGCCGGGGGAGCATTTGGGGCAAAAATTTGAAGATCGATCCAAGGTTGGTACTTGCTCCCAAGGCATACACATTACTTGATTTCAACATCAATATCGATCTCCATTGATTGATCAAATTAGAGTGAGAGGGAGGGGAAGCTACAGTAGCAAATCCTGGTTGTAACTCATTTTCGACCTGTATTGTAGCTATTTATTTGCTTTATGATGTGTGTTATCCACGCCCCCAACTAATTGCTTGCACTTCAAGTGGTAGTTAACTATTTATACTGCAAACTCCGCATCAAACACTAGCTAGCTAGATTTATATAATTTATTGCGTGTCGACCGTACATAGAGTAGTATTACTAATTAGCATGTGTATGAATTTGATTAATTGTAGATGGTCCGAGACTGGATGTATAATGACAACCGAGTGGGTGAGGAATACATGAAAGGTGTTTTTGATTTCGAAAAGGTTGTTGAGCAAGACATGGCGAAGAAGGGTTTACCATATATGTACTGTCCTTGTGTAGACTGCCAGAATATTAAGATGTTCACCAACTCATCTCAAATTGTCGCCCACTTGATCCGACGTGGTTTCAAAAAGGGGTACACGTGTTGGGTCCACCATGGAGAAGAGCCAACTGCAGAAACAAGTGCCACTCAGGTTGAGGAACAAGACATGTCAGATCCGAACAATGACTTCGACGAGGATATGCCAGAAAATGACAATTTAGATGACATGTTGCGTGATGTGGAAGGAAATTACAGTGAAAGGGAGTTTGGCAAATTCAAGCGTTTGATTGAGGACTCAGAAAAGCCGTTGTTCCCTGGTTGCAAGTCGAAGTACACAAAGTTGGCCTCTGTGCTTGAACTGTTAAAATTGAAGGCAAGCAACAGCTGGACCGATAAGAGTTTCACAGCATTGTTAGATCTTTTGGCGGACATGCTCCCGGAAGGAAACGAGTCGCCAAAAAACACCTACCAAGCGAAAAAGCTGTTGTGTCCTTTGGAAATGGAAGTAGAAAGGATACACGCATGCCCTAATGATTGCATCCTTTACCGTAACGACTACAAGGATATGCATGTTTGTCCGGTGTGTGGCGCATCCCGCTATAAGCGTAAGGACCGAACCGACGACGGCGACTGCTCTGAGATAAAGCAAGGACCTCCTGCTAAGGTGTTGTGGTATTTTCCAGTCATTCCCCGCTTGCAGCGTTTGTTTGCAAACCATAAAGAGGCAAAATTACTGCGTTGGCACTCGGAAGACCGGAAGAAGGATGGAAAGCTGAGACACCCCGCTGATTCTTCGCAGTGGAGAAACATCGACAGGGAATTTGTTAACTTTGGAGCAGAATTGAGGAATATAAGGTTCGGGTTGAGTACCGATGGAATTAATCCTTTTGGTAACATAAGCAGTCGACATAGCACTTGGCCGGTTCTTTTGTGTATCTACAACCTTCCTCCTTGGTTGTGTATGAAGCGCAAGTACATCATGATGTCTCTACTTATCTCAGGACCAAAACAACCCGGAAACGATATTGATGTGTACCTAGCACCATTGATAGAGGATCTCCTAACAATGTGGAACGAAGGGGTGCAGGTATGGGACGAATACAAATGAGAGAACTTCATCCTATGTGCTATGATATTCTGCACCATCAACGATTTCCCTGCCCTTGGAAATTTGTCGTGCCGTAGTACGAAAGGAGCCAAAGCCTGCCCCCACTGCGAAGATGAGACTAAGAGCATGTGGCTGAAGAATTGCAGGAAAACAATGTACATGCGTCACCGTAGGTTTCTTCCGAAGAATGACGCGTATCGTAAGAGGAAGAGGGAATTTGATGGCCACAAGGAAGATGGTTCAGCCCCGAAGCCTACGCGCGGGAAAGATTTTTACTCACGGGTGAAGGACATAGACGTTGTGTTTGGAAAGGGTCATAAATTGAAACCCTGCACGAAGAACTCTTGGAACAAGAGATCGATATTTTGGGACTTATCGTATTGGGAGCATTTAGAGGTTCGTCATTGCATTGATGTCATGCATGTAGAGAAGAATGTTTGCGACAGTTTAATCGGCCTATTGCTGAACATTCCAGGGAAGACAAAGGATGGCGTCAATGTGCGGCGTGACATGATCGAAATGAGAATCAGGCCCGAGCTAGCACCGAGAGAGGACGATAAAGGCCGTATATACCTCCCCCCTGCATGCTACACTTTGTGCAAGGCTAAGAGGACAAAACTCTGTAAGTGTCTCTATGGTGTTAAAGTTCCATCAGGTTACTCCGCAAATATGAAAAAGCTTGTGTCCATGGGCGATTTGAAATTGCTGGGTATGAAGTCTCATAATTGTCACGTGTTGATGACACAAATGCTTCCTGTTGCCATCCGGAGTATTCTGCCGCATAAGGTTAGAGAGACGATCACGAGGCTGTGTTTTTTCTTCAATGCAATTTCTTGCAAGGTCATTGATCCCGATGGACTGGATTCTCTGCAGAGCGTGGTGGTTCGAACTCTCTGTCCGCTTGAGATGTATTTTCCTCCACCGTTTTTTGATATCATGGTCCATCTCACCGTCCACCTTGTCAGAGAAATCAAGATATGTGGACCCGTGTTCCTACGTTATATGTATCCATTCGAGAGGTACATGGGTGTACTTAAGGCCTATGTGAGGAATCGGTACCGGCCCAAGGGTAGCATTGTCGAAGTTTATGCAGTGGAAGAGATTGTTGAGTTCTACGTCGATTACATGGCCGAGGTAGAAGCAATAGGAGTTCCTGTGTCTCTTCACGAGGGGAGACTTGATGGTGTTGGCACTATTGGACAGAGAGCCATCACTCCTGATTTTGATATGTACTCGAAAGCTCATTTTTGGGTCTTGCAACACATGATGGGGTGTCTCCGTACATCGACGAGCACAAGGAGATGCTACGACAAGACAATCCTCGCCGATCCGAGCTTTGGATCACGGGACAACATAACAGTCAATTCAACGCGTGGATGAAAGTGCGAATCACCGGAGAGTCCGCAAGTGAGAACCTTAAATGGTTGGCAAAAGGTCCCATGTTTACTGTACAGACATGGTAGGGATACGACATCAATGGGTACACATTTTACACGAAAGCTCAAGATCAAAAGAGCACTATGCAAAATAGTGGAGTGAGCGTAGAAGCTTTCCATGAGGAGTTCACCAAGACAGGCCCAACAAGGGTAGTACGTGGATTGAACTCGTACTACGGGTTCATTGAAGAAATTTGGGAGCTCGATTACGTACTGTTCAAGATTCCCTTGTTTCGATGCCGATGGGTCCAAATCCCATAGGGTGTGAAGGTTGACAGTTACGGTTTCACTTCTGTGGATCTCGATCGAGTTGCTTATAAAGATGAGCCATTCATACTTGCAAATCAAGCCATTCAGGTCATTTATGTCACTGACCCGGCCAATAAGAAGTGGCACGTCGTCCTTCATGGCAAGAGAAGGATTGTTGGAGTTGAAAATGTCGTAGACGAGGAGGAATACAATCAATTTGATGAGATTCCTCCATTTGGAGATGGCGTACAGGTCGATACTGAAGACACCGACGAAACCATTTACATGCGTATGGATCACCAGGAAGGGTTATACTTTAAAAGTAATCAACCGTACGTCCTTATCTCTCTGTTTCCATCGATATAGCTTATATCTCCTGTAATTCTCGTCTTTGCAGGGCAGCGGCAAGTGGAAAGTTGAGGATAACATGGTCGTGTACGTGAAAACTATCGGTGAAAGTCCTCATTTGTATGTAACATTAACTTGAGCATGCTCCACATTGTATGTTAAATTTATTTGAGCATGCTCCACATTGTAACCAATTTTCGGATCTACGTACAAGTTGAGAACAAATTTACAGAGCATTTGGACAACATTTGAAATATCTGAGTGTTCATTTAAAACAAGTTTTCGAGCATTTAGAGTTGAAAGCTATAGATCAGTTTCAAGTTGTAAAACTTACGTTCAATATAGAGATCACGTGCACGATCGGTTCTCAAGTCGAAACCGTCTGTGATAAACTCAGTCACAGTTGGTTCTAACCTCAAAACCGTCTGTGATAATGTCTCAATATGTAGATTATCACAGACAGTTTTTATTTGAGAACCGACTGTGATAATAGTATCACAGACAATTATGAATATAGAACCGACTGTGATATTCACAATAGTGTCCGACGCTTCGAGTTCCTGTGTGCACCGTTGGTTCTCAAGTCCAGACCGTCTGTGATAATCTCAGTCACAGTCGTCTCTCAACTCAAAACCGTCTGTGATAATCTCTCTGGAGATTATCACTATGGAGATTATCACAGACGGTTCTGATGTGAGAACCGACTGTGATAATAGTATCACAGACGGTTGTGAAAGTTGGACTGACTGTGATAATCTCCACGTGGTTTAGATTTGTTTATCACAGACGGTTCTGATGTGAGAACCGACTGTGATAATATTATCACAGACGGTTGTGAATGTTGGACCGACTGTGATAATCTCCACACGGTACATAGTTCAAGGCGGGCTTTATCCCGCTCATTCCAGACTTCGCAACTGTTTTCCCTAGCTCTCTCCGCCCTCGCACCGTCCGTCGCGATCACCTCCATCGCCTCCCACCTTCTCCTCCTCTCCGTCCGTCACGATCACCTGCATCGCCTTTCCACCGTCAGGCGCGATCACCTCCATCGCCCTCCCGCCTTCCGACGCGATCACCTCCATCGCCTTCCCACCGTTTCTGCCATTCTTGGTTAATTATAAGTATATGGGTTTTGTTATAGAATTATTAGTTGCAGATTTACTTAAACTGTTCTCTCTTTTACTAATGTTAGGAACTATGTCTGGTGATGAAATGCACCACTCGGGGAGTCAGAGTGATCTCGCTGGCGATGAGACGCCTGGGCCGGAGGTCGCCGCGTCCGCCGTGACCCAGCCGCAGAAGAGAAAGGGGCGAGGCCAGACGACATGCGCGCGTCTGGAGAAGCGGGAAAAGCAGCACGTCCAATTCGACGACAATGGTGTGCCGGAAGCTCCGGACAAACTTGTCGGTCAGTACCGCTCACTATGTTGCAAAGTGGCAACGGAGCGGGTGCCCATCACCACCTCCGACTAGGGTCAAGTGCCCCCAGAGTGCAAGGATGCGCTGTGGGAAGAAATGCAGGCGGCGTTTCACATTCCCGAGGATCGCCACTTCACCATCCGCCGGAGGACACTGATGTCAATAAACAAGGCGTGGAGGAACTTCAAGAGCCACGTTGTCAGGCTCTATGTGAAGGAGTCGAAGACCCCCTTCGATGACTTCCCTTTCGTGACTCCCGAGGCATGGCAACAGTTCGTCGAGATGAAGGCCAAGCCAGAGTTCCAGGAGCTTAGTGCGAAGGGCCAGGCTAACCAGGCCAAGAATACCCACCCACACAGACTCGGCAGTGGTGGGTATGTGGGGAAGAAGGCGTTGTGGAGGAAGTAGGACGAGGAGGCTTCCCAGTCTTCGGCCGGCAGTCCTTATGCGGGCATAAAGGGACGTGCGCGCCCGCAATTGGTGCCGAGCAAGATCGACGATGACCTCCTCCGGAAGCGTCTATGTGAATAACCCTGCAGACAGGGAAGTGATCGACCGACTGGTAAGATTGTCCGATCACGTACTATCCTCGTAACACGCATGCAATGGGTTGTATTGCTAAGTTCTCCTGTTGCAGGTGACGCTGAGTGCGCAGGCGGCATCTGGAGAGTTTAACCTGAGGAAGGACAGGGATATCCTCACAGCGGCGCTAGGAAACAAGGAGCATCCAAGCCGCGTGTGCGGCCTCAGTTCCACTGTGCCTTGGAGGCATGGTTTCCCTGATGATGAGGAGGCGGCTAAGAGGAGAAAGAGATCCCACCAAGCCCGCAATGAACGGCTCAAGGAGGAGATGCGATCGGAGTTCGCTGATTGGGACAAAGCACTCCTGCAGCAGTTGTCGGAGATGCGGTCCATGTATGAAGATCTAAGAAAGGCGACCCAGGGACCCCCCTCCTAGCAGCAGCGGAAGTACTGACCCCCATTCTTGGCCACCGTAGTAGCTGCGCGTCTGCACCGGGGTCTTCGCAGACGGAGCCCTCTCCAAAGTATCCGGTGGACTTTCTGCAAGTAATGACCGTTTGTCTATGTTAATTCATTCGAAAGTGAAAAGCGGTGAAATTCAATATGTTAATGCGCACTGTTTGTAGGAACCCGCCTCCTGCAAGCTTATGGTGCTGGCCGGTCTCTTCCCGATCGAGGCTGGCCGTGGGATGGCACAACCATGCACAGCGGGGGCCACAATCCACGGTGCCCCTGTATGTGAGGGTTTTGCATGGGTCCAGGTGGACAATGTCTTTGACCATTGCAAGGGTTTTCTGTTGGAGAAGCCGCCGAACGACGAGATTACCACTCTCGGGGATGCGGTGCACACGTTCGTGCAATGGCCCAAGAAAGACATCGTCCTGGATGAGGTAATTCTCCCACCAGTTTCATAATTCGTACTGTAATAATAGCCCTCAGAGTTAGTGTCCTAATACGTAGGTTCTTACATCACAGACATCACAGACCGACACACGGCCTACTAGCCAGCTGACCCCTCCGAAGACGAAGCTGACTCCGACTAAGAGGCAACCATTCAAGAAGTTGGCTAGTAGGGGAAAAGCAAAGAAGAGCCCGGCGAAGGAGAGCGAGAAGAGTGCACTAGCTCTCATGCCGTTCGCTCTGGGGATGCCCATGGCCTTCGATACCGCAATTTCGAGCATGGGGTTAGCATGCCAGAGCCTGCATGCATGGTACATCAGGAGGACAAACCAGACCAGGACACAGCGTCCGACGCACATCATGGTCAAGTACACCGTGACAGAGTTCCATAACGACGTTGGGACCTACTCGGTGACCTTCGAAGACCTGCACAATTTACTGAACAAAGATGCGCTCGACTTGTCAATCCTACGGTCTTGGGTGTTGTAAGTATCCTACTATCCGTGCATATACGGATATATGTCATTTATTAATTGGTTACTTCCGTGCAGCTGCATGACCTACTATGCCAAATCTAAGGGCATACCTGTTGGTTTCTTGGACCCCCAAATGGTCGCCGAGGTGATGTTCAGGACCGACGCAGACTTCGTTGTCGACTACATCAAAAGAGGGTTGCTTGCTCAGGTCGACAAGGAGTACATACTTGTACCCTACAACCAGAGGTGAGTGCTTTCATCAGTACTTCACCCGTAGATTAGTGTCTCCATGTGCACACCGCCAAACTTAGATTAAATTTATAATTCTTTACGTGTAACATGTAGCTACCACTGGATCCTGCTGCTACTTATTCCGAAAAGGAACAAGGTGTTCTACCTTGATTCATTGCAGAGGAAAGGGTACTCGTATTGCGGCGCACGAGATGTATTCGAAAGGTGATGATATTCATGTGGACCTGTCTTGCATACATCTAGATTTACTATCCTCAAATTGTCAATTTCGACTATCCTCAAACTGTCAATTTTGACTATCTACAGGGCTTTCACGAACTACTTTGCCGAGGGAGGGCGACAACACGAGCGGTGAGCCGATAAGTTTCAGTGGTTACAATTTTTGGTACAAATTTCAACTGGCATATGTTTTACTTTATAACGTGTCCCCAGCTAAGTCTCGGTCTGTAAATTGGCAGTGCCATCAGCAGCCGGACGACAATACATTTGGGTTCTACGTGATGCGCGACATGTATGACCTGATCATCACCCCTCACCGCCCAGATTTCCCCGAGGTATACAACTGCTCCCCTTTGTATCGATTTGGCAGAATTTACAACTACATTGAGCTAATTTTTTCTGTACCAACTCTTGCTGTAGGGGGTCGTCTTCCCTTCGGAAAGCTTTGACCCTCGGGAGATTGGTATTGTCCGAGGGATGCTCGCTGAGTTTTTCCTTGCGAAGGTCATATCAACCAAGGGGAAGTTTAGGAACCCGCAAGGTTCGTATTAGTGCGGCCTTACATTTATTTGTACATCTAACACACTGACTTTAATTGTCGATTACATTAATTTATTGGTTCAATCTCAATTGTACATATTTCTGAGTTTTGTGCTGTATATATGAAATGCTTGTACATGTTTCTATGTTGTGTGCATGTATATATGAGACTGTATATATTTGAGTACTGTGCATGCATGTATGAAATTCATGAACTGTATATTTGAAATGCTATTGTACAGAGGACATCGGTGATTGTTATAATCTCAGACGGTTTGTAAGATCAAAATCGTCTGTGCATAATATGCACAGACAATTTTGATCTTACAAACCGTCTGAGATTATAACAGTCACCGATAATGACACTATCACAGATGGTTTTGACCTGAAAACCGTCTGTGATATCACACTATCACAGACAGTTCTGAGATTATAACACTATCACAGATGGCTTCGACGAAAAAACCGTCTATGATATCTCACTATTACAGACGATTCTGAGGGTATAAACCGTCAATGATAAGGAAACAATCACAGACGGTTCCAAGATTACCACCGTCGCTGATAATGACAATATCGCAAATGGTTTTGACCTCAAAGTCGTCTGTGATACTCTAAAGAACCGTCTGTGATAAGGAAGCAATCGCAGACGGTTCTGAGGTCATAACCGTCTCTGATAAGTTGAGTATCACAGACGGTTTTAATCTCAGAACCGTCAGTAATAATGTGAGAATCCCAGATGGTTTTGACATCAAAACCATCTGCGATACTCAAATTATCAGAGACGGTTATGACCTCAGAACCGTCTGTGATACTCATACTACCACAGATGGTTTTAACCTCAGAACCGTCTGCGATACTCACATTATTACTGACGGTTCTGAGATCAAAACCATCTGTGGTAGTATGAGTATCACAGACGGTTCTGAGGTCATAACCGTCTCTGATAATTTGAGTATCATAGACGGTTTTGATCTCAGAACCGTCAGTAATAATGTGAGAATCCCAGATGGTTTTGACATCAGAACCGTCTGCGATACTCTTATTATTACTGACGGTTCTGATGTTATAACAGTCTGTGTTAGTATGAGTATCACAGACGGTTCTGATGTTAAAACAGTCTGTGTAGTGTGAGTATCACAGACAGTTCTGATGTTATAACAGTCTGTGTGGTATGAGTATCGCAGACGGTTCTGATGTTATAACAGTCTGTGTAGTATGAGTATCGCAGACGGTTCTGATGTTATAACAGTCTATGTAGTGTGAGTATCACAGACGGTTCTGATGTTATAATAGTCTGTGTAGTATGAGTATCACAGACGGTTTTGATCTTATAATAGTCTGTGAAGGGGAAGATCACAGACGGTTCAAAACCGTCTGTGATAGTACATGATTATCACTGACGGGTAAGAACCGTCTGTGATGACTGTTTTGACCCGACTGTGATAATGAATTCTGTAGTAGTGATAGAACTTGTGATTGAACGACAAACAAAGTTATTTGTTTTGTTTGTTTCTTGTATACTATTCTTAGCTTGAGATGCATGTTAAGAGGATTTGTGGTTGAATGACAATCAAATACCATAATTAAATGGTAGAATTTGTTTTGATTGGTTCGCAGGAGAAGTTCACATATAAAGTTTTTGTGTTTATTTATTCAGATATTTCTTTCTTCTACACCAAATAAGTGAAATTCTCTATCCAAAAGATCTAAGTTCTCTATTTAGAGAAAATAACAAAACATGGTTTCAATAGATAGGTCTTATTTTCTGTGATTGTCTTTTCAGGGGTAAAAGGAATTCTATACCACAGAATTTTCTTCTTGGTAGTTCTTTCAGATAGGGAGCCATTTAGGTAGCAGTAAACAATCTTAATTTGCTCTAGAATGCCTATTGATTATGTGCAGGTCCTTGGACGATGTTCATGAGGGGCAACGTAGTTCACAGTTCTTTGTTCTAGTATGCTGCCTACGTTGGCTTGTTGGCGAAAGAAAGGGTGAAGATCATCGTCGAGAGCTGGAAGGACGTGAAGGGCGAGATCTTAGTTGGCTCGGTCTAGAAGATTATCCAGCCGAGCGTGTTTCTCAACGCAGGACCTATAGAAAGCATCTTACATTTGTATCGGTGATTTCCTCGAGCTCAAGCTCAACTCAACTCAACTAAACTGAACTGAACGCCAATACAGATGTAACTCAACGCCAGTTCTAGCTCCTCGAGTGTCTCTGAACTGAACTCCTATGGTTATGTCAAATGTGGTTCATACATTTGCTGTTTCAGATGAATGGATTTGTGATGTATCAGGTCTAACTTGTAGTCAGTAGTTACATTGTAGCAATGCGCCATGCTTGGTGTACCAACACTAGCTAACAACTTACTTAATATACTCAACTTGCAACGGTTCTCTTTTATGTACAATGTAGGGGCCACTGGATCCTCGTCATGATTTGCTGTTTCAAACGTGACTTTTGTAATATACATTGAATGTGTGAATTGGTGTTTTTGTGTATTTGTATTGGCATATATTTGTGTATTTGTATTACTATTTCAGACATGTAGTTGCTTGCTTGTATTTGAGACATGTACTTGAATGTGGGAATTAGTGTATTTGTGTATTTCTATTACAGTATATTTGTGTATTTGTATTGCTGTTTGAGACATGTACTTGAATGTGTGAATTGGTGTATTTGTGTATTTGTATTGGTGTATATTTGTGTAATTGTATTGCTATTTGAGACATGTACCAACTCGGTTTCTATTTTAGACATGTACTTGTACTAACGCTTGGGTTGTTACAAACCGTTAGTTGTATTTTTTTAACGGTTCGTAATAGACTTACCGTTAGTACAAACATAATTATACTAACGGTTGTATTTTGGCGAATCGTTAGAATATATACCCTTCTGCTAGCCCTTATCTTCTAACGGTTCTAGTGTTATAAACCGTTAGTAAATGTTCCACTATAAGTAAAACCCATTCGACCCTTGCTGTTTCGTTTTGTTCCATGCTCTGTCTCTCTATGTTTCCGATAAGAGTTCCATGCTCCAAGCTACACTGCTAGAGTGATCAGGGCAAGTTGGAAGGAAGTTAATTCGATCCCTCTCTTTAACGTAAGCTTGTCATCACCTCTCTCTCTCCTCTCTCTCTCTCTACTTGCAAGTTAGCTGTAGCTCCAAGCTAGGTAGTTAGCTAGCTGGCTCTTACAATGCATCATGATTTATGAGCTCACTAGCTTGTATTTTGTAGTTAGGTTAATTAGTGTTTCATCAAGTTAGGGTTTCATGTATCAATTGTAAGAGAATATATATATATATATATATAGCTTAATTGGCCAGGTTTCATGCATGCCTGACTCATTATGTTTTGCAATTTGTCAATTTTGTGAATTGTAGATGGACCGGAATTATTGAATGTATGGAATAAAACATTCTACTCTTGAGTATTTGGAGGGTGTGAATGTGTTTATTAAATTTACTGAGCAAGAAAAGGCGAGGAAGGGAGAGAAACATATGCTTTGTCTTTGAATAGATTGTATGAACTTAAAGAGGTTTAGCAACTCTGATCAGATTAAGATCCATTTGATTCATTGTGCTTTTAACGCACGATATACCCGTTGGATATGGCATGGCGAAGATCTTGAGGAAACAAGCACCACTACCAATCAGCAGGACCCGGAAGTGGATTGCAGTAATATCGATGATCATCCAAATTTTGATAATGTTCATTCCGATGTGCATGTAGATGATGACAATCTAGATGAGATGTTGTTACGTGATGTAGAAGAAGATTACAGTGCAAACGACTTTGGTAAATTTGAGAAACTGATTGCTGACTCTGAGAAGCCATTGTTCCCTAGATGTGCAAAATTTACAAAACTGTCTTTTGTGCTAAGATTATATAACTTGAAGGCAAGCAACGGTTGGAGTGATAAGAGTTTCACGGCACTATTAGATCTTTTAGCGAGCATGCTTCCAGAAGGAAATGAGTTGCCAAGATCAGTTTACCAAGCCAACAAACTGTTGTGTCCGTTGGGAATAGAAATCGAAAGAATACACGCATGCCCAAATGATTGTGTTTTGTACCGTAATGAGTATTCGGATTTGCATGTTTGTCTACGATGTGGTGCATCGCGGTATAAGCGTAGGGACCGAATTGATAGTGAATGTCACGTGGTAAAGAAAGGACCTCCGGCCAAAATTGTGTGGTATTTGCTTGTGATCTCTGGATTGAAATGGCTGTTTGCAAATCTGAAAGATGCGAAGTAGTTGCGTTGGCATGCTGAAGGCCAGAAATAAGACAAAAACTGAAACACCCAGTTGATTCTATTCAATGGAGAAACATCAGTAGAACATTTGATGGGTTTGGTGGCAAAGTTAGGAATATAAGGTTCGGGCTGAGTACAGATGGTATGAATCACCATGGAAATATGAGTAGTCAACATAGCACTTGGCCAGTTCTTTTATACATCTACAATCTTCGTCCTTGGTTATGTATGAAGCGCAAGTACATCATGATGTCGTTACTAATCTCAGGACCCAGACAACCCGGAAATGCTATTAATGTGTTTCTAGCACCTTTAATCGAGGACTTATAGAAATTGTGGAGCGAAGGGGTGCAGGTGTGGGATGCATACAAGCAATAGAATTTTATCTTGTGGGCCATGATATTTTGCAACATAAATGATTTCCTGTCCTATGGAAATTTGTCGCGCTATAATACGAAAGGAGCCAAGGCTTGCCCTATTTTCCTAGATGAAACTGAGAGCATGTGGTTGCAGAACTACAGGAAAACAGTGTACATGTATCACCATAGGTTTCTTCTGATGCAACATGCCTACTGTAAGAAGAGGAAATCATTTAACAGGAAGCCTGAGAAAGAATCAGCCCCAGTGTTTCTGACTGGTAAGGAGCTTTACTCATGCGTGAAGGACATCAAAGCTGAGTTCGGTAAATGTTGTAAACCTTGAGACAAAATATTTGGAAAAAGAGATCGATTCTTTGGGATCTACCATACTAGGAGCACTTACAAGCTCGACATTGCATTGACGTCATGTATGTAGAGAAAAATGTTCGTGACAGTCTGATTGGTTTGTTGTTGAATATTCCGGGAAAGACAAAGAATGGTATAAAAGTTCTCCATGACATGGTGAAAATGGGGATAAGGACTGAGATTGCACCGTTGGAGAAGGGAAAGTGTACATACCTCCCCCTGGCCTGCTATACTTTGTCCAAAAGTGAAAAAACAGAACTCTGTCGGTGCCTGCACGGTGTTAAAGTTCCATGTTGATATTCAGCGAACTTGAAAAAACTTGTGTCTATGAAGGACTTGAAACTGGTTTGTATGAAGTCCCATGATTGTCATGTGCTGATATCACAAATGCTTTCCATTGCTATAGAGGTATTCTCCTAGTTAAAGTCAAAGAGACAATCACAAACTATGTTATTTCTTCAACGGAATATCTTGCAAGGTAAGTGCACTCCTACTATAAGTTAATTGCTCCATTCATGCAACTTAATTGCCAGATTTTTCTTCTGATATTAATATTTGGCGCAACTGTGTCCTCGCAGGTAATTGATCCAGATGGACTGGACGATTTGCAACGCGATGTGATTACAACTCTTTGTCAGCTCGAGATGTATTTCACTCTATATTTTTTTGATGTTATTGTCCATCTAATTGTTCACCTTATAAGAGAAATTAAGTTTTGTAGACCTGTGTTCCCGCGCTATATGTATCCATTTGAGAGATTTATGGGTATCTTGAAGGGATACATAAGGACTCATCATCGGCCCGAGTGGAGTATCATCAAAGGTTATGCCACCAAGGAGGTGATTGAATTTTGCACAAATTATATGGTCGGGGTTGACCCAATTGGCTTTCCTAAGTCCTGACACGAGGGTAGGCTTCAGGGCATCGAAACGACTGGTTTCAAAGCAGTCATCCCCACAAGTGATATGTACGCGAAAGCACATTTTTGGGTCTTACAACACATGATGGTGGTCGCCATACATACATGAGCATAAGGCAATGTTATGGTCACAGAATCCTTCGAAGCCAGAGATTTGGATCACTAGAGAACATAACAAGAAATTTGCTGGGTGGATCCAAAAAAGAGTCCTGCGAGCTACCGAGGGCATCATAAGTGAAACTGTGACATGGTTGGCTAGAGGCCCAAGATTTACTGTAGGGATTTGGCAGGGGTACGACATCAACGTGTATTCATTTTACACAAGAAGTCAGGATGAGAAGAGTACTACGCAATGTAGTGGAATGACACTATTTATTATTTCGGAGGATGCCAAGGCAGTAAGGGCGCTAAACTCATATTATGATGTTATTGACGAAATATGGGAGCCCGATTATAGATTATTTAAGATTCTTTTGTTTCGATGCCAATGGGTCGAAATTCCTCGAGCTATTAAAGTTGACAATTACGGGTTTACTCTCGTCAATCTCAAAAGAGTCACACACCAAGACGATCCATTCATACTTGTTGAGCAAGCCACACAGGTATTCTACATCGTTGACACAGCCAATCCAAAGTTGCACATTGTTCTTCACAGCAAGAGACGTATTCTTGGGGTCGAAGACGTTGTCGACGAAGAAGGGGTATAACCAATTCGATGGAATACCTCCATTTTTAGATGACATTCAATCTGTCCCTATCGAAGATATTGACGAAACAAGTTGCCTGTGAGACGATCACGAAAAAGGATTATAGGTTGACAACAATTCTTGGATATTTTGTCATTGAAGAAAAAATGCCAGGCTAACCACAAGTTGTAGCATTAAGGTGAGGAACTTATCATTACATCAAGCTATCCATTTTTGTTTACAACTTACTTAATGATAAGTTCACAGCAATACCTCCATTTTAGTTCACAGCAAGAGTTCTAATATTACAGTACACTCTTATAATCCTAAGAACTTCTTCTAAAGAAATTTTTTTGTTAAAATCCATTATGCAATCTTTTGCTTCTTCAATAGGCCTGAAAAATCATTTTCCAGTGCACTGCACAACTACAGAAATGCAGTCCTGAAAGAAATTCTACTCTACTGTTCTAACGATTAATTTCGGTAAACCCGTTAGAAGATAGTACATGGTCTGACAGTTATTTTGGTAAAACCGTTAGAAGAATGGTGCTACAGAAAGTTAACTTAAAAAAATCCTATTCTAGTGCCCTGCACTACTGCAGAAATGCAGGCCTAAAAGAAATAGTACTTTTCTAACGGTTAATTTCCTTCATCCATTAGAAAAAAGCACATAGTCTGACAGTTTTTTTTGTCTAACCATTAGAAGAAGGGTAGCACAGAAATATAACTTAGAAAAATCCTTTTCCAGTGCCCTGCACTACTACAAAAATGCAGGCCTGAAAGAAATTGTACTTTTCTAACGGTTAATTTCCTTTATCCGTTAGAATAAAGCACATGGTGACGAGGATTGACACCCGGGTCACTTCTAATAAACTTTTGGTTCAAGACAGGTTCGAACCAGACATGTGTCTGGCGATGCGAAATCAAGTTACTTCTGAGGGGCATCACCATGAGGTCGCAAGCTTTACGCGATCAGGTCGCGGGTTTCGTGCGATCAGGCCGACAGCCTTGTGCGGTCAGAAGTTCGTATGCTATACGCGGACTGTACTGAATATCTAAGATGTTGCGCGGTCAGCCCACACTCCGCGGTCAGCACATTCTCGACCAAGGTGCATGGAATTTATTCGGTTATCTTTATACCAGGATATTCCAGGCATCCCGAAGATTCCTCCACGCTGAAGACCAACTGTCAGAGGTTATTATATGCGGTTATTCATGATTAACACGTGTTAATAACCTCCGTGGAAGTTAATAGCGGTTCTTCAACAACCGCATCCAACCGTTTGATGCAGTTTTCTTCATATGACACCCTTTCGACCAATATAAAAAGCGGGCAAAGTACATCAAATGAGGGGATCCAAGACATTTTTCGGAAGAATAAAACTCCTAAGATAAGCGAGATACGAGAGATCTCGACCACTCAAACAGCCAAGACTACGGCTTAGATTAGACAACACTTACAAGTCTCCTATAGCTTATTTCTGTACACTTATATAGGGAAAACTTTCGTCTGTGAAAGTTTTTCTCCTGGCTAGTTTGTAAAGCTTTATCTCATATAGTGAAATCCTAACAGGACGTAGGGCTTTTACTCCCACCATCGAGGGCCCGAACCTGTATAAATCTCTCTGTGCTCCTGTTCACCATTGTTCAGCATACCTTCCCGGAGGGTCATCTTGAAAGGTTTCACAATAACAAATTCTGCATAAGTTCGGCTGAGGACCCTGAGTCCGAATCGTCGACAGCTGGCGCCCACCGTGGGGCCTTTCTCAAGGCGTCCTAATTGAAATTCGGAGGTTCACCGAAACATGGCTGGAGCATATGATTCCGAGAATGATTTCGATCTCGAGGATTATGCCCATATACCAATGCCTTCTCCAAGCGATCCTGTTCCGATGGAAGAGGTCGAAGGCCAGAATCTTCCACAGGTTGAATCATCTCTCCAAGTCATGTCAATCGACCAGGAGGTAACTGGCACAAGGTCAGAACCCACAGAGGTTCTTAATGTGCTAGGTGATGAATCCGGCCCGTCATACGACCCCGCTGAGGGAAAATATGATGGTGACCCTGAAATTAGCCCAGGAAGGTTCGACCCTGATAACCTCCACCGTCTCTTTGATTTCGAGTTCGACTTGGTACAAACCGAGATGTTTTCCCCATCGGCGACCTCTCTCCCTAGGCAGTTTGCTGCGTTGTCGGAAGAAACTCCCGATCAACAGGCTGCCAGGGAAGAACAAGATTGCAAACAGAAGGAGGATCAAGATCTCGAGCAATAGAACAACGAACTACGCAGAACTGCCCTAGAGGCTCTTCAAGATGCGCAGGCTCGTTACGATGCTGCCCCGAGTTCTCGACGGTCGCATGGTCGTAGACGTGACCAGACTCCTTCTTTACCACCGGAGCATTTCCCAGTGGACGAAGAAACAATAACACCTGGTACCCCTAGGAGAAGTACCCATGGTCGACTGCGATCTATCGCGGAAGTCATGCGCAATTTTCCTCTTACAATCACGGATGCGCAGAGACCGGCCTTTTTCAGGATCCTGGCGGAAAGACTGGACGAGGTCGCATTCGAGGCGACCCCAACAGCCTCTTCCTGCTCAGTAACACATTCCCGTGAACGGGATGGTCCTCATTCTGGCTCTGGCCGGCGGAGTTACCCGCCACCTGTACCGTCCCGACAGGACAAATACCGGCGAATGCAAGACTCTTGTAGTAGGGATCGAGTTCCCGTTCACTCTCGTTTGGGACCACGAGTAACCTCGCCATTACGTGAGGTTGCTCGAAACCCAACCGAAAGTCACAGGACGGTTCACGGTCCTTACGTCGGTTGCAAAGCTTTCTCGCCTGGCCTACGAGCAGTCGTTTGGCCCGATAAGTTTCGACCAGGGGCCATTGAGAGGTTTGATGGAACTCAGAACCCATCCGAGTTCCTTCAGATCTATATTACTGCCATCCAAGCAGCAGGAGGCGACGACAAGGTCATGGCCAACTACCTGCCAACAGTTCTCGCAGGACCGGCTAGAACCTGGTTGTTTAATCAGCCTGAGGGTTCCATCTATAATTGGGAAATGCTATGCGATGCCATCCTCAGCAATTTCCAAAATTGTTACCAAAAGCCGGGTAAGGAGGACGACCTGCATAGACTGCGGCAAACTTCGACCGAAACACTTCGGCAGTTTGTCAAGAGGTTTGTCGGGGTAAGAAATACCATCCCGAACATATCTGATGGCTCCGTAATCAGGGCATTTAAGCATGCCGTTCGATACCGGAGATTCACTGAAGACTTGCTTATCCACCCTCCTCGATCAGTGGCCGATCTGTTCGATATGGCTGATCGATATTCCGATGCAGCCGAGGCAGTCGAATGGAACCGAATGGTTGACAAAGGGGACCTACCGCCCCAACCAGGCTTCAAGGACGCCAGGAAAGAAGATTCAAGCAAAAAGCCGGAGTCTTCACCGGGTGGGAAGTCAAAGAAGTCGAAGAGGAACCGCTCTGGACAGTACCGTGAGGTCGCAGTTGCAGAGAAACCACCTTCGACCAAAGGTAATAAGTCTTCTTTTAAAAGTAAAACTGCCTCTGGTGGCCGGGATTCCGACCAGCCAGAAAAATCAACTAATCCGCAGGAGGGCAAGAGGTGGTGTCCACTCCACAACTCTGCAGGCCACGACCTCAAAAACTGCAGGAGTTGGTTGAAACAACTGGATGATTTCTACCAAGGAGCTGGGCCAATGCCAACCTTACCGCCTAAAGAGCAGGCGTGCGGGATTAGAGACGTCGACGGAGATGAAGAAATGGCTTACTAGGTACCTCAAAATCATGTTAATGTCATTTTCGGAGGTTCCTCCTCTTTCGCTTCCAAAAGGCAGTTTACAACCTTTTGCTGAGAGGTTAACCAAACGGAGACATCCCTTGGCGAACCTCAATATCCCCGTTGGTCGGATATGCCTTTGACGTTCGATCGCGCTGACTGTCCTGTGGGGCTAACCCGACCATTGAGGCTACCTCTGGTTATTACCCCAATCATCAGTAACGCGAGAGTCGAAAGGGTCCTGATTGATGGGGGAAGTTCCCTTGATCTTTTATTGGTCAAGACACTCGACGAGATGCAAATTCCCCGTTCCAAGATCAAGCCCATAATCCATCCGTTTTATGGGATAATCCCAGGCCCCTCCATGATGCCATTGGGACAAGTGGTCCTCCCAGTCACTCTGGGAGAACCAGATAACTTCCGAACAGAATTGGTTACTTTCGACGTAATCGATTGTGATTCAGCTTATAATGCAATCTTTGGCAGGCCGACTCTTGCTAAGTTCATGATGGCAACGCACTATGCTTATCAGTGCGGGAAATTGCCTGGCCCCAAAGGTGTCATTTCGGTCCGAGGTAGTCGCAACGTGGCACTCACATGCGACCGGCTATCTTTGGAGATGGTCGATCAACTTCCCCTCCGGGACGCTCAGGTCGCCACCGTTGCCACCGATGCGATCAGGGCTGCTCCTCGACCAGATGAGAAACTCAAACAAGTTCCTTTGTACCCAGATGACCCATCCAAGACAATTCGGGTTGGGTCAGCCCTGGATGACAAATAGGAACTCGACCTCGTTGCTTTCCTCCGGGCTAACGCAGACGTGTTTGCGTGGAAACGGTCCGACATGCCCGGTGTCCCAAGGGAAGTAATTGAGCACAGGTTAGCAATTCGACCTGGACAACGACCAATAAAGCAAAAGCTCAGGCGTTTTGCCACCGACCGACAGGAAGCCATCCGAGAAGAGTTAGACAAACTCTTACAAGCCGGGTTTATCCGCAAAGTGAATCACCCGGACTGGCTCGCCAATCCGGTCATGGTCCGCAAGTCAAATGGCAAGTGGCGCATGTGTGTTGACTACACTAGCCTCAACTCTGCCTGTCCGAAGGATGACTTTCCCCTTCCCCGCATCGATCAACTGGTCGACTCCACTGCGGGTTGCGAACTGATGAGTTTTCTGGATGCCTACTCAGGACATCATCAAATTAGCATGGCAGAAGACGATGAAGAGAAAACTGCCTTCATCACCCCGTTCGGCACATACTGCTATGTTAGAATGCCGTTCGGTCTCAAGAACGCAGGTTCCACGTACCAGCGCTTGATGCAAAAGACCTTTCTTTCCCAGATAGGGCGTAATCTTGAAGCATATGTAGACGATTTGGTTGTAAAAAGTGCCAAGAGATTGTCTCATTTGGACGATCTCGCTGAAACCTTCTGTAATTTGAATCGCTTTGGAATAAAATTAAACCCGGAGAAATGCTCTTTCGGGGTTTCTTCAGGAAAACTCCTTGGTTTCCTTGTGTGTTCCAGGGGCATTGAAGTTAATCCTGAGAAAATCAGGGCTATTGAACAAATGAGGTCGCCCTCGACCATGAAGGATGTTCAACGCCTGGCTGGTCGCATGGCGGCTTTAAGTCGCTTTATATCGCGATTAGGCGAAAGGGGATTACCTTTCTTCAAAGCCTTGCGGAAGCATCATAACTTTACATGGTCGGATGAGGCCGAAAAAGCATTCCAGGAGGTAAAAACATATCTATCCAGTCCGACAGTATTGGTGTCTCCTGAAAAAGGAGAACCGTTGCTTCTTTACCTGGCGGCCACACCACACGCGGTCAGCGCCGTTCTGATCGCGGATAGAGGAGGAATACATAGACCCGTCTACTATGTGAGCGAAGTACTTCATGGTCCTAAGGAGCGCTACCCTGAGGTCCAGAAGATACTTTACGCGCTATTGATGGCTTCCCGTAAGCTACGACATTACTTTCAAGCACACAAGATCACAGTACCCTCCTCTTTTCCTTTAGGGGATATTGTCCGAAATCCAGAAAAATCTGGTCGAATCGCCAAATGGGCGGTCGAACTCGGTGCCTTCGAGATCCATTTCACCCCTCGCACGGCGGTTAAGTCTCAGGTTTTGGCTGACTTTGTGGTCGAATGGACCAACCCTGAGCCACCCGGGCAGTTGGCAGAGGAACTGGAGTGCCCCGATTATTGGACAATGTACTTTGACGGCTCCCGTAGTTTTCAACACTCGGGGGCTGGAATAGTCTTAGTTACGCCCCAGGGCGAACAGCTTAAGTATGTCATTCAACTACACTTTGTTGCAACCAACAACGCAGCAGAGTATGAAGGTCTTCTTGCAGGGCTCCGGGCAGCAAAATCCCTCGGAGTCCGTCGATTAGTGGTGAGGGGAGACTCACAACTTGTCGTAAACCAGGTAAACAAGGAGTACAGCACCTCCGATGAGACAATGGCTCATTACCTGGGGGAAGTGAGGAGCTTGGAAAAACACTTCAGTCATTTTGAAGTCCAATACATCCCGCGAAAGGACAACATTCTCGCAGACCAATTATCCAAAATTGGGTCCTCACGCTCATCCGCTCCGGCAGGAGTGTTCATTGAACACTTGGACCATCCTTCTATCATGACTTCGGTCGAGGATGATCCGGTAATAGCCTTCGTTACCAACCTCGGTCAGGAACAAGATTGGGCTCATCCATTGAGAGTCTATCTTGAACATGGGACCCTACCCGAGGACGAAACCGAAAGTGATCGGTTAATTCGAAAAGCGTGTCTGTACAAACTCATAGATGGGATTTTGTACAGAAAGGGTACTCAAGGAGTATTCATGCGTTGTATATCTCAGGAAGAAGGAAAGTCCCTCTTGAGAGAAATACATGACGGTGTATGCGGTGCGCACTCGTCATATCATACACTTGTCGGAAAGGCTTTTCGACAAGGATTCTACTGGCCTTCGGCACTTGATGATGCCAAACATATGGTCAAGAAGTGTCCCCAGTGTCAGTTCCACGCAAGGCAAGTTCATCAACCTGCCTATGCGTTGCAAACCATTCCTCTTGCATGGCCATTTGCGATCTGGGGAATGGATATCGTCGGTCCTATGCCACAAGCGGTCAATGGATACAAGTTTCTGTTCGTAGTCATTGACACATTTACAAAGTGGATTGAGGCCGAACCGGTACGAAATATTACTGCATCAGCCGCACAAAAGTTCTTCCATAAGAACATTGTGGCACGATTTGGTGTTCCAAACCGTCTCATCACAAACAATGGTTCTCAGTTCGCCAGCGGTCTTTTTCTGGACTACTGCGATCAGGTTGGGACCAAGGTGTGCTTTGCTTCTGTGGCCCATCCACAAAGCAATGGTGCCGTAGAACGAGCCAATGGGCAAATATTGCAAGGCATTAAAAAGCGCGTTTTTGATCGCCTTAGGACCCGCTCGGGGGCTTGGGCAGATGAGCTCTATACTGTTCTATGGGCATTACGAACTACTTCTAGTCGCGCCACCGGTGAGACGCCCTTCCATTTGGTCTATGGGGCCGAGGCGGTATTGCCCATGGAAGTAAGTATTGGTTCTATTCGGACAGATCAGTTCGAACAGATTAATCAGTCCGAACAACGGGCACAAGATCTCATCCTCTTAGAAGAACGGCGTGATCGCACCCTGGTTAAGTCCGCGGCATACTTGCAAGCTTTACGCAGGTATCACAGTAAAAAGGTGCGACCACGCGATCTCAACGTGGGCGACTTGGTTTTACGAAAAATTCAAGACCAGTCTAATCGCAACAAATTCTCCCCAAAATGGGAAGGTCCTTATACTGTTGTCTCAGTGCCGCGGACAGGATCGGCGCGGTTAGCTATGGAGGATGGTCGGATTTTGTCCAATACTTGGAACATCGATCAACTTCGCAAGTTTTACGTGTAAGTATTCCAATCACTTTTTTCCTGTTCAATTAGCATCTTTTGCCAAAACAAAAAATGTTTTGCTTTCATACAATGAGTTTTTCTCTTTAAGCCCGTATCATATGCATTCGACCTGGGGGCTGATCGCCGACGGTCAGATCATTACAACAATCTAATCGGATTCGCTGGTCGATCTCATGATCACTTACAGATATGTCATTCCTAAATAAGCCGTTTCTCAACGCATACGGGGTTATCTGATAAGTCCTTGGTCATCCGAGTGGCTACCAGTTCGCAATAAGATTAGATGTTATATTGATCCTGGTCGTTGGTTTAATATGCATATCCCTGGTCGTTACGCTTATATTTTCTCCTCTGCTTATAACACTAAGGCTTTAGTGTTCATAAGCAGAGGCGGGGGCTAGGGGGGATGTGCTCATAATATGGAGCTCATAATATGGAATTCATATTACGAAAATACGAAATATATATTTTCTTGTCAAAAATAATGTTTTACATACATTGCATTATACACAAGTTTCTAAGTACAAAAATAAGGATCATTCGATCCCCAGCTCAGTCAGGAGTCTATCTACTAGGGGCTTGACTTCCTCTATGACTGCATCGAGCAGCTCTTCACTCTCGACCTCAACCGGACCCACCAATGCGCTCAGATATGCATCTGGGCCATGGTGAAGTCGAACCCGACTGAGTACGGCTACTGCGGCTGATCGAACTCTAGTTCTGATCACCTCTTCGCGTCGCCGTGAATCTCCAGGGAGATACTTGAGCAGTGAATCCACCTGGGCAGTGAGTAGCGATGTCCAGTCACTTATGCTGAGGTTGTCTTTCTTCGGTTCTGCCACGTCGGTCTTCAAAAGAACAGCCACGGCCTTCAGTTTTTTGAAGATCCGGAGGCTCAGCTCTTTGATTGCCCGATCGGTGTGGCGAATCGAGGATTCAAGAATCTCCTTGTCTCGACTGAGCTGCGTAATTCGACCTGCTTGCGCTGTACAGAGAAAGGAGGTTATTTGCATATCATGGATTCAAGTCTTCTTAATCAGGAATTAGCTTACCAGCATTCTCTGATCGAAGTTTGTTAAGTTCAGTTTCTTGTTTCTTAAACATTGAAACTGAACTGGCCACCTCTTTCTTCAAAAATGTAACCTCTCTGCAGCAAAATCAAGGCAGTCACAACCAAAATGCACCCATACTAACCAAAGGGTAATGATACTCACCTGCGCAAGCTGTCGCGTTCTTTTTGAATGGCTTCTGTACTGGCCATCACAACATGCGAATGGCTTATTAGCCAGGATAATCCCTATGATGCCAAAGAAAAAGATCAAAGATGTCCTAAGTACAATTCAGGCACGAGAATAGAGGTTTTCTATACCTTCATAAACTTTTGTAAGACAGCGTCATTCAGTTCAGCGGGAATCCTCGCTAGAGCCCCCGACGCGCTCACTACGGGGACAGTTGGTGGGAGTGCCGGCTGGGCGCCACCCCCAGTAGTCATCGGTGGTGATTGGGTCCCTACATTTATTCTTTCCCCTGCGGACTGGACGACTTCCTGGACCACAGGGGTGGAGCGTTCTTCGTTGGAAGCTCCTGCACCAGCTGCGGCTTCAACCTCTCCGGAGGCGATTGAAGAGCTGGGCGCCGTCTTTCTTTGCCTGACATGAAGAACAATTTGAGCAGTTTTTATTTAAGATTATTGCCAAATTTAAGGTTCTTACCTTATTTGAAATCCCATTCGCTCCTGGGATTTCTGGGAAGGTTCCCCTTGGGAAGAAGAACCATCATCGGTTCTTGCCTTCCTCATGGCAAACAAGGTAGCTCCCCCCTGGATATGTTTAGCTATGAGGATATTTCTAAAGAACAGATAGAGACAGAAAGCAAGGTCTTTACCTGGGCTACCGTACTGGCTGGTGGGGCTACATCCAAAGGCCTTGGCAACTCCTGGGTCGCTGGAGCCACCACAACCGGCCTTTGCTCAATTATCTCCTCCTCCGCCTGCAGAGGAGGAGGATTTTCCCCCCTGGGACTTACAGTAGTCACAGGGAGAAGCTTTTCTCTCTGTATGAACATTGATTTGTCAAACATACAGAAGGAACCATATAAAGAATGACAGAGAGGAATCCTTACCATGGTCGTCCTTTCGACCAGAGGGACAGAAACAACTAGTCCTGAAGTCTCGAGGGCTTCAGGAATTGGAGGGTCACCCGCGACCACAAGATTTTCGGTGGTCGCAGGATCTTCCACGACCACCTCTTTGGTAGTAGTGGTCTCTGCGGGGCAGCTTGGGGCATCGCTGGATGGGAGATCCGCGATCTTCCTCCTTCGAAGGATCAGAGGAACGTCATCCTCTTCCTCCTCGCTCCCCTCTCCCTGTACGATGAAGAAGTGATCCCAATCTGTGCTTGGTAAAACAGAAGGGATGCGATATCTTACCGCTGTCTTTCTTTTGGTAGAAGGAATGCTCCGTGAAGACCCTTCCCCAGGATTCAGTCTGGCTTTCTTGGAGGCAGTCTTTGTCCTGGGTCTTTGGGAGACCTTCTTCACGTTTTTTACCGTCGGCTTCCCATGAGAACCTACGTTCTCACTTGGGAAAGTCGTCTCGGCAAACCTTCCTAGGAGCTGATTCACATTTTCGATGAAAATGTTTAACGCAGGACATGCATAAGATCTTAAATAGAGGCCAGATAAAGAATGTACCTTTCGACGCTCCTGTTTAAGGTCGTCGCCGGCGTGAATCAGACTTTGGGGACGAGGTGATCCCTTAGGGCCCTCTACATCGGAGTTGTAGGCCCTAAGGAGGGAGTTGGTCCGCCTTTCAATCTCGGATGAAGGCAGGACTGTTCCCAAACTCAAGTCAGAATTTGTACAATTCAAAAAGGAGAAAGTTCAGCACCAAAGAAATAAATACCTTGACTGTAGTCCAGGGTGCTATCAGCCATGGACCTAATCTCCCACGCTGGATGAGCCCTTTCACGCAGAGGACTCACCCGGTTCTTCACGAAGTCTCGAATGATATCTCGAGCCGTCAATCCTTGATTGACCAAGTGAAGAATCACCTCGGCATGCTTCGAAAGCTCCGAGTTCATCGCCGGGGGAATGTCTAACTCGCTCGACTTCTCTGGTCGCGAGTTTTCAAACCATAAACTGCTTTCGGATGGTGGAGAGCAGTAAAACCACCTTTGGTGCCACCCATGCACAGAATCTCGCAGGGGTGGGGAGGGATACTCCTTTTTATCCCTCAGCCGGAAGTAGATGCATCCGGCAGCGTTGGTGCTCTTCGACCACGCCGAAAAGTAGAATCGTCGGAAAAGATCCACGCTGGGATATATTCCGACGAAGGCTTCACAAAGATGCTGGAATACTGCAAGGATCAGCATCGCGTTGGGGTGGAGGTTGATCAGTTCCCACCCGTAATGTTCAAGGACATCCTTAAGGAACCGACTCTCAGGGAATCGGAACCCGCAACGCAGATACTCCTCAAAAACCACCAACTCGCCTTCTTGGACAGTTGGGGTTTCTTGGTCCTTCTCCGCAGGTCGCCAGTTAATGAGCAGCCGCGGAGAAAGGATCTCCTCCTTCTCTAACGCCATCAGGCTCTCCTCAGAATGGTGGATGGATCTGCTCCAGGACGCCATCTTTGGTGTAGAATCAAAGGGGAAGCTGGCGATTTGGGGAAGATGAAGGCTGAAGAAAATGAGGGTTTTGAGCGGCGGGAATAATGAGGGTTTTAGCTGTGTGCCTTCTTTGAGAAGACATCTGCTCTTTTTATAGACCCAAGGCGACGCATTAATGAGTAAACGGCTCATTTCAAATGTTCCATTGAATGCTTTATTCATTTCCCATAATGGATACTGTCTCCGATGGACCCGATAAAGTACTCAGGCGTTGGATCTAAAACAAAAAAACTTCTTTGTTTTGGAAACTGAAAGTGTAAAAGGACTGAAAAATTTTCAGTACTTTTCAGAGGACGTTTTTCCTTTTTATACTTTGAACATTTTATTCGAAAAAATCATGTAACTCAATTTTTAACGTACTAGAGTGTTTCTAATTGGGTTATGGTTTTATCGAAATCGTGTTTTAGGCTAAAACTTCAATTCTAATCGAAGTGACAACCTGACCGAGTCCCAACTCTGGTCAAACTTTAGTTCTGACCGCGGCTTTGAAACTGATCGCGGAATCAGGGCAGGTCGTGGTGCTTTTTTCTTAAAAGTGATTTTGATCGCAGAACTAAAGTTTCCTGTGTATGAATGGTCGCGAACATAAAGTTCATGGCTATATTTTCGCATAGAAGATGTGGAGAATATTTCATGAGAAATAAAGAACTTTTATTTCTTACATTCTTTACATACAAAAGGGATGCAGTCGATCAAAACATCGACTTGCTCCGAAAGAAGTTTACAAAGTTCCCCAAGGGACATGTTGTTGTCAGTAGGATTTACACTGGCAACTCCCAGGGAACTAGCAACTACCCTAAGTCTATCTATATCATCCCTAACAACAGACGCACTATTGTCCCAAATCAAGTCAGAGAGTTCTCGCTGTTGCTGAGCGAAGTCCCTTTCTCGACGGAAATGGTGCGCCTCTTCTCGGGATCGATCAAAACATTCTGCTAAACGCAGAATCTTTGAGGCCATCTCCTCGGTCTTCTTCTCCAGGGCATTCTTCTCTTCCAGAAGAGTCTGTCCGGAAGGAAGAGATGGAGCAGCAGAAGGCTGATCGCTAGAGCCTCCTACCTCCTGCATTTTTGCAAAAGTTAGTCATACTAACAAAAAATTATCAGCAAAAGGGGAGAAGAATTGTTACCTGTCCCGGTGCATAACCCGTTAATACACCCA
This sequence comes from Pharus latifolius, assembly GCA_019359835.1. Classification (NCBI taxonomy): domain Eukaryota; kingdom Viridiplantae; phylum Streptophyta; class Magnoliopsida; order Poales; family Poaceae; genus Pharus; species Pharus latifolius. The sequence continues at coordinate 64,233,934 of CM033326.1, read as the reverse complement.
TCTTGGGAGGAAGATCATCATATGGTGGAAGAGCAACCTTCCCATCAGAAGATTGCTTCGCCAACCCAATATGACGATCATTTGATCGAGGGATAGTCACCGCTTGCCGACCAGGATGTTGATCACCCAAAAGAATGGGGGAATTGAATGTGATGGGATCTTTCTCTAAAGATAAAGACCTAACTTGCCGAGAGGCATGAACGGGGAGGGTCAAAGGAACTGAAGGAAGAAAGAAACTTGCTACATTCTTCACCTTTGTTCCACTAGAAGATCCTTCATCAACCTTGGGTTTCTTCCTTAAGGGAGACAAGACTTCAATCGTTTGAGGCCTTTGTTCGACAATTTCCCCTTCATCGCTCTCAATCTCGATGATTTCATGATCTGCCATTGGGAGGAGTATGTGAAAAGGAAGGAGGCAGGATAACAAGAAAAGGACTTTAGGCGTGGAGGGAAATTGTGGAGTTTTACAAATCCAAGAACCTGGTATTTATAGCCGCCTAGGTGACGGTTTACATTCCAGGCGCCTCGGGTTTCGTCAAAACATTTACAATTTTACCTCGAGATAAAAACAATTCTACGGCGCTATCATTGCCCGTCACGTAATGTCAGAACCCGTCTTGGGAAACCAACCGTTTTCACTTAGTGCGCCACTAAGTGGAAAAATTGAAGAGTCAGGTTAAAAATCCAATGCATGGTTTTAAAATTCGAAATAAACACGTCTCTTCGTTTTTCTTCGAATTTGGGGGCTAGCTGACGAGGATTGACACCCGGGTCACTTCTAATAAACTTTTGGTTCAAGACAGGTTCGAACCAGACATGTGTCTGGCGATGTGAAATCAAGTTACTTCTGAGGGGCATCACCATGAGGTCGCAAGCTTTACGCGATCAGGTCGTGGGTTTCGTGCGATCAGGCCGACAGCCTTGTGCGGTCAGAAGTTCGTATGCTATACACGGACTGTACTGAATATCTAAGATGTTGCACGGTCAGCCCACACTCCGGGGTCAGCACATCTCGACCAAGGTGCATGGAATTTATTCGGTTATCTTTATACCACGATATTCCAGGCATCCCGAAGATTCCTCCACGCTGAAGACCAACCGTCAAAGGTTATTATATGCGGTTATTCATGATTAACACGTGTTAATAACCTCCGTGGAAGTTAATAGCGGTTCTTCAACAACCGCATCCAACCGTTTGATGCAGTTTTCTTCATATGACACCCTTTCGACCAATATAAAAAGGGGGCAAAGTACATCAAACGAGGGGATCCAAGACATTTTTCGGAAGAATAAAACTCCTAAGATAAGCGAGATATGAGAGATCTCGACCACTCAAACAGCCAAGACTACGGCTTAGATTAGACAACACTTACAAGTCTCCTATAGCTTCTTTCTGTACACTTATATAGGGAAAACTTTTGTCTGTGAAAGTTTTTCTCCCGGCTAGTTTGTAAAGCTTTATCTCATATAGTGAAATCCTAACAGGACGTAGGGCTTTTACTCCCACCATCGAGGGCCCGAACCTGTATAAATCTCTCTGTGCTCCTGTTCACCATTGTTCAGCATACCTTCCCGGAGGGTCATCTTGAAAGGTTTCACAATTACAAATTATGCATAAGTTCGGCTGAGGACCCTGAGTCCGAATCGTCGACACATGGTCTGACGGTTTTTTTGTTTAACCGTTGGAAGAAGTGTAGCACCAAAATATAACTTAGAAAAATCCTTTTCGAGTGCCCTGCACTACTAAAGAAATGCAGGCATTTCTAACGGTTAATTTCCTATATCCGTTAGAACAAAGCACATAGTCTGACGTTTTTTTGTCTAACCGTTAGAAGAAGGGTAGTATAGAAAATACAGGCCTTAAAGAAATTGCCTATTACTAACGGTTTACTTTTTTTGAACCGTTAGAAAAAGTACTCACTAATTTAAGAAACTCCGCCTAGGAATTCCCCTCCAGTTGAACTGTTCCAACTCTGTTTCTCTGTCTCCTAGAGCGCGAAAAGCCCTACCCTCGCCGGCGACCACTTCCTAACTGCCGGACCACCATCGCCGCCCGAATCACAGTTCGCCACCACTGCCGGGCACTGTTTTGCTCCACCGTTGGCCGCCACTTCATTCTACATAGCCGCCGGGCACAGCTTTTCACCGTAAAGTACACCTGCCCTATCCCTAGTGCATAGTTCTTTGTCTAGGAGCTGCCTAATTTGATCTTTTCGTTATTCACACTAGGGTTTTCTATTTTTTACTACTCTTGTTTAGGATTTAAACTAGGGTTCACTCTTGTTTAGGATTTAAGAAACTTTGCTGGGCACTGTTGAAACTAGGATTTAAACTAGGGTTTACATAATATGTTCCAGTGATCTCATGATTCTCTTTTGAGATTTGAAATTATCTGTTCAGAAGTATGTGTGATCATTTGTATTGAATGGCCATGTAGTGTAGTTTATGTATTGCTTAATGTTCAAAACTATGTTCTAACGATAGTTTACGCATTAACCGTTAGAAGAGATAATATCTTCTAATGGATGTTCATGTTTTAACCTTTAGAAGAAATAGGTTTTAGTGTAAGTTGAGATGTATATTAAGCAGTTTGTTCTATTGGTTGTGAATGTATTAACCATTAGAAGAAAGTACATGGTCTAATAGATGTTCATGTATTAACCGTTCAAAGAAAGAGGTTTCAGGGTTCCCTGAAGCTTTTTTATTTTGTATTTGTTTGATTTAATTGGAAAAAATCAGTGAGATGAAATGGGGTAAATTGGAGTGATGAAGTTTCAGTTTTGTACAATCAACAATTTATAATCTGATCTATGTTTGATAATTATTGTATGGTTCAGTACATAAACTTTTTCAAGAAAACTTGAATCTTATATATACTGTAGCCTTTTTGATGGTTTGTTGATGGAATTTTAGGCAAAGCCATGTCGGCGTCTTCCTCGGCTGATAGTAGTGGTTTGATGAGGGGCAACATAAATGATGTTGCTTCGTCCCAGTGCAAGAGGACGACGTGAGGCACAATGACGTTGGGCCGTTTGGTGAAACGCACCGACATTTCTTGTGAGTTCAACCAGTTTAGGAGGTTGATCGAAAGAACATTGGGAAGTACGCTACCTACGTTGGGCTGTTGGTGAAAGAAAGGGTGAAGATCACCATCGAGAGCTAAAAGGACGTGAAGGCAGATGAGAGGGATAGGTTGTAGGCGGAAGTGAAGGTAAAATTAATCAAAATCCCTGAACTCTTTCGAAATCACATTCCCTTAGCTTATCCTAAAGTTTAACTAACTCCTGCTTATATGCATTGTTTGAAAACAGGCTAAGTGGAACATCCCCGACGATGGACCTAAGACGGCCTGCTTGAAGGACATGAACAACACATGGAAAACCTTCAAGAGCTGGCTCGTCAGTACCTTCCTCGCTGAGGGGAAATCTCCTTGTGAGAAGTACCCTTTCATAACGAAGGAGGTATGGGAGGAATTCACCCAGCAGAAGGGGACTGATGAGTTCAAGGCACTTAGAGAGAAGAATAAGGTGATCAAGAAGAGGAACAACCACCCGCACCAGCTCGGATCTCAGGGCTATGCGGGGAAGGAGGACAAGTAGAGGAAGGAAGACGAGGAAAATGTTCTCGTGACTCCCCTGAGTTGCCGCTCTCCGAGATCCGTGATGCGAGGTGCGAGCCGTGGTGGTGGGGGAGAGGGTCCGTGTCGTCCACGGGTTCTATGGAGTCCCAAACCCTAAGGACGCCAAGGTCGTGCAATGAATGGTAAGTTGGCTAACCTTGTAAACTGTGTGTGCACAAGTGTATATATGTATTTGTCTCACAATGTAGCTTTAAATCTAACAGATCTCTGCCGAGAAGGAGGCAACACAGGGATTGTTTACCCCGCAGAGGGAGAACGACATTCTCACCCGGGCTCTAGGAAATAAGGAGCATCCCAGGCGGATGCGGACCGTGGGAGTCATCGTGCTGTGGAAGGCCGGCTTTGAAAATCCAACTCCACCGAGGAAGAAGGCCCGCTCCTGGAAGGAGAAGGAATCGGAGCTGGCCGACAACATACGGGCAGAGGTACGGGCAGACATGCCTGCAAAATTCGAGGCCAGGTTCGCTGAAATGAGCCAGCAGTTAGGACAGTTGAGAGAAATGATGCAATCCAAAGTTGTAGATCCAGCTCCCGAGGTGACGATACCCCGCGAGGTCGGCCAAGCAGTTGCTCTTCGAAGGTCCTCGTGGATCCGGTGGATCTGCTTGAGGTATTGCAAACCTTGAACTATGCACTTAAGTTGATGCCACTCCCGTTCCGTGAGAATTGTTTCGCTAACCTGTTTTGATTGTTACAAATTTGCAGAAGCCAGAGAGCTGCAGCCTAGTGACTCACCTAGGTGACGAACACGTAGTGGTTTCCCACGCGTTCGTATATCCGTCTAGGGAGGATGTTCGGATCCACTGCATACCTCTGAAGTCGGGGAGGATGTCTGGATCCACTTTTGTATTGCCCGTCCCAATGGAGGAAATGCAGACATTTGCTGAGGCAATGGGCTCCTACGTACAGTAACCCAAGAAGTGTGTTATAATACAATAGGTAAATCCTAACCATTTTAGTTTACAACCTACTTAATACACTTTGATGTCATAAATTGCAGTGGCCTACCGACGTACTACCTGAGGACCCCACCCCCAGCACAAGGCATGAGGGATCTCCTCCGGCCCTCAACCCGCAAAATATGACCTCGACCCCTGCCAAAGGAGCCACGCCTCCTCGGAAAGCCCCTTCGCCTGCAAAGAAAGCCGTCAGCACCCCGCCCTGGCAAAAGGAAAGGGCAAAGGCAAAGGACCAAAGGGACAGTCTGATAGGTTCAAGAACGGGTTCCCACTTGTGGCGGAGGCAATTTTGTGTAAATTGGATCGCACAACCAGAGAACTCCACGAGTGGTACCTACACCGGGCCCGGCAAAACTTGAATTCCTAGTTCCCTTGAGGCCTGGACATTTCCACCATGAACCCAGGAGCATATCCATGGCGTACGAGGATCTGTTCGACCTCTTTAACTGGTGGGAACTTGATATGTCCATCTTATGGACTAGAGTCCTGTGAGTTTACTGATCATATATATTGTTGTAGTTCATTTAATAAATGTAGTAACTTTGTATGCAATAGTAATGTCGTCCTTTGCATGCAGGTGCATGTACAGACTGGCGTCGACGAGGGCGTGTGACAAGGTGGGTTTCCTCGATCCAAAGAAAATAAGCCTCATGATGCTAGAGTAGGATGCAGCACACACGGAGCAGTACATATCAAGGGCACTGCTGCCGCAGCAAGATAGGGAGTTCATTCTTGTGCCATACCACCAAACGTTAGTGCATATCCTACTAATTTAACTCATTCTTGTATGTTACACCTAACGGATTTTTTTGTACGGATAACCTAGAGTTAAAAAAATTTAAAAATAACGTGTAATAAAAAATAATTACAAAAATGACTTAAGTTGCCATCCCGCGTGGCGACTTACCGCAAAAAGCAAACAGAGGTGACATCAGTCGCCATACGGGATGGCGACTGATGGGGGCTATATAGCGGGGGCCATGGCGACTGAAGTTGGAAAAGCGAAAAAAAAACAGAACTCACGGGTCACGGCAAAGAGGGAGAAGAGAGGAGAGGGGAGGAGGAGAGGGGAAAAAAAGAAGAGGAAAAGAAAAGGAGAAGAGGAGGGGGAGGAGGAGAAGGAGGAGGAGGAGAAGTAGAAGAAAGGAGAAGAAGAAGGAGGAGGAAAGAAAGGTACAATCAAAAATTTTTAGTGATAATTAGTGTAGAATGCAGATCTGTTTTAGGAATTTATAGATTTGTTTTAGGAATTTGTAGATCTGTTTTAGGAATTTGTAGATCTGTTTTAGAAATGTGTAGATCTGTTTTAGAAATGTGTAGATCTGTTATGTAAATGTGTTATATTTGTAGATCTGTTTTAGAAATGTGTAGATCTGTTTTAGAAATGTGTAGATCTGTTATGTAGATGTGTTGTAAATATAGATATGTTATGTAGAAATGTTATATATTAAGCGAATAAATTAGATTAATAAATAGTGAATCGATAATTTAGGACATACGGTTTATTCGTAGAAAATGTGCAGAAATACATATTTGATTTGTGCCGTATTTAAATATGTTGGGCATTTATGAATATAATGTATATATAATTTTGATTTGTTGTGTAATATTATGTAAATTTCATATGTTTATGAATGAGATGTGAGATGTGTATTAATTAAGAGTAGTAAATAATTAAATTATTGATATGTGAGATGATAATATAGGAATTGTAGATTAGATGTGATGCGATGTCGTTAATGCAGTGTACTTCGATTAGTTGAGATGTTAAAAAATAGGTCGCACATGTCTTAAGGATGAGTATAGAGTAATGTGCAAAATATATTGGAGATATGATAGCTGATGTTTGTAATACTTATGTTGTAGACAATGTCGAAAACAAGAGTAGTCTATGTTTTCCACGGGGAACAAATCATTAGAAATGGACCATCTGGAGATGACCTAAGTGGCTGTCACCGTATAGACATGGAATTGAATGATCTTAGTGTTCTTAATTTTGAAGACCTTAAGACCCGATTCATGGACATCCTAAATATTGACCCATGTTTACACAAAATTGTCATAGAAGCGCTGGTGCCTATTGGTTTGACATCTTGTTGAAAATTGTGTAAACTTAGAGGCGATAGATCATGGGGCTCTCTTATTAGGAGGGTGATAAATCCCAATCATGGGCCAGATGATTGCATACTGTATGTGACAAAGCTAGACAATGTACCAGAACCGGCAGCAGAACTTGTACCCGAACCATTAATTGGAGGACAACATACGAACATTGATCCAACCATGACCCATAATTCTGCGGATATCCCCAACGCAGAATTCATGGGTGGGTATTTGTGGCCTGGGGATGAGGCTTATGCCGATGAAGGTGAAGACGAGGGTCTGGAAGTTTCAGGCAGCGAAGGGTCGGAGGTGGACGCAGACTATGCGGATTCCTCTAGTGAAGAAGACTATCGTGGAATGGGACCTCCACAACAACGGCTAGATCCTAGTGGTTTTGAGCATGCGCGAATCCATGACGATCGCAGTTCGGAGTGGGCAGGGAGTGAGCACAGATAAACATTGGGACAACATTTTCGAAGCAAGGAGGAGGCTAAGCACTACGTCGGTCTTTCAAGGTTGACAGAACAAATCCGCGACTGTACGCGGTGAAGTGCAAGGTGGAAGGATGTCGATTTTATGTTCGTATTGCTCGGTACAGGGACAATGAACACTTCATTGTTTCCCGGATCACCGAACATGACTGTTCAGTGACAGAAGTATCACAGAGTCATAGGAATATGTCGTCCGCATTTGTGGCACGTGTAATTTTGTCGAACCTTCATGAAAATCTTGATATGCCACCAAAACAAATTGTTAGCCAAATCAATGACACATTTGGGTACATCATTCAATATGGGAAGGCATGGAGAGCCAAGCAACTTGGTCTTGAGATGTTATTTGGATCTTTCTATGATTCATATAACTATGTGCCCAGATTGATCGAACAAATCGTTGACACCAACCCTGGCACTGTGATGGATATGGTCCATAGCCCAGTTGTCGGCAGAAATGGTGAGATAGTTCCTGGAGCTGAGTACATGGAGCGTATATTCTGGTCATTTGGTCAAGTAATCTCTGTGTTCAAGTACATGCGGCCAATACTTTGCGTGGATGGCACATTTCTAACTAGGAAGTACAAGGGAACTCTGATGACAGCAGTTGCTGCAGATGCAAACAACCAGCTACTTCCCATGGTGTACGCCTTAGTGGAAGGAGAGAGTACAGACAGCTGGGTATGGTTCCTTGCAAACCTAAAACAAACCGTCGTGAAGGACAAACGGAATGTATGTGTAATCCATGATAGACACAAGGGTCTGTTAAGTGCCATTGAGTTCATGTTGTCCACTGAGAACCCGCAGTACAGCTGGAATGACTTGATCAGTCGGTGGTGTAAACGACACCTTGCGGCGAACTTCTTCACACACTACAAAAGCGCACGGCTTATGAAGAAGTTCAAGCGGTTGTGCGATCAGAACCAAAGCCATAAGTTCCAACAACTTTGGGACGAGTTAGAACAAGAAACTTCAGATCTAGGTAAATCTCAAAGGTCAGAGGCAAGCAGTTCACAACATCCAGAAGATGAAGAAAATGTCGTGGAGACTACAGATGTGGCGAGACGACGCACTCGAAGGTCAAGGCCAAAGAAATTTAGTGAATGGATCAATGACAAAGCTCCTGAGAAGTGGTCTCTATTGCACGATGAGGGAGGTGCCAAATATGGCGTAATGACAACTAACATGGCGGAGGTATACAATTTTGTGTTGAGGGGGGTGCGAGGTCTGCCGCTCACTAGAATTGTGGAATTTACATGGCATCGCACGGCCAAATACTTCTACGAGAGAGGTACAGCTGCAAGAGCATTGCTTCGGGTCACACCACCAAAATTTCCTCATGAAGTACAAAGGTACTTAGAAATGAAGGCCGCGGCCGCTCAGAAACACTCAGTCGAGTGTATTCCTAACAGCAGAAGGCAAAGTTGGGCCGTTTATCTGCGCAGTAAGAACGTGGGGGGTGGATACATGCGACAAATCAAGAGGCAAGGAGTGACATTTGAAGACGGTGTCAAGTGCACTTGTAACAAGCCAACTCTATTGCATAAACCGTGCTCTCATGTGATGGCCGCGTGTGCGCACGACAACAAGTCGAGCGAGATGTACCTGTCAGTTTACTATGGTTCACGGTACCTTGCCGAGACATGGACTGCAACTTTGAGATTTGGGGGACTCAGCAGCACTACAGAGAGCGGTCGTGTAGGGCAGGCGAGATCCGATATGTTCCACCACCGCACTTGGAGCGGAAAGACCCTGGACGACGGCGGAAAATGCGAATTGGCAATGACATGGATAACGCAGAACGCGATGAGCTACGAAATTGTGCCATTTGCCGACAGCCTGGCCACACGAGGAGGACATGTCCTGATGCATCCGGACCTAATCGAACATGACTCAGTAATGTTGTGCAACACTTATTCGTTCCTCTTGTGTATTTGATGATGTACTAACCTAATGTTCTTTTTTGCAGGCATGGCTCACCCTCGTCCACAGTTTCCTGATTTACTCGATCACTACTACGACGATCGTCATCGGTCTCGAGCGGTGCGATCCGGAGAGGAGCTTCCGCCATTCCGCCTGCGATCGTCCGGCACGTCTTGGCCTCTCGATGGGAGATACATCGCACGGCTGAGGGCGGCGGAGCTGCTTCCTTTTTGCAGGACGATCACCAGACTGGAGACTTTTAGGCATGACCGATCACTGGTCTCTGCTCTGGTGGATAGGTGGAGACCCGAGACACACACATTTCACTTCCGGTGGGGGGAGATGACCATTACCTTGGAGGATGTGGCGATGTTGTTCGGACTCTCGATTCGCGGGCAGGCCTGGGTACCACCACCCACTCCTGCCGGATGGGACGGCATGCTCGCCGAGAGGTTTCATCCACTACCTCTGGGCCAGGAGCCCTTCCACCACGACGTCGGAGTTCCTGCGACTTGGCATGTTCACTTCAGGACGTGCCCAGCAGATGTAGATGAGTGGACTGTGAGCCGACACTTCAAGGCGTATTTGCTGCACTTGTTCGGGGGCTTCATGTTCACTGGTATGCTTAAACATGATATAGGCACAGCTATTTCCATTCTCTTGTTGAATTTAATTCCTATTTTTTTGCTTTTCTACAAGTACTCACGGCGACACAGTGGATCGTTGGCTTGTTCCACTGGAGCAGATGCTCGCGGACACACCGATCGATCAGATCCCACACATCAGCTGGGGGTCAGTGGTTCTCTGTGCGACGTATCGAGGGTTGTGCGACGCCTGCGTTCGGCGTGCCCGAGCGGCGAACATGGCCGGATCTCCTCTACTTCTTTTGCTGTGGTCGTATGAGCACATACCTGTCGCACGACCGCTCATCACCGACACGCCCGTTGCACTTCCAGAGGGGCACCCGCCTAGGGATGCGGAGGATGAGATCGATCGCCCTACCATGGGGGATCGTTGGTTGCAACATGAGCTGCAGTGGGCCACAGTTCAGGTGCATGCATGCTACAGTGCGTACAGCGGCGAGTTGGAGTTGTTGCATCCATCGCGTGTTATATGGAGGGTTTGGACGACAAGCTATATCGAGAGCACAGCCGGCGGCGCGATCTCTATGGTGTGTACGGAGGACCGGGAGTTATGGCTCACCTGCTGTATTCTTGTCTTCAGCCATATGTTGGAGGTGTATGCTCCATGGAGGGTGATGCGCCAGTTTGGCTTGTTCCAGACGATCCCTCCTCCAGACGCCCCGCATCGTTTGTCGCATGACCAGCACGAGTAAGTTCTCGATTATCTCCGCGCATAGTGTTTTGCCTCTGTGAAATAACTGAACACCTTTGTTTTTTTTGCAGGCAGAGTCGCAAGGGCAAGAAGGTTGTCAGTTGGGAGGACCGACAGTCTCCTTACACTCGTTGCTGGGAGCAGACAGTAGAGATAGATGTCGTGCGTGAGGAGAGGGCGTATGATTCCACGACATACGGCAACTACCTCCGATAGTACCTCCCTCGCACCGCAGCTCGCATTGCCCCGTCACCTCTGGCGCCTGCAGACGTGCCTGCTCCGAGCGTGCATCAGACATACGACCGACATCATGCATCTCGGGTACACCGCCAGGTACATGCCGCCAGCCCATGACCTACTTGTTATTTTTATTTCTGCCTCCTATTGTCTTACCGTCATGCAGGCTGACGGCATCCGTGCGATCAGTTCCGTGACACGGCCACTAGTCCAGCGGAGGCAAGTAGGTCTGCCTATCACGCCCGACAAGTACGAGAAGGCCATCGCCTACATTGACCGACTCGCCTCGCAGCTGACCCTTGAGAGTGCCACTACTTCGTCAACTTTTGTTGCACCTCCACGTCCACGGGCCCGACCCAGTCATACGCCGTCGCACTCAGCCACTCGTCATCCCGACACAGCCGGCCCTTTAGGTACGGCCATCGCCGCACCCATTTATCTCGGTGTGCCCCCGGCTCGCTCGTACCGTACAGGTGTTGCACCTCACGTGGACTTCTCATCGCGTGGTGGTGTACGGATCTCTGAGGGTCCCCGAGCTCCACCTTCCGCACACACTTCTGATTCTAGTTTGGGCTTCGACGTCACATTCGACTCAGACGACGAGTACATCGCTATGTCTGAGCAGACGATGCCTATCTCGTCGGCTGGTCCGCTTCAGTCTCCTGCTAGGCACCCACCATACATTCCTCGTCAGTCGGTCCATGCCGACCCCCAGGTGGTCCGCGACCCATCGTATGCCCAGTATGCCGATATGTTGCAGATGAGAGACGACGCTGATCAGAGTCAACATCAGTTGGCATCTTCGCAGCTTGATGAGGCGCCTCCACCGTCGCAGGACCCGATGGACGCTCCTGATACAGGCCTCAGTCAGCCGAGTGCTCAGCCTCCAGGTCGACAGCCCTCGCAGAGGACAGTGCATCCGCGCAGCACCTATTCGCCATCGCCGTTTCAGCGCGACCGGAGGCATCGTCCGAAGAGAGGCCGACAGTAGTTTTTTTTTATGTTCTCCTTTTATGGAACATGATTTTGATTCTCATGGTTGTATTATTTTCGATTATATTAGTATTCTCATGTTTTCACTACCTTTTTTATGTTCATTTTGGTTTTTGGGAACATCATACCCGACAGATTGAACCAACCACGAAATATACTGATCAATCAACGCAGCCAACCACGGGTCTTTTCCTCCTTAGTTTGTCAGCCAGTCGACTATGTAACTTTAATTTTAAAAAAAACACAAATTTGAATGTTAATTTTTAAAAAAACACAAATTTGAATGTTATTTTAAAAAAAACACTAATTTGAATGCTAATTTTAAAAATAACACAAATTTGAATGTTAATTTTTAAAAAAACACACATTTGAATGTTATTTTTAAAAAAGAACACAATTTGAATGTTAATTTTTAAAAAGAACACAATTTGAATGTTAATTTTAAAAAAACACAAATTTGAATGCTAATTTTAAAAATAACACAAATTTCAATGTTAATTTTAAACAAAACACAAATTTGAATGTTAATTTTAAAAAAAACACAAATTTGAATGTTATTTTTAAAAAAGAACACAATTTGAATGTTAATTTTAAAAAAAACACAAATTTGAATGTTATTTTAAAAAAAACACAATTTTGAATGTTTTTTTAAAAAAAATACAATTTTCAATGTTATTTTTAAAAGAAACACAATTGTGAATGCTATTTTAAAAAAAATATATTTTTTGAACCTGGCCCTTCAGTCGCCATCCTGGTTGGCGACTGATGATGTGGCCTTTAGTCGCCATCCTGGTTGGCGACTGAAGGCCAAATGCCAAAAGTCGCCATCCCGTATGGCGACTTAGGTCATTTTTGTAATTATTTTTTGTTACACGTTATTTTTAAATTTTTTTTAACTTTATGTTATCCGTAAAAAAATTTCCACCTAACACATACTTTAAGCGGTTCTCTTTTATGTACGATGTAGGAGCCACTGGATCCTCCTCGTGATCTGTCTGTGAAGGAATGAGGTGTACTACCTCGATTTGATGCTCGATAGGTTACCGAAGGAATATGTGATCAAGGGGAACATGGACGCGTAATTAACATGTTTGATTTAAATTTTGACCTCACTAGCTAATGATAATATATTAACCGGCAATGCTAAATTAAATGCAGGGTTTTCAAAAATTATGTGTCCACTGGAGGGAGGCATGACGCATCGGAGGGCGACCAAATTTCCTGAAAAGAATATGAGGTAATCAGTAAGGATCGAACTACTCACGAGTCTTTTAGTTTATGCTTACTTAGTTTGTTTATGGAAAAAAATAGCTAACATGTCTTCACATATGTAATTAACTCAGTGCCATCAGCATCCAGAATCGTGGGAATGTGGGTTTTATTTGCTGCGGTATATGTATGACCTAGTCAGGACAAACTTTGCTCAATCCTCTCAAGTAAGCATTTTAGCTAACTCAAATTTGAAAATTGGATGTGATGTTCAAAACTAGGAAGTTAATTACTGACTATTCACACATGCAGGTAGAGCGCCATGTCCAAAGACAAATACAAGAATGCAAATATTAGAGAGCTGCAACAAATTTAGGCTCAATATGTGATGGACAAAGGGGCTGTCAACCAGCCGCCATGACTGGCTTATCTCACTTGTAATTTTTCTTTTTTTCCTTTGCATTCATCTACTCTCTGTGAATTGGTGTTTTTTTTGTATTTGTATTGGTCTATATGTGAATAAATTGAATCTGTTGAATGTGAATAGATTCAGTCTGTTGAGTCTTGAATGTGTATTTATGAATGCACCTTTTTTGTATTTGTACTGTATTGTCTATCTTAAGCTTATTCTAACGGCTAAAGAACAAATAAAGTTAGAAGAGAACAACATATTCTAATGGTTCACTACTACTATCCGATAGAGTTATATAACATATTCTAACGGTTCACTAGTACTATCCGTTAGAATATAGTAAGATATGCTAACGGTTCACTACAACTATCCAGTAGAATACTATACCATCTTCTAATGGTTCATTAAAATTAACCGTTAGAAGATGGTAAGATTTTCTAACGGTATACTACGAACAACCACTAGAATATAGTGTAATGTTCTAACGGATAGTACTAGTTAACCGTTAGACTATAGTAAACTATTCTAACGGATAATCTAAAAGAACTGTAAGAATATTATAGACTCTTCTAACGGTTCACTAATATTGACCGTTAGAAGTGGTAAGATGTTCTAACGGTATACTACGAACAACCATTAGAATATAGTGTATTGTTCTAACGGATAGTACTAGTTAACCATTAGACTATAGTAAACTATTCTAACGGTTAATCTATGAAAACCGTAAGAATATTACAGACTCTTCTAACGGTTCACTAAGAAAACCCGTTAGAATATCAAAAGCTATTCTAACGGTTCGAAACCGTTAGAGTACTACTAGTCTTGTTCTATCATGCTGATCGCTAGCAGTATGAAAATCGTTAGTAAAGGTGTGTTTTGAACCGTTACGAGACAACATTTTTGTACTAGTGACAGAAACACTGCAAAAGAACGAGGTTGATCTTAATTGTGGGAATTGTCCCTGCCGTTGACTAGAAACTATCTATTAATCCCTATTATGTACTAAAAGAAGATGTCTTGGTTAATTAGGACTTTGAGCACTACTCTGGCTGTAGCCTCAAGCAGTAAGGAAAGGTGTGTTAAGCCAATGTCGGTTAAAAATGGTTCTTCTGTATGTTTCGTAGATGTAGAGAAAAGTATTACAAATTGGAAGATGCCCAAGGTTAATATTAGAGAAATATATCATATAGGAGCTTTTAGTTTAAGATCTGATTATTATATCAAAACAACTGAAAAAACACTCTATTAGTTCTTTACATGAAGCCTTGCATCTTTTGTTTGGAAATGAAATTTACGGTATCAAGGCTAAACCTCAATATAATTATTTGCATACTAGCTTAGTCCAAATTGCAATAAAATCTTTGACTAGAAAAGGGTTGAATATCTTTGTGCTTGCTTGTTTAAGAGATAGTAGAAATAACAACTTTTTTGACTTGTTATTAGGACTGCTTGAAGCTAGCGTAGTAATGGGCCAGTATTTTTCAACACTTTTCTTGATTTTTCTTTTTCTCTTAAAGATGCTAATATAAAAAAGGTTTTGACCATAAATCTCTAGACGTTTGGCTTTGACCTTGAACCCAGTAGCGAAAACATCTCTGTTACATATTGAGTTTATTATAAAGCAATGTCCACTTTATCCCCTTGTGCCAAAGAACATACACCAAAGGGTCTGACCACTTTGCTATAAGCCAATCCCAGAAATAACTCTATCACCCCAAAAAATTAAAATGGGATGAGATCTTTCTTCCTAAAAAATGGACACTTTCCAAGTTGTTGATCCCAAGCCCCTTCAACAAACCAAGATAGAATCCTTGACTGAAACACCAGATGGAGATGTCGAGGTAATTTTCTCCTCACAAAGAAAGACTTTTATTCAGTCAAAACTTTCCATGAGATATGAAATGAGACCAGCTAAGCCTCAAAATGTTGCCTTTGCCACCTATGAGATAGGATAGCACCTATGAGCCTTCTGTCTGAGATTTTGAGGTCAACACCATTGAATTTGTTCAAAAATCTAATTTTGAAAGAGTTAAGTCTCTTCTTAGATTAGTGTTTAATCTTCCTAAAAACAAAATGAAAAAAGAAACATTTTTCAATAAAGTCCAAGAACCTTTCAAAACTAAAATTAGAGATCTTTGGTATGCTAATATGAAAAGTAAAAGAGAAATATATTCTTCTTCGATTGGTGTGAAGATGCTTTCTGGATTCACATCGAAGACTACTTATTTGAGAAAGGAGAGCAAGTTTCAGTTATCAAGAAAGATTCCACTGATTGGAAGACCTCTAGTGGAGAAATGGTGGAATTAGTTCATCTGACTTTCGAAATTGTCCAGATATCTGAGAATATCAAAACCTGTCTTCTAAAGGTTATGAACAAAGCTTCTTTAGTTGAGCTTGCCAGGATGGAGCATATTAGTCATCTTATGGAACAACAAAACTTTGCAAATGTTTCTCTGCATGCCTTGGGAAAGAAAACTGACATGATTGAGAATGTTTTGGTGGAGGGATACAAATAAAATCGATCTAAGGTAAAGGTTAATATGCCATCAATCTCTAACTTGCTTTGCCCATTTTCATTCCTCAAATTTTAGATCATAATATCAAATTAGGAAAACAAAAGGCTTTTGGCTCATAAGATCTTATTTCTGAGTTGACTAGTAGAATGAATAGCCTAAAATTTTACAAAACTATCAGTCATATTTTTGATAGTGAGGTAGGAAAATCTGATAATAAGAATGAATTGGTTAACAAAATTTCAGTCTTTAAACCTGTCACACTCACTTCTAGGACAAGGAATTATTATCGTAGACCAACTTTTACATATCTACAGCTTGAAGAATTGCCTCAGATCAGTTATGTGGTTTCTTTTAGTGGAAAAGAAATTGTAGAATGGAACCTTGATGGTCTAACTGAATATCAATATTTACCCTTTGTCATTAAATAGTTATGTATGCCAATGATTATAAGGTCAATGACAACAATGATAAACATGTAGTAGGCATGATTGTCACAGGATTCTCTGGTCAACTTAGAGTTTGGTGGGATCATTATCTTACTCTTGAGCAAAAGTAAAATATCTTAGGAGATATTAAGATTGATCCGGAGGGCAATACTCTGCCATGTAACCCCTCTGATGCCATCACCACTCTCTTATTCAATATTGTCTAACATTTTGCTGGTAACTACGATGATATCTATGAAAAGACTAAAGAACAACTGATCAATTTGATGTGTAAAAAAATGTTAGATTTTAGATGGTATAAAGATATATTTTTATCAAAACTTTATACTCATTCTAATCCCTATCAAGAATTTTGGGAAGAAAAATATATTTTTGGCTTGCCTCCTTTATTTGCTGAAAAAATAAGAAATTTGTTACAGAAACAAGGACGTAGTCTCAACTATCAATTTCTAGACATAGGAAGAATTACTCAAAAGATTTAGCTTGTTGGTGCTGACCTTTGCAATGATCTCAAAAACAAAGATCAGCTTAAAAGGCAAAAAATGTTTGGAAAAAGAGAATTAGGAGACTTTTGTTACCAACAAGATTTTCATGGAAAAAGAAAGAATCAGATAAAAGATTTCAGTAGTAGATAACCAAAGAATAGGGAAAATATATTTGTTAAAAAAAAAAGGAAACCTTGAAAGATCCCAGAGAAGATAAAAATAGAGAAATTATCTACTTTAAGTGTGGAGAAAAGAGTCATACTGCCAACAAATGTTCCAAGGGTGGCTTTAGAAAAAAGATCCAAGTTTTGCTTGAATCGGATTCCAAGAATCCTAAAGAAAAATTGGGAGAAATTCTGAATAACATTGATTCAGAGGCTGACAATACTTCTAATATAAACTGCTGTGAAAATAGTGAATGTTCTTGTTGTGAGCAGGATATTTTGGAAGAAGAGTCTGATGAAAGTATTTTGGTCTTAACAAGTTTTGAACAATTTATCTTAGACGCTATTGATTCAATTTAGGATCCTGAAGAAAAGAGGAGTCAGATTCAGAGGTATATTTCCATGGTGAGTAGAAACAATGATCTTGAGGTAAGACCAAACCAAAATAGTGAGTTCTTCACTATTGATGAGGTTTTTCAAAAGGTTAGGAGTTTTGATAAGTGCTAAATTGATAGCATTTTTACCCTATTTAGTATTGAAAACGTGCAAAATCATGCTAAAAACTCATTTAATGCGACATTTTATGCATAATTTTATATTATTTTTATAGATTACTTTCACGGCTGTGTTTGCCATGTTTCAGGGACCAAACCTACCAAATTTGAGAAGATTTCGACTTCGTTTGGGCCCAATTTGATCTGTTTGAGTCCTAGCATTGGTTTTTGCACTAGGCTCGCCCAGATTCTAATATGCGGAAGAACAGGATCTTACTCAGAATTACCAAAACCCAAAGGTTGATCGAAAACACAGCGGAAGTAATTGCACAACTCCTTATTTCAAAGAGGGCTTTACACGTCGAACGTTAGACACACTTTCCTACGTCGAAAGAACTATGAGCTAGATATATGATCCAAGACTGTAATAATATTCGATGCTATTCGATGATTTAAACTAGACCTATTACAAGGTATTTATAGTTCAATCGTATGAGTACGTATCAGACTCAGTAACCTAAACATATTAGACTCATATAACTAACTAACCCTAAACAGATAAACTTAGTTATATATATTCGGATCTGATTACAATTCCAAACAGAGAACGAATTCCTCTCCAAGGTCGTGAACCAATCCATGGTCACGAAGCCTTTCTGAACACGGTTAAGGTCGCGAAGCCGCATGCGACTCGACCTGAAGATCCTCCCGGATCATGACTCCCTTGTTGAGAAGGAGGCAACCCCTGTTGCGACCTCTTGATCAAACTGGAAATGTGGAAATTGGGCTTGTCCATGTTCTCTGGTGTACCACTTTGCTACACGTACTCCTTGACCTTTCCGATCGATTCGAAAAGTCTCCTTTGTGCCACTGCGGGTGGTAGTCACCTTCTTCTCCAGAATCACATCTTCGCGTAGAGATTCGTCTCGTTGATAAACGAAGTCTTCAACAAATGGTACTATAGTATCTAGCTCATCATCCAGCATTGAAGGCTCGAAGAGTTTGAGGTGCTCAACATTAACAACTGAGTAAATATCCATGTATGGAGGTAACTCAAGCTGACAAGCATTATTACCCACTTTCCGTAAAATCCGAAAAGGACCATAACGAATTGGTTTGAGTTTCTTACCTTCACCTTTAAGTCTCTCCTTACTTAGATGTAACCATACCATATCACCTTTTTCGAATTGAGCATCAACTCGGTACCGATCATGTCGCGCTATGTACTTAAGTTGAGCTCACAGCAAGTTCTGTTCAACCACACGATGGAGCCATTGAATACCATCCAGGAACTTTTGTGCTCGATCCTGATTAGATGCTTCCTTGCTGTTCTGTGCTAAGGTAGGGATCACAAACTCCATGTCGAATGGACTCTGTGGTAGAAAACCTAAACAGACCTCAAACAGTGACTTTCCAGTCGAACCATGCACTGCTCGATTAAAAGCAAACTGTAGGTATGGTATGCTTTCATCCCAGGTCTTCGGGTGCTTCGAGTTATATCCTCTCAAGAGATGAACGATTGTGCGATTTACCACCTCGGTTTGACCATCAGTTTGCGGATGAAAGGCAATACTCCTCTTTAGCTTAGCGTCCATCATCGTCCAGAGCGATCGACAAAAGTGACTAAGGAACCGGGTATTGCGATCAGACACAATAGAAGTCAGCAGTCCGAGGTGTGTCCAAACATGTTGAAAGAATACCCGAGCTACTTCTTCTCCCGTGATAGTCTTTCAACAAGGTATAAGAATAATCATTTTGGAGAACCGATCAACAACTATGAATAGATAGTCGTTGCCACGTCGGGTCTTATTCAATCCTCCCACGAAATCCATGGATATGCTCTCCCATGGTCGCGATGGAACTGGAAAAGGAGTGTACAAACCTAATTTTTGGTTTGCCGGTTTCGAGATGCTGCAAGACCACAGCCTCGAACAAAACTAGCCACATCCTGCTGCATACGCGGCCAGAACACATGTCGGTGAAGATTTTGTAACGTATTTGTAACCCCAAAGTGACCAGCTACCTTCGATGTGTGCGCTTCTCGCAACCATTGAATTCGAGGTGCTCCACGAGGTATGCAAAGTAAATTTCCCTTGTATAAGAGTCCTTCTCGACGAACGAATTCTGTAGGTTTTCCTGTTTCAAGCTCAGTCAGTGTTGTTTGAAAATCAGGATCTTCACTGTACATAATGGCATAGTCATCATGACATGAGGGATCGATCTACATGTACGCTGATAAGAAGAGGGTCGTAACCGGTGGTCGCGACAACATGTCCGCCAATTTTTTGTGTATGCCCTTCTTGTACTTAATCACCAGATTAAACTGTTGCAGATACGACATCCACTTCATGTGCCCAGCTTGTTGTAGCTTGGATTGAGTTTGCAAATATTGCAATAGTTGATGGTCGGTGTGGACAACAGTCTCTTTACCCAAGAGATAACACCGCCAATGCTTTACGGCCTGATGTAGTGCACACAACTCTTTGTCATAAGTCCGGTAGTTCTTCTGAGCTCCCTAGATAAATTCAGAGTGATATGCCACTGGTCGACCTTCTTGCATGAGCACAGCACCCATGGCATAACCTGAGGCATCGGTTTCTAGCTTGAATGGTTTCTGGAGATTCAGCAAAACTAACACAGACGCCTCGCTGATCTTCCTCTTCAGCAAGAGAAACGTGTCCTCATGTTTCCCTATCCACTCGAACTTCTGACCGATCCTGGTTAATGCATGCAATGAAGAAGCTATAATCGAGAAGTGTCGAATGAACTTCCAAAGGTATTGGCATGCTCCCACAAAACTACGCACGTCCGTAACTATTTGTGGTCGCGGCCACTCACGAATCACTTTTACCTTATCCAGGTCGATTTACAATGTACCATTACCGACCATGAATCCTAGGTAAAGTACAGTTTGCTGGCCGAACTCACACTTCTTACGATTAAGGCGAAGTCGATGTTGCTGCAACTGTTTGAACACCTTTTCGATATGAATGAGGTGCTCATTCCATGAACGACTATAAACCAGTATGTTGTTGAGGTAAATGATCACAAAGTCATCGATGAACTGTCTCAATACGTCATTCATAAGAAGCATGAAAGTTGCCGGGGCATTGCAGAGACCAAATGGCATGACTAGCCATTCGAACAGACCTTGTCGTGTTTTGAACACAGTCTTCCTTGTATCCTCCTCTCGGATGCTGACTTGATGATATCCTGACTTAAGATCCAATTTGGAGAAGACAACACATGCTTCAATTGGTCTAGCAGGTCGTCAATACGAGGAAGGGAGTACTGGTTCTTGATGGTGATCTTGTTCAGTGCTCAGTAGTCGATGCACATACGCCAAGTCCCATCTTTCTTTGGCACTAACACCACAGGAGATCCACAAGGTGAACTACTCGGTTGAATGACACCATCGTTCAGCAACTCACCAAGTTGTCTCTTGATCTCTTCATTCTCCAATACTGAGTTGTGATACATACTCAGATTGGGCAGTGTCGCATCGGACACAAGCTGAATTTCATGCTCGACTGGTCATTTCAGCGGATGACTACGGATACTCTCGAATAGATCACTGTATTTCTCCAGTAGTTCTGACAACCGACCAGAATCCTCTCGGCACACCAACGACAACACTGGTCGAGTATCCTCGCCTTGACCAATGGGTCGAATCATGACAAGAACGTACTTGTGACATGCATTTACAATTCGTTTGGTTTGATTTGTGGTAATTAAGTTCGAAGTGTTGACGTGGATGTCTCTACTGATCACAAACTTAACTCCGTCTTTGGTGAGGTCATACTCTTGCGCACGCCGATGGAAGTGAGCGTCTCGATCATACAGATATAGACTCGCAAAGATCACCTGACAGATATCGATAGGAACAATGTCGCATTGTACCTCATCGATATATCGTGCAGAGATCGTAAACTTCAACACACACTGACTCGTAATCTGTTGGTTCACGTCGGATTTAAACCAACCTAGCAGATATGGTCGTGGGTGTGTGGTTGTCTTCAAACAAAGTTGCCGAACCAGTCCAGCAGAGACCAGGTTCTTCTGACTTCCGGGATCAAATATCGTTGCGACCACTTCGTGCTTCACCTGGATGTTGATGGTGAACAAGTCCTCCATTGGGTGATGGTCATTCGGTAGATCCAAACCCTTCTCCTTCGGCATTGCCATCAAAGACAAGGTCGTATCTGCCTCATCAATCGAATTCACTTGGACAACTTTTTCATCGGTTGAAGTCGTAGTAGCCGTGGTTGTTCTTTTCCCTGGTCCATTTTTCTTTGGTCGAAGTTCAGGATGAAGCTTATAGCATTTATCTTTGGTGTGTCCTGCGACTTGACAATGGTTGTAAAAAGTACCTGTGCCCGGCTTCGAAGCGTTTTTCTTCGAACTCGGTTTTCTTTTTGTCGAGGTCGCACTGTCCTTCGTGCCTTTGTCGCCGCGAGATTTGTTTCTTCTTCTTGATCGCCATAGCAGTTGTGCTCGCGGTTGCAATGTCTTGGACGCCGAACAGACTTAGCTCAGTACTGATGTGTATTTCTGAAATACCTGAGGATTGGATAGCGATATGCCAATAACCATTGCTTGTCTTCGGAACTCTGTAGTATAGTCCTGAATAGATTGGTTGCGTCGTTGGTACAATTTGTGCCAACGTTCCCATCTCTCCTCAAGGTAACCCATCGGATAGAATTCTTGTCGTAGAAGTCGTTTGAATTGACCGCACGCAAGGTCGTCAGCTTCACCACTGGTGACAAGGGCCTTTCACCAAGTCTTAGCTTGGTCCTTCATCTTCAAAGGTGCAAATTTGACCTTTTGAGCACAACTGAACCCTTTTAGGTCAAAGTAGGTCTCAAACTGATCGATCCATGAATCTAACTTATCGGCATCGATCACCCCATCATATATGGGTATATCAATCTTACCATCAATCTTAAAAGATCCGACAGCTAAGGAGTTGTTGGCGAGGTCGTCGGTCTTATGGTCGCCTTCGTCCTCATCTTCTTCTGCCCTGCGTAAGTCTTCACCAGTCTTCACACCCATAACCTTCCCTGCTTCAGGAGGTACAATCATGGCCTGCTGCTTAATCCAAGCAAGCACAGTTTTCATGTCGGTGAAGACCTTAGCCACTTGTTCGGCTAGGTTAGCTTGAACAGAGGTATCGTCAAACATTGTTGGAGACGCGGCTGTAGGAACCATCAATTGATCGCCTGATGTTTCGTCGGAGGTTTTGTAATCCTGGTGGGTCTTCACCATTCACAGGATAGGAAAGTTGCTCTGATAAAAACTTGATCCGTTTGAGTCATAGCCATGGTTTTCGCGCTAGGCTCGCCCAGATACTAATATGCGGAATAACGGAATCTTACTCGGAATTACCAAAACCCAAAGGTTGATCGAAAACACAGTTGAAGTAATTGCACAACTCTTTATTTCAAAGAGGGCTTTACACGTCGAACGTTAGAGACACTTGCCTACGTTGAAGGAACTATGAGCTGGATATATGATCCAAGGCTGTAATAATATTCGATGGTATTCGATGATTTAAACTAGACCTATTATAAGGTATTTAGAGTCCAATCGTATGAGTACGTATCAGACTCAGTAACCTAAACTTATTAGACTCATATAACTAACTAACTCTAAACAGATAAACTTAGTTATATATATTCTGATCAGATTAAAATTCCGAACAGAGAACGAATTCCTTTCCAATGTCGCGAACCAATCCATGGTCACGAAGCCTTTCCGAACACGGTTAAGGTCACGAAGCCGTATGCGACTCGACTTGAAGATTAGTTTTCCCCATGTGTGAAACTTTATCCTTGTGTTCTTGTGTCGACTAGACCAACAACTACAAGTTACACAACCACAAATTTATCGTGTGCTTCATCCATATTTGCAATTTCATATTGCTTTTATCTTGTTCTTGCTTGTTCTTCGGTTGCTTGCAGGAATCGATCCTCGGGATCAGGTCATCCGCATCTTGGCACGGTTGATAACGACTCGTGAGTGTGGTTTAGCGATTGCCAAGGCGTCTAGTCTTGTTTGGTTGGTAGCCGGATCACCAAGGTCACTCTTCATCAAATCGAAGTTATCCCTCTCACCAAAAGATTGGGCATACGTGTCTTCATCAAAACTGAGGTGGTAAATCAAACAGTCGTTCATCTCTTGAGGGGTTATAACTCTAAGCATTCGAAGACTTGGGATGAAAGCATACCGTACCTGCAGTTTGCGTTTAATTGAGCAGTGCATGTTTCGACTGGAAAGTCTCCTTTTGAGGTATGTTTGGGATTTCTACAACAAAGTCCATTCAACATGGCGTTTGTGATCCCTACCTCAGCACAGAACAACAAGGAGGAATCTGATCAGGATTGAGCACAAAAGTTCCTAGAAGGTATTCAACGACTCCATGGTGAGGTTGACCAGAACTTTCTTAAAGCTCAACTCATGTATAAGGCGCGACATGATCGACACCGAGTTGAAGCTCAATTTCAGGAAGGTGATATGGTATGACTACATTTGAGTAAGGAGAGGTTAAAAGGAGAAGGTAAAAAGCTTAAACAAATTCGTTATGGTCCTTTCCAGATTTTGCGCAAAATTGGTACTAATGCTTGTCAGCTTGAGTTACCTCCATACATGGATATTTACTTAGTTGTCAATATTGAGCACCTTAAACTTTTCGAGCCTTCAATGTTGGATGATGAGCCAGATACCATAGTACCATCTATTGAAGACTTGGTCTATCAACGAGCTAAACCTCTTCGTGAAGATGTGATCTTGGAAAAGAAGGTGACGACCACTAGAAGCGGTACATGAGAGTCTTTCCGAGTGGGACGAAAAGGTTATTGTGCACAAGCAGCAAAGTGGTATACCCGTGAAGATGGTCAATCTCAATTTCCACATTTCCAGTTTTGATCGAGTTGGTCACCAACAGGAGTTGGCTCCTTCTCAACAGGGGAGTCATGATCCGGGAGGATCTCAACAGGTCGAACGCGTCAGCAGGATTTGAACTCGGATTCAGATTCAAACTATGTCTAGTCGTTAGTAGTCTGATATATATTATATAATTGAGTCCTATACGATTAGCGTTAGTTAGTTGTTGAGTCCGATATGATCTCAATCGATTGGACTATAAATACTTTGTAATAGATTGAGTTTAGCATCGAGTCTAGATAGAGCTTATTCAAGTCTTAGACACAAAGTTTATTGATGTAAGATCGAGTACGATCAATGTTCGACGTGTACAAGTTCCTCTTTTCAATAAAGAGTTGTGCTATCCTTTGAATTGTGTTTTCGATCAACTTAGGATTCGGTATTTTCGAGTAAGATCCCATATTCTGCATCTTTAGCATCTGGTCGAGTATAGTCGAAGCCCGTCTATATCTTAATCAGATCAAGTTATATTAGAGAAAGTCTAGTACAAAACTGTCGTGGTATTACGAATACCCCGGCAGGTTTTGAGAATGTTCCTAGCGAAGATTACGCGGCGCGGGTTGACCGGATGACCGGTCCTCCCCCGCCGGACAAGCACAAAAAATGACACACGGGTTTATACAGGTTCGGGTCCCGGTGGGGGCCTTAGTCCTGTCGACGTGCTCCCGACCGGAGTCGGCTGGGGAGGCTCTCTCCGGGGGAGAGGCTTCCGGAGCACGTCTGTGAGTTTAGCTATTCCAATAAAAGAACCGATCCCTTACAACAGAGGGGTACAAGGGCTATTTATAGCCCCAAAAAGAAGCAAAAAAACCTAAACTACCCCGGAAGCCACCGTCGGATTGAAGGGTAGGACCGTCCTTCTCCCGGTCAAACGCCTTGGATGCTTGACAGGTGGTCGCTAAGTCCCGAGGCGCCCCTCGCGTGACCTGCACGTGATAAACAGTTCAAGACTTTACCTTTAGGAGGGCGACGAGGCCCGGGACAGCGCCGGAGGCCACGTCCCGGGGTCAAAGGCGGCGCCCGGGACGGCACCGGAGGCCGCATCCCGGGAGCTAAAAGGCGGCGCCCGGGGAGGCCCCGGAGGCTACGTCCCCGGGCGAATGGCGGCGCCCGGGAGGGCACCGGAGGCCGCGTCCCGGGTGCCAAAAGGCGGCGCCCGGGGAGGCCCCGGAGGCTACGTCCCCGGGCCAATGGCGGCGCCCGGGAGGGCACCGGAGGCTGCGTCCCGGGAGCTAAAAGGCGGCGCCCGGGGAGGCCCAGGAGGCTACGTCCCCGGGCGAATGGCGGCACCCGGGAGGGCACCGGAGGCCGCGTCCCGGGAGCCAAAAGGCGGCGCCCGGGGAGGGCACCGGCGATCGGGGGCCGAATCCCCCGAAGCTTCCCGGACTCCTTCGAGCCTTCGCGCCGGGAGGTCGAGCAGCTCGCCGGAGGGTTCTACGACCGGATCATCCGGGCGTGGTTCCCGGCTCCGGCGCCTCCGGCGGGAGACGTCCCAGTCCCGGCCTTGGAGGAAGCCCCCCGGGGGGAGGACGCCAACGAACATGTATGAGCCTCCCCCCAGGTCTTAGCTAGGGCCCTTTTTTGTTTTAGGACTTTTTGATTCCGGTAGCTTCTTAGAAGAAGCCCCGGGCACTTGTACATAAACATTTTGAATGCAATGAAGTTAGAATTTTTTTTAAGTCTTTGAATTTAATTTACTGTTAGCAGGGTTCCCGGGAGGTTGCTCCCGGGTGAAGGTCCAGGAGGGGCTCCCCGGGGGACGCCCAAGCGGCTTTAATTTTACTAAGCCTTATCTCCGGGAATCGCGGCGAGGATAGTGTCCGGGAGCCGATCCGGTTGAGGTGGCGTCCAGAGTGGCACTTGGACAACTTTGATAATCATCGTGCCGAATTGTCCCCTCCGCGACCGGGGCTCCGGATGATCCCTCCCCTCCGGATACTTCCACCGGCGGGATACGAGTTCTGGCCTGAAGATGTGCTCTGGGACGCTCGGCGCCGCGTGCGGGCATTGTACCGGGACTTGACCCGGGAGCTAGCGGAGAGCCTCCGGGAGTATTAGGCGTAGGAACCTTAGGGCGTAGAGAATCCCCCGGGTTAGAACCCGGGTTGTATCGTTTCCGAAGCCCACCGGAGGGGGAAGATGTCCTCCGGGTTTGAGAATCAATAAAGCTGTTGTCGTTTCCTTTCATTGCCTCTTGATTTTCTTCTTCTTGGATGGTCTGGACGACTCATCTTAACAAGGATGAGCTAAGTTTCCTCGTGGGTGGTGCGGTCAACACCCGGGGGTTCCTTATCCCCCCCGCCCACAGCGGGCCGGAGAATAGCTCCGCGCGCTGTGGGGGTAACAAGGCCCCCGGGGTGGAAGTCACCTGTAGCATAGGAAATTTTCTAAGTTAGAAAATTTTAAAATGAGGTTTTCAAGGAGGAGACCTTCCGGGAGATAATCGTCCGGTCGCCGTGAGAACGGGGAGCCGGGAATAAGGCCTCATGTGGAAGGAATGTCCAAGGGAACCTGACAAGATTTCTGGAGGCGAGCTTCCTAGGAGACATTCGTCCGGTAGCCGTGAGAACGGGGAGCCGGGAATAGGGTCTTCGGGGAAGAAAATGCCCAAGAAATCTGACTTCTCCGAGAGACAATCGTCCGGTCGCCGTGAGAACGGGGAGCCGGGAATAGGGTCTCCGAGAGGCATTCATCCGGTCGCCGTGAGAACGGGGAGCCGGGAATAACGTCGACTCCCGGAGGAGGAAGATAGATCCAATCAGGCCGCAAGGGGCCGATCATCCGGTCGTCGTGAAAACGGGGAGCCGGGAATAACGTCGACTCCCGGAGGAGGAAGATAGATCCAATCAGGCCGCAAGGGGCCGATCATCCGGTCGCCGTGAAAACGGGGAGCCGGGAATGATGTCGACTCCCGGAGGAGGAAGTGCCCGAAGACGGGGCTTGAGTGTTTGGGCAGGGGACTAGTCTCCCAAAGTGACTCGTTACCACGGCCACTGTGACCGGGTTGCCGCTTACACCCTCAGTCCACGAGGGCTGATCGTAAGCCGCCCTACGGGAGTGGAGACTCCCGTTGTAGGGACTTGTTGGGGCTGGCCCACTTCCTCGCGGGGAGGGCATCGCCGCTAGGGGCGGCAATGAGAGAGACCTGCAATGAGAGTTTAAAAGGCAAGTCCTATGTATTGCTAATAAAATGAAGTACAAGGCCTCCCCCTGCGAAGCCGCGAAAGGGGAGGAAAATACAGTGTCCCTCCTCCCCCTCCGGCGTGAACGGTCCGGGGGAGGGGACAGGCCCGTAAGGTTGAACATAGAACTTGTGAAGTAACCGCAAGTTCCACGTGTGCTTCAGCTCCTACTCTTGAAGGTTGGAGAGCTTGTAGGCCACCGAGCCCAGGACCGCGGAGATCCTGTAGGGGCCCTCCCACTTGGGGGAGAGCTTTCCCTGGGCCTGGGGGTCCGTCACGCGCTTGAGGACAAGGTCCCCAAGGCGGAAAGCTTTCTCGCGCACGCGTTGATTGTACGCGCGCGCCATTTCTTGCTCGTAGATGGCGTGGCGGAGGAGCGCTCGGTCGCGTTCCTCCTCCACGAGGTCGATCTCCAGGCGCTGGTTGGCCTCGTTGGCCTGGTACGCTGAGGGCGTAGCTCCCTCCAGGAGCTCAACCCGCAGTGACCGGAAGCCAATCTCCGGGGGGAGGACTGCCTCCGCCCCGTAGACCAGGGAGAAGGGAGTACGCCCCGTCGCCCGGGACGGGGTTGTGCGCATGGAGCAGAGGATGCTAGGGAGCTCCTCCGCCCATGCACCCCGCTTAGAAGCGGTTTGCTCGAGTCTCCGGCGCAACCCCAGTAGGATCACGCCGTTGACCCTCTCGACAGCCCCGTTGCTCCGGGGATGGGCCACCGAGGCGAAGTGGATGACGTGCCCCAGGCCTTCGCAGAATTCCCGGAAATAAGCCGAGTCGAATTGGGTTCCGTTGTCCACGGTGATTTCCCGGGGGACACCAAAACGACATACGACGTTTTTCCAGAAAAACCGCTGAACGGCCCGAGACGTGATGCTGGCCAAAGGCTCCGCCTCAACCCACTTTGTAAAATAGTCGACTGCGACTACCGTATACTTGTATCCCCCGGGCGCTGGGGGGAAGGGCCCTAAGAGGTCCATCCCCCAGCACACGAAGGGCCAAGTGATGGGGATCGTCTGCAGTGCTATAGGGGGGAGGTTCGAGCCCTTGGCCATCTTCTGGCAGGCCTCGCACGCGGAGACAAGGTCTCGCGCGTCGCGCATGACCGTGGGCCAGTAGAAGCCCTGCCGAAGGGCCTTGGCCGCGATGGCACGCGGGGCTAGGTGAGAACCACAGCTCCCCGCGTGGATGTCTTCGAGAAGTTGAAGTCCCTCCGGCCGGGGGAGGCAGCGCAGGAGGGCGGAAGCCCCCCGCTTGTAGAGCCTCCCCTCCAGCAGGAGATATGCCCGGGCTTTAGCCCAGAGGCGTTTAGCCTCGGTCTCACTAGGAGGGTCCCCCTCCCCCTTGATGAAGGAGATGAGGGGGTCCATCCAAGACGGAGTCCGGGTGATCTCGGTGACCTCCGGGACATGAGGCTCGTTGCCCGTGTCCGGGGAGGCCACCGAGGGCTTCGCGATGATCTCCAGGAAAGCCCCCTTGGGGAGCGCTTCCCTGGCGCTTGCCGCCCGGGCCAAGGCGTCGGCCCGGTCATTGTCCCTCCGTGGGATATGCCGGGCCTCGAGGCCGTCGAAATGCCTCTCCATCTTTCGCACTTCCTGCAAATAAAGACTTAAGTTTGCGTCATGGCACAGGTAAGACTTGTCCACTTGGCAAACTACGAGCTGAGAATCTCCCTTGACTAGGAGGCGCCGGAACCCCAGGGAGCGCGCGAGGCGCATCCCGAGGAGCAAAGCCTCATCTTCGGCGACGTTGTTGGTTGCGGGGAACTCGAGCCGTGCGGCGTACTCGAGTTCCTTCCCCTCGGGGCTCCGGAGGACTACTCCCGCACCAGCCCCGGCGAGACACAGCGACCCATCGAACATAAGGGTCCAATGATCACTGCGTCGGGGCGGCACAGGGAGATCTTCGTCCCCGGACCCAGAGGCGGGAGTCCACTCTGCGACGAAGTCGGCGAGGACCTGCGACTTGATGGCGAAGCGGCCGGTAAGGGACAGGGAGAAGGGGGCGAGCTCGGCCCCCCACTTCTCGATCCGGCCGGTGGCTTCTTTGTTCCGCAGTACCTCCCCGAGGGGGAGGGACGACGGGACGGTGATGGGGTGCCCCAGGAAGTAATGCCAAAGCTTCCGGGACGCCATGAGGAGGGCGTAGCGGATTTTCTCCATCTCCGTGTACCGAGTTTTGGCCCCTTGGAGGGCCTCACTCACGTAGTACACGGGACGCTGCTGCCCCCCTTGCTCCTTCACCAAGACCACGCTGACGGCGACAGGGGTCGCGGCGAGGTAGAGGAGCAAGGGCTCTTCCGGGGATGGACTCAAGAGCATTGGAGGGCTCGTGAGGTACTCCTTGAGGTCGTCGAACGCCTCCTGGGCCTCGGGGGTCCAGCGGAACCCCTCGAGCCCTCGGAGGATCTTGAAGAACTGGAGGCCCCGCTCCCCCTACCGGGAGACAAAGCGGCTGAGTGCGGCTAGGCGGCCGGAGAGCCGCTGGACATCCATGACGGAGCGCGGCGGGGGCTTGTCTAGGAATGCCCGGATCTTCTCGGGGTTTGCCTCAATGCCCCGCTGGGACACGAGGAAACCTAGGAGCTTCCCCCCGCGCACCCCGAAGGCGCACTTCTCCGGGTTGAGTATGAGCCCGAACGCGCGGAGGTTGTGGAAGGTTTCAGCCAGGTCGTCGATGTGGGAGGCTGCGCGGGGGCTCTTGACAACCGCGTCGTCTACGTAGACTTCGACGTTGCGGCCAACTTGCTCTTTGAAAACCAACGTCATGAGGCGCTGGAAGGTTGCCCCCGCGTTCTTGAGCCCGAAGGGCATATGGACGTAGCAGAAGGTTCCGAGGGGAGTAATAAAACTCGTCTTTTCCTCGTCCCCTTCCGCCATCCGGACTTGATGGTAGCCAGAGTAGGCGTCTAGGAAGCTCATGAGCTCGCACCCCGCAGTGGAGTCGACGAGCTGATCAATCCGCGGGAGCGGGAAGTTGTCTTTGGGGCAGGCGCGGTTAAGGTCAGTGAAGTCCACGCACATCCGCCACCTGCCGGTCGATTTCTTGACGAGGACAGGGTTCGCGAGCCACTCGGGGTGCAAGACCTCCTGAATGAACCCCGCCTCTCGGAGCCGGGTGATCTCCGCCTTGATTGCCTCTTGGCGCTCGAGGGAGAGTTTCCACAGCTTCTGTTTGACTGGGGGGTGACCGGGGGCTACTGCGAGCTTGTGCTCAATGACCTCCCGGGCGACGCCCCGCATGTCTGACAGTTTCCACGCAAAAACATCAGAGTTTTCGCGCAAAAAAGCCGCAAGTTGCGCTGCGTGCTCCTCGGGGAGCTCCGCCCCGATCCGGACAGTTTTGTCTTCGTTGCCCGGGGACAGCAGGACCTTCCGGAGGCCCCCTTCCGGCCGCGGCTTGAGGAGGGGCCTCCCGGGTGGAGGCACGG
Source organism: Pharus latifolius (assembly GCA_019359835.1). NCBI lineage: Eukaryota > Viridiplantae > Streptophyta > Magnoliopsida > Poales > Poaceae > Pharus > Pharus latifolius. Next base: position 64,202,979 of record CM033326.1, on the reverse strand, counting down.
CAGCGTCTAGTTCCGGGGGAGAAGCCTCCTCCCCGGGCGTCTTTATGAGGTTGACACTTCCGATTGTGGCCGCCGCGCGCTCATATAGAGCGCGGGCCATGTCTTGGTCTCCCCGGACGTCGATCACACCATGCGGCCCGGGGATCTTCATGCAGAGATTGTTTTGATGGGTGGCAGCCCCCAGCCGGTTGATTGTCGTCCTCCCCATAATCGCGTTGTAGGAGGAGGGGAGGTCCACTACGTCGAAGCGGACCAGCTCGGTCTGGTAGTTCTCCGGGGTGCCAAAGGTCATTGGAAGATCTACCTTGCCCACGGGGTGGATCGCCTTCCCCGGGACAAAACCTTGCAGGAGCCCGGCAGCGGGCTGTAGGAGCTTCTCATCCACCTGCATTTCTTTGAAGGCCTTCAGGAATAGGACATCGGCGGAGCTCCCGCCGTCCACCAGGATACGGGCAAGATGGCAGTTGTAGATGGTCGCGGAGACAATGAGCGTGTCGTCGTGGGGGAAGCGAACCCCCCGCGCGTCTTCTGCCGTGAAGGTGAGGGGGACGTCTGACCGCTTCAGTGGCGGGGACGCGTGTAGCACCCCCACAACCTTGACCTCGCGCGCGTACTCCTTACGCTGGCGCTTAGAGTCCCGCCCAGAGGCAGATCCTCCCACGATGACGTTGATGTGCCGCTGCGAAGTTTGAAAGGGGAGAGCTTCTGAAGGCTCCCCCTCCTGCGTCTGCTGACCCCCCGTGGGAGCGGGAAGGGCCGGAACAGCTGGCCGGGGGAGCAAGGAGGCCGGAGTCCCCCCCCTGCCGGCGCTGGTCGAGGAAGTCCGCGAAGTGCTGCAGCAGCTGGCCACAATCTCGGGTAGCGTGGGTATTGGACCTGTGGAGGCTGCACCACGGTCCTTCCCGCCTTCTCCCCGCGGGGCCTTCCCTGCCGCGCGAAGACTGTCCTCCCCCATGGCCCTTCGGCTTGGGGAAGGGGCGGTTGGCCCTCGGGGGGTCGCGCGAGCCGCGCCCGCCCTCGAGGACAAAGGTGTCCCGGGGCCGTGGCTCGTTACGCCCCCCCTGCCTGGAGCGTTTGGGGGGATCCCTGGCCCCCCGGTCGACGGGGGCGGGAGCCCCCTGGGTCTTCTTCCAAATATCGTCTTCCTCCGCCCGAGCGTACTTTTCGAGCACGTTGAAGAGCTCGTCGGCGGAAGAGGGGCAGCTCCGGGAGAGCCTTCGGTGGAGCTCCCCCGGGAGGATGCCGCTTTTGCAGGCTTCGATGACTGTAGAGTCGGGGACGTGGGCCACTTTGCTCTTCACCTGAGCAAAGCGCTTGAAGAAGCTTCTGATGGTTTCCCCAGTCCTCTGCCGGACAGTGTATAGCTGCGAGGAGTCCAGGGGACGCACATAGTTCCCTTGGAAGTTGGCACATAACTCCCGCTTGAGCTGCGAGAAAGACTTGATGGAGCCGGCCTTCAGGTTGTAGAACCAGGAGCGGGCAATGCCGGAGAGGTAGAGGGGGAAGACGTTGCACTGTACTGTCTCGTCCCCCCCGGCCGCGGAGATGGCAGTGGAGTAGACCTGCACAAACTCGTAAGGGTCTGCCTCACCGTTATAGTGTTCGATGTGTGGCGGGCGGTAGGGCCGCGGCCACCGGATGCTGCGAAGTCTTCGGCACAGGGGGCTGGTTGGCCCCCTGCACTTCCCGGGGGGAGCCCCAGTCGCTGTCTTCTTTCACGGGACCTTCGTTGTCTGAGTTTGGAAGCGGTCCGAGAGGTCCGCCAGAATGGCGGTGGCGACGCTTTTCCTCCGGACTGGGACTGAGTTCCCAGACGTCCGGGCTCTTTGCCGGAGAGGTTGGCTCTTCAGCGGGTCTCTTCCCCCGGCCCGTGCGAGAGCGAGGCTCCCCGCGCCCGCGGCCGGGGGGAAGTTCTTCCCCGCGCTCTGGTGAACGCATTCGCTCGACCTCCCCTGGGGCGAAACGGACCTGTCCCGTCGAGGGAGGGAGCTCGTGCGCTGTAGCTTCCGGAGCCGGTTGGGGCGGACCCCCTGCGACGACCCCCGGGACCAGAAAGGGGGAAGCCCCTGTATCATCCGGAACCGGGGAGGGGGCCCCAGTGGCCACGACCGGAACCGGGAAGGGAGCAGGCCCTGTAACACCCGGAACAAGCGAGGGGGAAGCCCCCACGGCGACGTCCGGAACCGGGGAGCCCATGCGGGGGGAAGTCCGCTGCAGCACGGGGGCTGCTCTGTCAGCCGCCCCCGGTGCGGTAAACGCGACGCGGGGGGCGGGACTGGCTCCCGGCGCGGGGTAAACCCCCGGCAAGAAGTGGGCTCCTGGCCCCGGGAATAGGCCGGGGACGGGGTACCCCCCTGGTGCCACGAAGGGCCCCGGCATGAAATAACCACCCGGCACCGGGACGGGCCCGGGTGCCGGGAAGGGTCCGGGAGTATATCCCGCAGGAGGAGGGAACCCCCCGGCAGGATCATACGGGGCAGACAAACCCCCGGAGGCCGGAGGGGCCGCCGGGTAACCCATAAACGGGGGCATGTTCCCCGGATACGGGTGTGACGCAAATGTGGGGGCCGGAGGCAGTGCCAACACGCTAAGGAGCTCGTCCATAGAGCGCTGAGCGCGGAGCTGGCCTTCCATGAGAGCTTCGAGCAGGGCGTCCCGGGGAGCCGGGGGAGCCGTCGGGGGGAGACTAGTCCCGGCCGAGGTCCCCGCGGTCACCGGGAACGACCTGGAGGTGGAAGCACCTAAGTTAAGAGGAAAGGAGGGGGGCGGTACCTGGGCCAGGTCACCTCCGGAAGAGACCGCCGGGACAGCAGTGTCCCGGGCGGATGGCGCCGGGTCTCCAAGACCCGGATCACCGGGAAGGGTACGAGCCCTTGTTCTTGGGGGAGTCATGGCGTCTTGTCACGAGTCCCCACAGACGGCGCCAACTATCGTGGTATTGCGAATACCCCGGCAGGTTTTGAGAATGTTCCTAGCGAAGATTACGCGGCGCAGGTTGACCGGATGACCGGTCCTCCCCCGCCGGACAAGCACAAAAAATGACACACGGGTTTATACAGGTTCGGGTCCCGGTGGGGGCCTTAGTCCTGTCGATGCGCTCCCGACCGGAGTCGGCTGGGGAGGCTCTCTCCGGGGGAGAGGCTTCCGGAGCACGTCTGTGAGTTTAGCTATTCCAATAAAAGAACCGATCCCTTACAACGGAGGGGTACAAGGGCTATTTATAGCCCCAAAAAGAAGCAAAAAAACCTAAACTACCCCGGAAACCACCGTCGGATTGAAGGGTAGGACCGTCCTTCTCCCTGTCAAACACCTTGGATGCTTGACTGGTGGTCGCTAAGTCCCGAGGCGCCCCTCGCGTGACCTGCACGTGATAAACAGTTCAAGACTTTACCTTTAGGAGGGCGACGAGGCCCGGGACAGCACCGGAGGCCACATCCCGGGGTCAAAGGCGGCGCCCGGGACGGCACCGGAGGCCGCGTCCCGGGAGCTAAAAGGCGGCGCCCGGGGAGGCCCCGGAGGCTACGTCCCCGGGCGAATGGCGGCGCCCGGGAGGGCACCAGAGGCCGCGTCCTGGGAGCCAAAAGGCGGCGCCCGGGGAGGCCCCGGAGGCTACGTCCCCGGGCCAATGGCGGCGCCCGGGAGGGCACCGGCGGCCGCGTCCCGGGAGCTAAAAGGCGGCGCCCGGGGAGGCCCCGGAGGCTACGTCCCCGGGCGAATGGCGGCGCCCGGGAGGGCACCATAGGCCGCGTCCCGGGAGCCAAAAGGCGGCGCCCGGGGAGGCCCCGGAGGCTACGTCCCCGGGCTAATGGCGGCGCCTGGGAGGGCACCGGAGGCCGCGTTCCGGGAGCTAAAAGGCGGCGCCCGGGGAGGCCCCGGAGGCTACGTCCCCGGGCGAATGGCGGCGCCCGGGAGGGCACCGGAGGCCGCGTCCCGGGAACTAAAAGGCGGCGCCCGGGGAGGCCCCGGAGGCCGGATCCTCGGGCAACCGTGACACAACTTACCTGGACTTAATCCCGCAAAGATTTCCCCCGACAAAAACTTGGTCAATGCTTAATCTAATCACTGTCAGTTAGCAAAAATTTTATGCATTGGTACTTTGTCATTTATCCTCACGACCTTATGATCGCATCTCGTTAAGACATTTCTTTCTAAGATGTTTCGCAATGCATAAGAGACTTACTAGCATGTTACTGATCATTCAAGCCTTGGTCTACTTAGTCCAGAATATTTATCTTGCGATCAATATACTATGTTTTAGTATAAATGATCACATGAGGGGGCTAGGGGAATATAACTATAGCATTAAGTCAGAAACTAAGTACTTTGCATTTTTTATCATTTATATTTTCTGCTAATCATATGCATTTGCAAGGTACAAAAACTCCAATATATCAAAATATTTCCATTTCCATTGTCAATTTTACAAAAATTACAGTGAGAGGAAATATATCAAGCAAAGTCGAGGTCATGTAACAATTTATCTACTAAATGCTTAACCTCGGCCATGGTCGTGTTCAACTGATCCACATTGTCAAAAGTTGCATCTTCCGCCACTGGATTCAAGTCTAAGTTCGGACCATGGTGATGTCTGAGTTTACAGAGGATGGTAGAGGCCACAGCACCGACATCAGTTTTCAGTGGCTCCTTACGCTTCCTCACAAATTTTGGAATGTTGGCGACTAGAGAATCAGATTGAGCCGCGACCAGATTGCAGGACTCACTAAGAGATAAGTCATCCTTCTCAAGATTGACAATGTCAGCACTGAATGAGTCTGCGACTTCCCTCAGCTTTGCGAGGGTATTCCTCTCAGTGAGACCGCAATCCTTGATGATTGTTGCCAAGGAGTTCTTTTCATTAAGAGCAAGCTTTGTGGTCTCTCAACCTATTTCGCTAGCTGCCTTGTAGCGGTCGATGACATTATGAAGTTTATCAAGGTCGATTCCTCACTTGATATATTTCTGCTCGAAGTGGTTTTTTTCGACCAACCCGAAGTTCACTTCTCTTTGATCTTATCAGAGAAAGGAACAAGCTCCATTTAATTTGTTCATAAAAGTTCATAGAAGCAATGTAAAATTTTGTTAAATGAACTTACGATCTGCATTAGTTCGCAATTTGTTGCAAACCAATAAGAGGTGCTCTTTTTCCCCTTGGAGGAAATTGCATGACTCTGTTTTTTCCTTCAAGGATGCCACTACAACTTCCTTATCGTTGCGTTCTTTGGCCACCTCTTTCATTGAAGCAAAGTTTTTCCTACGACAAAAAATTACTAATCCAGTTCATAAAGGACTAAGATTGAAGCAAGACACTTACTGCTTTAACTGGTCGTGCTCTGTTTGAGCGATCTTGAACTGCTCTACCAATAAGCCGACCATGGTCGCATTACGACCAGAGTTCTGAAAAGAACAAAAGAATATATATATATATATATATATATATATATATATATATATATATATCTAAAGATAATTCTCAGATAAACATTGAAAGATATGGGGTAAAAGTCTTACTTACCTCCAAAAGATCTTCGAGAAATTCCTCAGATCCAACAACTTGACTGGAAGAGGCCAAGTCATCCCACGCCTGCCTAATATTTTGAGATTGAAGATTCATTTCCAAAGCAGGTACTGGAGATCAGCGGGCTGGACTGCCATTTCGGTCCTCTCTTCCCCTTGTTCTCCTGAGCAGGAGGGAGGTATAATTTCTTCGACCAAAGGAGGAGCAGAAGTTCTTACTTGTTCGCTTGTCCCCGTGGTCGTGGCCTCAACTTCTTCATCATTGATAGGTTCTGAGGATTGGATGTTCCAAACTTCCTTATCAATGATAGCTTCAGGGTCCTTCTCAACCACAGTTGGTTCTGTTTCAGATACTGAAGTAGGATGAGCAATGGTCCAATTTGTCCTAAACATCCATTTTATAATTGGATAAGTTATACCTAACTAAGTAATATGACTTAGTTAGAGAGAAAACAAATGTTTACCTAAAGCAAAGTCCCAGGAGATTTTAGGAACTCAATACCCCACCTTTGGGAGATAAAAGTGAGGATAGCACATTCAGAGGAGGTTTTTTAAGAGGTTCTAGTGACCTTTTCATCCGAAGAATTAAAGGAGTTTCATCTTCATCCTCCTCGCTCTCCTCTCCCTGTAGGACCATGAAGTAATTTCTAGTCGTACCCAGAAAAATTTGAGCAGTACGGATTCTTACCGCTGCAACACTTGGACCAGTTTGTTTGGCCTTTGATGAGGCCAAGACTTTGGTTGTAGAGGGGCTCTTCTTCAATTTCTTTGATGAAGACCCACCAGAGGGTCCTACCTCATCGCCAGCCATTTTCTTCTGCCGAACCACTTGGTCATCGAGCAGCTGTTCATATCAAAATGATTTTCTTTGATGATTACTATTCGACGTAAAACATGTACAAGTTTTCTGAAAGAGATACCTTTCGACACACCTGTACAAGGTCATTGCTGCTGCCGACCATGCTCTGCAATCTCAGCGCGACAGTATTGCCTTCTGTGGCCGCGCTATAAAGCTTCAGGAGACCATTTGTTCTCCTGTCGACCTCATAAATGGGCAAGGCTATTAAAGAAAAACAGTTAGTCAACAAATATCCGAACAGATTGAGAAGAATGTACCAATCTGTGAGAAGGAACAATTACCCTGGTTGTAGTCCAAGGTGCCATCTTCTATTGTGTGCACCTCCCAGGCAGGGTGCTCCCTTTTCTTCAGAGGACTAATCCGGTTCTTCACAAAATCCCAGATCATGTCCCGAGCTGTCAAGCCCTCACTCAGCAGGTGGAGGATCACTTGGGCCTACTTCTGCAATTCATCATTGAGTGCAAAGGCAAAATCTGTCTCACTGCTCTTCTCTGGCCGACGATTCTCGAACCAGAGATGGCTCTCCTCAGGAGCCGAGCAGTAGAACCACCGCTGGCTCCATCCATGGACAGAGTCACGAAGGCGAAAGAATGGGTAGTCTTTTTTCTCCCTCAAACGGAAGTAGACACACCTAGAAGCATTGGAGCTTTTTGACAACACCAAAAAATAAAACCGGTGGAAAAGAAGAATGCTAGGCAGAACCCCAACAAATGCCTCGCATAAATGCTAAAAAATAGCTAAGATCAAAACAGAATTGGGATGAAGGTTTACCAATTCCAGATCGTAGTGTATGAGGATGCTCAAAAGGAATTCGCTCTCAGGGAGGCGAAAACCACATCACAAGAAATCCTCAAAAACCACCAGTTCACCCTCCTTCACAACTGGGGTTTCTTCTTCTCCCCCAACGGGATGCCACGAGATCAATGATCTCGAGGGAAGAAATTCCTCCCTCTACAGAGCCAACAAACTCTTAGTAGTGCAATGTTGAGAACAGCTCCAAGATGCCATTAGCTTGAGATTGAAGGAAAAGGAAGAACTTGGAAGGTGAAGAGCTCAAGAATGCAAAAGAGGGTTTTGGAGTTTCAACTATGAGTTATCTTCCACAGGCGATGGCTTTTTAAACTACTACGCAAGCCCTTTGCATTTAATGTTCTCTATAATGTATTTGACGGGCGCACTCAAAGTTATCCTTGAAACTTGTTAGAATCTGAAACAAAAAGGCACATTTTGGAAACCAAAGTGTCGCTTTAAAAAAGAGTCTTGAGTTAGTCACCCATGCCGTTTTATGGTCACAAGAAGCTATAAAACGAGACTTGAGTTACTATATGCCTTCTCATGGTCACAAAGACCTAAGAAGAAGACTATGGGATAGTCCAAAATCTTCTAGATATAACCCTTCATAGATGTTTATTTCCCATGATCTCAGTGCATGTGGTCGTGGGACTCTATGGTTTCGATACCTATGGTCGCATAGTCCATGATCTCATATACCCGCAAGTACCATGGTCGTGGAGATGTCTATCCACAGTCGCCCAAGCCACAGAGAGAAAGCTAATATCAATATATGGTCATAGTCAGTACGCGACCAGACTATTGAAGAGTTATATTGGACCTGGAAAGTATGGTTGAGACTTGCCAACTGTACTCTAAAGATTATATGGTTATTTGATCATCAATTATAGCCATCCTATAATCTTTCTAGGCTAATCCAAACTTCCTTTTTTTGCTAACAAGACAACCGTCAAAAAGATAAGGATTAACGTGCAACAGACAAACTGCTATACAGCAACCGCTGGTTAAACCGCAAGTAGTTGTTGACAAACCGCCAGAAGTTGTCAGCAACTACCTAACTTCTCTTTATTGAAGTGATTGGCGCCCTTTCGACAAGTATAAAAGAGGACCGATTCAAGAAAAGGAGGGGGATCAGAAGGAGACTTGTTAAGGCTTACAACAAATTCTCTCTGTATTTCATCTTACTTATAGTGAAATTATAACAGGAGTAGGGTTATTGCTTAGCCTTCGAGGGACCAAACCTGTATAAATTCCGTGTCATTTTGTTCCATAGATTCAGTGATTCCTTCTGGTGATTGTTTGAATTGTGTCCCTACTAACCAAACTAAATTCATGTAAGTTTGACTAGGAACCTTGTTCCAACCGTCGACACACGGGCACAGGTTATGCTCGGCCCAGGGCATGGGTCATGCTCAGCTCTATTGGAAAATTGGTTTTCGAGCAGTTGGTCAAACCGAGCCCAGCACGACCACGAACACGGGTCGTGCTCGGCTCTGTTCAAAACAAGATTTTTTTTGTTTCTTTGAAATCGATCAAACTGAGGCCAGCACTGGTCGTGCCGCTGATCGTGCTCGAATTAGGTGGTTTTGGAAATAGTTTTATTTTTTTGAAATCAATCAAACCTAGCCCAACACTAGTTGTGCTCAGTTCGGCTAGTTTTGGAAAATTTTTATTTTTTTGGTTTTTTCAAAAGAGTCAGTCCTAGTTTATGAAAAAATAGGTTTTGGGTGTTCAAACGACGTTGGAATTGAGTGATTCTTGCGCCGCTATGTTCATAAAAGAGAAAAATACATGTTAGTGTACTGGGTTGCCTCCCAGCTAGCATTGGTTTAACATCCCGCTTGACAAAACATTCTCAGCCATTGAGAAATATATAGAATTCAAATAATGGACCGAGTTCAGCGTACTTACCTTGTCTCCCGCATTGTATAGCTTGATATGATGCATGTTTACCTTAAAACTAGTGCCGTCTTGCGCTACGGCACCATATGGGAAGATTTTTTCTATCGCGTATGGCCCAGTCCATCACAATTTCAATTTTCTTGGAAACAATTTCAATTGCATATTGAAGGATAAATCAAATCACCTAGTTTGGACTGATGGTTGAGGATCTGTTTGTCGTGTCACTTCTTCGTGTTGTTTTTGTAAATTAGGGCACTTTCATAGGAGTTGTTCTGAAGCTCTTCCAGTTCATGCAATTCAAGGATTCGCCTTCGCTCCACTTCATCGAAGTTCCAACTGAGTTCTTTTAACGCCCATAACACCCTATGTGACAATTCAATAGACAAATCGAAATTCTTACCAAATACAATTTTGTACTGGTTTTAAGTAGATGGATTGATATTTTGTAATATTTTGGGTTCTTTTCTTTTCTTTCCTTTGTAACTTTTTATTATCGGCTTGATATATTTTTTCACAGTAGGTTATCCTATTGTTTTCCCCTAAAAAAATACAATTTTGTAAGGCATCACACCTAGCGGAATTTTGAATGCAGTGCGATATGCCCAAAGAACATCAAAAAGTTTGAGCGTCCAATCCGTACATGACGGTGCTACCACCTTCTGCAAGATTGTTTTGATTTCTCTGTTCAAGACTTGAAGCTGTCCACTTGTTTGAGAGTGATATGCAAAAGCAACTTTATGAATAACCCCATATTTCATCAATAATTTCTGAAATTGGTAATTAGTGAAATGTGCACTGCCATCACTAATTACTGCTCGCAGTACACCACATCAGGGAAAGATGACTGTTTTGAAAATCTTAATCACATGTTTTGATTCATTTGTTGGTGTTGCAACATCATTTACCCACTTTGAAACATAATCAACCACAACTAAGATGTAGGAGTTCCCCATAGATGATGAAAAAGGTTCCATATAATCTAGTCCCCATACATCAAAAAGTTCAATTTCAAGAACGTTTGTTAAGGGCATTTTATGTCTTTTACTCAAATTTCCAGAATGTTGGAAAGGATTACATTTTTGCACAAAGTTATAAGCATCTTTAAATAAAGAAGGCCAAAACAAACCTGATTGCAATACCTTTGCCGCTGTTTTTGAAGCTCCGGTGTGTCCACCACATAGAGATGAATGACAGTGGTCAAGAACGCTTTGGATCTCATGGTCGAGCACGCATCATCAAAAGATGTTGTCAACTCCATTTTTTAAAAGGTTCGGATCGTCCCAGTAGTAGCATCAGATGTCGTGGAGGAAGCACTTGCGTTGTCTATGTGTCAACCTTGGAGGAAATTCATTGTTAAATAAATAATTTGCATAATCAACATACCATGGTTATTGTTGAATCAAGTAAAGGTGCTTCTCGGGTAAAGCATCACTGATTTGAACGTCAGTGGTGTCGATCAAGAGTCGCGAAAGATGATCGGCGACAACATTCTCAGCACCTTTATTATCCTTGATTTCCAAATCAAATTCCTGCAGCAGTAATATCCATCGTGCAAGTCGTGGCTTAGTTTTTGTCTTGGTCAAAAGATACTTAAGAGCAGCATGATCAGTATGCACAATAACTTTTGAACAAATTAAATACGGACAAAATTTTTCTAGTGGTATATAATATAGCAAGCAATTCTTTTTCAGCTGTAGTATAATTACTTTGAGCATCATCCAAAGTTTTTCTTACATAGTATATAGCATGTAAAACTTTATTTGTTCTTTGCCCTAGAACAGCACCAATTGCATAATCACTAGCATCACACATCAATTCAAAGGATTCATTCTAATTTGGAGGTTGTATGATGGGAGCAGTAGTTAACGCATTTTTCAATCGATTAAAGGCATCAAGACATTTTTCATCAAAATCAAAAGGCGCATCTTTACCAAGTAATTGAGTGAGAGTTTAGCAGTTTTGGAAAAAAAATTTAATGAAATGATGGTAAAAACTTGCATGTCCCAAGAAACTGCATATTCCCTTCACATTGGTTGGTGGTCGAAGACTTGCTATGACATCGATCTTTGCCTTGTTGACTTCAATCCCTCATTCATAAATCACATGGCCAAGTACCAAACCTTCTTGAACCATGAATTGGCACTTTTCCCAATTAAGCACAAGTTTTACTTCTTTACACCTGCATAAGACTCAAGAAAGATTATATAGACATTCATCGAAAGAGGAACCATAAACGCTAAAATCATCCATGAAAAATTCCATTATTTCTTCAATTAAATCCGAAAAGATGGCCATCATACACCTTTGAAATGTTATAGACACGCTACATAACCCAAATGGCATTCGCCGGTAAGCAAAAGTACCCAAAGGACATGTAAGCGTCGTCTTATCTTGATGATCAGGATGAATTGGGATTTGAAAGAACCTGGAATACCCATCAAGGAAACAAAAATATGAATGTTTGGTCAATCTTTACAACATTTGATCAATGAAAGGTAATGGAAAGTGATCCTTCCTAGTAGCGCTATTTAATTTGTGATAATCAATGCACATGCGCCATCCAGTAACAAGTATAGTAGGGATCAATTCATTGTTAGCATTCTTAACCACAGTCATACCTCCTTTCTTTGGAACCACATGAACAGGACTAACCCAATTACTATCAGAAATAGGATATATGATACCCGCATCTAATAGTTTAGAATTTTCAGCTTTAACAGTTTTCTTCAAGTTTAGGTTTAGTCTACGTTGACGCTCAACAGAGGTTTTAGTTTCATCAACTAGAGAGATTCTATGTATGCAACTTTCAGGGCTAGTCCCTTTGATATCATCAATTAAATAACCTAGTGCATTGTGATGCACACGAAGTAAAGAAATCAATTTTTCTAGTTGCGAATTGGTCAAGTTTGCATTAACAATAACATGTTGCATCTCATCATCATCCAAAAATACATATTTTAGTGAGGAAGGAAGAGTTTTAAGTATAGGTTTACTTACCTCTTCCTTACCTGTGGCGTTAGAATCAGAGATGTCCTCTTTGGATGGTTCTTTTGTTGGTTCGTATTCATTTTGTTCGTCTTCTTTGCTGCTGTCATTTTTTTCATTGTCAAGAATTTCATCTGTTCCTTCTTCAAAAGTGAATTAAAGTAGTGACTCCTCTTCTAGGACTTCTTCTAGATCATCCACGCTGCAAAGTTTTTCCTCATACATATATAGGATAGTTAACAAGGTTAGATATTTTAAACAAAACTTTCTCCTCCCCTATGCGAAAAGTAATTCGTTCCTTACGAACATCAATGAGGGCACCTACTGTCCTGAGCATTGGTCATCCAAATATAATAGGTATAGCAACATCTTCATCCATATCAAGAATGACAAAATCAATTGGAAGATAAAATTTATGTCTTGAAGAGGCACATCTTCTAGGATTCCTTCCAGATGTTTCACCGAGTGATCGGCAAGTTGTAGAACCATACGTGTAGGATTGATCTCACCCATCCTCAAACGTTGTACGATGGTGAGAGGCATCACACTAACTCTTGCACCTAGGTTGCAAAGAGCTTGACTTATATGTACCGTACCTATGTTGCAAGGGATAGAGAAGCTCCCTTGATCCCGCAGCTTTGCCGACATCCTGTTTTGAATCAAAGCACTACAATTCTCGATCAAAGCAACAGTTTGAAATTCCCTCAAATTCCTCTTTTTAGTAAGTATATATTTCATGAATTTTCAATAAGAAAGCATTTGATCAGTTACTAAATCAATGAAGGGCATAGTCACATTAAGCTTTCTCAAGATTTCCATAAACTTTTCAAATTGCTTATCGAGATTCGCTTTTTTTTAGAAATAGTACGAAATCCCTACTATATGAAATATATTATCAAGAATATTATGAAAAAGTTACAAATGAAAACAACGTCAAAACAAAAGAGGATTACCGAAGATCAATCCATCTACTTAAACCATGTTTTTTAACTAGTTTAATTCTAAATAAAACTGTGTAAATCAAACACAAATATCTTCGCTCAATTTGCTACCATTCTTGAGTGATTTTGAAATATAATCTCATTTCTAATTTTCCATAAATTCCAAAGAGCTGTGATCACCACTTCCTAGTATAAATCTTTAACTTCCTTAACTTGATCTTTAGCTGTCAATAACATGTCCCATATATTATCATCCATAGTCCAAGATATACCAATTTTCCTCCAACAGGTAATAGCAAATGGACAGAGAAAGAATAAATGAATTTGTGTTTTGAATGCGTTGCTTTGACAACAAACACAATTCTGATTATCCAATTTAAAATGCTTTCTCACTAGTAAGTCTCTTGTATTCAATCTATTAAGCAAGAAGATCCAAAAGAAAGCCTTTTGTTTAAGAAGACAACTGTTCTTCCAACAAAACCTGAAAATTCCATGTAATTGAGATTGACCCATCATGGTTGTATAAACCTTTTTTGTTGAATATTCCTTTCTTTGGGATTAATTCAAACACCATTCATCATTTACTCCCCCAACTTGTTAAAGATTCTAATGCAAGTGAGATAGAAGGATGAATTGTTGATGGGCAATTGGCAACAAAGGAAGTGAAAAATAATCAACTAGCTCTTCTAATACCACAAAATTCCCAACTGAAACCTCCTGATTAGCGAAAGAGTATAACTCTGCCCATTTCTGAGATAAAAAATTGCGGTGTCATAGGTCTTTCCAAAGACTACATGTTGATCCATTACCTATGACACATTTAAATAAGCCTTAAAAAAATGTAAGATTTTGTAGCACATTTTTCCACCAAAAGGATCCTTTCACCAAAGACCATTGAGGTAAATTTTGTGAATAATAATTTTCCCATAACAAATTAATCCAAAGAATATCCTTCCGATTGAAGAACTTGAATAAGAACTTAATCAAAAGAGCCAAGTTTTGAACTTTAAGGTTCGGCACCCCTAATCCGTCCTCTCTTTTTGATTTGCAAACTCTAGACCATGCAGCTAAGCACTTTCCTCAAACACGTGAAGCTTGGCCTTTCCATAAGATGGCTTTGCAAATTTTGTCAATTCTATCTATTACATTCTTTGGCATTTTTAGAGTACTCATAAAGAACATTGGCAAAGAAGATAATACCAAATTTAATAAGGTCAATATTCCCCCTAGAGAAAGGAAAGAAAGATGTCATCCTGTAAGTATTTTTTTCATTTCTATTGATCAAACCATCAAATTCTGCCACTTTTGGCCGTGAAGTTCCGAGAGGCAGCCCTAAATAAGTGAAAGGGAAAGATCCTATTTTGCACCCAAGAATTCCAGGTAGATTGATCATTGAATCATGATCACAATGCACTAGGACTAAGAAAGATTTTCAAAATTCACTTTCAATCCAGTTGAAGATGCAAAAGACGAGGCTCTTAGAATTATGAGAGTGTCATCTGCGTATTGAATGATGGGAAAATCTTGACAAGAAAGGCTATCAATCAGAAGTTTCAGTAGACCTTTTCATTTAGTGAGATTGAAAATACTCTGTAGGAGGTCTGCCACCATTACAAAAAGCAACAGAGAGAGAGGATCTCCTTGTCTCACGCCTCTTTTGCACTGAATAATTTTTCCAGGAACATTGTTCGGAAGAATGTAAGAAGATCCTATTTGTGGAATTGTAGAGATCTAATTCAGCCATTTACTACCAAATCCTCTAACTTTTATGACTTCCAGAATTGAATTATGCTCAATAGTATCAAAAACTCTCAAAATCTAGTTTTAGTAATACTGTTGGACATTTCTTCATTTTACAGATATGAAAATATTCAAAAATCCATGCCAAATAGTCTTGAATAAAATGACTTTGAATTAAAACTTTAGGGTCGATCGGACTTCTGGATCAGAAGTTATCATCGATCTTCTCCTATGGGACAAGCTGAATTTTCTTCTAGATAGAGCTTATCCTCTGGTCGAATTGGATACTAGAAATCTCTGATTGACTTGCAATTTGGTGGACATGTTTCTCATAAAGTCTTCTATTCACCATAAAAATTTGGGGTCGATCGGACTTTGGGATGAGAAGTTATCACGGATCTATCTTCCATGGGGCAAAGTGAACAAGCTTCTGGGCAGAACATCTCCTTTGGTCAAATTGTACCTTAGAGATCTCTGATTGACTTGAAATTTTGTGGATAGGTTGCTCATAGAGTCCTCTATTCATCATAAAAATTTAGAGTTGATCGGACTTCTAGATGAGAAGTTATCATTGATCTATTTCCATGGGGCACTATTCTAAATGGAGTCTCTACTAGGTCAAATTGCCACTTTGAGGCCATTGTTTGAATTCACACGATTGGTCATGGTCAAATTTGACTCTGATTGAATTGCAAATTGACCAAACCAAGAAAGAATGATCAAACTAGCGAATAAGATCTCGTCGTGGTCGAATTTGACCATCTGATCAAATGTTGAATTGGACCAAACCCAGAAGGAATGATTAGATTTTCCAATAAGATCTGGTCGTGACCGAATTTGACCATCTAATCGAATGGCGAATCGGACCAAACCTAGAAGGAATAATCAAATTTTCCAATAAGATCTAGTCATAGTCAAAATTGACCATCTAATCGAATGGCGAATCAGACCAACCCCAGAAGGAATGATCAGATTTTCTAATAAGATCTGGTCATGACCAAATTTGACCATCTAATCGAATGGCGAATCGGACCAACCCCAGAAGGAATGATCATATTTTCTAATAAGATCTGGTCATGACCAAATTTGACCATCTGATCGAATGGCGAATTGGACCAAACCAAGATGGAATGATCAAATTTTTCAATAAGATCTGGTCGTGACCGAATTTGACCATCTGATCGAATGGCGAATCGGACCAAACCCAAAAGGAATGATCAAATTTTCTAATAAGATCTGGTCATAGTCAAAACTGACCATCTGATCGAATGGCGAATCGGACCAAACCCAGAAGGAATGATCAGATTTTCCAATAAGATTTGGTCGTGACTGAATTTGACCATCTGATAGAATGGTGAATCGGACCATACCTAGAAGGAATGATCAGATTTTCCAATAAGATCTGGTCGTGACCAAATTTGACCATTTGATCAAATGGTGAATCGGACCAAACCCAAAAGGAATTATCAGATTTTCCAATAAGATCTGATCATAGTCAAAATTGGCCATCTGATCGAATGGCAAATCGGACCAAACCGAAAGGAATGATCAGAAATTTCAAGAAGATCTAGTCATGGTCGAGATTGACTATCTGATCGAATGGCGAATCGGACCAAACCCAGAAGGAATGATCATATTTTCCAATATGATTTGGTCAATCTCGAGGCGCTTGCTGAATCAGGGCTCTCTTTGCTCCATGGTCTTCTCCTCCTTCATGAAGGAACTACCATGGGCACTGACGAACAAGCCTTCCATCTCTTCATGTAATGCATGATATGCACTTTGACGAATTTTTGTAATAAAATTTTTCATGAAAAGTCCCATGTGATCAGAAGAATTAACCTAGTCAAAATCAGCTCCAAAATAGGCATGGACGAAATAATCTTAGGCCTGGTCGAAATGGCAGCAGTTCTGGTCAAAATCAGCTCCCAAACTGGTCTGGTCAAAAAGACCACAGCACTGGTCAAATGAAACTTGCAAACTGACCTGGTATTTAGCCTCTGGTCTATGGTCTTTGGCCTTTGTTCTATGGCCTTTGGCCTTTGGTCCATGGTCCTTAGTCGAAATGACCTCTGGTCTATAGTTATTGATCGAAATGATCTTTGGTCTATGGTCTTTGGCCTGTGGTCTACGGTCTTTGGCCTCTGGTCTATGGTCTTTGGTTGAAATGATCTTTGGTCTATGGTCTTTGGCTTGTGGTTTATGGTCCTTGGTCGAAATGACCTCTGGTCTATGGTCTTTGGTCGAAATGATCTTTGGTCCATGGTCTTTGGCGTGTGGTCCATGGTCTTTGTCCTCTAGTCTATGGTCCTTGGTCGAAATGACCTCTGGTCTATGGTCATTGGTCGAAATGATCTCTGGTCTATGGTCTTTGCCCTCTGGTCTATGGTCCTTGGTTGAAATGACCTCTGGTCTATGGTCTTTGGTTGAAATGATATGTGGTCCATGGTCTTTTGCATCTGGTCTATGGTCTTTGGTCGAAATGATCTCCAGTCTTTGGCATTTGGTCTATGGTCTTTAGCCTCTGCTCCCTAATAAAAAATGCTCCAAAAACTGGTCGAAATGACTTCGGATCTGGTCGAAATGAACTATAGCATTGACCAGGTCGAAATGATATGTGTTTTGTGTAGGATCAAGGATGCCGACTAGAGGGGGGTGAATATGAGGCTTTTAAAAACTTCAATTTAAAACAAATATTTGCAAATAAAGAAAATCAAGAACAAATAATAATATGAGAAAGAGGAAGAGAGAATGAACACAACGATTTTTACCGAGGTCTCGTAGACTCGTCTAGTCTCCCATAATTCTCGTTGAAGTACTCAAATAAATTGAGTCTTACTCCAATATCCACAAAGGATATTATCCACTAATGGTTGCTCCTTGTCCACTCCGGAAAGGCGAGCACCGATGCCTTTTACAACCCTGCCGAGTCTCTCCAACAATCTTCGAACGGAGAGATCAACGGCCACGCCTCCAAACCGTCTAAGTGAGAGCGCTCACCAAGAGTAACAGGCAGCAAAGTCTTCTCTAGACCTCTAACAATCATCGAGAAACTAATAGGATGCAAATGATGCGAACAGAAAGCACTCGGTGGATCTGAAAAACACTCGACTTGATCAATAGATCAAGATTTTCAACTGGAAAACAAATACTCAAGTGTATAAGAGAGAAGAGGACTGCTTGTTTTCTAAAATACAAGCTCAAAGCCTCTATTTATAGCTTCAAGGATCAAAAGAACCGTTGGAGCTCGTGCTGAAAATCAGCAACTCAAACTGACAGTCAGTTCACCTAACTGACAATCTGTTACATATACAACAGCCGAAAAAATTAAGGATAAAAATTAGCTAGCCGTTTGTGATCGTATATGGAAACTAAAACCCAAAACTGACAGTCAGTTCGACCAAAACATCGACCAGATCAAATAGAAACTCAGATAAAACCAGCTGTGGTCGAAACACAAACTGACAGTCAGCATAGGCATACTGACAGTCAGTTTAGTACAAAAAATTTTGGCCCAAAAAACACACTCTCTAGACAATTGTCATTTAACACAAACTAACATTCAAACCGACAATCAGCATACCAAACTGACAGTTAGTATTAACAAAAACAGCTATAAATTTAAATCCAAAAGTCCAAATTGAGAGTTTAATAGCTTGTTTGAAAGATAATTTCAAGGGCTACATTTTTCTCAATAGAAGCAAAAGCCAGATCTACGTAGATCTTTCTAGAAAATTGGAAAACTTTTCTACTATCAAAAACTCAACTGAAAACCAAATCTTTCAAACCAAATTCAAATCAAATCCAACCAAAAGGATGCAATGCAATGACCTAATAATTTCTCGGTTCATGTTGGAGATATAGACAGGACTTGCAACCCCTCTTTATAGTACGGTTAAAACTAAAAACAAATTTTCCTAAACCGATCAATCTCCTTACGTCGAGATCGGTAAAAATAAAATCTCAGATTACCTTAGGTCCTTTGCATCTTCATGTTTGCGTCTCGTCTTTGCTCTTTTGCACCTTGTGCCTCTATTTAATGTCGAGTTCATCTTGATCATCTTGCGTGTTTTCCCGAACAAGCTCTGTATCAAAAAACTCAGAAGCACAATTAGTCTGAAACACTTTGTTTTCATTAATCATCAAAATTAGGGTTAAGCATAAAGTCTTAGATGCAACATTTTGGTCGAAATGACTTCATAACTGGTCGAAATGAACTTCCAAACTGGTCTGGTCTAAATGACCTCATACTTGGTCAAAAATGCTTCGAAAATTGGTCAAAACGATTTCAAAACTAGTCAAAATGAACTACATCATTGACCAGGTCGAAGTGATCTTCAAAACTAGTCTGGTTGAAATGACCTTGGAACTGGTCCAAATCTGATCCAATTTTAGCCTGGCCGAACCACTAGAGTCCTTTAATGGCTCGAAATTTGAAAAATAGGAAATAATCTTTTTTGTATCCTTTTGTATAAGGAATAATCTTTTTGTATCTTTTTTTAGGAATAATCTTTTTTTGTATCCTTTTATTTAGAAATAATCTTTTAAAAGGGGAAGTATATTTTCCATTTGAAATCAAATCCCCTGATTGCCTCTGATTGCATGCAACCCAAGGGCCCTATAAATAGAGAAGAGGTGCACACACACAGACACAACACACACAAGGGACATGCACACAAGGTGGAGGCACGAGAGGTAGACACAAGTGCTCAGGCAAGGAAGACAGGACAAAGAGGGAGCCTCTCTGTTCAACGAAGGCCCTTCTCCTTGCCTACTCTGAAGATGATCATGGGTAAGTTTTATTTATCCACATACGCATAAGCATGCATCATACATCAGAGATGGAAGCCTTGTCTTCAATGCCCGTGCTAGCATGCTCATCTTTTGATCAGAGATCAAACCACACCAAAGTCGCCGGCAATCAAAGATCTGAAAGTTATTTACTTTCGATCAAAGATCAAGACGCCACCAAGGTCCCAGTTGATCAAAGGTCTTGAAAATGGCATGCTCATCTTTTGATCAGAGATCAAACCCCACCAAGTTCGCCGTTGATCAAAGATCTGAAAGTGGTTTACCTTCGATTAGAGATCAAGATGCCACCAAGGTCCCGGTTGATCAAATATCCAAGATTCACGGGAGTAAATCATTGATAACTTCTAATCCAGAAGTCCGATTGACCCCACATTTTTATGGATAATAGAGGACTCCATGACCAAGCTCTCCACCAATTTTCAAGTCGATCAGAGACTTGTAAGAGTCAATTTGATCAGTAGAGATATTCTGTCTAGAAACTTGTCCAGTTTGTGCCATGGGAAGTAGATCGATAATAACTTCTAATCCAAATGTTCGAGAGACCATAAATTTTTATGAACCGTAGTGGACTTTATGAGAAATCTCTCCACCAATTTTCAAGTCGATCAGAGGCCTCTAAAGTCCAATTCGACTAGAAGAAGTGTTCTATCCAGAAACTTGTCTAGTTTGTGCTATTGGAAGTAGATTGATGATAACTTCTCATCCAGACGTCCGATCGACCCCAAATATTTATTGTGAATGGGAGATTTCATGATCCACCTCTCCACCAAATTGCAACTTAATCAAAAACCTCTAGATGTCCAATTCAACAAGAAGAGGTGTTCTATCCAGAAGCAAATCCAGCTTGTGCCATAGGAGATAGATCGTTGATAACTGCTCATCCAGAAGTGCGATCGACCCCAAAGTTTTATGGTGGATAGGAGACTTCATGCGCAGCCTCTCCACTAAATTGCAACTCAATCAAAGACCTCTAGATGTCCAATTCGACCAGAAGAGTTGTTCTCTTCAAAAGCAAATCTAGCTTGTGCCATGGGAGATAGATCATTGATAACTTCTCATCCAGAAGTGTGATCGACCCCAAATTTTTATGGTGAATAGGAGACTTCATGAGAAGCCTCTCCACCGAGTTGCAACTCAATCAAAGACCTCTAGTTGTACAATTCGACCGGAAGAGTTGTTCTTTCCAGAAGCAAATCCAGCTTGTGTCATGGGAGATAGATCATTGATAACTTATCATCCAGAAGTCCGATCGACTCCAAATGTTTATGGTCAATAGGGAACTTCATGAGAAGTCTCTCCATCAAATTTCATGTCAATCAGAGACTTATAAAAGGCCAATTCGACCAAAAGAAGTGATCTATCCAGTAGCTTAGTCACTTCGTCCCACGGGAGAAGATTGATGATAACTTCCGATCCAGAGGTCCGATCGATCCCAAATTTTTAGGAGAACAAAAGGTTAGACTGGAGCAATTCCTCGAAGTT
The DNA here is from genome assembly GCA_019359835.1 of Pharus latifolius. NCBI lineage: Eukaryota > Viridiplantae > Streptophyta > Magnoliopsida > Poales > Poaceae > Pharus > Pharus latifolius. Next base: position 64,181,952 of record CM033326.1, on the reverse strand, counting down.
TTAAGTCAATCATAGGCTAGAAAGATTCTCATCCAATTAGTCGAAGAGGAGCTAGTGTAATGATTAATAATATTTGAAGCTGTCAAGACAAGTTGAAATCCTACTAAGTCCATGATGGATATTCCAATGGGCAGTCTACCATGCAATGTGTTTTTCTTGAAGCTAAGGAAGTCTAAAGTGTTATCACAAATCATTCCATCCATCATTTACATGTTGCTGGGTATTGATGAGGCAAAGGCAACATGATTTTTTGTCCGCGACTAACGAAGTCGGACACCATTCATGTTGGGTACTGATGAGGCGAAGGTATCCATTTGTTCACGACCAATGCGGCCGAACAACCCCTTGGCCGGGCACCGACGAGGCGAAGGCCACATTTTGCGATAGCACCATAGACTGACAAAGCTACGGATTTGCATATTTGCATGCATGGGCATCCGCATTGCATTTATTTATCAAGGGCAAAGTTATTTGAAACTTGAAGATGTGATCCGTTTGAGACCTAGTCTTGGTTTTTGCACTAGGCTCGCCCAGATTCTAATATGCGGAATAACGGGATCTTACTCGGAAATACCGAAACCCAAAGGTTGATCGAAAACAAAACCCAAAGTAATTGCACAACTCTTTATTTCAAAGAGGGCTTTACACGTCCAACGTTAGGCACACTTGCCTACATCGAAGGAACTATAAGTGTTTAAAACTCAAATAAGTTCAATGACTCTTCGATGATCTAAACTAGACCTATTACAAGGTATTTATAGTCCAATCGTATGAGTACGTATCAGACTTAGTAACCTAAACGTATTAGACTCATATAACTAACTAACTAATCCTAAACAGATAAGTTTAGTTATATATTCGAATCGGATTACAATTCTGAACAGAGAACAAATTCCTTTTCATGGTCACAAACCAATCCATGGTTGCGAAACCTTTCCAAACACGATTAAGGTCGTGAAGCCGTATGCGATCAGGACTTGGTCGCGAATCCGTATGCGATCAGGACTTGAAGATCCTCCCGGATCATGACTCCTTTGTTGAGAAGGAGCCAACCCCTGTTGCGACCTCTCGATCAAACTGGAGATGTGGAAATTGGGCTTGTCCATGTTCTTTGGTGTACCACTTTGCCGCACGTACTTGTTGACCTTTCCGACTGATTCGAAAAGTCTCCTTTGTGTCACTGTGGGTGGTAGTCACCTTCTTCTGCAGAATCACATCTTCGCGTAGAGGTTCGTCTCGTTGATAGACCAAGTCTTCAACAGATGGTACTATAGTATCTGGCTCATCATCCAGCATTGAAGGCTCGAAGAGTTTGAATCCTTCCCAAGGTCGCAAACCTTTCCAAAGTCGCAAACCTTTTCGTGATCGCGAATCCGTTGCAAACTCGACATGAGATCCTCCCAGATCATGACTCCCCTGTTGAGAAGGAGCCAACTTCCGTTGGTGATCAACTGTGAAGATGTAGAGAGCGACTAGGAGTTTTGGAACGAACACACGATGAGCAATGCTACAATCGTCGGATCGAATGTATGGATAGGCGCTCATGGAGCTTGGTACCTCCGTTATGGATTGTGGCTTTGGCCACTCGCGGATAGCCTTCCCCTTGTCGAGGTGGATACTATCACCGATCCCAAAGCTAGGATTGCGAAGTTTGAATAGTGGCGCCGTAAAGACAAGTTGCATGTCATTTTCGACTAGTCGTTGTGGTGATCGACTATGTACCTCTACGAATAGCGCGTTGTTTTCTTCCAACAAGCTTGCTAAACAACCACCACTTTCCATACTCGATGCAGCACAATCCCCTTGCCTAATTGGACACAACACGCTCAGCACACACTTTGAGCATTCATTGACAATCTGTTTTGCCTGATTTGCTATCAACAATTTCTTGGTGTCGACGTGGTCATTTTTGCTGATGATGAATTTCGTCCCACCCTTTGTGAGGTCGTATTCTTGAGCTCTTCGGTGGTAATGGGCATCACGATCATACAAGAACGGACTTCCAAAAATCACTTGGCAAATATCGATGGAGATGACATCGCATTGAACCTCGTCGATGTAACGAGCAGATATTACAAACTTTAGAGTACACTGACTCTTGATTTGCTGATTCACGTCGGAAGTGAACCATCCCAGAGGATATGGTCGAGGATGATGAGTCGTCTGCAAACCAATTCGTCGAACCAGCCCGGAGGAGACCAAATTCTTTTGGCTTCCGGGGTCGAAGATGGCTGCGACCACCTCGTGCTTCACCTGTATGTTAACAGTGAACAATTCCTCCATCGGGTTGTGGTCAATTGATGAACCCAAGCCTTTCTCCTTCGGCATTGCCATTAGAGACAAGGTCATGTCCGCTTTTCAACCGAATCCAACTGGATAATTTCTTCTGCGAGCAGAATAGAAGTAACCATAGCTGTTCGTGTGCTTGGTTCATCCCTCCTTTTTCTTTCTGGTCACAATTCAGGATGAAGTTTATAACACTTCTCTTTTGTGTGCCCAGCAACATGACAATGCTCACAAGTGTTACCCGTATCGTGGGTACCCTCTCCGGAGCTCGTCGTGCATGAAATCTCCCTCAAGTTCTTGTCGTTGTGGGTCTTATTCTTCTTCTCAATCGCCAAAGCAATCGTGCTCGCAGTCGAGATGTCTTGAACTCCGAACAGACTTAGCTCAGTACTGATCGATTTCTGAAGTCCAGATGTGTACTTCTAAAATACCTGAGGATCGAACAGTGAGGTGCTGATGACCATTGCTTGTCGCCGAAACTCTGTAGTATAGTCTTGGGCGGTTTGGTCGCGCTGTTGGTACAATCTGTGCCAACGCTCCCATCTCTCCTCAAGGTAACCCATCGGATAGAATTCTTGTCGCAGAAGTCGTTTGAATTGATCCCACGCAAGGTCGTCAGCTTCACCATTAGTGACAAGGGCCTTCCACCATATCTTGGCGTAGTCCTTCGACTTCAAAAGTGCAAATTTGACCTTTTGAGCGCTACTGAACCCTTTCAGATCAAAGTAGGTCTCAAGCTAGTCGATCCAAGAATCCAGCTTCTCGGCATCGATCACCCCATCATATATGGGTATATCAATCTTAGCGTTGACCTTAAAGGATTCGACAGCTAAGGAAGTGTTGGCGAGGTCGTCGGTCTTGTGGTCGCGTTCGTCTTCATCTTCGTCTGCCCTGTGCAAGTCTTCACCAGTCTTCTTACCCATAACTTTCCCTACTTCAGGAGGTACAGTCATGGCCTGCTGCTTAATCCAAGCAAGCACGATTTCCATGTTGGTGGAGAACTTAGCCACTTGTTCGGCTAGGTTAGCTTGAACGGAGGTATCGTCAGACATTGTCGAAGACACGGCTATTAAAACCGTCGATTGATCGCCTGGATTTTCACCGGAGGTTTTGTAACCCTGGCGAGTCTTCACCATCCACAGGATAGGAAAGTTGCTCTGATACCAACTTGATCCGTTTGAGATCTAGCCTTGGCTTTCGCACTAGGCTCACCAGATTCTAATATGCGGAATAATGGGATCTTACTCGGAAATACTGAAACCCAAAGGTTGACCGAAAACAAAACCCAAAGTAATTGCACAACTCTTTATTTCAAAGAGGGCTTTACACGTCGAACGTTAGGCACACTTGCCTACGTCGAAGGAACTATAAGTGTTTAAAACTCACATAAGTTCAATGACTCTTCGATGATCTAAACTAGACCTATTACAAGGTATTTATAGTCCAATCGTATGAGTACGTATCAGACTTAGTAACCTAAACATATTAGACTCATATAACTAACTAACTAATCCTAAATAGATAAGTTTAGTTATATATTTGAATCGGATTACAATTCCAAATAGAGAACAAATTCCTTTTCATGGTCGCGAACCAATCCATGGTCGCGAAACCTTTCCGAACACGGTTAAGGTCGCGAAGCTGTATGCGACCAGGACTTGGTCGCGAATCCGTATGCGATCAGGACTTGAAGATCCTCCCGGATCAAGATGACAACCATCAGCACAGCTTAATCAGAGGTTTTCTGCGGACTTGTTCTGCAGATGTAATTAACTAGGAGCTTTTCAAAAGACCGAAGGAACCATGAACCATGCAATCTCTTGAAATCAAGATGTACTTTCCTTGGAGCAATGAAAACTTGTAAATCCCAAAAGGACTTGTAACTTATAATTCTTTTCAGAATTAATGAAGTGGATTATTTCCTCTAAGATTTTACATGCTATGTTCTCTTATGTGTATACTCATGTATACTGGCACGCCCGCACCAAAAAGGGGGACCAAATATCCCGGAAGAGAGATCTTCCTAGTGAAACAAAATGGCATGCTCAGTGGGACATGGTTCTCCTCTCATCTTTGTTGTGCTCCAATGGTTGTTTGACTCGCTTCCACATGCCCTTTGTCTTCCATCCGTCATGTATATGGCTGCTCGTCTATGGAGCATTTGCATAGTATATGTGATGATGCATGAGTTGATCAAGGAACCTGATGAGGACATCGCGACCACACATCCACATGTTTTAACTCGAGCACATGCTCGTCGCCTTGGACAACAGGTGAATTCATTTCTTGGGCAAATTAATTATTTAATTATAGAACAAATGATATTGCCTAGTGATTTCTCTTTGCTTGTTATTGCATGTGAAGGAGGTCTGGACGAATTTGTTAATCCAATTCATAGCCAAGGAAAAATGAACACTTTTCTGGCAACTTCGACCAACGGTTACATCGACCTTATTGATCAGAAGAACTCTGCACATGATCAGAAAGGCTCAAGGTCGCAGCATTGCTCAAGGTCACAGCATTGCTTAAGGTCGCAACACTGCTCATGGTCGCAGCCGATCAAGTCTAAAGACACATGGTTGTAGCCGATCAAGCCTGAAGACACATGGTCGCAACATGAGGATCATCCAGTTTGCCGATCAAGCTTGACTGTCCAGCAATTTCGACCAAGCGCCAATTTCAGCTCAGATGTCCAAATAGGCCTTTCTAGCACTTGTTGGAAAGGTAATCGAAAGAGCTTTCCAACGCATCAAGAATCATTGAATTCCGACATCGTATATAACCAAAAGACCCAAAACAATGGTAAGTACATGAGGGGGACGAGTCCTGTTCGGATCCGTGAAAAGTAGCTCGGGATTTTCTTTTTATAGTTTGTTAGGATTCTATTTTGTTTCAAATTAGTTTAGAATTCTGGTTTTAAATCTACTATCTTTGTAGACACCATCTCTATAAAAGAGAAGGCATGGTCTTAGTTTTAGGTAGACTTCGTTGATATACAGATTGTATGCTCGTGCCTTTGCCGATTTGTACAATTCGGAGTCTCAATGTTCAACTCATAATTCAGATTATTGAGTGTTATCCTTCCGCTCTTGCTCTTGCTTTTCTTTATTGATTTGCTTGAGTTGTTCTTCGTGAATAGGTCAACCAAGCTTTGCTCGATTGATAACCAATTGAGGAGTGGTTTAGCGATTGTGAGGTTTCTGGTCGCATGTTTGATCGTGGTTAGCTACCCCTTCGTCAAGGTCACAACTCGCATTTATCCACGGATTTCTCCTACAATGGAAGATCGGGACCAAACTACATGCACGCATCTTAAGGCGAGGCGTGTGCATATTAGTTGGTATTATAGCTCACGTTGCCGATAGGAATTCATTTATCCCTAGTTTAGTTGTTTGATTTTTTTTAACCTAGAGTGCAGAAAATTGCCAGACAAAAAAAAAGTTTCCTAGCCCGTTGTTGCTTTCAATCTGTTATTTTCAATTTGCTTAATTGAGTTTTCGTTCCGTTGAGTCGTGCCCAGTTGCTGGTCTTAATCTTGTTGGCTAAAAATCCAAAGGTAGATTGAGTATTTGCCACTGAGTTTAATAGTTTGCATCTTGCCGTAAATCCTAAAACAAACATACCAAAAAGGAGGCAACAGAGTTAAAAAAAAGTGAAAAAAAGTGTCAAAAAAAAAGAAGAGAGCATTCAGTCAAAGCAAAGGAAAATCTTGTGAAGTACTGTAGCCTGTTGCTAGAAGCCAAGTCTTTCATTGTTTGATTAGCAATTAGGACTAGTACTCATGTGAACTATTATTCAATTTCACAATTTCTGAGATAACTGATTGCTTTCCTTTGATACACATAATATTTCCCGACCTACAACTCCACATATTCACCATTGGTCCGCGCATACCTCACATTGCAATCGCTGTAATTATCTCCTTTTCTGGTTATCACGACCTAGCTGGTCGCAAACATTAAGAGGGGTAAGAGCTTCGGTTGGTAAGGTTGGTGAGGTTGAGGTGCCACATACATTCAGTAGTTGGTAGGAAATTTTTGTGTTTCTTGTTTTTACTAACCATGGCAGGATCAAAGGGTTCACGAGGTTCGTTGCATGAAAGTGATCCTGATGTTGAGGAAAGCATGGATCGACCCCCAATGCTCCCATCGCCTCCGTGATCTCAAGCATTGTTGGGTTACTTCAAGCGGATGCTGAACGAACAGATCATTCCTCGTTTGACTGGCATGGAAAATCATCTTGACGAGATGGACCTTCGACTTGAGCAAGTTGAGCAGACGCCGCCACGACAACACGCACCACCTCAATTCCCTCGAGGTCCAATCGAAGCCAATAATCATGGTGCGGCGATCGTTCCACGTCAACCAAGGGAGAACTTGAACACTATGTTCCAGGAAGCCGCCAATGAAGAGAGATATGATAATTACGTGGCTGATAATGACGAAGTCATTTTGGATCCTGATCAACAATGACTTGCACAAAACTGTCGAGGTATGAGGGAGTATGCACATCACCGCCATGAAGGCCAAAGAGATGACGCTTTGGGAAAGATCAAGTTTACTGTCCCCAGCTTTGATGGGAAGTTTAATTCAGAAGCATCTCTCGATTGGGAGCTGCTTGTCAAACAAAAGTTCAATTGTCATCTTTATCCAGAAGATCGCCGAGTACGCGTCGCCACCAGTGAGTTTGTTGATTATGCTTCTATTTGGTGGAGTCCAGTGAGTTTGTTGATTATGCTTCTATTTGGTGGAGTCAAGTCCGCCAAAGAGATCGAGCTCCTCACACTTGGGCTGAGTTGAAGCACTTGATGAGGTCCAGATTCGAACCCGCTTATTTTGAGAGAGATTTGCTTAATAGAATTCAGAGATTGAACCAAGGTAGAAAATCTGTGGAAGACTATTATCAAGAGCTACAAGTAGGCATGCTTCGAGCTAATGTGCAAGAGGAGGAAAGTACAAAGTTGGCCAAATTATTGGGTGGATTGAATCGTGAAATACAAGACATCCTTGATTTTCAGACTTACACCTCTTTGGATCATCCATTTCATTACGCATGCAAAGCTGAGAGGCAAGTACAAGGGAAACGACCAAGCTACAACAAAACTGGTCGAAGCTACCCTAGTGCGACAACGCCTTGGAAGAGCACTACGTCACAGCAAAAGAGTGCGACACCCGCGGGTGGAGCTACTACCTCCACTGGTCGAGTGCAATCCGCGAGCCGCCCTACTACTTCAACATCCAAGGTTGCCGATTCCAAGACGACCACTGCTGTCCCCACCAAAAGTTCATCTTTGGTCGCTTCTACGGGACGAACAAGGGAGATAGAGTGCTTCAAATGCAAAGGGAAGGCGCATTACATGCGTGATTGCCCAAATCAGCGTGCCCTCATCATCCGGGGTGACGAAGAGTACACATCGGCTAGTGAGGTCGAAGACGAATCCGACCACAAAGAGCAACAGGATATGTTGGGATCTGACGCAGAGGAGATCACCTTTGATGCTGGTCATACTAGCCTTATTGTTCATCGTGTTCTTAGCTCTCAGATGGAAAGGGCAGAGCAGGGGCAGCGCCACAATTTATTTCAATCAAAGTTTGTGATCATGCAGCGCGCATGCAAGGTCATTATTGACGGAGGAAGCTGCAACAACATTTCTAGTTCTAAGATGGTCGCGAAGCTCGGCTTGTCGACACGAACACACCCACAGCTATACTACATTGAATGGTTCAATTCATGTGGCAAGTTGAAGGTGACTGCGATAGTACGTGTCCACTTCTCTGTAGGTTCCTATTCTGATTTTGTGGACTGTGATGTGGTACCGATGCAAGCTTGTGCATTACTACTTGGATGACCATGGCAATACGACAAGGATACTACACATCATGGGCATTCCAATAAGTACTCTTTTGTGCACAACAACAAGAAGGTTTCACTGGTTCCAATGTCTCCGGATGAAATTCTCAAAGATGATTTAGATAGGGCTAAGTGTGAGAGAAAAGAAAGAGAGACGAGTGAGAGTCACAAATCGGGGAGTGGGAGCCACCAAACCAAATTGAGAGAAAAGAAAGAAGAGTGAAAAGAAAAGAGAGGTTCAGCTTAAGGGGCAGGTTCTATTAGCCACCAAACGTGAGATGCGAGAGCTTGAAACCCATCCCCAAGAGTGCTTTGTGCTTGTGTGCAAAGACGCTCTCTTTTCTACTAATGCTTTACCTTCTACTTTGCATGTTTTAGTTGTTTCTTTACTACAGGAATTTGAGGACGTTTTTCCAAAAGAGATACCAGCGGGGCTACCACCATTAAGAGGGATAGAGCATCAAATCGACCTCATTCTAGGGGCACCGTTGCCCAATCGACCTCCATATCGCACCAATCCAGAAGAGACCAAAGAAATTCAGTGCTAGGTACAAGAGCTGCTTGACAAAGGGTACATACGCGAAAGCTTAAATCCTTGTGCTGTTCCTGTTTTACTTGTGCCTAAAAAGGATGGGCCATGGAGGATGTGTATAGATTGTCGAGCTATTAACAATATCACTATTCGTTATCGTCATCCGATTCCTCGGTTAAATGATATACTTGACGAATTGAGTGGTTCGACCATCTTTTCTAAGGTCGATTTGCGTAGTGGTTACCACCAAATTCGAATGAAACTAGGTGATGAATGGAAAACTGCATTTAAGACTAAATTTGAGTTATATGAATGGTTGGTCATGCCATTTGGTCTTACTAATGCACCTAGTACATTTATGCGCTTAATGAATGAAGTGCTGCGTGCTTTTATCGGACACTTCGTGGTGGTTTACTTTGATGACATCTTGATCTACAACAAGACTTTTGATGATCATTTGGGGCATTTACGCCAAGTTTTTGCTGTCTTGAGAGAGGCACGTTTGTTTGCTAACCTTGAGAAGTGCACCTTCTGCACGGATAGAGTCGTGTTTCTTGGTTTTGTTGTGATTGCACAGGGCATTGAGGTGGATGAACAGAAGGTGCAAGCAATTTGAGCATGGCCTACACCTACAACAGTCACACAAGTGCGGAGTTTTCACGGACTTGCTGGGTTCTACCACCGGTTCGTACAAGATTTTAGCACAATCGCCGCCCCACTCAATTCGCTGACAAAGAAGAACATGCCCTTCAAGTGGGAACAGGCGCAAGAGGACGCTTTCAACATGCTCCAAGATAAGTTAACCAATGCACCACTTCTACAACTTCCTGATTTTAATAAAACTTTTGAAATTGAATGTGATGCTAGTGGTATTGGAATTGGAGGTGTTCTCATGCAAGATAGAAAACCCATTGCTTATTTTAGTGAGAAGCTTAGTGGTCCAACTTTGAACTATTCAACTTACGATAAAGAATTGTATGCTTTGGTTAGAGTATTAGAAACATGGCAAGATTACCTCTGGCCAAAAGAATTTGTCATACATTCAGATCATGAAGCATTGAAGCACATTCGTAGCCAAAGTAAGTTGAATCATAGACATGCTAAGTGGATTGAATTTATTGAATCCTTTCCATATGTTGTCAAATATAAGAAAGGTAAAGAAAATTTGGTCGCTGATGCATTATCTAAACGTTACATCTTGTTGTCCCAACTTGATTGCAAAATTCTTGGGTTAGAAAGTTTGAAAGACTTATATTCAACTGATTTGGATTTCAAAGACATTTACATTAATTGTAAAGAAGGAAGATGTTGGGCTCGATATGTACTAAATGATGGTTATTTGTTTAGAGCTAACAAGCTGTGTGTTCCCGCGAGTTCTGTTCGTCTTTTGCTATTACAGGAGGCTCATGGCGGAGGACTGATGGGACATTTTGGGATTATGCAAAACTGAAGATGTCGAGCGCTACTGGCCGAAGATGAGGCGAGATGTTAAGCGCTACGTACAACGATGCACTACTTGTCAAACAGCTAAGTCTCGATTAAACCCTCATGGATTATATATGCCTCTTCCTATTCCGACAGTACATTGGGAGGATATTTCTATGGATTTTGTGTTGGGATTGCCAAGGACTAAGAAGGGGAGGGATAGTATCTTTGTTGTCGTTGATAGGTTTTCTAAAATGGCTCATTTTATACCTTGTCATAAGAGCGATGATGCTACCCACATTGCTGATTTGTTTTCAGCGAGGTTGTTCGTCTCCATGGAGTGCCGAAAACAATTGTTTCTGATCGTGATACCAAATTTTTGAGTCACTTTTGGAGGACGCTTTGGGGGAAGCTTGGAACGAAGCTATTGTTTTCAACGACTTGTCATCCCCAGACTGATGGCCAGATCGAGGTCATCAACCGAACACTTGGTACTATGCTACGAGCAGTTCTGAAGCAAAATTTGAAGCTTTGGAAGGAGTGTTTGCCACACATTGAATTCTCTTACAATCGTGTTGTGCACTCTACTACCAAGTTTTGTCCATTTGAGGTCGTCTATGGATTTAAACCTACTACGCCAATTGATTTGTTACCTCTACCGCTTTTCGAAAGAAGTAATCTTGATGCCGAACAGCATGCTGAGATTATTCAGAAGATACATGAGACAACCAAAGCCAATATTGAGAAGATGCAACTTAAATATAAGAAGCATGCAGATAAAGGAAGAAAGGAAGTTATATTCGAAGAAGGAGATCTAGTTTGGTTGCATTTGCGTCATGATCGTTTTCCAGAACAGCGCAAGTCCAAACTTATGCCTCGAGGTGATGGTCCATTCAAGATTCTTTCCAAGATCAATGATAATGCTTACCAATTGGAGCTACCTAAGGCCTATGGAGTGAGTGATACATTTAATGTTGCTGACTTATCTCCATACCTGGGTAAGGACGATGGGCAAGAGTCAAGGACAACTCTTTTTCAAGAAGGGGAGTATGATGAGGACATCGCGACCACACATCCACATGTTTTAACTCGAGCACATGCACGCCGCCTTGGACAACAAGTGAATTAATTTCTTGGGTAAATTAATTATTTAATTACAGAACAAATGATATTGCCTAATGATTGCTCTTTGCTTGTTATTACATGTGAAGGAGGTCTGGACGAAGTTGTTAATCCAATTTATAGCCAAGCAAAAATGAACACTTTTCTGGCAACTTCAACCAACGGTTACACCGACCTTATTGATCAGAAGAACTCTGCACATGATCAGAAAGGCTCAAGGTCGCAGCATTGCTCAAGTTTGCAACACTGCTCATGGTCGCAGCCGATCAAGCCTAAAGACACATGGTCGTAGCCGATCAAGCCTGAAGACACATGGTCGCAACCTAAGAATCATCCAGCTTGCCCATCAAGCTTGACTGTCCAGCAATTTCAACCAAGCTCCAATTTCAGCTCAAATATCCAAATGGGCCTTGCTAGAACTGTTGGAAAGGTAATCTAAAGAGCTTTCCAACTCATCAAGAATTATCAAATTCTGACATCGTATGCAACCAGAAGACCCAAAAAAATGACAAGTGCATGAGGGGGACGAGTCCTGTTCGGATCCGTGGAAAGTAGCTCGGGATTTTCGTTTTATAGTTTGTTAGGATTCTATTTTGTTTCAAATTAGTTTAGAATTCTAGTTTTAAACCTTCAATCATTGTAGACACCATCCTCTATAAAAGAGAAGGCATGGTCTTAGTTTTAGGTAGACTTCATTGATATACAGATTGTATGCTCGTGCCTTTACCGACTTGTACAATTTGAAGTCTCAATGTTCAACTCATAATTCAGATTATTGAGTGTTATCCTTCCGCTGTTGCTCTTGCTTTTCTTTATTGATTTTCTTGAGTTGTTCTTCGTGAACAGGTCAACCAAGCTTTGCTCGGTTGATAGCCAATTGAGGAGTGGTTTAGCGATTGTGAGGTTTCTGGTTGCTTGTTTGATCGTGGTTAGCCGCCCCTTCGTTAAGGTCACAACTCGCATTTATCCACGGATTTCTCCTACGACGGAAGATCGGGACCAAACTACATGCACACATCTTAAGGCGAGGCGTGTGCATATCAGAACCCCTTTTTGCATGGTTCAGTTTGGGACATTGCCCCCAATGGCAATCTTTAAGTATGGCTACACGACCTACTTCCACCAAACTCAAGAGCTTGTGGAATTCCAGGCAATTGAGTTGAAAAAGGCACATAAACGTGCCTCTGGTAAAGCCAAGAAGGAGCGCTGCACCTTGATGGTAGAAGCACGCGACCTTCTGAAGAATGCTATCATCGCCAACATTAAAGGCGACGTTCAAACTGCTCAACGGCTTCGTCAACAAGCCACCAACAGGCAGCATCATGCTACTTCTCTTCGTGTGGATGCTCCGCTCATCGGTCCTTCACTGCCTACTCCAGGCATGCAGCACGCTAAGGTTGAGTTATTCAATGCACTGAAAAATGCCTCCTATACTCTACGGAGGCAAATGTCATTTGCTCGTCGCGCCTTCAATCCTAACAGGCTGTGTAATCTCAGAAGGAAGTACCGCAAGGTGAGTGCCTTGCAGGAGCAACTTGGTGCCCGCATCGCTCGCATCGCTATTCCTGAAGAGGACTGGTCGCTCGGTGTGAGTGATCTCATTGATAGGACTTGTCTCTATCCTTTCATAGTAACACCGCCCTATGACTTGTTACCTGATGAATGGGTAATTCGGAATGGAAAGGTCAAGGATTTATTGAGACTTGCCATCATGAGGGAATTCTGGAGACGCCATTCGACCAAGCAAGCAAAAATGCCTGGTCCAACGAGTTGTTTTACTCCTGAAGTTAAAGTGACTGGTTGGGAGTCATGCTTCCACATTTCTACAGATGCTGACCCATCCAATATTGATAACAAGTTCACATTATTACCAAGTGAAGTACCCGCTCCAGGTGCTGATGAAGTACAACAACAACTCCAACAACTTCAAACCCAAATGAAGAGTCTGCAAGAGCGGATGCGCAGTCGTGACGTGCCTAACTCTCTTCTCGGTTTAGAAGAAGTTCGAGGCATGACACCTCAAGATGTCGTCCTTAGCATATGCACCAACCTTGGGCGTCTTGTCAAAAGCCTTCACCTACATTGACTTACCAGCCTAGACAAGCACCACTTCCACCTCGTTGGAACCAATGGTCTCGTCGGCCTGAGCAATGACCACGTGTCCAGAAACAATGGCGTGTGCGGACTTCTCCACTTACATCGACTTCATCTCAGCAAGGCAGGGGCTCTTTACAGGCACATACTTCGCCTAGAAAGCAAGTCGACTTGCCATCTCAAGCAAGATGCACTTGGATGCCTCCTTCTCAGGCTCCTCCCCTTCTTCCAACACCACCTGGCCTGCCCAAGGCCCCTCATGTCCCTACGTTCAATCAGCGCAAGCATGATCGGCGTAGGAGGAATCGTCGCATGTTGCGCCAAGAGTTGGAGGATCTTGTACTGAAAAATGTACAAGTTCGTGTCCGACCCAATGGCATCATCCATCCTGATAATGAGAACATTATGTTCCACATCTCTCCGACACTAGAACAGAGTCAAAGGTATCATTACCTTCTTGACCGTCTAGCTCCAAGGCGGCATCATGATCAACCAGCTGGAGATGTGCCAAGCCCAAGCAAGCAAAAGGAGAAGGTATCATCTGTATCATATGATGAGGACATCACTTCTTCGGATAAACGCACTAACCATAATCCTCCGCTTGCTACACAAGGACCAATAACACGCAGCAAAGCCCGATTATTGCATTGCCAGGCGAACTCGTTCCTAAGTTTATATATATATATGGTTTTGAGAATGGTTTACTATCTAATAGTGATAATATTGTGCTTAGGAACTATGGAGAGGACCAGCAAGGACACAAGGGCCAGCAAGGAGCCCAAGTCGAGTTGGAGTCCGGGATGGATTCGAGTTGGAGTCCGGTTCGGCCATCCAGGAGTAACCTGCCTTCAAATGACCATAACTACCTCATACAAAGTCCGATTGGGACGTTCTTATAGTCCACGGAGAAGCCCACGACGTGGTCTTTCCAATGGATCTAGCTCCACATCCAAATTCCTTCTGGATCACTGGTAATTGACAAAACAAGTTTCGACCAGATTCTGATTGGACCGAGTCCGTGCTGCGTCACCTTTTTGGTTGGGTTCAGTCCCGTGTATTGAGTTCGAGTCCAAGTAGGGAAAGAGTCCATGTCAGTTTCAGGTTTCCTTACCTGGCCACCGATCTCTTTGACCTCCTCTATATAATCATACTGAACCATTAGGGTTCTACGGGTTTTGTTTAGTCATAGTCTTTCCTTCGTGAAGCTATTGAGATATTCTTCTTGGTCGGCTAGATCAACATCAATATCTGTATTCGAAACCCCAACTCTTTTTCGTGATTCAATCTATATTTGCAATTTCAGATTGCTTGTTTATCTTGTTCTTGCTTGTTCTTCAATTGCTTGCAGGAATAGATCTATGTGATCATGTCGATCGTGCTTCTAGTTCGGTCGATAACAATCCGAAGTTGGTTCAGTGATTGCCAGGGCGTATCAGTCGTGTACGGTTGGTAGCCAGATCGTGAGAGTCGTCTTCACAAATCGATAGTTCTTGTTCTCATCGAAAGATCAGACCACCCGTGTCGCATCATTTGGTATCAGAGCACGGTTGATCGGTAAGAATATCCTACTTTTTTTTCTTGAGTGCTGTCTTATACCGAAAAGTCCACAAAAAAATTAGGGTTAGATCATCCTTGTCCCAACCAATTTGCGCCTGCAATATCTTTTTGGTTTTTGCTCGGTTGAATCTTTACTGCATCGTCGTGTCGAGTTGCTGGTCTTAGCGCAAAACCTTTAGAGTTTCGAGTTGAGATCACACCTCTACTCAGGCCGCTATCACACCTGCCTATCGCTGCATCCATCTACCTTGCATCTATGTGTGCCAGTAAAGAAAGGGGAATCCGACTCCCAGTGGTTTCGGATTGGTAAAAGGAGGGTAGTCAATCTCGTGTCGGTCTCGGAAAACCGGTCACCGTTTTCTTGTCGGTTTCAAAAAAAAAAAAAAGAAGGTTGTTGACTCGAAAAAAAATATCTATATATATATATATATGAAAAGAAAAGAATCAAAATAAAAAAAATCCGAGAAGGATCAAATTTTGCAATTGTGACCGACGTGTTGAGAGAGAGAGAGATATATATATATATACTTTTAATTACTGATTTACCCCTACAATTTCCACTTTTTCGACCATTGTACCATATCGTCGCCACAGCCTCCCCACAGCCATTTGTGAACTTTGCTCACTTGCTATTGCCGACGTCAAAAAAAAATCTGAGCTTTTTACCTTTGTGCCCTCACTTGCGTCTCTAGTTTGGTTTAGCCTAGGCCAGCATACTAATGACTAGTACTTTCAGCAACTTTTCAACTTTGCATTCTCTGAACTGATCATTGCTAACCTTTGCTACATACTTGAGCCTATCCAAACTACACTTTCTACCGACGTACAGGTACCGATCGCTTGCAATCGCTTTAACCAATCTTTGGAGCGTTTGAGACTGTCACTAGCAACCGATCACCACCTGCTGCTTGGTAAGAATCGGTAAGAGCTTGATAAGAAGCTTGACTGTGAGAGAGTTTGAGTCACCTACACCTAGTAGTTGATAGGGATATATCACTGTAATTTTGTTCCTTGTTTGCTACTAACCATGTCAAGTTCGGGTAATCAAAGCGAGGAGAACGATGGCCCACTTACACCTCGTACGAAGAGCATCATACAACACTTCAACCGCTTGTTGAATACGCACACTGAGCGTATCAAAGGGATTCTAGACCGCAATAAAGAAGCGCTTGCTGCACTCACCACTCGAGTGGAGCAATTGGAGAAGAAAGGAGCACCGGTTGCCCCGGCTGCCAATGATGTGCATCGACGCCAAGCATGGGCTGATGAGGTCGAAGATGATTTTAATGCCGAAGGAAATCAATATGCTGCTGATATGGAGTCCGATGGAGGATTCAATATCAACAATGATCATGACCATCGGCGTCTTCATTTCAATCGCAACGGTATGAGAAGAATTCCACCACGCGATGTACGTGGTCATGATGACTCATTCAATAAGCTTGAATTGAACATACCTTCATTTACTGGAAAGTATGACCCTGATGCCTATCTCACTTGGGAATTAGCTATAGAACAAAAATTTTTTTGCTTTGAAGTTTCTGAAGATAAGAAAGTTAGGGTTGCTACTAGCGAGTTTACTGAATTTGCATCTGTTTGGTGGAGTGAATATTGTCGCAATAACCAGAACATACCTAGAACCTAGAATGCTTTGAAGAGAGTCATGAGACATAGATTTGTGCCTTCATATTATGCTTGTGATTTGCTGAATAAATTGCAACGTCTGAACCAAGGTAGTAATTATGTAGAGGATTATTATCAAGAACTGCAAATTGGTATGTTATGTTGTGGTTTAGAAGAAACCGATGAGGATAAAATGGATAGATTTTTGGGAGGTTTAAATTGAGACATTCAGGACATTCTTGACTATAAAGAATACAACTCTATCACTCGTCTGTTTCATCTTGCTTGTAAGGCAGAGAGAGAAGTACAGGGACGAAAGTTGAGGCCGAGAGGGAGTTTCGGAGGTGCCCAACTGAAAGCTCCATACAACACATCGAGCCGAGCACCTGCACCGAGTTTCTCCAGCAACAACCGACGTCTTAGTGCTTCCACAATACCCTCACGAGTCACCAAGACGAGTAAGAGTACAGTCCAAGCCCCCGCTCAAAGTTCATCATCGGTTGCTTCTACCGGAAGAGCACGAGAAACACAATGCCACCGTTGTAAGGGATTTGGTCATATCATGCGTGATTGTCCTAGCCAGCGAGCCCTACTCATAAAGGATGATGGTGAGTACACTTCAGCTAGTGATATTGAAGAGGAATATACTATGCTTGCAACTGACCATGCAGGTGAAGGGCAACAAGCTGAACATGAACAATATGGTGCTGAAATTAATTATCGATATTTGAGCATCATTGTGAAGCATGTGCTTAGTGCACAAATGGAGCGTGTTGAACAGAATCAACGTCACAACTTGTTCCAAACAAAGTTCGTTGTCAAGGACCGATCATGCTGTACGATCATCGATGGAGGAAGTTGCAACAACTTAGCGAGCACAGACATGGTTGAGAAGCTTGGCTTGACCACGAATCAACACCCTCGCCCTTACTACATTCAATGGTTCAACAACTGTGGTAAGCTGAAGGTAACTCACATTGTGAGAGTACACTTTTCTATTGGTTCCTATCATGATTATGCTGATTGCGATGTCGTACCTATGCAAGCATGTTCCTTATTGTTAGGTAGACCGTGGCAATATGATAGAGATGTTTTGCATCATGGTAGAACTAATCAATATACTCTCATGTTTAAACAAAAAAAGATCACTTTGCTACCCATGTCTCCTGAAGCAATTTTAAAGGATGAATTGGAGAGACCTAATAGAGAAAAGGAGAATAACAAAGGTGAAAATCAGATCATAGCTAAACCATTTGCTCAACCGAAAAAGAATGAACCTAGTTCTAACCATGCTGAAATTAAGTTGAAAGGTTCTGTTTTGCTTGCTACCAAATCTGAAATAACTGAGATAGACCCTAATGCATCTGATTGCTATGCTTTAGTTTGCAAAGAAGTTTTGTTTTCACTTGAGGACATGCCTTCTTCTTTGCCTCCTGCTGTTGCTAACGTTTTGCAGGAGTTTGCTGATGTATTTCCGAAGGACGTACCACCGGGGCTGCCTCCAATTCGAGGGATTGAGCATCAAATCGATCTAATTCCAGGAGCCTCGTTGCCCAACCGTGCGCCGTATCGAACCAATCCACAAGAGACTGAAGAGATTCAGCGTCAAGTGCAAGACTTACTTGACAAAGGGTACATACGTGAAAGCCTTAGTCCATGTGCTGTTCCTGTTCTTTTGGTTCCAAAGAAAGATGGATCATGGCGTATGTGTGTTGATTGTAGAGCTATCAATAACATAACAATTCGATATCATCATCCTATTCCTAGGTTAGATGGTATGCTTGATGAATTGAGTGGCTCTGTTGTGCTCTCTAAAATTGATTTGCGTAGTGGATATCACCAAATTCGCATGAAATTAGGAGATGAATGGAAAACAAAGTTTAAAACTAAATTCGGATTATATGAGTGGTTAATGATGCCTTTCGGTTTAACTAATGCACCAAGTACTTTCATGAGATTAATGAATGAGGTTTTGTGTCCTTTCATCAACAAATTTGTGGTGGTATACTTTGATGAAATTTTGATCTATAGCAAATCCTTGGATGAACATCTTGAACATTTGCCCTGTTTTTAAGGTTTTACGTGATGCACATTTGTTCGGTAACCTTGAGAAGTGCACCTTTTGCACCGATCGAGTTTCGTTTCTTGGTTATGTTGTTACTTCATAGGGCATTGAAGTTGATGAAGCCAAGATCGAAGCTATTAAAAGTTGGCCAATTCCAACAACGGTCACCCAAGTGCAAAGCTTTCTTAGACTTGATGGGTTCTATAGACGCTTTGTCAAGGATTTTAGTACCATTGCTGCACCGTTGCATGAGCTCACGAAGAAAGGAGTTCTGTTTGTTTGGGGTCATGCACAAGAACAATCATTCAACATTTTGAAAGAGAAGCTTACGAACGCACCATTGCTCCAACTTCCTGATTTTGGTAAGACTTTTGAACTTGAATGTGATGCCAGTGGAATTGGACTTGGAGGTGTGTTAATTCAAGAAGATAAACCTGTTGCTTATTTCAGTGAAAAGTTAAGTGGACCTAGTCTGAATTATTCAACTTATGATAAAGAATTATATGCTTCAGTTCGAACTTTGGAGACATGGCAACATTACATTTGGCCGAAAGAGTTTGTTATCCATTCTGATCATGAATCTTTGAAGCATATTAGAAGCCAAAGCAAATTGAATCGTAGACATGTAAAATGGGTAGAATTCATTGAATCTTTTCCTTATGTTATTAAACACAAGAAAGGGAAGGAGAATGTTATTGCTGATGCTTTGTCTAGACGTCACACTATGTTATCCCAACTTGACTTCAAGATTTTCGAATTAGAAACCATCAAACAGCAATATGCGCATGATGCTGATTTTAAAGATGTATTGCTGAATTGTAAAGAAGGAAGAAGCTGGAATAAATTTGTGATAAATGATGGCTTTGTTTATCGAGCTAACAAGTTATGCATTCCTGCTAGCTCTGTTCATCTTTTGTTGTTATAGGAGGCACATGGAGGAGGTCTAATGGGACACTTTGGTGTTAAGAAGATGGAAGACATCTTGGCCTTTCACTTCTATTGGCCGAAGATGAGGCGTGACATCGAGCGCTACGTTGCACGCTGCACTACATGTCAAAAAGCTAAGTCACGACTTAATCCACATGGTTTATATATGCCTCTACCTGTTCCTAGCACACCTTGGGAGGACATTTCTATGGAATTTGTTTCAGGACTGCCTAGAACAAAGAAGGGGAGGGATAGTATCTTTGTTGTCGTGGATAGATTTCTAAAATGGCACATTTTATACCTTGTCAAAAGAGCGATGATGCTACAAATGTTGCTGATTTGTTTTTCAGGAAAATCGTTCGACTACATGGAGTGCAGAATACGATTGTTTCAGATTGTGACGCGAAGTTCTTAAGTCATTTTTGGAGATCTCTATGGATAAAATTGGGGACCAAGTTGCTGTTTTCTACTACATGTCATCCCCAAACCGATGGCTAAACCGAAGTTGTCAACCGCACATTATCCACCATGTTGCGGGCTGTTTTGAAGAAGAACTTGAAGATGTGGGAAGAATGCTTGCCTCACGTGGAGTTTGTTTACAACCGATCGCTGCATTCAACCACAAAGATGTGTCCCTTTTAGGTAGTATATGGGTTTGTTCCTCGCGCTCCTATTGATTTATTACCTTTACCATCTTCGGAAAGGGTAAACATTGATGCTAAACGACATGCTAAATTGATTCTTAAACTGCTTGAAATAACTAAGGAGAATATAGAACGTATGAATGAAAAGTACAAGATTGCTGCTAATCAGGGTAGAAAAGAAATAATTTTTGAACCAGGCGATCTTGTTTGGTTACACTTGTGAAAAGAAAGGTTTCCAGACTTAAGAAAATCAAAGTTGCTGTCTAGAGCTGATGGACCTTTTCGAGTGTTAGAGAGGATTAACAATAATGCATACAAGCTTGACTTGCCTGCAGATTTCGGGGTTAGTCCCACCATTAACATTGCAGATTTGAAGCCATATTTGCGTGAGGAAGATGAGCTTGAGTCGAGGACGACTCAAAGGCAAGCAGGGCAGGATGATGAGGACATCACTTCTTCGGATACACGCACTAACCATAATCCTCCGCTTGCTACACAAGGACCAATAACGTGCAGCAAAGCCCGATTGTTGCATTGCCAGGTGAACTCGTTCCTAAGTTTATATATATAAGGTTTTGAGAATGGTTTACTATCTAATAGTGATAATATTGTGCTTAGGAACCATGGAGAGGACCAGCAAGGACACAAGGACCAGCAAGGAGCCCAAGTCGAGTTGGAGTCCGGGATGGATTTGAGTTGGAGTCCGGTTCGGCCATCTAGGAGCAGCCTGCCTTCAAATGACCATAACTCCCTCATACAAAGTCCGATTGGGACGTTCTTATAGTCCACGGAGAAGCCCACGACGAGGTCTTTCCAATGGATCTAGCTCAATGTCCAAATTCCTTCTGGATCACTGGCAATTGACAAAACAAGTTTTGACCAGATTCTGATTGGACCGAGTCGGTGCTGCGTCACCTTTTTGGTTGGGTCAAGTCCCGTGTATTGAGTTCGAGTCCGAGTAGGGAAAGAGTCCATGTCAGTTTCAGGTTTCCTTACCTAGCCACCGATCTCTTTTACCTCCTCTATATAATCATACTGAACCATTAGGGTTCTACGGGTTTTGTTTAGTCATAGTCTTTCCTTCACGAAGCTATTGATATATTCTTCTTGGTCGGCTAGATCAACATCAATATCTGTATTTGGAATCCCAACTCTTTTTCGTGATTCAATCTATATTTGCAATTTCAGATTGCTTGTTTATCTTTTTCTTGCTTGTTCTTCGATTGCTTGCAGGAATAGATCTTCGTGATCAGGTCGATCGTGCTTCTAGTTCGGTTGATAACAATCCGAAGTTGATTCAGCGATTGCCAGGGCGTATCAGTCGTGTACGGTTGGTAGCCGGATCGTGAGAGTCGTCTTCACAAATCGATAGTTATTGTTCTCATCGAAAGATCGGACCGCCCATGTCGCATCATCATCTCCTTTACCCTTTGCAGGAGTCCCCAGGCAAAGGCGATTGCAATCGGTCATTCTTTCCCAGGGAGCTATGCAAGTTCAGCCCTCTTCAACTGCTTCAAGACAAGAAGTAGAGTCAGTACATGATGTCTTCATGAATGAAGCATCACCAGAAGCTGTGACGACTCCTTCCCAGAAGGCTACAGAAGCTCTTGCACCAATGACTGAGGTGTCAAGTACCCAAGAAGATACAATGGTTTGTGGGATCGTGACGTCTCAACCCAAGGGTGATGCTGACTCTAACTGGAGGCCTCCTCCTGTTACTCAAGAGTTATCATACCCTTCGGATGAAGAGATAATTCCGAACCTGAAGCCTATTGCATTCTTTCCACGCTCAGGAGATGGCCTAAGTCCACCGAGGGTCTGCAAGACGCATCAACATCAACAAAAGAAGCAGTGCCAAAAGCCCCTTGCCTTCCTGTTACTTCCGAAAAAGGTGCTGATAAGGGGCAGTCTTCCCGACCTTATGTTGACATCGCATCCCGTCTTCCGAAGGATCCTGTGCAATTACATGAGGTCGCAAACCGACAAGGCATGGAGACCCGCTTGAGGACAAGGGTACGTCAAAGAGCCTTGAGTTCTACAACTGAAACATTACAAGAAGATATCAAGTCTGACGATGTAACATCCCAAAAATAGGGTCTAAACATTTTGTTTTACAAAAATCCGAACCTAAAAATTCCATTTTGTCTTAACTCTAAAAATGCCCTTAAAAATACTCCCTAGGAAATCTTAGCCAAAACCTACATTAATTTTGTAAAGTTTTAAAGATATTATCATCACATACTGTACACATGTAAATATATGTAGGTGTATGTATGTATGTATGTGTATTTATTTCACTAAAAACACTATTTTGCATTTCTTATAAAATGCCATATATCCTCTAATGAGAGTTATTTATGATTTCTAATTATAAGATTATTTCTTTTAGGTAATAGTTCTAATATGACTTAGAAACCTTAATTAGTTATAAACTAAACCCTAAGTTATAAAATTAACCTACAATACTTCTTTACCTTAAATACACTTTATCTAAAAAGCTAGATTATTAGGTTCATTTTAAAACATTTACAAACCTGACCAACCTCCTGATTTTCTTAACTGCAGTTCAGTCCTTTCAAACCCAGAACAGCCAAATTCCCCCAAACAACTCAGAACTACAATCAAACTGAACAGATAGGACCTCCTACCTATCTTATACAGATTTGTCTTCAACGTCAAGATCAAACTCAGTTCCTAAAACCCAGAGACTAAACCCAGTTCTGTTTTCGAAAACTGAAACTCTTAAGTACCCTAATTACCCTGCTTGACTTTTCAGCCTTCAGTTCGATTAATTCCAGAGTAGATTTCTTCTGGATTTCATTGGAATCCTAAATCTTAATAAACTTGCATACCAGTCCTAAAACCTCTCGGATCATGACTCCCTTGTTGAGAAGGAGCCAACCCCTGTTGCGACCTCTCGATCAAACTGGAGATGTGGAAATTGGGCTTGTCCATCTTCTCTAGTGTACCACTTTGCCGCACGTACTCGTTGACCTTTCCGACCAATTCGAAAAGTCTCCTTTGTGCCACTGTGGGTGGTAGTCACCTTCTTCTCCAGAATCACATCTTCACGTAGAGGTTCGTCTCGTTGATAGACCAAGTCTTCAACAGATGGTACTATGGTATCTGGCTCATCATCCAGCATTGAAGGCTCGAAGAGTTTGAGGTGCTTAACATTGACAACCGAGTAAATATCCATGTATGGAGGTAACTTGAGTTGACAAGCATTATTACCCACTTTTCACAAAATCCGAAAAGGACCATAACGAATGGGTTTGAGCTTCTTACCTTCACCTTTAAGTCTCTCCTTACTCAGATGTAACCTACCATATCACCTTCTTGAAATTGCGCATCAACTCGATGCCGATCATGTCGCGCCTTGTACTTGAGTTCAACTTTCAGCAAGTTTTGTTCAATCTTACGATGGAGTCGTTGAATACCTTCCAGGAACTTTTGTGCTCGATCCTGATCAGATGCTTCCTTGCTGTTCTGTGTTGATGTAGGAATCACAAACTCCATGTCTAATGGACTTTGTGGTAGAAATCCTAAACAGACCTCAAAAGGCGACTTTCCAGTCGAACCATGCACTGCTCGAGTAAAACCAAACTACAGGTACGGTATACTTTCATCCCAGGTCTTCGGGTACTTCGAGTTATATCCTCTCAAGAGATGAATGACTATGCGATTTACCACCTCAGTTTGACCATCAGCTTGCGGATGAAAGGCAGTACTCCTCTTTAGCTTGGTGTCCATCATCGTCTAGAGCGATCGCCAAAAGTGACTAAGGAACCGGGTATCGCGATCAGACACAATAGAAGTTGGTAGTCCGAAGTGTGTCCAAACGTGTTGAAAGAATACCTGAGTTGCTTCTTCTCCGTGATAGTCTTTCGACAAGGTATAAGAATAATCATTTTGGAGAACCAATCAACGACCACGAATAGATAGTCGTTGCTACGTCGGGTCTTAGGCAATCCTTCCAAGAAATCCATGGATATGCTCTCCCATGATCGCGATGGAACTACCAAAGGAGTGTACAAACCTAATTTTCGGTTTGCCAGTTTCAAGATCCTGCAAAGACCACAGCCTCGAACAAAACTAGCCACATCTTGTTGCATACGCGGCCAGAACACATGTCGGTGAAGATTTTGCAGCGTCTTTGTAACCCCAAAGTGACCAACTACCTTCGATGTGTGCGCTTCTCGCATCCATTGAATTCGACGTGCTCCACGAGGTATGCAAAGTAATTTTCCCTTGTACAAGAGTCCTTCTCGCCGAACGAACTCTGTAGGTTTCCCTGTTTCGAGCTCAGTCAGTGCTGCTTGAAAATCAAGGTCTTCACTATACATATTGGCATAATCATCATGACATGAGGGCTCGATCTGCATGAACGCTGATAAACAGAGGGTCGTAACTGGTGGTGGCGACAACATGTCCGCCAATTTGTTGTGTATGCCCTTCTTGTACTTAATGACCAGATTAAACTGTTGCAAATACGACATCCACTTCATGTGCCGAGCTTGCTGTAGCTTGGACTGAGTTTGCAAATATTGCAACGGTTGATGGTCAGTGTGGACAACAGTCTCTTTACCCAAGAGATAACACCGCCAATGTTTCACTGCCTGATGCAGTGCACACAACTCTTTGTCATAAGTCAGGTAGTTCTTCTGAGCTCCCTGGAATAACTCGGAGTGATATGCCACTGGTCGACCTTCTTGCATGAGCACTGCGCTCATCGCATAACCTGAGGCATCAGTTTCTAGCTCGAATGGTTTCTGGAGATTCGGCAAAGCTAACACAGGCACCTCGCTAATCTTCCTCTTCGGCAAGAGAAACGTGTCCTCATGTTTCCCTGTCCACTCGAACTTTTGATCAATCCTGGTTAATGCATGCAATGGAGAAGCCACAATCGAGAAGTGTCGGATGAACTTCCGAAGATATTGGCATGCTCCCACAAAACTACTCACGTCCGTAACTGTTTGCGGTCACGGCCATTCGCGAATCACTTTTACCTTATTCGGGTCGATTTGCAACATACCGTTGCCGACCATGAATCCTAGGTAAAGTAGAGTTTGCTGGCCGAACTCGCACTTCTTACGGTTGAGGTGAAGTCGATGTTGCCGAAGCTGTTCGAACACCTTTTCGACATGAATGAGGTGCTCATCCCACGAACGACTATAAACCAGTATGTCGTCGAGATAAACGATCACAAAGTCGTCGATGAACTGTTTCAATACGTCATTCGTAAGACGCATGAATGTTGCCGGGGCGTTGCAGAGACCAAACGGCATGACCAGCCATTCGAACAGACCTTGTCGTGTTTTGAACGCGGTCTTCCACGTATCCTCCTCCCGGATGCTGACTTGATGATATCCTGACTTAAGATCCAATTTGGAGAAGACAACAACATGCTTCAATTGGTCTAGTAGGTCATCAATACGAGGAAGGGGGTACCGGTTCTTGATGGTGATCTTGTTCAGTGCTCGGTAGTCAATGCACATACGCCAAGTCCCATCTTTCTTTGGCACTAACACCACAGGAGAACCTCAAAGTGAACTACTCGGTTGAATGACACCATCGTTCAGCAACTCACCAAGTTGTCCCTTGATCTCTTCATTCTCCAATATTGAGTTGCGATACATACTCAGATTGAGCAGTGTCGCATCGGAAACAAGCTGAATTTCGTGTTCGACTGGACGTTTCGGCGAACGACCCTGGGCAGTCTCGAATAGATCACTGTATTTCTCCAGCAGTCCCGACAAACGACTAGAATCCTCTCGGCACGCCAACGACAATGCTGGTCGGGTACCCTTACCTTGACCACTGGGTCGAATCATGACAAGCACATACTTGTGACATGCATTAACAATTCATTTGGCTTGATTTGCGGTAATCACGTTCGAAGGTTGACGTGGATGTCTCTACTGATCACGAACTTAACTCCATCTTTGGTGAGGTCGTACTCTTGCGCTCGCCGATGGAAGTGAGCGTCTCGATCATACAGATACGGACTCCCAAAGATCACCTGACAGATATCGATAGGGACAACATCGCATTGCACCTCATCGATATATCGTGCAGAGATCACAAACTTCAACACACACTGACTAGTAATCTGTTGGTTCACGTCTGATGTAAACCAACCTAGCGGGTATGGTCGCGGGTGTGTGGTTGTCTTCAAACCAAGTCGCCGAACCAGCCTAGCTGAGACCAGATTCTTCTAACTTCCGGGATCGAATATTGCTGCGACCACTTCGTGCTTCACCAGGATGCTGATGGTGAACAAGTCCTCCGTTGGGTGATGGTCGTTTGGTGGATCCGAACCCTTCTCCTTCAGCATTGCCATCAGAGACAAGGTCGTATCCGCCTCATTAACCGAATTCACTCAGACAACTTCTTCGTCGGGTGAAGTCGCAGTAGCCATGCCTATTTTTTTTCCTGGTCCGTTTTTCTTTGGTTGAAGTTCAGGATGAAGCTTGTAGCATATGTCCTTCGTATGATCCGCGACTTGACAATGTTCACAAAAGGCACCCGTGCCCGATTTTGAAGCGTTCTTCTTCGGACTTGGCTTTTTCTTTGTCGAGGTCGCACTTTCCTTCGTGCTTTTGTCGCTGCGGGATTTGTTCTTCTTCTCGATCCCCATAGCAGTTATGCTTGCGGTCGCGATGTCTTGGACACCGAACAGACTTAGCTCAGTACTGATCGATTTCTGAAGTCCAGATGTGTATTTCTGAAATACCTGAGGATAGGATAGTGAGATGCCGATGACCATTGCTTGTTGTCAAAACTCTGTCGTATAGTCTTGGATGGTCTGGTCGCGCCGTTGGTACAATTTTTGCCAACGCTCCCATCTCTCCTCAAGGTAACCCATCGGATAGAATTCTTGTCGCAGAAGTCATTTGAATTGACCCCATGCAAGGTCGTCAGCTTCACCACTGGCGATAAGGGCCTTCCACCATGTCTTGGCGTGGTCCTTCATCTTCAAAGGTGCAAATTTCATCTTTTGAGCCCCACTAAGCCCTTTTAGGTCAAAGTAGGTCTCAAGTTGGTCGATCCAAGAATCCAGTTTCTCGGCATCGATCACCCCATCATATATGGGTATATCAATCTTAGCGTCGACCTTAAAAGATCCGACAGCTAAGGAGGTGTTGGCGAGGTCGTCGGTCTTGTGGTCGCCTTCGTCTTCATGTTCGTCTGTCCTACGCAAGTCTTCACCAGTCTTCACACCCATAACCCTCCCTACTTCAGGAGGTATAATCATGGCCTGTTGCTTAATCCAAGTAAGCACGGTTTCCATGTCGGTGGAGAGCTTAGCCACTTGTTCGGCTAGGTTGGCTTGAATAGAGGTATCGTCAGACATTGTTGGAGACGCGGCTGAAGGAACCGTCAATTGATCGCCTGGAGTTTCACCGGAGGTTTTGTAACCCTGGCGAGTCTTCACCATCCACAGGATAGGAAAGTTGCTCTGATACCAACTTGATCCGTTTGAGACCTAGCCTTGGTTTTCGCACTAGACTCGCCCAGATTCTAATATGCGGAATAACAGGATCTTACTCAGAAATACCGAAACCCAATGGTTGATAAAAAACACAGCTCAAAGTAATTGCGCAACTCTTTATTTCGAAGAGGGCTTTACACGTCGAACGTTAGGTCGCACTTGCCTACTTCAAAGGAACTATAAGCTGGATATATGATCCAAGGCTGTAATAATATTCGATGATCTAAACTAAACCTATTATAAGGTATTTATAGTCCAATCGTATGAGTACGTATCAAACTCAGTAACCTAAACGTATTAGACTCATATAACTAACTAGCTAATTAATCCTAAACGGATAAGCTTAGTTATACATATACGGATCATATTACAATTCCGAACAGGGAGAAAATTCCTTTTTCCTGGTCGCGAACTAATCCATGGTCGCGAAACCTTTTCGAACACGGTTAAGGTCGCGAAGCCGTATGCGATCAGGACTTGAAGATCCTCCTGGATCACACCTTGAGTGGAAATCCTTGCTAAGCAAGCTAGACTCACCGTAATGGATTGGATCTAAGCCACCTTGAGTGGAAATCCATATACACTGGGTAAGGAAAACCTTAAAATATTCCAACATTCAGCGTTCATTTGAAAAGACATGAATGTTAGTGGTGAAGATGGTAAGAATGGTGGGCAATGATTGCATGAGTGGGATAGTGGCTGGATACTTCACCCTAACGAATAAGGACTAAACAGTTGTGCTATGCATCTAGTGGCATAAGAACGGACCACCACAAGGCTGGTATGGGACGGGCATGATCTAGTATCCTTGCTGAATAATTAACCCGGCTCTACATGGAAGAGGGAAATTGTTGATGATATGAGTGTTTGTGTTGACCCTTCCACTTGACCCACTACTGGCTAAAGGGGAGTACCCTTGCCGCGGACCAGTACTGGGAAGGGGTCGGGGTGGGAGTATAGCCTGCCACAATGGTATCAAGGCTATCAATCCGGTGGTAGACCTTATATTGGGTAGAGCCAAGGTTAATATAAAGCATGGTGAACAACGTGTTATCCTCAGCTCAATCGCATGCAGAACTGTTGCGTGTAAATGATCTGACAGTAGTAGTTGAGGAATCTTGTGGGCAAAACGGTACACCTCTGCAGAGTATTAAAGAAGTATTCGAGTACTCCGTGCCCCCGGGTTCTTGGGGCATGCCGCAGTCAATGAGTTCAAATCATGTTGTGTGGCACAAGTAGTGTTATGAAATTTTGAAATGATTTCATCTATTCATATACATATTGATGAGGAACGGGGTCCCGATCTTCCGACAGGTAAGGGATAGTTCGATTGGTGGAGACTCGACGTTGACGATCCGACTTTCGACCAGAACCGATCTAGGCCTGCAATCGTTACACCACTGCTCCGTTCGTTATCAACCGTACCGAGGCGCGGTTGACCTAGCCACGAAGGCCTGTTCCTGCAAGCGAATCGAAGAACACGTGCAAGAACACAGAAGAAGCAATCTCGAATTGCAAGTATGTATTAAGATCACGAAGTGTTGGGGTTCCACAAACCGAAAGACAGCGAACTGCGACAGCAGAAAAATTCTAAGCAAAACCCGAGTCTAACAATGACGGCTACGAGGTTTTAATATGCGAGAGGGGTGGCGTCTAGGGTTTGGGGCGCACCCCCCCAGGCGGGATACACGGGCCGAGGCCCAATAGACAGGTGACGCAGCACCGCACGGCCCAACAGAATCTGGTCTCCACTTTCTTCGACGATTGTGATTGACTTAGAAGGATTCTGGACAGGGGGCTAGATCTGTTGGAAAGGTCTCATCGAGGGCTTCTCCGTAATGTACTTGAACGCCCCAAACGGAGTTCGTATGCATCTGCTATGCCTGTTTGAAGACAGGTTGCTCCGCCGTGGCCGACCCAGACTCCAGCTCGCGGTAGACTTGATTCCCGACCCGTCTTGGCGCAAAGTGACACCCGTGCTGATCAACACCATGATTCCTGAGCACAAGCACAATATTATTAGGTAGTAACTCGCTCTTGTCAATATTCTCTCGTGTACTAAGAAACGAGCTCACCTGGTGATTTAGTTGACGTGCACGTGCCCTTGTTATTGGTCCTTGCACAACGGGTGTTGGAAGAATGGACGCATCGTTAGGGGTGATGTCCTCATCATCCTCCCCCTCTTGAATTGGAGTCGCCCTCGACTCAAGCTCATCTTCTTCTCCCAAATATGGCCGCAAATCTGAAATGTTAAAAGTGGGGCTAACACCGAAATCTGCAGGCAACTCAAGTTTGTAGGCATTATCGTTTATTCGCTCTAACACCTTAAATGGACCATCCGCACGAGGCATTAATTTGGACTTTCTTAACTCAGGAAAATGCTCTTTACGTAAGTGTAGCCATACAAGATGTCCACGAGTAAATATCAATTCCTTTCTACCATGACTACCAGCAATGCGATATTTTTCATTCATTCGCTCAATATTTTCTTTTGTTATTTCATGTAGTTTTAAAATAAACTCAGCACGTTTCTTAGCATCAAGATTGACCTTTTCAGATGATGGAAGAGGCAATAGGTCAATAGGAGTACGAGGGTTGAAACCATACACTACCTGGAAAGGACTTACCTTGGTAGTTGAGTGTAGCGCACGGTTGTAGGCAAACTCCACATGAGGAAGGCACTCCTCCCACATCTTTAAGTTCTTCTTCAAAACAGCTCGCAACATTGTGGACAAGGTGCGATTTACCATCTCCATTTGGCCATCAGTTTGGGGATGACAAGTAGTAGAAAATAGTAACTTTGTCCCCAATTTATTCCATAATGTCCTCCAGAAATGACCCAAAAATTTTGTGTCGTAATCTCGAATAGGTGGTAGTCCCAGGGGCACCTCAGCGGAGAATACATCGTCATACTCCTGCAAAAGGTTAGTAACAGCAGGTGGAAAAGAGACAGGCATATCATCAAATGAAAACAAGGTCTCTTTACATATCGAAGCAAAGCATGACGGTTCAGCAAGATCATATTTTGTAACAAGCAAAACACCACCCTTCAATTTAATTCCCTCAGTCTTAGAAGCAGGTACATTCTTATCTTTCTTATGCGCAAAAGCAGTTTTAGCTACTTGCTGATTTTCAGATTCTGTGGTGTTCTCTTTCTTCTCATTTTCAAGTCTGTCCCTATCAACATGCACAATTTCAGATAGAGTCATAGGAAGCAAGGTTATTTTCTTTCCTTTGTGCATGAAAGTGTACCAATTATTTCTACCATGATGAGTTGCATTAGTGTCATATTCCCAAGGTCGGCCTAATAAAAGTGAACATGCTTGCATAGGCACTACATCAAAATCAGCAACATCATGGTATGAACCAATGAAAAATGGTACTCTTGCGGTTTGCGTTACCTTAACCTTACCGCTGTTGTTGAACCATTGAACATGATATGGTTGGGGATGTGGTTGTGTGGTCAAGCCAAGCTTCTTGACCAGATCAGAACTCACCAAGTTGTTGTAGCTCCCACCATCAATGATTGTTCGGACGTGCCGGTCGTTGACAACGAGGAACATTTGAAACAAGTTGTGGCGTTGGGCTCGCTCGGCTTGCTTCATTTGAGTACTAAGGACCCGCTAGACAATGATGGTCCGGTATTCTTGTGTGGCTACCGTACCCAAAGCTTCCCCATCATCATCATGTTTGGATTCATCATCAACATTACCTGCAAGGTTAGCTGCAAGAGCATATTCATCTTCAACATCAGAAGCACTAACGTACCCACCATCGTTTGTCACAATGTAAGCTCGCTGACTTGGGCAGTCCTTCATGACATGGCCCATCCCTTTGCAACGGTGGCATATGATACCTGTTGTACATCTCGTGGAGGCAACATATGAAGACGACTTCGCTGGTGCCTCCACATTAGAAGTTTTGCTTACCTCGGGTGTACGTGGAGGTGGTAACGGTGCTACTGAACGCGCCCTACTGGTCGAGGGGGCAGTAGACCGAACAGCAGGAGGTGGCTCTGATTTGGTTGACGCCTGTCTTGGGGTGAAGGTACTACCAAAGTTGCTCCGTGGCCGCTGTTGTCGTCCCTGCAATTCTTTTTCTGCCAAAACAGCAAGCTGGAACAATCTATTGACATCATGATAGTCCTTGTAATCAATAATATTTTGTATATCATGCCTTAACCCCCCACATACTCGACCAAAAACAAATAGAAACTCAGTTAAAAGCACTGTGGTCGAAACCCCAACTGACAGTCAGTATGGACAAACTGACAGTCAGTTTAGTACAAAAATTTTGAGCCCAAAATACACCCTCTCTGGACAATTGTCAGTTAACACAAACTGACATTCAAACTGACAGTCAGTTTAGCAAACTGATAGTCAGCCTGAACAAAACAGAGATAACTTTAAATCCAGAAATCCAAAAGAGGTGTTTAATAGCTCGTTTAAAAGATAATTTCAAGGGCTACATTTTTGTCAACAGAAGCAAAAACCAGATCTGCCTAGATCTTTCTAGAAAACGAAAAACTCTTCTGCTGTCAAAAACTAAACTGAAAAACCAGATTTTTCAAATTAAGTTCAAACCAAATCCAACCAAAAATGATGCAATGCAATGACCTAAGTTTCTCGGATTATGTTGGAGATAAAGAGAGGACTTTCGCCACCCCTCTTTATAGTACGGTTAAAACTAAAAACAATTTTACTAACCGATTATCTCCAAACGCCGAGATCGGTAAAAATAAAATACGGATTACCTTAGGTCCTTTGCTTTTCCGGCTTGCGTCTAATCTTCATATTCACGACTTGTGCTTTTACTTCTTTTGCTCTGGGTTTGTTTTGTTCATCTCGACAATCTTCCCAACGGAGCCCTGTATTAATCAATCTCAAAAAGCATAGTTAGTCCTAAACACTTTGTTTTCATTAATCATCAAAATTAGGGTTAGGCATGAAGGCCTAGATGCAACAATCTCCCCCTTTTTGATGATTGATGACAACAAGTGTTCAAAAATAAAGTAAATGAAATAACTTCCCCTGAGTATATGCATCTCATCATATCAGAGCATAAACCATTTACATATACATCAGAGCATCTCATACATACAAACGCTCACAGATATACATATATCACCAAGTCATATCAGATCATACAAATCTCAAAATCTCAAAAAACCTAAACTACCCCGGAAGCCACCGTCGGATTGAAGGGTAGGATCGTCCTTCTCCCGGTCAAACACCTTGGATGCTTGACAGGTGGTCGATAGTTCCCGAGGTGCTCCTCGCGTGACCTGCACGTGATAAACAGTTCAATACTTTACCTTTAGGAGGGCGATGAGGCCCGGGACGGCGCCGGAGGCCATGTCCCGGGAGCCAAAAGGCGGCGCCCGGGGAGGGCCCGGAGGCCCCGTCCCCGGGCAAGTGGCGGCGCCCGGGAGGGCACCGGAGGCCACGTCCCTGGAGCCAAAAGGCGGCACCCCGGGAGGGCCCGGAGGCCCCTTCCCCGGGCAGGTGGCGGCTCCCGGGAGGGCACCGGAGGCCACGTCCCGGGAGCCAAAAGGCGGGGCCCGGGGAGGGCCCGGACGGCCCGTCCCAGGGCAAGTGGTGGCGCCCGGGAGGGCACCGGAGGCCACGTCCCGGGAGCCAAAAGGCGGCGCCCGGGGAGGCCCCGGAGGCCGCGTCCCCGGGCAAGTGGCGGCGCTCGGGAGGGCACCGGAGGCCACGTCCCGGGAGCCAAAAGGCGGCACCCGGGGAGGGCCCGGAGGCCCCGTCCCCGGGCAAGTGGCGGCGCCCGGGAGGGCACCGGAGGCCACGTCCCGGGAGCCAAAAGGCGGCGCCCGGGGAGGCCCCGGAGGCCGCGTCCCCGGGCAAGTGGCGGCGCCCGGGAGGGCACCGGAGGCCACGTCCCGGGAGCCAAAAGGCGGCGCCCGGGGAGGCCCCGGAGGCCCCGTCCCCGGGTAATTGTGACACATCTTACCTGGACTTAGTCTCGCGGAGATTTCCCCCGACAGCAGCCCCCCATGCCCACCGGGGACGATGCTCGAGTCCCCGGTGGGTATGGTTCAGGTCACCGGGAAGATCTCCGGGCCAAGCTACCGGAGCCACGACGCTTCGGTTTCCGTGCCCCACACTTAAAGCCGCGCCGTTTCGCCATAAATGCGCGCGCGGTTCGAACCGGCGCCTCGATTCACGCGCCCGTCCCTTCGTTTCCCGCGCACGGTTTGAACTTCTATGGTCCAGTTGATCCGCGGGTGCCACGTGGCGTGCATCTAGACCACGGCCCGCCCCTATAAATAGGACCTTGGGGTGGCCCGGAAGCTCATTCGAAATCCTCAGCCCCACGATTTTTGCTCTCCCGGTAGCCCTCTCCCGGTAGCTTTTTCCGGTAGCTTTTTCCGGTAGCAGGCGTCCAGGAGTTTCTAGTAGTAGCCTCCTGCAAAAGCCACCAAAAAGAAAACTAACCTCATGGCACCCAAGGGTCGAGCGAAGACCACGGAGGTTCCCCCGGAGGAAATCCCCTCGGATTTCCTCTGGGCGTCCGAGTTCACGGCCGAGGACGCCGAGTCCTTGGCCGAAAGGGGCATTGTTGCGGCCGGGGACATCCGAGTCCCGGTGAAGAAGGACGGAGCCCCCCGCCCCAGACCTGGGGAGATCGTGGCCTTCGAGGCCTTCATCGAGGCGGGGCTCCGTGTGGAACCCTCATTTGAGGATTCCAGTGGCAATCGCCCAGGTGGATTGCACTCAGAAAAGGCACATTACAGCTCACAACAATAGATTGCATTATATAAAAATGCGAGTAATTAAAAACAAGTGCTGATCACAAGGACCAACATTACAATAACTTAGCGCCGAAATGACGCATTTAATTGTTAATACAAATTAAGGAGTTTTCGACACAAAGGTCGGCACAAAATAAAACAGCGACGATAAACAAAAGGGCTTCTTCAGTCTTCTTTCTCTGCAGCGGCGGTATTGCATGGGCCTTCTCCACATCGAACTCCACCTTGGTGCATAACCCTTTAACCAGATGGGTCCTCAGTTTCTTCTTCTTGTTCCACATTGGGTTCAAGACCATAAGATTCAGGGTCGGCGAATCCTTCCTCTAAATTTGTTTGAAAAGCAAGGGTGAGCACATTGTCCACATGGTGCTCAACAAGTCCCAAGTAACAATGCATATATATCGATGAGGGGGAATTTCTCAAGAAATAGCTCTTTGGCTTTGTATATCCATGTATAATAGATTTTCACATACAGCTTTGAAGAAAGATCTTTATTTTCGAAAGCGAGGCTTTTAAAATCCTAAGCTAGATTTTCAGAAATGTTGTGTGTGGCGGTCTTTCATGAGTCACCACTTTACTCAGATTTTGTGAAAAACTTCCAAAAGCTACTTGTGCTGCATCGACGTGAATAGAATTCACAGCGCGCAGACTCCATGACCTGGGAGCTCAGAGTATCTGATACTTTTTAAACTTTGCAAAGGTGTACCACCTTAATCCACCAATCATTCGGCTTTCAAGTCAGATCAGCTTCATGCGACTCTTACGCATGTGACAAGGCCGAGATGACACAACAATTTACAGTCCTAGTATTAACTATTTCCCTGCCCGGTAAATAGACAGTTAAGTCTCAAGTACCGTTGTGGGTCCTCCCCACTGCCTTACTTCCTAGCCTGGGCCTATGCTCTCGCAAGACACATAGCCTCTCTTGATTACAGTCGCGCACGACTTAATCTGGCTTAGGGCGCCTTCCTTCTTTCCACCTTTTCCTCTCATGATTTTTCTGAACTCACATCACTCGTGGCCTTCTGCGGCCCACCAGTTCTCGCAAGAAACTGGACCGACAACCATTGCAGGGAAAAGCTAACACTAAAGAAAGCTACTAAGTTGCGCCCATCCCATAAACAAGCAGGTGGTTGGTATGTTTTTCATGCCGCATAGAAGCACAACACAAGGTTCTAGTCCTTATGAATCTTTAGTGAGGAGTCTTTCACATTCCCAGTGCGCACACAGCACCATCCAATCAAACCATCCTCACTATCGATTCCAATTACATTTTCTTTCACAAAAAGGGGTTTTGAACATGCTTTTCTCATATGTGACCATTCAACATTTATCATATAATCATCGAGCATAGCATAGCCTAAGCATGATATTCTAGGGTAACAAGGGTGCAGGGGTATTCAATGTCAAAAGGGGCTTTTCAATCATTTAGGTCATATCTAATCATTTTATTGAAACATAGTTCTTATTTGAATCTAAGGCATGCATATACTGGAAAACAGTTAACATACTTCATTTCAAAATAGCAGGTGAGACATGATCAAGGGTTTGAGACTTGCCTTGCAGTGATGGGTCTAGCTGCTCAAATGAATCTTCAGGGATCTCCTCTGCTCCTTCAACGTCTGGTTCCACGACGGGTACAAACAGCACATACATACCATATAAGCATACAAGCACTAGAAAATAATACGTAAATACATCATGCATGCAGGGGAAATGGTTTAGACAAGGTCACTTGACATTGGTTGAAGAGATGGGTTCAGAGGGCTTGAATGTCGAAGGGCTGACATTCGACTCATGGCTTGACATTGCCCTAAATCGGTTCTAGGTTTGTTTTCTGGAGATGTGATAGTAGGGAATGTTGTAGAACATGGCTCAAAAGGCTTAGTGGACAAAGTGGCATTTCAATTGCTCAAAAGAAACAAGTCCAAATCATCCAATGCCACAGGTGGACATGTACTGACATAGTGTTAGACATGGCCAGAAACTAGGGCATTGCATAACTTTTGACTCAGGACTCCAATTGATGCACAACTTTGTCTGGGGTTTAGGCATTGACAACAGCTACAAAACTCTCAACAGGCTCAAGGGCTGAAAGTGGCCGGAGGGTGGCCAAATCCGGTGAGCAAACACGGTGGCCTGGACATGAACTGAGCCACTGGACAGCAACCTTGGCATGGCTATAACTTTTGATTCAGGTCGATTTGGAGGTCGGGCTAGTAAACAAAATTGCTCAGGGGGTTGAGATCTATCTAAATGACAAGGTCTCATCGGCTGGTTTGGCCGGAAAGCGAACTCCGGCGATCGGGGCTGAAGACGAAGGCACCAATTTGGGGGTTTTCGTTCCAGGGCGTTTGAACTCAATTCAACGCTCGGGAAGCATCTAGGGGCTGTCACAAGGCTATTGGTGCACTCAATTTTGCCAGAGATCGGCTGGAGAAGCACAGCGGCGTGCTCCGGCGAACTACCGAGGCTCGAACATGGAAATCCGGCGCTCGGGGCAAAATTGGCGAATCCAAGCTTGCAGGTTTGTTCCTCCTAGCTCACTGATCAATATCCTCTACAGGCACGAGGATCAATTTGGCTTGAATCGCTCGGCATTGCGGGAACAGGGGATTTCGGTTTTCCGGTGATTGCCGGCGTTGAGGTGCGCCGGGGACCAATTGATGGCTATGAAATGAAGAGAGAGGTGTAGGGAGCTTACTGGTGGCGTTGGTTTGGAGGAAGAAGCTTCGGGCGAAGCTGGCACCGTGAGCTCCAGAAACGACTCGCCGGAGAAGATGAGCTTCGCGGCGGCGCTGAGGGCTCGGTTGCTCTCTGGTGCTAAGACTAAGGCAAGGAAGCTGTGGGGTGGTGTGAGGCAATGCTGGGCAAGGGAGGGGGTTTATATAGCCGTGGGTGAGGCTCTCGGGAGCAGCAGCAATCGCCGGGGAAGATCTTCCTTCTGGCGCTGGGGCGGTCATCGATGCACTTTGGGACACGGCGGGGCTCTGCCAGAGACGGTGAATCGCGGGGAAACAGGATTTGGTCAGGAGGTGGTGGCGAAGATCTTCGGGATGGCGGCCATGTGGCATAAAGCTCCTGGCAGCAGCAGCAGCAGCAGCACGCGCGCGCGGGGAAGAAGGTGGCACGGTGGGGCTTGAGCGCTCCACGGTGGCGGTACAGCTGCGCACGGCTGGTGGCTACGTGGCCATGAGGTGGCAGCGCGGCGAACCTCACCGGCGACGAGTTCAACGGCGCGGCAATTTGGCGGTTGCTGGTTGAAAACTTCACAGGGACCTGGTTGTGAACTTTGGACCTATTTGCAACGATTTGGACTGATCTGTGAAGGTTTTGACTCGGGAGTTTGGACCTAATTGCAATTCTGAAGATCTGAAGGGCTGATTTGAAATCTGATTTTGCAGATGAGTGCTACTAAATGTCTTGGACTCATATAGCAGGAAAAATGATGAAATCCGATAACATCTGGTGGTTTTGACAAAATTCGAAAACAGGGTAATTAGGGTAATTAGGGTTTGAACTTTTGTCGAGGCTGGAACTAGGGTTTTGGTCGAGATTCTGGGATTCTTCCAGAAGGGAAAAATGTTCAGAAAAATGAAAGAAAGGTTATCACTTGATCAGGTTTGGATTTTGAGGTGATCTGGGACTTTTAGCCTTTTTGGGTTTTCTGAAACTTCTGAAAAGGACTAAACTGCAACACTTTTGGACTGAAATGTGAAAATGATCTGGGGAAAGAAGTTTAGCAGCCAACTTTTTAGGTTAAGGTAGTGGCATACCCAAGATCAAGATAGGGTTAAAATATCAGGGTTTCCAAAGAAGTTATGCTGATTCGCAAGCAAAAAAGATAATCAAAAACTGGGGTGTTACACTCCGGCTCCCGGTGCATCCCATGCTCCGGGAGTTTCTCAAGGAGTATGGGGTGGCTCTCAACCACCTCACCCCGAACGCGCTCATCTGGATGGGCGTCTTCATCTGGCTCTTCGAGACAGCGACCGGGCGGGAGCCCGACCTTCGCGCCTTCCGGTACTTCTACGAACCGGCGGCGCGGACCTCCCACCTGGTGAAGGGGGGCCCCAAGTCCCCCATTGACTCGGTGATGGTCCAAATGTTGCCGGCCCGGGTAATCGACTACCCGGCGGCCGCCTCCCGGGACCACTGGGGGGATTGGGTTCGGAGGTGGTTCTACCTCCGGGTCCGAGACGACGCGGTGGTGTACGCCCCGGAGGCCCCCACCTACAGCCGGTCGTCCGCACCGAAGCCGCCGGTGTGGACGGACGAGGAGTACGAGCTCCTCGGCAAGGTGATCCTCTCCAAGAAGACCCGCTCGATGCGGGACGCGGCTGAGGAGATGGCTCTCCTCCGGATCTCCCCCTTCACCGGTGGGAAGAGGGGGATCGGCATGGGCCCCGAGGAGCGGCCCCCGGTGAAGCCGGTGACGCGACTAAGCTCCGGGAACCCGCTGCATTGTTCTTACAAAATTTTAATGAAATTGACTAACTCTTTACCTCTTGCAGTCCGACCGTACCCGGCGGCGCGGGAGAAGGCGGAGAACCTCTTGGGGAGGTACTTCGCGGATGAGCACGAGCGCGTTGTGCGCGCCGTGGGCGAGGGCCCCCCCAAGAACCTGGTAGCGGCGGCCTTCGGGTTAAAGCTGCCGGAAAGGAAGCCTCTCCCCACCCCCGGGTCGCATAAACGGGGGAAGGAGGCGGCCGGGGGCTCGGAGCCCAAGAAGGCCCAGATTCAGAAGACCCCTGGCCCATGGACGACGCCGGCGGCGACACCGGCGAAACCCCGGGACGAGACCCCCGAGGGCGAGCGCGCCCGGGCACCGTCCCGTAAGGAGGTAACGCCTCCTCCCCCGAAGGGCCCTGTCGAGGCGCGGGGGAAGGAGGCGACCGCGGGCGGGGCGGCGTCCGACTCGGCGAACTACGCCCCGTCGCCGCTCGCTGTGGAGCTCCTCCCGCCCCTTCCGGCTTCTCTGGAGCCGGAGAGTCTGGAGGTGAGATTCGCGGGGGCCTTGCCCTCGCGGGTCTGGCCGGTGGACGAGGGGGGGAGCCCCTCGGTTTACGAGGTTCCTCCGGAGGAGGGGGCCCCGAGGACCTTCCGGCCCGGGGCAGGGAAAGGCTTGATGGTCCCCCCCCGGGCGGAGGCTCCCGCCGAGAGCTCCTCGGCCACGTCTTCGGGGGGCACAACCTCGTCGACGAAGACGCCGGCCGCGTTACCGGACCTTGAGGTCCGGGGACCCCCTGCCGGCTGCACCGGCGGCTCTGGGTGGGAGACCCCTTTGCTCCCCGCGGGGGAGGTCGCCCGCTACTCGGAGGGCCTGCACACCCGGAAGGTGCAGGCCTTCGTCGCGGGAGGGACGCTCCATGAGCGTTTCGAGGGGCTTCAGTCCCTCGGGGCCCAGGTAACCCGTCGATAACACCTTCGCTTATCCCCTGCACTTTGAAATTTTTCTAACATGTATTTTGTAGGTGGCGGCTGTTACCTGGGGCCTTGAGCAGCGGGTTGCCCGGCTGCTTAAGGAGACGGAGGACCGGGCCGCAGCCTCCGTCGGGCAGCGCGAGGAGGCCCTCCGGGAACGAGACGAGGCGCTCGCGAATTGACCCGGGTCCGGGCCCAGGTTCACATTTCCGAGGCCATCAACGCCCGCCTCCGGGAGGAGGCCAAGGCGAGGGAGGAGGCGCTTCGTGAGCTCGAGAGCTCGAGCGTCCGGGTGGTGGCGGACGCGGGCCGCTCCATCCGGACGGTCCTCGAGGGCCTTGGCGTAAGCCTCGGCTCCGGGAGCAGAGAGGTGCTGCCGGCGACCCTCGCGGAGGCTGTGCGTTTCCTTAACGAACAGGTCTCCGCCATCCCGGAGGCTGCCGATGTTCGGGCGCGGGGTCGGGCGATCCCCGTCGTCGCGGCCGCTGCGGGGCTCGTCGAGTTCCGGGGGGTCGGCGCCCGGGCGATCGGGGGCCGCATCCCCCGAAGCTTCCCGGACTCCTTCGAGCCTTCGCGCCGGGAGGTCGAGCATCTCGCCGGAGGGTTCTACGACCGGATTATCCGGGCGTGGTTCCCGGCTCCGGCGCCTCCGGCAGGAGACGCCCCAGCCCCGGCCTCGGAGGAAGCCCCCCGGGGGGAGGACGCCAATGAACATGTATGAGCCTCCCCCCGGGTCTTAGCTAGGGCCCTTTTTTGTTTTAGGATTTTTTGATTCCGGTAGCTTCTTAGAAGAAGCCCCGGGCACTTGTACATAAACATTTTGAATGCAATGAAGTCAGAATTTTTTCCTAAGTCTTTGAATTGAACTTACTGTTACCAGGGTTCCCGGGAGGTTGCTCCCGGGCGAAGGTCCGGGAGGGGCTCCCCGGGGGACGCCCAAGCGGCTTTAATTTTGCTAAGCCTTATCTCCGGGAATAGCAGCGAGGATAGTGTCCGGGAACCGATCCGGTTGAGGTGGCGTGCGGAGTGGCACTTGGATAACTTTGATAATCATCGTGCCGAATTGTCCCCTCCGCGACCGGGACTCCGGATGATCCCTCCCCTCCGGATACTTCCACCGGCGGGTTACGAGTTCTGGCCTGAAGATGTGCTCCGGGACGCTCGGCGCCGTGTGCGGGCGTTGTACCGGGACTTGACCCGGGAGCTAGCGGAGAGCCTCCGGGAGTATTAGGCGTAGGAGCCTTAGGGCTTAGATAATCCCCCGGGTTAGAACCCGGGTTGTATCGTTTCCGAAGCCCACCGGAGGGGGAAGATGTCCTCCGGGTTT
This sequence comes from Pharus latifolius, assembly GCA_019359835.1. Taxonomy (NCBI): domain Eukaryota; kingdom Viridiplantae; phylum Streptophyta; class Magnoliopsida; order Poales; family Poaceae; genus Pharus; species Pharus latifolius. Next base: position 64,140,809 of record CM033326.1, on the reverse strand, counting down.
GCTGATCAATAAAGCGCTGTGTTGTTGCTTCCTTTTATTGCGCCTCTTTATTTTCTTCTTCTTCGATGGTCTGGACGACTCATCTTAACAAGGATGAGTTAAGTTTCTTCGTGGGGCGGTGCGGTCGACACCCGGGGGTTCCTTATCCCCCCCGCCCACAGCGGGCTGGAGAATAGCTCCGCGCGCTGTGGGGGTAACAAGGCCCCCGGGAAGGAAGCTATCTGTTGCATAGGAAATTTTCTAGGTTTGAAAATTTTAAAGCGAGGTTTTCAAGGAAAAGACCTTCCGGGAGATAATCATCCGGTCGCCGTGAGAACGGGGAGCCGGGAATAAGGCCTTAAGCGGAAGGAATGTCCAAGAGAACCCGATGGGATTTCCAGAGGCGAGCTTCCTGGGAGACACTCGTCCGGTCGCCGTAAGAACGGGGAGCCGGGAATAGGGTCTTCGGGGAAGGAAATGCCCGAGAAATCCGACTTCTCCGAGAGACAATCGTCCGGTCGCCGTGAAAACGGGGAGCCGGGAATAGGGTCTCCGGGAGGCATTCATCCGGTCGCCGTGAAAACGGGGAGCCGGGAATAACATCGACTCCCGGAGGAGGAAGATGGATCCAAATAAGCCGCAAGGGGCTGATCTTCCGGTCGCCGTGAAAACGGGGAGCCGGGAATAATGTCGACTCCTGGAGGAGGAAGATAGATCCAATCAAGCCGCAAGGGGCTGATCTTCCGGTCACCGTGAAAACGGGGAGCCGGGAATAACGTCGACTCCCGGAGGAGGAAAATAGATCCAATCAAGCCGCAAGGGGCTGATCTTTCGGTCGCCGTGAAAACGGGGAGCCGGGAATAACGTCGACTCCCGGAGGAGGAAAATAGATCCAATCAAGCCGCAAGGGGCTGATCTTCCGGTCGCCGTGAAAACGGGGAGCCGGGAATAACGTCGACTCCCGAAGGAGGAAATGCCCGAAGACGGGACTTGAGTGTTTGGGCAGGGGACTAGTCTCCCAAAGTGACTCGTTACCATGGCCACTATGACCGGGTTGCCGCTTACACCCTCAGTCCACGAGGGCTGATCGTAAGCCGCCCTACGGGAGTGCAGGCTCCGTTGTAGGGACTTGTTGGGGCTGGCCCACTTCCTCGCGGGGAGGGCATCCTCACAAGGAGGGCATCTCGCGGGGAGGGCATCGCCGCTTGGGGCGGGCATCCTCGCGGGGATGGCATCGCTGCTAGGGGCGGTAATGGGAAAAACCTGCAATGAGACAGTTTGCAAAGCAAGACCTATGTATTGCTAATAAAATGAAGTACAGGACCTCCCCCTGCGAAGCTGAGAAAGGGGAGGAAAATACAGCGTCCCTCCTCCCCCTCCGGCGTGAACGCCCCGGGGGAGGGGACAGGCCCGTAAGGCTAAACATGGAACTTGCGAAGTAAACGCAAGTTCCACGTGTGCTTCAGCTCCTGCTCTTAAAGGTTGGAGAGCTTGTAAGCCCCCGAGCCCAGGACTGCGGAGATCTTGCAGGGGCCCTTCCACGGGGGGGAGCCTACCCTGGGCTTGGGGGTCCTAATGCGCTTGAGGACAGGGTCCCTAAGGCGAAAGGCCCTCAAGCAGCGACGACCGGGACCGGAAAGGGGGAAGCCCCTGTGGCGAAGACCGGAATCGAAGTGGAGAGGGCCCCAGTGGCCTCGACCGGAACCGGGAAGGGAGCAGGCCCTGTAACACCCGGGACCGGCGAGGGGGGAGCCCCCGCGGCGACGTCCGGAACCAGGGAGCCCATGCGGGGGGATGTCCACCGCGGCACGAGGGCTGCTCTGTCGACCGCCCCCGGTGCGGTACACGCGATGCGAGGGGCGGGACTGGCTCCCGGCGTAGGGTAAACCCCCGGCATGAAGTGGGCTCCTGTCGCGCCCCGAGACTGGAACTACGACTACTCCTGTAGAGACCTAGCTCGCTGCAGCTAGTCCCATATATGCATAGCATACACATACCCTTGACGTCCCAGGATAAGTCAAGCACAGGAGTATATCACATTGCAACAGAGTAACTTACAAAATAGTTAAGCAGTGTGGCCTGCTGGCCTTGATATTACATAAGGAGATTACAATGCCTTCACGGCATACATGGTTTAGCAAAATAACATCTACACAGCAGAAGATGGCTAGAAGGTGATGGAATTCAGTGATGAACTGAGGTGAACTAGTTGCACTGGAGCAGTTCTGGACAAGATTTTGGCATGGCTATAACTTCCAATCTAGGCCGATCCAGGTGTCGGGCTAGAAGACAAAAGTGCTCAGGAGGCTAAGGCACATCTAAATGACAAGGTTTCGAGGGCTGAAATGGCTGGAACAAACTTTCCGGTCATCGGCGCCGGAGAAGAATCACTGGATTTGGGCATTTCCAACACAGGCCGTTTGAACTCGATTCCTTGCTTGGAGAGCATCTAGGAGGTATAGGGAAGCTTCTGGTACAAATGGATGGGCCGGAGGATGGCCGGAGAAGACTGGCGACGATCGCCGGTTTCTGGAGAAGTTCAAAATTGGGGAAAGCTTCGATTGAAGCTCAATCGGGAGATCTTGATGCATAGGCTTGCTGGAAATGAGTCACTGATCATCTTCTTCCACAGGATCGAGAGCTAAATCGAGGTAGATCGGCCAGCATTGCCGGAACAGGGCAATCGGGAATTCTGGCAATCACCGGCGACTGGATGCAAGATAACTCAATTAAATGGTACAGCACGATGAGGGAGATGAGATATACCTTCTGGTGCTGTTAATTCGGTGAGAAGTGCAGCAGGGCGTGCTGGCACTGTGAGGCCTCAATCTGGACTCGCCGGAGAAGAAGACGATGGCGAGGAGATTTGGAAATTTGGCTGAGTCCTAGTGAAGGGAAGATGACACAGGGTATGGCTGCTTATATAGACCACAGGGCGATGCTTGCAAGGAGATAGCAGCAAGGGAATTTGTGTCGGTTGACAAGATTTGCCGGGCGCAGCTGCAACAACGGCGAGCGGCGACGCGACTGTGCACTGGCAAGGCGAAGCTGTGCTACATCGGGTCTCATCAATGTCGGGCGGTGCAAGGCAGTGGCGACAAGAGCTGGCAACGTGGCGCAGTGTTGCTGACAAAAGCTTGTTGCTGGTCGCGCGCAGGAACACATGCTGTTCAACGGCGCTGCCACGGCATTGCCACGGCGATGGCTGGGGCGTGGACGCGTGTGTACATGCAACTCAAGTGAGTACGAGCTCAGGCGAGGCGAGGCGTGGCCGGCGGCGAGCAAGCACGGCGCAAATGCACGGCGAAGCTTCTGGTCGTGCACTGGCTACTGCCCTGGTCGAATTAGGGGCTGATTTGTAATATTTGATTTTTGATTTTGGGCTGAATTGTAAATCTGATGATTTGGATGATTTGATCTGGAATTGATTCTGCTGTTTTGGTATACTTAATTCCATAGATGATTTGACACAGATTGAAGATAAAATTTGAAATGTTCGGATGATTTTTGATATGAACTGAAAATAGAGTAGTTTAGGGTAATTGAAATCTGAATTTCAATTGATTTCGAATTCTGGGATTTAGGGTTTGATTTTGAGATACTCCTATAAGAAGAATTTGTGTTGAAAAGCATTTGGGAGATGTTCCCTGAATTAGATTTGAATTTGGAGATGATTTGCAACATTTTGCCTTTTCTGGCTTTTGGAAAAAGGACTGATCTGCGATACTCTTGGACTGATTTGCGAAAAAGGTTCAGATGGTGAAATCTGGCTGCCAACTTTTTGGATTAAGGTATTGGCATACCCTTGATCATAATCCAGGAATAATCTGGTCTGAACTTGGCTAAGATTTTGATTAAATCTGAATTTCTGAAACTTAGGGTAAAAGGTAATAACAGATATTCTGTTTTCGAAAACAGAAAAGAGTTGATAATTCTGGAAGTTAGAGATAGAATTGAATCTGGGTTCTGAAGGCTTTTAGATTTAGGATAACTGATAGATCAAATCTGGAAAGTCAGATCTTGACTTGGGGTCACAGGATAAATTTGGAGTTTTTAGAGCTAGAACAGAATAAAGCTGAGGCTGATTTGGTTGATCTAGAAGAGACATATGCATGCATGATTTTTAGGAAAAAAAAAAAACTTTTCACCCCAAAACTCAGGATGTTACAGCTCCCGGCCCCGGGAATAGGCCAGGAACGGGGTACCCCCTTGGTGCCATCGGAGTGCCTCTGCATCTTTTGCATCTGCAAATAAAAGACTAGAATTTGCGTTACGGCACAGGTAAGGCCCGTGCTTTTGCTGAAATATGGGCTGAGAATCTCCCTTCAGTTGGAGGCGTCGGATCCCCGGGGAACGCACGCGGTGCGACCTGAGGAGCAAAGCCTCGTACTTGGCGGCACTGCTGGCCCCGGGGACAGCAGGACCTTCCGGAGGCCCCCTTCTGGACGCGGCTTGAGGAGGGGCCTCCCGGGGGGGTATTGCCGCGACATCTGGTTCCAGGGGGGAGGCCTCCCCCCTGGGCGCCGCAATAATGTTGACGCTTCCGATCGTGGCGGCTGCGCACTCATACAGAGCACAGGCCATGTCTTGGTCTCCCCGGACGTTGATCACGCCATGCGGCTCGGGGATCTTCATGCAGAGGTAGTTTTGATGGGTGGCAGCCCCCAGCCGGTTGATGGTGGTCCTCCCCATAATCGCGTTGTAGGAGGAGGGGAGGTCCATTACGTCGAAGCGGACCAGCTCGGTCCGGTAGTTCTCCGGGGCGCCGAAGGTCACGGGAAGATCTACCTTGCCCACGGGGTGGATCGCCTTCCCCGGGACAAAACCTTGTAGGGGCCCGGCTGTGGGCTGCAGGAGCTTCTCATCCACCTGCATCTCTTTGAAAGCCTTCAGGAATAGGACGTCGGCGGAGCTCCCACTGTCCACAAGGATGCGGGCCAGGTGACAGTTGTAGATTGTCGCGGAGACAATGAGCGCGTCGTCGTGGGGGAAGCGAACCCCTCGCGCGTCTTCCGCCGTGAAGGTGAGGGGGACGTCCGACCACTTGGGTGGCGGGGACGCGTGTAGCACCCCCACAACCTTAACTTCACGCGCGTACTCCTTACGCTGGCGCTTGGAGTCCCGCCCGGAGGCAGACCATCCCACGATGACGTTGATGCGGCGCTGAGAGGTCTGGAAGGGGAGAGCTTCTGAAGGCTCCTCCTGCGCCTGCTCACCCCCCGCGGGAGCGGGAAGGGCCGGAACAGCTGGCCGAGGGAGCAAGGAGGCCGGAGTCTCCCCCCCTGCCCGCGCTGGTCGAGGAATGCCGCGAAGTGCTGCAGCAGCTGGCTACAGTCTCGGGTAGCGTGGGTATTGGACCTGTGGAGGCTGCACCACGGTCCTTCCTGCCTTCTCCCCGCGGGGCCTTCCCGGCCGCGCGAAGACTGTCCTCCCCCATGGCCCTTCGGTTTGGGGAAGGGGCGGTTGGTCCTTGGGGGGTCGCGCGAGCCGCCTCCGCCCTCGAGGACAAAGGTGTCCCGAGGCCGTGGCTCGCTACGCCCCCCTTGCCTGGAGCGTTTGGGGGGATCCCTGGCCCCCCGGTCGACAGGGGCAGGAGCCCCCTGGGTCTTCTTCCAGATATCGTCTTCCTCCGCCCAAGCGTACTTTTCGAGCACGTTGAAGAGTTCGTCGGCGGAAGAGGGGCAGCTCCGGGAGAGCCTTCGGTGGAGCTCCCCCGGAAGGATGCCGCTTTTACAGGCTTCGATGACCGTAGAGTCGGGGACGTGGGCCACTTTGCTCTTCACCTGGGCAAAGCGCTTGAAGAAGCTTCTGATGGTCTCCCCAGTCCTCTGCCGGACAGTATACAGCTGCGAGGAGTCCAGGGGACGCACGTAGTTCCCCTGGAAGTTGGCACAGAACTCCCGCTTGAGCTGCGAGAAAGACTTGACGGAGCAGGCCTTCAGGTTGTAGAACCGGGAGCGGGCGACGCCGGAGAAGTAAAGGGGGAAGACGTTGCACTGTACTGACTCGTCCCCCCCGGCCGCGGAGATAGCAGTGGAGTAGACCTGCACAAACTCGTAAGGGTCTGCCTCGCCGTTGTAATGTTCGATGTGTGGCGGACGGTAGGGCCGCGGCCACCGGATGCTGCGAAGTCTTCGGCACAGGGGCTGGTTGGCCCCCTGCACTTCCCGGGGAGAGCCCCGGTCACTATCTTCTTTCACGGGACCTTCGTTGTCTGAGTCTGGAAGCGGTCCGAGAGGTCTGCCAGAATGGCGGTGGCGACGCTTTTCCTCCGGCCCAGGGCTGAATTCCCGGACATCCGGGCTCTCCGCGGGAGAGGTTGGCTCCTCAGCGGGCCTCTTCCCCCGACCGGTGCGAGAGCGAGGCTCCCCGCGCCCGCGGCCGGGGGGAAGTTCTTCCCCGCGCTCTGGTGAACGCATTCGCTCGACCTCCCCCGGGACGAAATGGACCTATCCCGCCGAGGGAGGGAGCTCGTGCGCTGTAGCTTCCGGAGCCGGTTGGGGCGAGCCCCCTGCGACGACCCCCGGGACCATAAAGGGGGAAGCCCCTGTATCATCCGGAACCAGGGAGGGGGCGCCCGCGGCGACGCCTGGAATCGAAGTGGAGGGGGCCCCAGTGGCCACGACCGGAACCGGGAAGGGGGCAGGCCCTGTAACACCCGGAACCGGCGAGGGGCGTACCCCGTTCCCGGCCTGATCCCGGGGCCGGGAGCCCACTTCTTGCCGGGGGTCCCCCCTGGTGCCACGAAGGGCCCTGGCATGAAGTAACCTCCCGGTACCGGGATGGGCCCGGGTGCCGGGAAGGGTCCGGACGTATATCCCGCAGGGGGAGGGAACCCCCCGACAGGATCATACGGGGCGGACAACCCCCCCGAGGCCGGAGGGGCCGCCGGGTAACCCATAAACGGGGGCATGATCCCCGGATACGGGTGCGAAGCAAATGTGGGGGCCGGAGGCCGCGCCAACACGCTAAGTAGTTCGTCCATCGAGCGCTGGGCGCGGAGCTGGCCTTCCACGAGAGCTTCGAGCAGGGCGTCCCAGGGAGCCGGGGGAGCCGTCGGGGGGACGCTTGTCCCGGCCGAGGTCCCCGTGGTCACCGGGAACGACCTGGAGGTGGAAGCACCTAAGTTAAGAGGAAAGGAGGGAGGCGGTACCTGGGCCAGGTCACCTCCAGAAGGGATCGCCGGGACAGTAGTGTCCCCGGGCGGACGGCGCCGGGTCTCCGAGACCCGGATCACCGGGAAGGGTGCGAGCCCTTGTTCTTGGGGGAGCCATGGCGTCTTGTCACGGGTCCCCACGGAGGGCGCCAACTGTCGTGGTATTGCGAATACCCCGGCAGGTTTTGAGAGTGATCCTAGCGAAGATTACGCAGCGCGGGTTGACCGGATGACCGGTCCTCCCCCGCCGGACAAGCACAAAGAATGACACACGGGGTTATACAGGTTCGGGTCCCGGTGGGGGCCCTAGTCCTGTCGACGCGCTCCCGACCGGAGTCGGCTGGGGAGGCTCTCTCTGGGGGAGAGGCTTCCGAAGCACGTCTGTGAGTTTAGCTATTCCAATCAGATGAACCGATCCTTTACAACAGAGGGGTACAAGGGCTATTTATAGCCCCAAAAAGCAGCAAAAAACCTAAACTACCCCGGAAGCCACCGTCGGATTGAAGGGTAGGACCGTCCTTCTCCCGGTCAAACGCCATGGATGCTTGACAGGTGGTCGATAGTTCCCGAGGTGCGCCTCGCGTGACCTGCACGTGATAAACAGTTCAATACTTTACCTTTAGGAGGGCGATGAGGCCCAGGACGGCGCCGGAGGCCACGTCCCGGGAGCCAAAAGGCGGCGCCTGGGGACCGGGAGCCAAAAGGCGGCGCCCGGGGAGGGCCCGGAGGCCCCGTCCCCGGGCAAGTGGCGGCGCCCGGGAGGGCACCGGAGGCCACGTCCCGGGAGCCAAAAGGCGGCGCCCGGGGAGGGCCCGGAGGCCCCGTCCCCGGGCAGGTGGCGGCGCCCCGGAGGGCACCGGAGGCCACGTCCCGGGAGCCAAAAGGCGGCGCCCGGGGAGGGCCCGGAGGGCCCGTCCCCGGGCAAGTGGGGGCGCCCGGGAGGGCACCGGAGGCCACGTCCCGGGAGCCAAAAGGCGGCGCCCGGGGAGGGCCCGGAGGCCCCGTCCCCGGGCAAGTGGCGGCGCCCGGGAGGGCACCGGAGGCCACGTCCCGGGAGCCAAAAGCGGCGCCCGGGGAGGCCCCGTCCCCGGGTAATCGTGACACATCTTACCTGGACTTAGTCTCGCGGAGATTTCCCCCGACAATACTTCTCCCCCTATGGCATCAAGCACAAAAAGGGAGGCAAAAATACAAATCAGAGCCTAAGGCTCGTCATCTGAAGAAACTCCTAAGACATATGTATCTCCAGAGCCTGCTGGAGATCCAGATGCGCCGATGACTGGGGATGCCGGAGGAGTAGCTGCTGAAGCAAGAGCAGCTGAAGCCGGAGCAGGTACTGCAGGAGCTGGATCAGCAGGTCCTGAAGCAGTGCTCGGGGAAGACGAAGCCTGGTGGGCCCTCTTGCGAGGGACCGGAGAACCTGAAACAAGCAGGCAGGTGACACAGAATCTCCTCCTGCTAAGGAAGCAAGCGGAGCAACAAGTGATGATGCTCTGCCTGGGTGCTGAGGATCTGCTGCTGCACCTGGATCACCTGATCAAGCCGAGAGGAAGATGCCAATCCGGTGCCTGTCCCCGCAGCTGGAGTTGGAGCAGTCTCCTGAGCAGGAGCCTCATCCTCTGACTCCCCCGCAGCATCATCATCTGATGTGGGAGAACCAGGGTCCACAGCAGCCGCAGGCCGGGCACCAAGACGGCGATCAGCCTGGCCCGGAGGATAGAAGAGCAAAGGATGATGGGGCCGAGGAAGCTCAGAATCAACAGCATGAATGTGAAGAAGCACCGCCATGATATACGAAGCGTATATCAGCTAACGGCGCGGGGAAAGAAGGACGTGCTGAATCTCACTGATGATGAGATCAGCAACGTCGAAGGGGTCCTCGTGAAAGATGGAGATGAGCACATGAAGACCCAGATAAGTGACCCTGGCTCTGTCTTCGCTCATGGGGACCAATGTGAGACGGAGGATCCGCAGAGCCAGGTCAACATCGCGACGCAGACCCGCGATGTGACGGAGCTGAAAGGTGCCAGAATAAAGCATGGCCACCTCCCGACGCTCAAGGTCTGGAAGGGTATGGAGCTGGCGGCCAGAAGGAGGGCGCACCAGTCCAAGCGCGGACTTCAACTGTTCCTTCGTGACGGTGTAGACCTGGAGGCCCGTCATGAAGGTCATGAAGTCGCGCTGAGGGGAGATGAAGACGGTGGAATAGAACTGGCGAATGGGCCCCTCAGCCCAGTGCAAAGAGGAATCAGCGACTAGGTCGCGGATCCCTACAGAGCCAAAAAGATCTGCGAGGGTGGCGATGCCTGTGCGAGAGGCGATCGTCCCCCACGACAGAGAGTGGTGAGCAAAAATGGGTGCGCGGCTATAGACGCTGGTGAACAGGTCTAGGTAGAGGTTTGTGAAACAGGTGAGGACGTCGCACGCATCGCGACCAGTGGGACGCGGCGACAGATAGGGGTTTGTGGAGCGGAGTGTGCGAAGACGGCTCGCGTGCCACCGGGAATAATCCACGGGCACGTGCTCAGGCGGAGGCGAAGGCCGGTTCTCGGACGTCTGTCCCGATGAACGCTGGCTGTTTGCCGCGTTCTTTCGTCGGGCCACACGTCGAGAAGGACCCGGCTGATCAAACATGATGAAATGAAAAGCAGGGGTAGCAGAAGAGACGACCTGAACAGATTGGCCGAAAGAAGCAAAGGAGGCAGAAGATGACGATTCGCGGCACAAACCACACCACGAAGGGTCACCGCCGGCGAGCTGTCCACGACACGGCACCGACGAGGAACAGCGGCTAAGAACCACGGCACGGTGAAGGAGTGGTTGAGAGCCGAAGCTAGATGCGGTGGAGGCGCAAACAACGGCGGCGGCGGTCGTTGACGGCAAGGAGGAGGTGCGGGCACCGAGGGACGGTGGCGCAACCACACCGGCGACGAGAGGAAGCACAAAAACGGCGGCGAGAAGAAAAAAAAGATGAAGAGGCAAAGAAAACAGAACGGGGGATTTAGGGTTCTGGATCCCGCAACTGACAGTCAGTTTGATAAACTGACAGTCAGTTCCAAACTCAGAAACATAGAACTGACATTCAGTGTACCACACTGACAGTCAGTTCACAGAACTGAGTTTTGAAACTGATAGTCAGTGTATGAGACTGACAGTCAGTTTGAGACTCGAACACGACCAGGAGCTACGACCAATATCAATTGCACGTAACTGACTGTTAGTTTGAGAAATTGACTGTCAGTTATGACAATGACTTCGACCAGAGACTAAGACCAGGCTCCTAAGCACTAAACTGACTGTCAGTTATAGGAACTGACTGTCAGTTTGGTCAATTTCGACCAGAAGCAGTCTAAGACTAGAGAGGGAATAAGATAATATTATTTTTATACAAACAACACTTTTAGCACATCAACTAGCATTTGATATATCAATAATATTCAGTTCACCCATTAAAAAGCAAAATCTTGAATCATCTAAGGGTTTAGTGAAGATATCAGCTAGTTGCATATCAGTTCTAACATAATTCACATCAATATCTCCTTTTGCCACATGATCTCTAATAAAGTGGTGCCGTATTTCAATATGCTTAGTTCTAGAATGTTGAACAGGATTATTAGCAATTTTATTGGCACTTTCATTATCACACAGGAGTGGCACTTTATCAAAGATAATCCTATAATCCAAAAATGTCTGCTTCATCCATAACAATTGAGCACAACAACTACCAACAGACACATATTCAGCTTCAGCTGTGGAGAGAGCTATTGAATTTTGTTTCCTAGATGACCATGATACTAAGGATCTCCCCAACAGCTGACAGCTACTAGATGTGCTTTTACGATCAAGCTTGCACCCAGCATAATCCGAATCCGAATATCCAATTAATTCGAAATTTGCATCTTTTGGATACCAAAGACCTAAACTGGGATAACATTTTAAATACCTAAGGATTCTTTTAAGAGCAGTTAAATGACATTCCTTAGGATCAGACTGGAATCTAGCACATAAACACACACTAAACATGATATCAGGCCTAGATGCAGTAAGATATAAAAGACTACCAATCATAGACCTATAAAGTTTAGAGTCAACCGATTTTCCGCTTTTGTCCATGTCCAGATGTCCATTTATCGCCATGGGAGTTTTGATTGCCTTAGCGTCTTCCATCCCAAAGCGCTTGAGCAGATCCTTCACGTACTTTGTTTGACTCACGAACGTGTTGTTCTTGAGTTGCTTGATTTGAAGTCCGAGGAAGAAGCTCAGCTCACCAATCATGGACATCTCAAACTCCCAAGACATCATCTCTCCAAACTCATGACAGAAATGTTCATTAGTAGAACCAAAGATAATATCATCAACATAAATCTGACAAAGAACAAATCCTTTTCAATTTTCTTTGTAAAGAGAGTCGTGTCAACCTTCCCAATTTTAAAACCTTTTGATAAAAGAAAGTCTCTAAGTCGTTCATACCAAGCTCGAGGAGCTTGTTTGAGACCATAGAGAGCTTTTGACAATTTAAATGCATGGTTTGGAAATTTAGAATCTTCAAAACCGGGAGGTTGTTCAACAAACACAAGTTCAGAAATTTCACAATTTAAGAAAGCACTTTTAACATCTATTTGAAAAAGTTTGATATTGAAGCATGATGCATAAGCAAGAAGAATGCGAATTGCTTCAAGTCTTGCTACCGGTGCAAAAGTTTCACCAAAGTCTAAGCCTTCGACTTCAGTGAAACCTTGAGCAACAAGACGAGCTTTGTTCCTTATTACAACACCATTTTCATCTTGCTTATTTCTGAAAACCCATTTTGTTCCAATAACATTATGATCCTTGGGTCTTTCTACCAAAGTTCAAACTTTATTTCTAGAAAAGTTATTAAGTTCCTCATGCATGGCATTTACCCAATCAGAATCATTTAAAGCTTCATTAACATGTTTAGGTTCTAAAGAAGATACAAAAGAATGATGTTCACAAAATGCAGCAATACGAGATCGAGTTTGAACACCCTTACTGACGTCACCCAATATTTGGTCTAGAGGGTGATCCTTGGTGATCGTTTGATGCTGTCTTGGTGCTTCATCTTGTGCACCTTCATCTTGACCTTGTTCTGGAGGATCAACATGAGATGATGATACATCTTGATCCACATTCTCAACATTGACATCATCTTCTTGATCTTCTTCTCTTGGCTTGATGTCTGCAACGGTTATGTTCTTCATTGCTTCTTGAAGATCTTCACCTGAAACTTCATGAGAGACTTGCTCCTTTTGCGAGCCGTTAGTTTCATCAAATTTGACATCACCAGATTCTTCAATACAACTTGTATTTTTATTGAAAACACGATAAGCTTTGCTAGTGGTGGAGTATCCGACTAGAAAGCCTTCATCTACTCTTATTTGAAATTTACCACCAAAATTTCTTTTCTTAAGAATATAACATTTACATCCAAACACTCGAAAATAAGAAATATTTGGCTTGCGCTCAATAAGAAGCTCATAAGGAGTCAAATTTAGAAGAGGATGCAAATAAAGTCAATTTATAGAATAGCAAGCGGTATGCACGGCTTCCACCCAGAAGCGAGTAGGAGTATCATACTCACTCAGCATAGTCCTTGCCATTTCTATAAGTGTTCGATTTTTTCTTTCAACAACTCCATTTTGCTGTGGAGTGTAGGATGTGGAAAATTCGTGTTTGATTCCAAGAGAGTCACAAAAATCAAATAGAGTTGAATTAACGAACTCTCCACCATGATCACTATGGATTTTCTTGATGGATAATTCGAATTCAGTAGAAACACGTTTTGCAAAACTTTTGAAAACATCGGGGGTTTCAGATTTTTGGGAAATAAAGAAAACCCAAGTATAGCGAGTAAAATAATCAACAATCACAAAACCATAATTGCTACCCCCGATACTTTGGAACTCGGAAGGTCCAAATAAATCCATATGAAGGAGTTCCAAAGGTTTACAAGTAGAAAGAATGTGCTTAGTTGGATGTGAAGTAGCTACTTGCTTGCCAGCTTGACAAGCGCTACAAGGTTTGTCCTTTTCAAAATTCACATCCTTTAAGCCAACAACTAAATCACGTTTTAAAAGTTTTCTCAATTGATGCATTCCAACATGTGCAAGTCGTCTATGCCATAGCTAACCGTTTGAGGTTTGAGAGACAAGGCATGCTGAAAGAGATGCATCTTTTGAGTGAAAATCAACCAAATAAAGATTTCCAAAACGAAAGCCTTTAAAGATCAAGGTTTTATCTTTTAAGCTTTCAAACAAAACTTCTTTTGGGAAAAATGTGCAACTAAAACCAAAATCGCAAATTTGTGCAACGGAAAGTAAATTGAAATTCAGAGATTCGACCAACAAAACATTCGAAATAGATAGATCATTAGAGATTGCGATTTTACCCAAGCCTACCACATTTCCTTGACGATTGTCGCCAAAGGTAATCTTTTGGTTCTTGCTTGAGTTGTCTTTGAGTGAGGTGAACAACTTCTTGTTAACGGTCATGTGTTCGGAGCATCCGCTATCGAGCACCCAATGCCTCCCACCGGTCTTGTAGTTCACCTGCATAAAAAGAATTAAGTTCTTTTAGGTACCCAAACCTTTTTGGGTCCTTCAATGTTAGCAATCAAAGCTTTGGGCACCCAAATAGATTTCTTCCTTTTATTTAACATGGGTGCACCAACATACTTTGCTATAGCATAACCTTTTCTCGACTTTTGAAGCATGTAGCAAGTATCAAAATAATTTGGAGTCATTAAGGGACATGCTTCATGCGAATGACCAGTTTCATGGCATTTATGACAACATGTGTTGCATGCTTTAACAAATATAGTTTTAGAATTTTGTTTCTTCCCTTTCTTTTGAAAATATCCTAATCCTTATTTTCTAAAAGAGCATTTTTGTTTACTAAGGATTAGATCAAGAGATATTTTGCCTTTGTAGCAGTTTTCTAAGTCTTTTCCAAGTTTTACAACTTGTGCCTTAAGTTCATTATTTTCATTCAATGTGTTATCATTAGAAACACATGGAGTATGATGACTATTGGAAGGAGAATCATCCAAATTACATGAAGTTGAAGCATCTACCTTAGATGAGATATTTGTAACATCTTTTATGAGCAAGCTTTCATAAGAATCTTTTAGCTCAGAGTATTGAGTGCGTAGGGAAGAATGTTCTTCCTTAAGCGCCTTATACTTCCTTTTAGTTTTTCCAAAAACTTCATTTAATTCGGTTATCATTTCAACTAAATCATCGTAAGATGGATCATTAGGGTGTACCTTTTCATCGCCTTTGGCCATAAGGCAAATGGATGAACTAGTTGAGGTGTTGATGTTGCCGAGAGCTAATCCGGCCATCTTCTTGGAGCAACTTCTTTCGTTGTCGGAGTCGGAGTCGGAACTCTCTCCGCCGGACATCCACTCTCCAAAGCAGGCTTCTTTGATTTCTTCATTCTTCTTCTTGTTCCATGCCTTGTTCTTGTTTGGACATCTTGATGCTATGTGTCCCTTCTCATGACATCTATAGCAAATGATGTCCTTGAAGTTGTTTTGCTTTTGTCCCTTTGGTCGTGTGTCAAGATTGACACCCTTCTTATGCAACCTGAGAAGGAGTTTTTGAGTATTTTTTACCATGAGTGCGAGGTCTTCATCGGAGGAGCCATCGCTTGAGTCGTTCCTTGCATTGGATTTGAAAGCTAAAGCTTTCTTCTTTGTCTCCGAGGGTTCAGCTGCTTCTTTCTTCTCCTTCTTGTGCATCTCATGGGTGATGAGGTTCCCATAAAGATCGGTTGGTGTTGTGGTCGATAAATCGGAGTTTGTGAGAACCGTGACCAAAGTGTCGAAGCTTTCCGGTAAGGCCCTAAGCATCTTTCTCACAATCTCAAGGTCAGTAAAAACAACACCAAGACACTTGAGTTCATTCACAATGTTATTCAACCGAGTAAACATGGAATCCACGGACTCAGTTGATGACATGGTGAATGTCTCATATTTTTGCCTCACCATTAGCAACTTTGCCTCTTTAACCTTTGTTGTGCCCTCGTAAATTTCTTCGAGGGTGGTCCAAACCTTATGAGCAGTCGTGAGATTGCTCACACGGTTGAACTCATTCAAGGATAAACCGGCAAAGAGTGCATTTTTCGCACGGGCGTTTAAATGCAGTTTTCTCCTATCGTCCTCAGACTGACTTGCCGGATCATCCGGAGGAGGAAAAGTGAGTTTAACGATATCCCATACATCAAGCCCCATAGCTTCTAGGAATACCGACATGCGCACTTTTCAATACGGATAATTTATCCCATCAAAGATAGGCGCACGACCGGTATGACCAAGAAGGAAATCCCCACTTGAAAACATCCTCTCTCTAGGCGGTAAAGCCTAATGAATTGAGAGATCGGGCTCTGATACCACGTGTTGGATCAAGGATGCCGACTAGAGGGGGGTGAATAGGAGGCTTTTAAAAACTTCAAATAAAAACAAGTTTTTATACCAAGAAGAACCAAATGCAATTTAATATATTAAAGGGAGAAGACAGAGAGCGAACACAGCTGTTTTTACCGAGGTATCGGAGACTCGCCCAGTCTCCACTAGTCCTCGTTGAAGCACTCAAGCCACTTGAGTTTTGCCTCAATACTCACGAAGAGTATTATCTACTAAGGTTGCTCCTTGTCCACTCCGGAAAGGCGAGCACCGATGCCTTGTACAAGCTTGCCGAGCCTCTCCGACAATCTCCAATCTGGAGAGGTCAACGGTCACGCCTCCGAACCGTCTAGGTGAGGGCGCTCACCAAGAGTAACAGGCAGCGAGGTCTTCTCTTGACCTCCAAACACGCACCGAGAAGCTAAGTGAATGCAAATGCAAAAGAATTGAAATGCTCGGTGGATCGGAAAACACTCGACTTGATCAAAAGATCAAGATTTTAAGTGAAAAACTAAAGCTCAAGAGTGCATAAGAAATGCTACTGCTTGTTGTATAAAACTTATGCCCGAAGCCCCTATTTATAGCCTCAAGAATCAAATGAACCGTTGGAGCTAGGGCTGAAAATTAGCAACTCAAACTGACAGTCAGTTTAGTGCACAACGGCTGACAAAATTTATGGACGAAACTTTGCTAGCCGTTCATGGTCGTTTAAGGAAAGCTGAAACCCACAACTGACAGTCAGTTCTGCAAACTGACAGTCAGTTCGACCACATACTCGACCAAAAACAAATAGAAACTGAGTTAAAAGCATTGTGGTCGAAACCCCAACTGACAGTCAGTTTAGTACAAAAATTTTGAGACCAAAATACACCCTCTCTGGACAATTGTCAGTTAACACGAACTGACATTCAAACTGACAGTCAGCCTGAACAAAACATAGATAACTTTAAATCCAGAAATCCAAAAGAGGTTTTTAATAGCTCGTTTGAAAGATAATTTCAAGGGCTACATTTTTGTCAACAGAAGCAAAAACTAGATCTGCCTAGATCTTTCTAGAAAAATGAAAAACTCTTCTGCTGTCAAAAACTGAACTAAAAAACTAGATTTTTCAAATTAAGTTCAAACCAAATCCAACCAAAAATGATGCAATGCAATGACCTAAGTTTCTCTCGGATTATGTTGGAGATAAAGAGAGGACTTTCGCCACCCCTCTTTATAGTACGGTTAAAACTAAAAACAATTTTCCCAACTGATCATCTCCAAACGCCGAGATCAGTAAAAATAAAATACGGATTACCTTAGGTCCTTTGCTTTTCCGGCTTGCGTCTAATCTTCATATTCACGACTTGTGCTTTTACTTCTTTTGCGCTGGGTTTGTTTTGTTCATCTCGATAATCTTCCCAACGCAGCCCTGTATTAATCAATCTCAAAAAGCACAGTTAGTTCTAAACACTTTGTTTTCATTAATCATCAAAATTAGGGTTAGGCATGAAGGCCTAGATGCAACAGAAGCTCTTGGTAGTACTCCTCTACCGATTTGTTACCTTGATCTAAGCGTTGCAATTTTTTACGCAAATCACGTTTAAAAGAAGGAGGCACAAATCTAGTGTGCATTTGTCTCTTCAAATCATGCCAAGTACCAGGATGTACGTTAGATTTTACTAGTTCATTCCACCAAATTATAGCAAAATCCTTGAACTCACTAGTGGCTTGTCTAACTCTATAAATTTCAAGAACAAAATGGAAGTTAAATTTTTGTTCAATCTCCATTTCCCAATCTAAATACACCTCAGCATCATATGTACCAGAAAAAGAAGGTACGGTAAACTTAACTTTAGCAAATGGATCATCATTGCGATAGTTATTATTACCATTGTTACCTCTCATACCTTGACGATTTCGGTTGAAGCGCTCTAAGTCATGTGCCGCACGTCGCATAGCGGGTTCATTGCGAGGTGCCACATGTCCCTCTACATCATTATCGTGCTCCTGGGCTGCATCATTTTGCTGTTGTTGGACAGCATGTGGGCAGTTCTCGATCACCTGAACCCTGTCATCAAGGTGGGCAACACGTCGTTCCAATCTTTCAATACCTTTGGTTATCGCTTCCATCATGGTTTTCAGCTCAGCATGAAGGACACACTCGTTGTCCTCTTTATCAGATCTTGCCATGATTAATAAAAAATAGAAGAAACACAAGAAGTATTATCCCTACAAACTACCAGGTTCAGACAAGTGAATTCACACCCTCTCAAGCGTCTTACCACGCTCTTGCAAGGTTCTTACCAACGTTGCAGAAGGTACAACCGGTGGTTGGTTCGTGATATCGTGACGAGCTTAAGTGTAACGATTGCAAGATTGAATCCTGTTCTGATAGAAAGTATGTGGAGCTTGGAAGACAGTTATGGTAGCAAAGGTTAACAATAATTGGAATCAGAATGCTAAGTTGAATAAGTGTCCAAAGTACGTGTCACAGTTGCTGGCCTAAACGCGTTCCTAAAACTAGTTCAAGTAAGCAAAGTGATCGGCACAGGCGATGGACAAGAAAGGATGCGAGCACTTCTGATCTCTCTTTTTTTTTTTGGCTAATCTTTCTTTTCGTGCGGCTCTTTTTTATGCACTTGCCTTTTTCTTTTTTTTTTACAAGAGTGCTGCAAAGGATGGATTACAACTCAAAATTTAAGAATTACGCACAAATCCTATCACAATACTCTCGGCAGTTTAGCAAAGATGCTCTGCAGAAACTTCCAATAATAATTTGGGGCTCTTAGAGACCTCAAACACAAAACCTTATAACTAGGAAGTTGTAGCTCTTTTCTTTCTCATCAATTTGAATATATGGAACACCCAATTTGGGGTTTGGAACTAGGAGATATGGTCCCCGAAATACAGGCTGTACAGATTACTCCGAGATGGAACAGATTAACTTCCAACGCGATTTTCGCCACGAATATGGCATTTCTGGAATTTGGTACAATGAACAAAGTTGTAGATCTCTTCGAGAGATACAATTTGGACTATTTAATAGCCCAAATTGGTGTTCAGAAGACAAAGATATTGTCTTTATAAAAAAAGCAACGCAAAAGAGAAATCCAAACCGATTGCGACTCGAATTTGGTTTCGGTTTAGAATTGGGATTTGATACTCGACCTAGACTAAGAACACGAATTGACCAGCAATATGACGATGACCACGGACACAAATTCAACAATGCAAAACTGAAAACGAAAATTGCAAAAGACTCAAAGTGGTTTGGACAGCGGAAGACTATGATCACAATTTTTTTTTGTTTTGGCTTTTTCTGGACTCTAAGTACAGATGAATGACGAACAGAGAGGATACCTGATTGGCAACCTTGGCTCTGATACCACTTGATGAGGAACGGGGTCCCGATCTTCCGACAGGTAAGGGATAGTTTGATTGGTGGAGACTCGACGTTGACGAAGTGTTGGGGTTCCACAAACTGAAAGACGGTGAACTGTGACAGCAGAAAAATTCTAAGCAAAACCCAAGTCTAATAATGACGGCTACGAGGTTTTAATATGCGAGAGGGGTGGCATCTAGGGTTTGGGGGGCACCCCCCCACGCGGGATACACGGGCCGAGGCCCAATAGACAGGTGACGCAACACCGCACGGCCCAATAGAATCTCGTCTCCACTTGCTTCGACGATTGTGATTGACTTAGAAGGATTCTAGACATGGGACCAGATCCGTTGGAAAGGTCTCGTCGAGGGCTTCTACGTAATGTACTTGAACGCCCCAAACGGAGTTCGTATGCATCTTCTATGCCCATTTGATGACAGGCTGCTCCGCCGTGGCCGACCCGGACTCCAGCTTGCGGTAGACTTGATTCCCGACCCGTCTTGGCGCAAAGTGACACCCTCGCTGATCAACACCATGATTCCTGAGCACAAGCACAATATTATTAGGTAGTAACTCGCTCTTGTCAATATTCTCTCGTGTACTAAGAAACGAGCTCACCTGGTGATTTAGTTGACGTGCACGTGCCCTTGTTATTGGTCCTTGCACAACGGGTGTTGGAAGAATGGACACATCGTTAGGGGTGGTCCTCATCATCTATGCTTTAAAACCTTTTAGTTACTGCAATAACCTACATATTTGTTCCATTGATCAACCCTTCATGTATATGTATATACAATTGTTTTATTGTGACTTGCTGAGTACTCTGTACTCACTCTTGTTGATCATCTCATCAGTACAAGGAAGTAGACCAAAGCTTCATAAGACCAAGATATCGTAGGGTCACATGCCAAGTCGAGCACGACCTGTGAAGGACCCTGGACCGCGCTTGCACCTCTCCATAAAGGGGCAAATTAACTTCTTATTTTCGCTCTGTTAGCCCCTCTAATGTAGTTATGGTTTTACATCCATAAATAGTAATGATTGTAAACCTTCTGTACTACTACTGCTATTGTATTGTGAACAAGAATTGAGATCCACAAAAGTGAGGGCAACTGTATCCTGGGCAGTTGCGATGTAAGGACTCGCCAAACAGGCGGGCTCGCTTCTACTCTAATCTACCCTCACAGACATCAAATGAGAGTCTTCTGACTCCGAGTCAACCTCTCTGCAACGACTCCCTTCTTCGCCACACTATTCCGATCTTGCTCCTTCCATCGCTTCTGACGAAGAGAAATATCTTGGAATTGGCGTTGGTGATGATAACACCGCCCCAGTTCACATGGCTACAAGTCAAGGCGGTCTAGGTGATAATGCTAATGAAGAGCAAGGAGCAGACGCTGTTGATCCCGATACACTCGATCCTTCAGTATGTCATGCTCTTGAAGAATGAGACTGTGAGTACAAGTAGTTGTTTGGCGAATTGGGAGCGAAGTTTGATTGTTTGGTTGAAGCCTTCTAGTCATGGAGCAACTTCATCAGATCCGCCCCAACCAGTTGTTGGTCCTCAAGTAGCAGAGTTGGAGGCTGCTGTGCAAGCTCGCCCTGTAGGCAGTGTTGAGTAATACACCACAGCTACGGGCGCTTCACCTCTCTTTTCTATTCCTACCATGGCTGCAAATGCTGCACCAACACCATAGCTACTAGTTCGTACAAGATTCCAGTACGATCTCTGCCCCACTCAATATGTTGACCAGGAAGAACATGTCTTTCAAGTGGGAACAGGTGGATAAAGGCAGAAAGGAAGTTGTGCTCGAAGAGGGAGATCTAGTTTTGTTGCATTTGCGTCATGATCATTTTCCAGAACAGCGCAAGTCCAAACTTATGCCGTGAGGTGATGGTCCATTCAAGATTTTTGCCAAGGTCAATGCTATTGCTTACCAATTGGAGCTACCTGAGGACTATGGAGTAAGTGATATATTCAATGTTGCTGATTTATCTCCATACCCGCGTGAGAACGATGGGCAAGAGTCGAGGACGACTCTTTTTCAAGAAGGGGAGTATGATGAGGACATCACGACCACACACCCACATGTCTTAACTCGAGCGCATGCGCGTCACCTTGGACATCAGGTGAATTCGTTTCTTGGGAAAATTAATTATTTAATTATAGACAAATGATATTGCCTAATGATTGCTCTTTGCATGTAGTTACATGTGAAGGAGTTCTGGATGAAGTTGTTAATCCAATTCATAGCCAAGGAAGAATGAACACTTTTCTGGCAACTTCGACCAACGGTTACGTCGACCTTATTGATCAGAAGAACTCTGCGCATGATCAGAAAGGCTCAAGGTCGTAGCATTGCTCAAGGTCGCAACACTGGTCGTGGTCGCAACCCATCAAGCCTGAAGACACATGGTCGCAGCTGTGACGAGGATTATCACCTGAGCTAGTTCAAAATAATACACGTTTGGTTTAAGACAAATCAGATTAGACGTGTCCCTACAAGTCCATCGTTTTGGTCTCAAACGGTCTAAAGGGCGCGGACACAAAGATGATTTAGGATCGCAGCCCTTGCGCGATCATGAGGCCGCAGATAGTGTGCGGTCAGAAGACTGTAGACAGTGTGCGGTCAGAGGGTCATTGACTATTTGCAACCAGAATAACTCAGGAAGATCTAATCCTTTGAACAGGCATATCCCGAGAATCACGAGGATCTTTCCATGTATGAAGATAACTGCCAGGAGGTTAACATGTGCGGTTATCCCTTGATTACACGTGTTAAGCCTGCGTGGAAGTTAGGTGCGGTTAACAAAACTGCATCTTAGTAACTGTTTGAGGCCGTTTTTGCGTTAGCACCCTTTTGGTCAATATAAAAAGGTGGTCGATGCACGTTCTAAGGGCGATTAAGCGTACAAACATTACCAGGAGTCCAATTAACCTGAGGATTTAGACATAGTTAGTTAGATACTAATATAGAAGAGATCTTCGCTTCTGATCATCTCTTCCTCCCCCTTGTAAACACTTTTCTCATATAGTGAAATCATAACAGGACGTAGAGCTATTACTCCCACCATCGAGGGCCCGAACCTGTATAAATTCTTTTGTGCCCACACAGATATTACTCATCCTACCATCCCAGAGGAGCGCCCTGAAAGGTCCCACAACTCACAAATTTGCATAAGATCGAATAAGGACCCCAGTCCAAATTGTCGACAGCTGGCGCCCACCGTGGGGCATTTTCTCAAGGTGCTTTCCCTTCATCCGAAGGTTTGGTGAGCCATGTCTGGGCATATAATTCCGAGTACGACTTCGATCTCGATGATTATGCCCATATACAAATGCCTTCGCCTAGCGATCCCGTTCCAATGGAAGAGATCGATTGCAAAGACATTCTGAAGGAACATCAGGAGGACACGTCTTCCCCTACTCGGGTCATGTCCATCGACCAGGGGATGGAAGAGACAAGTCCGGAACTTGATGTCAGTTCCACCGTATGCAAAATCGAGTCTTGGTCACCATGCGTCCCGTCAGGGACCAGGATGGCAGTGACCAGGAACTCAGTCTAGGGAGGTTTGATCCTGACAACCTCCACTCTCTCTTTGATTTCGAGTCCAACTCGGAGCAAATAGAGATGTTCACTCCTTCTGCAGCTTCGCTCCCAGAGAATTCGCTGCCTTGTCGGAGGAAAACCCCGATCAGTGGATTGCTAGGGAAGAACAGGAGCGCAGACAAAAGGAGGAACAAGAACGCAAACAGAAGGAGGATCAAGACCGTGAGTGACGAGATAACAAACTCCGCAGAACAGCCCTAGAGGCCCTACAAAATGCGCAGTCTCGTTATGACGCCGCCCCTAGTTCCTCCCGTCACCCACATGATCGCAGGCTCGACCAGACGCCTTCTTTACCCCCGAAATATTTACTGGCGGATGAGGGAATGATTACACCTGGCGCACCAAAGAGAAGTACGCATGGCCGACTTCGATCTATCGCGGAGGTCTTGCGTAATTTTCCTCCTACCCTCACAGACGGGGACAAACCGGCTTTTGCTAGGATCTTGGCGGAGAAGCTGGATGAGGCCGCATCTAATGCAATCCCTATAGCTTCCTCCCGGTTTTTTGATGCGTTCCCATGAAAAGGAGTATTCCCACTCTAGTCATGGTAGACATAATCGATTACCATCCGGATCGCTTCGGCATGACAAATCCAGACGCATGGGGAGTTCTCATGATCAAGATCAAATTCCCATGCATTCTCGTCTGGGACCACGTGGTGCATCTCCATCGCGTGAAATCGCTCATGGTTATGCTGGAAACCGCGGAACTCTCCATAGTCCCTATGTGGGCTGTAAAGCTTTTTTGCCAGGCCTCCGTGCGGTCGTCTGGTCGGATAAGTTCAAGCCAGGGGCTATTGAGAGGTTTGATGGGACCCAGAATCCGTTGGAGTTCCTTCAAATTTACATCACTGCTATCCAAGAGGTTGGTGGGGATGAACGCGTCATGGCCAATTACTTGCCGACGGTCCTTGAGGGACTGGCAAGGACCTGGCTATTCAATCAGCCCGAAGGTTCGATATATAACTAGAAAATGTTGTGCGATACTATCCTCAATAATTTCCAGAATTGTTATCAGAAACCCAGGAAAGAAGACGATCTTCATTGTCTACGACAAACTTCTATGGAGACTCTTCGGCAATTTGTCAAAAGGTTTGTTGGGGTGAGAAATACCATCCCAAATATATCCGATAACTCCATTATCAGGGCGTTTAAGCATGCTATTCGATATTAGAGGTTTACGGAAGATTTACTTATCCACCCTCCTCGGTCAGTCGCTGATCTCTTTGATATGGCTGATCGTTACTCAGACGCGGTCGAGGCCGTTGAATGGAATAGGATGGTGGATAAAGGGAATTTACCGCCCCCACTAGGTCTCAAGGACGTAAAAAAAGAGGATGCAGGCATGAAGCCGGAGTCTTCATCGGGCAGGAAGTCAAAGAAGTCTAAAAAGCATCGAACTGGATAGTACCGCGAGGTCGCAGTCGCGGAAAAGCCTCCACCGACCAAAGGTAATAAGTTTTCGTTTAAAAATAAGACTGCCTCTGGTGGTCGCAACGCTGACCAGCCATAAAAACCGACTAACTCTCAGAAAGGCAAGAAGTGGTGCCCGATCCACAACTCTCCGGGACACGACCTCAAGAATTGCCAGAGCTGGTTGAAGCAGCTAGATGACTTCTACCAGGGAATTGGGCCGATGCCAACTTTGCCATCTAAAGAGCAGACTTGCGGGCTTAGAGACGCCGACGGGGACGAAGAAATGTCCTACCAGGTACCTCATAATTATGTTAATGTCATTTTTGGATGTTCCTCCTCTTTTGTTTCTAAACGACAGTTTAAAGCGTTTCATCGAGAAGTTAACCAAGCGGAAGCTCCCCTTGGCGAACCTCAATACCCCCGTTGGTCGGACACTCCTTTGACATTTGATCGCTCTGATTGTCCAGTTGGGCTTACTCGACCATTGAGACTACCTCTGGTCATTACCCCAATTATCAGTAAAGCGAGAGTCGAAAGGGTCCTGATCGATGGAGGTAGTTCCTTGGACATTTTACTGGTCAAGGCATTGGACGAGATGCAAATCCCTCGTTCGAAAGTCAAACCCATAATCCATCCATTTTATGGGATAATTCCTGGTCCCTCGATGATGCCGATGGGACAGGTGGTGCTCCCAGTGACACTGGGTGAATTGGATAATTTCCGAACAGAATTGGTTACTTTTGACGTAATTGATTGTAATTTGGCTTATAATGCGATTTTTGGTAGGCCAACTCTAGCTAAATTCATGATGGCGACGCACTATGCTTATCAGTGCAGCAAGTTACCTGGCCCCAAAGGCGTTATCTCGGTCCGAGGCAGCCGCAATGTGGCATTGACTTCCGATTAGTTATCCCTGGAGCTCGTAGATCAACTTCCCCTTCGAGATGTCAAGATCACCACCACAGCCGCGGATACGATCAAAGTCGCCCCTCGACCAGAGGAAAAGCTAAAACTGGTTCTGTTATGCCCAGATGATCCATCTAAAACAATTCGGATAGGATTAGGTTTTGATGACAAATAGGAACTCGAACTCATTACTTTCCTCCGAGCTAATGCAGATGTGTTTGCGTGGAAACCATCCGACATGCCCAGTGTCCCAAGGGAGGTAATTGAGCACAGGTTAGCAATTCGATCTGGATAGCGACCAATAAAGCAGAGCTCAGACGCTTTGCTATTGATCGGCAAGAAGCTATCCGCACGGAGTTAGAAAAACTCCAAACAGCCGGGTTTATTCGAGAAGTTGATCATCCGGACACTACCACAGAATTCATTATCGCAGTAGGGTCGAAACAGTTATCACAGATTGTTATAACATGAAAGCCGTCTGAGATACTCATACTACCACAGACGGTTTTGATCTCAGAACCGTCAGTAATAATATGAGTATCACAAACGGTTCTAATGTCAAAACCATCTGGGATACTCACATTATCAGAGACGGTTATGACCTCAGAACCATCTGTGATACTCACATTATCAGAGACAGTTATGACATCAGAACCGTATGTGATACTCACATTATCAAAGACGGTTATTACCTCAGAACCGTCTGTGATACTCACATTATCACAGACAGCTTTGAGGTCAAAACCATTTGCAATATTGTCATTATCGGCGACGGTTATAATCTAGGAGCTGTCTGTGATAGTGTCCATATCACAGACGATCGTATCAGAACCGTCTGTGTAGTAAGAGTATCACAGACGGCTTTGAGGTCAAAACCATCTGCGATATTGTCATTATCAGTGACGGTAATAATCTTGGAACCGTCTGTGATTATTTCCTTATCACAACAGTTTATAATCTCAGAACCGTCTGTGTAGTAAGAGTATCACAGATGGCCTTGAGGTCAAAACAATTTGCGATGTTGTCATTATTGGCGACGATTCTAATCTCGGAACCGTCTGTGATAGTTATCACAGACAGTTATAATCTTAGAACCGTCTGTGATAGTGTCCTTATCACAGACGGTTTTTAGTTCAAAACCATCTGTGATAGTGTCATTATCGGTGACGGTTATAATCTCAGATGATTTGTAAGATCAAAACCGTCTGTGCATATTAATATTATTTATAATAAATTTCTTTTTTTTGTGGCTAGCCTCAGGAATGATGCTAGCCATATCCTCTGTACAAATAGCATTTCATATATACAGTTCATGAATTTCATACATGCACAGTACTCAAATATATACAGTTCATTTCATACATGCACAGTACAGTTCATTTCATACATGCACAGTACTTAAATATATACAGTCTCATACATGCACAGTACTTAAATATATACAGTCTCATACATGCACACAACTTAGAAACATGTACAATAGCATTTCATATATACAGCACAGAACTCAGAAATATGTACAATTGAGACTGAATAAATAAATGTAATCGACAATTAAAGTCAGTATGTTAGATGTACAAACAAATATAAGGCCGCACTAACAGGAACCTTGCGGGTCCCTAAACTTCCCCTTGGTTGATATGACCTCCACAAGGAAAAACTCAGCGAGCATCCCTCGAACCATACCAATCTGCCGAGGGTCAAAGCTTTCCGAAGGGAAGTCAACCCCCTGCAGCAAGAGTTGGTACATAAAAAATTAGCTCAATGCAGTTGTAAATTCTGCCAAATCGATACAAAGGGGAGCAGTTGTATACCTCGGGAAAATCTGGCCGGTGAGGGGTGATGATCAGGTCATACATGTGGTGCATCACGTAGAACCCACATGTATTGTCGTCCGGCTGCTGATGGCACTGCCAATTTACAGACCGAGATTTAGCTGGGGACACGTTATAAAGTAAAACAGATGTCAATTGAAATTTGTACCAAAAATTGTAACCACAGAAACTTATCGGCTCGCCGCTTGTGTTGTCACCCTCCCTCGGCAAAGTAGTTCATGAAAGCCCTGCAGATAGTCAAAATTGACAGTTTGAGTATAGTCGAAATTGACAATTTGAGGACAGTAAATCTAGATGCAAGACAGGTCCACATGAATATCATAACCTTTCAAATACATCTCGTGCGCCGCAATACTCGTACCCTTTCCTCTGCAATGAATCAAGGTAGAATACCTTGTTCCTTTTTGGAATAAGTACTAGCAGGATCTAGTGGTAGCTACATGTTACACGTAAAGAATTAATAATTTAATCTAAGTTTGGGGGTGTGCATATGGAGACACTAATCTATGGGTGAAGTACTGATGAAAGCACTCACCTCTGGTTGTAGGGTACAAGTATGTACTCCTTGTCGACCTGAGCAAGCAACCCTCTTTTGATGTAGTCGATAACGGAGTTTGCGTCGGTCCTAAACATCACCTAAGCGACCATCTGGGGGTCCAAGAAACCAACAGGTTTGCCCTTAGATTTGGCATAGCTGGTCATGCAACTGCACAGAAGTAACCAATTAATAAATGACATATATCCGTATATGCACGAACAGGCGTAGGATAGTAGGATACTTACAGCACCCAAGACCGTAGGATTGACAAGTCGAGCGCATCTTTGTTCAGTAAATTGTACAGGTCTTCGAAGGTCACCGGGTAGGTCCCAACGTCGTTATGGAACTCTGTCACGGTGTACTTGACCATGATGTGCGTCGGACGCTGCGTCCTGGTCTAGTTTGTCCTCTTCATGTACCATGCATGTAGGCTCTGGCATGCTAACCCCATGCTAGAAATTGCGGCATCGGAGGCCATGGGCATCCCCAGAGCGAACGGCATGAGAACTGGCGCACTCTTCTCACTCTCCTTCACCAAGCTCTTCTTTGCTTTTCCCCTACTAGCCAGCTTCTTGAATGGTTGCCTCCTAGTCGGAGTCAGCTTCGTCATCAGACCCGTTGGTTGGCTTCTCGAAGGGGTCGGCTGGCTAGTAGGCCGAGGGTCTGTCTGTGATGTAAGATCCTACGTATTAGGACACTAACTCCTAGGGCTATTATTACAGTACAAATTATGAAACTGGTGGGGGAATTACCTCATCTAGGACGATGTCTTTCTTGGGCCATTGTACGAACGTGTGCACTGCATCCCCAAGAGTGGTAATCTCGTCGTTCGACGACTTCTCCAACGGAAATCCCTTGCAATGGCCGGAGACAATGTCCACCTGGACCCGTGCAAAACCCTTAGATAGAGGGGCACTGTAGATTGTGGCCCCCGCCGTGCATGGTTGCGCCATCCCACAGCCAGCCTCGATCGGGAAGAGACCAGCCAGCACCATAAGCTTGCAGGAGGCGGGTTCCTACAAATAGTGTGCATTAACATATTGAATTTCACCGCTTTTCACTTTCGAATGAATTAACATAGGCAAATGGTCATTACCTGTAGAAAGTCCACCGGATACTTTAGAGAGGGCTCCGTCTGCGAAGACCCCGGCACAGACGCGCAGCTACTACGGTGGCCAAGAATGGGGGTCGGTACTTCCGCTGCTACAAGGGGGGTGCCCTGGGTCGCCTTTCTTAACTCTTCATACATGGACCATATCTCCGACAACTGCTGTAGGAGTGCTTTGTCCCGAGCAGTGAACTCCGATCGCATCTCCTCCTTGAGCCGTTCATCGCGGGCTTTGTGGGATCTCTTTCTCCTCTTAGCCGCCTCCTCATCATTAGGGAAACCATCCTTCCAAGGCACAGTGGCACCGAGGCCGCGCACGCGGCCTGGATGCTCATTGTTTCCTAGCGTTGCCGTGAGGATATCCCTGTCCCTCCTCGGGTTGAACTCTCCAGATGCCACCTACGCACTCAGCGTCACCTGCAACAGGAGAACTTAGCAATACAACCCATTGCATGCATGTTACGAGGATAGTACGTGATCGTACAATCTTACCAGTCGGTCAATCACTTCCCTGTCCGCAGGGTTATTCACAGAGACGCTTCCAGAGGAGGTCATCGTCGATCTTGCTCGGCACCAATTGCGGGCGCGCACGTCCGTTATGCCCGCATAAGGACCGTCGGCCGAAGACTGGGAAGCCTTGATCCGGGAGGATCTCCAAGTCCTGATCGCATGTGGCTTCGCGACCAAGTCCTGATCGCATACGGCTTCGCGACCTTAACCGTGTTCGGAAAGGATTCGCGACCTGGATGAGTCCGCGACCATGGATTGGTTCGCGACCAGGAAAAGGAATTCGTTCCCTGTTCGGAATTGTAATCCGATCCGAATGTGTATAACTAAGCTTATCTGTTTAGGATTAGTTATATGAGTCTAATACGTTTAGGTCTCTAAGTCTGATACGTACTCATACGATTGGACTATAAATACCTTGTAATAGGTCTAGTTTAGATCATCGAACTCAATCGAAGAGTCATAGAACTTATTTGAGTTTTAGCCACTTATAGTTCCTTCGACGTAGGCAAGTGTGCCTAACGTTCGACGTGTAAAGCCCTCTTTGAAATAAAGAGTTGTGCAATTACTTTGGGTTTCGGTATTTCCGAGTAAGATCCCGTTATTTCGCATATTAGAATCTGGGCGAGCCTAGTGCGAAAACCAAGACTAGGTCTCAAACGGATCAAGTTGGTATCAGAGCAACTTTCCTATCCTGTGGATGGTGAAGACTCGCCAGGGTTACAAAACCTCCGGCGAAACTCCAGACGATCAATTGATGGTTCCTACAGCCGCGTCTCCGACAATGTCTGACGATACCTCCGTTCAAGCTAACCTAGCCGAACAAGTGGCTAAGCTCTCCACCGACATGGAAACCGTGCTTGCTTGGATTAAGCAGCAGGCCATGATTGTACCTCCTGAAGTAGGGAAGGTTACGGGTGAGAAGAGTGGTGAAGACTTGCGTAGGGCAGACGAAGATGAAGACGAAGGCGACCACAAAACCGACGACCTCGCCAACACCTCCTTAGCTGTCGGATCTTTTAAAGTCGACGCTAAGATTGATATACCCATATATGATGGGGTGATCGATGCCGAGAAGCTGGATTCTTGGATCGACCAACTTGAGACCTACTTTGACCTGAAAAGGTTTAGTAGCGCTCAAAAGGTCAAATTTGCACCTTTGAAGATGAAGGACCACGCCAAGACATGGTGGAAGGCCCTTGTCGCCAGCGGTGAAGCTGACGACCTTGCGTGGGATCAATTCAAACGACTTCTGCGACAAGAATTCTATCCGATGGGCTACCTTGAGGAGAGATGGGAGCGTTGGCACCGATTGTACCAACGGCGCGACCAGACCGTCCAAGACTATACGACAGAGTTTCGACGACAAGCAATGGTCATTGGCATCTCACTATCCGACCCTCAAGTATTTCGGAAGTACACATCTGGATTTCAGAAATCGATCAATACTGAGCTAAGTCTGTTCGGCGTCCAAGATATCGCGACCGCGAGCACAACTGCTATGGCGATCGAGAAGAAGAACAAATCCCGCAGCGACAAAAGCACGAAGGAAAGTGCGACCTCGACAAAGAAAAAGCCGAGTCCGAAGAAGAAATCGGGCACGGGTGCTTTCTGCGAACATTGTCAAGTTGCGGGACATACGAAGGACAAATGCTACAAGCTTCATCCTGAGCTTCGACCAAAGAAAAACGGACCAGGGAAAAGAACAACCACGGCTACTGCGACTTCACCCGACCAAGAAGTTGTCCGAGTGAATTCGGTTAATGAGGCGGATACGACCTTGTCTCTGATGGCAATGCCGAAGGAGAAGGGTTCGGATCCACCGAACGACCATCACCCGACGGAGGACTTGTTCACCATCAACATCCAGGTGAAGCACGAAGTGGCCGCAGCGATATTCGATCCAGGAAGTCAAAAGAATTTGGTCTCCGCTGGACTGGTTCGGCGACTTGGTTTGAAGACAACCACACACCCGCAACCATATCCGCTGGGTTGGTTTACATCCGACGTGAACCAACAGATTACGAGTCAGTGTGTGTTGAAGTTTGCGATCTCTGCACGGTATATCGATGAGGTGCAATGCGATGTTGTCCCTATCGATATCTGTCAGGTGATCTTTGGGAGTCCGTATCTGTATGATCGAGACGCTCATTTCCATCGGCGAGCGCAAGAGTACGACCTCACCAAAGACGGGGTTAAGTTCGTAATCAGTAGAGACGTCCACGTTAACACTTCGAACTTGATTACCGCAAATCAAGCCAAACGGATTGTTAATGCATGTCACAAGTATGTGCTTGTCATGATTCGACCCATTGGACAAAGTGAGGGTACTCGACCAGCATTGTCGTTGGCGTGCCAAGAAGATTCTGGTCGTTTGTCGGGACTACTGGAGAAATACAGTGATCTGTTCGAGACTTCCCAGGGTTGTCCACCGAAACGTCCAGTCGAGCACGAAATTCAGCTTGTGTCCGATGCGACACTGCCCAATCTAAGTATGTATCGCAACTCAGTATTGGAGAATGAAGAGATCAAAAGACAACTTGGTGAGTTGCTGAACGATGGTGTCATTCAACCAAGTAGTTCACCTTGTGGATCTCCTGTGGTGTTAGTACCAAAGAAAGATGGGACTTGGCGTATGTGCATCGACTATCGAGCCCTAAACAAGATCACCATCAAGAACCGGTACCCCCTTCCCCGTATTGACGACCTGTTAGACCAATTGAAGCATGCTATTGTCTTCTGCAAATTGGATCTTAAGTCAGGATATCATCAAGTCAGCATCCGAGAGGAGGATACGTGGAAGACCGCGTTCAAAACACGACAAGGTCTGTTCGAATGGCTGGTCATGCCGTTTGGTCTCTCCAACGCCCCTGCAACTTTCATGCGTCTTATGAATGACGTTTTGAGATCGTTCATCGACGACTTTGTCATCGTTTACCTCGACGACATACTAGTTTATAGTCAATCGTGGGATGAGCACCTCATTCATGTCGAAAAGGTGTTCGATCAGCTTCGGCAACATCGACTTCGCCTCAACCGTAAGAAGTGCGAGTTCGGCCAGCAAACTCTACTTTACCTTGGATTCCTGGTCGGCAACGGTTCGTTGCAAATCGACCCAGATAAGGTAAAAGTGATTCGCGAGTGGCCGCGACCACGAACAGTTACGGATGTGCGTAGTTTTGTGGGAGCATGCCAATACCTTCGGAAGTTCATCCGACACTTCTCGATTATGGCTTCTCCGTTGCATGCATTAACCAGGATCGATCAGAAGTTCGAGTGGACAGGGAAACATGAGGACACGTTTCTCTTGCTGAAAAGGAAGATCAGCGAGGCGCCTGTGTTAGCTTTGCCGAATCTCCAGAAACCGTTCGAGCTAGAAACCGATGCCTCAGGTTATGCAATGGGCGCAGTGCTCATGCAAGAAGGTCGACCAGTGGCATATCACTCTGAGTTATTCCAGGGAGCTCAGAAGAACTACCCGACTTATGATAAGGAGTTATGCGCACTGCATCAGGCCGTGAAACATTGGCGGTGTTATCTCTTGGGGAAAGAGACGGTTGTCCACACCGACCATCAACCATTGCAATATTTGCAGACTCAGTCCAAGCTACAGCAAGCTCGACACATGAAGTGGATGTCGTATCTGCAGCAGTTCAATCTGGTGATTAAGTACAAAAAGGGCGTACACAACAAATTGGCGGACATGTTGTCGCGACCACCAGTTACGACCCTCTGTTTATCAGCGTTCATGCAGATCGAGCCCTCATGTCATGATGACTATGCCACTATGTACAGTGAAGACCCTGATTTTCAAACAGTACTGACTGAGCTCGAAACAGGGAAACCTACGGAGTTCGTTCGTTGAGAAGGACTCTTGTACAAGGGCAATTTACTTTGGATACCTCGTGGAGCACCTCGAATTCAATGGTTGCGAGAAGCGCATACATCGAAGGTAGCTGGTCACTTTGGGGTTACAAAGACGTTGCAAAATCTTCACCGACATGTGTTTTGGCCGCGTATGCAGCAAGATGTGGCTAGCTTTGTTCGAGGCTGTGGTCTCTGCAGCATCTCGAAACCGGCAAACCAAAAAATAGGTTTGTACACTCCTTTGCCAGTTCCATCGCGACCATGGGAAAGCATATCTATGGATTTCTTGGGAGGATTGCCTAAGACCCGACGTGGCAACGACTATCTATTCGTGGTCGTTGATCGGTTCTCCAAAATGATTATTCTTATACCTTGTCGGAAGACTATCACGGGAGAAGAGGCAGCTCGGGTATTCTTTCAACACGTTTGGACACACTTCGGACTGCCGACTTCTATTGTGTCTGATCGCGATACCCGGTTCCTTAGTCACTTTTGGCGATCGCTCTGGACGATGATGGACACCAAGCTGAAGAGGAGTACTGCTTTTCATCCGCAAACTGATGGTCAAACCGAGGTGGTTAATCGCACAGTTGTTCATCTTTTGAGAGGATATAACTCGAAGCACCCGAAGACCTGGGATGGAAGCATACCGTACCTGCAGTTTGCTTTTAATCGAGCAGTGCATGGTTCGACTGGAAAGTCACCGTTTGAGGTTTGTTTAGGATTTCTACCACAGAGTCCATTCGACATGGAGTTTGTGATCCCTACCTCAGCACAGAACAGCAAGGAAGCATCTGATCAGGATCGAGCACAAAAGTTCCTGGAAGGTATTCAACGACTCCATCGTGAGGTTGAACAGAACTTGCTGAAAGCTCAACTCAAGTACAAGGCGCGACATGATCGGCACCGAGTTGATGCGCAATTTCAAGAAGGTGATATGGTATGGTTACATCTGAGTAAGGAGAGACTTAAAGGTGAAGGTAAGAAGCTCAAACCCATTCGTTATGGTCCTTTTCGGATTTTGCGGAAAGTGGGTAATAATGCTTGTCAGCTCGAGTTACCTCCATACATGGATATTTACTCGGTTGTTAATGTTGAGCACCTCAAACTCTTTGAGCCTTCAATGCTGGATGATGAGCCAGATACCATAGTACCATCTGTTGAAGATTTGGTCTATCAACGAGACGAACCTCTACGCGAAGATGTGATTCTGGAGAAGAAGGTGACTATCACCCGCAATGACACAAAGGAGACTTTTCGAATCGGTCGGAAAGATCAACGAGCACGTGCGGCAAAGTGGTACACCAAAGAAGATGGACAAGCCCAATTTCCACATCTCCAGTTTGATCGAGAGGTCGCAACAGGGGTTGGCTCCTTCTTAACAAGGGAGTCATGATCCGGGAGGATCTCCAAGTCCTGATCGCATGTGGCTTCGCGACCAAGTCCTGATCGCATACGGCTTCGCGACCTTAACCGTGTTCGGAAAGGATTCGCGACCTGGATGAGTCCGCGACCATGGATTGGTTCGCGACCAGGAAAAGGAATTCGTTCCCTGTTCGGAATTGTAATCCGATCCGAATGTGTATAACTAAGCTTATCTGTTTAGGATTAGTTATATGAGTCTAATACGTTTAGGTCTCTAAGTCTGATACGTACTCATACGATTGGACTATAAATACCTTGTAATAGGTCTAGTTTAGATCATCGAACTCAATCGAAGAGTCATAGAACTTATTTGAGTTTTAGACACTTATAGTTCCTTCGACGTAGGCAAGTGTGCCTAACGTTCGACATGTAAAGCCCTCTTTGAAATAAAGAGTTGTGCAATTACTTTGGGTTTCGGTATTTCCGAGTAAGATCCCGTTATTCCGCATATTAGAATCTGGGCGAGCCTAGTGCGAAAACCAAGACTAGGTCTCAAACGGATCAAGCCTCCTCATCCTGGTTCTTCCACAACGCCTTCTTCCCCACATACCCACCGGTGCCTAGTCTGTGTGGGTGGGTATTCTTGGCCTGGTTAGCTTGGCCCTTCGCACTAAGCTCCTGGAACTCTGGCTTGGCCTTCATCTCGACGAATTGCTACCATGCCTCGGGAGTCACGAGAGGGAAGTCATCGAAGGGGGTCTTCGACTCCTTCACATAGCGCCTGACAAGGTGGCTCTTGAAGTTCCTCCACGCCTTTTTTGTTGACATCAGTGTCCTCCAGCGGACGGTGAACTAGTGATCCTCGGGAATGTGAAACGCCGCCTACATTTCTTCCCACAGCGCATCCTTGCACTCTGGGGGCACTTGACCCCAGTCGGAGGTGGTGATGGGCACCCACTCCCTTGCCACTTTGCCGCATAGTGAGCGGTACTGACCGACAAGTTTGTCCGGAGCTTCGGGTACACCATTGTTGTCGAACTGGACGTGTTGCTTTTCCCGCTTGTCCAGACACACGCATGTCGTCCGGCCTCGCCCCTTTCTCTTCTGCGACTGGGTCACGGTGGACACGGCAACCTCCAGCCCAGGCGTCTCATCGTCAGCGAGGTCACTCTGACTCCCCGAGTGGTGCATTTCGTCACCAGACATATCAGTTCCTAACATAAGTGAAAGAGAGAACAATTTAAGTAAATCTGAAACTAATAATTCTATAACAAAACCCATATACTTATAATTAACCAAGAATGACAGAAACGGTGGGGAGGCGATGGAGGTGATCGCGTCGGAAAGTAGGAGGGCGATGGAGGTGATCGCTCCTGACGGTGGAAAGGCGATGCAGGTGATCGCGACGGACGGAGAGGAGGAGATGGAGGTGATCGCGCCGGACTGTGGGGAGGCGATGGAGGTGATCGCGATGGACGGTGCGAGGGCGGAGAGAGCTAGGGCAAACAGTCGCGAAGTCTGGAAATGAGCGGGACAAAGCCCGCCTTGAACTATGTACCGCGTAGAGATTATCACAGTCGGTCCTATATTCACAACCGTCTGTGATAATGTTATCACAGTCGGTCCTACATTCACAACCGTCTGTGATAATATTATCACAGTCGGTTCTCACGTCAAAACCGTCTGTGATAATCTTCATAGTGATAATCTCTAGAGAGATTATCACAGACTGTTTTGAGTTGAGAACCGACTGTGACAGAGATTATCACAGATGGTTTGGACTTGAGAACCGACGGTGCATGTTAAGAACTCGAAGCGTCGGACACTGTTGGGAATATCACAGTCGGTTCTAGATTCATACCCGTCTGTGATAATTTATAACCGTCTGTGATAATCTCTCTAGTGAACGTCTTCTACGTAATATGTAGAGTTTTACAACTTGAAACTCTGTAGCTCTGCAACTCTGAATGCTCGAAAACTTGTTTTAAATGAACACTCAGATATTTCAAATGGAGTCCAAATGCTCTGTAAATTGGTTACAATGTAGATCCGAAAATTGGTTACAATGTGGAGCATGCTCTAATAAATTTAACATACAATGTGGAGCATGCTCAAATAAATGTTACATACAAATGGGGACTTTGACCGACATTTTCCACATACACAGCCATGTTATCCTCAACTTTCCACTTGCCACGGCCTTGCAAAGACAAGAATTAGAGGAGATATATAAGCTATACTGATGGAAACAGAGAGATAAGGACGTACGGTTGATTACCTTTAAAGTATAACCCTTTCTGGTGATCCATACGCACGTAACTGGTTTCGTCGGTGTCTTTAGTATCGACCTGTACGCCATCTCCAAATGGAGGCATCTCATCAAATTGATTGTATTCCTCCTCGTCTACGACATTTTCAACTCCAACAATCCTTCTCTTGCCATGAAGGACGACGTGCCACTTCTTATTGGCTGGGTCAATGACATAAATGACC
This sequence comes from Pharus latifolius, assembly GCA_019359835.1. Classification (NCBI taxonomy): domain Eukaryota; kingdom Viridiplantae; phylum Streptophyta; class Magnoliopsida; order Poales; family Poaceae; genus Pharus; species Pharus latifolius. The sequence continues at coordinate 64,104,243 of CM033326.1, read as the reverse complement.
TGAATGGCTTGCTTTGCAAGTATGAATGGCTCATTTTTATAAGCAACTCGATCGAGATCCACAGAAGTGAAACCGTAACTGTCAACCTTCACACCCTGTGGCATTTGGACCCATCGGCATCGAAACAGGGGAATCTTGAACAGTACGTAATCGAGCTCCCAAATTTCTTCAATGAACCTGTAGTACGAGTTCAATCCACGTGCTACCCTTGTTGGGCCTATCTCACTGAACTCCTCATGGAAAGCTTCTACGCTTACTCCACTATTTTGCACAGTGCTCTTTCGATCTTGAGCTTTCGTGTAAAATGTGTACCCATTGATGTCGTATCCCTGCCATGTCTGTACAGTAAACGTGGGCCCTTTTGCCAACCATTTAAGGTTCTCACTTGCGGACTCTCCGGTGATTCGCACTTTCATCCACGCGTTGAATTTACTGTTATGTTCTCCCGTGATCCAAACCTCGGATTGGCGAGGATTCTCTTGTCGTAGCATCTCCTTGTGCTCGTCGATGTACGGAGACACCTCCGTCATGTGTTGTAAGACCCAAAAATGAGCTTTCGAGTACATATCGAAATTAGGATTGATGGCTCTCCGTCCAATAGTGCCAACACCATCAAGCCTCCCCTCGTGACGAGACACAGGAACTCCTATTGCTTCTACCTCAGCCATGTAATCGACGCAGAACTCAACAATCTCTTCCGCTGCATAACCTTCGACAATGCTACCCTTGGGCCGGGACCAATTCCTCACGTAGGCCTTAAGTACACCCATGTACCTCTCGAATGGATACATATAACGTAGGAACACGGGTCCACATATCTTGATTTCTCTGACAAGGTGGACGGTGAGATGGACCATGACATCAAAAAACGATGGAGGAAAATACATCTCAAGCTGACAGAGAGTTTGAACCACCTCGCTCTGCAGAGAATCTAGTCCATCGGGATCAATGACCTTGCAAGAAATTGCATTGAAGAAAAAACACAACCACGTGATCGTCTCTCTGACCTTATGCGTCAGAATACTCCGGATGTCAATAGGAAGCATTTGTGTCATCAACACGTGACAATCATGAGACTTCATACCCAGTAATTTCAAATCGCCCATGGACACAAGCTTTTTCATATTTGCGGAGTAACACGATGGAACTTTAACACCATAGAGACACTTACAGAGTTCTGTCCTCTCAGCCTTGCACAAAGTGTAGCATGCAGGGGGAGGTATATACGGCCTTTATCGTCCTCTCTCGGTGCTAGCTTGGGCCTGATTTTCATTTCGATCATGTCATGCCACACATTGACGCCATCCTTTGTCTTCCCCGAAATGTTTAGCAATAGGCCGATTAAACTGTCGCAAACATTCTTCTCTACATGCATGGCATCAATGCAATGATGAACCTCTAAAGGCTCCCAATACAGTAAGTCCCAAAATATCGATCTCTTCTTCCAAGTGTTCTTCATGCAGGGTTTCAATTTACGACCCTTTTCAAACACAATGTCTATGTCCTTCACCCGTGAGTAAACTTCTTTCCCACGCGTAGGCTTCGAGGCTGAACCATCTTCCTTGTGGCCGTCAAATTCGCTCTTCCTCTTACGATACGCGTCATTCTTCGGAGGAAACCTACGGTGACGCATGTACACTGTTTTCCTGTAATTCTTCAGCCACACGCCCTCAGTATCATCTTCGCAGTGGGGACAGGCTTTGGCTCCTTTCGTACTACGGCCCGACAAATTTCCAAGGGCAGGGAAATCGTTGATGGTGCAGAATATCATAGCACGTAGGATGAAGGTCTCTCGTTTGTATGCGTCCCATACCTGCACCCCTTCATTCCACATTGTTAGGAGATCCTCTATCAATGGTGCTAGGTACACATCAAAATCGTTTCCGGGTTGTTTTGGCCCTGAGATAAGTAGAGACATCATGATGTACTTGCGCTTCATACACAACCAAGGAGGAAGGTTGTAGATACACAAAAGAACCGGTCAAGTGCTATGCCGACTGCTCATGTTACCAAAAGGATTAATTCCATCGGTACTCAACCAGAACTTTATATTCCTCAATTCTGCTATGAAGTTAACAAATTCCCTATCGATGTTTCTCCACTGCGAAGAATCAGCGGGGTGTCTCAGCTTTCCATCCTTCTTCCGGTCTTCCGAGTGCCAACGCAGTAATTTTTCCTCTTTACGGTTTGCAAACAAACGCTGCAAGCGGGGAATGATGGGCAAATACAACAACACCTTAGCAGGAGGTCCTTGCTTTATCTCAGCGCAGTCGCCGTCGTCAGTTCGGTCCTTACGCTTATAGCGGGATGCGCCGCACACTGGACAAACATGCATATCCTTGTAGTTGTTACGGTAAAGGATGCAATCATTAGGGCATGCGTGTATCCTTTCTACTTCCATTTCGAAAGGACACAACAGTTTTTTCGCTTGGTAGGTGTTTTTTGGCAACTCGTTTCCTTCCGGGAGCATGTCCGCCAAAAGATCTAACAGTGCCATGAAACTCTTGTCGGTCCAGCTGTTACTTGCCTTCAATTTTACCAGTTCAAGCACAGAGGCCAACTTTGTGTACTTCGACTTGCAACCAGGGAACAACGGCTTTTCTGAGTCCTCAATCAAGCGCTTGAATTTGCCAAACTCCATTTCATTGTAATTTCCTTCCACATCACGCAACATGTCATCTAAATTGTCATCCTCTGGCATATCCTCATCGAAGTCGTTGTTGGGATCCGACATGTCATGTTCCTCAACCTGAGTGGCACTTGTTTCTGTAGTTGGCTCTTCTCCATGGTGGACCCAACACGTGTACCCCTTTTTGAAACCACGTCGGATCAAGTGGGCGACAATTTGAGATGAGTTGGTGAACATCTTAAGATTTTGGCAGTCTACGCAAGGACAGTACATATATGGTAAACCCTTCTTCGCCATGTCTTGCTCAGCAAGCTTTTGGAAATCTAAAACACCTTTCATGTATTCCTCACCCACTCGGTTGTCATTATACATCCAGTCTCGATGGACCATCTGCAATTAATCAAATTCATACACATGCTAATTAGTAATACTCTATGTACGGTCGACAAGCAATAAATTATAAATCTAGCTAGCTAGTGTTTGATGTGGAGTTTGCGGTATAACTAGTTAACTACTACTTGAACTGCAAGCAATTAGTTGGGGGCATGGATAACACACATCATAAAGCAATTAAATAGCTACAGTATAGGTCGAAAATGAGTTACAACCAGGATTTGCTACTGTAGCTTCCCCTCCCTCTCACTCCAATTTGATCAATCAATGGAGATCGATATTGATGATGAAATCAAGTAATGTGTATGCCTTGGGACCAAGTACCAACCTTGGATCTTCAAATTTGTTGGCCCCAAATGCTCCCCCGGCCTTTCGAGATTTCGCTCTTCCTTGCACCAAATCTCTTCGAACTGGACAGTATGTCGAGCAAGAGTGTACGACTAGCTCAAAACATCCGCCAAAAGACCTTTTATACCAGGTTCAATACAGATGATTCTATATAATACCGTCGGTACTATCGGTGCATTTTTGAAGAACAAAATATCACTGATGGGTTTCACTTTATTAAACCGTCGGTAATATCAGTGCATTTTGTGTAGAACTATGACAGAAATATCACAGATGGTTTTGACATCTTAACCGTCGGTGATAATTAGAATATCACAGACGGTTCTGAGCTCAAAACCATGCACTTTACTATCATAGTCGGTTTTTACTTCAGAATCATCTGTAATAATTAGAATATCACAGACGGTTCCAAGCTCAAAACCGTCAGCTTTACTATCACAGTCGGTTTTTACTTCAGAACCGTCTGTGATAATTATAAAATCAACACTCTTCTCTACTATCATAGACGGTGATAAGGTCCGAACCGTCTATAATATCCTGGATTACTTGCAGTCGAACCGTTCGACTAGTTCAGTTGTTCCACTTGTTTTTCATATTTGGTTCTATCTTATTTTCAATGTTAGTATTTAAAAAAATGAACGTTGAGACTATTTGGTTTTATCTTGTTTTTCATATTCGTTGTATATATATGTCTGTGGATGTTCAAAGAATGTTGAGACTATTACAGTCGGTCCTGAAATTAAAACCATCTGTAATGTTATTATCAGAGACGGTTTTGAGTTAAAAACCGTGTTGATTGCAGCAATATTTTCTTGTTAACATTTTCACACAGAATCAATCGAAAAGACAGATATATAAGGAAAAGAAATTTCTTATTTCTTACAATCTTTGCATACATAAGGGATACAAGCGACCAAAGCGTCGACCTGTTCCGAAAGTAATTTATAAAGTTCTCCTATAGGGACATATTGGCATTAGTAGGATCTACACTGGCCGCCCCAAGAGAACTACCAATGGCTCTAAGACTATCTACATCATCTCTCAGCAAAGGAGTGGATTTGGACGTGGAAGTGTGCGCCTTACCCCAGAAAGTTGATCATCCAAGAAAAGCTGATGATACAAAGGTGTTGAAGAGGAGATATTGGAAGGATTGTTGTGGATCTCCAAAGGTGGAGTCGATGCAACTGGAGGGGTTGCAAGGGGCAATGTGGCAACACAGGCCTCAGCACCCTCTAGAGTCTTCGCTGCAGCTCCACTGGAGAATCTTTCATCATTTCTGAGTCTCTTCTTTGGAGGGAGCATTTCCTCAGGCACCTGTGGATTTCGAAATGCATTTGTTTCGAGGTAATCAAGTCATAAAAGAAAGATCTGCATTAGAGTTTCAGAGAGAACTTACTTTCTGAAGATCCTGATCGAGTTCATTCCCTATCTCTTCCTCATCACTCTCAATTTCAATAACCTCAATGGAATCTCGGCTCGCCATCAAGGTGGGAGTTGAGGAGGGAATAAAGACAGGGATTTAGGAGCAGAATTCCTAAAAGACTTAGCCAAGAATTTGTAAGTCTTAAGGATTGAAGAGCCACGCTATTTATAGAACCAGAAGGTGACGGTTCATATGTGCGGGTGCCTCGAGTTTTAAAAAGCGCACTACTGGTTTTCAAGGTCAATAAATCCATGATAACTTCTCGGGACATAAACTGCAACACGGTGGAATAGTGCCCACTTAAGAATTTGAAGCGTCAGATTATATAATTCGATGAAAATTAAATTTGAAGTAAATAATTAAGTCTCTTCATCTGCACAGTTATTATGTGCGGTTATCCACGATTGCATGTTGAGAATTCGAAGCGTCGGCACTATTGGGACTATCACAGACTGTTGGGAGATCAAAACCGTCTACTTTACTATTACAGACTGTTATGATGTCCAAACCGTTTGTAATATGACTATTACAGACGGTTCTGATGTCCGAACCGTCTGTAATATGCCTGGAATTTTGAACTATTCGACTTCAACAAATACTTGTTCCCTCCCTGGAGTTTTGCTTCCAGTTGAACCGTTCCACTTTTTTTTCTCCAAGAACGTGCGTGAAAATTGGAAAATTTACATAAGAACAAATTTTTAATTAATTTTTTCATCATTAATGAAAAACAAGCTATTTATAGAATTTCCAAGGCGACACTTCATGTTCCCAGGCTAGTGCGCCGCGCAAACATCAGAAACCAGAAAGACACAACACACCGTTGAGAATTTGAAGCGTCGATCACTGTTGGGACTATCACAGTTGGTCCTTACATAAAAACCGTCTGTAATGTTACTATCACAGAAGGTTTTGAGTTAAAAACCGTCTGTGATATTGAAAGAAGTTGAGAATTCGAAGCGTCGGACACTGTTGGGACTATCACAGTCGGTCCTTATGTAAAAACCGTCTGTAATGTGACTATCAGAGACATTTTTTACCTCAGAACCTTTGTGATATTCAAAGCATGTTGATAACTCGAAGCGTTTGGCATGCCACAATGCCATCCAACCAAATAAGCCCAACTTCTATATTCTTTTTATATTATTTGCATGGGATCTGCGACTTCTATATTGTTTCTATATTATTTGAAGGGCTCCGATGGACTGCCCTCACAAGCCAAAGATTGCCGCTTCTAGGTACATGATCGCGATAGTCGTTCCTTGATCGCACACAGTGCACATACCTTTGTATGGTCGAATGTTCGCCAAAAGCTAAAGAAAGATAAAGAAAGAGGGAAGATAGCATGCAGTCCAAGAACGTATTGGAAAATTGGAAAGTTGACATAAGAACAAAGCTTTCATTAATTTTTTTTTAGCACTTACAAAAAAAAGTAAAAAGACAGAATTATAGGTCAAGTAGTGGTCTTAGCCCTAGCTGCATCTAGAATAAAGTCAGTTTGACTTGCAGCCAGGACGCAGGACTCCTCCAGCGACAAGTTGTCCTTCTTAGGATCAACTACTACCACGTCGAGAAGGCCTGCGACCTCCCTCAGCTTCGCGATGGTATCCTTCATAGTCAAACCACAGCCAGCGATGGTCATATCCGCGGCTTTCTTCTCCTCGCGAAGACGCCTCGTCCTTGTCCTAGCATTGTCACCATCCGTCTGCATGCGCTGAATGCGCTGGAAGAGATCGTCCAAGTCAAGCCGTAGCTGTGAGTGCTTCTCCGTAAGGAGCTTGTGCTCCTCCTGGAGGGCCCTCAGCTTGGCTTTCACCTTGCCCGAGTCTTCGACAGCTCCCCTTCCCTGTGCAAATCAACATGTCAAGAATGTACTGAATAGGGATTAACAATACAGGGGTAAGTCCAAAAGATTGAGAGTTCTTACCGGCGAGGGCGAGGCTGACGATGCCATTGGCACAGAGAAGCTAAGGAGTCAAACAGTTTGAGAATTATAAAAACTTGTAAAGTAAATGGCAATTATTCCACTGTCAAGTTATTTATAGAACTTCCAAAGCGATGCTTCATGTTCGCCTAGGCGCCGCGTGTGAAGATCGGAGATAGAAATGAACACAATTGAGAATTCGAAGCGCCGGCACTTTTCAATCGGTTCTGACCTCAAAGCCGTCTCTAATACTACACTATCACAATTGGTTCTGAGTTCAGAACCGATTGTATATATCACAGTCGGTTCTGAGCTCACAACCGTCTGTGATATTCTAGTTATCACAGATGGTTCTCAGTTGAGAACCGATTGTATCTATCACAGTCGGGTTTTAGTTTAAAACCGTCTGTGATAAGTAGACTATTACAGACGGTTTTATGTTCAGAACTGCCTGGTTCACTACCACAGTTGGTTTTGACAACAGAACCAATGTGATAACATAACATATTCTCCCGACAGGCCTTCGTAGACGGTGTTCCACTGAAAAGTTCATAACTGTCTGTGATGTGCCGTCCTGGATGTCTGTTTCTGTGGTAATGGGAATGGCTTGCAAATCCGGTCATGGTCCGTAAGTCAAATGGTAAGTGGCGCATGTGCATTGGTTACACCAGTCTAAACAGTGCCTGTCCTTCCCTTTGGGTAATATTATCCGAAACCCGGAGAAATCTGGTCGAATCGCGAAGTGGACTGTGGAACTTGGAGCATTTGACATCCATTTCACCCCTTACACGGTTGTCAAGTCTCAGATCCTTGCAGACTTTGTGGTCGAATGGACTAACCCTGACCCTCCAATGCAAGAATCTGAATATTTATCATGCACCGACCACTGGACGATGTATTTTGACGGCTCTCACAGTTTTCAACACTCAGGGGTTGGAGTTGTCTTAGTCATGCCTCAAGGCGACCAACTCAAGTATGTCATTCTATTGCATTTTGTTATGACTAACAACGCAGCAGAATATGAAGGTCTTATTGCAGGGCTTCGGCCAGCAAAATTCCTTGGAGTTCGTCGATTAGTGGTGAGGGGAGACTCACAGCTGGTCGTAAACCAGGTAAACAAGGAGTACAGCACCTCCAATGAGACAATGGCTCATTACCTGGGGGAAGTGAGGAAATTGGAAAAACACTTCAGTCACTTCGAAGTCCAATACATCCCGCGAAGCACAATATTCTCACAAACCAATTATCTAAAATTGGATCCTCACGTACATCTACTCCGGCAGGAGTGTTGTTGAACACTTAGAACATCCTTCGATCATGACTACAGTCAAAGATGACCAGGTGACAGTCTTCGTTACCAACCTTGGACAAGAAGGGGATTGGACCCATCCATTGAGGGTCTATCTCGAACATGGGACCTTGCTCAAGGATGAAACCGAAAGCGATCGGTTGATTCAAACAGCACGCCTATACAAACTTATAGAAGGAGTTTTGTATAGAAAGGGTACTCAAGGAGTATTCATGCGTTGTATTTCTCATGAGGAAGGTAAATCCCTCTTGAAAGAAATTCATGATGGTGTGTGTGGTGCGCAGGTGTCATTTCACACACTGGTCGGGAAAGCTTTTCGACAGGGTTTTTACTGGCCTTCGGCACTCGATGATGGCAAATACTTGGTCAAGACATGCCCCCAGTGTCAATTTCATGCAAGACAGGTTCATCAGCTCGCATATGCCTTGCAAACTATCCCTTTAATGTGGACCTTTGCGGTCTGGGGGACAGATATTGTGGGACCTATGCCACAGGCGGTCAATGGTTACAAATTCTTGTTCGTAGCTATTGACACGTTTACAAAGTGGATCGAGGCTGAACCAGTCCGCAATATCACCGCTGCTGCGGCCCAGAAGTTCTTACATAAGAACATCGTCACTCGATTTGGTGTTCCAAGTCGTCTCATCACTGACAACGGTTCCCAGTTCGCTAGTGGTCTCTTCCTGGACTATTGCGATAATATTGGAACCAAGGTGTGCCTTGCTTCTGTAGCTCATCCACAGAGCAATGGTGCCGTCGAACGTGCCAACGGGCAGATATTACAAGGCATCAAGAAGCGGATTTTCGATCCCCTTAAGATGCACTCGGGGGCTTGGGTGGATGAGCTCTACTCCGTTCTATGGGCATTACGTACTACCTGTAGTCGAGCCACCGGTGAGACACCTTTCCAATTGGTATGTGGCGCTGAGGCTATGTTACCTATGGAAATTCATATTGGCTCTGTCCAAATAGATCAATTCGACCAGATTGATCAGATCAAACAACGTACTCAGGATTTAACCTTCCTCGAAGAAAAACATTATCGAGCGCTGATAAGGTCGGCAGTATATTTGCAAGCTTTGCAAAAATATCATAGCAAGAGGGTGCGGCCGCGTAGTCTTCACGTGGGTGATCTGGTTTTACGAAAAATACAAAACCAGTCTAACTACAATAAGTTCTCTCCTCAATGGGAAGGCCCTTACATTGTTGTTTCAGTACCACGACCAGGATCGACTTGGTTAGCAATGGACGATGGTAGAATCTTGTCCAAGGAACATCGATCAACTACGCAAGTTTTACGTGTAAGTTCCCCAATCTTTTTTCCTGTTCAATTAGCATGGTTTAACAAAAACTTCGTGAGTACTTTTCTTCGGCTCATGTTATGTTCATTTCTTTATTTGCCATACCTATACCGAGCCTGGCTCGGGGGCTAATCGCTGATAATCATCTTGCTACAATATCTTAACTGGATTCGCTGGCCGATCTCATGGTCGCATCCAGCTAAGACATCCCTCAATAAGCCGTTTCTCAACGCATACGGGACTTACTGGAATGTTCCTGATCATTCAAGTGGCTGCCAGTTTGTAATATGGCCGGGTGTTGTATTAAGGTCAGTATCGGTATGATCGGATGATCGTATCTAAGTTACAGCATTTCTTAGATATTCATAACGCGCATATTTTTCCAGAGATTATAATACTAGGTCTTCAGTACTTATGATCTCAAGAGGGGGCTAAGAGAATATGGTCATAATGTGAAACGAAGAAAGTATCACTCTTTTCCAAAATTTAAGGCACGCATTTGCATGTTATAAATGTGATTTCTCAGGTACAATTACTAAAATAGATCATTACAAGGAATCAAATAAGGCCAAGTTCTTTCAACAGATCTTCAACTAGAGACTTGACTTCTTCAGAGATGGCCTCAAGTTGATCACTCTCGATCTCAGTGTCTTCTACCACTGGCTTCAGATTCAGATCTGGGCCATGGTGAAATCGTAATCTGCAGAGAATGGCAGAGGTTATAGATTGTACATTCGACTTCATTGCCTCTTCCTGCCGTTTTGTATCTCCAGGAAGATACTCGAGGAGTGATTCAGCTTGGGCCGCGACCAATGTGGCTAACTCGCTAAGGTTTGGATTGTCCTTTTGTGACTCGATCACATCTGCTTTTAGCAGAGTAGCCACCATCTTTAGCTTTTCGAAGATGTTCAGTTGAAAACTGCTGCAGGAGGAAATTGTTTTGTTTAAACCTTCATTCTCCATGCTGATAGTATCAAACTTTGAGCTTTGTAACTCGATGGTCGCCTGAAGGTTTTTCTTCTATTCTGAAAGATGGCTTATTTGATCCTCTTGTGCTGTATGAACGCAGTAAACACTTACTATAAACAGTTCATACGATGAGAAGATTTCTTCTGGTCGGAAGTATACTTTCAAGAAAGCTTTGACTGCGCTTCGCGAAGTTCTTTCTCTAGAGAAGAATATCTCACGGTTGCAGCTTCTTCTTGATTCTTCCGATCAGCCATGCTCTTGTTCAAAAAAGCATTTTCTCTGTAACAAGAAGGACGATCAGCTACGCTTAAATACGGATTCAAGTTAACATGAATAAAGAGCACCACACTTACTGTTGCAGCCAGCTGACCTCGATATGCTTTGCTATAGCTGTCGACTTGGTCGCCACCCGAGTCAAGTCCTGAAACACGATAAGGAATTGCTCTTAAAACTTGAATGTTCCTAAATTTTTGTGAGCTCAAAAATAATAAAAAGAGTTTTTTGCGTACCTCTATGTAATCGCTGAGTGAGCAGCTCTCAACATCAGCGTGAGGCCCAGCCTCAAGACTTGCTATGTCCACGGCAGGGGTAGTAGATGATCTTTCCTGTTGATCCCCCCAGTAGCTGGGACTGTAGTTTTCATCCCTTGGGATTGGATCTAAGCTGCCATTCCCTCCACGATGGCCTGAAGAACTTCTTCGACCATGGGAGTTGGACTTGGCTCTCCCGCGACCTCTACTGTGGGTGTAATACCATGGCTTGTCGAGGTCGCTGGAGTATAGAGTGCAGCATCCCTGCGCCTAAACACAAACAAACATATTGTAGAGTAAAATTCCTCTTGTTGGCTATTTCTAGATGGCGATAGGAGAGATTCTTACTTTATTTGAAAACCCACCCATGGTTTGGGTTTTGATGATGAGCTCCTGGGAGAAAGAAGCCCACTGGGTGCTCCTGGGAAAGAGTCATCTTCTGTCCTTGTCTTCCTTTTCTTAAAAGGACAGTATCCTCTTCTCCCTGTATGTATACAATCCTATGAGTATGTGCAGAGGAACAACAACATACGAGACTGAGGATTCTTACCACAGTCGCTCCCTCAATCAGTCAGGGAGGTGTTATTAGTCTTGGGGCTTCACGAGCCTCAGGCACCGGGGTTCACCCGTAACCACAGGATTGTCAGCGGTCACGGGACCCATTGTAGCCATCTCTGTCCCTGTGATTAGGGACAAGATTTCGTCGATTTGAAGGGAAGTCGACCTCTCTGGGATGCTTGTTCCCAAAAGGTCAGTTGCTTTCCTCTTGCGATGAACCAGAGGAATGTCGTCTTCCTCATCCTCACTTCCTTCACCCTGTACGACGAAGAAGTAATTTCCACTCGTACTTGGGGTTACAGGGGTATCGAAAATCTTACCGCAGACTTTTTTGCGGTTACGGTTTTCTTTCATGAAGAAGCCCCTCCCAGGATCTTCTTAGGTTTTCGGGAGCAGGCTCCTTCATTTTGTGCTTCGAAGGGGTCCTCTTCACCTTCTTCGCGACTGGTCTCCCCGAAGAACCAGCGTCCTCGCTTGGACACATCGCCCCAGCAAATTTCCCCAGAAGCTGTATTATTTAAAATGCTTTTGGTAATACAAGACGAGTGGATGCACTACTACAGAATTGCTTTTCACTATCGGTTTAAAATCGCCTCTACTATCGGTTCTCTTACCGCTAGTGATCAGCACGATAGAAGAAATGTAGCACAACTCTATCGGTTGCAAACCGATAGTAAAGTACCTACATTTCCAACGTTCACTAATCGCGAATGATAATTTCTTCTATCGGCTCAGTGAACTCAACCGATAGTGATGTTAGATTTCTTGTAACGGTTATACACTGGAAACCGATAGTACTGTATAGTTTTTTATATCGGTTAGGTACTTGACACGGTTAGTACTGGAAACTTTCTTCTATCGGTTGTAGGATATGAACCGATAGTATTACAAAGGATCATTAACAGATATAGCAATACAGAGATACACACATTGGACAGATTGAATCTAATTATTCAGAGATTGAATTTATTCACAAATATACTAATACAAAGATACACACATGCATTGAACAGATTCAATCTAATTATTCACATATTGAGTTTATTCAAAAATACACACATACACCAATTAACACATTCAATGTATATTACATGTACAAGTCATTTACGATCGCTCGTTGATAGCCACTTCATCCATCACATATTGAGCCCAAATTTGTCGCATCTCCTTTAACTGAGGCAACTCGTATTGGTCTTTCAATATGGCGCTGTGCATGCGTGTGTGAAGTTAGGAACGTACATCACATCCAATGTTCGATTTTGAGTCAGGAAAAATGCTTACCTTAGGGAATTGAGCAAAGTTTGTCTTGATCAGGTCATACATAAACCTCATGACATAGAACCCACATTCCCACGATTGTGGCTGCTGATGGCACTGGGATAATTGCATATGCAAAGACATAAACCCACATTAACTCGAAAGAACTAATTAAGCATAAATTAAAAGACTCATCATGAGTAGTTCCATCCGTATAATTAATTATCTCATATTCTTTCCAAGAAATTGTTGTGCCCTTCGACGTGTCATGCCTCCCTCCAGCAGTAACATAATTTTTGAAAGCCCTGTATTTAATTTAGCATTGTCGGTTAATATGTTATCATTAATTAGCTAGTCAGAGCAAAATTTAAATCAGCTATATTACTTACGCATCTATGTGCCACGTGAGGGTGAAAACATGCGCTACCTTGTCGCTCATCGAATCGAGGTAATAGACCTCATTCATGGGCAAATGATGACGAGGACCCAGTGGCCCCTACATTGTATATAAAAGCAAACCGTTTCGTGTATATGTTAGGCGTAACATATAAGAATGAGTTAAATTAGTAGGAAATGCACTAACCTTTGGTGGTACGGCGCAAGAATGAACTCCCGGTCCTGCTACGCCAGTAGTGCCCTTGATATGTATTCCTCCACATGTGCTTGGTCGTGCTCTAGCATCGTGAGGCTTATTTTGTCTGGGTCGAGGAAACCCACCCTGTCACATGCCCTCATCGACGCCAGCCTATACATGCACCTGGATGCAAAGTAGACATTAGTAAGTAGTGCATATAAAGTGATTAGATTTATGAAATGAACTGCGACAACATATATATAGGATCAGCAAACTCACAGGACTCCAGTCCGTATGATGGACATATCAAGCTCCTGCCAGTTGAAGAGGTCGAACAAATCCTCGTGGGCTACCGATATGCTCCCGGCCGCACGGTGAAAATGACCTGGCCTGAAGTGAACTAAGAAGTTGATGTGGCACCTAGACCGGGTCAGGTACCACTCATGGAGACTTCTGGTTGTCTGATCCATATTGCGCAGAAGGTACTCCGACTCGAGTGGGAACCCGTTCTTGAACGTACCCGACTGGCTTTGTTTCGCCTTTCCTTTGGCCTTGCCTTTGGCCGGGAAGCGAGAGTATACCTTCGAAGGTTGGGGCGCGGTGCCGCCGGCCTCATTTGATGGCGAAGGGGCTTTCCAAGGAGGCGTGCATCCTTTGGGTGGGTTCGAGGCCGTCGGAGGAGGCATGGGGGCTGAAGAAGCTCGGTCATGCGTTGTGCTGGGGGTGGGGTCCTCAGGAAGTGCACTGGCATCCATCGTCCACTTTAAGTTACGAAAGCGTAAGTTAGATTTTGCAAATTGAGTATATTAACTGAGTTGTAAGCTAGAATGGGTAGGGTTTACCTCCTGTAGTCTAACACCCTTCTTGGGCCACTGTATGTACGAGCCCAATGCCTCGTCAATTGTCCACATTTCGTCCGTTGGAACAGGCAACGGAAAAGCGCTGTAGCCCGGGAGGGCCATGTCCACCTGTTCCTTTACAAACCCAAGCTTCAGAGGTACGCAGTGGATCCGGAAATCCTCCCAAGACTGATATACGACCCCATGTGCAACCACTACAGGGTTGTCGCCTATGTTGATCAATAGGCTACAGCTCTCCGGCTTCTGCAATTTGCAACAATTATAACATGTTAGCGAAACAGTTCTAACGTAACGGGAGTGGCATCAACCGAACTGCATATATATATAGCTCAAGGGTTGAAATACCTCAATCAGGTCCACTGGATCCATGTGAACCTTCGAGCCGCAACTACTCGGCCTACCAATATCGACCTCGGCAGCTGGATCTAAACCCTTGGACTGCACAATTCGGTTGAGGCGCTCATACTTCTCGTTCAGTTGAGTGAACAAGTCCGTGAATTGTGCAGTCACATCTGACCGTATCTTCTCAGACAGCTCTGATTCCCTTTCTTTCCAACTGCAAGCCTTCTTCGCCTTTTTCCTAGGCTCCGAGAAGCCTTCCTTCCGTGGCACCACACCCCCCACGGTTCGCGTCCGCCCTAGATGCTCCTTGTTCCCTAGAGCCCGGGTTAGGATGTCATTCTCCCTATGGGGAGTGAACAATCCCTGGGTCGCCTCCTTCAAGCAAGAGATTTGTTACATTCAAAGCTCTACATTGTAAGGAAAAAATATATACAAACTTGTGTACACACAAGTGATCATAGTTTTTTCTACCACACTCTATGATTCCAACTAGGAAGTTAGCTAACTTACGATTCGCTGCACAACCTCGAAGTCCCTGGGGTTTGGGAACTCCACAGTCTCCGTGGATGGCACGGTCCCTCTGGCTAGCCACCAACACTTGCATCGCGGATCGCGGATCTCGGAGAGCGGCAGGTCAGGGGAGTCGACGAAATTCAACGCCTCGTCTTCAGCCTTCTTGCACTGCTCCTCCTTCCCCGCATAGCCACGAGAGCCGAGCCGGTGCGGGTGGTCGTTCCTCCTCTGGATTGCCTTGTTCTTCTCGCTAAGGGCCTTCGTACCAGAAACAAGAAAATTAATGCACCGTTGGTAACTCCATACAATGGTGTAACCACTCAAAGGAAGCATACATACCTTGAACTCAGGGGTCCCCTTCTGTTGGGTGAATTGCTCCCATACCTCCTCCGTTATGAAGGGTTACTTCTCGCATGGAGATTTGCCTTTAGTGAGGAAGGTACTGATGAGGACGCTCTTGAAGGTTTTCCACGTGTTGTTCATGTCCTTCAAGCAATCTATCTTGGGACCATCGTCAAGGATGTTCCACTTGGCCTGTTTCGAATGGTGCATATAAGCAGGACTTATTTAATCTCTGGGATAAACCAAGGGAATGTGATTACTCAAGAGTTCAGGGATTTTGATTAATTTTACCTTCACTTCCGCCCACAGCCTATCCCTCTCGCCGGCCTTAATGTCCTTCTAGCTCTGGAGGTGATCTTCACCCTTTCCTTCGCCAACAAACCAACATAGGCAACGTACTGGCCGGTGTTCTTCCCAATCGGTCTCCCGAACTGGTTGAACTCACATGAAAGATCCGCGCGTTTGACCAAACGACACAACATCGTCGCGCCTCGCGCCTTCCTCTTGCGCTGGGACGAAGCAGTGTCATCTATGTTGGCCCTCCTCGAATCACTACTATCAGACGAGGACTATGCCAACATGGATTTACCTAAAATTCCATGAACAAACCATCAATTGATATGAAGAAAGGTACATGAAAAAGTTCATAACTAAAATGGAATGACAATGATTGTAACACCCTGAGTTTAGGGGTAAAAACTTTCTTTTCATGAACACCATGCATGCATGATACCATGTATCTGTAGTAGTAGCCAGATTAGTATCTATCTCAAACCCTAAAATTTCAAAAATCTATCATGCAGACCGAAATCAAGATCAGATTATCCGGATGTGATTTATCAGTTACTCTGAACATAAAAGTCTTCAGAAGCCAGATTCAATTCCATCTCTAACCTCCAGATCTATCAATTCTTTTCTGTTTTCGAAAACAGAAATTCAAATTACTATTTTAATTACCCTAAATATTCTGAACTCAGATTTAGTCAAGTCTTGACCTAATTCAGATCAGATTATTCTTGGACTATGATCATGGGTATGCCAATACCTTAATCCAGAGAGTTGGCAGCTAAATCATATCATCTAAGTCTTTTTCACATATCAGTCCAAATTATATTGCAAATTAGTCCTTTATCTGATATCTAGAAACCCAAAAAGGCTAAAATCTTCAGATCAACTCCAAATTCAAGATTTCTTCAGTAAATCATTTCTAAATGCTATTTGATACAATTTATCCTTCTGTCCAGATTACAAAATCTCATCCTAGATGTCAGAATTTGAAATTGATAAAACTCATATTCTATTGTACCCTAAAGTACCCTATTTTCGATTTATGTCGAAAATCATCAAATCGTACCAGATTTCATCAAATCTCTTGCTAGATGAGTATAAGGTATAAGTTTATACTCAGCTGTGAAATCAGATTGCAAATCAACTATATCTAAGTCAGAAATTACAATTCAGTCCATAGCCAATTTTCAGAATTTGCAAATCAGTCCAAATGGCTGTTTCGACCACCAGCCACCAGCTGCTGCAACCAGGGAAGCTACAGTTCACGTCCAGCAGTGCACGGTGACTTCGACCACAGCCGGCACCGTGTTGCTTCGACCTCAGCTAGTGTGGAACACTATCTCTGCGACCGCGACCAGGAGCACCTCATCGTCTTGATCGTTGCCGCTTTAGCCGTGATTTCGCAACCGCCTTTGCATGCACACATGTTTGCTCTTCAGTTGTTGCCGTAGCCACCTCCATCCAGCACACCAGCTGCTACATGCCAGAGAGAAGATTTGCTTGCTTGTGCTTGCCGTTGCTTCAGCGCGAAGGTGCACTGGCGCAAGCATCTTAGCTTCAAGCCGTGAGCTTGAGCTTCGTTTCATTTTGCTTTGCCTATAAATAGCAATCCCAGAGAAACTTATCCACCTTTAGCAGTACTCTCCAAAGTCCTCCAGCAATTAAACCGTACCTTCTTACTCACCGTCGACTTCTTCTCCGGCGAGTCCAGCTTAGAGGCTCACGGTGACAGCCTCAACCGCAGCCTCAACTCTCAAATTGACAGCATCAGTGAGTTTCTCTCACCACTCTCATCGTGTTGTAGCTTCTAATTGGATTTCCATGCATCTCGTCGCCGGTGATCGCCGGAAATTGCTGAATTCAGTGAAATGCCCTGTTCCAATTGCACAAGTCAAATTAGCCCGAATTAGCCATCGATTCAATAGAAAAAAATGATCAGTGAGCTGTTTTAAGCAAGCCTGTGAAGTCGAATTGTGAAATTAAGCAAGAATCGAAGCATTTCCCAAACTTGAGCTTCACCAAAAATCGGCGATCGTCGCCAGGCTTCTCCGGTGATTCCCCAGCCAATTCAATCATACCAACAGCTTTCTTATAGCTCTCAGATACTCTCCAAGCAAGGAATTGAGTTCAAATTGTGTAAAATGGAAAACCCCAATCTCAGTGCCTTCTTCTCCGGCGCCGATCACCGGAAAACCATTCCCGGTCGATCCAGCTCCAGAAACCTTGTCCACCAGATGCGCCTTGATCACCTGAGCAACTTTTCCTACTAGCTAGACTTCCAATTCGGCCTAAATCAGAAGATATAGCTATGCCCTAATTCCTGTCCAGTGCTATGATCAGAAACTCCAGCCACCGAGTTCATCGCAGGTTTTCATCACTATCAGGCCATCTCCTGCCCTAGGTCCAGTTGAGTGAATTGTTCCTGTTACTGAGGCCTACCTCCCAGACAAAGTGGTGCATCAATTGGAGCCCTAGATCAAAAGTTATGGCAAGCCCTAGTTTCTGGCCATGTGAGTGCAATGCCAGGCTATGTCAGCCAGTGGCATTAGCCCTTTTCACTTACTTCCTGATGTGTATTTTGAGCATGACTTTGTCCCTTAGACTCCTGAGGTTGTGATCTACAATTTCTTCTTCTATCACAACTTGATTTGAGCCCTTGAACTGCATTTTATGATTAGCCCTAGATTTTGACATTGTCAGCCCAATGTCAGAGCATGTCAGTCAGTGGCATTAGCTCATTTCACCTCTTTCTAGTTATGCAAATTGAAAATAACTTTGTCCATCAGACTTGTGGAGTTGTAATCTACATTTCATTCTATTGTCACAAGTTGAGATAATCCTTCTACCATTCATTAACCCTATGTCGATGTCTTGAACCGAATGTCGACCTAAAGACATTCATCGATTTTGGGCAAACCAGCCGCGAACTTAATGTCAATTCCCATATCCTGGAACCCTAGAAGTTCCTAGCACTCATCTTCAGCCCTAACTCTATGGGTTGGCCCTAATCAACTTCTATGGTACCTAAATCCAATTATTTCAGAATCATCAAGACATTCATCTTTGCATTATTGCATGTAGTATAATAATGTATTGAAAAGGTTGTGATTCATGGCTGCTTGTTTGATCTTTGCTCAGAGTCGGAGCCAGAGTTCGAGGACTTCACTGCTGACCCGACATCAACTGCTGTCTCTTACGACGCGGAAGGCAAGTCATAGTCTTGATCATGTTGAACCTATATTTTATGAATTGCTATAATATGACCTTGAGTATAAGTAGTATTGCATGAGAATGGATGAATTGTGAATTGGCAGTACTAAGTTGGATGCTTGTGAAATGTGAATTGATCAAATAGTGAGCCATAAACTATTATAAGTGTATTTATATATATTCATGAAATAGAACCCTTAGCCGTGACCAGGGTTTTGGTATGGAATGGTGGTACTAGCACGCTGACCCAGTAATGGGAAGAGGCTTGGGGGTGGGGGTATATCCCGCCACAAACTGTGGTTCGCGAGAGATCCACAGGGTCAGGGGTGAATTGTAAGTGAAACATAACAAAAGTTCTTGTTATCTCCACCTTGCCACTCACAGTATGAAGTGAGTCAGGGGTCCAATCCTTGTGATAGGAAGGACTTGAAAGTGGAATATCTTGCGGGTAAATTGGTACCTCTCTGCAGAGTTAAAAATGTATTCGAATACTCCAAGCTCCCGGGTTTATAAGAGTCTGCTGCGGTAGATTAAATCCACGGGGTGTGACACAAGTATTATTTTCTAAATAAAATTTGATAAGTCAAGATTACCCAAATGACATGTGTTGTCACGATAAGGGGTGCTACCGTGGGCTGTCGTGTGTCGACGTGTCGCGGTAGTGCTATAATCTAGTGAACATGAATGATGATGTTATATTATGAAAGGTACTGCCATGAGATGAGATATGAAAGAAAAGATTACTTTATAAACATCTATAATTCTTGACTAGTCTAGGTTCATAACAACATTACTATAAGTATCTACTCTTCCCTATGACTTGCTGAGTACGTAAGTACTCACCCTTGCAACTTACAACCCAGAAGGTGGAGCGTACCAAGATCAAGAGGAAGGCGTGGAGAACTTCTTGGATCCAGAAGAAGGAGAGCCAGATCCGTCAAATCCCTGATGTGTTGTTCTGCCGTCAACTTCTTACTGTGGAGGGGACACCCATCATCCGTTGTGTAGAAGTTTTTATTTTGCTTAAACTAAACCTTGATGCCGCGAAGGTATTGTAATCTTTTTATGTAATATTAAGGCCAGCAGGCCACACTGCTTAATACTTTGTAAGTTTTTCGGCTGTAATGTGAATATACTCCTGTGCTTGACTTATCCTGGGAAGTCAAAGGTATACTTGTATGGGACTAGCTATAGCAAGCTAGGTCTCCACGGGAGTAGTCGTAGTCCCAGTTTCGGGGCGCGACAATGATGAACCACCACTTTTTGTTAAAATGTCAAATTTTCATTCAAAAGGCCAAAAATAATCAATTCCTATCAACATGGTCTTCAAAATGTATTTAAAAGGATTTTAGAGGCTTTCGACTATCTTGTTTTTTAACCAAATCAGTTTCGAGTGTTAATCAAAATCTATTTGAATTGTGCCAAAACTTGTTTTACAAAAGTCCTAGATATTATTACCTCAAAGAAGTTCGAAATTGAAAACTTTCTCAAAAGAGCTTCAATTTGAAACTTATGGGTGTTTGAATCTCACCGGAAAACTTGTTTTGACCCGAAAAACATTTGGCTCTTTCACAAAGCCATACTTGCATAGATTGTATAATAGAAATTTTTTTTAGAACATGCAGTAGAAATGCATATTTTCATTGAAAGAAAAAGGGGTATACTGGGTTAAAGTTCATACAACAAAAACTCCCAGCATGCTACAGAGTACCTAAGAAAGATAAGAAAGCGCCACTACTTTTTACACAAAATTGGATAATAGATAAGATTAGCAGTGCAAACTATGCTAGTCTCTCTGCAGGGGGGGCGCCCATGAATGCACCACTGTAATGAGCAACACTATGCATAAATTTTTCTTTAAGCAAAACCCATACAATCGATGGTGCAGTTCATAAGTAGATAGGTTTTAGATCAAGCATCAATGGTAGGATTGAGCCTGGGGAATTACTGATCATTGTTTTGCAAGTTTTTTATAAGTTTTTATAAGCATCAATGTCTTATTAGCTCATCACAAACTAAAGAAGTCAATCTTTAACATTCAGGAAAATCTCTTAAGACTCTAAGCAAATCTAATGTCATAGCCAAGAAAAATAAAGAATTTTTTAGGAAATTTAAATGAACCAAAATTTCAGATGACAATTAAAAAATGGGAAATAATTAACAGAAAATTCAGACTTCTCATGGTTTTGTGGCTGATTAGGGTCTTGTACTATCGGTTGAAAAAAAGCAACCGATATAGGGATCGTGCACTCAAAGATATGATTTTCCTATCAGTTCAACAATTAAAACCGATAGTGGACGACTATGTAACGAAATATTCTTAGTGATGTTCATCAACTCTGTAATTCTCATATCTATCAAGTTTGTAATTCATGTACTTTTCATCTAGTTATATATTTGTTATATATTGAATCACATATGAACAATTCGATATCAATTTAAGAAATTGACGCGAGCAGCAAGATCAATTCAAATCAGGTTGGTCAAGAACACTTACAGTTCGTGGAGTGGCCTACGATGGCGCGATGCAATGGCCGGCGGCGGTGGAGAACCCAAATGCGAGCGGCAATGGTGGTGCAGGAGCGAGAAAGGGAACGTCGGGGAGGCTAGGGTTTTCCGCGCGCGAGTACACACTTATTTGGAAATGTGTTCGGTTGGACTGGAGGGAAAATCCCGTGGGTTTAACCTAGTATAGAGGTATGTACTATCGGTTAAAAATAAGAAACCAATATAAGACACTAAGGTTCCTATCAGTTTGCAACTAAAACCAATAGTAAAGTAACCGATATCAGAGTAGTGATATTCCTATCGGTTAAAATTAAGTAACCGATATCAGATATAAAAATTCCTATCAGATTGTTAATATAAACCGATAGTAAATTAACAGTAACGACCAATCATGAAAGATAAAGAATCATGCATAAACAACACAATGGCAGTCTAGTACTATCGGTTGGAAAAAAGAAACCGATATAAGTTATCAATTACCTATCTGTTTGGCAATTAAAACCGAAAGTACAATACAATGGCACTAGTACTTAGGGTTTTTTCCTAACAACAGTTACATGCGTGTTTCAGTAAATCATTTTGTACTTGTAAAGACACCTGAAAATCCATGCAATTGACTTCCAATAATTTTGAAATAAATTAACAGTAAAGACCAATCATGGACCATAAAAAATCATGCATATAGAAACTTTCTTCGAATAGCCAATCAAGATGGAGATATGAAAATGACAAATCAACCAAAAACCACGAGGAATCCGAACTTTGCAGTTTTCATATTGATTTGTGAAAAGAATCAATTATTGCTCAAATCAAGTCCAATTGAAATGAAAATTTGCAGAAATGATTCTCAATGCCTCACGTATGTTTTCCCAAAGAATTTTTGAAAAATGATTTGACAATGAACAAGCACATGACTGGGTGCATAACCATAGTAATCACAATTTTCACAATATGATCAGTATTTATATTAATTCTTCAATTAAAGCTCTAAGTAATACACGTCACTTACATATTGCAACTTAGTCAAGAATGGTTGTCCACCCATAATCCTTCTTCGTGGTTGTCTTGCAGGTAACTTGTTTCGTCAATATCTTCCGTAGGGACAGATTGAAGAATTCCATCTAAAAATGGAGGTAGTTCGTCAAACTGATTATACTCTTCTTCGTCGACAACGTCTTCGACCCCAACAATACGTCTCTTACTGTGAAGGACAACGTGCAACTTTGAATTGGCCGGGTCAACGATGTAGAACACCTATGTGGCTTGCTCAGCAAGTATAAATGGATCATCTTGGTGTGCGATTCTACTGAGATCGATGAGAGTAAACCCATAATTGTCGACTTTAACACCTCCAGGGATTTTGACCCATTGGCATCGAAATAAAGGAATCTTAAGTAATACGTAATGAGTTGAGTGCCTTTACTGCTCTGGCATCCTCTGAAATAGCAAGTAGTGTCACTCCACTACAATGCATAGTACTCTTCTCATTCTGAGTTCTTGTGTAAAATGAATAGCCATTGATGTCAGACCCTTGCCAAGTCCCAACAGTAAATCTAGGCCCTCTGGCCAACCATGTAACAACTTCATCTACGTTGCCCTCAGAAGCTCGCAGGACTCTATTTTCGATCCACCCAGCAAACTTCCTGTTATGTTCTCTGGTAACCCAAATTTCTGGCTTCGAAGGATTCTGTTTTCGTAACATTTCCTTGTGCTCGTGTATGTATGGCTCCACCTCCGTAATGTGCTGTAAGACCCAAAAATGGGCTTTTGCATACAGATAACTAGAGGGGATGACTGCTTTGAATCCAATCATTCCAATGCCCTGAAGCCTGCCCTCATGCCGGGATGTAGGAACGCCAATTGGGTCAACCCCGGCCATATAGTTGGTGCAAAATTCAATCACCTCCTTGGCGGCATAACCTTCAATGATACTACCCTCAGGCCGATGTTGATTCCTTACATATCCCTTCAAGATACCCATAAACCTCTCAAATGGATACATGTAGCGCAGGAACATGGGTCCACAAAACTTAATTTCTCTGACAAGGTGAACAATTAGATGGACCATAACATCAAAAAAAGTTGGAGGGAAATACATCTCCAGTTGACAAAGAGTTGTAGTCACATCGCGTTGCAAATCATCCAGTCCATCCAGATCAATTACCTGCAAGGACACAGTTGCAGCAAATATTCAGATCCAAAAAATCTGGCAAGTTCCATGAATAGAGCTAATTAACTTGCTAGGAGTACACACTTACCTTGCCAGATATTGTGTTGAAGAAATAACATAGCTTTGTAATTGTCTCTGTGACTTTGACTGGGAGAATGTCTCTGATAGCAATGGGAAGCATTTGTGACATTAGTATATAACAATCATGGGACTTCATACCAACCAAGTCTTTCATGGACACAAGTTTTTTCAAGTTCGCAGAATACCCGCATGGAACTTTGACACCATATAGGCACTGACAGAGTTCCGTTTTTTCTCTTTTTGACAAAGTATAGCAGGCCGGGGGGAGGTATTTACGCTTTCCCTTATCCAACGGTGCAAGCTCAGTCCTTATGCCCATTTTGAGAATGTCACGGCAAACGTTGATGCCATCTTTCGTCTTTCCCGGAATGTTCAACAACAAACCAATCAAACTGTCACAAACCTTTTTCTCTACGTGCATGACATCAATGCAATGTCGATCTCTTCTTCCAAACATTTTTTCCTGGAGGTTTAGAACATTTACCGAACTCAACTTTGATGTCCTTCACGCGCAAGTAAAGCTCCTTACCAGTCACAAACACTGGGGCTGATCCTTTCTCAGGCTTCCCATTAAATGACTTCCTCTTCTTACGGTAGGTGTGATGCATCAGAAGGAATATGCGGTGACCCATGTACACTGTTTTTTTTGAAGTTCAATAACCACATGCTTTCAGTTTCATCCAGGAAAATAGGACAAGCCTTGCCTCCTTTCGTACTATACCCCGACAAATTTCAGTAGGCCGGGAAATCATTTATGGTGCAAAATATCATGGTCCGCAACACGAAATTCTCTCGCTTATGTGCATCCCACACCCGCACCCCTTCACTCCACAATTTATGTAAGTCCTTGACTAACAGTGATAGAAACACGTCAATATCATTCCCGGGTTGTCTGGGTCCTGAAATTAGTAATGACATCATGATGTACTTGCGCTTCATACATAACCAAGGAGGAAGATTGTAGATGCATAAAAGAACCGGCCAAGTGCTATGCCGACTGCTCATATTTCCGTGTTGATTCATACCATCCGTACTCAGCCCAAACCTTATATTCCTCACTTCGCCGCCAAACTCACTAAATGTTCTGTTAATCTTTCTCCATTGAATAGAATCAACTGGATGTCTTAGTTTTCGGCCTTGTTTCTGACCTTCAACATGCCGACACAAGTACTTCGCATCTTTCGGATTTACAAACAGCCGTTTCAATCTAGGAATCATAGGCACATACCACACAGTTTTGGCCGGAGGCCCTTTCTTTACCTCATCAGATCCATTGTGATAAATTCGGTCCCCATGCTTATACAACGATGCACCGCACCTTGGACAAACATGCAAATTCTCATACTCGTTATGGTACAGAACACAATCATTTGGGCATGCATGTATTATTTCGATTTTCATTCCCAATGGACACAATAGTTTTTTGGCCTGGTAAACCAATCTTGGCAACTCATTTCCCTCTGGAAGCATGTCCGCTAAAAGATCTAATAGCGCCGTGAAACTCTTATCGCTCCAACCGTTGCTTGCCTTCAAGTTATATAATCTCAACACAGAAGACAACTTTGTAAATTTTGCACATCCAGGGAACAAAGCCTTCTCAGAATCAACAATTAATTTCTCAAATTTACCAAAATCGTTTTCACTATAATCTTCTTCTACATCATGTAACATTTCATCTAAATTGTCATCATCTACATGCACATCCGAATAAACATTATCACTGTTCTGATGATCATCATTACTGCAATCCACTTCCGGGTCCTGCTGAGTAGTAGCGGTGCTCGTTTCCTCAAGATCTTCACCATGCCATATCCAACGGGTATAGCGTGCGTTAAAACCATGACGAATCAAATGACTCCTAATCTGATCAGAGTTGCCGAACCTCTTTAAGTTCATACAATCTATACAAGGACAATGCATATCTTTCTCTCCCTTCTTCGCCTTTTCTTGCTCAGCAAATTTAATAAACCCATTCACACCCTCCAAATGCTCAACAGTAGTATGTTTTATTCCATACATCCAATATTCTCGGTCCATCTACAATTATTTCACAAAATTGGCAAACTGAAATAAATAATTAATGACTCAGGACATGCATGAATGAAACACCATCAATTAGACCATATGTATAAGCTACTTAATTACATTAATAGATATATGAAACCCTAACTTGATGCATTAATTGGAAGAGCCAACTAGCTAGCTTATTAACTTCAACCATAAATCATTCCTAGCTTAACTTCAGCAAGCTATAGCTAGCTAGCCAACCTAGCCTCCTAGTTTGGAGCTACATGCATCTAGTTTAATGAATTGGTAGAGAGAGAGCGAGAGTGTGAAAGAGTGATCGAGAGAGAGAGGTGATGAGAAGATGACAATACTGAGGGGGATCGAATTATCAACCTCCCAGCTAGCTTCTCCAGATCACTCTACCTTGGAGCGTGGATGCACGTACAGTAGAAATGATCAAGGATGCAAAGCAGGGTTCGAGATAAGTTGTGCAATTTTACTATCGGTTCAAAACCACAATCGATAGAAAACTTTTCTCTCTTCTAAAGGTCCCCACTGTCATAACCATTAGTTTATATGACGTCATTTTACTATCAGTTATATATAACAAATCGATAATAAAATTTACTCTATTATATCGGTTGGTACAGTAGTAACCGACAGTAAAAATTCCGTAATTTCACTATTTGTTACGAAAGACAAACCGATAGTACAATTTCCCCTATTATATCGGTTGGTACAGTAATAACCGATAGTAATAATTGTTTGCCATTCACTAATGGTACACCAGAACATAACCGATAGTACAAAGCCTCTTCTCCACCGCTGTCATCGTACCCTATCGGATTTTTCCCAGATTGCTTATAACCGTTAGGAGATATGGGTTAGTGGATTGCATTTCTGTAGTAGTGATGATTTACAACAGAATTTGTTGGGAAAGATCATACCTTTTGGCACTCTTGCTTAAGGTCGTCGCCAGCATTAATTAAGCTCTGGGGGCGAGGCGATCCTTTGGCTCCCTCCGCTGCGGCGTTGCACTCCCGTAGGAGGTAATTTGTCCGTTTCTCGATTTCGGACAAGGATAGCGCTGTGTCACAAACAAATATGTTGATAAATACGTCATCTTTCACCAGTAAAAATGCGTATTTTGTTGACTAGAGGACATACCATTGTTATAATCTAGGGTGATGTCCACCATGGACTCCACCTCCCAAGCCGGATGTGCCCTTTCATGCAGAGGGCTCATCATGTTCTTCACGAAATCGTGGATAATATCACGCGCGGTCAAGCCTTGCTGGACTAGATGAAGAATGGCTTGAGCTTGTTTCTTCAGCTCTGTGCTCAAGAGTGGGAAGGGAGTCTAACTCACTGTCTTTCTCCGGTCGGGTATTCGCGAACCACAGTCCGCTCTCCGATGGAGGGGTGCAGTAGAACAACTTATGGTGCCACCCATGCACACAATCTGGTAGAGGCGGGAATGGGTACTCCTTCTCCCGTATGTGAAAGTAGATGCACCCAGCGGCATTGGCACTCTTTGACCATGCCGAGTAGTAGAAGTGCCAGAAAAGCTCCACGCTTCGAAGCACTCCGACGAAGGCTTCACATAGATGTTGAAAAATCTCCAAGGTGAGGACCGCATTTGGGTGGAGATTCATTAACTCCAACCCGTAATGGTCCAAGATTCCCCGCAAAAACTCGCTTTCTAAGAATTGGAACCCGCAGCGCAAGTACTCCTCGAAGATCATCAATTCGCCCTCTTGGACGATTGGGGCTTTTTGATCTTTCTCCGTTTGCCGCCAGTTGATCAACAGCTGTGGGGGGAGAATCTCTTCTTTCTCTAGTGCCACCAGACTCTCCTCTGTGTGCTGGACAGAATGGCTCCAGGATGCCATTACTATGGAGGATTGAGAAAAAAGGTGATGACTTTGGAGACGACGAAGACGAGGTCTGCAAAAGAGGGTTTTGTGCGGCAGGAAAGTCTAAGGCAATGAAGGGTTTTTGGCTCTAAGGCTTCCCCAGTAAGTTACCTCTTCCTTTTATATGCTTGAGACAACCCTTCGCTAAATATTTTATTAATTTCCCATAATGGGTACCTTTTCTCTTGGAACCCGTTATCCATACCCGGTAATGAATCCGAAATAGAATGTATCATTTTATTTCACATTCGGGGGCTATGGCACACATAAAAATATGAAAAAATTATTAAAGTTTATTGAGGAAACAATCCCTTATGACTTTGGAATGAACTTATGACCTGTATATTGATCGCAATGTAATTCTATGATCACTGCGGATATGTGTGATCATAACAGCTGTGGTCGTCGTATGGTCAAGATACTGTTCTGTGATCGTTACCCTAGTTCTGATCACGGTTTACGGTCTTGATGCTATTCTGAGACTGAAGAACTGCTCTGTGATCATTGCTCTTGTTCTGATCGTGGTCTACGATCTCAATGCTATGCTGAGACCGAAGAACTGTCTTGAGCCGGTTTCGGACAGAAACCCATCTGTTTATTTTTTGTCGTAGAAGCATTCTTGTGTAACCATTTCTTTTCACAGATACATAATCCTCTTAAGAGATCAAGTATGTAAGAAAAAGAAATTCTTTATTTCTGGCAATCTTTACATACAAAAGGTACACAGGCGACCAAAGCGTCGACCTGGTCCGATAGCCGTTTATAAAGTTCTCCCAGGGACATGTTAACATCAGTGGGATCAACACTAGCTGCCCCTAGAGAACTGGCTATGGCTCTAAGCCTATCTACATCATCACGAATCAAAGAAGCGCTGTTATTCCTTATCAAATAGGAGAGTTCTCGCTGCTGCCGAGCATAGTCCCTCTCCAAGCGGAATTGGCGCGCCTCTTCGCGGGAGTTGTCATAACATTCTGCCAGATGCAGAATGGCCGAAGACAACTCATTGATCTTCTCCTCCAGAGCCTCTTTTTCTTTTTGGAGAGTTCGCTCGTGGGATACACTCTCACCAAAAGGAGGCTGGACTTTAGCAGGCTGGTCGCTGGGGGCTCCATAGATTTCATCTCTTGCACATATATGCATTAGTTTTAAAATAAAAACGACCAGCAGAGAGAATGAAGATAATTACCAATCCTCGTAGCAAAGTTGGATGGGAGGATGAGGTACTTCCTCCGGGAAGTAGATCACCCGACAAAAGTCGAGGACCATCTGGTCGTGGGAGTGCAACCTTCTCACTAGAAAATTGATCACCCAATAAAAGCTGAGGATCGTCTGATCGCAGAAATGTGGAACTTCCCCCAGAAGCAGATGGAAACTTTGAAGCATTGTTATGGATCTCCAAAGGTGGAGATGAGGGTTCAACCTGTCGAGTTGCATGGACAGGGAGAACTACATGGGACAAGGAAAGAGAGTGCAATGATGCATCCCCAACCTTTACACCCGTTAATGAAGCTCCACTGGAGGATCCCTCGTCAACCTTCGACTTCTTCTTTGGAGGAATCGGCTCCTCAGTCACCTGTAAGGTCCCAAAATGCATTTGGAAACGATCAGGATGTAAAACTATGACCTGAACTAGAGTTCCAGAAAAGTCTTACCTTCTGAAAATCCTGGTCGAGTTCGGGTATCACTTCCTCTTCATCACTCTCAATCTCAATAATGTTCTTGGGGTCTTGATCTGCCATCGAAACAAGAATTGAGGTTTTAGAGGGAGCAACTAGAGAGGAGAAGTAGCTCTGAAAAATACTTAGTTGTGGTGAAAAACTTGTGAGTTCAAGGAACCAAAAAGCTCTTCTATTTATAGAGCCCGAAGGCGTCGGTTCATTTCTGCACACGTCTCGGGTTCTTAAAATGCACTTACGGTTGCCCTCACGATGGGTCAATTCAGTCATTATTATCCGTCAAGAAAAACTCAGGGTTTCTCTTGGGATATGAACCGTCACATGGCGGAACAGTTTCAGTTGAAGTTGAAACATCGGGTTCATAATTCGATGCAAGATAAAAATTTGAAGTAATTATGTCCTTTCATTTTCTTCAAATTTGGGGGCTAGCGGACGAGGATTATCACCTGAGCTAGTTCAAAATAATACACGTCTGGTTTAAGACAAAATCAGATTAGACGTGTGCATATAAGTCTGTCATTTTGGTCTTAGACGGCCTAATGGGCGCGGACACAAAGATGATTTATGATCGCAGCCCTTGCACGATCATGAGGCCGCAGATAGTGCGCGGTCAAAAGACTGTAGACAGTGCGCGGTCAGAGGGTCATTGACCATTTGCGACCAGAATAACTCGGGAAGATCTAATCCTTTGAACAGGCATATTCCGAGAATCACGAGGATCTTTCCACGTATGAAGACAACTGCCAGGAGGTTAACATGTGTGGTTATCCCTTTATTACACGTGTTAAGTCTGTGTGGAAGTTAGGTGCGGTTAACAAAACTGCATCTTACTAACCGTTCGAGGCCGTTTTCGTGTTGGCACCCTTTTGGTCAATATAAAAAGGTGGTCGATGCACGTTCCAAGGGCGGTTAAGCGTACAAACATTACCAGGAGTCCAATTAACCTGAGGATTTAGACATAGTTAGTTAGATACTAAAATAGAAGAGATCTTTGCCTCTGATCATCTCTTCCTCCCCCTTGTAAACACTTTTCTCATATTGTGAAATCATAACAGGACGTAGGGCTATTACTCCCACCATCGAGGGCCCGAACCTGTATAAATTCTTTTGTGCCCGTACAGATATTACTCATCCTACCTTCCCGGAGGAGGGCCCTGAAAGGTCCCGCAACTCACAAATTTGCATAAGATCGACTAAGGACCCCGAGTCCAAATCGTCGACAAGCCGATCAAGCCTGAAGACACATGTTCGCAACCTGAGGATCAACCAGTTTGTCGATCAAGCTTGACTGTCCAGCAACTTCAACCAAGCGCCAATTTCAGCACAGATGTCCAAATAGGATGTGCAAGCATTTGTTGGAAAGGTAATCGAAAGAGCTTTCCAACGCATCAAAAATCATCGAATTCCAACCAGGAGACCCGAAACAATGGCAAGTGCTCAAGGGGGAAGAGTCCTGTTCGGATCCGTGAAAAGTGGCTCAGGATTTTCTTTTTATAGTTTGTTAGGATTCTATTTTGTTTCAAATTAGTTTAGAAGTCTGGTTTTAAACCTTCTATCTTTGTAGACACCATCCTCTATAAAAGAGAAGGTATGGTCTTAGTTTTAGGTAGACTTCGTTGATATACAGATTGTATGCTCGTGTCTTTGCTGACTTGTACAATTGGGAGTCTCAATGTTCAACTCATAATTCAGATTATTGAGTGTTATACTTCCGCTGTTGCTCTTGCTTTTCTTTATTGATTTGCTTGAGTTGTTTTTTGTGAACAGGTCAACCAAGCTTTGCTCGGTTGATAACCAATTGAGGAGTGGTTTAGCGATTGTGAGGTTTCTGGTTGTGTGTTTGATCGTGGTTAGCCGCCCCTTCGTCAAGGTCACAACTCGCATTTATCCACGGATTTCTCCTACGACGGAAGATTGGGACCAAACTACATGCACACATCTTAAGGCGAGGCATGTGCATATCAGTTGGTATCAGAGCTCGCGTTGCCGGTAGGAATTCATTTATCCCTAGTTTAGTTGTTTGATTTTTTTTACCTAGAGTCCAGAAAATTGCCAGACTAAAATAAAAAGTTTCCTAGCCCGTTGTTGTTGTCAATCTGTTATTTTCAATTTGCTTAATTGAGTTTTCGTTCCGTTGAGTTGTGTCCAGTTGCTGGTCTTAATCTTGTTGGCCTAAAATCCAAAGTTAGATTGAGT
Source organism: Pharus latifolius (assembly GCA_019359835.1). Taxonomy (NCBI): domain Eukaryota; kingdom Viridiplantae; phylum Streptophyta; class Magnoliopsida; order Poales; family Poaceae; genus Pharus; species Pharus latifolius. Next base: position 64,072,922 of record CM033326.1, on the reverse strand, counting down.
CTTTGCTACTAAGTTTAATAGTTTGCATCTTGCTGCGAATCCTAAAACAAACATACCAAATAGGAGGCAAGAGAGTTAAAAAAAAAAAGAGTGTCAAAAAAAAAGAAGAGAGCTTTTAGTCAAAGCAAAGAAAAAAAAAAGAAAATCTTGTGAAGTACTATAGCCTGTTGCTAGAAGCCAAGCCTTTCATTATTTGATCAGTAATTAGGACTGGTACTCGTGTGAACTATTATCCAATTTTGCAATTTCTGAGATAACTGATTGCTTTCCTTTGATACACATAATATTTCCCTACCTACAACTCCACATATTCACCATTGGTCCGCGCGTACCTCAAATTGCAATCGCTGTAATTATCTACTTTTCTGGTTATCACGACCTAGCTGGTTGCAAACATTAAGAGGGGTAAGAGCTTCGTGTTGGTAAGGTTGGTGAGGTTGAGAGTGCCACATACATTCAGTAGTTGGTAGGAAATTTTGTGTTTCTTGTTTTCACTAACCATGGTAGGATCAAAGGGTTCACGAGGTTCATTGCATGAAAGTGATCTTGATGTTGAGGAAAGAATGGATTGACCACCAGTGCTCCCATCGTATCCACAATCTCAAGCATTGTTGGGTCACTTCGAGCGGATGCTGAACAAACAGATCATTCCTTGTTTGACCAGCTTGGAGAATCGTCTTGACGAGATGGACCTTCGACTTGAGCAAGTTGAGCGGACGCTGCCACAACAACATGCACCACCTTGATTCCCTCGAGGTCCAATCGAAGCCAATAATCATGGTGCGGTGGCCGTTCCACGTCAACCAAGGGTGAACTTGAATGCTGTGTTCCAGGAAGCCGCCAATGAAGAGAGATAAGATGATTACGTGGCTGATAATGTGGAAGTCATTTTGGATCCTGATCAACAACAACTTGCACGAAACCGTCGAGGTATGGGGGAGTATGCACGTCACGGCCATGAAGGCCGAAGAGATGATGCTTTGGGAAAGATCAAGTTTACTGTCCCCAGCTTTGATGGGAAGTTTAATCTAGAAGCATATATCGATTTGGAGCTGCTCGTCGAACAAAAGTTCAGTTGTCATCTTTATCCAGAAGATCGCCGAGTACGCGCCGCCACCAGTGAGTTTGTTGATTATGCTTCTATTTGGTGGAGTTAAGTCCGCCAAAGAGATCGAGCTCCTCACACTAGGGCTGAGTTGAAGCGCTTGATGATGTCCAGATTCATGCCCGCTTATTTTGAGAGAGATTTGCTTAATAGAATTCAGAGATTGAACCAAGGTAGCAAATCTGTGGAAGACTATTATCAAGAGCTACAAGTAGGCATGCTTCGAGCTAATGTGCAAGAGGAGGCAAATGCAAAGATGGCTAGATTCTTGGGTGGATTGAATTGTGAGATACAAGACATCCTTGATTTTCAGACTTACACCTCTTTGGATTAGCTGTTTCATTACGCATGCAAAGCTGAGAGGCAAGTACAAGGGAAACGACCAAGCTACAACAAAACTGGTCGAAGCTACCCTAGTGCGACCACGCCTTGGAAGAGCACTACGTCACAGCAAAAGAGTGTGACACCTGTGGGTGGAGCTACTACCTCCACTGGTCGAGTGCAATCCGTGAGCCGCCCTACTACTTCAACATCCAAGGTTACCGATTCCAAGACGACCACTACTGTCCCCACCAAAAGTTCATCATCAGTCGCTTCTCCAGGATGAACAAGGGAGATAGAGTGCTTCAAATGCAAAGGGAAGGGGCATTACATGCGTGATTGCCCAAATCAGCGTGCCCTCATCGTCTGGGGTGACAGAGAGTACACATCGGCTAGTGAGGTCGAAGAAGAATCCGACCACGAAGAGCAACAGGACATGTTGGGATCTGACGCAGAGGAGATCGCCTTTGATGCTGGTCATACTAGCCTTATTGTTCGTGTCGCGCCCCCGCCTTGGAGACAACGACTACTCCCGTGGGGACTCAGCTCGCTACAACTGATCCCATACATGCATACCATTGACTTCCCAAGATAAGTCAAGCACAGGAGTATATTTATATCACAGTAGAGTAACTTACAAAATATTTAAGCAGTGTGGCCTGCTGGCCTTAATACAACATAAGGAGATTACAATGCCTTTGTGGCTTACATGGTCTAGCTAAAGAAAAATAAAAACAACTACACAGCGGAGATAGGTGACCCTCCCACCATAAGAAGTTGACGGCAGAACATGATGCGCACGGTGGCCCGATCTTCCGACAGGTAGAGGTAAGTCGATTGGTGGAGACTCGACGTTGACGATCCGGCTTCCGATCAGAACCGATCCGAACCCAGCAATCGCTACACCACGGCTCCGTTGGTTATCAACCATGCACAAACACGATTGACCTCGCCAAGAAGGCTTATCCCTGCATGCGAATCGAGAACACAAGCAAGAACGAGAAAGAAGCAATCTGAAATATTGCAAATATAAATTGAATCTCACGAGTTGGGGTTCCACAAACCGATACACGGCGAAACTGTTCTTTGACAGATTAATCTAAGCAAAACCCAAACCAAACCCTAGCGGCGGCTACTGAATATAAGGGCTAAGGGACGTCCTAGAAACCCTAGATGTGTCCGTGATGGACTCCAACACGATACATGGGCCAACGGCCCAAATTGGTGACGCAGCACCCTGGGACAGATTCTGTTCGCCAACTTCCAACGCGAATTCCCGTCGACTCAGCAGTCCAATTGACCTGAAACCGGTGCTATTGGAAAGGTTATCTCCTTAGCTTTCGATACATATGTGGATCATTGAAATCGGAGTCCGTTTGTGGCCTGGGCGATGATTTTAGTGAACACTGCTCCTGGTGGCCGAGGTAGTCGACTCCGAGATGAATTGGGACTCCGACTCCGAGATGAATTGGGACTCCAACTTGACTTGGACGCCCTCCTGGCCTCCCTCCTGGCCCTTGCTGGTTCCCAAGGCCTTCATGATCCTCTCCAAAGTTCCTGTTGATTCAATTGCCATTCTCGTGCTCTTGTGATGGGTCCTTGCATCACAACTGGAGGAGTCTCGGGCGTATGCATAGGAGTGATGTCCTCATCATCCTCCCCCTCTTGAAGTGGAGTCGTCCTCGACTCAAGCTCATCTTCTTCTCCCATGAACGGTTTCAAATCTGCAATGTTAAATGTGGGACTAACCCCAAATTCGGGCGGCAACTCAAGTTTATATGCATTATCATTTATTTTCTCAAGTATCTTGAAAGGACCATCAACTCTAGGCATTAATTTAGACTTTCGCAATTCTGGAAAACGATCCTTTCTCAAGTGTAACCATACTAAATCACCCGGTTCAAGTTTTACTTCCTTTCTACCTTTACTTCCCGCAGTCCTATACCTTTCATTCATCATTTCAATATTTTCTTTAGTCTTTTCATGCAATTTCAGAATAAATTCAGCAGGTTCCTTAGCATCATGATTAACTCGTTCACTAGTAGGTAAAGGTAATAGATCAATAGGTGCACGGGGATTGAAGCCATACACTACCTGAAAAGGACTTACCTTGGTGGTGGAGTGTACCGCCCTATTATAAGCGAACTCAACATGCGGCAAACACTCTTCCCACATCTTCAAATTCTTCTTCAAAACAGCCCTCAACATAGTAGATAATGTACGATTTACTACCTCGGTTTGGCCGTCGGTTTGGGGATGACATGTTGTTGAAAACAGCAGCTTGGTCCCCAATTTATTCCATAGAGTTCTCCAAAAGTGGCTCAAAAACTTGGCATCACGATCTGACACAATAGTAGAAGGCATACCATGCAAGCGAACGATTTCTTGAAAGAAAAGGTTAGCAATATTAACAGCATCGTCGCTCTTATGACAAGGAATAAAGTGAGCCATCTTAGAAAATCTATCAACCACCACAAAAATACTATCCCTCCCCCTCTTGGTCCTAGGCAGTCCTAAAACAAAGTCCATAGATATATCCTCCCATGGAGTGCTAGGAACAGGAAGAGGCATATATAAACCATGTGGATTCAATCGTGACTTAGCCTTTTGACATGTAGTGCAGCGGGATACAAACCTCTCAATGTCTCGCCTCATCTTCGGCCAAAAGAAGTGAGCGGACAGAACGGCCTCCGTCTTCTTGGCACCAAAATGACCCATCAAACCTCCTCCATGAGCTTCCTGTATCAAAAGAAAACGAACGGATCCAACTGGAACGCATAGGCGGTTAGCTCTAAACACAAATCCATCATTTATCACATATTTGTCCCATGTTCTTCCCTCTTTGCAATGCAGCAAAACATCCTTAAAATCATCATCATTAGCATATTGTTCTTTAATTGATTCCAATCCAAATATACGACAATCAAGTTGGGACAACATGGTATATCTCCTAGACAAGGCATCAGCAATCACATTATCCTTCCCTTTCTTGTGTTTGATAACATAAGGAAAAGATTCAACAAATTCAACCCATTTAGCATGTCTACGATTCAGTTTCACTTGACTGCGAATATGTTTTAGCGACTCATGATCGGAATGAATAACAAATTCTTTGGGCCAAAGATAATGTTTCCACGTTTCTAAAGATCGCACAAGAGCATACAATTCTTTATCATACGTGGAATAATTCAAAACAGGACCACTCAATTTTTCGCTAAAGTAAGCAACAGGTTTACTATCTTGCATCAAAACACCGCCAAGTCCAACCCCACTAGCATCACATTCAAGCTCAAAGGTCTTATTAAAATCAGGAAGTTGGAGTAAAGGTGCATTAGTAAGCTTATCTTTCAAAAGGTTGAAGGCATTCTCCTGTGCTTGCCCCCAATGGAACACAACTCCCTTCTTCGTCAACTCGTTCAATGGGGCTGCAATGGTGCTGAAATCCTTCACAAAGCGGCGGTAAAATCCGGCAAGTCCATGGAAGCTCCGCACTTGTGAAATCGTCGTGGGCGTTGGCCAACTCTTAATCGCGTGCACCTTGGCTTCATCCACCTCAATTCCCTGTGTAGTCACAACATAGCCAAGAAACGATACTCGTTCGGTGCAAAAAGTGCACTTCTCGAGGTTACCAAATAAACGTGCAGCACGCAAAGCATCAAAAACAGCACGTAGATGATCAAGATGTTCATGTAACGACTTGCTGTAAATCAATATATCATCAAAATAAACCACCACAAATTTCCCAATGAAAGCTCGTAAAACCTCGTTCATTAAGCGCATGAAAGTGCTAGGTGCATTAGTTAAACCAAAAGGCATGACTAACCACTCATACAATCCAAACTTGGTTTTAAAGGCTGTTTTCCATTCATCTCCCAATTTCATTCTTATTTGGTGGTATCCACTACGCAAGTCAACCTTAGAAAAAATTATAGAACCACTTAACTCATCAAGCATGTCGTCTAACCTAGGAATAGGATGACGGTACCTTATTGTGATATTGTTAATGGCTCTACAATCTACACACATGCGCCAACTGCCATCTTTCTTAGGAACCAAAATAACAGGAACAGCACAAGGACTAAGGCTCTCACGTACATACCCGCGGTCCAAAAGATCTTGGACTTGGCGCTGAATCTCCTTAGTCTCCTCGGGGTTGGTCCTATAAGCAGCTCGGTTTGGCAAACTCGCTCCAGGTATCAAATCAATTTGGTGCTCAATCCCTCGTATGGGTGGGAGTCCTGGAGGTATCTCGGCAGGAAAAACATCTGCATACTCCTGCAAAAGGTTAGTGACAGCAGGAGGCAAAGTACTGGGCATATCATCCAATGAAAACAAAGCATCTTTGCATATCAAAGCATAGCACGGTGCATCATTCTCATTAATTTCAGCAAGGTCACATTTTGTAGCAAGCATAACACCACCCTTCAATTTAATTCCCTCGGACCTAGAACTAGGTTCTTTCTTGTCTTTCTTAGGTGGGAAAATATTTTTAGCCACTTGCTGATTTTCAGATTCAAGCGCACTCTCTTTTCTCTCATTTTCAGCTCTCTCTTTGTCACATTGCACAATTTCAGTAGGAGTCATAGGGAGCAAAGTGATTTTCTTCCCCTTGTGCATAAGAGTGTATTTGTTACTTCTACCGTGATGAATTGCATCAGTATCAAATTCCCATGGACGGCCTAACAAAAGGGAACATGCTTGCATAGGCACTACATCAAAATCAGCAAAATCATGGTATGTTCCAATGGAAAATTGCACTCTCGCAGTTTGTGTTACCTTCACCTTACCGCTGTTATTGAACCATTGAATATGGTAGGGATGAGGGTGTGCACGTGTGGGCAAGCAAAGCTTCTCCACCAGATCTGAACTCACCAAGTTATTGCAGCTCCCACCATCAATTATGACACGAACACGACGGTCCTTGACGATGAGGTACATCTGAAACAAATTATGGCGTTGTAGCTTGTCCGCTTGCTCCATTTGAGCGCTCAACACTCGTTGCACAATGATTGTCCTATAATTCTTGGTGGCAGCGGTCCCTAAAATCTCCTCATCATCGTCGTCCGTCTCATGGTCATCCTCATTATCTGCAAGGTTAGCTACAAGAGCATATTCATCCTCAACATCACTAGCACTAATGTACCCACCTTCTTCTGTTGCAATGTACGCTCGACGACTTGGGCAATCCTTCATGACATGGCCCATCCCCTTGCATCGGTGGCACACAATTTCCGTTGTTCGACCCGTGGAAGCCACCGATGAAGAACTCTTTGTTGGTGCCTGCACATGGTTAGATTTACTCACCTCGGGAACTCGTGATGGCGGTGATGGTGCTGCTGAACGCGCCCTACTCATGGAGGGGGCAGCAGACCGAACAGAAAGGGGTGGAGCTGATTTGGTTGTCCCCGGCTTCGTCTTTGGTGTGGGTATGTTGCCGAAATTACTCCTTGGCCTTTGTTGTTTTCCCTGCAATTCTTTTTCTGCCAACATAGCAAGCTGGAACAATCTATTGATAGAATTATATTCTTTGTAATAAATTATGTCCTGAATCTCGCGCCGTAATCCCCCATAAAAACGAGCCATCTTATCCTCCTCATCCTCAACTACCTCACAACGCAACATGCCTATTTGTAGCTCTTGGTAGTACTCCTCAACAGATTTATTATTTTGATTTAAGCGTTGCAAATTCTTGCGCATATCACGTTTATAAGAAGGAGGAACAAATCTTCTACGCATAGCTTGTTTTAATCTATCCCATGTATCAGGTGCTAATCCAGCATTTACTATCTCATTCCACCAAATGATAGCAAAATCTTTAAACTCACTAGTAGCTTGTCTAACTCTATGTATCTCAGGAACAAGATGGGAGTTAAATTTTTGTTCAACTGTCATTTCCCAATCTAAGTAAACTTTAGCATCATAAGTACCAGAAAAAGATGGTATGGTAAATTTAACCCTAGCAAAAGAATCATCATGTCCACGACCATTACGAGGATTAAAATTGTTACCTCCCATACCTTGACGGTTGTTATTCAGGCGTTGTTGTTGTCGCACATCCTGTGCAGCGGCGCGAGCGGCAAAGGCATCATGGCCCTCTCCATCCACTTCATCTCCCGCGACAGACTCTTCTTGATCTTCCACTCTGCGAGCTCCATTGAGAGGCGGCTGTCTCTCAAAATTTTCCAACCTGGTAAGAAGATTGGCGATGCTTCGCTCTATCCTCTCCAATCTTTGGTCGTTATCTTGGCCGATCCTTGCGATGTTTGCGTTGATGTCATTGAGCGCGTTGTTAAGCTCGTTCCGTGTAACACACTCATCTTCCTCATTACCTGCCATTGTTAGTTGAAAGAAAGACAAAAGAAACAAAAACAACCGGTGGTATAATCCCTATCAACTACTTTGGCGGCAGAAGGTGGTTTCACTCACTCTCAAGCGTCTTACCACGCTCTTACAAGTGTTCTTACCAATGCAACAGGTGGTACAACCGGCGGCTGGTTCGTGATACCGTGACAAGCTTGAGTGTAGTGATTGCCGAATTGAACCTGAATTGATCAGAAGAAAGGTGGAGCTTGGAAGGCAAAGTATAGTAGCAAGGATTAGCAAATTTCGAAAACAGTTAGCAAAGCTGAATAAAGATTCAAAGTTCTTGTCACAGTTGCTGGCCTAAGCGTGCTCCTATAACTAGTTCAACCTAGCAAGGGATATATCACAGCACAAAGGACTCAAAGGATGCAAGCAATTATGATTTTCTACTTCTCTTTCTCTTCTCTCTGTTTTTTTTTTTTCACTTATTTTTTTTTTCTAACACAAATATATACCTCTTAACTCAGAGGAGAAACAAAAATCTCACAATTTGAAGCAACAAACGACAGGAAACCGATGCCCGAAAGAATTGACAAAACAGGACAGCAAACTTCCGGGCGTCGAAACTCGGTCTTAGAAGCTTTTTTTGAGGGTCAAAAAAATGCACAGGTCCAAAGACTTGTGGAATTTTCAGATGCGCGTCGTCGTCCCCTTCGAAACAAAAAAAAGTAGACCCAAATCGGAGTTCGTATGCAAAAGTTATGCCAGTTTTAGTGAACACTGCACAATCTGGAATTGCTCGCGAATTCAGATCTTTCTCCCGGTTAGGCTAGAATAGGATTAGGTTTGCGGGTGAAAAAGGATGGCCAGCGGTGCAGGGCAATTGACACAAGGCGGCTCGTGACCTCAAACCAGCAACAAGACGATGACTATGGATCAATACTCAACAATACGATACTGAAAACGAAATTGCAAAGCTCAAAGGGTTGTAGGACAGCGGAATTGATGATGAACTTTTTTGTGGGGCAAATTTTCTGGACTCTAGGACGATGGCAAAACAAAACTAAAGGGGATACAATGATACCTGACGGGAAACCGAGGCTCTGATACCACTTGATGCGCACGGTGGCCCGATCTTCCGACAGGTAGAGGTAAGTCGATTGGTGGAGACTCGACGTTGACGATCCGGCTTTCGATTAGAACCGATCCGAACCCAGCAATCGCTACACCACGGCTCCGTTGGTTATCAACCATGCACAAACACGATTGACCTCGCCAAGAAGGCTTATCCCTGCATGCGAATCGAGAACACAAGCAAGAACGAGAAAGAAGCAATCTGAAATATTGCAAATATAAATTGAATCTCACGAGTTGGGGTTCCACAAACCGATACACGGCGAAACTGTTCTTTGACAGATTAATCTAAGCAAAACCCAAACCAAACCCTAGCGGCGGCTACTGAATATAAGGGCTAAGGGACGTCCTAGAAACCCTAGACGTGTCCGTGATGGACTCCAACACGATACATGGGCCAACGGCCCAAATTGGTGACGCAGCACCCTGGGACAGATTCTGTCCGCCAACTTACAACGCGAATTCCCGTCGACCCAGCAGTCCAATTGACCTGAAACCGGTGCTATTGGAAAGGCTATCTCCTTAGCTTTCGATACATATGTGGATCATTGAAATCGGAGTCCGTTTGTGGCCTGGGCGACGATTTTAGTGAACACTGCTCCTGGTGGCCGAGGTAGTCGACTCCGAGATGAATTGGGACTCCGACTCCGAGATGAATTGGGACTCCAACTTGACTTGGACGCCCTCCTGGCCTCCCTCCTGGCCCTTGCTGGTTCCCAAGGCCTTCATGATCCTCTCCAAAGTTCCTGTTGATTCAATTGCCGTGCTCGTGCTCTTGTGATGGGTCCTTGCATCACAACTGGAGGAGTCTCGGGCGTATGCATAGGAGTGATGTCCTCATCAGAACAACACATTAGGGTTCTGGCGGAACTAGCTCTCCTCCTTATGGATCCAAGAAGTTCTCCACGCCTTCTTCTTGATCATGGAACACTCCATCTACTGGATTGTAGGTTGCAAGGGTGAGTACTTACGTACTCAGCAAGTCATAGGTAAGAGTAGATACATATAGTAGTGATGTTACGAACCTATGCTAGTCAAGAAGTGTGGATGGTTGTAAAATAATCTTTTCCTTCATATCTCATCTCATGGTGGCACTTTTCAAAACATAGCATCGCTATTCATGTTATCACTAAATTATAGCACTACCGCGACACGTCGACACACGACAACCCATGGCGCACCCCTTATCATGACAACACGTGTCATTTGGGTAATCTTGCCTTATCAAATTTTATTTAGAAAACATACTTGTGCCACACCCCGTGGATTTGATCCACCGCAGCAAACTCCTATAAACCCGGGAGCTCGAAGTATTCGAATATGTTTTTAACTTTACAAGAGGTACCAATTTACCCGCAAGATATTCCACTTTCATGCCCATCCTATCAAGATGATTAGACCCTTCCTCACTGCAGAGTGTGAGTGGCAAGGTGGAGATAATAAGAACTTTTGTTATGTTTCACTCACAACTCACCCCTGACCCTGTCGTCGGACTACCAGACCTTCCACAGTTGTGGTGGGCTATACTCCCACCCATACTGCATCTTCCCATTACTGGGTCAGCGTGCAATCACATCCAATGATATGTGTACGAGCCGCATTCCGTGCTAATCGTGCATCACATTCCATCCCATGCAGGGGTTTCATGTGCGATCCGCATACTTACTTGTTCAGGCCTGTCCCATACCAGGCTTGCGATTAGCACATTTTTCATGCCACTAGACGCACAACACAAGGTTCTAGTCCTTATATGCCAGTGACCAGACTATCCACAGCCACGCACATCCAGTGCCACCACCATTCCATACCAAACTCTGGTCACAGCTAGGGGGTTTTATTTCATGAATATACGTAAGTACATATATAATAGTTCATGGCTCACTATTTGATTCTTTCACTTTTCTCAGGCCTCCAGCCTAGTACTGCCAAATTATATCTTAACCATTGTTTCACATGCAGTATTACTTATATTCAAGGTTATATTATAGCAACTCTTAATATATAGGTTCAAGATGTTCAAGGATATGACTTGCCTTCCGCGTCATAAAAGTCAGCAGTTGGTATTGGGTCGATAGCGAAGTCCTCAAACTCTGCTTCTGGATCTACTCAGCAACAAATCAAACACACAATGATTACTAACCATATTAAAATGTTTTATGATCTATATGCAGATATGCTTTAAAGAGAAAAGCTAAATGATGCTGGGGCTGATCGAGATTGCATGCTGAATTGAGTCGAGATTCTACAGTTTCAAGGAATTTGGGCTAAGATTGAGTACTGGAGGTTACTAAATTTGAAGGCATCAATATTGACATAGGTTTTATGGATGGTTTGGTCAAAAATGACGAATGTCAGCAGATCGACATTCGGGTCATGGCCTGACATAGCTTCAGAGAAAGCTAGAGGGCTTACCTCAAGATGTGTTAGTTGAAGGAAATGTAGAACATAGCTCTACTGGCTTAGGGGACAAAGTGGATTTCAGTTTGCATGACCAGAAGTGGTCAAATTGGGCTAATGCCACTGGCTGACATTAAGCTGACACAGGCTGACATTGTCAATGAATGGCATTGGCATGATTATGGAGATTCTCAGTGGGCAAGATGGGTTCTATTTCAAGCATTGGGTGCATAATGCTATGAGGTAGCTATTTGACAAGGTGATTTTCACAGAAAAGGTCTAGAAGTCAAGTATTTTGCAAAGACACCCCTAGACACAGTGAACTGGATATTAGTGCATTGTCAAAACTAGGGGTTTGATGATTTGTCTGATTTAGGTCTTGATTGCTTCACCAATTATGTCTGGGAGGTAGGCGAAGATGACAGGAACTCATTGGTGGTGGTTTCAGGGGCTGAGGTGGCTGGACGGCGATGAACGACGATGGGGAAGTGCGGTGGCGACATGACAAGACACAGGTACTGGACAAATCTTTGACATAGCTGTAACTGGCAATTTTGTGCAAAACTGGAGATCGGGGTAGAAGGGAAATATGCTTAGGAAACTAAGGCGAAGCTGGGGAACAAAGTGGCGTCGACGGCGGTGGCCGGCGGTGACCGGGCGACACACTGGCGGCACGGCAGCAAAGGGTAAAATAGTTAAATCGTGATTTGGCGATGCGTTGCTGAAACTTGGTGTTGCTAGAGCTAGTTAGGGCCAAAAGATACTATTTGATGTACTGGACTTGGCTGGAGATTGCACGACAGCGATCGGCGACGAGCTGTTCCGGAGAGGGAGACGGCTTCAACGGCGACAAGGCACTGGGGTGATTTAAACTCAAATTTATGGCATGGGTGAGTTTCTAGGTTGCTGTAGATGGTGGAGCTGAGGGGAATCAGCCTGAGGCGGTGCCGGCGAGCAATTAGATGTCGTGGCCGGAGAAGAAGGCACCAATTTGGGCAAAATCAATACATAGCTCCAAAGATCAATTGTTCGCTGTGAGAGTAGTAGGGAGGTGAGGTGAAGCTTTTGACAAGGTCAATTCGGCCGGAGGAACGGTGATGCGGCCTGGCAACGTGAGCCAGCGGCTGGTGAAGCTCAAACTTGGGGGGGGGGGGGGGCTTCAATTCGAGTTCAATTGATGGTTCTGAGCTTACAGGCTTTCTACACTTAACTTATTGATCATATTAGTCTACTGGTTTGAGGGTTAATTCGAACTAAATCAAACAGCATAGCTGGAACAGGGGTTCTGGCAATTCCGGCGATCACCGGCGATGAGGTGCATATAAACTCAATTCAAAGCTATGACACGATAAGAGGAGATAAAGACACTCACTGGTTGAATCAATTTGAAGGTTGGTGCAGTACATCGGGGTGGCACCGTGCTCCTCCTCGGCGGCTCACCGGGGAAGAAGACGAAGACGAGAAAATTTGGCTTAAATGGCTAAGGAGTTATGGAGTGTAGTGCTGGAGATGAAGAAGCTGATCTGGGCTGCTATTTATAGGCGTGGGACAAAGCTTACTACACTGGAGGCTAAGGAACTTGTGCCGGTGAAGCTTTGGGTTGAAGCAACGGCGGCAACGACACACGCATGCGTGCAGGTTCAACTTTCCCACTGGCGCGTGCGCCGCTGTTGCGCTGGACATCGGTGTTGCCACGGCGATGATTTGGGTGTGGACACGTGCACACATGCAAGCACAGGTGAGCACGAGCACAGCGAAGGTCGACGACGATGATCACGACGACACAGCGCACCTGGTCGCAGTCGCAGCGGTGCTGGTCGAAGCGGGCACGGGTTTTGGTCGTGGTCGAACACTATGCCGGCTGTGGTCGAAAAAGCTGAGAGCTCTGGTTGAAACTGAGATTTGGACTGATTGCGAAATCTGAATTTGGCTTTTGGACTAAGCTGTAAAATCTGAGATTTAAGGTGAGATTTTGATGTTCCGACAAAAGGAGAATTTGTATTGAATAACATTTGGGAGGTGTTTCCTGAAACAGATTTGAATTTGGAGTTGATTTGAAACATTTAGCCTTTTCAGGCTTCTAGAAAATCTGAAAAAGGACTGATCTGTGATACTTCTTGGACTGATTTGTGAAAAGGGCTTAGATGAAGAAATCTGGCTGCCAACTTTTTGGATTAAGGTATTGGCATACCCATGATCATAATCCAAGAATAATTTGGTCTGGATTAGGTCAATATTTGGCTAAATCTGAGTTCAATTGAAGGCTTTTATTCTCAGGATAGATAGTGGGTCATATCTAGAAAGTTATATCTTAATTTGGGTTCACAGGGAAGATTTTGAGATTTTTGAGGCTTAGGATAAAATAAATCTGAGCTGATTTGGCTGATCTAGAAGAGACATATGCATGCATGACTTTTTATGAAAAGAACTTTCACCCCAAACCCAGGTTGTTACAGTTCGTCGTGTTCTTAGCTCTCAGATGGAAAAGGCAGAACAGGGCAGCACAACAATTTATTTCAATCAAAGTTTGTGATCATGCAGCGCTCATGCAAGGTCATTATTGAAGGAGGAAGCTGCAACAACATTGCCAGTTCTAAGATGGTCGCGAAGCTCGGCTTGTCCACACGAACACACCAACAGCCATACTACATTCAATAGTTCAATTCATGTGGCAAGTGGAAGGTGACCGCGATGGTACGTGTCCACTTCTCTGTAGGTTCCTATTCTGATTTTGTGGACTGTGATGTGGTACCGATGCAAGCTTGTGCATTACTACTTGGACGACCATGGCAATACGACAAGGACACTACACATCATGGGCGTTCCAATAAGGTCTCTTTTGTGCACAGGAACAAGAAGGTTTCGCTGGTTCTAATGTCTCCGGATGAAATTCTCAATGATAATTTAGATAGGGCTGAGCGTGAGCGAAAAGAAAGAGAGACGAGCGAGAGTCACAAATTGGGGAGTGACAGCCACCAAACCAAATTGAGAGAAAAGAAAAAAAAGAGTGAAAAGAAAAGAGAGGTTCAGCTTAAGGGGCAAGTTCTATTAGCCACCAAACGTGAGATCACTAGTACAGAAATGTAGTCTACTAACCTCTATCTTCTAACGGTTATTCGCGATTTAGAAGAAAACTGTTAGAAAAGGTGTTGCGCAGTTAACAAAGGCATGTTGTAGGTATTGTTACTAACAGTTTCTATGAAAGTTACCATTAGAAAAAATGGTATGGTTTTTTCTAACGGTATTGAATATATATATACCGTTAGAAGAGGTACACAAGTACTAACAGTAGTATTTTGCGTACCGTTAGAAGAAACCGAATGGTTTTTTCTAACGGTATAAAATATATGTACCGTTAGAAAAGATCACTTAGTTTTTTACAGTAAAAGTGTTTTTGCATTTTCTAGAAAGATCTAGGCAGATCTGGCTTTTGCTTCTGTTGAGAAAAATATAGCCCTTTAAATTATCTTTCAAATGAGCTATTAAACTCTTAAATCAGTTTTCTGGATCAAAAGACTGGCATTTTACAAGAAACAGAAAACACTTTTTCTAACAGTTTCTTCTAACGGTACACAAAACTTCTGACGGTATAAAATATATATACCATTAGAAAAGATCACTTAGTTTTTGACAGTAGAAGTATTTTTGCATTTTCTAGAAAGATCTAGCAGACCTGGCTTTTTCTTCTGTTGACAAAAATATAGCCCTTTAAATTATCTTTCAAACGAGCTATTAAACTCTTAAATCGGTTTTCTGGATCAAAAGAATGACATTTTACAAGAAACAAAAAACACTTTTTCTAACGGTTCATTACTAAAGTACCGTTAGAAGACGTACACAAGTACTAATGGTAGTATTTTGCGTACGGTTAGAAGAAACCGAATGGTTTTTTCTAACGGTATAAAATATATATATCGTTAGAAAAGATCACTTAGTTTTTGACAACAGAAGTGTTTTTGTATTTTCTAGAAAGATCTAGGTAGATCTGGCTTTTGCTTCTGTTGACAAAAATATAGCCCTTTAAATTATCTTTCAAACGAGCTATTAAACTCTTAAATCGGTTTTCTAGATCAAACGAATGGCATTTTACAAGAAACAGAAAACACTTTTTCTAAAAGTTCATTACTAAAGTACCGTTAGAAGAGGTACACAAGTACTAACGGTAATATTTTGCGTACCATTAGAAGAAAACTTGTTCTCAAAAAAATAAATAGCCTCTATTCTCAAAAAAATAAATAGCCTCCAAACCTTAGATCTACCATCACACTTCGCTCTCTCTATTTCCTCTTCTCCCTCTCCCCACTCCGCCGCCTCCCTCGCCAGCCGCCACCGCTCTCCCTTTTTCCTCCTCCTTCCTTCTTCTTCCGCCATAATTGCTCATGCCGCCCCCCAAATCCACTCCTACGCTTGCACCGATCCTGCACGTACCTCCGTCCCGCGCCGCCACCTCCGCCCCACGTGCGCCGTCGCCTAGATCCACGCCGCCTGGGTTGCAGTGTTGGTGGAGTGGCAAGAGCTAGGCATGGATTGATTAGCTATGAATTTATACTTTTTTTCTCTTTTGATTGATTAGGTAGTGTCTGGTCATTTTGGTTGGGTTTTTCCCTTTTTTCCATCTCTTGAATCCTATCTTATGATGTGGATAGTAGAGATTAATTTAGTGGCTTTGTGGTGCAGGAGTCGCAACTTAGGGGTGGTTTTGCTCCAAGGAGTCCGCTAGTGTCTCGTCGTGTACTATTTGGTATTATTTTTTCTGTTGTTTAATCAGGAATTTGATGAGATTATTCTTGGAAATCTTTTGGTGTGATTGAGTGGTGCAGGAGCAGAATTTGTGACTGGATTCGTGGGAGGATTTTGTCTAGGGTTCTTCTGTTCATCACCGGCTTCATCGGTAATAGTGTCACTTTGCTTTCCCCAAATTGGTCTTCTAGTTAAGTAGATATTCTCCCCATTTATGCGAGATAATGTTTTTGAAATTTTCTACTGTTCTTGCGATATAGGAGTAGCGAATTCGTGCATGGAATCTCCAACCACCGTCACCGCTTGCCCGTCATCACCAATAGCCCGATGCCATTGATCCTATTGTAGTATAACGCTAACAATTTTGGCTTGTTGCAGTTTCTACTTGCCAGAATAATATAGTTGTTCTAGCTTTTCATATATGTACTTATTTTTTAGTTAACATTAGGGTAGTTATTAGTACATTAAATTGACTTCAGCTTACTTCTGTTTGTATCATTAGTGCCAGGATCATTGATGTGGCGTGCAAGGAACGTATTGGTAGGATCTGCTCTTGGTGCTAGAATTTGCTTTCCCCATCATATAAGATTATCTCACATCTTGTCAATTTCTAGTCAATAGAGCACTATGTGGGCACTAAAATTTTCTAGGGGATCATGCATCCTAGTTCAATTGCATGCATATATCACTTGTTTGTTTATGGAGTTGCCAACACAATCGTAAGAGATCGCCTAATGTGTTTCCTAATGATAATATATGTGAGATCTTGTAAACGGTTTTTTGTGCAGTAACTTTGTTATCATGAGTTATTAATAACCTTATCATTGGTAGAGTTTATTGCCATCACCACAGTATAAGGAACATATGTGGGAATAGACAATATTCATGCAAGCTGATGTTTAAAGAGCAGTCTTTATTCGAACGCAATCCTCACCAGGTAAAAAACATATGATAAATAATTTTCAAACAACTGTCTTACTTTCTTAATCATCTATGTATATGGAACTTAGTAATGTATAGTTGTATGCAAGGTTGAAGGATTTGTTAAAGATGCTGATGGAACAAAAGTAGCCACTCTGATCGGAAAGTGGGATGAGAGCATGTATTGCATCATTAGTAATGATGCCTCCAAAGTAACCTCGCGTGGTTCAGGTCAGCATGCCGATGTCACTTTGTTGTGAGAGAAAAATGAGCCTCCAACCATTCCCACTTGATATATCTTGTGGTCATTCACAATAACTTTAAATGAGTTGACACCAGAGCTCTAGGTAGATTTGGCATGTTCAGCTCATTATCTTTCCTTTTTCTAGCCCTGATCCTAAATCACTATCTTATATCACTTGTTAAGGAGAAGCTTCCACCAACAGATTCAAGACTCAGGCCAGATCAGCGTCATCTAGAGAATGGGGACTATGAGAAGGTCAATGCTGAGAAACTGCGGCTGGAGAGAAGGCAACGGATGGTACCACCCTCTTTCTTCAGATAGTCCTATATGTTCTTGATAGCTATCCATTCCATATTTCCATTCCCTGATTCATTACTTGTACATTGGATAATGCAATCACGCATGAGGTATATGGTTTATTCTTTATATAACATTCTATGGCCTATGAGATCGTCCATGCATTTAATGTAGTGAACTATATTAAAGGACTAGTTGCATTCAAAACGTTTCACGAGGCATTCAAAATTTCTTGCCCCCCTGATTTGAGCCATCAGCGAGTCAATTGAATGAATCTGAAGAGGTATCCCTAATGGCAGGGAATGCAATTTCCTTCGCAAGGAAGGCTTGCTCCTACAAAAGGGTTTTTTCTGTAATGGTTATTACCTTTTTATAGTATGCTATATGTAATATATAATTATGTGGTAACCTCCACACAAGAGTTGTATTTTGAACAAATTGAAATGGTTAATAGGCTCTATTTTGATTGAACAGAACAGGAACCTTGGACTGTGCTGTGTTATGAGTAGTGTGTCAATTTGCTAAACTGAAAAGAATCCATTTGTGCTCATGTTTTGTTGTTGTGCTTATTGGTTTCCCCTTTTGGTATGCAGCTGGCAAATGCTTCACCACACCTAGGCCTCTTCAACAGGCTCGTACCGGAACATGTTAGATGACAAAATGGCCTCACCTCAACTTTATGCATGCTGGGAGCTAAAAGCGCACCACTGTGTTCAACTTTTTGTTTGTTTATTTTGCCAAAGCATGACTTAGACCAAGGCAAGCTAGATGATTTGGTCCTAGGCTTCATGTAAGACTGCAGCATCTTTGAAGCCACTCAATTCCACGAGTTTGTTGAAAGACCGTTCAAGATCCAAAGAAGTACAATTATGTAAATTATATGATCATGTTAAGTGCGCAGGAATATCGCATGGGTAGGTAAGTTGTATGCCAGATGAAAACATCCTAATGCTAGGCTATGACATGTTCTTTTGGTTCTCGCCGTTTTGTAATATTAGTGCTATCCTACTGTAGTGTAGGTATCATTACTGTTTTGTTCTCCATGATGTAAATGCTGCCCAATTGTAATGACTGTCTTTCCACTACATGATGATACCCTTGAATATTTGATGCGTGCTGTGGCTGATGGTACAAGTAAAATGCAATGAAATTCATGCATCTGAATAGCTATCATGAAGGTTGTAGTGTCTTAAAACAACTTATTCTAACGGTTCTTTAGTAAGGAACTGTTAGAAAAAAGTGCTCTTTTCTAACAGTTGCTCTTTTCTAACGGTTCATTACTAAAAAACGTTAGAAAATATCACTTTTTTAACAGTTCATTACTAAAGTATAGTTAGAAAAAGTGATCTCTTCTAACGGTTCATTACTAAAGTACTGTTAGAAAAAGTGATCTCTTCTAACGGTTCATTACTAAAGTACCGTTAGAAAAGATCACTTTTTCTAACAGTTATTTACAGTTAGAATAGTTCTTGTCTTGTTCTATCGTGCCTATCACTAATGGTACAAAAACCGTTAGTAGAAGTGTGTTTTGAACCGTTAGAAGAAAGCTTTTTTGTACTAGTGGATGCGAGAGCTTGAAACGCATCCCCAAGAGTGCTTTGTGCTTGTGTGCAAAGATGCTCTCTTTTCTACTAATGCTTTACCCTCTACTTTGCATGTTTCAGTTGTTTCTTAACTGCAGGAATTTGAGGACGTTTTCCAAACATGATACCTGCGGGGCTACCACCATTACGAGGGATAAAGCATCAAATCGACCTCATTCCAGGGGCACCCTTGCCCAATCGACCTCAATATCGCACCAATCCAGAAGAGACCAAAGAAATTCAGCACCAGGTACAAGAGCTGCTCGACAAAGGGTACGTACGCGAAAGCTTCAGTCCTTGTGCTGTTCCTGTTTTACTTGTGCCTAAAAAGGATGGGTCATGGAGGATGTGTATAGATTGTCGAGCTATTAACAATATCACTGTTCATTATCAGCATCCAATTCCTCGGGTAGATGATATGCTTGACGAATTGAGTGGTTCGACCATCTTTTCTAAGGTCGATTTGCATAGTGGTTACCACCAAATTAGAATGAAACTAGGTGATGAATGAAAAACTGTATTTAAGACTAAATTTGGGTTATATGAATGGTTGGTCGTGCCATTTGGTCTTACTAATGCTCCTAGTACATTTATGCGCTTAATGAACGAAGTGTTGCATGCTTTTGTTGGACACTTTGTGGTGGTTTACTTTGATGACATCTTGATCTACAGCAAGACTTTCGATGATCATTTGGGGCATTTACACCAAGTTTTTGCTGTCTTGAGAGTGGCATGTTTGTTTCCTAACCTCGAGAAGTGCACCTTCTGCACGGATCGAGTAGTGTTTCTTGGTTTTTTTTTCTGCACAGGGCATTGAGGTGGATGAACAAAAGGTGCAAGCTATTCGAGCATGGCCTACACCTACAACAGTCACACAAGTGCGGAGTTTCCACAGACTTGCTGGTTTCTACCGCTGGTTCGTACAAGATTCCAGTACGATCTCCGCCCCACTCAATATGTTGACTAGGAAGAACATGTCTTTCAAGTGGGAACTGCCCGATAAAGGCAGAAAGGAAGTTGTGCTCGAAGAGGGAGATCTAGTTTGGTTGCATTTGCATCATGATCATTTTCCAGAACAACGCAAGTCCAAACTTATGCCGTGAGGTGATGGTCCATTCAAGATTCTTGCCAAGGTCAATGCTAATGCTTACCAATTGGAGCTACCTGAGGACTATGGAGTAAGTGATACATTCAATGTTGCTGATTTATCTCCATACCCACGTGAGAACGATGGGCAAGAGTCGAGGACGACTCTTTTTCAAGAAGGGGACTATGATGAGGACATCACGACCACACACCCACATGTCTTAACTCGTGCGCATGAGCGTCGCCTTGGACATCAGGTGAATTCGTTTCTTGGGCAAATTAATTATTTAATTACAGAACAAATGATATTGCCTAATGATTGCTCTTTGCATATTGTTACATGTGAAGGAGTTCTGGATGAAGTTGTTAATCCAATTCATAGCCAAGGAAGAATGAACACTTTTTTGGCAACTTCGACCAACGGTTACGTCGACCTTATTGATCAGAAGAACTCTGCGCATGATCAGAAAGGCTCAAGGTCGCAGCATTGCTCAAGGTCGCAACACTGCTCATGGTCGCAGCTGATCAAGCCTGAAGACACATGGTCGCAACCTGAGGATCATCCAGTTTGCTGATCAAGCTTGACTGTCCAGCAACTTCAACTAAGCCCCAATTTTTCAGCACATATGTCCAAATAGGTCGTGCAAGCACTTGTTGGAAAGGTAATCGAAAGAGCTTTCCAACCCGAAACAATGGCAAGTGCACGAGGGGGAAGAGTCCTGTTCGGATCCGTGAAAAGTAGCTCGGGATTTTCTCTTTATAGTTTGTTAGGATTCTATTTTGTTTCAAATTAGTTTTGAATTCTCGTTTTAAACCTTCTATCTTTGTAGACACCATCCTCTATAAAAGAGAAGGCATGGTCTTAGTTTTAGGTAGACTTTATTGATATACAAATTGTATGCTCGTGCCTTTGCCGACTTGTATAATTCGGAGTCTCAATGTTTAACTCATAATTCAGATTATTGAGTGTTATGCTTCCGCTGTTGCTCTTGCTTTTCTTTATTGATTTGCTTGAGTTGTTCTTCGTGAACAGGTCAACCAAGCTTTGCTCGGTTGATAACCAATTGAGGAGTCATTTAGCGATTGTGAGGTTTCTGGTCGCGTGTTTGATTGTGGTTAGCGGCCCCTTCATCAAGGTCACAACTTGCATTTATCCACGGATTTCTCCTACGACGGAAGATCGGGACCAAACTTCATGCACGCATCTTAAGGCGAGGCATGTGCATATCAAGTCCTCACCTCTTTCCCTCTTTGATACATATGGAAAGCCTAGAGGACAAAAGTCTTTCATGCAAAAGCGAGGACTTGCCAAAAGAAGAATAAACCAATTCGTAAAGGTAGCAATGAGTGCTACTTTCAAGCAGCCTCCATCGCGCCATATGTCTGTGACAACACCATTGGAAGTCTGGCGTATTCCAAACACGAATGATTCTACTTCACCCACCATATTCTACAAAGTTCCAAAGCAGCAAGAATATGATTCCATCATTGAACAACTAAGTCCTTCCACTAACTCCGAAGCAGTTTTGATTGCCATGAAGGCTGAGCCCCGAATGGTCAATCTACTCAAAAGGGATGGAGTGAAACTGGAAAGGAATCAAAGATTGCCACCTCCTCCTGCAATCTGTGAAGAGTGGTGGGAGCAATCAGAAAAGCTCATCCGGAAGGGGCACAAGTCTCGTGACCTCCACCCAAACTATGGCTTGGGCTATGCCAAACCTGACAATGAAGATGATAAAGCTGATGGTGCGCAAAGAGTCACATGTCATACCATAGTGACTGATGTCACTACTACAGAATTCATTATCACAGTCGGGCCAAAACAGTCATCACAGACGGTTCTTACCCGTCAGTGATATTCGAGTCAGTGATAATCATGTACTATCACAGACGGTTTTGAACCGTCTTTGATCTTCCCCTTCACAGACTGTTATAAGATCAAAACCGTCTGTGATACTCATACTACACAGACTGTTATAACATCAGAACCGTCTGCGATACTCACACTACACAGACTGTTATAACATCAGAACCGTCTGCGATACTCATACTACACAGACTGTTATAACATCAGAACCGTCTGCGATACTCATAGCACACAGACTGTTATAACATCAGAACCGTCTGCGATATTCATACCACACAGACTGTTATAACATCAGAACCGTCTGTGATACTGACACTACACAGACTGTTATAACATCAGAACCGTCTGTGATACTCATACTAACACAGACTGTTATAACATCAGAACCGTCAGTAATAATAAGAGTATCGCAGACGGTTCTGATGTCAAAACCATCTGGGATTCTCACATTATTACTGACGTTTCTGAGATCAAAACCGTCTGTGATACTCAAATTATCAGAGACGGTTATGACCTCAGAACCGTCTGTGATACTCATATTACCACATATGGTTTTGATCTCAGAACCGTCAGTAATAATGTGAGTATCGCAGACGGTTCTGAGGTCAAAACCATCTGTGGTAGTATGAGTATCACAGACGGTTCTGAGGTTATAACCGTCTCTGATAATGTGAGTATCGCAGACGGTTCTGATGGCAAAACCATCTGGGATTCTCACATTATTACTGACGGTTCTGAGATTAAAACCGTCTGTGATACTCAACTTATCAGAGACAGTTATGACCTCAGAACCGTCTGCGAATGCTTCCTTATCACAGACGGTTGTTTCAGAACCGTCTGTTTTTTAGAGTGTCACAGACGGCTTTGAGGTCAAAACCATTTGTGATATTGTCATTATCAGCGACGGTGGTAATCTTGGAACCGTCTGTGATTGTTTCCTTATCATTGACGGTTTATACCCTCAGAACTGTCTGTAATAGTGAGATATCACAGACGGTTTTTTGGTCGAAGCCATCTATGATAGTG
This sequence comes from Pharus latifolius, assembly GCA_019359835.1. NCBI lineage: Eukaryota > Viridiplantae > Streptophyta > Magnoliopsida > Poales > Poaceae > Pharus > Pharus latifolius. The sequence goes on along the minus strand of CM033326.1, from coordinate 64,049,898 downwards.
TTATAATCTCAGAACTGTCTGTGATAGTGTGATATCACAGATGGTTCTGAGGTCAAAACCATCTGTGATAGTGATAGTGTCATATCACAGACGGTTTTTAGGTCAAAACCATCTGTGATAGTGTCGTTATCGGTGACTGTTATAATCTCAGACGGTTTGTAAGGTCAAAACCGTCTGTGCTTATTGCACAGACGGTTTTGACCTTACAAACCGTCTGTGATTATAACAGTCACCGATGTCCTCTGTACAATAGCATTTCAAATATACAGTTCATGAATTTCATACATGCATGCACAGTACTCAAATATATACAGTCTCATATAGACATGCACACAACTTAGAAACATGTACAAGCATTTCATATATACAACACAGAACTCAGAAATATATACAATTGAGATTGAACCAATAAATTAATGTAATAGACAATTAAAGTCAGTGTGTTAGATGTACAAATAAATGTAAGGCCGTACTAATACGAACCTTGCGGGTCCCTAAACTTCCCTTTGGTTGATATGACCTCCGCAAGGAAAAACTCAGCGAGCATCCCTCGGACAATACCAATCTCCCGAGGGTCAAAGCTTTTCGAAGGGAAGACGACCCCCTACAGCAAGAGTTGGTACAGAAAAAATTAGCTCAATGCAGTTGTAAATTCTGCCGAATTGATACAAAGGGGAGCAGTTGTATACCTCGGGGAAATCTGGGTGGTGAGGGGTGATGATCAGGTCATACATGTGGCGCATCACGTAGAACCCACATGTATTGTCGTCCGGCTGCTGATGGCACTGCCAATTTACCGACCGAGAGTTAGTTGGGGACACGTTATAAAGTAAATCAGATGCCAGTTGAAATTTGTACCGAAAATTGTAACCACTGAAACTTATCGGCTCGCCACTCGTGTTGTCGCCCTCCCTCGGCAAAGTAGTTCGTGAAAGCCCTGTAGATAGTCAAAATTGACAGTTTGAGGATAGTCGAAATTGACAATTTGAGGACAGTAAATCTAGATGCATGCAAGACAGGTCCACATGAATATCATCACCTTTCGAATACATCTCGTGCACCGCAATACGAGTACCCTTTCCTCTGCAATGAATCAAGGTAGAACACCTTGTTCCTTTTCGGAATAAGTAGCAGCAGGATCCAGTGGTAGCTACATGTTACATGTAAAGAATTATAAATTTAATCTAAGTTTGGGGGTGTGCACATGGAGACACTAATCTACGGGTGAAGTACTGATGAAAGCACTCACCTCTGGTTGTAGGGTACAAGTATGTACTCCTTGTCGACCTGAGCAAGCAACCCTCTTTTGATGTAGTCGACAACGAAGTCTGCGTCGGTCCTGAACATCACCTCGGCGACCATCTGGGGGTCCAAGAAACCAACAGGTATGCCCTTAGATTTGGCATAGTTGGTCATGCAGCTGCACGGAAGTAACCAATTTAAATGACATATATCCGTATATGCACAGATAGTAGGATACTTACAGCACCCAAGACCGTAGGATTGACAAGTCGAGCGCATCTTTGTTCAGTAAATTGTGCAGATCTTCGAAGGTCACCGAGTAGGTCCCAACGTCGTTATGGAACTCTGCCACGGTGTACTTGACCATGATGTGCGTCGGACGCTGCGTCCTGGTCTGGTTTGTCCTCCTCATGTACCATGCATGCAGGCTCTGGCATGCTAACCCCATGCTCGAAATTGCAGTATCGGAGGCCATGGACATCCCCAGAGCGAACAGCATGAGAGCTGGCGCACTCTTCTCGCTCTTCTTCGCCGGGCTCTTCTTTGCTTTTCCCCTACTAGCCAACTTCTTGAATGGTTGCCTCCTAGTCGGAGTCAGCTTCGTCTTCAGAGGGGTCGGCTGGCTAGTAGGCAGTGTGTCGGTCTGTGATGTCTGTGATGTAAGAACCTACGTATTAGGACACTAACTCTGAGGGCTATTATTACAGTACGAATTATGAAACTGGTGGGGGAATTACCTCATCCAGGACGATGTCTTTCTTGGGCCATTGCACGAACGTGTGCACCGCATCCCCGAGAGTGGTAATCTCGTCGTTCGGCGGCTGCTCCAACGGAAAACCCTTGCAATGGTAAAAGACATTGTCCACCGGGACCAGTGCAAAACCCTCACATACAGGGGCACCGTGGATTGTGGCCCCCGCCGTGCATGGTTGCGCCATCCCACGGCCATCCTCGATCGGGAAGAGACCGGCCAGCACCATAAGCTTGCAGGAGGCAGGTTCCTACAAACAGTGCGCATTAACATATTGAATTTCACCGCTTTTCACTTTCGAATGAATTAACATAGACAAACGGTCATTACCTGCAGAAAGTCCACCGGATACTTTGGAGAGGGCTCCGTCTGCGAAGACCCCGGCGCAGATGTGCAGCTACTACGGTGGCCAAGAATGGGAGTCGGTACTTCCGCTGCAGCTAGAAGGGGGGTGCCCTGGGTCGCTTTTCTTATCTCTTCATACATGGACCGCATCTCCGACAACTACTGCAGGAGTGCTTTGTCCCGATCAGCGAACTCCGATCGCATCTCCTCCTTGAGCCATTCATCGCCGGCTTGGTGGGATCTCTTTCTCCTCTTAGCCGCCTCCTCATCATCAGGGAAACCATGCCTCCAAGGCACAGTGGAACCGAGGCCGCGCACGCGGCCTGGATGCTCCTTGTTTCCTAGCGCCGCTGTGAGGATATCCCTGTCCCTCCTCAGGTTAAACTCTCCAGATGCCGCCTGCGCACTCAGCGTCACCTGCAACAGGAGAACTTAGCAATACAACCCATTGCATGCGTGTTACGAGGATAGTACGTGATCGGACAATTTTACCAGCCGGTCGATCACTTCCTTGTTCGCAGGGTTATTCACAGAGAAGCTTCTGTAGGAGGTCATCGTCGATCTTGCTCGGCACCAATTGCGGGTGCGCACGTACGTTATGCCCGCATAAGGACTGCCGGCCGAAGACTGGGAAGCCTCCTCGTCCTGCTTCCTCCACAACGCCTTCTTCCCCACATACCCACCACTGCCAAGTCTGTGTGGGTGGGTATTCTTGGCCTGGTTAGCCTGGCCCTTCGCACTAAGCTCCTGGAACTCTGGCTTGGCCTTCATCTCGACAAATTGCTGCCATGCCTCGGGTGTCGTGGTATTGCGAATACCCCGGCAGGTTTGGTGAACGATCCTAGCGAAGATTACGCAGCGCGGGCTGACTGGGTGACCGGTCCTCCCCCGCCGGACAAACACAAGAATTGACACAAGGATTTATACAGGTTCGGGTCCCGGTGGGGGCCCTAGTCCTGTCGGCGTGCTCCTGACCGGAGTCGGCTGGGGAGGCTCTCTCCGGGAGAGCCTTCCGGAGCACACCTGAGAGTTTTGGCTATTCCAATAAATGAATCACTTGCTTACAACTGAGGGGTAAGACCTATCTACCCCAGAAGCCACCGTCGGATCCAGGGGTAGCAACGTCCTTCTCCCGGTCAAATGCCTTGGATGCTTGACAGGTGGTCGCTCATTCCCGAGGCGCTCCTCGCGTGACCTGCACGTGATAAACAACTCAAGACTTTACCTTTAGAAGGGCGATGAGGCCCGGGACATGCGCCGGAGGCCCGGTAGCAAAAAGGCGGCGCCCGGGGAGGCACCGGAGGCCACGTCCTCGGGCAAATGGTGGCACCCGGGACTGGCGCAGGAGGCCAGGTCCCGGGGGCCAAAATGGCGGCGCCCGGGGAGGCACCGGTGGCCAGGTCCCGGGAGCCAAAAGGCGGTGCCCGGGACCGGCACCGGAGGCCAGGTCCTGGGGGCCAAAATGGCGGCGCTCGGGGAGGCCCCGGAGGCCACGTCCTCGGGCAAATGGCGGCGCCCGGGACCGGCGCCGGAGGCCAGGTCCCGGGGGCCAAAATGGCGGCGCCCCGGGAGGCACCATAGGCCAGGTCCCGGGAGCCAAAAGGCGGCCCCCGGGACCTCCCGGGGACCAAAAAGGCGGCGCCCGGGGAGGCACCGGAGGTCAGGTCTCGGGAGCCAAAAGGCGGCGCCCGGGACCGGCACCGGAGGCCAGGTCCTGGGTGCCAAAATGGCGGCGCCCGGGGAGGCACCAGAGGCCACGTCCCCGGGCAAATGGCGGCGCCCGGGACCGGCGCCGGAGGCTAAGTCCCGGGGGACAAAATGGCGGTGCCCGGGCAGGCACTGGAGGCCAGGTCCCAGGAGCCAAAAGGCGGCGCCCGGGACCGGCACCTGGGGCCAGGTCCTTGGGGCCAAAATGGCAGCGCCCGGGGAGGGCCCGGAGGCCACGTCCCCTGGCAAATGGCGGCGCCCGGGTCCGGCGCCGGAGGCCAGGTCCCGGGGGCCAAAATGGCGGCGCCCGGGGAGGCACCAGGGGCCAGGTCCCGGGAGCCAAAAGGCGGCGCTCGGGACCGGCACCGGAGGCCAATTCCCCGGGCAAATGGCAGCACCCGGGACCGGCGCCGGAGGTCAGGTCCCGGGAACCAAAATGGCGGCGCCCGGGACGGGCACCGGAGGTCTGGTCCCGGGCGCCAAAATTGCGGCGCCCAGGACCGGCACCGCAGGCCAGGTCCCCGGGCAAATGGCGGCGCCCGGGACCGGCACCAGAGGTCAGGTCCTGGGGGCCAAAATGGCGGCGCCCGGGACCGGCACCGGAGGCCAGGTCCCCGGGCAAATGGCGGCGCCCGGGACCGGCGCCGGAGGTCAGGTCCCGGGGGCCAAAATGGCGGCGCCCGGGACTGGCACCGGAGGCCAGGTCCCCGGGCAAATGGCGGTGCCCGGGACAGGCGCCGGAGGTCAGGTCCCGGGGGCCAAAATGGCGGCGCCCGGGACCGGCACCGGAGGCCAGGTCCCGGGAGCCGAAAGGCGGCGCCCGGGGAGGCACCGGAGGCCAGGTCCCCGGGCAAATGGCGGTGCCCGGGACCGGCGCCGGAGGCCATGTCCCGGGGGCCAAAATGGCGACGCCGGGGAGGCCCTGGAGGCCACGTCTCCGGGCAAATGGCGGCGCCCGGGGAGGCCCCGGAGGCCTCGTCCCCGGGCGAATGTGACGCAACTTACCTGGACTTAGTCTCGCGGAGATTTCCCCCAACAGCAGCCCCCCATGCCCCCCGGGGACGATGCTCGAGTCCCCGGTGGGTATGGTAATTGTCACCGGGAAAATCTCTGGGCTAGGCCACCGGAGCCGCGACGCTTCGGCTTCTGTGCCTCGCACTTAAGACCACGCCGTTTCACCATAAATGCGCTCGCTGTTCGAACCGGCGCCTCAATTCGTGCGCCAGTCCCTTCGTTTCCAGCACACGATTTGAACTTCAACGGTCCAGATTGCTCCGTGAGGTGCCACGTGGCGCCCATCTAGACCACGGCTCGCCCCTATAAATAGGGCCTTGGGGGGCCTGGGAACTTCATTCCAAACTTCTCATCCTTAGCGTGTTTAGCTCTCCCGGTAGCTCTCTCCCGGTAGCTCTTTCCCGATAGCTAGCTCCCGGTAGCAGGCGTCCGAAACTTTTTAGACGTAGCCTCCTGAAAAGTTAGCCTCCGAAAAAAGAAACTAATCTGATGGCACCGAAGGGTCGAGCGAACACGACCGAGGTGCCCTCGGAGGAGGTCGCGCCGGACTTCCTCTGGGCGTCTGAGTTCACGGCCGAGGACGCGGAGTCCATGGTCAAACACTGCGTCGTTGAAGACGGAGACATCCGGGTCCCCGTGAAGAAGGACGGAGCCCCCCGCCCCAGGCCCCGAGAGATCGTGGCCTTTGAGGCCTTCCTGGAGGCCGGGCTCCGGCTCCCGGTGCATCCCTTGCTCCGAGAGTTTTTGAAGGAGTACGGGGTGGCCCTAAACCACCTCACCCCGAACGCGATCGTCCGGATGGGCCTCTTCATCTGGCTCTACGAGACGGTGACCGGGCGGGAACCCACCCTACGCGCCTTCCGGTACTTGTACGAACCAGCGGCGAGGAGCTCCCACCTGGTGAAGGGGGCACCCAAGTCCACCTTTGGCTCTGTGATGGTGCAGATGTTGCCGTCCAGGGTGGCCGATTACCAGGCGGCGGCCTCCCGGGACCACTGGGGCGACTGGATCCGGAGGTGGTTATACCTCTGGGTCCGGGACGACGAGGTGGCGTACGCACCGGGGCCCCCCTCTTACAGCCGGTCGTCCGCGCCGAAGCCTCCGGTGTGGACGGACGAGGAGCTCGAGCTCCTCGGCAAGGTGATCATCACCCGGAAGACCCGCTCTATGCGGGACGCCGCCGAGGAGATGATGCTCCTAAGGATTTCCCCCTTCTCACGCGGGAGAAGGGGGATCGGCATGGGCCCGGAGCAGCGGCCCCCGGTCAAGCCGGTGACCCGACGTAAGTCCGCTACCTGCTTTATTGCACTTACAAATATTTGAAAATTTGACTAACTCTTTACCTCTTGTAGTCCGGCCGTACTCGGCGGCGCGGGAGAAGGCGGAGAACCTCCTGGGGAGGTACTTCGCCGATGAGCACGAGCGCGTCGTGCGCCTCGTGGGGGAGGGCCCTCCCCATAACTTGGTAGTTGAAGCCTACGGGCTTAAAATACCGGAGAGGAAGCCCCTCCCCACCCCCGGGTCACACAAACGGGGGAAGGATGCGGCCGGGGGCTTTGAGCCAAAGAAGACCAGAGTCCAAAAAACCCCCGGCCCGTCGACGACGCCGGCAGCGTCACCGGCGAAGCCTCAGGACGAGACCCCCGGGACCGGGCGTGAACGGGGGCCGGCCCAGAAGGAAGTAACTCCCCCTCCCCCGAAGAGCCCCGCTGAGGCCCGAGGGAAGGAACCGGCCACGGGCGGGGCGGCGTCCAATTCGGCGAACTATGCCCAGTCGCCGCCTTCGGTGGCGGCCCTCCCGGCGCCCCCGGCACCCTTGGAGCCGGAGAAACCGGAGGTGAGGTTCGCGGAGGCCTCGCCTCCGCGGGTGTAGTGGCCCGTTGACGAGGGGGGGAGCCCCTCAGTCTACGAGGTCCCGCCAGAAGTGGGGGCCTCGGGGGCCCTCCCGCCCGGGAAGGGGAAAGGGCTGATGATCCCCCTCTGGCGAGGGACCCCTTGCGGGACTTCCTCGGCCACTTCTTCGGGGGGCACTTTGGCGACGAAGATGACGATGACCACCACCCCGACCGAGATCATGTCGGGCACCCCAGTCCGGCGGCCCGTTACCGGCCACTGCGGGACTAGCGCCGGGCGGGAGACCCCCCTACTCTCCGCAGGGGAGGTCGAGCGCTACGCGGAAGGCCCGTAGACCCCCAAGGTCCAGGCCTTCGTCGCGGAGGGGATGCTCCACGACCGCTTCGCGGAGCTTCGGTCCCTCCAAGTCCCGGTACTCACCCAAGGCGGTTGTCGCTTTCTCTTGGTTCCCTGCATCCAAAATTTTTCTAACTCTGGAATTTGTAGGGAGCAGCAATTACCTGGGGCGTCGAGCAGCGCGTCATCCGGCTGCTCAAGGACGCGGAGGACAGGGCCGCCTCCTTCTTGAGTCAGCGGGACGAAGCTCTCCAGGAGCTGGCCTGGGTTCGAGCCCAGGTCCACATCTCAGAGACTGTCAACGGCTGTCTCCGGGAGGAGGCAAAGGCGAAGGAGGAGGCCTTCCGGGAGCTCGAGGGGTCGAGCGTCCGGGCGGTGGTGGACGCGGGCTACTCCGTCCTCTCGGCCCTCGAGAGCCTTGGCGTAAGCCTAGGCTCCGGGGGTGGCTCGGAGGTGCCCCCGGCCACGCTCGCGGAGGCTATGCATTTTCTTAACGCACAAGTCTCCGTGATCCCGGAGGCAGCGGATGCCCGGGCGCGAGGCCGGGCGATCCCCGTTGTCGCAGCGGCGGCCGGGCTCGTCGAGCACCGGGGAGTGGGCGCTCAGGCGATCGGGGGCCGCATCCCGCGGAGCTTCCCTGAGTTCTTCGAGCCCTCGCGCCGGGAGGTGGAGCAGCTCGCCGGGGGCTTCTACATGACAGGATCATCCGGGTGAGGTTCCCGGCACCGGCACCTCCGGCCGCAGACGCCCCAGCCCCGGCACCGGTGGAAGCCCCCCGGGGGGGAGGACGCCAATGAAAAAGTATGAGCCTCCCCCCGGGTCTTAGTTAGGACCCTTTTCCTTTCTTAGGACTTTTGATCCCGGTAGCTTCTTAGAAGAAGCCCCGGACACTTGTAAAAAGATATTTTGAATGCAATAGAGTTAGAAATTTTTCTAAGTCTTGAATTGAATGCAATGTTACCAGGGTTCCCGGGAGGTTACTCCCGGGTGGAGGTCCGGGAGGGACTCTCCGGGGGACGCCCAAGCGGCTTTAATCTTGCTAAGTCTCATCTCTGGGAAGCGCAGAGGGGACGTCATCCGGGAGCCGATCCGGTTGAGGTGGCGTCCGGAGTGGCACTTGGACAATTTTGACAATCATCGCGCCGAATTGTCCCCTCCGCATCCGGGGTTCCGGATGATACCTCCTCTTCGAATACTTCCACTGGTGGGATACGAGTTCTGGCCCGAAGATGTGCTCCGGGAAGCTCGGCGCAGCGTGCGCGCATTGTACCGGGACTTGGCCCGGGAGCTAGCGGAGGGTGACCGGGAGTATTAGGCGTAGGAGCCTTAGGATGTAGGGAATCCCCCGGGTTAGAGCCCGGGTTGTACCGTTTCCGAAGCCCACTGGAGGGGGAAGATGTCCTCCGGGTTTGACAATCAATAAAGCTGTTTGTTTGCTTCTTCTTTTGTCGTCTTTTTATTTTTTCTTCTTGGATGGTCTGGACGACTCCTTTTGACAAGGATGAGCTAAGTTTGCTCGTAGGCGGTGTGGTCGACACCCGGGAGTTCCTTATCCCCCCCGCCCACAGCGGGCCGGAGAGTAGCTCCGCGCGCTGTGGGGGTAACAAGGCGTCCAGTGGGCTGTAGCATGAGAATTTTTCTAAGTTAGAAAATTCGAAAACGGGGTTTCCAAGGGAAAGACCTTCCAGGAGACAATCGTCCAGTCGCCGTGAGCACAGGGAGCCGGGAATGAGGCCTCGTGTGGAAGAAACATCCAAGAAAACCCAATGAGATTTCTGGAGGCGAGCTTCCTGGGAGATGATCGTCCGGTCGCCGTGAGAACGGGGAGCCGGGAATAAGGTCTCTTGGGAAGAAATGTCCGAGAAATCCGTGACTTCTCCGGGAGACAATCGTCCGGTCGCCGTGAGAATGGGGAGCCGGGAATAAGGTCGCCGGGAGGCAATCATCCGGTCGCCGTGAGAACGGGGAGCCGGGAATATGGCCAGAAATCCTGAGGAAGATTCCGGAGAAAATCCTTCCGGGAGACAGGGTCTCCGGGGAAAAGATATCCAAGAAAGCCATTAGACGTCCCACAGGGGAGAGCGTCTACTCCCAGAGGAGGAAGTGCCCGATGACGGGTCTTGAGTGTTTGGGAAGGGACTAGTCTCCCAAAGTGACTCGTTACCGCGGCCACTGAGGACCGGGTTGCGCTTACACCCTCAGTCCACGAGGGCTGATTGTAAGCCGCCCTACAGGAGGGACTTGCTGGGTCTGGGCCCACTTCCTCGCAGGGAGGGCATCGCCGTTTGGGGCGGTAATGAGAAGAACCTACAATGAGACAGTTGAAGAGCAAGACCTATGTATTGCTAATAAAATGAAGTACAGTGCCTCCCCCTGCGTAGTCACGAAAGGGGAGGAAAAGTAAATACAGTGTCCCTTCTCCCCCTCCGGCGTGATCGCTCTGGGGGAGGGGACAGGCCCGTAAGGCTAAACATAGAACTTGCGAAGTAAACGCAAGTTCCACGTGTGCTTCAGCTCTGCTCTTGAAGGTTGGAGAGCTTGTAAGCCCCCGAGCCCAGGACCGCGGAGATCCTGTAGGGGCCCTCCCACTTGGGGGAGAGCTTACCCTGTGCTTGGGGGTCTGTGACGCGCTTGAGGACAAGGTCCCCAAGGCAGAAGGATCTTTCGCGCACACGCTGGTTGTATGCGCGCGCCATCTCGTGCTCGTAGATAGCGTGGCGGAGGAGCGCTCGGTCGCGTTCCTCCTCCACGAGGTCGATCTCCAGGCGCTGGTTGGCCTCGTTGGCCTGGTACGCTGCGGTCGTAGCTCCGTCTAGGAGCTCGACCCGCAGCGACCGGAAGCCGATCTCCGGGGGGAGGACTGCCTCCGCCCCGTAGACCAGGGAGAAGGGAGTACGTCCCATTGCCCGGGACGGGGTCGTGCGCATGGAGCAGAGGATGCTAGGAAGCTCCTCCGCCCATGCACCCCGCTTAGAAGCGGTTTGCTCGAGTCTCCAGCGCAACCCCTGTAGGATTACGCCGTTGACCCTCTCGATAGCCCCATTGCTTCGGGGATGGGCCACTGAGGTGAAGTGGATGACGAGCCCCAGGCCTTCGCAGAATTGCCGGAAATAAGCCGAGTCGAATTGGGTCCCGCTATCCACGGTGATTTCCCGGGGGACTCCAAAACGACAAACGACGTTTTTCCAGAAAAACCGCTGAACGGCCCGGGACGTGATGCTAGCTAAGGGCTCCGCCTCGACCCACTTTGTAAAGTAGTCAACCGCGACCACCGCATACTTGTATCCTCCGGGCGCTGGGGGGAAGGGCCCTAGGAGGTCCATCCCCCAACGCACGAAGGGCCAAGTGATGGGGATAGTCTGCAGCGCTACAGGGGGGAGGTTCGAGCCCTTGGCCATCTTCTGGCATGCTTCGCATGCGGAGACAAGGTCTCGCGCGTCGCGCATGACCGTGGGCCAGTAGAAACCCTGCCGGAGAGCCTTGGCCGCGATGGCACGCGGGGCTAGGTGAGAACCACAGCTCCCCGTGTGGATGTCTTCGAGAAGTTGAAGTCCCCCCGGCCGGGGGAGGCAGCACAGGAGGGCGGAAGCCCCCCGCTTGTAGAGCCTTCCCTCCAGCAGGAGATATGCCCGGGCTTTGGCCTGGAGGCGTTTGGCCTCGGTCTCACTAGGAGGGTCCCCCTCCCCATTGATGAAGGAGATGAGGGGGTCCATCCATGACGGAGTCCGGGTGATCTCGGCGACCTCCGGGACATGAGGCTCGTCGCCCGTGTCCGGGGAGGCCACCGAGGGCTTCGTGATGATTTCGAAGAAGGCCCCCTTGGGGAGCAATTCCCGGGCGCTTGCTGCCCGGGCCAGGGCGTCGGCCCAGTCATTGTCCCTTCGCGGGATATGCCGGGCCTCGAGGCCGTCGAAATGCCTCTCCATCTTTTGCACCTCCTGCAAATAAAGACTTAAGTTTGCATCCTGGCACAGGTAAGACTTGTCCATTTGGCAAACTATGAGCTGAGAATCTCCCTTGACTAGGAGGCGCCGGATCCCCAGGGAGCGCGCAAGGCGCATCCCGAGGAGCAAAGCCTCGTACCCGGTGACATTGTTGGTTGCAGGGATGTCGAGCCGCTTGGCGTACTCGAGTTCCTTCCCCTCGGGGCTCCGGAGGACTACCCCCGCGCCAGCCCCGGCGAGACACAGCGACCGATCGAACATGAGAGTCCAATGATCACTGCGTCGGGGCGGCACAGGGAGGTCTTCATCCCCGGTCCCAGAGGCCAGGGTCCACTCTGCGACGAAGTCGGCGAGGACCTGCGACTTGATGGCGGAGCGGCCGGTAAGGGACAGGGAGAAGGGGGCGAGCTCGGCCCCCCACTTCCCAATCCGTCCGGTGGCTTCTTTGTTCCGCAGTGCTGTCGCGCCCCGCACAGGGTACCATGACTACTCCCGTGGAGACCTAGCTCGCTACAGCTGGCCTCATACATACATACCACTGACTTCCCAGGATAAGTCAAGCACAGGAGTTCATTGCAGCAGAGTAACTTACAAAATATCATTGATAAACAGTATGGCCTGCTGGCCTGGTAAAATAAAAGAGTAATACAATGCCTTCACGGCACAAATGGTCTAATTAAAACAAAAAGACAACTACTCGGCGGAACAGCACACTTCAGGGTTCTGGCAGAACTGGCTCTCTTCCTTCTGGATCCACGAAATCTTCCAAGCCTTCGTCTTGGTATTGTAGCACTCCATCTATTGTTGATAAGTTGCAAGGGTGAGCACTTACGTACTCAGCAAGTCATAGGTAAGAGTAGAGATACGTATAGTAGAGGTGACATGATCCTATGCTATTGAGGGAAAGGAGGTGAGAGGGTTTTCCAAAAATATCTTCTTTCGAGCTTTTCAAAGCTCATGTTCATGGCAGCATTTTATATACTTAGGGCACAATCCACATGCCTCTTAGCTATTATATGATCACTAAATTATGGTACTACCGCGACACGTCAACACATGACAGCCCACGGCAGCACCCCTTATCATGACAACACATGTCATTTGGGTAATCTTGAACTAACAAATTTTAATTTATAAAACAATACTTGTGTCACACCCCGTGGATTTAATCCACAGCGGCATACTCCTAAAACTCGGGAGCACGAAGTATTCGAATACATTTTTAACTCTGCAGAGGGGTACCAATTTACCCGCAAGATATATCCACTTTCATGCCCTTCCTATCACAAGGATTGGACCCCTGACTCACTTCATACTGTGAGTGGCAAGGTGGAGATAACAAGAACTTTCGCCATGTTTCACACACAATTCACCCCAGACTCCGTGGTTTTCTTCACGCAAACCACAGTTGTGGCAGGGTTTCACAACCCCCACTAATTGGCATCTTCCCCTCAGGGTCAGCGTGCATGATCACATCCTGTGATATGTGTTGGAGCGCACCCCGTGCTAATCGTGAGTTTGTCATATAGGGGTTTCATGTGTGATCCACATACTAGTTGTTCAGGCCTGTCCCATACCAGGCTTGCGGTCGGCACGTTAATCATGCCACTAGACGCACAACACAAGGTTCTAGTCCTTATATGCCAGTGACCAGCTCATACCATAATCCATGCACTTCCAGTGCTGGCACATCCTGTGCGACCAAGCACCTCTAGTGCTTTCACCATTCCATACCAAAATACTGGTCACGGCTAGGGGTTTTATTTCATGAACATAAATATACATAATATATTAGTTCATGGCTCATTATTTGATCAATTCACATTTCACAGGCATCAGCCTGATGCTGCCATTTCATAATTCAACTATTCTCAATCTTTCTCATGCAATATTATTATTTTATAATCAAGGTATATTCTAGCAATTCATAAAATATAGGTTCAAGATGTTCAAGAATATGACTTGCCTTCCGCGTCGTAAGAAACAACAGTTGATGTCGGGTCTGCGACGAAGTCTTTGAACTCAGACTCTTGCTCTGAACAAGGATCAAACAAGCAAACAGGCATTACAATCAATCCTACTCTTACTAATCCACTATATGCGATAATGCAAGGAGAAACACTTAGGCGATACAAGATTTGAGAGTTCTGAGAAATGATTAGGGTTAAACTATGGAAACCAGGGTTAAGATTAGTTGTCAAGGGTTTACAAGGTTCCAAATGTCCCAAAATATCAGAATGATATCAAGGCTGCGGCTGGTTCGCTCAAAAACAACGAACGTCTTTAGGTCGACATTCGGTTCAAGGCATCGACATAGGGTCGATGGATGATAGAGGGCTCAACTCAAGTTGTGACAGTAGAATAAAATGTAGATCACAACATCAGGAGTCTAAGGGACAAGGTTATGTTCAGTTTGCATACCCAAAAGGGGTCAAACTGGCCCAATGCCATTGGCTGACATAGGCTGACAAGGGCTGACAATGCCGAAGAATGGCATTGACATGGTTTGAATAGTTCCCAGTGGCCAAAATGGGTTTTGATTCAAGCATATGGTGCACAAGGTAGTGAGGCAACTATTTGACAAAGTATTTTTTGTTTTTCATGACCAGAGGTGGGTGACCAGGGCTAATGCCACTGACTGGCATAGTTTGACATAGAGTTGACATGGCCAGAAACTAGGGTTTGCCATAACTTTTGATCTAGGGCTCCAAATGATGCACCACTTTGTCTGAAAGTTAGACATTTGTAATAGGAACAAATGTCTCAACAGGATCTAGGGCAGGAGATGGCCGGAAAGTGATGAAAACCAGCAAGAAGTTGACTGGCCTGGAGCACATGCAACATAAACAGTGCAGTAACTAGGGCATAGCTATATCTCACAATCTAGGCCGAATTAGAAGTCGTGATAGAAGACAAAGTTGCTCAGAATGGTCCAAAACATCTAAATGGAAAAGTGGCTAGGGATGGATCGGCTGGATTTGGAAGATACTTGCTGGAGAAAAGATGAACTCAAATCTGATTTGGGCATTTCTGATATAAAGTGATTGAACTCAATTCCTTGCTTGTATATGGTCCTCAGGGCATTAGAAATGCATTGGTGAAGTTAGATTAACAGATTGCTCAACAGAGAAGCTAAATCAGTAAGTACAAGTTCATGTTCATGGCTGGAAGTTGGGGGTTTTTGTTTTACAACGAATTTGTTCAAACCAATAGCTCAGGGGTCTTAAGTGAGCTATTCTAAGGATCTTTCACTACTGGCTCAAAGATCAATTCAATTTAGGTGAGGGTTAATTGCTCATCGGAGTTCTAGATGAAACACGGCGATTGCCGGTGACTGAGGGTATTTAAACTAAATTCCAAGCTTGAGAAGCATGAGGGAGATGAGAGAAGCTCACTGGGGGTGCTGGATCGAAGAAGGAAGCAGTGGAGAAGCTTGGCACCGGAGCTCCCTTTTGCTGCTCACCGGGGAAGAAGAAGAAGACGGCGAGTTTGAGAACTGAGGTGTTTCTGGTGGGTGTGTGGTGTTTCACTAAGACCAGGGACTATTTATAGAGGATTTGGAGGTGTTGCAACGGCTAGAAGTGCTCGGGAAGTTGTAGCCGGCAAGGAAAAGACGGGATGCGACTTCACGGCGAGCTGGCGTCGAGGGGACTGGTTCAGCGGCCGTGAGAGCTTTTGCAGGTGATGAGAAGGTGAGCTCACGGCTGGCCGCGGCGAGTTCTCCACGTGGCTAAGCTTTCCTGCTGGAGCCGTTGCCGGTGGCGTGCAAACGGGAGAAACAGCTGGCTGCGAGTTGCGCTGGGGAAGATCCACAGTGGCCAACGCCGAGCACACACGTGGCAGCAGGCGAAGCAACCAGCAGTGGCGCGCTCGAGGTCGAAGGCTCCCGTGCTCGTGCGCTGTTCCAGGTCGTGGTCGAAGCAAGGACAGCAGCTCGAGGTCGAAAACAGCTTCTGGTCGTGAGGTGAGGTCGAATCCAGGGGTATAATTGTGATGATTTCGGTTGCAAAGTGGACTGATTTGTAAATCTGGTCTTAGAGAGGTTCAATTTGGGATTTGGTTTCAAGGCTGAGTATAATATTTCTATTAATACTCATTTAGCTCAAATCTGGAGAAAATTTGATAAGGTTTGAGGGATTTCACCTATTTTCGAAAAATAGGGTAAAATTAGGGTAAAATAGATCTGGATTTTGTCGATCTCGAATTCTGGTAATTGGAATGAGATTTTGAAGTCTGGTCAGAAGGGAAATCTGTATCAAATAGCATTTGGGAGGTGTTCCCTGAAGAAATTCTGAATTTGGAGTTGATTCGTGGATTTTAGCCTTTTCAGGCTTCCAGGTAAACAGAGAAAGGACTTATTCGCAGTAAAATTTGGACTAAACTGCGAAAAGTGTTTAGGTGAAACAATCTGGTTTCCAACTTTTTGGAGTAAGTTGAGGATATACTTAGGAACATATTCCAAAAGATACTTGAGTCTGGATAGGGTTAGATCATGATAACTCAGTTATCTGGAATCTGGGGTACTTAGGGTAAATCTGAATTTCCTGTTTTCGAAAACAGAAAGAGACTTAGATACTGGGAGTTAGGGTTAGAATTCAATTTGGTTCCTGAAGACTTTTATCTTCAGAATAACTGGTAGGTTAAATCTGGATGGTCAGATCTTGATCTGGATCTAGAGAATAGATTTGGAGATTTTTAGGGTTTGAGAGAGATTAGGGTTCAGCTGATCTGGCTACAACTACAGGGATACATGCATGCAGGATTTTATGCAAAAACTTTTCACCCCCAAAACCAGGGTGTTACAAGTGCCTCCCCCAGGGGGAGGGACGACAGGACGGTGATGGGGTGTCCCAGGAAGTAATGGCGAAGCTTCCGGGACGCCATCAGGAGGGCGTAGCAGATCTTCTCCATCTCCTTGTACCGAGTTTTGGCCCCTAGGAGGGCCTCACTCACGTAGTACACGGGACGCTGCTGCCCCCCTTGCTCCTTCACCAAGACCGCGCTGACGCCGACGGGGGTCGCGGCAAGGTAGAGGAGCAAGGGCTCTTCTGGAGATGGGCTCACGAGCATTGGAGGGCTCGTGAGGTACTTCTTGAGGTCGTCGAATGCCTCCTGGGCCTCGGGGGTCCAGCGGAACCCCTCGAGCCCTCGGAGGATCTTGAAGAACTGGAGACCTCGCTCCCCCGACCGGGAGATAAAGCGGCTGAGCGCGGCTAGGCGGCCGGAGAGCCGCTGGACATCCTTGACGGAGCGTGGCAGGGGCATGTCTAGGAATGCCCGGATCTTCTTGGGGTTTGCCTCAATGCCTCGCTGGGACACGAGGAAACCTAGGAGCTTCCCCCCGTGCACCCCGAAGGCGCACTTCCCCGGGTTGAGCTTGAGCCCAAACGTGCGGAGGTTGCGGAAGGTCTCCGCCAGGTCGTCGATGTGGGAGGCTGCGCGGGGAATTTTGACGACCGCGTCGTCTACGTGGACTTCGACGTTGCGGCCGACTTGATCTTTGAAGACCAGCGTCATGAGGCACTGGAAGGTCACGCCCCGCGTTCTTGAGCCCGAAGGGCATATGGACGTAGCAGAAGGTTCCGAGGGGGGTTATGAAACTCGTCTTTTCCTCGTCCCCTTCCGCCATCTGGACTTGATGGTAGCCCGAGTAGGCGTCTAGGAAGCTCATGAGCTCGCACCCCGCGGTGGAGTCGACGAGCTGGTCAATCCGCGGGAGCGGGAAGTTGTCTTTGGGGCAGGCGCGGTTAAGGTCGGTGAAGTCCACGCACATCCGCCACCTGCTGGTTGACTTCTTCACGAGGACAGGGTTCGCGAGCCACTCGGGGTGCAAGACCTCCCGAATGAACCCCCCCTCTCGGAGCCAGGTGATCTCCACCTTGATTGCCTCTTGGCGCTCGAGGGAGAGTTTCCTCAGCTTTTGTTTGATCGGGGGGTGACCGGGGGCCACTGCGACCTTGTGCTCGATAACCTCCCGGGCGACGCTCCGCATGTCCGAAGGCTTCCACGCAAAAACATCGGAGTTTTTGCGCAGAAAGGCTGAAAGCTGTGCCGCATGCTCCTCGGGGAGCTCCGCCCCGATCTGGACGGTTTTGTCTTCGTCGCCCGGGGACAGTAGGACCTTCCGGAGGCCCCCTTCCGGACGCGGCTTGAGGAGGGGCCTCCCTGGCGGTGGCGCAGTGGCGTCTAGTTCCGGGGGAGAAGCGTCCCCCCTGGCGTCTTTATGAGGTTGACGCTTCCGATCGTGGCCGCGGCGTGCTCGTACAGAGCATGGGCCATGTCTTTGTCTCCCCGGACGTTGATCACGCCATGCGGCCCGGGGATCTTCATGCAGAGGTAGTTTTGATGGGAAGGGGCGGTTGCCCCTCGGGGGGTCGCGCGAGCCGCCTCCGCCCTCGAGGACGAAGGTGTCCCGAGGCCGTGGCTCGTTATGCCCCCCTGCCTAGGGCGCTTGAGGGGATCCCTATCCCCCCGATCGGCGGGGGCGGGAGCCCCCTGAGTCTTCTTCAAGATGTCATCTTCCTCCGCCTGAGCGTACTTTTCGAGTACGTTGAAGAGCTCGTCAGCGGAAGAAGGGCAGCTCCGGGAGAGCCTTCGGTGGAGCTCCCCCGGAAGGATGCCGCTTTTGCAGGCTTCGATGACCGTAGAGTCGGCGACGTGGGCCACTTTGCTCTTCACTTGAGAAAAGCGCTTGAAGAAGCTTCTGATGGTTTCCCTAGTCCTCTGCCGGACAGTGTACAGCTGCGAGGAGTCCAGGGGGAGGAGTCCAGGGGGCGCACATAGTTCCCCTGGAAGTTCGCGCAGAACTGCCGCTTGAGCTGCGTGAACGACTTGATGGAGCCGGCTTTTAGATTGTAAAACCAGGAGCGGGCAATGCCGGTGAGGTAGAGGGGGAAGACGTTGCATTGCACCGTCTCGTCCCCCCCGGCCGCGGAGATGGCTGTGGAGTATACCTGCACGAATTCGTAAGGGTCTACCTCACCATTATAGTGCTCGATGTGCGGGGGGCGGTAGGGTCACGGCCACCGGATGCTACGAAGTCTCCGGCACAGGGGTTGGTTAGCCCCCTACACTTCCTGGGGAGACTCCCTTTCGCTGTCTTCTTTGACGGGGGACACGCCCTCGTTGTCGGAGTCAGGGAGCGGTCCGAGAGGTCCGCCGGAGTGGCGGTGGTGACGCTTTTCCTCCGGACCGGGGCTGAGTTCCTGGACGTCCGGGCTCTCCTCCGGAGATGGTGGCTCTTCAGCGGGTCTCTTCCCCCGACCGGTGCGAGAGCGAGGCTCCCCACGCCCGCGGCCGAGGGGAAGTTCTTCCCCGCGCTTAGGTGAATGTATTCGCTTGACCTCCCCCCGGGCGAAACGGACCTGTCCCGCCAAGGGAGGGAGCTTATGCACTGTAGCTACCGGCCTGGAGGCTTCCGGGGCCGACTTGGGGGAACCCCCTGCGAAGACCCCCGGGACCGGAAAGGGGGAAGCCCCAGTATTATCCGGAACCGGGGAGGGGGCGCCCACGGCGACGTTTGGAACCGAAGTGGAGGGAGCCCCCGTGGCAACGACCGGAACCGGAAAGGGGGAAGCCCCTGTAACATCCGGAGCCGGCGAGGGGGGAGCCCCGCGGCGACGTCCGGGACCGGGGAGCCGATGCGAGGGGGAGTTCGCTGAGGGACGGGAGCTGCTCTGTCGACCGCCCCCTGTGCGGTAAACGCGACGCGAGGGGCGGGACTAGCTCCCGGCTTAGGGAAAACCCCCGGCATGAAATGGGCCCCCGGCCCCGGGAATGGGCCTGGAACGGGGTACCCCCCTGTGCCACGAAAGGCCCGGGAAAGAAGTAGCCCCCCGGCACCGGGACGGGCCCGGGTGCCGGGAAGGGTCCGGACGTATATCCCGCAGGGGGAGAGAACCCCCCGGCGGGATCATACGGGGCGGCCAGACCTCCGGAGGCCGGAGGGGCCGCCGGGTAACCCATAAATGGGGGCATAGTCCCCGGGTATGGGTGCGACGCAAATGTGGGGGTCGGAGGCCGCACCAACACGCTGAGGGACTCATCCATAGAGCGCTGGGGGAGCCGTCGGGGGGAGACTGGTCCCAGCCGAGGTCCCCGCGGTCACCGGGAGCGACCTGGAAGTAAAAGCACCTAAGTTAAGAGAAGAGGGGGGAGGCGGTACCTGGGCCAGGTCGCCTCCGGGTGGAAGCGTCAGGACAGCAGTGTCCCAGACGGGCGGCGCCGGGTCTCCGAGACCCGGGTCACTGGGAAGGGTCCGAGCCCTTGTTCTTGGGGGAGCCATGGTGTCTTGTCACGAGTCCCCACGGTCGGCGCCAACTGTCGTGGTATTGCGAATATCCCGGCTGGTTTTGTTAACGATCCTAGCAAAGATTACGCGGCGCGGGCCGACCGGGTGGCCGGTCCTCCCCCGCCGGACAAACACAAGAATTGACACGAGGATTTATACAGGTTCGGGTCCCGGTGGGGGCCCTAGTCCTGTCGGCGTGCTCCCGACCGGAGTCGGCTGGGGACGCTCTCTCCGGGGGAGAGGCTTCCGGAGCACACCTGAGAGTGTTGGCTATTCCAATAAATGAATCACTTCCTTACAACTGAGGGGTACAAGGGCTATTTATTGACCCAAAAATAAGCAAAAGACCTATCTACCCCGGAAGCCACCGTCGGATCGAGGGGTAGCAACGCCCTTCTCCCAGTCAAACGCCTTGGATGCTTGACAGGTGGTCGCTAATTCCCGAGGCGCTCCTCGCGTGACCTGCACGTGATAAACAACTCGAGACTTTACCCTTAGAAAGATGATGAGCCCCGGGACATGCGCCGGAGGCCAGGTCCCGGTAGCAAAAAGGCGGCGCTCGGGGAGGCACCGGAGGCCACGTCCCCGGGCAAATGGCGGTGCCCGGGACCGGCACTGGAGGCCAGGTCCCGGGGGCCAAAATGGCAGCGCCCGGGGAGGCACCGGAGGCCAGGTCCCGGGAGCCAAAATGGCGACGCCAGGGGGGCCCCCGGAGGCCACGTCCCCGGGCAAATGGCGGCGCCCCGGACCGGCGCCGGAGGCCAGGTCTCGGGGGCCAAAATTGTGGCGCCCGGGGAGGCACCGGAGGCCAAGTCCTTGGGGCCAAAATGGCGGCGCCCGGGGAGGCACCGGAGGCCATGTCCCAGGAGCCAAAAGGCGGCGCCCGGGACCGGCACCGGGGGCCAGGTCCTGGGGGCCAAAATGGCGGCGCCCGGGGAGGCACTGGAGGCCACGTCCCCGGGAAAATGGCTACGCACGGGACCGGCGCTGGAGGCCAGGTCCCGGGGGGCCAAAATAGCGGCGCCCGGGGAGGCACCGGAGGCCAGGTCCCGGGAGCCAAAAGGCGGAGCCCAAGATCGGCACCGGAGGCCAGGTCCTGGGGGCCAAAATGGCGGCGCCCGGGGAGGCCCCAGAGGCCACGTCCCCGGGCAAATGCGGCGCCCGGGACCGGCGCCGGAGGCCTGGTTCCGGGGGCCAAAATGGCGGCGCCCGGGGAGGCACTGGAGGCCATGTCCCAGGAGCCAAAAGGTGGCGCCCGGGACCGGCACCGGAGGCCAGGTCCTGGGGGCCAAAATGGTGGCGCCCGGGGAGGCCCCTGAGGCCACGTCCCCGGGCAAATGGCGGCGCCCGGGACAGGCGCCGGAGGCCAGGTCCCGGGGGCCAAAATGGCGGCGCCCGGGACCGATGCCGGAGGCCAGGTCCTGGGGGCCAAAATGGTGGCGCCCGGGGAGGCACCGGAGGCCATCTCCCAGGAGCCAAAAGGCAGCGCCCGGGACCGGCACCGGAGGCCAGGTCCTGGGGGCCAAAATGGTGGCGCCCAGGGAGGCCCCCGAGGCCACGTCCCCGGGCAAATGGCGGCGCCCGGGACCGGCGCCGGAGGCCAGGTCCCGGGGGCCAAAAGGCGGCGCCCGGGACCGGCACCGGAGGCCAGGTCCCCGGGCAAATGGCGGTGCCCGGGACCGGCGCCGGAGGTCGGGTCCCGGGGGCCAAAATGGCGGCGCCCGAGACCGGCACCGGAGGCCAGGTCCCGGGAGCCAAAAGGCAGCGCCCGGGGAGGCACCGGTGGCCAGGTCCCCGGGCAAATGGCGGCACCCGGGGCCGGCGCCGGAGGCCAGGTCTCGGGGGCCAAAATGGCGACGCCCGGGGATTCCCGGAGGCCACGTCCCCGGCAAATGGCGGAGCCCGGGGAGGTCCCGGAGGCCTCGTCCCCGGGCGAATGTGACGCAACTTACTTGGACTTAGTCTCATAGAGATTTCCCCCAACATCGGGAGTCACGAAAGGGAAGGCATCGAAGGGGGTCTTCGACTCCTTCACATAGAGCCTGACGAAGTGGCTCTTGAAGTTCCTCTACGCCTTGTTTATTGACATCAGTGTCCTTCGGCGGATGGTGAAGTGGCGATCCTCGGGAATGTGAAACGCCGCCTGCATTTCTTCCCACAGCGCATCCTTGCACTCTGGGGGCACTTGACCCCAATCGGAGGTGGTGATGGGCACCCGCTCCATTGCCACTTTGCCACATAGTGAGCGGTACTGACCGACAAGTTTGTCCGGAGCTTCCGACACACCATTGTCGTCGAACTGGACGTGCTGCTTTTCCCGCTTCTCCAAATGCGCGCATGTCTTCCGGCCTCGCCCCTTTCTCTTCTGCGGCTGGGTCATGGCAGACGCGGCGACCTCCGGCCCAGGCGTCTCATCGCCAGCGAGGTCACTCTGACTCCCCGAGTGGTGCATTTTGTCACCAGACATAGTTCCTAACATTAGTGAAAGAGAGAACAGTTTCAGTAAATCTGCAACTAATAATTCTATAACAAAACCCATATACTTATAATTAACCAAGAATGACAAAAACGGTGGGGAGGCGATGGAGGTGATCGCGCCTGACGGTGGAAAGGCGATGGAGGTGATCGCGACGGATGGTGCGAGGGCGAAGAGAGCTAGGGCAAACAGTTGCGAAGTCTGGAATGAGCGGGATAAAGCCCGCTTTGAACTATGTACTGCGTGGAGATTATCACAGTCGGTCCAATATTCACAACCGTCTGTGATAATATTATCACAGTCGGTTCTCACATCAGAACCGTCTGTGATAAACAAATCTATACCGCGTGGAGATTATCACAGTCGGTCCAACTTTCACAACCCTCTGTGATACTATTATCACAGTCGGTTATCACATAAGAACCGTCTGTGATAATCTCCATAGTGATAATCTCCAGAGAGATTATCACAGACGGTTTTGAGTTGAGAGCCGACTGTGACTGAGATTATCACAGACGGTCTGGACTTGAGAACCGACGGTGCACACAGGAACTCGAAGCGTCGGACACTGTTGTGAATATCAAAGTCGGTTTTATATTCATAACCGTCTGTGATACTATTATCACAGTCAGTTCTCAAATAAAAACCTTCTGTGATAATCTACATATTGAGACATTATCACAGACGGTTTTGAGGTTAGAACCGATTGTGACTGAGATTATCACAGACGGTTTCGACTTGAGAACCGATCGTGCACGTGATCTCTATATTGAACGTAAGTTTTACAACTTGAAACTGATCTGTAGCTTTCAACTCTAAATGCTCGAAAACTTGTTTTAAATGAACACTCAGATATTTCAAATGTTGTCCAAATGCTCTGTAAATTTGTTCTCAACTTGTACGTAGATCCGAAATTTGGTTACAATGTGGAGCATGCTCAAATAAATTTAACATACAATGTGGAGCATGCTCAAGTTAATGTTACATACAAATGGGGACTTTCACCAACAGTTTTCACGTACACGGCCATGTTATCCTCAACTTTCCACTTGCCGCGGCCCTGCAAAGACGAGAATTACAGGAGATATAAGCTATACCGATGGAAACAGAGAGATAAGGACGTACGGTTGATTACCTTTAAAGTATAACCCTTCCTGCTGATCCATACACATATAACTGGTTTCGTCGGTGTCTTCAGTATCGACCTGTACGCCATCTCCAAATGGAGGAATCTCATCAAATTGATTGTATTCCTCCTCGTCTACAATATTTTCAACTCCAACAATCCTTCTCTTGCCATGAAGGACGACGTGCCACTTCTTATTGGCCGGGTCAGTGACATAAATGACCTGAATGGCTTGATTTGCATGTATGAATGGCTCATCTTTATAAGCAACTCGATTGAGATCCACAGAAGTGAAACCGTAACTGTCAACCTTCACACCCTGTGGGATTTGGACCCATCGGCATCGAAACAGGGGAATCTTGAACAGTACGTAATCGAGCTCCCAAATTTCTTCAATGAACCCGTAGTACCGAGTTCAATCCACGTACTACCCTTGTTGGGCCTGTCTTGGTGAACTCCTCATGGAAAGCTTCTACGCTCACTCCACTATTTCGTACTGTGCTCTTTCTATCTTGTGCTTTCATGTAAAATGTGTACCCATTGATGTCGTATCCCAGCCATGTCTGTACAGTAAACGTGGGCCCTTTTGCCAACCATTTAAGGTTCTCACTTGCGGACTCTTCGGTGATTCACACTTTCATCCATGCGTTGAATTGACTGTTATGTTGTCCCGTGATCCAAACCTTGGATCGGCAAGGATTGTCTTGTCGTAGCATCTCCTTGTGCTCGTCGATGTACGGAGACACCTCCGTCATGTGTTGCAAGACCCAAAAATGAGCTTTCGAGTACATATCAAAATCAGGAGTGATGGCTCTCGATCCAATAGTGCCAACACCATCAAGCTTCCCCTCGTGACGAGACACAGGAACACCTATTGCTTCTACCTCGGCCATGTAATCGACGCAGAACTCAACAACCTCTTCCGCTGCATAACCTTCGACAATGCTACCCTCGGGCCGGGACCGATTCCTCACATAGGCCTTAAGTACACCCATGTACCTCTCGAATGGATACGTATAACGTAGGAACACGGGTCCACATATCTTGATTTCTCTGACAAGGTGGACAGTGAGATGGACCATGATATCAAAAAACGATGGAGGAAAATACATCTCAAGCTGACAGAGAGTTCGAACGACCTCGCTCTGCAAAGAATCTAGTCCATCGGGATCAATGACCTTGCAAGAAATTGCATTGAAGAAAAAACACAGCCTCATGATCGTCTCTCTGACCTTATGCGGCAGAATACTCCGAATGGCAATAGGAAGCATTTGTGTCATCAACACGTGACAATCATGAGACTTCATACCCAGCAATTTCAACTCGCCCATGGACACAAGCTTTTTCATATTTGCGGAGTAACCCGATGGAACTTTAACACCATAGAGACACTTACAGAGTTCTGTCCTCTCAGCCTTGCACAAAGTGTAGCATGCAGGGGGGAGGTATATACGGCCTTTATCATCCTCTCTCGGTGCTAGCTCGGGCCTGATTCTCATTTCGATCATGTCACGCCGCACATTGACGCCATCCTTTGTCTTCCCTAGAATTTTCAGCAATACGCCGATTAAACTGTAGCAAACATTCTTCTCTACATGCATGACATCAATGCAATGAAGAACCTCTAAATGCTCCCAATACGGTAAGTCCCAAAATATCGATCTCTTCTTCCAAGAGTTCTTCGTGTGGGGTTTCAATTTATGACCCTTTCCAAACACAACGTCTATGTCCTTCACCTGTGAGTAAACATCTTTCCCGCGCATAGGCTTCGGGGCTGAACCATCTTCCTTGTGGCCGTCAAATTCCCTCTTCCTCTTACGATACGCGTCATTATTCGGCAGAAACCTACGGTGATGCATGTACACTGTTTTCCTGCAATTCTTCAGCCACACGCTCTCAGTCTCATCTTCCCAGTGGGGGCAGGCTTTGGCTCCTTTCGTACTACGGCCCGACAAATTTCCAAGGGCAGGGAAATCGTTGATGGTGCAGAATATCATAGCACGTAGGATGAAGTTCTCTCGTTTGTATGCGTCCCATACCTGCACCCCTTCGTTCCACATTGTTAGGAGATCCTCTATCAATGGTGCTAGGTACACATCAATATCGTTTCCGGGTTGTTTTGGTCCTGAGATAAGTAGAGACATCATGATGTACTTGCGCTTCATACACAACCAAGGAGGAAGGTTGTAGATACACAAAAGAACCGGCCAAGTGCTATGCCGACTGTTCTTGTTACCAAAAGGATTAATTCCATCGGTACTCAACCTGAACCTTATATTCCTCAATTCTGCTCCGAAGTTAACAAATTCCCTGTCGATGTTTCTCCACTGCGAAGAATCAGCGGGGTGTCTCAGCTTTCCATCCTTCTTCCGGTCTTCCGAGTGCCAATGCAGTAATTTTGCCTCTTTACGGTTTGCAAACAAACGTTGCAAGCGGGGAATGACTGGAAAATACCACAACACCTTAGCAGGAGGTCCTTGCTTTATCTCAGCGCAGTCGCCGTTGTCGGTTCGGTCCTTACGCTTATAGCGGGATGCGCCGTATGTGGTATCCTCATTTGAGGATTCCAATGGCAATCGCCCTGGTAGATTGCACTCAGAAAAGGCACATTGCAGCTCACAATAACAAGATGCATTATATAAAAATGCGAGTAATTAAAAGCAAGTGCTGATCACAAGGACCAACATTACAATAACTTAGCGCCAAAATGACGCATTTAAATGTTGATACAAATTAAGGAGTTTTCGACACAAAGGTCGGCACAAAATAAAACAGTAATAATAAACAAAAGGACTTCATTGGTCTTCTTTTTCAGCAGCAGCGGTGTTGCACGGGCCTTCTCCACATCGAACTCCACCTTGGTGCATAACCCTTTAACCAGAGGGGTCTTCGGTTTCTTCTTCTTGTTCCACATTGGGTTCAAGACCATAAGATTCGGGGTCGACAAATCCTTCTTCTAAATTCGTTTGTAAAAGCAAGGGTGAGCACATTGTCCACATGGTGCTCAACAAGTCCCAAATAAGAATGCAAGTGTATATATAGATGAGGGGAATTTCTCAAAGAATAGCTCCTTGGCTTCATATATGTACATAGAATAGATTTTCACACTTAGTCTTTGGAGAAAAGACTTTTATTTTCACAAGCAGTGCTTTTAAAATCCTAGGCTAAATTCTTAGAAAATGTTGTGTGTGGCGGTCTTTCATGAGTCACCACTTTATCCTGATTTCGTGAAAACTTTCCAAAAGCTACTTGTGCTGCATCGAAGTGAATAGAATCCACAGCGCGCAGACTCCATAACCTGGGAGCTCAGAGTATCCGATACTTTTTAAACTTTGCAAAGGTGTACCACCTTAATCCACCGATCATTCGGCTTTCAAGTCGGTACCTCTCCATGCGACTCTTACACATGTGACAAGGCCGAGATGACACAACAATTTACAGTCCTAGCATTAACCATTTCCCTGCCAGGTAAATAGACAGTTAAGTCTCAAGTACCGTTGTGGGTCCTCCCCACTGCCTTACTTCCTAGCCTGGGTCTATGTTCTCGCAAGACACATAGCCTCTCTTGATTACAGTCGCGCACGACTTAATCTGGCATAGGGCGTCTTCCTTCTTTCCACCTTTTCCTCTCATGATTTTTCTGAACTCACATCACTCATGGCCTTCTGCGGCCCACCAGTTCTCGCAAGACACTGGATCGACAACCATTGCAGGGAAAAGCTAATACTAAAGAAAGCTACTAAGTTGCGCACGTCCCATAAACAGGCAAGTGGTTGGTACGTTTTTCATGCCGCATAGAAGCACAGCACAAGGTTCTAGTCCTTATGAATCTCTAGTGAGGAGTCTTTCACATTCCCAGTGCGCACACAGCACCATCCTATCAAACCATCCTCACTATCGATTCCAATCATATTTTCTTTCACAAGAGGGTTTTTGAACACGCTTTTTTCATATGTGACCATTCAACATTTATCATATTATCTTGTGCATAGCATAGCCTAAGCATGATATTCTAGGGTAACAAGGGTGCAGGGGTATTCAATGTCAAAAGGGGCTTTACAATCATTTAGGTCATATCTAATCATTTTATTGAAACATAGTTCTTATTTGAATCTAAGGCATGCATATACTTGAAAACAGCTAACATACTTCATTTCAAAATAATAGGCTAGACATGATCAAGGGTTTGAGACTTGCCTTGCAGTGACGGGTCTAGCTGCTCAAATGAATCTTTGGGGATCTCCTCTGCTCCTTCACCGTCTGGTTCCACGACGGGTACAACAACATATACACACTATATAAGCACACAAGTACTAGAAAATAATACGTAAATACATCATGCATGCAGGGGTAAGGGTTTGGACAAGGTCACTTGACATAGGTCGAAGAGATGGGCTCAAAGGGCTTGAATGTCGAAGGGCTGACATTCGACTCATGGCTTGACATTGCTCTAAATCGGTTCTAGGTCTGTTTTCTGGAGATATGGTAGTAGGGAATGTTGTAGATCATGGCTCAAAGGACTTACTGGACAAAGTGGCATTTCAATTGCTCAAATGAAACAAGTCTAAATCATCCAATGCCACTGGTGGTCATGCACTGACATAATGCTAGACATGGCCAGAAACTAGGGCATTGCAGAACTTTTGACTCAGAACTCCAATTGATGCAAAACTTTGTCTGGGGTTTAGGCATTGATAACAGCTACAAAATCCTCAACAGGCTCAAAGGCTGAAAGTGGCCGGAGGGTGGCCAAATCCGGTGAGCAAACACGGTGGCCTGGACATGAACTGAACCACTGGACAGCAACCTTGGCATGCCCATAACTTTTGATCCAAGTCGATTCATGGTTCGGGCTAGTAGAGTAAATTGCTCAGGGGGTTAATATCTATCTAAAGGGCAAGGTTTCACCGGCTAGATCGGCAGGGGAAAAATTCCGGTGACCGGCGCTGGGGAAGACGACTCCTGAATTGGGCGTTTCTGTTTTAAAAGGTTCGAGGTCGATTCACTGCTCAGGGAGTGAGAGGGTGAGGTGAGGGGTCTATTTGCAAGGTTAATTCGGCCGGAGAATGGTCGGAGAAGCTTGGCGACGAGGACCAGCTCACTGGTGGCGCGCAAACTTCGGAAAGGCTATGATCGCTGCTCAATTTTGAAATCTAAGTTTGCAGGCTTGCTCAAATGGGTGCACTGGTCAATTCTTATCACTGGCACGATGATTAATTCAGACTAAATCATTCGGCATTACGGGAACAGGGGATTTCGGTTTTCCGGTGATTGCCGGCGTTGAGGTGCGCCGGGAAGCAATTAAACACTAAGGTACGAAGAGAGGGATGAAGGGAGCTTACTGGTGGCGTTGGTTTGGAGGGGAAAGCTTCGGGCGAAGTTGGCGCCGTAAGCTTCAAAGGTTGCTCGCCGGGGAAGAAGATCTTCGCGGCGGCGCTGGAGAACTCGACTACTCTCTGGTGAAGGAAGCTACGGTTTGAAGTTGTGGAATGGTGTGTGAAGAAACGCTGGGCAAGGGGGGGCTTATATAGCCGCGGGTAAAGCTCTCGGGAGCAGCAGCAATCGCCGGAGGGATTTTCTTCTGGCGCTGGGGCGGTCATCGAGGTATTTCGGGACATGGCGGGGCTCTGCCAGAGGCGATGAATCGCGGGAAATCAGGATTCCGTCAGGGTGGTGGCGACGATCTTTGGGATGGTGGCCATGTGGCGTGAAGCTTCTGGCAGCAGCAGCAGGCACGCGCGCGCGGGGAAGAACATGGCATGGCGCGGTTGAGGCGTTCCACGGTGGCGGTACAGCTGTGCATGGTTGGTGGCTACGTGGCCGTGAAGGTGGCAGCGCGAGGGACTTCGCCGGCGGCGAGTTCCTACGGCGAGGCAAAGTGGCGAGGCTCTGGTCGTACAAACCTGGTTGAGGTCGAAAATGGCACAAGGGCCTGGTTGTAAAGCTTGGACTGAATTGCGACGATTTGGACTGATCTGTAAGGATTTTAACTCGGGTACTTGGGCCTATTTGCAAATATGGAGATCCAAAGGGCTGATCTGGGTTCTGGTTTTGCAGATGAGTGCTACTAAATGTCTTGGACTCATCTAGCAGGAAAAATGGTAAAATCCGATAAGATTTGGTGGTTTTGACAAAAATCGAAAACAGGGTAATTAGGGTAATTACGGTTTGAACTTTTGTCGAGGCTGAAACTAGGGTTTCGGTTGAGATTCTGGAATTCTTCCAGAAGGGAAAAATGATCAGAAAAATGAAAGAAAGGTTATCACTTGATCAGATTTGGATTTGGAGACAATCTGGGACTTTTAGCCTTTTTGGGTTTTCTGAAACTTCTGAAATGGACTAAATTGAAACACTTTTGGACTGAAATGTGAAAATGATCTGGGATGAAGTTTAGCAGCCAACTTTTTAGGTTAAGGTAGTGGCATACCTAATATCAAGATAGGGTTGAGACAACAGGGATTCCAAAGAATATATGCTGACACGTAAGCAGAAAAGATAGTCAAAAATAGGGATGTTACACCGCACACCGGACAAACATGCATATCCTTGTAGTCGTTACGGTAAAGGATGCAATCATTAGGGCATGCTGTATCCTTTCTACTTCCATTCCCAAAGGACACAACAGCTTTTTCGCTTGGTAGGTGTTTTTTGGTAACTCATTTCCTTCCGGGAGCATGTTCGCCAAAAGATCTAACAATGCTGTGAAACTCTTGTCGGTCCAGCTGTTGCTTGCCTTCAATTTTAACAGTTCAAGCACAGAGGCCAATTTTGTGTACTTCGACTTGCAACCAGGGAACAACGGCTTTTCTGAGTCCTCAATCAAACGCTTGAATTTGCCAAACTCCCTTTCACTGTAATTTCCTTCCACATCACGCAACATGTCATCTAAATTGTCATCCTCTGGCATATCCTCGTCGAAGTCATTGTTCGGATCCGACATGTCCTGTTCCTCAACCTGAGTGGCTCTTGTTTCTGCAGTTGGCTCTTCTCCATGGTGGACCCAACACGTGTACCCCTTTTTGAAACCACGTCAGATCAAGTGGGCGACAATTTGAGATGAGTTGGTGAACATCTTAATATTCTGGCAGTCTACACAAGGACAGTACATATATGGTAAACCCTTCTTCGCCATGTCTTGCTCAGCAACCTTTTCGTAATCAAAAACACCTTTCATGTATTCCTCACCCACTCGGTTGTCAATATACATCCAGTCTTAGACCATCTGCAATTAATCAAATTCATACACATGCTAATTAGTAATACTACTCTATGTACGGTCGACACGCAATAAATTATATAAATCTAGCTAGCTAGTGTTTGATGCGGAGTTTGCGGTATAAATAGTTAACTACTACTTGAAGTGTAAGCAATTAGTTGGGGGCGTGGATAACACACATCATAAAGGAAATAAATAGCTACAGTACAGGTCGAAAATGAGTTACAACCAGGATTTGCTACTGTAGCTTCCCCTCCCTCTCACTCTAATTTGATCAATCAATGGAGATCGATATTGATGATGAAATCAAGTAATGTGTATGCCTTGGGAGCAAGTACCAACCTTGGATCGATCCTCAAATTTTTGCCCCAAATGCTCCCTCGGCCTTTCGAGATTTCGCTCTTCCTTGCCCCAAATCTCTTCGAACTGGACAGTGTATGTCGAGCAAGAATGTACGACTAGCTCAAAACATCCGCCAAAAGACCTTTTATACCAGGTTCAATACATACGGTTCTATATAATACCGTCGGTAATATCGGTGCATTTTTGAAGAACAGAATATCACTGACGGGTTTCACTTTATTAAACCGTTGGTAATATCGGTGCATTTTGTGTAGAACTATCACAGACGGTTATGAGCTCAAAACCGTCCATGATAATTAGAATATCACAGATGGTTCCGAGTTCAAAACCGTCAGCTTTACTATCACAGTCGGTTTTTACTTCAGAACCGTCTGTGATTATCACTGTCGGTTTTTACTTGAGAACCGTATGTGATTATTACAGTCAGTTTTTACCTCAGAACCATCTGTGATAATTATAAAATCCACACTTTGCACTAATACCACAGACGGTGATAAGGTCTGAACCGTCTATAATATCCTGGATTGTTTGCAGTCCAACCGTTCAACTAGTGGTCAGTTGAGAATTTGAAGTGGAGCGCACTACTTTGTTTTCAAGATCAATACCATCATGATAAATATTCTCGGGAGATAAACTGGAACACGGCAAAACAGTAGTGCCCACTTTGGAAGTTGAAGCGTCAGATTACATAATTCGATGCAAATTAAATTTGAAGTAATAAATAAGTCTCTTCATCTGCGCAGTTATTATGTGCGGTTATCAACAATTGCATGTATAGAATTGCACTGTTGGGACTATCACAGACGGTTGGGAGATCAAAACCGTCTGCTTTAATATTACAGACGATTCTGATGTCCGAACCGTCTTTAATATGTCTGTTGAATATTGAACTGTTCGACTTCTACAAATACTTGTTCCCTCCCTGGAGTTTTACTTCCAGTTGAACCGCTGAGAATTTGAAAGAAGTTGAGAATTTGAAGCGTCGATCACTGTTCGACTATCACAGTCAGTCCTTACATAAAATCCGTCTATAATATTACTATCACAGATGGTTTGGAGTTAAAAACCGTCTGTGATATTGAAAGAAGGTGAGAATTCAAGGCGGCGGACACTGTTGGGACTATCACAGTCGGGCCGTACATAAAAACCGTCTCTAATGTGACTATCACAGACGTTTTTTACCTCAGAGCCGTTTGTGATATTCAAAGCACGTTGATATATAACTTATATATTCTTTTTATATTATTTGCATGGGACCTGCGACTTCTATATTGTTTTTATATTATTTGAAGTGCTCCTATGGACTGCCCTCACAAGCCAAAGATCGCGATAGTCGTTCCTTGATCGCACACAGTGCACATACCTCTGTATGGTCGAATTTTCGACAAAAGCTAAAGATAGATAAAGAAAGAGGGAAGATTGCATGCAGTCCAAGAATGTGCTAGAAAATTGGAAAGTTGACATAAGAACAAAGTTTTCAATAATTTTTTTCATCACTTACAAAAAAAAGTAAAAATACAGAATGCTAGGTCAAGGAGTGGTCTTAGCCCTGGTTGCATCTAGAATAAAGTCAGTTTGACTTGCAGCCAGGACGCAGGACTCCTCCAGCGACAAGTTGTCCTTCTTAGGATCAACTACTACTGCGTCGAGAAGGCCTGCGACATCCCTCAGCTTCGCGATGGTATCCTTCATAGTCAAACCGCAGCTAGCGATGGTCATATCCGTGGCTTTCTTCTCCTCGCGAAGATGCCTCGTCCTCGCCCTAGCATTGTCACCATCCGTCTTCATGCGCTGAATGCGCTGGAAGAGATCGTCAAGGTCAAGCCGTAGCCGAGTGTGCTTCTCCATGAGGAGCTTGTGCTCCTCCTGGAGGGCCCTCAGCTCAGCCTTGACTTTGCCAGTGTCTTCCACAAGTCCCCTTCCCTGTGCAAATCAACAGGTCAAGAATGTATTGAACAGGGATTAACAATACAGGGCTAAGTCCAAAAGATTGAGAGTTCTTACCGGGGAGGGCGAGACTGACGATGCCATCGAGGATGCCATTGGTGCAGAGAAGCTAAGGAGTCAAACAGTCTAAGAACTATAAAAACTTGTAAAGTAAATGACAATTTTTCCACTGTCAATTTATAGAACTTCCAAAGCGATGCTTCGTGTTCTCCTAGGCGCCGCGCGCGAAGATCGGAGACAGAAATGATCATAGTTGAGAATTCGAAGCGCCGGTACTTTTTCAGTCAGTTCAGACCTTAGAACCGTCTGTGATAACTACACTATCACAGACGCTTCTTAGTTCACAACCGACTGTAAGTCGGTTCTGAGTTCCGAACCGTCTGTGATATTCTACTTATCACAGATGGTTCTCAGCTGGGAACCGATTGTATTTATCACTGTCGGGTTTTAGGTTAGAACAGTCTGTGATAAGTAGACTATTACAGACGGCTCACAGCTGGGAACCGATTGTATATATCATAGTCGGGTTTTAGGTTAGAGCCGTCTGTGATAAGTAGACTATTACAGACGGTTTTGTGTTCACAACCGTCTGGTTTACTATCACAATTGTTTTTGACATCAGAACCGACTGTTATAACTGAACATATTCTCCCAACAGGCCTTCGCAGACGGTTTTCCATTGAACAGTTCATACCCGTCTGTGATGTGCCGTCCTGGATGTCTGTTTCTGTGGTAGTGTGTCAGCCCACAAATTCAATGGGATGAAGATAAGCAAAATCTCTTGGCTAGAATACATGAAACAATGCCTTCTGAACATGGAGAAGTGCTAGATGTTGCACCTGCACCTCAACAACTCGAAGATGGAGGGAAACTCACTATTGAAGAGCTCGTAAAAATCAACTTGGGAAGTGAGGAGGATCTGCGTCCCACCTTTATCAGCGCGACCCTCACGCCCAAAGAGCGCAAAAGTTACCGAAGCTTCTTAATGGAGTACAAGGATTGCTTTGCTTGGTCTTATAAAGAGATGCCGGGGCTTGACCCTCGTGTCGCCACGCATAAGTTGGCGATTGATCCACAATTTCACCCAGTGAAGCAACATCCGCGATGTTTCCGCCCAGAGTTACAAGAGAAAATTGTTGCTGAGGTGGATAAGTTAATCATAGCTGGCTTCATCAAGGAGGTGCAATACCCACGCTGGCTGGCCGGTGCGAAAGAAGAATGGGCAGGTACATGTTTGTGTTGATTTCAGGGATTTGAACCGAGCTTGTCCCAAAGATGGCTTCCCCTTGCCCATCACGGAGATCATCATTGATGCCACAACGGGCTACGGTGCTCTCTGTTTCATGGATGGATCGTCAGGCTACAACCAGATGAAGATGGATGAACATGATGCCATTGATACTGCCTTTCGTAGGCCAAAAGGGAATGTCTAATACACGGTGATGCCCTTTGGATTGAAGAATGCTGGTGCCACTTATCAGCGAGCCATGACATTCATATTTGATGAATTAATTCATCATTCAATAGAATGCTATGTCGATGACTTAGTGGTGAAGACCCGGGAGCGCGAACATCATCAAGATGACCTCCGCATTGTCTTTGAAAGTCTTCGCAAACACCAACTAAAGATGAATCCCCTCAAGTGTGCATTTGCTGTCTAGTCTAGAGTCTTCTTGGGATTTATTGTGCGCCATCGCGGCATCGAGATTGACCCAAAGAAGATCAAGGCAATTCTACAGATGCCCCCTCCACGAAACCTGAAGGAGTTGAAGTCACTTCAAGGCCAGCTTGCCTATATAAGGCGTTTTATTTCTAACCTTTCAGGTTGCATCCAGCCTTTCACCAGGTTGATGAAGAAAGGTGTGGAATTCGAGTGGGATGAGTAGTATCAAGATTCTTTCGATAGAATTAAAGAATACTTGCTCAATCCGCCCATCTTATCAGCGCCGATCAAGGGACAGCCTCTCATCCTCTATGTAGCTGCGCAACCTAGCTCATTAGGTGCACTTCTTGGCCAGCATGATCATGAAGGAAAAGAGGTGGCATGCTATTATTTGAGCCGCACCATGGCAGGTGCTGAACACAATTATTCACCATTGAAAAATTGTGGTTAGCCCTTATCTTTGCTCTGAAAAAGCTACGACATTATATGTTATCACATTAGATCCAGTGAAATACATATTGAGCCAGCCGGTTCTCATGGGGTGACTTGGTAAATTGGCTCTACTCATGATGGAGCATGATATCACTTATGTCCCACCGAAGGAAATTAAGGGTCAAGCCTTAGCTGATTTTCTCGCAGCACATACTGTGCCGGATGATTCTCCATTGGTCATCGACTTTCCTGACGAAGAAATCTTTACCCCAAACACGAAGGAATGAGAGTTGTACTTTGATGGTGCCTCTCGAACTGAATTAAACCCTGATGGTATGCCAAGAAGGCAAGCCGGGGTAGGTCTTGCGATCAAGACACCAGAGGTGGGACGATACATCATTCTTTTTCTCTCTTGAAGGAAGAATATTCAAATAATATAGCTGAGTATGAAGCACTTATCTTCGGCTTGTTATTGGCACTTTCTATGGATATTCATTGTCTCCATGTATTCGGTGATTCTCAACTTATTGTGTGCCAAGTCAATGGTATTTATGAAGTTCGAAAGCCTGAATTGATGCCATACCATAAAGCGGCACGAAGACTTATGAAGAAATTCGAGCATATTGAGATTTCTCATGTGCCTCGAAGTCAAAATGCATCAGCTGATGCTTTGGCGAAGCTTCCTGCAGCACTTCCTCTTCCAGATGGAGAGTCTGCACAAGTCGTCATTAAAGAAAGCGGTTGCTTCCTATGGTTTCGGAGCTAATCTTAGAAGAAGTTGAAGTTGACATTGTTGTCAATTCCAATGTTGAAGAGGAAGACTGGCGTAGACCTTTCCTTGATTATTTCAATCATGGCACTCTACCAGATGACCCTGTGAAGAGGCGCCAGCTGCAACATTGACTCCCTACATACACATACAAGTTGGGGATTCTATACCTGTGGTCTTTTGATCAAATGCTCCTTCGATGTCTTTGCCGAAGAGAAGCCGATAAAGTTATACAGGAAGTTCACCACGGAGTTTGTGGTGGCCATCAAAGTGGAACAAAAATGTACCACAGCATTAAACTTGATGGTTAATATTGGTCCAGCATCATGGCTGATTGTCTCAAGATGGCCAAGTCTTGCCATGATTGTCAAATAGATGGTGTTATCAAGTATCGACCACCAGTTCCTCTTCACCCCACTATCCCTTCTTGGCCATTCGATGCTTGGGGCATTGATATCATTGGCCCCATTGAGCCTCCTTCATCCAGGGGACATCGTTTCATTTTGGCGGCAACTGATTATTTCTCCAAGTGGGCAGAAGCAATCCCATGCACTTCAAGTCTGACAACGTCATCAATTTTTTGGAGTGCAACATCCTTTACCGCTCGGGATACCTCATCGCATCATCTCCGACAACGGAAAAGCCTTCAAGTCACAGAATATCTATAATTTTGCAGTAAAGTACAAGATTCAGTGGAATTATTCTACTGGGTATTATCCTCAAGCTAATGGATTGATTGAAGCCTTCAACAAAACATTAGGCGAGATCTTAAAGAAGATAGTCGGAAGATACCGAAGAGACTCGCATGATTGTCTTTTTGAGGCATTATGGGCTTATCATGTCATGGTGCGCACTCCAACACAGGAAACACCCTATTCCCTAGTGTTTGGGAGTGAAGCCGTGTTGCCATTAAAGGTTGAGATTCCCTCATTAAGAATCGTGCTTCAAGAAGAACTCACACATGACGAACAGATTTGACTTTGTTTTCAAGAGCTGGATGCCCTCGAGGAAAATCGTCTTCATGCACTTCAAGACATCGAGTTGTACCGGCAAAACATGGTACGGGCATATGACAAGCTTATCAAGCCGCGTGTCTTCAGAAAAGGCAAACTCGTACTTGTTCTTCGACGCCCCCATTGTGGTCACTAGCAAAGTTAAAGATAAGTTCGAGCCAAAGTGGGAAGGACCGTACATCATCGAGCAAGCATATTCCTGATCAACAGGGGAATCGCCCAATACCTCCCATCAATGGCAAATTCCTGAAGAAGTACTTCGCATGATCGTGCCTATGGCATGATCTTCTCATCCCTTCTTTTATTCCTTTCACCCCTTTGCTTTTGATTAAGTTCTTTTGTGTTAAAAAAAACTTTTCAAAAAAAAAAACTTTTCAAAATGTTTTCTCTTATGGGTGTCAATACCCAACAATGAAAGGCTTTCTCTAGTTTCATCAAGCCAATTGCCTCTGGTTTTGCGGCTGAAGAAT
Organism: Pharus latifolius; assembly: GCA_019359835.1. Lineage (NCBI taxonomy): Eukaryota > Viridiplantae > Streptophyta > Magnoliopsida > Poales > Poaceae > Pharus > Pharus latifolius. Next base: position 64,012,940 of record CM033326.1, on the reverse strand, counting down.
TCATGTCCTGAGCAAAGAATGAGTCAGTTTGACTTTATTTGCAATGGAATTACCTCCACACAAAGTGCACGACAAGTGTGAAGTATGTGTAACCAAGGGCAGTAGGATGCTAATTCTCGTCCTATCTGAAGCAACTAGTTCGCCATATACTTTGCTGATGAGGAACGGGGTCCCGATCTTCCGACAGGTAAGGGATAGTTCGATTGGTGGAGACTCGACGTTGACGATCCGACTTTCGACTAGAACCGATCTAGGCTTGCAATCGCTACACCACTGCTCCATTCGTTATCAACCGTACCAAGGTGCGGTTGACCTAGCCACGAAGGCCTGTTCCTGCAAGTGAATCGAAGAACACGTGCAAGAACACAGAAGAAGCAATCTCGAATTGCAACTATGCATTAAGATCACGAAGTGTTGGGGTTCCACAAACCGAAAGACGGCGAACTGTGACAGCAGAAAATTCTAAGCAAAACCCAATTCTAACAATGACGGCTACGAGGTTTTAATATGCGAGAGGGGTGGCGTCTAGGGTTTGGGGCGCACCCCCCCATGCGGGATACACGGGCCGAGGCCCAATAGACAGGTGACGCAGCACCGCACGGCCCAATAGAATCTGGTCTCCAATTGTTTCGACGATTTTGATTTGCTCAGAAGGATTTTGGACGTGGACCAGATCCGTTGGAAAGGTCTCGTCGAGGGCTTCTCTGTAATCTACTTGAACGTCCCAAACAGAGTTCGTATGCATCTGGTACGCCCATTTGAAGACAGGCTACTCCGCCGTGGCCGACCCGGACTCCAGCTCGCGGTAGACTTGATTCCCGACCCGTCTTGGCGCAAAGTGACACCCTCGCTGATCAACACCATGATTCCTGAGCACAAGCACAATATTATTAGGTAGTAACTCGCTCTTGTCAATATTCTCTCGTGTACTAAGAAACGAGCTCACCTGGTGATTTAGTTGACGTACACGTGCCCTTGTTATTGGTCCTTGCACAACGGGTGTTGGAAGAATGGACGCATCGTTAGGGGTGATGTCCTCATCATCCTCCCCCTCTTGAATTGGAGTCGTCCTTGACTCAAGCTCATCTTCTTCTCCCAAATATGGCCGCAAATTTGAAATGTTAAAAGTGGGGCTAACCCCGAAATCTGCAGGCAACTCAAGTTTGTAGGCATTATCGTTTATTCGCTCTAACACCTTAAATGGACCATCCGCACGAGGCATTAATTTTGACTTTCTTAACTCAAGAAAACGCTCTTTACGTAAGTGTAGCCATACAAGATCTCCAGGAGTAAATATCAATTCCTTTCTACCATGACTACCAGCAATGCGATATTTTTCAATCATTCGCTCAATATTTTCTTTTTTTGTTTCATGTAGTTTTAAAATAAACTCAGCACGTTTCTTAGCATCAAGATTGACCTTTTCAGATGATGGAAGAGGCAATCGGTCAATAGGAGCACGAGGGTTGAAACCGTACACTACCTGGAAAGGACTTACCTTGGTAGTTGAGTGTAGCGCACGGTTGTAGGCAAACTCCACATGACGAAGGCACTCCTCCCACATCTTTAAGTTCTTCTTCAAAACAGCTCGCAACATTGTGGACAAGGTGCGATTTACCACCTCCGTTTGGCCATCAGTTTGGGGACGACAAGTAGTAGAAAACGGTAACTTTGTCCCCAATTTATTCCATAATGTCCTCCAGAAATGACCCAAAAATTTTGTGTCGCGATCTCGAATAGGTGATAGTCCTGGGGGCACCTCAGTGGGGAACACATCGTCATACTCCTGCAAAAGGTTAGTAACAGCAGGTGGAAAAGAGACAGGCATATCATCAAATGAAAACAAGGTCTCTTTACATATCAAAGCAAAGCATGATGGTTCAGCAAGATTATATTTTGTAGCAAGCAAAACACCACCCTTCAATTTAATTCCCTCAGTCTTAGAAGTAGGTACATTCTTATCTTTCTTATGCGGAAAAATAGTTTTAGCTACTTGCTAATTTTCAGATTCTGTGGTGTTCCATTTCTTCTCATTTTCAAGTCTTTCCCTATCAAAATGCACAATTTCAGATGGAGTCATGGGAAGCAAGGTTATTTTCTTTCCTTTGTGCATGAAAGTGTACCAATTATTTCTTCCATGATGAGTTGCATTAGTGTCATATTCCCAAGGTCGGCCTAATAAAAATGAACATGCTTGCATAGGCACTACATCAAAATCAGCAACATCATGGTATGAACCAATGAAAAATGGTACTCTTGCGGTTTGCGTTACCTTAACCTTTCCGCTGTTGTTGAACCATTGAACATGATATGGTTGGGGATGTGGTTGTGTGGTCAAGCCAAGCTTCTTGACCAGATCAGAACTCACCAAGTTGTTGCAGCTCCCACCATCAATGATTGTTCGGACACGCCGGTCGTTGACGACGAGGAGCATTTGAAACAAGTTGTGGCGTTGGGCTCGCTCAGCTTGCTTCATTTGAGTACTAAGGACCCGCTGGACAATGATGGTCCGGTATTCTTGTGTGGCTACCGTACCCAAAGCTTCTCCATCATCATCATGTTCGGATTCGTCATCAACATTTCCTGCAAGGTTAGCTGCAAGAGCATATTCATCTTCAACATCAGAAGCACTAACGTACCCACCATCGTCTGTCGCAATGTACGCTCGCTGACTTGGGCAGTCCTTCATGACATGGCCCATCCCGTTGCAACGGTGGCATATGATACCTGTTGTATGTCCCGTGGAGGCAACAGATGAAGACGACTTTGCTGGTGCCTGCACATTAGAAGTTTTGCTTACCTCGGGTGTACGTGGCGGTGGTAACGGTGCTACTGAACGCGCCCTACTGGTCGAAGGGGTAGTAGACCGAACAGCAGGAGGTGGCTCTGATTTGGTTGACGCCTGTCTTGGGGTGAAGGTACTACCAAAGTTGCTCCGTGGCCGCTGTTGTCGTCCCTGCAATTCTTTTTCTGCCAAAACAGCAAGCTGGAACAATCTATTGACATTATGATAGTCCTTGTAATCAATAATATTTTGTATATCATACCTTAACCCTCCATAGAAACGAGCCATTTTATCCTCCTCGGTTTCCTCTACCTCACAACGCAACATGCCTATTTGAAACTCTTGGTAGTACTATTCTACCGATTTGTTACCTTGATCTAAGCGTTGCAATTTTTTACACAAATCACGTTTAAAGGAAGGAGGCACAAATCTAGCGCTCATTTGTCTCCTCAGATCATGCCAAGTAGCAGGATGTACGTTAGACTTTACTAGTTCATTCCACCAAATTATAGCAAAATCCTTGAACTCACTAGTGGCTTGTGTAACTCTATGAATTTCAGGAACAAGATGGGAGTTAAATTTTTGTTCAATCTCCATTTCCCAATCTAAATACACCTCAGCATCATATGTACCAGAAAAAGAAGGTACGGTAAACTTAACTTTAGCAAATATATCATCATTGCGATAGTTATTGTTACCATTGTTACCTCTCATACCTTGATGATTTCGGTTGAAGCGCTCTAAGTCATGTGCCGCACGTCGCATAGCGGGTTCATTGCGAGGTGCCACATGTCCCTCTACATCATCATCGTGCTCTTGGGCTGCATCATTTTGCTGTTGTTGGACAGTAGGTGGGCGGTTCTCGATCACCTGAACCCTGTCATCAAGCTGGGCAACACGTCGTTCCAATCTTTCAATACCTTTGGTTATCTCTTCCATCATGGTTTTCAGCTCAGCATGAAGGACACACTCGTTGTCCTCTTTATCAGATCCTGCCATGATTAGTAGAAAGTAGAAGAAACACAAGAAGTATTATCCCTACAAACTACCAGGTTCAGACAAGTGGATTCACACCTTCTCAAGCTTCTTACCACGCTCTTGCAAGGTTCTTACCAATGCTGCAGAAGGTACAACCGGTGGCTGGTTCGTGATGTCGTGACGAGCTTAAGTGTAACGATTGCAAGGTTGAATCCTGTTCTGATAGAAAGTATGTGGAGCTTGGAAGGCAGTTATGGTAGCAAAGGTTAGCAATAATTGAAATCAGGATAACAAAACTGAATAAATGTCCAAAGTACGTGTCACAGTTGCTGGCCTAAACGCGTTCCTAAAACTAGTTCAAGTAAGCAAAATGATCGGCACAAGCGATGGATATGAAAGGATGCAAGCACTTCTGATCTCTTTTTTTTTTTTTGGCTAATCTTTCTTTTCGTGCGGCTCTTTTTTATGCACTTTCCTTTTTCTTTTTTTTTTACAAGAGTGCTGCAAAGGATGGATTACAACTCAAAATTTAAGAATTACGCACAAATCCTATCACAATACTCTCAGCAGTTTAGCAAAGATGCTCTGCAGAAAATTCGAATAATAATTTGGGGCCCTTAGAGACCTCAAACGTAAAAACTTATAACTAGGAAGTTGTAGCTCTTTTCTTTCTCATCAATTTGAATATATGGAACACCCAATTTGGGGTTTGGAACTAGGAGATACGGCCCCCGAAATACAGGCTGTACAGATTACTCCGAGATGGAACAGATTAACTTCCAACGCGATTTTCGCCACGAATATGGCGTTTCTGGACTTTGGTGAATGAACAAAGTTGTAGATCTCTTCGAGAGATACAATTTAGACTATTTAATCGCCCAAATTGGTGTTCAGAAGACAAAGATATGTCTTTATAAAAACAGCAACCCAAAAGAGAAATCCGAACCGATTGCGACTCGAATTTGGTTTCGGTTTAGAATTGGGATTTCATACTCGACCTAGACCAAGAACACGAATTGACCAGCAATACGACAATGACCACGGACACAAATTCAACAATGCAAAACTGAAAACGAAAATTGCAAAAGGCTCAAAGTGGTTTGGACAGCGGAAGACCATGATCACAGTTTTTTTTTTGTTTTGGCTTTTTCTGGACTCTAGGTAGAAGATGAATGACGAACACAAAAGAAGCAATCTCGAATTGCAAGTATGTATTAAGATCACGTAGTGTTGGCGTTCCACAAATCGAAAGACGGTGAACTGCGACAGCAGAAAATTCTAAGCAAAACCCAAGTCTAACAATAACGACTACGAGGTTTTAATATGCGAGAGGGGTGGCGTCTAGGGTTTGGGGCGCACCCCCCCCACGCGGGATACACGGGCCGAGGCCCAATAGACAGGTGACGCAGCACCGCACGGCCCAACAGAATCTGGTCTCCACTTGTTTCGATGATTGTGATTGACTCAGAAGGATTTTGGAAGTGCGACTAGATCCGTTGGAAAGGTCTTGGCGAAGGCTTCTCCGTAATGTACTTGAACGCCCCAAACGGAGTTCGTATGCATCTGGTACGCCCATTTGAAGACAGGCTGCTCCGCCGTGGCCGACCCGGACTCCAGCTCGCGGTAGACTTGATTCCCGACCCATCTTGGCGCAAAGTGATACCCTCGCTGATCAACACCATGATTCCTGAGGACAAGCACAATATTATTAGGTAGTAACTCGCTCTTGTCAATATTCTCTCGTGTACTAAGAAACGAGCTCACCTGGTGATTTAGTTGACGTACAAGTGCCCTTGTTATTGGTCCTTGCACAACGGGTGTTGGAAGAATGGACGCATTGTTAGGGGTGATGTCCTCATCATTTGCTATCCAATGCCTCTCTTCAGATCCATGGAGACATCAAGCCCCTGGAGAAACTATAAGATGAAGAGCAGAAAAGGGCTACTTGACTCGGCACAAGTCGTAGTTCAATGTACAGCCGCTTGCCACTCCTGTGAGGCGTTAACAAGGGTCCTTTTAAAAAATCAAGTCTGCGGGGATCAGTTAGTCACTGCAAGATGTGGATTGGCTGCCTTTGAAGTATCAAAGTAAAGAAGCATCAATGAAAGTTTCAAAGTAAAGAAGCAACCATCAATGGGCAATCCCCAAAGAAGCTTCTAAGAAATCTCAAGAAGTACATTCAAGAAATCATCCAACAAAGGAACAAAGAAAGCCATCCACCATCCTCGGCAAAAGTAGGTAAAATTCCAACAATCTTTCCACCCTACAAACCTCCAACTATTCAAGTCAAACCAACCATACCTATGACTCCAGATTCGATGAAGTCAGTGCAAGATGTGTGAAGTCTTGGTGATCTCTAGTAGAAGAGAAACCCTTGAAGAAGTTCCTATTGCCTTTGGCGACTTTTACCAAAGCACTATACTACCTACACATCATCACGAGTGAATGAAGTTGTAAATGTAGTTCATCATGGACATTCGATGTCTTCAGAATAGTGAATCCTTCAGAGGTTCTTTCTCGGGATGATATCCATGGCTTGATGTTTAAAGAAAAGCCGATATTTTAAAATAAAATCTCTTTTGGGATGGTTTTACCTCAACATTTTAAAGAAAGAAGTCTTTTCCCTTTCTTTAAAGATCTATTTAAAATCAAAGTCTTTTATTTTGGGAAGGTTTTACCCCCAATGTTTTAAAGAAAGATGACTCTTTTCTTTAATATTCTATTTCAAAATCAAAATCATTTATTGTGGAAGATTTTTTTTTTTGCTTCAATGTTGTAAAGAAAGATGTATTTTCCTTTCTTTAATGCTCTTTATTCTGGGAGGGTTTTTTTACCCCAATTTTCTAAAGAAAAATGTGTTTTTCCTTTCTTGAAGTTTATACCCCGATTCTCTAAAGAAAGATGTTCTATTCCTTTCCTTAATGTTTAATGGGAAGGTTTTACCCCATTTTTTTTCAAAGAAAGATGTTTCTTTTCTTTCTTTGATGCTCTTCATTATGGGAAGGTTGTACCCCAATATTCCAAATATAATGGGAAAATTTTAACCCAAAGTTCCAAAGAAGGATGTTCGTTTCCTTTCTTTGAGGTTATTCATAATGGGAAGGTTTTGTTCCGACATTCCAAAGAAAGATGTATGTTTCCTTCTTTGATGTTCATCATTATGGGAAGGATTTACCCCAACATTTCAAAGAAAGATGTGTTATTTCTCTCTTTGACCCTTTCTACGGGAAGGTTTTACCTCAACACTTCAAAGAAAGAGGTTGTTTCCTTTCTTTGATATGCACGTTAACATTGCCAAAGTTAGGTCTGAAGTGACCAAACAAGGTTTGTAATGTCACCATTGATGGGAGCAGTAAAGCATGCCAGTGTGGTTCATGTGGATCTGTGAAACCCTTCAACTCCACTGGTTGGCTTCGTGGTGGCAAGACGAACGCAGTGAAGTTAATCAAAGGCCTTAGGTTGTGGCATGATTCTTCGCCATAACTTAGGAAGATGGGAGCAGTGAAGTTGATAAAACACCTTAGGTTGTGGCATGATTCTTTGCTATGACTTAGGAAGACTAATGGCAGTGGATTATTTTGATGAAGCTGTCAATTCATCTCGCTGGTCAGCACCGTGTCAGTTAGACGAATGCAGCAAAATTTTGTGCCTTTAATTATTGCATGGTTTTGCCAATGATTAAAGATACACGTGTTTAAACATAAGTGTTGAGTACTGTTTGCTCACTTTATGTTTCTCTTTTTCATACTTGAGGAGCATCATGACTCGGGCAAGACTTAAAAACAAGTTCCTGGTCGAATCTGGTCTCATGACTAGCGTAGATTCCTTGTCAAACTTGGTCAAGTGTTTGTTTCATTTTTTTCCCCAGTTAAGTTCGAGTTGCTTTGCACACGAACCCAACTCAGCGAGGGGCATTTGTTTGACAAATTTTTGTAATAAAATTTGTCATGAAAAGTCCCGTGTGATCAGAAGAATTAACCTGGTCGAAATCAACTCCAAAATAGGCTTGGAAGAAATAATCTTAGGCTTGGTCGAAATGGTAGGAGTTCTAGTCAAAATCAGCTCCCAAACCGGTCTGGTCAAAAAGACCATAGCACTAGTCAAAAGGAGCTTGCAAACTAACCTGGTCTTTAGCCTCTGGTCTATGGTCTTTGGCCTTTGGTCTATGGCCTTTAGCCTTTGATCCATGGTCCTTTGTCGAAATGACCTCTGGTCTATAGTCATTGATCGAAATGATCTTTGGTCTATGGTCTTTGGCCTCTAGTGTATGGTACTTGGTCGAAATGACCTCTGGTCTATGGTCTTTGGTCGAAATGATCTTTGGTCTATGGTCTTTGGCCAGTGGTCTATGGTCCTTGCTCGAAATGACCTCTGGTCCATGGTCCTTGGTCGAAATGATCTTTGGTCCATGGTCTTTGGCCTATGGTCTATGGTCTTTGGTCAAAATGACCTCTGATCTATGGTCTTTGGTCGAAATGATCCTTGGTCTATGGTCTTTGCCCTCTGGTGTATGGTCCTTGGTCGAAATGACCTCTGGTCTATGGTCTTTGGTCGAAATGATCTGTGGTTTATGGTCTTTGGTCGAAATGATCTCCAGTCTTTGGCCTTTGGTCTATCGTCTTTAGCCTCTGGTCCCTGGTCAAAAATGCTCCAAAAACTAGTCGAAATGACTTCGGATCTGGTCGAAATGAGCTACAGCATTGACCAGGTCGAAATGATCTTCAAAACTGGTCTGGTTGAAATGACCATGGAATTGGTCGAAATGACTTCAGAGCTGGTCGAAATGAACTTCCAAACTGGTCTGGTCTAAATGATCTCATACTTGGTCAAAAATGCTTCGAAAATTGGTCGAAACGATTTCAAAACTGGTTGAAATGAACTACAACATTGACCAGGTCGAAGTGATCTTCAAAACTGGTTTGGTCAAAATGACCTTGGAACTGGTCTAAATATGATCCAATTTCAGTCTGGCTGAACCACTGGAGTCCTTTAATGGCTCGAAATTTGAAAAAAAAAGGAAATAATCTTTTTGTATCCTTTTGTTTATGGAATAATCTTTTTGTATCTTTTTTTTGGGAATAATCTTTTTTTGTATAAATAATGTTTTAAAGGGGAAGTATATTTGCCATTTGAAATCAAATCCCTTGATTGCATGCAACCCAAGGGCCCTATAAATAGAGAAGAGGTGCACACACACACACACAGACACAACACACACAAGGGACAGGCACACAAGGTGGAGGCACGAGAGGTAGACACAACTGCTCAGGCAAGCAAGACAAGACAAAGAGGGAGCCTCTTTGTTGAACGAAGGCCCTCCTCCTTGCCTACTCTGAAGATGATCATAGGTAAGTTTTATTTATCCACATACGCATAAGCATGCATCATGCATCATACATCAGAGATGTATGCCTTGTCTTCAATGCCCGTGCTAGCATGGTCATCTTTTGATCATATATCAAACCCCACCAAAGTCGCCGTCAATCAAAGATATGAAAGTTATTTACTTTCGATCGAAGATGAAGATGCCACCAAGGTCCCGGTTGATCAAAGGTCTAGAAAATGTCATGCTCATCTTTTGATCAGATATCAAACCCCACCAAGGTCGCCGTCGATCAAAGATCTGAAAGTGGTTTACTTTTGATCAGAGATCAAGACGCCACCAAGGTCCCAGTTGATCAAAGATCCAAGATTCATGGGAGTAGATCAATGATAACTTCTAATCCAGAAGTCCGATCGACCCAAATTTTTGTGGATAATAGAGGACTCCATGACCAACCTCTCCACCAAGTTTCAAGGCGATCAGAGACCTCTAAGAGTCAATTCAACCAGTAGACGTATTTTGTCCAGAAACTTGTCCAGTTTGTGCCATGGGAAGTAGATCAATGAGAACTTCTAATCCAGAAGTCCGATCGACCCCAAATGTTTATGAAGAGTAGAGTCCTTTATGAGAAATCTTGCCACCAATTTGCAAGTCAATCAGAGGCCTCTAATGTCCAATTAGACTAGAAGAGGTTTTCTGTCCAGAAACTTGTCCAGTTTATGCTATGGGAAGTAAATCAATGATAACATCTCATCCAAAATTCCGATCGACTCCAAATATTTATGGTGAACAGGAAACTTCATGAGCAGCCTCTCCACGAAATTTGAACTCAATCAAAGACCTCTAGATGTCCAATGGAACCAGAAGAGGTGTTCTGTCTAGAAGCAAATCCAGCTTGTGCCATGGGAGATAGATCGTTGATAACTTCTCATCCGGAGGTCCGATCGACCCCAAATTTGTATGGTGTATAGGAGACTTCATGAGCAGCCTCGCCACCAAATTTAAACTCAATCAAAGACAGCTAGTTGTCCAATTCGACCAGAAGAGTTGTTTTGTTCATAAGCAAATCCAGTTTGTGCCATGAGAGATAGATTGCTGATAAATTTCTTATCCAGAAGTCCAATCGACTCCAAATATTTATGGTGAAGAGGAGACTTCATGAGAAGCCTCTCCACCAAATTTCAACTCAATCAAAGACCTCTAGATGTGAAATTCGACCATAAGAGTTGTTCTGTCCAGAAGCAAATCCAGCTTGTGTCATGGGAGATAGATCGTTGATAACTTCTCGTCTAGAAGTCCGATCAACCCCAAAGTTTTATAGTGAACAGGAAACTTCATGAGAAGCCTCTCCATCAAATTTAATCTCAATCAGAACTGCTCTGTCTAGTAGCTTATTCACTTCGTCCCACGGGAGAAGATTGATGTTAACTTCCGATCCAGGAGTCTGATCTATCCCAAAGTTTTACGGAGAATAGAAGGTGTATACTGGAGCAATTCCTCCATGTTTCAAGTCAATTAGAGGCCAGAAAGATTCGCATCCAATTAGTCGAAGAGGAGCTAGTGCAATAAATAATAATGTTTGGAGCTGTCAAGACAAGTTGAAATCCTACTAAGTCCTTGATGGATATTCCAATGGGATGTCTATCATGCAATGTGTTTTTCATGAAGCTAAGGAAGTCAAAAGTGTTATCACAAATCATTCCATCCATCATTTACATGTTGTTGGGTATTGATGAGGCAAAGGCAATATGATTTTTTGTCCGCGACTGACGAAGCCGGACACCATTCATGCCGGGTACTGATGAGGCGAAGGCATCCATTTGTTCGCGACCGACGAGGCCGAACAACCCCCTTGGCCGGGCACCGACGAGGCGAATGCCACATTTTGTGATAGCACCATAGACTGACGAAGCTATGGATTTGCATATTTGCATGCATGGGCATCCCGCATTGCATTTATTTATCAAGGGCAAAGTTATTTTGAAACTTGAAGACGACGACCATCAGCACAACTTAATCAGAGGTTTTTAGCAGACTTGTTCTGTAGATATAATTAACTAGGAGCTTTTCAAAGACCTGAGGAACCATGAACCATGCAATCTACTGAAGTCAAGATGTACTTTCTTTGGCGCAATGAGAACTTGTAAATCCCAAAAAGACTTGTAACTAATAATTCTTTTCAGAATTAATGAAGTGCATTGTTTCCTCTAAGATTTTACATGCTATGTTCTCTTATGTGTATACTCATGTATACTGGCACGCCCGCACCAAAAAAGGGGCCAAATTTCTCGGAAAAGAGATCTTCCCAGCGAAACATCAGCCATGAGGAAAAGGTCTCTGGTCAAACAGAGGAAGCCTTCTTGGATCTTGCCTTCTTTGCCTGGCACTTGGTCTCTGCACCTTGCACCTTTGTCCACTTGCCTCTGTCTGTGTCTCCAAAAGGAGAGCATCCCCTCTCTACTTATAGAGACTCTAGATTGATTGCAACCATCCAACAACTAGAAATATTTAGGGGATTTGAATTCGAGTAGGAGATATATTTTGTTATTTAAATAAAGTAAAGGATAAAGATAAAGATTATCCCCCTTTGGGCTTTGAATTTGAATAGGAGATAGAGTTTTGTTATCCAAATAAAAGAAATAAGGTTAGAGATAAGTCCTGTTCGAATTAAAACTGCATATGGCTGACACTGGGTCAAATTTGACCAAACTTTTGACCATTTATTAACCAGGTTTTGATCAGTCCAATTGTGACGAGTTTCTTGACCAAGTTTTGACCTGGTTTTTGATCATTTTTTTATAGCCCAAATATATGTGTATTTTTATTTTCGCCCTTTTAGTCATATGTGACTTTTCTAATGAATTTTTTTATTACAAAAATTCATCGAACATGTTTTTTTAATCACTTTTTGAAGACGGGAGGAAAGGATCTTTGTGATTAATTTGATAGCACTATTTACAAGTGAAATCGGCCGAAAATCATTAACCTTCAGAGCTTCATTCTTTTTCGGCAAAAGAATAATTCAAGAGGAATTTAATCTTTGCAAATCTACTGCTTCTTCATAAAGAGACTGAAAAAGTTTGTAGAAATCTGCCTGAATGATTTCCCAGCAAGATTTATAGAATTGACAATTGAAACCATTTGGTCCACGACTTTTACTAACAAGCATTTGATGAATGACCAAGTCAATTTCATCTGAAAGAATAGGACTTTCCAACTGAGAAAAATCCCTCTCAAAGTCTTGAAGTAATTCATCCAAATTAAAATCCGCATTAGAAGAATTCAAAACACCGAGTTTAGTCTTGAAAGCAGACCACAGATGTTCAGCCATTTCCTGATGTGTTTTTAAAATACAATCCGAGTCATTCATAATAGAGACAACGAAATTATTTCTAGAGTTTTTTGAAGCTACTGAGTGGAAAAATTTTGTATTTTCATCGCCAAGTTTGGCCCACTTAAATTTTCTTCGTTGTCTCCAATATTCATTATCAGCTCTCAACAAAAGTCTCAAATGAGCTTTCAGAATAAGACAAAATTTAAATTCTAGAGCACTTAAAGTTCTTTATTCCTCCAAACCATCTAACAAGGCAAGAACCAGATTAGAATTGTCAATCCAGATTTTTAATTGGTAAGTTTCGCCACTCCAAGATTTTACAGCTTTATGGAGTGCTTTGTACTTACTAACTATTTTCTTTGCTATATTATCTTTACAATCCATTGAATTCCAGGGAACAGAGACAGTTTCTTTAAAACCTGACCAATTTAACCAATGATTTTCAAATCTAAAAATATGCTCCAAAGGCATATTAGAATTAATTCTCAGAACACATGGAGCATGGTTTGATGTTGATTTGCTCAGAATAGAAACAGAGGAATTTGGAAAAGCTTCTATCCATGCTCCATTTGCAAAGAACCAATCAAGCTTTTTCCAAAAGAGGATTAATTTGCATATTCAACCAAGTATATTTCCTCCCTTTAAAAGTTATCTCTACAAGTTGAAGGTGGTTAATAGAAAAATTAAAACCATCCATTTCTCTTAAATTAACCCTTCCTGTATGTCGACGATTGGGACTCTGGTCCATAGTCGATCTTACATAAATTTAGATGTTGAAGTGTGAAGCCAATCTAAGGTGAAACTCAAGTAAATCAAGGTATCTATGTCTAAGGAAGAAAAGAATTTATACAGGTTCGGGGCCTCTGATGATGAGTAGTAGCCCTACTCTTGTTGATATTTCACTAAGAATATTTAGGTTTACAAGAGGAGAATAAGAGAAGTTCTTGGATAAACTAAGAACAATCTCCTATTCTTGGTTACATAATGTATAGTAGTGTACTATTTCTATCTCTTAGGTCTTGTGTCCTTGCTAAGATAAGATCATAAGGCCCTTTCTCTCCCGGCGATCCCCCTTTTTATAGCTCATCGCCGGTCGTCAGTTACAGGATTGCAAGGTCGCTAGGAGGCAAACGTGTGCCAGTCATAATGTGCAATTATGCCTATTTGTAATTGTGCCTTTATTTTCTTGACAAATATTAGAAGTTAATTAAGGAGGCTGAAGATATCCAAGGCGGTGGCAGTGGTTGAATAGGCTTAACTACCGGGTATGGTCGAATGAGTCTAACCATATCGCCATTGGATGTTTTGACTCCTCAATCACTTAGGTCATGTATTAACTACGACCAGGTATAGTTATTCACTTACTCTCCACAACCTAGGCGACCTCGGGAAGATGTCTTCGTGACTAGGGTATTCGTGGGTATGTGAGACCATGAACTCTTCGACCTTAGTTTTGTGGGTGTCTCGAGACTATGGATCCCGCAACAATACAGGCCGAGACCATACAATAGGTTATGTCCAGAATATCTTGGACTACCCTATTGTCTCCCTCTTAGGTCTCTGAGACCTCAGAGAGGTATGCAAATAATTTAGATCTCATTCCATAAGCCTTGTGACTATAGAATGGCGAAGGTGACTAACTCGGGTTATAATCCTCGTCAGCTAGGCCCCGAATTTGAAATAACAAGTTATATACTTTGTCGTTTCAAATTCTAAAATCTTTTAATCTAATTATATAAACATTCCGACGTTTCACCTTCTCATATTGCAACTTTGGAACGCTTCATTTTCTCACCGTGTGCCACTTCACTTCCCAAGAAGAACTTTGGGTGTGGTTTCTAGGCCATTATGAAGCCTTTTGTTGCAACTCGAGGTTAAAATTTATAAGGTGTCTTTTAAGAACTCGAGGCTGTGGATATGAACTGTCGCTTCTAAGTTCTACAAATACCCAATCTTTGCATTCTAAAATCTCCAAGCTTTCGCTAATAAGTCTTAGAACCTTTTTTCATCCACTAACCTTCTTCTTCTCTATTCCTATTCCAATGGCAAGCCAAAGATCTAAACAACCCATTGAAAGTGAAGAAGAGGAATTAACAATAGAAGACAATGTCGTGCAGGCACTTCAAAAGGTAATTCTCTTTTGAAGAATCTACATAAATCTTCTCTTTTGAGGAATGATTTCCAAAATAATGTTTTTGTGGGTTTCTTCAGTCACTCAAAGATCAAGATACTTCAAAAAACTGAGCTGGTGATGATATAGGGTCATCAAGTGGATCCTCATCGAAAAGACTATGAGTTCTGAAGTGTTAGTTGCCACTGCATCTGGGGCTACAGTGTCTTTTTTACCATTTCATTCTAATATTTCCCTTGCTTCTCCTCACTTGCAGTATGTATTGATTATCTCTCTAACTAAGTTTGGATTGCTTAGTTAAGAATAATTTACTTAAAGTGGGAGTTGGATATGCAGGGGAGGTGGTACTGCTTTTGCTCCAAGCTCTTCGGTGGTCCAATCAGCATCTGCTTCCAAGGTAAATATTTTTACCTTTTTGAACCTTTCTGCATGCGACCTGGATTGATCCTATGATCATATAGGAGGACAAGGCTCTATGGGTCCTCAGCGAACAACTTGCTGAGATCCAGGTTCTTCTAAAGGAGAAGACTGCTTTATGCAAGATTCTTAAGGAGGAGAACAAGGATCTTGAGGAGCAATATATCAGGCGAGGACTCGACCTCGACTATGTTCAAGGTCGTTGATCATATAAAGACGAATTGTGATAGGGCTCGTGAGGCCACAAGGCTCGCTCGCTTGGAGAGGGACCTTGCTCGAGAGGAGAAAGACACCTCCAATGCCATTATCGCAGGCAGTGTGTTGGATCAGGATGTCGACTAGAGGGGGAGGGGGTGAATAGGAGACTTTTAAAATTTGTTTTTGCAAATGAAAATTCAAATTAAGGTAAAGCAAGTAATAGTAAAAGATAAGAGATTGAAACCGATATATCCCGAGGTATCGGAGACACGCCCAGTCTCCACTAGTCCTCGTTGAAGCACTCAGTCCTTGAGTATAGCTTCAGTATCCACACAGGACACTATCAACTAAGGTTGCTCCTTGTCCCCTCCGGAAAGGCGAGCACCAAGCCTTTTACAAGTTATCGCGTCTCTCCGACAATCTCCGATTTGGAGAGATCAGCGATTTCCGCCTCCGAACCGTCTAGGTGAGGGCGCTCACCAAGAGTAATAAGAAGCAAGGTCTACTCTAGGCCTCCAATGCACACCGAGAAAAATATCTAGAAATTGGAATGCAAGAACAATATGCTCGATGTGGCTAATACTCTCACGACTCGATCAAAAGATCAAGTTTTAAGTAAAACGAAGAGGCACTAGTGAGAAAGTATGAAAGGCTATGTTGCTGTATTTGCTTGTATTGAAACAGCAGCTCAACATCTCTATTTATAGCCTTCGTGGTCAAAAGAGCCGTTTGTGCTCGAGCTGAAAATTAGTAACCAAAACTGACAGTCAGTTTCACAAACTGACAGTCAGTCTAGTGTATCACCAGAAAGAGTAAAAATAGGATCAAAACAGCTCGAACGTTGTGGACTAAAACGGTAAAAAGAAACAGTCCATACTGACAGTCAGTTACAAAGACTGACAGTCAGTGTCCACAAAATCAACAGTGAAAAGCAACGGCTAAAAACTTTATAACCGTTGAAGCAGATAACAGCAAAAATTTACTGACCAAACTGACAGTCAGTGTGTCAAACTGACAGTCAGTCTCAGTTTCAGTAACACAGAGAAAAACAGAATAAAAACCAACTCAAAAACTCTCTGTGGTCGAAACCCACACTGACAGTCAGTATACTCATACTGACAGTCAGTTTAGTACAAGAAAAATCTGAGACAGGAAAACATGCTCTCTGGAGATTTGTCAGTTTGCACCAACTGACATTCATACTGACAGTCAGTTACAAACACTGACAGTCAGTCTAGTAAAGAAAAATCAGCTCAACAAAAACATACTCTCTGGAGATTAGTCAGTTTATTAAACTGACATTCATACTGACAGTCAGTTATCAACACTGACAGTCAGTCTGGATAAAAACAGAGAAAGCTCAAAATCCAGAGATCTGATTCAAATGATTTCAGTTTTGTTTTGAAGATATTTTCGAGAAGAACATTTTTGACAACAGCAACAAAAATTAGATCTTTTCAGATCTTTCTCAAGAAGTAAAAACCTCAACTGTTGACAAAATTCAATATATCAAAACAAATTGTCGAAAAACCACAGATAATGATATGCATGCATTGACCTAGATTTTTCTCGGTATAATTGGAGATGTAGAGAGAACTTGCGTCCCCTCTGAAAGTGTGCACATCCCTCAAGATGTATCAGAGCATATCATAGCATAAGAGAGAGAGAACCATAAATCACGTCAGAGCACATTGATATCTCATACAAATGTAAGAACAAATCACATCGCATAAATATTCATCCATCTAAACAAAATAACATCATCAACATATATCATAATCATATCATAAAACATCCATCTAAACAAAATATCATAACATCATCCATCTCTCCCCCCTTGGCATCAAGCACAAAAAGGGAGGCCTAATAAAAAAAAAATCCTAATCTACTCCTGGTCATCTGAGTCTCCTAGAACCTCAGTGCCTCCGGAAGCTGTAGGAGACGCGGAAGGTACGACGGCGGGAGATGCAGGTCCTGCTGGAACTGGAGCGGTGCCGGCAGATGATGCTGGTGAAGAAACTGCAGGCCGTGCCCTCTTGCGAGGAGCAAGGGAAGCAGATGCCATCGCAGCATCAGGAGCTGGAAGTCGCTACAGTATCTGCTGAAGGATCTCCTGCTGAGCTGCCAAGGTACTCTGGATCACCTGCTGTGTCTGAATGACCTGGTCAAGAGACACCTGCAGAGATGCAAGAGAGGAAGCTGTGCGGGAACTGCTAGAAGGGACAGGAGCAGAGGCAGAAGCTGGAGCTGCAGTCGCGTCCTCAGAATCCTCATTATCATCAGAGGCTGAGGAGGGAGCACTAGGAGCTGGAGGACGAGTGCCCAGGCGACGATCAGCCTGGCCAGGGGGAAAGAAGGCCAAAAGCTGATGAGGGCGAGGAAGAGCGGTGTCTACTGCTCGAATGTGGAGCAGTAGTGCCATGATGTATGGGCATACACCAGGCGACGACGAGGAGAGAGAAGAACGTGCTGAAGCTCACTAATGATGAGATCAGCGATGTCGAAGGGCTCCTCTCGAAAGATCGAGATGAGAACATGGAGAGTGATGTAGGTGACCCTGGCGCGGTCACCTGTGATCGGAAGAAGAGTGAGGCGAAGAATCTTCAGCGCCAGGTCAACATCGCGGCGCATGCCGGCAATGTGACGAACCTCGAAGGCGCCGGAGTAGAGCATAGCGACCTCACGATGCTCAAGATCAGGTAAAGTGTGGAGCTGGCGCCTTGAAGCAGGACGAACCAGTCCTAAAGCGGCCTCAAGCTGCTCCTTTGTGACCGTGTATACCTGGAGGCCGGTCATAAAGGTCAGTGAGTCACGCTGAGGAGAAATGTGGAGGGTGGCATAGAACTGCCTAATGGGCTCCTCTGCCCAGGTCAAAGAAGAATCAGAGACCAAGTCTCGGATCCCTACAGAGGCAAAAGCATCAGAAAGAGAAGCGATGCCAGTGCGAGAAACTATCGTCTGCCAAGAGACAGAACGATGAACAAAGAAGGGCATGTGAGAGTAGATGCTCTCAAACATGTCGAACTGAGTGGTGGTGTAGAAGGTGGTACGTGGCGAGGCATCCGTGCCAGAAGGACGAGGAGATAGATAGGGGTTCGGCTGACGAAGAGTCCGAAGCCGACTAGTGTTCCACCGCGAATAGTTCACGGGGACACGCTCTGGAGAGGGGGAACGCCGAGCCCCAGAGGACTGGCCCGAAGGCCTGCTGCTGGACGCAATGGTCTTGCGTCGAGCAATGCGGCGATGAGGCTGATCAGACATAGTGGATAGCTGAGGGAATGCAAGGATGAACAAGGGTGGAGAAAACAAAAATTTCTGTTTTCAGGGTTCAGACTGACAGTCAGTTCTAACCTGATGCTGACAGTCAGTTTGAGCAACTGACTGTCAGTTTCAACCTAGAACCAGTGAACTGAGAAATGGCGAGATTTTTGTGGGGATTTGAGAGGGAATTTTGCAAAGATTGTGAAGATAGAGTGCTATTGCAGATCAAGGAAAGAAAAAATAAAAGCAATTTCGGATTAGTAGAAAGAAAAGAAGGAATTAAAGAGAGAAAGAAAGAATTAACGAAGAAGAAGGAGAGAGAGAGAGCTCACTGCGGGAGAAGGACGACGAGACGACGGTGATGAGGAGGAGCAACGGCGACGGCGACGGCGATGAGGAGGAGCAACGGCGACGGCGACGGCGATGACAACAAAAACGGCGGCCGAAGAAGATAAAAAGAAAGCTCGGTTTAGGGTTTTAAGGACCCAAACTGACAGTCAGTTTCACAAACTGACTGTCAGTCTAGTCACTTAATTTTAAAAACTGACAGTCAGTGTGGTATACTGAATGTCAGTTCAATAAAATCAAGTGCTGAGACTGACAGTCAGTGTTGAATACTGACAGTTAGTGTGAGACTTCAAAACGACCAGAACCCTACGACCAAGAAACAACACTATACTGACTGTCAGTTATAAAAACTGACTGTCAGTTATGACTTCGACCAGGAGAGAGCTCTAAGGGAGAAAATATTTAATAATAAAATATATCCAATATATATATATTATACTTCATTAATCAAGATAAGCAATCAATAGTATGATGAAGTTAAAAAATATCACTTTATTAACTAGCATTTGAAACATCTATAATATTTAGTTCACCTCTAAGAAAGCAAAACCTGGATTCATCTAGTGGTTTGGTGAAGATATCTGCTAGTTGAAGATCTGTTCTTACATGACTAAGATCAATATCTCCTTTTGCCACAGATCTCTTATGAAATGGTGCCGTATTTCAATATGCTTAGTTCTAGAATGTTGAACAGGATTATTAGCAATTTTAATGGCACTTTCATTATCACACAGAAGTGGCACTTTATCAAATTTAATTCCATAATCCAAAAATGTCTGTTTCATCCATAATAATTGAGCACAACAACTACCTGCAGACACGTATTCAGCTTCAGCTGTTGAGAGAGCAACTGAGTTTTGCTTCCTAGATGACCATGATACTAATGATCTCCCCAACAGCTGACAGCTACCAGATGTGCTTTTTCGATCAATCTTACACCCAGCATAATCAGAATCAGAATACCCAATTAATTCAAAATTTGCATCTTTAGGGTACCAAAGGCCTAAACTGGGATAACATTTTAAATACCTAAGGATTCTTTTAAGAGCAGTTAAATGACATTCCTTAGGTTCTGACTGAAATCTAGCACATAAACACACACTAAACATGATATCAGGCCTAGATGCTGTAAGATATAAAAGACTACCAATCATAGACCTATAGAGTTTAGAATCTACTGATTTTGAATTTCTGTCCATGTCAAGGTGTCCATTTGTAGCCATGGGGGTCTTGATAGCCTTAGCTTCTTCCATCCCAAAGCGCTTGAGCAGGTCCTTCACGTACTTTGTTTGACTCACGAACGTACCGTTCTTGAGTTGCTTGATTTGAAGTCCAAGGAAGAAGCTCAGCTCACCAATCATGAACATCTCGAACTCCCTAGACATCATATCTCCAAATTCTTGACAAAAATATTCATTAGTAGATCCGAAAATTATGTCATCCACATAAATTTGGCAAATAAATAAATCATCATCTATTTTCTTGGTGAACAGAGTTGTGTCAACCTTCCCAGTTTTAAAACCTTTAGAAAGAAGAAAATCTCTAAGGCGTTCATACCAAGCTCGAGGAGCTTGTTTGAGGCCATACAGAGCTTTCGTTAGTCTAAAAACATGGTTTGGAAATTTTGGATCTTCAAACCCGGGAGGTTGCTCTACAAATACAAGTTCTGAAATTTCACCATTTAGAAAAGCACTTTTAACATCCATTTGAAAAAGTTTAATGTTAAAATGAGAAGCATAAGCAAGAAGAATTCTAATTGCTTCAAGTCTCGCCACAGGAGCAAAAGTTTCACTAAAATCTAAACCTTCGACTTGAGTGAAACCTTGAGCAACAAGACGAGCCTTGTTTCTAATTACTAGTCCATTTTCATCTTGCTTATTTCTGAAAACCCATTTTGTTCCAATGACATTATGATTCTTAGGTCTTTCTACTAAGTTCCAGACTTTATTTCTAGTAAAATTATTTAATTCATCATGCATAGCATTTACCCAGTCAGGATCATCTAGAGCTTCACTAACACATGTAGGTTCTAAAGAAGAAACAAATGAATGATGTTCACAAAAAGAAGCAATACGAGATCGAGTTAGAACACCCTTACTAATATCACCCAGAACTTGGTTCAAAGGGTGATCCTTGATAATTGTTCTATGCTGGCTTGGCGCTTCTTCTTGTGCTGCTTCTTCTGCAGCAGACTCAACTTGCACAGGAGGTCCAGGTTGTTCATTGTTGTCTTCACTTCCATCATTATCTAGATCAACTTCCTCAGCTTTTTCAATGGTAAGTTCTTTCAAAGGTTCTTGAATTTCACCTGAAGTGTCATGAACAGCTTGCTCTTCTTGCGAGTTATTAGATTCATCAAACTCAATATCGCAAGATTCCTCAATACAACCAGATGTTTTGTTAAAAACACGATAGGCTTTGCTAGTGATAGAATAACCAACTAGAAAACCCTCATCAACTTTTCTTTGAAATTTTCCACCAAAGTTTCTTTTTCTTAAGATGTAACATTTACAACCAAAAACACGAAAATATGAAATATTTGGTTTTCTTCCAAAAAGAAGTTCATAAGGTGTCAAGTTCAAAAGAGGATGCAAATAGAGTCGATTAATAGAATAGCAAGCTGTGTGAACTGCTTCTGCCCAGAAGCGAATAGGAGTATTATACTCACATAACATGGTTCTTGCCATCTCTATTAATGTTCGATTTTTCCTTTCAACAACTCCATTATGCTGTGGAGTGTAGGGTGTGGAAAATTCATGTTTGATTCTAAGAGAGTCGCAAAAATCAAATTAAGTTGAATTAACGAACTCTCCACCATGATCACTACGGATTTTCTTGATGGATAATTCGAATTCATTAGAAACGCGTTTTGCAAAACTTTTGAAAACATCGGGGGTTTCAGATTTTTGAGAAATAAAGAAAACCCAAGTAAAACGAGTGAAATCATCAACAATAACAAAGCAATAACTATTTCCCCCAATACTTTGGAACTCTGAAGGTCCAAATAAATCCAAATGCAAAAGTTCCAAAGGTTTGCTTGTAGAAAGTATTCGCTTAGTTGGATGTGTGGTAGCTATTTGCTTGCCTGCTTGACAAGCGCTACAAGGTTTATCCTTTTCAAAGACCACATCCTTTAAGCCAATAACTAAATCACGTTTGAAAAGCTTTTTAAGTTGATGCATTCCAACATGAGCAAGTCTCCGATGCCATAACCATCCTTTAGATGTTTGTGAGACAAGACATGTTGCAAGAGATGCATCTTTTGAAGAGAAATCAACTAGATATAAATTTTCATGACGAAAACCTTTAAAAATCAAAGAATTGTCTTTTAAATTTTCAACCAAAACTTCATTTGGATAAAAGATACAGCGGAAACCAAGATCACAAATTTGTGCAACTGAAAGCAAATTAAAATTCAAAGATTCAACCAAAAGAACATTTGAAATTGTTAAATCATTTGAAATGGTAACTTTACCCAAACCTGTCACGCTTCCTTGACGATTATTTCCAAAGGTGATCTTTTGATGTTCGTCGGAATTGTCTTTGATTGTGGTGAACAGTTTGGCGTTTCCGGTCATGTGCTCGGAGCATCCGCTATCAAGTACCCAATGACGTCCACCATTTTTGTAGTTTACCTACAAAAGAATTTAAGTTGATTTTGGTACCCAAACACTTCTGGGTCCTTTAATATTAGCGATCAAAGTTTTGGGCACCCAAATAGATTTTTTTCTTTTGTTCATCATTGGTGCACCAACATACTTTGCAATAGCATAACCTTTCTTTGACCGTTTTAGCATGTAACAAGCATCAAAATATGCAGATGTCATAAGAGGGCATGAATCATGTGAATGACCTACTTCATGGCATTTATGACAAAACAGGTTACATGCTTTTGTAAAAACAGTTCTAATTTTTATCTTTTTATCTTTATTAGGAAAATATCCTAGACCTTCTTTTCTAAAGGTGCATCTTTGACTACCTAAAATTAGGTCAAGAGATATTTTACCTTTATAGCTATTTTCTAACCCTTTTTCTAATTTTTTAACTTGAGATTTAAGTTTAATATTTTCACAGAGAATGGATTCATTTGAAGCGCATGGTATATCTAGTTGAAAATTATCAATATCATCACAAGAAGTACCAATCCTAGCTTTACAAGACAAATTTGAGACATCTTTCATAAGAGCATTTTCATAGGATTCCTTTAATTCAGAGTGTTGATCAGAAAGAGTTAAAAATTCTTCCTTAAGGGTCTTATATTTTCTTTTAGTTTTGCCATAGGCCTCATTGATTTCATTTAGCATTTCAACTAGATCATCATAGGAGGGATCAAAACAAGTTACCTTTTCATTCCTTTTTGCCATAAGGCAAACTGGAGAGCTTGATGAATTTTTGAGGGCGATTCCGGCTAATTTCTTTGTACATCTCTCATCATCAGAGTCGGAGTCGGAATTCTCACCTCCAGACATCCATTCGCCAAAGCATGCCTTTTTAGGAGTGTTAAACTTCTTCTTGAAGTTCTTCTTCTTTTTATCCATAGATTTGTTCTTGTTCGGACATCTTGATGCTATATGTCCTTTTTCATGACATTCATAGCATATCACATCTTTGAAGCTTGTTGGTCTTGAACCTTTTGGACGAGTGTCGATGCTTACTCCCTTCTTGTGTAACCTGCGAAGAAGACGTTGAGTATTTCTTACCAAGAGAGCCAAGTCTTCATCGGAGGAACCTTCACTTGTGCCGTCCTTGGAATTTGCTTTGAAAGCCTCCGTCTTTTTCTTTGTATCAGAGGTTTCGTTCAGTTCCTTCTTCTCCTTTTTGTGCATTTCATGGGTAATCAAATTTCCATAGAGATCAGTAGGTGAAGTTGTAGAAAGATCGGAGTTTGTCAAAACTGTTACAAGAGTGTCAAAGCTTTCTGGGAGAGCTCGAAGCATTTTTCTGACAATTTCCAGATCAGTAAAGATAACACCAAGACCTTTAAGTTCATTCACAATATTATTCAATCTAGTAAACATGGAATCAACAGATTCAGAAGAAGACATTTTGAAAGTTTCATACTTTTGTCTAACCATTAAAAGTTTAGCCTCTTTTACTTTAGTAGTTCCTTCATATATTTCTTCTAAAGTTTTCCAAACTTTGTGAGCAGTATTCAAGTTGCTTACACGATTAAATTCATTTAGAGATAAACCAGTAAATAAAGCATTTAAAGCACGAGCATTCAGATGTTGTTTTCTCTTATCATCTTCAGTATAGCTTTCCGGATCATCCGGAGGAGAAAAACCAACTTTAACGATCAACCAGACATCCAATCCCATGGCTTCTAGAAATACAGACATACGCACTTTCCAGTAGGGATAGTTAGTCCCATCAAAGATAGGCGCACGGCTAGTATGACCCAGATTAAAGCCATCAGTAGACGACATCCTCTCTCTAAGCGGTGAAGCTTATAAATGAGAGACCGTGCTCTGATACCACGTGTTGGATCAGGATGTCGACTAGAGGGGGAGGGGGTGAATAGGAGACTTTTAAAATTTGTTTTTGCAAATGAAAATTCAAATTAAGGTAAAGCAAGTAATAGTAAAAGATAAGAGATTGAAACCGATATATCCCGAGGTATCGGAGACACACCCAGTCTCCACTAGTCCTCGTTGAAGCACTCAGTCCTTGAGTATAGCTTCAGTATCCACACAGGACACTATCTACTAAGGTTTCTCCTTGTCCCCTCCGGAAAGGCGAGCACCAAGCCTTTTACAAGTTATCGCGTCTCTCCGACAATCTCCGATTTGGAGAGATCAGCGATTTCCGCCTCCGAACCGTCTAGGTGAGGGCGCTCACCAAGAGTAATAAGAAGCAAGGTCTACTCTAGGCCTCCAATGCACACCGAGAAAAATATCTAGAAATTGGAATGCAAGAACAATATGCTCGATGTGGCTAATACTCTCACGACTCGATCAAAAGATCAAGTTTTAAGTAAAACGAAGAGGCACTAGTGAGAAAGTATGAAAGGCTATGTTGCTGTATTTGCTTGTATTGAAACAGCAGCTCAACATCTCTATTTATAGACTTCGTGGTCAAAAGAGCCGTTTGTGCTCGAGCTGAAAATTAGTAACCAAGACTGACAGTCAGTTTCACAAACTGACAGTCAGTCTAGTGTATCACCAGAAAGAGTAAAAATAGGATCAAAACAGCTCGAACGTTGTGGACTAAAATGGTAAAAAGAAACAGTCCATACTGACAGTCAGTTACAAAGACTGACAGTCAGTGTCCACAAAATCAACAGTGAAAAGCAACGGCTAAAAACTTTATAACCGTTGAAGCAGATAACAGCAAAAATTTACTGACCAAACTGACAGTCAGTGTGTCAAACTGACAGTCAGTCTCAGTTTCAGTAACACAGAGAAAAACAGAATAAAAACCAACTCAAAAACTCTCTGTGGTCGAAACCCACACTGACAGTCAGTATACTCATACTGACAGTCAGTTTAGTACAAGAAAAATCTGAGACAGGAAAACATGCTCTCTGGAGATTTGTCAGTTTGCACCAATTGACATTCATACTGACAGTCAGTTACAAACACTGACAGTCAGTCTAGTAAAGAAAAATCAGCTCAACAAAAACATACTCTCTGGAGATTAGTCAGTTTATTAAACTGACATTCATACTGACAGTCAGTTATCAACACTGACAGTCAGTCTGGATAAAAACAGAGAAAGCTCAAAATCCAGAGATCTGATTCAAATGATTTCAGTTTTGTTTTGAAGATATTTTCGAGAAGAACATTTTTGACAACAGCAACAAAAATTAGATCTTTTCAGATCTTTCTCAAGAAGTAAAAACCTCAACTGTTGACAAAATTCAATATATCAAAACAAATTGTCGAAAAACCACAGATAATGATATGCATGCATTGACCTAGATTTTTCTCGGTATAATTGGAGATGTAGAGAGAACTTGCGTCCCCTCTTTATAGTACGGTTTAAACTAAGAATAAAATCCTTAAACCGATCGATCTTCATGCACCCTGAGATCGGTAAACCTAGAACTACAACATACCTCGATGCATCAGTTTAGTCCAGCAAAAACAATTTCTTTTTGCGTCTTCTTATGCTTTTGAACGACTTAAATTGAACTTCAACATTTTGATCACCAGCCCTCGCTTTTTGTGCGGTTGTCTGAAATCTGTAACACTAACTCAAACACATAGTTAGTCCAAAAATACTTATTATCATCAACCATCAAAACACATCAGGGTTAGGCATGAAAGGCCTAGATGCAACACAGTGGTCTTACAATAAAGGATGCCCTTGAAAAACTAAGGACAGTTGTAGACTCACTCTGTGCGGATGTTACTGATCCTAAAAAGGATGATTTATCCCTTGGGGAGTCTTGTATTTTTCTTTCAGATCAGGCTGACTCGTTAGTCGCCAGTATCCCTTTTTTATGTAGGGATTGTAAAAAACAATAATAAAGTTATTTCCTTTTCATGAAAGATTTTTGGACAAGTTTAATAATATGATCACGCATAATCTGTAATCACTTATTAATATCCAAATTTATCTCTACTATCAAAGACGATCTGATGTAATAAATATTTCTATGAGCAAGAAAGAATTGCAAGTAAATGAATATCTCTGTGATCAAAAAATGATGCAGGTAAATGCCTTCTACGACCATAACATTCACAGGTAAAAAGTATTTCGAGACTGTGGTCTCTGCGACTTCAAAAAATTGAAGACAAAATTTCTTTATGGTTTGGGAATGATACGGGTAACTAATAGACGTCTAGCCCCTGAATTCGAAACGAAATGGTCTTTCGGACCTCAAAAAAGGTGCCCTTTTTGTTTAGGATTTCAATAGGTCCCAAGAAAAAACTTTGGGTGCACCCGTCAGACCCATCATGGAAAACATTAAATGCGAGGATTTTGTGTAGTGGTTGAAAAAGCAACTTACAGACCGAGAGGCTGTAAAAACCCTCTTCTTGGCAATCGCCGCCTCTTCAGGTAGCCTCAAGAAACCCTCAAAAACCCTTCTTTTCCAAGTTCATCTGAGATTGTGAACAGATGGTGTCCTGGAATCGATCCATTCACTATGACATGGAAAACTTGGATATCCTAGAGAAAGAAGAGATCCAGCCATCGAGGTCGCTGATCTCGTGTCGGCCCACTGCAAAGGAAGAAACACCAGTCATCAAGGAGAACGAACTAGTGATCTTTCTTAGCGTCCTCTAGCGTCCTCGACCATTTTGGGTTGGAATTGGTAAATCTACACCCCAACTCTATGTTGAGTTTGGCCATTTTCTAGCATCTGTGCGAAGCTTTTGTTGGAGTTCTGCCCAACATTTCTCTTTTCCACCGATTTTATTTCTTGGTATGGTCAAAGAGTGCAAATGCTGCTGGATGCATCTATTTTCGATTAAGAGAGAAAAAAGACTACACAGTTGTTCCTCTTAGCGATTCTGTCCATGGATGGAATCAGCGATGGTTTTATTGCTCGACTCTGGAGGAGAGCCATCTTTGGTTCAAAAACTGTCGGCCAAAGAACAGCAATGAAAAAGACTCTGCTCCTGAGTTGGACGAGGAATTGAAGAGGCAACCCCATGGCTATTCTCCATCTGGCGCATGAGGGCTTAACTGCGCGGGATGTGATTCAGGATTTCATAAAGACTGGATCAGTCCACTGAATAAAAGGGTGCATCCTGTCTGGGAGGTGCGCTCTATGTAAGATGGTATCTTGGATTACAATCAAGGTAAAGGCTCCCTCTTGTAAATTGGTATATTATCTTCAATCTGTTTTCAAGCTTATTGTGTTTCCCAAATAGGTTTACCTACCTCTGAGGTCGAGAGGAGAATTTATGCTCTCTTGAAATTATATAATCCGACCATAGAAGGTGAGATGGACGCACCAAGGCCACAGAGCATGGTTGGTGGCATCGATAGTGTAATACAAGGGCGTCGAAAGGTAAATCTCTTTCAGAAAATCTTGTATATGTTACCCCTTTGAACAACAATAATCAAATAAAAGCATTCCAATTTCTGTAGTTGCTCATGGGCCAAATGGTTGGGATGAAGCGAACTGGCGATGATGCTGGGACTTCTGGGGGTCCTGCATCTAAGAAGTTGAAGAAAACTCCCAAAGGCCATTCTTCATCCAAAGTGAAGACTTCAGCCCCCAGCAAAATTAAGCTGAAGAGGACTATAGGGGCCACTTCATCTAAAGCCGTCAAACTCAAATCAGCGACTGAAACGGTAAAGTTTTTTAGCCTTCACATTTCTCCAAGTACAACTGGAAATTATGCCTTAGTTGTACAGGGAGAGGGAAGCGAGGAGGAGGAAGATGATACTCCCCTTATTCTGCAGAGGAAAACATCAGCATAATCTGTAAGGAGATCATCCAAAAAGATGCTATCTCCATATTGTCTCCCTCAAGTGGGGCATTGAGTTCTCAAAGTCATCTGGGACTCAGCTTCAAGTATTAACTATTATGGAATATATGTATCAGATACGAAGATTTAATATTAAACTCATCTTGCAGTTCGGATAAGATTTGAATCACATCAGGAAATCTAATCTGTTAGGATTTCTTCTGCATGGGCAGTTCGGATAAGATTTGAATCACATCAGGAAACCTAATCTGTTAGAATTTCTTCTGCATGGGCAGTTCATATAAGATTCATATCACATCAGAAACCCTAATATGTTAGGATTTCTTTTGCACGGCCCTATATATAGAGATGTATGATGGGCTTTGAGGATCATCACAAAAAGCCATATCTGCCATCTCTTTTTGCTAGCCCCTAAACCCTTGTCGTGCGCGTTGGTGCTAGCACACCATCGTATGACGTTCCATCCCGGTACTTGTAGATACTGGTAGAGGCGCTGCTGCAATTGCTGCGCTAATTAGAACGATCTGTGAGCTGTCGTTGTCATCTACATCTGCTGATTAGTACGATCCGCTGATTAGTACGATCTGCAAACGGTTGCTGCGAACATTCGATCGCTTCACCAAATCTGTTTCCGCTGTTGGTAAAAATCTAATCTATGATCTATTACTTGCAACCTTCGAGTAAAATTTTTTTGAAATTCTGCTAGTGTAGCTTACTCGGTTTCCTTCAGTGGTATCAGAGCCATCCTGTATAGTATTAGATCTGGATTAATAATATATATGTGATATATGAAGTTATAGTAGATTAGATCTACTAGTTTATTCAATCTGTTATCGTATAAGTTTTGTTATACATGTTTGTTTCGATATCCAAGTTTTGTGATGAACTATTTTTTGGCCGACTTTAATATGAACTAATGTCTAATGATCCTAGCATGAGCCAGAGGGAGGTGATGTTAGGGTATGAAAATAGTAGATTAGATCTTCTAAATCATATGTGTATAGATTGGATCTATTTATGACATTAGCTGCCTATTCTAAATATTCATATTGGAGTTAATATGAATGACTTAAGGGGATTTAAACCAATCAGATTGGTTTGAAAATTTTATTAATGTGGTTAATTCAAAATAATAATAATAATAATAATAATAATAAGGATTATACTTGACAACCAGAAGCTATCAACTTTGGTGTCTAAGGAAAGAACACATTATAAGGTTTTTCTTTATAAGCCCTGCTCAGCGGAACGCTTTCCTTCATTGTGTGAGTGAAAACAGTCGCGGTCTTTCCTGGCCAAGGTTACTGCCAACATAAGTTAAATATAGCCGTGGTTATGCATGTTAGATCATCTAACTGATGGTTATTTTCATGCATATAGATGTTGTGCCATCTTTTAACCCCTCATGAAACATAAAGATTATACTTGACAACCAGAAGCTGTCAACTTTGGTGTCTAAGGAAGAACACATCATAAGATTTTTCTTAATAAGCCCCGCTCAGAGGAACGTTTTCCTTCATGGTGTGAGCGAAAACAGTTGCAGTCTTTCCTGGCTAGGGTTACTGCCAACGGAAGTTAAATATAGTCGAAATTGCACCTATTAGATCATCTAGTTGATGGTTATTTTCGTGCATATAGATGTTTTGTCATGTTTTAACCCCTCATAAAAATTAAGTGTTTATTATGCCCTTCCAATTGCTGCACCTGTCAAGATATTGATCGTTGCTTGGTGGGCCTGACAAACCAGGGCACCATCAATTATCTTAATAAGGCAGGATGTGTGTTGGACACCCATAAGCATAGAATTGGTTTAACTTAACAAGGCCATCAAAACGGTTTTGCGCTTTGGGGCATGGTGTTGGGATAATACCCAACAAACAAGAGTTATATATGATATAATTAGTAAGGAGTTGCTTACCTAAATAACTAGGTTTCTAGCAGTGATGCCAAAACTCACTAGAACTTAGTGAAATATGGATCTTGATCAACTATATATATATATTTTTTTTTGAGGGATTTTTGTTCTAAAATGTATAGTTGGTACATCTTTTATTGAATTATTTAATAAAAGATTTTTCATAAATATAATGCTAAAATTTTGCATTTCTTTACTGTTGTAGACCATGGATAGTGGTAGCTCCTCAAACAATTTTATTTTGCGATCTGTCCTTAATAAAGAAAAGCTCAATGGAACAAATTTTATTGATTGGTATAGAAACTTGAGAATTGTTCTAAAACAAGGGAAAAAGGACTATGTTCTGAAGACTCCTATACCTGATGAATCAGCCGCTAGTGCTCTACGTGCTCAAAAGGATGCTTACAAAAAGCATACCGATGATGCACTTGATGCCAGCTGTCTAATGCTAGTCACCATGAACTCTGAGATTCAGAAGCAATATGAGAACATGACAACTTATGACATGGCTGTGTCTCTTAGAAACTTTTTTGAGGAGCAGGCCAGGGTGGAAAGATTTGAAACCACCAAGAAATTGCATGATTGCAAGTTGGTAGAAGGGAGCTCGGTCAGTCCGCATGTGATCAAGATGGTTGGTTACATTGAGAATTTGGAAAAGCTTGGTTTTCCCCTTAGTCAAGAGTTGACTGCTGATATGATTCTCCAATCGCTCCCTTCGAGCTATGACCAATTTGTCATGAACTATACCATGAATAGTCTGGAGAAATCATTGACCGAATTGCATGCGATGCTTAAAACAGCGGAACATAACATTAAGAAAATTCCAAATAATGTAATGATAGTTCAAAAGGGAAAAAGCTTTAAGAAGAAGGGCAAGGGAAAGGCTAAGGGAAAGGACAAAGCTCTAGAAAGATCCTCTAGCGCTAAGACTAATTCCAAAGGAAAGTCCAAGCCAGGTGCCACCTCTACTACTGAATGCTTCTATTGCAAAGAATTTGGCCATTGGAAGAGGAATTGCAAGAAGTACCTGGAAGATTTAAAGAAAAAGAAGGAAAGTGAGAGACTCCTTCAAGTATGTATGTTATAGAAGTTCATTTAGCTACTTCTCCTTCCGACTCTTGGGTATTTGATACCAGATCGGCTACTTATATTTGCACTTCGATGCATGGGCTTAAAAGGAGTAGAAATTTGGCTAAGGGCGAGGTTCAACTTTGCGTTAGCAATGGATCAAGAGTTGCCGCATTAGCTGTTGGAACTTTTATACTAGCTTTACCTTCAGGATTAGTTTTAGAACTTAATAACTGTTATTATGTTCCCGCCATAAGCAAAAACATTATATCCGTGTCGTGTTTGGATACGCTGGGTTATGAATTTAGAATAAAGAACAATCGTTGTTCCTTTTATTTAAATGATATGTTTTATGGCAATGCCTCATTGGATAATGGGCTTTATCAACTAAATCTTGAATTACCTGTCTATAACATATGTACTAAGAGGCGTAGGCCCAATGATTTGAATCTCACGTTTATCTGGCATTGTCTTTTAGGCCATATAAATGAGAGACGCATCATAGAACTCCTGAAAGATGGTCTTCTAGATTCATTTGATTTTCAATCATTTGATGTGTGTGAATCTTGTTTACTTGGCAAGATGACAAAGGCACCATTCATAGGTGAAAGTGAAAGGGCAAGTGACTTATTGGCTCTTGTTCATACCGATGTATGTGGACCATTAAGTTCAACAGCAAGAGATGGTTTTCAGTACTTCATAACTTTTACCGATGACTTTAGTAGATATGGATATGTCTACTTAATGAGGCATAAATCTGAAACGTTTGATAAATTCAAGGAATTTCAGAATGAAGTACAAAATCAACTTGGAAAGACAATCAAAATCCTACGATCTGATAGTGGAGGGGAATATTTGAGCCAAGAATTTGGTGATCATCTAAAACAACATGGAATTGTTCCACAATTGACCCCACTGGGAACACCTGAATGGAATGGTGTGTCAGAACGACGGAACATGACCTTGTTGGACATGGTTCAGTCAATGATGAGCCAAACTGATCTTCCATTGTCCTTTTGGGGATATGTTCTAGAAACAGCTGTGTTCACATTAAATAGGGCTCCATCAAAAGCCGTAGATAAGACACCATATGAGATATGGAATGGAAAGCGTCCCGGGTTGTCTTTTCTTAAGATTTGGGGTTGTGAGGCTTATGTAAAATGTTTAATGACTAATAAGCTCAAACCCAAATCAGATAAATGCTTCTTTGTGGGATATCCTAAGGAAACAAAAGGATATTACTTCTATAATCGAGAAGAAAACAAAGTATTTGTTGCTCGAAACGGTGTCTTTTTGGAGAAAGAGTTTCTCTGAAAAGGAGTAAGTGGGAGCACAGTGCAACTTGAAGAAATTCGGGAACCACTGGAAATTGTTTCAGCACCCACTGAAACTCAGCAAGACCTACAAAATTATGTAGAAAATGCAGGACAAGCACCGGTTTCATGTAGGTCTGAAAGGGTATGTCACGCACCTGGACGGTACATGTTCCTTATAATGGAATAGCGTGAAGTATTATTGATAGATAATGATGAGCCCAAGACTTACGAAGAAGTGATGATGAGCCTTGACTCTGAGAAATGGCTTGGAGCCATGAGATCCAAAATTGAATCCATGCATGACAATTGAGTGTGGAACTTGGTTGATCTACCTGATGGTGTAAAAATCATTGAGTGAAAATGGGTTTATAAGAAAAAGATTGACATGTATGGTCATGTTCATATCCATAAAGCACGATTAGTTGCGAAAGGTTTCAAGCAAATTCAAGGTGTTGATTATGATGAAACCTTTTCTCCCGCTGCTATGTTAAAGTCAATCAGGATCATCCTAGCTATTGCTGCCTATTTTGATTATGAGATATGGCAGATGGATGTCAAAACGGCTTTCCTAAATGGAAACCTAAGTGAGGATGTGTATATGGCACAGCCTAAAGGTTTTGTCGATCCAGAAAATACTGGGAAGGTATGCAAGCTTCATAAATCCATATATGGGTTGAAGCAAGCATCTCGGAGTTGGAATCTTTATTTTGAAGAAGAGTCTTGTGTTTACAAAAAGGCAAATGGGAGCGCACTTGTTTTTCTGGTCTTATATGTGGATGACGTACTTCTGATCGGAAATGATATTCCTATGCTTGAGTCTGTGAAGTCCTCATTGAAAAGTAGCTTTTCTACGAAAGACTTAGGTGAGGCAGCATATATTTTGGTATTAAGATCTACCGAGATAGATCTAAAAGGCTAATTGGATTAAGCCAAAGTACATATGTTGACAAAGTATTGAATAGATTCAACATGCAGGATTCCAAAAAAGCTTTTCTGCCTATGTCACATGGCATTAGTCTTAGCAAGAGTCAATGTCCTTCGACATGTGATGAGCAGGACCGAATGAATAAGATTCCATATGCTTCTGCTGCTGGGTATATTATGTATGCCATGCTTTGTACACGCCCAGATGTCTCCTATGCTCTAAGTGTTACGAGCAGATACCAATTAGATCCAGGTCAGAGTCACTGGATTGCTGTAAAAAACATCCTTAAATACTTGAGAAGGACTAAGGATGTGTTCCTGGTTTATGGAGGTGAGGAAGAGATCGTTGTTAGTGGTTACACTGATGCTAGCTTCCAAATTGACAAAGATGATTTCAAATCGCAATCTGGTTTTGTGTTTTGTCTTAATGGAGGAGCTGTAAGCTAGAAGAGTTCTAAGCAAGAAACTATAACTGATTATACAACAGAAGCAGAGTACATTGCTGCTTCTGAAGCTACTAAAGAAGCTGTTTGGATTAAAAAGTTCATCTCTGAACTTGGTGTGGTTTCTAGCATTCCAAGCCTAGTGGATCTCTATTGTGATAATAGGGGAGCCATTGCGCAAGCTAAGGAACCAAGGTCTCATCGGAAATCCAAACATATACTCAGGCGTTATCACCTCATCCGAGAAATCATGAATAGAGGTGATGTGAAGATTTGCGAAGTGTCCACGGATTTGAATGTTGCTAATCCGTTGACAAAGCCTCTCCCGCAACCAAAGCATGAGGTGCATACTAGAGCAATAGGTATTAGCCATATTTGTGATTGACTCTAGTCTAAGTGGGAGGTTGTTAGTGATATGTCCTAGGGAAAATCACAGAGATGTATTTATCTTTGTTATATTTATGACATTTGAATAATATGTTATTTTTTAATACATTATCATCTTGGTTCGATCAACAAGTATGTGACTTGTTTGTGAGACTCTAGATTTATTTGATGATATTATTCTAATAAAGTCCCTGATCCATTATCTTTATATAGGACATTATTGATTAATGGATCAGCGCATATATTGATTGATGGTTATGTTTCAAGGACCATGGATATAAGATATCAAAGCAATAATATGGACATATATTGGAGAATATAATGTTGGATAGACTCATTTTGAGACACCGTTTGGATTTGTTATTTAAGTGTCACCAGTTGGTCTCAAATAATGTTTATGATTGATCCTTAGACCTGAGACCATCATAGTTTCCTACATGTGTAGTAGTATACTTTGATACTACCAAACGCTACTTTTAATTAAGTAGTAATAAAGGTAATATTCGAGTATGCTATGAGCCATGCGGAGGAATATGAATGGTTAAGATGGAATTTGCATATCTCATATAA
Organism: Pharus latifolius; assembly: GCA_019359835.1. Classification (NCBI taxonomy): domain Eukaryota; kingdom Viridiplantae; phylum Streptophyta; class Magnoliopsida; order Poales; family Poaceae; genus Pharus; species Pharus latifolius. The sequence continues at coordinate 63,978,156 of CM033326.1, read as the reverse complement.
TGAGAGAGATATCTCTGGGCCCCTCAATATAGATGAATTGAGAAGTGCATGGCCATGCCGTTTGTGGTTGAATGTCAACTACGGGAAGATCAATTCACTATGAGATCGAGAAAGGATTGAACTGTGCAAGGGTGGCACATTTCTTACCTTGGGTTTAATCTGGTATCATATGGCAAGAGGATCAGCATGAAGACATTATATAGGTTTATTGATTATGATCTTTGTGTGTATTTGGATAGTCGTTATGTCCTGCTAGGGGCCACTACCGACTTACAATTCGGGTAAGTATTCCCGGGTCGTGACTAAATATACATGAAACTACAGGGTCACACACTTAACGGGTTGGAACAATGCAGGTCAGATTAAGTCTATTTTGGTATGGGTTTCCATATCAGATTCGGAGTCTTAATATTAGACTCCTTATGCATTCGGATTTGGTTTGATATGAGTTTCTGCATCAGACTCGGAGACTTAATATTTGACTCCTTATGCATTTGGATTGGGTTTGTTATGGGTTTTCGTATCAGATCCGGATTGGGTCTGTTATGGAGTTTACGTATCAGATACGAAGATTTAATATTAAACTCATCCTGCAATTCAGATAAGATTTGGAAACCTAATCTTTTAGGATTTCTTCTGCATGGGCAGTTTGGATAAGATTTGAATCACATTAAGAAACCTAATATGTTAGGATTTCTTCTGCATGGGCAGTTCAGATAAGATTCGTATCACATCAGGAAACTAATCTGTTAGGATTTCTTCTGCATGGCTCTATATAAAGAGAGGTATGATGGGCTTTGAGAACCATCATAAAAGTCATAGCTGCCATCTCTGTTTGATAGCCCCTAAACCCTTCTTGTGCGCGTTGGTGCTAGCACACCATCGTACGATGTTCCATCCCGATACGTGTGGATACCGGTAGAGGCGCTGCTGCAATTGCTGCGCTGATTAGAACGATCCGTGAGCGGTCGTTGTCATCTACATCTGCTGATCAGGACGATCCGCAAAAGGTTGCTGTGAACATTCGATCGCTTCACCAAATCTGCTTCCACTATTGGTAACAATCTAATCTATGATCTATTACTTGGAGCCTTCAAGTAAAATTTTTGAAATTCTGCTAGTGTAGCTTACTCGGTTTCCTACATGCGCTTCCCGCAACCATTGAATTCGAGGTGCTCCATGAGGTATGCAAAGTATATTGCCCTTGTACAAGAGTCTTTCTTGATGAACGAACTCTGTAGGTTTCCCTGTTTCGAGCTCAGTCAGTGTTGTTTGAAAATCAGGGTCTTCACTGTACATAGTGGCATAGTCATCATGGCATGAGGGCTCGATCTGCATGAGCGCTGATAAGCAGAGGGTCGTAACTGGTGGTCGTGACAACATGTCCACCAATTTGTTGTGTGCGCCTTTCTTGTACTTAATCACCAGATTAAACTGTTGTAGATACGACATCCACTTCATGTGCCGAGCTTGCTGTAGCTTGGACTGTGTTTGCAAATATTGCAACGGTTGATGGTCGGTGTGGACAACAGTCTCTTTACCCAAGAGATAACACCGCCAATGTTTTATGGCCTGATGCAATGCACATAACTCTTTGTCATAAGTCGGGTAGTTGTTCTAAGCTCCTTGGAATAACTCGGAGTGATATGCCACTAGTCGTCCTTCTTGCATGAGCACAGCGCCCATGGCATAACCTGAGGCATCGATTTCTAGCTCAAATGGTTTCTGTAGATTCAGCAAAGCTAACACAGGTGCCTCGCTGATCTTCCTCTTCAGCAAGAGAAACGTGTCCTCATGTTTCCCTAACCACTGGAACTTCTGATCGATCCTGGTTAATGCATGCAATGGAGAAGCCACAATCGAGAAGTGTCAGATGAACTTCCGAAGATATTGGCATGCTCCCAAAAAACTACGTATCTCCAAAACTGTTCGCGATCGCGGCCACTCGTGAATCACTTTTACCTTATCCGGGTTGATTTGCAACGTACTGTTGCCGACCATGAATCCTAGGTAAAGTAGAGTTTGTTGGCCGAACTCGCACTTTTTACGGTTGAGACAAAGTCGATGTCACCGAAGCTGTTCGAACACGTTTTCGACATGAATGAGGTGCTCATCCCACGAACGACTATAAACCAGTATGTCGTCAAGGTAAACGATCACGAAGTCGTCGATAAACTGTCTCAATACGTCATTCATAAGACGCATAAAAGTTGCCAAGGCATTGCAGAGACCAAACGGCATGACCAGCCATTCGAACAAACCTTGTCGTGTTTTAAACGCTGTCTTCCACGTATCCTCCTCTCGGATGCTGACTTGATGATATCCTAACGTAAGATCCAATTTGGAGAAGACAACAGCATGCTTCAATTGGTCTAGCAGGTCATCAATACGAGGAAGGGGGTACCGGTTCTTGATGGTGATCTTGTTTACTGCTCGGTAGTCGATGCACATACGCCCAGTCCCATCTTTCTTTGGCACTAACACCACAGGAGATCCAAAATGTGAACTACTCGGTTGAATGACACCATCGTTTAGCAACTCACCAATTTGTCTCTTGATCTCCTCATTCTCCAATACTGAGTTGCGATACATACTCATATTGGGCAGTGTCGCATCGGATACAAGCTGAATTTCGTGTTCGACTAGATGTTTCGGTGGACGACCCTGGGTAGTCTCGAATAGATCACTGTATTTCTCCAGTAGTCCCGATAGACGACCAGAATCCTCTTGGCACGCCAACGACAATGTTGGTCGAGTACCCTCACCTTGACCAATGGGTCGAATCATGACAAGCACGTACTTGTGACATGCATTGACAATTCATTTGGTTTGATTTGTGGTAATTAAGTTCGAAGAGTTGACGTGGATGTATCTATTGATCACCAACATAACCATATCTTTGGTGAGGTCATACTCTTGCGCATGCCGATGGAAGTGAGCGTCTCGATCATACAGATACGGACTCCCAAATATCACCTGACAGATATCGATAGGGACAACATCGCATTGTACCTCATCGATATATCATGCAGAGATTGCAAACATCAACACACATTGACTGGTAATCTGTTGGTTCACGTTGGATGTAAACCAGCCCAGCGGATATGGTCGCGGGTGTGTGGTTGTCTTCAAACCAAGTCGCCGAACCAGTCCAGCAGAGACCAGATTCTTTGGACTTCCGGGATCGAATATCACTATGACCACTTCATGCTTCACCTGGATGTTGATGGTGAACAAGTCCTTCATTGGGTGATGGTCGTTTGGTGGATCCAAACCCTTCTCCTTCGGCATTGCCATCAGAGACAAGGTCGTATCCGCCTCATTAACCGAATTCACTCGGACAACTTTTTCTTCGGGTGAAGTCCAGTAGCCGTGGCTGTTCTTTTCCCTGGTCCGTTTTTCTTCGGTCGAAGTTCAGGATGAAGCTTGTAGCATTTGTGCTTGGTATGTCCCGCGACTTGACAATGTACACAAAAGGCACCCATGCCCGATTTTGAAGCATTCTTCGGACTCGACGTTTTCTTTGTCAAGGTCGCACTTTCCTTCGTGCCTTTGTCGCTGCTGGATTTGTTCTTCTTCTCGATCGCCAAGCAGTTGTGCTTGCGGTAGCGATGTCTTAGACTCTGAATGGACTTAGCTCAGTACTGATCAATTTCTGAAGTCCAGATGTGTATTTCTGACCTGAGGATCAGACAGTGAGATGCCGATGACCATTTCTTGTCATCGAAACTCCGTCGTATAGTCTTGGATGGTCCGGTCGCACCGTTGGTACAATCTGTGCCAACGTTCCCATCTCTCCTCAAGGTAACCCATCGGATAAAATTCTTGTCGTAGGAGTCACTTGAATTGACCCCCACGCAAGGTCATCAGCTTCACCACTGGTGACAAGGGCCTTCCACCATGTCTTAGCATCGTCCTTCATCTTCAAATGTGCAAATTTGACCTTTTGAGAGCTACTAAACCCGTTCAGGTCAAAGTAGGTCTCAAGCTGATCGAACCATGAATCTAACTTCTCGGCATCGATCTCCCCATAATATATGGGTATTTCAATCTTAGCGTCGACCTTGAAAGATCCGACAGCTAAGGAGGTGTTGGCGAGGTTGTCGGCCTTATGGTCGCCTTTGTCTCCATCTTCGTCTGCCCTACGCAAGTCTTCACCAGTCTTCACATCCATAACCTTCCCTACTTCAAGAGGTACAATCATGGCCTGCTGCTTAATCCAAGCAAGCACAGTTTCCATATCAGTGAAGAGCTTAGCCACTTGTTCATCTAGGTTAGCTTGAACGGAGGTATCGTCAGACATTGTCGGAGACGCGGCTATAGGAACCGTCAATTGATCGCCTAGAGTTTCGCCGAAAGTTCTGTAACCCTGGTGAGTCTTCACCATCCACAGGATAGGAAAGTTGCTTTGATACCAACTTGATCCGTTTTAGACCTAGTGATGTGAACAGTGTCCCGATCTTCCGATAGGTATTGGTAAATCGATTGATGGAGAACTCGACATTGACGATCCAGCTTCCAATCAGAACTGATTCGAACCCCTGCAATCGCTACACCACGGCTCCGTTGGTTATCAACCACGCCAAGATATGGTTGACCTCACCACGAAGGCTTGTTCCTGCTGCAAATCGAGAACACAAGCAAGAACGAAGAAGAAGCAACTAAATTGCGAATTGTATTAAGCTCACGAGTTGGGATTTCACAAACCGAGTTCAGCGAAACTGCAATGGCAGAATAATCTAAGTAAAATCCAAATCGAAACAGTGACGGCTACTGAGTATATGAAGAGGTGGCCTGGCTAGAGTTTCTGTCACTTCCCGAAACTGGGACAACGACTACTCCTGTAGAGACCTAGCTCGTTGCAGCTAGTCCCATTCTCACAAACCTTTGACTTCCCAGGATGAGTCAAACACAGGAGTATATTACATTGCAACAGAGTACTCACAAAATATTAAGCAGTGTGGCCTGCTGGCCTTAATATTACATAAAGAGGATTACAATGCCTACAAGGCATTCAGGGTTTAGCAAAATATTTAACTACACAGCAGAAGATAGGTGACCCTCCCACAAAAGAAGTTGACGGCAGAACAACACACATCAGGGCTCCGGCGGAACTGATTCTCCTCCTTCTGGATCCACGAAGTACTCCATGCCATCATCTTGATCAAGGTAGGCTCCATCTATTGAGTTGAATGTTGCAAGGGTGAGCACTTACGTACTCAGTAAGTCATAGGTAAGAGTAGATACATATAGTAGTGATGGTATGAACCTAGACTAGTCAAGAATTATGGTTGTTTATAAAATAATCTTTTACTTCCATACCTCATCTCATCTTATTTCATGGCAGCACCTTTCAAAATATAACATCATCAATCATGTTCACTAGATTATAGTACTACCGCGACACGTCGACACACGACAGCCCACGGCAGCACCCCTTATCATGACAACACATGTCATTTGGGTAATCTTGATTTAACACATTTTACTTAGAAAATAGTACTTGTGTCACACCCCGTGGATTTAATCCACCGCAGCAGACTCCTATAAACCCAGGAGCTCGGAGTATTCGAATACGTTTTTAACTCTGCAGAGAGGCACCAATTTACCCGCAAGATATTCCACTTTCAAGCCCATCCTATCAAAATGATTAGACCCCTCCTCACAACCAGGTGTGAGTGGCAAGGTGGAGATAACAAGAACTTTTGTTATGTATCACTTACAATTCACCCCTGACCCTGTGGCTCTCAGCGAGACACAGTTGTGGCAGGTTGTATCCAAACCTCCACCCCTTTGCTTATTCCCATTACTGGGTCAGCGTGCTAGATCACCTTCAGTGATATGTGTGGGAGCCGCACTCCGTGCTTATCGTGCATCACTACACATCTCATGCAGGAGTTTCATGTGCGATCCACATAATTACTTGTTCAGGCCTGTCCCATTCCAGGCTTGCGGTTAGCACGTTGTTCATGCCACTAGACGCACAACACAAGGTTCTAGTCCTTATATGCCAGTGACCAGACCATCCACAACCCTGCACCTTCAGTGCCTGCATATCCTTTGCAGTCTAGCACCTCCAGTGCTACAGCCATTCCACACCATTTTTCTGGTGACGGCTAGGGGTTTTATTTCATGAATAAAAGTATATAAATACATATAATAGTTTATGGCTCAAAACTTGTTTATTTCACCTTTCACAGATAACCAGTCTAGTACTGCCAATTCATAAATCAATCATTCTCAATCTTTCTCATGCAATATTATCTATATTCAAGGTTACGTTTTAGCAACATTTAAAATATAGGTTCAAGATGACCAAGGATATGACTTGCCTTCCGCGTCGTAAAATACAGCAGTTGATGTCGGATCTGCAGTGAAGTCCTCGAACTCGGGCTCTTGATCTGCTCTCCAAACAAACAAACAACCAATGATCACAATCTTTTCAATACATTATTATACTATATGCAATAATGCAAAGATGGAGTCTTGATGATTCTGAAATGATTGGGTTTAGAGGCTGATTAGGGTTAAGTTAAGGAAACCAATGTTAAGATTAGCTGTCAAAGGATTACAAGGTTCCAAATGTCTCAAAGTATCAAAATGATATCAAGGTTGTGACTGGTTCGCTCAAAAACAGCGAACGTCTTTAGGTCGACATTCGGTTCAAGGCTTTTGACATAGCTTTAAGAAAAGCTAGAGTGCTTATCTCAAGTTGTGGTAGTAGAAGAAAATGTAGATCACAACTCTACAAATTCAGTGGACAAAGTGGTTTTCAAATTACACAACCAGAAATGGGTAAACAAGGTCAATGTCACTGGCTGAAAAGCTCTGGCATAGGGCTGACAATGCCAAAAACTAGGGCTTGGCATAACTTTTGATCTGGAGCTCCAAATGATGCACCACTTTGTCTGGAAGGTAGGCTTGAGTAACAGGAACAATTAAGTCAACAGGATCTAGGGCAAGAAATGGCTGGAAAACAAGAATTTCAGTGATGAACTGAAGTAAACACACTCCACTAGATCATTTCTGGACACAAACTTGGCAAAGCTGTAACTTCCAATCTAGGCCGATCTAGGTGTCGGGCTAGAAGACAAAAATGCTCAGGAGGCTAAGGCACATCTAAAAGACAAAGTGATTTGGGCTGAAACGGCTGGGAAAACTTTTCCGGTGATCGGCGCCGGAGAAGAACACTGCCAATTGGGGGTTTCTGCTACAGGCCGAGAGAACTTAATTCCTTACTTGGAGAGTATCTAGGAGGTATAAGAAAGCTTCTGGTAACATCAAATTGACCGGAGGATCACCGGAGAAGCCTGGCGACGATCGCCGGTTTCTGGTGAAGCTCAGGTTAGGGAAAAACTTTGATTCTTGCTCAATTTCGAAATCTAACTTCACAGGCTTGCTTGATTTGGTTCACTGATCAATTTTGTTTACATAATCGAAAGCTAATTTGTACTGGATTGAGCCACATTATAGAAACAAGGCAAACTGCAATTTCCGGTGATCGCCGGCGTTAGAGGTCACCGGGGAGCAATTAAACGATACTACACAGAGAGAATGAGTAGGGGAACTCACTGATGTTGTTAATTTGGCAGGAGATTAAGTGTAGACTTCTGGCACCGTGAGCCTCCTCGACGGCTCGCCGGAGAAGAAAACGAAAACACAAATTCTGGAACTTGGCTGGTTTCTGGTGAAGTGTGGAGGAGCTGCTGCACACAGGAGCGCTTAAATAGGCCAGGCGAAGATTGCAAGGAGGAGACAACGAAGTAATTGGCAACTGGGGATGAGATGGATTGCATGCTGAGCATCAGCGGCGAAGACACAGCGAAGAACGGTGATGCGACGGCGACAGGACTGCAACTGTCCACATTGTCGTTCATCGGGACTTCGCAAAGCTGGAGCAAGCGGTGGCGACAACACTGGCGCGGCAAAGCGACGTGGCGAGGAGTTGCGGACAAAAAGCCGTTGATCGCGCGCGGGAGCAGACGTTGGTCGTCGACGTAGCAGCGACCTTGCCACAGCACTAGCTGGAGCGAGGACACGTGCGCACCGGCATGCACGGTCACAAGCGCGGCGAAGCCTCACCGGCGACGAGCAACCACGGCGCACAAGCACGGCGGTTTCTGGTCGTGCGCACAGTAATTGGCCTGGTCGAAATTTGGACTGAACTGCAGTGTCAATTCTTTGAGTTTTGGACTGAATTGTAAATCTGGAATTCTGGAATGGTTTAAACTGAATTTTCTTTCACTAATCTGGCAGATATATTCAACAGGATATTTGGCAAAGATAGTTGATAAGATTTGACACATTTGAATAATTTTTGATACAAACTGAAAATAGGGTAAATTAGGGTAAAGTAAGATTTGAGTTTTGTCGATTTCGAATTCTAGCATTTAGGGTTTGATTTTGTGATCTGTTTGAGACCTAGTTTTGGTTTTCGCACTAGGCTCGCCCAGATTCTAATATACAGAATAACGGGATCTTACTCGGAAATACCGAAACCCAAAGTAATTGCACAACTCTTTATTTCAAAGAGGGCTTTACACGTCGAACGTTAGGCACACTTGCCTACGTCGAAGGAACTATAAGTGTCTGAAACTCAAATAAGTTCTATGACTCTTCGATTGAATTCGATGATCTAAACTAGAGCTATTATAAGGTATTTATAGTCCAATCGTATGAGTACGTATCAGACTTAGAGACCTAAACGTATTAGACTCATATAACTAATCCTAAACATATAAGCTTAGTTATACACACATTCGGATCGGATTACAATTCCGAACAGGGAACGAATTCCTTTTCCTGGTCGCGGACCAATCCATGGTCGCGGACTCATCCAGGTCGCGAATCCTTATGCGATCAGGACTTGGTCGCGAAGCCGCATGCGATCAGGACTTGGTCGCGAAGCCACATGCGATCAGGACTTGGAGATCCTCCCGGATCATGACTCCCTTGTTGAGAAGGAGCCAACCCCTGTTGTGACCTCACGATCAAACTGGAGATGTGGAAATTGGGCTTGTCCATCTTCTTTGGTGTACCACTTTGCCGCACGTGCTCGTTGATCTTTCCGACCGATTCGAAAAGTCTCCTTTGTGCCACTGCGGGTGGTAGTCACCTTCCTCTCCAGAATCACATCTTCACGTAAAGGTTCGCCTCGTTGATAGACCAAGTCTTCAACGGATGGTACTATGATATCTGGCTCATCATCCAACATTGAAGGCTCGAAGAGTTTGAGGTGCTCAACATTGACAACCGAGTAAATATCCATGTATGGAGGTAACTCAAGCTGACAAGCATTATTACCCACTTTCCGCAAAATCCGAAAAGGACCATAACGAATGGGTTTGAGCTTCTTACCTTCACCTTTAAGTCTCTCCTTACTCAAATGTAACCATACCATATCACCTTCTTGAAATTGCGCATCAACTCGGTGTCGATCATGTCGCGCCTTGTACTTGAGTTGAGCTTTCAGCAAGTTCTGTTCAACCTCACGATGGAGTCGTTGAATACCTTCCAGGAACTTTTGTGCTCGATCCTGATCAGATGCTTCCTTGCTGTTCTGTGCTGAGGTAGGGATCACAAACTCCATGTCTTATGGACTTTGTGGTAGAAATCCCAAACATACCTCAAACGGCGACTTTCCAGTCGAACCATGCACGGCTCGATTAAAAGCAAACTGCAGGTACGGTATGCTTTCATCCCAGGTCTTCGGGTGCTTCGAGTTATATCCTCTCAAGAGATGAACGACTGTGCGATTAACCACCTCGGTTTGACCATCAGTTTGCGGATGAAAAGTAGTACTCCTCTTTAGCTTGGTGTCCATCATCGTCCAGAGTGATCGCCAAAAGTGACTAAGGAACCGGGTATCGCGATCAGACACAATAGAAGTCGGCAGTCCGAAGTGTGTCCAAACGTGTTGAAAGAATACCCGAGCTGCCTCTTCTCCCGTGATAGTCTTCCGACAAGGTATAAGAATCATCATTTTGGAGAACCGATCAACGACCACGAATAGATAGTCGTTGCCACGTCGGGTCTTAGGCAATCCTCCCAAGAAATCCATGGATATGCTCTCCCATGGTCGTGATGGAACTGGCAAAGGAGTGTACAAACCTAATTTTCGGTTTGCCGGTTTCGAGATGCTGCAGAGACCGCAGCCTCGAACAAACCTAGCCACATCTTGCTGCATACGCGGCCAGAACACATGTCGGTGAAGATTTTGCAACGTCTTTGTAACCCCAAAGTGACCAGCCACCTTCGATGTGTGCGCTTCTCGCATCCATTGAGTTCGAGGTGCTCCACGAGGTATGCAAAGTAAATTGCCCTTGTACAAGAGTCCTTCTCGACGAACGAACTCTGTAGGGTTCCCTGTTTCGACCTCAGTCAGTGCTGTTTGAAAATCAAGGTCTTCACTGTACAAAGTGACATAGTCATCATGACATGATGGCTCGATCTGCATGAATGCTGATAAACAGAGGGTTGTAACTGGTGGTCGCGACAACATATCCGCCAATTTGTTGTGTACGCCCTTCTTGTACTTAATCACCAGATTAAACTACTGCAGATATGACATCCACTTCATGTGCCGAGCTTGCTGTAGCTTGGACTGAGTTTGCAAATATTGCAATGGTTGATGGTCGGTGTGGACAACCGTCTCTTTCCCCAAGAGATAACACCGCCAATGTTTCACGGCCTGATGCAGTGCGCATAACTCCTTATCATAAGTCGGGTAGTTCTTCTGAGCTCCCTGGAATAACTCTGAGTGATATGCCACTGGTCGACCTTCTTGCATGAGCACTGCGCCTATCGCATAACCTGAGGCATCGGTTTCTAGCTTGAACGGTTTCTGGAGATTCGGCAAAGCTAACACAGGCGCCTCGCTGATCTTCCTTTTCAGCAAGAGAAACGTGTCCTCATGTTTCCCTGTCCACTCGAATTTTTGATCGATCCTGGTTAATGCATGCAATGGAGAAGCCATAATCGAGAAGTGTCGGATGAACTTCCGAAGGTATTGGCATGCTCCCACAAAACTACGCACATCCGTAACTGTTCGCGGTCGCGGCCATTTGCGAATCACTTTGACCTTGTCTGGGTCGATTTGCAACGTACCGTTGCCGATTATGAATCCGAGGTAAAGTAGAGTTTTCTGGCCGAACTCGCACTTCTTACGGTTGAGGCAAAGTCGATGTTGCCAAAGCTGTTCGAACACCTTTTCGACATGAATGAGGTGCTCATCCCACGAACGACTATAAACCAATATGTCGTCGAGATACACGATCACAAAGTCGTTGATGAACGGTCTCAATACGTCATTCATAAGACGCATGAAAGTTGCCAGGGCATTGCAGAGACCAAACGGCATGACCAGCCATTCGAACAGACCTTGCCGTGTTTTGAACGCGGTCTTCCATGTATCCTCCTCTCGGATGCTGACTTGATGATATCCTGACTTAAGATCCAATTTGGAGAAGACAACAGCATGCTTCAATTGGTCTAGCAGGTCATCAATACGAGAAAGGGGGTACCGGTTCTTGATGGTGATCTTGTTCAGTGCTCGATAGTCGATGCACATACGCCAAGTCCCATCTTTCTTTGGTACTAACACCACAGGATATCCACAAGGTGAACTACTCGGTTGAATGACACCATTGTTCAGCAACTCACCAAGTTGTCTCTTGATCTCTTCATTCTCCAATACTGAGTTGCGATACATACTCAGATTGGGCAGTGTCGCATCGGACACAAGCTGAATTTCGTGCTCGACTGGACATTTCGGCGGACGACCCTGGGTAGTCTCGAACAGATCACTATATTTCTCCAGCAGTCCCGACAAGCGACCAGAATCCTCTCGGCACGCCAGCGACAATGCTGGTCGAGTACCCTCACCTTGATCAATGGGTCGAATCATGACAAGCACATACTTGTGACATGCATTAACAATTCGTTTGGCTTGATTTGCGGTAATCAAGTTCGAAGTGTTGACGTGGATGTCTCTACTGATCACGAACTTAACTCCGTCTTTGGTGAGATCGTATTCTTGCGCTCGCCGATGGAAGTGAGCGTCTCGATCATACAGATATGGACTCCCAAAGATCACCTGACAGATATCGATAGGGACAACTTCGCATTGCACCTCATCGATATATCGTGCAGAGATCGCAAACTTCAACACACACTGACTCGTAATCTGTTGGTTCACGTCGGATGTAAACCAACCAAGCGGATATGGTCGCGGGTGTGTGGTTGTCTTCAAACCAAGTCGCCGAACCAGTCCAGCGGAGACCAGATTCTTCTGACTTCCTGGATCGAATATCGCTGCGACCACTTCGTGCTTCACCTGGATGTTGATGGTGAACAAGTCCTCCGTTGGGTGATGGTCGTTCGGTGGATCGGAACCCTTCTCCTTCGGCATTGCCATCAGAGACAAGGTCGTATCCGCCTCATTAACCGAATTCACTCGGACAACTTCTTCTTCGGGTGAAGTCGCAGTAGCCGTGGCTGTTCTTTTCCCTGGTCCGTTTTTCTTTGGTCGAAGTTCAGGATGAAGCTTGTAACATTTGTCCTTTGTATGCCCCGCGACTTGACAATTTTTGCAAAAGGCACTCGTGCCCGATTTTGAAGCGTTCTTCTTCGGACTCGGCTTTTTCTTTGTCGAGGTCTCATTTTCCTTCGTGCTTTTGTCGCTGCGGGATTTATTCTTCTTCTCGATCGCCATAGCAGTTGTGCTTGCGGTCGCAATGTCTTGGACACCGAACAACCTTAGCTCAGTACTGATCGATTTCTGAAATCCAGATGTGTACTTCTGAAATACCTGAGGGTCGGATAGTGAGATGCCAATGACCATTGCTTGTCGCCGAAACTCTGTCGTATAGTCTTGGACGGTCTGGTCGCGCCGTTGGTACAATCTGTGCCAACGCTCCCATCTCTCCTCAAGGTAACCCATCGGATAGAATTCTTGTCGCAGAAGTCGTTTGAATTGCCCCCACGCAAGGTCGTCAGCTTCACCATTGGTGACAAGGGCCTTCCACCATGTCTTGGCGTGGTCCTTCATCTTCAAAGGTGCAAATTTGACCTTTTGAGCGCTACTAAACCCTTTCAGGTCAAAGTAGGTCTCAAGTTGGTCGATCCAAGAATCCAGCTTCTCGGCATCGATCACCCCATCATATATGGGTATATCAATCTTAGCGTCGACTTTAAAAGATCCGACAGCTAAGGAGGTGTTGGTGAGGTCTTCGGTCTTGTGGTTGCCTTCGTCTTCATCTTCGTCTGCCCTGCGCAAGTCTTCAACAGTCTTCTCACCCATAACCTTCCCTACTTCAGGAGGTACAATCATGGCCTGCTGCTTAATCCAAGCAAGCACGGTTTCCATGTCAGTGGAGAGCTTAGCCACTTGTTCGGCTAGGTTAGCTTGAACGGCGGTATCGTCAGACATTGTCGGAGACGCGGCTGTAGGAACCGTCAATTGATCGCCTGGAATTTCGCCGGAAGTTTTGTAACCCTGGCGAGTCTTCACCATCCACAGGATAGGAAAGTTGCTCTGATACCAACTTGATCCATTTGAGACCTAGTCTTGGTTTTCGCACTAGGCTCGCCCAGATTCTAATATGCGGAATAACGGGATCTTACTCGGAAATACCGAAACCCAAAGTAATTGCACAACTCTTTATTTCAAAGAGGGCTTTACACGTCGAACGTTAGGCACACTTGCCTACGTCGAAGGAACTATAAGTGTCTGAAACTCAAATAAGTTCTATGACTCTTCGATTGAATTCGATGATCTAAACTAGAGCTATTACAAGGTATTTATAGTCCAATCGTATGAGTACGTATCAGACTTAGAGACCTAAACGTATTAGACTCATATAACTAATCCTAAACATATAAGCTTAGTTATACACATTCGGATCGGATTACAATTCCGAACAGGGAACAAATTCCTTTTCCTGGTCGCGGACCAATCCATGGTCGCGGACTCATCCAGGTCGCGAATCCTTATGCGATCAGGACTTGGTCGCGAAGCCGCATGCGATCAGGACTTGGTCGCGAAGCCACATGCGATCAGGATTTGGAGATCCTCCCGGATCATTTTGATATCTGCACAGAAGAGAGACTTGTGGCAAATAGCATTTTGAGAAGATTTGTCGAAGAAATTCTGAATTTGGAGTTAATCTGGAGATTTTAGCCTTTTTGGGTTTTCAGATATCAGGTAAGGACTAATTTGCGATAACTCTTGGACTGATTTGTGAAAAGAGTCTAGATGATAAAATCTGGCTGCCAACTTTCTGGATTAAGGTATTGGCATACCCATGATCATATTTCAAGAATAATCTGATCTGAACTTGGTCAAGATTTTGATTAAATTTGAATTCAGAGTATTTAGGGTAATATAAGGTATTTCTGTTTTCGAAAACAAAATGGAGTTGATAAATCTGGGATTTAGAGATAGAATTGGATCTGGGTTTTGAAGACTTTTAGATTCAGGATAACTAATAGATCACATCTGAACAATCTGATCTTGATTTGAGGTCACAGGTTAGATTTGGAGATTTTAGGGCTTGAGATAGATACTGATCTGGCTACTACTACTGATACATGCATGCATGCTATTGATGAAAAAGGAAATTGTCACCCCTAAACTCATGGTGTTACATATCTACCCTCCTTAAAGAAATCTCGCCCCGAGATTTACCTAAGACAGGAAAAGATAAGGATAGGTTTGCTTAAGATCTTCTTCCTTCTCCCAAGTAGCCTCTTGCTCTGAATGATTTTTCCATTGAACTTTACACAATTTGATTTTCTTCCTTCTGAGCTGACATTCATCAGTGGCTAGGATCCTGATTGGGTGCTCAAGATAAGTGAGATTCTTCTGTAATGGCACATCTTGTACATCTATCTGGTCAGTAGGTTCCTTCAAACATTTCCGGAGCTGAGAGACATGAAACACATCATGTATTCCCGTTAATCTCACAGGTAATTCCAATTTATATGATACTTCTCCCTTTCTCTTGATTATCTTAAATGGTCCAATGTATCTTGGAGATAACTTTCCTTTCACTTGGAATCTTTGTAATCCCTTGAATGGTGTGACCTTGAGATACACAAAATCTCCTGGTTCAAATGATAATTCTCTCCGTCGTTTATCTGCATAACTCTTTTGTCGTGATTGTGCTGTTTTCAACCTTTCTCTGATGAGTCTGACATGAGCTTCTGCTTCTTCTACTATCTCTGGTCCTATGACCTTTCCTTCTCCTGGCTCATTCCAATGCAATGGGGTTCTGCATTTACGTCCATATAAAGCTTCAAATGGTGCCATCTGTATACTAGCTTGATAACTGTTATTATATGTAAACTCTGCAAATGGTAAACATTTGTCCCATGATGTTCCATAATCTAGTATACAAGCTCTTAGAAGATCTTCTAGGATTTGGTTGACTCTTTCTGTCTGTCCTCCTGTCTGCGGATGATATGCAGTACTGAAATCCAACTGGGTTCCTAGGGTTTCATGCAGTCTATTCCAAAATTTGGAGGTAAACTGTGTTCCACGATCTGAGACTATCTTCTTAGGAATACCATGCAATGCCACTATTCTTTGCATGTATAACTCTGCTAATTTACTACCATCATAAATCTTTTTGACTGGTATGAAATGAGCTACTTTAGTAAGTCTGTCCACAATAACCCATATGGAATCATATCCTCCTTGAGTTTTAGGTAATCCTGTAATGAAATTCATACCAATTTCTTCCCATTTCCATAATGGTATTGGTAGAGGTTGTAGCTTTCCTGCTACTTTCTGGTGAATAGCTTTAACTCGTTGACATGTATCACAGTAAACTACGAAGTCTTCTTTGCTGTCTGGTAAGGTGAGGACTGGTGTTGTTGTCAACTTCTGCTTCAGTTTCTGAAAACTTTCTTCACATTTGATGGTCCATTCAAATGCAACATCCTTCTTTAGCAGGTTTGTAAGAGGTTTGGCAATCTGGGAAAATCCTTCGATGAATCTCCTATAATAACCTGCTAATCCCAAGAAACTTCTAATCGCTGAAACTGAGGTAGGTTGCTTCCACTCATTGATTGCAGAGATTTTAGCTGAATCCACTGAAATTCCTTCTGCTGTCAACACATGTCCAAGAAATGAAATTCTTGACATCCAAAATTCACATTTGTCAAACTTGGCATAAAATTGCCTCTCTCGTAGCCTTTCCAAGACTAGGTGTAAATGTTGCTCATGTTCTTCCGTACTCTTGGAATATATCAGAATGTCATCTATGAATACTATGACAAACTTGTCAAGAAAATCCATAAATGTACTGTTCATGACATTCATGAATGTTGCCGGAGCATTGGTCAAGCCAAAAGGTACTACTGTAAACTCATATAAACCATATCTAGTAGTGAAAGCAGTCTTCGGTATATCTTCCTTCTTGATCTTCAGCTGATGATATCCAGATTTCAAATCTATTTTGGAAAATACTTTGGCTCCTCGAAGTTGATCGAACAAGTCATCAATTCTTGGTAATGGATACTTTTTTTTAATAGTGACTTCATTCAAAGCCCGATAATCTACACACATTCGTAGAGTTCCGTCTTTCTTTCTCACAAACAAAACTGGGGCTCCCCATGGCGAAGCACTGGGTTTGATAAATCCCTTGTTTTCCAAGTCTTCGAGTTGATTCTTGAGCTCCTCCAAATCTATAACTGGCATCCTATAGGGATGTTTTGCTATAGGTGCTGCTCCTGGTTTAAGCTCAATACTGAATTCTATTTCTCTGTCAGGTGGCATTCCTGGAAGTTCTTCTGGAAACACATCAGAATATTGTTGTACTACAGGCACTTGTTCCAGGCATAACTTTTGCAATGCTTGAACAGATCTTAGTGGTTTACTGACTGATGATCTTTCTGCATAGAATAGAACTCTCTCCCCTTGGCTACTGACAAGACTAAGGGTCTTCTCTTCACAGTCTACTAGACCTTTATGTTGGGACAACCAATCCATTCCCAAAATAATGTCTAGACCTTGCAGTTCTAGAACTAGTAGATTTGCCTCAAATTCTACCCCTTCTATATTGAAGGTTACATTTGGGCAGATCGAGTAGACAGATAATCTAGCCCCTGGAGTTTGTATAATCATAGAGTACTCTAGTGGTACTTGCTCTATATGCATTTCAACTTCAGATGCAAATGCTCTTGACATGAATGAATTTGTAGCACTAGGATCAAACAATATTAAGGCAGATGCAGATTGAATCAGAAATCTACCTAGAAGAATGTCGGTGGCATTGCCTGCTTCTTGAATTGAAGTATAGTTTAACCTTCCTCCTTGGGTTGTAGCTGGTGCTCTACCTCTTCGTCTTCCTCGATTAGCCATGTTTCCTCCTCTTCCTGCTGAATTTCCTCTAAAATTCTGTGATGGTGATGCTCTGGTTACTACTGGCTGTGTTCCTGCCTGAGATCTGGCAATGGATGGTGGAAGTTGTATCCAAGGACAGAATTCTTTGCGATGCCCATGCTGTCCACAATGATAGCACTCAACACGGGGATGAGGACAATCCTTCTGAAGATGATTCCCTCTGCAGTTGGGGCACAATGTCATTGCTGGTCTGGGATTCTGATAAGATGGTCGAAAATTGGGGGTGATAGGAACTCTTCCTCTGATTGGATTTGTCTGCGGTCGTGTTTGCTGAAGCATTCTCCGCTTTCGGCTTTCTTCCCCCATATTCTTCTTTTCTTCTACCTTTAAAGCTCTGTTCACTAGGGTTTGAAATTCCGTAATTTCATGAGAAGAAATTTGATACTGTAAATAATGTTGGAGTCCTTCTGTGAAGCGCTCTATCTTCTTCTCTTCAGTATCCACATCTCCAGGTGCATATCGAGCCAAATGAGTAAATTGGGGTAGATACTCGGTAACTGACTTATTTCCTTGGATTAAGTTCCGAAATTCTCGACGCTTAGCTGCCATAATACCAGTAGGTATATGAAATTTCCGAAATTGATCCTTAAATTTCCTCCAAGAAATATTATCTTTATCAAGGTGGGCTTCCTGGTAGTTCATCCACCATGCAGCTGCAGCTCCTGATAACTGATGAGATCCAAACAAAACTTTCTCTCGTTCGCTGCATCGGACCGTGTCCAGTTTCCTCTTGATATCCCGTAACAAATCATCGGCAACCATGGGATCGGTCGCACTAGAGAATGTTGGTGGACGGGTCTTTTGGAAATCTGTTAATCTTGTTCCTACAGTAGAAGTAGTTCCTTCTGTTGTTCCAGTAGGCAGTTTCTGAACTATCTGGGCTAACAACTGGGTATGAGCTATCTGAGCTTCCTGTCGACTTTTCTCCATTGACAACAGAATTTCCTGAAGACTGGGTTGTTCATTCTGAGGAGGATTGGAACTCTGAGATCCTTGCTGAAACAAAGGGTCTCTTGTCATAGTTTCTTCTTCTTGCGGAGTCTGACCCATATCTTCTCTTCCACTTCGAGATCTCCTTCTTGTGTCAACCATGGTGGCTTTGAAAAAGGTTTAGACTGATCTAACTAACTAAGACCAACTAAGAAATTAATGCAATTACTTTAATGCATAAAATTACTTAGGCTATTAGCCATAATACCCAAATTAACCATTGCAAAAGCAACAGCGAATCACAAAGCTATCAAGAGCATCCACTAGCTCTGTCTACACCAACCCCTAAGACACTCTGAAACAACAGAACACACTCTCACAATCTTACCGAATTTTTAGAAAATCCAAATAAAATATTGAAATAAAAGTTTTCAAGAGCTACAAAGCTCATTATTTTTATCAAAATAAAATTTTCATCAAATAGTTTTCTAAATAAATTACGTCTTCCTGGCACGGCCAATCCCTAAAGGTGTCGTCCTATAGTCAAGTTCTCATGTTGCTCTGATACCAACTTTTCTGTCGCGCCCCGAAACTGGGACAACGACTACTCCTGTAGAGACCTAGCTCACTGCAGCTAGTCCCATTCTGACAAACCTTTGACTTCCCAGGATGAGTCAAACACAGGAGTATATTACATTGCAACAGAGTACTCACAAAATATTAAGCAGTGTGGCCTGCTGGCCTTAATATTACATAAAGAGGATTACAATGCCTACAAGGCATTCAGGGTTTAGCAAAATATTTAACTACACAGCAGAAGATAGGTGACCCTCCCACAAAAGAAGTTGACGGCAGAACAACACACATCAGGGCTCCGGCGGAACTGATTCTCCTCCTTCTGGATCCACGAAGTACTCCATGCCATCATCTTGATCAAGGTAGGCTCCATCTATTGAGTTGAATGTTGCAAGGGTGAGCACTTACGTACTCAGCAAGTCATAGGTAAGAGTAGATACATATAGTAGTGATGGTATGAACCTAGACTAGTCAAGAATTATGGTTGTTTATAAAATAATCTTTTACTTCCATACCTCATCTCATCTTATTTCATGGCAGCACCTTTCAAAATATAACATCATCAATCATGTTCACTAGATTATAGTACTACCGCGACACGTCGACACACGACAGCCCACGGCAGCACCCCTTCTCATGACAACACATGTCATTTGGGTAATCTTGATTTAACACATTTTATTTAGAAAATAGTACTTGTGTCACACCCCGTGGATTTAATCCACCGCAGCAGACTCCTATAAACCCAGGAGCTCGGAGTATTCGAATACGTTTTTAACTCTGCAGAGAGGCACCAATTTACCCGCAAGATATTCCACTTTCAAGCCCATCCTATCAAAATGATTAGACCCCTCCTCACAACCATGTGTGAGTGGCAAGGTGGAGATAACAAGAACTTTTGTTATGTATCACTTACAATTCACCCCTGACCCTGTGGCTCTCAGCGAGACACAGTTGTGGCAGGTTGTATCCAAACCTCCACCCCTTTGCTTATTCCCATTACTGGGTCAGCGTGCTAGATCACCTTCAGTGATATGTGTGGGAGCCGCACTCCGTGCTTATCGTGCATCACTACACATCTCATGCAGGAGTTTCATGTGCGATCCACATAATTACTTGTTCAGGCCTGTCCCATTCCAGGCTTGCGGTTAGCACGTTGTTCATGCCACTAGACACACAACACAAGGTTCTAGTCCTTATATGCCAGTGACCAGACCATCCACAACCCTGCACCTTCAGTGCCTGCATATCCTTTGCAGTCTAGCACCTCCAGTGCTACAGCCATTCCACACCATTTTTCTGGTGACGGCTAGGGGTTTTATTTCATGAATAAAAGTATATAAATACATATAATAGTTTATGGCTCAAAACTTGTTTATTTCACCTTTCACAGATAACCAGTCTAGTACTGCCAATTCATAAATCAATCATTCTCAATCTTTCTCATGCAATATTATCTATATTCAAGGTTACGTTTTAGCAACATTTAAAATATAGGTTCAAGATGACCAAGGATATGACTTGCCTTCCGCGTCGTAAAATACAGCAGTTGATGTCGGATCTGCAGTGAAGTCCTCGAACTCGGGCTCTTGATCTGCTCTCCAAACAAACAAACAACCAATGATCACAATCTTTTCAATACATTATTATACTATATGCAATAATGCAAAGATGGAGTCTTGATGATTCTGAAATGATTGGGTTTAGAGGCTGATTAGGGTTAAGTTAAGGAAACCAATGTTAAGATTAGCTGTCAAAGGTTTACAAGGTTCCAAATGTCTCAAAGTATCAAAATGATATCAAGGTTGCGACTGGTTCGCTCAAAAACAGCGAACGTCTTTAGGTCGACATTCGGTTCAAGGCTTTTGACATAGCTTTAAGAAAAGCTAGAGTGCTTATCTCAAGTTGTGGTAGTAGAAGAAAATGTAGATCACAACTCTACAAATTCAGTGGACAAAGTGGTTTTCAAATTACACAACCAGAAGTGGGTAAACAAGGTCAATGTCACTGGCTGACAAGCTCTGGCATAGGGCTGACAATGCCAAAAACTGGGGCTTGGCATAACTTTTGATCTGGAGCTCCAAATGATGCACCACTTTGTCTGGAAGGTAGGCTTGAGTAACAGGAACAATTAAGTCAACAGGATCTAGGGCAAGAAATGGCTGGAAAACAAGAATTTTAGTGATGAAGTGAAGTAAACACACTGCACTAGATCATTTCTGGACACAAACTTGGCAAAGCTGTAACTTCCAATCTAGGCCGATCTAGGTGTCGGGCTAGAAGACAAAAATGCTCAGGAGGCTAAGGCACATCTAAAAGACAAAGTGATTTGGGCTGAAACGGCTGGGAAAACTTTTCCGGTGATCGGCGCCGGAGAAGAACACTGCCAATTGGGGGTTTCTGCTACAGGCCGAGAGAACTTAATTCCTTACTTGGAGAGTATCTAGGAGGTATAAGAAAGCTTCTGGTAACATCAAATTGACCGGAGGATCACCGGAGAAGCTTGGCGACGATCGCCGGTTTCTGGTGAAGCTCGGGTTAGGGAAAAACTTCGATTCTTGCTCAATTTCGAAATCTAACTTCACAGGCTTGCTTGATTTGGTTCACTGATCAATTTTGTTTACAGAATCGAAAGCTAATTTGTACTGGATTGAGCCACATTACAGAAACAGGGCAAACTGCAATTTCCGGTGATCGCCAGCGTTAGAGGTCACCGGGGAGCAATTAAACGATACTACACAGAGAGAATGAGTAGGGGAACTCACTGATGTTGTTAATTTGGCAGGAGATTAAGTGTAGAGTGCTGGCACCGTGAGCCTCCTCGACGACTCGCCGGAGAAGAAAACGAAAACACAAATTCTGGAACTTGGCTGGTTTCTGGTGAAGTGTGGAGGAGCTGCTGCACACAGGAGCGCTTAAATAGGCCAGGCGAAGATTGCAAGGAGGAGACAACAAAGTAATTGGCAACTGGGGATGAGATGGATTGCATGTTGAGCATCAGCGGCGAAGACACAGCGAAGAACGGTGATGCGACGGCGACAGGACTGCAACTGTCCACATTGTCGTTCATCGGGACTTTGCAAAGCTGGAGCAAGCGGTGGCGACAACACTGGCGCGGCAAAGCGATGTGGTGAGGAGTTGCTGACAAAAAGCCGTTGATCGCGCGCGGGAGCAGACGTTGGTCATCGACGTAGCAGCGACCTTGCCACAGCACTAGCTGGAGCGAGGACACGTGCGCACCGGCATGCACGGTCACAAGCGCGGCGAAGCCTCACCGGCGACGAGAAACCACGGCGCACAAGCACGGCGGTTTCTGGTCGTGCGCACAGTAATTGGCCTGGTCGAAATTTGGACTGAACTGCAGTTTCAATTCTTTGAGTTTTGGACTGAATTGTAAATCTGGAATTCTGGAATGGTCTAAACTGAATTTTCTTTCACTAATCTGGCAGATATATTCAACAGGATATTTGGCAAAGATAGTTGATAAGATTTGACACATTTGAATAATTTTTGATACAAACTGAAAATAGGGTAAACTTTACCTAGGGTAAATTAGGGTAAAGTAAGATTTGAGTTTTGTCGATTTCGAATTCTGGCATTTAGGGTTTGATTTTGATATCTGCACAGAAGAGAGACTTGTGGCAAATAGCATTTTGAGAAGATTTGTCGAAGAAATTCTGAATTTGGAGTTAATCTGGAGATTTTAGCCTTTTTGGGTTTTCAGATATCAGGTAAGGAGTAATTTGCGATAACTCTTGGACTGATTTGTGAAAAGAGTCTAGATGATAAAATCTGGCTGCCAACTTTCTGGATTAAGGTATTGGCATACCCATGATCATATTTCAAGAATAATCTGATCTGAACTTGGTCAAGATTTTGATTAAATTTGAATTCAGAGTATTTAGGATAATATAAGGTATTTCTGTTTTCGAAAACAAAATGGAGTTGATAAATCTGGGATTTAGAGATAGAATTGGATCTGGGTTCTGAAGACTTTTAGATTCAGGATAACTAATAGATCACATCTGAACAATCTGATCTTGATTTGAGGTCACAGGTTAGATTTGGAGATTTTAGGGTTTGAGATAGATACTGATCTGGCTACTACTACTGATACATGCATGCATGCTATTGATGAAAAAGGAAATTTTCACCCCTAAACTCGGGGTGTTACAGTTTCTCACGCCCTACTAGGGAATACATGGGCCGAAGGCCCGAAACAAGGTGTCGTAGCACCGACTTGGCCCATTCAGAATTTGGTCGAAAATTGTTTTGTTAATTTCCGGCGATCCAGAGGACTTTGGACATGGGAGCAGATCTATTGGAAAGATCTCATCGTGGGCTTCTCCGTGGACTATAAGAACATCCCAATCGGACTTCGTATGAGGGAGTTATGGTCGTTTGAAGGCAGGCTACTCCTGGATGGCCGAACCGGACTCCAACTCGAATCCGTCTTGGACTCCAACTCGACTTGGGCTCGTCGGTGGTCCTCTCCATGGTTCCTAAGTACAATATTATCACCATTAGGTAGTAAATCATTCTCAAAACCATATATATAAGTTAGGAACGAGTTCACCTGGCAAAGCAACAATCGGGCTCGGCCACGTGTTATTGGTCCTTGTGTAACGAGCAGAGGATTATGGTTGGTGCGTGTATCCGAAAGAGTGATGTCCTTATCATCCTCCCGCTCTTGAAGTGGAGCCGTACTTGGCTCAAGCTCATCTTCCTCTCCCAAGTACGGCTTCAAATCCGTGGTCCAAAAGCTCTTGGACTTGTCGCTGAATTTCCTTTGTCTCCTCGGGATTTGTCCTCTAATTGGTGGTAGCCCCGGGGGTATCTCAGCAGGAAAAACGTCCTCATACTCCTTAGCAAATGGATCGTCATTCCCACGAAAATAGTTACCTTCCATGCCGTGTCGATTTTGATGCACTTGTTGCTGTTGGCGAATATCATGGGCAGCACAGGCATGGTAGCCGTGTTGCGGGGCTCAGTTTGTACAGCAACCTTCGTGTCGGCGTCCTCAACTTCAACTTCATGGGAGGCAGCTTGCTCCTTTTCTTCTTCATCTCCATGAGATGGACACTGCTGCTCCATATTGTCCAACCTGGTAGCAAGGTCGGAGATGCGCCGGTCCATCCTCTCAAATGCAGTCTGGTTCTCACGATTGGTTTGAGCCATGTCATCAATGTGCTTATCGAGTTTTGCACTAATGTCAGCCAACATCTTGCGGATTTCATCTTCCTCTTCTGTAGCTCGTGCTCTTGTTTGCGGTCCTACCATGGTTAGTTGTAGAAAACAGAAGACAACACAAGAGTATTATCCCTATGACTACTAGGTGGTAGCAAGTGGGACTCTCACAAAGCATCTTACCACGCTCTTACAAGTGTTCTTACCAAGGCAGTAGGGGTGCAACCGGTGGCTAGTTCGTGATACCGTGACGACCGTGAGTGAGGTGATTCCAAGGTAAACCTGTAACTGAGTTGGAAGAAAGTGGAGCTCGGAAGGCTAATATATGTGTAGCAACAATTCAATATCAATAATGCAAATTTGAAAATTAGTCTAAAGTAATAGTCAAAGCGCTGGAACTAGTCTAGACTCAGATCTAGCTCAAGCAAGCAACTACAATCACAAAGGACTAGAACCCAAGATGCGCCACTGAAAATTCTCCCCTTTGCTATGCATATTTTTCTTCTATGATTTTTTTTGCACTTGAATTTTTTTTATTTCCTTTTTTCTTGATAAACAATGCGGCTTTTGTTTTTTTTTTTTTTGCACTTGCCTCTTTCTTTTGCAACTGTACAACGAAACAAAAATGTTGTTCCACAACTTTGCAGTCTAAAAGCTCGAATCTGAAGATCTACCCAAGAGAAAAGTTGTAGAGGATCTTTTTATCTTTCCAACAAGTACAAGAACGTCAAAAACAGAGTTGGGAATCAAAAGATATGGCAATTTTACCGAAGCTATCTCAGATTGAGCAATTTGAATCCGAATTGGACTAGAGTTTGAAGATTACACAACTAAGTTTGCCCAAATTTTAGTGTGATAAAAACAATCGAATTTGAAGATTACCCCAACTAACTTTTTGTGGGATTTCTTGCAACGATTCCAGAAAGTATAAGTTTATCCCAATCTGAGCTTGGATGAAAGAATTATAATGAAAATACCGAAACAGACGTATTAGATTCAAATTCTACACTGTCGACATGAACGGCCCAATATCTCATAGATGGAAGTCGAATCTGACTTCGACCTCAACAGAAAAGTTGTAGAGCACGATCTGATGTTCTCAGCAAGTATAAGAATGTGAAAATCTGAGTTTGTATGAAGAAGATATGATGAAAAAAAGAACTGGACAGCGGCAGATTCAAAATGGACGCGACGACGAGGAGATCGACGTGCAATTCGACTGCGCGACGAGATGCAAGACTAAAACTAGACCAAGACTAAAACTAAAAACCAGCACTCGACAATGATGGACGAAAATTTAAAGATGCAAACTGACAAGAACAATGCAAGATTAATGGCTAGGGTTTGGACAAGATAAACAATTTTTTTTGTATGGCAAATCTTCTGGACTCTAGGACAAAGAACATAATCAATCTAAACAAAGAGGGGATACAGTGTTACCTATTGGGCAACCTTCGCTCTGATACCAACTGATGTGAACGGTGTCCCGATCTTTTGATAGGTAGAGGTAAATCGATTGATGGAGAACTCGACGTTGACGATTCGGCTTCCAATCAGAACTGATTCGAACCCTTGCAATCGCTACACCACGGCTCCGTTGGTTATCAACCATGCAAAGATATGGTTGACCTCGCCACTAAGGCTTATCCCTGCATGCGAATCGAGAACACAAGCAAGAACACGGTAGACGCAATCTAAATATTGCCAATTACAAATGAAGAGTACAAGTTGGGGTTCCACAAACCGATGAACGGCGAAAACTGTTTAAGCAGAATAATCTAAGCAAAATAAAAATATAAACAGTGACGGCTACTGAGTATATAAAGGGGTGCGTGGCTAGGGTTTCTCACGCCCTACTAGGGAATACATGGGCCGAAGGCCCAAAACAAGGTGTCGCAGCACCGACTTGGCCCAATCAGAATCTAGTCGAAAATTGTTTTGTTAATTTCTGGCGATCCAGAAGGAGTTTTGATGTGAGGGAAGATCCAATGGAAAGATCTCGTCGTGGGCTTCTCCATGGACTATAAGAACGTCCCAATCGGACTTTGTATGAGGGAGTTATGGTCATTTGAAGGCAGGTTGCTCCTGGATGACCGAACCGGACTCCAACTCGATTTGGACTCCTTGCTGGTCCTCGCTTCCTTGCTGATCCTATCCATGGTTCCTAAGTACAATATTATCACCATTAGGTAGTAAATCATTCTCAAAACCATATATATATATAACTTAGGAACGAGTTCACCTGGCAAAACAACAATCGGGCTCAGCCGCGCGTTATTGGTCCTTGTGTAACGAGAAGAGGATTATGGTTGGTGCGTGTATCTGAAGAAGTGATGTCCTCATCACCTAGCCTTGGTTTTCACACTATGCTCGCCCAGTTACTAATATGCGGAATAACGGGATCTTACTTGAAAATACCGAAACCCAAAGGTTGATCGAGAACACAGCTCAAGTTATTTGCACAACTCTTTATTTCAAAGAGGGTTTTACACGTCGAACATTTGGTCGCACTCGCCTACATCGAGGGAAATATGTGTCTAAGACTTGAATCTAGACTTGATGATCTAAACTAGACCTATTACAAGGTATTTATAGTCCAATCGTATGAATACGTATCATACTCGGTAACCTAAGCGTATTAGACTCATATAAATAACTAACTAACTAATCCTAAATAGATAAGATTAGTTATGTACATTCGGATCTGTTATGATCGCAGAGCCTTATGCGATCAAGACCTAAAGATCCTCCCGGATTAGCTCGACTGGATGTGGTACGTAACGCCCATAATATGGAGTAGAGTTCATCTACCCAAGCCCCCGAGCGTACCTTAAGGCGGTCGAAAACACATTTCTTAGTACCTTGTATTATCTGCCCGTTGGCACATTCAACTGCCCCCATTGCTTTGTGGATGAGCAACAGATGCGAAACAGACTTTGGTCCCAATGTCATCGCAATAATCTAAGAAAAGGCCACTAACGAACTGGGAACCATTGTCAGTAATAAGACGGCTTGGGACACCAAATTGTGTTACGATGTTCTTGTGAAAGAACTTCTTCACTGCAGCGGCGGTAATAGTGCGGACGGGTTTAGCCTCTATCCACTTAGTGAACATATCAATGGCTACGAACAAAAACCTGCATCCATTGACTGCTTGAGGCATTGATCCTACAATATCTATTCCCCAAACGACAA
Organism: Pharus latifolius; assembly: GCA_019359835.1. Taxonomy (NCBI): domain Eukaryota; kingdom Viridiplantae; phylum Streptophyta; class Magnoliopsida; order Poales; family Poaceae; genus Pharus; species Pharus latifolius. The sequence goes on along the minus strand of CM033326.1, from coordinate 63,950,861 downwards.
ACGGCCAAGTTAAGGGAATGACCTGTAAGGCATATGCTGGCTGATGAACTTGCCGAGCATGAAATTGACACTGCGGGCATGTCTTGACCGATTGCATGGCATCATTAAGTGTCGTAGGCCAATAATAACCCTGTCGAAAAGCTTTTCCGACCAGCGTCCGATAAGTAGCATGTATTCCACATATGCCCCCATGTATTTCTCTTAGAAGGGATTTACCATGCATCTTCTTGAGAAATACAATGCTTAAGTACTCCATGAGTTCCTTTTCTGTATAAGGTTCCCTCAACAAGTCTGTACATGCGTGCTTTTCTTACTAACCGATCACTGTCGGTTTCATCCTTAGGCAAGGTCCCATTCGCAAGATAGATCCTTAATGGATGGATCCAATCCGCTTCTTGCTCTAAGGTGGCGACGTTAGGCATCACCTCTGACCCTTCTTGGATATAAGGGGATTTTAAGTGTTCAACGAACACTCCTGCCGGAGAGGATGTACGTGAGGACCCAATTTTTGACAATTGGTCTGCGAGAATATTGTCTCTTTGTGGAACGAATTGGACTTCGAAGTACTGAAGTATTTTTCCAATTTCCTCACCTCATCCAGGTAATGACCCATTGTCTCATCGGAGATCCTATACTCCTTGTTTACCTAGTTTACGACTAGCTGTGAGTCCCCCCTCACCACTAATCGATGGACTCCAAGGGATTTGGCTAATTGAAGCCCTGCAAAAAGACCTTCATACTCTGCCGTATTGGTAGTAGCAGCAAAGTGTAATTGTATGACATACTGGGGTTGGTCACCCTGAGATGTAATTAAAACCACTCAGCTCCCGAGTGTTGATAACTATGAGAACCATCAAAATACATCATCCAATAATCAGTATTTTCCAAATCTATAAGTTCCTGCGTAAGTGGTTCAGGATTAGACCATTCGACCACAAAATCTACAAGAATTTGTGTGATTGCTACTCGAGTAGTAAAATGGAGATCGAATGATCCAAGTTCTACCGCCCACTTCACAACTTGACCAGTGACTTTCGGATTCCAGAGAATATCCCCTAAAGGAAAGGACGAAGGCACGAAAATCATGTGCGCTTGAAAGTAGTGTCGAAGCTTTCTAGAAGCCATTAAGAGAGCATAAAGTAGCTTTTGGACTTCAGGGTAACACTACTTTGGCCCATTAAGCACTTCACATACATAATAAACTGGTCGATGCATTCCCTCCCATTCTGTGACCGACACTGCGCTGACCGCATGAGGGGTAGCAGCCAAATAGATGAGTAAAGATTCTCCCTTAACAGGGGAAACCAACATCGGAGCACTAGTGAGGTATGCTTTCACTTTTTGAAAGGCTTTTTCGGCTTCATCCAACCATCGGAAACCATTGTGCTTATGTAAAACCTTAAAGAAAGGTAAACCACATGTGCCTAACCGTGAAATGAAATGACTTAAGGCAGCCATTCGACCGGTCAAGCTTTGCACTTCCTTCGTTGTCGAAGGAGATCGCATTTGCTGAATGGCCCGAATTTTTCAGGATTAACCTCAATGCCTCTTGAACAAACAAGAAAACCTAAAAGCTTACCCGAAGAAACCCCAAAAGAGCACTTTTCAGGATACAACTTTATTCCATGTTTATCCAAATTACAAAAAATTTCAATAAGATCATCTATATGACTAGAGCTCTTAAGGCTCTTTACAACTAGATCATCAACATAAGATTCTAAATTACGTCCTAATTGAGAAAGAAAGGTCTTTTGCATCAAGCACTCATACGTGGAACCAGCATTCTTGAGCCCAAATGGCATCCTGATGACAGTAAGTACCAAATGGGGTGATGAAGGCAGTTTTCTCTTCATCTTCCTCTGCCATGCTAATTTGATGGTAGCCTGAGTAACCATCCAAGATGCTCATCAGTATGCAACCCATTGTTGAATCGACCAACTGATCACTGCGAGGAAGGGCAAAATCATCCTTCAATCAGGCATTGTTAAGACTGGTGTAATCTACACACATGCGCCACTTACCATTGGACTTTAAGACCATGACCGAGTTCACGAGCCATTCGGGGTGGTTAACCTCACGAATGAAGCTCGCTTCTTGGAGTTTAGTTAACTGTGAACGAATGGCTTCTTGACAATCAGGAGCAAAGCGTCTGAGCTTTTGCTTTATTGGTCGTTGTCCAGGCCAAATTACTAGCCTATGCTCGATCACTTCCCTTGGGACTCCGGGCATGTCAGATGGTTTCTACGCAAACACATCTGTGTTAGCTCGGAGAAAAGTAATGAGCTCGAGTTCCTATTTAGCATCCAGGGTTGACCCAATCCGAAAAATCTTAGATGGGTCACTTGGGAACAAAGGAACTTGCTTGACTTTTTCATCTGGTTGCGGAGTTGTCTTGACTGCATCAAGTTCTTTGGTCGGCAACTTGACATCCCAGAGGGGTAATTGATCGACTAGTTCCAAAGAAATGCAATCACATGTGAGAGCCATATTCTGGCTGCTTCTGATCGTGATGACGCCTTTGGGCCCTAGTATCTTGGCGCACTGGTAAACATAGTGTGTTTCCGCCATGAACTTGGAAAGTGAAAGCCTGCCAGAGATGACGTTGTAAGCGGAATCAAAATCAATCACATCAAAAGTAATTAATTCTGTTCAAAAGTTCTCTGGTCCTCAGAGTGTTACGAGTAACACTATTTGCTCGGTGGGCGTCATCGAGGAGCCAAGTATAATCCGAAAAATGGGTGGGCCACTGGTTTGATCTTAGAACCAGGTATCTGCATCTTGTCAAGAGCTTTGGCAAAGTGTAGGTCAAGAGAGCTTCCGCCATCGACCAACACTCGTCCCACTTTAGCATTGCTAATAATGGGGGATAATACCAAAGAGAGTCATCGAGGGTGCGACAATCCCTTAGGACAATCTTCCCGGTTAAAGGTCAAGGAAGTTTCTGACCAACAGGGAAATTGAAGCTCTCCGAGGGGAGCTTCAACACTATTTACCTCCCAGTAAACAGCTTTAAATTAACGCTTAGAAAAATAAGATGAAGATCCACCAAAAATAATATTAATGTGATTGCTAGGTACCTGGTATGGCATTACCTCATCTCCATCGACATCTTTAGTTCCTCGGGATTGACCATTTTCTGGTATGGTTGGCATAGGCGTAGTTTCTTGATAGAAATCGTCCATGCGCTTCAACTAGGCGCGACAATTCTTGAGGTCGTGTCCAAAAGCATTATGTAATAGACACTATTTCTTGTTTCCTGCGGGTTAGTCTGTTTTCCGTGCGATCGCCAGGTTGACCACTGGAGGGAAGTCTATTAGATTTGAATGGAATGGAACTTTTTTACCTTTCTCTTGTGGTAGCTTGTCCAAGACTGCAACCTCGAGGAACCGTCTTGCTCCATTCCTATTGGCTTCTTTGACTTGCTACCTGCAGAGAATTCAGGCTTCTTGCTCGAATTTTCCTTCTTTTTGGTTATTAGGCCCGGTTGAGGAGGTAGATTACCCTTGTCCACCATCCTATTTCATTCTACAGCCTCAGCTGTGTCAGAATATCTATCAGCCATGTCGAAGAGGTCAGACACTGATCGTGGGGATGGATACTTAAGTCCTCTGTGAACCATTGATATCAAACACCATTTTTGAAAGCCCTGATAACCAAAGAATCAGAGATATTAGGAATGGTATTCCTCACTCCTACAAATCTCTTGACGAACTGCCGCAAGGTCTCAGTCGAAGTCTGGTGCAGACGATGAAGGTCATCTTCTTTGCCTGGCTTCTCATAGCAGTTTTGGAAGTTGATGAGGATGGCATCACACAACATCTCCCAATTGTAGATCGATCCTTCTGGTTGATTGACCTACCAGGTCCGTGCCGGACCTTCAAGGACCATCAGCAAATAATTTGCCATGATCAGCTCATTTCCTCCGGCCGCTTGGATAGCAGTGACGTAGATCTGAAGAAATTCAGTTGGATTTCGAGTCCCATCGAACCTCTCGATAGTACCGGGTTTGAACTTATCTGGCCAGACCACGTTCTGTAGTCTGGGTGAGAAAGCTTTACAACCCACATACATACTGCGTGTTCGTAGATCATCGCGACTATCACCATGGTCGCAGAAGTTATCAACCTAGGGAAGCTCTTGATGCGGTCCCAGACGTGAGTGCATTGGTACGCGATTGTGGTTGCGAGAAGCGCCAATTCGTCTGGTTTTGTCATGTTGGGTATGCGTGGGAGTACATCTCTTTTGTGATTGATGTGAACCTTCTCGCTCTTTTGTGGTTGATCACGACGATGCTATTGGAGTTATGTCCAAGGCAACCTCGTTGAGGGTATCTGCAAGCACCCTTGAAAATATAGCCCCATCATCATGAGCGAGACCAGGAGGTGGATTGCGTATTGCCTCTGCAATCGCCTAGATGCAGTCCTTGGTACTCCTTGTGGGTGCTGGAGGAGTCTTTGGTGTTGCCGCTGCAAGTGTCTGAGGGTAATCCGAGTCTAAGAGAGGCGAGTGTGCACACCTGCGGCCACCCAGATGTGGTTGACGAGACGTACCCGGACCAAGGTCACATCCAGCTGTATTAGGGCGAGCTGGCGCATGTCATAGAAAATCTTCTATGACTTTGCGAATCTCAGCCTCTCGCTGTTCACGCTCGTGGTCCTCTTTCCATTTGCGCTCTTGCTCTTCCCTAGTAGTACACTACTCTGGAGTTTCCTCAGAAAGTGCAGCGACCTCCCTAGGAATAGAGTTTGCAGATGAAGTAAGCATCTCATCCTTGTCTGAGTCTAACTCGAAATCAAAGAGAGACTTTAAATTATCTGGGGAGAAATTCTCCAGACGAACCTCTAGGTCGTCCTCTTTCATGTCATCTAGGACAACAGGCTGTGGCACATACTTATCCTCGGCTGAGGCCAAATGAATTGCCTGCTCTGATTCTTGTTCAACAGACACAGTCAGAATCGAGGATGATGCTCCCCCAAGATAGGTCTCGAGGGTAGTATCGTCACCATTGATGGGGACGCTATCTTCATACATAGCATCTAAGTGATCCTCGAGATTGAATTCATTCTCGGAATCATGTAGGCAAGGGAAAGGATCCATGAATACAATGAACCTTGGTGAAAATGTCTTCAAGGCCCCACAATGGGCGCCAGTTGTTGACTATTGAAACCCGGGGGTCCTTCCGTCGAACTTATGCAAGAATGAGATGGGTTAAGGAGGAAGCCAATCAGACAAATTCCAAGGTATTCAAAATATCTATGAACCAGAGACGCAAGGGTTTATCCTGGTTCGGGCCCTCATAGCTGAGTAACGACCCTACTTCCTGTGTATTTTCTTATGTGGGAAAAAGAGTTACAGAGAGATGGTTTACAACGTATGTGAGCTAGCTAATTCTATTTGGCTAAGCCTAGTCTTCTCTGTAGTCGATTGTCCTCTCCTGATCCTTCCCTTGAAGGCCTTCTTATACTTGCTGAAGAGTTCATCAGTTATCCTCTTGAAGGCACGTCCCACGATCACTCTTAACCGCCCCGAGGTGGAAGCTGTGAGGTCGTGGATACGTGGTGGTTGCCACAGATCGTGGGTACGTGGTAGTTAGGCAGCCTTGATTTGGTCGTTGTGGAATTGCTTTACCATCCTAATCTTCTTCGACGGTTACCTTGTCAGGGACTTATGATTATCTCAGGATTAATCATAAGGATCATGGTAAGGTTATGATAAAGGATGATTGCGTACTGCTGTGACCATGGTAATGAGATCGGACCTTATATCTGCGAGAGGGTCTAGTCGCAGGGAGGTATCTCTCCAACCATAGTGTTCTTAGATTCAGCATAAGATATGGATTTTATTGGTGATAGTTTGCGCGAAATAAATATGACTCTTAGGTTATATCCAAAACACTCTTAGATTACCCGGTGTCTCTTCCCCTAGCCCTTGGCAACCATAGGAAGGTACCCATGGCCAAAGTGCGCTGTGTGCGACCATGGAATGTTGGCGCGACCATGGAGGCCCTAGTGCAGCTAACAATCCTTATCACAAACCAATGAATATGGTCTGAAATTGAGATCTGTTGGAACCATTGAAGGAACTATTGTTTTCCTTGAGTGGTACAAGGCGAATAGATATTAGTTATTACCCAAGTTAATCCTAAAAATTTGTGAAATAATTCCATTGTCAAAGAGAACATGTTTTTGTAAACACCTGCTCCTTGAAAGATTTTAGTGTTCCTGATCTGGGAGGATCTTCAAATCATGGTCGAGTCACATACAACTTCGTGACCTTGGCCATGTTCAGAAAGGTTTTGCGACCATGGTTTGGTTCGCGACCATGAAACCGAATATATATAACTAAGCTTATCTGTTTACAGTTAGTTAGTTATATGAGTCTAATCCGTTTAGGTTATTAAGTCTGATACGTACTCATACGATTGGACTATAAATATCTTATAATAGGTCTAGTTTAAATCATCGAATATTATTACAGCCTTGGATCATATATCCAGCTCATAGTTCCTTTGACGTAGGCAAGTGCGTCTAACGTTCGACGTGTAAAGCCCTCTTTGAAATAAAGAGTTGTGCAGTTAACTTGAGCTACGTTTTCGATTATCTTTGGATTTTGGTACTTCCGAGTAAGATCCCGTTATTCCACATATTAGAATCCGGGCGAGCCTAGTGCGAAAACCAAGGTTAGGCTTTGTTGGGGGAAATCTCCGCGAGACTAAGTCCAGGTAAGTTGCGCCACTTTCGTCCGGGGACAAGGCCCCCGGTGCCTGTCCCAGGCGCCGCCATTCGCCCGGGGACGTGGGCTCCGGTTCCTGTCTTGGGCGCCGCCTTTCGCCTGGGGGCATGGGCTCTGGTGCCTATCCCGGGCGCCGCCATTCGCCCGGGGACAAGGCCCCCGGTGCCTGTCCCGGGCGCCGCCTTTGGCCCTGGGACATGGCCCCCGGCGGCTGTCCCGAGCGCCGCCTTTCGCCCGGGGACAAGGCCCCCGTTGCCTGTCCTAGGCGCCGCCTTTGGCCCGGGGACATCGCCCCCGGCGCCTGTCCCGGGTGCCGCCATTCGCCCGGGGACAAGGCTCCCAGGCGCCACCTTTCGCCCGGGGACAAGGTCTCCGGTGCCTGTCCTGGGCGCCGCCTTTCTCCCGGGGACATGGGCTTCGGTGCCTGTCCCGGGCGTCGCCTTTCGTCCGGGGACATGGCCCCCAGTGCCTGTCCCGGGCGCTGTTCTCCTTCCGGGGACAGGAGCCCTTGTTTCCATGTCACGTGCGGGTCGCATGGCAAGCGCCTCGGGAATCAGCGGCCACCTGTCAAGCATCCGAGGCATCTGGCCGGGAGAAGGACGTTGCTACCCCTCGATCCGACGGTAGCGTCCGGGGTAGTTTAGTCTTTTTGCTTCTTTTGGGGCTATATAAGCCCTTGTACCCCCCCTGTTGTAAGGACAAGTTGCTCATTATTGTTAGAATAGCCAAACTCACAGGTGTGCTCCGGAAGCCTCTCCCCGAGAGAGCTTCCCCAGCCAACTCCGGTCGGGAGCACGCCGACAGGACTAGGGCCCCCACCGGGACCCGAACTTGTATAAACCCTCGTGTCACTTGTTGTGTTTGTCCGGCGGGGGAGGACCGGTCACCCGGTCAACCCGCGTCGCGTTTTCTTCGCTAGGATCATCCACAAAACCTGTCGGGGTATTCGCAATACCACGACAGTTGGCGCCGTTCGTGGGGACTCGTGACGAGACGCCATGGCTCCCCCAAGAACAAGGGCCCGCGCCCTTCCCGGTGACGCCGGTCCCGATGACCCGGTGCCACCTGTCCGGGACACGACTGTCCCGAAGCTTTCGCCCGAAGGCGGCCAGACCCAAGTACCGCCTCTCACCTTCCCTCTTAACTTAGGTGGTTCGACCTCCAGGTCGGTCCCGGTGAATGCGGGAGCCTCGACTGGGACTAGTCTTCCCCCGACGGCTCCCCCGGCTCCCCGGGACGCCCTGCTCGAGGCTTTAGTGGAGGGCCAGCTCCCCGCCCAGCGCTCTATGGATGAGCTGCTCCGCGTGTTTGCGCGGCCACCGGTGCCCTCATATACGTCGTACCCATACCCGGGGGCTATGCCCCTGTTTATGGGTCACCCGGCGGTCCCTCCGGTCTCCGGAGGTTCGGCCGCCCCGTATGACCCCAACGGGTGGTACCCTCCCCTGCGGGTCATACATCCAGACCCTTCCCGGCACCCGGGTCCTTCTCGGTGCCGGGAGTTTACTTCGTGCCCGGGCCCTTCGCGGCACCGGGGGGATATCCTGTTCCAGGCTCATTCCTGGGGCCGGGGGCCCATTACATGCTGGGGGTTATCCCTGTGCCGGGCGCCAGTCCCACCCCATGTGTCGCATTTACCGCACCGGGGGCGGTCGACAGAGCAGCTCCCGTGCCTCAGCGGACCTCCCCCCGCAACGGCACCCCGGTTCCGGACGTCGCCACGGGGGCTCCCCCCTTTCTGATTCCGGTCGTCGCTGCGGGGGCTCCGTCCTTTTCGGTTCCGGTCGTCGCCGTCGGTGCCCCCTCCCCAGATCCGGATGATATAGGGGCTTCCCCCTTTTCGGTCCCGGGGATCTCCGCAGGGGGCTCCCCCCAGCCGGCCCCGGTAGCCTCCGGGCCGGTAGCTACAGTGCATGAGCTCCCTCCTCCCCCGGGGCCGCCCCCGAGGGTGCCCCCGGCGGACCAGGTCCGTTTCTCCCGGGAGGAGGTTGAGCGAATGCATACGGCTAAGTGCGGGGAAGAACTTCCCCCGGGCCGCGGGCGTGGAGAACCTCGCTCTCGCACCAGTCGGAGGAAGAGACCCGCCGAAGATCCAGCCTCCCCAGGGGAGAACCTGGACGTCAGGGAACTCAGCCCCGGCCCAGAAGAAAAGCGTTGTCACCGCCACTCCAGCGGACCTCTCGGGCCTCTTCTCGACTCCGATAACGAGGGCGCTTCCCCAGTCAAAGGAGACAGCGACCGGGACTCTCGACGAGAAGTGCAGGGGGCTAATCAGCCCCTATGCCGCAGACTTCAGTGCATTCGGTGGCCGCGGCCATATCGCCCGCCGCACATCGAGCACTACAACGGTGAGGCCGGCCCGTATGAATTCGTGCAAGTATACTCTACGGCCACCTCGGCGGCTGGGGGGGACGAGACCGTGCAATGCAACGTCTTCCCCCTCTACCTCACCGGGATCGCCCGCTCCTGGTTCTACAATCTGAAGGCCGGCTCCATCAAGTCTTTCGCGCAACTCAAGCGTGAGTTTTGCGCGAATTTCCAGGGGAACTATGTGCGTCCCCTGGACTCCTGCAGCTGTACACCGTCCGGCAGAGGACGGGGGAGACCATCCGCAGCTTCTTCAAGCGCTTCGCTCAAGTGAAGAGCAAAGTGGCTCATGTCCCCGACTCTACGGTCATCGAAGCATGCAAGAGCGGGATCCTCCCAGGAGAGCTCCACCAGAGGCTCTCCCGGAGCTGCCCCTCCTCCGCCGACGAGCTCTTCAACATACTCAAAAAGTACGGTCGGGCGGAGGAGGATGACCTCTGGAAGAAGACCCAGGGGCTCCCCGCCCCCGCTGACCGGGGAGCTAGGGACCCCCTCAAACGCCCTAGGCAGGGGGGCCGTAATGAGCCACGGCCTCGGGACACCTTTGTCCTCGAGGGCGGAGGTGGCTCGCGTGACCCCCCGAGGGGCAACCGCTCCTTCCCCAAGCCGAAAGGCCGTGGGGGAGGACAGTCTTCCCGCAGTCGGGAAGGCCCTGCGGGGAGAAGCAGGGAAGGGCCGTGGTGCACCTTCCACGGGTCCAGTACCCATGCTACCTGAGAGTGCCACCAGCTGCTGCAGCAGTTCGCGGCGTTCCTCAACCAGCATGGGCGGGGGGGGGACTCCGGCCTCCTTGCCCCCTCAACCGACTGTACCGGCCCTTCTTGCTCCCGCGGGGGGTCAGCAGGGGCAGACGCAGGAGGGGGAGCCATCAGAAACTCTCCCCTTCCAAACTTCCCAGCGTCGTATCAACATCATCGTGGGAGGGTCCGCCTCCGGGCGGGACTGTAAGTGCCAGCGTAAGGAGTACGCGCGCGAAGTCAAGGTGGTGGGGGTGCTGCACACGTCTCCGCCACCCAAGTGGTCGGACGTCCCCCTCACCTTCACAGCGGAAGACGGGCGCGGGGTTTGGTTCCCCCACGACGACGCGCTCACGTCTCCGCCACTGTCTACAACTGCCACCTGGCCCGCATCCTCGTGGATGGCGGGAGCTCCGCCGATGTCCTCTACCTGAAAGCCTTCAGGGAGATGCAGGTGGATGAGAAGCTTCTGCAGCCCGCGGCAGGGCCCTTGCAAGGATTCATCCCGGGGAAGGCGATCCACACCGTGGGGAAGGTGGATCTCCCCATGACGTTCAGCACCCCGGAGAACTACCGGACTGAGATGGTCTGGTTTGACGTGGTGGACCTCCCCTCCTCCTACAACGCAATCATGGGGAGGACCACGATCAACCGCCTAGGGGCCGCAACCCACCAAAACTACCTTTGCATGAAAGTCCCCGGGCCTCACCGTGTGATCATCGTCTGGGGAGACCAAGACGTGGCCCGCGCTCTATATGAGCGCGCCACCACCACAATCGGGAGCGTCAACATCATTAAGGCACCCGGGGGGGAGGTCTCTCCCCCGGAACCAGACATCGCTGCAATACCTCCCGGGAGGCCCCTCCCCAAGCCGCGCCCGGAAGCGGGCCTCCGGAAGGTCCTGCTGTCCCCGGATGACAGGGACAAAACCGTCCGGATCGGGGTGGAGCTCCCCGAGGAGCATGCAGCGCCACTTGCGGCTTTCCTGCATGAAAACTCTGACGTTTTCGCGTGGAAGCCCTCGGACATGCGGGGCGTCGCCCGGGAGGTCATTGAGCACAAGCTCGCGGTGACCCCCGGTCACCCCCCAATCAAATAGAAGCTGAGGAAACTCTCCCTTGAACACCAAGAGGCGATCAAGGTAGAGATTGCCCGACTCTGAGAGGCAGGGTTCATTCGGGAGGTGTTGCACCCCGAGTGGCTCGCGAACCCCGTCCTCGTGAAGAAGTCAAATGGCAAGTGGCGGATGTGCGTAGACTTCACTGACCTCAACCGCGCCTGCCACAAGGACAACTTCCCACTCCCGCGGATTGACCAACTGGTCGACTCCACCGCGGGGTGGGAGTTGATGAGCTTCCTGGACGCCTACTCGGGCTACCATCAACTCCGAATGGAGGAAGGGGACGGGGAAAAGACGAGTTTCATAACTCCCCTCAGAACCTTCTGCTACGTCCACATGCCCTTCGGGTTGAAGAATGCGGGAGCGACCTTCCAGTGCCTCATGACGCTGGTCTTCAAAGACCAAGTCGGCCGCAACGTCGAAGTCTACGTAGACCACGCGGTCGTCAAAAGCCCCCGTGCAGTCGCCCACATCGATGACCTAGCGGAGACCTTCCGCAACCTCCGCGTGTATGGGTTGAAGCTCAACCCGGAGAAGTGCACCTTCAGCATGCGTTGGGGGAAGCTCCTGGGTTTCCTCGTGTCCCAACGGGGCATAGAGGCAAACCCCGAAAAGATCCGGGCGTTCCTGGACATGCCCCCGCCGCGCTCTGTTAAGGACATCCAGCGGCTCACCGGCCGCTTAGCCGCACTGAGCCGCTTCGTCTCGCGGTCGGGGGAACGAGGCCTCCAATTCTTCAAGATCCTCCGGGGGCTCGAGGGGTTCCGCTGGACCCCCGAGGCCCAAGAGGCCTTCGACGACCTCAAGAATTACCTCACGAGCCCTCCACTGCTCGTGAGTCCATCTCCAGAAGAACCCTTGCTCCTCTACCTTGATGCGACCCCGGTCGCCGTGAACGCGGTATTGGTGAAGGAGCAAGGGGGGCAGCAGCGTCCTGTGTCCATCACCGCTCAGACGCTCGAGCGCCCGAGCTCCCGGAGGGCCTCCTCCTTCGCCTTGGCCTTTCGTCGGAGGCGGTCGTTGACGGTCTCGGAGACATGGACTTGGGCCCGGACCTGGGCCAGCTCCCGGAGGGCCTCATCCCGCTGCTCCTTGAAAGCGGTGACCCTCTCCTCCGCCTCCTTGAGCAGCCCGCCGACGCGCTGCTCAAGGCCCTAGGTAAAGGCCGCGCCCTACAAACTCAAGAGTTAGAAAAATTCGAGTTTAGGGGGCCGAAAGAAAGCATCCAACGGTTCGGGTAAGTACATGGATTTGGAGAGACTGAAGCTCCCCAAAACGCTTACGGAGCGTCCCCTCCAAGACATAGGCCTGGACCTTCCGGGTCTGCAGGCCCTCCGCGTAGCGATTGACCTCCCCCGCGGAAAGCCGGGGGGTCTCCCTCCCGGTGCCGGTCCCGTCGCGGCCGATGACGGGCCCCCGGACTTGAGACCCCGGCATAATGTGGGCCGGGGTGGCGATGGTTTGCATCTTCGTCGCCGAGGAGGTGGCCTTCGATGAGGTGGCCGAGGAGCTCTCGGAGGGGGTCCCTCCCTGGGGAGGGATCATGAGGCCTTTTCCCTTCCCGAGCTGCGGGGCCCCCGGGACCTCCGCCTCAGGAGGGGCCTCATAGACCGAGGGGCTCCCCCCTCGTCTACCGGCCATTCCACACTCGGAGGCGAGGCCTCCGCGAACCTCACCTCCGGCCTCTCTGGCTCCAAAGGTGCCGGGGGCGTCGGGAGGGCTGTCGCCGAAGGCGGCGATGGGGCGTAGTCCGCCGAATCGGACGCCTCCCCGCCCGCGGCCGGTCCCTGCCCCCGAGCATCGGCGGGGCTCTCTGGGGAGGGGGCGTTGCCTCCCCGCTCGCGGCCGATGACGGGCCCCCAGACTTGAGACCTCGGCTACCAGGTTCCGGGGAGGGCCCTCCCCCACAATGCGCACAATGCGCTCGTGCTCGTCGGCGAAGTACCTCCCCAGGAGGTTCTCCGCCTTCTCCCGGGCCGCCGGGTACGGCCGGACTGCGAAAGGTAAGAGTTAGAAAAATTTAGAAAGATTTGTAAATCTAATGAACCACGTCATCGAGGACTTACGTCGGGTCACCAGTTTCACCGGGGGCCGTTGTTCCAGGCACATCCCGATCCCCCTCCTCCCGCTCGGGAAGGGGGAGATCCTCAAGAGCATCATCTCCTCGGCGGCGTCCCGCATAGAGCGGACGCCCCGGGAGGCGATGACCTTTTCGAGGAGCCTCAGTTCCTCCTCCGTCCACACCGGGGGCTTTGGGGCGGACGACTGGTTGTAGGTGGGGGCCTCTGGGGAATACACCACCCTGTCGTCCCGGACCCGGAGGTAGAACCACCTCCGGATCCAGTCGCACCAGTGGTCCCGGGAGGCCGCCACCGAGTAATCGGCTACCCGGGACGGTAGCATCTAGACCATCACCGAGCCGAAGGGGGACTTGGGTCCCCCCTTCACCATGTGGGAGCTCCTCGCCGCCGGCTGGTAGAAGTACCGGAAGGCTCGTAGGGTGGGCTCCCGTCCGGTTGCTGTCTCGAAGAGCCATATGAATAGGCCCATCCGGATGATGGCGTTCGGCGTGAGGTGGTTCAGAGCCACCCCATACTCCTTCAAGAACTCCCGGAGCAATGGGTGCACTGGGAGTCGGAGCCTCGCCTCGAGGAAGGCCTCGAAGGCTACGACCTCTCCGGGCCCGGGGCTGGGGGCTCCGTCTTTCTTCACGGGGATCCAGACGTCCCCGTCCTCAACGACTCCTCGGTCGACCAGGGACTCTAAGTCCCCGGTCGTGAACTCGGAGGCCCATAGGAAGTCCGCAGCGACTTCCTCCGGGTGCACCTCCGTGGTCTTCGCTCGGCCCTTGGGCACCATTAGGTATTTTCCGGTGGCTAAAGCTTCCGGGAACTGGAGGCACCTAAAGGTTCTAGAGGCTAAGCTTCCGGGAGCTAACTACCGGGAGGGGGCTACTGGGAGAGCTAAGGGCGCTGGAGCTTGAAAAATTTAGAATGAGCTCTCTGGGCCCCCCAAGGCCCTATTTATACAGGAGAAGAGTGGGCCAGATGGGTCCCACATGGCACTTCGCGGTACATTCGTGCCGTCGAAATTTAAACCGTGCGCAGGAAAAGAAGGGACGGGCGCACAAACCGAGGTGCCGGTTCGAACCGCGAGCGCATTTATGGCCAAACGGCATGGTCATAAGCGCGTGGCACGGGAATCGAAGCGTCACAATTCCGGTAGCTTGATCCGAGGATTTTCCCGGTGACATATACCATACCCTTCGGGGACTTGAGCATCGTCCCCGGAGGGCACGGGAGGCTGCTGTCAGGCGAAATCTCCGCGAGACTAAGTCCAGGTAAGTTGCACCACTTTCGCCCCGGGACAGGGCCCCCGGTGCCTATCCTGGGCGCCGCCTTTTGCCCGGGGACATGGCCCCCGGTGACTGTCCCGGGCACCGCCATTCACCCGGGACAAGGCCTCCGGTGCCTGTCCCGGGCGCCACCTTTCGCCCGGGGACATGGGCTCTGGTGCCTGTCCCAGGCGCCGCTTCTCGCCCTGGGGCATGGGCTCCGGTTCCTGTCCCGGGCGCCGCCATTCGCCCGGGGACAAGGCCCCCGATGCCTGTCCCGGGCGCCGCCTTTTGCCCGGGGACATGGCCTCCTGTGCCTGTCCCGGGAGCCGCATTCGCCCGGGGACAAGGCCTCCCGTGCCTGTCCTGGGCGCCGCCATTCGCCTGGGGACAAGGCCCCCGGTGCCTGTCCCGGGCGCCGCCATTCGCCCGGGGACAAGGCCTCTGTTGCCTGTGCCGGGCGCCGCCTTTCGCCCGGGGACATGGGATCAGTTGCCAGTCCCGGGCGCCACCTTTCGCCCGGGGGCATGGGCTCCAGTTCCTGTCCCGGGCGCCGCCTTTCGCCCGGGGCATGGGCTCTGGTGCCTGTCTCGGGCGCCGCCATTCGCTAAAAACAAGGCCCCCGGTGCTTGACCCGGGCGCCGCCTTTCACCCGGGGACATGGCTCCGGTGCCTGTCCCAGGCGCCGCCTTTCGCCCCGGGGGCTTGGGCTCCTGTGCCTGTTTCGGGCGTGGCCATTCGCCCGGCGACAAGGCCCTCAGTGCCTGTCGCCCGGGAACAAGGCCTCCGGTGCCTGTCCCGGGCGCCGCCATTCGCCCGAGGACATGGGCTCCAGTGCCTGTCCCGGGCGCCGCCTTTCGCCCGGGGGCATGGGCGGCAGTGCCTGTCCCAGAAGCAGCCATTCGCCCGGGGAGAAGGCTCCTGTTGCTTGTCCCGGGCGCCGCCTTTGGCCCGCGGACATGGCCCCTGGCCCCTGTCCCGGCACCGCCATTCGCCTGGGGACAAGGCCCACAGTGCCTGTCCCGGGCGCCACTTTTCACCTGGGGACAAGGCCTCCAGTGCCTGTCCCGGGCTGCGCCTTTCGCCCGGGGACATGGGCTCTGGTGCCTATCCCGGGCACCACCTTTCGTTCGGGGACATGGCCCCCGGTGCCTGTCCTGGGCGCTGTCGTCCTTCCGGGGACAGGAGCCCTTGGTTCCGTGTCACGTGTGGGTCGCGTGACAAGTGCCTTGGTCACGCATTACCATAGAAACAGACATCCTGGACGGCACATCACAGACGGGTATGAACTGTTCAATGGAAAACCATCTGCGAAGGCCTGTCGGGAGAATATGTTCAGTTATCACAATCGGTTCTGATGTCAAAAACAACTGTGATAGTAAACCAGATGGTTGTGAACACAAAACCATCTGTAATAGTCTACTTATCACAGACGCTCTAACCTAAAACCCGACTGTGATATATACAATCGGTTCCCAGCTGAGAACCATCTGTAATAGTCTACTTATCACAGATGGTTCTAACCTAAAACCCGACTGTGATATATACAATCGGTTCCCAGCTGAGAACCGTCTGTGATAAGTAGAATATCACAGACGGTTCGGAACACAGAACCGACTGTGATTTATACAGTCGGTTGTG
Source organism: Pharus latifolius (assembly GCA_019359835.1). Classification (NCBI taxonomy): domain Eukaryota; kingdom Viridiplantae; phylum Streptophyta; class Magnoliopsida; order Poales; family Poaceae; genus Pharus; species Pharus latifolius. The sequence goes on along the minus strand of CM033326.1, from coordinate 63,934,930 downwards.
AACTAAGAAGCGTCTGTGATAGTGTAGTTATCACAGACGGTTCTGAGGTCTGAACCGACTGGAAAAGTACCGGCGCTTCGAGTTCTCAACTGTGATCATTTCTGTCTCTGATCTTCGCGCGCGGCGCCTAGGAGAACACGAAGCATCGCTTTGGAAGTTCTATAAATTGACAGTGGAAAAATTGTCATTTACTTTACAAGTTTTTATAATTCTCAGACTGTTTGACTCCTTAGCTTCTCTGCGCCAATGGCATCCTCGATGGCATCGTCAGCCTCGCCCTCCCAGGTAAGAACTCTCAATCTTTTGGACTTACCCCTGTATTGTTAATCCCTATTCAATACATTCTTGACCTGTTGATTTGCATAGGGAAGGGGAGCCGTGGAAGACAATGGCAACGTCAAGGCCGAGCTGAGGGCCCTCCAGGAGGAGCACGAGCTCCTCACGGAGAAGCACACTCGGCTACGGCTTGACCTTGACGATCTCTTCCAGCGCATTCAGCGCATGAAGACGGATGGTGACAATGCTAGGGCGAGGACGAGGCGTCTTCGCGAGGAGAAGAAAGCCGCGGATATGACCATCGCTGGCTGTGGTTTGACAATGAAGGATACCATCGCGAAGCTGAGGGAGGTCGCAGGCCTTCTCGACGCGGTAGTAGTTGATCCTAAGAAGGACAACTTGTCGCTGGAGGAGTCCTGCGTCCTCGCTGCAAGTCAAACTGACTTTATTCTAGATGCAGCCAGGGCTAAGACCACTCCTTGACCTAGCATTCTGTATTTTTACTTTTTTTTGTAAGTGATGAAAAAAATTATTGAAAACTTTGTTCTTATGTCAACTTTCCAATTTTCCAGCACATTCTTGGACTGCATGCAATCTTCCCTCTTTCTTTATCTTTCTTTAGCTTTTGTCGAACATTCGACCATACAAAGGTATGTGCACTGTGTGCGATCAAGGAACGACTATCGCGATCTTTGGCTTGTGAGGACAGTCCATCGGAGCCCTTCAAATAATATAGAAACAATATATAAGTCGCAGGTCCCATGCAAATAATATAAAAATAATATAGAAGTTATATATCAATGTGCTTTGAATATCACAAACGGCTCTGAGGTAAAAAACGTCTGTGATAGTCACATTAGAGACGGTTTTTATGTAAGGCCCGACTGTGATAGTCCCAACAGTGTCCGCCGCCTCGAATTCTCAACTTCTTTCAATATCACAGACGGTTTTTAACTCCAAACCGTCTGTGATAGTAATATTACAGACGGATTTTATGTAAGGACTGACTGTGATAGTCGAATAGTGATCAACGCTTCAAATTCTCAACTTCTTTCAAATTCTCAGCGGTTCAACTGGAAGCAAAACTCCAGGGAGGGAACAAGTATTTGTAGAAGTCGAACAGTTCAATATTCAACAGACATATTAAAGACGGTTCGGACATCAGAACCATCTGTAATATTAAAGCAGACGGTTTTGATCTCCCAACCATCTGTGATAGTCCCAACAGTGCAATTCTCTACATGCAATTGTTGATAACTGCACATAATAACTGCGCAGATGAAGAGACTTATTTACTTCAAACTTAATTTGCATCGAATTATGTAATCTGACACTTCAACTTCCAAAGTGGGCACTACTGTTTTGCCGTGTTCCAGTTTATCTCCCGAGAATATTTATCATGACGGTATTGATCTTGAAAAGAAAGTAGTGCGCTCCACTTCAAGTTCTTAACAGTGTGTTGTGTCTTTTCCATTTCTAATGTTTGCGCGGCGCACTAGCCTGGGAACACGAAGCGTCGACTTGGAAATTGTTTTTCATTAATGTTGAAAAAATGAACTAAAAATTTGTTCTTATGTAAATTTTGCAATTTTCCCTCATTTCTTGGAGAAAGAGAAGTGGAGCGGTTCGAATGGAAGCAAAACACTCCACGGAGGGAACAAGTATTTGAAGAAGTCGAACAGTTCAATATTCCAGGCATAGTAAAGACAGTTCGGATATCAGAATCGTCTGTAATAGTCATATTACAGACGGTTTGGACATGAGAACCGTCTATAATATTAAAGCAGATGGTTTGATATCCCAACCGTCTGTGATAGTCCCAACAGTGCCCACGCTTCGAATTATCTACATGCAATTGTTGATAACCGCACATAATAACTGAGCAGATGAAGAGACTTAATTATTTACTTCAAATTTAATTTGCATCGAATTATCTAATCTGACTCTTCAACTTCCTTTTCCGTGTTGCAGTTTATCTCCCGAGAAATATCATGAATTTATTGACCTTGAAAACCAGTAGTGCGCTTTTTAAAACTCGAGGCACCCGCGCATATGAACCGTCACCTTCTGTTTCTATAAATAGCGAGGCTCCTAAATCCCTGTCTTTATTCCCTCCTCAACTCTCACCTTGATGGCAAGCCGAGATTCCAATGAGGTTATTGAAATTGAGAGTGATGAGGAAGAGATAAGGAATGAACTCGATCAGGATCTTCAGAAAGTAAGTCCTCTCTAAAACTCTAATGCAGATCTTTCTTTTATGACTTGATTACCTCGAAACAAATGCATTTCGAAATCCACAGGTGCCTGAGGAAATGCTCCCTCCAAAGAAGAGACTTAGAAATGATGAAAGATCCTCCAGTGGAGCTGCAGCGAAGACTCTAGAGGGTGCTGAGGCCTGTGTTGCCGCATTGCCCCTTGCAACCCCTCCAGTTGCATCGACTCCACCTTTGGAGATCCACAACAATCCTTCCAATATCCCCCCTTCAACACCTTTGTATCATCAGCTTTTCTTGGATGATCAACTTTCTGGGGTAAGGCTCACACTTCCACGTCCAAATCCACTCCAAAGCTTGGCAATCATCTTCACCCTCCCAGCATACGTCCCTAGGAAAAGCTGGAGAAGCATATGTGCAGGAGGAGAAAGCTGCCTTGCGCAGAACTCTCCAAAAAAAAAAAAGAGGCGCTGGAGAAGCATTCTGAGGGGATGTCTTTTGCCATTCTGCACTTGGCAGAGTGCTTTGAGTTGCAGCTTCATCTCCACCTTTGTTGTATCAACTTTAATTTCTTGGATGATCCTAATGATGCCAAATCCACTCCTTTGCTGAGAGATGATGTTGATAGTCTTAGAGCCATTGGTAGTTCTCCTGGGGAGGCCAGTGTAGATCCTACTGATGCCAATACGTCCCTAGGAGAACATTGTAAATTACTTTCGGAACAGGTCGACGCTAATTAATTGGTCGCTTAATTGTATCTCTTATGTATGCAAAGATTGTAAGAAATAAGAAATTTCTTTTCCTTATATATCTGGCTTTTCGATTGATTATGTAACTGATAATCACCAAATGATGTTCTGTGTGAAAATGTTAACAAGAAAATACTGCTGCGATCAAGACGGTTTTTAACTCAAAACCGTCTCTGATTGTAAGATTACAGACGGTTTTAATTTCAGGACCGACTGTAATAGTCTCAAAATTCTTTGAAGATCCACAGACATATATACAACAAATATGAAAAACAAGATAAACCAAATAGTCTGAACGTTCATTTTTTTAAATACTAATTAACATTGAAATAAGATAGAACCAAATATGAAAAACAAGTGGAACAACTGATGACCAGTAGTCGAATGCAAACAAACAATCCAGGATATTATAGACGGTTCGGACCTTAAAACCGTCTGTGATAATCTTGCAGATTGTTGATTTTATAATTAACACAGACGGTTCTGAGGTAAAAACCGACTATGATAATCACGTACAGTTCTGATGTAAAATCCGACAGTGATAATCACAGAAGGTTCTGAAGTAAAAACCGACTGTGATAGTAAAGCGGACGGTTTTGACCTAGGAACCGTCTGTGATATTGTAATTATCACGGACGGTTTGGAGCTCATAACCGTCTGTGATATTTCTGTCATAGTTACACAAAATGCATCGATATTACCGACGGTTTAATAAAGTGAAAACCGTCAGTGATATTTTGTTCTTAAAAAATGCACCGATATTACCGATGGTATTATATAGAACCGTCTGTATTGAACCTGGTATAAAAGGTCTTTTGGCGGATGTTTTGAGCTAGTCGTACACTCTTGCTCGACCTACACTGTCCAGTTCGAAGAGATTTTGGGCAAGGAAGAGCGAAATCTCGAAAGGCCGGGGGAGCATTTGGGGGCAAAAATTTGAGGATCGAACCAAGGTTGGTACTTGCTCCCAAGGCATACACATTACTTGATTTCATCATCAATATCGATCTCCATTGATTGATCAAATTAGAGTGAGGGAGGGGAAGTTACAGTAGCAAATCCTGGTTGTAACTCATTTTCGACCTGTACTGTAGCTATTTAATTGCTTTATGATGTGTGTTATCCACGCCCCCAACTAATTGCTTGTAGTTCAAGTAGTAGTTAACTATTTATACCGCAAACTCCGCATCAAACACTAGCTAGCTAGAATAATATAATTTATTGGGTGTCGACCGTACATAGAGTAGTATTACTAATTAGCATGTGTATGAATTTGATTAATTGCAGATGGTCCGAGACTAGATGTATAATGACAACCGAGTGGGTGAGGAATACATGAAAGCTGTTTTTGATTTCGAAAAGGTTGCTGAGCAAGACATGGCGAAGAAGGGTTTACCATATATGTACTGTCCTTGTGTAGACTGCCAGAATATTAAGATGTTCACCAACTCATCTCAAATTGTCGCCCACTTGATCCGACGTGGTTTCAAAAAGGGGTACACGTGTTGGGTCCACCATGGAGAAGAGCCAACTGCAGAAACAAGTGCCACTCAGGTTGAGGAACAGGACATGTCGGATCCGAACAACGACTTCGATGAGGATATGCCAGAGGATGACCATTTAGATGACATGTTGCGCGATGTGGAAGGAAATTACAGTGAAAGGGAGTTTGGCAAATTCCAGCGCTTGATTGAGGACTCAGAAAAGTCGTTGTTCCCTGGTTGCAAGTCGAAGTACACAAAGTTGGCCTCTGTGCTTGAATTGTTAAAATTGAAGGCAAGCAACAGCTGGACCGACAAGAGTTTCACAGCACTGTTAGATCTTTTGGCGGACATGCTCCCGGAAGGAAACGAGTTGCCAAAAAACACCTACCAAGCGAAAAAGCTGTTGTGTCCTTTGGGAATGGAAGTAGAAAGGATACACGCATGCCCTAATGATTGCATCCTTTACTGTAACGACTACAAGGATATGCATGTTTGTCTGGTGTGCGGCGCATCCCGCTATAAGGGTACTAAGGACCGAACAAACGATGGCGACTGCGCTGAGATAAAGCAAGGACCTCCTGCTAAGGTGTTGTGGTATTTGCCAGTCATTCCCCGCTTGCAGCGTTTGTTTGCAAATCGTAAAGAGGCAAAATTACTGCGTTGGCACTCGGAAGACCGGAAGAAGGATGGAAAGCTGAGACACCCCGCTGATTCTTCGCAGTGGAGAAACATCGACAGGGAATTTGTTAACTTCGGAGCAGAATTGAGGAATATAAGGTTCGGGTTGAGTACCGATGGAATTAATCCTTTTGGTAACATGAGCAGTCGGCATAGCACTTGGCCGGTTCTTTTGTGTATCTACAACCTTCCTCCTTGGTTGTGTATGAAGCGCAAGTACATCATGATGTCTCTACTTATCTCAGGACCAAAACAACCCGGAAATGATATTGATGTGTACCTAGCACCATTGATAGAGGATCTCCTAACAATGTGGAACGAAGGGGTGCAGGTATGGGACGCATACAACCGAGAGAACTTCATCCTACGTGCTATGATATTCTGCACCATTAACGATTTCCCTGCCCTTGAAAATTTGTCGGGCCGTAGTACGAAAGGAGCCAAAGCCTGCCCCCACTGTGAAGATGAGACTAAGAGCGTGTGGCTGAAGAATTGCAGGAAAACAGTGTACATGCGTCACCGTAGGTTTCTTCCGAAGAATGACGCATATCGTAAGAGGAAGAGGGAATTTGACGGCCACAAGGAAGATGGTTCAGCCCCGAAGCCTATGTGCAGGAAAGATGTTTACTCACGGGTGAAGGACATAGACGTTGTGTTTGGAAAGGGTGATAAATTGAAACCCCGCACGAAGAACACTTGGAAGAAGAGATCGATATTTTGGGACTTACCGTATTGGGAGCATTTAGAGGTTCATCATTGCATTGATGTCATGCATGTAGAGAAGAATGTTTGCGACAGTTTAATCAGACTATTGCTGAACATTCCAGGGAAGACAAAGGATGGCGTCAATGTGCGGCGTGACATGATCGAAATGAGAATCAGGCCCGAGCTAGCACCGAGAGAGGACGATAAAGGCCGTATATACCTCCCCCCTGCATGCTACACTTTGTGCAAGGCTGAGAGGACAAAACTCTGTAAGTGCGGATCACCGGAGAGTCCGCAAGTGAGAATCTTAAATGGTTGGCAAAAGGGCCCAAGTTTACTGTACAGACATGGCAGGGATACGACATCAATGGGTACACATTTTACACGAAAGCTCAAGATCGAAAGAGCACTGTGCAAAATAGTGGAGTGAGCGTAGAAGCTTTCCATGAGGGGTTCACCGAGACAGGCCCAACAAGGGTAGTACATGGATTGAACTCATACTACGGGTTAATTGAAGAAATTTGGGAGCTCGATTACGTACTGTTCAAGATTCCCCTGTTTCGATGCCGATGGGTCCAAATGCCACAGGGTGTGAAGGTTGACAGTTACGGTTTCACTTCTGTGGATCTCGATCGCGTTGCTTATAAAGGTGAGCCATTCATACTTGCAAATCAAGCCATTCAGGTCATTTATGTCACTGACCCGGCCAATAAGAAGTGGCACGTCGTCCTTCATGGCAAGAGAAGGATTGTTGGAGTTGAAAATGTCGTAGACGAGGAGGAATACAATCAATTTGATGAGATTCCTCCATTTGGAGATGGCATACAGGTCGATACTGAAGACACCGACGAAACCAGTTACGTGCGTATGGATCACCAGGAAGGGTTATACTTTAAAGGTAATCAACTGTACATCCTTATCTCTCTGTTTCCATCGGTATAGCTTATATCTCCTGTAATTCTCGTCTTTGCAGGGCCACGGCGAGTGGAAAGTTGAGGATAACATGGCTGTGTACGTGGAAATTGTCGGTGAAAGTTCCCATTTGTATGTAACATTAACTTGAGCATGCTCCACGTACATTGTATGTTAAATTTATTTGAGCATGCTCCACATTGTAACCAATTATCGGATTTACGTACACTGTAACCAATTTACAGAGCATTTGGACTACATTTGAAATATCTGAGTGTTCATTTAAAACAAGTTTTCGAGCATTCAGAGTTGAAAGCTACAGATCAGTTTCAAGTTGTAAAACTAACATTCAATAGAGAGATTATCACGGACGGTTTTGACCTATCACAGACGGGTATGAATATAGAACCGACTGTGATATTCCCAACAGCGGCCGGTTCTTAAGTCGCAACCGTTTGTGATAATCTCAGTCACAGTCGGTTCTCAACTCACAACCGTCTTTGATAATCTCTCACTATGTAGATTACCACAGACGGTTTTTATTTGAGAACCGACTGTGATAATATTATCACAGACGGTTATAGATATAGAACCGACTGTGATATTTTCAACAGTGTCCGACGCTTCGAGTTCTTGACGTGCACCGTCGGTTCTCAATTCCAAACCGTCTATGATAATCAGAGTCACAGTCGGCTCTCAACTCAAAACTATCTGTGATAATCTCTCTGGTGATTATCACTATGTCGATTATTACAGACGGTTCTGATGCGAGAACCGACTGTGATAATATTATCACAGACGGTTGTGAGCGTTGGACCGACTGTGATAATCTCGTCGCTGTTAATAGTTCAAGGCGGGCTTTGTCCCGCTCATTTCCAGACTTCGCAACTGTTTGCCCTAGCTCTCTCTGCCCTCGCACCGTCCGTCGCGATCACCTCCATCGCGTCCCACCTTCTCCTCCTCTCCGTCCGTCGCGATCACCTGCATCGCCTTTCCACCGTCAGGCGCGATCACCTCCATCGCCCTCCCGCCTCTGCCGCGATCACCTCCATCGCCTCCCCACCGTTTCTGTCATTCTTGGTTAATTATAAGTATATGGGTTTTGTTATAGAATTATTAGTTGCAGATTTACTTAAACTGTTCTCTCTTTCACTTATGTTAGGAACTATGTCTGGTGACGAAATGCACCACTCGGGGAGTCAGGGTGACCTCGCTGGCGATGAGACGCCTGGGCCGGAGGTCTCCTCGTCCGCCGTGACCCCACAGCAGAAGAGAAAGGGGCGAGGCCGGACGACATGTGCGCGTCTGGACAAGCGGGAAAAGCAGCACGTCCAGTTCGATGCCAATGGTGTGTCGGAAGCTCCAGACAAACTTGTCAGTTAGTACCGCTCACTATGCGGCAAAGTGGCAAGGGAGCGGGTGCCCATCACCACCTCCGACTGGGGTCAAGTGCCCCCAGAGTGCAAGGATGCGCTGTGGGAAGAAATGCAGGCGGCGTTTCACATTCCCGAGGGTCGCCACTTCACCATCCGCCGGAGGACACTGATGTCAATAAACAAGGCGTGGAGGAACTTCAAGAGCCACCTTGTCAGGCTCTATGTGAAGGAGACGAAGACCCCCTTCGATGACTTCCCTTTCGTGACTCCCGAGGCATTGCAGCGGTTCGTCGAGATGAAGGCCAAGCCAGAGTTCCAGGAGCTTAGTGCGAAGGGCCAGTCTAACCAGGCCAAGAATACCCACCCACACAAACTAGGCAGTGGTGGGTATGTGGGGAAGAAGGCGTTGTGGACGAAGCAGGACGAGGAGGCTTCCCAGTCTTCGGCCGGCAGTCCTTATACGGGCATAACCGACCCCCATTCTTGGCCACCGTAGTAGCTGCGCGTCTGCGCCGGGGTCTTCACAGACGGAGCCCTCTCCAAAGTATCTGGTGGACTTTCTGCAGGTAATGACCGTTTGTCTTTGTTAATTCATTCGAAAGTGAAAAGTGGTGAAATTCAATATGTTAATGCGCACTGTTTGTAGGAACCCGCCTCCTGCAAGCTTATGGTGTTGGCCGGTCTCTTCCCGATCGAGGCTGGCCGTGGGATGGCGCAACCATGCACGGCGGGGGTCACAATCCACGGTGCCCCTTTATGTGAGGGTTTTGCACGGGTTCAGGTGGACAATGTCTTTGACCATTGCAAGGGTTTTCCGTTGGAGAAGCCGCCGAACGACGAGATTACCACTCTCGGGGATGCGGTGCACACGTTTGTGCAATGGCCCAAGAAAGACATCGTCCTGTATGAGGTAATTCCCCCACCAGTTTCATAATTCGTATTGTAATAATAGCCCTCAGAGTTAGTGTCCTAATACGTAGGTTCTTACATCACAGACATCACAGACCGACACACGGCCTACTAGCCAGCATACCCCTCCGATGACGAAGTTGACTCCGACTAAGAGGCAACCATTCAAGAAGCTGGCTAGTAGGGGAAAAGCAAAGAAGAGCCCGGCGAAGGAGAGCGATAAGAGTGCGCCAACTCTCATACCGTTCTCTCTGGGGATGCCCATGGCCTCCGATACCGCAATTTCGAGCATGGGGTTAGCATGCCAGAGCCTGCATGCATGGTACATGAGGAGGACAAACCAGACCAGGACGCAGCGTTCGACGCACATCATGGTCAAGTACACCGTGGCAGAGTTCCATAACGACATTGGGACCCACTCGGTGACCTTCGAAGACCTGCACAATTTACTGAACAAAGATGCGCTCGACTTGTCAATCCTACGGTTTTGGGTGCTGTAAGTATCCTACTATCCGTGCATATACGGATATACGTCATTTATTAATTGGTTACTTCTGTGCAGCTGCATGACCAACTATGCCAAATCTAAGGGCATACCTGTTGGTTTCTTGGACCCCCAGATGGTCGCCGAGGTGATGTTTAGGACCGACGTAGACTTCGTTGTCAACTACATCAAAAGAGGGTTGCTTGCTCAGGTCGACAAGGAGTATATACTTGTACCCTACAACCAGAGGTGAGTGCTTTCATGAGTACTTCACCCGTAGATTAGTGTCTCCATGTGCACACCTCCAAATTTAGATTAAATTTTTAATTCTTTACGTGTAATATGTAGCTACCACTGGATCCTGCTGCTACTTATTCCGAAAAGGAACAAGGTGTTCTACCTTGACTCATTGCAGAGGAAAGGGTACTCGTATTGTGGCACACGAGATGTATTCGAATGGTGATGATATTCTTGTGGACCTGTCTTGCATGCATCTAGATTTACTGTCCTCAAATTGTCAATTTCGACTATCCTCAAACTGTCAATTTTGACTATCTACAGGGCTTTCACGAAGTACTTTGCCGAGGAAGGGAGACAACACGAGCGGCGAGCCGATAAGTTTCAGTGGTTACAGTTTTCGGTACAAATTTCAACTGGCATCTGTTTTACTTTATAACGTGTCCCCACCTAACTCTCGGTCTGTAAATTGGCAGTGCCATCAGCAGCCGGACGACAATACATGTGGGTTCTACGTGATGCACCACATGTATGAACTGATCATCACCCCTCACTCGGTACAACTGCAGCTAATTTTTTATGTACCAACTCTTGCTACAGGGGGTCAACTTCCCTTCAGAAAGGTTTGACCCTCGGCAGATTGGTATTGTCCGAGGGATGCTCGCTGAGTTTTTCCTTGCGGAGGTCATATCAACCAAGGGGAAGTTTAGGGACCCGCAAGGTTCGTATTAGTGCGGCCTTACATTTATTTGTACATCTAACACACTGACTTTAATTGTCGATTACATTTATTTGTTCAATTGTACATATTTCTGAGTTCTGTGCTGTATATATGAAATGCTATTGTACATGTTTCTAAGTTGTGTGCATGTATATATGAGACTGTATATATTTGAGTACTGTGCATGTATGAAATTCATGAACTGTATATATGAAATGCAATTTGTACAGAGGACATCGGTGACTGTTATAATCTCAAACGGTTTGTAAGATCAAAACCGTCTGTGCATATTATGCACAGACGGTTTTGATCTTACAAACTGTCTGAGATTTATAACAGTCATCGATAATGACACTATCACAGATGGTTTTGACCTAAAAACCGTCTGTGATATCACACTATCACTACCTCAGATGGTTTTGACCTTAGAGCCGTCTGTGATATCACACTATCACAGACGGTTCTGAGATTATCACACTATCACAGACGGTTCTAACCTAAAAACCATCTGTGATATTCACTATTACAGACGGTTCTGAGAGTATAATATCACAGACGGTTTCAAGATTACCACCGTCGCTGATAATGAAAATATCGCAGATGGTTTTGACCTCAAAGCCGTCTGTGATACTCTAAACACACAGACGGTCCTGAGGTCATAACCGTCTCTGATAATTTGAGTAGCACAGACGGTTTTGACATCAGAACCGTCTGCGATACTTATATTATTACTGACGATTCTGAGATCAAAACCGTCTATGTTAGTATGAGTATCTCAGACGGCTTTGATGTTATAAGAGTCTGTGTATTAGGAGTACCACAGACGGTTCTGATATCAAAACCGTCTCTGATAATTTGAGTATCACAGACGGTTCTGATGTCAAAACCGTCTCTGATAATATGAATATCACAGACGGTTCTGATCTCAGAACCGTCTCTGATAATTTGAGTATCACAGACGGTTGTGATCTCAGAACCGTCTCTGATAATGTGAGGATCCCATATGGTTTTGACATCAGAACCGTCTGTGAAACTCAAATTATCAGAGACGGTTCTGAGATTAAAACCGTCTGTGGTAGTATGAGTATCACAGATGGTTCTGATGTTATAACAGTCTATGTAGTATGAGTATCACAGACGGTTCTGATGTTATAACAGTCTGTGTAGTATGAGTATCACAGACGGTTCTGATCTTATAACAGTCTGTGAAGTATGAGTATCACAGACGGTTCTGATCTTATAACAGTCTGTGAAGGGAGAGATCACAGACGGTTGAAAACCATCTGTGATAGTACATGATTATCACTGACGGGTAAGAATCGTCTGTGATGACTGTTTTGACCCGACTGTGATGATGAATTCTGTAGTAGTGACGTGCGGGTCGCGTGGCAAGCGCCTTGGGAATTAGCGGCCACCTGTCAAGCATTGAGGCACCTGGCCGGGAGGACGTTGCTACCCCTCGATCCGACGGTAGCGTCCAGGGTAGTTTAGTCTTTTTGCTTCTTTTGGGGCTATATAAGCCCTTGTACCCCCCTGTTGTAAGGACAAGTTGCTCATTATTGTTAGAATAGCCAAACTCACAGGTGTGCTCCGGAAGCCTCTCCCCGAGAGAGCTTCCCCGGCCAACTCCAGTCGGGAGCACGCCGACAGGACTAGGGCCCCCATCGGGACCCGAACCTACATAAACCCTCGTGTCACTTGTTGTGTTTGTCTGGCGGGGGAGGACCGGTCACCTGGTCAACCCTCGTCGTGTTTTCTTCGCTAGGATCGTCCACAAAACTTACCGCGGTATTCGCAATACCACGACAGGTTTCAAACGAATCAAGTTGGTATCAGAGCAATTTTCCTATCCTGTGGATGGTGAAGACTCGCCAGGGTTACAAAACCTCCGGCGAAACCCCAGGGGATCAATTGATGGTTCCTACGGCCACGTCTCCGACAATGTCTAACGATACCTCCATTCAAGCTAACCTAGCCGAACAAGTGGCTAAGCATTCCATCGACATTGAAAATGTGCTTGCTTGGATTAATCAGCAGGCCATGATTGTACCTCCTGAAGCAGGAAAGGTTATGGGTCTGAAGACTGGTGAAGACATGCGCAGGGCAGACGAAGATGAAGACGAAGGCGACCATAAGACTGTGACCTCGCCAACACCTCCTTAGCTGTCAGATCTTTTAAGGTCAACGCTAAGATTGATATACCCATATATGATGTGGTGACTGATGCTAAGAAACTGGATTCTTGGATCGACCAGCATGAGACCTACTTTGACCTGAAAGGGTTCAGTAGCGCTCAAAAGGTGAAGTTCGCACCTTTGAAGATGAAGAACCACGCCAAGACATGGTGAAAGGCCCTTGTCACCAGTGGTGAAGTTGACAACTTTGCGTGGGGTCAATTCAAATGACTCCTATGACAAGAATTCTATCCGATGGGTTATCTTGAGGAGAGATGGGACTGTTGGCACAGATTGTACCAACGGCGTGACCAGACCATCCAACACTATAATACGGAGTTTCGGAGACAAGCAATGGTCATCGGCATATCTCTATCCGATCCTCAGGTATTTCGAAAATACACATATGGACTTCAGAAATCGATTAGTACTGAGCTAAGTCTGTTCGGCATCCAAGACATCGCAACCGCGAGCACAACTGCTATGGCGATCGAGAAGAAGAACAAATCCCGCAGCGACAAAGGCATGAAGGACAGTGCGACCTCGGCAAAAAGAAAACTGAGTCCGAAGAGGAACGCTTCGAAGCCGGGCACAGGTACTTTTTGCGACCATTGTCAAGTCGCGGGACATACCAAGGACAAATGCTACAAGCTTCATCCTGAGCTTTGACCGAAGAAAACTGGACCAGTGAAAAGAACAGCCACGGCTACTGCGACTGCACCCGACAAAGAAATTGTCTTAGTGAATTCGGTTGCTGAGACGGATACAACCTTATCTCTGATGGCAATGCCGAAGGAGAAGGGTTTGAATCCATGGAACGACCATCACCCAATGGAGGACTTGTTCACCATCAACATCCAGGTGAAGCACGAAGTGGTTGCAGCGATATTCGATCCCGGAAGTCAGAAGAATATGGTCTCCATTGGACTAGTTCGGCGACTTAGTTTGAAGACAACCACATACCCGTGACCATATCCGCTGGGTTGGTTTACATTCGACATGAACCAACAGATTACGAGTCAGTGTGTGTTGAAGTTTGCAATCTCTTGCACATATCGATAGAAGTGAGCGTTTCAATCATACAAATACGGACTCCCAAAAATCACCTGACAGATATCGATAGGGACAACATCACATTGCCAAGAGGATTCTGGTCATTTGTCAGGACTGCTGGAGAAATACAGTGATCTGTTCGAGAGTACCCAGAGACGTATGCCAAAACGTCCAGTCGAGCACGAAATTCAGCTTGTGTCCGATGCGACACTGCCCAATATGAGTATATATCGCAACTCAGTATTGGAGAATGAATAGATCAAAAGACAACTTGGAGAGTTGCTGAACGATGGTGTCATTCAATCGAGTAGTTCACCTTGTGGATCTCCTATGGTGTTAGTGCCAAAAAAAGATGGGACTTGGTGTATGTGCATCGACTACTGAGCACTGAACAAGATCACCGTCAAGAACTGGTACCCCCTTCCTCGTATTGACGACCTGCTAGAACAATTAAAGCATGTTGTTGTCTTCTTCAAATTGGATCTTAAGTCAGGATATCATCAAGTCAACATCCGAGAGGAGGATACGTCGAAGTCCACGTTCAAAACACGACAAGGTCTGTTTGAATGGCTGGTCATGCCGTTTAGTCTCTACAATGCCCCAGCAACTTTCATGTGTCTTATGAATGATGTATTGAGACAGTTCATCGAGGACTTTGTCATCGTTTACCTTGACGACATACTGGTTTATAGTTGTTCGTGGGATGAGCACCTCATTCTTGTCAAAAAGGTGTTCGAATAGCTGCGGCAACATTGACTTCGCCTCAACTGTAAGAAATGCGAGTTCGGCAATCCAACTCTATTTTACCTAGGATTCATGGTCGGCAAAGGTACATTGCAAATCGACCTGGATAAGGTAAATGTGATTTGCGAGCGGCCGCAACCGCGAACAGTTACGGACGTGCGCAATTTTTTGGGAGCATGCCAATATCTTCAGAAGTTCATCCGATACTTCTTGATTGTCGCTTCTCTGTTGCATGCATTAACTAGGGTCAATCAGAAGTTCGAGTGGACAGGGAAACATGAGGACACGTTTCTCTTGCTGAAGAGTAGATCAGCGAGGCGCTTGTGTTAGGTTTGCCGAATCTCCAGAAACCATTCGATCTAGAAACCGATGCCTCAGGTTATGCCATGGGCACTGTGCTCATGAAAGAAGGTCGACCAGTGGCATATCACTCTAAGTTATTCCAGGGAGCTGAGAAGAACTACCCGACTTATGACAAAGAGTTGTGTGCACTGCATCAAGCCGTAAAGCATTGGCAGTGTTATCTCTTGGGTAAAGAGACTGTTGTCCACACCGACCATCAACCGTTGCAATATTTGCAAACTCAGTCCAAGCTACAGCAAGCTAGGCACATGAAGTGGATGTCGTATCTACAGTAGTTTAATCTGGTGATTAAGTACAAGAAGGGCGTACAAACAAATTGGCGGACATGTTGTCACGACCACCAGATACGACCCTCTGTTTATCAGCGTTCATGCAGATCAAGCCTTCATGTTATGATGATTATACCACTATGTACAGTGAAGACCCTGATTTTCAAAAAACACTGACTGAGCTCAGAACAAGGAAACCTATAGAGTTCGTTCGTTGAGAAGGACTCTTGTATAAGGGCAATTTACTTTGCATACCTCGTGGAGCACCATGAATTCAATGGTTCCGAGAAGCGCACACATCGAAGGTAGCTGGTCACTTTGGGGTTAGAAAGACATTGCAAAATCTTTACCGGCATGTGTTCTGACCGCGTATGCAGTAGGATGTGGATAGTTTTGTTCGAGGCTGTGGTCTCTGCAGCATCTCGAAACCGGCAAACCAAAAATTAGGTTTGTACACTTCTTTGCTAGTTCCAGCGCGACCATGAGAGAGCATATCCATGGATTTCTTGGGAGGATTGCCTAAGACCCGACGTGGCAACGACTATCTATCCGTGGTCGTTGATCGATTCTCCAAAATGATTATTCTTATACCTTGTCGAAAGACTATCACGGGAGAAGAAGTAGCTCGGGTATTCTTTCAACACGTTTGGACACACTTCGAACTGCCGACTTCTATTGTGTCTGATTGCGATACCTAGTTCCTTAGTCACTTTTGGCGATCGCTCTGGACGATGATGGACACCAAGCTAAAGAGGAGTACTGCCTTTCATCTGCAAACTGATGGTCAAACCGAGGTGGTAAATCACACAGTCGTTCATCTCTTGAGTGGATATAACTCGAAGCACCCGAAGACCTGGGATGAAAGCATACCGTACCTGTAGTTTGCTTTTAATCAAGCAGTGCATAGTTCAACTGGAAAGTCGTTGTTTGAGGTCTGTTTAGGATTTCTACCATAGAGTCCATTCGACATGGAGTTTGTGATCCCTACCTCAACACAGAACAGCAAGGAAGCATCTGATCAGGATCGAGCACAAAAGTTCCTAGAAGGTATTCAACGGCTCCATCGTGAGGTTGAACAGAACTTGCTGCGAGCTCAACTCAAGTACAAGGCGCGACATGATCGGCACCGAGTTGATGCTCAATTTGAAGAAGGTGATATGGTATGGTTACATCTGAGTAAGGAGAGACTTAAAGGTGAAGGTAAGAAACTCAAACCCATTCGTTATGGTCCTTTTCATATTTTGCGGAAAGTGGGTAATAATGCTTGTTAGCTCGAGTTACCTGCATACATGGATATTTACTCGGTTGTCAATGTTGAGCACCTCAAACTCTTCGAGCCTTCAATGTTGGATGATGAGCCAGATACCATAGTACCATATGTTGAAGACTTGGTCTATCAACGAGACGAACCTCTACGCGAAGATGTGATCCTAGAGAAGAAGGTGACTACCACCCGCAGTGGCACAAAGGAGATTTTCTGAGTCGGTCGGAAAGATCAACGAGTACATACGAAAAAGTGGTACTCCAGAGAAGATGGACAGGCCCAATTTCCACATTTCCAGTTTTGATCGAGAGGTCGCAACAGGGGTTGCCTCCTCCTCAACAAGGGAGTCATGATCCGAGAGGATCTTCAGGTGATGGTCGAGTTGCATATGGCTTCGCGACCTTGACCGTGCTTGAAAAGGTTTCACAACCATGGTTTGGTTCGCGACCATGAAAAGGAATTCATCCTTTGGTCGGAATTGTAATCCGAATTGAATATATATAACTAAGCTTATCTGTTTAGGGTTAGTTAGTTATATGAATGTAATACATTTAGGTTGTTGAGTCTGATATGTACTCATACGATTAGACTATAAATACCTTATAATAGGTCCAATTTAAATAATCGAATATTATTACAGCCTTGGATCATATATCCAGCTGATAGTTTCTTCGACGTAGGCAAGTGTGTCTAACGTTTGACATGTAAAACCCTCTTTGAAATAAAGAGTTGTGCAATTAACTTGAGCTGCGTTTTCAATCATCTCTGGGTTTTGGTACTTCTGAGGAAGATCCTGTTATTCTGCATATTAGAATCTGGGCGAGCCTAGTGCAAAAACCAAAGCTAGGTCTCAAACGGATCAGTTCCACATAGTTAAAATTCCTTCTGAAGCACCTACTGAAGGTAAAAAAATCAAAACCCAGGAAGAATTTAGGGCAGCAACTTTTCAGTAGATACAAATCGACCAGTTCCATTTTCATTTCTTGAAGGCAAATGATGCCACATCTAGCTTCCTTTGCTTTATTGTACACTGCTTTCTTCTTAGCAAAAGAATTTAAATCTATGATATTCCAATTTAAAATGCTATAGATCTTGTTGTTATCTATAGAAAAGATGATGAGTAATCAAATATTCCATTACATATATTATAATAGAAATGACTAAAATGTTCAGGACCATCCCTTTTGACGAAAGCAGGCAAAACAAAGTACTCCACGACCATAGATAAAAAAAGGTAAAATCCACAAAGATAAAGTTTTAACAACAACCATCATTAGAGATTGATCAATCATCTATATCTTCAACTATTGGACCCAAATGGTGATCAGCTAATAACAACTCTGCTAAAATTCCACAATTATGATCCAAAGCTTGAATCATTGACATTGGAAGAGTAGGCACCACACAAGGCTTGAAGTCATTGAACTTAGCAGCAAGTCGGGGACTTCTCCTTAGTGCAACAAAAGAAATTGGAGTTACATGCTTCTTCAAATTTTGCTTGGAGACACTCAAACATTTAGAGATAGGCTTCAGCTTCTCCACAGACAAACGCCAAGAATGTGTTCGACCAGAAATTCTTGAGACATTACTATTGAACAAGGTCCAAGACACCCTTAGACAAATATTGAAACTCGAAACTCTTTTTTTTTATCAAAGGCAATAGGCAAGAGGCCTATTGCTAACTATATAAATAAGGATAATAACTACCAGAGTACAAAAAAGAAACTAAAAAAGGAATATTACAATAAATCAATCCAATGAAAAATTTGCAATCTAATCCTTTCCAGAACTCGTCCTGCCACAAGTTTCAGATCATCAATGAACGCTCTCCTCCAGATCAATGAATTTGGAACAAAAAGTAGAAAGATCCTCTTATTCCAAAATTTCCAAATATTCCAAAGAGCTACAATGATAATCTCCATGTAAAAATCTTTAAAGAGAGAATCCTCATATCTTTTTATCCAAATGATATCCAAAACAGAAGAGTTCAAGGACCAATCCAAATAAATAGAAGTCCATCATTTCTTAGCAAAACAGCACTAAAAAAATGTGTTTGAGTTTCCAAACAACCTTATGAACATAGATCACAAGTAATTGGAGGAATAACAATATTCTTTCTGAATAACCGTTCTCTTATATTCAATCTTTCCTAAAGAAAAATCCAAAAGAAAACTTTGAATTTGATCAAACAATGATTCTTCTTACAACCTTTGACAATAGGATGAGTAGAACAGACCCCCATCAAGCTTTTATACACCTTACTAGTTTCAAAAAACAGAGAATTACTAGCAAGAATGTACCAACAGTCTTCCCTACTATTGTCTCCCGAATTATCCTGCTGAAGAGAAAGCAGTTGCTAAAATCGCATAAAAGCCACCTCAGACAGTGGTAGTTAAAATAAATCTTCACCCAAATCCAATTTCTAGAATTGATGAACATTTAAACTTCTTGAGGAGAATGAGTATAACTCAGCCCATTTGTGGGATAAATTGTCTGAATTGCAAAGATCATTCCAGAAATCACATGTATCTCCTTTCACAATTGAGCATTTGGAGATTCCTTTAAAAATAACTAAAAGATGCAAAATGTCATTCCACCAGAATGATCCAACTAACTGAGAATCGAGAGGTAAACTTTGAGTGTAATAAACAAAACAAAGAAGTTGAACCCAGGGAAATAATTTCTTATTGAAAAATTTAAACAAAAATTTTAGCAGAAGAGCCAAACTCTGGGTTCTCAAATTAATGATCCCAAGACCACCATTAACCTTGGGTCTACAGACTTTATCCCAAGCAATCAAACAATGACCTCCAAGACAACTAGATTGTCCTCTTGAAAGGAAAGATCTCCTAAGCTTGTCAATTCTTCCAATGAAAGTAGAAGGAATTTTAAGAGTTGACATCAAAAACATTGGCAAAGAAGAAAGAACCGAAGTGATAAGTGTTAGCCTCCCTCCCATCAAAAGGAAAGAAAATTGCCAACTAGATAGTCTCTTTTCAATTCGTTCTATCCACATCTCAAAGTTCTCCACCCTTGGCTTAGCAATACCAAGAGGAAGACCCAGAAAAGTAAAAGGGAAAGAGCCAATTGGGCACCCAAGAATACTGGCAAGATTCAAAGCTAATTCTTCAAAACAATTGATCAGAATTAAGAAAGATTTCATGAAATTAACTCTTAGTCCTGTCGAACTAGTAAAAGAATTGAGAAGAGCTTTAAGGAGAAAGATTTCCTTTGCATTCACTTTGACAATAATGAGAGTATCATCAGCATATTGAATTATGGGGAAGTCCTCATTGCCCACCACCAAAACTAGAAGACTAATAAGCCCCATATTTTTAGCCAAGTTCAAAATAGATTGCAAAAGATCCGCAACTAAAACAAACAACAAAGGAGCTAAGGGATCACCTTGTCGAACACCTCTCCTACAGAGAATTTGCTTTCCTGGAATTCCATTCAACAGAATCTCTGATGATCCCGATTTTAGAAATAGTTGAATCCAGTTCAACCAATTTCCACCGAATCCATTGGCCTTTAACACTTCCAGAATAGCATCATGGTCAATTAGGTCGAAAGCTTTTTCAAAATCTAATGTCAATAATACCGATTCTCCCTGAGAAGACTTACAAATATGAATATACTCATAAGCCCAAGCAACACAGTCCTGAATTGTTCTAGATTTGATGAATCCATATTGGTTACGATGAACAATCAAAGAAATCACCATTTGAAGTCGATTAGCAAGAAGTTTAGTTGTGATTTTCAACAAACTATTAAGAATAGAAATAGACCTAAACTGAGAGACTTTTTCTGCACCCTGCTTCTTCGGTATCAATGTAATAAAAGAGGCATTCAATCTGTCAAGTTCCACAATACCATCATAGAAATGCTGAAACAGCTCATAAAAATCATGTCTTATGATATGCCAACAAGAACGGTAAAAGTTCCCATGGAAACTATCCGGACCTAGGCTCTTGTCTTTTGTCATATTAAGCACAATTGCACCTATCTTCTGAGAAGAGAAGTTTGACTCAAGACTAGAAATCTCCTCATGAAAAGGAGTAACCAAGTCATTAAGATTAAACAACATTCTTGAATACTCCAACGAACCAAATCTTCTTTTGAAAGAAGTCCATAGGTGATTCACAATCTAAGAATGAGTAAGAAGATCCTTGTTGCTATCATCCTTCAAAGAAACAATGTGATTCACCCTAAAGTTGTTAGAGGCCACAGAATGGAAGAATTTAGTGTTTTCGTCCCCAAGTTTAGCCCATCGCAAACGACCTCTTTGTCTCCAATAATCACTTTTGGCTCTAAGCACACTACTTTTTAGGGTTTTAGTTTAGTTTAGTTTACTTTACCTTAGTAGAGCCCCTTTCTCTATTTTTCTTGCTTTTGTAAGCCAGCAAGGACAGCTAATTCAATTCTCAAGCAATCAAGTGAGTTTTTATTTAATTCTTCTTATTATTTTTGCATTTTTATGGTTTTTTGCCAATAGATCACTTCAAGGGTTAGGGATGACCTAATCCAGAAGGTGTGATTCTTCCTCGGTCTTGATCTCAAGTTTTGGAGTTATTTCCTGATGTTTTCCTCCACTGAACCCTAAATTCTCGTTTTAGCAATAGACGTAACAGTTGAGTCTTAGCAAGAATTTAGTGGAGTTCTTAAGTCCTTAGCGCTTTGACGTGGGATCCTTAATAGGAGAGAGGCTCTTGCCAAATGTAATAGTAGAAGCGATCCTTGAATGTTGTACCAGCGACCATACTGGCAACTTAATTTGTCTTAGAAAACGATTGAAATTAACTTACAATCCTCGAACCTTGGATAGATTTACGCCAGATGGTTATGGAACTCCCAAAACTCTAGATTTTCATTCCTACTTACAAACCCTAGATTTCATACTTGCTCTTTATTACTTTAAAACCCTAGATTGATAGCTTTAGTAGTAGATTTAGTGTAGAAAAAAAAACCCCCAACTCGTTTAGACTTAATCAGTGATCCATTAAGCTAGTAGACGAATACACTTGTTCCTCATGGAATTCGACCCTCAAGTGCTCAACGTTCAACCGCTCACTTGTGGTTATTACACAATCATGCCCCTTTGGCCGCGATCAAGATCCAGTTAATAATGTTCTCATCATCAGGACGGACCCTGCCATCGGGCCAAACACGAACTTGTATATTTTTAGTACAAGATCCTCCGACTCTTGGCACAGCATGCGATGGTTCCTCCTACGCCGATCATGCTTGCATTGATTGATCATAGGGACTTGAGGGGCTTTGGGCAGGCCAGGTGGTGTTGGAAGAAAAGGAGGAGCTTGAGAAGGAGGCATCCAAGTGCGCTTTGCTTGAGATAGCAAGTCGACTTGCTTTCTAGGTGAAGTAGGTGCCTGCAAAGAGCCCCTGCCTTGCCGAGATGAAGTCGATGCAGATGGAGTGGTCTGCACATGCCATTGTTGATGGACACGTGGCAACTGCTCTGGCCGACGAGACCACTTGTTCCAACAAGGTAGTACTGGTACTTGTCTAGGCCGGTAAGTCGATGCAAATGAAGGCCTTTGATGAGGCACCCAAGTCTGGTGCATGTGTTGAGGATGGCGTCTTGAGGCGCCATGTCTTGAACTCCTTTTAAGCTAAGAGGAGTCAGGCATGTCATGACCTCGCAACCGCTCCTGTAGACTCTTCATTTGTATTCGCAGTTGTTGGATCTCATCAGTACTGCATGGGCCAGTTTCCACAGAAACATGGAAGCATGACTCCCAACCAGTTACCTTAACTTCAGGGATGAAAGAGCCCATCGGACCGGGAATTCTTACTCGCTTGGTCGAATGGCGCCTCCAGAATTCCCTCATGATGGCAAGTCTCAATAAGTCCTTGATTTTTTCATTCGAATTACCCATTCGTTAGGGAACAAGTCATAGAGTGGTGTCATTATGTAGGGATACCAACAAGTCCTGTCAATGAGATCACTCGCGCCAAGCGACTAGTCCTCTTCATGAATAACAACGCAGGCGATGCGGGCACCAAGTTGCTCCTGCAAGGCACTCACCTTGCAGTACTTCCTTCTGAGGTTGCGCAACCTATTGGGATTGAAGGCTTGGCGAGCAAATGACATCTACCTCCATAGAGTATAGGAGGCATTCTCCAGTGCATTGAATAGCTCAACCACAGCACGCTGCATGCCTAGAGTAAGTAGTGTAGGACCGATAAGTGGAGCATCCACACGAAGAGAAGTGGCATGATGCTTCTTGTTGGTGGCTTGCTGACGAAGCCATGAGCAGTTTGGACATTGCCTTGAACATCGGCGATGACAACATTTTTCAGAAGGTGCGACGCTCCTTCTTTGCTTTAGCAAAGTCACGTTTATGTGCCTTCTTTGACTCAATCACCAAGAACTCCACAGGCTCTTGAGTCTGGTGGAAGTAGGTTGTGTAGCTGTACTTGAAATTGCCACCAGAGGCAATGTCCCAAACTGAACCATCGAAACTTTCTCGTCTGTGTGAGCAAGTTTGTCAAGGAAGGACTCACATACAAAAAGGGGTTCCTTGATCAATCAATATGCATCACCACATATATGTGCTCTACAGACGAGTTTCATTATGAATGGAATGCACGTGCTCTATAGACGAGCTGCATGACGAATATAAAACAGAGGGCATGCAGAAGCGAGTCAGACGACCATCAGAGCACAACAAAGATGAGAGGAGATCCATGTCCCACTGGGCGTGCCATTTTGTTTCACCAAGAAGATCTCTCTTCCGGGAAATTGGCCCATTTTTCATGTTGTGGGTGTGCCAGTATACATAAGTATACAAATAAAGAGTAGAGAATGCACAATCCTAGGAAATGTTGTACTTTATTAATTCTAAAATTACAAGTTACAAGTTCCTTTGGGATTTACAATCTCTCATTGCACCAGAAGAAAGTACATCTTGGCTGCAGGGGATTGCATAGTTCATGGTTCCTTAGGTCTTTTGAAAAGCTCATGGTTAATTACATCTACACAAGTCCACAGGAAACCTCTGATTAAGCTGTGTTGATGGTCTTCATCTTCAAGCCTCGAAACTTCAAAATTGCCGTTGATAAATGAATGCAATGCGTATGCCCATGCATGCAAGTATGGAAATCCATAGCCTCGTCAATCTATGGTTCTATCACAAAATGTGGCCTTCGCCTCATCGGCGCCCAGCCAGGGGGTTTTTCGGCCTCGTCGGTCATGAACAAAAGAATGCCTTCGCCTCATTAGTACCCAGCATGAATGGTGTCCGGTTTCGTCAATCACAGACAAAAAGTATGTCACATTTGCCTCATCAGTACCCAGTGACATGGAAAAGTTGATGGAATGACTTGTGATAACACTTTTGACTTCCTTATCATCAAACAAAGCATGTTGCATGGTAGACAGCCCATTGGAATATCCATCAAGGACTTAGTAGGATTTCGACTTGTCTTGACAGCTTCAAACATGATTAATCATTACACTAGCTCCTCTTCGACTAACTGGATGGGAGCCTTTCTGGCATCTGATTGGCTTGAAACTTGGTGAATTACTTCAGCATGAACCTACTATTCTCCATAAAAATTTGGGGTCGATCAGACTTCTGGATCAGAAGTTATCATCCATCTTCTCCCGTGGGACAAGCTGAATTTTCTTCTGGGCAGAGCTTCTCCTCTGGTTGACTTGGACTTTAGTGATATCCGATTGACTTGAAAATTTGTATACATACTTCACTTCAAGTCTTCTATTCACCATAAAAATTTGGGATAGATCGGACTTATGGATGAGAAGTTATCATTGATCTATCTCCCATGGGGCAAAGTGAATAAGCTCTTGACAGAGCATCTCCTTTGGTCAAATTGCAACTTAGATATCTCTGATTGACTTTAAAATTGGTTTACATGCTTTGCTTTAGGTCTTATGTTCACCATAAAAATTTGGGGTCAATAGAATTTTTGGATGAGAAGTTATCATCGATCTATCTCCCATGAGGTAAAGTGAACAAGCTTTTGGATATAGCATCTCTTTTGGTCAAATTGCACCTTAAATATCTCTGATTGACTTGAAATTGGTGAACATGCTTCACTTCAAGTCTTGTATTCACCATAACAATTTGGGATTTATCGGACTTCTGAATGAGAACTTATCATTGATCTATCTCCTATGGGGCAAAATGAACAAGCTTCTGGATAGAGTATCTCCTTTCATCAAATTGCACCTTAGAAATCTCTGATTGACTTAAAATTTGGTGGATAGGTTGCTCATCGAATCTTCTATTCACCATAAAAATTTGGGATCGATCAGAAGTTATCATTAATCTTCTCCCATGGTACAATCTGAATGGAACGTTCCCCTTAGAATGACCTTTTTGAAAGTCCACATATGACCTTCAGATCTTTGATCAACCGAGACCTTGGTGGCGTCTTGACCTTTGATTGAAAGTAAACAACTTTCAAATCTTTGATCAACGGTGACCTTGGTGGGGTTTTGATCTCTGATCAAAATATGAGCATGCAATTTTTTCATCTTTAATCAACCGGGACCTTGGTGGTGTCTTGATCTTTGATCGAAACTAAACAACTTTCAGATCTTTGATCGATGACGACTTTGGTGGGATTTGATCTCTGATCAAAAGATGAGCATGGAATTTTTAAGATCTTTCATCAACCAGGACCTTGGTGGCGTCTTGATTTTTATTCAAAAGCAAACAACTTTCAGATCTTTGATCGACGACGACTTTAGTGGGGTTTGATCTCTGATCAAAAGATGAGTATGCAATTTGTTAGATCTTCTATCAACCGGGACCTTGGTGGCGTCTTGATCTTTGATTGAAAGTAAACAACTTTCAGATCATTGATCGACAGTGACTTTGGTGGGGTTTGATCTCTGATAAAAAAAATGAGTACGCGATTTTCGGATCTTTGATCAACCAAGACCTTGGTGTCATCTTGATCTTTGATAGAAAGTAAACAACTTTCAAATCTTTGATCGGCGGCGACCTTGGTGGGGTTTGATCTCTGATCAAAAATGGACATGCGACCTTCAATTGTTGCCCATGAACGGCTCGCACGAGAATCACAGACAAGGCTTCCATCTCTGATATGATGCATGATGCATTTTCATGCATATGTAGATAAATAGGACTCACCCATGCCCATCTTCAAAGCTTGCTTGATTGGATCTTCAGAAGGGACAAGGAAAAAAGCTTCTGGTCGAACAGAGAGGCTCCCTCTTCGCTGCCTGGTCTTCATCTTCGTTCGCCTGAGCCTCCTCTTCTCCTCTTCTGTCCACCTTGCACCTCTTGTGCCATCTTGTTCTTCTTGCACTTGTCAAAAAGGCTAGCATCCCCTCTCTATTATAGATGCTCTAGGTTGGTTGCAATCATCCAACAACCAGAGATATTTAGGGGATTTGAATTCAAATAGGTGATATATTTTGTTATTTAAATAAACAAAGGATACAAATAAAGATTATCCCCTTTAGAGATTTGAATTTGAATAGAAGATCGACTTTGGTTATTTAAATAAAAGAAATAAGGTTAGAGATAAGTCATGTTTGAATTAAAACTGAATATGGGTGTGTCCAGGTCGAAACTAGGTCAAATTTGACCAGTTCGAGTCGGATCCAAATTCGACTAGACCCATTTTTCGATTAAACCAGTCTTGAAGGTCATTTCGACCAGTTTTGAAACCATTTCGACCAGACCAGTCTTGAAGGCCATTTCGACTAGTTCTGAGACCATTTTAACCAATTCTGAAGCCATTTTGACCAGACCAGTCTTGAAGGTCATTTCGATCAATTCTGGAACAATTTCGACTAGATCAATCTTGAAGGTCATTTTCGACCAGTTCTGAAACCATTTCGACTAGTTGTGAAGCCATTTCGACCAGACCAGTCTTGATGGTCATTTTGACTGGTGCTAAAACCATTTCGACCAGTTCTGAAGCCATTTCAACCAGACCAGTCTTGAAAGTCATTTTGACCTGTTCTAAAGCGATTTCGACTAGACCAGTATGGAAGCAATTTTTGACTAGGCCTATTTTGTAGGTCATTTTGACCAGACCAGTTTCGAGGTCATTTTTGACCAGACCAGTTTGAACGCCATTTTCAACCAGACCAGTTTCGAAGCTCGTTTCGACCAGTCCGAGTCTGAACCAGTTTTGGCCAATCAGAGTCCGAGTCGATTTCGACCAGTTCAAGTCTGAACTGGTTTCGACCATTCCGAGTCTGAATCGATTTTGACCAGCCCAAATCAGACTTTGACTCGCCCATAAAGGGTCTCAACCAGTGATCAATTTCTATTGTTTTAACAGTGAAAACACATGTGCATTTTTATTTTAGCCTTTTGGGACATTCACATGTTACATGACGAATTTATTACAAAATCTCATCAAACAACAATGTAAGCATAAAAAGTGACATTAGAGAGTTAATTCTAGATAATAGTTTATTAGAAACCTTCAATTTAGAAATGTCAATAATGATCTAAAAGACAAGCACAATCTTTAATAGTTAAGTAAGACAAAAACTGAACATAGGCATTTGAAACTTTTTAAAGAGAGGTAAGTTCAATTGATCATATGGAAAGATGTGATAAAATAGTCACCTAATTGATTGAAGCTTATCTTCAAAACCAGGCGTTCCAAGTTGATATATTATTTTTTTTATTTTTCAGTTTATGATGGTAGGATGGTGGAATGATGATTCGCTGAAGACTAAGCAAACGATTAAGTGACTACCCCACAAGCTAAATCTGACATTGTCCTCAATGTTTGGTGAGAGATACAGATTACCGTTTGCTGTAGTGGCAATAATGATGTGGACGTTATTGAAGATGATGTGGTGAAATAGGATGCTGTGGTCCACGTAGCTCCAATGGTGCAGTCCAATGTGTCACAAGTGAAAACTTGAAAAGAAAAACAAAAAGAAACAAAAAATAAAAGAAAAATAAAAATAAAAACTAGCATACATTGAAGATCAATCGTCGGAGGGTGGTCGAGGCTGTTGGTGGAAATATGGCCGAGGGTGGTATGAGTAGGTAGGTGGTGGATAGGGTTGTGGAGGAAGGCCGTGGGTGTGAAGATGGTCCCCGTGGTGTGCACGTGCGCCTGGATATGTGCCGTCCAGGAGGATGTGGCCTACACGTACATGATAGTTGTAGAGGCGATCTACGCGGCCGCTGAGGTGGTCCATCCTAGAATCCATCGTAGCCCTGTAATCTACAAATTCCGACCTAAAGTTGGAGAAACTAGTGCACAAGAACTCTATGGAAGCATTCAAAGTGACAAAATCATGCTCTACCAAATGGTCAAATTAGGTGGCACGTGAGGAACTAGGATCATATGAGCTAGATGGGAGAAATCTCCAGTTTCACTCATTAGATAAGCTTGTCCGAGAAATATCAGGCAAAAGGATGGACAGAATTCCACTAATAACCCAATGGAATGAATTTTCTTCCTTCCTGCAAAACCCCATTGTAAGCAATGAAGGTAGGTCTAGGGTGGCCACGAGCACAGATTCCTAATGATCATTAGCATTAAACCCTAGAGAGGATGCTATGTGAGTGATTAAGCCACCTAAGACTATAGGTGAGCTTTTGCGTAAATCCTTGCAGATAAG
Source organism: Pharus latifolius (assembly GCA_019359835.1). Lineage (NCBI taxonomy): Eukaryota > Viridiplantae > Streptophyta > Magnoliopsida > Poales > Poaceae > Pharus > Pharus latifolius. Next base: position 63,906,705 of record CM033326.1, on the reverse strand, counting down.
TTCAAGGCGACTGGAAAAATAGGCAGCAGATGAGAGATGAATTTTGCCTAACATAGCCCAAATAAATTTGACCTCAGTTCTAAAACTTTTTCCTGATTACTGTCGCGGCCCAAAATTGTCCCAGCCATGAGACATTGTAAATAGCATAAGGCAGGATTGCAAATTTTGGCTACTTTTGATTTACCAGATCGAAAAAGACGTTTCCCTTCCTTGGTAATAGCATTCCAAATTTTTCTGGGGGTGCAAATTAGATAACTATAAAAACTGCCCCCGGTGTTAACCCTAAAAAATTTGAAATTCATTAATTGAAAAATGATAATCCTCATTTGCAAACCACAATCTCACGCTTTCTATTTGGCTGGGAGGAACATGTAGGGTGTTTTGTTCAGATGAGGCTAGAATCTCCCAAACAACTTCACGAAAACTCGAAACTAGTACCCCTACAAGCATATCCCAACCGACATTATGAATTAGGCGTAGCACATCATCTTCTATTCCTATAGACCCATTGGTATGAACATCCAAAAATCTGGTTGGCCATTCGGGTCTCTTTTTCAAGTGCATAAAATGACTAAGATGATCAGGATTAGTAAAATAGATGTTCAAAAAATCAGGATCAAAGAAGGTTTGTGGAGACATACCTCGTTGGCATAGAAACTTCAGATCCGGAGGTGTGGAGGTGCTAGGAGTCAGAATCCGCAGTCGGATCGAAGTTTTGACGGTTGGATGAAGAGATCTAGGGCTTAGTTTGTGGAGGTTTTGAGGAGTTTTGGGGCTCAACAACGGTGTTTGTGCTGTTTGGAGAAGATGGGTGGCTTTATATAAAGTGGTAGGTAGGAGTTATGGTAGTATGGGAGAAGAAAGACACAAAAGAAACAAGTTTCGATACAAAGAGGAAATCGAGCCTGGCACGACCATGGTCACGGGTCGTGCTCGACTCTGTTCAAAATTTGATTTTAGAGCAGTTGGTGGAACTGAGCCCTGCAAACCATGAGTATGGGTCGTGCCACTGGTCGGGCTCAGCTCTGTTGAAAAAGATCTTTTTATTTTTGTGTAATCAATCAAACCGAGCCTAGCACTGGTCGTGCCGCGGTTCAATGGTTTCAGAAAATTTTTATTTTTTTAGAACAATCAAATCGAGCCCATCACTGGTCATGCTCAGTTTGATTGGTTTTGGAAAATTTTTAGTTTTTTGGTTTTTTTCAAAAGTGTCAGCCTTAGTTTATGAAAAATAGGTTTGTGTGGTCAAACGACGTCGGAATTGAGTGATTCTTGCACCAATGTGTTCATAAAAGAGAAAACTACATGTTAGTATACTGGGTTGCGTCCCGGCTAGCACTAGTTTAATGTCCCACTCGATGAAATGTTCTCAACCATTTAGAAATATATAGGATTGAAAGAATCGATCGAGTTCAGCGTGCTTACCTGATCTCCCACATTGTATAACTTGATACAATGCATGTTTACCTTAAAAGTGGTGATGTATTCCGCCCGAAGCTCTATAGCACCATAAGGGAAGACTTTTTCTATCGTGTATGGCCTGGTCCTTTGGGATTGCAATTTTCCTAGAAACAATTTCAGCTGTGTATTGAATAATAAAATCAAATCATTTGGTTTAAACTCATAGTTGTTTGTCGTGCCACTTCTTCGTGTTGTCTTTGTAAATTAAGGCACTTTCATAGAAGTTGTTCCGAAACTCTTCTAGTCCATGCAATTCAAGGATTTGCCATTGCCCCGCTTTGTCGAAGTTCCAATTGAGTTCTTTTAACGCCCATAATGCCCTATGTGACAATTCAACAGACAAATGGCAATTCTTACCAAATACAATTTGGTAACCTACCAAGTGGTAGTCGTGTTCGATCGGACTCTTTTAGACCAAAAGTGTTCATGTTCAATCAGAACTCTTTCAACCATGTGTCTACGTGTTCGATCAAGACTTGTTTCGAGTAGGTGTCTTCGTGTTCGATCACAGCTCTTTTTTGTCTAGATGTGTTCGATTATAGTTCCTTCTCACCTAAGTGTGTTCGGCCAGGTTGTTTCGATCGAGGAATATTCGATCAGGATTCCTTTTTTGTCCAGTTTTGCTATCTTTGTCAAAATTGGCCCAAATGAAGTTAAAATCTCCTCAAATTTGGTAAATTTGGTCCCTGAAACATGGCAAACACAGTCATGAAAGCGATTTGTAAAAATAATATAAAAATATGCATAGCATGTCGCATCAAAAGAGTTTTTAGCATGTTTTTGTACGTTTTCAATGGAAAACTTAGGGTAAAAATACTACCAATTTAGTACTTATCAAGCCCTACTCACGCACAACAACTGTCACTATTACCTGCTCCTATCGAACAACGTAGAGAGCCTGTCGATCCTCCCATTTGACAACCTTCTTGCCCTAAAGAGTCTTCCTATAGACAATAAAACTTATCAACACATTTACGAAAGAAAACATAATGGACAACATAACATTCTTGGACTTACTAATGCTGATCATGAGATAGCTTATGGGAATACTCTAGAGGAGGTAACATCTGAAATAAGCCAAACTAGCGCACCACTCACCATGGAGCGTAAACCTCCAGCATGTGACTGAAGACAAGAATGCACTAGATGAGTCAAAGGTTCCAGTCCTGTGTACAAACCGATGAAATCCCACTGGGTGTTGTGTTCACAATATAAGTAGCTAACCAAGACCTCCAGATGACCCGCGCCGGATGCAGTAGCTCTGGATCGGCACCATATGGAGTGTAGCATTTGTGTACCTAAACAGGGGCCCATTTCCTCGTGTTGCAACTAACGATGCCCCATGACCACTAGGTCAATCTGGTCATTCTTGTTTGGTATGGGTAGCCGTCTGGCAAAGGCACATGCATCTCTATGACAGTTGGTCATCTAATAAGCAGGTGCTTGTACTACCATAATTGTACTAACAATGGACATCCCGTCATGTTAGCTTATTAGCACACCAAATGCAGGCATCACATAGCACTTTATATGTCACGTAGAGAACCACTGATCCCCAGTTGATTTATGAGATATGCTCGATCGTGGTGTCAACGATCATCTATGCTAGTGGGACTAGCCATCGGTCGACAGTGTCATCGTGTGTACTTGTGGAAAGATAATGAAATAATTATTATGTAAGATATCTTAAGTAGTAATAAATATAATAAACACATCCATGCATATCAATAAACATGAAACTGCCGAATATATGTAGAAGATATGCCTCCAAGTGTTGGTTGACTGTCCACTCGTCAGTATCTGCTAGACATGTCCTGAAGTGTGTGAGCCAATCCGCAAGAACTCTAGTATCATGGTGAAAGGGCTCGTGACCCGAGGCAGAGGATGGAACCTTTGAGTGAACCCACATCCCATCCTATTGCAATGGGTAGTGGTACCCAGGCTTACCCGCAAATAGGTATACTGAGGAGCATGACCACATCCTCCAGTGTAATGGTCATCTCATCCCACCGTAAGTGAAATGTATGTATTTCTACCCTCCATCTATCGATGAGGGTGGAGACTAGCAATCGGTCATGCTTGAAGACCTCCACCTAGTGATCGTCCTAAGAAAGGGAAGCAATCCTATTGCCCTCAGTCATGTGATGTACCGGGCATCAAAGGGCCAAGTCGTGCCTGGAGATTGAAGCCTAAAGGGCTGCAACTCTTGCCCATATCTCAACACTTGGGCCCGATGACGATTGTTGTGATTTGACTCGAGTAGCTCCAGAAGCTATGGACAATTGTGAACCATGTCTACAAACAGAAAAAATAAGTGAGTGGTCTATCCTAACAAGCATAGGAGAAACTACAAAATTTGATACATTACAAATAAGAATAAAAATTAAAAAAGATGTCAATATTAAGCTCCAGGTCAATATTAAACAAGATGCACTCTTGTGTGGCCAGGCTATCTATAGATAGTGCACTTTTGTAGTTTGTCACATTTTGCATCATCCATGTCGTTGGCAATACAATGTGTCTGCCAATGACCAAGGCCTTTCCGCTCGAAGTTTGGAAGTGGGACATAATGAATCTCACATGGCCTGTAGGAAAACTATCTATACTAATGCAAGGTATCCTAGATCTCAAATTTTGTAGCCCAAGTTTTAGCCAAGTAATATGACCCATAGTAAATGGATAGGTACGTATCGCTTCATCAGTTATCTTGCACACATACTGTCATCACATGAGAGTATGGTTTTTGCAACAAGGTTGGCTTGTTGCAAGTGCATTTGACGCTATTTTCAAAAATCATACCTTGCCTCTTAAGTTGCCTTTTGCATCTAACCCCACTATTCTTACTTTTCAGATCAACGTGCCATGTTTTTCTTCTAATAGTGGGAACACACTTGGCTGAATGTTTCTGAGTGGCCGCAGCTTTCTTCTCTAGGGATTTTTGTACTTCAAGAGGAAATCTTGGTGATATTGTATCTAGTAATGCTCTTGCAATTGTACCCTTCTCGTGGAAGTATTTTTCTATGTGGTGCCAAGTGAACTCAACAATTCCAATGAGCGGAAGGGCTCACACCCCCCTCAGTACGAAGTTGTATACCTCTGCCATGTTAGTGGTCATCATGCCATACCTAGCATCTCCCTTATTGTGCATTCGAGACAACTTTTCAAGTGCTTTGTCACCAATCCATTCACTGAATTACTTGTGTCGACGATTCGGACTCGGAGTCCTCAACCGAACTTATGCAAAATTTGTAATGGTGAGACCTTTCAAGATGACCCTCCGGGAAGGTATGTAAAAAAATGGTGAACAGGAGCACAGAGAGATTTATACAGGTTCGGGCCCTCGATGGTGGGAGTAATAGCCCTACGTCTTGTTAGGATTTCACTATAGGTGATAAAAGGTTACAGAAACAGCAGAAAAACTCCTTCACAGGCGAAGGATTTTTCCTATGTAAACATACAGAATAAAGCCAGGGAGGCTTGTAGAAACTATCTAATTTGGGCCGTAGACTTGGCTGTTTTTTGTAGTTGAGATGTGTTATGTCTCACTTGTATCAGGAGTCTTGTTCTTCCAAATGGATCGGATGTGTCCCCTTCCTCGGACCTCTATGCCACCCTTTTATACTGGTCGAAAGGGTGCCATATGAAGAAACTGCATCAAACGGTTGGATGCGGTTTTTGGAGAACTGCTGTTAACTTCCACGAAGGTTATTAACACGTGTTAATCACGAATAACCACATATATTAACCTCTGACGGTTGGTCTTTAACGTGGAGGAATCCTCGGGATGCTTGGAATATCCTGTTATATGGATAACCAAACGAACTCCAAGCACCCTGGTCGAGAATGTTCTGACCGCGGAATGTGGGTTGACCGCGCAACATTCCGGATATCCAGTTCGCGTATAGCATACGAACTTCTAACCGTGCAAAACTGTCGTCCTGATCGCACGAAGCCCGTGACCTCATGGCGATGCCCCTCAGAATAGCTTGAGTTCGCATTGCCAGATACATGTCTGGTTCGAACCTGTCTCGAACCAAAAGTTTATTAGAAGTGACCCGGGTGACAATCCTCGTCAGCTAGCCCCCAAATTCGAAGAAAACGAAGAGACGTGTTTATTTCGAATTTTAAGACCATGCATTGGATTTTTAACCCGACTCTTCAATTTTTCCACTTAGTGGCGCACTAAGTGAAAAACGGTTGGTTTCCCAAGACGGGTTCTGACATTTTGTGACGGGCAATGATAGCGCCGTAGAACTGTTTTTATCTCGAGGTAAAATTGTAAATGTTTTAACGAAACCCGAGGCGTCTGGAATGCAAACCGTCACCCTGGCGGCTATAAATACCAGGCTCCTAGATTTGTAAAACTTCACAATTTCTCCCCACGCCTAAGTCCTTTTCTTGTCATCCTGCCTTCTTCCTTTTGACATACTCCTCCCGATGGCAGATCACAACATCATCGAGATTGAGAGTGATGAAGAGGAAGTTGTCGAACAAGGGCCTCGAACGATCGAAGACCTGTCTCCCTTAAGGAAGAAACCCAAGGTTGACGAAGGATTTTCCAGTGGAACAAAGGTGAAGAATGTAGCAAGTTTCTTTCTTCCTTCAGTTCCTATAACACTTTCTGTTCATGCATCTCGGCAAGTTAGGCCTTTGTCCTTGGAGAAAGATCCCATCACATCCAATTCTTCCATCCTTTATCTGGGTGATCAATATTCTGGTTGGCAAGTGGTGACTAACCCTCGATCAGATGATTGCCATATTGGGTTGGCGAAGCAATCATCTAGTGGGAAGGTTGCACTTCCACCATCTGATGATCCTCTTCCCAAGATGGGTATATCAACGGGTTATGCACTGGGACAGGTAATAATTCTTCTCCCCTTTTGCTGATAATTATAGTTTAGTACGACTAACTTTTGCAAAATGCAGGAAGTTGGAGGCTCCAACGATCAGCCTTCTGCTGCTCCATCTCTTCCTTCCGGACAGACTCTTCTGGAGGAGAAGAATACCCTGGAGAAGAAGACCGAGGAGATGGCCTCGAAGATTCTGCATCTAGCAGAATGTCTTGAACGATCCCAGGAAGAGGCGCGCCAGTTCCGTCGAGAGAGGGATCACGCTCAGCGACAGCGAGAACTCTCCGACTTGATTAGGGACAATAGTGCGTCTCTTGTTAGGGATGATGTAGATAGGCTTAGGGTAGTTGCTAGTTCCCTGGGGGTTGCCAGTGTAGAGCCTACTGACGACAATATGTCCCTTGGGGAACTTTGTAAATCTCTTTCGGATCAGGTCGATGCTTTCATCGACTGTATCCCTTTTGTATGCAAAGAATGTAAGAAATAAAAAACTTTCTTTTTTCATAAGAATACTCTTCACATCTTCTGTGCGAAAAGATGGCCGTAAACATTGTATTTGCGACCACTCATACACAGGAACTTTAGTTCTGCGATCAGAATCGCGCTTAAGAAAAAAGCACCGCGGCCTGACCTGACACAGCGATCAGACTCAAAACCGCGATTAGAACTAAGCTGCGACCAGGACTGGGGCTCGGTCAGACCGTTACTCCGATTAGAATCGGGGCTTAGTCTTAAAATATGGTTTCAACCAAACCACAACCCGGTTAGAAATATACCCGTACGTCAAAAATTGAGTAACAGGATATTTTTCATAAAAAATATCTAAGGTATATGAAGGAAAAAATGCCTTCTAAGAAGTTTTGAAAAACTTCTCAGGTTTTAACCCTTTCATCTTCTGAAATAAAGAAGTCTTTTTATTCCAGACCCGATACCCGGAACGCTTTAAAGGGTTCGCCAGAGAGTATCCATTATGGGAAATGAATAAAATACTTAAGTGAACGTTTGAGTGGGAAGTTACTCAAAGTAGTGCGCTTCCTCGGGCATATAAAAGCAGTAGATAGCTTCTTGAGGAAGCTACTCAGTCAAGAAACCCTTAGAGTTTCCGCCGCACAAAACCCTCATCTTCCCTCAGCCTTCATCCTCCACAAAGTCATCAACTTTTCTTTCAATCTTCCCCGAAAAATGGCATCCTGGAGCCGATCCACTCACCATTCTGAGGAGACCTTAGTGGCGTTGGAGGAGGGGATCCTTCCTTCGCGGCTGTTGATCAACTGGCGGCCGGCAGAGAAGGACCAAGAAACTCCAACCGTCCGGGAGGGTGAGTTGGTGATTTTTGAGGAGTACCTGCGATGCGGATTCCGATTTCCCGAGAGTCGGTTTTTGAAGGATGTCCTCGATCATTATGGGTGGGAGTTGATCAACCTCCATCCCAATGCGATGCTGATTCTGGCGGTGTTTCAGCATCTCTGCGTGGCGTTCGTCGGAGTATATCCCAGCGTGGATCTCTTCCGGCGATTCTACTTCTCGGCATGGTCGAAGAGTGCCAATGCCGCCAGATGCATCTACTTCCGGCTAAGGGACAGGAAAGAGTACCCTTCCCCACCTTTGCGAGACTCTGTGCACGGGTGGCACCAGAGGTGGTTCTACTGCTCTCCGCCATCCGAGAGCAGTCTATGGTTCGAAAACTCGCAACCAGAGAAGTCGAGCGAGTTGGATACTCCCCCGACGCTAGGCTTGGAGCTCCTGAAGCACGCCGAGGTAATCCTTCACTTGGTCAATCAAGGGTTGACGGCACGTGACATCATCCGAGACTTTGTGAAGAACCGGGTGAGCCCCCTGAGTGAAAGGGCTCATCCGGCTTGGGAGATCAAGTCCACGGCGAATAGTACCCTGGACTATAATGAAGGTACTTATCTCTTTAGCATTGAGCTTTGTCATTTCTGAATTTTATAATTCCTGACTTGAATTTGGGAACAGTCCTGCCCTCATCTGAGATTGAGAGGCGGACCAACTCCCTTCTTAGGGCCTACAATGCTGATGTAGAGGGCCCTAAGGGATCGCCTCGCCCACAGAGCCTGATTCACGCCGGCGACGACCTTAAACAGGAGCGCCGAAAGGTACATTCTCTATCTGGCCTCCGTTTTTCAGGTCTTATGTATGTCCAGCGCTAAACAATTCCATCGGAAATGTGAATCAGCTCCTAGGAAGGTTTTCCGAGACAACTTTCCCAAGTGAAAACGTCGGCTCTCTTGGGAAGCCAATGGTGAAGAACGTGAAGAAGGTCTCCCAAAGACCCAGGACAAAGAGTCCTGCCCCCAAGAAGGCCAGGCCAAATCCCGGGGAGGGGTCTTCACGGAGCATTTCTCCTACCGCAAGAAAGACGGCGGTAAGATATCACATCCCTTCTTTTTACCAGGCGTAGATTGGAATCACTTCTTCGTCGTACAGGGAGAGGGGAGAGAGGAGGAAGAGGATGATGTTCCTCTGGTCATTCGGAGGAGGAAGATCGCGGACCTCCCATCCGGCGATGCTCCAAGCTGCCCTGCAGAGACCACTGCTACCAAAGAGGTGGCTGTGGCAGATCCTGCAACCGCGGAAAATTTTGGGATCGTGGATGACCTCCCAGTTCCTGAGGCCCCCGAGGCTTCAGGGTTAATTGTCTCCGCTTCTCTAGTCGAAAGGACGACCTCAGTAAGGATTCCTTACGGTCATACTTTCTTCAATTCCTTCTGTATATTTTGACAAGTCAATGTTTATACAGGGAGAAGAGCTTCTCCCCGCGACTACCGCGAGTCCTAGGGAGGAAAATGCTCCACCTTTCCAGACAGAGGTGGAGATGGTTGAGCAAAGGCTGGCTGTGGCTGCTCCGGCGATCCAGGACCTGCCAAGGCCTTCAGAAGCAGCCCCACCAGTCAGCCTGGTAGCCCAGGTAAAGACCTTGCTTTTTGTCTCTATCTTTTTCTTAGGAATATGCTTATAGCAGAACACATCCAGGGGGGAGATGCCTTGTTCGTCAAGAAGAAAGCTAGAACCGACGACGGTTCTCCTTCTAAAGGGGGACCTTCCCAGAAATCCCAGGAGCGGATGGGATTTCATGTAAGGTAAGCACCTTTAACTAGGCTATAATAAAAGGTGATAAAAATTGCTCAACTTGTCTTCTTTGTCAGGCAAAGAAAGACAGCGTCCAGCCCTTCAACCGCCTCCGGAGGGGTTGAAGCCGTAGCAGGTACAGGAGCTTCCAACGAAGAACGCTCCACCCCTGTGGTCCAGGAAGTCGTCCAGACCGCAGGGGAAGGAATAAATGCAGGGACCCAGTCGCGACCGATGACTACTGGGGGTAGCGCCCAGCCGGCACTCCCACCGACCGTCCCTGTAGTAAGCACATCCAGGGCTCTGGCGAGGATCCCCGCTGGATTGGATGATGCTATCTTACAAAAGTTTATGAAGGTATAATGAACCTCTGCTCTCGTGCCTGAATTGTACTTAGGACACCTTTGATCCTCTTCCTTTACATCACAGGGGTTGCCAGTCGCATGCTGTGATGGCCAGTACAGAAGCCATTCAGAAAGAACGCGACAGCTTGCGCAGGTGAGGATCATTACCCTTTGGTTAGTATGGGTGCATTTTGGTTGTGACTGCCTTGATTTCACTGCAGAGAGGTTACATTTTTGAAGAAAGAGGTGGCCAAACTGAGGCTCAATTCAGTCTCGATGTTTAAGAAACAAGAGATTGAAATCAACAAACTTCGGTCAGAAAATGCTGGTAAGCCGATTCCTGATTAAGAAGACTTGAATCCATAACATGCAAATAATCTCCTCTCTCTGTACAGCGCAAGCAGGTCGAATTACACAGCTTAGTCGGGACAAGGGGCTTCTTGAATCCTCGATTCACCACACCGATCGGTCGATCAAAGAGCTGAGCCTCCTGGTCTTCGAAAAACTGAAGGCCGTGGCTGATCTTCTGAAGACCGATGTGGTAGAACCGAAGAAAGACAACCTCAGCGTAAGCGACTGGACATCGCTGCTCACTGCCCAGGCAGAATCACTGCTCGAGCATCTCCCTGGAGATGTACGGCGACGCGAAGAGGCGATCAGAACCAGGGTTCGATCAGCCACAGCAGCCGTACTCAGCCGGATTTGACTTCACCATGGCCCAGATGCAGATCTGAGCGCGCTGGTGGGTCCGGTTGAGGTCGAGAGTGACGAGCTGCTCGATGCCGTCATGGAGGAGGTCAAGCCCTTCGTAGACAGGCTCCTGACTGAGCTGGGGATCGAATGATCCTTATTTTTGTATCCAAACAATTGTGTATAATGCAATGTATGTAAAAAACCATTTTTGACAGAAAGTACATATTTTGCAATTTTATATTATGAGTTTCATACTATAAGCACATCCCCCTAGCCCCCGCCTCTGCTTATGAATACTGAAGCCTTAGTGTTATAAGCAGAGGAGAAAACATAAGCGTAATGACCAGGGGTGTGCATTTTAAACCAACGATCAGGATCAATGTAACGTCTAATCTTATTGCGAACTGGTAGCCACTCAGGTGACCAAGGACTTGCCAGATAGCCCCGTATGCGCTGAGAAATGGCTTATTTAGGGGTGACTTATCTGGAAGTGGTCATGAGATCGACCAGTGAATCCGATTAAAACGTTGTAATGATCTGACCGCCGGTGGTCAGCCCTCAGGTCGAATGCATATGATACGGGCTTAAAGAAAAAACTCATTGTATGAAAGCAAAACATATTTTATTTTATGAAAAGATGCTAATTGAACAGGAAAAAAGGGATTGGAAAACTTACACGTAAAACTTGCGAAGTTGATCGATGTTCCAAGTATTGGACAAAATCCGACCATCCTTCCTAGCTAACCGCGTCGATCCTGTTCGCGGCACTGAGACAACAGTATAAGGACCTTCCCATTTTGGGGAGAATTTGTTGCAATTAGATTGGTCTTGAATTTTTCGTAAAACCAAGTCGCCCACGTTGAGATCACGTGGTCGCACCTTTTTACTGTGATACCTGCGTAAAGCCTGCAAGTATGCCGCGGATCTAATCAGGGTGCGATCACGCCGTTCTTCTAAGAGGATGAGATCTTGCGCCCGTTGTTCGGACTGATTAACCTGTTCGAATTGATCTATCCGAACAGAACCAATACTTACTTCCATAGGCAATACAGCCTCGGCTCCATAGACCAAATGGAAGGGCGTCTCGCCGGTGGCTCGACTAGAAGTAGTCCGTAATGCCCATAGAACGATATAGAGCTCGTCTGCCCAAGCCCCCGAGCGGGTCTTAAGGCGATCAAAGACGCGGTTTTTAATGCCTTACAGTATTTGCCCATTGGCTCGTTCTACGGCACCATTGCTTTGTGGATGTGCCACAGAAGCAAAGCACACCTTGGTCCCAACCTGATCGCAGTAGTCCAGAAAAAGACCGCTGGCGAACTGAGAACCATTGTCTGTGATGAGACGGTTTGGAACACCAAATCATGCCACAATGTTCTTATGGAAGAACTTTTGTGCGGCTGATGCGGTAATGTTTCGTACTGGTTCGGCCTCAATCCACTTTGTAAATGTGTCAATGGCTACGAACAGAAACTTGTACCCATTGACCGCTTGTGGCATAGGACCAACGATATCCATCCCCCAGACCGCGAATGGCCATACGAGAGGAATGGTTTGCAACGCATAGGCAGGTTGATGAACCTGTCTTGCGTGGAACTGACACTGGGGACACGTCTTGACCATATGTTTGACATCATCAAGTGCGAAGGCCAGTAGAATCCTTGTCGAAAAGCCTTTCCGACCAGTATCCGATATGACGCGTGCACACCGCATACACCGTCATGTATTTCTTTCAATAGGGATTTTCCTTCCTCCTGAGATATACAACGCATGAATACTCCTTGAGTACCCTTTCTGTACAGAATCCCATCTATGAGTTTGTACAGACGCGCTTTTCGAATTAACCGATCACTTTCGGTTTCGTCCTCGGGTAGGGTCCCATGTTCAAGATAGACCCTCAATAGTTGAGTCCAATCTTGTTCCTGACCGAGGTTGGTAACGAAGGCTATTACCGGATCATCCTCGACCGAAGTCATGATCGAAGGACGATCCAAGTGTTCAATGAACACTCCTGCCGGAGCGGATGAGCGTGAGGACCCAATTTTGGATAATTGGTCTGCGAGAATATTGTCCTTTCACGGGATGTATTGGACTTCGAAATGACTGAAGTGTTTTTCCAATCTCCTCACTTCCCCCAGTTAATGAGCCATTGTCTCATCGGAGGTGCTGTACTCCTTGTTTACCTGGTTTACGACCAGTTGTGAGTCTCCCCTCACCACTAATCGACGGACTCCGAGGAATTTTGCTGCCCGGAGCCCTGCAAGAAGACCTTCATACTCTGCTGCATTGTTAGTTGCAACAAAGTGTAGTTGAATGACATACTTAAGCTGTTCGCCCTGGGGCGTAACTAAGACTACTCCTGCCCCCGAGTGTTGAAAACTACGGGAGCCGTCAAAGTACATTGTCCAGTAATCGGGGCACTCCAATTCCTCTGCCAACTGCACGGGTGGCTCAGGGTTGGTCCATTCGACCACAAAGTCGACCAAAACCTGAGACTTAACCGCCGTGCGGGGCATGAAATGGATCTCGAAGGCACCGAGTTCGACCGCCCATTTGGCGATTTGACCAGATTTCTCTAGGTTTCGGACAATATCCCCCAAAGGAAAAGAGGAGGGTACTGTGATTTTGTGCGCTTGAAAGTAATGTCGTAGCTTACGGAAAGCCATCAGTAGCGCGTAAAGTATCTTCTGGACCTCAGGGTAGCGCTCCTTAGGGCCATGAAGTACCTCGCTCACATAGTAGACGGGTCTATGTATTCCTTCCCTATCTGCGATCAGAACGGCGCTGACCGCGTGCGGTGTGGCCGCCAGGTAAAGAAGCAATGAATGGTTCTCCTTTGTCAGGAGACACCAATACTGGCGGACTGGATAGATATGTTTTTACCTCCTGAAATGCTTTTTCGGCCTCATCTGACCATGTAAAATTATGATGCTTCCACAAGGCTTTGAAGAAAGGCAATCCCCTTTCGCCTAGTCGTGATGTAAAACGACTTGAAGCCGCCATGCGACCAGCCAGGCGTTGAACATCCTTCATGGTTGAGGGCGATCTCATTTGCTCAATAGCCCTGATTTTCTCAGGATTAACTTCAATGCCCCTGGAACACACAAGAAAACCAAGGAGTTTTCCTGAAGAAACCCCGAAAGAACATTTCTCCGGGTTTAATTTTATTCCAAAGCGATTCAAATTACAGAAGGTTTCAGCGAGATCATCCAAATGAGACAATCTCTTGGTACTTTTTACAACCAAATCGTCTACATATGCTTCGAGATTGCGCCCTATCTGGGAAAGAAAGGTCTTTTGCATCAAGCGCTGGTACGTGGAACCCGCGTTCTTGAGACCGAACGGCATTCTGACGTAGCAGTATGTGCCGAACGGGGTGATGAAGGCAGTCTTCTCTTCATCGTCTTCTGCCATGCTAATTTGATGATATCCTGAGTAAGCGTCCAGAAAACTCATCAGTTCACAACCCGCAGTCGAGTCGACCAGCTGGTCGATGCGGGGAAGGGGAAAGTCATCCTTCGGACAGGCAGCGTTGAGGCTAGTGTAGTCGACGCACATGCGCCACTTGCCATTTGACTTACGGACCATGACCGGATTGGCGAGCCATTCCGGGTGATCCACTTCGCGGATAAACCCGGCCTGTAGGAGTTTGTCCAACTCCTCTCGGATGGCTTCCTGTCGGTCAGCAGCAAAACGCCTGAGCTTTTGCTTTATTGGTCGTTGTCCAGGTCGAATTGCTAACCTGTGCTCAATTACTTCCCTTGGGACACCGGGCATGTCGGACGGTTTCCACGCAAACACGTCTGCGTTAGCCCGGAGGAAAGCAACGAGGTCGAGTTCCTATTTGTCATCCAAAGCTGATCCGACTCGAACTGTCTTTGATGGATCATCTGGGTACAAAGGAACCAATTTGAGCTTTTCATCTGGTCGAGGAGCAGCCTTGATCGCGTCGGTGGTAACAGTGGCGACCTAAGCGTCCGGGAGGGGAAGTTGATCGACCATCTCCAAAGATAGCCGGTCGCACGTGAGTGCCACGTTGCGACTGCCTCGGACCGAGATGACACCTTTGGGGCCAGGCAATTTCCCGCACTGATAAGCATAGTGCGTTACCATCATGAACTTAGCAAGAGTTGGCCTGCCAAAGATTGCATTATAAGCTGAGTCACAATCGATTACATCAAAAGTAACCAATTCTATCCGGAAGTTGTCTGGTTCTCCCAGAGTGACCGGGAGGACCACTTGTCCCAAGGGCATCATGGAGGGGCCTGGGATTATCCCATAAAACGGATGGATTATGGGCTTAATCTTCGAACGAGGAATTTGCATCTCGTCGAGTGCCTTGACCAACAAAATGTCAAGGGAGCTTCCTCCGTCGATCAAGACCCTTTCAACTCTCGCGTTACTGATGATCGGGGTAATGACCAGGGGGAGTCTCAAGGGTCGTGTTAACCCCGCCAGACAATCAGCGCGATCAAATGTTAAAGGTCTATCCGACCAACGGGGGTACTGCGGTTCGCCAAGGGATGTCTCCGTTTGGTTAACCTCTCGGTAAAATGCCTTAAACTGCCTTTTGGAAACAAAAGAAGAAGAACCTCCAAAAATAACGTTAACATGATTTTGAGGTACCTGGTAGGACATTTCCTCGTCTCCGTCGGCGTCCCTAAGTCCGCACGCCTGTTCTTTAGGCGGTAAGGTTGGCATTGGCCCAACTCCCTGGTAGAAGTCATCCAGTTGCTTCAACCAACTTCTGCAGTTCTTGAGATCATGGCCGCGGAGTTGTGGAGTGGACACCACCTCTTGCCCTCCTGCGGATTAGTTGACTTTTCTGGCTGGTCAACATTTTGACCACCAGAGGCAGTTTTATTTTTGAATGAAGACTTATTACCTTTGGTCGAAGGTGGCTTCTCTGCGACTGCGACCTCGCGGTACTGTCCAGAGCGGTTCCTCTTCGACTTCTTTGACTTCCCGCCCGATGAAGATTCCGGCTTCTTGCTTGAATCTTCTTTCCTGGCGTCCTTGAAGCCTGGTTGGGGTGGTAGGTCCCCCTTGTCGACCATTCGGTTCCATTCGACTGCTTCGGCTGCATCGGAATATCTATCGGCTATGTCGAACAGATCGGCCACTGATCGAGGAGGGTGGATAAGCAAGTCCTCAGTGAATCTCCGGTATCGAACGGCATGCTTAAATGCCCTGATTACGGAGCCATCAGATATGTTCAGGATGGTATTCCTCACCCCGACAAACCTCTTGGCAAACTGCCGAAGTGTTTCGGTTGAAGTTTGCCGCAGCCGATGCAGGTCGTCCTCCTTACCCGGCTTTTGGTAACAATTTTGGAAATTACTGAGGATGGCATCGCATAGCATTTCCCAATTGTAGATGGAACCCTCGGGCTGATTAAACAGCCAGGTTCTAGCCGGTCCTGCGAGGACTGTAGGCAGGTAGTTGGCCATGACTTTGTCATCGCCTCCTGCCGCTTGGATGGCAGTAATATAAATTTGAAGGAACTCGGATGGGTTCTGAGTTCCGTCAAACCTCTCAATGGCCCTTGGTCGAAACTTATCGGGCCAAGCGACTGCTCGCAGGCCAGGCAAAAAAGCTTTACAACCAACGTAAGGACCGTGAATCACCCTGTGACTCTCGGTTGGGTCTTGAGCGACCTCACGCAATGGCGAGGTTACTCGTGGTCCCAAACGAGAGTGAACAGGAACTCGATCCCTACTACGAGAATCCTGCATTCACCTGTATTTGTCCTGTCGGGACGGTACGGGCGGCGGGTAACTCCACCGGCCGGAACGAGAACGAGAACCATCTCGATCACGGGAATGTGTTACCGAGCGGGAGGAGGCCGTTGGGGTCGCCTCGGACGCGACCTCATCCAGTGTCTCCGCCAGGATCCTAAAAAAGGCCGGTTTCTGCGCATCCGTGACCGTAGGAGGAAAATTACGCATGACTTCCACGATAGATCGCAGTCGACCATGGGTACTTCTCCTAGGGGCACCAGGTGTTATTGTCTCTTCGTCCATCGGGAAACGCTCCGTTGGCAAAGAAGGGGTCTGGTCACGTTTTCGGCCACGCGACCGTCGAGAAGAACTCGGAGTAGCATCGTAACGAGCCTGTGCATCTTGAAGAGCCTCTAGGGCAGTTCTGCGCAATTCGTTGTTTTGTTGCTCGAGATCTTGATCCTCCTTCAGTTTGCGATCTTGTTCTTCCCTGGTAGCCTGTTGATCAGGAGTTTCTTCCGACAGCGCAGCAAACTGCCTATGGAGAGAGGTTGCCGATGGGGAAAACATCTCAGTTTGTTCCGAGTCGGACTCGAAATCAAAGAGACGGTGAAGGTTATCAGGGTCGAACCTTCCTAGGCTAATTTCTGGGTCATCATCATATTTTCCCCCAGCGGGGTCGTATGACGGGCCGAATTCATCGCCTAGCACATTAAGAACCTCCGTGGGTTCTGACCTTGCGCCAGTTGCACCCTGGTCGATTGACATGACCTGGAGAGATGATTCAACCAGTGGAAGATTCTGGCCTTCGACCTCCTCCATCGGGACAGGATCGCTTGGAGAAGGCATGGGTATATGAGCATAATCCTCGAGATCGAAATCGTTCTCGGAATCATATGCTCCAGCCATGTTTCAGCGAACCTCCGGATTTAAATTAGGACGCCTTGAGAAAGGCCCCACGGTGGGCGCCAGCTGTCGACGATTCGGACTCGGAGTCCTCAGCCAAACTTATGCAAAATTTGTAATGGTGAGACGTTTCAAGATGACCCTCCGGGAAGGTATGTAGAAAAATGGTGAACAGGAGCACAGAGAGATTTATACAGGTTCGGGCCCTCGATGGTGGGAGTAATAGCCCTACGTCCTATTAGGATTTCACTATAGGTGATAAAAGGTTACAGAAACAGCAGAAAAACTCCTTCACAGGCGAAGGATTTTTCCTATGTAAACATACAGAATAAAGCCAGGGAGGCTTGTAGAAACTATCTAATTTGGGCCATAGACTTGTCTGTTTTTTGTAGTTGAGATGTGTTATGTCTCACTTGTATCAGGAGTCTTGTTCTTCCAAATGGATCGGATGTGTCCCCTTCCTCGGACCTCTATGCCACCCTTTTATACTGGTCGAAAGGGTGCCATATGAAGAACCTGCATCAAACGGTTGGATGCGGTTTTTGGAGAACTGCTGTTAACTTCCACGGAGGTTATTAACACGTGTTCATCACGAATAACCGCATATATTAACCTCTGACGGTTGGTCTTTAACGTGGAGGAATCCTCGGGATACTTAGAATATCCTGTTATATGGATAACCGAACGAACTCCAAGCACCCTGGTCGAGAATGTTCTGACCGCGGAATGTGGGTTGACCGCGCAACATCCCGGATATCCAGTTCGCGTATAGCATACGAACTTCTGACCGCGCAAAACTGTCGGCCTGATCGCACGAAGCCCGTGACCTCATGGCGATGCCCCTCAGAATAGCTTGAGTTCGCATTGCCAGATACATGTCTGGTTCGAACCTGTCTCGAACCAAAAGTTTATTAGAAGTGACCCGAGTGACAATCCTCGTCAACTTGATTCATAACCCCCTACTGGATCGTCTCGGCACATCTAAAGTCCCAGCGACTTTATCTTCACCAACCACCTGTTGTGTCCTACTGGCTTCAGCGCTTTACAGCTTTCTTAAATCTGCAGTCTCCTTTTCTAGCTTCTCCTAAATTTTTTCAAACTTTACAAGCTGTTTCTAGTCACACAACTTCTTAAGCTTCATCAAACGTCTGCTTTGAAATGGGTGAAGAAGTTTTCCGTAAGATGTTGCTTGCACCACTTGTTGATTAAGTCATCCCATTGGTAGTCAGGCTCATTACTGGATAGCATAAAATCAATGGTACTTAGCAGACTCTTATGTCTATCATGAATCAAACACATGTTTGGTCTATTTTTTTGCTACAGTCTTTTTCAAATTTGTAAGAAACCATACCCAACATTCTGTGCTCTTGCCTTCCACTAAGGCATACGCCATAGGGAGTAGCTGATTATTAGCATCTGTAACAACGGCTGTTATCATAGTTCTCTTGTACTTTCTTGTTAGAATTGTATCGTCGATGCATAGTACTAGCCGCATGTACTTGAAAACTGAGATGACCTACCCAAATGACCAGAATATACGCTTCATGAATTTAGCTTTAGGAACAATGTCACCATTTGCATCCAAAACTAGCGTATGAACCATGTCCATCACAATGCCAATGTTGGTATCAACAATTTGCTAAAGGAGTCTGGGCACATACGACATGAATAAAAAAAGGATCCGAAGAGCATCTCAAGACAAAGCTATTTTGGTCTCTGCGCCATTCCGTACCCAATGTTATATCCAAATGTGTCATTAATTTGCCAACAATATCCTTCGGTGACATTTTGAGATTTTTGTGAAGTTTGCACAAAATTACATTTGCAATGAATGCATATGACATATTTCTGTGACGTTGGGAGACCTCTATAACCGACCAGTCATGCTCGGTTAATCTAAAAACAACAAAATGATCATTGTCCTTGTAACGTGCAACACGAACAAAAAATAAACATCCCTTCACTGAACACTTCACTGCATACAGATTTAGATATGTTTTGTCCACCCAGAAAGACTAACGAAAGAACATCGTCCACGGCCAAGATGGCTACCAAGGCATTTGAAGAGCTTGTCCATGGCAAGAAGGGCATTCGAAGAGCTTGTCCATGGCAGCAGTCTCAAGGTTGGCTGAGCACAAGCTGCAGGCACAAAGGGCAACTGCAACCAAGTGGACAAGCTTGTTACCAGCATCAACTCTGACATTGGCTTCAAAATTTTTGTGTAGCTCGATGATCACGGCATGCTAGACATGCAGTGGAGCTACGCTAGACATTCCTCGAT
Source organism: Pharus latifolius (assembly GCA_019359835.1). Taxonomy (NCBI): domain Eukaryota; kingdom Viridiplantae; phylum Streptophyta; class Magnoliopsida; order Poales; family Poaceae; genus Pharus; species Pharus latifolius. The sequence continues at coordinate 63,887,363 of CM033326.1, read as the reverse complement.
GTGGAGGTTGTAGTGGCAGCGACAGAGGTCATTAGCATCAGCAATGATGAAGGTTGTCAGTGGCAGCTGACGAGGATAATCACCCGAGCTAGTTCAAAACAATACACGTCTGCTTTAAAGACAGAATCAGATTAGACGTATGTCTATAAGTTCATCTCTATGGTCTCAGACAGCCTAAAGGGCACGAACACAAAGATAATTCATGATCGCAGCCCCTGCACGATCATGAGAATGCAGGCAGTGCGCGGTCAGAAGACTGTAGACAGTGCGCGGTCAGAGGGTCGTTGACTATGTGCGACCAGAATAGTTCGGGAAGGCCTAACTCTTTGAACGGGCATATCTCGAGAATCATGAAGATCTTTCCACGTATGAAGACAACTGCCAGGAGGTTAACATGTGCGATTATCCCTTGATTGCATGTGTTAAGCCTGCGTGGAAGTTAAGTGCAGTTAACGAAACTGCATCCTAGTAACCGTTCGAGGTCATTCTGTGTTGGCGCCCTTTTGGTCGGTATAAAAGGGTGGTCAATGCACGTTCTAAAGGCAGTTAAGCATACAAGCACTACCAAGCATCCAACAAACCTGAAGACTTAGACATAATTATAGACACTAACATTGAAGAGATCTTCGCCTGTGATCATCTCTTCTTCCCTCTTGTAAACATTTTATCTCATATAGTGAAATTACAATAGGACGTAGGGCTATTACTCCCACCATCGAGGGCCCGAACTTGTATAAATTATTTTGTGCCCGTACAGACATTACTCATCCTACCTTCCCGGAGGAGCGCCCTGAAAGGTCTCGCAACTCACAAATTTGCATAAGATCGACTAAGAACCCCGAGTCCAAATCGTCGACAGCAGCCAGCTGGGAAGGAGGCATCTCGAGGACAAACCTGAAATTTTCAAAAGTTTGTAATTTTCTGAAATTAAATATCCTAATAGAAGTGGTGGAAAAACTAATTGACATTTTGTAATGGTATTTTACTCATCTGAGACATCCGATTAGTATTTTGTTAAATTGTGTATCTTTGAGTAGTATGAAATTAATTTTTTCTGTTTTTCTATGTAGATTGTAAGTTGTTAATAGCAAGAAATGTAAGTTTATAACATAAGTATAAGTTTCCATATGCATATTTTGTAAGTTGGCTAGTGTGATACACAGGAAGTAACACTAAATTTTTTTGTTACTACTCGGGGAGGCGAAGTGTTTTAATATTTCCTGCACATGAACCATGCCTTTTTTTTTGGGTAACACCTCATACTGTGTAGATAAAGAGGATTTTTTTACTGTTATTTATTCCCAATATATACTCACCAAATTAGTGAGGTCATTATCAAACTAATCTAACCTACAAACTACAGAGATTAGTCTAAATGAAGGACAACTATTTTTTTTACCCCTTTAACCACTAGATATATGAACAAGAAAGATTAAGTGTGAACACTGAAGTAGGGGCATTCCAAGTTTCCAAAAATCATATATATATATATATATATAATTGTGTCGTGTCTGCCACGACTGTGACATCACCTGTGAGGAGCCCAGCTCGGTGCAGCTGGTCCCATAAACCACTTGACTTCCCAGGATGAGTCAAACACAGGAATATATTGAAGCAGCAAAATATTACAGTAGTCATAATTGTATGGCCATCAGGCCTTAGTACAATACGGGATACAGTGCCTTACAAGGCACAAAGGTACAGCAAAATAAATCATCTAATCGGCGGAAGCTAGGGCCAAAAGCAATCCACAGGAAACAGAGGTTGACAGCAAGACAGCACCACCTCAGGGCTCCGGAGGAAACTGCTCATCTTCTCCTGCGTCTGCAACATCTTCGGGATATTCACCAAGGTCGTAGAATGCTCCATCTATTGATGAGTTGTTGCAAGGGTGAGTACTTACGTACTCAGCAAGTCATAGGGAAGGTAGAGATACATATAGTATAAATGACATGAACCTATGCTATTGGGGAAAGAGTGAAGGGTTTTTCAAAATACATTTCTTTCTCTTTTCTTATTCAACTTCCGATCATACTCATGGCAGTAAATAAATCATATTGATGGTGACACATATATCCCATATCCAGGGCGATATATCCTCATATCACATTACTTTTATTCAAGCCTTTCAATCTTATACTCATAGCAGTATTTCATAAACTTAGGGCATAAACCACATGCCTCTTAATTATCATATGCTTAAGGCAATCCACATGCCTCTTAGTTATCACATGATCTCTATATTATGGTATTACCGCAACACGTCAACACATGACAGTCCACGGCAATGCCCCTTATTGTGACAACACATGCCACTTGGGTAATCTTGAACTAACAAATTTTAGTTTATAAAACAATACTTGTGTCACACCCCGTGGATTTAATCCACCGCGGCATACTCCTAAAACTAGGGAGCACGAAGTATTCGAATACATTTTTAACTCTGCAGAGGTGTACCTCTTTTTAAATCCACTTTTCACTCGACTTTCAAGTCGGGCCAGCTTCATGCGACTTATACGCACATGACAAGGCCGAGCTCACACAATGTTTTCGCAGTCTAGTATTAACAGTATCCCTGCCCGGTAAATGGACAATCCAGTCCCAAGTATCGTTGTGGGTCCCCCCCACTGCCTTACTTCCTAGCCTGGGCCTATGTTCCCGCAAGACACATAGCCTCTTTTGATTACAGTCGCGCACGACTTAATCTGGCGTAGGGCGTCTTCCTTCTTTACACCTTATCCTCTCATAATTTTTCTGATCTCACATCACTCATGGACGAACTGCGTCCCACCAGTTTCCACGCGAGAAACCGGATCGACAAGCCATGCTGGGAACTGCTAATACTAAGAAAGCTACTAGATTGTGCCTGTCCCATACCAGGTAAGTGGTTGGTACGTTTTTCATGCCACTAGACGCACAACACAAGATTCTAGTCCTTATATGCTAGTGACCAGATCATACCACAAACCATGCACCTTCAGTGCCTGCACATCCAGTGCAGCCAAGCACCTCTAGTGCTACCACCATTCCATACCAAAATTACTGGTCATGGCTAGGGGTTCTATTTCATGAATATAGATGTATATGTATATACTTTTATTAGTTCATGGCTTGCTTTCTTAACAAGTTCACATTCCTCAAGTATTCAATCTATCACTGCCATAATATTATTGATCTCAACACATGCAATATTAATGAGATATCTACTCATGGAATAGCATAGCAATTCATAAAATATAGGTTCCATATGATCAAAGTATGACTTGCCTTCCGCGTCGTAAGTATCAGCAGTTGATGATGGTTCAGTGACAAGGTCTTCAACCTCGGGCTCTTGCTCTAAACAAGATCAAACAAGCAAACAGGCATTACAATCAATCCTATTCTTACTAATCCACTACATGCAATAATGCAAGATGGAAACACTCTGGTGATACAAGGTTTGGAAGCGATTAGAGTTAAACTATGGAAACCAGGGTTAAGATTAGTTGTCAAGGTTTACAGGGTTCCAAAATATCAGGGTAATATCAAGGTTGTGACTGGTTCGCCCAAAAACAGCGAACGTCTTTAGGTTGGCATTCGGTTCAAGGCATTGACATAAGGTCAATGGGTGATAGAGGGCTCAACTCAAGTTGTGACAGTAGGGAAAAGTGTAGATCACAACGTCAGGAGTCTAAGGGACAAAGTTATTTCCAAAGTTCATGGCTGGAAGTGGGTGAAAAGGATCAATGCCACTGGCTGACATAGGCTGACAGTGCCCAATAATGGCATTGGCATTGTTTGAATAGTTCCCAGTGGCCAAAGTAGGTTTTGATTCAAGCATATGGTGCACACAGTAGTGAGGCAGCTATTTGACAAAGTAATTTCTGTCTTACATGACCAGAGGTGGGGGAACAAGGCTAATGCCACTAGCTGACACAGCCTGGCATAGGGTTGACATGGCCAGAAACTAGGGTTAGCCATATATTTTGATTCAAGGCTCCAAATGATGCACCACTTTGTCTGGTAGTTAGGCATTTGTAACAGGAACAAATGTCTCAACAGGGTCTAGGGCAGGAGATGGCTGGAAAGTGATGAAAACCAGCGAAGAAGTTGACTGGTCTAGAACACTTGCAACATAAATAGTACAGCAACTAGGGCATAGCTATAACTCTGTTCTAGGCCGAATTAGGAGTCGTGGTAGAAGACAAAGTTACTCAAAATGGTCCAAAACATCTAAATGGCAAAGTGGTTTGAGCTGGAGTGGCTGGATTTAGAAGATACTGGCTGGAGAAAAGATGAACTCAAACCTGATTTGGGCATTTCTGATTTAAAGTGATTGAACTCAATTCCCTGCTCGTGTATGGTCCTTAGGGTACTAGAAACATACTGGTGAAGTTGTATTAGCTAAAAATTCAACAGATAAGCTAAACCAGCAAGCACAGTGAACATGCAAGGTTGAAATTTGGGGTTTTTCAAGTTTTAGCAAAATTGGTGATTCTGGTCGCTTAGATGTGTTCTACACAGTCCACTGATCATGTTTGATCACAGGCTCGAGAGCTAATTCACCCTGGTTAGAGTTTAATTGCTTGTCGGAGCTTCTGGAGAGAAAAGGAAATCGCCGGCGACTGGAGAGGTTTCAAGTTAATTCCATGCTCGGGTAGGATGAGGGAGGTAAGAAGAGCTTACTAAAGTAGCTGTAGTGGAGGGGGAAGCAGTGTAGAGGCTTGGCACCATAGCTCCTCCTTGCTGCTCACTGGAGAAGAAGAAGACACGATGAAGGGTGGCGATTTCTGGTTTTTGCTGTGTGGTGGAGTTGGCTAAGTCCCAAGGGGTATTTATAGGCGATTTGGGGGGGTGCTACAACGGTTGGAAATGCACGGGAAAGTGAAGCGGGTTGGAGGTGACAACTCGGTTGAATCCCGGCGAAGTGACAGCCTGCAGCTGGATTAGGGGCTTTAACCTGCTGCTCTGGTGGAGGTGATGGTGAATAGATGTTTGACTTCGGCATGGACTCCACGTGGCCGGGTTTTCCTGTTTGAAACGTTGCCGGTGGCGTGCACAATCGGGGAGAATCAGCTGGCCATGAGGTGAGCCCGAGAAGATCCACAGTGCCAATCATTGATCACACACATGGCGGCAAGTGATTGGATGAAGTACTGTAGCTGGAGGTCGAAGCAACGACAACAGCTGGTCAAGTGAACAGTAACAGGTCTATGCTACAGTGCCCGTGATCGATTCAACAGGCGCGGTCGAAGACAATTGCTGCGGTCGAAACCTGGAGCTGTGGTCGATTGAACGGCCTGGTCGTGAACAGTAGCCCGTGGTCGAACCAGGGGCCTGATTGTGATGACTTTTGATGGGTTTTGGACTAAATTGTAAATCTGGTCTTAAAGAGGATTAATTTGAGATTTGATTCCATGGTTGAGTATAATATTTCTATTAATACTCATTTATCTCAAATTTGGAGAAAGTTTGATAAGATTTGAGGGATTTCACCTATTTTCGAAAATAGGGTAAAATTAGGGTAAAATAGATCTGGATTTTGTCGATCTCGAATTCTGATGATTGGAGAGAGATTTTGAAGTCTGATCAAAAAGGAGATCTATATCAAATAGCATTTGGGAGGTGTTCCCTGACGAAATTCTGGAGTTGGAGTTGATTTGTAGATTTTAGCCTTTTCAGGCTTCCAGGTAAACAGAAAAGGACCCATTCGCAGTAAAATTTGGACTAATCTGCGAAAAGTGTTTAGATGAATTAATCTGCTTCCCAACTTTTTGGAGTAAGTTGAGGATATAACTGGAAACATAATCCAAGAGACACTTGAGTCTGGATAGGGTTAAATCAAGATAACTCAGTTATCTAGAAACTGGGGTACTTAGGGTAAATCTGAATTTTCCTGTTTTCGAAAACAAAGAGAGGCTTAGGTACTGAGAGTTAGGGTCCGAATTTGATCTGGCTCCTGAAGACTTTTATCTTCAGAGTAACTGATAGGTTAGATCTAGATAGGCAGATCTTAGTCTGAATCCAAAGGGTGGATTTTGGAGATTTTTAGGGTTTGGGAGATATTAGAGTTCAGCTGATCTGGCTATTACTATAGAGATACATGCATGCAGGGTTTTTATGCAAAACTTTTCACGCCCAAAACTAGGGTGTTACAAATTATCAAGAGATCGTCTCGAGAAGTGAATTTGTTTGTTCAGTGGTAGGACATGTGCGTTCTGATCGGGGCAATTCAGGAGCTGCAGAGAGGGAAAGAATGCGACATGGGTGTTTTTACATGTTTAGGCGGAGCGGATCCAACCCTACATCCTGGGACACTATCCTGGGGCTCTACAGAGAAGCCAAATGAATCAGGGGTACTGTGACTATACCGCAAAGATGTTACAATGATAGCCGAGCACAAGGCAAAGAAGCTGGTCTTTTGCTGAGCGCTGGAAGTGACTTACACAGTCGTTGGAATAGACAAGTTATGTTCTTGAGCGCTATAATTGTATTATGTATCTTCCTACTTTCTCTCGGGCCCCCCTCTCTTTCCGTTTCGTTCCTTACTTAAAGACCCTCGAAACTGATTAATTCTCCTGAGATATCAGGATGTCGCTGAGTAACTACAAGACAGTTACGATTCGAGTGCCAAATCTGGAGTTAATCATTCCAAACCTTATCTGTAGAGAGATCATGGGTCTTCTAATACTGTTGTTCTCGTTGATAAGTGGGTTCATGATGTCAGTGGCTTGATAGCTGCTTCTCTGATGGATTCCTACCACATGTACGACGACAAGGCCTCCTCACTGTAGCAGCTGTGTGCGCTAGATCTTTGCCACGTGTACAGCAATAATCATCATATTCAACACATATATACATATATATGATAATTATTTTTCACTAACACATGTATGCGCTAATATTCACTACTATAGAATTCATTATCACAGTCGGGTCAAAACAGTCATCACAGACGGTTCTGACCCGTCAGGGATATTCGAGTCAGTGATAATCGAGTACTATCACTATCGGTTTTTAACCGTCTGTGATTTTTCCCTTCACAGACTGTTACAAGATCAAAACCGTCTATGATAGTCTTACTACACAAACTGTTATAAGATCAAAGCCGTCTGTAATACTCATACTATCAGAGACGGTTATAATGTCAGAACCGTCAGTGATAGTATGAGTATTGCAAACGGTTTTAGGTCAAAACCATCTGGGCTAGTGTCATTATCAGCGACGGTTATAATCTCAGAACCATCTGTGATAGTATGAGTATCACAGATGTTGTAAGATCAAAGCCGTCTGTGATACTCTTACTACACAGACTGTTACAAGATCAAAGCCGTCTGTGATACTCATATTACCACAGACGGTTGTAATCTCAGAACCGTCAGTAATAGTATGAGTATCGCAGACGGTTTTGAGGTCAAAACCATCTGGGATATTGTCATTATCGGTGACGGTTATAATCTCAGAACCGTCTGTGATAGTATGAGTATCGCAGACGGTTTTGAAGTCAAAACCATCTGGGATAGTGTCATTATCAGCGACGGTTATAATCTCAGAACCGTCTGTGATAGTATGAGTATCACATATAGTTTTGACTTGAAAACCGTCTATGATACTAGGTCAAAACCATCTGGAATAGTTTCATTATCAGAGACGGTTATTAGCTCAGAACGGTCTGTGATACTCTGTGATATGTACATAGTTCAATCTATCACAAACGGTTTATAAGATCAAAACCGTCTGTGCATATTAATATTTTTTTAATAAATTTCTTTTTTTTGTGGCTAGCCTCAAGAATCATGCTAGCCATGCCCTCTGTACAATAGCATTTCATATATACAGTTCATTTCATACATGCACAGTACTCAAATATATACAGTTCATCTCATACAGGCACACAACTTAGAAACATGTACAATAGCATGCATTTCATATATACAGCACAGAACTCAGAAATATGTACAATTGAGATTGAACAAACAAATATAATCGACAATTAAAGTCAGTATGTTAGATGTACTATACTATCTGTACCTATTTCTCAGTTAGATGCCCTTCAGATAATCTCAATTAGTAAGGCCGCACTAATACGAACCTTACGGGTCCCTAAACTTCCCCTTGGTTGATATGACCTCCGCAAGGAAAAACTCAGCGAGCATCCCTCGGACAATACCAATCTGCCGAGGGTCAAAGCTTTCCGAAGGGAAGTCAACCCCCTGCAGCAAGAATTGGTACAGAAAAAATTATCTCAATGCAGTTGTAAATTCTGCCAAATCGATACAAAGGGGAGCAGTTGTATACCTCAGGGAAATCTAGCCAGTGAGGGGTGATAATCAGGTCATACATGTGGCGCAGCACATAGAACCCACATGTATTGTCGTCCGGTTGCTGATGGCACTGCCAATTTACAGACCGAGAGTTAGCTGGGGACACGTTATAAAGTAAAACATATGTCAGTTGAAATTTGTATCAAAAATTGTAACCACTGAAACTTATCGGCTTGCCGCTCGTGTTGTCGCCCTCCCTCGGCAAAGTAGTTCGTGAAAGCCCTGCAGATAGTCAAAATTGATAGTTTGAGGATAGTCAAAATTGACAATTTGAGGACAGTAAATCTAGATGTAAGATAGGTCCACATGAATATCATAACCTTTTGAATACATCTCGTGCGCCGCAATACTCGTACCCTTTCCTCTGCAATGAATAAAGGTAGAACACCTTGTTCCTTTTCGCAATAAGTACTAGCAGGATCCAGTTGTAGCTACGTTTTACACATAAGAATTAATAATTTTATCTAAGTTTTGGGGTGTGCATATGGAGACACTAATCTACGGGTGAAGTACTGATAAAAGCACTCACCTCTGGTTGTAGGGTACAAGTATGTACTCCTTGTCGACCTAAGCAAACAACCCTCTTTTGATGTAGTCGACAACGAAGTCCTCGTCGATCCTAAACATCACCTCGGCGATCATCTGGGGGTCCAAGAAACCGACAGGTTCACCCTTAGCTTTGGCATATTTGGTCATGCAGTTGCACGGAAGTAACCAATTAATAAATGACATATATTCGTATATGCACGAACAGGCATAGGATAATAGGATACTTACAGCACCCAAGACCGTAGGATTGACGAGTCGAGCGCATCTTTGTTGAGTAAATTGTGCAGGTCTTCGAAGGTCACCGGGTAGGTCCCGACGTCGTTATGGAACTTTGCCACGCTGTACTTGACCTTGATGTGCGTCGGACGCTGCGTCCTGGTCTTGTTTGTCCTCTTCATGTACCATCCATGCAGGCTCTGGCATGCTAACCCCATGCCAGAAATTGTGGCATCGGAGGCCATGGGCATCCCCAGAGCGAACGGCATGAGAGCTGGCACACTCTTCTCACTCTCCTTCGCCGAGCTCTTCTTTGCTTTTCCCCTACTAGCCAACTTCTTGAATGGTTGCCTCCTAGTTGGAGTCAGCTTCGTCATCGGACCCGTTGGTTGGCTTCTCGGAGGGGTCGGCTAGGTCGAGTGTCGGTGTCCGTCTGTGATGTAAGAACCTACGTATAGTAATGGACACTAACTTTGAGGGCTATTATTACAGTACGAATTATGAAACTGGTGGGGGAATTACCTCATCCAGGACGTTGTCTTTCTTGGGCCATTGCACGAATGTGTGCACCACATCCCCGAGAGTGGTAATCTCGTCGTTCGGCGGCTTGTCCAACGGAAAACCCTTGCAATGGTTGGAGACACTGTCCACCTGGACCAGTGCAAAACCCTCAGATAGAGGGACACCGTGGATTGTGGCCCCCCACGGTGCATGGTTGTGCCATCCCACGGCCAGCCTCGATCGGGAAGAGACTGGCCAGCACCATAAGCTTGCAGGAGGCGGGTTCCTACAAATAGTGCACATTAACATATTGAATTTCACCGCTTTTCACTTTCGAATGAATTAACACAGAAAAATGGTCATTACCTGCAGAAAGTCCACCGGATACTTTTGGAGAGGGCTCTGTTTGTCAAGACCCCGGCGCGGACGCGCATCTACTACAGTGGCCAAGATTGGGGGTCAGTAGTTCCACTGCTACAAGGGGGGTGCCCTAGATCGCCTGTTTTAGCTCGTCATACATGGCCCGCATCTCCGACAACTGCTGCAGGAGGGCTTTGTCCCGAACAGTGAACTCCGATCGCATCTCCTCCTTAAGCCGTTCATCGCGGGCTTTGTGGGATCTCTTTCTCCTCTTAGCCGCCTCCTCATCATCAGGAAAACCATCCCTCCAAGGCACAGTAATACCGAGGCCGCGCACGCGGCCTGGATGCTCCTTGTTTCCTAGAGCCGCCGTGAGGATATCCCTGTCCCTCCTCAGGTTGAACTCTCCGGATGCCGCCTGCGCACTCAGCATCACCTACAACAGGAGAACTTAGCAATACAACCCATTGCATGCGTGTTACCAAAATAGTACGTGATCGTACAATTTTACCAGCTGGTCGATCACTTCCCTGTCCGCAGGGTTATTCACAGAGACGCTTCCGGAGGAGGTCATCGTCGATCTTGCTCGGCGCCAATTGTGGGCGCGCACGTCCGTTATGCCCGCATAAGGAGCATCGGCCGAAGACTGGGAAGCCTCCTCGTCCTGCTTCCTCTACAACCCCTTCTTCCCCACATACCCAACAGTGCCTAGTCTGTGTGGATGGGTATTCTTGGCCTGGTTAGCCTGGCCCTTCGCACTAAGCTCCTGGAACTCTGGCTTCCCCTTCATCTCCACGAACTGCTGCCATGCCTCGGGAGTCACGAAAGGGTAGTCATTGAAGGGGGTCTTCGACTCCTGCACATAGTGCCTGACAAGGTGGCCCTTGAAGTTCCTCCACGCCTTGTTTATTGACATCCGTGTCATCCGGCGGACGGTGAACTGGCGATTCTCAGGAATGTGAAATGCCACCTGCACTACTTCCCACAGCACATCCTTGCACTCTGGGGGCACTTGACCCCAGTCGGAGGTGGTGATGGGCACCCGCTCCCTTGCCACTTTGCCACATAGTGAGCGGTATTGGCCGACAAGTTTGTCCGGAGCTTCCGGCACACCATTGTCGTCGAACTGTACGTGCTGCTTTTCTCGCTTGTCGAGACGCACACATGTCGTCCGGCCTCGCCCCTTTCTCTTATGAGACTAGGTCACGGTGGACGCGGCAACCAGCGGGGTCACTCTGACTCCCCGAGTGGTTCATTTCGTCACCAGACATATCAGTTCCTAACATAAGTGAAAGAGAGAACAGTTTAAGTAAATCTAAAACTAATAATTATATAACAAAACCCATATACTTATAATTAACCAAGAATGGCAGAAACGGTGGGGAGGCGATGGAGGTGATCGCGCTGGAAGGTGGGAGGGCGATGGAGGTGATCGCGGCTGACAGTGGAAAGGCGATGGAGGTGATCGCAACGGACGGTGGGGAGGAGATGGAGGTGATTGCAACGGACGGTGGGGAGCAGATGGAGGTGATCGCACCGGACTGTGGGGAGGCGACGGAGGTGATCGCGCCGGACGGTGCGAGGGCAGAGAGAGCTAGGGAAAACAATCGTGAAGTCTGGAAATGAGCGGGACAAAGCCCGCCTTGAACTATGTACCATGTAGAGAGATTATCACAGTCGGTCCTAACTTCATAACCGTCGGTGATAATATTATCACAGTCGGTTCTCAAGTCAAAACCGTCTGTGATAATCTCTCTAGTGATAATCTCTAGAGAGATTATCACAGACGGTTTTGACTTGAGAACCGACTGTGACTGCATGAATGCACGTTAAGAACTCGAAGCGTTGGACACTGTTGGGAATATCACAGTCGGTTCTAACTTCATAACAGTCTGTAATAATTTCTCTAGTGATAATCTCTAGAGAGATTATCACAGACGGTTTTGACTTCAGAACCGACTGTGACTGCACGAATGCACGTAACTTCAGAACCTTAACTCTGAACATCTTCTACACAATATGTTGAGTTTTACAACCAAAAACTCTGTAGCTCTGCAACTCTAAATGCTCGAAAACTTATTTTAAATGAACACTCAGATATTTCAAATGGAGTCCAAATGCTCCGTAAATTGGTTACAATGTGGAGCATGCTCAAATAAATTTAACATACAATGTGGAGAATGCTCAAATAAATGTTACATTCAAATGGGGACCTTTGACCGACAATTTCCACATACACAGCCATCTTATCCTCAACTTTCCACTTGCCGCGGCCCTGCAAAGACAAGAGTTAGAGGAGATATATAGGCTATACCGATGGAAACAGAGAGATAAGGACGGTTGATTACCTTTAAAGTATAACCCTTCCTGGTGATCCATACGCACATAACTGGTTTCGTCGGTGTCTTCAGTATCGACCTGTACGCCATCTCCAAATGGAGGCATCTCATCAAATTGATTGTATTCCTCCTCGTCTACGACATTTTCAACTCCAACAATCCTTCTCTTGCCATGAAGGACGACGTGCCACTTCTTATCGGCCGGGTCAGTGACATAAATGACCTGAATGGCTTGCATTGCAAGTATGAATGGCTCATCTTTATAAGCAACTCGATCGAGATCCACAGAAGTGAAACTGTAGCTGTCAACCTTCACACCCTGTGAGATTTGGACCCATCGGCATCGAAACAGGAGAATCTTAAACAATACGTAATCGAGCTCCCCAATTTCTCCAATGAACCTGTAGTAAGAGTTCAATCCACATAATACCCTTGTTGGGCCTGTCTCGCTGAACTCCTCATGAAAAGCTTCTACGCTCACTCCACTATTTTGCACAGTGCTCTTTCGATCTTGAGCTTTCGTGTAAAATGTGTACCCATTGATGTCGTATCCCTGCCATGTATGTACAGTAAACGTGGGCCCTTTTGCCAACCATTTAAGGTTCTCACTTGCGGACTCTGCGGTGATTTGCATTTTCATCCACGCATTGAATTGACTGTTATGTTCTCCCGTGATCCAAACCTCGGATTGGCGAGGATTGTCTTGTCATAGCATCTCCTTGTGCTCGTCGATGTACGGAGACACCTTCGTCATGTGTTGCAAGACCCAAAAATGAGCTTTCGAGTACATATCGAAATCAGGAGTGATGGCTCTCCGTCCAATAGTGCCAACACCATCAATCCTCCCCTCGTGACGAGACACAGGAACTCCTATTGCTTCTACCTCGGCCATGTAATCGACGCAAAACTCAACAACCTCTTCCGCTGCATAACCTTCGACAATGCTACCCTCAGGCCGAGACCAATTCCTCACGTAGGCCTTAAGTACACCCATGTACCTCTCGAATGGATACATATAACATAGGAACACAGGTCCACATATCTTGATTTCTCTGACAAGGTGGACGGTGAGATGGACCATGATATCAAAAAACGACAGAGGAAAATACATCTCAAGCTGACAGAGAGTTTGAACCACCTCGCTATGCACAGAATCTAGTCCCTCAGGATCAATGACCTTGCAAGAAATTGCATTGAAGAAATAACACAGCCTCATGATCGTCTCTCTGACCTTATGCGGCAGAATACTCGAGATGGCAACAGGAAGCATTTGTGTCATCAACACGTGACAATCATGAGACTTCATACCCACCAATTTCAAATCGCCCATGGACACAAGCTTTTTCATATTTGCGGAGTAACCCGATAGAACTTTAACACCATAGATACACTTATAGAGTTCTATCCTCTCAGCCTTGCACAAAGTGTAGCATGCAGGGGGGAGGTATATACGGCCTTTATTGTCCTCTCTCGGTGCTAGCTCGGGCCTGATTTTCATTTCGATCATGTCATGCCGCACATTGACGCCATCCTTTGTCTTCCCTGGAATGTTCAGCAATAGGCCGATTAAACTGTCACAAACATTCTTCTCTACATGCATGACATCAATCCAATAACGAACCTCTAAATAATCCCAATACGGTAAGTCCCAAAATATCGATCTCTTCTTCCAAGCGTTCTTCGTGTGGGGTTTCAATTTACGACCCTTTCCAAACACAACGTCTATGTCCTACACCCGTGAGTAACTTCTTTCCCGTGCGTAGGCTTCGGGGCTGAACCATCTTCCTTGTGGCCGTCAAATTCCCTCTTCCACTTATGATACGCGTCATTCTTCGGAAGAAACCTACGGTAACGCATGTACACTGTTTTCCTGCAATTCTTCGGCCATACGCCCTCAGTCTCATCTTTGCAGTGGGGACAGGCTTTGGCTCCTTTCGTACTATGGCCCGACAAATTTCCAAGGGCAGGGAAATCATTGATAGTGCAGAATATCATAGCACGTAAGAAGAAGATCTCTCATTTGTATGCGTCCCATACCTACACCCCTTCATTCCACATTGTTAGGAGATCCTCTATCAATGGTGCTAGGTACACAATCGTTTCCGGGTTGTTTTGGTCCTGAGATAAGTAGAGCCATCATGATGTACTTGCGCTTCATACACAACCAAGGAGGAAGGCTGTAGATACACAAAAGAACTGGCCAAGTGCTATGCCGACTGCTCATGTTACCAAAAGGATTAATTCCATCGGTACTCAACCCGAACCTTATATTCCTCAATTCCGCTCCGAAGTTAACAAATTCCATGTCGATGTTTCTCCACTGTGAAGAATCAGCGGGGTGTCTCAGCTTTCCATCCTTCTTCCGGTCTTCCAAGTGCCAACGCAATAATTCCGCCTCTTTGCGATTTGCAAACAAATGCTGCAAGCGGGGAATGACGGGCAAATACCACAACACCTTAGCAGGAGGTCCTTGCTTTATCTCAGCACAGTCGACGTCGTCGGTTCGGTCCTTACGCTTATAGCGAGATGTGCCGCACACTGGAAAAACATGCATATCCTTGTAGTCGTTACGGTAAAGGATGCAATCATTAGGGTATGAGTGTATCATTTCTACTTCCATTCCCAAAGGACACAACAGCTTTCTCGCTTGGTAGGTGTTTTTTGGTAACTCGTTTCCTTCCGGAAGCATGCCCGCCAAAAGATCTAACAGTGCCGTGAAACTCTTGTCGGTCTAGGTGTTACTTGCCTTCAATTTTAATAGTTCAAGCATGGAGGCCAACTTTGTGTACTTCGACTTGCAACCAGGGAACAATGACTTTTCTGAGTCCTCAATCAAGCGCTTGAATTTGCCAAACTTCCTTTCACTATAATTTCCTTCTACATCACGCAACATGTCATCTAAACTGTCATCCTCTGGCATATCCTCATCGAAGTCATTGTTGGGATCCGATATGTCCTGTTCCTCAACCTGAGTGGCACTTGTTTCTGCAGTTGTCTCTTCTCCATGGTGGACCCAACACGTGTACCCCTTTTTGAAACCACATCGGATCAAGTGGGCGACAATTTGAGATGAGTTGGTGAACATCTTAAGATTCTGGCAGTCTACGCAAGGACAGTACATATATGGTAAACCCTTCTTCGCCATGTCTTGCTCAGCAACTTTTTGGAAATCTAAAACACCTTTCATGTATTCCTCACTCACGTGGTTGTCATTATACATCCAATCTCGATGGACCATCTGCAATTAATTAAATTCATACACATAATAATTAGTAATACTCTACGTATGGTCGACACGCAATAAATTATAAATCTAGCTAGCTAGGGTTTGATGTGGAGTTTGCGGTATAACTAGTTAACTACTACTTGAACTGCAAGCAATTAGTTGGGGACATGGATAACACACATCATAAAGCAATTAAATAGCTACTGGTCGAAAATGAGTTACAACCAGGATTTGCTACTGTAGCTTCCCCTCCCTCTCCCTCTAATTTGAACAATCAATGGAGATCGATATTGATGATGAAATCAAGTAATGTGTATGCCTTAGGAGTAAGTACCAACCTTGGATCTTCAAATTTGTTGCCCCCAAATGCTCCCCTTTTGAGATATTGCTCTTCCTTGCCCCAAATCTCTTCCAATTGGATAGTATGTCGAGCAAGAGTGTAAGACTAGCTCAAAACATCTGCCAAAAGACCTTTTATACCAGGTTCAATACAGACGGTTCTATATAATACCGTCGGTAATATCGGTGCATTTGTTTAGAACTATGAAAGAAATATCACAGACGGTTTTTACATCTGAACCGTCGGTGATAATTAGAATATCACAGATGGTTCTGAGCTCAAAACCGTCCGCTTTACTATCACAGTCGGTGTTTACTTCATAACCGTCTGTGATAATCATAAAATCAACAACAGTCTGCTCTACTATCACAGACGGTGATAAGGTCTGAACCGTCTTTTATATCCTGGATTTCTTGCAGTTGAACCGTTCAACTAGTTGAAATGTTCCACTTATTTTTCTCCTTGGGCACGACAAGCCCTAACCCGTAACCTCCATTGATGGCCGCTGCAACTCCATCGACCGCCACTAGTTTCTCTGCTGAATTAGTATATGATGATGAATCTGCATGTAAGAGCCACCAATACCAATCAGACGGGTAGCAATAATATTAGAAATGTGACCAAATGATTGAATAAAATGTTTTTCATATTTGGTTTTATCTTATTTTCAATGTTAGTATTTAAAAAAATGATATATTATGGTGTTATGGTGTATATATATGTCTGTGGATGTTCAAAGAACATTGAGACTATTATAGTCGGTCCTGACATTAAAACCGTCTGTAATGTTATTATCAGAGACGGTTTTGAGTTAAAAACCGTCTTGATCGCAGAAGTATTTTCTTGTTAACATTTTCACACAGAGAACATCATTTGGTGATTATCAGTTATACATAATCATTCAAAAAGCCAGATATATAAGGAAAAGAAATTTCTTATTTCTTACAATCTTTGCATACATAAGGGATACAAGCGACCAAAGCGTCGACCTGATCCGAAAGTAATTTATAAAGTTCTCCTAGGGATGTATTGGCATCAGTAGGATCTCAACTGGCCGCCCTAAGAGAACTAGCAATAGCTCTAAGCCTATCTACATCATCTCTAAGCAAAGGAGTGCAGCTGTTCCTTATTGTATCAAAGAGTTTTCGCTGCTGCGGAGCGTAATTTCTCTTCGATCGGAACCTGCGCGCTTCTTCGCGAGAACCCTCATAGCACCCTGCCAAGTGCAGAATGGCAGAAGACATCTCCTCAGAACGCTTCTCCAGCGCCTTTTCTTCTTCTTGGAGAGTTCTGCATAAGGCAGCTTTCTCCTCCTGCACATGCATGGGTTAGTTTTGAAAGACATAACGACCAGCAGAGATGGTGAAGATGATTGCCAAGCTTCGGAGTGGATTTGGACGTGGAAGTGTGCGACTTACCCCAGAAAGTTGATCATCCAGGAAAAGCTGATGATCCAAAGGTGTTGAAGAGGGGATATTGGAATGATTGTTGTGGATCTCCAAAGGTGGAGTCGATGCAACTGGAGGGGTTGCAAGGGGCAATGTGGAAACACAGGCGTCAGCACCCTCTAGAGTCTTCGCTGCAGCTCCACTAGAGGATCTTTCATCATTTCTGAGTCTCTTCTTTGGAGGGAGCATTTCCTCAAGCACCTGTGGATTTCGAAATGCACTTGTTTGGACGTAATCAAGTCATAAAAGAATGATCTGCATTAGAGTTTCAAAGAGGACTTACTTTCTGAAGATCCTGATCGAGTTCATTCCTTATCTCTTCCTCATCACTCTCAATTTCAATAACTTCATTGGAATCTCGGCTCGCCATCAAGGTGGAGAGTTGAGGAGGGAATAAAGACTGGGATTTAGGAGCAGAATTCCTAAAAGACTTAGCCAAGAATTTGTAAGTCTTAAGGATTGAAGAGCCTCGCTATTTATAGAACCAGAAGGTAACGGTTCATATGCGCGGGTGCCTCGAGTTTTAAAAAGCGCACTACTGGTTTTCAAGGTCAATAAATTCATGATTATTTCTCGGGAGATAAACTGTCACACGGCGGAATAGTGCCCACTTAAGAAGTTGAAGCGTCAAATTACATAATTCGATGCAAATTAAATTTGAAGTAAATAATTATGTCTCTTCATCTGCGCAGTTATTATGTGTGGTTATCCACGATTGCATGTTGAGAATTTGAAGCGTCGGACACTGTTGGGACTATCACAGACGGTTGGGAGATCAAAACCGTCTGCTTTACTATTACAGATGGTTCTGATGTCTGAACCGTCTGTAATATGCCTGGAATTTTTCTTGAAGTCGAATCGTTCGACTTCTACAAATACTTGTTCCCTCCTTGGAGTTTTGCTTCCAGTCGAACCATTCCACTTCTTTTTCTCCTTGGGCACGACAAGCCCTAACCCATAACCTTCATTGATGGCCGCCGCACCTCCATCGACGGCCACTAGTTTCTTTGGTGAATCAAGTCCAAAATCGATCGTAGCTTCAACCCCCTCGGCTAGATTTCGGCATTGCAAGTAAGGCAAGTAAAATTTCGGTATTGTTAGATTATCCTAATCCTATGATGGCAATTATCCTGCGATTCCTGTATCTTCCATTTTTGTATGTCTTCTTTTCAACATGATTCTGTGCAGGTCCTTGGACGATGTTCACGAGGGGCAACGTAGTTCACGGTTCTTCGTCACAGTACGCTACGTACTTGGCTTGTTGGCGAAAGAAAGGGTGAAGATCACCGTCGAGAGCTAGAAGTTAGTGAAGGGCGAGATTTTAGTTGACTCAGTCGAGAAGATCCTCAAGCCCGCCGTGTTTCTCAAATCAGGACCTATAGAAAGCATCTTACTTTTGTATTAGTGATTTCCTCAGGCTCCAACTCAACTCAACTGAGTTGAGTTGATTTGAATTGATGAGTTGAGTTTGAGCCAGAAGAGATCACCAAGAAAAATGTAACTCAACGCCAGTTCCAACTCCTCGGGCGTCTCTGAACTGAACTCCTATGGTTAAGTCAAACGTGGTTCAAACATTTGCTGTTTCAAATGAATGGATTTGTGATGTATCAGGTCTAATTGTAGTCGGTAGTTAGATTTGTTGTTTGATTGCAAAGGTTCTCTTTCATATGTGACTTTTGTAATATACATCGAATGTGTGAATTAGCGTATTTGTATTGGTGTATATTTGTGTATTTGTATTGCTATTTGGAACATGTACTTAAATGTGTGAATTGGTGTATTTGTATATTTGTATTGGTGTATATTTGTGTATTTGTATTGCTGCTTCAGACATATACTTCAATGTGTGAACTGGCATATTTGTGTAGAACTATCGCAAAAATATCACAGACAGTAATCATATCAGAACCGTGTGTAATACAACACTATTACAGACGGTTTTGTGGTGAAAATCGTCTGTGATAGAACTATCACAGATGATTTTTAAATCAGAACCATCTGACTTCAAATGGTGATATAACAGATGGTTTTTACCTCAAAACCGTCTGTGATATAACTATCATAGACGGTTTTTAAATCAGAACCATCTGTGATATTCCAAGAACATGCTGGAAAATTTGAAAATTGACATAAGAACAAATTTTTATTTAATTTTTTTCATCATTAATGAAAAACAAGCTATTTATAGAATTTCCAAGGTGACGCTTCATGTTCCCAGGCTAGTGCGCCGCGCGAACATCAGAACCCAAAATGACACAACACACCATTGAGAATTTGAAGCGTCAATCACTGTTGGGACTATCACAATCGGTCCTTGTTGCATCTAGGCCCTTTTAGGTTGATTTTGATTATTGATGACATTAAGTGTTTTAGACTAACCTTGTCTTTGAGCTATTTCTATGCAGAGCGATTTCTGTAAAGTCTGCAAGTGATCCGGGAAGATCTGCAGGTCACAGGTCCAAAGTCGCAAGCGCAAGGTCGCAATGTTGGCTGTGGTCGCAGTTAAAGGTTGGAAGTCAAGGTCGCAAGTGCAAGGTCACCAAAACGAAAGTTGCAAGGATTAAAGAGGCAAAGGACCTAAGGTAATATTTGTTTTATTTTGACCGATCTCGGTGTTTGGAGTTTGATCGGTTTAGGAAATTATTTCTTAGTTTTAACCGTACTATAAAGAGGGGTTGCAAGTCCTCTCTATATCTCCAACATGAACCGAGAAATTACTAGGTCGTTGCATTGCATCTTTTTGGTTGGATTTGATTTGAATTTGGTTTGAAAGATTTGGTTTTTCAGTTGTGTTTTTGACAGCAGAAGGGTTTTTGAATTTTCTGGAAAGATCTAGGCAGATCTAGCTTTTTCTTCTGTTGACAAAAATGTATCCCTTGAAATTATCTTTCAAACGAGCTATTAAAGTCTCAATTTCGATTTCTGGATCAAAAGTTATAGATGTTTTTAACGGACTGTCAGTTATTTGGTTTTTCAGTTTAGTTTTTGATAGCAGAAGAGTTTTTGAATTTTATGGAAAGATTTAGGCAGATCTGGCTTTCTCCTCTGTTGACAAAAAGATAGTCCTTTAAAATATCTTTCAAATGAGCTATTAAACACCTCTTTTGGATTTCTGGATTTAAAGTTATAGCTGTTTTTGTTAAAGCTGACTGTCAGTTTGCTGAACTAACTATCAGTTTGAATGTCAGTTTGTGTTAACTGACAATTGTCCAGAGAGTGTGTTTTTCGGGCCAAAAATTTTTGTACTAAACTGACTGTCAGTATGCCCATGCTGACTGTCAGTTTGGGTTTCGACCACAGCTGTTTTTAACTGAGTTTCTATTTGATTTTGGTCGTGACTGTGGTCGAACTGACTGTCAGTTTGTGTAACTGACTGTCAGTTGTGGGTTTCAGCTTTCCTTTTTTCGACCACGAACGGCTAGCAAAATTTATTCCGTAAATTTTGTCGGCCGTTGTGCACTGAACTGACTGTCAGTTAGGCAAACTGACTGTCAGTTTGGGTTGCTGATTTTCAGCCCTAGCTCCAACGGTTCATTTGATTCTTGAGGCTATAAAAAGGGGCTTTGGGCATAAGTTTTCAACAACAAGCAGCAGCATTTCATATACACTCTTGAGCATTAGTTTCTTATATAAAATCTTGATCTTTTGATCAAGTCGAGTGCTTTTCGATCCACCGAGAGTTTCAGTTCTTTTGCATTTGCATTCACTTAGCTTCTCGGTGCGTGTTTGGAGGTCTAGAGAAGACTTCGCTGCCTGTTACTCTTGGTGAGCGCCCTCACCTAGACGGTTCGGAGGCGTGGCCGTTGATCTCTCCGTTTGGAGATTGTCGGAGAGGCTCGGCAAGTTTGTACAAGGCATCGGTGCTCGCCTTTCCGGAGTGGACAAGGAGCAACCATTAGTGATAATATCCTTTGTGGATATTGAGGCAAGACTCAAGTAATTTGAGTGCTTCAACGAGGATTAGTGGAGACTGGGCGAGTCTCCGATACCTCGGTAAAAATCGTTGTGTTCGTTCTCTTTCCCTTGCTTATATTAATTGTTCTTGATTTGTTCTTTATTTTCTTTAAGTTTTAAAGTTTTTAAAAGCCTCCTATTCACCCCCCCTCTAGTCGGCATCCTTGATCCAACACGTGGTATCAGAGCCTGGTCTCTCGATTCATTAGGCTTTACCGCCTAGAGAGAGGATGTCGTCAAGTGAAGATTTTCTTCTAGGTCATACCGGTCGTGCGCCTATCTTTGATGGGACAAACTATCCTTATTGGAAAGTGCGCATGTCGGTATTCCTAGAAGCTATGGGGCTTGATGTATGGGATATCGTTAAACTCGGCTTTACTCCTCCGGTTGATCCGGCAAGTCAGTCTGAGTACGATAGGAGAAAGTTGCATTTAAATGCCCGTGCAAAAAATGCACTCTTTGCCGGTTTATCCTTAAACGAGTTCAACCGTGTGAGCAATCTCACGACTGCTCATAAGGTTTGGACTACCCTCGAAGAAATTTACGAGGGCACTACAAAGGTTAAAGAGGCAAAATTGCTAATGGTGAGGCAAAAATATGAGACATTCACCATGTCATCAACCGAGTCAGTGGATTCCATGTTTACTCGGTTAAATAACATTGTGAATGAACTCAAGGGTCTTGGTGTTGTTTTTACTGACCTTGAGCTTGTGAGAAAGATGCTTAGGGCCTTGCCGGAAAGCTTCGACACCTTGGTCACGGTTCTCACAAACTCCGATCTATCGACCACAACACCAACCGATCTTTATGGGAACCTCATCACCCATGAGATGCACAAGAAGGAGAAGAAGGAAGCGGCCGAACCCTCGGAGACGAAGAAGAAAGCTTTGGCCTTCAAAGCTAATGCAAGAAACGATTCAAGCGATAGCTCCTCCGATGAAGACCTCGCGCTCATGGTAAAAAATACTCAAAAACTCCTTCGCAGGTTGCATAAGAAAGGTGTCAACATTGACACACGACCAAAGGGGAAAAAGCAAAACAACTTCAAGGACATCATTTGCTATGGATGTCATGAGAAGGGACACATAGCATCAAGATGTCCAAACAAGAACAAGGCGTGGAACAAGAAGAAGAAGTTCTTCAAGAAGAAGAATGAAGAAATCAAAGAAGCTTGCTTTGGAGAGTGGATGTCCGGAGGCGAGAGCTCCGACTCCTACTCCGACAACGAAAGAAGTTGCTCCAAGAAGATGGCCGGATTAGCTCTCGGCAACATCAACACCTCAACTAGTTCATCCATTTGCCTTATGGCCAAAGGCGATGAAAAGGTACACTCTAATGATCCATCTTATGATGATTTAGTTGAAATGATAACCGAATTAAATGAAGTTTTTGGAAAAACTAAAAAGAAGTATAAGGCGCTTAAGGAAGAACATTCTTCCCTACGCGCTCAATACTCCGAGCTTAAAGAATGCATGCTCATAAAAGATGTTACAAATATCTCATCTAAGGTAGATGCTTCAACTTCATGTAATTTGGATGATTCTCCCTCTAGTAGTCATCATATTCCATGTGCTTCTAATGACAACATATTGAATGAAAATAATGAACTTAAGGCACAAGTTGAAAAACTTGGAAAAGGCTTAGAAAACTGCTACAAAGGTAAAATATCTCTTGATCTAATCCTTAGTAAACAAAAATGTTCTTTTAGAAAAGAAGGATTAGGATATTTTCAAAAGAAAGGAAGAAAACAAAATTCTAAAACTATATTTGTTAAAGCATGCAACACATTTTGTCATAAATGCCATGAAACCGGTCATTCACATGAAGCATGTCCCTTAATGACTCCTAATTATTTTGATACTTGCTACATGCTTCAAAAGTCGAGAAAAGGTTATGCTGTAGCAAAGTATGTTGGTGCACCCATGTTAAATAAAAGAAAGAAATCAATTTGGGTGCCCAAAGTTTTGATTGCTAACATTGAAGGACCCAAAAAGGTTTAGGTACCTAAAAGAACTTAATTCTTTTTATGCAGGTGAACTACAAGACCGGTGGGAGGCATTGGGTGCTAGATAGTGGATGCTCCGAACACATGACCGGTAACAAGAAGTTGTTCACCTCAATAGAAGACAACTCAAGCGTGAACCAAAAGATTACCTTTGGCGACAACCGTCAAGGAAATGTGGTCGGCTTGGGTAAAATCGCAATCTCAAATGATCTATCTATTTCAAATGTTCTATTGGTCGAATCTCTGAATTTCAATTTGCTTTCCGTTGCACAAATTTGCAATTTTGGTTTTAGTTGCACATTCTTCCCAAAAGAAGTTTTGGTTGAAAGTTTAAAAGACAAATCTTTGATCTTTAAAGGCTTTCGTTTTGGAAATCTTTATTTGGTTGATTTTCATTCAAAAGATGCATCTCTTTCAACATGTCTTATCTCTCAAACCTCAAAAGGTTGGCTATGGCATAGACGACTTGCACATGTTGGGATGCATCAATTGAGAAAACTTTTAAAACGTGATTTGGTTGTTGGCTTAAAGGATGTGAATTTTGAAAAGGACAAACCTTGTAGCGCTTGTCAAGCGGGCAAGCAAGTAGCTACTTCACATCCAACTAAGCGCATTCTTTCGACTTGCAAACATTTGGAACTCCTTCATATGGATTTATTTGGACCTTCTGAGTTCCAAAGTATCGGGGTAGCAATTATGGTTTTGTGATTGTTGATGATTTTACTCGCTACACTTGGGTTTTCTTTATTTCCCAAAAATCTGAAACCCCCGATGTTTTCAAAAGTTTTGCAAAACGGGTTTCTACTGAATTCGAATTATCCATCAAGAAAATCTGTAGTGATCATGGTGGAGAGTTCATTAATTCAACTCTATTTGATTTTTGTGACTCTCTTGGAATCAAACACGAATTTTCCACATCCTACACTCCACAGCAAAATAGAGTTGTTGAAAGGAAAAATCGAACACTTATAGAAATGGCAAGGACTATGCTAAATGAGTATGATACTCCTACTCGCTTCTGGGCTGAAGCCGTGCATACCGCTTGCTATTCTATAAATCGGCTTTATTTGCATCCTCTTCTAAATTTGACTCCTTATGAGCTTCTTGTTGGGCGCAAGCCAAATATTTCTTATTTTCGAGTATTTGGTTGCAAATGTTATATTCTTAAGAAAAGGAATTTTGGTGGTAAATTTCAAAGAAGAGTAGGTGAAGGCTTTCTAGTCGGATACTCCACCACTAGTAAAGCTTATCATGTTTTCAATAAAAATACAAGTTGTATTGAAGAATCGGGTGATGTCGAATTTGATGAAACTAACGGCTCGCAAAAGGAGCAAGTCTCTCATGAAGTTTCAGGTGAAGATCTTCAAGAAGCAATGAAGAACATAACCATTGGAGACATCAAGCCAACAGAGGAAGATCAAGAAGATGATGACAACGTTGAAAATGTTGATCAAGACGCATCATCATCTCATGTTGATCCTCCAGAACAAGGTCAAGATGAAGCAGTACAAGATGAAGAACCAAGGCAACACCAAACCATCACCAAGGATCACCCTCTAGACCAAATATTGGGTGACGTCAGTAAGGGTGTTCAAACTCGATCTCGTATTGCTGCATTTTGTGAACATCATTCTTTTGTATCTTCTTTAGAACCCAAACATGTTAATGAAGCTTTAAATGACCCTGATTGGGTAAATGCCATGCATGAAGAACTTAATAACTTTGCTAGAAATGAAGTTTGGACTCTAGTTGAAAGACCCAAAGATCATAATGTAATTGGAACAAAATGGGTTTTTAGAAATAAGCAAGATGAAAATGGTGTTGTAATTAGTAACAAAGCTCGTCTTGTTGCTCAAGGTTTCACTCAAGTTGAAGGTTTAGACTTTGGTGAAACTTTTGCACCTGTAGCAAGACTTGAAGCTATTCGTATTCTTCTTGCTTATGCATCATGTTTCAATATCAAACTTTTTCAAATGGATGTTAAAAGTGCATTCTTAAATGGTGAAATTTCTGAACTTATTTTTGTTGAACAACCTCCAGGTTTTGAAGATACTAAATTTCCAAACCATATTTTTAAATTGTCAAAAGCTCTCTATGGTCTCAAACAAGCTCCTCGAGCTTGGTATGAGCGTCTTAGAGACTTTCTATTATCAAAAGGTTTTAAAATTGGGAAGGTTGATACAACTCACTTTACAAAGAAAATTGAAAAAGACTTATTCATTTGTCAGATTTATGTTGATGATATTATCTTTGGATCTACTAATGAATATTTCTGTCATGAGTTTGGAGAGATGATGTCTAGGGAGTTCGAGATGTCCATGATTGGTAAGCTGAGCTTCTTCCTCGGACTTCAAATCAAGCAACTCAAGAACGGTACGTTCGTGAGTCAAACAAAGTACGTAAAGGACCTGCTCAAGCGCTTTGGGATGGAAGACGCCAAGGCAATCAAAACTCCCATGGCGACCAATGGACATCTGGACATGGACATGTCGCGCCCCGAAACTGGGACAACGACTACTCCTGTAGAGACCTAGCTCGCTGCAGCTAGTCCCAAACGACAAACCTTTGACTTCCCAGGATGAGTCAAACACAGGAGTATATTACATTGCAACAGAGTACTCACGAAATATTAAGCAGTGTGGCCTGCTGGCCTTAATATTACATAAAGAGGAATACAATGCCTACAAGGCATTCAGGGTTTAACAAAATATTTAACTACACAGCAGAAGATAGGTGACCCTCCCACAAAAGAAGTTGACGGCGGAACAACACACTTTAGGGTTCTGGCGGAACTGATTCTCCTCCCTCTGGATCCACGTAGTACTCCGTACCATCATCTTGATCAAAGTAGGCTCCATCTATTGAGTTGAATGTTGCAAGGGTGAGCACTTACGTACTCAGCAAGTCATAGGTAAGAGTAGATACATATAGTAGTGATGATATGAACCTAGACTAGTCAAGAATTATGGATATTTGTAAAATAATCTTTTCCTTTCATACCTCATCTCATGGCAGCACTTTTTATAATATAACATCATCAATCATGTTCACTAGATTATAGCACTACCGCGACACGTCGACACACGACAGCCCACGGCAGCACTCCTTATCATGACAACACATGTCATTTGGGTAATCTTGATTTAAACATATTTTATTTAGAAAATAGTACTTGTGTCACACCCCGTGGATTTAATCCACCGCAGCAGACTCCTATAAAACCCGGGAGCTCGGAGTATTCGAATACGTTTTTAACTCTGCAGAGAGGTACCAATTTACCCGCAAGATATTCCACTTTCAAACATTTCCTATCATAACAAAATGATTGGACCCCTGACTCACTTCATACTGTGAGCGGCAAGGTGGAAATAACAAGAACTTTTGTTATGTTTTACTCGCAATTCACCCCCGACCCTGTGGCTCTCAGCGAGGCACAGTTGTGGCAGGTTGTATCCAAACCTCCACCCCTTTGCTTATTCCCATTACTGGGTCAGCGTGCCTGATCACCTTCAGTGATATGTGTGGGAGCCGCGCTCCGTGTTTATCGTGCATCACTACACATCTCATGCAGGGGTTTCATGTGCGATCCACATAATTACTTGTTCAGGCCTGTCCCATACCAGGCTTGCGGTTAGCACGTTGTTCATGCCACTAGACGCACAACACAAGGTTCTAGTCCTTATAAGCCAATGACCAGACCATCCACAACCCTGCACCTTCAGTGCCTGCATTCCTTTGCAGTCTAGCACCTCCAGTGCTACAGCCATCCATACCATTTTTCTGGTCACGGCTAGGGTTTTTATTTCATGAATATAAGTATATAGATACATATAATAATTCATGGCTCAAAACTTGTTTATTTCACATTTCACAGATAACCAGTCTAGTACTGCCAATTCATAAATCAACCATTCTCAATCGTTCACATGCAATATTGCCTATATTCAAGGTTATATTATAGCAACATTTAAAATATAGGTTCAAGATGACCAAGGATATGACTTGCCTTCCACGTCGTAAAATACAGCAGTCGATGACGGGTCAACAGCAAAATCTTCAAAGTCAGCTTCTGAATCTGCTCGACGACAAACAATCACACAATAATTACTTATAATATTTAAAATGTTTTATGACTTATATGCAGAAATGCTTAACCAGAATGATTGAACTAAACTGGAGATAAGTTGAACTGCAAACTGAACTGAGTCGAGATTCTAGGGTTTCAAGGAATTTGGGCTAAGGATGGTGATTAGATAATCTTAGGTTTCAGGTTTGCAATAGGGATAACAATTTTGTGACTGGTTTAATCAAAACAGCGAATGTCAACAGATCGACATTCGGATCAAAGCTTGGACATAGCTTTAAGAAAAGCTAGGATGCTTATCTCAAGTTGTGGTAGTAGAAGAAAATGTAGATCACAACTCTACAAATTCAGTGGACAAAGAGGATTTCAAATTACACAACCAGAAGTGGGTAAATAAGGTCAATGCCACTGGCTGACAAGCTCTGGCATAGAGCTGACAATGCCAAAAACTAGGGCTTAGCATAACTTTTGATCTGGAGCTCCAAATGATGCACCACTTTGTCTGGGAGGTAGGCTTGAGTAACAGGAACAATTAAGTCAACAGGATCTAGGGCAAGAAATGGCTGGAAAGAAAGAAATTTGATGATGAACCGAGATGAACTGGCTGCACTGGAGCAGTTCTGGACACAAACTTGGCATGGCTATAACTTCCAATCTAGGCCGATCTAGGTGTCGAGCTAGAAGACAAAAATACTCAGGAGGCTAAGGCACATCTAAATGACAAGGTTTCGAGGGCTGAAATGGCCGGGACAAGCTTTCTGGTCATCGGCGCTGGAGAAGAATCACTGGATTTGGGCATTTCCAACACAGGCCGTTTGAACTCGATTCCTTGCTCTAGGAGTGATATATGGGTAAGAGGAAGCTACCTGCACGATCACTTTGGCCGGAGGATGGCCGGAGAAGCCTGGCGACGATCGCCGGTTTCTGGAGAAGTTCAAAATTGGGGAAAACTTCGATTGAAGCTCAATCTGGAGATCTTGATGCACAGGCTTGCTGGAAATGACTCACTGATCAACTTCTTCTACAGAATCGAGAGCTAATTCGAGGTAATTTGGCCTGCATTGCCGGAACAGGGCATTTAGCAATCCCGGCGATCACCGGCGATAAGGTGCAAGGTAATCCAATTAGATGGTACAGCACAATCAGGGAGATTAGGGAAACTTACTGATGCGGTTAATTTGACAGGAGGTGCTGCGTAGTGTGCTGGCACCGTGAAGCTCTTCGACAGCTCGCCGGAGAAGACGACCACAGTGAAGAAGTTTGAGAATTTGGTTAAGTCCTGGGGAAAGGGAGATGACACAGGGTACTGGTGGCTTAAATAGAGCAGTGGGCGAAGCTTGCAAGGATTAAACAGCATTGAATTGGTGTCAGTTGAAATGAGTTGCCGGGCGCAGATGCAACAATGGCGAGCGGTGACACGACTGTGCACTGGCGAGACAAGGCTGTGCTTCATTGGGACTCAACCATGTCGGGCGGTGCAAGGTGGTGGCGACAAGTACTGGCGCGGCGAGGCTACGTGGCGATGGATTGCTGACAAAGTCGCTGCTGGTCGCGCGCAGGAGCAAGCACTGGTCGTCGACGTAGCAGCGACCTTGCCACGGCACCAGCTGGAGCGAGGACACGTGCGCAACAGGAAGAGCAAGCATGCACGAGCACAAATGCAAGCGGAACTTGGCCGGCGGCGAGCGTGCACGGCGCATGGCAACCACGGCAATCTCTGGTCGTGCGCACAGTAGCTAGCCTGGTCGAAAATGGACTGAACTGCAATTTCAATTCTTTGAGTTTTGGACTGAAATGTAAATCTGGAATTTTGGGAGGTTTAAACTGAAATTGATTTCACTAATCTGGTAGATTATATTCAACAAGGTATTTGGCAAAGGTAATTGATAAAATTTGATACATTTGAATAGTTTTTGATACAAACTGAAAATAGGGTAATTTAGGGTAAAACAAGATTTAAGTTTTGTCGATTTCGAATTCTGGTGTTTAGGGTTCGATTTTGATATCTGCACAGAAGAGAGACTTGTGGCAAATAGTATTTTGAGAAGATTTACCGAAGAAATTATGAATTTGGAGTTAATCTGGAGATTTTAGCCTCTTTGGGTTTTCAGATATCAGATAAGGACTAATTTGCGATAACTCTTGGACTGATTTGTGAAAAGAGTCTAGATGATGAAATCTGGCTGTCAACTTTTTAGATTAAGGTATTGACATACCCATGATTATATTCCAGGAATAATCTGGTCTGAACTTGGTCAAGATTTTGATTAAATCTGTATTTCTGAAACTTAGGGTATTTGGGTAATATAAGGTATTTCTGTTTTCGAAAACAGAAGAACTTGATAAATCTGGAATTTAGAGATAGAATTAGATCTGGGTTCTGAAGGCTTTTAGATTCAGGATAACTAATAGATCACATCTGAACAATCTGATCTTGATTTGAGGTCACAGGATAGATTTTTGGAGATTTTAGGGTTTGAGATAGATACTGATCTGGCTATTACTACAGATACATGCATGCATGCTATTTATGAAAAAGGAAATTTTCACCCCTAACTCAGGGTGTTACAGGACAAAAGCGGCAAATCGGTCGATTCTAAACTGTATTGGTCTATGATTGGTAGTCTTTTATATCTTACTGCATCTAGGCCTGATATCATGTTTAGTGTATGCCTGTGTGCTAGATTTCAGTCTGATCCTAAGGAATGTCACTTAACTGCTCTTAAAAGAATCCTTAGGTATTTAAAATGTTATCCCAGTTTAGGACTTTGGTATCCGAAAGATGAAAATTTTGAATTAATTGGGTATTCGGATTCTGATTATGCTGGGTGTAAGATTGATCGTAAGAGCACATCTGGTAGCTGTCAGCTGATGGGGAGATCATTAGTATCATGGTCATCTAGGAAGCAAAATTCTGTAGCTCTCTCCACAGCTGAAGCTGAATATGTGTCTGCAAGCAGTTGTTGTGCTCAATTATTATGGATGAAACAGACATTTTTGGATTATGGGATTATCTTTGATAAAGTACCACTCTTATGTGATAATGAAAGTGCCATTAAAATTGCTAATAATCCTGTTCAACATTCTAGAACTAAGCATATTGAAATACGGCACCATTTTATTAGAGATCATGTGGCAAAAGGAGACATTGATGTGAATTATGTTAGAACTGATATGCAAC
Source organism: Pharus latifolius (assembly GCA_019359835.1). Classification (NCBI taxonomy): domain Eukaryota; kingdom Viridiplantae; phylum Streptophyta; class Magnoliopsida; order Poales; family Poaceae; genus Pharus; species Pharus latifolius. Next base: position 63,856,857 of record CM033326.1, on the reverse strand, counting down.
TAGCTGATATCTTCACTAAACCCTTAGATGAATCAAGATTTTGCTTTTTAAGGGGTGAACTGAACATTATTGATTATCAAATGCTAATTGATCTAAAATAACTGTCTGATTTTTCCTGTCCTCCCGCCTTTTTGTGCTTGATGACAAAGGGGGAGAGATTCTTGAGTTTCTTGCTTCATTATTGACATTGTTTATGCTTAGGGGAGAGATTGGGGAGAAAGATTTTTGAGATATCTCATGATCTATTATTATAAATTCATCATTATATATTTACTCTCAAATCTCAAATGACTCATATGGGTATTTATATATGCATGCATTTAGGGGGAGTTCCTGAATATCTGTTAATTATGCATGTACTTAGGGGGAGTCATTTGATTTTATTCATTTAAACACTTGTTGTCATCAATCATCAAAAAGGGGGAGATTGTTGCATCTAGGCCCTTTTAGGTTGATTTTGATTATTGATGACATTAAGTGTTTTAGACTAACCTTGTCTTTGAGCTATTTCTATGCAGAGCGATTTCTGTAAAGTCTGCAAGTGATCCGGGAAGATCTGCAGGTCACAGGTCCAAAGTCGCAAGCGCAAGGTCGCAATGTTGGCTGTGGTCGCAGTTAAAGGTTGGAAGTCAAGGTCGCAAGTGCAAGGTCACCAAAACGAAAGTTGCAAGGATTAAAGATGCAAAGAACCTAAGGTAATATTTGTTTTATTTTGACCGATCTCGGTGTTTGGAGTTTGATCGGTTTAGGAAATTATTTCTTAGTTTTAACCGTACTATAAAGAGGGGTTGCAAGTCCTCTCTATATCTCTAACATGAACCGAGAAATTACTAGGTCATTGCATTGCATCTTTTTGGTTGGATTTGATTTGAATTTGGTTTGAAAGATTTGGTTTGAAAGTTGTATTTTTGACAGTAGAAGGGTTTTTGAATTTTCTGGAAAGGTTTAGGCAGATCTAGCTTTTGCTTCTGTTGAACAAAATGTAGCCCTTGAAATTATCTTTCAAACGAGCTATTAAACTTTCAATTTGGATTTCTGGATCAAAAGTTATAGATGTTTTTAACGGACTGTCAGTTATTTGGTTTTTCAGTTTAGTTTTTGACAGCAGAAGAGTTTTTGAATTTTATGGAAAGATCTAGGCAGATCTGGCTTTTTCTTTTGTTGACAAAAAGATAGTCCTTTAAAATATCTTTCAAATGAACTATTAAAAACCTCTTTTGGATTTCTGAATTTAAAGTTATAGCTGTTTTTGTTTAAGCTGACTGTCAGTTTGCTGAACTGACTGTCAGTTTGAATGTCAGTTTGTGTTAACTGACAATTGTCCAGAGAGTGTGTTTTTCGGGCCAAAAATTTTTGTACTAAACTGACTGTCAGTATGCTCATGCTGACAATCAGTTTGGGTTTTGACCACAGCTGTTTTTAACTGAGTTTTTATTTGATTTTGGTCGTGACTGTGGTCGAACTGACTGTCTGTTGTGGGTTTCAGCTTTCCTTTTTTCGACCACGAACGGCTAGCAAAGTTTATTCCGTAAATTTTGTCGGCCGTTGTGCACTGAACTGACTGTCAGTTAGGCAAACTGACTGTCAGTTTGGGTTGATGATTTTCAGCCCTAGCTCCAACGGTTCATTTGATTCTTGAGGCTATAAAAAGGGGTTTTGGGCATAAGTTTTCAACAACAAGCAGCAGCATTTCATATACACTCTTGAGCATTAGTTTCTTATATAAAATCTTGATCTTTTGATCAAGTCGAGTGCTTTTCGATCCACCGAGAGTTTCAGTTCTTTTGCATTTGCATTCACTTAGCTTCTCGGTGCGTGTTTGGAGGTCTAGAGAAGACCTCGCTGCCTGTTACTCTTGGTGAGCGCCCTCACCTAGACGGTTCGGAGGCGTGGCCGTTGATCTCTCCGTTTGGAGATTGTCGGAGAGGCTCGGCAAGTTTGTACAAGGCATCGGTGCTCGCCTTTCCGGAGTGGACAAGGAGCAACCATTAGTGATAATATCCTTTGTGGATATTGAGGCAAGACTCAAGTAATTTGAGTGCTTCAACGAGGATTAGTGGAGACTGGGCGAGTCTCCGATACCTCGGTAAAAATCGTTGTGTTCGTTCTCTTTCCCTTGCTTATATTAATTGTTCTTGATTTGTTCTTTATTTGCTTTAAGTTTTAAAGTTTTTAAAAGCCTCCTATTCACCCCCCCTCTAGTCGGCATCCTTGATCCAACAGTCCTTACATAAAAACCGTCTGTAATGTGACTATCACAGATGGTTTTGAGTTCAAAACCGTCTGCGATATTGAAAGAATGTTGAGAATTCGAAGCATCGGTCACTGTTGGGACGATCACAGTCGGTCCTTACATAAAAACCGTCTGTAATGTGACTATCACAGACGTTTTTTTACCTCAGAACCCTCTGTGATATTCAAAGCACGTTGAGAACTCGAAGCGTTAGACACTTTTGGGACTATCCAACCAAATAGGCCTAACTTCTATATTGTTTCTAAATTTTTTTTGTTCGCCATAAAAAATATGTTGCACCACACTCGCGTTTGGCATGCCACAATGCCATCCAGCCAAATAAACCCAACTTCTATATTCTTTCTATATTATTTGCATGGGACCTGCGACTTCTATATTGTTTCTATATTATTTGCAGGACTCCGAAGGACTACCCTCACTCGCCAAAGATTGCTGCTTCTATGTATATGATCGCGATAGTCGTTCCTTGATCGCACACAGTGCACATAACTTTGTATGGTCGAATGTTCACCAAAAGCTAAAGAAAGATAAAGAAAGAGGGAAGATAGCATGCAGTGATCCGTTTGAGAACTAGTCTTGGTTTTCGCACTAGGCTCGCCCAGATTCTAATATGCGGAATAACGGGATCTTACTCGGAAATACCGAAACCCAAAGTAATTGCACAACTCTTTATTTCAAAGAGGGCTTTACACGTCGAACGTTAGGCACACTTGCCTACGTCGAAGGAACTATAAGTGTCTAAAACTCAAATAAGTTCTATGACTCTTCGATTGAGTTCGATGATCTAAACTAGACCTATTACAAGGTATTTATAGTCCAATGGTATGAGTACGTATCAGACTTAGAGACCTAAACGTATTAGACTCATATAACTAATCCTAAACAGATAAGCTTAGTTATACACATTCGGATCGGATTACAATTCCGAACAGGGAACGAATTCCTTTTCCTGGTCGCGAACCAATCCATGTTCGCGAATCCTTTTCGAACACGGTTAAGGTCGCGAAGCCGTATGCGATCAGGATTTGGTCGCCAAGCCGCATGCGATCAGGACTTGGTCGCGAAGCCACATGCGATCAGGACTTGGAGATCCTCCCGGATCATGCAGTCCAAGAACGTGCTGGAAAATTGAAAAATTGACATAAGAACAAATTTTTCATTAATTTTTTTCATCACTTACAAAAAAAAGTAAAAATACAAAATGCTAGGTCAAGGAGTGGTCTTAGCCCTGGCTGCATCTAGAATAAAGTCAGTTTGACTTGCAGCCAGGACACAGGACTCCTCCAGTGACAAGTTGTCCTTCATAGGATCAACTACTGCGGCGTCGAGAAGGCCTGCGACCTCCCTCAGCTTCGCGATGGTATCCTTCATAGTCAAACCACAGCCAGCGATGGTCATATCCACGGCTTGCTTCTCCTAGCGAAGACGCCTCGTCCTCGCCCTAGCATTGTCACCATCTGTCTTCATACACTGAATGCGCTGGAAGAGATCATCCAGGTCAAGCCGTAGCTGAGTGTGCTTCTCCGAAAGGTGCTTGTGCTCCTCCTGGAGGGCCCTCAGCTTGGTTTTCGCCTTGCCCAAGTCTTCCACGGCTCCCCTTCCCTGTGCAAATCAACAGGTCAAGAATGTACTGAACAGGGATTAACAATACAGCGGTAAGTCCAAAATATTGAGAGTTCTTATCGGGGAGGGCGAGGCTGACGATGCCATTGAGAATGCCATTGGCGTAGAGAAGCTAAGGAGTCAAATAGTTTGAGAATTATAAAAATTGTAAAGTAAATGGCAATTATTCCACTGTCAAGCTATTTATAGAATTTCCAAGGCGACGCTTTGTGTTCGCCTAGGCGCCACGTGAAGATCAGAGATCGAAATGAGCACAGTTGAAAATTTGAAGCGTCGGCACTGTTTAGAACAGTCGGTTCCGATATTAGAATTGTCTCTAATACTACACTATCACAGTCGGTTCTGAGTTCAGAACCGATTGTATATATCACAGTCGGTTTTGATAACGGAACCGTCTGTCATATTCTAGTTATCACAAACGGTTCTCAGTTGAGAACCGATTGTATCTATCACAGTCGGGTTTTAGGTTAAAACCGTCTGTGATAAGTAGACTATTACAGACGGTTTTGTATTCAGAACCATTTGGTTGACTATCACAGTTGGTTTTGACATCAGAACCCACAGTGATAACTTAACATATTGTCCCGACAGGCCTTCGCAGACGGTGTTCCATTGAAAAGTTCATAACCGTCTGTGATGTGTCATCTTGGATGTCTGTTTCTGTGGTAGTGATTGTCTCAACCGTCCATTTTTTGTCTCGAGATCTATGTCAATTATAGAAAAGTTCAGTTTGGGGGGGGGGGGGATTTTGGCACAAGAAACAATGATTCAAAATTTTTTTGGTTTTTTAATCTAATTCCCTATCACCTCTTAACATTCTCTCTCTCCTCTTCTAATTAACATTCCTCTCTCTGTGTTCAAACCAGCAGCGAGCAACACAGCATGGTAGATGGTGGTGAGCAGCTGCATTTCATGTAGTTAGGAGTGGCAGCAGCAGTGACGATGATGTAGATCCAATGAGCCGTGTGGAGTAGAGGCCGACGAGCAGAACTTGAACCGATAACGTGATCGCACCTAAAACGGTGTGATTTTGTAATACCGCATGTGGACGGTTGAACGTTGAGCACTTGAAGGTCGAATTGCACGAGGAACAAGCATATTTGTCTTTCTAGCTTAATGGATCACAGATTAAGTCTAAACGAGTTTTGAGGTTGTTTTTCTATTACTAATTCTACTACTAAAACTATAAATCTAGGGTTTTAAAGTAGTAAATTGTAGGTACAAAATCTGAATTTATAAAGCAGGAATTAAAACCAAGGGCTTCTGGAATTTCATAATCATCCGGCATAATTCTATCCAAGATCCGCGGATTCTAAGTTAATTTCCATTGTTTTCCAAGACAAATTAAGTTTCCATTTCGGGGCGCTGAGTCAACAGTCATAGGATCGCTTCCACTGTCATGTTTGGTGAGAGCATCTCTCCTGATCAGGGTCCCGCGTCAAAGCGCTAAGGACTCAAGAACTCCCCTGAATTCTAGCTAACGCTCAACTGTTACGTCTGTTGCTGAAACGAGAATTTAGGGTTTAGAGGAAGAAAACATTAGAAAATAACTCCAAAACTTGAGATCAAAACCAAGGAAGAATCACGCCTTCCTGATTAGGTCATCCCTAACCCTAGAAGAGATATACTCGCAAAAAACCATAACAATGCAAAAATAATACTAAGAAATAAATAAAAACTTACTTGATTGCTTGAGAATTGAAGTTGTCATCCTTGTCAGCTTACAAAAGCAATAAAATAGAGAAGGGGGCTCTTCTAAGAAAATTAGACTAAAAACTAAGCCATAACAGCTTCTAAACCTAAGAAAAAGCATGTCTAATTGAGCTCAAAGTTTCTCTATTTATAGTACATAAGTCCTAGAATTAACCAATTACAACTCAAGACTTATTTAGGAAGGAAATTGTCTCAGATTCGGACTTTAAACCGACTAATGGGTCTGTTTTGGACTCAGAATTTGGGTTTCTGGTCAGTTTTCGGGTCGGATTCCTGTTTTTCAGATTTTCAGCATCTTCTTTCTCCACTTCTTTCCTATCCAAACGATGTCAAAATAACTCCAAATTTGGTACATTTGTTCCCTGAAACATGACGAACACACTCGTGAAAGTAGATTGTAAAAATGTTACAAAAAATCACATAAAATGACATGTAAAAGGAATTTTAAGCATCATTTTGCACATTTTCAATACTAAACCTAAGGTAAAATTCTACCAAATTAAGACTTATCAATTCCCCCAAGCTAGCATTTTGCTTGTCCTCAAGCAAAGAATGTGAATAATTTTTCCAAAAATTGAGATGCCTTGGTAAATCAGATTTTCTATAAACAATCTTTCGAAAACTCTCATCACATCTATGTATATTAGGCAATTGATCTAAGCAATTTAAACTCTCCAATTACAAATATTCAGATTATCAAATTTCAACCTTAAAAAAGATAGAGTTTAATCAGTTAAATCATCTTGACAACTTCTTTCATATAGGATTTAGAACAAACCATAGCTAAAGAAAACACTCATTATGTTACAATTTATACAAAGTTTACTAGATTGCCCTTTAGAAAAATTAAAACACTTATATTTCTTTTTTTATTCACTTTTTTCTTTTATTTATTTATTTATTATTTTTTTTATTCTTCAACTTTTTCGTGCTCTTGGCCAGAATGTTTTTTATTAATTGGATCATTCCGTCGTGGCTAGAGGAGACACAGCTGAAGACGCTTACTTAAGTGCACTTACAGAAAGGCAGCTTTGTCGGTTTCCCGAGCCCCTGTAAGCAACCTCAATGCTCTGTATACCTTCCCTTCACCAGCTGGTCGACAATTCACCACCGCCTCGCCCCAGCGGGTCGCATATACGTTACACGAGACTAGACAAAGCTGCATCTTAAGCAACCATTTTATTGAAAATATAACTTTTTTGTGTGCATAAGTTAAGTAAATCTTCCCTTCCCTAGCTAGTCAACGATTCACCACCGCCTCCCCCCAGTGGGTTGATTGTACTTCACTCTTACACGTTTTTATTTTTAAAGAGAAGGGCAATTAGCAATCTAGGCATAAAAAGTGACATAAGAGGTTAATTTTAAATAATATTTTATTAGAAACCTTCAATTTGGAAGAAGTCAATGATAATTTAAAAGACAAGTTCAATCTTTAATGGTCAATTTAAGATAAAAACTAAACATAAGCAATTGAAATGTTTAAAAGAGCTAAGTTCAATGGATCATATGCAAAGATGTGATAGAATAGTCATCTAATTGATCAAAGATCATCTCTAATACTAGGCATTCCAAGTGATAAATCTCTCTTTTTTTCAGTTCATGATGGAATGTAGTGGAATGATGATTCGATAAAGACTAAGAAAATGGTTAAGTGAACACCCCCAAGCTAAATTAAACTAAGCAAATGGTTAAGTGAACACCCCCCAAGCTAAATCAGACATTGTCCTCAATGTATGGAAAGAGATACAGATTACTGTTTACGGTCGTGGTGGAAGATGACGTAGTGAAAGAGGATGTTGCGGTCCATGTAGCTCCAATGGTACAGTCCAAGGCGTCCGAAGTGAAAACCTTGGAGATCACACATCAGATTCGCGATTTTTTCTTGAACATGCTGTGATGTGGACTTGAATGTCATAATCTGAATTTGGTTGGCCCTAAAAAGAAAAAGAAAAAGAAAATGAAAAAGAAAGAGAAAGAAGAAAGGAAAAATAAAATAAAGAAAAAGCATCGGGTTGCCTCCCGATAAGCGCTGGTTTAACGTCCCGCTCGACATAGACCATAGCATGATCTTTATGGAGGTTCCCAATACTGATTTTGAATGTTTGGTGCAGTGGGAGACCTAAGCCTACTGTCTAGCAATTCAGATTTTTTAGCTTTCATCGTAGCTAGGTTTAATCGGTGTGGAGGCTCTATACCAATTAGATCATCAATAGAATATCCTAATGTCTTGCGATGCAGTGTTAATGTATTGATCAATGTACTTGATGGTTTATCAGTTATATTGGCATCTACAAGCATAGGATTTTGTTTATCTCTATCAAGAAGCATATATTTCACCGAGGAAGGAAAGGATGTGAGATTTGGTACCTTGTTCGTGTAGGGATTGTCATGATTTATTACCGTTAAGAGTCTATTGGGCAACGATGGTATGTTTGTAGTGGCATAATCATCCTTTTTATTGCTCATCTCTATGTTGATATCTAGAGCATCATTTCCAATTTGTTTACCCTGCAATATAGTCTCAAGAGGGTCTATCCTACATGTGGTGTCCTCATACAAAGGGCAGTTAGCAATTTCAGGCAATTTAAACAATATTTTCTCATTCCCCATATGAAAAGCAATTGTACCCTCACATATATCAATTTGAGCTGTTTCTAAATCATCCAAATCCCTTTTATTTGTAAGAATTTCTTTTAAGAATTTTCCATATGAAGGAATTTCAGTGATAAGATCAGCAAAAGGCATATTCACATTCAGTTTTTTCAGGGTATCAAAGGATTTGTCATTAGAACTAGATTGGAGGTAACAACTTGGAAAAGATGGAGTCGGTTTAGAAACATGTGTTACCTCATTATTACCTGATTCTGTTTCTTTTGATTGTTCATCCTTTTCGAGGTTGTCTGTCGGCGTAGGTGGATCATCATACTTAAGTTCGGTCGTCGGCGTCAAATCCTCGGTAGGCATCTTTGTTGGTTCTTGCACCTTCTCTTTTTGGAAAGTTCCTACACCTTTCAAATCAACAGTATCAACACAAGATATAACATTAATATGTTCAGAATTACGAGGGTTGATAGGTTGAGAAGGAAGAGAGTTAGAAATCATTAGTGCGTGATTGGCCATTCACACGAATTGAGTCTCAAGCATGCGAACCTGTGTAGAGATGGAGTCGATCTTCTGGTTCAGTGCAACTTTTTCCTTCTCTTGATTTGCTAGAAAAGATTCTAGCATGCGCTCGATGTTGGATTGTTCAGGTTGATTTTGTCGTTGATGTGGTGGCTGGTACGGTGGTGGTTGTTGTTATTGCTGAAACGATGGCCATGGTTCTTCATATGACTGCTGTTGTTGAGGGAGTTGGTGCTGCGGTTGGATCAGTCTTGATGCAGCGTGTTCATTCCCGCATTGCATGTAGTTTTGTGTCATACCTTCAATTAGATCATACGCTTCGTCAACGCTTTTGTTCATGAGTGCACCGCCAACTGTGGCGTCAACATTCATCCGTGCCGTGTAATTCAAAGCATTATAAAACGTTTGAACTACAAGCCACTTTTCCAAGCGTGGTGTGGGCATGACCTTAAAAGTTCCTTGTACCGCTCCCATGCTTCGTAGAGTGATTCTCCTCCCTGCTGAGTAAAACAAACAATCTGGTTTCGAATATATGCAGTTTTAGACGGAGGAAAAAAATTTATTGAGAAAAATGCATGAGAGTTCATCCCACGTTGCTATTGAAGTGGGCGGTAGAGTGTACAACCATGCTCTCGCCTTATCTCGAAGAGAGAAAGGAAAAAGACGAAGTAGTAGCGCATCGTGTGAAACCCCATTAATTTTAAAAGTATCACAATGCTCAAGAAAAATATGGAGATGCAGCGAAGGATCTTCAGTGGCAAAACCACTGAATTGATTTTGTTGTATCAGATTCAATAGTGCAGGGTTAGTTTCAAAATTATTTGTTTCGATTGTTGGTCTAAGAATACCTGACTGAAACCCCACGCTGAACAGGATTCCATAATCCTTCAATTTCTTTTGTTCACCCATCTTAGGTGATTCAGCTTCCTTCGGTGTTTGATTGTCCAATGTGGCTCGTTCTTGATTGTATCATATTTGCACTACTTCCCTGAAAGGTTAGTGGTGCACAAAGAAGAAAAAGAAAAATAGAAGCAAGATTGAGAAGTGAGATTGACTTATATAAGAAAAAAGTAATCTAAAAAGATGAATTACCGTTGTTCCTCGGCAACGGCGCCAAAAACTTGATCGCACCTAAAACGGTGTGATTTTGTAATACCGCAAGTGGACGGTTGAACGTTGAGCACTTGAGGGTCGAATTCCACGAGGAACAAGCGTATTCGTCTTTCTAGCTTAATGGATCATTGATTAAGTCTAAATGAGTTTTGAGGTGGTTTTTCTATAACTAATTCTACTACTAAAATTATAAATCTAGGGTTTTAAAGCAGTAAATTGCAGGTACGAAATCTGAATTTATAAAGTAGGAATTAAAACCTAGGGCTTCGGAAATTTCATAATCATCCGGCGTAATTCTATCCAAGATCTGAGGATTGTGAGTTAATTTCCATTGTTTTCTAAGACAAATTAAGTTTCCAGTTCGGGGCGCTGAGTCAACAGTCAGAGGATTGCTTCCACTGTCATGTTTGGCGAGAGCATCTCTTCTGTTCAGGGTCCCACGTCAAAGTGCTAAGGACTCAAGAACTCCCCTAAATTCTAGCTAAGGCTCAACTGTTACGTCTGTTGCTAAAACGAGAATTTAGGGTTTAGAGGAAGAAAACATTAGAAAATAACTCCAAAACTTGAGATCAAAACCAAGGAAGAATCACACCTTCCTGATTAGGTCATCCCTAACCCTAGAAGAGATCTACTCGCAAAAAACCATAACAATGCAAAACTAATAATAAGAAACAAATAAAAACTTACTTGATTGCTTGAGAATTGAAGTTATCGTCCGTGCCGGCTTACAAAAGCAATAAAATAGAGAAGGGGCTCTTCTAAGAAAATTAGACTAAAAACTAAGCCCTAACGGCTTCTAAACCTAAGAAAAAGCATGTGTAATTGAGCCAAAAGCTTCTCTATTTATTGTACATAAGTCCTAGAATTAACCAATTACAACTCAAGACTTATTTAGGAAGGAAATTGTCTCATATTCGGACTTCAAACTGACTAACGGGTCTGTTTTGTACTCGGAATTCTGGTTTCGGGTCGGTTTTTGGATCGGATTTCTATTTTTCAGATTTTCAGCATCTTCTTTGTCCACTTCGTTTCCTATCCAAACGATGTCGAAATAACTCCAAATTTGGTACGTTTGTTCCCTGGAACATGAAGAATACAATCATGAAGTGGATTGTAAAAATGTTACAAAAAATCACATAAAATGACATGTCAAAGAAATGTTAAGCATCATTTTTGCATATTGTCAATACTAAACCTAGGGTAAAATTCTACCAAATTAAGACTTATTATAACGCACAGTAGTGTAGATTCAGTGTAGATGTGGCATCTGATGTACATTTTAAGCGGCTCGACAACGCCATATCTGGAGGTGGAGATGCGTGGCTATGAGGCACCGGATCTGGAGCATCCCGCAAGTGCGTCGGTGAGCAGTGGTACACGCGCTTGCCTTTAGCTGTGTGGAGCAGATTAGGCAAAAAAGATCTGGCACGGAGCACATGAAGGCGATCATGAGCAGCTCAGATCTGGCATAGAGTAGATCCGACCATGGGTGGTGCGACCTCAAGCAACCATGAGCGGCATAGCACATGATGGCGACCGTGATTGGCGCGGAGCAGATTCGGCTGTGAGCAGAGGACGGCGAGGCCCTAGGTGCTACTTTGCACGAGTCGCAGATCTAGTGACAACAACTCAAATTTGGATCAGATCTGGTGAATTTGTACCAGGTGCCCTCAACCTTGTATAGATCTGGGTGAATTCGTGTTAAATTTTGTGTTGATTTTGTGAATGTGACTATGAATATATCTGTGTTAAATTTTGTATAGATCTGAGCATGGTCGACCTACACGAGCTACTACTCCTTCCCCGAAGCCTCTAGTAGACACGATGTTAAGACGGCCTCACTGGCGGCCTCTTCCGTTTCCATGACATCGACATTGTTCGCCTGCTCCAAGATCTCCATGTCTTAATCTCACCCCTCCTAAGCTCTTGAACTAGTGTTGCTGGGTTTCTTCGTAATTTTGTATAGATGATGAGATGTCAGAGTGCTTCTCATATGTTTTGCATGATCTTGACATTGACATAGAAGAATTGCATGCATGTAGCTTGAATCGCCCTTTTGTTTGGGCCTAAATATGTCATATATAGGGTATAGATGTTGAGAGTTTCAGATATGTTTTCATGAATGTTCACTTGTTGGGCTATGGTTTGGGAAAGTAAGAATCTTTCTTCAATGAAAACTTGATACTAGAGACCTTAGCTTTGACGTGAGATCTTTCTAACATTTGTACTAGAGACGTAATTTAATCTATTTTGGAAAACAATTGAAACTAACCTACAATTCTCAGAACTTGGATAGAATTATGCCTGATGGTTATTGAATTCCCGAAACCCTAGGTTTTCCTTTCTATTTCTTAAACCCTAATTTTCATACTTGCTCTTTACTACTTTAAACCCTAGATTGATAGCTTTAGTAGTAGATTTAATGGTAGAAAATCAAAACCTCCAAATCGTTCAGACTTAATCAGTAATCTATTAACCTAAAAGACGAATATGCTTGTTCCTCGTGGAATTTGACCCTCAAGTGCTCAACGTTCAACTGTTCTCTTGCAGTTATGACCCGTTTGAGAATAAGCCTTGGTTTTCGCACTAGGCTCACCTAGATTCTAATATGTGGAATAACGGAATCTTACTCGGAAATACCAAAACCCAGAGGTTGATCAAAAACACAGCTCAAAGTAATTGCACAATTCTTTATTTCAAAGAGGGCTTTACGCGTCGAATGTTAGACACACTTGTCTACGTCGAAGGAACTATAAGTGTCTAATACTAAAATAAGTTCTATGACTCTTCGATGATCTAAACTAGACCTATTACAAGGTATTTATAGTCCAATCATATGAGTACGTATCAGACTCAATAACCTAAACGTATTAGACTCATATAACTAACTAGCTAACTAATCCTAAACGGATAGACTTAGTTATATATATTTAGATCGGATTACAATTCCGAACAGGGAACGAATTTCTTTTCATGGTCGTGAACTAATCCATGGTCGCAAAACCTTTCCGATCAGGACTTAGTCGCGAAGCCGTATGCGATCAGGACTTGGTCGCGAAGCCGTATGCTATCAGGACTTGAAGATCCTCCCGGATCATGACTCCCTTGTTGAAAAGGAGCCAACCCCTGTTGCGACCTCTCGATCAAATTGGAGATGTGAAAATTGGGCTTGTCCATATTCTCTGGTGTACCACTTTGCCACACGTACTCGTTGATCTTTCCGACCAATTCGAAAAGTCTCCTTTGTGCCACTGCGGTTGGTAGTCACCTTCTTCTCCAGAATCACATCTTCACGTAGAGGTTCGTCTCGTTGATAGACCAAGTCTTCAACAGATGGTACTATGGTATCTGGCTCATCATCCAGCATTGAAGGCTTCAAGAGTTTGAGGTGCTCAACATTGACAGCCGAGTAAATATCCATGTATGGAGGTAACTCGAGCTGACAAACATTATTACCCACTTTCTGCAAAATCCGAAAAGGACCATAACGAATGGGTTTGAGTTTCTTACCTTCACCTTTAAGTCTCTCCTTACTCAGATGTAACCATACCATATCACCTTCTTGAAATTGCGCATCAACTCGGTGCCGATCATGTCGCGCCTTATACTTGAGTTGAGCTTTCAGCAAGTTCTGTTCAACCTCACGATGGAGTCATTGAATACCCTCCAGGAACTTTTGTGCTCGATCCTGATCAGATGCTTCCTTGCTGTTCTGTGCTGAGGTAGGGATCACAAACTCTATGTCAAATGGACTCTGTGGCAGAAATCCTAAACAGTCCTCAAACGGCGACTTTCCAGTCGAACCATGCACTGCTTGATTAAAAGCAAACAGCAGGTATGGTATGCTTTCATCCTAGGTCTTCGGGTACTTCGAGTTATATCCTCTCAAGAGATGAACTGCTGTGCGATTTACTACCTCGGTTTGACCATCAATTTGCGGATGAAAGGCAGTACTCCTCTTTAGCTTGGTGTCCATCATCGTCCAAAGCGATAGCCAAAAGTGAGTAAGGAACCAGGTATCACGATCAGACACAATAGAAGTCGGCAGTCCAAAGTGTGTCCAAACATGTTGAAAGAATACCTGAGCTGCTTCTTCTCCCGTGATAGTCTTTCGACAAGGTATAAGAATAATCATTTTGGAGAACCGATCAACGACCACGAATAGATAGTCGTTGCCACGTCGGGTCTTAGGCAATCCTCCCAAGAAATCCATGGATATGCTCACCCATGGTCGCGATGGAACTGGCAAAGGAGTGTACAAACCTAATTTTTGGTTTGCCGGTTTCAAGATGCTGCAGAGACCACAGCCTCGAACAAAACTAGCCACATCTTGCTGCATAAGCGGCCAGAACACATGTCGGTGAAGATTTTGCAACGTCTTTGTAACCCCAAAGTGACCAGCTACCTTCGATGTGTGCGCTTCTCGCATCCATTGAATTCGAGGTACTCCACGAGGTATGCAAAGTAAACTACCCTTGTACAAGAGTCCTTCTTGACGAACGAACTCCGTAGGTTTCCATGTTTCAAGCTCAGTCAGTGCTGTTTGAAAATCAGGGTCTTCACTATACATATTGGCATAGTCATCATGACATGAGGGCTCGATCTGCATGAACGCTGATAAGCAGAGGGTCGTAACTGGTGGTCGCGACACTATGCCCGCCAATTTGTTGTGTACGCCCTTCTTGTACTTAATCACCAGATTAAACTGCTGCAGATACGACATCCAGTTCATGTGCTGAGCTTGCTGTAGCTTGGACTGAGTTTGCAAATATTGCAATGGTTGATGGTCGGTGTGGACAACCGTCTCTTTACCCAAGAGATAACACCGCCAATGTTTCATGGCCTAATGCAGTGCACACAACTCTTTCTCATATGTTAGGTAGTTCTTCTGAGCTCCCTGGAATAACTCGGAGTGATATGCCACTGGTCGACCTTCTTGCATGAGCACAGCGCCCATCGCATAACCTGAGGCATCAGTTTCTAGCTCAAATGGTTTTTGGAGATTCGGCAAAGCTAACACAGGCGCCTCGCTGATCTTCCTATTCAATAAGAAAAACGTGTCCTCATGTTTCCCTGTCCACTCGAACTTCTGATCGATCTTGATTAATGCATGCAATGGAGAAGTCACAATCGAGAAGTGTCGGATGAACTTCCGAAGATATTGGCATGCTCCCACAAAACTACGCACATCCGTAACTGTTCGCGGTCGCGGCCATTCGCGAATAACTTTTACCTTATCTGGGTCAATTGGTAACGTACCATTGCCGACCATGAATCTGAGGTAAAGTATAGTTTGTTAGCCGAACTCGCACTTCTTACGTTTGACGCGAAGTCGGTGTTGCCGAAGCTGTTCGAACACCTTTTCGACATGAATGAGGTGCTCATCCCACGAACGACTATAAACCAGTATATCGTCGAGGTAAACGATCACAAAGTCATCGATGAACTGTCTCAATACATCATTCATAAGACGCATGAAGGTTGCCGGGGCGTTGCAGAGACCAAACAGCATGACCAGCCATTTGAACAGACCTTGTCATGTTTTGAATGCGGTCTTCCACGTATCCTCCTCTCGGATGCTGACTTGATGATATCCTGACTTAAGATCCAATTTGAAAAAAAGAACAGCATGCTTCAATTGGTCTAGTAGGTCGTCAATACGAGGAAGGGGGTACCAGTTCTTGATGGTGATCTTGTTCAGTGCTCGGTAGTCGACGCACATACGCCAAGTTCCATCTTTATTTGGCACTAACACCACAGGAGATCCACAAGGTGAACTACTCGGTTGAATGATACCATCATTCAACAACTCACCAAGTTGTCCCTTGATCTCTTCATTCCCCAATACTGAGTTGCGATACATACTCAGATTAGGCAGTGTCGCATCAGACACAAGCTGAATTTCGTGCTCAACTGGACGTTTCGGCGGACGACCCTGGGTAGTCTCGAACAGATCATTGTATTTCTCTAGCAGTCCCGACAAACACATACTTGTGACATGCATTAACAATTCGTTTGGCTTGATTTGAGGTAATCAAGTTTGAAGTGTTGACGTGGATATCTCTACTGATCACGAACTTAACTCCGTCTTTGGTGAGGTCGTACTCTTGCGCTCACCGATGGAAGTGAGCGTCTCGATCATACAGATATGGACTCCCAAAGATCACCTGACAGATATTGATAGGGACAACATCGCATTGCACCTCATTGATATATCGTGCAGAGATCGCAAATTTCAACACACACTGACTCATAATCTGTTGGTTCACGTCGGATGTAAACCAACCCAATGGATATGGTCGCGAGTGTGTGGTTGTCTTCAAACCAAGTCGCCGAACCAGTCCAGCGGAGACCAAATTCTTCTGACTTCCGGGATCGAATATCGCTGCGACCACTTCGTGCTTCACCTGGATGTTGATGGTAAACAAGTCCTTCGTTGGGTGATGGTCATTTGATGGATCCAAACCCTTCTCCTTCGGCATTGCCATCAAAGACAAGGTCGTATCCGCCTCATTAACCGAATTCACTCAGACAACTTCTTCGTCGGGTGAAGTCACAGTAGCCGTGGTTGTTCTTTTCCCTGGTCCATTTTTCTTTGGTCGAAGTTGAGGATGAAACTTGTAGCATTTGTCCTTGGTATGTCCCGCGACTTGACAATGTTCACAAGAAGCACCCGTGCCCGATTTTGAAGTGTTCTTCCTCAGACTCAGCTTTTTCTTTGTCGAGGTTGCACTTTCCTTCGTGCTTTTGTCGTTGCGGGATTTGTTCTTCTTCTCGATCGCCATAGCAGTTGTGCTTGCGATTGCGATGTCTTAGACACCGAACAAACTTAGCTTAGTACTGATCGATTTCTAAAGTCCAGATGTGTATTTCTGAAATACCTGAGGATCGGATAGTGAGATGCCGATGACCATTTCTTGTGCCGAAACTCTATCGTATAGTCTTGGACGGTCTGGTCGCGCCGTTGGTACAATCTGTGCCAACGCTCCCATCTCTCCTCAAGGTAACCCATCAGATAGAATTCTTGTCGCAGAAGTCGTTTGAATTGACGCCACGTAAGGTCGTCAGCTTCACCACTAGTGACAAGGGCCTTCCACCAAGTCTTGGCGTGGTCCTTCATCTTCAAAGGTGCAAATTTGACCTTTTGAACGCTACTAAACCCTTTCAGGTCAAAGTAGGTCTCAAGTTGATCGATCCAAGAATCCAACTTCTCGGCATTGATCATCCCATCATATATGGGTATATCAATCTTAGCGTTGACCTTAAAAGATCTGACAGCTAAGGAGGTGTTGGCGAGGTCGTCGGTCTTATGGTCGCCTTCTTCGTCTTCGTTTACCCTGCGCAGTCTTCACCATTCTTCTGACCCATAACCTTCCCTACATCAGGAGGTACAATCATGGCCTGCTGCTTAATCCAAGCAAGCACGGTTTTCATTTCAGTGAAGAGCTTAGCCACTTGTTCGGCTAGGTTAGCTTGAACGGAGGTATCGTCAGACATTGTCGGAGACGCAGCTGTAGGAACCGTCAACTGATCGCCTGGAGTTTCACCGGAAGTTTTGTAACCCTGGCGAGTCTTCACCATCCACATGATAGGAAAGTTTCTCTGATACCAACTTGATCCGTTTGAGACCTAGCCTTGGTTTTCGCACTAGGCTCGCCCAGATTCTAGTATGCGGAATAACGGGATCTTACTCAGAAATACCGAAATCCAGAGGTTGATCGAAAACACAGCTCAAAGTAATTGCACAACTCTTTATTTCAAAGAGGGCTTTCCACGTCAAACGTTAGACACACTTGTCTACGTCGAAAGAACTATAAGTGTCTAAAACTCAAATAAGTTCTATGACTCTTCGATGATCTAAACTAGACCTATTACAAGGTATTTATAGTCCAATCGTATGAGTATGTATCAGACTCAATAACCTAAACGTATTAGACTCATATAACTAACTAGCGAACTAATCCTAAACGGATAGACTTAGTTATATATATTTGGATCGGATTACAATTCCGAACAAGGAACGAATTCCTTTTCATGGTCGCGAAACCTTTCCAATCAGGACTTGGTCGCAAAGCCGTATGCGATCAGGACTTGAAGATCCTCCCGGATCAGGTTATTACTATACCGCGCTTGTCCCTCTCGGGCATGTCAAAGATCAGCATTTATCTTCAGCACTTTTGAACTTTTGCTTGTCCTCAAGCAACATAAAATCAATGAAAGAGCAAGGAGAGCAAGCAAGCATGAATGTGAACATGAGATGCACTAAATGGTTCATCCGGCAAGTGCATGAAAGCTCAAAGAGAGGGTGTAAATGACAATGAATCATGCGTAAAATTCATACATCAAGTTAAATCCTGGATACGGCAAATATGAATAAAATGTTGCAGTCAATCACCAATTCTCACGCATGCATATGCACATCAAAAGATGAACTTAAAAATCAAGTGAATACAATGATGAAATGTTCCAGCCTACTAAAATATAGGTTTAGCCTCTATCTAACCTTATTAATTTTGGGACCCTTTTATTAAAATTTTTGAAATAGGTCCTATTACCAACTCCTACCCATCAACTTATTGAATGCGATTCTCCTCATACTTGCTGTAGGTCCGATACTCTAGGTATCGTGTCCTATAGAGTGTTCGGTGCATGCTCATGAGCCAAAGTGGGTTACAAGCTAGCGGAGGCACTTATTTAAAAAACAGATGTGCAAGCCAAGCTTTTAAAACCATGAACTCAGAGGAGCATGAAGTAGAACAAGTTTTTATCAAAGAAAAAGAAAGAGAAAATGGGATGTCAACTAGGTAGAGAGCTAGAATTGCATCCTAATTTAACGAACTATTTTTGTTTTAAAAGATAGAATGGTTCAAGTGACTAAAGGAATATTTAGAGGCCGAAAAGAAATATTATGCAATCAAAAGATTCTAAATCCAACTCTCCAATATCGCATAAACATGATGAGAATGGCACATAGATGCAGTAATTTCATCCAAATTTACACAATACTCAAAATATAACTAATGCATGAGAATTTAAACATGATACAAAAAAAAATTCGGCATGACCTCTCTTGTAATTACCTTGTCGAGCCAACAATTTCATACACAGACATGTCACATACATGAAGTAATAGTCCAAATGACTAGATAATCATCAATCACAAACACAAGTACAAGCATGCACAAATAGTCATAAATCACAATATTTACACAAATATAGAGAATTGAATCTCATACATACAAAAATGCCAGATTTTGGTCTAAATTCATCCAATTTTTTGAAAAATTAGCCCAAATTTCAGATTTGAATGCACTCCCCCAAGCTTAAAACATGCATAGTATCGATGCATACATGAATGCAAAACAGGTTGGGTGAATGTGAGAAAGTAAGTTTTTGCACAATTGGGTAACATGAGGTCTGAGACAGCTCACCGGGTATATGATGAAGACAATATCGTGATGACAAGCCTTGCATTCCAAAGATCTCAATGCACATGTCCGGATGATAGTAGGTCCTGAAAAGAGAAAAAGAATGAAAAACTAACTACAATTTACAAAATAAAATGAAAAGAAAAAAATCAGAAAGAAAAGAATAGCTTGGGTTGCCTCCCGAGAAGAGCTTCTTTTAGGTCAGAAGCTTGACCCTCAAAGGATATGGAATTGAAGCGTAGGTGTAAGAGGGGCTAGTGAGGGATGTAGGAGAAGCTCCACGTCCAGCCTCCGGTCAAAATCAACATGCTTGGGAATCCACCTGGATCCCAAGGAATATCGACTCGAAGCAAGTCCGCTCGCGGTCGACGATTCAGGCTCGGGGTCCTCTGTCGATCTTACGCAAATTTAGGAGTTGTGAGACCTTTTAGGGTATTCCTCAGGAAAGATAGGATAAACAATATTAGTAGGGACGCAAAGATTTATACAGGTTCGGGCTCTCGATGGTGGGAATAATAGCCCTACGTCCTGTTGTGATTTCGCTATATATGGTAAAGTGTGTTTATAAGGGGAAGAGATTATCACAGGCGATGATCTCTCCTTAACTCTTGTCTATCTAACTAAGCCTAAGCCTTAAAGCTCTGTTGACTTGTTGTCGTGCTTGTTGGTTGACTTAACCGCCCTTTAGATCGTGCATCGATCACCTTTTTATACTGACAAAAGGGCACCAACGTGAAGCGATTCTGGACAGTTGTTCATGGTGCAGTTTGTATAACCGCACCCTTCTCCTACGCAGGTTTAACACGTGCAATTAGTAGTAAACGCATGTGTTAACCTCCTGGCAGTTATATTCAATCGTGGGAGAAGTTATCTTGATCCTGGAGACGTGTTTGTAAAAGACTCAAACACCCTCAATTTGTCTTGGTCGTACGTAGTCCTCGACCTTATGACTACGCATTATGCACGGCCTCCTGACCGCGTATCGTTTGCGGTCTCATGATCATCCAAGGGCTCTGATCACAAAACTATGTTCCTGTCCGTGCTCTTCTAGTGTATAGAAGACTGGTCGTCTGAGACCATAGCGGCTGCTAGGACATATAGACACATATCATATTCGAACCTGACTTGAACCAGACGTGTATTAATTAAACTAGTTCGGGTGACAATCCTCGTCAGCTAGCCCCCAAATTTTAAGAAAATGGAGAGACGTATTTACTTCAAATTTAATTTTGCATCGATTTAGGCAATCTGACGCTTCAACTTCTTCAATTAGCACTGTTCCACCGGGTGGCGGTTTATCTCCTGAGAAAAACCCTTAAGTTTTTCTTGACAGGTAATCATGAGTTTATTGATCTTCGAAACCAGTAGTGCGCTTTTAAAAACTCGAGGCACCCGCGCAAATGAACCATCGCCTCTGGTTCTATAAATAGCGAGGCTTCTCAGTTTTTTAAGAATAGCAAACTTTTGGCTAAGTCTTTAGGAAATCCACTTCTAACTTCCTGTCTCTATTTCTTCCTTAACTTCCACCTTGATGGTGAGCCAAGATTCCCATGAGATTATTGAGATCAAGAGTGATGAAGAAGAGACGAAGCAGGAACTCGATCAGGATTCTCAGAAAGTAAGTTTTCTTCAAAACTCCAATGCAGATCTTTCTTTTATAACTTGATCACTTCAAATCGAAGTTATTTCAAAATCCATAGGTTCCTGAGAAGATGCTTCCTCCAAAGAAGAGATTCAGGAATGATGAAGGATCCTCCAGTGGAGCTGCAGCAAAGATTCTAGAGGGTGCTGAGGCCTGTGTTGCCACATTGCCCCTTGCAATTCCGCTAGTTGCATCTTCATCTCCACCTTTGGAGACCCATAACAATCCTTCGAACCATCCCACTTCTAGAGGAAGTCTCACACCTTCTTTGGGTCATCAGCTTTTATTGGATGATCAACCTTCTGGAAGAGATCCCACCCCACTGTGACCAGGTGGTCCTCGATTTTTGTCGGGTGATCAACTTTCCAGGGAAAGTCTCACACCTCCTCATGCGACTTCACTCCGAGGATTGGTAATCATTTTCATTCTCTCTGCTGGTCATTATGTCTTTTTAGAGCTAACATGTGTATGTGTAGAAGATGAAAACCCATGGAGCCCCCAGCGATCAGCCTGTTGGGGTCCAGGCTCTTTTTGGTGAGAGTGTAGCCTTGCGCAGAACTCTCTAAGAAGAAAAAGAGGCACTAGAGAAGCGTACTGTGGAGATGACTTCTGCCATTATGCACCTAGCAGAATATTATGATGGCTCTTGCGAAGAAGCGCGCAAGTTCTGGTTGGAGAGAGATTACGCTCAGCAGCAGCGAGAGCTCTCCGATACAATAAGGAACAGCTGCACTAATTTGTTGAGAGATGATGTAGATAGGCTTAGAACTATTGCTAGTTCTCTTGGGGCGATCAGTGTAGATCCTACTGATGTGAATATGTCCCTAGGAGAACTTTGTAAATTACTTTTGGACCAGGTCGATGCTCTGGTTGCCTGTATCCCTTATGTATGCAAGGATTGTAAGAAATAAAAAATTTCTTTTCCTTACCTACCTGTTTTTTGAATGATTATGTATGACTGATAATCATCAAAATGATACCTTCTGTGTGAAAAATGATGACAGGAAAATACGTCTGTGATCAGAACATACGTAGAGAATATGTCTTCTATCCGAAACCGAATTCATACCTCTGTCTCAAGTTAGTGTTGAGGCCACACTTAACATTGAGGTCGAAGAACTGTATTGGGATCATGTGATTCAAAACAATCCTTTCTTTTAGGATTATGACCGTGCAAAATTTATGAATTTCCCACAAATGTACCATAGCCCCCGAATGTGAAATAAAATGATTTTTATTAACTGGAGACGAATACATTTTGTTTCAAATTCACAAACCGGGTACGCGATATGATAACAGGTGTCGTGGTATTAAGAATACCCCGGCAGGTTTTGAAGATCCTAGCGGAAATCACGCAGCGCGGGTTGACCGGGTGACCGGTCCTCCCCCGCCGGGCAAACACAAGAATTGACACGCGGATTTATACAGGTTCGGGTCCCGGTGGGGCCCTAGTCCTGTCGACGAGCTCCCGACCGGAGTCGGCTGGGGAGGCTCTCTCCGGGGGAGAGGCTTCCGGAGCACGTCTGTGAGATTAGCTATTCCAAATAATAATGAACTGACCTTTACAACAGAGGGGTACAAGGGCTATTTATAGCCCCCAAGAAGAAGCGAAAAGCCTAAACTACCCCGGAAGCCACCGTCGGATCGAAGGGTAGGACCGTCCTTCTCCCGGTCAAACGTCTTGGATGCTTGACAGGTGGTCGCTGATTCCCGAGGCGTCCCTCGCGTGACCTGCACGTGATAAACAAACAGGGATTTTACCTTTTAGGAGGGCGATGACGTCCGGGACCTCTTCCGGAGAGCAGGGTCCCGGGAGCCTAAAAGGCGGCGCCCGGGGCAGGCACCGGAGGCCCCTGTCCCCGGGCACATGGCGGCGCCCGGGACATGCCCGGGGGGGCCCGGTCCCGGGGGCCTAAAAGGCGACGCCCGGGGCAGGCACCGGAGGCCCCTGTCCCCGGGCACATGGCGGCGCCCGGGACATGCCCGGGGGGCGCGGTCCCGGGGGCCTAAAAGGCGGCGCCCGGGGCAGGCACCGGAGGCCACGGTCCCCGGGCACATGGCGGCGCCCGGGACATGCCCGGGGGGCGCGGTCCCGGGGGCCTAAAAGGCGGCGCCCGGGGCAGGCACCGGAGGCCACTGTCCCCGGGCACATGGCGGCGCCCGGGACATGCCCGGGGGGCGCGGTCCCGGGAGCCTAAAAGGCGGCGCCCGGGGCAGGCACCGGAGGCCACTGTCCCCGGGCACATGGCGGCGCCCGGGACATGCCCGGGGGGCGCGGTCCCGGGAGCCTAAAAGGCGGCGCCCGGGGCAGGCACCGGAGGCCACTGTCCCCGGGCACATGGCGGCGCCCGGGACATGCCCGGGGGGCGCGGTCCCGGGAGCCTAAAAGGCGGCGCCCGGGGCAGGCACCGGAGGCCACTGTCCCCGGGCACATGGCGGCGCCCGGGACATGCCCGGGGGGCGCGGTCCCGGGAGCCTAAAAGGCGGCGCCCGGGGCAGGCACCGGAGGCCACTGTCCCCGGGCACATGGCGGCGCCCGGGACATGCCCGGGGGGCGCGGTCCCGGGAGCCTAAAAGGCGGCGCCCGGGGCAGCCACCGGAGGCCACTGTCCCGGGGGCCAAATGGCGGCGCCCGGGACATGCTCCGGCGGCCCGGTCCCGGGAGCCTAAAAGGCGGCGCCCGGGGCAGGCACCGGAGGCCACTGTCCCCGGGCAATCATGAGCTTACCTGGACTTGACCGCGTGGAGATTTCCCCCAACAGCAGCCCCCCATGCCCTCCGGGGACGAAGCTTGAGCCCCCGGAGGGAGTGGTTACGGTACCGGGAAAATCTCCGGACGAAAACTCCGGACGAAAATCACCGGAGCCCCGGCGACGCTTCGGTTTCTGTGCCGGGCGCTTTATGGCCGCGCCGT
The DNA here is from genome assembly GCA_019359835.1 of Pharus latifolius. Taxonomy (NCBI): domain Eukaryota; kingdom Viridiplantae; phylum Streptophyta; class Magnoliopsida; order Poales; family Poaceae; genus Pharus; species Pharus latifolius. Next base: position 63,833,047 of record CM033326.1, on the reverse strand, counting down.
TTTCGCAATAAATGCACGCGCGGTTCGAACCGGCGTCTCGATTTACGCGCCTGTCCCTTCGTTTCCCGCGCACGGTTTGAATTTCAGTGGTCCAGATTGCCCCGAGGGGGCCACGTGGCGCGCATCTAGATCACGGCCAGCCTCTATAAATAGGGCCCTAGGGGGCCCCGGAAGCTCATTCCAAATCTTCAACTCCAGCTTCAGCTCTCCCGGTAGCGCTCTTCCGGTAGTTTCTCCGGTAGCCTTCTCCGGTAGCGAGCGTCCGGGAGTCGTTGACAGCCACCTGAAACCTTAGCCACCGAAACACAAAAAACTCACCTAATGGCGCCCAAAGGTCGAGCGAAGACCACGGAGGTGCCCCCGGAGGAAATCCCCGTGGATTTCCTTTGGGCCTCCGAGTTCTCGGCCTCGGACGTGGAGTCCCTGGTCAAGAAGGGCGTCGTCGAAGAGGGGGACATCCGGGTCCCCCTAAAGAAGGACGGAGCCCCCCGCCCCAGGCCCGGAGAGGTCGTGGCCTTCGAGGCCTTCCTCTAGGCGGGGCTCCGGCTCCCGGTGCATCCGATGCTCCGGGAGTTCCTCAAAGAGTACGGGGTGGCTCTCAACCACCTCACCCCGAACGCGCTCGTCCGTATGGGCCTCTTTATATGGCTCTACGAGACAGCGACCGGGCGGGAGCCCACCCTCCGCGCCTTCCGGTATTTCTATGAACCGGCGGCGCGGAGCTCCCACCTGGTGAAGGGAGGACCGAAGTCCCCCTTCGGCTCGGTGATGGTCCAAATGCTGCCCTCCCGGGTGGCGGACTTCCCGGCGGCGGCCTCCCGGGACCACTGGGGGGACTGGCTCCAGAGGTGGTTCTACCTCCGGGTCCGGGACGAGGCGGTGGTCTACGCCCCGGAGCCTCCCACCTACAGCCGATCATCCGCACCGAAGCCGCCGGTGTGGACGGACGAGGAGTTCGAGCTCCTCGGGAAGGTGTTGTTGGCGAAGAAGGCCCGCTCAATGCGGGACGCCGCGGAGGAGCTGGCGCTCCTGCGGCTTTCCCCCTTCTCACGTGGGGGAAGGGGGATCGGCATGGGCCCGGAGCAGCGGCCTCCGGTCAAGTCGGTGACGCGGCGTATGTGCCCTGCATTCTTGTACTTGCAGTTTTTTATGAGAAATTGACTTAACTTTTTACCTCTTGCAGTGCGTCCGTACCCGGCGGCGAGGGACAAGGTGGAGCACCTCCTGGGGAGGTACTTCGCCGACGAACACGAGCGCATCGTGCGCCTCGTGGGGGAGGGGCCTCCCCGGAACTTGGTGGCCGAGGCCTACGGGCTCAGGCTTCCGGAGAGGAAGCCCCTTCCCACCCCCGGGTCTCATAAACGGGGGAAGGACGCGGCCGGGGGCTCGGAGCCCAAAAAGCCCCGGGTCCAGAAAACCCCAGCTCCGGCAACGGCGCCGGCGACGACGCCGGTGAGGGCCCGGGACGCAGCTCCCGGAGCCGAACATGCCCGGGCGGCGCCCCGGGCAGAGGCGACGCCTCCGCCCCCGGAGGCCCCCGTCGAGGCCCGGGGGAAGGAGATTGTTGTCGATGGGGCGGGGTCCGATTCGGCGGACTACGCCCCGTCGCCAGTTCGCGTGACGCTCCTCTCGCCTCTCCCGGCGGCATTGGCGCCGGAGAGGCTAGAAGTGAGGTTTTCGGGGGCGGCGCCCCCGCGCCTCTGGCCGGTGGATGAGGAGGGGGGGAGCCCCTCAGTCTTCGAGGTCCCCCCAGAGCAGGAGGCTCCGAGGGCCCTCCGGCCTGGGGCGGGGAAAGGCCCAATGATCCCCCCCCGGGCGGAGATCCCCGCCCAACCTTCGTCTTCGTCTTCGGAGGAAACTTCGTCGACGAAGACGCCGGCGACGCCGGCCGTGCTCCCGGATTCAGAGGTCCGGGGGCCCTCTCCCGGCCGCGACAGGAGGGCCGGGCAAGACACCTCCCTATTTCCGGCGGGGGAGGTGGCCCGCTACGCGGAGGGCCTGCACAACCGGAAGGTGCAGGCCCTTGTGGCAGGAGGGACGCTCCACGAGCGTTTTGAGGGGCTCGAGTCCCTCGGGGCCCAGGTAACTCGAGCTCTCCACACTCTGGCTTTTTTCCTGCACTTAAGATTTTTCTAACTCTATGCATTTTGTAGGTAGCGACTGTTACCTGGGGCCTTGAGCAGCGGGTCACCCGACTGCTCAAGGAGGCGGAGAGCCGGGCCTCGGCCTGCGTCGAGCAGCGGGAGGCGACCATCCGGGAGTGGGACGAAGCTCTTGATGAGCTGTCCTGGGCCCGGGCGCAGGTGCACCTTTCGGAGGGCGCCTACATCCGCCTCCGAGAGGAGGCCAAGGTGCGGGAGAAGGCGCTCCGGGAGCTCGAGAGCTCCAGCGTCCGGGCGCTGTCGGACGCGGGCCGCTCCGTCCGCTCGGCCCTGGAAAGCCTTGGCGTTAGCCTGGGCTCCGGGAGCGGCCCGGAGGTGCCCCCGACGACCCTCGCGGAGGCTGTGCGTTTTCTTAACGCACAAGTCTCCGCGATCCCGGAGGCTGCGGACGTCCGGGCACGGGGCCGAGCGATCCCCGTCATCGCGGCCGCCGCGGGGCTCGTTGACTACCGTGGGGTCGGCGCCCGGGCGATCGGGGGGCGCATCCCCCGGGGCTTCCCGGAGGCCTTCGAGCCAACGCGCCGGGAGGTGGAGCTGCTGGCGGAGGGGTTCTACGACCGGATCATCCGGACGTGGTTCCCGACACCGGCGCCTCCGGCCACGGATGTCCCTGCCCCGGCCACGGAGGAAGCTTCCCGGGGGGAGGACCCCAATGCCAAAGTATGAGCCTCCCCCCGGTCTTTAGCTAGGACCCCCTTTTTATTTTGTTAGGCATTTTGATTCCGGTAGCTTCTTAGGAGAAGCCCCGGGCACTTGTACAAAAACATTTTGCAATGAAATATATTAGAAATTTTTCTAAGTCTTTGCGATGGAATGTTACCAGGGTTCCCGGGGGGTTGCTCCTGAGCAACGGTCCGGGAGAGACTCTCCGGGGGACGCCCAAGCGGCTTTGATTTTGCTGAGCCTTGTCTCCGGGAGGCGCGACGGCGGTACTGCCCGGGAGCCCGTCCGGTTGAGGTGGCGCCCGGAATGGCACTTGGATAATTTTGACAACAGCCGTGCTGAATTAACTCCCCCGCGCCCGAGGGCCCAGATGATACCTCCTCTCCGGATACTTCCGCCGGCTGGGTACGAGTTTTGGCCTGAAGACGTACTTCAGGATTCTCAGCGTCGCGTCCGGGCGCTGTACCGGGACCTGGCCCGGGAGCTGAGGGAGCGCCTCCGGGAGCTTTAGGCGTAGGAGCCTTAGGCTCGTAGGAAATCCCCCGGGTTAGGACCCGGGTTGTATCGTTTCCGGAACCCACCGGAGGGGGAAGATGTCCTCCGGGTTTGTTGATCAATAAAGCACATTGTTTCTTTTGCCTCTTTCTTTTCTTCTTCTTGGATGGTCTGGACGACTCATTTTAACAAGGATGAGCTAAGTTCCTTCGTGGGTGACCCGGGGACCCCCTGTCCCCCCCCGCCCACAGCGGGCGGGAGGAAGCCTCCGCGTGCTGTGGGGGAAACAGGGTCCCCGGGGGGAGCATAACCTGTAGAAATGTTTTGTCAGAAAATTGTAAAAACAGGATTTCCGAGGGAGGGACCTTCCGGGGCGGCCGGGGGCACTGGGAGAGGTTCATCCGGCCGCCGGGAGAGCGGGGAACCGGGAACAAGGCGCGGAAGGGGCTCATGAAAAGCCAATGACCTCCGGAGGGGAGCTTCCCGGGAGGGTTCGTCCGGTCGCCGTGAGAACGGGGAACCGGGAATAAGGTCTTCGAGAGATAATCATCCGGCCACCGTGAGAACGGGGAGCCGGGAATAACGTCGACTCCCGGAGGAGGAAGATAGAGCCAATCAAGCCGCAAGGGGCCGATCTTCCGGTCGCCGTGAGAACGGGGAGCCGGGAATATCGTCGACTCCCGGAGGAGGAAGATAGATCCAATCAAGCCGCAAGGGGCCGATCTTCCGGTCGCCGTGAGAACGGGGCACCGGGAATATCGTCGACTCCCGGAGGAGGAAGATAGATCCAGAAAGCCATTAGACGTCCCGCTGGGGAGAGCGTCTACTCCCGGAGGAGGAAGTGCCCGGAGACGGGTCTTGAGTGTTTGGGTAGGGGACTAATCTCCCAAAGTGACTCATTACCGCGGCCGCTGGGGACCGGGTTGCCGCTTACACCCTCAGTCCACGAGGGCTGTTCGTAAGCCGCCCTTCAGGAGGGACTTGCTGGGGCAGGGCCCACTTCCCCACGGAGAGGGCATCCTCACGGGGAGGGCATCTTCACGGGGAAGGCATCCTCGCGGGGAGGGCGTCCTCGCGGGGAGGGCATCACCACTAGGGGCGGTAAACAAGAACAACCTGCAGTGAGACAGTTGAAGAACAAAGGCTATGCATTTATTAACGAAATATACAAAGCCCCCCTGCGAAGCCGCGAAGGGGGAAAAAGGGAAGTTACAGTGTCCCCCCTCCCCCTCCGGCGTGACCGCCCCGGGGGAGGGGACAGGCCCGTAAGGCTAAACGTAGAACTTGCGAAGTAAACGCAAGTTCCATGTGTGCTTCAGCTCCTGCTCTTCAAGGTTGGAGAGCTTGTAGGCCCCCGAGCCTAGGACAGCGGAGATCCTGTAGGGGCCTTCCCACTTGGGGGATAGCTTACTCTGGGCTTGGGGGTCTGTGACGCGCTTGAGGACAAGGTCCCCAAGGTGGAAAGCTCTCTCGCGCACGCGCTGGTTGTATGCGCGCGACATCTCGTGCTCGTAGATGGCGTGGCGGAGAAGCGCTCGGTCGCGTTCCTCCTCCACGAGGTCGATTTCCAGCCGCCGGTTGTCTTCGTTGGCCCGGTAGGCTGCGGTCGTGGCTCCGTTCAGGAGCTCGACCCGCAGCGACCGGAAGCCAATCTCCGGGGGGAGGACTGCCTCCGCCCCATAGACTAGGGAGAAGGGAGCACGCCCTGTGGCCCGGGACGGGGTCGTGCGCATGGAGCAGAGGATGCTAGGGAGCTCCTCTGCCCACGCGCCCCGCTTGGAGGCGGTTTGTTCGAGTCTCCGGCGTAACCCCTGTAGGATTACGCCATTGACCCTCTCGACGGCCCCGTTGCTTTGGGGATGGGCCACTGAGGCGAAGTGGATGACGACCCCCAGGCCTTCGCAGAATTCCCGGAAATATGCCGAGTCGAATTGGGTCCCGTTGTCCACGGTGATTTCCCGGGGGACACCAAAACGACAAACGACGTTTTTCCAGAAAAACCGCTGAACGGCCCGGGAGGTGATGCTAGCCAAGGGCTCCGCCTCAACCCACTTTGTAAAGTAGTCGACCGTGACCACCCCATACTTGTATCCTCCGGGCGCTGGGGGGAAAGGCCCTAAGAGGTCCATCCCCCAGCGCACGAAGGGCCAAGTGATGGGGATAGTCCGCAGCGCTACAGGGGGGAGATTCGAGCCCTTGGCCATCTTCTGGCATGCTTCGCACGCGGACACAAGGTCTCGCGCGTCGCGCATGACTGTAGGCCAGTAAAAGCCCTGCGGAAGGGCCTTGGCGGCGATGGCACGCGGGGCTAGGTGAGAACCACAGCTCCCCGCGTGAATGTCTTCCAGGAGTTGAAGTCCCTCCGACCGGGGGAGGCAGCGCAGGAGGGCTGAAGCCCCCCGCTTGTAGAGCCTTCCCTCGAGCAGGAGATATGCCCGGGCTTTGGCCCGGAGGCGCTTAACCTCGGTCTCGCTAGGAGGGTCCCCCTCCCCCTTGATGAAGGAGATGAGGGGATCCATCCATGACGACGGCCGGACGATCTCGGCGACCTCCGAGACCGGAGGCTCGGGGCCTGCGTCCGGGGAGGCCACCGAGGGCTTCGTGATTGTTTCCAAGAAGGCCCCCTTGGGGAGCGTTTCCCGGGCGCTTGCCGCCCGGGCCAAAGCATCAGCCCGGTCATTTTCCCTTCGCGGGATATGCCGGGCCTCAAGGCCGTCGAAGTGTTTCTCCATTTTTCGTACTTCCTGCAAGTAAAGACTTAAATTTGCGTCATGGCATAGGTAAGATTTGTCCATTTGGCAGACAACGAGCTGAGAGTCTCCCTTCACTAGTAGGCGCCGGATCCCCAGGGAGCGCGCCAGGCGCATCCCGAGGAGCAGAGCCTCGTATTCGGCGACGTTGTTGGTTGCGGGGAACTCGAGCCGCGCGGCGTACTCGAGCTCCTTCCCCTCGGGGCTCCGGAGGACTACCCCCGCGCCAGCCCCAGCGAGGCACAGCGACCCATCAAACAGCAGGGTCCAATGGTCACTGCGTCGGGGCGGCACAGGGAGATCTTCGTCCCCGGACCCAGAGGCGGGAGTCCATTCTGCGATGAAGTCGGCGAGGACCTGCGACTTGATTGCGGAGCGGCCGGTAAGGGACAGGGAGAAGGGGGCAAGCTCGGCCCCCCACTTCCCAATCCGGCCGGTGGCTTCTTTATTCCGCAGTACCTCCCCCAGGGGGAGGGACGACGGAACGGTGATGGGGTGCCCCAGGAAGTAATGCCGGAGCTTCCGGGACGCCATGAGGAGAGCGTAGCAAATCTTCTCCATCTCCGTGTACCGAGTCTTGGCCCCTTGGAGGGCTTCACTGATGTAGTACACGGGACGTTGCTGCCCCCCTTGCTCCTTCACCAAAACCGCGCTGACGGCGACGGGGGTCGCGGCGAGGTAGAGGAGCAAGGGCTCTTCCGGAGACGGACTCACGAGCATTGGAGGGCTCGAGAGGTACTTCTTGAGGTCGTTGAAGGCTTCCTGGGCCTCGGGGGTCCAGTGGAACCCCTCAAGCCCTCGGAGGATCTTGAAGAACTGGAGGCCCCGCTCCCCCGAACGGGAGACGAAGCGGCTGAGCGCGGCCAGGCGGCCGGAGAGCCGCTGGACATCTTTGACGGAGCGCGGCGGGGGCATCTCTAGGAAGGCCCGGATCTTCTCGGGGTTTGCCTCAATGCCCCGCTGGGACACGAGGAAACCCAGGAGCTTCCCCCCGCGCACCCCGAAGGCACACTTCTCCGGGTTGAGCTTGAGCCCGAACGCGCGGAGGTTGCAGAAGGTCTCTGCGAGGTCGTCGATGTGGGAGGCTGCACGGGGGCTTTTGACGACCGCGTCGTCTACGTAGACTTCGACGTTGCGGCCGACTTGATCTTTGAACACCAGCGTCATAAGGCGCTGGAAGGTGGCTCCCGCATTCTTGAGCCCGAAAGGCATATGGCGGTAGCAGAAGGTTCCGAGGGGAGTTATAAAACTCGTCTTTTCCTCATCCCCCTCCGCCATCCGGACTTGATGGTATCCCGAGTAGGCGTCTAGGAAGCTCATCAGCTCGCACCCCGCGGTGGAGTCAACGAGTTGGTCGATCCGCGGGAGCGGGAAGTTGTCTTTGGGGCAAGCGCGGTTAAGGTCGGTGAAGTCCACGCACATGCGCCACTTGCCACTTGACTTCTTGACGAGGACGGGGTTTGCGAGCCACTCGGGGTGCAACACTTCCCGGATGAACCCCGCCTCTCAGAGCCGGGCTATCTCCCTCTTGATGGCTTCTTGACGTTCGAGGGAGAGCTTCCTCAACTTCTGCTTGATAGGGGGGTGACCGGGGGTTACCGCGAGCTTGTGTTCAATAACCTCCCGGGCGACGCCCTGCATGTCCGAAGGCTTCCACGCAAAAACATCGGAGTTTTCGCGCAGAAAGGCTGCGAGTTGCGCTGCATGGTCTTGGGGGAGCTCTGCCCCGATTTGGACAGTTTGGTCTCTGCTGCCCAGGGACAGTGGGACCTTCCGGAGGCCCCCTTCCGGACGCGGCTTGAGGAGGGGCCTCCCAGGGGATGGCGCAGCGACGTCTACGTCCGGGGGGGGAGCCTCCCCCCCGGGTGCCTTGATCAGGTTGACGCTTCCTATTGTGGCAGCAGCTCGCTCGTATAGAGCACGGGCCATGTCTTGATCCCCCCGGACGTTGATCACGCCACGCGGCCCGGGGATCTTCATGCACAAGTAGTTTTGGTGGGTGGCAGCCCCCAGCCGATTGATCGTAGTCCTTCCCATAATCACATTGTAGGAGGAGGGGAGGTCCACTACGTCGAAGCGGACTAGCTCGGTCCGGTAGTTCTCCGAGGTGCCGAAGGTGATCGGGAGATCTACCTTGCCCACGGGGTGGATCGCCTTCCCCGGGACAAACCCTTGCAGAGGCCCCGCCGCTGGTTGCAGGAGCTTCTCATCCACCTGCATTTCCTTGAATGTTTTGAGGAACAGGACGTCGGTGGAGCTTCCGCCGTCCACGAGGATGCGGGCTAAGTGGCAGTTGTAGATTGTCGCGGAGACAATAAGCGCGTCGTCGTGGGGGAAGCGAACCCCTCGCGCGTCTTCCGCCGTAAAGGTGAGGGGGACGTCCGACCACTTGGGCGGCACGGACGCGTGTAGCACCCCCACTACCTTAACTTCTCGCGCGTACTCCTTGCGCTGGCGCTTGGAGTCCCGCCCGGAGGCGGAGCCCCCTACGATGACGTTGATGCGGCGCTGAGAAGTTTGAAAGGGGAGAGCGTCTGAAGGTTCCCCCTCCTGCACCTGCTGCCCCCCCGCGGGAGTGGGAAGGGCCGGAACAGCTGGCCGAGGGGGCAAGGAGGCCGGAGTCCCCCCCCTGCCCGCGCTGGTCGAGGAATGCCGCGAAGTGTTGCAGCAGCTGGTGGCAATCTCGGGTGGCGTGGGTACTGGACCCGTGGAAGCTGCACCACGGTCCTTCCCGGCTTCTCCCCGCGGGGCCTTCGCGGCCGCGCGAAGACTGTCCTCCCCCATGGCCTCTCGGCTTGGGAAAGGGGCGGTTGCCCTTCGGGGGGTCGCGCGAGCCGCCTCCGCCCTCGAGGACAAAAGTGTCCCGAGGCCGTGGTTCGCTACGGCCCCCCTGCCTGGGGCGTCTGGGGGGATCCCGGGCCCCCCGCTCGGCGGGGGCAGGAGCCCCCTGGGTCTTCTTCCAGATGTCGTCTTCCTCCGCCCGAGCGTACTTTTCGAGCACGTTGAAGAGCTCGTCGGCGGAAGAGGGGCAGCTCCGGGAGAGCCTTCGGTGGAGCTCCCCCGGGAGGATGCCGCTTTTGCAGGCTTCGATAACCGTAGAGTCGGGGACATGGGCCACTTTGCTCTTCACCTGGGCAAAGCGCTTGAAAAAGCTTCTAATGGTCTCCCCAGTTCTCTGGCGGACAGTATACAGCTGCGAGGAGTCCAGGGGACGCACGTAGTTCCCCTGGAAGTTGGCACAGAACTCCCGCTTGAGCTGCGAGAAAGACTTGATGGAGCCCGCCTTCAGATTGTAAAACCAGGAGCGGGCAATGCCGGTGAGGTAGAGGGGGAAGACGTTGCATTGGACACTCTCGTCCCCCCCCGCCGCGGAGATGGCGGTGGAGTAGATCTGCACGAACTCGTAAGGGTCCGCCTCGCCATTAAAATGCTCGATGTGCGGGGGACGGTAGGGCCGCGGCCATCGGATGCTGCGGAGTCTTCGACACAGGGGCTGGTTCGCCCCCTGCACTTCCCGGGGGGAGCCCCAGTCGCTGTCTTCTTTAACGGGGGACGCCCCCTCGTTATCCGAGTCAGGTAGCGGCCCAAGAGGGCCACCGGAGTGGTGGTGACGACGCTTCTCTTCCGGGCCGGGACTGATTTCCCGGACGTCCGGGCTTCTCTCCGGGGAGGATGGTCCTTCGGCTGGTCTCTTCCCCCGACCGGTGCGAGAGCGAGGCTCCCTGCGACAACGACCGGGGGGGAGCTCTTCCCCGCGGCCGGGAGAATGCATTCGCTCGACCTCCCCCCGGGACAAGCGGATCTGCTTCGATGGGGGAGAGAGCTCCTGCACTGTGGCCACCGGCCCGGGAGCTACCGGGACCTGCTGGGGGGAGCCCCCTGCGACGGCCCCCGGGACCGGAAAGGGGGGAGACCCTGCACCATCCGGAACCGGGGAGGGGGCGCCCGGGGCGGCGTTTGGATCCGAAGAGGGGGCCCCGTGGCAACGACCGGGGCCGGAAAGGGGGAAGCCCCTGCGACATCCGGAACCAGTGGGGGGTGAGCCCTCTCGGCGACGTCCTGGGTTGGGGAGCCAATGCGGGGGGAAATTCGCTGAGGCACGGGAGCTGCTCTGTCGACCGGCCCCGGTGCGGTAAACGCAACGCGGGGGGCGGGACTGGCTCCCGGCGTAGGAATAGCCCCCGGCATGAAATGACCCCCCAGCCCCGGAAGCGAGCCGGGGACGGGGTACCCCCCTGGTGCCACGAAGGGCCCGGGCATGAAATAGCCTCCCGGCACCGGGACAGGCCCGGGTGCCGAGAAGTGTCCGGAAGTATATCCCGCGGGGGGAGGGAACCCCCCAGCGGGATCATACGGGGTAGACAGCCCCCCTGACGCCGGAGGGGCCGCTGGGTATCCCATAAACGGGGGCATGGTCCGCGGATATGGGTGCGACGAAAATGTGGGGGCCGAGGGCCGTGCCAACACACTAAGGAGCTCGTCCATAGAGCGCTGGGCGCGGAGCTGGCCCTCCACGAGAGCCTCCAGCAGGGCGTCCCGGGGGGCCGGGGGAGCCGTCGGGGGGAAACTCGTCCCGGCCGAGGTCCCCGCGGCCGCCGGGAGCGACCCGGAGGTGGAGGCACCTAGATTGAGAGGAAAGGTGGGAGGCGGTACCTGGGAATTGTCGCCTCCGGACGGAAGCGCCGGAACAGCAGCGTCCCGGACGGGTGCCGCCAGGTCACCGGGACCGGCGTCACCGGGAAGGGCGCGGGCCCTTGTTCTCGGAGGAGCCATGGCGATTCGTCACGGGTCCCCACGGACGGCGCCAACTGTCGTGGTATTAAGAATACCCCGGCAGGTTTTGAAGATCCTAGCGGAAATCACGTAGCGCGGGTTGACCGGGTGACCGGTCCTCCCCCGCCGGGCAAACACAAGAATTGACACGCGGATTTATACAGGTTCGGGTCCCGGTGGGGCCCTAGTCCTGTCGACGCGCTCCCGACCGGAGTCGGCTGGGGAGGCTCTCTCCGGGGGAGAGGCTTTCGGAGCACGTCTGTGAGATTAGCTATTCCAAATAATAATGAACTGACCTTTACAACAGAGGGGTACAAGGGCTATTTATAGCCCCCAAGAAGAAGCGAAAAGCCTAAACTACCCCGGAAGCCACCGTCGGATCGAAGGGTAGGACCGTCCTTCTCCCGGTCAAACGTCTTGGATGCTTGACAGGTGGTCGCTGATTCCCGAGGCGTCCCTCGCGTGACCTGCACGTGATAAACAAACAGGGATTTTACCTTTTAGGAGGGCGATGACGTCCGGGACCTCTTCCGGAGAGCAGGGTCCCGGGAGCCTAAAAGGCGGCGCCCGGGGGAGGCACCGGAGGCCCCTGTCCCCGGGCACATGGCGGCGCCCGGGACATGCCCGGGGGGGCCCGGTCCCGGGGGCCTAAAAGGCGACGCCCGGGGCAGGCACCGGAGGCCCCTGTCCCCGGGCACATGGCGGCGCCCGGGACATGCCCGGGGGGCGCGGTCCCGGGGGCCTAAAAGGCGGCGCCCGGGGCAGGCACCGGAGGCCACTGTCCCCGGGCACATGGCGGCGCCCGGGACATGCCCGGGGGACGCGGTCCCGGGAGCCTAAAAGGCGGCGCCCGGGGCAGGCACCGGAGGCCACTGTCCCCGGGCACATGGCGGCGCCCGGGACATGCCCGGGGGGCGCGGTCCCGGGAGCCTAAAAGGCGGCGCCCGGGGCAGGCACCGGAGGCCACTGTCCCCGGGCACATGGCGGCGCCCGGGACATGCCCGGGGGGCGCGGTCCCGGGAGCCTAAAAGGCGGCGCCCGGGGCAGGCACCGGAGGCCACTGTCCCCGGGCACATGGCGGCGCCCGGGACATGCCCGGGGGGCGCGGTCCCGGGAGCCTAAAAGGCGGCGCCCGGGGCAGCCACCGGAGGCCACTGTCCCGGGGGCCAAATGGCGGCGCCCGGGACATGCTCCGGCGGCCCGGTCCCGGGAGCCTAAAAGGCGGCGCCCGGGGCAGGCACCGGAGGCCACTGTCCCCGGGCAATCATGAGCTTACCTGGACTTGACCGCGTGGAGATTTCCCCCAACAACAGGTTCCAACAAGAAAGACACCCGTTATGGGAAATCATTAAAATAATGCTCCTGGTGAGAAGTTGTCTTGAACATATAAAAGGAAGTGGTAGCTTATTGGAGAAGTTTCACAGCCAAAACCCTCTGTTGCCTTAGACATTCTCACCGCACAAAACCCTCCTTGCCTTTCTTGCTCCGATCACCTCCGAAAAGCCGTCGCCTTTCCACTTATCTCATCAGCGATGGTGTCCTGGAGCCGATCAATCCATCACTCCGAAGAGAGCCTGATAATGTTGGGGGAAATCTCCGCGAGACAAAGTCCAGGTAAGTTGCGTCACATGCGCCCGGGGACATGGCCTCCTGGACCTGGCCTCCGGCGCCGGTCCCGGGAGTCACCTTTGGCTCGGGGACCTGGCCTCCGGTGAGTGTCCCGGGCCTCGTCGCCCTTCCAAAGGTAAAGTCTCCGGTTGTTGATCACGTGCAGGTCACGCGAGGAGCGCCTTGGGAATCAGCGACCACCTGTCAAGCATCCAAGACGTTTGACCGGGAGAAGGACGTTCCTACCCCTCAATCCGACGGTGGCTTCCAGGGTAGTTTAGGCTTTTTGCTTCTTTTTGGGGCTATAAATAGCCCTTGTACCCGTCAGTTGTAAGCAAGTGATTCATTTATTGGAATAGCCAAAACTCTCAGGTGTGCTCCGGAAGCCTCTCTCCCGGAGAGAGCCTCCCCAGCCGACTCCGGCCGGCAGCACGCTGACAAGACTAGGGCCCCCACCGAGACCCGAACTTGTATAAATCCTCGTGTCAATTCTTGTGTTTGTCCGGCGGGGGAGGACCGGTCACCCGATCAGCCCGCGCCGCGTAATCTTCACTAGGATCGTTCACAAAACATGCCGGGGTATTCGCAATACCACGACAGATAACGCTAGAGAAAGAGGAGATCCTCCCCCCACGGCTGCTAATCAACTGGCGGCCAGCGGAAAAGAACCAAGAAACCCCAATCGTCCAAGAGAATGAGCTAGTGATTTTCGAAGATTTCTTGAGCTGCAGGTTTCGATTCCCTGAGAGCAAGTTCCTGCAAGAAGTTCTGGCGCATTATAGTTTGGAGTTGGTGAATCTACACCCCAATGCCATATTGATTTCGATGATTTTCCCACATTTGTGCGAAGCTTTCATCGAAGTGATGCCCAGTGTGGATCTCTTCCAACGTTTCTACTACTCGGCATGGTCGAAAAGTAACAATGCCGTGGGCTGCATCTACTTCCGCATAAGGGAGAAGAAAGAGTACCATTTTCTTCCTTTGCAGGATCCGGTGCACTGGTGGTACCACAAGTGGTTCTACTGCACCCCGCCTTCGGAAAGCGGCCTCTGGTTCGAGAACATTTGTCCAGAAAAGAGCAGTGAAATGGACATTGTTCCTGCTTTGGATCAAGAACTGAAGAAGCAGGCTCAAGCAATTCTTCACCTAGTCCACCAGGGATTAACAGCACGGGACATCATCCATGACTTTGTGAAGAATAGGGTAAGCCCCCTGCGGAAGAGGGAACACCCGGCTTGGGAAATAGAATCCATGGCGGATAGCACCCTGGATTATAATACAGGTATGTCCTCTGGTCCACAAAACACGTGATCTTACTAATGAAGAATGCCATATCGAGTAATTTGTTTTTGTGTGATGCAGTGTTATCGTTGTCCGAAATCGATAAACGGACAAACAGCCTTCTGCGGCCACACAATGTCGCAACAGAAGGAGTTAAAGGGACGCCCCGTCCTCAGAGCTTAATAAGCGCTGGTGATGATTTGAAATAGGAACGTCAAAAGATATAACTTCTTTTGGCAAAACCTGTTCAGGATCATCTTATTATATCTGTTAGCATCAAATCGAATTCTTGATATGATGCAGCTGCTAAAAGGGCAATCTACCAGGATGAAACATCCTGGTGATGACGCTGGACCCTCTGGGGGGTCAGTAGTGAAGAGGGTGAAGAGAACCTCTTCAAAGCCGAAGATGAAGGAGTCCGCTCCCGAAAAACCTAAGAAGATCTTACGAGGCACTTCTTCAAAGAAGAAAAACACAACCGCAAAAAAGACTGCGGTAAGATTGTATGTGCCCCATGTACCCCCAAGTACGAATATAAAGTACTTCTTGGTCGTGCAGGGTGAGGGGAGTGAGCAGGAGGAAGACGTCGTTTCTCTTATCCGTCGCTAGAGGAAGGCGACAGACCCTCTGGAGATAAGCATTCCAGAGAAGTCCACCTCTCCCCGTATTGCTGAAGTCGCATCCCCCGTAATGGGGATTGAAACAACGGCATAAGACCCTGTGGCCGCAGAAGATCTTGCAGCCACAGAGGAGACTCCCACCCGAAGGTTTGCGAAGCCCCAGGGTTGATAACCCCTCCTGCGATGATCAAAGGGACTACTGCAGTCAGAACCTCACAGTCTTTACTTTTTCCCCTACCTACATATACCGATCATCTTATGAACATGCAGGGAGAAGAAGACACTGCCCTGTTCAAGAGATGGAAAACAAGGACAAGTGTTGATGATGCTTCAGCAGGGGCACCCAGTGGGCTTCTCTCTGCCTAGAGCTCATCATCGAAACCCAAACCGTGGATAGGGTTTCGTATCAATTAAGAATATCATCTCTTGTCAATTCTGTGTTATCAACGAGAGATATCCTAAATTATGATATTTAGGCGCAGGGACCCTGTCCTTAGTGCCCCGGTGACCTCCGCAACCATCAGCGCATCAAGTACCAGAGAGGTCGCGGGTGCGACAGGTCCAACTCCAATGGCTGAGGAATCCTCTCAAGCTATTGTAGAGGAAATAATAGCGGAGATCCAAACTCAAGAGATGGAACCCGTAGGCCTGGCCGCAGGGGTGGATCAGCAAGAGAAATCACCTACTGCCCCTGCTATCTAGGAGAAAACGAACCTTGAGGCTCAGACTTTGACTGAGCCGAAAAATGGTTCATTTAACGATTTTATGGAAGTGAATAAAAATCTACCTCTCACTTCTAAATTAGCATAACTTAGGAAGATCCAAGTTTGAAAAGTCATATCTTACTCCGTTTTAGGATCTAACCCGTGCGGCGACCAAGTACAAAGCCTTAGCAAAGCACACTGAGGCCGCACAACAGGAGATCAGCCGGCTACATCAGTAAGATAATGCATCTTGTTTATATCAACTTGGATTCTTACCTGAATATACCTATTTGTCTTTCTTGTGGCAGGTAAAACGCCTTCCTGAACAAGAGCATCCTTGATCAAGAGGGTCAGGAGGAGGCTGCAGCCGTGAGGTTTTCTTCTCTAGAGAAGGAACTTCGCGAGGCGCAGTTGAAGCTTTCCTGTAAGTTGTCCTCCAATCAGAACAGATTCTTTCATTACACGAACTGCTGTAAAATTAATTACCGCATTCATGCAGTACAAGAGGATCAAATAAGCCTTATTTTAGAAGAGAGGAACGATCTTCGGGCGACCATAGAGCTTCAAAGTTCAAAGATTGACACTGCGTGCGAAGAGAATGAAGCCCTAAAGGCAATGATTTCATCTTGCAGCAGTGCTCAATCAAATATCTTCGAAAAGCTAAAGATGGTGGCTACTTTGCTCAAGGCTGATGTGGTTGAATCCCGAAAGAACAACCCCAGCTTCAGTGAGTTAGCTACTTTGGTCACGGCCCAGGCTGAATTACTTCTCGAGTATCTCCCAGAAGACACAAGACGGCAAGAAGAGGCAATGAAGACCAACGTGAGATCGGTAGCCTCTACCATTATGTGCAAATTAAGACTTCATCATGGCCCAAATCTGAATTTGGGTCCCGTGGTGGGAGATGCCATGTTCGAAAGTGATGATCAGTTCAGAGCCATATCTGAAGAAATCAATCCTCTGATTGAAGATCTCCTGAAGGAACTAGGCTTACCCTGAGCCATTGTAGTAAACAACGCTCCTCTATTTTTATTGATAACTTTAAATATACAATTTATACTATGCAAATGCATGCCTTAGGTTTTTATTTAAAAGAAATGTACGTAACTTCATTTTATGTAATGACCATATTCTCCTAGCCCTCCTCCCCTGAGACTATAAGTACTGAAGACGCAGTGTTATAATCACAGGAAAAATATGGGTTTTTCACGATCGGAAATATCTAGTGAGTTTCTTATACGTTTAGAAATGGTTCACAAAGAAATGTCTCGACAAAAATATGATCATCTGACCGTACCGACAATGATATCCATATGACACCAGATCTTATTACGAATAGGCAGCCACTCGAATGGTTAGAAACATGCCAGTAAGTCCGTGTACGTTTAGAAACGGCTTAAATAGGGATGTCTTACCTGGATGCGACCATGAGATCGGCCCACGAATCTGATCAGGTCATCATAGCATGATGGTCACCGGCGATCAGCCCCTGAGCATAGCTCGGTAGGAGTGAGGCAAAAGAAAAAGGAAATCATAACATAACTTAGAGAGAAATACACACAAGTTTTTTAACAAACCATGCTAATTGAAAGGGAAATAAGAAATGGGGAACTTACACGTAGAACTTGCGTAATTGATCTATGTTCCAAGTATTGTTCAAGATCCTCCCATCCTCCATAGCTAATCGGGCCGATCCTGGCCGCGGTACTGATACTACAGTATAAGGGCCTTCCCACTGAGGCGAGAACTTATTGCGGTTAGATTGGTTTTGTATTTTTCGTAAAACCAAATTGCCCACGTGAAGACTACACGGCCGCACCCATTTATTGTGATATTTACGCAAGGCTTGCAAATATACCGCTAACTTAATCAGCGCGCGATCACGTTTTTCCTCGAGGAGGGTTATCTCTTGAGTACATTGTTCGAGTTGATCATTCTGATCGAATTGATCTACCCGGACAGAACCAATACGAATTTTCATGGGTAATACAGCCTCAGCGCCATATACCAATTGGAAAGGTGTCCCACCTGTAGCCCGACTACAAGTAGTGCGTAGTGTCCATAGAACGGAGTATAGTTCATCTACCCAAGCCCCCGAGCGCATCTTAAGGCGATCGAAAACACGTTTCTTTATGCCATGTAATATCTGCACGTTGGCACATTCAATAACACCATTGCTCTATGGATGGGCTATAGAAGCAAAGCATACTTTGGTCCCAATGTCATCGCAATAGTCCAAAAAGAGACCACTAACGAATTGGGAACCATTGTTGGTAATGAGATGACTTGGAACACCGAATCGAGTGATGATGTTTTTATGGAAGAACTTCTTTGCTGCCGCAGCGGTTACGTTGTGGACTGGTTCAGCCTCAATCCACTTTGTAAACGTATCAACGGGTACGAACAAAAACTTGTACCCATTGACTGCTTGGGGCATAGGACCCACAATATCTATCCCCCAGACCACGAAGGCCACGTCAGAGAGATAGTTTGTAAGGTATACGTGAGCTGATGAACTTGTCTCGCGTGAAACTGACACTGTGGGCACGTCTTGACGAAGTGTTTGGCATCATCTAGTGCTGAAGGCCAATAAAAATCATGTCCGAAAGCCTTTCCGACCAGTGTGTGAAATGATGCGTGTGCACATACGCCGTCATGAATTTCTTTCAAGAGGCACTTGCCTTCCTCCTGAGATATGCAGCACATGAATATTCCTTGAGTACCCTTCCTGTACAGAACCCCTTCTATGAGCTTGTACAAGTGCGCTTTCCTAACTAACCGATCACTCTCAGTTTCATCCTTGGACAAGGTCCCATGTTAGAGATAGACCCTCAATGGTTGAGTCCAATCTCCTTCGTGTCCAACATTGACGACGCATACTATTACCAGTTCATCTTCGACCGTAGTCATGATCGAAGGATGTTCTAAGTGTTCAACGAACACTCCCGCCGGGGCGGATGTACGTGAGGACCAAATTTTAGATAATTGGTCTGCGAGAATATTTTCCTTTCGCGGGATATATTGGACTTCAAAATGGCTGAAGTGTTTTTCCAATCTCCTCACTTCCCCCAGGTAATGAGCTATTGTCTCATCGGAGGTGCTGTACTCCTTGTTTACCTAGTTTATGACTAACTGTGAGTCTCCCTCACCACTAATCGACGGATTATGAGGAACTTAGCTGCCCGGAGCCCTACAATAAGACCTTCATACTCTGCTGCGTTGTTAGTCGCAACAAAGTGTAATTGAATGACATACTTGAGTTGGTCGCCCTGGGGCGTAATTAAGACCACTCCAGCCCCCGAGTGTTGAAAACTATGAGAACCGTTGAAATACATCGTCCAATGGTCAATTCATGGTAAATCTTTGGATTCTTGTAGGGGAGGGTCAGGATTAGTCCATTCGACCACAAAGTCTGCAAGGATTTGAGATTTAATTGTGGTGCGAGGGGTGAAACTGATGTCGAAGGCACCAAGTTCCACTGTCCACTTCGTAATGCGACTAGATTTCTTTGGGTTGCGGATTATATCTCCTAATAATTTTGTGCACTTGAAAGTAATGTCGTAGTTTACGAGAAGCCATCAGAAGTGCATAAAGTATTTTCTAGACCTCAGGGTAACTCTCTTTTGGGCCATGAAGTACCTCACTTACGTAATAGACGGGTTGTTGCACACGTTCTCTTTCTGCGATCAGAACCGCACTGACCGTGTGAGGGGTGGCCCCAAGTAAAGGAGTAAGGGTTTCCCTAAGTTCGGAGAGACCAGTACTGGCAGACTAGAAAGATATGCTTTAACCTCTTGAAATGCTTTCTCGGCCTCATCCGACCAGGTAAAACCATTGTGTTTTTGAAGAGCTTTGAAGAAAGGTAGTCTTCATTTGCCCAGTCACAATATAAATCGGCTTAAAGCCACCATGTGACTGGCTAGGCATTGAACGTCTTTTAGGGTCGAAGGAGACCTCATTTCCTCAATGGCCCTGATTTTTTCGAGATTGACCTCAATTCCTCTAGAACAAACAAGAAAACCCAGTAGTTTGCCAGATGAAACTCCAAAGGAACATTTCTCCGGATTCAGCTTTATTCCATGTTTGTTTAGATTACAAAAAGTTTTAGCAAGATCATCTAAATGATTCGTGCTTTTCAAGCTTTTTACAACCAAATCTTCAACGTAAGCTTCGAGATTACGCCCCATTTGGGAAAGAAAGGTCTTTTGTATGAAGCGCTGGTACGTGTAACCGGCGTTCTTGAGACCAAATGGCATACTGATGTATGGGTAGGTGCCAAATGGTGTGATGAAGGCAGTCTTCTCTTCAACTTCTTCTGCCATGCTGATGTGATGGTATCCTGAGTAAGCATCCAGGAAACTCATCAATTCGCAACTTGCAGTAGAATCAACCAACTGATCGATGCGGGGAAGGGGAAAATCATCCTTCAGACAGGCATTGTTTAGGCTGGTGTAGTCGACGCACATGCGCCACTTACCATTTGGCTTGCGGACCATGACCGGATTTGCAAGCCACTCAGGATGATCTATTTCACGAATAAATCCTGCTTTCTAGAGTTTATCTAACTCCACTCGAATGGCTTCTTGCCGGTCAACAGCAAAGCGTCTGAGCTTTTGCTTTATTGGTCGTTGTCCAGGTCGAATTGCTAACCTGTGCTCAATTACCTCCCTTGGGACTCCAGGCATGTCGGATGGTTTCCACGCAAACACATCTGCATTTGCCCGGAGGAAAGTAACGAGCTCGAGTTCCTATTTGTCATCCAGTTCTAATCCAATCCGAATCGTTCTAGATGGATCATCTGGGTACAATGGAACTAGTTTTAATTTTTCGCCTGGTCGCGGGGCAACTTTAATCGTATCCACTGCCGTGGTCGCTATTTTGATGTCCCGAAGGGGAAGCTGATCCACTAACTCTAGGGATAACCGATCACAAGTTAATGCCACATTCTGGCTGCCTCACACCAAAATAACGCCTTTGGGACCAGCAACTTGCCGCACTGATAAGCATAGTGCGTCAGCATCATGAAGTTAGCGAGAGTTGGCATGCCAAAAATAGCGTTATAAGCTGAATCACAATCAATTACATCGAAGGTAACCAATTCTGTTCGGAGGTTATCGGGTTCCCCCAACATTACTGGGAGTACCACCTATCCCATCAGCATCATCAAAGGACCAGGAATTATCCCATAAAAAGGATGAATTATGGGCTTGATTTTTGAATGAGGGATCTGCATCTCGTCCAGCGCCTTGACCAATAAAATGTCCAAGGAACTACCACCGTCGATTAGAACTCGCTCGACTCAAGCATTGCTGATAATTGGGGTGATGATCAAAGGTAGTCTCAATGGCTGTGTAAGCCCAATAGGACAATCAGCGCGATCAAAAGTCAACGGAGTTTCCGACCAACGGGGGTACTGAGGCTCGCCAAGGGGAGCCTCTGCTTGATTTACCTCGAGGTAAAATGTCTTAAACTGACTCTTAGAAACAAAAGAGGAGGAACCTCCAAAAAAAATGTTAACATGATTTTGCGGTACCTAATAGGACATCTCTTCGTCTCCATCAGTGTGTTTGATCCCACAGGTCTGCTCTTTTGGAGGTAAAGTTGGCATCGGTCCAATCCCTTGGTAGAGGTCATCTAATTGCTTCAACCAATTCCTGCAGTTTTTGAGATCGTGTCCCGAAGAGTTGTGGAACTGACACCACTTCTTGCTTCCCTGTGGATTAGTTTGTTTTGCCAGCTGGTCGCTATCGCAGCCGCCAGAAGAGGTTTTATTCTTAAATGGAAATTTGTTACCTTTTGCCGGTGGCGGCTTTTCTGCGACAGCAACTTCCCGATATTGTCCAGTCTGGTTTTTCTTGGACTTCTTCGACTTCCCGCCTGATGATGATACTGGCTTCTTGCTTGAATCCTCCTTCTTGTCGTATTTTAGACCTGGCTGAGGCGGTAAGTTTCCCTTATCCACCATCCTATTCCATTGCACGGCCTCAGCCACATCATAATAACAATCAGCCATGTTGAAGAGGTCAGCTACTGACCGAGGGGGGTGGATAAGTAGATCTTCGATAAATCTCTGATATCGAACGGCATGTTTAAATGCCCTAATAACGGAGTTATCGGATATGTTCGGAATGGTATTCCTCACCCCGACAAATCTTTTGACAAACTGCCGAAGGGTCTCCATAGAGGTCTGGCGCAGACGATGGAGATCGTTTTCTTTACCAGGCTTTTGATAGCAGTTTTGGAAGTTGTTCAGTATAGCGTCACACAACATTTCCCAGTTATAAATTGAACCCTCTGGCTGATTGAACAACCAGGTTCTTGCCGGTCCTTCGAGGACCGTTGGCAGATAATTTTCCATGACACGATCGCCTCCACCCGCCGCTTGAATAGCGGTGATGTATATCTGAACGAATTCGGACGGATTCTGGGTTCCATCAAATCTTTCAATTGTTTTGGGCTTGAACTTGTTCGGCCAGACCACCACATGGATGCCTGGTGAGAAAGCCTTGCAGCCAACATAGGAACTGTAGAGAATTCTTTAGCCTTCGAATTAATCGCAAGCAACCTCATGCTGCGGTGATGCACCTCACGGTCCCAGACGAGAATGAATAGGGATGCGACCTCGATCGCGGGAATTCCCAACTCGCCTAGCTTTGTCGTGCCGAAATGACCCTGGTGGTAGTCGATTACGCATGCCATGACTGGAGTAAGAATACTCCCTTTCATGGGAGCGAATCGTAGACCAGGATGAGGCTGTTGGGGTTGCATCGGATGCAACCTCGTCCAGCTTATCCGCCAGGATTCTAGCAAAAACCAGTCTTTGCGCGTCTTCGACATTAGGAGGGAAGTTACACATGACCTCTACAATAGAACGATGTCGTCCGTGCGTGCACCTCCTGGGCGCGCCAGGCGTCAGAGTTTCTTCATCCACCGGCGGATAGTCTGGGGGTAAAGAAGGTGTCTGGTTGCTCCTACGACCATGTGGACGATAGGAAGAACTTGGAGTAGCATCATAACGAGACTGCGCATTTTGTAGAGCTTCCAATGCAGTCTTGTGGAGCTCGTTATCTTGTCGCTCACGTTCTTGGTCCTCCCTTTGTTTCAAATCTTGTTCCTCCTTTTGTTTGCGCTCCTCCCTAGCCGTTCATTGCTCAGGAGTTTCCTCCAATAAAGCAGCGAACTCTCGAGGGAGTGAGATCGTAGAAGGAGAAAACATCTCTGTTTGTTCCTAATTGGATTCGAAATCAAAGATAGATTGTAGGTTATCAGGGTCAAACCTCACAGGACTGAGCCCTTGGTCACCATCATCCATGTCCCCCACAGCGACGTGTCGTGGTATAGACTCGGCCTCCAAAGTGGTAGGACTCAGATGGATTTCCTGATCTGTCTTTTCTGTCCCCTGGTCGATAGACATGACCTGGGTGGGAGAAGACACATCCTCGTTATGTTCCTCAGGAATGTCTTTGTGATCAACTTCTTCCATTGGAACGGGATAGCTCGACGAGGGCATAATCATCGAGACCAAAATCGTTCTCAGAATTGTACGCCCAAGACATGACTTGCCGAATCTCCTGATGAAAAAAGAACACCTTGAGAAAAGGCCCCACGGTGGGCGCCAGCTGTCGACGATTCAGACTCGGGGTCCTCTGTTGATCTTACACAAATTTGTGAGTTGTGAGACCTTTCAGGTTATTCCTCAGGAAAGATTGGATAAGCAATATCAGTAGGGCTGCGAAGATTTATACAAGTTCAGGCCCTCGTTGGTGGGAGTAATAGCCCTACGTCCTGTTGTGATTTCACTATATATGGTAAAGTTTGTTTACAAGGGGAAGAGATTATCACAGGCGATGATCTCTCCTTAAGTCTTGTCTATCTAACTAAGCCTAAGTCTTAGAGCTCTGTTGACTCGTTGTCGTGCTCGTTGGTTGACTTAATTGCCCTTTAGATCGTGCATCGATCACCTTTTTATACTGACAAAAGGGTGCCAACGCAAAGCTGTTTTGGACGGTTGTTCATGGTGCAATTCGTATAACCGCACCCTTCTCCTACGCAAGTTTAACACGTGCAATTAGTAGATAACCACATGTGTTAACCTCCTGGCAGTTATCTTCAATCATGGGAGAAGTTATCTTGATCCTGGAGATGTGTTTGTAAAAGACTCAAACACCCTCAATTTTTCTTGGTCATACGTAGTCCTCGACCTTCTGACCGCACATTATGAACGGCCTCCTGACCGCGTATCGTCTATGGTCTTGTGATCGTCCAAGGGCTCCGATCACAAAACTACCTTCCTGTCCACACTCTTCTAGTGTATAGAAGACTGGTCGTCTGAGACCATAGCGGCTGCTAGGACATATAGACACATATCAGATTCGAACCTAACTTGAACCCGACATGTATTAATTAAACTAGCCCGAGTGACAATCCTCATCACACATGTGTACGGTATGGACAAGGCCCTCCTGAAAGTTAGCTGAAGAAAGTCCTTTCACGTCGACTAATCGATAATACATATAAGAAGGAAGGCATATGTCGATACAAGGTGAATAATAACTCAAAGGGATATGACAAGTCTCATCAGAACTAAACAGCTCAAAATGATACGAGAAGGGTTTCAAGTCTACCAGAATAGTAGATGGCATGAAGTCTGGGGTAGGAAGAACCTCCACAAGGGTCGTATCTGGTAGATCAGGATATACGGACTCCCCTAAATCAGAAAGAATTCCCTCAGAATCAAATGAGAATGTCTCCCTCTCGATCTCGTGGCTCAAGGAATCGTCCAGGAAGTCTGCAACCTCAAAACTGACACTCTCCATCTCTAATCCGTCAGTCAATGGATCATCAAAAGAAAATGGTCCAAACGGACGCAGAGGTGTCTCGAAAACTGGCTCGCCATTATCATCAAATATGATTAGATCAGCAGGAGGCGGAGCATAGTGATGCGACGTCGAAGGAACAAGATCGGGTGGAAGCTCGTCACTCACAACTGTGGTCTCTCTGTGAGGGTGTCTCGAGGATAGATTCATGGGTGGGCTCCAGGACACTCAACAGAGATGTGATGGCCTCAAATGCGTCTGCATCTAAACATTGTGCCATGTAGTGCTAGGGCTTCTTAATCATGTCCTCCATCAGTGCCTCAAGTCTGGATGTATCCTCAACTTCGGAAGGCGACTGTGGGGACTGCTGTAGTAGTGGATGTTCGTTTAGCTTTTTCAAATGACACTCTAACAGTGCCTCAAGTCTGGATGTATCATTGTATGCAGGAGGCTACTGTGAGTACTGCTGATGTGACAAGTACGAAGGCTGATATGATGTACATGGGAGCTGATGTCCGTACCTAAAACCCTACGATAGATAACTGGGAGAAACGGATGAGATAACAGGGTGGTTGTTCCTCTATGGTGTACTTGGGTGTGTAGGCCATCCAAGATGATATGTAGTCGATGCTCAACCACACTAACAAGCAGCAGGTGGATGACCTTGAATACCGCAAATACAACATATAGGAGCAGCACTAACACGAGCAAATAACCCACGAAGAGCTGTATCAATCTGACGAGGCACATCATTTAATTTAGCATTAAGATTATCACATGCATCACAAAAAGATTGGGAACCATCCATATCCTCAATCAATGTAAATCAATCAATCAATGAGAAAAGGACAAGAAGTGGGAGAAATAAAAGAGTGGGGAGGGAAAAAGGGGCAGAAAAAATGCAAACAAAAACCAAAAAGAAACACAAAAATAAAAGATCTAGTCAGTTGAACACGCTTGCATTCAATCTAATCCCCGGCAACGGTGCCAAAAATTGATACCGGCCTAGACCGTCTCGTAAGAGGACGAGATCGGAGCAGTAAGGCGAGTATTCTGTCATTCTTTCCTCAGGGACTAGAAGAAGCGAAGTCATATAAAACTAGAATAAATCAGTGGATAATGAAACTAAAATCGGATGAAAGAAAGAGATGTCAGAAGGAAATGAAGAGAAAGAGAAAGGCTCGCGACCTAACTAGTGTTGATCTGGACTAGCGTTTCATAGATACGAGTAGTAGAGAGGAATCGTGTAGTGGTAGCGCGCGAGGCAGCGCAGACAACTATCAACGATTGCAATCTACAATGAGTATCGACGAACCATGAGTACAATCATCATCTCAGCCATGACCACAATAGCAACCCAGTGAAATGACCACAAAACCCTGAGCTATTTAAATCAGGCAATTATCAAGCTTGGATTGAAAGGAAACACATTACCTGCCCACACAATGTAAAGCCCCATAGCTTAGGTACAGAAACAAGACATTAGATTTCAATACTCCCTGATCACTTCAGCCATTGGAAAAACTGAAAGCAAATCATGTATTCAAAGGAAGCATAAACTAATTAATCAATATAGCACATAGCTCCAACCCCATTTCACAACTCAGAAACAAGAAGCAAATTCTACAGGACAGTTGCACAAATTGAGTTTCTTTTACAGAGACAATAACTCAATCCATCACTGGAAGGAATTTGCACAGCATCAGACAGGCATTTCAACTCATCATCCAATTAAACTTTTGATTCAAAAGAGTTTGTATTAGTTCATGGCAATTCCAGAACTGAATTCATCTCATACACACATACCATCATCAATTCAGTTTGAAGTTCGAAGAACAAGAGACAACGAGTGAGAATGAACCACTAATTCCTTGCTGTCGAGATGTTCTGGAGCTGCCATGGTCGATGTCGTGGGCTACAGTGGCCGTCAGAGAAGCTGGTCGAAGAAGTGGGCTGGAGAGGAGACCAATGATGACCAAAGTCATCAAAATGGTCGAGCTGGGGTTTCACCGGAGCTGCTCATGGTCACGACGGTGTTGATGAAGTGGTCGAGGTCGGCGCCTCGTTGGATAGTCATCAAAGACATCGAAGTGAAGCTTCATGGTGACTTGGAGGCACTAGGGACCCAGTCGTGGCATCGAGGTCGAATCCTAGCAGATCAGACTCAGATCAACGGCGCAGCGACGTCGGTGGTAGTGAAGCACGGTGCAGCGAATCAGATCTGAGCAGATCTGGCTCAGATCGACGGCACAGCAGCATTGGTGGAGGCGGATCTGGTGCAAGCTCAGTGGTTCGGGCTCGCTCGGGGTGTGTGAGGTGAGATGCTAGGGTTTGGTGGTGGCTATGCAGTGGCGACGGGAATGGTGTGGAGGCATTGGGGACGGATCCGAGCGGATCTGGCTCGAATCGGCAAGGGAAGAACGGAGAAGAAGAGAGGAGGAGAAGGAAGGAAGATGGAGAAGGAAGAGGAGGAAAAAGGAGAGAAAGGTGAGCTCGCCAGCGGTGAAGACCGGTGGCTCACTGGAGAGGGAGAAAAGGAAAAAAAGGGGAAGGTGGAATGAGGGGACGAGACCGGTAGCTTACTGTTGGCGTGGACCTGGTTGCCGGTGGTAAGCTCACTGGGGCTGAGAGAGAAGCAGTGGGGGAGAATTCGGGTATGTGCCAAGCCAAGGAACAATAGTGGCGGCTAGGGTAATTTTATTGTTTTGGTTGTTTTGCAAAAGGCCCTCAGAGTTTTTAGTAATAGCAATTAAGTCCCTCTGAGTTAGGGTTTAGGTTTTCTGCGTCTTGGCCTTTATGCAATTTGGTGCTCGGGTTTTTAGGGGATTGCAATTAGGCTCTAGGCTGTTAGGTTTAGCTGTTCTAGACTCCCAGAGACTCTGATTTCGATGCGGTTAGCTCCTACACATCTGTAGCGACGCGTACTTCTGTATGGCATCATTCGTTGGCTAGATCCAGTTGCTGAAGGTCATCCATTTAGCCAAAAATTACCCGAATTGCGTCGACCTGCAATTAAAATAAAAAATGCACAGTCGAGGTCGAACAGCAACAAATACAGCTATATTTGAGTATTTGATGATTTTTATGACTAAAATGAGTATGAATGAGGGGAAAACATCTAGAAAATAAGCACAAATACGAGAGTTATCAACTCTCTTGGGTTCGGAACCAAGTGATATGAGAACAGCATCACCTGCGTGCTCTAGTGGTGCTTTGGAGGTTTTTTCGGGATTAGAGTTGAGTGATACAGGAATGACATCACTTGAGCTCTCCAGTTGTTCTTTGTAGGTTTCCTAGTGATCCGGCAAGATATTCAAATAGTTCAGGTCGAGTTTGGATAGGCAGGATATTCGAATAGTTCAGGTCGAGTTTGGATAGGCTTTGCGACCTCAGAAGGGTTTGCAATCTTGGAAAGGGTTCGCGACCTCGGGAAGAATTCGATCTTTGGTCAGATTGTATTTCGATCAATATATATATATATAACTGAGTCATATCTATTTAGGTTTAGTTTTCTGAGTCTAATACGTTTAGTCGGTTATTGAGTCTGATCAGACTATAAATACTTTGTAATAGTTCTAGTTTAGATCATCGAATATCATCGAGTCTAGGTTGACCTTACTAGAGTCTTAGATACATAGTTCATCGACGTAGGCGAGTACGTCCTAACGTTTGACATGTACAAGATCTCTCTTTTCAATAAAGAGTTGTGCTATCTTTGAACTGTATTTTCGATCAACTTGGGTTTTGGTAATTTCGAGTAAGATCCTATATTCTGCATATTAGCATCTGATCGAGTATAGTCGAAACTCGTCTATACCTCAATCATAGCAAACAACATCTGATTGAGTATAGCCAAAATCTGGTCTATACCGCAATCAGATCAAGTTGGTATCAGAGCAGCTATCATGTCCTGTGGATGGTGAAGACTTTCCAGGGTTACAAAACTTCCGACGAAACTCCGCAAGGAACTCTTGCAGCTGAAGACGATAATTCGATGATTCCTACAGTCACATCTCCAAAGATGTCTGACGATACCTCCGTTCAAACTAACCTAGCTGAACCAGTGGCTAAACTCTCCACCGACATGTATACTGTGCCTGCTTGGATTAAGCAGCAGGCCATGGCTGTACCTTCTGAAGTTGATGCTTCAAAAGGCAAGGTTAAAGGTGTGAAGACTTGCGCAGGCCAGACAAGATGAAGACGAAGACAACCATAAGGCTGACGACCTCACCAACACCTCCTTAACTGTTGGATCTTTCAAGGTCGAAGATAAGGACGACCTTGCGTGGGGTTAGTTCAAACGACTCCTACGACAAGAATTCTACCCAATGGGTTATCTCGAGAAGAGATGGGATCGTTGGCACAGATTATATTAGCGCCGCGATCAATCCATCCAGGATTACACGACGGAGTTTCAAAGGCAAGCAATGGTCATTGGCATCTCACTCTCTGATCCTCAAGTGTTCCGAAAATATACGTCTGGGTTCAGAAATCGATCAGTGCTAAGCTAAGCCTATTCAGTGTCCATGACATCACGACCGCGAGCACGACTGCTATGGTGATCGAGAAAAAGAACAAATCCCGCAACGACAAGAAAGAGAATTTGACCTCGTCAAAAGGAAAGTTGAATTTGAAGAAGAGTACTCCAAAGTCTAGGACAAGCATCTCTTGTGATCATTGTCATGTTGTCGGGCATACAAAGGATAAGTGATATAAGCTCCATCCTAGCTTTGACCAAAGAGAAATGGACCAGGGAAAAGGATAGCTACAGCTACTATGGCTACACCCGAAGAAGGACTTGGTCGAGTGAATTTAGTCGAAGAGGCGAATACGACCTTGTCTCTGATGGCAATGACAAAGGAGAAAGGTTTGGATTCATCTAACGACCATTACTCAACGAAGGAGTTGTTCACTGTCAACATCCAAGTGAAGCATGAAGTGGTCGCAGCAAAATTCGATCCCGAAAGTCAGAAGAATTTGGTTTCTGCTAGACTGGTTCGACGACTTAGTTTGAAGACGACCACACACCAGCGACCATATCCACTGCGTTGGTTTACATCCAACTTGAACCAATAGATCACGAGTCAGTGTGTGTTGAAATTTGTGATCTCTGCACGATATATCGACAAGGTTCAATGCGATGTTGTTCCTATCAATATTTGTCAGGTGATCCTTGGGAGTCCGTTCTTCTATGATCGAGACACTCACTTCCATCGACGAGCACAAGAGTACGAGCTCACTAAAGACGGAGTTAAGTTCATAATCGATAGAGACATCCACGTTAACATTTCGAATTTGATTACCGCAAATCAGGCCAAAAAATCATCAATGCATGTCACAAATACGTGCTTGTTATGATTCGAACAGTTGGTCAAAATGATAATACTCAAGCAGCGCTATCATTAATGTGCCGAGAAGATTATGGTCGTTTGTTGGGACTACTGGAGAAATAGAGTGATCTATTCTAAAGTACCCAGGATCACCCACCGAAACATCCAATCGAGCACGAAATTCAAGTCGTGTCCGATGCGACACTTCCCAGTCTGAGTATGTATCGCAACTCAGAATTGGAGAATGAAGAGATCAAAAGACAACTTGGAGAATTGTTGAATGATGGTGTCGTTCAACTAAGTAATTCGCCTTGTGGATCTCCTGTGGTGTTAGTGCCAAAGAAAGATGGGACTTGGCGTATGTGCATCGACTACCGAGCACTAAACAAGATGATCAGCAAGAACCGGTACTCCCTTCCACGAATTGACGAGCTGCTACACCAATTGAAGCATGCTATTGTCTTCACGAAATTGGATCTAAAATCAAGATATCATCAAGTCAACATCCGAGAGGAGGATACGTGGAAGACCGCGTTCAAAACAAGACAAGGTCTGTTCGAATGGTTGGTGACACCGTTTGGCTTCTGCAACGTCCCAGCTACTTTCATGCGTCTTATGAATGACATATTGCGACAGTTAATCGACGACTTTGTGATCATTTACCTCAACAACATACTGTTCTATAGTCGTTCCTGGGACGAGCATCTCATCCATGTCGAAATGGTGTTCGAACAGCTTCGGCAACATCAACTTCGCCTCAACCGTCAGAAATGTGAGTTCGGCCAGCAAACTCTACTTTACCTGGGATTCATGGTCGGCAAGGGAACATTACAAATTGGCCCCGATAAGGTAAAAGTGATTCGAGAGTGGCCTCGACCGCAAATAGTTATGGAAGTGAACAGTTTTGTGGGAGCACACGAATAACTTCGGAAGTTCATATGACACTTCTCGAAAGTGGCTTCTCCATTGCATGCATTAAACAGAATCGACCAGAAGTTCGTGTGGACAGGGAAACATGAGGACACATTTCTCTTGCTAAAGAAGAAAATCAGTGAAACTCCTATTCTAGCTTTGCAAAATCTACAGAAGTCATTCGAGCTAGAAATCGATGCCTCAGGTTATGTAATGGGTGCAGTGCTCATACAAGAAGGTCGACCAGTAACATATCACTCCGAGTTATTCTAGGGAGCTTAGAAGAACTATCCGACTTACGACAAGGAGTTGTATGCACTTTATCAGGCCGTAAAACATTGGTGGTGTTACCTTTTGGGTAAAGAGACTGTTGTCCACACCGACCACCAACCTTTGCAATATTTGCAAACTCAATTGAAGCTACAGCAAGCTCAACAAATGAAGTGGATGTTGTATCTGTAACAGTTTAATCTGGTGATTAAGTACAAGAAAGGCATACACAATAAACTGGCTAACATGTTGTCACGACCACCAATTATGACCCTCTTCTTATCAGCATTTATGCAGATCGAGCCCTCATGTCATGACGACTATGCCACAATGTACAGTGAAGATCCTGATTTTTTATCAACACTGGCTAAGCTCGAAATAGGGAAACCTACAAAGTTTGTTCGGCGACAAGGACTCTTGTACAAAGGCAATTTACTTTGTATAGCACCTCGAATTCAATGGCTGCAAGAAGTGCATACATCGAAGGTTGCTGGTCACTTTGGGGTTACAAAGACTTTGCAAAATCTTCATCGACATGTGTTCTAGCCGCGGATGAAGCAAGATGTGCCTAGTTTTGTTTGAGGATGTGGTCTTTGTAGCATATTGAAACCCGCAAACTGAAAATTGGGTTTTTACACTCCTTTGCCAATTCCATCACTACCATGGGATAGAATATCCATGGATTTCTTGTGTGGATTTCCTAATACACGACGTGGAAACGACTATCTCTTTGTGGTCATTGATCGGTTCTCCAAAATGATAATTCTCATACCTTATCGAAAGACTATCACGGGAGAAGAAGTTGTTTGGGTATTCTTTCAACGCGTTTGGACACATTTCGAACTGTCGACTTCTATTGTGTCTGATCGTGATACCCAGTTCCTCAGTCACTTTGGTGTTTACTCTGGATGATGATGGACACAAAGCTAAAGAGGAGTACTACTTTTCATCCTCAAACTGATGGTAAAACTGAGGTGATAAATCGAACAGTCATTCATCTCTTGAGGGGCTATAACTCTAAGCATACGAAGACTTGGGATGAAAGCATATTTTACCTGCAATTTGCTTTTAATTGAGCAGTGTATGGTTCAACTGGAAAGTCGCCTTTTGAGGTTTGTTTGGGATTTCTACCACAGAGTCCATTAGACATGGAGTTTGTGATCCCTACCTCAGCACAAAACAACAAGAAAGCATCTGATCAAGATCGAGCATAAAAGTTCCTGGAAGGTATTCAACGGCTCCATGGTGAGGTTGAACAAACTTGCTGAAAGCTCAACTCAAGTACAAGGCGCAACATGATCGGCACCAAGTTCATGCTCAATTCCAAGAAGGTGATATGGTTTGGTTACATCTGAGTAAAGAGAGACTAAAAGGTGAAAGTAAAAAGCTTCAAACAATTCATTATGGTCCTTTTCAAATTTTGCGGAAGATTGGTACCAATGCTTGCACTACTACAAAATACATCATCACAGTCGGTTCAAAATAGTCATCACAAACAGTTCTGAACCGTCAGTGATATTCGAGTCAGTGATAGTCGACTATCACTGACAGTTCTGAGCCGTCTGTGATATTGCCTTTCCTAGACGGTTTTGACCTCAAAACCGTCTGTGATATTTCCTATCACAGACGGTTTTGATCTCCAAACCGTCTATGATAATCTATTATCACACTGTGATAAGGAGACTATCGCAGACGGTTTTGACCCAAAAACCGTCTGGGATAAGAAGACTATCACAAACGGTTTTTAGCTATAACCATCTGTGATAGTATGAGTATGACAGACGATTTTGAGCTGAAAACTGTCGGTGATAGTCTCCTTCTCACAGACGGTTTTCAGCTCAAAACCGTCTGTGCGTATTAACTTTTTTTTAATATTGGTCTATTTTTGTGGCTAGCCTCAGGAATCTTGCTAGCCATGCCCTCTGTACAATAGCATTTCATATAGACAACTCATCATTTCATATATACAACTTAGAATTTCATTTCATATTACATAGAACTTAGCTTTTAAACCATACACAATCTCGGCATTTCGGACACATATACGGAAACAATGAATCAATCAAATTATAAGTTTCATGCAACATTTCAGAAATATGTACAATAGAGATTGAACAAATAAAAGTAATCGACAATTAAAGTCAGCATGTTAGATATATATTACTGTACTAGTCTTAGTTAGTTAGGACCGCACTAATACGAATCGAGCGGGTCCCTAAACAGCCCCTTAGGTGCTATGACTTGTTCCATGAAAAACATAGCGAGCATCCCTCAGACTAAACCAATCTACGCAAGTTCAAAGCTTTCTGAAGGGAAGTCGACCCCCTGCAGCAAGAGTTTCTACAGAAAAAATTAGCTCAATGCAGCTGTAAATTTTGCCAAATTGATACAAAGGGCGGCAGTTGTATACCTCAGGGAAATTCGGCTGGTAAGGGGTGATTAGGTCGTACATGTGGTGCATCACATAGAACCCACATGTATTGTCGTCCGGCTGTTGATGGCACTGCCAACGTACAGATTGAGAGTTAGCTGGGGAAACGTTATAAAGTAAAACAGATGTCGGTTGAAATTTGTACCGAAAATTGTATCCACTCAGACTTATCGGCTCGCCGCTTGTGCTGTTGCCCTCCCTCGGCAAAGTAGTTCGTGAAAGCCCTGCAAATAATCAAAATTGACAATTTGAGGGCTGTAAATCTAGATGCAACACGGGTCTACATGAATATCATAAAACATGTTAACCTTTCGATTACATCTCGCGCACCGTCATACTTGTACCCTTTACTCTACAATGAATCAAGGTAGAACACCTTGTTCCATTTCGGAATAAGCACCAGTAGAATCCAGTGGTACCTACATGTTACGCGTAAAGAATTTATAATTTAATCTAATTCTGGGGTGTGCATATGGAGACACTAATCTACAAGTAAAGTACTGATGAAAGAACTCACCTCTGGTTGTAGGGTACAAGTATGTACTCCTTGTTGACCTGAGCAAGCAAACCTCTTTTGATGTAGTCGACAATGAAGTCTGCGGCACTCCCCAGAACGACCAACAGGGGGTCCAGGAAACCGACAGGTTCCCGTTTAGCTTTCTCATATCTGGTTATGTAGTTGCACGGAACTAACCAATTAATAAATGACATATATCCATATATGCACGAACAGGCGTAGGATAGTAGATACTTACAGCACCCAAGACCGTAGGATTGACACATCGAGAGCGTCTTTGTTGAATAAATTGTGTAGGTCTTCGAAGGTCACCGGATAGGTCCCGACGTCATTATGGAACTCTGTCGTGGTGTACTTGACCATGAAGTGCGTCGGACACTGCGTCCTGGTCTCGTTTGTCTTCTGCATGTACCATGCATGCAAGCTCTGGCATGCAAGACCTATGCTCCGAATTGTCATATCGGGGGCCATGGGCATCCCCAGAACGAACGGCATGGGAGACGACGTGCTCTTCTCACTCTCGTTCTTCGTGCTCTTCTTTGGTTTTCCCTTGGAAGCCAGCTTCTTGCTGCCTTGCCTCCTAGTCGGCGTTAGCTTCGTTGCTTGACCGATCAGCTGGCTTCTCGGAGGAGGGGTCAGCTAGCTAGTAGGCTGAGTGTCGGTGTGCGTAGGGGTAAGAACCTACATATAGTAATGGTCACTAACTCTGACGGCTATTATTACAGTACAAAATTATGAAATTGGTGGGGGAATTACCTCATTCAGGACGATGTCCTTCTTGGGCCATTGCATGAACGTGTGCACCGCAGCCCCGAGAGTGGTAATCTTGTCGTTTGGCGGCTTGTCCAATGGAAAGCCCTTGCAATGTTCAAAGACAATGTCCACCTAGACCCATGTGAAACCATCAGATAGAGGGACACCGTGGATCGTCATCCCCGCCATGCATGGTTGCGCCATCCCACGGCCAGCCTCGATTGGGAAGAGACCGGCCTGTACCATAAGCTTGCAGGAGGTGGGTTCCTACAAACAGCTCACATTAAGATGACATCCGGGTACGCATTGAATTTTACTTTCGAATGAATTAACAAATAAAAGTGATCATTACCTGCAGAAAGTCCACCAGATACTGTCAAGGGGACTCCAAATACTATCGAGGGGACTCCAGATGTGAATCCCCTAGCACAGACGCGCAACTACTACGGCGGGCAAGACCGGGGCTCTGTAAGTCCGCCATTGCAGGGGAGATGCCCTAGAACTGTCTTATCTCCTCATACATTGCCCGCATCTCTGTGAACTCCTGCATGAACTCCAATCGGATCTCCTCCTTGATCCGTTCGTCGCAGGCTTTGTAGGATCTCTTTCTCCTCTTAGCCGCCTCCTCATCATCACTGAAACCTGCCCTCCAAGGCACAGTGACACCTAGGCCGCGCACGCGGCCCGGGTGCTCCTTATTTGCTAGCGCCGTCGTTAGGATATCCCTCTCCATGCTAGGCATGAAAGATCCGGATGACTCCTGTGCACTCAACGCCGCCCGCAACAGGAGAACTTAGCAATACAACCCATTGCATGTGTGTTATGACGATAGTAAGTTAGAGATCTTACCAACCGATCGATCACTTCCCTGTCCGTAGGGTTATTCACCGAGACGCTTCTGGAGGAGGTCATCTTCGATCTTACTCGGCACCAATTGTGGGTGCACACATTCGTTATCCCCGCATAAGGAGCGGAGGCCGAAGACTGCGAAGCCTCCTCGTCCTGCTTCCTCCACAGCGCCTTCTTCCCCACAAACCCACCAGTGCCTAGACTGTGTGGGTGGGTATTCTTCGCCTGGTTAGCCTTGGCCTTCTCACTAAGCGCCTGGAACTCGGGCGTGCCCTTCATCTCCATGAACTGCTACCATGCCTTGGGAGTCATGAAAGGTAGTCATTGAAGGGGGTCTTCGACTACTTCATATAGTGCTTGAAAAAATAGCTCTTGAAGTTCTTCCAGGACCTATTTATTGCCATCAGTGCCGCTCGGTGGATGATGAACTGGGGATCCTCGGGAATGTCAAACACCGCCTGCACTTCTTCCCACAGCTCTTCCTTGCACTCTCGGGGCACTTCACGCCAGCCGGAGGCGGTGATGGGCACCCGCTCCCTTTCCACTTTGCCGCATAGTGAGCGGTACTGACCGACTAGTTTCTGTGGAGCTTCTGGCAGCCCGTTGTCGTCGAAGTCTAAGTGCTGCTTTTCCCGCCTGTCAAGACGTGCACATGTTGTCCGGCCTCGCCCCTTTCTCTTCTACGGCTGGGCCACGGCGGACGGGACGACGTCCGGCCTAGGAGTCTCATCGCCAGAGAGGTCACTCTGACTCCCCGACTGACTCATTTCATCACCTGAAGAAGAAGAGGAGGAGGATGATGATGATGCTGCTGCCGATCATATATGTCAGGCAGAGGGAGGAGGGGCACCTAAGACTAGCCGGAGGAGGAGGCGCCGGAGGTGGTCGCGCCAGACGGTGGGAGGCCGAAGAGAGGCAGTGCGCGCAGCCACCGGGGAGCTAGGGCAACTGAAGTGAAAAGTCGTAAAGTGTGGAAATGAGTGGGACGAAGCCCACCTGAAACTTAATGGAGAGATTATCACAGACGTTCTGAGGATAGAACCGTCTCAAATGAGCTTGGTTCAGATTGTAGAGTACTGTCACAGAAAGTTCTAAACACAAAACTATCTGTAATAGTTCTATTACAGATGGTTCTGAGTTCTATCACAGACGGTTTTGAGATTAGAACCGTCTGTGATAGTGCTTTACAATCTGAAACTCTGAGTACTATCACAGACGGTTCTGAACTTAGAACCGTCTATAATAGTTCTATCACAGACGGTTCTAATCTCAAAACCGTCTGTGGTTGTGCTTTACAATCTAAAACACTGAAAATGTGAATACCGAAATTGCAATACTGAAACTCTGAAACTGAGGTCAGAACCGTCTGTGATTGTGCTTTACAATCTGAAACTCTGAAACTGTGAATACTGAAATTGCAATATTGAAACTCTGAAACTGAGGTTAGAACCGTCTGTGATTGTGCTTTACAATCTGAAACTCTCAATACTGAAATTTCAATATCCGAAAAGCCTCAAATCTTTGCAAATGATGTCCAAATGCTCAAAACTTGGTGGAAACCTCAAGAGACATATTTGGAGCATAGAGAAATCAAGTTTGAAAGATTTTGGTGAAGAAATTTGAAGTTGGAAGCAATTTTGTGCTATAGTTTTTGTATTATCGGAAAAGAGGAACTCGAACACTCAGATATTGCAAATTAAATCCAAATGCTCCGAAAATAGGTTACAACCTTAAGAGTCCCATGTGGAGCATACTCAAATAAATTTTGAATAAATTTGACCAAAGATTTTGAAGGTTCACTCAAATTTGCCTAAGGAGTGGTTTTTTGTTAACCTTGACAAAGTAAAAACTCTGTTGCATAGTCTTTTCATACATATAGCCATCTCGAACCCCTAGTTTTTGCAACTTCTTGCTAGCTTCTTTACATACAAATGGGGACTTTGATCGACAATTTGCACCTACGTACGTACACACCCATATTATCCTCAACTTTTCACTTGCCGCAGCCTTGCAAAGGCGAGAATTAGAGGATAAGCTATACCGATGGAAATAGAGAGATAAGGACGGTTCATTACCTTTAAAGTATAACCCTTCTTGGTGATCCTTACGCATGTAACTGGTTTCATCGGTGTCTTCGATATCGAGCTGTACGCCATCTCCAAATGGAGGCATCTCATCGAATTGATTGTATTCTTCCTCGTCTACGACATTTTCAACTTTAACAATCCTTCTCTTGCCATGAAGGACGACGTGCCGCTTCTTATTGGCTTCGTCAGTGACATAAATGACCTGAATGACTTGCTTTGCAAGTATGAATGGCTCATCTTTATAAGCAACTCAATCGAGATCCACAAAAGTGAAACCGTAACTATCAACCTTCACACCCTGTGGGATTTGGACCCATCGACATCGAAACAGGGGAATCTTGAACAGTATGTAATCGAGCTCCCAAATTTCTTCTATGAACCCGTAGCATGAGTTCAATCCATGTACTACCCTTGTTGGGCCTGTCTCGCTGAACTCCTCATGAAAAGCTTCTACGCTCACTCCACTATTTTGTATAGTGCTCTTTTGATCTTGAGTTTTCGTGTAAAATGTGTACCCATTGATGTCGTATCCCTGTCACGTCTATATAGTAAATATTGGCCCTTTTGCCAACCATTTAAGAGTCTCACTTGCGGACTCCCCGGTGAATTGCACTTTCATCCACGCGTTGAATCAACTGTTATGTTCTCTTGTGATCCAAACCTCGGATCGGCTAGGATTGCCTTGTCGTAGCATCTTCTTGTGCTCGTCGATGTACGGAGACACCTCAATCATGTGTTGCAAGACCCAAAAATGTGCTTTCAAGTACATTTCAATATCAGGATTGATTGCTCTCAATCCAATAGTTCCAACGCAGAACTCAACAATCTCTTCCGCTACATAACCTTCGACAATGCTGCCCTCAGGCCGAGAGCGATTCCTCACGTAGGCCTTAAGTACACCCATGTACCTCTCGAACGGATACATATAACGTAGGAACACGGGTTCACATATCTTGATTTCTCTAACAAGGTGGACAGTGAGATGAACCATGATATCAAAAAATGATAGAGGACAATACATCTCAAGCTGACAGAGAGTTCAAACCACCTCGCTCTGCAGAGAATCTAGCCCGTCGGGATCAATGACCTTGCAAGAAATTGTATTGAAAAAATACCACAGCCTCGTGATCGTCTCTCTAACCTAATGAGGCAGAATACTCCGGATGGCAACAGGAAGCATTTGTGTCATCAACACGTGACAATTGTGAGACTTCATACCAAGCAATTTCAAATCGCCCATGGACACAAGCTTTTTCATATTTGCGGAGTAACCCGATGGAACTTTAACACCATAGAGACACTTACAAAGTTCTATCCAATCAACCTTGCACAAAGTATAGTAGGCAGGGGGAGGTATATACGTCCTTTCTTGTCCTCTCTCGGTGCTAGCTCGGGCCTGATTTTCATTTCGATCATGTCGCGCTGCACATTGACGCCATCCTTTGTCTTCCCCGGAATGTTCAGCGATAGGCTGATTAAACTGTCGCAAACATTCTTCTCTACGTGCATCACATCAATGCAATGCCAAACCTCTAAATGCTCCCAATATGGTAAGTCACAAAATATTGATCTCTTCTTCCAAATGTTCTTCATGCGGGGTTTCAATTTTCGACCCTTTCCAAACACAATGTGTCGTGGTATTGCGAATACCCCGGCACGTTTTGTGAATGATCCTAGCAAAGATTACGCGGCGCGGGTTGACCGGATGACCGGTCCTCCCCCGCCGGACAAGCACAAGAAATAACACACCGATTTATACAGGTTCGGGTCCCGGTGGGGGCCCAAGTCCTGTCGACGCGCTCCCGACCGGAGTCAGCTGGGGAGGCTCTCTCCGGGGGGAGAGGCTTCCGGAGCACGTCTGTGAGTTTAGCTATTCCAATAAAAGTGTTCCGATCCTTTACAACAGAGGGGTACAAGGGCTATTTATAGCCCCCAAAAAGAAGCAAAAAACCAAAACTACCCCAGAAGCCACCGTCGGATTGAAGGGTAGGACCGTCCTTCTTCCGGTCAAACGCCTTGGATGCTTGACAGGTGGTCACTAGTTCCCGAGGCGCTCCTCGCGTGACCTGCATGTGGCAAACAATTCGAGACTTTACCTTTAGGAGGGCGATGAGGCCGGGGACGGCGCCGGAGGCCAAGTCCCGGGGGCCAAAAGGCGGCGCACGGGGAGGCCCCGGAGGCCACGTCCTTATGGCACCCAAGGGTCGAGCAAAGTCCACGGAAGTGCCCCCGGAGGAAATCCCTCTGGATTTCCTCTGGGCGTCGGAGTTCACGGCCGAGGACGCCGAGTCCTTGGTCGAACGCTGCGTCGTAGCGGACGGGGACATCCGAGTCCCCGTGAAGAAAGACGGAGCCCCCCGCCCCAGGCCTGGAGAGGTGGTGGCCTTCGAGGCCTTCCTGGAGGCGGGGCTCCGGCTCCCGGTGCATCCCATGCTCCGGGAGTTTCTGAAGGAGTACGGGGTGGCGCTCAACCACCTCACCCCGAACGCGCTCGTCCGGATGGGCCTCTTCATCTGGCTCTACGAGACGGCGACCGGGCGGGAGCCCACCCTTCGCGCCTTCCGGTACTTCTACGAACCGGCGGCGCGGACCTCCCACCTGGTGAAGGGGGGCCCCAAGTCCCCCTTCGGTTCGGTGATGGTATAGATGCTGCTGTCCCGGGTGATCGACTACCCTGCGGCGGCCTCCCAGGACCACTGGGGCGACTGGGTCCGGAGGTGGTTTTACCTCCGGGTCCGGGACGAGGCGGTGGTGTACGCCCCGGAGCCCCCCACCTACAGCCAGTCGTCCGCACCGAAGCCTCCGGTGTGGATGGGCGAGGAGTTCGAGCTCCTCGGCAAGGTGATCCTCTCCAAGAAGACCCGCTCAATGCGGGACGCGACTGAGGAGATGG
Source organism: Pharus latifolius (assembly GCA_019359835.1). NCBI lineage: Eukaryota > Viridiplantae > Streptophyta > Magnoliopsida > Poales > Poaceae > Pharus > Pharus latifolius. The sequence goes on along the minus strand of CM033326.1, from coordinate 63,793,133 downwards.
CTCTCCTCCGGATCTCCCCCTTCTCGCGCGGGAAGAGGGGAGTCGGCATGGGCCCGGAACAGCGGCCCCCGGTGAAGCCGGTGACGCGACGTGAGCTCCGGGAACCAGCTGCATCATACTTACGAATTTTTGAAAATTTAACTAAGTCTTTACCTCTTGCAGTCCGGCCGTACCCGGCGGCGCGGGAGAAGGCGGAGAACCTCCTGGGGAGGTACTTCGCTGATGAGCACGAGCGTGTCGTGCGCATCGTGGGGGAGGGCCCTCCCCGGAACATGGTAGCGGCGGCCTACGGGCTAAAACTGCCAGAGAGGAAGCCTCTCCCTACCCCCGGGTCGCACAAACGGGGGAAGGAGGCGGCCGGGGGCTCGGAGCCCAACAAGGCCCGGGTCCAAAAGACCCCCGGCCCATCGACGACGCCGGCGGCGACACCGGCGAAGCCCCGGGAGCGAGCGTGCCTGGGCACCGGCCCAGAAGGAAGCAACACCTCCTCCCCCGAAGGGCCCCGTCGAGGCCCGGGGGAAGGAGGCTACCGCGGGCGGGGCGGCGTCCTACTCGGCGAACTACGCCCCGTCGCCACTCTTGGTGGAGCCCCTCCTGCCCCTTCCGGCTTCTTTGGAGCCGGAGAGGCTGGAGGTGAGATTCACGGAGGCCTCGCCTCCGCGGGTTTGGCCGGTGGACGAGGGGGGGAGCCCCTCGGTCTACGAGGTTCCTCCGGAGGAGGAGGCCCCGAGGGCCTTTCGGCCCGGGATGGGGAAGGGTCTGATGATCCCCCCCCGGGCGGGGACCCCCGCCCGAAGCTCCTCGGCCATGTCTTCGGAGGAGACCTCGGCCACGAAGACGCCGGTGACGCCGGCCGCGTTACCGGACTTGCAGGTCCGGGGACCCCCCACCGGCAGCGACGCCGGCGCCGGGCGAGAGGCCCCTCTGCTTCCCGCGGGGGAAGTCGCCCGCTACACGAAGGGCCTGCACACCCGGAGGGTGCAGGCCTTCGTCGCGGAGGGAACGCTCCATGAGCATTTTGAGGGGCTTCAGTCCCTCGGGGCCCAGGTAAGCCGAGTCGATGACGTCTTCATTCAACTCCTGCACTTTGAGATTTTTCTAACTCTATATATTTTGTAGGTGGCAGCTGTTACCTGGGGCCTTGAGCAGTGGGTCGCCCGGCTGCTGAAGGAAGCGGAGGGCTGGGCCGCAGCCTTCGTAGGGCAGCGCGAGGAGGCCCTCCGGGAGCGCGATGAGGCCCTCGCGGAATTGACCCGGGTCTGGGCCCAGGTCCATATCTCCGAGGCTGTCAACGGCCGCCTCCGGGAGGAGGCCAAGGCGAGGGAGGAGGCGCTCCGGGAGCTCGAGGGCTCGAGCGTCCGGGCGGTGGCGGACGCGGGCCGCTCCGTCTGGTCGGCCCTCGAGAGCCTTGGCGTAAGCCTAGGCTCCGGGAGCAGGGAGGTGCCGCCGGCGACCCTCGCGGAGGCTGCGCGTTTTCTCAACGCACAGGTCTCCGCCATCCCGGAGGCTGCCGACGTTCGGGCGCGGGGGCGGGCGATCCCCGTCGTCGCAGCTGCTGCGGGGCTCATCGAGTTCCGGGGGGTCGGCGCCCGGGCGATCGGGGGCCGCATCCCCCAAAGCTTCCCGGACTCCTTCGAGCCGTCTCGCCGGGAGATCGAGCAGCTCGCCGGAGGATTCTACGACCGGCTCATCCGGGCGAGATTCCCGGCTCTGGCGCCTCCGGCGGGGGACGTCCCAGCCCCGGCCTTGGAAGAAGCCCCCCGGGGGGAGGACGCCAACGAAAAAGTATGAGCCTCCCCCGGGGTCTTTAGATAGGAGCCTTTTGTTTTGTTAGGACTTTTGATCCCGGTAGCTTCTTAGAAGAAGCCCCGGACACTTGTACAAAAACATTTTGAATGCAATGAAGTTAGAATTTTTTCTAAGTCTTTGAATTGAATGTTGTTACCAGGGTTCCCGAGAGGTTGCTCCCGAGCGAAGGTCCGGGAGGGGCTCCCCGGGGGACGCCCAAGCGGCTTTAATCTTGCTAAGCCTTGTCTCCGGGAATCGCGGCGGGGATAGCGTCCGGGAGCCGATCCGGTTGAGGTGGCGTCTGGAGTGGCACTTGGACAATTTTGACAATCATCGGGCCGAATTGTCCCCTCCACGACTGGGGTTCCAGATGGTACCTCCCCTCCGGATACTCCCACCGGCGGGATACGAGTTTTGGCCCGAAGATGTGCTCCGGTACGCTCTCGCATTGTACCGGGACTTGACCCGGGAGCTAGCGGAGAGCCTTCAAGAGTATTAGGCGTAGGAGCCTTTAGGGCGTAGAGAATCCCCCGGGTTAGAACCCGGGTTGTATCGTTTCCGACGCCCACCGGAGGGGGAAGATGTCCTCCGGGTTTGATAATCAATAAAGCTGTGTTGTTGCTTCTTCTTTCATTGTCTCTTTATTTTCTTCTTCTTGGATGGTCCGGACGACTCATCTTAACAAGGATGAGCTAAGTTTGCTCGTGGGCGGTGCGGTCGACACCCGGGGTTCCTTATCCCCCCCGCCCACAGCGGGCCGGAGAATAGCTCTGCGCGTTGTGGGGGTAACAAGGCCCCCGGGATGGAAGTCACCTGTGGCATAGGAAATTGTCCAAGTTAGAAAATTTTAAAACGAGGTTTTCAAGGAGAAGACCTTCCGGGAGACAATCGTCCGGTCGCCGTGAGAACGGGGAGCCGGTAATAAGGCCTCATGTGGAAGAAACGTCCAAGAGAACCCGATGAGATTTCCGGAGGTGAGCTTCCTAGGAGACAATCGTCCGGTCGCCGTGAGAATGGGGAGCCGGGGATAGGGTCTTCGGGGAAGAAAATGTCCGAGAAATCCCTGACTTCTCCGGGAGACAATCGTCCGGTCGCCGTGAAGACGGGGAGCCGGGAATAGGGTCTCCGGGAGGCATTCATCCGGTCGCCGTGAGAACGGGGAGCCGGGAATAAGGTCGCCGGGGACCAATCGTCCGGTCGCCGTGAAAACGGGGAGCCGGGAATAACGTCGACTCCGGAGGAGGAAGATAGATCCAATCAGGCCGCAAGGGGCCGATCATCCGGTCGCCGTGAAAACGGGGAGCCGAGAATAACGTCGACTCCCGGAGGAGGAAGATAGATCCAAGAAGGCCATTAGACGTCCCACTGGGGAGAGCGTCTACTCCCGGAGGAGGAAGTGCCCGAAGACGGGTCTTGAGTGTTTGGGCAGGGGACTAGTCTCCCAAAGTGACTCGTTACCGCGGCCACTATGACCGGGTTGCCGCTTACACCCTCAGTCCACGAGGGCTGATTGTAAGCCGCCCTACGGGAGTGGGACTCCATTTGTAGGGACTTGTTGGGCCTGGCCCACTTCCTCGCGGGGAGGGCATCCTCACGAGGAGGGCATCCTCGCGGGGAGGGCATCGCCGCTAGGGGCGGTAATGAGAAAGACCTGCAATGAGACAGTTTGAAAAGCAAGACCTATGTATTGGTAATAAAATGAAGTACAGGGCCTCCCCCTGCGAAGCCGCGAAAGGGGAGGAAAATACAGTGTCCCTCCTCCCCCTCCGGCGTGAACGCTCCGGGGGAGGGGACAAGCCCGTAAGGCTAATCATAGAACTTGCGAAGTAAACGCAAGTTCCACATGTGCTTCAGCTCCTGCTCTTGAAGGTTGGAGAGCTTGTAGGCCCCCGAGCCCAGGACCGCGGAGATCCTGTAGGGGCCCTCCCACTTGGGGGAGAGCTTACCCTGGGCCTGGGGGTCCATCACGCGCTTGAGGACAAGGTCCCCAAGGCGGAAAGCCCTCTCGCGCACGTGCTGATTGTACGCGCGCGCCATCTCTTGCTCGTAGATGGCGTGGCGGAGGAGCGCTCGGTCGCGTTCCTCCTCCACGAGGTCGATCTCCAGACACTGGTTGGCCTCGTTGGCCTGGTACGCTGCGGGCGTGGCTCCCTCCAGGAGCTCGACCCGCAGTGACCGGAAGCCGATCTCCGGGGGGAGGACTGCCTCCGCCCCGTAGACCAGAGAGAAGGGAGTACGCCCCGTCGCCAGGGACGGGGTCGTGCGCATGGAGCAGAGGATTCCAGGGAGCTCCTCTGCCCATGCACCCCGCATAGAAGCAGTTTGCTCGAGTCTCTGGCGCAACCCCTTTAGGATCACGCCGTTGACCCTCTCAACAGCCCCATTGCTCCGGGGATGGGCCACTGAGGCGAAGTGGATGACGAGCCCCAGGCCTTCGCAGAATTCCCGGAAATAAGCCGAGTCGAATTGGGTCCCGTTGTCCACGGTGATTTCCCGGGGGACGCCAAAACGACATACGACGTTTTTCCAGAAAAACCGCTGAACGGCCCGGGACGTGATGCTAGCCAAAGGCTCCGCCTCAACCCACTTTGTAAAATAGTCGACTGCGACTACCGCATACTTGTATCCCCCGGGCGCTGGGGGGAAGGGCCCTAAGAGATCCATCCCCCAGCGCACAAAGGGCCAAGTGATGGGGATCGTCTGCAGCGCTATAGGGGGGAGGTTCGAGCCCTTGGCCATCTTCTGGCATGCCTCGCATGCGGAGACAAGGTCTCGCGCGTCGCGCACGACTGTGGGCCAGTAGAAGCCTTGCCGGAGGGCCTTGGCCGCGATGGCACGCGGGGCTAGGTGAGAACCACAGCTCCCCGCGTGGATGTTCTCGAGAAGCTGACGTCCCTCCGGCCGGGGGAGGCAGCGCAGGAGGGCGGAAGCCCCCCGCTTGTAGAGCCTCCCCTCCAGCAGGAGATATGCCCGGGCTTTAGCCCGGAGGCGTTTAGCCTCGGTCTCACTAAGAGGGTCCCCCTCCCCCTTGATGAAGGAGACGAGGGGGTCCATCCAAGAAGGAGTCCGGATGATCTCGGCGACCTCCGAGACATGAGGCTCGTCGCCCATGTCCGGGGAGGCCACCGAGGGCTTCGTGATGATTTCTAGGAAAGCCCCCTTGGGGAGCGATTCCCGGGCGCTTGCCGCCCGGGCCAAGGCGTCGGCCCGGTCATTGTCCCTCCGCTGGATATGCCGGGCCTCGAGGCCGTCGAAATGCCTCTCCATCTTTCGCACTTCCTGCAAATAAAGACTTAAGTTTGCGTCATGGCACAGGTAAGACTTGTCCATTTGGCAAACTACGAGCTGAGAATCTCCCTTGACTAGGAGGCGCCGGATCCCCAGGGAGCGCGCAAGGCGCATCCCGAGGAGCAAAGCCTCGTATTCGGCGACGTTGTTGGTTGCGGGGAACTCGAGCCGCGCGGCGTACTCGAGTTCCTTCCCCTCGGGGCTCCGGAGGACTACTCCCGCACCAGCCCCGGTGAGACACAGCGACCCATCGAACATAAGGGTCCAATGATCACTGCGTCGGGGCGGCACAGGGAGATCTTCGTCCCCGGACCCAGAGGCGGGAGTCCACTCTGTGACGAAGTCGGCGAGGACATGCGACTTGATGGCGGAGCGGCCGGTAAGGGACAGGGAGAAGGGGGCGAGCTCGGCCCCCCACTTCTCGATCCGGCCGGTGGCTTCTTTGTTCCGCAGTACCTCCCTGAGGGGGAGGGACGACGGGACGGTGATGGGGTGCCCCAGGAAGTAATGCCGAAGCTTCCGGGACGCCATGAGGAGGGCGTAGCAGATTTTCTCCATCTCCGTGTACCGAGTTTTGGCCCCTTGGAGGGCCTCACTCACGTAGTACACCGGACGCTGCTGCCCCCCTTGCTCCTTCACCAAGAACGCGCTGACGGCGACGGGGGTCGCGGCGAGGTAGAGGAGCAAGGGCTCTTCCGGAGACGGACTCACGAGCATTGGAGGGCTCCTGAGGTACTTCTTGAGGTTGTCGAACGCCTCCTGGGCCTCGGGGGTCCAGCGGAACCCCTCGAGCCCTCGGAGGATCTTGAAGAACTGGAGGCCCCGCTCCCCCGACCGGGAGACAAAGCGGCTGAGTGCGGCTAGGCGGCCGGAGAGCCGCTGGACATCCTTGACGGAGCGCGGTGGGGGCATATCTAGGAACGCCCGGATCTTCTCGGGGTTTGCCTCAATGCCCCGCTGGGACACGAGGAAACCTAGGAGCTTCCCCCCGCGCACCCCGAACGCGCACTTCTCCGGGTTGAGTTTGAGCCCGAACGCGCGGAGGTTGCGGAAGGTTTCAGCCAGGTTGTCGACGTGGGAGGCTGTGCGGGGACTCTTGACGACCGCGTCGTCTACATAGACTTCGACATTGCGGCCGACTTGGTTTCTGAAAACCAGCGTCATGAGGCGCTGGAAGGTTGCCCCCGCGTTCTTGAGCCCGAAGGGCATATGGACGTAGCAGAAGGTTCCGAGGGGAGTAATAAAACTCGTCTTTTCCTCGTCCCCCTCCGCCATCCGGACTTGATGGTAGCCCGAGTAGGCGTCTAGGAAGCTCATGAGCTCGCACCCCGCAGTGGAGTCGACGAGCTGGTCAATCCGCGGGAGCGGGAAGTTGTCTTTGGGGCAGGCGCGGTTAAGGTCGGTGAAGTCCACGCACATCCGCCACCTGCCGGTTGATTTTTTGATGAGGACGGGGTTCGCGAGCCACTCGGGGTGCAGGACCTCCCGAATGAACCCCGCCTCTCGGAGCCGGGTGATCTCCGCCTTGATTGCCTCTTGGCTCTCAAGGGAGAGTTTCCGCAGCTTCTGTTTGACCGGGGGGTGACCGGGGGCCACTGCGAGCTTGTGCTCAATGACCTCCTGGGCGACGCCTCGCATGTCCGAAGGCTTCCATGCAAAAACATCAGAGTTTTCGCGCAGAAAAGCCGCAAGTTGCGCTGCGTGCTCCTCGGGGAGCTCCGCCCCAATCCGGACGGTTTTGTCTTCGTTGCCCAGGGACAGCAGGACCTTCCGGAGGCCCCCTTCCAGACGCGGCTTGAGGAGAGGCCTCCCGGGCGGTGGCGCAGCGGCGTCTAGTTCCGGGGGAGAAGCCTCCCCCCCGGGCGTCTTTATGAGGTTGACGCTTCCGATTGTGGCCACAGCGCGCTCGTATAGAGCACGGGCCATGTCTTGGTCTCCCCGGACGTTGATCACACCATGCGGCCCGGGGATCTTCATGCAGAGATAGTTTCGATGGGTCGCAGCGGGTCTCTTCCCCCGACCGGCGCGAGAGCGAGGCTCCCCGCGCCCGCGGACGGGGGGAAGTTCTTCCCCGCGCTCTGGTGAATGCATTCGCTCGACCTCCCCCCGGGAGAAACGGACCTGTCCCGCCGAGGAAGGGAGCTCATGCACTGTAGCTGCCGGCCCCGAGGCTTCCGGAGCCGGTTGGTTGGAGCCCCCCGCGACGACCCCCGGGACCGGAAAGGGGGAAGCCCCTGTATTATCCGGTACCGGGGAGGGGGCGCCCACGGCGACGCTTGGAATCGAAGTGGAGGGGGCCCCAGTAGCCATGACCGGAACCGGGAGGGGGGAGCCCCTGTAACATCCGGAACCGGCGTGGGGGGAGCCCCTGCGGCGACGTCCGGGACCGGGGAGCCCATGCGGGGGGAAGCCCGCTGCGGCACGGGAGCTGCTCTGTCGACCGCCCCCGGCGCGGTAAACGCGACGCGGGGGGCGGGACTGGCTCCCGGCGTAGGGTAAACCCCCGGCATGAAGTGGCCTCCCAGCCCCGGGAATAGGCCAGGGACGGGGTACCCCCCTGGTGCCACGAAGGGCCCCGGCATGAAGTAACCGCCCGGCACCGGGACGGGCCCGGGCGCCGGGAGGGGTCCGGACGTATATCCCGCAGGGGGAGGGAACCCCCCGGCAGGATCATACGGGGCGGACAAACCACCGGAGGCCGGAGGGGCCGCCGGGTAACCCATAAACGGGGGCATGTTCCCCGGATACGGGTGTGACGCAAATGTGGGGGCCGGAGGCCGCGCCAACACGCTAAGGAGTTCGTCCATAGAGCGCTGAGCGCGGAGCTGGCCTTCCACGAGAGCTTCGAGCAGCGCGTCCCGGGGAGCCGGGGGAGCCGTCAGGGGGAGACTGGTCCCGGCCGAGGTCCCCGCGGTCACCGGGAACGACCTGGAGGTGGAAGCACCTGAGTTAAGAGGAAAAGAGGGAGGCGGTACCTAGGCCAGGTCGCCTCCGGAAGGGACCGCCGGGACACCAGTGCCCCGGGCGGACGACGCCGGGTCTCCGAGACCCGAGTCACCGGGAAGGGTGCGAGCCCTTGTTCTTGGGGGAGCCATGGCGTCTTGTCACGAGTCCCCGCGGACGGCGCCAACTGTCGTGGTATTGCGAATACCCCGGCAGGTTTTGTGAATGATCCTAGCAAAGATTACGCGGCGCGGGTTGACCGGATGACCGGTCCTCCCCCGCCGGACAAGCACAAGAAATAACACACGGATTTATACAAGTTCGGGTCCCGGTGGGGGCCCTAGTCCTGTCGACGCGCTCCCGACCGGAGTCAGCTGGGGAGGCTCTCTCCGAGGGGAGAGGCTTCCGGAGCACGTCTGTGAGTTTAGCTATTCCAATAAAAGTGTTTCGATCCTTTACAACAGAGGGGTACAAGGGCTATTTATAGCCCCCAAAAAGAAGCAAAAAACCTAAACTACCCCGGAAGCCACCGTCGGATTGAAGGGTAGGACCGTCCTTCTTTCGGTCAAACGCCTTGGATGCTTGACAGGTGGTCACTAGTTCCCGAGGCGCTCCTTGCGTGACCTGCACGTGACAAACAATTCGAGACTTTACCTTTAGGAGGGTGATGAGGCCCAGGACGGCGCCGGAGGCCAAGTCCCGGGGGCCAAAAGGCGGCGCCCAGGGAGGCCCCGGAGGCCACGTCCCCGGGCAAATGGCGGCGCCCGGGACGGCGCCGGAGGCCAGGTCCCGGGGGCCAAAAGGCGGCGCCCGGGGAGGCCCCAGAGGCCAGGTCCCCGGGCGAATGGCGGCGCCTGGGACGGCACCGGAGGCCAGGTCCCGGGGGCCAAATGGCAGCGCCCGGGGAGGGGCCGGAGGCCACGTCCCCGGGCATATGGCGGCGACTGGGACGGCGCCGGAGGCCAGGTCCCGGGGGCCAAATGGCGGCGCCCGGGGAGGCCCCGGAGGCCAGGTCCCGGGGCGAATGGCGGCGCCCGGGACGGCGCCGGAGGCCAGGTCCCGGGGGCCAAATGGCGGCGCCCAGGGAGGGGCCGGAGGCCACGTCCCCGGGCCAATGGCGGGGCCCGGGACGGCGCCGGAGGCCAGGTCCCGGGGGCCAAAGGGCGGCACCCGGGGAGGGGCCGGAGGCCACGTCCCCGGGCCAATGGCGGCGCCCGGGACGGCGCCGGAGGCCAAGTCCCGGGCGCCAAATGGCGGCGCCCGGGGAGGCCCCGGAGGCCACGTCCCCGGGCCAATGGCGGCGCCCGGGACTGCGCCGGAGGCCAGGTCCCGGGGGCCAGAGGGCGGCGCCCGGGGAGGAGCAGGAGGCCACGTCCCCAGGCCAATGGCGGCGCCCGGGACGGCGCCGGAGGCCAGGTCCCGGGGGCCAAACGGCGGCGCCCGGGGAGGGGCCGGAGGCCACGTTCCCGGGCCAATGGCGGCTCCCGGGATGGCGCCGGAGGCCAGGTCCCGGGGGCCAAATGGCGGCGCCCGGGACGGCCCCGGAGGCCAGGTCCCCGGGCAATCGTGACGCAACTTACCTGGGCTTAGTCCCGCGGAGATTTCCCCCGACACAATGTCTATGTCCTTCACCCGTGAGTAAACTTCTTTCCCGCTTATAGGCTTCGGGGGTGAACCATCTTCCTTGTGGCCGTCGAATTCCCTCTTCCTCTTACGATACGTGTCATTCTTTGGAAGAAACCTACGGTGACGCATGTACACTGTTTTCCTGCAATTCCTCAGCCACACGCTCTCAGTCTCATCTTCGCAGTGGAGAAAAGCTTTGGCTCCTTTCGTACTAAGGCCCGACAAATTTCCAAGGGTAGGGAAATCGTTGATGGTGCAGAATATCATAGCACATAGGATGAAGTTCTCTCATTTGTATGCATCTCATACCTGCACCTCTTCATTCCACATTGTTAGCAAATCGTCTATCAATGGTTCTAGGTACACATCAATATCATTTCCGGGTTGTTTGGTCCTGAGATAAGTAGAGACATCATGATATACTTGCGCTTCATACACAACCAAGGAGGAAGGTTGTAGATACACAAAAGAACCGGCCAAGTGATATGCCGACTGCTGATGTTACCAAAAGGATTCATTCCATCGGTACTCAACCCAAACCTTATATTCCTCAATTCCGCTCCAAAGTTAACAAATTCCCAGTCGATATTTCTGCACTACGCAGAATCAACAGGGTGTCTTAGATTTCCATCCTTCATCCAGTCTTCCGAATGCCAATGCAATAATTTTGCTTTTTACAGTATGCAAACAAATGCTTCAAGTGGGGAATGATGGGCAAATACCACAACACCTTAGCAGGAGGTCCTTGCTTTATCTCATCAGCGCAGTCACCGTCGTCGATTCGGTCCTTATGCTTATAGAAATATGCGCCGCACACCGGACAAACATGCATATCCTTGTAGTCATTACAGTAAAGGAGGCAATCATTAGGGCATGCGTGTATCCTTTCTACTTCCATTCTCAAGGGACACAATAGCTTTTTCGCTTGGTAGGTGTTTTTTGGCAACTTGTTTCCTTCTGGAAGCATGTCCGCTAAAAGATCTAAGAGTGCCGTGAAACTCTTGTCGGTCCAGCTGTTACTTGCCTTCAATTTTAACAGTTCAAGCACGGAGGCCAACTTTGTGTACTTCGGCTTGCAACCAGGGAACAACGGCTTTTCCGAGTCCTCAATCAAACTCTTGAATTTACCAAACTCCCTTTCACTGTAATTTCCTTCCACATCACGCAACATGTCATCTAAATTGTCATCCTCTGGCATATACTCATCGAAATCATTGTTGGGATCCAACATGTCCTGTTCCTCAACCTAAGTGGCACTTGTTTTTGCAGTTTGCTCTTCGCCATGGTGGATCCATCACGTGTACTCCTTTTTGAAACCACATCGAATCAAGTGGGTGATAATTTGAGATGAGTTGGTGAACATCTTAAGATTCTGGCAGTCTACGCAAGGACAATACATATATCGTAAACCCTTCTTTGCCATGTATTGCTCAGTAACTTTTTGAAAATCTAAAACATCTTTCATGTATTCTTCACTCACACGGTTGTCATTATACATCCAGTCTCGATGGATCATCTGTAATTAAATTCATACGCATGCTAAGTAATAATCTATATGGTTGACACATAATTAAACTACTAATCTAGCTAGCTAGTGTTTGTGGCAGTAATTAATCTACAGGTTTGCGGGTATTACTTCAACTGCAAGCAATTAATTAGTAACTAATTGGATGCATAGATGAGGTGGGACAAATGAGAGTTACAACTAGGATTTGCTACTCTAGCTTCCCCTCACTCTCCCTCTTTGATCAATCAATGATGATGAAATTAAGTAATGTATGCATTAATTAGGAGAAAAAACTAACGTTGGATCTTCAAATTTTTGTCTCCTAATGCTCCCCTTTTGAGATATTACTATTCCTTGCCCCAAATCTGTTCCAACTGGACAGTATGTGGAGCGAGATTGTATAGCTAGCTCGAAACAATAATTTTGTAGCCCGCGGGCTCAATACAGACAGTTCTAGCATCATAACCATCTGTAATAACAAACTATCACTGACGGTTTTCATGTCAAAACCGTCTGTAATAGCGGTACCATGGAAGCACCAACACTAATTGTTCTAAGCTCAAAACCATCTGTAATACAATACTATCATGAACAGTTCTGAGGTCAGAACCGTCTGTGATAGAGCAGAACTATCACAGACGATTTTGAGATAAGAAACATCTGTGATAATTAGAATATCACAGACAGTTTTGATCTCAGAACCGACTGTGATAACTTAACATGTTCTCCCGCCAAATATTGCCGCTCCCATGATCACACTTAATCACCCTGCGATAGTCGTTATATGATCGCGATAGTCGTTCCATGATTGCACACAGTGCACATACCTTTCTATGGTCACCAAAAGGTAAAGAAAGAGATAAGATAGCAGTCCAAGAACGTGCTGGACATAATCCATTAGCAACAATTGGAAAATTAGAAAATTAACATAAGAACAAATTTTTCATTAATAGGTTTTCATCACTTACAAAAACAAAAAAGTAAAAATACAAAAGGAGACGGGATCGAGGAGTGGTCTTAGCCCTGGCTGCATCTAGAATAAAGTTAGTTTGATTTGCAGCCAAGACACAGGACTCCTCCAGCGACAAGTTGTCCTTCTTAGGATCAACTATGTACGCGTTGAGAAGGCCTGCGACCTCCCTCAACTTTGCGATGGTATCCTTCATAGTGAGACCGCAGCCAGTGATGGTTATATCCGCGGCATGCTTCTCCTCACGAAGAGTCTGCTCCTTCTGTCGAAGCAGCCTCGTCCTCTCCCTAGCCTTGTCACCATTCGTCTTCAAGCGCTCAATGTGCTTGAGAGATCCTCCAAGTCAAGCCCTCACTGAGTGTACTTCTCCATAAGGAGCTTGTGCTTCTCTTGGAGGGCCCTCAGCTCGGCCTTCACTTTGCCCAACTCTTCCCCGGCTCCCCTTCCCTGTGCAAATCAACAACTTACTCCAAGTCAAGAATCTACTAAATATGTATTAACAATATAGGGGTAAGTCCAAAATATTGAGAGTTCTTACCAGGGAGGGCAAGGTTGAGGTTGCCATTGACGCAGAGAAGCTAAGGAGTCGAAGAGTTTGAGACTAGAAAAAATTTGTAAAGGAGTTGGTAATTCCATAGCCAAGCTATTTATAGAATTTCCAAGGCGACGCTTCGTGTTCCCAGCCTATGGCGCCGCATGGATGCCTCGAAGTCTTGATTAACATTGGAACCCGAAATGACGCAACACATTGCTGAGAATTCAAAGTGCCGGACACTGTTGGGACTATCACAGTCGGTTTTGAGGTTAGAACTGTCTATGATAATTAGAGTAACACAAATGGTTCTGAGGTTAAAACCGTCTGCTTGACTATCATAGTCGATTTTAACCTCAAAACCGACTGTGATAACTTAACATGTTCTCCCGACAGGCCTTCGCAGACGGTATTCCATTGAAAATTTCATAACCATCTATGATGTGCTGTCCAGGAAATCTGTTTCTGTGGTAGGGTTGTCAGCTCGAGTTACCTCCATACATGGATATTTACTCGGTTGTCAATGTTGAGCACCTCAAACTCTTCGAGCCTTCTATGCTGGATGATGAGCCTGATACCATAGTACCCTCAGTTGCAGACTTGGTCTATCAATGAGAAGAACCTCTATCTGACGATGTGATCTTGGAGAAGAAGGTGACGACCACCCGTAGTGGCACACGAGAGTCTTTTCAAATTGGAAAGAAAGATCAACGAGCACATGCGGCAAAGTGGTACACCCGCGAAGATGGTCAATCTCAATTTCCACATCTCCAGTTTTGATCAAGTGATCACCAACGTGGGTTGACTCCTTCTCAACAAGGGAGTCATGATCTGGGAGGATCTTCGAATACTTCAGGTTGAGTTCGAAAAGGCTTCGCAACCTCGGAAGGGTTCGTGACCTTGGAAAGTGTTCGCGACCTCGGGAAGGATTTGATCTCTGGTCGGATTGTATTTCGATCAATATATATATATAACTAAGTCCTATCTGTTTAGGTTTAGTTGTCCGAGTCTAATACGTTTAGTCAGTTATTGAATCTGATACGTATTCATATGAATGAACTATAAATACCTTGTAATAGTTCTAGTTTAGATCATCGAATATCATTGAGTCTAGGTTGAACTTACTTAAGTCTTAGATACATAGTTCATCAACGTAGGCGAGTGCATCCTAATGTCCAACGTGTACAAGATCTCTCTTTTCAATAAAGAGTTGTGCTATCTTTGAATTGTGTTTTTGATCAACTTGGGTTTCGGTAATTTTGAGTAAGATCCCGTATTCCGCATATTAACATCTTATCGAGTATAGTCGAAACCCGTCTATACCTCAATCAGAGCAAACAACATCTAATCGAGTATAGACAAATCCTAGTCTATACCGTAATTAGATCACCTAGGGCACTGTTGCTCGAATGGTGTTGACTTACCTAGTAGGCAAAGCCTCGACCAGTTCCAGCGATCGAGAAATACTCTTCTGTGAAGCTTCTTGGTTCCCCATGACAGTGATCATGCCATTGGGACCCAGAATCTTGATGGAAAGGTATGCGTTGCTATTGTTCGCCATGAATTTAATCAATGACAGTTGTCCCAATATTGCATTGTATGCGAACGATACATCTGCAACGTCAAAAGTGATAACTTCTCTTCGGTAGTTGCAGACATCGCCGAAAGTCACTGCCAAATTGATCTACCCTTAGGGTTCAATAGCGACGCCAAGGGCTAGGGTCCTTAAGATGTTTTTCACCGATTGGAGCAAATCACAGGTGATCTACATCGATAGGAGGGTGCTAGCGAATAGGATATCTTGTGAGCTACCTCCATCCACAAGGACTCTCTTCAATTTATAGTTGTGGATTGTGGGTTCCACAACTAAAGGATCTATGTGCGGGTATGCTAGCTTAGTGGGCTGTTCCAGCAGTCCAAAGGACAACAACTGGTTGGACCACTTCGGTAGTGCCCTAACTTGGGTGGATACAGCTCACAATTTTCAGAGCATAGCCTTTGACTGTCGACAAGACTCGTACATGGAAGACCCAAAAATGATGATATTGACCTCTCGGTCTACTTCCTAGAATGGAAGGTCATCCTCATCATCCTGGTCTCCAGGGGTCGGGAGATCAGGATCTTCATCTTGCCCAGATGGTACGGGAAAATCACCAACACCTTTGTAGTATTGCTCAAGTCTATATTGCAAAACTTGGCAATTTTTGGTATCGTGAGTTGATGCCTGGTGATATGGCAAAATTTTTTGCCGCTCATTCTCCCTGTAGTGGGTTCGGGGTCCCTGGGACCCAATCGCATTTGTTGGGAAATACGAGGGCATTTTGCCCAAGGCCTCATCCTTGCCCATGACCACTAGTGGCAGGATTAGAATGCTCAGAACGGCTCATTGTGAGTACTTTTCCAGTACTCTTCTTCTGGGCACCTTCTCTACGGTCATCCTTCTTCTTTGAAGGCTTAGGCTTTCCAACTTCTTCTCCACCATCTCTAAAGTTCTTCTTCCATTCACTAGCCTCATTGCCCACCGCATGCTTTTTGATGATACTAAAGAGCTCATGTACAGTTGATGGTCGTGCCATGGCGAATTTGTGGGTGAGGTGCTCGTCTTGGATGCCAGCGATGACAACATCTATGACACTACTTTCCTCAATATCTGGGATTAAAGTGTGGACTTCCAAAAAGTGATGAAGAAACTGATGAAGTGATTCCTTCTTGCTCTGGCGCACACGGAACAACTTGTTCACATATTTAAGGCACTGGTAGCTGCCTTGGAAATTTGCATAGAATTCCTCACATAGCTACTCCCACGAATTGACCGAGTCGGGTTGAATGTTGAAGATCCAAGATCTTGCGGCAAGAAGTGTGCCATGGTTGTCTCATCTTCGCCAGCTGCGAGTACGGAAATAGCAAAGACTTGTAAAAACTCTTTGCGGTTAGTCTTCCCACTATACCTTTCAATAAGGGAGAGATGGAACCCTTGGGGCCAGTAGACCTCCCGAACGGGTGCAACCAGCACTCGATAGCTGTGAAAGGTGAAGTGAGGCTGCGGATGAGCCTAAACTCCTCAATGATGAGGCTGTAGATGGCTCACACGAGCATTTGGAGGATGGAATCGGAGTTCCTACCCTCTCAAAAACACTCATGCGCCTCCTTGTGCACCGGCGTGTTCGCCAGTGGCCACTAGTGGGTTCGGGGCCTCCGGCTCGATCACTATTGTTGAATATAAACCTGGTTAAGGTTTATAGTTTCAATGATTAATGACAATAAACTGAACTAAGAAGTTTATTATGAGTATTGTCAAGTTACAAATCAAAACATGATGAATCCATGACAAAAGAAATGAACTGGAAACCCTCAAAACTTATGAAGATAAACCCCCAAGGAGATTGCTGAATATAAACCTGTTTAAAGTTTGGGGAGATTGTTGAAAATAATCCCATTTAGGGTTTGAGGGAGATTGATAAATCTTTAGAGCTTTCATGGTTAATGACAACTAACAGAGCTACCCTGTTTATTATGAGTGTTGTTAGCTGCCAAATCGAGCTTGATGAAGCTAGGAAGCAGCATGCAGGAAATAACTCTCAAAACGAACAGAGCTACAGGTCGAAGCCTGATGAATCCATGAAGCAGCATGTTGTGAATCCTCAAGCCACATGGAAGATTGCCAAAGTCTGTGACTGTGACCTCTACGATAGAAAAATCCATAGTTGTAGCATCCATGGTCTCAACGTCTAAGGAGACGACCTCTATGATTGAAGCATCCATATCGATGGCCGAAGGAAAGATGAAGATTGAGGGTCTTCTAACGGTCATCAGTGGTGTCTTCTAAAGGTTATCCGTGGTATAGTCCACCTACTTAATTTTGCGGTTTTAGATTTTATGGTTGTACTATTAAGAGGGGTATAGCCTGCTTGATTTATCTTATTCACCTTGAAGCTCAAAATGCATATCATATAGCTTAGATTCAAGCTTAAGATCATCTACATATTTCTGGGCATATGCTTCATAGTTTCTGATTTCTTCAACCACAGTATAACAGTCTTTGTTCTCATTGTCCATGGTCGCACATCTGTGATCGGTCTGCGACCTTAGTGATCTAAGGGACCGTGTCTGCGACCTTCGTGGTCTCAGTGACTGTGTTGGCGGCTTTAGTGGTCCCAGCAGCTATGTCTGCGACCTTGGTGGTCTTAGTGACCATTCATGAGCCCTTCGTGGCACCAAGACTGTGTTTGTGACCTTAGTGCTCTTAAGACTATGTGCTCGACCTTCGTGGTCTCATGGCTACATCTATGATTGTCGTGGTAGCAGTGACTATGTGTGCGACCTTAGTGGTCGTGGTGTCGGTTCTAAGACTGGTGAAGTTTCATTGCCTTCAGTCACTACATACATAGTTGAATCAAGATTCAGTCATGATCGTGTTGTACTAAGCTCGTCATAACAATATTGAACTTGATCGCGGTTGTATCAGTTCAATACTGGCTATGGTCGTACTTGTACCGAGAAATGCGTGTGGTCGTTGATGAACAGTTCCTATCCTATCTTACTGAACTTTGTCATGTTCATACCATATGGTTCTGGATATAGTTAAGTTCAGCAAGATTGTGATCAGTGAACATTCTCTTGTATTGACCGCATTTCACTAGAAGTTTGCACCAAGCTTCTTCAGCAATGATCAGATTAAGACCTAGACCAAGTTTTGGACTAGACTTGCTCTGATTAACTTGCTCCGATTTACATATAGATGGGTTTTGACAATACTCAATTAGATACTAATATGCGGAATACAGGATCTTATTCAGCATTACCGAAACCCAAGTTGATCAAAAACACAGTTCAAACATAGCACAACTCTTTATTGAAAAGAGAGATCTTGTACATGTCGAATGCTAGGACGCACTCACCTACGCCGATGAACTATTCGATATTGTCTATGTCAAAGGTAGATACCTGCTAGATACTAAACTCGATCTATTACAAAGTATTTATAGTCCGATCATATGAATACATATCAGACTTGATAACCGATTAACCTAAACATATTAGACTCGAACAACTAAATAAACCTAATCAAATAAGACTTAGTTATATAGATATTGATCGGAATACCATCCGACCAGGTAGTTCGAATCCTTTATGCCTTCGACCTGCGACCTGAAGGACCCAAAGATCCTCTCGGATCATGACTCCCTTGTTGAGAAGGAGCCAACCCCTGTTGGTGACCACTTGATCAAAACTGGAGATGTGGAAATTGAAATTGGCCATCTGCTCAGTGTACCACTTTGCTGCTCGTGCTCATTGATCTTTCCATTTGATTCGAAAAGACTCACGTGTGCCGCTGCGGGTGGTCGTCACCTTCTTCTCCAATATCATGTCGTCAGGTAGAGGTTCTTCTCGTTGATAGACCAAGTCTTCAACAGATGGTACTATAGTTTTTTTTCAGGCTCATCATCCAGCATTGAAGGCTCAAAGATTTTGAGGTGCTCAACATTGACAACCGAGTAAATATCCATGTATGGAGGTAACTCGAGCTGATAAGCATTGGTACCAATTTTTCACAAAATTTGAAAAGAACCATAACGAATTGGTTTTATCTTCACCTTTTAGCCTCTCATTACTCAAATGTAAACATACCGTATCACCTTCATGGAATTGAACATCAACTCAGTGTCGATCATGTCGTGCCTTGTACTTGAGTTGAGCTTTCAACAAGTTCTGTTCAACCTCACCATGGAGTCGTTGAATACCTTCCAGGAACTTTTGTGCACGATCCTGATCAAATGCTTCCTTGCTATTCTGCGCTAAGGTAGAGATCACAAACTCCATGTCGAATGGACTCTGTGGTAGAAATCCCAAACGGACCTCAAAATGCGACTTTCCAGTCGAACTATGCACTGGTCGATTAAAAGCAAACTGCAGGTACGGTATGCTTTCATCCCAGGTCTTCAGATGCTTTGAGTTAAAGCCCCTTAAGAGATGAACCACTATTCGATTTACCAACTTTGTTTGACCATCAGTCTGAGGGTGAAAAGCAGTACTCCTCTTCAACTTTGTATCCATCATCATCTAAAGTGATCGCCAAAAGTGACTAAGGAACCGGGTATCACGATTAGACACAATGGAATGTGGTAGTTCGAAATGTGTCCAAGCATGCTGAAAAAAATACCCGAGCTGCTTCTTCTCCCATAATAGTCTTCTTACAAGGTACGAGAACTATCATCTTGGAGAACCGATCAACAACCACAAAGAGGTAGTCTTGCCACGTCGGGTCTTAGGCAATCCTCCCAAGAAATCCATGGATATGCTCTCCCACGGTGGTGATGGAACTGGCAAAGGAGTGTACAAACCTAATTTTTAGTTTGCTGGTTTTGAGATGCTGCAAAGACCACAGCCTCGAACAAAACTAGCCTCATTCTACTGCATTCACGGCCAGAACACATGTTGATGAAGATTTTGCAAAGTCTTCGTAACCCCAAAGTGACCAACAACCTTCGATGTGTGCGCTTCTCACAGCCATTGAATTCAAGGTGCTCCGCGAGGTATACAAAGTAAGTTGCCCTTTTACAAGAGTCCTTCTCGCCGAACAAACTCTGTAGATTTCCTTGTTTCAAGCTCAGGTAGTCCTAATCGAAAATCAAGATCTTCACTATACATTGTGGCATAGTCATCATGACATGAGGGCTCGATCTGCCTAAACGCTGATAAGCAGAGGGTCATAATTGGTGGTCGTGACGACATGTCAGCCAGTTTATTGTGTACGCCCTTCTTGTACTTAATCACCAGATTAAACTGTTGCAGATACGACATCCACTTCATATGTCGAGCTTGTTGTAGCTTGTATTGAGTTTGCAAATATTGCAAAGGTTGGTGGTCAGTGTGGACAATCGTCTCTTTACCCAAAAGGTAACACCACCAATGTTTTACGGCCTGATGCAGTGCATACAACTCCTTTTCATAAGTCGGATAGATCTTCTGAGCTCCCTGGAATAACTTGGAGTGATATGCTACTGGTCGACCTTCTTACATGAGCACTGCACCAATTGCATAACCTGAGGCATCGGTTTCTAGCTCGAATGGCTTTTGTAGATTCAGCAAAGCTAGGAAAGAACATCACTGATCTTCTTCTTTAACAAGAGAAATGTGTCTTCATATTTTTCATTCCACTCGAACTTTTGGTCGAGCCTGGTTATGCATGGAACGGAGAAGCCACTATCGAGATGTGTCGTATGAACTTCTGAAGGTATTGGCATGCTCCACAAAACTACGCACTTCCATAACGGTTCGCAATTGAGGCCACTCTCAAATCACTTTTACCTTATCGGGGTCGATTTGTAAGGTACCCTTGCCGACCATGAATCCCAGGTAAAGTAGAGTTTGCTGGAGGAACTCGCACTTTTTACGGTTAAGGCAAAGTCGATGTTGCCAAAACTGTTCGAACACCTTTTCCACATGAACTAGGTGCTCGTCCCACGAACGACTATAGACTAGTATGACGTCGAGGTAAACGATCACAAAGTCATCAATGAACTGTTGTAATGCGTCAATCATGAGATGCATGAAAGTAGCTGAGGCATTGCAGAGGCCAAACGGCATGACCAGCCAGTTGAACAGACCTTGTCGTATTTTGAACGTGGTTTTTCAAGTATCCTCCTCTCGGATGCTGACTTGATGAACCCTGATTTTAGATCCAATTTCGAGAAGACAGCAGCATGCTTCAATTGGTCTAGCAGGTTGTCAATACGAGGGAGGGGGTACCGATTCTTGATGGTGATCTTGTTCAGTACTTGGTAGTCGATGCACATACACCAAGTCCCATCTTTCTTTGGCACTAACACCACAGGAGATCCACAAGGCGAACTACTCTGTTGAATGACACCATCATTCAACAATTCACCAAGTTGTCTTTTGATCTCTTCATTCTCCAATACCGAGTTGTGATACATACTCAGATTGGGAAGTGTCGCATCGGACACGAACTGAATTTCGTGCTTGATTGGACGTTTCGGTGGATGACCCTAGTACTTTCGAATAGATCATTGTATTTCCCCAACAGTCCCGACAAACGACCAGAATCTTCTTGGCACGCCAACGATAGCACTGCTCGAATACTATCACTTCGACCAATTGGTCAAATCATAACAAGCACGTATTTATGACATGCATTGACGATTCTTTTGGCCTGATTTGAGGTAATCAAGCTCGAAGTGTTGATGTGGACGTCTCTACTGATCACGAACTTAACTCTGTATTTAGTGAGCTCGTACTCTTACGCTCATCAATGGAAGTGAGAGTCTCAATCATACAAGAACGGAATCCCAAGGACCACCTGACAAATATTGATAGGAACAACGTCGCATTGGACCTCATTGATATATCAAGTAGAGATCGCAAGCTTAAACACACACTAACTCGTGATCTATTGGTTCACATCAGATGTAAACCAACCCAGCAGATACGTCCGCGGGTGTGTGGTCGTCTTCAAACCAAGTTGTTTAACCAGTCCAGTGAAAACCAAATTCTTCTGACTTCTGGGATCGAATATTGCTACGACCACTTTGTGATGTTGATAATGAACAAGTCCTCTGTTGAGTGATGGTCGTTAGATGAATCTAAACCTTTCTTCTTTGGCATTGCCATCAGAGACAAGGTCGTATCTGCCTCATCGACCAAATTTACTCAAACAACCCTTCTTTGGGTGGAGCCGTAGTAGATGTAGCTGTTCTTTTCCCTGGTCTGTTTCTCTTTGGTCGAAGGTCAGGATGGAGCTTATAGCACTTATCCTTTGTATGCCCGGCAACATGACAATGATCACAAGAGATGCTCGTACTAGACTTCGGAGTACTCTTTGGACTCAACTTTCCTTTTGATGAGGTCGAATTCTCTTTCTTGTTGTTGTAGGATTTATTTTTCTTCTCGATAGCCATAGCAGTCATGCTCGCAGTCGTGATATCTTGGACACCGAACAGGATTAGCTCAGCACTGATTGATTTCTGAAGTCCAGACATGTATTTTCAGAACACCTGAGGATCGGAGAGCGAGATGCCAATGATCATTTCTTGTCTCTGAAACTCCATCGTATAATCCTTGACGGATTGATTGTGCCATTCGTATAATCTATGCCAACGATCCCATCTCTCTTCGAGATAACCCATCGGGAAGAATTCTTATCACAAGAGTCGTTTGAACTGACCCCACGCAAGGTCGTCAGCTTCACCACTGGCGACAAGGGCCTTCCACCATGTCTTGGTGTGGTTCTTCATCGTTAAAGGTGAAAACTTTACCTTTTGAGTGCTACTGAACCCTCTTAGGTCAAAGTAGATCTCAAGCTGGTCAATCCAAGAATCTAGCTTCTCAGCATCGATCACCCCATCTTATATGGGTATATCAATCTTAGCTTCGACCTTGAAAGATCCGACAGCTAAAGAGGTGTTGGCGAGGTCGTCGGCCTTATGGTTGTCTCCGTCTTCATCTTCATCTGGCCTACGTAAGTCTTCACCAATATTCACGCCCTTAACCTTGCCTTTTGAAGCATCAACTTCAGAAGGTATAGCCATGGTCTGCTGCTTAATCCAAGCAAACACGGTATCCATGTCAGTGAAGAACTTAGCCACTTGTTCGGCTAGGTTAGCTTGAACGGATGTATCATCAGACATCTTCGAAGACGCGACTGTAGGAATCGTCAAATTATTACCTTCAACTGCAAGAGTTTCTTGCAGAGTTTTGCTGGAGGTTTTATAACCCTAGTGAGTCTTCACCATCCACAAGACATGATAGTTGCTCTGATACCAACTTGATCAGATTGAGACCTAGACCAAGTTTTGGACTAGACTTGCTCTGATTAACTTGATCTGATTAAGATATAGACGGGTTTCGACTATACTCGATCATATACTAATATGCGGAATACGGGATCTTACTCGAAATTACCGAAACCCAAGTTGATCGAAAACATAGTTCAAAGATAGCACAACTCTTTTTCGAAAAGAGTGATCTTGTACACATCGAACGTTAGGACACACTCGCCTACCCTGATGAACTATTCGATTTGATCTATGTTAAAGGTAGATACCTACTAGATACTAAACTCTATTTATTACAAAGTATTTATAATCCGATCTTATGTATACGTATCAAACTTAATAACCGATTAACCTAAACATATTAGAATCAGACAACTAACTAAACCTAATTAGATAAGACTTAGTTATATAGATATTGATCGGCATACTATCCGACCAGGCAGTTTGAATCCTTTACGCATTTGACCTATGACCTGAAGTATTCGACCTGAAGGACCCAAAGATCCTCCCGGATCAAGCAAGCTTGAGTTCAAACGGTCACTGACAAGTGCATTTAATGCTAGCGGCTGGTGGACTCTTGTCAAGTTTAGGCAAATGACTAGTGTGCGTTTTGCCGAAGGGAGGCAAACGGCTAGTTACCAGTCGAAGGGCTATAAATGCAACTTGTGTGATCTTCATAACAGGAGGAATGTTGTTGCATTCTAGTGCTGATTCGCATTTACTCTAAATCATTCATAGCACTCTAGCACCGAGCAAAGAGCTCAGAGCATTCATTTTCCACTCGTTGGTGCTAGTAGAGAGCAAAAGGCTTAGAGCATTCAAGTCCCATTCCTTCACATTCTAGTATCTAGAGCTGGTGTAACTATACTCAACTCATTCATTATTTTATGGAGCCGGTCCAGGGAGTGAAGTGAGGAGCATTTACAGCTAGTATACTTGCATTCAATTCATCTGTGTATTGAAGAGCTAGCTCGGAGAGAGTAATTGCATAGCATCTTGAGCTTCTGGTGTGGAAGTAGATCAAATGAGTGTGCTATACTTATTACTCTTGGTGATTGCCATCACCTAGATGACCAGTAGAGACCGGCGATCTCTCCACAGACTGTACTTGTCGGAGAGGCATGGTATACTGTTGTGAAGATTCAATGCTCGCATATCTGGGGAGGAGAAGAGCAACCAATAGTGGAATCGAGGCAATACTCTGGTGTGGAGTGCTTCAACAAGGACTAGTGGAAGTTGGCAAGCTTCCGATACCTCAGGAAAAACTGATCGTGTCATCGGTTATCTCTTTCTTACTCTATTTTACTTGTAGTTATATTTCCACTACCAAGTTGTTTCAATCAGATCCCTTATGCTATTTGATCTTTGAACAGAACTCTTGTTATCAGTGACTGTACTTAAATCTGTCAATTGTGTTCAAAATTTGTGATTGGAATTGAAATTGACATTTGGGATTAAATTTTAATATCTCCTATTCACCCCCCTAGTCGACATCCTTCGACCAACAACTATTGCCACTTTGGACTGGTAATTATGATGGCACTGTAGGTGCTCGAGCAAGAGTCTAGCAGCTAGAGAAGCAGATTTCTTTGGCATCTTTGACAGATCAACAAGTACGACGTCGTTCCCCATGGACAGTGCCTGACTGAAACCATGCATATTGAGAACAACACTCTCCATCGCAAACTTGTAGAAAAGGGTGGAGAAGAGATGGGCAAGACCAGCACTACGAAGTTGTCGAGGGATCGCCTCGACAAGTGAATTATTTGTTAAGTGGTAGGACACGCGCGAATTGATCCAAGGGAATGGGAATGAGGACATCGGGAAATTTTCGTAGGTTCGAGTAAAGTAGATCCAACCATACGTCCTAAGGTACTATCCTGGGGCTCTATAGTGGAGCTAAAAAGTCTAGGAGTACCGTGACTATACTGTAAAGAGGTTACAGTAGTAGTCGAGCACAGGAAAAGGAGGGATGTCCACTCCTGAGTGCTGGATAAAAGTTACACGGGTGCTGGAATAGACAAGTCCTGCTCTCGACCACTAAAACATCTATTGTTTAGCCTAAACTATTTCCTTCTTCTGTCCCCCTTCTCCCCTTTCCTCATTCCATATTTAAAGCTTCTCATCGCTGATCAATTCTCCTTAGATATTGGGATGCCACTGAGTAACCGTAAGGCAGTTACGATTCGAGCGCCTAATCCAGAGATAGCGATTTCAAACCTTATCTGTAGAGAGATCATGGGTTTTAAAACTGTTGTCGTCGCTGACAGGTCGGTCCGCAATGTCAGAAACTTAGTAACTATTTTTTGGCTGGATCCTTGCCATATGTATGGCAATGAGGGCTCTTTACTTCAGCAGTTGTGTGTGCTGGATCTTTGCCACATGTACAATAGCAATGATCATCGTCAACACAAGTAAAAGAAAAAAATATTAATGTAAATATACATAAGTGGATACATAAGAAACTCTATGACTAACTTGTTCCATAGAAACATTTTTGTGAGATCGGATGGTAAATGTATTTTGCTAGAACTTGGTGATTATACTAAAGCACACTTTTTATATTGACAATAACACATCTAGAAGGGTAGGATGTGTAAATTTTGTTGTAACACTGTCAACTCTCCTTGTAATGAAATAGTTTACTTTTATCTCATAAAATCATTTCATGGTACTTATGACTTTGTCTATCTCTTAGATGGCTAGTAATAATAATGGTGACCACTCTGAAACCATGATGAGGTGAGTAGCAACAATTCAGGAGGCTTAGGAGAGGCAAACCATGTACTAGATCAACCCTCTCTAACTAATATGCTCCTAAGCATCCTACGACAACAAGAAAAAACTCAAATGAAGCATATCGAAATATTAGAACAATTAACACAACCACCACCAAGGGCAGAGAACTCTAAGATGGAGGGAAATGTGGGGGGTCTTTGTGGTTTCTTACAACTTAAACCTCCTGCTTTCTCAGGTAGTGCTAATCCATTATACATAGAAGATTGGCTCACTAAAATGGAAAAAAAATTTTGATGCCATGAATTGTTCCAACCAAGGGAAGATAACTTTTGCCACATTCAAACTCCAAGGTGGAGCCTTCAATTGATGGGAGGCACACCGCAAGAAATATCCAGAAGACTTAATCTCTTGGGAATTATTTAAAGAAGAGTTTTACAAAAATATCTTTCCACAAAATGTGCAATGAAAAATGGAACTAGAATTCTTACAACTAAAGCAAGGACATAAGACTGTCGCTGAATATGAGATCAAGTTTTCTAGACTCACTCGCTTTGCCTCCAGCGGGGATTGTAGGTGGCGACGCACGAGCTCACTGCCATACTTAGCAGAATATGTGAGACGTCGAAGTGCCATATGGAGGAAAAGGGATGCCACAAAAGAGGTGATGTGGTGAACCCCGTAGATATTCCTGATCCATCTGGTACTATAGCTGCGGTGCTAGATGTGTGGTCTAGCTCCTTGGATGATGACATTTCAGCGGCATAGTAGCACTACTTGTCGACGATTCGGACTCGGGGTCCTCAGCCGAACTTATGCAAAATTTGTAAATGTGAGACCTTTCAAGATGACCCTCCGGGAAGGTATGCAGAACAATGGTGAACAGGAGCACAGAGAGATTTATACAGGTTCGGGCCCTCGATGGTGGGAGTAAAAGCCCTACGTCCTGTTAGGATTTCACTATATGAGATAAAGCTTTACAAATTAGCAGAGAGAAACCTTCACAGGCGAAAGTCTCCCCTATATAAGTGTACAGAAAGAAGCTATAGGAGACTTGTAAGTGTTGTCTAATCTAAGCCGTAGACTTGGCTGTTTGAGTGATCGAAATATCTTGTATCTCACTTATCTCAGGAGTCTTGTTCTTCCTAATGTCTTGGATCCTCCGTTTGATGTACTTTGCCACCTTTTTATATTGGTCGAAAGGGTGCCCTATGAAGAAAACTGCATCAAACGGTTGGATGCGGTTCCTGAAGAACTGCTATTAACTTCCACGGAGGTTATTAACACGTTTTAATCATGAATAACCGCATATATTAACCTCTGACGGTTGGTCTTCAACGTGGAGGAATCTTCAGGATGCTTGGAATATCCTGGTATAAAGATAACCGAAAAACTCCAAGCACCTTGGTCGAGAATGTTCTGACCGCGGAATGTGGGCTGACCGCGCAACATCCCGGATATCTAGTCCAGTCCGCGTATAGCATACGAACTTCTGACCGCACAAGGCTGTCGGCCTGATCGCACGAAACCCGCGACCTGATCACGTAAAGCTTGCGACCTCATGGTGATGCCCCTCAGAAATAGCTTGAGTTCGCATCGCCAGATACATGTCTGGTTCGAACCTGTCTTGAACCAAAAGTTTATTAGAAGTGACCCGGGTGTCAATCCTCGTCAGCTAGCCCCCAAATTCGAAGAAAACGAAGAGACGTGTTTATTTCGAATTTTAAAATCACGCATTGGATTTTTAACCCGACTCTTCAATTTTTCCACTTAGTGGCGCACTAAGTGAAAACGGTTGGTTTCCCAAGACGGGTTCTGACATTACGTGACGGGCAATGATAGCGCCGTAGAATTGTTTTTATCTCGAGGTAAAATTGTAAATACTTTGACGAAACCCGAGGCGCCTGGAATGCAAACCGTCACCCAGGCGGCTATAAATACCAGGCTCTTGGATTTGTAAAACTCCACAATTTCCCTCCACGCCTAAGTCCTTTTCTTGTTATCCTGCCTCCTTCCTTTTCACATACTCCTCCCAATGGCAGATCACGATATCATCGAGATTGAGAGTGATGAAGGGGAAATTGTCGAACAAAGGCCTCAAACGATTGAAGTCCTGTCTCCCTTAAGGAAGAAACCCAAGGTCGACGAAGGATCTTCCAATGGAACAAAGGTGAAAAATGTAGCAAGTTTCTTTCTTCCTTCAGTTCCTTTGACCCTCCCCGTTCATGCCTCTCGGCAAGTTAGGCCTTTATCCTTAGAGAAAGATCCCATCACATCCAATTCTCCCATTCTTTTGGGTGATCAACATCCTGGTCGGCAAGCGGTGACTATCCCTCGATCAGATGATTGCCATATTGGGTTGGCGAAGCAATCTTTTGATGGGAAGGTTGCTCTTCCACCATATGATGATCTTCCTCCCAAGATGGGTGTATTAACGGGTTATGCACCGGGACAGGTAACAATTCTTCTCCCCTTTTGCTGATAATTTTAGTTAGTATGACTAACTTTTGCAAAATGCAGGAGGTAGGAGGCTCCAGCGATCAGCCTTCTGCTGCTCCATCTCTTCCTTCTGGACAGACTCTTCTGGAAGAGAAGAATGCCCTGGAGAAGAAGACCGAGGAGATGGCCTCGAAGATTCTGCGTCTAGCAGAATGTCTTGATCGATCCCGAGAAGAGGCGCACCATTTCCGTCGAGAGAGGGACTTCGCTCAGCAACAGCGAGAACTCTCTGACTTGATTAGGGACAATAGCGCATCTGTTGTTAGGGACGATGTAGATAGACTTAGGGTAGTTGCTAGTTCCCTGGGGGTTGCCAGTGTAAATTCTACTGACAACAACATGTCCCTTGGGGAACTTTGTAAACTTCTTTCGGAGCAAGTCGATGTTTTGATCGACTGCATCCCTTTTGTATGTAAAGAATGTAAGAAATAAAAGTTTCTTATTTCTCATGAATATTCTTCACATCTTCTGTGCGAAAATATAGCCATAAACTTTATGTTCGCGACCATTAATACACAGGAAACTTTAGTTCTGTGATCAGAATCGCTTTTAAGAAAAAAGCACCGCGACCTGCCCTGATTCCGCGATCAGTTTCAGAGCCGCGGTCAAAACTAAAGTGCGACCAGAGTTGGGACTCGGTCAGGCTGTCACTCCGATTAGAATCGAAGTTTTAGCCTAAAACACGATTTCGATAAAACCATAACCCAATTAGAAACATTCCAGTACGTCAAAAATTGAGTTACATGATTTTTTCGAAAAAAAATGTTCAAAGCATATAAAGAAAAAACGTCTTCTGAAAAGTACTGAAAATTTTTCAGTCCTTTTGCACTTTCAGTTTCCAAAACAAAGAAATCTTTTTGTTTCAGATCCGACGTCTGAATACTTTATCGGGTCCATCAGAGACAGTATCCATTATGGGAAATGAATAAAGCATTCAATGGAACGTTTGAAATGAGCCGTTTACTCATTAATGCGCTGCCTTGGGTCTATAAAAAGAGCAGATGTCTTCTCAAAGAAGCCACACAGCCAAAACCCTCATTATTCCCGCCGCACAAAACCCTCATTTTCTTCAGCCTTCATCTTCCCAAAATCGCCAGCTTTCCCCTTGATTCTCCACCAAAGATGGCGTCCTAGAGCCGATCCATCCACCATTCCGAGGAGAGCCTAATGGCGTTAGAGAAGGAGGAGATCCTTCCTCCGCGGCTGCTCATTAACTGGCGGCCTGCGAAGAAGGACCAAGAAACCCCAACTGTCCAAGAGGGCGAGTTGGTGGTTTTTGAGGAGTACCTGCGCTGCGGGTTCTGATTCCCCGAGAGTCGGTTACTCAAGGATGTCCTTGAGCACTATGGGTGGGAACTGATCAACCTCCACCCCAACGCGATACTGATCCTCGCGGTATTCCAGCATCTTTGTGAAGCCTTCGTCGGAATATATCCCAGCGTGGATCTTTTCCGGCGATTCTATTTTTCAGCGTGGTCGAAGAGCACCAACGCTGCCGGATGCATCTACTTCCGGCTGAGGGACAAAAAGGAGTATCCCTCCCCACCCCTGCGAGATTCTGTGCACGGGTGGCACCAAAGGTGGTTTTACTGCTCTCCACCATCTGAAAGTAGTCTATGGTTTGAAAACTCGCGACCGGAGAAGTCGAGCGAGTTAGATGTTCCTCCGGCGATGAACTCGGAGCTTTCGAAGCATGCCGAGGTGATTCTTCACTTGGTCAATCAAGGATTGAAGGCTCGAGACATCATTCGAGACTTCGTGAAGAATCGGGTGAGTCCTCTACGTGAAAGGGCTCATCCGGCGTGGGAAATTAGGTCCATGGCTGATAGCGCCCTGGACTACAGTCAAGGTATTTATTTCTTTGGCGCTGAGCTTTCCCATTTTTGAATTGTGCAAATTCTGACTTGAGTTTGGGAACAGTCCTGCCTTCATCCGAAATTGAAAGGCGGACCAACTCCCTCCTTAGGGCCTACAACGCCGATGTAGAGGGCCCTAAGGGATCACCTCGTCCACAGAGTCTGATTCACGCCGGCGACGACCTTAAACAGGAGTGCCGAAAGGTACATTCTCTATCTGGCCTCCATTTTTTAGATTTTATGCATGTCCTGCGTTAAACATTTTCATCGAAAATGTGAATCAGCTCCTAGGAAGGTTTGCCGAGACGACTTTCCCGAGTGAGAACGTAGGTTCTCATGGGAAGCCAACGGTAAAAAACATGAAGAAGGTCTCCCAAAGACCCAGGACAAAGAGTCCTGCCTCCAAGAAGGTCAGGCCAAATCCTGGGGAAGGGTCTTCACGGAGCATTCCTCCTATCGCAAGAAAGACGGCGGTAAGATATCGCATCCCTTCTGTTTTTCCAGGTGTAGATTGGAATCACTTCTTCGTCGTACAGGGACAGGGGAGCGAGGAGAAAGAGGATGACGTTCCTCTGATCCTTCGGAGGAGGAAGATCGCGGATCTCCCATCCGGCGATGCCCCAAGCTGCCCCGCAGAGACCACTACTACCGAAGAGGTGGTCGTGGCAGATCCTGCGACCACCGAAAATCTTGTGGTCGCGGGTGACCCCCCAATTCCTGAAGCCCCCGAGACTTCAGGACTGGTTGTCTCTGTTCCTCTGGTCGAAAGGACGACCACGGTAAGGATTCCTTTCTGTCATTCTTTTTATGATTCCTTCTGTATGTTTGACAAATCAATGTTCATACAGGGAGAAGAGCTTCTCCCTATGACTACTACGAGTCCCAGGGGGGAAAATCCTCCTCCTCTGCAGACAGAGGGGGAAGTAGTTGAGCAAAGGCCGGTTGTGGTGGCTCCAGCGACCCAGGAGTTGCCAAGGCCTTCGGATGTAGCCCCACCAGCCAGTACGGTAGCCCAGGTAAAGACCTTGCTTTTGTCTATATCTTTTCCTTAGAAATATGCTCATAGCTGAACATATCCAGGGGGAGCTACCTTGTTTGCCATGGGGAAGGCAAGAACCGATGATGGTTCTTCTTCCCAAGGGGAACCTTCCCAGAAATCCCAGGAGCGAATGGGATTTCAAATAAGGTAAGAACCTTAAACTGGCAATAATCTTAAATAAAAACTGCTCAAATTGTCTTTCTTGTCAGGCAAAGAAAGACGGCGCCCAGCTCTTCAACCGCCTCCGAAGGGGTTGAAGCCGCAGCTGGTACAGGAGCTTCCAACGAAGAACGCTCCACCCCTGTGGTCCAGGAAGTCGTCCAGACCGCAGGGGAAAGAATAAATGTAGGGACCCAGTCACCACCGATGACTACTGGGGGTAGCGCCCAACCGGCACTCCCACCAACTGTCCCTGTAGTAAGCGCATCAGGGGCTCTAGCGAGGATCCCCGCTGAAATGAATGATGCTGTCTTACAAAAGTTTATGAAGGTATAAAAAACCTCCATTCTCGTGCCTGAATTGTACTTAGGACACCTTTGATCTTCTTCTTTGGCACCACAGGGATTATCCTGGCTAATAAGCCATTCGCATGTTGTGATGGCCAGTACAGAAGCCATTCAAAAAGAACGCGACAGCTTGCGCAGGTGAGTACCATTACCCTTTGGTTAGCATGGGTGCATTTTGGTTGTGACTGCCTTGATTTTGCTGCAAAGAGGTTACATTTTTGAAGAAAGAGGTGGCCAGTTCAGTCTCAATGTTTAAGAAACAAGAAACTGAACTCAACAAACTTCGATCAGAGAATGCTGGTAAGCCAATTCCTGATTAAGAAGACTTGAATCCATAATATGCAAATAATCTCCTCTCTCTGTACAGCGCAAGCAGGTCGAATTACGCAGCTTAATCGGGACAAGGCGATTCTTGAATCCTCGATTCGCCACACCGATCGGGCGATCAAAGAGCTGAGCCTTCGGATCTTCGAAAAACTGAAGGCCGTGGCTGATCTTTTGAAGACCGATGTCGTAGAACCGAAGCAAGACAACCTCAGCATAAGTGACTGGACATCGCTGCTTACTGCCCAGGCGGATTCACTGCTTGAGTATCTCCCAGGAGATATACGGCGACGCGAAGAGGTGATTAGAACCAGCGTTCGATCAGCCGCAGTAGCCGTACTCAACCGGGTTCGACTTCACCATGGCCCAGATGCAGATCTGAGCGCACTGGTGGGTCCGGTTGAGGTCGAGAGTGAAGAGCTGCTCGATGCAGTCATAGAGGAAGTCAAGCCCCTAGTAGATAGGCTCCTGACTGAGCTGGGGATCGAATGATCCTTATTTTTGTATTTAGACAATTGTGTATAATGCAATGTATGTAAAAAATCATTTTTGACAGGAAATATATATTTTGCATTTTTATAATATGAATTCCATACTATGAGCACATCCCCCCTAGCCCCCGCCTCTGCTTATGAATACTAAAGCCTTAGTGTTATAAGCAGAGGAGAAAACATAAGCGTAACGACCAGGGGTGTGTGTTTTAAACCAGAGATCAGGATCAATATAACGTCTAATCTTATTGCGAACTGGTAGCCACTCGGATGACCAAGGACTTACCAGATAGCCCCGTATGCGTTGAGAAACGGCTTATTTAGGAGTGACTTATCTGTAAGTGGTCATGAAATCGACCAGCGAATCCGATTAGATTGTTGTAATGATCTGACCGTCGGCGGTTAGCCCCCAGGTCGAATGCATATGATACGGGCTTAAAGAGAAAAACTCATTGTATGAAAGCAAAACATATTTTGTTTTGGCAAAAGATGCTAATTGAACAGGAAAAAAGTGATTGGAATACTTACACGTAAAACTTGCGAAGTTGATCGATGTTCCAAGTATTGGACAAAATCCGACCATCCTCCATAGCTAACCGCGCCGATCCTGTCCGCGGCACTGAGACAACAGTATAAGGACCTTCCCATTTTGGGGAGAATTTGTTGCGATTAGACTGGTCTTGAATTTTTCGTAAAACCAAGTCGCCCACGTTGAGATCACGTGGTCGCACCTTTTTACTGTGATACCTGCGTAAAGCTTGCAAGTATGCCGTGGACTTAACCAGGGTGCGATCACGCCGTTCTTCTAAGAGGATGAGATCTTGCGCCCGTTGTTCGGACTGATTAATCTGTTCGAACTGATCTGTCCGAATAGAACCAATACTTACTTCCATAGGCAATACCGCCTCGGCCCCATAGACCAAATGGAAGGGCGTCTCACCGGTGGCGCGACTAGAAGTAGTTCGTAATGCCCATAGAACGGTATAGAGCTCATCTGCACAAGCCCCCGAGTGGGTCTTAAGGCGATCAAAAACGCGCTTTTTAATGCCTTGCAGTATTTGCCCATTGGCTCGTTCTACGACACCATTGCTTTGTGGATGGGCCACAGAAGCAAAGCACACCTTGGTCCCAACCTGATCGCAGTAGTCCAGGAAAAGACCGCTGGCGAACTGAGAACCATTGTCTGTGATGAGACGGTTTGGAACACCAAATCGTGCCACAATGTTCTTATGGAATAACTTTTGTGCGGCTGATGCGGTAATATTTCGTACTGGTTCGGCCTCAATCCACTTTGTAAATGTGTCAATGGCTACGAACAGAAACTTGTACCCATTGACCGCTTGTGGCATAGGACCGACGATATCCATTCCCCAGACCGCGAATGGCCATGCAAGAGGAATGGTTTGCAACGCATAGGCAGGTTGATGAACTTGCCTTGCGTGGAACTGACACTGGGGACACGTCTTGACCATATGTTTGGCATCATCAAGTGCCAAAGGCCAGTAGAATCCTTGTCGAAAAGCCTTTCCGACCAGTGTACGATATGACGAGTGCGCACCGCATACACCGTCATGTATTTCTCTCAAGAGGGACTTTCCTTCCTCCTGAGATATACAACGCATGAATACTCCTTGAGTACCCTTTCTGTACAAAATCTCATCTATGAGTTTGTACAGACGCGCTTTTCGAATTAACCGATCACTTTCGGTTTCGTCCTCGGGTAGGGTCCCATGTTCAAGATAGACCCTCAATGGATGAGCCCAATCTTGTTCCTGACCGAGGTTGGTAACGAAAGCTATTACCGGATCATCCTCGACCGAAGTCATGATCGAAGGATGGTCCAAGTGTTCAATGAACACTCCTGCCGGAGCGGATGAGCGTGAGGACCCAATTTTGGATAATTGGTCTGCGAGAATGTTGTCCTTTCGCGGGATGTATTGGACTTCGAAATGACTGAAGTGTTTTTCCAATCTCCTCACTTCCCCCAGGTAATGAGCCATTGTCTCATCAGAGGTGCTGTACTCCTTGTTTACCTGGTTTATGACCAGTTGTGAGTCTCCCCTCACCACTAATCGACGGACTCCGAGGGATTTTGCTGCCCGGAGCCCTGCAAGAAGACCTTCATACTCTGCTGCATTGTTGGTGGCAACAAAGTGTAGTTGAATGACATACTTAAGCTGTTCGCCCTGGGGCGTAACTAAGACCACTCCAGCCCCCGAGTGTTGAAAACTACGGGAGCCGTCAAAGTACATTGTCCAATAATCGGGGCACTCCAGTTCCTCTGCCAACTGCACGGGTGGCTCAGGGTTGGTCCATTCGACCACAAAGTCGGCCAAAACCTGAGACTTAACCGCCGTGCGAGGGGTGAAATGGATCTCGAAGGCACCGAGTTCAACCGCCCATTTGGCGATTCGACCAGATTTCTCTGGATTTCGGACAATATCCCCTAAAGGAAAAGAGGAGGGTACTGTGATCTTGTGTGCTTGAAAGTAATGTCGTAGCTTACGGGAAGCCATCAGTAGCGCGTAAAGTATCTTCTGGACCTCAGGGTAGCGCTCCTTAGGACCATGAAGTACTTCGCTCACATAGTAGACGGGTCTATGTATTCCTCCCCTATCGGCGATCAGAACGGCGCTGACCGCGTGTGGTGTGGCCGCCAGGTAAAGAAGCAACGGTTCTCCTTTGTCGGGAGACACTAATACTGGCGGACTAGATAGATATGTTTTTACCTCCTGGAATGCTTTTTCGGCCTCATCCGACCATGTAAAGTTATGATTCTTCCGCAAGGCTTTGAAGAAAGGTAATCCCCTTTCGCCTAATCGCGATATAAAGCGACTTAAAGCCACCATGCAACCAGCCAGGCGTTGAACATCCTTCATGGTCGAGGGCGACCTCATTTGTTCAATAGCCCTGATTTTCTCAGGATTAACTTCAATGCCCCTGGAACACACAAGGAAACCAAGGAGTTTTCCTGAAGAAACCCCGAAAGAGCATTTCTCCGGGTTTAATTTTATTCCAAAGCGATTCAAATTACAGAAGGTTTCAGTGAGATCGTCCAAATGAGACAATCTCTTGGTACTTTTTACAACCAAATCGTCTACATATGCTTCGAGATTACGCCCTATCTGGGAAAGAAAGGTCTTTTGCATCAAGCGCTGGTACGTGGAACCTGCGTTCTTGAGACCGAACGGCATTCTGACATAGCAGTATGTGCCGAACGGGGTGATGAAGGTAGTTTTCTCTTCATCATCTTCTGCCATGCTAATTTGATGGTATCCTGAGTAGGCGTCCAGAAAACTCATCAGTTCGCAACCCGCAGTGGAGTCGACCAGCTGGTCGATGCGGGGAAGGGGAAGTCATCCTTCGGACAGGCAGCGTTGAGGCTAGTGTAATCGACACACATGCGCCACTTGCCATTTGACTTGCGGACCATGACCGGATTGGCGAGCCAGTCCGGGTGATCCACTTCGCGGATAAACCCGGCTTGTAAGAGTTTGTCTAACTCTTCTCGGATGGCTTCCTGTCGGTCGGTGGCAAAACGCCTGAGCTTTTGCTTTATTGGTCGTTGTCCAGGTCGAATTGCTAACCTGTGCTCAATTACTTCCCTTGGGACACCGGGCATGTCGGATGGTTTCCACACAAACACATCTGCGTTAGCCCGGAGGAAAGCAACGAGGTCGAGTTCCTATTTGTCATCCAGGGCTGATCCAACCCGAATTGTCTTGGATGGGTCATCTGGGTACAAAGGAACTTGTTTGAGTTTCTCATCTGGTCGAGGAGCAGCCTTGATCGCATCGGTGGCAACGGTGGCGACCTGAGCGTCCCGGAGGGGAAGTTGATCGACCATCTCCAAAGATAACCGGTCGCACGTGAGTGCTACGTTGCGACTGCCTCGGATCGAGATGACACCTTTGGGGCCAGGCAATTTCCCACACTGATAAGCATAGTGCGTTGCCATCATGAACTTAGCAAGAGTCGGCCTGCCAAAAATTGCATTATAAGCTGAATCACAATCGATTACATCGAAAGTAACCAATTCTGTTCGGAAGTTGTCTGGTGCTCCCAGAGTGACCGGGAGGACCACTTGTCCCAATGGCATCATGGAGGGGCCTGGGATTATCCCATAAAACGGATGGATTATGGGCTTGATCTTCGAACGAGGAATTTGCATCTCGTCGAGTGTCTTGACCAATAAAAGATCAAGGGAACTTCCCCCGTCAATCAGGACCCTTTCGACTCTCGCGTTACTGATGATTGGGATAATGACCAGAGGTAGCCTCAATGGTCGGGTTAGCCCCACAGGACAGTCAGCGCGATCGAACGTCAAAGGCATATCCGACCAACGGGGGTATTGAGGTTCACCAAGGGATGTCTCCGTTTGGTTAACCTCTCGGCAGAAGGTTTTAAACTGCCTTTTGGAAACGAAAGAGGAAGAACCTCCGAAAATGACATTAACATGATTTTGAGGTACCTGGTAAGCCATTTCTTCGTCTCCGTCGACGTCTCTAATCCCGCACGCCTGCTCTTTAGGCGGTAAGGTTGGCATTGGCCCGGCTCCTTGGTAGAAATCGTCCAGTTGTTTCAGCCAACTCCTGCAGTTTTTGAGGTCGTGGCCTGCGGAGTTGTGGAGTGGACACCACTTCTTGCCCTCCTGCGGATTAGTTGATTTTTCTGGCTGGTCGGAATCCCGACCACCAGAGGCAGTTTTACTTTTAAATGAAGACTTATTACCTTTGGTCGAAGGTGGTTTCTCTGCGACTGCGACCTCACGGTACTGTCCAGAGCGGTTCCTCTTCGACTTCTTTGACTTCCCACCCGGTGAAGACTCCGGCTTTTTGCTTGAATCTTCTTTCCTGGCGTCCTTGAAGCCTGGTTGGGGTGGTAGGTCCCCCTTGTCGACCATTCGGTTCCATTCGACTGCTTCGGCTGCATCGGAATATCGATCAGCCATATCGAACAGATCGGCCACTGATCGAGGAGGGTGGATAAGCAAGTCTTCAGTGAATCTCCGGTATCGAACGGCATGCTTAAATGCCCTGATTACGGAGCCATCAGATATGTTTGGGATGGTATTCCTCACCCCGACAAACCTCTTGACAAACTGCCGAAGTGTTTCGGTCGAAGTTTGTCGCAACCTATGCAGGTCGTCCTCCTTACCCGGCTTTTGGTAACAATTTTGGAAATTGCTGAGGATGGCATCGCATAGCATTTCCCAATTGTAGATGGAACCCTCAGGCTGATTGAACAACCAGGTTCTAGCCGGTCCTGCGAGGACTGTTGACAGGTAGTTGGCCATGACCTTGTCATCGCCTCCCGCTGCTTGGATGGCAGTAATATAAATCTGAAGGAACTCGGATGGATTCTGAGTTCCATCAAAACTCTCAATGGCCCCTGGTCGAAACTTATCGGGCCAAACAACTGCTCGTAGGCCAGGCGAAAAAGCTTTGCAACCAACGTAAGTACCATGAACCGCCCTATGACTCTCGGTTGGGTTTCGAGCAACCTCACGTAATGGCGAGGTTACTCGTGGTCCCAAACGAGAGTGAACAGGAACTCGATCCCTACCACGAGAATCCTGCATTCACCGGTATTTGTCCTGTCGGGATGGTACGAGCGGCGGGTAACTCCGCCGGCCAAAGCCAGAATGAGGACCATCCCGTTCATGGGAATGTGTTACCGAGCGGGAAGAGGCTGTTGGGGTTGCCTCGGATGTGACCTCGTCCAGTCTTTCCGCCAGGATCCTGAAAAAGGCCGGTTTCTGCGCATCCGTGACCGTAGGAGGAAAATTGCGCATGACTTCCGCGATAGATCGCAGTCGTCCATGGGTACTTCTCCTAGGGGCACCAGGTGTTATCGTTTCTTCGTCCACTGGGAAATGCTCCGATGGTAAAGAAAGAGTCTGGTCACGTCTACGACCACGTGACCGTCGAGAAGAACTCGGGGCAGCATCGTAACGAGCCTGCGCATCTTGAAGAGCCTCTAGGGCAGTTCTGCGTAGTTCGTTGTTCTGTTGCTCGAGATCTTGATCCTCCTTCTGTTTGTGATCTTGTTCTTCCCTGGCAGCCTGTTGATCGGGAATTTCTTCCGACAACGCAGCAAACTGCCTAGGGAGAGAGGTCGCCGATGGGGAAAACATCTCGGTTTGTTCCGAGTCGGACTCGAAATCAAAGAGACGGTGAAGGTTATCAGGGTCGAACCTTCCTGGGCTAATTTCCGGGTCATCATCATATTTTCCCTCAGCGGGGTCGTATGACGGGCCGGATTCATCACCTAGCACATTAAGAACCTCTGTGGGTTCTGACCTTGCGCCAGTTACCTCCTGGTCGATTGACATGACTTGGAGAGATGATTCAACCTGTGGAAGATTCTGGCCTTCGACCTCTTCCATCGGAACAGGATCGCTTGGAGAAGGCATTGGTATATGGGAATTGTCGTGGTATTAAGAATACCCCGGCAGGTTTTGAAGACGATCCTAGCGGAAATCACGCAGCGCGGGTTGACCGGGTGACCGGTCCTCCCCCGCCGGGCAAACACAAGAATTGACACGCGGATTTATACAGGTTCGGGTCCCGGTGGGGCCCTAGTCCTGTCGACGCGCTCCCGACCGGAGTCGGCTGGGGAGGCTCTCTCCGGGGGAGAGGCTTCCGGAGCACGTCTGTGAGATTAGCTATTCCAAATAATCATGAACTGATCCCTTACAACAGAGGGGTACAAGGGCTATTTATAGCCCCAAAAAGAAGCAAAAAACCTAAACTACCCCGGGAGCCACCGTCGGATTGAAGGGTACGACCGTCCTTCTCCCGGTCAAACGCCTCGGATGCTTGACAGGTGGTCGCTGATTCCCGAGGCGTCCCTCGCGTGACCTGCACGTGACAAACAAACAGGGATTTTACCTTTTAGAAGGGCGGTGACATTCGGGACCTCTTCCGGAGAGTAGGGTCCCGGGAGCCCAAAAGGCGGCGCCCGGGACATGCCCGGGGGGCACGGTCCCGGGAGCCTAAAAGACGGCGCCCGGGGCAGGCACCGGAGGCCACTGTCCCCGGGCACATGGCGGCACCCGGGCCACGCCCGGGGGGCACGGTCCCGGGGGCCAAAAGGCGGCGCCCGGGACACGCCCGGGGGGCACGGTCCCGGGAGCCTAAAAGGCGGCGCCCGGGGCAGGCGCCGGAGGTAACTGTTCCCGGACACATGGCGGCGCCCGGGCCACGCCCGGGGGGCACGGTCCCGGGGGCCAAAAGGCGGCGCCCGGGGCAGGCACCGGAGGTAACTGTCCCCGGACACATGGCGGCGCCCGGGCCACGCCCGGGGGGCACGGTCCCGGGGGCCAAAAGGCGGCGCCCGGGACACGCCCGGGGGGCACGGTCCCGGGAGCCTAAAAGGCGGCGCCCGGGGCAGGCGCCGGAGGTAACTGTCCCCGGACACATGGCGGCGCCCAGGCCACGCCCGGGGGGCACGGTCCCGGGGGCCAAAAGGCGGCGCCCGGGGCAGGCACCGGAGGTAACTGTCCCCGGACACATGGCGGCGCCCTGGCCACGCCCGGGGGGCACGGTCCCGGGGGCCAAAAGGCGGCGCCCGGGACACGCCCGGGGGGCACGGTCCTAGAAGCCTAAAAGGCGGCGCCCGGGGCAGGCGCCGGAGGTAACTGTCCCCGGACACATGGCGGCGCC
The DNA here is from genome assembly GCA_019359835.1 of Pharus latifolius. Classification (NCBI taxonomy): domain Eukaryota; kingdom Viridiplantae; phylum Streptophyta; class Magnoliopsida; order Poales; family Poaceae; genus Pharus; species Pharus latifolius. Next base: position 63,753,567 of record CM033326.1, on the reverse strand, counting down.
CGGGCCACGCCCGGGGGGCACGGTCCCGGGGGCCAAAAGGCGGCGCCCGGGACACGCCCGGGGGGCACGGTCCCGGGAGCCTAAAAGGCTGCGCCCGGGGCAGGCACCAGAGGCCACTGTCCCCGGGCACATGGCGGCGCCCGGGCCACGCCCGGGGGGCACGGTCCCGGGGGCTAAAAGGCGGCGCCCGGGGCAGGCACCGGAGGCCGCTGTCCCCGGGCAATCATGAACTTACCTGGACTTGACCGCGTGGAGATTTCCCCCAACAGCAGCCCCCCATGCCCTCCGGGGACGAAGCTTGAGCCCCCGGAGGGAATGGTTACGGTACCGGGAAAATCTCCGGACGAGAACTCCGGACGAAAATCACCGGAGCCCCGGCGACGCTTCGGTTTCTGTGCCGGGCGCTTTATGGCCGTGCCGTTTTCGCAATAAATGCACGCGCGGTTCGAACCGGCGTCTCGATTTACGCGCCTGTCCCTTCGTTTCCCGCGCACGGTTTGAATTTCAGTGGTCCAGATTGCCCCGAGGGGGCCACGTGGCGCGCATCTAGATCACGGCCAGCCTCTATAAATAGGGCCCTAGGGGGCCCCGGAAGCTCATTCCAAATCTTCAACTACAGCTTCAGTTCTCCCGGTAGCGCTCTTCCGGTAGTTTCTCTGGTAGCCTTCTCCGGTAGCGAGCGTCCGGGAGTCGTTGACAGCCACCTGAAAACTTAGCCACCGAAAGACAAAGAACTCACCTAATGGCGCCCAAAGGTCGAGCGAAGACCACGGAGGTGCCCCCGGAGGAAATCCCCGTGGATTTCCTTTGGGCTTCCGAGTTCTCGGCCTCGGACGCGGAGTCCTTGGTCAAGAAGGGCATCGTCGAAGAGGGGGACATCCGGGTCCCCCTAAGGAAGGACGGAGCCCCCCGCCCCAGGCCCGGAGAGGTCGTGGCCTTCGAGGCCTTCCTTGAGGCGGGGCTCCGGCTCCCGGTGCACCCGATGCTCCGGGAGTTTCTCAAAGAGTATGGGGTGGCTCTCAACCACCTCACTCCGAACGCGCTCGTCCGCATGGGCCTTTTTATGTGGCTCTACGAGACAGCGACCGGGCGGGAGCCCACCCTCCGCGCCTTCCGGTACTTCTATGAACCGGCGGCGCGGAGCTCCCACTTGGTGAAGGGAGGACCGAAGTCCCCCTTCGGTTCGGTGATGGTCCAAATGCTGCCCTCCCGGGTGGCGGACTTCCCGGCGGCGGCTTCCCGGGACCACTGGGGGGACTGGCTCCGGAGGTGGTTCTACCTCCGGGTCCGGGACGAGGCGGTGGTCTACGCCCCGGAGCCTCCCACCTACAGCCGATCATCCGCACCGAAGCCGCCGGTGTGGACGGACGAGGAGTTCGAGCTCCTCGGGAAGGTGGTGTTGGCGAAGAAGGCTCGCTCAATGCGGGACGCCGCGGAGGAGCTGGCGCTCCTGCGGCTTTCCCCCTTCTCACGCGGGGGAAGGGGGATTGGCATGGGCCCGGAGCAGCGGCCTCCGGTCAAGCCGGTGACGCGGCGTAAGTGCCCTGCATTCTTGTACTTGCAGTTTTTTATGAGAAATTGACTAACTTTTTACCTCTTGCAGTGCGTCCGTACCCGGCGGCGAGGGACAAGGCGGAGCACCTCCTGGGGAGGTACTTCGCCGACGAACATGAGCGCATCATGCGCCTCGTGGGGGAGGGGCCTCCCCGGAACTTGGTGGCCGAGGCCTACGGGCTCAGGCTTCCGAAGAGGAAGCCCCTTCCCACCTCCGGCCGCGGATGTCCCTGCCCCGGCCACGGAGGAAGCTTCCCGGGGGGAGGACCCCAATGCCAAAGTATGAGCCTCCCCCGGGTCTTTAGCTAGGACCCCCTTTTTATTTTGTTAGGCATTTTGATTCCGGTAGCTTCTTAGGAGAAGCCCCGGGCACTTGTACAAAAACATTTTGCAATGAAATATATTAGAAATTTTTCTAAGTCTTTGCGATGGAATGTTACCAGGGTTCCCGGGGGGTTGCTCCCGAGCAATGGTCCGGGAGAGACTCTCCGGGGGACGCCCAAGCGGCTTTGATTTTGCTGAGCCTTGTCTCCGGGAGGCGCGACGGCGGTACTGCCCGGGAGCCCGTCCGGTTGAGGTGGCGCCCGGAATGGCACTTGGATAATTTTGACAACAGCCGTGCTGAATTAACTCCCCCGCGCCCAAGGGCCCAGATGATAGCTCCTCTCCGGATACTTCCGCCGGCTGGGTACGAGTTTTGGCCCGAAGACGTACTTCGGGATTCTCAGCGTCGCGTCCGGGCGCTGTACCGGGACCTGGCCCGGGAGCTAAGGGAGCGCCTCCGGGAGCTTTAGGCGTAGGAGCCTTAGGCTCGTAGGAAATCCCCCGGGTTAGGACCCGGGTTGTATCGTTTCCGGAACCCACCGGAGGGGGAAGATGTCCTCCGGGTTTGTTGATCAATAAAGCGCATTGTTTCTTTTTGTTGCCTCTTTCTTTTCTTCTTCTTGGATGGTCTGGACGACTCATCTTAACAAGGATGAGCTAAGTTCCTTCGTGGGTGACCCGGGGACCCCCTGTCCCCCCCCCCCCCCCCGCCCACAGCGGGCGGGAGGAAGCCTCCGCGTGCTGTGGGGGAAACAGGGTCCCCGGGGGGAGCATAACCTGTAGAAATGTTTTGTCAGAAAATTGTAAAAACAGGATTTCCGAGGGAGGGACCTTCCGGGGTGGTCGGGGGCACTGGGAGAGGTTCATCCGGCCGCCGGGAGAGCGGGGAACCAGGAACAAGGCGCGGAAGGGGCTCATGAAAAGCCAATGACCTCCGGAGGGGAGCTTCCCGGGAGGGTTCGTCCGGTCGCCGTGAGAACGGGGAACCGGGAATAATGTTTTCGGGGAAAATATATGAAACCCATTTCAAAAAGCAGTTGTCCGGTCGCCGTGAGAACGGGGAGCCGGGAATAAGGTCTTCGAGAGATAATCATCCGGCCGCCGTGAGAACGTGGAGCCGGGAATAACGTCGACTCCCGGAGGAGGAAGATAGAGCCAATCAAGCCGCAAGGGGCCGATCTTCCGGTCGCCGTGAGAACGGGGAGCCGGGAATATCGTCGACTCCCGGAGGAGGAAGATAGATCCAATCAAGCCGCAAGGGGCCGATCTTCCGGTCGCCGTGAGAACGGGGCGCCGGGAATATCGTCGACTCCCGGAGGAGGAAGATAGATCCAGAAAGCCATTAGACGTCCCGCTGAGGAGAGCGTCTACTCCCGGAGGAGGAAGTGCCCGGAGACGGGTCTTGAGTGTTTGGGTAGGGGACTAATCTCCCAAAGTGACTCGTTACCGCGGCCGCTGGGGACCGGGTTGCCGCTTACACCCTCAGTCCACGAGGGCTGTTCGTAAGCCGCCCTTCAGGAGGGACTTGCTGGGGCAGGGCCCACTTCCTCACGGAGAGGGCATCCTCACGGGGAGGGCATCTTCACGGGGAAGGCATCCTCGCGGGGAGGGCGTCCTCGCGGGGAGGGCATCACCACTAGGGGCGGTAAACAAGAACAACCTGCAGTGAGACAGTTGAAGAACAAAGGCTATGCATTTATTAACGAAATATACAAAGCCCCCCTGCGAAGCCGCGAAGGGGGAAAAAGGGAAGTTACAGTGTCCCCCCTCCCCCTCCGGCGTGACCGCCCCGGGGGAGGGGACAGGCCCGTAAGGCTAAACGTAGAACTTGCGAAGTAAACGCAAGTTCCATGTGTGCTTCAGCTCCTGCTCTTCAAGGTTGGAGAGCTTGTAGGCCCCCGAGCCTAGGACAGCGGAGATCCTGTAGGGGCCTTCCCACTTGGGGGAGGGCTTACCCTGGGCTTGGGGGTCTGTGACGCGCTTGAGGACAAGGTCCCCAAGGCGGAAAGCTCTCTCGCGCACGCGCTGGTTGTATGCGCGCGACATCTCGCGCTCGTAGATGGCGTGGCGGAGGAGCGCTCGGTCGCGTTCCTCCTCCACGAGGTCGATTTCCAGCCGCCGGTTGTCTTCGTTGGCCCGGTAGGCTGCGGTCGTGGCTCCGTTCAGGAGCTCGACCCGCAGCGACCGGAAGCCAATCTCTGGGGGGAGGACTGCCTCCGCCCCGTAGACTAGGGAGAAGGGAGCACGCCCTGTGGCCCGGGACGGGGTCGTGCGCATGGAGCAGAGGATGCTAGGGAGCTCCTCTGCCCACGCGCCCCGCTTGGAAGCGGTTTGTTCGAGTCTCCGGCGTAACCCCTGTAGGATTACGCCATTGACCCTCTCGACGACCCCGTTGCTTTGGGGATGGGCCACTGAGGCGAAGTGGATGACGACCCCCAGGCCTTCGCAGAATTCCCGGAAATATGCCGAGTCGAATTGGGTCCCGTTGTCCACGGTGATTTCCCAGGGGACACCAAAACGACAAACGACGTTTTTCCAGAAAAACCGCTGAACGGCCCGGGAGGTGATGCTAGCCAAGGGCTCCGCCTCAACCCACTTTGTAAAGTAGTCGACCGCGACCACCGCATACTTGTATCCTCCGGGCGCTGGGGGGAAAGGCCCTAAGAGGTCCATCCCCCAGCGCACGAAGGGCCAAGTGATGGGGATAGTCCGCAGCGCTACAGGGGGGAGATTCGAGCCCTTGGCCATCTTCTGGCATGCTTCGCACGCGGAGACAAGGTCTCGCGCGTCGCGCATGACTGTAGGCCAGTAAAAGCCCTGCCGAAGGGCCTTGGCGGCGATGGCACGCGGGGCTAGGTGAGAACCACAGCTCCCCGCGTGAATGTCTTCCAGGAGTTGAAGTCCCTCCGACCGGGGGAGGCAGCGCAGGAGGGCTGAAGCCCCCCGCTTGTAGAGCCTTCCCTCGAGCAGGAGATATGCCCGGGCTTTGGCCCGGAGGCGCTTAACCTCGGTCTCGCTAGGAGGGTCCCCCTCCCCCTTGATGAAGGAGATGAGGGGATCCATCCATGACGACGGCCGGACGATCTCGGCGACCTCCGGGACCGGAGGCTCGGGGCCTGCGTCCGGGGAGGCCACCGAGGGCTTCGTGATTGTTTCCAAGAAGGCCCCCTTGGGGAGCGTTTCCCGGGCGCTTGCCGCCCGGGCCAAAGCATCAGCCCGGTCATTTTCCCTTCGCGGGATATGCCGGGCCTCAAGGCCGTCGAAGTGTTTCTCCATTTTTCGTACTTCCTGCAAGTAAAGACTTAAATTTGCGTCATGGCATAGGTAAGATTTGTCCATTTGGCAGACAACGAGCTGAGAGTCTCCCTTCACTAGTAGGCGCCGGATCCCCAGGGAGCGCGCCAGGCGCATCCCGAGGAGCAGAGCCTCGTATTCGGCGACGTTGTTGGTTGCGGGGAACTCGAGCCGCGCGGCGTACTCGAGCTCCTTCCCCTCGGGGCTCCGGAGGACTACCCCCGCGCCAGCCCCAGCGAGGCACAGCGACCCATCAAACAGCAGGGTCCAATGGTCACTGCGTCGGGGCGGCACAGGGAGATCTTCGTCCCCGGACCCAGAGGCGGGAGTCCATTCTGCGATGAAGTCGGCGAGGACCTGCGACTTGATTGCGGAGCAGCCGGTAAGGGACAGGGAGAAGGGGGCAAGCTCGGCCCCCCACTTCCCAATCCGGCCGGTGGCTTCTTTATTCCGCAGTACCTCCCCCAGGGGAAGGGACGACGGAACGGTGATGGGTGCCCCAGGAAGTAATGCCGGAGCTTCCGGGACGCCATGAGGAGAGCGTAGCAAATCTTCTCCATCTCCGTGTACCGAGTCTTGGCCCCTTGGAGGGCTTCACTGACGTAGTACACGGGACGTTGCTGCCCCCCTTGCTCCTTCACCAAAACCGCGCTGACGGCGACGGGGGTCGCGGCGAGGTAGAGGAGCAAGGGCTCTTCCGGAGACGGACTCACGAGCATTGGAGGGCTCGAGAGGTACTTCTTGAGGTCGTTGAAGGCTTCCTGGGCCTCGGGGGTCCAGCGGAACCCCTCAAGCCCTCGGAGGATCTTGAAGAACTGGAGGCCCCGCTCCCCCGAACGGGAGACGAAGCGGCTGAGCGCGGCCAGGCGGCCGGAGAGCCGCTGGACATCTTTGACGGAGCGCGGCGGGGGCATCTCTAGGAAGGCCCGGATCTTCTCGGGGTTTGCCTCAATGCCCCGCTGGGACACGAGGAAACCCAGGAGCTTCCCCCCGCGCACCCCGAAGGCGCACTTCTCCGGGTTGAGCTTGAGCCCGAACGCGCGGAGGTTGCAGAAGGTCTCTGCGAGGTCGTCGATGTGGGAGGCTGCACGGGGGCTTTTGACGACCGCGTCGTCTAGGTAGACTTCGACGTTGCGGCCGACTTGATCTTTGAACACCAGCGTCATAAGTCGCTGGAAGGTGGCTCCCGCATTCTTGAGCCCGAAGGGCATATGGCGGTAGCAGAAGGTTCCGAGGGGAGTTATAAAACTCGTCTTTTCCTCATCCCCCTCCGCCATCCGGACTTGATGGTATCCCGAGTAGGCGTCTAGGAAGCTCATCAGCTCGCACCCCGCGGTGGAGTCAACGAGCTGGTCGATCCGCGGGAGCGGGAAGTTGTCTTTGGGGCAAGCGCGGTTAAGGTCGGTGAAGTCCACGCACATGCGCCACTTGCCACTTGACTTCTTGACGAGGACGGGGTTTGCGAGCCACTCGGGGTGCAACACTTCCCGGATGAACCCCGCCTCTCGGAGCCGGGCTATCTCCGTCTTGATGGCTTCTTGACGTTCGAGGGAGAGCTTCCTCGACTTCTGCTTGATAGGGGGGTGACCGGGGGTTACCGCGAGCTTGTGTTCAATAACCTCCCGGGCGACACCCCGCATGTCCGAAGGCTTCCACGCAAAAACATCGGAGTTTTCGCGCAGAAAGGCTGCGAGTTGCGCTGCATGGTCTTGGGGGAGCTCTGCCCCGATTTGGACAGTTTGGTCCCTGCTGCCCAGGGACAGCGGGACCTTCCGGAGGCCCCCTTCCGGACGCGGCTTGAGGAGGGGCCTCCCAGGGGATGGCGCAGCGACGTCTACGTCCGGGGGGGGAGCCTCCCCCCCGGGTGCCTTGATCAGGTTGACGCTTCCTATTGTGGCAGCAGCTCACTCGTATAGAGCACGGGCCATGTCTTGGTCCCCCCGGACGTTGATCACGCCATGCGGCCCGGGGATCTTCATGCACAAATAGTTTTGGTGGGTGGCAGCCCCCAGCCGATTGATCGTAGTCCTCCCCATAATCACATTGTAGGAGGAGGGGAGGTCCACTACGTCGAAGCGGACTAGCTCGGTCCGGTAGTTCTCCGGGGTGCCGAAGGTGATCGGGAGATCTACCTTGCCCACGGGGTGGATCGCCTTCCCCGGGACGAACACTTGCAGAGGCCCTGCCGCAGGTTGCAGGAGCTTCTCATCCACCTGCATTTCCTTGAAGGTTTTGAGGAACAGGACGTCGACGGAGCTTCCGCCGTCCACGAGGATGCGGGCCAAGTGGCAGTTGTAGATTGTCGCGGAGACAATGAGCGCGTCGTCGTGGGGGAAGCGAACCCCTCGCGCGTCTTCCGCCGTAAAGGTGAGGGGGACGTCCGACCACTTGGGCGGCACGGACGCGTGTAGCACCCCCACTACCTTAACTTCTCGCGCGTACTCCTTGCGCTGGCGCTTGGAATCCCGCCCGGAGGTGGACCCCCCTACGATGACGTTGATGCGGCGCTGAGAAGTTTGAAAGGGGAGAGCGTCTGAAGGCTCCCCCTCCTGCACCTGCTGCCCCCCCGCGGGAGCGGGAAGGGCCGGAACAGCTGGCCGAGGGGGCAAGGAGGCCGGAGTCCCCCCCCCTGCCCGCGCTGGTCGAGGAATGCCGCGAAGTGTTGCAGCAGCTGGTGGCAATCTCGGGTGGCGTGGGTACTGGACCCGTGGAAGCTGCACCACGGTCCTTCCCGGCTTCTCCCCGCGGGGCCTTCGCGGCCGCGCGAAGACTGTCCTCCCCCATGGCCTCTCGGCTTGGGAAAGGGGCGGTTGCCCTTCGGGGGGTCGCGCGAGCCGCCTCCGCCCTCGAGGACTAAAGTGTCCCGAGGCCGTGGTTCGCTACGGCCCCCCTGCCTGGGGCGCCTGGGGGGATCCCGGGCCCCCCGCTCGGCGGGGGCAGGAGCCCCCTGGGTCTTCTTCCAGATGTCGTCTTCCTCCGCCCGAGCGTACTTTTCGAGCACATTGAAGAACTCGTCGGCGGAAGAGGGGCAGCTCCGGGAGAGCCTTCGGTGGAGCTCCCCCGGGAGGATGCCGCTTTTGCAGGCTTCGATGACCGTAGAGTCGGGGACATGGGCCACTTTGCTCTTCACCTGGGCAAAGCGCTTGAAAAAGCTTCTGATGGTCTCCCCAGTTCTCTGGCGGACAGTATACAGCTGCGAGGAGTCCAGGGGACGCACGTAGTTCCCCTGGAAGTTGGCACAGAACTCCCGCTTGAGCTGCGAGAAAGACTTGATGGAGCCCGCCTTCAGATTGTAAAACCAGGAGCGGGCAATGCCGGTGAGGTAGAGGGGGAAGACGTTGCATTGGACACTCTCGTCCCCCCCCGCCGCGGAGATGGCGGTGGAGTAGATCTGCACGAACTCGTAAGGGTCCGCCTCGCCATTATAATGCTCGATGTGCGGGGGACGGTAGGGCCGCGGCCATCGGATGCTGCGGAGTCTTCGACACAGGGGCTGGTTCGCCCCCTGCACTTCCCGGGGGGAGCCCCAGTCGCTGTCTTCTTTAACGGGGGACGCCCCCTCGTTATCCGAGTCAGGTAGCGGCCCAAGAGGGCCACCGGAGTGGTGGTGACGACGCTTCTCTTCCGGGCCGGGACTGATTTCCCGGACGTCCGGGCTTCTCTCCGGGGAGGATGGTCCTTCGGCTGGTCTCTTCCCCCGACCGGTGCGAGAGCGAGGCTCCCTGCGACAACGACCGGGGGGGAGCTCTTCCCCGCGGCTGGGAGAATGCATTCGCTCGACCTCCCCCCGGGAGAAGCGGATCTGCTTCGATGGGGGAGAGAGCTCCTGCACTGTGGCCACCGGCCCGGGAGCTACCGGGACCTGCTGGGGGGAGCCCCCTGCGACGGCCCCCGGGACCAGAAAGGGGGGAGACCCTGCACCATCCGGAACCGGGGAGGGGGCGCCCGGGGCGGCGTTTGGATCCGAAGAGGAGGCCCCCGTGGCAACGACCGGGACCGGAAAGGGGGAAGCCCCTGTGACATCCGGAACCAATGGGGGGTGAGCCCTCTCGGCGACGTCCTGGGTTGGGGAGCCAATGCGGGGGGAAATTCGCTGAGGCACGGGAGCTGCTCTGTCGACCGGCCCCGGTGAGGTAAACGCAACGCGGGGGGCGGGACTGGCTCCCGGCGTAGGAATAGCCCCTGGCATGAAATGACCCCCCAGCCCCGGAAGCGAGCCGGGGACGGGGTACCCCCCTGGTGCCACGAAGGGCCCGGGCATGAAATAGCCTCCCGGCACCGGGACAGGCCCGGGTGCCGAGAAGTGTCCGGAAGTATATCCCGCGGGGGGAGGGAACCCCCCAGCGGGATCATACGGGGTAGACAGCCCCCCTGACGCCGGAGGGGCCGCTGGGTATCCCATAAACGGGGGCATCATCCCCGGATATGGGTGCGACGAAAATGTGGGGGCCGAGGGCCGTGCCAACACACTAAGGAGCTCGTCCATAGAGCGCTGGGCGCGGAGCTGGCCCTCCACGAGAGCCTCCAGCAGGGCGTCCCAGGGGGCCGGGGGAGCCGTCGGGGGGAAACTCGTCCTGGCCGAGGTCCCCGCGGCCGCCGGGAGCGACCCGGAGGTGGAGGCACCTAGATTGAGAGGAAAGGTGGGAGGCGGTACCTGGGAATGGTTGCCTCCGGACGGAAGCGCCGGAACAGCAGCGTCCCGGACGGGTGCCGCCAGGTCACCGGGACCGGCGTCACCGGGAAGGGCGCGGGCCCTTGTTCTCGCAGGAGCCACGGCGATTCGTCACGAGTCCCCACGGACGGCGCCAACTGTCGTGGTATTAAGAATACCCCGGCAGGTTTTGAAGACGATCCTAGCGGAAATCACGCAGCGCGGGTTGACCGGGTGACCGGTCCTCCCCCGCCGGGCACGGTCCCGGGAGCCTAAAAGGCGGCGCCCGGGGCAGGCGCCGGAGGTAACAGTTCCCGGACACATGGCGGCGCCCGGGCCACGCCCGGGGGGCACGGTCCCGGGGGCCAAAAGGCGGCGCCCGGGGCAGGCACCGGAGGTAACTGTCCCCGGACACATGGCGGCGCCCGGGCCACGCCCGGGGGGCACGGTCCCGGGGGCCAAAAGGCGGCGCCCGGGACACGCCCGGGGGGCACGGTCCCGGGAGCCTAAAAGGCGGCGCCCGGGGCAGGCGCCGGAGGTAACTGTCCCCGGACACATGGCGGCGCCCAGGCCACGCCCGGGGGGCACGGTCCCGGGGGCCAAAAGGCGGCGCCCGGGGCAGGCACCGGAGGTAACTGTCCCCGGACACATGGCGGCGCCCGGGCCACGCCCGGGGGGCACGGTCCCGGGGGCCAAAAGGCGGCGCCCGGGACACGCCCGGGGGGCACGGTCCCGGGAGCCTAAAAGGCGGCGCCCGGGGCAGGCGCCGGAGGTAACTGTCCCCGGACACATGGCGGCGCCCGGGCCACGCCCGGGGGGCGCGGTCCCGGGGGCCAAAAGGCGGCGCCCGGGACACGCCCGGGGGGCACGGTCCCGGGAGCCTAAAAGGCGGCGCCCGGGGCAGGCACCAGAGGCCACTGTCCCCGGGCACATGGCGGCGCCCGGGCCACGCCCGGGGGGCACGGTCCCGGGGGCTAAAAGGCGGCGCCCGGGGCAGGCACCGGAGGCCGCTGTCCCCGGGCAATCATGAACTTACCTGGACTTGACAGCGTGGAGATTTCCCCCAACAGGCATAATCCTCGAGATCGAAATCGTTCTCGGAATCATATGTTCCAGCCATGTTTCAGCGAACCTCCGGATTTCAATTAGGACGCCTTGAGAAAGGCCCCACGGTGGGTGCCAGCTGTCGACGATTCAGACTCGGGGTCCTCAGCCGAACTTATGCAAAATTTGTAAATGTGAGACCTTTCAAGATGACCCTCCGGGAAGGTATGCAGAACAATGGTGAACAGGAGCACAGAGAGATTTATATAGGTTCGGGCCCTCGATGGTGGGAGTAAAAGCCCTACGTCCTGTTAGGATTTCACTATATGAGATAAAGCTTTACAAATTAGCAGAGAGAAACCTTCACAGGCGAAAGTCTCCCCTATATAAGTGTACAGAAAGAAGCTATAGGAGACTTGTAAGTGTTGTCTAATCTAAGCCGTAGACTTGGCTGTTTGAGTGATCGAAATATCTTGTATCTCACTTATCTCAGGAGTCTTGTTCTTCCTAATGTCTTGGATCCTCCGTTTGATGTACTTTGCCACCTTTTTATATTGGTCGAAAGGGTGCCATATGAAGAAAACTGCATCAAACGGTTGGATGCGGTTCCTGAAGAACTGCTATTAACTTCCACGGAGGTTATTAACACGTTTTAATCATGAATAACTGCATATATTAACCTCTGACGGTTGGTCTTCAACGTGGCGGAATCTTCGAGATGCTTGGAATATCCTGGTATAAAGATAACCGAATAAACTCCAAGCACCTTGGTCGAGAATGTTCTGACCGCGGAATGTGGGCTGACCGCGCAACATCCCGGATATCCAGTCCAGTCCGCGTATAGCATACGAACTTCTGACCGCACAAGGCTGTCGGCCTGATCGCACGAAACCTGCGACCGGATCGCGTAAAGCTTGCGACCTCATGGTGATGCCCCTCAGAAATAGCTTGAGTTCACATCGCCAGATACATGTCTGGTTCGAACCTGTCTTGAACCAAAAGTTTATTAGAAGTGACCCGGGTGTCAATCCTCGTCACTACTATCACTCCGTCACTGAGAGTATGACAACCGATGAGGGGATGTCTCAGCATGAGTTATTGATGGCAGCTCATATGTCTCGTCAAGGTGGACCATCCACGTCGCATGATTGCACCCGCGTTAGCACTGGGCCATCATGGATACCACATCATTCCTCCAACTTCAATCCCAGCCTAGGAGACAACACATATTTGGAGGAATGGTATTCATCCATCTTCGAAGAGAGTGCAATGATGGACTTGGATCCAACCCAGCTGGTAGATGTGCCTCCTCCTACACAGCCAACACAGTCAACTCCACCGCCTCCACCTCAAGTGTGGGACAGACATTAGAGACAGGTCCCACCACTTTGTGCTCCCAGCTGGTGAACTACTGCCCACTTGCTGGTCTCCATTTGACCATCGTCAACGTCCACCACAGCCTCCTAGCTCGAAGAGAGGTCGCCATTAGATTGAGTTGTACTAACTAACCGGTCATCATATTTTATCTTCCTTACCTTTTCTACGAATATGTAATTGGAATTTATTCTATATGTGTATTATGGTCTCTTTTGGAATTCACCATAACTTTCGAGTACAAAATCCTTTGAGTGATTCTTTTTGCAAAATTTTTGCGATGCCCGCAAAACATTCCTGCAGATCTTCGCGGTGTTTAGAGTTGATTTGAGCTGTTTTTGACCTTTGAACAAATGGGTTTCTGAAATCAAAGAGGCTGAAACATGCAAGATGCTATTTGAGCCATTTTAGTTCGCACTCCTCCTATATCTTGGCCTGAATGAGTACTTGAAACTCATACGAGGCTATCCTTGCCCAAAGGCCTGACGAAAACCAAGATTTGGCATGTTTTACAGATGTTCGCTAAAACCAAGCTTCGGCCACAACATAGGTCATAACTTTCGATTAGAAGGGCTTTTCCAAATGATTCTTTTTGCAAATGTTCGTATTGAGCTAAACATCCTACCTGCAAATTTTTGAGGCATTCTGAATTGATTTGATGAACTTTCCACCTTTTGCAGAAACAAAAATGAACTCAAAAATTTCAGATTTTCCGTTGCTTCTTGCAAATTTGTCATTTTTGTATCTCCTAATCAGTTGATCATCTGAGGAATGTTTCTACATGCGACTTCATCATCTAGTATTCCTCTCTCAACATAATTTTTTTTTGGAATTTTTGGGAGTCGTTTGGATGCTTTTCTGTGCCTCTACATTTGGGTAAATGGGTTTCCGAAATCAAAGAGGCCAAAATGCGCAAGACGCCATTTGAGATGTTTCAGTTTGCACTCTTCCTATATTTGGGCCTGTATGAGTACTTGAAACTCATACGAGGCTATATGTGGGCAAAGGCCCAATGAAAACTGAGATTTGGCCCGTTTTGTAGATGTTTGCCAAAACCAAGCTTTGGCCCTGACATAGACTACATTTGGTTGTAGTTTTTGATTGGAAGGCCCTTTCTGAACGATGCATTTTGGAAAATGTTTGTACAAAGCTAAACATCCTACCTACAAATTTTTGTGGCATTCCAAGTTGATTTGATCAAGTTTTCACTGTCGATGATTTGGACTCGGGGTCCTTGGTCGATCTTATGCAAATTTGTGAGTTGCGGGACCATTCAGGGCGCTCCTCCGGGAAGGTAGGATGAGTAATATCTGTACGGGCACAAGAGAATTTATACAGGTTTGGGCCCTCGATGGTGAGAGTAATAGCCCTACGTCCAGTTATGATTTCACTATGTGAGAAAAAATGTTTACAAAAGGGGCGAAGATCTCTTCTATGTTAGTGTCTATCTAACTATATCTAAGTCTTCAGATTACTTGGACTCCTGATAATGCTTGTATGCTTAACCGCCTTTAGAACGTGCATTGATCACCTTTTTATATCAACCAAAAGGGCGCCAACACAAAACGACCTCGAACGGTTACTGGGATGCAGTTTTGTTAACCGCACTTAACTTCCACACAGGCTTAACACGTGCAATCAAGGGATAACCGCACATGTTAACCTCCTGGCAATTGTCTTCATACGTGGAAAGATCCTCGTGATTCTCAGGATATGCCTGTTCAAAGGGTTAGGCCTTCTTGAGTTATTCTGGTCGCAAATAGTCAATGACCTTCTGACCGCGCACTGTCTACAGTCTTCTGACCGCGCACTGTCTGCGGCCTCATGATTGCGCAAGGGCTGTGATCATAAATCATCTTTGTATCCGCGCACTTCAGGTCGTCTGAGACTATAGCAACGGACTTATAGGCATACGTCTAATCTAATTCTATCTAAAACTAGACGTGTATTATTTTGAACTAGCTCGAGTGATAATCCTCATCAGCTAGCCCCCAAATTTGAAGAAAATGAAAGGACATATTTACTTGAAATTTTTATCCTGCATCGAATTATGAACCCGACATTTCAACTTCAACCGAAACTGTTCCGCCGTGTGACGGTTCATATCCGGAGAGATTTGGACTCGGGGTCAAAACTGCAAAGGTTGGGGAAGGCCTAACCCTTTTTCCTCAATCCTCCATAGTAATGGCGTCCTGGAGCCGATTTGTCCACCACACAGAGGAGAGCCTAGTGGCACTAGAGAAAGAAGAGATTCTCACCCCACGATTGTTGATCAACTGGCGGCCAGCGGAGAAAGATCAAGAAACCCCAATCGTCCAAGAAGGCGAATTGGTGATCTTCGAGGAGTACTTGCGCTGCGGGTTCCTGCGGGGAATCTTAGACCATTACAGGTTGGAGTTAGTGAATCTCCACCCAAATGCAGTCCTTATCCTGGCGATTTTCCAACATCTATGTGAAGCCTTCGTCGGAGTGCTTCCAAGCGTGGAGCTTTTCCAGCGCTTCTACTTTTTGGCGTGGTCAAAGAGTGCCAATGCCGCTGGGTGCATCTACTTCCGCATACAGGAGAAGGAGTACCCATTCCCGCCTCTACAGGATTCTGTGCACGGGTGGCACCATAAGTGGTTTTACTGCACCCCTTCGTCAGAGAGCGGACTGTGGTTCGCGAACACCCGACTGGAGAAAGACAATGAGTTAGACTCCCTTCCTACTCTGAGCGCAAAGTTGAAGAAACAAGCTCAAGACATTCTTCGCCTCGTCCAGCAAGGCTTGACCGCGCGTGATATCATACGCGACTTCGTAAAGAACAGGATGAGCCCCCTGCGTGAAAGGGCACATCCGGCTTGGGAGGTGAAGTCCATGGCGGACTGCACCCTGGATTATAACAATGGTATGTCCTATATTCAACAAAATACGCATTTTTACTGATGAAAGATGTCGTATTTATTAACATGCTTGTTTGTGACACAACGCTATCCTTGTTCGAAATCGAGAAATGGACAAATTACCTCCTACGGGCGTACAACGCCGCAGCGAAGGGAGCTAAAGGATCGCCTCGCCCCCCGAGCTTAATTAACACCGGCAACGATCTTAAACAAGAGCGCCAAAAGGTATGTCCTTTCCTAGCAATCTCTATTGTAAATCATCTGCTTGTCTTGTATTACCAAAATCATTTTGAATAATACAGCTTCTGGGAAAGTTTGCTGAGGCGATGCGTCCAAGAGAGGACGTTGGTCCTTCGGGGAGACCAACTGCGAAGAAGGCGAGGAAGACCCCTTCGAAGCGCAAAGTGAAGGAGCCTGCTCCCGAAAAACCCAAGAAGATCCTGGGAGGGGCTTCTTCACAAAAGAAAATCATAACCGCAAAAAATACTGTAGTAAGATTTTCAGTACCCCCTGTAACCCCAAATACGAGTGGAAATTACTTCTTCGTCATACAGGGTGAAGGGAACGAGGATGAGGAAGAAGACATTCCTCTAGTTCATGGCAAGAGGAAAGCGACTAACCTTTTGGGAACAAGCGTCCCAGAGAGGTCGACTTCCCTTCAAATCGACGAAATCTTGTCCCTGACCGCAGGGACAGAAACGGCTATAATGGGCCCCGTGACCACCGACAATCCTGTGGTTACGGGTGAAACCCCGGCGCCTGAGGCTCGTGAAGCCCTAGGACTAATAACACCTCCCTTACTGATCGAGGGAGCGACTGTGGTAAGAATCCTCACAATCTTGTATGTTGTCGTTCCTCTGCACATACTCATTGAATTGTGTACATACAGGGAAAAGAGAATACTGCCCTTTTTAAGAGAAGGAAGACAAGGATAGAAGAGGACTCTTTCCCAGGAGCACCCAGTGGGCTTCTTTCTCCTGGGAGCTCATCATCGAAACCCAAACCATGGGTAGGATTTCGAATAAAGTAAGAACTTCTTGTATCGCCATCTAGATATGACTAACAGGAGGCATTTCACCTTACAATCTGGTTGTTTGTCTTTAGGCGCAGGGATGCTGCGCCCAATACTCCGGCAACCTCGACAAGCCATGGTACTACACCCACAGCAGAGGTCGCGGAAGAGCCAAGTCCAACTCCCATGGTCGAAGAAGTTCTTCAGGCCATCGTGGAAGGAATGGCAGCGGAGATCCAATCCCAAAGGATGGAAACTGCAGTCCCGGCCACAGAGGAGGATCAACAGGAAAGATCATCTGTTGCCCCTGCTGCAGACACAGCAAGTCTTGAGGTTAGACCTCACGCTGATGTTGAGAGCTACTCATTCAGAGATTACATAGAGGTACACAAAAAACTCTTTTTGTTATTTTCGAGCTCGCAAAAATTTAGGAATATTCAAGTTTTAAGAGCAATTCCTTATCGTGTTTTCAGGACTTGACCCGGGTGGCAACCAAGTCGACGGCTATAGCAAAGCATCTTGAGGTCGCGCAACGGGAGATCAGTCGGCTGCAACAGTAAGTGTGGTGCTCTTTATTCGCGTTAACTTGAATCTGAATTTAAGCGTAGCTGATCGTCCTTCTTATTACAGAGAAAATGCCTTTTTGAACAAAAGCATGGCTGATCGGGAGAATCAAGAAGAAGCTGCAACCGCAAGATATTCTTCTCTAGAGAAGGAACTTCTCACAGCGCGGTCAAAGCTTTCTTGTAAGTATACTTCCGACCAGAAGAAATCTTCTCATCATATGAACTATTTATAGTAAGTGTTTACTGCGTCCATATAGCACAAGAGGACCAAATAAGCCATCTTTCAGAAGATAAGAAAAACCTTCAGGCGACCATCGAGTTACAAAGCTCGAAGATTGATACTGTCAACATGGAGAATGAAGGTTTAAACAAAACAATTTCCTCCTACAGCAGTACTCAACTAAACATCTTCGAAAAGCTGAAGATGGTGGCTACTCTGCTAAAAGCAGATGTAATTGAGTCACAAAAGGACAATCCAAGTCTTAGCGAGTTAGCCACATTGGTCGCGGCCCAAGCCGAATCACTCCTCGAGTACCTTCCTGGAGATACAAAACGGCAGGAAGAGGCAATGAAGTCGAATGTACGATCTATAGCCTCTACCATTCTCTGCAGATTACGATTTCACCACAGCCCAGATCTAAATCTTAAGCCGATGGTAGAAGACGCAGAGATCGAGAGTGATCAACTTGAGGCCATCTCTGAAGAAGTCAAGCCTCTAGTTGAAGATCTACTGAAAGAACTAGGCCTTATTTGATTCCTTGTAATGATCTCTTTTAGTAATTGTACCTGAGAAATTACATTTATAACATGCAAATGCGTGCCTCAAATTTTGGAAAAGAGTGATACTTCCTTGTCTCACATTATGACCATATTCTCTTAGCCCTCTCCTGAGATCATAAGCACTGAAGACTTAGTATTATAATCTCTGGAAAAATATGGGCATTATGAATATCTAAGAAATGCTTTAACTTAGATATGACCATCCGATAATACCAATACTGACCTTACTGGCAACCACTCGAATGATCAGGAACATGCCAGTAAGTCCCGTGTGCATTGAGAAACGGCTTATTGAGGGATGTCTCAGCTAGATGCGACCATGAGATCGGCCAGCGAATCCGGTTAGGATATTGTAGCAAGATGATTATCGGCGATCAGCCCCCAAGCCGAGCTCCGTATAGGTATGGCAAATAAAGAAACGAACATAACATGAGCCAAAGAAAAATACTCACGAAGTTTTTGTTAAACCATGCTAATTGAACAGGAAAAAAGATTGGGGGACTTACACGTAAAACTTGCGCAGTTGATCGATGTTCCAAGTATTGGACAAGATTCTACCGTCCTCCATTGCTAAACGAGCCGATCCTGGTCACGATATTCAAACAACAATGTAAGGGTCTTCCCACTGAGGAGAGAACTTATTGCGGTTAGACTGGTTTTGTATTTTTCGTAAAACCAGGTCACCCACATGAAAACTACGCGACCGCACCCTCTTGCTGTGATATTTTTGCAAAGCTTGCAAATATACTGTTGACCTTATCAACGCTCGATCACGTTTTTCTTCGAGGAGGGTTAAATCCTGAGTACGTTTTTCGATCTAATCAATCTGGTCGAATTGATCTGTTCGGACAGAGCCAATACGAATTTCCGTAGGTAACATAGCCTCAGTGCCATATACCAATTGGAAAGGTGTCTCATCGGTGGCTTGACTACAGGTAGTGCGTAGTGCCCATAGAACGGAGTAGAGTTCATCTACCCAAGCCCCCAAGCACATCTTAAGGTGATCAAAAACACGTTTCTTGATGCCTTGTAATATCTGCCCGTTGGCACGTTCGACGGCACCATTGCTCTGTGATTGAGCTACAGAAGCAAAGCACACCTTGGTTCCAATATTATCGCAATAGTCTAGGAAGAGACCGCTAGCAAACTGGGAACCGTTGTCAGTGATGAGACAACTTGAAACACCAAATCGAGTGATGATATTCCTATGAAAGAACTTCTGTGCTGAAGCAGCTTGATATTGCGGACTGGTTCAGCCTCAATCCACTTTGTAAACGTGTCAATGGCTACGAATAGGAATTTGTAACCATTGACTGCCTGTGGCATAGGTGCCACAATATCTATCCCCCAAACCTCAAAGGACCATATTAAAGGGATAGTTTGCAAGGCATATGCGGGTTGATGGACCTATCTTGCATGAAATTGACACTGAGGGCATGTCTTGACCAAGCATTTGGCATCATCGAGTGCCAAAGGCCAGTAAAAACCTGTCAGAAAGCTTTTCCGACCAATGTGCGAAATGACGCGTGCGCACCACACACACCGTCATGGATTTCTTTCAAGAGGGATTTACCTTCCTCTTGAGAAACACAACACATGAATACTCCTCGAGTACCCTTCCTATACAAAAGCCCTTCTATAAGTTTGTATAGGCGCGCTTTTCGAATCAATCGATCACTTTCGGTTTCATCATTGGGCAAGGTCCCATGTTCGAGATAGACCCTCAATTAATGGGTCCAATCTCCTTCTTGTCCAAGGTTGGTAACGAAGACTGTCACCTGGTCATCTTCGATTGTAGTCATGATCGAAGGATGTTCTAAGTGTTCGACGAACACTCCTATCAGAGCAGATGTACGTGAGGATCCAATTTTAGATAATTGGTCTGCGAGAATATTGTCCTTTCGCGAGATGTATTGGACTTCGAAATAACTGAAGTGTTTTTCCAATCTCCTCACTTCCCACAGGTAATGAGCCATTGTCTCATCGGAGGTGCTGTACTCCGTGTTTACCTGGTTTATGACCAGCTGTGAGTCTCCCCTCACCACTAATCGACGGACTCCAAGGAATTTTGCTGCCTGGAGCCCTGCAATAAGACCTTCATATTCTGCTGTGTTGTTAGTCGCAACAAAATGCAATTGAATGACGTATTTGAGTTGGTCGCCCTGGGGCGTGACTAAGACCACTCCAGCCCCCGAGTGTTGAAAACTGCGAGAGCCATCAAAATACATCGTCCACTGGTCGGTGCATGATAAGTCTTCACATTCTTGCATTGGTGGTTAGGGTTAGTCCATTCGACCACAAAGTCTGCAAGGATCTGAGACTTGACCGCCGTGCGAGGGGTGAAATGGATGTCAAATGCTCCAAGTTCCACAGTCCAGCTCATGATTCGACCAGATTTCTCCGAGTTTCGGATAATATCTCCTAAAGGAAAGGACGAGGGCACTGTAATTTTGTGTGCCTGAAAGTAATGCCGTAGCTTGCGGGAAGCCATCAGTAGTGCATAAAGTATCTTCTGAACCTCAGGGTAACACTCCTTAGGACTATGAAGTACCTCGCTTACGTAATAAACGGGCTGTTGCACACCTTCTCCTTCTGCGATCAGAACCGCGCTGACCGCATGAGGTGTGGCCGCCAAGTAAAGAAGTAGTGGTTCCCCTGCGACCGGAGAAACCAACACCGGCGGACTGGATAAGTACGCTTTAATCTCCTGGAATACTTTCTCGGCTTCATCCAACCAGGTAAAACCATGGTGCTTTCGAAGAGATTTGAAAAAAGGTAATCCCCTCTCGCCTAGTCGCGATATAAATCGACTTAAAGCCGCCATTCGACCTGCCAGGCACTGGATATCCTTCATAGTCGAAGGAGACCTCATTTGCTCGAGGGCCCTGATTTTTTCAGGATTAACTTCTATTCCTCTAGAGCAGATGAGAAAGCCTAAAATTTTACCAGATGAAACCCCAAAAGAACACTTTTCTGGGTTTAATTTATTCCAAATAGGTTCAAATTATAGAAGGTTTCAGCAAGATCATCTAAATGAGTCAAGCTTTTTAAGCTTTCTACAACCAAGTCATCTATGTAAGCTTCAAGATTACGCCTCATCTGGGAAAGAAAGGTCTTTTGCATCAAGCGCTGATACGTAGAACCGGCGTTCTTGAGACCAAATGGCATTCTGACATAGTAGTAGGTGCCAAATGGTGTGATGAAGGCAGTCTTCTCTTCATCTTCTTCTACATGCTAATTTGATGATATCTTGAGTAAGCATCCAGGAAACTCATCGATTCACAACCCATAGTAGAGTCGAGCAGCTGATCGATGCGGGGAAGGGGAAAGTCATCCTTCAGGCAGGCACTGTTTAGACTGGTGTAATCGACGCACATGTGTCACTTACCATTTGACTTACGGACCATGACCGGATTTGCAAGCCATTCCGGATGATCGACTTCTCGAATAAACTCGGCCGTTTGGAGTTTGTCTAACTCCATGCGGATAGCTTCTTGACAATCAACAGCAAAGCGTTTGAGCTTCTGCTTTATTGGTCGCTGTCGAGGTCGAATTGCTAACATGTGCTCAATTACCTCCTTTGGGACACCGGGCATGTCAGATGGTTTCCACGCAAACACATCTGCATTAGCTCGGAGGAAAGTAATGAGTTTGAGTTCTTATTTGTTATCCAAGCCTGATCCAATTCGAATCGTTCTAGATGGATCATCTGGGCATAACGGAACCAGTTTTAGTTTTTCCTCTGGTCGAGGGGCGACTTTGATCGTATCCACGGCTGTGGTGGTGATCTTGACATCCCGAAGGGGAAGTTGATCCACGAGCTCCAGTGATAACCCATCGCAAGTCAATGCCACATTGCGGCTGCCTCGGACCGAGATAATGCCTTTGGGGCCAGATAACTTACTGCACTGATAAGCATAGTATGTCGCCATCATAAATTTAGTGAGAGTTGGCTTGCCAAAAATCGCCTTATAAGCCGAATCACAATCAATTACATCAAAAGTAACTAACTCTATTCGGAAATTATCCGGTTCACACAGCGTGACTGGGAGCACCACCTGTCCCATCGGCATCATCAAGGGACCAGGAATTATCCCATAAAACGGATGGATTATGGGTTTGATTTTCAAATGAGGGATTTGCATCTCGTCCAATGCCTTGACCAGTAAAATGTCCAAGGAACTACCTTCATCAATCAGTACCCTTTCGACTCTTGCGTTACTGATAATTGGGGTAATGACCAGAGGTAGCCTCAATGGTCGAGTAAGCCCAACTGGACAATCAGAGCGATCAAATGTCAAAGGGGTGTCCGACCAACAGGGGTATTGAGGTTCCCCAAGGGGGGCTTCCGCTTGGTTAACTTCTCGACAAAACGCTTTAAACTGAAGTTTAGAAATAAAAGAGGGGGAACCTCCGAAAATGACATTAACATAATTACGAGGTACCTGGTAGGACATTTCTTCGTCTTCGTCCCCGTCGACGTCTCTAAGCCCGCAAGTCTGCTCTTTCGATGGCAAAGTTGGCATCGGCCCAATCCCCTAGTAGAAGTCATCTAGTCGCTTCAACCAGCTTCGGCAATTCTTGAGATCATGTCCCGGAAAGTTGTGGATCAGGCACCACTTCTTGCCTTCCTGCGAGTTAGTTGGTTTTTCTGGCTGGTCGGTATTGCGACCACCAGAGACAGTTTTATTTTTAAACGAAAACTTATTACCTTTGATCGGTGCAGGTTTTTCCGCGACTGCGACCTCTCGGTACTGTCCGGTTCGATTCTTTTTGGACTTCTTTGACTTCCCGCCCGATGAAGACTCCGGCTTCTTGCCTGCATCCTCTTTTTTCATGTCTTTGAGACCTGGTTGGGGCGGTAAATTCTCTTTATCCACCATCCTATTCCATTCAACTGCCTCGGCCGCATCTAAGTAGCGATCAGCCATATCAAAGAGATCGGCGACTGACCGAGGAGGGTGGATAAGTAAATCCTCCGTAAACCTCTGATATCGAACAGCATGCTTAAACACTCTGATAACGGAATTATCGGATATGTTTGGGATGGTATTTCTCACCCCGACAAACCTTTTGATAAATTGCTGAAGAGTCTCTATAGAAGTTTGTCGTAGATAATGAAGATTGTCTTCTTTCTCGGGTTTCTGATAACAATTCTGGAAATTGTTGAGGATAGTATCGCACAACATTTTTCAGTTATATATCGAACCTTCAAGCTGATTGAATAGCCAGGTCCTTGCCGATCCCTCAAGGACCGTCGGCAAGTAGTTGGCCATGACGCGATCATCCCCACCAGTCGCTTGGATAGCGGTGATGTAAATTTGAAGGAACTCCGACGGATTCTGGGTCCCATCAAACCTCTCAATAGCCCCTGGCTTGAACTTATCCGGCCAGACGACTGCACGGAGGCCTGGCAAAAAAGCTTTACAGCCCACATAGGGACTGTGAAGAGTTCTGCGGTTTCCAGCATAACCATGAGCGGTTTCATGTGATGGAGATGCGCCACGTGGTCCCAGACGAGAATGCATGGGAATTCGATCTCGATCAAGATAACTTCCCACGGGCCTGGATTTGTCATGCCGAAGTGATTCAGATGGTAATCGATTACGTCTACCATGACTAGAGTGGGAATACTCCTTTTCATGGGAACATATCGTAGACCGGGAGGAAGCTGTAGAGGTCGCATCATATGCGACCTCATCCAGCTTCTCCGCCAGGATCCTAGCAAAAGCCGATTTGTCCGCGTCTGTGAGGGTAGGAGGAAAATTACACAACACCTCCGCGATAGATCGAAGTTAGCCATGCGTACTTCTCTTTGGTGTGCTAGGTGTAATCGTTTCTTCATCCGCCGGTAAATGCTCCGGTGGTAAAGAAGGCGTCTGGTCGCGCCTGCGACCATGCGGGCTACAGGGGGAACTAGGGGCGGCATCATAACGAGACTGCGCATTTTGCAGGGCCTCTAGGGCTGTTCTGTGGAGTCCATTATCTCGTCCCTCAAGGTCTTGATCCTCCTTCTATTTGCATTCTTGTTCCTCCTTTTGTCTGCACTCTTGTTCTTCCCTAGCAATCCGCTGATCGGGGTTTTCCTCCGACAAGGCAGCGAATTCTCTGGGGAGCGAAGCTACAGAAGGAGAGAACATCTCTGTTTGCTCCGAGTCGGACCCGAAATCAAAAAGACAATCGAGGTTGTCAGGATCAAACCTCCCTGGACTGAGTTCCTGGTCGCTGCCATCTTGGTCCCCGACGAGGACGCATGGTGACCGAGACTCGATTTTGCATACGGTGGAACTGACATCAAGTTCCGAACCTATCTCTTCCATCCCCTGGTCGATGGATATGACCCGGGTAGGGAAAGACGTGTCCTCCTGACGTTCCTTCGGAATGTCTTCGCAATCGATCTCTTCCATTGGAACGGGATCGCTAGGCGAAGGCATTTGTATATGGGCATAATCGTCGAAATCGAAGTCGTTCTCGGAATTATATGCCCTAGACATGGCTCACCAAACCTCCGGATGAAGGGAAAGCACCTTGAGAAAAGGCCGTACAGTGGGTGCCAACTGTTGACGATTTGGACTCGGGGTCCTTGGTTGATCTTATGCAAATTTGTGAGTTGCGGGACCTTTCAGGACGCTCCTCCGGGAAGGTAGGATGAGTAATATCTGTACGGGCACAAGAGAATTTATACAGGTTCGGGCCCTCGATGGTGAGAGTAATAGCCCCACGTCCTATTATGATTTCACTATTTGAGAAAAAATGTTTACAAAAGGGGGGAAGAGATGATCACAGGCGAAGATCTCTTCTATGTTAGTGTCTATCTAACTATGTCTAAGTCTTCAGATTACTTGGACTCTTGGTAATGCTTGTATGCTTAACCGCCTTTAGAACGTGCATTGACCACCTTTTTATATCGACCAAAAGGGCGCCAACGCGAAACGACCTCGAACGATTACTGGGATGCAGTTTTGTTAACCGCACTTAACTTCCACACAGGCGTAACACGTGCAATCAAGGGATAACCGCACATGTTAATCTCCTGACAGTTGTCTTCATACATGGAAAGATCCTCATGATTCTCGGGATATTCCTGTTCAACGGGTTAGGCCTTCTCGAGTTATTCTGGTCGGAAATAGTCAATGACCTTCTGACCGCGCACTGTCTACAGTCTTCTGGCCGCGCACTGTCTGCGGCTTCATGATCGCGCAAGGGCTGCGATCATAAATCATCTTTGTATCCGAGCACTTTAGGTCGTCTGAGACCATAGCGACGGACTTATAGGCATTCGTCTAATTTGATTCTGTCTTAAACCAGACGTGTATTAGTTTGAACTAGCTCGGGTGATAATCCTCATCATTCACCTTTTGTAGAAATGAAAATGAACTCAGAAATTTCAGATTTTCCGTGGTTTCTCGCTGATTTTTCATTTTCGTATCTCCTAACCAATTGGTTTTCCGAGAAAAGTTTCTTCACGCAACTTCATCCTCTAGTGTTCCTCTCTCAACAATTTTTTTTTGGCAATTTTTTTAAAAAAACTGGAGTCGTTTGAATGCTTTTCTATGTCTACATTTGGGTAAATGGGTTTCTGAAATCAAAGAGGCCGAAACATGCAAGACTCTATTTGAGCTGTTTCAGTTTGCACTCCTCCTATATCTGGACCCGAATGAGTACTTGAAACTCATATTAGGCTATCTGTGCCCAAAGGCCCAACAAAAACTGAGATTTGGCCCATTTTGCATAAGTTCGTCGAAACTGAGCTTCGACCCCGACATAGGACACATTTGGTCGTAACTTTTGATGGAAGACCCTTTCCATACGATTCTTTTTGCAAAATGTTCATACCGAGCTAAACATCCTACTTGCAAATTTTCACATCATTCCAAATTGATTTGATCAAGTTTTCACCTTTCGCAGAAACGAAAATGAACTTAGAAATTTCAGATTTTCCATGGTTTCTCGCTAATTTTTCATTTTCATATCTCCTAATCAATTGATTGTCCGAGGAAAGTTTCTTCACACGATTTCATCCTCTAGTGTTCCTCTCGCAACATAATGTTTTTTGGGAATTTTTGGGAGTCATTTGGATGCTTTTCTGTGGCTCTACATTTGGGTAAATTGGTTTCCAAAATCAAAGAGGCCCAAACACGCAAGACGCTGCTTGAGCCGTTTCAGTTCATCATTTCATCTTTTAAGCTTTTTAAGCCTTTTGGTTTTTGCTTTTCAACTTTTCAGCTTTTCATGTTTTCAATTTTTTAGCTTATCCAGTTTTTCTTCTTTTCAACTTTTCCAACTTTTGTATAAAGTCTAGTTCAGTCTAAAAAGCTTGCCCAACTTGTCAAATCTGGTCATAAAAGATATATTATTTCTTTACTAATGTGTGTCAGCTTTTCAGCTTTTCGAATTTTTCGGCTATTGCAGCCTTTCCAACTTTTCAGCTTTTACAACTTTTTTCTTTGCAGATTTCTATTATTTCTACTTTTCTAACTTTTCAGCTTTCCATCATAAAAGCCTGCCCCAGTTGTCATATCTGCTCGAAAATGAAACTCGCCTCAAATCTGCTACATACGTCCGTCACTCCTGTCTATAATATGAATTTTCTCCCAACTCAGTTCCACACTTACTCTATATACTTCTACATCACAAACTCTAAATTTCTTCCTCTTCATTTGAACTTATGATTGCATCTGATTCGTTGTTCGGAGGAAGACTTGAAGAAACATATCAATATCAACCACCACTGCTCTGTCACTGTAACAAGCCATGCGATGAGTATAGGTCCAATAAAGAAAGAACATTTTGGCAAATGCACTACAGTTGCGTAGAGGTTAAGATTTCTAAGAACAGAGATGTGAGTGTTGTACTATGTTTACCGTTTCCTGTCTTTAGTACTGAACTTATTGATTGATCACGTTTGTTCCTTAGAAGGTTGAGTCCAAGTGTGATTTTGTTTAGTGGATCAATAACGAGATGTCAGAGGAAGCTAAGTCACACAACAAGTATTGAGAAGAAGTAAAGGCTTGTCACAAGATGTTCGGTTTCCCGAAGAAGCCAAATCTTTGTGAGGTCGGTCCTTATTTAGAGGTCGAATGGTGCTCGAACCTGGACCAACTGACGGAGAAAGAAAGATTAGCTTTTCATAGTAAAGTTACCTTAGTTAAAAAACCACAACCAGGTCCGAACACTGACCGTTGTTGGCCCTTTTGAATGTTTTATTAAAAGCAGTTAATTTTCTTAAGTGTTGTTCACTCAAAAATGTACTCTTCTCATTTGTAGTAATATATCTCATTTTATCTACATGCATATGAAATAGGCGGTGACTCAAAAATATATTCTTTCTGTTAAGGCTTTCATAGGGCGGTTCAGTGGCTGCGATGGATATGGATATGGGTATGGGTATGGGTGGGGGTGGGGGCGAGGGAGGGTGGGATGCAGAGAGAGCCAGATGCAAAGGTTGGGTGCAGGTAGGGAAAGACAAGGTATTGTTGAAAATTTGTCAAATCAGACAATTTTAGGTTACTTTTGTATTTTGTTTTTATTTAATAGGTAATTATTTAATAAGTAGCACTTCAGGCGAAACCATAAAGAAACAAAGAAACAAAATAAGGTGCATATCAAAACCCTTACTAATCATAAAAAGTCTTGCTATATTACAATTTTTATATTGCCCAACTTTTCTTACTAAAGGAACACGCTGACAAAATAAATAATCGTTAATCAGATTTTTAAAATTTTATTATATATTAAACAAAATGAAGCAAATGAATATTTGTTATGGTGAAAACTTATCTACAAATACATTTCTTCAGTCGACTAAGTGTAATGACGACATAAACAATTATAGAATGATGTCGCCTGATGATTAGAAATCTCTCCGTCACCGATCATTATGGCGACGGACTATCATTTTTATAAAAAATTTACAGTGACCTTTATTTCTACAATTATTTTTTAAAATTATTATTTAAAAAATTCCAATCTCTATCATGTGACGGCCTTAGTTTAACGACAATATACAACATGAATTTTACCAGTCACTAAAAAGAATCCCAAGCTCTGTTGCTCGACCACATTGATTGTTGGGAAAGCAAAATATATACATTTTATCTATGACTGGTGAGGATCCATTCCACCACTAGCGTTTCAGAAGAATATTCTCAGCATATTTTGTGTCACACATGTGAAGTATATGAGGAGACTTCGCACGAGTCCACAAGTAAATTAAATATTTATTATAATTTAGGTAATTGTAGTAAAATATAAATAACTTTTAATTTAAATATCGAATATATACAATATTTGGTCTCTATACGAAAATAACTCAAAAATTTATAATTTTTTTAATATAACTAAGATATAATTTAAACTAGATTAATAAACAAAGCACAACAATCGTGAAAAAAAAATCTCGTAGTCGGCAGCCTCGGAAGTCCGAAGGCTTCTCCTCTCTCGTATTCACCAAAAAAATATTTTTTTATTGCGGCGCCGGCTCGGGCGGCCGCTTCTGGACCTCGCCTAAATACCAAAATCCCCTTCTCTCAAAACAAAAAACTAAAGATGGCCTACGCCACTGACGCCGGCGCCGGCGAGGTGGCTGCGGCTGCGGCTGAGGGTGAGCGGGACTGGTCGCAGATGACGGCAGTGTGCTTGGCGGAGGCCTTTGGGCGGCTGGGGTTGGAGGATCTGTGGCGCGGCGTCATGGTGTGCTGCCACGCGTGGCGAGATGTGGCGCGCTCCCGCCCCGAACTCTTCGCCGAGCTCGACCTGGAGCCGGCCTTCGCCGCCGCCGGGTCCGGCATCACCGACGACACCCAGTGGTGGACCCCCGCCTTTCAGCGCCGCATCGACGGCATGCTCCGCTCCGCCGCGGAGCTCGCTGCCGGCGAGCTCCGCGTCGCCCGCCTCCGCCACTGCTCCGACGACGCCCTCGCCTTCGCTGTCGAGAGGTGCGCGTTCCCTTTAATTTTACTTGTGAAATCCTTCGGATGCAATTCGTACTTGTAAAATTATGGTCTTGTACTTAATTAGGGTTTCTTTGATTAGTTCAGGGTTACTTTTGAAATCTTTTAGATGCAATTAGACTGATTTGTTACAACAGATGAGCTTATGTGACCCAACATTTGCACAAGACTGGGGCAGGCTTGTGTAGATGATTCAGAAATGCATTGCCCCCCCTAATTTGGACATGAGAGTTCTTTCTTGTGTAGAATATTTCCATTAAAGTTGGGAAAAATGTTGCCTTTTAAATTAGAAAGCTGAAGAATTGAGTGGATTTGGTAATTTGTATTCGAGCAGATCAAGAATCACTGGGGATGGTATAAAGCATATTAATACTAGTTGAAACACATGCTATTTTTCTATCAATAGCAAGACTGCAAGCTCATTAAGATCAGTTTTCCTAATGAATGCATATTAATTTCCTAAATGTGTTGTTATTTGATTATTATTCTGAGTTTACAATATGAAATTCTGAGGGCTGTTAGTTCATGAAGTAGTAATTGATGATTGCTAGATTGAGTACATAAATTAGAAAATATGGCAGCTGAATAGTAAAACAATATATTACTGATGAGTGCTCGTTTCACTGCATAAACTGTTAAAATTGATTATTTCTTGACAGGCAGGGATCAGTGGCAGCAGCCATGACGGCATTATTTTATTACTTGCTGCTTCATTTTCTAATTTAGTTTGTTAACACTTCAACAATCAATTATTACTTCTATCTGCCCTCTTATCATCAATCATCAAAATTTTATACAATCATTCAGAATAATAATAATAAAACAACAGCGAATTTAGGACAATCAATATGCAATTAAGTTGACGTTGACGTTGGTGTTGGTGTTGATTATTATATAATAATTGCACCTATTATTGTCTTTTAAACTTGCTTTATGATTTTGTCATTAATTGAATGTAGAGTACTCCCCAACTATAGATGAAAATTAAGTGAATTGCTACTAGTATTGCCATCTAGAAAAAGTCTTTTATTTAGGCATGGGAATTGGCCAAGGCTCAACCCTAACCCGACCGTGCCCACAAATTCTATTGTCTTGGCTTACCCCTTGCCTAGTCCTATCAAATGAAGAGCTCAACTCAACTACTCCAAAGAAAAAGCCCCAACCAACCTCTTTTCTCATTTCAGCCATTTGGTCCGGCCCAAATATTGCTCCCACTACTAGCCCTAGCCCATGGTTCTTTATTGTTGTTAGTTTATGACTTTTCTAGGATACAAACCAAAAGCAAAAAAAATCCCACTATCTTATAAATTGTTAAGGTTCTTTTTCCTAACCCATGAGCCGAGTCTGTTTTCTAACCATGTGTTAGTTCTAAAGCTCAGCCCTTTTATTGTTAAGGTCTAACTCAACTCAATTCTTTTTATTTTAAGATCTATTTGAACCTCCAAAATTTTGCTCATACACCTATCCACCCATTTGATCCTAGGCTTGTT
Source organism: Pharus latifolius (assembly GCA_019359835.1). NCBI lineage: Eukaryota > Viridiplantae > Streptophyta > Magnoliopsida > Poales > Poaceae > Pharus > Pharus latifolius. The sequence goes on along the minus strand of CM033326.1, from coordinate 63,723,644 downwards.
GAGCTCATTCCCAAACCTACTTCTATTATATAATTGGTTTTTAAATTTTTGAACTTGTCCTAGCCAACATAGGTTATGATGCTAGAGTTTTGGTGCTAACTCCATAGGTTATGTCGTCCTCTCTCTGGATATGACCCGGATGCCGAGGGCTAATGCCACAATAATGGTGCTAGGGGCTAACAAGATAACAACATAGGATGTGGCGTAAGCCCCCATGTAGGTTGAAATCTACCATGTAGGTTGAAATCTATAGTCTTGAGAATGTACGGGAAAGGGAGGAAAGTGAGTTAACCTCATGTTGTGTGGTGTTAGATTTGGGACCCTAATGCCCCCTACTTATGTGGCTATAAAACATCTCATATAGATCTCATATTTGTCATATCAATTAATTTTTTTTTGTCCAATGGACAAATACCCACTGGTCTTTCCAGCTGATATATGGTGAATTTGATATTCTTGTTTGTTAGCATAATATTTATCCTATCTGATTGACCCTCCTTTTAACCTTGCTTGAGTTCTTAACTTGTTCTCGGAGAGAGCCACCACATTATCTTTATTTGATTCCACTGTAAAACGTTCAAATCTGACTTACTGGCTATATTAGCTTGACCCCCTGCTTTGATCTTTTGTTTTATAGTTTGTTTAGGTGGACTCTGGTTCTTTCTCTTAGCCCTGTGGTAGTTCTTGTACATCTCTTTACTTGGACTGTATGTGTTATCTATGAGAGTGAATTCATGTGCAGGTCACCAAATCTCAGTATCCTCTCCATCAGAAGCAGCCAGAGTGTAAGTGATAGATCAGTGTTCCATGTTGCAGTTTGCTGTCCAATGCTTACTGAATTGGACATAAGCAATTGCTATGAGGTTTCATACAACTCACTCGAGCTGATTGGCCAGAACTGCCAGAACCTCACAGTTCTCAAGAGAAACTTACTGAATTGGCTTGACCCATCGCAGCATGTTGGAATAGTTCCTGATGATTATCTAAGGGCATGCCCTCAAGATGGCAACCGGGAAGCCACTACTATTTCCAATTTCATGCCGAAGCTGAAGCATCTTGAACTGCGGTTCTCAAAGCTATCTATCTTTGGTCTCACCTCGATTGTGGCAGCATGCAGGGATTTGGAGGTTCTGGACCTATTTGGGTGTGCAAATTTGCCAAGTATTAGAATAGATGAGGTTACTGCTCATCTTAAGAATCTAGACACATTGGTGAAGCCCAACTTTTACATACCGAGATCAGCCTTCCTAGGAGAGGGATATGGGCACTGGCAGTTATATGATGAAAGATTCCAAACAAATGTGTTTCAGATATAAATGGCCCAAGGGGGGCCATCTCAGATGTTTCCTTTGACTTATGGCTGCTACATAATTAGTATGTATGTTGTGTTTATCTTCAGAATAAGAACCACTATTATCTATAAAATACTGTAGGAATATCTTGTGACAAGTAATCAAACATGTGGTTTTTATTCACCTAGTTTCTTATGATGTTATTGTTTGCGTTACCATGTCACAGTGTATTGTTGTTATTATTATTGTGCAAGATAGATGGTTCATGATGTCAATGTAGAAGAAAGATGGTTCTGCTTCTGTTATTTGTAGGTTTATTGTTAATGTTATGTGTAAGCAGCAGTGGTGAAGTTGAGTTTTTATGGTTAAGAGCTGTACTCCATAAGTAGAGATATAGAGCTATTCCTTGCCTCTATTTTTCTTTCCTTCTGAAAACTCAGCTGCTATTTTGCATATGCCATTTGTCTGTGTGAACCAAATGGATATTCTATGTTAGATGGTATGGATGCATAACTACAATTCTTATCTATACTTTAGTTTACTGGATTGTCCACTCAGCTTTGCTACGGAAGACTCGTCTGTTTCTTTTTTTTTTCCTTTAATTTTGTATGCATCTTCTCCATCAAATCAAACCTTCCCACTTTTGGATCTAGCGCCTCTAGCATCTCAGGTGACAGTTAACAGGCAGATGAGTTAAATGGCAGTGGAGGGTTGTAGATAAGAAGGTGGTGGTGTTGGCGACCGTGGGCTCTCTCTTTATAATGTAGTGGGGACCCACAGGGTTGGGGGAGGGGATAAGGAGAAGATGGTGATGGGAGGAGGAAGGATGTATATTAGATATCAGCTTTAAGGGCTGAAGTATTTTTTTTTTGGCAAAAAAAAGGGTATTTACACCCTAGTTATCTCCTTGTCCATTGGTGTTATCTTCAGACCTTTGTTCCCGGAATAATGGCATAACTTGTGCTAATGAAACATACTTTTTTTTGGTTGAGCATTCCAAGCACCTTTCAAGCATGTTCCTTTGTTTGAATTTTTTAAATAACATATATAAAAAATGAAATTTCAAAAATGGGTCAGAGGAAATAAATTGCAAAACTGGTCTTTAATTACTGGCTCAGTCTAGTGACTGAAATTCAATCGTTGAACGATTCAACGACTGTCCTATGTGGCAGCGTGCATATGCTGACTTGGCATCAGGGCACATGCCAGTTCAGTTGTTGAACCGTTCAGTGATTGAAAAACACGTAAAGTTCAATATCTGAATAGTTCAATGATTGAATTGGTTATTTAAGCCATTGCCAATGGCTTTTTGAGCCTTTCCGCAACAAACAAACAGAGAACAAAGAAGAGGAAGGGAGAGCCTTTTCGCAACAAACAAAGAACAAAGAAGAGGAAGGGAGAGGAGAAGAAAAGAGAGAAAGAGAAGATAGAAGAAAGAAAGGGAGAAGAAAGACAGGGAGGAGAAGGAAAGGATTTCTCTAAACTATTTTGACTTTTGCATGTTGTATTTACAGGTTAAATTTTTCAAACACTTAGATTGTAGAAAAATTTAATTTTTGCATCATCTTAGGGTTTAGGACAAATAGAAAAATTTAGAATTTCGCAGCATCCTAGGGATTAGGTAGATAGATAATCTATGATAGATATAGATTTAGGGTTTAGAGTTTAGGACGAGTGACAGACGAATAGGATATAGTTGTTATCCGAGATTAATATCTTGTAATACATAATTCCGATTGATGATCCGTTTGGAGGAGTATAAATTTGATATCAAAACGAACGGATCGACAAACAGATCGTGAATCGCTACCTTTTGTGACAAGATATCAGATTTTGTTATATGTATTGATTAGTCGAGGGTCGATAACTTTTAATCCATAACCCCGATCGGCACAAAGGAAGTACTATTACTATTTTTAGAAACCAAGGACAAAAAAGAAAACTAAAGTAATGCAAAGAATGCAAAGAAAGAAGGTAGATGAATAGTAAATATGCAATGCAAAAAAAGGAGATAAACAGGAAATCACATAAGAAGATGAACAAAGTAATTATATAGAAAATAGTAAACTAGAAAGACAAAATAAATAGATAATAAAAATAGAAATAAACAAAAGAAACAATCATATTAAGAAAATATAATACTTACAAAAGCAGAAGAGGAGTCCTTCTACTATGTTCACGCATGCACAAGTTCAAGTTTAGTACAAACAAGCCTTACACACTGTGACTCTCTATATAAAGTATTTATTTAGTACAAACTTATTTATGATACTACTTAGATTTTATTTATAAGTGAAGTGGAATGGAATGGAAGTGGAAGTGGAAGTGGAATGAAAGAGTGTTGTGTGTGTCTTGTGTGAATGTTGTTCAAGTGTTCTTCAAGTGTTGATGATCCCTTGAGAGGCTCTCCTTTTCTAGAGGTTTTGAGTGTATTCTCACCATATATTGTAGAGGCATGAGAATGATTCCCACTTATCTCCTTAAATAGTTTCTCCCAAATAATTTGTCATTTTCAATGGTTTCTCTCATATAATTTGTCTTTTTTATCCTCAAAAGAAAAGAAGTGTATCTTCTCCTTTGTTTTCTTCTTCCTTAGATGATGAAGCATCTTAAAATTTTCTTAGGTTTTGTCTTCTTTGCCAAGTAGAGTGCCTTTTGACTCTCACGTCTTGCCTTGTTATCATTATCGGTGTATCTTGAAATAATTTAGTTTTCTTGGAAGAGACCCTCTTCTTCATCTTCAGATGGCTAAATTTGATACCCTTGATAACATTCTTCTGGAGGAAACCAGTTTTCTATCCATCTTACCATGGTTCTATAATTTCATAGTATATTGGTGTCTTCATTATATTATGGTCTTATAGCATAATGAAATTTTTTCTTTCAACGAACATCTCAATTAACAAACATCCTCATTGAGTTCCAGAAAACCATTTCATAGTCAAGATCTATCTTGACACACTGTTCTAGTTCTGAGGCCTCCATCCAATACCTCCATGCTTTATAAATTTCTCATATGGCTGGTTTACTATTCCCTTGTCTTCTTCTGTCAAAATGTATGCTTCTTGGAGTGAGCTGTTCACAAGTACTAAATTGGTAGTATTTTTACTCTAAGTTTGTCATTGAAAATGTGCAAAAATATTCTAAAAACTCTTTTCATGCGACATTTTATGCATATTTTTATATTATTTTTACAAATTGCTTTCATGACTATGTTTGCTATGTTTTAGGGATCAAACTTACCAAATTTGAGGAGATTTCGACTTCATTTGGGCTAATTTTGACAAAGATACCAAAATTGGAAAGAAAGAACCATGATTGAATATTCCTTAGTCGAAGGTACATTAAAGCGAGTCTTGATAGAAAAATTTGGAAAAGTTTCCATTGGAGGTGGAGGAGCTAGCCGATCATGGCGTTCCTTCGTCGTGGTGATCAGATTTGATCTAAGATTGGCCTTCCTTCGTCCTCTTCCTCAAACATTTTCTCCAAGATTCTTGAGGAGGATGTGTTTCCTCTAGTGGGAGTTTGTTCTTAGTTTTCTCTCGTCATCGGTTCCATCTTGGTCTTGATTGACTTTTGGTCCTTCCTTTTGTTGAAAGTTTGTGGTGTTCCTTTGCTGCTTGGCATCCTCTGGTTGTGGGTGATCGGATTTGTTTGATGAAGAGCTCTAGTTTCCATCTCCAATCTTATTATGGTGGATGTGTTTCTAATGGAGTTAGTTCTTGGTTTCTCCCTCTGGTGGTTTTGTTTCTTGGTTGTTCAAGACTTGTTTGGACTTTATCCATTTGTTGATGAAAAGAAGATTGACGATATTTTGATTGAGGGTTTTGTTTCTTTTTCATACGGATTGATTTGTTCTTGTTTTTCTCCTGGAAGGTCTTTTGTTGGGATCTTTGTCGACCAGTTAGTTCATGATTGCTGTTGGAAGGACCTATGGTTGTCTTGTGCTCGTGTTTGTAAAGTGGGTCCACTTTGGTCGTTTTGTTTCTACTCGTGGTCAACAGTGGAGTTCCAGTTGTTGATGTGGCCGATTTTGTTGGAGTTTCGTTGTTGGAGGGGCCTCTGCTGTGATCTTTGTTGATGAGGATTGACACCCGAGTCAGTTCAAAATAAGTGCACGATTGGTTCAAGATAGATTCGAGCCAGACACTTGCCTGGCGGTGCGAACTCAAGACATTTCGAGAAGTACCAGTCCAAGGTCGCAGGCTGTGCGCGATCAGATCGCAGTTTTTACGCGATCAGATCGTAGCTAGTGTGCGGTCAGAAGTTCGTATGCTGTGCGCGGACAGAAGGCTGAAGGTGTTGGGCGGTCAGCCAACATCTCGCGGTCAGAATTCTTTCGACCAGGGAACGTGGGATTAATCTATTTCTGCTACAGGAATATCCCAAGTATCCTGAAGATTCTTCCATGTAGAGGAGCAACCGTCAGGAGGTTAATACGTGCAGTTATCTACGAATAACATGTGTTAAATCTGCATGGGAGTTAAGAGCGGTTCTCCAAACCGCATCCAAGCAACCGTTTGATGCTATTACGACTTGGCACCCTTTCAACCAATATAAAAGGGCGGCATGGTGCATCAAACAGGACAGATCATCATCTCTGATCAAAACGAGATACAACACATCTCAAAGAATCAAGCAGCCAAGACTACGGCTTAGATTAGATAGCTTCCATAAGCCTTCTAGGCTTCATTTTGTACACTCGTATAGGGAAGACCTTCTCCTGTGAAGGTCTTTTCCCGTCACTTTGTAACTCTTTACCACACATAATGCAATCCCAACAAGACGTAGGGCTATTACTCCCACCATCGAGGGCTCGAACCTGTATAAATTTCTCTGTGCTCCAGTTCTCCATAGTTCTACATACCTTCCCGGAGGGTCACCCTGAAAGGTCTCATTATTTACAAATTCTGCATAAGTTCGGCTAAGAACCCCGAGTCCGAATCGTCGACAGCTAGCGCCCACCGTGGGGCCTTTCTCAAGGAGTCCTAATTTTCATCCGGAGGTTCATTGAAATATGGCTGGAATATATGATTCTGAGAACTATTTTGATCTCGAGGATTATGCTCACATTCCAATGCCTTCTCCAAGCGATCCTGTTCCGATGGAGGGGGTTGGAGGCGAAAATCTCCCAGAGGTTGAATCATCTCTCCAGGTCATGTCCATCAACCAGGGAGCAACTAGCGCAAGGTCAGAACCCACCGAGGTTCTTAGTGCGCTAGAGGGTGAGTTCGGTCCGCCATACGACCCCGCTGAGGGGAAGGATGATATCGACCTGGAAATCAGCCCTGGGAGATTCGACCCTGATAACCTCCACCGTCTCTTTGATTTTGAGTCCGACTCGGAACAAACTGAGATGTTTTCCCCATCGGCGACCTCTCTCCCTAGACAGTTTGCTGTCTTATCGGAGGAAACTCCTGATCAATAGGCTGCTAGGGAAGAACGGGAACGCAAACAGAAGGAGGATCAAGATCTCGAGCAACAAAACAACGAACTACGCAGAACGGCCCTAGAGGCTCTTCAAGATGCGCAGGCTTGTTACGATGCTGCTCCAAGTTCTTCTCGACGATCACGTGGTCGCAGACGCGACCAGACCCCTTCTTTGCCTCTAGAGCGTTTCCCGGTGGACGAAGAAGCGGTAACACCTGGTGGCCCTAGGAGAAGTACACATGGTCGACTGCAATCTATTGCAGAAGTCATGCGTAATCTCCCTCCTACGGTCACGGATGCGCAGAAACTGGCCTTCACCAGAATCCTAGCGGAAAGGTTGGACGAGGTCGCATCTGAGGCGACCCCAACGGCCTCTTCCCGGTCGGTAACACGTTCCCGCGAACGAGAGTGTTCTCACTCTGGTTCTGGTCGACGAAGTTACCGGCCGCCTGTGCCATCCCGCCAGGACAAGTACAGGCGGACACAGGATTCTCGTGGTAGGGATTGAGTCCCTGTCCACTCTCGTTTGGGACCGCGGATAACTTCACCATTGCTTGAAGTCTCTCGTGATCCGGTCGAGAGTCACAGGGCAGTTCACGGTCCCTACGTTGGTTGTAAAGCTTTCTTGCCCGGCCTTCGTGCGGTCGTTTGGCCTGATAAGTTTCGACCAGAGGCCATTGAAAGGTTCGACGGAACTCAAAACCCATCCGAGTTCCTTCAAATCTATATCATTGCCATCCAAGCGGCAGGAGGCGATGACCGGGTCATGGCCAACTACCTGCCTACAGTCCTTGAAGGACCGGCTAGAACCTAGCTGTTTAATTAGCCCGAAGGGTCTATCTACATTTGGGAAATGTTGTGCGACGCTATTCTCAGCAATTTCCAAAATTGTTATCAAAAGCCGGGTAAAGAGGATGACCTCCATCGACTACGACAAACTTCGACCGAAACCCTTCGTCAGTTTGTCAAGAGGTTTGTCGGGGTGAGGAATACCATCCCGAACATATCTGACGGCTCCGTTATCAGGGCATTTAAACATGCCGTTCGATATCGGAGATTCACCGAAGACTTGCTCATCCATCCTCCTCGATCAGTGGCAGATCTTTCTGATATGGCCGACCGATACTCCGATGCGGCCGAAGCGGTCGAATGGAACCAGATGGTCGATAAGGGTGACCTACCACCTCAACCAGGTTTCAAAGACGCCAGGAAAGAAGATTCAAGCAAGAAGCCGGAATCTTCGTCGAGCGGGAAGTTGAAGAAGACGAAGAGGAACCACTCTGGACAGTACCGCGAGGTTGCAGTTGCAGAGAAGTCGCCTTCGACCAAAGGTAACAAGCCTTCATTTAAGAATAAAACTGCTTCTGGTGGTCGTAGTGCCGACCAGCCAGAAAAGTAGACTAATCCGCAGGAAGGCAAGAAGTGGTGTCCACTCCACAACTCCGCAGGCCACGACCTCAAGAACTGCAGGAGTTGGTTGAAGCAGTTGGATGACTTCTACCAGGGAGTTGGACCAATGCCGACCTTACCAGCTAAAGAACAAGCATGCGGACTTAGAGACGCTGACGGATTCGAAGAGATGTCCTACCAGGTACCTCGTAATCACGTTAATGTTATTTTCGGAGGTTCCTCCTCTTTTGTTTCCAAAAGGCAGTTTAAAGCCTTTTACCGAGAGGTTAACCAAACGGAGACATCCCTTGGTGAACCTCAGTACCCCCGTTGGTCGGATACACCTTTGACGTTTGATCTCACTGATTGTCCTGCGGGGCTTACTCGACCATTGAGGCTCCCTCTGGTCATTACCCCGATCATCAGTAATGCGAGAGTCAAAAGGGTCCTGATAGACGGAGGGAGCTCCCTTGACATTTTATTGGTTAAGGCAAGGCACTCGACGAGATGCAAATTCCTCGTTCGAAGATTAAATCCATAATCCATCCATGATGCCGTTGGGACAGGTGGTCCTCCCGGTCACACTGGGAGAACCGGATAACTTCTGAACAGAATTGTTTACTTTTGACGTAATTGATTGTGATTCGGCTTACAATGCAATCTTTGGCAGGCCAACTCTTGCTAAGTTCATGATGGCAACGCACTATGCTTATCAGTGCGGCAAATTGCCTGGCCCCAAAGGTGTCATCTCAGTCTAAGGCAGTCGCAACGTGGCACTCACGTGCAACCGGCTATCTCTGGAGATGGTCGACCAACTTCCCCTCCGAGACGCTCAGGTCGCCATTGTCGCCATCGACGCGATCAAGGCTGCTCCTCGACCAGATGAGAAACTCAAACTAGTTCCATTGTACCCAGATGATCCATCCAAGACAATTCGGGTCGGATCAGGCCCGGATGACAAATATGAACTCGAGCTCATTACTTTCCTCAGGGCTAAAGCAGATGTGTTTGCATGGAAACCGTCCGACATGCCCGGTGTCCCAAGGGAAGTAATCGAGCACAAGTTAGCAATTCGACCTGGACAACGACCAATAAAGCAAAAGCTCAGGCGTTTGGCTGTTGACCGACAGGAAGCCATCCGAGAGGAGTTGGACAAACTCCTAAAGGCCGGGTTTATTCGTGAGGTCGATCACCCGGAATGGCTCGCCAATCCAGTCATGGTCCGCAAGTCAAATGGCAAGTGGCGCATGTGTATCGACTACACTAGCCTTAACAGTGCCTGTCCGAAGGACGACTTTCCCCTTCCCCGCATCGACCAGCTGGTCGACTCAACCGCGGGTTGCGAACTGATGAGCTTCCTGGACGCTTACTCAGGATATCATCAAATTAGCATGGCAGAAGAAGATGAAGAGAAAACTGCCTTCATCACCCCGTTCGGCACCTACTGCTACGTCAGAATGCCGTTCGGTCTCAAGAACGCAGGTTCCACGTACCAGCGCTTGATGCAAAAGACCTTTCCTTCCCAGATAGGGCGTAATCTCGAAGCATATGTAGACGACTTGGTTGTAAAAAGTACCAAGAGATTGTCTCATTTGGACGATCTCGATGAAACCTTCTGTAATTTAAATCGCTTTGGAATAAAATTGAATATGGAGAAATGCTCTTTTGGGGTTTCTTCAGGAAAACTTCTTGGTTTCCTTGTTTGTTCCAGAGGCATTGAAGTCAATCCTGAGAAAATCAGGGCCATCGAACAAATGAGGTCGCCGTCGACTATGAAAGATGTTCAACGCCCGGCTAGTCGCATGGCGGCCTTAAGTTGCTTCATATCGCGACTAGGTGAAAGGGGATTACCTTTCTTCAAAGCCTTGCGGAAGCATCACAATTTCACATGGTCCGATGAGGCCGAGAAAGCGTTTCAGGAAGTAAAGACATATCTATCCAGTCCGCCAGTGTTGGTGTCTCCTGACAAAGTAGAACCATTGCTTCTTTATCTGGCGGCCACACCGCACGCGGTCAGCGCTGTCCTGGTCGCGGATATGGAAGGAATACACAGACCCGTCTACTATGTGAGCGAGGTACTTCATGGTCCTAAGGAGCGTTACCCTGAGGTCCAGAAGATACTTTACGCGCTACTGATGGCTTCCCGTAAGCTACGACATTACTTCCAAGCTCACAAGATCACTGTACCCTCCTCCTTTCCTTTGGGGGATATTGTCCGAAATCCAGAGAAATCTGGTCGAATCGCCAAATGGGTGGTCGAACTCGGTGCTTTTGATGTCCATTTTACGCCCCGCACAGCGGTTAAGTCTCAGGTTTTTGCCGACTTTGTGGTCGAATGGACCAACCCTGAGCCACCCGTGCAGGTGTCCGAGGAATTGGAATGCCCCGATCACTGGACAATGTACTTTGATGGCTCTCGTAGTTTTCAACACTCGGGGGCTGGAGTGGTCTTAGTTACGCCTCAGGGCGAACAGCTTAAGTATGTCATCCAATTACACTTTGTTGCGACCAACAACGCAACGGAGTATGAAGGTCTTCTTGCAGGGCTCCTGGCAGCGAAATTCCTCAGAGTCCGTCGATTAGTGGTGAGGGGAGACTCACAGCTGGTCGTAAACCAGGTAAACAAGGAGTACAGCACCTCCGATGAGACAATGGCTCATTACCTGTGGGAAGTGAGGAGATTGGAAAAACACTTCAGTCATTTCGAAGTCTAATATATCCTGCGAAAGGACAACATTCTCGCAGACCAATTATCCAAAATTGGGTCCTCACGCATATCCGCTCCGGCAGGAGTGTTCATTGAACACTTGGACCGTCCTTCGATCATGACTTCGGTCGAGGATGATCCAGTAACAGCCTGCGTTACCAACCTCGGTCAGGAACAGTATTGGACTCATCCATTGAGAGTCTATCTTGAACATGGGACCCTACCCGAGGATGAAACCGAAAGCGATCGGTTGATTCGAAAAGCGCGTCTGTACAAGCTCATAGAGGGAGTTTTGTATAGAAAGGGTACTCAAGGTGTATTCATGCACTGCATATCTCAGGAGGAAGGTAAATCCCTCTTCAAAGAGATACATGACGGTGTATGCGGTGCGCACGCGTCATATCGGACACTGGTCGGAAAAGCTTTTCGACAAGGATTCTACTGGCCTTTGTCACTCGATGATGCCAAGCACATGGTCAAGATGTGTCCTCAGTGTCAATTCCACGCGAGACAGGTTCATCAACCTGCCTACGCGTTACAAACCATTCCCCTCGCATGGCCTTTTGCGGTCTGGGGGATGGATATTGTCGGTCCTATGCCACAAGCGGTCAATGGGTACAAGTTTCTGTTCGTAGCCATTGACACGTTTACAAAGTGGATTGAGGCCGAACCGGTACGAAATATTACCGCGTCAGCAGCACAAAAGTTCTTCCATAAGAACATTATTGCTCGATTTGGTGTTCCAAACCGTCTCATCACAGACAATGGTTCTCAGTTCGCCAGTGGTATTTTTCTGGACTATTGCCATCAGATTGGGACCAAGGTGTGCTTTGCTTCTGTGGCACATCCACAGAGCAATGGTGCCGTGGAACGGGCCAATGAGCAGATATTGCAAGGCATCAAAAAACGTGTTTTTGATCGCCTTAATACTCGCTCGGGGGCTTGGGCAGACGAGCTCTATACCGTTCTATGGGCACTAGGAACTACCTCTAGTCGAGCCACCGGTGAGACGCCTTTCCATCTGGTCTATGGGGCCGAGGCTGTATTGCCTATGGAAGTTAGTATTGGATCTGTTCGGACAAAATAATTCGATCGAATTGATCAGGCCGAACAGCGATCATAGGATCTCATCCTCTTAGAAGAAAGGCGTGATCGCGCTTTGATCAAGTCCGTGGCATACTTGCAAGCTTTGCGCAAGTACCATAACAAAAGGGTGCGACCACGTAGTCTTCACGTGGGCGACCTGGTTTTACGAAAAATTCAAGACCAGTCTAATCGCAACAAATTCTCCCCAAAATGGGAAGGCCCTTACACTACTGTCTCAGTGCCGCGACCAGGATCAGCGCGATTAGCCATGGAGGGTGGCCGAATTCTGTCCAATACATGGTACATCGATCAACTATGCAAGTTCTACGTGTAAGTACTCAATCCCTTTTCCTGTTCAATTAGCATTTTTCATAAAACAAAAAAGTGTTTTGGTTTCATACGATGAACATTTCCCTTCACGCCCATGTGTTACGAATTTGACTCGGGGGTTGGTCGCCGGCGGTTTGATCATTACAACATTCTAGTCAGATTCGCTGGCTGATCTCATGACCGCTTCCAGACAAGTCACTCCTAAATAAGCCGTTTCTCAACGCATACGGGGCTTTCTGGTAAGTCCTTGGTCATCTGAGTGGTTGCCGGTTTGCAACAAGGTTAGGCATTACATTGATCATAATTGCTGGTCCGATCACACATCCCTGGTTGTTATGTTCATATTTCTCCTGTGTTTATAATACTAAGCCTTCAGTATCTATAATCACAGGCGGGGGCTAGGGGGATATGTTTATAATATGAAACAACAAAAAACAAGAATATATTTACTTTCTTTCAAAATCAATTTGTACATACATTGCATTATACATGTTATTTCTGTACAGATGTAGGGATCACTCGATCCCGAGCTCAGTCAGGAGCTTATTTACAAGGGGTGTGATCTCCTCCATGATCGCCTCTAATTGTTCCTCACTCTCGATCTCTACCGGTCCCACCAGTGGATTCAGATCCATATCTGGGCCATGGTGGAAACGAAACCGGCAGAGAATGGTGGAAGTTGATGATCGAACCTTGGTTCTGATCGCCTCTTCCCGTCGCTGTGTATCTTCAGGAAGATACTCGAGAAGTGACTCCGCCTGGGCTATGACTAGCGTAGACCAGTCATTTGGATTGAGGTCGTCCTTTGTGGTTTCGCCCACATCAGCCCTCAGGAGACGAGCCACCATCTTTAGCTTTTCGAAGATGGACTGGCTCAGGTCTCTGTTCGCCTTTTGGGAGGAGTTAATGGAGCGCTGGAGGATCACCTTGTCCTGACTAAGTTGTTTTATTTGACCTGCTTGCGCTGCAATAAGAGGAAGTGTTACTCACATATTAAGAATTTAAGTCTTCCTAGTCGGGAATTGACTTACCAGAAAGTTCTGACCGCAGCCTGTTAAGCTCGATCTCTTGATTTGAAACCACGGAGATCGAATGGAGCTTGATCGCGGCCACTTCCTTCTTCAAAAACGCCACCTCTCTGTGACATAACAAAAGAAGTGGTCATAACAAATTTGTATCTATACAAATTGGAGGGTATTGATCCTTACCTGCGCAAGCTGTCTCGTTCTTTTTGTATGGCCTCGACGCTCGCTACCATAGCAATCGATCTGGCCGTCATCCAGGATAATTCCTGCGATACAAAGAGAAATCAAAGGTGTCCTATGCACAATTCAGGTACCAAAATAGAAGTTCATCATACCTTTGTATACTCCCAGACGAAACATCTTTCGGGATGGCAGGAGGTCTTATCGAGGGACCCGTCACGACCTCGACGGGAGCAGCAGGCGGATGTGCCTGCTGGGCATCATTCCCAGTTGCTGTTGCTTGCAATTGGGTCTCCGCGCCTGATTCATCCCCCATGGTCCGGATGCTTTCCTGGACCAGAGGGACGGAGCGCTCCTCACTGGAGGCTCCGGCACTAGCAGCGACTTCAACCCTCCCCAGGGCGGCTGAAGGGCTTGGTGCTACCTCTTTTCGCCTACCAAGAAAAAAGAAACCAACGATTACGTTGGTAATCATCACAATTCAGTTTAGTATAACCAGGATAGGGTTCTTACCTTATCTGAAATCCCATCAGCTTTTGGGATTTCAGGGAAGGCTCTCCTTGGGGAAGGCTCTCCTTGAGAAAGGGGGTAGTTGTTGTCTGTCCTAGTCTTCCTCTTGGTGAACAAGGCTCTTTCCCCCTATGTGTGTTCTCCTGTAAGTACATTCATAAGGGAAGATAAAGACTTAAGTGTTAAGAGTTCATACCTGAGCAACCTGTCCGATTGGCAGGGTTGCGTCTGAAAGCTTGGGTGGCTCCTGAACTTCTGAAGCCGGCACTTCATCCGCAATTCCCGTGGGGTCTTGTTCGGACACCTCCTCTCCTGTCCGCAGGAGTGGAGGATTTTCCTCCCTGGGATTCACAGGAGTTGCAGGGGGAAGTTCTTCTCCCTGAATAAGCATTAATTCAATAAACGAATATACAGAGGGAATGGAGAAGATAAGACCATGAAGGAATCTTACCGTGGTCATCCCTTCGATCAGGGAAGCAGAAGCAACTGACCTTGAAGCCTCGGGGGCTTCGGGAGTAGGGATTGCGCCTGTGACCACTGGACTTTCAGTGGCTGTGGGGTCCGCTACAGTTACTTCTGCGGGACGAGCTGGAGCGTCGCCGGATGGAGAGCCCGCTATCTTCCTCCTCCGGTGGATTAGGGGGACATCATCTTCCTCCTCCTCCTCGCTCCTCTCCCCCTGTACAACAAAGAAATAATTCCAGTTTGCACCTGGAAGAAGAGAAGGTATGTGATATCTTACCGCAGTCTTTCTTGCGGTAGGAGGGATGCTCCGTGAAGACCCCTCTCCAAGATTTTGCCTGGCTTTCTTGGGGGCAGGATTCCTCATCCTGGGCTTCGAGGAAATCTTCTTCACGTACTTCATCGTCGGTTTTCCCAGGGAACTGACGTTCTCGCTCGGGAACGTCGCCTCGGCGAATCTCCCCAAGAGCTGTTTCGTTCCGATGAAATCGTTAGCACTGGGCATACATAAGACCTGCGAACAGAAGCTGAGTGAAAGATGACATACCTTTCGGCGCTCCTGTTTGAGATCGTCGCCGGCGTGAACCAAGCACTGCGGGCGAGGCGATCCCTTGGGGCCCTCCACCTCGGCGTTATAGGCCCTGAGGAGGTAATTTGTCCGCCTCTCGATCTTGGACTAGGGCAGGACTGTTCCCAGAATGCAAGTTAGACAATGCATCGCAAAAGTAAGAGATTTCAGTGTCGAAGACAGATACCTTTGTTATAGTCCAAGGTGTTGTCTGCCATGGACTTGATCTCCCAAGCCGGATGAGCCCTTTCACGCAGGGGGCTCACCCAGTTCTTCACAACGTCACGAATGACATCGCGAGCTGTTAGTCCCTGTTCGACTAGGTGAAGAATTACCTCGGCGTGTTTCATGAACTCAACGTTCATTGCCGGGAGAGAGTCCAACTCGCTCGGCTTCTCTGGCCGCTAGTTCTCGAACCACAACCCACTCTCAGACGGCGGAGTGCAGTAAAACCACTTCTGGTGCCACTCGTGCACCGAATCCCGCAGGGGTGGGAAGGGATACTCCTTCTTCTCCCTTATCCGGAAGTAGATACATCCGGCGGCGTTGGCGCTCTTCGACCACGCCGAATAGTAGAAGCGTCGGAAGAGATCTACGTTGGGATACACTCCGACGTATGCCTCGCACAGATGCTGGAACACCGCCAGAATCAGGACTGCATTTGGGTGGAGGTTGATTAACTCCAACCCATAATGCTCGAGGATGTCCTTAAGGAACCGACTCTCAGGGAATCGGAACCCGCAGCGCATGTATTCCTCGAAAACCACCAGTTCGCCCTCTTCGACGACTGGGGTTTCTTGGTCCTTCTCCGCGGGCCGCCAGTTGATTAGCAGCCGCGGAGGAAGGATTCCTCCCCAGCGCCAGCAGACTCTCCTCGGAATGGTGGATCGATCTGCTCCAAGACGCCATTTCTTGTGAGAAATCGGGAGAAAAGTTGGCGACTTTGGGGAAGATGGAGGCTGAGGGAAATGAGGGTTTTGTGCGGCAGAAGTATTGAGGAAGGGTTTTTGGCTATGTGGCTTCCTCAACAAGCTAACTGTTCCTTTTATAGATTCAAGGAAGCACACTAATGTGAGTAACGTTCCACTCAAACGTTCCACTTAATATTTTATTCATTTCCCATAATGGATACTATCTCTGGCGGACCCGTTAAAGTGTTCCTGGTATCGGATTTGAAACAAAAGGACTTCTTTGTTTCAAAGTTTGAAGGTACAAAAACATGAAAAGTTCTTCAAGGATTTTCGGAGGACGTTTTCCTTCATGTGCCTTGTAAATTTTCATGAAAATATCCTATGGCCAAGTTTTTGGACGTACGGATATGTTTTGATCAGATTGCGGTATGATCGGAACTGTGTCTTCAACTAAGCTCCGATTCTAATCGAAGTGACGGTCTGATCGAGTTTCAGTTCTGATCGCAGTAATCTTTCAAGTTGAACTTTGGTTCTAACCGCGGCTTTAAGTCTGATTGCAGTATCAGTGCTGGTCGCGGTACTACTATAAAAACGCGATTCTAATCGCAGAACTGAAGTTTACCTGTGTATGAATGGTCATAAAGACATTGCTTATGGCCATGATTTCGCACAAAAGATGTAAAGAATATTCATGTAAAGAAAGAGATTTTATTTCTTGCATTCTTTACATACGAAAGGGATACCGGCGACTAAAGTGTCGACCTGATCCAAAAGAAGTTTGCAAAGTTCTCCTAGGGACATGTTGTTGTCAGTAGGATCTACACTGACAACCCCCAGAGAACTAGCAACTAACATAAGTCTATCTACATCATCCCTAACAACAGATGCACTATTGTTCCTAATCAAATCAGAGAGTTCTCGCTGTTGCTGAGCGTAATCCCTCTCTCGACGGAACTGGTGCGCCTCTTCACGGGATCTTTCAAAACATTCTGCCAGATGCAGAATCACCGAAGACATCTCTTCGGTCTTCTTTTCCAGGGCCTCTTTTTCCTCTTGGAGAGTCTGTCCGAGGGGAGGAGGTGGAATCTCAGCAGGCTGGTCGCTGGGGGCTCCAACAATTTTCGTCTCCTGCATTTACAAATGTTAGTTTTACTAACTATAACAGACAAGCAAAGGGAGACAAAAGTAATTACCAATCCTAGCAAGCGACAGGTTGGTATATGCATCCTGGAGAGTAGATCATCCGACAAAACCGGATGATCACTGGATGGTGGGAGTGCAACCTTCCCACCATAAGATCACTTCCCCAACACAGATTGAGGATCTTCTGGTCGGATAGTCACCGCTTGCCGACCAGAAAATCGATCATCCAAACAAAAATGGGGAGCATTGGAATGAAATGGAAATGACTAAGGAGAATGTCCCTCCAAAGGTGGGGATGAAAGTTCAATCTGCCTAGGTGCATGAGGAACAGAAGGAAGAAAGAACGACGTTGCATCTTCTACCTTTGCTCTGCTGGAGGATCCCTCGTCAACCTTGGGTTTCTTCCTTAAAGGAGATGGATCTTCAGGAATCTGAGGCCCTTGTTTGAAAACTTCCTCTTCATCGCTCTCAATCTCGATGATGTTGTAATCTGCCATCGGGGAGTGGATGAAGAGAAGGATGAAGGTAGCTTTGGAAGAAACTTAACCGTGAGAAGAAGTTGTGGAGCTTTGTAATTCGAAGGCTTCGGTATTTATAGCCGCCAAGATGACGGTTCGCCTTCCGAACGCCTCGGGTTTTTAAAAGCATTTACAATTTCACCTCGGGTTAAAAAATGTTTCAACAGCGCCATCATTACCCGTCACATAATACCCAGAGCCCGTCTCGGGGAACTAACCGTCACACTTAGTGCGCCACTAAGTGGAAGATTTGAAGCGTCAGGTTAAAAATCCGATGCATGTCTTGAAATTCGAAATAAACACGTCCCTTCGTTTTCTTCGAATTTGGGGGCTAGCTGACGAGGATTGACACCCGAGTCAGTTCAAAATAAGTGCACGATTGGTTCAAGATAGATTCGAGCCAGACACGTGTCTGGCGGTGCGAACTCAAGACATTTCGAGAAGTACCAGCCCAAGGTAGCAGGCTGTGCGCGATCAGATCGCAGTCTTTACGCGATCAGACCGTAGCTAGTGCGCGGTCAGAAGTTCGTATGCTGTGCGCGGACAGAAGGCTGAAGGTGTTGCGCGGTCAGCCAACATCTCGCGGTCAGAATTCTTTCGACCAGGGAACGTGGGATTAATCTATTTCTGCTACAGGAATATCCCAAGTATCCCGAAGATTCTTCCATGTAGAGGAGCAACCGTCAGGAGGTTAATACGTGCAGTTATCCATGAATAACACGTATTAAACCTGCGTGGGAGTTAAGAGCGGTTCTCCAAACCGCATCCAAGCAACCGTTTGATGCCGTTACGACTTGGCACCCTTTCAACCAATATAAAAGGGCGGCATGGTGCATCAAACAGGACAGATCATCATCTCTGATCAAAACAAGATACAACACATCTCAAAGAATCAAGCAGCCAAGACTACGGCTTAGATTAGATAGCTTCCATAAGCCTTCTAGGCTTCATTTTGTACACTCGTATAGGGAAAACCTTCGCCTGTGAAGGTCTTTTCCCGTCACTTTGTAACTCTTTACCACACATAGTGCAATCCCAACAGGACGTAGGGCTATTATTCCCACCATCGAGGGCCCGAACCTGTATATACTTCTCTGTGCTCCAGTTCTCCATAGTTCTACATACCTTCCCGGGGGGTCACCCTGAAAGGTCTCACTATTTACAAATTCTGCATAAGTTCGGCTAAGGACCCCGAGTCCGAATCGTCGACATTTGTCAACCAAGTTGTTCGTGGTCGTAAGTGGAATTTTGTTTGAAATTTTGATCATTTTGAGCTGGTGGTCGTAAGTTGCACTTTCCTTAGTCACTCAGTTTCTGCTAGTGGTCGTTAAAGGAGTTTCGGTTGTAGCAATGATCGATTTTGTGCTTATGGTCATTTCTGATAGCACAAAGATCAGGATTTTTCTAGCTATATTTCTTAATCATGTTTGATCCTATCTGTTTAGATGGGAGTATTGGTTCATTTTTTGAACAAGAAGTTTGGTCTTCAACTCATTCTGGCATTACATTTAATGGGTTTAGAGATGAAAGAGAATTTCATCTTCTTCTCTTTATTTGTCGTTCGGCCTTTCGACCAACTGAGAAGGTTATTGGGGACATTCTAGCTGCTTGTTTTCGAAGTAAAGCTGAGCATTTCAATGTTATTCAAATTTCTGAATTCGGTTTTAGATTCTCAATCGATAGTAAAAAAGTGGGCTTTAAGATACTTAAATCTTGGAAGATTAGTCGCGAAAGTTTTTCTTTGGTCTTTCCTTTATGGAGAGATGGAGGTACCAACTGGAAATGGGAATATTCTAACTAGTTGATTGAACAAGAGGAGTGGATTTTAATCAATAAGAAGTCTAAACGTCGCCCTATTTTGAAGTGGACGAAAAAGTTATCACATTCTAATTTTCTAAAGAAGACTTCTGGTGATGATGAGGTTTCTAAAGCTAAGATGGATATTATCTGGTTCAAATGTCTTTCTCCAGGTCATTTTCAAAAAGATTGTCATTCCTTAGTAAGGTGTAACTGCTGCTTCAATTATAGTCATACCCGTGGTTCTGTTTTAAAAGAAATCTTAGCCGTTTTAAGTTTAAACGAAAGGATACTTTGCATTTGTCCATTATCCTAAGCAGCTGATAAAACTTTGAAGCCAATTAGTGGGCTAAATATCGAATACTCATTTGGGTTTTCAAAATGCTTTACTGACAGCAGATGTGATAGGAGAAGAAAATTTATTTTTTCTAATAATTTCCATGATTTCTTCGAGAAATCTAAATTTTTTTAAGACGTTTCAACTTCTCCCTTGGGCGCCATTGTAGCTGAACATACTCCAAGTCTTAATCTTTCTTCTCTGCTAATGGCTAATTATTGGGTTGATCCTACTCCTTTTTTGTGAAATGGCCCAGAGGAGATTGTTGTTCCAGAGAGACCGCTCAGGACAAGATGTATTGCATTAAGGAGTGAAGCTAATGAAGACATGGCGGTGGCTTTAGTTGCGCTAGAAGCTATTAATCCTCGACTAGTGATAGCTAATTACTTCTTGAATGAGTGAGGAATGCAAGCTCACATTTCTCCATCGACTTTAGTCCCGGCTTCGGCTATGGTACATTTCACTTCTACCTTGGACAGGGATAGTATGCTTGATGAAGGTCTCCACATTACGGAAGATTTCCTTTTGTTCCTATCTTGACACAATGAAGGGCCTAATTTAAGAAAGATGAGTTTCAATCACATTGTATGGCTTATGCTACTCAATTTTCCGTTGGATTTTTGGTCAGTGCATAATATTGCCAAAGCATTGTCCACTTTTGGACAATTAAAGGAATGAGACAAAGGATATCAACTTAACGGTGATAGATCGCATGTTATGATTAAATGCCTTGTTATAGACTTGATTGATATACCTCATTTTTTGGTTATCACTAAACCAAATGAGAATTTAGGACTTAGCTGGACAGTCCAAGTAGTCATTTGCTATGTGCATCATACGGGAGCTCAGGAAGGTGATGAAGATGGCCCTGTAGATTTTCACCCAGGAGATAATGATGACAATGAGCATCATAACGATAATGTCAGGCAAAATGAGGGGGACAATGAAGATGGGGACAATGATGAAGATTATCATGATGAGAATGGAGACATAGAAGAAGACCCCATCTGGGATGCTCTAGTCTCGCAAAACCAAGAAGATCAAAACTGGCCTCCATGGAATGAAGAAATGCAAGAGCCAATTGTCTCTCTATCTTTCTCTGAAATTTCTAATTCTTCGGATGGCTATGTTGATAATGCTTTGGTCAATGGTTTAATGTCTTTTTCTTTGAGGAAAAATGAGAAGGTGTTTCGTATTTATAATTCTATTTCCTCTTGAACTTTTGATCAAAGAGTTTTAAGGGGTGGCCCAGACATGAAACGATCCCTTTGAGAAACCATGAAGGTGGTGACGACCAGAGGTGATCTTGGATTTGCTTTTGATTCTCGTGTGGTTTTCTAGTCTTTGATCTTGTTCCTTCTTCCTCCTATGTTTGGTTCTCTTCCTCTTCTTGCTTCCTGGTTCTTGGGTTTTTGTTTGAAGTTTTTCTTGGTCCTATGGCATTTTTTTCCTTCTTTGGATTGGTTGAAGGGTCAAAATTTTCAGAGATCCATGAGGGATTCATTTCATTCTCCAATTACTAATAATTTCTAGTTTGCCTCTAAAGACTTCTATTTAGTGGCCTCTTTTGGTAGAAGAAGATTTCGCCCGTCGGAGGACACTTTGGGATTGATTCTTTTTGCTTACTTCGGGGGCCAGGCTAAGGATTTCAGAGTTCTAGGTTTAACTAATTTCAGTTCAAGTTCTCTGTTTATGATAAGAGAGTTGGTCTGGCCATTTACAATGTTAACAAGATAGATCATAAGGATTTTTCTATCTTTTTTTCTCTTTGGAATAATGGTGGTCCTCATTGGCGAAGAGAATTTAGCAAGTGGATCTTAGAACAGGATCAAGACTGGAAGCTGGTCATTTCTAAAAGGAAGAAATTATGTTCATCTTCCTTGAGAAATTGTTATTTTTATCGTAATTCAGTGTTTGATCGTCTTCAATTCCCTTCTTGGAGTTCTTCTCAAAGATCTGTTCAACCTGCGAGTTCTGTGTTTGATCGCCTTCAATTTCCCAATAAGCTTATTAGGGCTGTTTAGCTTTCAAATTTGAATTTTGGGGATCCTAAATTATGCTTTAATTGTCTTGCTCTGAGACACTTCAAAAGTGATTGTGTTTTTGTGGTTTGTTGCTCAAGTTTCTTTAACTATGGTCATCTTAAACGTTCTTGTTTTAAACAGCTTGTGGGATTGAAGAGGAAAAGAGTTTTTGTTGCCAAAGCATTTCTGGTTAAGGATGGTAGTGCTTCTACTTTGGCCTCTCCTTTCGTGCCTTTTGCTACTAAGGGTTTTCCGGATCTGACAGTTGATTTAGACTTCTCTTTTGGTATTAACCCACCTTCTATGGTCAAGATAGCCTTGAATAAAGGTAAGAGGTTCATTCATCATTTTAATGACTTCTCAGAGTTTTTTGGTTTTCGTGAAAACCCCCTGACATGTGGAGTGTTGATCAGTCTGCCCTGGGTTTTATTTCGCCTGGGGATTTGTTTGTTCTAGCTTCAATTCTCTCCTTGGCTCTCATAGCTAATTCTCTCAAAAATATGGCGAACTACTAGGTTAATCCTGCCCCTTTCCGCCGTGAAGGTCTGGAGGAAATTGTCGTGCAGGGCAGACCTTTGCGAGCAAGATGCATTTCTACTAGGAGCGAGGCTAATGAAAATACTACTATTGTGAACGTTGCTCCGGAGGTTGTGGATCCGATTCATGTTGTCAAAAATTATCTTTAGAATGCTAGAGGTATTCCGGCGCAGGTTTATCCTTCAGGTCTTGGCGATGCTTCGGTTCATTTCTCCTCAACCTTGCATAGAGACATTTTGTTAAATGAAGGTCTTCATGTTGAAGAGGATTTCTTCTTGTTTTTTAATAGTCATGATGAAGGTTTCAATTCGAGGAGAGTTAGTTTTAATAAAGAAGTTTGGCTTTTGCTTTTGAATTTTCCTCTGGATTTTTGGTCAGTTTCCACTCTAAGCAAAGTTGTCTCTTCGTTTGGTTTCCTACGTGAATGGGACAATGATTATCAAAGGACGGGAGATAGATCGCATGCTCTGGTGAAATGTTTGGTTACCGCTCTATAAGACATTCCTCGTTATTTAGTGATCACAGAGCCGAATGAATCTTTAGGTCGTAGCTGGACTGTTCAAGTTATTATCTGTCATTCTCATCATACAGGGGCCCTTGAGGGTAATGAAGATGATCCTGAAGACCCTCAGCTTCCTTTGGGTGAATTCAATGATAACTTTGAAGATTTGAATATGGATGATCCTGCTGAACAAGACCAAGAAGACATGGGGGAGGCGGGTGACCCTATTTGGGATGCTTTGGTGCCTTAACATGTCGAAGTCTGGGATGCTTGGGATTTGAAGGAGAATTCTTCTACCTCCTCTGAGTTTATGCAATCTTCTTTTTCGTTGTTAGCAATGGTTCTCTGCCTTTAAGTTGGATTGATCCTTGCTTTGGGACTACCCTTTGCATGCTTAATTCTCTTTTATATTTGAGGAGTTTCTGGAACCTGTTTAACTCATGTGCTTCAAGGACTTCATCCTCTTCGGGTTTTTGTTTGAAGTTAAAGAAAGTTGTCTCTTCTTCCTGCTCTGCTAAAGCGAAGGGAAAGACACCATTGGTTGTTTCTGGTCTTCGTCGAAGTCCAAGATTGGTGGCAAAGTTTAAAGGTTTTAAACTTCAGGCTTCCGCATTTGCTGCTCCAGAGTTATCAATTGAAATGCTGCAAGCCATTGGATCTTTCTGTGGGATTCCTCTGGAGTTGATCTCCAAGGACAAGTTGCAAGCTCCTTTGATTCAAGATTTAGATGATTAAGGTTGTCTTTAGTGTCCTTGGAGTTGGCTGGAAGGTTTTATTTTGGATGTTATGTTTGATGGTTTGTAATGAGTTTTTGTCAAACTTTAGTTTTTGGTGTCTTGGTAAGTGTTTGATCATGACCTAGTTTCGTCATGACTTTCTGATCAATGTATTTTGGTTTCATCGATGAATGCTTTTAAGAAATTTAGTATTCTGAATGGAACATTAGAGGTCTTAATGCTTCAGATAAAAATACTGTGGTGCGCACCAAAATTCTTTAGGAGGATTGTTCTATTCTTTGCCTCCAAGAGACTAAGATTGAGGAGTTTAATATTTTCTTGATTAAGTCATTCTGCCCGAGGAACTAGAATGACTTTGATTTCATCCCTTCTAGGGGTAGCTCCGGGGGTATTTTGACTGTTTGGAATTGTACTTTGTTCAAAAGGTGGATGTTGTTCATAATGAGTTTTATCTCACGATGGTTCTCAAACACAAACTATCTGGAAATCTTTGGATGATTTCCAATGTCTGTGGACCATGCTGTTCTTAGAAAAAGTTGGACTTTTTGAATTGGTTTCGTAATATTTCGGTTCCCTCGCATTTGCTCTGGTTAATCATGGGAGATTTTAATCTTTTGAGATTTCCTTCTAATAAGAACAAAGGAGTTTTCAACGCTAGGGAAGCTGATCTATTTAATGAGGCTATTAATCATCTTCTTCTTGAGGAATTGCCTTTTAAAGGAAATAAGTATTCTTGGTCTAATATGCAAGCTCATCCAATATTAGAAAAGTTGGATTGGTTTTTTGCGAATGAGAGATGGCATAACTGTTTCCCTAATACTATTGTTAAATCCTCCTCTAAGACTTTATTTGATCATTCGCCCTGTATCATCCTTATTTCTTCTCTTTTTCCTGTTTCGAAGTTGTTTAGATTCGAGAACTTTTGGATTACTCGTCATGTTTTTTTGGATGTTGTGAAGGGTTCTTGGAATTCTGGTTTGAAATATGACAATGTGGCTAGAAGAATCAATGTTAAGCTTAAGCTATTGCTAGGGTCTTGAAACAGTGGAGTAAGCAATTCAAGTTTTCCCAATTTCAGGAGGACTATTGTAATTTCACTCTAACTCTTCTAGATGGTCTGGAAGAACAGAGAGATCTTTTTGGGCAAGAATTTAATTTCAGGAATGTGCCAAAAAATAACTACTTGATGTGCAGGCGATGAAGTTAGTCTTCAAACGACACGAGAACGGACGAATCTAAGTCAAAACTGAGCAAAACCGACCAATTCTGATCAAATATGACTAAAATCGACCAAATCTGGTTAAAACAGACCAAATCCGACCAGTTCCAATCAAATCCGACCAAAACCGACCAGTTCTGATCAAAATCGATCAAATCGACCAAATCCGACTAGTAAAAGCCACCGAAATTGAGTCAAACATGACTAGGACATGTGGCGTATTCGTGGCCAAACACGTGTCGTAACCGAATTCGATCAAGACTCGTTTTCGACTAGATGTTCGTATTCGACCGGGACTCTTTTCGAGAAGGTGTCTTTGTATTCGAGAACAACTCCTTTTTGTTGTGACATGTTCGAATAGGGCTTCTCCTCGCCTAAGTGCATTCGACCATGTGTTTTTGACCATTGAGCATTCGATCAGGCCCTTTTGCTATCCAATTTTGATTTCTTGGTCGAATTGGGTCCAAATGTGGTCGAAATCTTCTCAAATTTGGTAGGTTTGGCCCCTGAAACATGTCAAATACAGTCATGAAAGAAATTTGTAAAAATAATATAAAATTAAGCATGAAATGTCGCATCAAAGGAGTTTTTAAGTATGTTTTTGCACGTTTTCAGTTGCAAACTTAGGGTAAAAATGTTGCCAATTTAAAACTTATCAAATTCCCCCAACCTAGCATTTTGCTTGTCCTCAAGAAAAGATTGTGAACGATTTTTCCAAAAATTGGAATGCCTTAGTTAATTAGATTTTCAATGAACAACTTCCAGCAATTCACATCACATCTATGCATATGTGGCAATTGATCTAAGCAATTTAAACTCTCCAAATGCAAATATTCAGATTATCAAATTTCAACCTTAGAAAAAAAGAGAGTTTAATCAATTAAATCATCTTGACAACTTCTTTCATATAGGATTTAGAACAAACCATAGCTAAAGAAAACACTCATTATGCTACAACTTATACAAAATTTGCTAAATTGCTCTTTTTAGAGAGAAATTAAAACACTTTTATTTCTATTTTTTTCATTTTTTGTTCTTCTTCAACTTTTTCGTGCTCTTGGCCAGAATGTTTTCAACTAGATCATTCCGTCGCGACTAGAGGAGACACAACTGAAGACACTTACTTAAGTACACTTACAGAAAGGCAGCTTTGTCGGTTTCCCGAGCCCCTGTAAGCAATCTCAATGCTCCGTATACCTTCCCTTCACCAGCTGGTTGATGATTCACCACCACCGCCTGACGAGGATTATAACTTGAGTTAGTCACCTTCACCATTCTATAGTCGTAAGGCTTATAGAATGAGATCTAAATTATTTGCATACCTCTCTGAGGTCTCAGGGACCTAAGAGGGAGACAATAGGATAGCCCAAGATATTCTGGACATAACCTATTGTATGGTCTCAACCTATGTTGTCGCGGGGTCCGTAGTCTCAAGACACCCACAAAACTAAGGTTGAGGAGTTCATGGTCTCACATACCCACGAATACCCTAGTCACAGAGACATCTTCCCGAGGTCACCCAGGTCGTGGAGAGTGAGTGAATAACTATACCTAATTGTAGTTAATACGCGATCTAAACGATTGAGGAGTCAAAACATCCAATGATGATACGGTTAGATTCATTTGACCATACCCAGTAGTTAAGCCTATTCGACCACTACCGTCGCCTTGGATATCTTTAGCCTCCTTAATTAACTTCTAATAACTGTCAAGAAGATAAAGGCGCAATTACAAACAGGCATAATTGTGCATTATGGCTGGTGCACGTTTGCCTCCCAGCTACCCTTCAATCCTGTAACCGATGACCGGCGGTGAGCTATAAAAAGGGGGATCGCCAAGAGAGAAGGGGGCGATCGGATCTTACCTTAGCAAGGACACAAGACCTAAAAGATAGAAATAGTAGACTTCTATACATTGTGTAACAAAGAATAGGAGATTGTTCTTAGTTTATCCAAGAACTTCTCTTATTAATATTCTTAGTGAAATATCAACAGGAGTAGGGCTATTACTCATCATCAGAGGGCCCGAATCTGTATAAATTCCTTTCTTCTTTAGACATAGATACCCTGATTTACTTGAGTTTCACCTTAGATTGGCTTCACACTTCATCATCTAATTTTACGTATGTTCAACTAAGGACCAGAGTCCCAATCGTCGACAGCTGGCGCCCACTGTGGGGCCCATTTTAAAGGTGTTATTCTCCATCAAAAATCTCAGTAAGCAAGGTCAGGAGTTTACGATTCCGAAAATGATTTTGATCTTGCAGATTATGCTGATCTTAACATGGAGGATGAAACTCTCTACATGGAAGAAAATGAAGTTCCCTCAGAACCTTGTGCTGAGGAGTATTCTCAGGACCTGGCCCATGTCCAGGAGTCTGAACTGGCAATTCGTTCACCTCTGGTGAGTCTTGCCACGTCGAGAGGTGAATATGTGCCAGAACCCATCATCCCAGATGATGCGGGAGATGAGGATCTTGAATTCAATCTAGAAGGATTTGCTCCAAATAACTTGAATTTTATCTTTGATTTTGAGTCTGATCAAGATGAGGAGATGCTCTCCCCGTTGCGAACTCAGTTCCCCGGGAAGTTCCTGTACTTTCTGAGGAAACCTCTGAGAAACGCACTACCAGAGAAGAGGAGGAACGCAAATGGGAAGAAGATGCAGCTCGGGAGCGGCGAGAGGCCGAGGTTTGTAAAGTCACAGAGCAAGCTCTGCAACTTGCGCAATCTCGCCATGATACCGCAGCTCACGACCTTGCCCCTGGAACTTCTCGTCTACAACATCGCCATGGTCACAGGAGGGATCAGACTCCGCTATCAGCCCCGGCCTGTTCTCCGGTGGATGAGGTGACAGTAACTCCCATGGCACCTAGAGGGAGTACACTGGAACACATTTGTGTGATTGCAAATACTCTTCGCAATCCTCCATCTGACAGAATGTTGTTTGCAAGAATGATGACAGAATGCTGTTCGCAAGAATTTTGGCGGATAACCTCGACGAGGTAGCAACTGTTGCGACTCCAACATCTTCGTCGAGGTCCGTAACTCGTTCACGTGAATAGGACAGTTATCATTCAAGCCAGGGACAACATGGACACACATTGTCAACCCAATATCGCAAGACCTGGTGAACAGGTAATCCTAGTGACCTTCATCGTGAACCGGTGCATTCGCATTTGCGGCCGCAAGTAGATTCTTCTCGCGACCGTAATCGTGGACTAGTGTGATCACATTTGGGGCCACTAGCTGACTCTTTCCGCGACCTTGATGGAGGTCATGATGATCAACAACCACGTCCCTCATAGTAGGTTGTAAGGCTTTCTCACCAGGACTACATGCAGTAGTTTGGCCGGATAAGTTTAAACCCAGAACAATCGAGTGATTTGATGGAACCAAGAATCCTTCCGAATTTCTCCAGATTTATATTACTGCCATCCAAGCGGCTGGTGGTGATGATCGGGTAATGGCAAATTATTTACCGATTGTCTTGGAAGGTCCAGCCCAGACCTGGCTGTTCAATCAGCCTGAAGGATCAATCTATAATTGAGAAATGTTGTGTGATGCAATTCTCAACAATTTCCAAAATTATTACCAAAAGCCTCGCAAATAGGATGACCTTCATCGTTTGCGCTAGACTTCCACAGAAACTCTTTGGCAGTTTGTCAAACGACTTGTGGGGGTAAGGAATACCATCCCCAATATCTCTAACAGCTTCGTTACCAGGGCATTTAAGCATGTCGTTTAATATCGAAGGTTTACCGAAGATTTGCTGATTCATCCACCACGATCAGTTGCCAATCTCTTTGACATGGCTGACCGTTATTCTAATGCGGCTGAGGCCGTTGAGTGGAATAAGATGGTGGATAAGGGTAATTTACCACCTCAACCAGGTCTCGAGGCTGAGAAGAAGGATGATTTGCGTAAAAAACCTGAGTCAACCGTAGGCAGGAAGTTGAGAAAGGCTAAGAAAGCCAGAACTGGCCAATTCTGAGAGGTCACCATCATTGATAAGAAACCTCAAGGAAAAGGTAAGAAGGTTCCATTTAAAACTAACAAATTTTCTTCTGCTGGTCGCAGCGACCAGACAGAAATACAAGCTAAACCGCAGGGAGCGAAGAAGTAGTGTCCGTTGCACAATGTTTCATCACACGACCTTCAGAATTGCCGAACCTGATTAAGAAAGCTGGATGACTTCTATCAAGGTAAAACTCCTATGCCCACAATACCAGGTCAAGGACAAGCCAGCGGAAATAAAGACGCTAATGGAGATGAGGACATGCCATATTAGGTACCTAACAATCATGTTATTGTTATTTTTGGTGGTTCTTCATCTTATTTTTCTAAGTGTCAGTTTAAAAATGTTTGCCATGAGGTAAATAGTACTGAAGCTCCTTTAGGAGAGCCTCAGTTTCCCTGATGGTCGGAGACTTCCCTGACCTTTAGCCGAGAAGATTGCCCTAAGGGATTGACGTGACCTCGGTGCCTCCCTCTAGTAATATCCCCTATCATTAGCAATGCTAAGATAGGACGAGTGTTGGTCGATGGAGGAAGCTCTCTTGACCTACTTTTTGCCAAGGCTATTGACGAGATGCAAATCCCTCGTTCAAAAATAAAGCCAATGGCTCAACCCTTTTTTGGGATAATCCCTAGTTCTTCTATGTTACCAATTGGACAGATTGTGCTGCCCGTAACACTTGGAGAACCAGCAAATTTTCGAACGGAATTAATTACTTTTGATGTGATTGATTTTGATTCAGCTTATAACACCATTTTTCGTAGGCCTTCACTTGCTAAATTCATGGCGGCGACACATTATGCTTATCAGTGCGTCAAGGTGCCAGGTCCTCATGGTGTGATCACAGTCAGAGGCAGTCAAAATACCGCTCTAACTTGTGATCGAATTTCCCTGGAATTGGTCGATCAACTTCCCCTACGGGATGTCAAGGTTGCGACCTCAACACTAGATGTGGTCAAGGGATCCCCACGACCAGAAGAAAAACTCAAGCAGGTTCCGCTATTCCCAGATGATCCATCTAGAATCATTCGGATTGGGTCAAATCTAGATGATAAATAAGAACTAGCGCTCATTGCTTTCCTCCAAGCTAATGTGAATGTATTTGTGTGGAAAACCTCAGACATGCCTGAAGTCCCAAGGGAAGTAATCAAGCACAGGCTAGCAATTCGGCCTGGATAGTGATTGATAAAGCAACAACTCAGACGTTTTCCTCCTGATAGGAAAGAAGCTATCTATTCTAGAGTTAGACAAACTCCAGAAGGCTAGCTTCATTCGTGAGGTCGACCATCCCAAATGGCTCACGAATCCGGTCATGGTCTTGAAATCAAATGGTAAGTGGCGCATGTGCATCAATTACACCAGTTTGAATAATGCCTACCTGAAGGATGACTTTCCTCTTCCCCGTATCGATCAGTTGATTGATTCAACAACGGGTTGTGAACTGATGAGTTTCCTAGATGCTTACTCAGGCTACCATCAAATTAGCATGTGAGAGGAAGATGAAGAGAAATCTACCTTCATCACCCCATTTAGTACTGACTGTTACATCAGGATGCCATTTGGGCTCAAGAATACTGGTTCCACATATAAGTGCTTGATGCAAAAGATCTTTCTTTCTCAATTAGGGCGTAATTTAGAAGCTTATGTTGATGATCTGGTTGTAAAGAGCTTAACAGCTCTAGTCATATAGATGATCTTGCTGAAACTTTTTGTAATTTGAATAAACATGGAATAAAGTTGAATCCTGCAAAGTGCTCTTTTGGGGTTTCTTCGGGTAAGCTTTTAGGTTTCCTTATTTGTTCAAGAGGTATTGAGGTTAATCCCAAAAAATTTTGGGCCATTGAGTAAATGCGATCCCCTTCGACTACGAAGGAAGTGCAAAGCTTGACTGGTCAAATGGCGGCCTTAAGTCATTTCATTTCGCAGTTAGGTGTACATGGTTTACCTTTCTTTAAGGTTCTACGTAAGCACAATGGTTTCTGATGGTCAGACGAAGCTGAAAAAGCCTGTCAAGAAGTGAAAGCATACCTCACCAGTGCTCTGGTGTTGGTTTCCCTTGTTAAGGGAGAATATTTACTCATCTATTTGGCTGCTACCCCTCATGCGGTCAACGCAGTGGTGGTCGCAGAACTGGAGGGAGTGTAACGACCAGTTTATTACGTAAGTGAAGTGCTTAATGGACCGAAGGAGCGTTACCCTGAAGTCCAAAAGCTACTTTATGCTCTCTTAATGACTTCTAGAAAGCTTCGACATTACTTTCAAGCGCACACAATTTCTGTGCCTTCGTCCTTTCCTTTAGGGGATATTCTCCGGAATCCGGAAGTTTCTGGTCGAGTTGCGAAGTGGGCGGTAAAACTTGAAGCATTTGATCTCTGTTTCATTGCTCGAGTAGCAATTAAATCTCAAATTCTTGCAGATTTTGTGGTCAAATGGTCTAATCCCGAACCACTTGCGCAAGAACCTATGGATTTAGCAAATACCGATCATTGGACGATGTACTTTGATGGCTCTCGTAGTTACCTACACTCGGGGGTTGGAGTGGTCCTAACTACACCTCAGGGTGACCAACTCTAGTATGTCATACAATTACACTTTGCTGCTACTAATAATGCAACAGAGTATGAAGGTCTTCTTGCCGGGCTTCGAGCAGCCAAATCACTTGGGGTCCGTCGATTAGTGGTGAGGGGGGACTTAGAACTAGTCGTAAATCAGGTAAATAAGGAGTACAACATCTCCGATGAGACAATGGGTCATTACCTGGACGAGGTGAGGAAATTGGAAAAACACTTCAGTAATTTCGAAGTCCAATTCGTTTTGCGAAGAGACAATATTCTCGCAGACCAATTATCAAAAATTGGATCCTCACGTACATCCGCTCCGGCAGGAGTGTTCGTCGAACACTTAAAATCCCCTCTATCAAAGAAGGGTCAAATGAGATAACTAACGTCGCTACCTTAGAGCAAGATGCAGATTGGATTCATCCATTGAGGATCTATCTTGCGAATGGGACCTTGCCTAAGGATGAAATCGACAGTGATCGGTTAGTTAGAAAAGCACGCATGTACAGACTTGTTGAGGGAATGTTATATAGAAAAGGAACTCAAGGAGTACATAAGCGTTGTATTTCTCAAGAAGATGGTAAATCCCTTCTAAGAGAAATACATTGGGGCATATGTGGAACACATGCTTCTTATCAGATGCTGGTCAGAAAAACTTTTGGCAGGATTATTACTGGCCTATGGCACTTAATGATGACATGCAATTGATCAAAACATGCCCACAGTGTCAATTCCTTGCTAAGCAAGTTCATCAGCCAGCATATGCCTTACAAGTTATTCCCTTAACTTGGCCATTGGCCGTTTGGGGATCGATATTGTAGGACCAATGACTCAAGCAGTCAATGGATACAAGTTTTTGTTCGTAGCCATTGCTGCATTCACCATGTGAATAGAGGCTAAACCCGTCCAAAATATTACTACCGCTGCGACGAAGAAGTTCTTTCATAAGAACATTGTAACATGATTTGGTGTTCAAAGTCATCTTATTACCGATAATGGTTCCCAGTTTGTTAGTGGTCTTTTCTTAGATTATTGCGACGACATTGGGACCAAAATTTATTTGCATCTATTGCTCATCCACAGAGCAATGGAGCAATTGAACATGCCAACGGGCAGATAATACAAGGTATTAAGAAACGTGTTTTCGGCCGCCTTAAGTTATGCTTGGGGGATTGGGTAGATGAACTATACTATGTATTATGGGCATTACGTACCACATTCAGTCAAGCCGCAGGAGAGACGCCTTTCTAACTGGTTTTTCGTGCAGAAGCTGTCTTACCAGTTGAAATACAACTTGGTTCGACTCGCCTAAATCACTTAGATATCGACAATCAAGGTGATTATTGAGAGGAAGAACTCTCCCTTCTCGAAGAAAAGCGTGATCGAGCATTAATTAGGTTTGCTGCATATAAACAAGCTCTACATAAATATCACAGTAAAAAGGTGCGACCTCGTAGTCTTCACGTGGGTGACCTGGTTTTAAGAAAAATCCAAAATCAGTCCAATCGCAACAAATTCTCCCCTCAATGGGAAGGTCCTTATACTGTGGTTTCAATTCCGTGACCTGGATCAGCTCGATTAGCTAGGGAAGATGGAAAGATCTTATCCAATGCTTGGAATATAGATCAAGTGTGCAAATTTTATATGTAAGTTTTCCCATTTATGTTTCCCTTGTCCATTAGCATATTTCCTTTAATAATAAAGTGCTTTTTTCACTTTATGTTATGGTTGTGTTCCCGTTTTCTGCCCTTAATTTTTCTCAAGATAAGCACGGGGGGTGATCGCAAATAACCATCTTACTATGATGTTTAAAGTGGATTCACTGACCGATCCCATGGTCACATCTAGATAAGACATCTCTAAATAAGCCGTTTCCTAACGCATATGAGACTTACTAGCATGTTTCTGATCATTCCGGTGGCTTCCAGTTCACAACAAGCTTTGGCAATTATATTAAGTTGTTTATCCTTGCGACTTCATGATAACCTCTAGTTGAGATATCTCTTTTCTAAGCCGTTTCTCAATGCATAAGAGACTCGCTAGTCATGGTCTTTTTAGTCCATATTTTTTATCCTGAGATTACTATACTATATCCTCATCACTAGTAATCTCAGGAGGGGGCTAGGGGAATATAACTATAACATTTTGTTGAAAGTTACGTATGTTTCTTGTTATTTCAAATTTTGTTAATCATGCATTTGCATTTCCTGTTAGTTATATGTATTTGCAGGTTATAAAAATTCGATACATCGAAGAATTTCCATTTCCATTGTTAATTTGTACACTGAGAGGAAAATTTTATACAAGCTTGAGGTTTTCAATAGTTTGTCAACTATGGGCTTAACCTCAGCTATGATCGCAACCATCTGATCTTCATTGTCAAAAATGATATTCTCCGCCGTTGGATTCAGGTCTAAGTTCAGTCTATGGCGATGCCTCAGTTTGCAAAGGATAGAGGAAGCGGCAGTGTCGATGATTCGGACTCAGGGTCCTCAGTCGATCTTATGCAGATTTTTGAGTTGTATGTGAGACCTTTCAGGATGCCCTCAGGTAAGTTAAAATAAGTACAAGTTAGGGACACGACGATTTATACAGGTTCGGGCCCTCAATGGAGTGAGTAATAGCCCTACGTGCTGTTGTGATTTCACTATGAATAAAAGAGTTTACAGGGAGGAGAGATTGTTACAGAGGCTAATCAATCTCTCTATGTACTTTTGTCTAATGCCTATTGATCTCTAATCCTGGTGTCTTGAGTTCTCATGTATCGTACATCAGCCATCCTTTTATACTGAATGAAAGGATGTCAATGTGAAGTGGTTTCGGACGGTTGCCATAGTGCAACTTGTGTAACTACACTTATCTCTTCATCGGTTAACATATGCAGTTATAGATAACCGCACATCTTAACTCCTTGATGGTTGTCTTCACGCGTGGGAGAAGTTATCTTGGCCCTAAGAACGTGTCCGGTAAAGGCTCGAACCCTCCCGGGCTATCTTGATCGTGCATAGCCAGCGACCTTCTGATCGCGCATAGCATGGGACCTCATGACCACACAAGTACTGTGATCATAGACTGACTCTGTGCCCACGACCTTCTGGTGTACAGGAAGCTGTCCGTGTGCGACCATAGTGGCTGCTAGGGCACATGTTCATATATCACATCCGAAAATGTCTAGAACATGATATATTAAATAAATGACTAATCTGGGTGATAATCCTCGTCAGCTAACCCCCAAATTTGAAGAGATAAAAAGATTATACTTCAAATTTAATCTGCATTGAATATGTAACCCGACGCTTCAACTTCTTCAGTTTGCACTGTACGCCGTGTGGCGGTTTATTTCCCGAGAAAATCTCTGGGTTTTTCTTTATGGGTAATCATGAAATTTTTGACTGTTTAACCAAGGCATCCACGAATGCGAACCATTGCCTCCTAGCTCTATAAATGGCGAAGCCCTTCAGTTCAAAGACCCACGATCTCTCCTTTTGCTAAATCTTTTAGAAACTGCTATCATCTTCTTACGTCCCATTCCCTCTTCTACTCTCATCTTAATGGCAAACCGAGATTCCAAAAAGAAATAGAGATGGGAACTGAGATTGAATAGGATCTTCAGAAGGTAGTTCTCTTCTGAATCATCTGTGTATGTTGTTCTTTCGCAGCCTAATCATTTCCAAAGTAATGCATTTTGGAACTTACAGCTGTTCGAGGAAATGATCCCTCCAAAGAAGAGATCCAGAAATAACGAAGGATCCTCTAGTGGAGCTGCATCCAAAAGGATGATGGATGCAAAGGTTGGGGATGCATCGTTGCTCTATCTTTCTTTGCATCCTCTAGTTCATTGCGCCCATCCAGTTGCATATTCATCACCTTCTTTGGATCCACCTTCTAGGGAAAGTCTCACTGAGTGTGCCAGGTGACCAAGTCCCCTTCCATGCTCAGCTTTTTCCTCTCATCCTGCGATGAAGGTTAGCATCTTTATTCTCTCCGATCGTCACATGCTTTAGGAACTAACCCATGCATTTACAGGATGAGAAAGCTCTTTGGGTTCTCAGCAATCAGCTTGCTAGGATCCAGGTTCTTTTGGGGGAGAAATCTGCCTTGTCTAGAACTCTCCAAGAAGAAAAAGACTTCTTGAAGGAGCGCCTCGATGGTATCTGCCCGGTCACGCTGCGCCTGGCTGAGTGCTGTGATGGATACCGTGAAGAGGCACGTACGTTCTGGCTGGAGAGAGATCATGCCTGAGAGCAGTGAGACCTCTCCAACACAATTAGGGATAACTGCTCCTTCACAATAAAGGACGACGTCAATAGGCTGAGGGACATCGCCAGTTCTCTTGGGGCAGCCAGTGTTGAGCCCACTTATGCCAACATGTCCCTGGGAGAACTTTGTAAATTGCTTTCGGATCAGGTTGACGCTTTGGTCGCCTGCATCCCTTTTTCATGTAAAGATTGCAAGAAATAAAGTCTTTTTTCTTTATATATTGACTCCTTAATGATCATGCATATTCTATAATCATCAATTGGAGTTCTTTACATTCTTTGTGTGAAAAATGGTTACAAGAAAATACTTCTGCGACCAAAACATACACAGGTAGAAAATCTTCTATCCAAAATCAACTCAAGACAATACTTAGGTCTCAAAACAGCATTGAGACCATAAAGAATAGCGCGGTCACAGAACAGCATTGAGGCCATAAAGAACATTGCGGTCACAGAACAACATTGAGACTACACGTAGCACTGAGGTCACAAAAATAGCATTGAGACCACATACAATACCGAGATCAAAGAATATAATTGCGATCAAACATAGTACTGCGATCACAAAATTTTTGCTTTTGAGATCGTAATCAATGCTGAAAATGTGAGATCATAGGGTGTTTAATCCTCAAAAAATTCTCATATAATTATCTATACCGTAGCCCCTGAATGTGAAATAAAATGATCTATTAATTTCAAACATACGCATTTTGTTTCAGATTCAAACAGGGTTAACGATATGATATCGGGTTCCATTCAAGAAAACACCTATTATGAGAAATTATTAAAATAATGAACCTGGCAAGTAGTGGCCTTGGACAGATAAAAGAGGTGCCTAGCTTGAGAAGCTTCAGAAAAACCCTCTTCTTGCCTTAGCCATTTCTACCGCAAAAAACCATCTCTGCGCACCTTGCTCTCATCGCCACCAAAGCCGTTGTTTTTCCACTGATCTTAATAGCAATGGCATCCTAGAGCTGATCAGTCCACCATATTGAGGAGAGCTTGATGGTGCTAGAGAAAGAGGAGATCCTTCCCCCGCGGCTGCTAATCAACTGGCAATCGGCGGAGAAGAACGAGGAAACTCCAGTCGTTCACGAGAATGAACTGGTGATCTTCGAAGAGTTCTTGCGATGTGGGTTTCAACTCCCAGAAAACAAGTTTCTTCAAGATATCCTGGCGCATTATGGGTTGGAACTAGTGAACCTTCACCCAAATGCCATTTTGATCCTGCTATCCTCCAGCATATGTACGAAGCTTTCGTCAGAGTGCTACCGAGCGTAGATCTCTTCCGACGCTTCTACTTCTCAGCCTGGTCCAAGAGTGCCAGTGCTGTGGGATGCATCTACTTCCGCATAAAGGAGAAGAAAGATTATCCCTTTCTTCCTCTGCGGGACTCTGTTCATGGATGGATCCATAAGTAGTTCTACTACACTCCTCCGGCAAAGAGTAGCCTCTGGTTCGAGAATCATCGACCAGAGAATACCAGCGAGATGGACACCATCCCTGCTTTGAGCCACAAGAACTGAAGAAGCAGGCCCAAGCAATTCGTCACCTTGTTCACCAGGGGTTGACAGCACGGGATATCATCTGTGACTTTGTGAAGAACAAGATGAGCCCCCTGCGGAAGAGGGACATCCTGCTTGGGAGGTGGAATCCATGGTAGATAATACCTTGGACTACAACACTGGTATGTTCTCTGATCCACAAAAATGTGCAATTTTACTGACGAAAAATTCCATGTCAAGTAATTTGCTTTTGTGATGCAGTTCTGTCTTTGTCCGAGATTGAGAAATGGACAAATAACCTTCTGTGGCCATATAATGCGGCAACAGAAGGAGCTCGACGATCACCCCGGCCTCAGAGCTTGATCAACGACAGCGATGATCTGATACAAGAACGTCAAAAGGTAAGA
The DNA here is from genome assembly GCA_019359835.1 of Pharus latifolius. Classification (NCBI taxonomy): domain Eukaryota; kingdom Viridiplantae; phylum Streptophyta; class Magnoliopsida; order Poales; family Poaceae; genus Pharus; species Pharus latifolius. The sequence continues at coordinate 63,686,194 of CM033326.1, read as the reverse complement.
CTTCCTTTGAGGAACTTGTCTATCACTCCTCTATTGACTTTAATCATCAAATCGTATTTCTTGGAATGATGTAGCTGCTGAATGGGCAAACTGCCGGGACAAAACATCCTGGGGATGATGCTAGTCCTTCTGGGAGGTTAGCATCGAAGAGGGTAAAGAGTCCCTCTTCTAAGTCGAAGAGGGCGAAGGAGTCGACCCCTGAAATGTCCTAGAAGAAGATCATAGGAGGGGCTTCTTCGAAGAAAAAGAAAACAACCGCGAAAGATACTGTGGTAAGATTTTCTCTTCCCCCTGTTATACCAACTACGAATAGGAGTCACTTCTTAATTGTACAGGGTGAGGGGAGTGAGGATGAGGAAGACAAAGTTCCTCTCATCCATCGCAAGAGGAAGGCAACAAACCCTCTGGAGATTGACATTCTAGAGAGGCCATCCTCTCCCACCATCGCCGATATCTTGTCCTCCATGGCGGAGGCGAAAGCAGCGGCAGTGGATCATGTGGCCGCAGAAGAACTTGTGGTCACGGAGGAGACTCCCAATCCTAAGGCATGTATCCCAACTACCATGGTTGCAGAGGATTTTGGGGTCATGACTCCAACTGCCTCAGGGCTGGTAACCTCTCATTCGATTACCGAAGGGACTGCTATGGTAAGAACTTCACAGCTTACAAGTTTTCACTTCCTTGCATATGCCAACTATATTTTGAATATGCAGGAGGAAGAAGACATTTTCCTGCTCAAGAAGAGGAAAACAAGGACAAACGTCGATGACACTTCAACAGGGGCACCAAGTGGGCCTCTTTCTCCCTAGAGCGCATCACCGAAACCCAAATTTGTGATGGAGTTTCGTCTCAAGTAAGGATATCTCATCTTTCCACCCCATGTTTGTTTGAGAACAAGGGTGTCACAAGTCATGATATTTTCAAGACTCCTGTGTCTAGTGCCCTGCCGACCTCCTCAAGAACCAGCGCAACACCTACCTTGGAGGTTGAGGGAGACAGGTGCAAGCACAATGGCTGAGGTAGCCTCTCAGGCCATTGTGGAGGAAATAATCGCGGACCTCCAATCTCCTGGGATGGAAACCGCAACTTTGACCACAGGAGTGAGCCAGCAAGAACAACCATTTGCTGCTCCTGTTGTCAAGGAAAGAACAGGTCTCGAGGTTCAATCTTTGAATGAACCTGAGGATGCTTCTTTCAGCAATTTCATAGAGGTATGTAAAACTCTTTTACCTTTTCGGTAATTGAAGATCTTAGGAATGTTCAAGTTTAAACAGCAGATCTCACTATGTTTTAGGATTTGACCCGTGTGGCGAACAAGTCAAAAGCTTTAGCAACACATATTGAGGTCACGCAACGGGAGATCAGCCGGCTACAACAGTAAGTATCTATATCTTGTTTATATCAACTTGAACTTCATCTAAGTATAACAACTGCCTTCCTTGTCACAGGGAAAATGCCTCCTTGGCAAAGAGCATGGTTGATCGGCACAACCAGAAAGAAGCTGCGGCTGTGAGATTTTCTTCTATGGAGAAGGAACTTCACGAGGTGTAGTTAAAGCTTTCCTGTAAGTTTACTTCCATCCAAAAGGAATTATTTCTTTGCATGAACTATTGTAAATTCAATTACTTTGCTCATGCAGTACAAGAGGATCAAATAAGTTCTCTTTCAAAAGAGAAAAATGACCTTCGCATGACCATTGAGCCCCAAAGTTCAAAGATGGACACTGTTTGCGAGGAGAATAATATGTTAAAGGTGACAGTTTCATCCTGCAGCAACGTCCAATCAGAAATCTTCGAAAAACTAAAGATGGTTGCAGATTTGCTGAAGGCTAACATTATCGAGCCTCAAAAGGACAACCTAAGCTTTAGTGAATCATGCAAACTGGTCGCAGCTCAAGCTGAGTCACTTCTCGAGTATCTTCCTGAAGATACAAAGCAGCAAGAAGAGGCAATGAAGACTAATGCAAGATCTGTAGCCTCTGCCATTCTATGCAAATTAAGACTTCACCACGGCCCAATTTTGAACTTGAATCCAATGGTGGGAGATGCAAAAATCGAGAGTGAAGATCAGCTTGAAGCCATCTTGGAAGAAGTCAAGCCTCTCATTGAAGGTCTTTTGAAAGAACAGGGCTTATTATGATTCATTGTAATGAACAATGATCCTCTATGTTAATTGTACCTGTATACATACAATTGTAATAGAAAATGTACAAATGCATGCCTTATTATTTTTGGAAAGATGTACTCAGTTTTGTTGTACATTATGGCCATATTCCTCTAGCCCCCTCCTAAGATCATACGTACTAAAGACATGGTATTATAATCTCAGGAGTAATATGGGTTATTGATGATCAGGAAATATCTGGCAAGTTCCTTATACGTTGAGAAACGGTTTATAAAGGAATGTCTCGACCTAGATATGATCATCTGGTTGCACCAATACTGATCTTAATACAATACCAAGGTTTATTATGAACTGGCAGCCCTTCGGATGATCAGAAACATGCTAGTAAGTCCCATATGCTTTTAGAAACGGCTTATTTAGGAATGTCTTATCTAGATGCGACCATGAGATCGATCAGCGAATATAACCTGGCTATCATAGTAAGATGATCATCAGCGACCGGCCCCCCGAGCGTGGCTCAGTCAGGGTGGGACAAAAGAAACCAAACCATAACATAATACGAAGGAAAGTACACATAATTTTTTAACAAAATCATGCTAATTGAAAGGGATAAAAGAGATGGAAAACTCACACGTAGAACTTCCACAATTGATCTATGTTCCAAGTATTGGACAAGATCCTTCCATCCTCCATTGCTAATCGGGCTGATCCTGGTCGCGGTACTGAGACCACAGTATAAGGGTCTTTCCATTGAGGGGAGAATTTGTTGTGATTAGACTGATTTTGTATTTTTCGTGAAACCAAGTCACCCACGTGAAGACTGTGATATTTATGTAAAGCTTGTAAATATACCACAGACTTGATCAGCGCCCAATCGCGTTTCTCCTCAAGGAGGGTAATATCTTGGGTACTGTCGACGATTCGGAGTCAGGGTCCTTAGTCGATCTTATGCAGAATTTGTGAGTTGTGAGGCCTTTCAGGGTGTTCCTCCGGGAAAGGATGATGAACAATGTCAGATAGGGCACAAAGAGATTTATACAGGTTCGGGTCCTCAACGGTGGGAGTAATAACCCTACGTCCTGTTATGATTTCACTATGTATGGAAAAATGTTTACAAGGTTGGAGAAAAGATCATCACAGGTGAAGATCTTTATAGTGTGATTGTCTAAAAAAAACAACTAAACTATCTCAAGAAAGCTAGTGCGTGATCTGTCGTCGTCTACTTGTTGTCTCGTCTGTCTTGTGTTGTCTCTCTGCATTGTACATTTGCTCACCCTTCTATACTAGTCGAAAGGGCGCCAACGCACAACGGCTTTGAACGGTTGATTGAATGCAGTTTTGATAACCGCATCGCACTTAACTTCCACACAGACTTAACACGTGTAATTAAGGGATAACCGCACATGTTAACATCCTGGCAGTTGTCTTCATACGTGGAAGGATCTTCGTGATTCTCGGGATATGCTTGTTGTAGAGCTTAAGCAATCCCGAGTCATCCTGGTCGAGAGTAGTCAACGACCTTCTGACCGCGCATGGTCTACGGCCTCCTGACCGCGTAACGTCTGCGAAGATCGCACAAAGCCTGCGACCATGTGTCCACTCTTCTCAGATCGTCTAAGATCATAGCAACGGACCTCCGAACACTTGTCTGGTTCGAATCTATCTTGAACCAGATGTGCATTACTCCGAACTAGCTCGGGTAACAATCCTCGTCAGTTAGCCCCCAATTTGAAGAAAATGAAGAGACATATTTACTTCAAATTTTAATCCTACATCGGATAAGTGACCCGACACTTCAACTTCCTCACTTAGTGGCGCACTAAGGGTGGCAGTTTATTTCCCGAGACAGGTTCCGGGTTGTTTTTGACAAGTAATGATAGCATTGCTGACTTGTTTTTTAACCAGAGATAAAATTGTAAATATGTTTTAAGAACTCGAGGCATTCAAAAAACGAACCGTCACCCTTGGGTGCTATAAATACCGAAGCCCCTAAGCCCTAGAACTTTACAAGTCTTTTCTCGGCTAAGTCTTTTCCAGAGCTATCTCTTCTTCTCTTCCGTTTTCATCTCAATGGCAGATCAAGACTCCAAGAACATCATTGAGATTGAAAGTGATGAAGAGGAAGTGATACCCGAACTTGACCAGAACTTCCAGAAGGCAAGTCTTCTCTGGAACTTTTGGTTCAAGTCACCATTTTATATTCTGATCATTTCCAAAATGCTTTTTGGGAATTCACAAGTGACCGAAGAACTGGTTCCTCCAGGGAAGAAACCCAAGGTTGACGAGGGATCCTCCAGCGGTACAAAGGTTGGGGTGCATCATTGCGCTCTCTTTCCTTGTCCCATGTAGTTCTTCCTGTCTATGCAACTCGGCAGGTCGAACCCTCATCTCCACCTTTGGAGATCCAAAATGCTACTTCAAGGATTTCTCCTTCTTCTGATCAGCTTTCTCCGTTGCGATTGAATGATTCCAATCTTTCGATGGGTTATCAATTTTCTGGTGGGAAGGCTGCATTCCCACGACCAGATGATCCTCAGCTTTTGTTGGGTGATCAATTTTCTCGTGGAAAAGTTGCACTTCCATGACCTGATGATCCCCGACTTTTGTCGGGTGATCTACTTTCTGGGGGAAACACTTCATCTTCTCGTCCGATCCTTCTGCGAGGATTGGTAACAATTTTCATTTCCTCCGCTGGTCGTTTTATCTTGTAAAACTGACACATACATGTGCAGGAGATGAAAATTTCTGGAGCCCCCAGCGACCAGCCTACTGAGATCCAACCTCTTTCCCTCGAACAGACTCTCCAGAAGGAGAAAGAGGCTCTGGAGAAGAAGACCAAAGAAATGTCTTCGGCCATTCTACACCTGGCAGAATGTTATGACAACTCCCGCGAAGAGGCGCACCCACTTTGCCTGGAGAGGGATCATGCTCGGCAGCAGCGAGAACTCTCCGATTCGATCAGGAGTGGTAGTGCCTCTTTGCTCCAGGATGATGTAGATAGGCTTAGAGTAGTGGCTAGTTCTCTTGAGGCGGTCAGTGTAGATCCTACTGACGCCAATATGTTCTTAGGAAAACTTTGTAAACTTCTCTCGGATCAGGTCGATGCTCTGGTCGCTTGTATCTCTTTTGTATGTAAAGATTGCCAGAAATAAAAATTTCTTTTACCTTACATACTTTGATTTCTCAAGAAGGATTATGCAAAACTTATAATCTCAAGTTAAAGCTCTTCATAATCTCTGTGCGAAAACATGGCCACAAAAAATGTCTTTGTGACCAAACATACTCAGGTAAATCTGAAGTATGGCTTCAGAACCACTTTTTCGATCAAAAATGCATTGTTGTGCTATACCGCAACCAGTACTGATACCGCGATCAGAACATAATACCTTGATCAAATGACAATCGCATATGTTGCGATCATCCATTCGCAGCAATCACAGAATTGCATTGTGATCAACATGCAAATCTTGAGACAATCACAGAACTGCATTGTTATCAACACATAAAAATTAGTTTACAAAAGACATGAGGGATTATTTCCTCCATAATGTTTGCAAAATTTTCATGTTTTTGTGTACCCCCTAGCCCCCAAATTCGAAACAAAAAATAATGAAAATATATTTTGTTCTGGATTCACTGTAGAGAGTGCATAACGGGTTTCCAGAGAGAAGGCACCCATTATGGGAAATGAATAAAATATTCGACGAAGGGTTGTCTCGGGCATATAAAAGGAGAAGGTAGCTTCCTGAGGAAGCTTCAAAAGCCAAAACCCTTCATTTGCCTTAGAGTTTCTCGCTGCACAAAACCCTCTTTTGCATTCCTCATTTCCGTTGCCTCCAAAGTCGCCACCTTTCTTCCCAATCCTTCGCAAGAAATGGCATCCTGGAGCCGATCCATCCACCATACAGAAGAGAGTCTAGTGGCTCTAGAGAAGGAAGAGATTCTCCCTCCACGGCTGCTAATCAACTGGTGGCCAGCGGAGAAAGAGAAAGAAACCCCAATCGTCCAAGAGGGCGAGTTGGTGATTTTCGAGGAGTACCTGCGTTGCGGGTTCCGATTCCCAAAGAGCGAGTTCCTGCGGGGAATCTTGGAACACTATGGTTTGGAGTTAGTGAATCTCCACCCCAACGCAGTTCTCATTCTGGTGATCTTCCAGCACCTCTGCGAAGCCTTCGTCGGAGTGCTTCCAAGCGTGGAGCTTTTCCGACGCTTCTACTTCTCGGCATGGTCGAAGAGTGCCAATGCCGCCGGGTGCATCTACTTCTGTATAAGGGAGAAGAAACAGTACCCCTTCCCGCCCCTATGGGACTTTGTACACTGGTGGTACCAGAAATGGTTCTACTGCACCCCTCCGTCGGAGAGCAGACTTTGGTTCACGAACTCCCGACTGGAGAAAGCCAGTGAGTTGGACTCTCTTCCCGCTCTAAGCGCAGAGCAGAAGAAACAAGCCCAAGCAATTCTTCACCTAGTCCAACAAGGCTTGACTGCGGCGACATCATACGCGACTTCGTGAAGAATCGGATAAGCCCCCTGTGTGAAAGGGCTCATCCGGCTTGGGAAATCAAGTCCGTGGCGGGCAGTACCCTGGACTACAAAAATGGTATGTCCCTTAATCAACAAAACATACATTTTTACTGACTAAAAAATGTTGTATTTGTTGTCATGCTTGTTTGTGACACAGCTCTTTCTCTGTCCGAAATCGAAAAATGGACAAACTACCTCCTTCGGGTGTACAGCGCCACTATGTAGGAGCTAAGGGATCGCCTCGCCCCCAGAGCTTAATCAACGCTGGAGACGATCTTAGGCAGGAACGCCGAAAGGTATGGCCTTTTCTAACAAGCTCTGTTATAAATCATCCACTTATCCTGTATTACCAAAAGCTTTTGGAACAATACAGCTTCTGGGGAATTTTGCTGAGGTGATGCGTCCAGGTGAGGACGCTGGTCCTTCGGGGAGACCTGCGAAGAGGGTGAGGAGGACCCCTTCGAAACATACAGCGAAGGAGTCCGCTCCCAAAAAGTCTAAGAAGATTCTGGGAGAGGCTTCTTCGCAGAAGAAAACTCTTACCGCGAAAAAGACTGTGGTAAGATATTCAATACCCCCTGTAACCCCAAGTACGAGTAGAAATTACTTCTTCATCGTACAGGGTGAAGGGAGCGAGGATGAGGAGGACGACATTCCTCTTATCCGCCGCAAAAGGACTCCTGCCAGTCCTAGGGCGGTGAGTACTCCACTCCTGGCAACTGGAGTGATGACTGAACAAGATCCCGTGACCACAATTGATCTCATGGTCGCGGACCAAGTTCCAGTGCCTGCGGTCCAGGAAGCTCCAGAACCAATGGCTTCATCTTTACCGACAAAAGAAGTTACTCCGGTAAGGACCCTTACAGTCTTGTCTTTTATCGTTCCTCAGGTGCATTCTCATAGACTTGCATACACACAAGGAGAAAAGGACAAGGTCCTATTCAGGAAAAGGAAGACCAGGACAGATGATGACTGTCCTCTTTTCCCCTCGAAATCCCAGGAATGGACAGGATTTAGAGTGAGGTAAGAATCTCTCCCGTTTGGGACAGGGTCATATCGATTGAAGACATTCTAACTGATGATCTTCTTGTTTGCTTATGCTAGGCGCAAAGATGCAGCGCCAAGCGCCCCAGTGACCTCTGCGAGTCTTGAAGCTCCTTCTGCTACAAAGGTTGCGGGCGAGCAAAGTCCCATCCCCACAGCCGAAGAAGTTCTACATGCCATTGTAGAGGGGATGGCTTCAAAAGTCCAATCTCAGAGATTGGAATCTCAGACCCCAGCCATGGAGGAGGCTCAGTAGGAAAATTCATCTGTCGCTCCGGTTGGGGATAAGGCGAGTCTAGAGACTCAGCCTTCGACTGAATCGGACACCAACTCGCTTAGCGAGTATATTGAGGTATGAAGAACACCTCGTGATTTTTAAGTTCGCATTTGCATAGGAATATCCAGGCTCTGAAACTGACCTCCTTCCATGTCATAGGAACTAACTCGTGTGGCGACCAAGTCGATGGCTGTTGCGAAGCGCATCGAGGTCGCCCAACAGGAAACGAGTCGCCTGTAGCGGTAAGGAAGATGTTTCCTCATCTGCCTAAATTCTAATCCTATTTTAACAATTGTCTCCCTTGTCTCAGAGAAAATGCCTTTCGACCAAGAGCCTCGCTGACCGGGAAGACCAGGAGATCAGGGCAAACACCAAGATCTCTTGCTTGGAGAAAGAACTCCAACAACTGTGGTCGTAGCTCTCCTGTAAGTGCACTTTCGACCAGAAAGAATTAATTTGTTATGCGAACTGTTTGTGATGGTCTCTTATTACAGCCCGAGAGGACCAAATAAGCCAACTCTGCCAAGAGAAGAAGGATCTCCAGGTGACCATCGAGTTGCAAAACTCGAAAGTTGATTCTGCCTGCAAGGAGAACAAGGACTTGAACGCGTCACTCTCAGCCTGCAGCAGTGTTCAACAAGACATCTTCGAAAAGCTGAAGATGGTGGCCAGTCTGCTAAAAGCTGATGTGGCCGAAACCGAAAAGGACGACCTTAGCCTTAGCGACTGCACCACACTGGTCGCGACCCAAGCTGAGTCACTCCTCGAGTATCTTCCTAAAGATACAAGGTGTCAAACAGAGGCAATAAGGACAAAAGTGCGATCCGCGGCCTCCGCCATTCTCCGCAGACTTCGTCTCCACCATGGCCCAGATCTTGATCTAAATCCAGTGGTGGGAAAAGCAGAGATTGAGAGTGAAGACCAGCTTGCAGTCATAATGGAGGAAGTCAGGCCTATGGTCGAAATCTCTTGGCAGAACTTGACTTACTGTAAATTTTGTACCTGTACAGATAAAACTATACAATGTACATGCATGCCTTAATTTTTGGAAGAAAAGCATTTCTTTTTGTTTCATGTTGAGACCATATTCCCCTAGCCCCCTCCTGAGAGTATGTATACTGAAGACTTGGTATTATAAGCACAGGAAAATATGGGTGTAACGACGACCAGGAATACCTAGGGAATACTGTGACTTTAGGTATTAATATCCGACCAAACCGATAATCATGTTTGATACAACACCCGACCTTATTGCAAACCGGCAGCCACTCTAATGACCAAGGACATGCCAGCAAGCCCCGTGTGCGTTGAGAAATGGCTTTTTGAGGGGTGTCTTGTCTGGAAGTGATCACGAGATCGGCCAGCGAATCCGGTCGAGGTATTATAGTAATACAATTATCAGCGATCAGCCCCCGATCCTGATTTGTAACATATGGGCAAAAGCAATAACCATCACATGAAACAACTAAAAGTACTGATTTTGTCAAATCATGCTAATTGAAAAGGAAAAGGGGTTGGGAACTTACACGTAAAACTTGCACAGTTGATCAATATTCCATGTATTGGATAAGATTCGACCATCCTCCATCGCTAACCGAGCCGATCTTGGTCGCAGCACCCAGATAACAGTGTAAGGACCTTCCCATTGAGGGGAAAATTTATTGCGATTAGATTGGTTTTGTATTTTACGTAAAATCAGATCTCCCACGTGAAGGCTACGTGGCCGCACCCTTTTGTTATGGTATTTGCGCAAAGCTTGCAAATACACCGCGGACTTGACCAGAGCTCAATCACGTTTTTCTTCTAGGAGGATTAGATCTTGTAATCGTTGTCCATTCTGATCAACTTGTTCGAATTGATCTGTTCAGACAGAACCAATACTAATTTCCATGGGTAACACAGCCTCAGCTCCGTATACCAGATGGAAAGGTGTCTCACCAGTGGCTCGACTAGAAGTAGTACGTAGTGCCCACAGAACAGTATAGAGCTCATCTACCCAAGCCCCCCCGCGTGTCTTAAGGCGATCAAAAACACGCTTTTTGATGCCCTGCAAGATTTTCCCATTGGCACGTTCAACGGCACCATTTCTCTGCGGATGAGCTACAGAGGCAAAGCACACCTTGGTTCCAATGTTGTCGCAATAGTCTAGAAAGAGACCGCTAGCAAATTGGGAACCATTATCAGTGATGAGACAATTTGGAACACCGAATCGGGTCACAATGCTCTTATGAAAGAACTTTTGTGCAGCAGCAGCAGTGACATTGCGTACTGGTTCGGCCTCAATCCACTTTGTAAACGTGTCAATAGCTACGGACAAGAACTTGTATCCATTGACCGCTTGTGGCATAGGACCAACAATATCTATCCCCTAAACCGTGAAGGGCCATGATAGAGGGATAGTTTGTAGAGCGTAGGCAGAATGGTGGACCTGTCTCGCATGAAATTGACACTGAGGACATGTCTTGACCATATTTTTGACATCATCAAGTGCCGAGGGCCAGTAAAATCCTTGTCGGAAAACCTTCCCGACCAGTGTTCGGAATGACGCGTGTGCATCGTATACACCGTCATGAATTTCTTTCAAGAGGGATTTACCTTTCTCTTGGGACACACAGCGCATGAATACTCCTTGAGTCCCTTTCCTATACAAAACTCCTTCTATAAGTTTGTACAGGCGCGCTTTTCGAACTAACCGATCGCTCTCGGTTTCATCCTTGGGCAAGGTCCCGTGTTCGAGATAGACCCTCAATGGATGGGTACAATCTCGTTCTTGTCCAAGGTTGGTAATGCAGACTGTTACCGGATCATCCTCGATCGTAGTCATGATCGAAGGATGTTCCAAGTGTTCGACGAACACTCCTGCCAGGGCGGATGTGCGTGAGGACCCAATTTTTGATAATTGGTCTACGAGGAATTGAAGTGTTTTTCCAATCTCCTCACTTCCCCTAGGTAATGAGGCATTGTCTCATCGGAGGTGCTGTACTCCTTGTTTACCTGGTTTACGACTAGCTGTGAGTCTCCCCTCACCACTAATCGACGGACTCCGAGGAATTTTGCTGCCCGGAGCCCTGCAATAAGACCTTCATACTTTGCTGTGTTGTTGATCGCAACAAGTGTAGTTGAATGACATACTTCAGTTGGTCACCCTGAGGTGTGACTAAGACCACTCTAGCCCCCGAGTGTTGAAAACTGCGAGAGCCATCAAAGTACATTGTCCAGTGATCGGGGCATTCCAAATCTTCAGACTCCTGCACGGGTGGTTCAGGATTAGTCCATACCACCACGAAGTCGACCAGGATCTGAGACTTTACCATGGTGCGAGGCGTGAAATGGATGTCGAACGAACCGAGTTCGACAGCCCATTTCGTGATCCGACCATATTTCTCTGGATTCTGTACAATGTCTGTCGCGCCCCGAGACTGGGACAACGACTACTCCTGTAGAGACCTAGCTCGCTGCAGCTAGTCTCAAACCACAACCCTTTGACTTCCCAGGATAAGTCAAACACAGGAGTATATTACAATGCAACAGAGTACTTACAAAATATTAAGCAGTGTGGCCTGCTGGCCTTAATATTACATAAAGAGGATTAAAATGCCTACAAGGCATTCAGGGTTTAGCAAAATATTTAACTACGCAGCAGAAGATAGGTGATCCTCCCACAAAAGAAGTTGACGGCAGAACAACACACTTCAGGGCTCTGGCGGAACTGATTCTCCTCCTTCTGGATCCACGAAGTACTCCATGCCATCATCTTGATCAAGGTAGGCTCCATCTATTGAGTTGAATGTTGCAAGGGTGAGCACTTACGTACTCAGCAAGTCATAGGTAAGAGTAGATACATATAGTAGTGATGATATGAACCTAGACTAGTCAAGAATTATGGATACTTGTAAAATAATCTTTTCCTTTCTCAACTCATCTTATGGCAGCACTTTTCAAAATATGACATCATCATTCATGTTCACTAGATTATAGCACTACCGCGACACGTCGACACACGACAGCCCACGGCAGCACTCCTTATCATGACAACACATGTCATTTGGGTAATCTTGATTAAACATATTTTATTTAGAAAATAGTACTTGTGTCACACCCCATGGATTTAATCCACCGCAGCAGACTCCTATAAACCCGGGAGCTCAGAGTATTCGAATACGTTTTTAACTCTGCAGAGAGGTACCAATTTACCCACAAGATATTCCACTTTCAAGCCTTTCCTATCATAACAAAATGATTGGACCCCTGACTCACTTCATACTGTGAGCGGCAAGGTGAAAATAACAAGAAATTTTGTTATGTATCACTTACAATTCACCCCCGACCCTGTGGCTCTCAGCGAGGCACAGTTGTGGCAGGTTGTATCCAAACCTCCACCCCTTTGCTTATTCCCATTACTGGGTCAGCGTGCTTGATCACCTTCAGTGATATGTGTGGGAGCCGCGCTCCGTGTTTATCGTGCATCACTACACATCTCATGCAGGGGTTTCATGTGCGATCCACATAATTACTTGTTCAGGCCTGTCCCATACCAGGCTTGCGGTTAGCACGTTGTTCATGCCACTAGACGCACAACACAAGGTTCTAGTCCTTATATGCCAGTGACCAGACCATCCACAAACCTGCACCTTCAGTGCCTGCATTCCTTTGCAGTCTAGCACCTCCAGTGCTACAGCCATCCACACCATTTTTCTGGTCACGGCTAGGGGTTTTATTTCATGAATATAAGTATATAAATACATATAATAGTTCATGGCTCAAAACTTGTTTATTTCACATTTCACAGATAATCAGTCTAGTACTGCCAATTGATAAATCAACCATTCTCAATCTTTCACATGCAATATTGCCTATATTCAAGGTTATGTTTTAGCAACATTTAAAATATAGGTTCAAGATGACCAAGGATATGACTTGCCTTCCGCGTCGTAAAATACAGCAGTCGATGACGGGTCAACAGCAAAATCTCCAAAGTCAGCTTCTGAATCTGCTCTACGACAAACAAACACACAATAATTACTTATAATATTTAAAATGTTTTATGACTTATATGCAGAAATGCTCAACAAGAATGATTGAACTAAACTGGAGATAATTTGAACTGCAAACTGAACTGAGTCGAGATTCTAGGGTTTCAAGGAATTTGGGCTAAGGATGGTGATTAGATAATCTTAGGGTTTCAGGATTTCAATAGGGATAACAATTTTGTGGCTGGTTTAATCAAAACAGCGAATGTCAACAGATCGACATTCGGATCAAAGCTTGGACATAGCTTTAAGAAAAGCTAGGATGCTTATCTCAAGTTGTGGTAGTAGAAGAAAATGTAGATCACAACTCTACAAATTCAGTGGACAAAGTGGTTTTCAAAATGCACAACCAGAAGTGGGTAAACAAGGTCAATGCCACTGGCTGACAAGCTCTGGCATAGAGCTGACAATGCCAAAAACTAGGGCTTAGCATAACTTTTGATCTGGAGCTCCAAATGATGCACCACTTTGTCTGGGAGGTAGGCATTGATAACAGGAACAATTAAGTCAACAGGATCTAGGGCAGGAAATGGCTGGAAAGCAAGAAATTTGATGATGAACAGAGATGAACTGGCTGCACTAGAACAGTTCTGGACACAAACTTGGCAAAGCTATATCTTCCAATCTAGGCCGATCTAGGTGTCGGGCTAGAAGACAAAAATGCTCAGGTGGCTAGGGCACATCTAAATGACAAGGTTATTTGGGCTGAAACGGCCAGGAACACTTTTCCGGTCATCGGCGCCGGAGAAGAAACACTGGATTTGGGCATTTCCAACACAAGCCAATTGAACTCGATTCCTTGCTCTAGGAGTGATGGAAGGGTATGAGTAAGCTACTGGCAACGTCAATTTGGCCGGAGGTTCGCCGGTGTGGCTTGGCGACGAGAGCCAGCAACTGATAAATTGCAGAATTGGGGATAGCTTCAAATTGGGCTCAATTGATTGTTCTAAGTTCACAGGCATGCTTGATTTAGCTTACTGATCAATTTTGATTACAGATACAAGAGCTAATTTGGAGTAATTCGAGCTACATTGCCGGAACAGGGCAATCTTCGAATTTTAGCAATTTCCGGCGATCACCGGCGTTAGGGTCCACCGGAGAGCAATTAGATGCTACAGTACAATCAGGAGGATGAGAGGTACTCACTGCTAGCTTCAATTTGGCAGGAGATGCAGTGAAGTGAGCTGGCACCGTGAGCTTCCTCGACGACTCGCCGGAGAAGATGACTGAAACAGCGAGAGTTGGAAATTTAGCTGGTTTCTGGTGAAGTATGGAGAAGCTGCTGCACACAGTAGGGTTTAAATAGACCAGGCGAAGATGGCGAAGGGGAACAATGAAGTGATTTGCTGCTGTGATGAGATTGTTTGCGTGCTGGAGCAGTAGCGGCGAAGAAACAGCAAAAGCGGTGATGCGACGGCGACAAGCTTTCAACTGATCACAATGTCGCCTCATCGGGACCTGGCAAAGCTTGTAGCAAGCGGTGGCGACAAGTACTGGCACGGCGAGGCTACGTGGCGATGAATTGCTGACAAAAGCCGTTGATCGCGCGCGGGAGCAAGCGCTGGTCGTCGACGTAGCAGCAACCTTGCCACGGCACTGGCTGGAGCGAGGACACGTGCGCACTGGCATGCACGGTCACAAGTGCGGCGAAGCTTGGCCGGCGGTGAGCGTGCACGGCGCAAGGAAGCAAAACACGGCGAGGCTTCTGGTCGTGTACAGCAGTATACGGCCTGGTCGAAAATGGACTGAACTGCAGTTTTAATTCTTTGAGTTTTGGACTGAAATGTAAATCTGGAGATTTGGAAGGTTTAAACTGAAATTGATTTCACTAATCTGGTAGATTATATTCAACAAGGTATTTGGCAAAGGTAATTGATAAAATTTGACACATTTGAATAGTTTTTGATACAAACTGAAAATAGGGTAATTTAGGGTAAAAATAAGGTTTAAGTTTTGTCGATTTCGAATTCTGGCATTTAGGGTTCGATTTTGATATCTGCACAAAAGATAAACTTGTGGCAAATAGCATTTTGAGAAGATTTGTCGAAGAAATTCTGAATTTGAAGTTAATCTGGAGATTTTAGCCTTTTTGGTTTTCAGATATCAGATAAGGACTAATTTGCGATAACTCTTGGACTGATTTGTGAAAAGAGTCTAGATGATAGAATCTGGCTGTCAACTTTTTAGATTAAGGTATTGACATACCCATGATCATATTCCAGGAATAATCTGGTCTGAACTTGGTCAAGATTTTGATTAAATCTATATTCCTGAAACTTAGGGTATTTGGGTAATATAAGGTATTTCTGTTTTCGAAAACAGAAGGAGTTGATAATTCTGGGAGTTAGAGATAGAATTGGATCTGGGTTCTGAAGGCTTTTAAGTTCAGAGTAACTGATAGATCACATCTGAACAATATGATCTTGATTTGAGGTCATAGGATAGATTTTGGAGATTTTAGGGCTTGAGAAAGATACTGATCTGGCTATTACTACAGATACATGCATGCATGCTATTTATGAAAGAGGAAGTTTTCACCCCTAACTCAGGGTGTTACAATGTCCCCCCTGAGGGCACTGTGATCCTATGAGCTTGGAAGTAATGTCGTAGCTTACGGGAAGCCATCAGTAGTGCGTAAAGTATTTTCTGGACCTCAGGGTATCGCTCCTTAGGACCATGAAGTACTTCGCTTATGTAGTAGACGGGTTTGTGCACACCTTCTCTTTCTGCGATCAAGATAGCGCTTACCACGTAAGGTGTGGTCGCCAAGTAAAGGACTAATGGTTCCTCTTTATTGGGAGAAACCAAGACCGGCGGACTGGATAAATATGCTTTGACCTCCTGAAATGCTTTCTCGGCCTCATCGGACCAAGTAAAATTATGGTGTTTGCACAGAGCTTTGAAGAAAGGTAGTCCCTTTTCGCCCAGTCACGATATGAATCGGCTCAATGCCGCCATGCGACCTGCTAGGCGCTGAACATCTTTGATGGTCGAGGGAGACCTCATTTGCTCGATAGCCCTGATTTTTTCAGGATTGACCTTGATTCCTCTGGAACAAACAAGAAAACCAAGAAGTTTTCCAGACGAAACTACGAAAGAACACTTCTCTAGGTTTAATTTTATTCCAAATCAATTAAAATTACAGAAGGTCTCAGCAAGATCATCTACATGAGATGAACTTTTTAAACTTTTTACAACCAAGTTGTCTACATTAGCTTCAAGATTACGCCCCATCTGGGAAAGAAAGGTCTTTTGCATCAAGCGTTGGTACGTGGAACCAGCGTTCTTGAGACCAAACGGCATTCTAATATAGCAGTAAGTGCCGAATGGTGTGATGAAGGCAGTCTTCTCTTCATCTTCTTCTGCCATGCTAATTTGATGATATCCTGAGTAAGCGTCCAGGAAACTCATCAGTTCACAGCCCGCAGTAGAATCGACCAGCTGGTCGATGCGGGGAAGGGGAAAATCATCCTTCGGACAGGCACTATTTTGGCTGGTGTAATCGACGCACATGCGGCACTTACCGTTTGACTTGCGGACCATGACCGGATTTGTAAGCCATTCCGGATGATCGACTTCGCGAATAAATCCGGCCTTTTGGAGCTTATCTAACTCTTCCTGGATGGCTTCCTGCCGATCAACAGCAAAACGCCTGAGCTTCTGCTTTATTGGTCGCTATCCAGGTCGAATTGCTAACCTGTGCTCAATTACTTCCCTTGGGACACCGAGCATGTCAGATGGTTTCCACGCAAACACATCTGCATTAGCTCGGAGGAAAGTAATGAGCTCGAGTTCCTGTTTGTCATCCAGGCCTGATCCGACCCGAATTGTCCTGGATGGATCATCTGGGTACAACGGAACCAATTTCAATGTCTCATCTGGTCGAGGAGCAGCTTTGATCATGTCAGTAGACATTGTGGCAATCTGGGCTTCTCGGAGGGGAAGCTGATCTGCCATCTCCAGGGATAACCGACTGCACATCAATGCCACGTTGAGACTGCCCCAACTGGGAAAGAAAGGTCTTTTGCATCAAGCGCTGGTACGTGGAACCGGTGTTCTTGAGACCAAATGGCATTCTGACGTAGCAGTAGGTGCCAAATGGTGTAATGAAGGCAGTTTTCTCTTCATCTTCTTCTGCCATGCTAATTTAATGGTACCCTGAGTAAGCATCCATGAAGCTCATCAGTTCACAACCCACTGCAGAGTCAACCAACTGATCGATGCGGGGAAGGGAAAATCATCCTTTGGACAGGCACTGTTTAAGCTGTGTAATCGACGCACATGCGCGACTTACCATTTGACTTTAGGACCATGATCGGGTTCGCAAGCCATTCAGGATGTTCGACTTCGCGAATAAATCCTGCTTTTTGGAGTTTGTCCAACTCCGAACAGATGGCTTCTTGTTGATCAATAGCAAAGTGTCTGAGCTTTTGCTTTATTGGTCGCTATCCAGGTCGAATTGCTAACTTGTGCTCAATTACCTTCCTTGGGACTCCAGGCATGTCGAATGGTTTCCACGCAAACACATCTGCGTTATCCCGGAGGAAAGCAATGAGCTCGAGTTCCTATTTGACATCCAGGCCTGATCCAATACAAATGGTTCTGGATGGATCATCTGGGTACAATAGAACTAGCTTTAGCTTCTCATCTGGTCGAGGGGCAACTTTGATCGTATCAGAGGCCGTGGTCGTAGTCTTAACATCCCGAAGGGGAAGCTAATCCACCAACTCTAGAGATAGCTGATCACAAGTAAGCGCCGTGTTCCAGCTGCCTCGGACTGAAATAACACCTTTGGGGCCCGGCAATTTGGCGCATTGATAAGAATAATGCGTTGCCGCCATGAACTTAGCAAGAGTTGGTCTGCCAAAAATAGTGTTATATGCCGAATCGCTATCAATTACATCAAAAGTGATCAATTCTATTCAGAAGTTGTCTGGCTCTCCCAATATTACCAATAACACAATCTGTCCCATCGGCATCATTGAGGGTCCAAGGATTATCCCATAAAACGGATGAATTATGGGCTTAATCTTTGAACAAGGAATTTGCATCTCATCCAATGCCTTGACCAATAACAAGTCTAAGGAACTGCCCCCGCCGATCAGAACTCTTTTGACTCGAGCATTGCTAATGATCGGGGTAATGACCAAAGGTGATGAGGACATCACCCCTAACGATGCGTCCATTCTTCCAACACCCGTTGTGCAAGGACCAATAACAAGGGCACGTGCACGTCAACTAAATCACCAGGTGAGCTCGTTTCTTAGTACACGAGAGAATATTGACAAGAGCCAGTTACTACCTAATAATATTGTGCTTGTGCTCAGGAATCATGGTGTTGATCAGCGAGGGTGTCACTTTGCGCCAAGACAGGTCGGGAATCAAGTCTACCGCGAGCTGGAGTCCGGGTCGGCCATGGCGGAGCAGCCTGTCTTCAAACGGGCACAGCAGATGCATACAAACTCCGTTTGGGGCGTTCAAGTATATTACGGAGAAGCCCTCGACGAGACCTTTCCAACGGATCTGGTTCCATATCCAAACTCCTTCTGAGTCAATCACAATCGTCGAAACAAGTGGAGACCAGATTCTGTTGGGCCGTGCGGTGCTGCGTCACCTGTCTATTGGGCCTCGCCCCGTGTATCCCGCGTGGGGGGGGGGGGGGGTGCGCCCCAAACCCTAGACGCCACCCCTCTCGCATATTAAAACCTCGTAGCCGTCATTGTTAGACTTGGATTTTGCTTAGAATTTTTCTACTATCGCAGTTCGCCGTCTTTTGGTTTGTGGAACCCCAACACTTCGTGATCTTAATACATACTTGCAATTCGAGATTGCTTCTTCTGTGTTCTTGCACGTGTTCTTTGATTCGCTTGCAGGAACGGACCTTTGTGGCTAGGTCAACCGCGCCTCGGTATGGTTGATAACGAACGGAGCAGTGGTGTAACGATTGCAGGCCTAGATCGGTTCTGGTCGAAAGTCGGGTCGTCAACATCGAGTCTCCACCAATCGAACTATCCCCTACCTGTCGGAAGATCGGGACCCCGTTGCTCATCAAGTGGTATCAGAGCTCCGGTTGCCCGTCAGGTATCTCGTATCCCATCTGTTCATTGTTCATCGTTTTACCCATCGTCCAGAAAAAAGCCAAAAAAAAAAAATTAGGTCATAGTCTTCCGCTGTCCAAACCACTTCGAGCCTTCGCAATATTTGCTTTCAGTTAGCGTTGTTGAGTTTGTATCCTTAGTTCGTCGTCTGGTTGCTGGTTTAGATTGTGTTCGTAGTTCTGTCCATCACCTCCCCATTGCATCGTCCGTCCTACCACCGCCAGACATCCAGAAAACCAAATCGAGTCCTACTCGGTTTGCCCCCGCTAGCCGCCTTGTGTTACTGTCCCGCTTCGCAAACCCTAGATAGGTCACAAACCGCCTTGTGTCAAACGCCCTGCATCGCTAGCCTCCCCTTTGTTCATCCCGCCAACCCACCGTCACGTTCCCTACTTGCGAAACCGAAAGTTCGCATTGCCCAGAAACCCTGATCCGGAGCACCTTCACTAAAATGGCCATAACTTTTGCATCCGAACTCCGTTTGAGCTCCACGACCACTCGTTTCGAAGCTAACAAAAAGTTACACTTGAATTTCACCAAATTTTTTGTTTTTGGCAAAATTTCGGAGGCCAAAATCCCTCTGGAAGATCGAGTATCCGGCCTCGGAAGTTTTAGCACAGTTTTCAGAGCAAGCACCAGAATTTATATCGGCCATCCCTTATCTCCAAATTGAGGGGAACCTGCTTTGTTTACATATTTCTGTGTTGGTGAACTTGAAAAAAATATCAGAAAAATCAAAAAAAAATAAAAAAAATTATCAAAAAGAGGCAGCGCACAGAAAAGAGCCGTGCAGTGAAAAAAAATCCGGGGGTTCGTACTTGCCATACTTGCTATATTTGGGATCAGAATTGCTTCAATATTGATTGTCCTTGCCATCATCTTGCTGTTTCCATTTGTTACCTTGTTGTCTTTGCTTGCTTGAACAGTTCTAGGGGCGCATTTAGGCTAGCAACACTAGTGGGTTCTTTGGACACTTATTCAACTTAGCATTCTGATTTCAATTATTGCTAACCTTTGCTACCATAACTGCCTTCCAAGCTCCACATACTTTCTATCAGAACAGGATTCAACCTTGCAATCGTTACACTTAAGCTCGTCACGATATCACGAACCAGCCACCGGTTGTTCCTTCTGCACCGTTGGTAAGAACCTTGCAAGAGCGTGGTAAGAAGCTTGAGAGGGTGTGAATCCACTTGCAAGACCGGTTGTACCTCCTGCATTGTGAGGTAGAGGAAACTGAGGAGGATAAAATGGCTCGTTTCTATGGGGGGTTAAGGCATGATTTACAAAATATTATTGATTACAAGGACTATCATGATGTCAATAGATTGTTCCAGCTTGCTGTTTTGGCAGAAAAAAAATTGCAGGGATGACAACAGCGGCCACGGAGCAACTTTGGTAGTACCTTCACCCTAAGACAGGCGTCAACCAAATCAGAGCCACCTCCTGCTATTCAGTCTACTGCCCCCTCGACCAGTAGGGCGCGTTCAGTAGCACCGTTACCACCGCCACGTACACCCGAGGTAAGCAAAACTTCTAATGTGCAGGCACCAGCGAAGTCGTCTTCATCTGTTGCCTCCACGGGACGTACAACAGGTATCATATGCCACCGTTGCAAGGGGATGGGCCATGTCATGAAGGACTGCCCAAGTCAGCGAGCTTACATTGTGACAGACGATGGTGGGTACGTTAGTGCTTCTGATGTTGAAGATGAATATGCTCTTGCAGCTAACCTTGCAGGTAATGTTGATGACGAATCCGAACATGATGATGATGGGGAAGCTTTGGGTACGGTAGCCACACAAGAATACCGGACATCATTGTCCAACGGGTCCTTAGTACTCAAATGGAGCAAGCCGAGCGAGCCCAACGCCACAACTTGTTTCAAATGTTCCTCGTCGTCAATGACCGGCGCGTCCGAACAATCATTGATGGTGGGAGCTGCAACAACTTGGTGAGTTCTGATCTGATCAAGAAGCTTGGCTTGACCACACAACCACATCCCCAACCATATCATGTTCAATGGTTCAACAACAGCGGTAAGGTTAAGGTAACGCAAACCGCAACAGTACCATTTTTCATTGGTTCATACCATGATGTTGCTGATTTTGATGTAGTGCCTATGCAAGCATGTTCACTTTTATTAAGCCGACCTTGAGAATATGACACTAATGCAACTCATCATGGTAGAAATAATTGGTACACTTTCATGCACAAAGGAAAGAAAATAACCTTGCTTCCCATGACTCCATCTGAAATTGTGCATTTTGATAGGGAAAGACTTGCAAATGAGAAGAAAGAGAACACCACAGAATCTGAAAATCAGCAAGTAGCTAAAACTGTTTTTCCGCATAAGAAAGATAAGAATGTACCTACTTCTAAGACTGAGGGAATTAAATTGAAGGGTGGTGTTTTGCTTGCTAAAAAATATGATCTTGCTGAACCGTCATGCTTTGCTTTGATATGTAAAGAGACCTTGTTTTCATTTGATGATATGCCTGTCTCTTTTCCACCTGCTGTTACTAACCTTTTGCAGGAGTATGACGATGTGTTCCCCACTGAGGTGCCCCCGGGACTACCACCTATTCGAGGTATTGAGCATCAAATTGACTTGATCCCGGGAGCGACGTTTGCATATAGGACCAATCCATAGGAGACTAAGGAAATTCAACGACAAGTCCAAGAGCTTTTGGACCGTGGGTACGTGCGACAAAGCCTTAGTCCTTGTGCTGTTCCTGTTCTTTTAGTTCCTAAGAAAGACGGTAGTTGGCTCATGTGTGTGGATTGTAGAGCCATTAACAATATCACAATAAGTTATCGTCATCCTATTCCTAGGTTAGACGACATGTTTGATGAGTTAAGTGGTTCTATTATCTTCTTAAAAGTTGACTTGCGTAGTGGGTACCACCAAATTCGAATGAAATTGGGAGACAAATGGAAAACTGCTTTTAAGACCAAGTTCGGTTTATATGAATGGTTAGTTATGCCTTTTGGATTGACTAATGCACCTAGTACTTTCATGCGCTTGATGAACGAGGTCTTACGTCCTTTCATTGGTAAATTTGTGGTGGTCTATTATGATGATATCTTGATCTATAGCAAGTCACTTTCTGAACATCTCGAACATTTACGTGCTGTTTTTAATGCTTTGAGAAAGGCACGTTTGTTTGGTAACCTCGAGAAGTGCACTTTTTGCACCGATCGAGTCTCACTTCTTGGCTATGTTGTGACTCCGCAGGGAATTGAGGTTGATGAAGCCAAGATCGAAGCTATCAAGAGTTGGCCGACTCCTAAAACGGTCACACAGGTGAGAAGCTTTCATGGACATGCTGGTTTCTACCACCGTTTCGTGAAGGACTTCAGCACCATTGCCGCACCATTGAATGAATTGACAAAGAAGGGCGTTGCATTCCATTGGGGACAACTACAAGAGGACGCCTTCAACCTTTTGAAAGAAAAGCTAACAAATGCACCATTACTCCAACTTCCAGATTTTGGTAAGAGTTTCGAACTTGAATGTGATGCTAGTGGAGTTGGAATTGGTGGGGTGTGCTCATGCAAGAAGGTAAGCCTGTTGCATATTTCAGCGAGAAATTAAGTGGGCCTACTTTAAATTACTCCACGTATGATAAATAGTTGTACGCTCTTGTGCGAACTTTAGAGACGTGGCAACATTATTTATGGCCTAAGGAATTTGTTATTCACTCTGATCATGAGTCGCTGAAACATATTCACAGTCAAAACAAATTGAACCGTAGACATGCCAAGTGGTAGAATTTATTGAATCTTTTCCTTACATCATTAAACACAAGAAAGGGAAAGATAATGTAATTGCTGATGCTTTGTCTCGGAGATATGCTATGTTGTCTCAACTTGACTGTCGAATTTTTGGACTTGAAACTATTAAAGAACAATATGCTCAAGATGCTGATTTCAAAGATGCTTTGATTAATTGCAAGGATGGGAGGGCTTGGAATAAATTTGTACTCAATGATGGGTTCTTGTTTAGAGCTAACCGCCTATGCATTCCAGTTGGATCCGTTCGTCTTTTGTTGTTGTAGGAAGCTCATGGAGGAGGCCTGATGGGACATTTTGGTGTCAAAAAGACGGAGGATATTTTGGCCACGCACTTCTATTGGCCAAAGATGAGGCGTGATGTTGAGCGCTTCGTGGCACGCTGCTCCACGTGTCAAAGGGCAAAGTCACGGTTAAATCCACACGGTTTGTATATGCCTCTTCCTACTCCTAGTGTCCCGTGGGAGGATATCTCAATGGATTTTGTTCTAGGTTTGCCTAGGACAAAGAGGGGGAGGGATAGTATATTTGTTGTTGTGGATCGATTCTCTAAGATGGCACATTTTATTCCTTGCCACAAAAGTGATGATGCCACTCACATTGCCGACTTATTTTTCAAAGAAATTGTTCGTTTGCATGGTATGCCTTCCACTATTGTTTCAGATCACGACACAAAATTTTTGGGTCATTTCTGGAGGACATTATGGAATAAATTGGGGACAAAGTTACTGTTTTCTACTACTTGTCATCCCCAAACTGATGGCCAAACGGAGGTGGTAAATCGCACCTTGTCCACAATGTTGCGAGCTGTTTTGAAGAAGAACTTAAAGATGTGGGAGGAGTGCCTTCCTCATGTGGAGTTTGCCTACAACCGTGCGCTACACTCGACTACCAAGGTAAGTCCTTTCCAGGTAGTGTATGATTTCAACCCTCGTGCTCCTATTGACCTATTGCCTCTTCCATCATCTGAAAAGGTCAATCTTGATGCTAAGAAACGTGCTGAGTTTATTTTAAAACTACATGAAACAACAAAAGAAAATATTGAGCGAATGAATGAAAAATATCGCATTGCTGGTAGTCATGATAGAAAGGAATTGATATCACTAGTACAGAAATGCAGTCTACTAACCCCTATATTCTATCGGTTATTAGCGATTTAGTAGAAAACCGATAGAAAATGTGCCTCGCGGTCATAAAAGGCCAACGGGTGTATTTTTCCTATCGGTTTGTAAGAAACTTACCGATAGAATAAACACTATGATTTACTCTAGCGGTGATGAACATATTTGCCGTTAGAAGAGATGCATAAGTACTGACGGGAGAATGTTGTACGCCGATAGGACTGGTCGACTTCTTCAACTAGACTTATTCTATCGGTACTTTATGAGTCTACCGACATAATATATCAAAAAATTCCTATCGGCAATATGTAGTGTGCCGATAGAACCGTTCGCCTTCTACAAATATTTTTATTCTATCGGTAATGTATTCTTGTACCGTTAGAATATATCGAAAATTGCTTAGAACTGTTCGTCTTCAAATAGTTCTATTCTATCGGTAATGAATGTTTATACCGTTAGAATATAGCAAAAATATTTTAGAACTGTTCGCCTTCTACAACGAGTATTATTCTATCGGCAATGTACGTATATACCGACAGTGTGGACAAAAATTCCTATCGCTAATTTGTATTGTGCCGATAGAGCCATTCGACTTCTACATATGTTTTTGTTCTATCGGTAATTGATTTTGTACCGTTAGAATATATATAAAATGACTAACGGTATGTAGTTTTTGTACCGATAGAACTTATGTAGTACTATAAATACACGGGTGTGTCTCTTCATTCTCACAGTTCATCTGGGGCTCATAGTCCTAACCCGTAAGCTCCATGGACGGCCGGCTCACCTCTACAGGCGACCGCTGCACCTCTGCACCTCCATCGACGCCCTCTAGACTTCGGCATCCCAAGCAAGGTACGTAAATCATTCTAATCCGATTATGGCAATTATTCTGCTTTTTTTGTATCCTTCATTTTGATGTGTCTTCTTTTCAATATGATTATGATCTTTGCAGGTCCTTGGATGATGCTCATGAGGGGCAACGTATTTCACGGTTCTTCATCGCAGTACGCTGCCTACGTTGGCTTGTTGGCGAAAGAAATGGTGAAGATCACCGTCGAGAGCTGGAAGGACGTGAAATGCGAGATCTTGGTTGGCTCGGTCGAGAAGATCCTTAAGCCCTGCGTGTTTCTCAAATCAGGACCTATAGAAAGCATCTTACATTTTTTTGCATGCACCAGCTTGTGGCTAGATGCTTACCTGCATGGAGAAGAAGAATTGTTGTTATTTTCACAGCCATTCTACACCATCACTACACAGAACAACATCTTGGAAGGTCGGTTCTTTTTGTTAATGGAGTTGAGTTGAGTTGAGTTGAGTTGAGTTGATCGAGTTTGAGTCCGAGGAAATCACCAATACGTACAAATGTAAGTCGACGGCAGTTCCAGCTCCTCGAGCGTCTTCGAACTGAACTCCTATGGTTAAGTCCAATGTGGTTCAGACATTTGCTGTTTTAGATGAATGGATTTGTTATGTATCAGGTCTAACTTGTAGTCGCTAGTTGCATTATCGCAACCTGCAAAGGTTCTCTTTTATGTAAAATGTACGGGCCACTGGGTCCTCGTCGTGATCTGTTGTTAATTTCAGACGTGGCTTTTCTAATATACATCGAATGTGTGAATTGTTGTATTTGTATATTGTTGTATATTTGTGTATCATGTATTGCTAATTGGGACATGAACTTGAATGTGTAGGGATCGGAGTATTTGTGTATTTAATTGTATTGGTAGGTAGGTGTGTATTTGTACTGCTGTTTCAGACATGTACCTGAATTTGTATTGGTGAACTGGCATGTGTATGTTTGTACCTGAATTTGTGAACTGGCATGTGTAATTTCTTTGGCAAGATGAAGTCCCGAGTACCTAAGAAAAGTATTTTTGTGTCTCCAAGTTAATCCACAAATTAGCATTTCTTCAAATATTGCTTTATCTTGTAGTTAAGATCTGTTTGATGTAAGATCTATTTGATGTTACATTGGTATGATTCCATGGATGTGAGAACTGGTGTCATGTGCGTTTGGTACAAGTACCTCCTCTAACAGTAAATACACATATTTACTGATAGAAAACACATATATTTGCTCAATCATGCATCATCTAATGGTAAATACACATATCTACCGATAGAAAAACACATATATTTGCTCAGTCATGCATGATCTAACGGTAAATACACACATTACCGATAGAACAAGGCCTGTACTTGCTCAGTAATGTACATTCTCTAACGGTATATGTGTGTTTTTACCGATAGAATATGTGAGATGCAAATTACCTTAGTTAGTCTAACGGTTATTTCATGTATTTACCATTAGAAAAAGCTCCATTATAAGGAAAACCCCACTCGACCATTGCTGAGCTGCTCTTTAATTTGTTCTGTTGCACTATGTGTCCCTCTGTTTGTGATGAAAGTTCCACGCTCGTAGCTACACTGCTAGGGTGATCAGCGCAAGCTGGAGGGAAGTTGATTGCGCCCCTCTCTTTAAGGTATGATTAATTGTCGACAGTTATCTCTCTCTCCCTCTAGATCTCCCTCCCTCTCTACTTGCAAGCTAGCTGTATTGTGTAGTTCCAATTAAGTTTGTAGCTGTAAGCTTGGGAGCTAGGTAGCTGGAAATGCATCATGTTTTAGGAGCTAACTAGCTTGTATTGTGTAGTTAGCTAGGTTAATTAGTGTTAATTTCGTTAGGCTAGGGTTCAACACATCTGTTGTAAGAGGCTATACATGTACATATACATAACTTAATCGGGCAGGTTTCATGCATGCATGGCTGACTCGTTAAATTTTGTTAATTGTAGATGGACAGGAAATATTGGATGTATGGAATAAAACGTACTACTTTTGAATATTTGGATGGTGTGAATGAGTTTATTAAATTTGCTGAGCAACAAAAGGAGAGGAAGGGAGAGAAAAATATGCTCTGTCCTTGTACAGATTGTATGAACTTGAAGAGGTTTAGCAACTCTGATCAAATTAAGAGTCATTTGATTCATCGTGGTTTTAACACGCGATACACCCGTTGGATATGGCATGGCGAAGATCTTGAGGAAACAAGCACCACTACTACCAATCAGCAGGACTCGGATGTGGATTGCAATAATATCGATGACCATCCGAATTGTGATAATGTTCATTCCGATGTGCACGTAGATGATGATGATGATGACAATCTAGATGAGATGTTACGTGATGTAGAGGAAGATTACAACGAAAACGACTTCTGTGAATTTGAGAAACTGATTGCTGACTCTGAGAAGCCTCTATTCCCTGGATGTGCTATATTTACAAAATTGTCTTCTGTGCTGAGATTATATAACTTGAAGGCAGGCAACGGTTGGAGTGATAAGAGTTTCACGGCACTATTAGATCTTCTAGCGGACATGCTTCCAGAGGGAAATGAGTTGCCAAGATCTATTTACCAAGACAAAAAACTGTTGTGTCCGTTGGGAATGGAAATCGAAAGAATACACGCATGCCCAAATGATTGTGTGTTGTACCGTAACGAGTACTCCAGTTTGCATGTTTGTCCAAGATGCGGCGCATCGAGGTATACGCGTAGGGACCGGATTGACAGTGAATGTCACGAGGTAAAGAAAGGACCTCCGGCGAAAACTGTGTGGTACTTGCCTGTGATACCTAGATTGAAGCGGCTGTTTGCAAATTCAAAAGTCGCGAAGCACTTGCGTTGGCATGCTGAAGCCCGGAAACAAGACGGAAAACTGAGACACCCAGCTGATTCTATTCAATGGAGAAACATCAATAGAACATTTGCTGAGTTCGGCGGCGAACTTAGGAATATAAGGTTCGGGCTGAGTACAGATGGTATGAACCCACATGGTAATATGAGCAGTCGGCACAGCACTTGGCCGGTTCTTTTATGCATCTACAATCTTCCTCCTTGGTTATGCATGAAGCGCAAGTACATCATGATGGCGTTACTAATCTCAAGACCCAGACAACCCGGAAATGATATTGACGTGTTTCTAGCGCCTTTAATCGAGGACTTACAGAAATTGTGGAGCGAGGGGGTGCAGGTGTGGGATGCATACAAGAAAAAGAATTTCATCTTGCGGGCCCTGATATTTTGCACCATAAATGATTTTCCGGTCTACGGCAATTTGTCGGGGTATAGTACAAAAGGAGCCAAGGCTTGCCCTATTTGCCTAGATGAAACTAAGAGCATGTGGATGTTAAACTGCCGGAAAACAGTGTACATGGGTCACCGCAGGTTTCTTCCGGTGCATCACACGTACCGTAAGAAGAGGAAATCATTTAACGGGAAGCCTGAGAAGGGATCAGCTCCAGTGTTTCTGACCGGTAAGGAAATTTACTCGCGCGTGAAGGACATCAAAGCTGAGTTCGGTAAGCATTCTAAACCTCGAGAAAAAAATGTTTGGAAGAAGAGATCGATTCTCTGGGATCTACCGTACTGGGAGCACTTACAAGTTCGACATTGCATTGACGTCATGCATGTAGAGAAAAATATCTGTGACAGTTTGATTGGTTTGTTGTTGAACATTCCAGGAAAGACAAAGGATGGTGTGAAAGCTCGTCGTGACATGGTGGAAATGGGGATAAGGACTGAGCTTGCACCTATAGAGAATGAAAAGTGTACATACCTCCCCCCGGCCTGCTATACGTTGTCCAAGAGCGAAAAAACAGAACTCTGTTGGTGCCTACACGGTGTTAAAGTTCCATGTGGGTACTCCGCGAACTTGAAAAAACTTGTGTCCATGAAGGACCTAAGACTCGTTGGCACGAAGTCCCACGACTGTCATGTCCTAATGTCATAAATGCTTCCCATTGCTATCAGAGGCATTCTCCCAATTAAAGTCAGAGAGACAATCACAAATGTATGTTATTTCTTGTAACACCCTGGTTTTGGGGGTGAAAAGTTTTTGCATAAAATCCTGCATGCATGTATCCCTGTAGCAGTAGCCAGATCAGCTAAACCCTAATCTCTCCCAAACCCTAAAAATCTTCAAATCTATTCTCTAGATCCAGATCAAGATCTGACCATTCAGATTTAACCCACTAGTTATTCTGAAGATAAAAGTCTTCAGGAG
Organism: Pharus latifolius; assembly: GCA_019359835.1. Classification (NCBI taxonomy): domain Eukaryota; kingdom Viridiplantae; phylum Streptophyta; class Magnoliopsida; order Poales; family Poaceae; genus Pharus; species Pharus latifolius. The sequence goes on along the minus strand of CM033326.1, from coordinate 63,657,115 downwards.
CCAGATTGAATTCTAACCCTAACTCCCAGTATCTAAGTCTCTTTCTGTTTTCGAAAACAGGAAATTCTGATTTATCCTAAGTACCCCAGATCCCAGATAACTGAGTTATCATGGTTTAACCCTATCCAGACTCATGTATCTTTTGGAATATGTTCCTAGGTTTACCCTCAACTTACTCCAAAAAGTTGGGAACCAGATTGTTTCATCTAAACACTTTTCGCAGTTTAGCCCAAATTTTACTGCGAATAAGTCCTTTTCTGTTACCTGGAAGCCTGAAAAGGCTAAAATTCACAAATCAACTCCAACCTCAGAATTTCTTCAGGGAACACCTCCCAAATGCTATTTGATACATATTTCCCTTCTGTTTAAACTTCAAAATCTCTCCCCAATCACCAGAATTCAAGATCGACAAAATCCAGATCTATTTTACCCTAATTTTACCCTATTTTCGAAAATAGGTGAAATCCCTCAAACCTTATCAAATTTTCTCCAGATTTGAGCTAAATGAGTATTAATAGAAATATTATACTCATCCATGAAATCAAATTCCAAATTAAACCTCTTTAAAACCAGATTTACAAATCAGTCCACTCTTCAACCGAAATCATCACAATTATGCCCCTGATCGACCAGAACAGTGCAACCGACCAGCTGCTGTCTTCGACCAGCGCCTGGGACTTCGACCACGACCTGGAACAGCGCACGAGCACGGGAGCCTTCGACCTCGAGCGCGCCACTGCTGGTTGCTTCGCCTGCCGCCGCGTGTGTGCTCGCCATTTGCCACTGTGGATCTTCTCCAGCGAGGATCGCGTCCAGCTGGTTTCTCCCGTTTGCACGCCACCGGCAACGGCTACAGCAGGAAAGCATAGCCACGTGGAGAACTCGCCGCGGCCAGCCATCAGTTCGCCTTCACATCGCAGCAGCTCCAGCTGCAAAATTCCTCACGGCCGCTGAACCGAGTCGTTTCGCCGCCTGTCTTCGCCGTGAAGTCGCATCCCGTCTTTTCCTTGCCGGCTACAACTCCCCGAGCATTTTCCAACCGTTGAGAGCCTCCAGCCACGCCTATATAAACCCACCAGAGCTCAGCTTTACTCCTTACACTCCAAAACACCAGAAAACCAGCAGTTCACTGTGTCTTCTTCTTCTCCGGTGAGCAGCAAAGAGGGAGCTTCGGTGCTAGCTTCAACCACTGCTTCCTTCTTCAATCCAACACCCCCAGTGAGTTTCCCTCGTCCCCTTCATGCTTCTCGAGCTTGGAATTTAGTTTAAACACCTTCAGTCGCCGGCGATTTCCTTTTCTCTCCAGTAGCTCCGGCGAGCAATTAATCCTCAACCAGATCGATTCGACCTTCGAGCCAGTAATCAAATATGCTCAGTAGACCTTGCTTAACATCCCTAAGCAACCAAGATCTACAGATTTCCTGATATGTGAAAATCCCCAAATTGGAACCTTGCATGTTCACTGAACTTACTGTTTAAGCTTCCCTGGTGCACCTCTAGCCAATCTAACTTCACCAGTATGTTTCTAATGCCCTAGAGATCATGTACAAGCAAGGAATTGAGTTCATTTGCCCTAAATCGAAAACCCCCAAAGTTCATGTCATCTCCTTCTGCTCCAGTCGCCGGCCGTCGATTCCGGCCAATCCAGCCCTAGCCACTTTGCCATTTAGATGTTTTGGACCATTCTGAGCAACTTTGTCTTCTATCACGACTTCTAATTCGGCCTAGATTGTGAGATATAGCCATGCCCTAGTTACTGCACTGTTTATGTTGCATGTGCTCCAGGCCAGTCAACTTCTTTGCCGGTTTTCATCACTTTCCGGCCATCTCCTGCCCTAGATCCTGTTGAGACATTTGTTCCTGTTACAAATGTCTAACTACCAGACAAAGTGTTGCATCATTTGGAGCCCTAGATCAAAAGATATGGCAAACCCTAATTTCTGGCCATGTCAACTCTATGTCAAACTATGCCAGCCAGTGGCATTAGCCCTGTTCACCCACCTCTGGTCATGCAAACCAAAAATTACCTTGTCAAACAGTTGCTTCACTACCTTGTGCATCATATGCTTGAATAAAAACCCATTTTGGCTACTAGAAACTGTTCAAACCATGTCAATGCCATTCTTGGGCATTGTCAGCCTATGTCAGCCAATGGCATTGGGCCATTTTGACCCCATCTGGGTATGCAAACTGAACATAACTTTGTCCCTTAGACTCCTGATGTTGTGATCTACATTTTATTCTACTGTCACAACTTGAGTTGAGCCCTCTATCATCCATCGACCCTATGTCGATGCCTTGAACCGAATGTCGACCTAAAGGCGTTCGCTGTTTTTGAGCGAACCAGCAGCAGCCTTGATATCATTCTGATATTTTGGAACATTTGGAACCTTGTAAACCCTTGTCAACTAATCTTAACCTTGGTTTCCATAGTTTAACCCTAATCGCTTCCAAATCTTGTATCGCCTAAGTGTTTCTCCTTGCATTATCGCATATAGTGGAATAGTAAGAGTAGGATTGATTGTAATGCCTGTTTGCTTGTTTGATCCTTGTTCAGAGCAAGAGTCCGAGTTCGAAGACTTCGTCGCAGACCCGACATCAACTGCTGTTTCTTACGACGCGGAAGGCAAGTCATATTCTTGAACATCTTGAACCTATATTTTATGAATTGCTAGAATATACCTTGATTATAAAATAATAATATTGCATGAGAAAGATTGAGAATAGTTGAATTATGAAATGGCAGCATCAGGCTGATGCCTGTGAAATGTGAATTGATCAAATAATGAGCCATGAACTAATATATTATGTATATTTATATTCATGAAATAAAACCCCTAGCCGTGACCCGTATTTTGGTATGAAATGGTAAAAGCACTGGAGGTGCTTGGTCGCACAGGATGTGCCAGCACTGGAAGTGCATGGATTGTGGTATGAGCTGGTCACTGGCATATAAGGACCTAGAACCTTGTGTTGTGCGTCTAGTGGCATGATTAACGTGCTGACCGCAAGCCTGGTATGGGACAGGCCTGAACAAGTAGTATGTGGATCACACATGAAACCCCTATATGACAAACTCACGATTAACACGGGGTGCGCTCCAACACATATCACAGGATGTGATCATGCACGCTGACCCTGAGGGGAAGACGCCAATTAGTGGGGGTTGTGAAACCCTGCCACAACTGTGGTTTGCGTGAAGAAAACCACGGGGTCTGGGGTGAATTGTGTGTGAAACATGGCAAAAGTTCTTGTTATCTCCACCTTGCCACTCACAGTATGAAGTGAGTCAGGGGTCCAATCCTTGTGATAGGAAGGGCATGAAAGTGGATATATCTTGCGGGTAAATTGGTACCCCTCTGCAGAGTTAAAAATGTATTCGAATACTTCGTGCTCCCGAGTTTTAGGAGTATGCCGCGGTGGATTAAATCCACGGGGTGTGACACAAGTATTGTTTTATAAATTAAAATTTGTTAAGTCAAGATTACCCAAATGACATGTGTTGTCATGATAAGGGGTGCTGCCGTGGGCTGTCATGTGTTGACGTGTCGCGGTAGTACCATAATTTAGTGATCATGTGATATCTAAGAGGCATGTGGATTGTGCCCTAAGTATATGAAATGCTGCCATGAGCATGAGATTCGAAAAGCTTGGAAGAAAAGTATTTGTGGAAAAACCCTCTCACCTCTTTCCCTCAATAGCATAGGATCATGTCATCTCTACTATACGTATCTCTACTCTTACCTATGACTTGCTGAGTACGTAAGTGCTCACCCTTGCAACTTATCAACAATAGATGGAGTGCTACAATACCAAGACGAAGGCTTGGAAGATTTCGTGGATCCAGAAGGAAGAGAGCCAGTTCTGCCAGAACCCTGAAGTGTGTTGTTCTGCCGTCAACTTCTTACGACTGTGGGGGTTTCGCCTAGCTTCCGCCGAGTAGTTGTCTTTTGTTTTAATTAGACCATTTGTGCCGTGAAGGCATTGTATTACTCTTGTTGTACCAGGCCAGCAGGCCATACTGTTATCAATGATATTTTGTAAGTTACTCTGCTGCAATGAACTCCTGTGCTTGACTTATCCTGGGAAGTCAGTGGTATGTATGTATGAGGCCAGCTGCAGCGAGCTAGGTCTCCACGGGAGTAGTCGTGGTACCCTGTGCGGGGCGCGACATTTCTTCAACGCAATATCTTGCAAGGTAAGTACGTGCACTCGTACTATAAGTTCATTACCTCCATCTGTGGAGCTTAATTAGAAGATTTTTCTGATATGAACTTGAACTCTAGGGAAGAAACAGAACTCTGGAGCTTTGAATTCTCAACCGTGTCGCCATGCGTCGCCTTGGAAATTCTATAAGTACCTCGCCATGCGTCGCGGTATTTTGTTGTTTTTCTAATTCTCGAACGCTTCGACTCCTCATCTTCTCTTTCACAATGGCAACCTCCATGGGATCGTCAGCCACGCCCTCCCCGGTAAGAACTCTAAATCTCCTGGGTTACCCCTGTATTGTTAATCCATGTTCACTACATTCTTGACCTGTTGATTTGCACAGGGAATGGGAGCCGTGGAAGACACTGGCAAAGTGAAGGCCAACCTGAGGGCCCTCCAGGAGGAGCACAAGCTCCTTACGGACAAGCACACTCAGCTACGACTTGACCTTGACGATCTCTTCCAGCGCATTCAGCGCATGAAGACGGATGGTGACAATGCTAGGGCGAGGACGAGGCGTCTTCGCAAGGAGAAGAAAGCCACGGATATGACCATCGCTGGCTGCGATTTGACTATGAAGGATACCATAGCGAAGCTGAGGGAGGTCGCAAGCCTTCTCGACGCGGTAGTAGTTGATCCTAGGGACAACTTGTCGCTAGAGGAGTCCTGCGTCCTGGCTGCAAGTCAAACTGACTCTATTCTACATGCAGCCAGGGCTAAGACCACCCCTTGACCTAGCATTTTGGGTTTTATTTTTTTTTTATAAGTGATAAAACAACAATGAATGAACAATTTCTTTTTATGTCAATTTTCCAATTTTCCGGCTATCTTCCCTCTTTCTTTATCATTCTGCAGCTTTCAAGCACGGTCTGTTTGATATTAAATTGTGTGTACCTTTTCATTTTCTGACGGTATTTTGTTGTTTTTACAGATAGAAAAATGGAACACAATACTATAATCTCAGGAACATAATTAAAAAAAATTTCTTGGGAAAATTGGTCTCACGGGATTTTATTGTTTATACCGATAGAAAAAAGGAATCCACTACTTCAAATATTTTTCTGGGAAATTTACTTTTTCTATCGGTATTATTTTGTTGTACCGATAGAAAAGGTCATACACTACTTTATTACTCGTACACGGCCCTTGAGTTTCCCTCCAGTCGAACAGTTCCAACTTAGAGCACTGCGTCTCTTCGAGAGCAAAGAAAACCACAACCTCCTCCGTGACCACTCACTTCCTCTCTCCCACACGACGATCGCCGGCTGGACACTGGTTCGCCACTGCCACTGGTTCTTATTTTCGTCCTTCGCCGGCCGCCGCTGCGTTCTACACCGCCTCTCCATCACCAGCACTGATCGCCGTAAATACCCTAATTCGTCATTCTATTTCTAGCATCTTCCTTATTTGATCCTAGTGTTTTGTACGTACTAATTCTTCGAGTTTTGCAATTACACTAGGGTTCCCTATTGTGTTGGATTATGTACATTCCGCAGGCAATGTTGATTTAAATTAAGGTTGACATAATATGTTCCAGTGCTGTAATGAACCTATTTTGAGATTTTAACTTATCTATACTGCTGTATGTGTGATCAATTGTATGCAACTGTCATGTAATGCACATTATATGTTAGAGTTGTTCGTACACATATTCTATCGGTATCTCCTGTATTTGCCGATAGAAACAATTTGTCTGCTCTATCGGCAGCTCTTGTGTTTACCGATAGAAAATATTTCTGAACAAGTATTAAAACTTTGGATCTGGAAAGACATGAGGCATGCAATGTACTAGTTTGGTTGGGAATTTTTACTCACTTGGTATGAATATATGGCAATGTGGATGGGTCTTCGATGTATATGTTTCAAATGCATATACATATATGACTTTTCCCAAACTAATAGATGTGATGAAGTCCTGATGACTTGCATACAGGTAATGCAAAAGATAACCAAGAGAGGGTGCTATAAACCATATTATTCCTTTTTTGGTTGTGACCTACTTTCTGTGCTACTTCAATATCTTTATATTCCATTAGCGTTAGGTTTGTCAGATTATGCACAGTGGCACTTAGATGCTTGTGTGCATATTTACGTGTGAAATAATAATGCTGGCCCATGAATATTAGTATAAAAAATCATTGAGAATGTTATGTGATGACAGTGAATAGTGGCTTATCAACAAAATTCCATATATAGAAAACATTCTTATTTTCTATCGGTATCTCACGTGTTTGCCGATAGAAAAATTGTTATGTTCTATCGGCAGATCATGTGTTTACCGATAGAAAATATTTCTGAACAGTTCAGGAAGTAATTTATGCATGTATTTCTTTTAGCATTATTTTGTTCGGACATCCCTTTTGCAGCCCTAATTAGTCTCCAGTCCTGGGTTGAGTTATGGAACTCTAAGAAGAATTAATTGTCATATGTTGCCTGCTTCCTATATGAAAATGTGTAGACGAAAACGCTAAGAAATAGAATCTTATCTTGTATTGCATGGTAGCTTTTGTGTTTACTGATGGAAAAAATATTTAAAATAGGTCCTTTTTCTTTGTAAAATGATTTGGTTTGTGTTTCCATTAAATTTTTGATGGTTTGTTGATGGTTTTGTATGGAAAGACATGTCGTCGTCTTCATCGGATGGTACTAGTGGTTCGACTAGGGCCAACCCCAACATAACTGAAGATGCAGCTGTTACATCCCAGCGCAAGAGGGTGGGGCGAGGCGCGACGACGTTGGGCCGTTTGGCCAAATGCACGGATCTTTCTTGTGAGTTCAACCAATTTGGGAGGCCGATTGGAAAGAATGCTAGGAAGTACGCGGCCTACGTTAGGCTGTTGGCGAAAGAAAGGGTGAAGATCACGGTGCAGAGCTGGAAGGACGTGACGGCGGACGAGAGGGATAGGTTGTGGGCGGAAGTGAAGGTTAAATTAACTGAAATCGCTGAACTCTTTCGTAATCACGTTCTCTTGGCTTATACTAAAGTTTAACTAACTCGTGATTAACTGCATGCATTTTTTGAAAACAGGCTAAGTGGAACATCCCCGACGATACACCTAGGACGGCCTGCTTGAAGGACATGAACGGAACATGGAAAACCTTTAAGAGCTGGCTCGTCAGTAACTTCCTCGCTGCGGGGAAATCTCCTTGCGAGAAGTACCCCTTCATATCGGAGGAGGTATGGGAGGAATTCACCAAGCAGAAGGGGACTGAGGAGTTCAAGGCCCTTAGCGAGAAGAATAGGGCGATCCAGAAGAGGAACGACCACCCGCATCGGCTCGGATCCCGGGGCTATGCGGGGAAGGAGGAGCAGTGGAAGAAGAAAGACGAGCAAAATCCTGTCATCGACACCCATGAGTTGCCGCCCTCCGAGATCCAGGATGAGAGGTGCAAACGATGGTGGAGGGGGAGGGGGTCTGTGTCATCCACGGGGTCTGTGCAGTTCGCAACCCCTGGGGACGTCGACGTTGTGAGGAGAATGGTAAGTTGGCTAACCTCGGAAACTATGTGCGCACAAGTGTATATAAGGCAATTTGTCTCACAAGGTACCTTTAAATGTAACAGATCTCTTTTGAGAAGGAGGTAGTGGAGGGATTGTTTACCCCACAGAGGGAGAATGACATCCTCACCCGGGCTCTAGGAAATAAGGAGCATCCCGGGCGGACACGGGCCGTGGGAGCCATTGTGTCGTGGAAGGCCGGTTTCGCAGATCCGACTCCACCGAGGAAGAAGGCATGCTCCTGGAAGGAAAAGGAAGTGGAGCTCTCCGATAAGATACGGGCTGAGGTACGGGCGGAGCTCTCCGATAAGATACGGGCTGAGGTGCAGTCTGAGGTCGCACAAATGAGGGAAGAGTTTGCACGGTTGAGAGATGCATTCCTGACCAAGAGTGCAGATGCGAAACCCCAGGGCGACGGTACCCCGCGAGGTCGGATAAGCAATTGCTCTTCGAAGGTCCTCGCGGATCCAGTGGATCTACTTGAGGTACTACAAGCCTTCATCTGTGCACTTAAGTTGATGCCACTCCCATTCTGTTAGAGTTGTTTCGCTAACCTGTTTTAATATTTACAAATTTGCAGAAGCCAGAGGGTTGCATCCTACTGAATCACCTAGGCGACAGGCAGGAAGTGGTTGGACACGGCTTCGTATATCCGTCTGGGCCGGATGTCCGGGTCCATTGCGTACCTCTGCGGTTGGGGTTTGCAAAGGTACAGGTGGACATGGCCATGCCGGGCTACAACGATTCTCCGTTGGCACTCCCAACAGAGGAACTGCAGACACTTACTGAGGCAGTGGGCTCCTACGTACAGTGGCCCAAGAAGTGTCTTCTAATACAACCGGTAAATCCTACACATTTTAGATTACATCCTACTCAGTACACTCAACTTGCATAATCTAACATACGTGCTCATTAATTGAAGTGGCCTGCCGCCGGGCTACCAGGGGACTGCGCCCCTAGCTCGGGGCATGAGGCCCGATCTCGTGCGACCCTGGACACATCAAAGACGGCCTCGACCCCACCCAGCGCATCCATGCCTTCACCTCGAAAGAAAGCCGCCATCACCTCGCCCTTGCCTTCGAAGGTACGCGCTCAGTCCCCAGCAAAAGGCAAGGGCAAAGGCAAGGGAAAAGGGCGACAGGGACAGCCGGAGAGGTTCAGGAATGGGTTCCCACTCATGTCGGAGGCAGCTTTGCGCAAATTGGATCGATCAACCAGAGACCTCCACAAGTGGTACCTACACCGAGCTCAGCGCAATCTGAACTTCTTAGTTCCCTACAGGCCTGGACAGTTCCACCGTAAGCCCGGGAGTATATCCGTGGCACACGAGGATCTGTTTGACCTCTACAACTGGCGGGAACTCCATATGTCCATCATACGGACTGGAGTCCTGTGAGTTTGCTGATGCTATGTATTGCTGTTTTCTAACTCTGTTTGCTAACTCTGCATTGTTGTAGTTCATTTGAAATGTAGTAACTCTCTGTGCAATACTAATGTCGTCCTTTGCATGCAGGTGCATGTACAGGCTAGCATCGGAGGTTGCGTGTGACAAGGTGGGTTTCCTCGACCCAGAGAAAATAAGCCTCACGATGCTAAAGCACGACGCCGCGCACGCTGAGCAGTACACATCCAAGGCGCTGATGGCGCAGCAGGACAGGGAGTTCATTCTGGTGCCGTACCACCAAAGGTTAGTGCATTTCGTACTAATTTAACTCGATCTTGTATGTTACACCTGAGATATACTTTGAGCTAGCGGTCCTCTTTTACGTACAATGCAGGGACCACTGGATCCTCATCGTGATCTGTCCACTGAGGAACGAGGTGTACTACCTCGATTCGATGCGTGACAGATTATCGATCGAATATGTGGTCAAGGGGAATATGGAGGCGTAAGTAACTTATATGTTTGATTTAAATTTTCACCTCACTAGCTAATAATAATACATTAACCGGCAATACTAACTGAAATGCAGGGCTTTTGATAAATATGCGTCCGCTGGAGGGAGGCATGCCGCACCGCAGGGCTCCCTACTAGCTTGGAAAGAATATGAGGTACTCACGAGACTTTTTGTTTATGCTTAATTAGTTTATGGAAACAATAGCTAACATGTCTTCGCATATGCAATTATCTCAGTGCCATCAGTAGCCGCAATCGTGGGAATGCGGGTTTTATGTGTTGCGCTACATGTACAACCTAGTGCAGACAAACTTTGCCCAATTCCTCCAGGTAAGCATCGATAGCTAACTCAAATTTGAAAATTGGGTGTCATGTTCTAAATTAGGAAGTTAGTTACTCAGTATTCACACATGCTTGAAGATCGCCATGTCGAAAGACCAATACGAAAATGCAAAGATTAGAGATCTTCGACAAATCTGGGCTCAATATGTCATGGAGGAAGTTGCGCCCAACCATCCGCCATGACAATTTTCTCTTTTTCGTGTACTCTGTGCATAGACTGTTTATATACATGTGAATAAACAGTATATGTGAATAAATGTCCACATTGGATTGAAATTTGTATTTGTCCATATATATGTGAATAAATGTGAATAACTGTCTAATGTGTCAATCTGTTCAATGTATATGTGAATTTACCCTTCTTTGCATCTGTACTGTATTGTGTATCCAATCTATACTGTATTGCATCGATACTGTATATGTGAATGTACTGTATTGTGAATGTAAATAATGTACTGTATATGTGAATGTACTGTATTGCATCTGTACTGTATTTCTATCGGTAAATTCATTCACAACCGAGAGACTATTATCATTTTTTCTATCAGTAAATTAAAAAATAACCGTTAGAAGAATGTTATTTTTCCTGCCGGTGAACTCATCCACAACCGAGAGACTACTGTAGTTTTTTCTATCGGTACACTCAAAATTAACCGTTAGGAGACTGTGACTTTTCCTGCCGGTGAACTCATACGAAAACCGAGAGAGCACAATCATTTTTTCTATCGGTAAACTCATTTCCAACCGAGAGAGTACTAAGATTTTGTCTGTCGGTAAATTCATAATTAACCGTTAGAAGATTGGTACTTTACCTGCCGCTAAACGTCAGACTACGACAGGTTTTCTATCGGTACACTCCTAAGATGCCGATAGAATAGTGTAGTTCTTCTATCGGTTATTTGCCGATAGAAAATGTTCGGGCTTGTTCTATCGTGTCTATCTCTATCGGTACAGAAACCGATAGTAAAAGGGTGTTTTTTACCGATAGAAAAAAGCTTTTCTGTACTAGTGTATTTACTCCTGGAGATCTTGTATGGCTACACTTACGTAAAGAGCGTTTTCCTGAGTTAAGAAAGTCAAAATTAATGCCTCGTGCGGATGGTCCATTTAAGGTGTTAGAGCGAATAAACGATAATACCTACAAACTTGAGTTGCCTGCAGATTTTGGGGTTAGCCCCAATTTTAACATTTCAGATTTGCGGCCATATTTGAGAGAAGAAGATGAGCTTGAGTCGAGGACGACTCCAATTCAAGAGGGGGAGGATGATGAGGACATCACCCCAAACGATGCGTCCATTCTTCCAACACCTGTTGTGCAAGGACCAATAACAAGGGCATGTGCACGTCAACTAAATCACCAGGTGAGCTCGTTTCTTAGTACACGAGAGAATATTGACAAGAGTGAGTTACTACCTAATAATATTGTGCTTGTGCTCAGGAATCATGGTGTTGATCAGCGAGGGTGTCAATTAATGGTCGTGTGAGCCCAATGGGACAATCAGCCCGATCAAAGGACAAAGGAGTTTCTGGCAAACGAGGATACTGAGGCTCACCAAGGGGAGCCTCAGCTTGATTTACCTCGCGGTAAAAAGTTTTAAATTGACGCTTAGAAGCAAAAGAAGAGGAACCACCAAATATAATATTAACGTGATTTTGGGGTACCTGGTAAGACATTTCTTCATCTCCATCAGCGTCTCTAACTCCGCAAGCTTGATCTTTTTGCGGTATGGTCGGCATAGGCCCAATTCCCTGGTAGAAGTCATCCAATTGCTTCAACCAATTGCGGCAACTCTTGAGATCATGTCCCGCAGAATTGTGAAATGGACAACACTTCTTATTTCCCTACGGGTTAGTTTGTTTTCCCGACTGGTACCTATCGCGACCACCAGAAGAAGTTTTATTTTTGAATGAAAACTTGTTACCTTTCCCTTGTGGTGGTTTCTCAGCGACGACGACCTCTCGATACTTTCTAGCACGATTCTTTTTGGACTTCTTGGATTTCCAGCTTGATGATTCAGGTTTCTTGCTAGAATCATCCTTCTTGTCATCCTTGAGACCTGGTTGAGGCAGTAAATTTCCTTTATCCACCATCCTGTTCCATTCCACGGCCTCGGCTGCATCGAAATATCGGTCAGTCATGTCGAAGAGATCGGCCACTAACCGGGGTGGATGGATAAGTAAATCTTCGGTGAACCTCTGATATCGCACGACATATTTAAATGCCCTAATAACGGAGTTGTCAGATATGTTCGGAATGGTATTTCTCACTCCAACAAATCTCTTGACGAATTGCTGAAGAGTTTCTGTACAAGTCTGGCGTAGGCGATGAAGATCATCCTCCTTGCCAGGCTTTTGATAAAAATTCTGGAAATTGTTGAGTATTGCATCACATAACATTTCCCAATTGTAAATCGATCCCTCTGGCTAATTGAACAACCAGGTTCTCGCTGGTCCCTCGAGGACTATTGGCAAGTAATTTTCCATGATGTGGTCATCTCCGCCTACCGCTTGAATGGTAGTGATGTAGATTTGAAGAAACTCGGATGGGTTCTGAGTTCCATCAAATCTCTCGATCATTCCTGGTTTAAATTTGTCTGGCTAGACCATTGCGCGGAGGCCTGGCGAGAAAGCTTTACAACCGACATAGGAACTATGGAGGAATCTGCGACTTTCGACTTGGTCACGGGCAACATCACCCAGAGGAGATATGCCTAACGGTCCCAGGCGAGAATGGATAGGCACGTGATCTCGATCACAGGAACTTCCAACTCGCCTGGACTTGTCGTCCCGAACTGATCCTGGTGGTAATCGATTACGCCTGCCATGACTAGAGTGAGAATAATCTCTCTCATGGGAGCAAATCATAGACCGGGATGACGCCGTTGGAGTTGCATCGGATGCAACTTCATCAAGCATATCTGCCAAGATTCTGGCAAAAGTCGGCTTGTCCGCGTCTTCGACATTAGGAGGAGGATTACGCAAGGCATCTGTGATGATATGAAGTCGATCTTGTGTACTCCTCCTAGGTGCACCAGGTGTCACCATTTCTTCAACCGCCGATGGATAACCCGAGGCTAAAGAAGGCGTCTGGTCCCGCCTATGACCATGCGGATGACGGGAGGAACTAGGAGCGGCATCATAACGAGATTGTGCAAGTTGCAAAGCTTCCTTCGTAGCCCTGCGAATCTTGTTTTCTCGTTGCTCGTGATCCTGATCCTTCTTTTGCTTGCGTTCCTGTTCCCCCTTTTGCCTACGTTCCTATTCCTCCATGGCAATCCACTGCTCAGGAGTTTCCTCCGATAAAGCAGCGAATTCTCGGGGGAGCGAGGTCGCACAAGGAGAAAACATCTCTGTCTATTCCGAATCAGATTCAAAATCAAAGAGAGACTGGAGGTTATCATCATCCACGTCCTTAGAAGCAACGTGTTGTGGTACATATTCAGCCTCCAATGTGGCAGAACTCACATGAGGCACCTGGTCTATCTTCTCTATCTCTTGGTCGATAAACATGACCTGAGTCAGAGAAGATGCCTCCTCAGGATGTCCCTCGGGAACATCCTCGCGATCAACCTCTTCCATCGGAACAAGATCGCTAGGTGAGGGCATCCGAACATGGGCATAGTCGTCAAAATCGAAATCGTTCTTGGAATCATACGCCCCAGACATGACTTACCAGAACTCTTGATGATAGGAAAGCACCTTGAGAAAGGCCCCACGGTGGGCGCCAGCTGTCAACAATTCGGACTCGGGGTCCTCAGTCGATCTTACACAGATTTTTGAGTTGTATGTAAGACATTTCAGGGTGCCCTCAGGTAAGTTAAAATAAGTACAAGTCAGGGACGCGAGGATTTATACAAGTTTAGGCCCTCAATGGAGTGAGTAATAGCCCTATGTCCTATTGTGATTTCACTATGAATAAAAGAGTTTACAGGGAGGAGAGATTATTACAGAGGCTAATCAATCTCTCTATGTACTTCTGTCTAATGTTTGTTGATCTCTAATCCTGGTGTCTTGAGTTCTCATTTATCGTACATCAGCCATCCTTTTATACTGAATGAAAGGATGCCAATGTGAAGTGATTTCAGACGGTTGCCGTAGTGCAGTTTGTGTAACTACACTTATCTCTTCGCCGGTTAACATATGCAGTTATAGATAACTGCACATCTTAACTCCTTGACGGTTGTCTTCACACGTGGGAGAAGTTATCTTGGCCCTGAGAACGTGTCTGGTAAAAGCTCGAACACTCCCAGGCTATCTTGATTGCACATAGCCAGCGACCTTCTGATCGCGCATAGCCTACGACCTCATGACCGCACAAGTACTACGATCATAGACTGACTCTGTTCCCGCGACCTTCTGGTGTATAGGAAGCTGTCCATCTATGACCATAGTGGCTGCTAGGGCACATGTTCATATATCACATCCGAAAATGTCTGGAACATGATATATTAAATAAATGACTAGCTCGGGTGATAATCCTCGTCAGGCAGTACCTACATCGGTTTTCACTGTCTCCTTATACCTCTTTGCAAACTTTGGGATATTGTCGATCAAAGGATGAGCTTGAACCGCGACCAAGTTGCAAGACTCCTCGAGAGATAGGTTATCCTTCTCAGGATCAATAGCTGTTTCCTTGAGCGAGTCTACATTTCCCTCAACTTTGCGAGAGTAGCCTCTTCAATAGTACTGCAGTTGTTGATGATTTTTTCCAAATTATTCTTTTCTTCTTGAGACAGTTTGCAGTGTTTTTGGCCTTTTCCATTGCCTTCTGGAGGATATTGATGGTCTTTTGAAGCTTCTCGAGATCATGTCCTCTCCAGATGGACTTTTCTTCAAAGTTGTTTTTCTCTTCAGCCAACTTGGAGTTTATCTCTTTGACCTGTTCAAACGAAGAAACAAAAATAGTTTGATTGGTTTATGAAAAATCATAAAAGCAATGACAAATCCTATGAGAATGAACTTATGATCTAAGTCGGCTTGTAAATTCTCTTTTTCCCCTTGGAGAGTGGCATATGATTTTTTGTTTTCCTCCAAGGATGACAGGGCTTTAGCAAGTTTTCTGCTGTTTTCCTTTATTGCCTCTGCTATTGTGGTTTTCTTATCTGATCGCTCCTTGGCAACCTTGCATGATAGAGCAGAGTTTTCCCTGCAACAACAATAAATGTCATCCTAATTCATAGAGGACTGAGAATGGAGCAAGATCCTTACTGTTCTAAGCGGTTGCATTTCGCTTGCATGACCTTAAATTGTTCTATCAACGAAGTCACCAAGGTCAAATGGCGAGCAGAGTTCTACAAGGAGGTTAACATATGAAGATATTACTCAAAAAAAACAATAAAATGTAGTGGGTAAAGATTTTACTTACCTCTATGAGATCTTTGAGAAATAACTCAGATCCCACAATACTTTGTGCCTGCTCAATAATTTGCAGATTTACTTCTAGAGCAAGACATGAATTTTCAGCCAATTGAACTACTGCTTCCAAATTTTCTTCTCCTTGATGAGGGGAAGGCAAGGTTTCTTCAACCATAGGGAGAGCAGAAGTTCCGGCCAGTTCACTTGTCCCTATGGTCAAGGTCGCAGCAGGTGCGACCTCAGTTTCTTTATCATTGATAGGTTCTAAGAATTGAGTTTGTTGAACCTCCTTGTCAATGATAGTTTTAGGTTCCTTGGTAGTCACAGCAACATCCAGTACTTCAGATGGAGCTGTAGTGACAACTATGGCAAGAGTTTCTACCATAGAAGTTGTTACCCCCTCTACAACAGTTGTTTCAATGTCTTATATTGAAACAGTGGGTGGGCTTGACCTGTACATTCATTTTTATGACTATCTAAGTAAATACCTAACTAATATCCAAGGATTGGTTAGAGAAATAATAGGTTAATACCTAAAGCTGAGTCCTAGATGACTTTGAGAACTCAATGCCCCACTTGCGGGAGACAACAAGGAAGATAGCATCTTTTTGGATGATCTCCTTACAGATTCTGCAGATCTTTTCCTTCATAGAATAAGGGGAGTATCATCTTCCTCCTCCTTGCTTCTCTCTCCCTATACAACTAAGGCATAATTTCCAATTGTACTTGGAGAAATGAGAGAGCTCAAAAACTTTACCGTTTTAGCCGAGGATTTAAGTTCGACAACTTTAGATGAATTCGCCCCTATAGTCTTTTTCAGCTTAATTTTGCTGGGGATTGAAATCTTCATTTTAGATGAAGATTGGACTTTGGGAGTTTTCTTCAACTTCTTAGATGCAGGACCCCCAGAAGTCCTAGCATCATCCCCAGTTCGCTTCATCCCAACCATTTGTCCCATGAGCAACTACAGAAATTGGAATGCTTTTCTTCAATTATTGTTGTTCAAAGGGATAATATATATAAGATTTTCCAAAAGAGATTTACCTTTCAACGCTCTTGTATTAAGCTGTCGTTACCACTAACCATGCTCTGCGGTCTTGGCGCATCCATCTCACCTTCTGTGGTCGGATTATATAATTTTAAGAGAGCATCAGTTCTCCTCTCGACCTCAGAAGTAGGTAAACCGTTTTGGGAAACACGATATGCTCGAAGACAGATTGAAGATGATATACCAATTTACAAGAGAGGGCCTTTACCTTGATTGTAATCCAAGGTTCCATCTTGCATAGAGCGCACCTCCCAGGCAAGATGCACCCTTTTCTTCAGCGAACTGATCCGGTTCTTTATGAAATCCCGAATCACATCCCGCTCAGTTAAGCCCTCATATGCTAGGTAGAGAATAGCCTAAGCTTGCCTCTGCAATTCCTCATTCAACTCAGGAGCAGAGTCTTTTTCATTGCTTTTCTCTGGCCGACGATTTTTGAACCAGAGATAGCTTTCGTCAGGAGCCAAGCAATAGAACCATTGTTGGTTCCATCCATGGACGAAGTCGCGGAGAGGGACAACTGGATAGTCTTTCTTCTCTCTCAGGCGAAAGTAAACACATGCAGCAGCGTTTGCACTCTTTGACCATACCAAGAAATAAAATCGGCAGAAAAGAGAAATGTTGGGAATAACTCCAACAAAAGCTTCGCATAGATGCTGAAAAATGGCTAAACTCAACACAGAGTTGGGGTGTAGATTAACCAATTCCAAGCAGAAATGGTTGAGGACGCTAAGAAAGAATTCGCTTTTAGGCAGGCGAAATCCATAGCATAAGAAACCTTCAAAGATCACCAGTTCGTTCTCTTTGATGACTGGTGTTTCTTCCTTCCAGTGGGTCGACACGAGATCAATGACCTCGATGGCAGGATCTCTTCTTTCTCTAGGATATCCAAGTTTTACATGCCATAGTGAATGGATCGATTCCAGGACGCCATCTATTCACAATCTCAGATGAACTTGGAAAAGAAGGGTTTTTGAGGGTTTCTTGAGGCTGCTTGAAGAGGCGGCAATTGCCAAGAAGAGGGGTTTTGAAGCCTCTCGGTCTGTAAGTTGCTTTTCAACCACTACACTAAACCCTTGCATTTAATGTCTTCCATGATGGGTCTGACGGGTACACCCAAAGTTTTTCCTTGGGACCTGTTGAAATCCAAAACAAAAAGGGCATCTTTTTTGAGTTTTGAAAGGCCATTTTGTTTCGGATTCGGGGGCTAGACGTCTTTTAGTTACCCCTATCATACCCAAACCATAAAGAATTTTTGGCTTCAATTTTTTGAAGTCGCAGAGACCACAGTCTCGAAATACTTTTTACCTGTGAATGTTATGGTCGCATAAGGCATTTACCTGCAATCATTTTTTGCTCATAGAGATATTCATTTCCCTGCAATTATTTCTTGCTCATAGAAATATTTATTACATGAAATCATCTTTGATAGCAGAGATAAAATTGAATATTAATAAATGATTACAGATTATGCGTGATCATATCCAAAAACCTTTGATGTGAAGGAAATAATTTTATTGTTTCTTACAATCTTACATAAAAAAGGGATACTAGCGACTAACAAGTCAGCCTGATCCGAAAGAAAAATACAAGACTCCTCAAGGGATATATCATCCTTTTTAGGATCAGTGACATCCGCCCTGAGTGAGTCTGCAATTGTCCTTAGTTTTTCAAGGGCATCCTTTATTATGAGACCACAGCCTGCGATAATGGCATTGGAGGCGTTCTTCTCCTCTCGTGCAAGGTCCCTCTCCAAATGAGCAAGCTTTGTGGCCTCACGAGCCCTGACACAATTCACCTTTATGCGATCAATGACCTTGAACATAGAGTCGAGGTCGAGTCCTTGCCTAATATACTGCTCCTCAATCTCCTCATTCTCTTCTTTACGAATCCACAAAGCTTTGTCCTCCTATATGATCATGGGATCAATCCAGGTCGCATGCAGAATGGTTAAGAGAAGTAAAAATACTTACCTTGGAGGCAAATGCTGATTGGACCACCGAAGAGCTTGGAGTAGAAGTAGTACCACCTCCCCAACATATCCAACTCCCACTTTAAGTAAGTCATTCCTAACGAAGCAATCCAAACTTAGTTAGAGAGATAATCAATACATACTGCAAGTGAGGAGAAGCAAGTGAAGATTCAGAAGGATATGGTAAAAAAGACACTGCAGCCTGAGATGTTGTGGCAGTTGACACCTCAGAACTCATTAGTCTTTTCGATGAGGATCCACTAGATGATCCCATGTCATCACCTATTCGCTTCTTTGAAGTCGATCGATCTTCGAGTGACTGAAAAAAATCAAAATGCATTACTTTGGAAATCATTCTTCAAGAGAAAAGATTTACGTAAAAGAGAATTACCTTTTGAAGTGCCTGCACAACATTGTCTTCTATTGTTAACTCCTCTTCTTCACTTTCAATGGGTTGTTTAGAGCTTTGGTTTGCCATTGGAATAGGAACAGAGAAGAAGAAAAGTTAGAAGATGGAAAAAGGCTCTAAGACTTATCAGTGAAAGCTTGGAGATTTTAGAACACAAAGGTTAGGTATTTATAGAACTTAGAAGCGACGGTTCATATCCATAGCCTTGAGTTCTTAAAAGACACCTTATAAATTTTAACCTCGAGTTGCAACAAAAGGCTTCATAATAGCCTGGCAACCGCACCCAAAGTTCTTCTTGGGAAGTGAAGCTGCACACGGTGGGGAAACGAAGCGTTCCAAAGTTGCAATATGAGAAGGTGAAACGTCGGAATGTTTATATAATTAGATTAAAATATTTAGAATTTGAAACAACAAGGTATATAACCTGTTATTTCAAATTCGGGGGCTAGCTGACGAGAATTATAATCCAAGTTAGACACCTTCGCCATTCTATAGTCGCAAGGCTTATAGAATGAGATCTAAATTATTTCCATACCTCTCTGAGGTCTCAGGGACCTAAGAGGGAGACAATAGGACAGTCCAAGATATTCTGGACATAACCTATTGTATGGTCTCAACCTGTGTTGTCACGGGGTCCGTAGTCTCAAACACCCACAAAACTAAGGTCAAGGAGTTCATGGTCTCACATACCCACGAATACCCTTGTCACAGAGACATCTTCCCGAGGTCGCCCAGGTCGGGGAGAGTGAGTGAATAACTATACCTGGTCGTAGTTAATACGCGATCTAAATGATTGAGGAGTCAAAACACCCAATGATGATATGGTTAGATTCATTCGACCATACCCGGTAGTTAAGCCTGTTCGACCACTACCGCAGCCTTGGATATCTTCAGCCTCCTTAATTATCTTCTAATAACTGTCAAGAAGATAAAGGCGCAATTACAAACAGGCATAATTGCACATTATGGCTAGTGCACGTTTGCCTCCCAGCGACCCTTCAATCCTGTAATTGGAAACCGGCGACGAGCTATAAAAAGGGGATCACCAAGAGAGAAGGGGGCGATCGGATCTTACCTTAGCAAGGACACCAGACCTAAAAGATAGAAATAGTAGACTTCTATACATTGTGTAACCAAGAATAGGAGATTGTTCTTAGTTTATCCAAGAACTTCTCTTATTAATATTCTTAGTGAAATATCAACAGGAGTAGGGCAATTACTCATCATCAGAGGGCCCGAACTTGTATAAATTCCTTTCTTCTTTAGACATAGATACCCTGATTTACTTGAGTTTCACCTTAGATTGGCTTCACACTTCATCATCTAATTTTATGTAAGTTTGACTAAGGACTAGAGTCCCAATCGTCGACAGCTGGCGCCCACTGTGGGGCCCATTTTCAAGGTGTTATTCTCCATCAAAAATCTCGGTAAGCAATGTTGGGAGTTTACGATTCCAAAAATTATTTTGATCTTGCAGATTATGCTGATCTTAACATGGAGGATGAAACTCTCTACATGGAAGACAATGAAGTTCCCTCAGAACCTTGTGCTGAGGAGTATTCTCAGGACCTTGGAGATCACTCGTCGGATGTCGGTGGAGAAGAATGGTAGAAATATGGCTATGTATAGGATGGATAGGTAGGTGGTGGATAAGGTTGTGGAGGAATGCAGTGGGTGTGAAGATCATCCCTATAGTGGGTACGTGCACCTGGATATGTGCTATCTAGGAGGATGTGGCCTGCGTGTACATGATAGTCGTAGAGGCGATCTACGCGGCCTATGAGGTGATCCATCCTAGAATCCATCGTAGCCATGTATTCTGCAAATTCCGACCTAAAGTCAGAGAGACTAGTGCACAAGGATTCTATGGAAGCATGCAGAGTGGCAACATCGTGCTGTGTCGGTTGGTTAGGCTTGGCGGCGCATGCGGAACTAGGATCAGATGGGCTAGATGGAAGCATTCTCCAATTTTTCTCATTAGATAAGCAAGTCCGAGAAATATTGGACAAGAGGATGGAGGGAATTCCATTAATAATCCAACGGAATTAATTCTCTTCCCTCCTACAAAACCCCATTGAAAACAATGCATGCAAGTCTAGGTTTGTTACGGGCACAAATTCTTGATAATCAGTAGCACTAAAACCTAAGGTGGATCCTATGTGATTGATTAAGCCACCTAAGACTATGGGTGAGATTTTGCATAAATCCTTGCCAATACTTTCAAGGAGACGGGCAAAATAAGCTGCTGATGAGATATGAATTTTTCCTAACATAGCCCATAGAAATTCGACCTCGGTTTCTAAAAGTTTATCCTGATTACTGCCATGGCCCAAAATTGTCTCAGCCATGAGATGCTATAAATAGCGAAAGGTCGGATTACAAATTTTGGCGACCTTTGATTTACCGGGTCAAAAAAGATGTTTCCCTTCCTTGGCTATATCACTCCAAATTTTACCGGGAGTGCAAATAATAGAAGCATGAAAAGTTCCCCTGAGTTTTAACCCTAACAGATTTGCAAATTCATCAATTGAAAAGTCATAATCCACATTTGCAAATCTAAATCGTACACCTTCAATTTGACCAAGAGGAAGACGTGTAGTGTTTTGTTCGAAGGAGGCTAGGATCTCCCGAACGACTTCGTAAAAAGTCGAAATCGGCACTCCTACAAGCGTGTCCCAACCCACATTATGCAAAAGGCATAAAACATCTTCTATTCGTAATGACCTAATGCCATGAACATCCAAAAATCTAGTAGGCCATAAGGGCCTCTTCTTAAGGTGCATAAAACAAGCAAGATGATCAAGGTTGTAAAGTAAATGTGTGGAAAATCAGGAATAGAGAAAGTTTGAGGAGACATACCTCGTTTGCGCTTCGTAACCTTCTTGATGTTGCATCAGGGTGTCTTCATTGTGTAGAAAACTTGAGATCTGGGAGTGTTGAGGCGCGAGAAGCCGAAATCCGTAGTCAGATTGAAGTTTGGACAGTTGGATTTGGAGTTCTAAGGCTAGGTATGTGGAGGTTTTGAAGAACTTTGGGCTAAATAACGTGGCTTGGCTGTTTGGAGAAGATAGGTTTTCTTATATAGGGTGGTAGGTAAGAGTTGTAAAGGTTTGGGGGAAGAAAAACACAAGAAAAACACAAAAAGAACACTTTCGGCCAAAAAAACAGGGGGAACCGAACCTGGCGCGACCACGGGCACGAGTTGTATTTGATTCGGGCACGGGGTGTGCTCCGGGTCATGCTCGGTTCGGGTTTACCGAATTCGACCAGTTGGTTGTACCGAGAAAACACGACCACGAGCACGGATCGTGCTTGACCAGGGCATGGGGCATGCCACTGGTCGTGGTCGTTTTGGTCGAAAAAAGAAGATTTCTTTTTTCAAAAAATTTTCAACCTGAGCCCGGCACTGGTCGCATCGTGCTCGGCTCGAGTAAAAAGAAAAATCAAGTTTTTTGTCAAATTCACCAAACCGATGCCACCACTGGTTGTGCCTGTGGTCGTGGTCGATTCGGCCTGTTTTGGAAAAAAATTTTATTATTTGTTTTTCAAAAGAGTTAGCCCTAGTTTATGAAAAATAGGTTTTGGGTGGTCAAATGACGTTGGAATCGAGTGATTTTCGCACTGATGTATTCATAAGAGAGAGACCTACATGTTAGTATACTGGGTTGCCTGCCGGCTAGTGCTGATTTAACGTCCCACTCGATGGAACGTTCTCGGTCGTTCAGAATATATAGAATTGAAAGAATCAACCGAGTTCAGCATACTTACCTGGTGTCCTGCATTGTACAGCTTGATACGACGCATATTTACCTTAAATGTGGTGTCGTCTTGTGCTCGAAGCTCCACGGCACCATACTGGAAGACTTTTCAATCGCGTATGGCCCAGTCCATCACGATTTCAATTTTCTTGGGAGCAGTTTCAACCGTGTATTGAATAGTAGAATCAAATCACCTAGTTTGAACTCACGGTTGAAGATTCATTTGTTGTGCCACTTCTTCGTGTTGATCTTATAAATCAAGGCACTTTTGTAGGAGTTGTTCTGAAGTTCTTCTAGTTCATGCAATTCAAGGGTTCACCTTCGCCCCGCTTTGTCAAAGTCCCAAGTGAGTTCTTTTAATGCCCATAACACCCTATGTGACAATTCAACAGGAAAATGGTAGTTCTTATCAAATATAATTTTGTAAGGCGCCATACCTAGCGGAGTTTTGAATGCAATGTGATAAGCCCAAAGAACATCGGAAGTTTGAGTGCCCAATCTGTACGAGACGGAACCACCACCTTCTGCAAGATCGTCTTGATTTCTCTGTTCGAGACTTCAACCTATCCACTTGTTTGAGGGTGATATGCAAGAGAAACTTTATGAAATACCCCATATTTCATTAACAATTTCTGAAATTGGTAATTAGTGACATGCACACCACCATCACTAATTACTGCTCACAGTATACCAAATTGGAGAAAGATGACTATTTTGAAAAGCTTGATCACATGTTTTGATTCATTTGTTGGTGTGGCTACAGCCTTTACCACTTTGAAACATAATCAACCTCAACTAAGATGTAGGAGTTGCCCATACAAGATGGAAAAGGTCCCATATAATCTACTCCCCATACATCAAAAAGCTTAATTTAAAAAATGTTTGTTAAGAGCATTTCATGTCTTTTACTCAAATTTCCAGAACGTTGGCAAGGATCATATTTTTGCACAAAGTCGTAAGCATCTTTAAATAAAGAAGGCCAAAACAAACCTGATTGCAATGCCTTAGTTGCTGTTCTTGAAGCTCCGGCGTGTCCACCAAATGGAGATGAATGACAATATTCAAGAATGCTTTGAATCTCGTGGTCGGGCACGCATCATCGAAATGCTGTCAAGTCCCTTTTTGAAAAGGTTTGGATCATCCCAGTAGTAATGTTGGATGTCGTGGAGGAAGCGCTTTTGTTGTCTACTCGTCAACCCTGGAGGAAGTTCATGTTAAATAAATAATTAGCATACCATGGTTCTTGTTGAATCAAGTAAAGGTGCTTGTCGAGTAAAGCGTCATTGATGTGAACGTTGGCAGTGTTGGTGAAGAGTCATGAAAGATGATCCCCGACGACGTTCTCAGCACCTTTCTTATCTTTGATCTCCAAATCAAATTCCTAAAGAAGAAGGATCCATCGTGCAAGTCGTGGTTTGGTTTCTGTCTTGGTCAAAAGATACATAAGAGCAACATGATCAGTATGCACAATAACTTTTGAACCAATTAAATATGGACGAAATTTATCTAGGGCATACACTACAGCAAGCAATTCTTTTTCAGTCGTAGTGTAGTTACTTTGAGCATCATCCAAAATTTTGCTTACATAGTATATAGCATGTAAAACTTTTTTTGTTCTTTGCCCTAGAATAGGGCCAATTGCATAATCACTAGCATCACACATCAATTCAAAGGGTTCATTCCAATTTGGAGGTTGTATGATGGGAGTAGTAGTTAATGCAAGTTTCAATTGATTAAAGCATCAATACATTTTTCATCAAAATCAAAAGGCGCATCTTTACCAAGCAAATGAGTGAGAAGTTTAGTAGTTTTGGAAAAATCCTTAATGAAACGACCGTAAAAATGTGCATATCCCAAGAAACTACACATACCCTTCACATTCGTCGGTGGTGGAAGACTTATTATGACGTCGATTTTTGCCTTTTCAACTTCAATCCCTAGTTCAGAAATCACGTGGCCAAGTACCGCGCCTTCTTGAACCATGAATTGGCACTTTCCCAATTTAGCACTAGGTTAACTTCTTTGCACCTGCATAGGACTCGAGAAAGATTATGTAGGCAGGCATCGAAAGAGGAACCATAAACTCTAAAATCATTCATGAAGACTTCTATTATTTCTTCGATTAAATCTGAAAAGATAGTCATCATACATCTTTGAAAGGTTGCAGGCATGTTACATAACCCGAACGGCATTCGCCGGTAGGCAAAAGTACCAAAAAGACATGTAAACGTCATCATATATTGATCATCGGGATGAATTGAGATTTGAAAGAACCCCGAATACCCGTCAAGAAAACAAAAATATGCATGTTTGGCCAATCTTTCCAACATTTGATCAATGAAAGGTAATGGAAATTGATCCTTCCTAGTGGCGCTATTTAATTTACGATAATCAATGCACATGCATCATCCATGAGACGCTGTAAAAAGTGAAAGGCTGGATTACAAATTTTGGCGGCCTTTGATTTACTGGGTCGAAAAAGATGTTTCCCTTCCTCGGCTATATCACTCCAAATTTTACTGGGGGCGCAAATAATAGAAGCATGAAAAATTCCCCCAGGTTTTAACCCTAACAGATTTACAAATTCATCAATTGAAAAGTCATAATCCACATTTGCAAACCTAAATCTTACACCTTCAGTTTGATTGAGGAGAACACGTATAGTGCTTTGTTCAAAGGAGGCTAGAATCTCCCAAACGACTTCACGAAACGTTGGAACTGGAACTCCTGCAAGCGTATCCCAACCCACATTATGCAATAGGCGTAAAACATCATCTTCTATCCCAAGAGATCTTATGGCATGAAAATCCAAAATCTAGTAGGCCATAAGGGCCTCTTCTTTAAGTGCATGAAACGAGCAAGATGGTCAGGATTTGTGAAATATATGCTCGGAAAATCAGGATCAGAAAAGGTTTGAGGAGACATACCTCGATTGCGCTTCGTAACCTTCTTGATGTTGTGTTGGGGAGTCATCATTGCTGTAGAAAACTTCAGATCAGGGGGTGTCGAGGCGCGAGGAGCCAGAATCTGCAGTCGGATCAGAGTTTTAACGGTTGGATGTGGAATTGCAAGGCTAGGTGTGTAGAGTTTTGAGAGGAACTTGGGCTAAACAATGGTGGTTTTGCTTTTTGGGGAAGATAGGTGGTCTTATATAGGGTGGTGGTGAGAGTTGTAAAGGTTTGGGAGAAGAAAAACGCAAGAAAAACACAAAAAGGAAACTTTAGGCCAAAAACAGGGTGAAACCAAGCCTGGCATGACCACGGGCACAGGACGTGCCCAATTTGGGCACGGGGCATGCTCCGAGTTGTGCTCGGTTTGGTTTTACCCGATTCGACCAGGTAGTCAAACCGACAAACATCGACCACGAGCACAGGATGTGCCATTGGTCGTGGTCGTTTCAGTCAAAAGAAAAAGGTTTTATTTTTTTGAAAATTTCATCCCAGGCTCGCCACTGGTCGTGCCACTGCTCATGGTCGTCTCGGGAGGTTTTGAAATACTTATTTTTTTGAAAAAAATCAACCCGAAGTCGCCACTGGTCATGTCCGTCTCAGGAGGTTTTTGAAAAACTTAATTTTTTGGAAACTTTTCACTCGAACACAGCACTGGTCGTTCCTGAGGTCGTGGTCGACTTGGGTAAAAAGAAAAACCAAGTTTTTTGTGAAGTTTACCAAACCGATGCCACTACTTGTCGTTCCTGTGGTCGTGCCCAGCTCAAGTAAAAAAGACAAGAGTTTTTTTTTTGCAAAATTAACCAAAATGAGCCAAGCACTGGTCATGCTTGTGGTCGTGGTTGGTTCGGCCAGTTTGAAATTTTTTTTTGTTTTTTCAAAAAGAGTCATCCCTAGTCTACAAAAACAAGTTTTTGGGTGGTCAAATGACGTCGAAATCGAGTGATTTTTGTACCGCTGTGTTTGTAAGAGAGAGAACTACATGTTAGTATACCGAATTGCCTCCCACCTAGCGCTAATTTAATGTCCCACTTGACAGAACATTCTCGGTTGTTCAAAAATAGACAACATTGAAATAATTGATTGAGTTCAATGTACTTACCTGGTCTCCCTCATTGTATAACTTGATGTGATGCATGTTTACCTTGAAAGTGGTACCGTCATGCATTCAGAGCTTTACAACACCATACGGGAAGACTTTTTCTATCGCGTAAGGCCTAGTCCATCGTGATTTCAGTTTTTGTTTCAAGGAAGACGATGTGATGTGGACCTGAATGTCATAATTTGAATTTGGTTGGCCTTGAAAAAGAGAAAGAAGAAAAGCAAAATAAAAGAAACAAAGAGCATTGGGTTGCCTCCCGACAGGCGCTGGTTTAACGTCCCGCTCGAAGTAGACCCTAGCATGATCTTTATGGAGGTTCCCAATAGTGATTTTGAATGTTTGGTGCAGTGGGAGAACTAAGCCTATTGTATAGCAATTCAGAATTTTCAGTTTTCATCGTAGTTAGGTTCAATCCATGTGGAGGTTCAATACCAATTAGATCATCAATAGAATATCCTAATGCCTTGTGATGCAATGTTAATGTATTGATCAATGTGCTTGAAGGTTTATTAGTTATATTGGCATCTACAAGCATAGGATTTTGTTTATCTCTATCAAGAAGCATATATTTCACCGAGGAAGGAAGGGATGTGAGATTTGGTACCTTGTTCGCGCAAGAATTGTCATGATTTCTTATCATCAAGAGTTGATTGGGAAATGATGATTTGTTTGTAGTAGCATGATCGTCCTTTTCATTGCTCGTCTCTGTGTTGTCATCAAGAGCATCATCTCCAATTTTTTTACCTTGCAATACAGTTTCAAGAGGGTCTATCCTGCATGTGGTGTCCTCATACATAGGGCAATTAGCAATTTCAGGCAGTTAAAACAATACTTTCTCATTCCCCATATGAAAAGCAATTATACCCTCACAAATATCAATTGGAGCTATTTCTAAATCATCCAAATCCCTTTTATTTGTAAGAATTTCTTTTAAGAATTTTCCATATGAACGAATTTCAATGATAAGATCAGCAAAAGGCACAGTCACATTTAGTTTTTTCAGGATATCAAAGGAT
Organism: Pharus latifolius; assembly: GCA_019359835.1. Lineage (NCBI taxonomy): Eukaryota > Viridiplantae > Streptophyta > Magnoliopsida > Poales > Poaceae > Pharus > Pharus latifolius. The sequence continues at coordinate 63,629,563 of CM033326.1, read as the reverse complement.
TTGTCATTAGAATTAAACTGGAGGTAATGACTTGGAAAAGATAGAATTGGTTTAGAAAAACATGTGTTACCTCATTATTACCTAATTCTGTTTCTTTTGATTGTTCATCTTGATGAAGACACGTATGCCCGATCTTCTGGTGAGAGGGATAACTTTGATTTGATGGAGAGTGACCTTGGCGATCCTGCTACCAACCAAACGAGACTGGATGCCCTGGCAATCGCTAAACCACACTCACGAGTCGTTATCAACCGTGCCAAGATGCGGATGACTTGATCACGAGGATCGATTCCTGCAAGCAACTGAAGAACAAGCAAGAACAAGATAAAAGCAATCTGAAATTGCAAATATGGATGAAGCACACGATAAATTTGAGGTTGTGTAACTTGTAGTTGGTTGTCTAGCCGACACAAGAACACAAGGATGAAGTTTCACACATGGGGAAAACTAATCTTAGAAAAACCTAAGGAAGAACGGGAAGGGTGACGGCCATATGTAACAGGGGTGGCTGCCAAGGAGGTGGACGTGAAACCCTAGGGGTAGGGGCCCAAGGTGGAGGTAACGTGGCACCCGGCAGGTTCTGTCTGTGGATTGTTTCATTGATTGAGGATGATCCAGAAGGAATTTGGCTGTGGGACTAATCCCATTGGAAAGGTGTCGTCGTGGGCTTCTCCGTGAAGTACTCATTTGCCCCAAACGGACTCCGTACATGGCTGGGCATCCGTTTGAAGTTGGACTGCTACTGGATGGCCGAGCTAGACTCGCAGACGAGTTGAGCTTGATCTTGGGCTGGGCTTGATGCGTCGTGGGTTACTCCACCTTTGATGTAGCTCGTTGATCCTCCGGTGTGGGCATAGTGAATGGCTCAGCACATGGATTCATGCTGACTCACCGTTCTCCTTGATCTTCTCGTGGCAGCGAAGAAGTAGTGGAAGTAGTGGATGGAGCCTTGTTCATATCCGAGCTAGTGATGTCCTCATCACATCTTTACTGAGGTCGTTTGCTGGTGTAGGTGGATCATCATGCTTTAGTTAGGCCATCGACGTCAAATCCTTGGTAGGCGTCTTCGTTGGTTCCGGTTGCGCCTTCTCTCTTTGGAAAGTTCCTGCATCATTCAAATCAATAGTATCAATGCAAGATATAACATTAATATGTTTAGAATAACAAGGGTTGATAGGTTGAAAAGGAAAAGAGTTAGAAATCATTGGTGTGGGATTGGCCATTCGCACAAATTGAGTCTTGAGCATGCGAACGTGCATAGAGATGGAGTCGATCTTCTGGTTCAATGCAACATTTTCCTTCTCTTGATTTGCTAGAAAAGCTTCTAGCATGCGCTCGATGTTGGATTGTTCAAGTTGATTTTGTCATTGATGTGGTGGTCGGGTGGTAGTTGTTGTTGTTGCTGCTGAAATGATAGCCATGGTACTTGGTATGACTATTGTTGTTGAGGGAGTTGGTGCTGCGGTTGGATCAGTCTTGATGCAGTGTGTTCATTCCCCCATTGCATGTAGTTTTGTGTCATACCTTCAATTAGATCGTACGCTTCATCAACATTTTTGTTCATGAGTGCACCAGCAGCTATGGCGTCAACAGTCATCCGTGCTGTGTAATTCAAAGCGTTATAAAATTTTTGAACTACAAGCCACTTTTCCAGGCCGTGGTGTGGGCACAACCTCAATAGTTCCTTGTACCACTCCCAAGTTTCGTAGAGTGATTCTCCTCCCTGCTGAGTAAAACAAACAATCTGCTTTCGAATATATGTAGTTTTAGATGGAGGAAAAAATTTATTGAGAAAAATGCGTGAAAGTTCATCCCACGTTGCTATTGAAGCCGGCGGCAGAGTGTACAACCATGCTCTCACCTTATCTCGAAGAGAGAAAGGAAAGAGACGAAGTAGTGGCGCATCCTGCGAAACTCCATTGATTTTAAAAGTATCACAATGTTCAAGAAAAATATGGAGATGTAATGAAGGATCTTCAGTGGCAAAACCACTTAATTGATTTTGTTGTATCAGATTCAATATTGTAGGGTTAATTTCAAAATTATTTGTTTCGATTGCTGGTCTATAAATACCTGACTGAAGCTCCATGCTAAACGGAATTCCATAATCCTTCAATCTCTTCTGTTCACCCATCTTTGGTGATTTGGCTTCCTCCGGTGTTTAATTTTCCAATGTGCATGGCTCATTCTTGGTTGTATCAGATACACTTCCAACCTGCAGGGATTAGTCGTTAACAAAAAGAAGAAAAAGAAAAAATAGAAGCAAGATTGAGAAGTGAGACTAACTTATATCAGCAAAAATTAATCTAAAAAGATAAATTACCGTTGTTCCCCAGCAACGGCGCCAAAAACTTGGTCGCACCTAAAATGGTGTGATTTGTGTAATAATTGCAAGTGAACAGTTGAACGTTGAGCACTTGAGGATCAAATTCCACGAGGAACAAGCGTATTCCTCTTTCTAGCTTAATAGATCACTGATTAAGTCTAAATGAGTTGTGGGTTTGTGTGTCTATAACTAAATCTACTACTAAATCTATCAATCTAGGGATTAAAGTAGGAACGAAAACCTAGGGTTTCGGGAGTTCCATAACCATCCAGCATAATTCTATCCAAGGTCCGAGGATTGCAAGTTAATTAATTTCAATCATTTGCCAAGACAGATTAAGTTGCCAGTACGGTTGCTGGTACAACGGTCAGAGGATCGCTTCCACAGTTACGTTTGGCAAGAGCCTCTCTCCTGTTCAGGATCCCACATCAAAGCGCTAAGAACTCAAGAACTCCCCTAAATTCTTGCTAAGGCACAACTATTACATATGTTGCCAAAACAAGAATTTAGGGTTTTGAGGAAGAAAACATCAGGAAATAACTCCAAAACTTGAGATCAAGACCGAGGAACAATCATGTCTTCTGGATTAGGTCAGCCCTAACCCTAGAAGGGATCTACTCTCTAAAAGCCATAATAATGCAGAAATAACAATAACACTTAAATAAAACTTACTTGATTGCTGGAAAATTGAAGTTGTCATTCTTGCTGGCTTACAAAAGTAGGAAAAATAGAGAAGGGAGCTCTTCTAAGAAACTAATCTAAAAACTACTACTAAGCCCTAAAGGCTAGCATGTAAAAGCATGTCTAATTGAGCCAAAAGCTTCTCTATTTGTAGTACATGGGTTAACGTGCCCAAAAACAGCTCCTTGACGTGTAGGCGATGAAGTCTGGCTTCAAACGGCGTGAGAATGGATAAATCTGAGTCAAAACCGACCAGTTCTGATCAAATACGACTAAAACCGATCAAATCTGGCTAAAACCAACCAAATCCGACCAATCCTAGTCAAACCCGACCAATACCGACCAAATCCGACCAGTTCTAGTCAAAACCGATTCAAACGACCAGTTTTAAGTCTTCGAAACCGAGTCGAACACAACCAGAACACGTGGCGTGTTTGCGGCCAAACACGTGTCGTGACCGAAACCGAGCAGGACTCTTTTCGACCACGTCTATGTTCGATCAGGTCTCTTATTTGAGTACAATTCCTTTTTTTGTCATGGCATGTTCGAACAGGTCCCTTTTTTGCCCAACTACGTACGGATGAGGTCATTTTCCCACCAAAACATGTTCATTCAGGTGTGTTGTCCAAAGAACACTCGACAAGGACCTTTTTGCTTCTAGTTTTGGTTTTCTTGATCAAATTGGGTCTAATTGTGGTCAAAATTCTCTCAAATTTGGCAAGTTTGATCCCTGAAACATGATGAACACAATCGTGAAAGCAATTTGCAAAAATAATGAAAAATTACGCATACAATGTTGCATCAAAAGAGTTTAAAGCATGATTTTGCACGTTTTCAATATTAAACCTAGGGTAAAAATGCTACCAATGTAGCATTTATCAATCACTTGCCATCTCGGTTGGGGACTAATGGCTGGTGGCTAGAAATGACTTGTAAACAAATAATATTCTGTACAAATAATGTAATAGAAAAGGAAAAAAAAAAGTAACCTGCAATTTACAACAATGACCTATTTGAAAGGTGTGACATGATAGCTAGAGGACACATGGCATCTTTCGCACTTGAAATAACTCAAAAAAAAACAGAACTTTTGGTCTCTAAATTTCAGAAAAAATAAAATTTTATTTTAAACATCGCCTACCTCTAAGTACATTGGGCATGATTTGAATGATATGACATGAAAAACTAGGGAAACTTGGGATCATCTGGTTGCGGAGGCTTAACTATGGTACATGTACTAGGGCGACTATACTTGTTCTTCTTTTTTTTAGGATTGCAACACCATTGAGCCTCACAATAAGAATATGCCTTGTCCAGTTGTGGGTTCTCCGGGAGTCCGAACATCCTACGGCGAGCTTTCACATTTTCCTATCACTTCCATTATGACTTAGTGTAGCCTGACATGTTGTCATTGATCCACTGGACAAAGTCACACTTGGGCTTGACCTTTTGAAAGAAAAATGTGAGCAACAAGTTGAAGAGTACCAAGAATGCCATAAACATGGTAGGACACTTACGTCTCTATTCTCAAAAAATTTCACCTCTGTGCAACCGTAGTACCTCCAGTAAGACATTGTTTATTCCCAGGATTTGTGCTCTACTGAAGCTTGTTATAGTGGCATAAGGGTAATTGATATGTTTCGCCGGATGGTCCTCTGGACGATGAAGCAATTGAAGACATAAGTTGAGTTAATGTGGTTGATGGGGAGGATGAAGTTTGCACTAGTAATTGTAGAGGAGTAATTGAGCAATTCAATGAAGAGAATAATTCATTTTTATGGACTGGGGTGACGGATGTGAGAGGCAAAATTGAGGTGGGTTTAATTTTCTCTTATATATGACTGCTGGATCTAGATTTTGATGATTAATGACAATTTGGATAAACCCTGTTTTAGTAGAAGTAATTGAAATGTTATTTCCTAAACCCTTATTTTGGAGCTTCCTTATCTTGAATTTGAAGTTGATGTCTCCCTTGTTGTTATTTTAATATCGATGCATATGCTGAGGGGAGCTTATCATATCTGTCATATGTGCCTGCATCAAGTTTATGCTAATTATTATCATGACATGAGTAGTATGGATCTTGTGCTTACTTCTTATCATGTATGGATCTATTTACCCTTTTGTGGTTTATCGAAAATGGTTCTGTAATTAAACACCAAAAAGGGAAATTGTTGAATCAACTCCTTTGGGAGTAATTATTTTGGTGATTCATGACAACCCAACTATGAGACTAATGTGGTTTAATGAGTATATGTGTTGTAGTTTCAAAGTGGATTGCGAGATGAAAGCAAACAAGGGCGTATAGAGAATGATGTTGATATGAGCCATCTTGAGCGAGATCAAGCTTCACCGAAGGTAAGATCTAAGATTAAGGATCATTTTCTTATGATTTTATCGGTCTCGGTGTTTGGAGATAGACCGAGTTGACAGGTTTCTTTTTGCTAGTTTAACCGTACTATTAAGAGGGGTCAGAAACTAGTAGCTTGAGTCGATCTAGTGTGGAAACTCAAATACATTCATATCATATTGCACTAGTGCTCATTCACCTCTTGCATTGCTAGAAAACAAGTGTAGTTTGTTTTAATTAGAGGTAATATTTGAAAACTACACTAGTCATGGTCACACATAGCAAACAAATTGATTCAGTACTAGAGCTGGTCATGGTCATATATGCACAAATTGGTCGTATCACTATTTGGAGCTGGTCGTGGGGGTAGAAGTTCAAACTAGTCGTACCAGTACAGAACTCGAATACGGACATTCGACCACTTGCTATTCGACCGGATATTCGACCAGTGGCTTAAAGTTCTTCAATCAAAACTGGTCGTGGTCTATGCTGACTGTCAGCACACATATCCGCGTGGACACAGACAATTGCATTTGCATATAGCCTCAAATCAAGTTTGAGTAAAATTTCTAAGTCCTGTTTTTGGTTTGCACAGGCTGGACATTGTCTGTGATGGCCAAACATTGTCTTTGATGGCCGGAAATTGTCTTTGATGGCTAAACATTGTCTGTGATGGCCGGACAATGTCCTGCCAGTACAAATGTTTTTAGCCTTGAGCAAAAATGAACCAAAAAAAAATGTTTTGTTCGGGTGTTTTTATCCGGAGTTGAGCGGACCTTGTCCGGTCTGAGCGGATAATGCCCGGCTAGTACAAAACTTGTGAGCTTTAAACAAAAGTGAACCAGAGACAAATGAATTTGTCCGGGCACATCTGTCCAGGACTGAGCGGACAATGTCTGCCCAGTACAAATCTAGTTTGAGGCAAATCAAAAAGTGAACCAAAGACGTTTACATCTGTCCGGGCTTTTTGTCCGGACAAAAGGCTATTTGTCCGGCCTTCACAAAAGTAGCTGAACGGTAACTAACACGTTTGCAATGGTCATATTGACATGTACTGTCCGAACATTGTCCGGCATGGCCAGACAATGTCCGGTTTGTACAAAATTTGCTCAGCTTCTTGCAAACAACTAGTTTCTTTGTGGGTTACATATACCTCGATTTGGCCAGCATTTGAGGTGCTCAACAACTCGAAAATCCTGTGCAAAAGCTAGCCAAATCCTTTGAATTTAATCTCTTGCATCTAGAGCCAAGATTTGAGCCAAACTTCTTGAGAGCATTTGAGAAGAGAATCATTTGTGAGAGGCTAATTGTTCTTAGTGCACATCATCCATCATTTTGCAACCTAGTGCTAAAGTGTGGGCATTCATTTGCATCATTTGAGCTTCTAGCGCTTGATTCATTCAACTGAAGGTGTTCGATTTATTATTCTTGGCGATCGCCATCGCCTAGACGGTTGTTGGAGGAGAGTCACGATCTCTCCGTTGGAGTTTGTTGGAGAGGCCGACAAAAACGTGTGAAAGGTATTGGTGCTCGCCTATCCGGAGTGGAGAAGGAGCAACCCGAGTGGAGATATCCTTCATGGATATAGAACCGAGGCTCACGCATGAGCGCTTCAACGAGGAGTAGGGAAGACCAAGTGAGTCTCTAAGACCTCAGTAAAAATTGTTGTGTCACTTGTTTCTCTCTTGCACAATTTGTATTTACCTTGACACAATTGCTTCCACTTACTCTTGTTGTATGTTATATTGTATTTTCTATCTTGTTGAATGCAACTTGATCTTAGATAGTTTTAGACCCTTTTGTGAAAACTTGTTTTTCCTTCATATTTTACAAAAATAGTTTTAGTCGAAAAGATTTTTTAAAGCCTCCTATTCACCCCCTCTAGTCGGCATCCTCCATCCTACACGTGGTATCAGAGCAAGGTTTCTCATTTATTGGCTTTACCGCCTAGAGAGAAAGGATGAACTCAATAGAGGATTTTGGGTTGATTGCTCCTCACTTTGATGGCTCACATTATTTTTGTTGGAAGATTATTATGAGTACTTATTTTGAGGCATTGAATTTGAACTTATGGAGCTTAGTGCAGAAGGGTATGACTTATTCGTTGTCTTCGGATAAGGATATTCTCATCTTAAATGCAAAGGCTAAAGATGTGCTTCTTAGATCCCTTAGCCATGATGTGCTCAAACTAGTGAGTGATCACTTGGCCGCTCACGATGTTTGGACCACCCTTGAGTCTATCTTTGAGGGCACATCTAGCTTTGAGCATGCTAAGATGAGTTTATTAATGCACCACTATGAAGCATTTGTGATGTTGGAGCATGATACACTCTCCACCATATATGATCACTTGATCAACATCACAAATGAGCTCAAAGCCCATGGCGCTAATATTTCCAATCTAGACATTTGTAGGAAATTACTTCAGGTGTTGTCGGAGGGTCGCTACGGTGACTTCATAACCACTCTTGCAAATAGTGACCTCTCCGACACTTCACCGAGAAAGCTCATTGACATGCTTATGTCAAATGAGGCGATGTCCAAGGAGAAGGACATACATTCCACCTCCGAGCATATCAAGAACGATGATTTCATTGCGGAGGATCGGGAGCTTTCTAGCAAGCTCATAGACGTCATCGACTTAGTTCGCTAAGCAAGACAAAGGCGAAATCTTGCAAAAAGAGCTCAAAGAAAGCTAGAAAGAAAGTATCAAATTCAAAGTCTTCATCTCAAGACAAATCTATATGCCTTATGACATGTGACTCGACGGCATCAAATACTAACTTCTCTAATAATGAGCTTATGGATATGATCGTAGAGTTAAATGACTTGCTTGGCAATATGACTAAAAGCTTTTGCACTTTAAAGAATAACTTCTCATCCTTGAAAGTGAAAAGCTCTTATGATTCTTTACTTGCCAAGGATACTATTAACTCCACAATTACCTTAGATGTTGGAGTTTCTTGTGACTCGCTTATTGATCCATCTTTTGAGTCACATACTTCCACTTCACATGCTAGCTCCTCTTGTAATAACTTAATCGCTAATTCATAGTTAGATTCAAATGCTAGCTTTGTAGACACTAGTACTTCATGTGATAATTTGTCTAGTGATTCATTTATTGATTCACATGCTTGTACGGTTGATACTAGTAACTCATACCATGATTTATCTAGTGACTCATCTTTATGCCATAGTGTTAGTACTGGTTGCTCCTCGTTTGATATGTCTAGCTCATCTAGTGATTGTAGTATTATGCCTTCTAGTTCATCTACTTGTGATGATATGCCGTCATGTTCTCATTCGCATCATGTTTCATGCGTTGACACAGAATCATCTCATGTACCTAAAATTGAACATGATGAACTTAAAACTAAAATAAATAGATTGAGCAATGACCTTACTAGATATCATATGAGTAGTGCTATGCTTGTTAAACACCCTTTACATCATAGATATCCATTTAAAATGGGGAAATTAAATCACGCACACTCATCTAATAAGAGGCATCACATACTTCATCGCACTCATACCATTTTATTTGAAAAGCCCTCTTGAACTTCATGTTCCTCATGTCACTTAATAGGGCAACATTACCATGAGTGTGTATCTAACTCTTTTAGAGTTGGTTCTTTTGACTCTTATTCGATTTCTTGTTCTAGAAGGGGTTTAATTGCAAAACTTATTGATTTCCGTTTTCAAAAACCTAAAGATAGAGTCATTTGGGTACCAAAAGACTTATGCGACAAAGTTAGAGGGCCTCGTATGGTTTGGGTACCAAAAAGGGCTTGACTCTTTTTTATGTTCTTAAAAAAATTTAATTTAAAAAAATGCATTGCATTTTCTCTTTTCATTCTTTATTGTTTTAATCTTCATGGCCAACTATGCAAAAGAATGAAAATTTAAAACTTATGATGTTACATTTTTAGGGGTAGTAATTTATAAATATTTCCATTGTCTATTGCACCCCTATATGTGAACATTTGAAAATTGCAAGTATAAGTTTTTAAAATGAACTCTTTTTGTCAAAATGTCAAATTTTCATTCCAAAAGGCCAAAAATCATCAATTCCTATCAAAATGGTGTTCAAAATGTATTTAAAAGGTAACAGAGGCTTTGGATGAAAAGTGATTTTAAAAATGTTTTTATTAAAAACTAGTCCCAAAATGATCTTCGACTATCTTGTTTTTTAACCAAATCGATTCCGAACGCTAATCAAAATCTATTTGGATTTTGCCAAAACTTGTTTTACAAAACTCCTAGATATTATTACCTGAATAAGTTTGAAATTAAAAATTTTCTCAAAAGATTTTTAATTTGAAAGTTATGGGTGTTTGAATCTCACCGCAAAACTTGCTTTGACCCAAAATATCCTATATATGCAAAACATGAGTTTACCTATTTCTATGGTCTTTACTCGTGAGCTTCGGCTCAAAATGATATGAATAACTCATATAAGCTCTTTCATGTCAAAAATCCATGAAAATCAAATTTGAACTCAATTTGCAAAAGTTTGTCAAACTTTAACCTTTTTGCTTAACATAAAGATCATTTGATCATAACTCTTGATTGTAAAATCCTTTTTGGAAAATTCTTTTTGAAAAATATATTTCATGCATTGAAAATCATTTCTGCAAATTTTCATTTCAATTGTATTTGATTTGAGAAATATTTAATTCTTTTCACAAATCAAATATGAAATATGCAAAATTCAGACTTCTCGTGGTTTTTGGATGATTTGTCATTTTTATATCTTTAAATTGGTTGGCTATTTGAAGAAAGTTTCTACAAGATATTTTATCTTCTATGATTGGTCTTTACTGTTAATTTATTTCAAAATTGTTTTAAGTTATTTGCATGGATTTTCAGGTACCTTTACAAGTGTAAAATAATTTACTCAAAACCTGAAATCAGAAACTGTCAATCTGGTCAACATTTGTCTTTTTCATATCTTATTGTTGGCGCCAATCTTGGCTTCATTGTAAAAGCAATCTAGTTCCTCATTATATCATTTATCTTTATAACTTATTTTGGAATTTTTGGAACTTGTATGCGAATGTTGCCCTATTAAGTGACATGAGGAACATGAAGTTCGAGAGGGCCTTTTGAATGAAATGGTATGAGTGTGATGAAGTATGTGATGCCTCTTACTAAATGTGTGTGAGTGATTTAATTTCCATTCTTAAATGAATATCTATGATCTAAAGGGGGTTTAACAAGCATAGCACTACTCATATTATATCTAGGAAAGTCATTGCTCAATCTATTTATTTTTGTCTTAAGTTCATCATTTTCAATTTTAGGCACTTGAGATGATTCCGAGTCAACACATGAAATATGATAAGAACATGATGGCATATCATCACAAGTAGATGAACTAGAAGGCATAGCACTGCAATCACTAGATGAGCTAGATATATCACATGAGGAGTAACTAGTACTAACACCATGGCATAACGAAGAGTCACTAGATGAATCATGGTATGAGTTACTAGTATCACCCGAACAAGCATGTGAACCAATAAATGAATCATTACACAGATTATCACATGAAGTACTAGTGTCCACAAAGCTAGCATTTGAATCTAACCATGAATCAATGATTAAGTTATTACAAGAAGTGCTAGCATGTGAAGTGGAAGTATGTGACTCTAAAGATGGATCAATAAGCGAGTCACAAGCAACTCCAACGTCTAATATACATGTGGAGCTAATAGAATTCTTGGCAAGCAAAGAATCATAAGAGCTTTTCAACTCTTGATATTGCACTTTCAAGGATGAGTAGTTATTCTTTAAAGTGCAAAAGCTATTAGTCATATTGCCAAGCAAGTCTTTTAACTCTACAATCATATCCATAAACTCATTATTAGAGAGGTTAGTATTTGATACCGTCGAGTCACATGCCATAGGGCATATAGATTTGTCTTAAGACAAAGAATTTGAATTCGACGCTTTCTTTCTAGCTTTCCTTGAGCTCTTCTTGAAAGATTTCGCCTTTGTCTTGCTTAGGCGAACCAAGTCGCTGATGTCTTTGAGTTTGCTAGAAAGCTCCCGATCCTCCACAGTGAAATCATCGTTCTTGATATACTTGGAGGTGGAACATATGTCCTTTTCCTTGGACATAGCCTCATTTGACATAAGCATGTCAATGAGCTCGCTCGGTGAAGTGTCGAAAAGGTCATCATTTGCACGAGTGATTATGAAGTCTCCGTAGTGACCTTCCGGCAACACCTGAAGTAATTTCCTACAAATGTCTAGATTGGAAATATTAGCGCCATAGGCCTTGAGCTCATTTGTGATGTTGATCAACCGGTCATACATGGTGGAGAGTGTATCATTCTCCAACATCACAAATGCCTCATAGTGCCGCATTAATACGTGCATCTTAGCATGCTCAAAGCTAGATGTGCCCACAAATAACGACTCAAGGGTAGTCCAAACTTTGTGAGCGGTTGAACATCACTCACTAGTTCGAGCACATCATGGCTAAGTGAACTAAGAAGCACATCTTTAGCCTTTGTGTTTAAGAGGTGAATATCCTTATCCGAAATCAACGAATAAGTCATACCCTTTTGCACTACCCTCCATAAATTTAAATTCAATGCCTCAAATAAGTATTCATAATAATCTTCCAACGAGAATAATTTGAGCCATCAAAGTGAGGAGCAATCAAACCAAAATCCTCTATCGAATTCATCCTTTCTCTCTAGGCGGTAAAGCCAATAAATGATAGACCTTGCTCTAATATCACGTGTAGGATCGAGGATGCCGACTAGAGGGGGGATGATTATGAGGCTTTAAAATTCTTTTTGACTAAACAATTTTTTCAAGATTATTTAGGAAAACCTAGTTTTTTGCAAAGGGTTTAAAACTATCTAACAACAAGCTGCATTCAACATTATAGACTACACAATACAACATGCAACAAGAGTAATTGAAACAATTGTGTCAAGATAAATACGAATTGTATAAAAGAGAAACAATTGACACAACAATTTTTACTGAGGTCTCGGAGACTCGCGCGGTCTCCCTACTCCTCGTTCAAGCGCTCACGCGTGAGCCTCACTTCTATATCCACGAAGGATATCTCTACTAGGGTTGCTCTTTCTTCACTCCGGATAGACGAGCACCAATACCTTCCACACGTTGTTTGTCGGCCTCTCCAACAAACTTCAACGGAGAGATCGCGACTCTCCTCCACCAACCGTCTAGGCGATGGCGATCGCCAAGAGTAACAAATCGAAGCTTTCACTTGAATGAATCAAATGCTAGAAACTCAAATGATGCAAATGAATGCCCACACTCTAGCACTAGTTTGCAAATGATGAATGAAGTGCACTAAACACTCTTAGCCTCTCACAAAAGCTTCTCCTCTCAAGTGCTCTCAAAGATTTGGCTCAAATCTTGCCTCTAGATGCAAGTGAATGAATACAAATGATTTGGCTAGGTTATGCACAGGAATTTCGAGTTCTTGAGCACCCACAAATGATGGCCAAGACGAGGTATATATATCCCTCTCAAGAAACAAGCCGTTTGCAAGCAGCTGAGGAAATTTTGTACAAGCCAGACATTGTCCGGCCACGCCGGACACTGTCCGGCCAGTGCAAGTCAATAAGACCGTTGCAAACATGTTAGTTACCGTTGGGCTATTTTTGTGAAGGTCGGACAAAAGCCTTTTGTCCAGACAAAAAGCCCGGACAGATGTAAACGTCTCTAGTTCACTCTTGATTTTGAGCTCACAAGATTTGTACGAGCCGGACATTGTCCGGCCATCACAGATAATGTCCAACCTGTTCCGGACAAAAGCCCCAGACGGATATATATGTCTCTGGTTACATTTTATTTAAACCTTACAAGTTTTGTACTGGCCGGACATTGTCCGGTCATCACAGAGAATGTCCGGCCTGTCCTGGACAAAAGGTCTCGGACATATCTATCTGTCTCTGGTTTCGTTTTGCATTTGCCAAAAGAGTTTTGTACTGGCCGGACAATGTCTGGTCACCACGGACAATGTCCGGCCTGTGCAAACCGAAAAGAGGACTTGGGTAATTTTACTCTAACACAAATTTGGGGTATTTGCAAATGCAATTTGTCTGTTGTCTCGCGGATATGTCTGCTGACACTCAGCATAGACCACAACCAATTTTGATTGAAGAACTTTACGCCACTGGTCGAATATCCGATCGAAAGCAGATGGTCAAATGGATATGGTCGACAGTCCGTATTTGAGTACGACTAGTTTGAACTCCTACGACCACGGCCAGCTCCAAATAAAGATGCGGCCGGAATGTGCAAATACGACCACGACCAACTCCAAATAGTGATATGGCCTAAATGTGCAAATACGACCACCACCAACTCTAGACTGAAACAGTTTGTTTTATCTGGCGGCCACGACTAAGTGCAGTTTTCAAATATCATCTTTAATTCAAACAAACTACACTTGTTTTTCTAGCAATGCAAGAGGTGATTAAGTACTAGTGCAATATGATATGAATGCATTTGAGCTTCCACACTAGATCGACTCAAACTACTAGTTTATGTCCCTTCTTAATAGTACGATCAAACTAGTAAAAAGAATCCTATCAACCCCGTCAATCTTCAAACACCGTGACCGATAAAATCCTAAGAAAATGATACTTAATCTTAGATCTTACCTTCGGTGAAGCTTGACCTCGCTCAAGGTGGCTCATATCGACATGAACCTCCATACACCCTTGCTTGCTTTCATCTTGCAACCATTTTGAGACTAAAACACATATGCTCATTAGACAACATTAGTCTCATAGTTGGGTTGTCATTAATCACCAAAGAAATTACTCCCAAAGGAGTTGGCTCAACAATTTCCCTTTTTTAGTGAAATGACAGAACCATTTTCAATAAACCACAAAAAGGTAAGAAATGAAATATACAGTCATGTAGATCCAAACATGATAAGAAATAAGAACAACATCTATACTACTCATATCATGATAACGATTAGCAGAGATGACTGATATGAAGAGCTCCCCCTTAACACATGCATCGATATTAAACCACGATAAGGGAGACATCAACCTTTAGGGTTTAACAAATATGTTTCAATTAACAATTTGCACAAGCTTGATACAAGCATAGATAATTGATATGAAGAGCTCCCCCTTAACATACGCATTGATATTAAACCACAACAAGGGAGAAGTCCACTTCAGGGTTTAACAAACAACATTTCAATTTTCTTGTGCTAAAACAGGATTTATCCAAATTGTCATTAATCATCAAAATTGTCATTATCCAAATTTTCATTAATCATCAAAATCTAGATCCAATAGATGCCACGGTGTTCAAGAAAATTTTTAGTCAAATTAGATGTTAATCTCCCATTTCTTTCAAATGACTAAAATATTTGAATCTTGGATCTTCATGAAAAGTGTTTGTGTTGATGTTATTTATCTCTATGAAACTTTTCATGATTTTTGGTATTTGTTTGGATGCTTTATCAATTTGATTTCATTTGGATCCTTCTTGATTATCTTTGGAATTAAATCGTTTGATCCAAATACTATTTTGTAAGAACTTCAAAAATTAACGTAAATAAAATTTATGCCAAATAGTATTCTCTTGCTCCTAGCATGACATGGCATTAAAATTGATTTTATTTCAAATATTCTTTGTTTTAGGCCATAAAGAAAGAAGTTCATGACCTTCATTATTGTTTTGATTCTTGTTGAACTCTTGTTATTCAAAACTAGATCATTTCTATCTCTTGCACATCATTCATGACCAAACTTGGATGACACATTAAGGGGGACCAACTTCAAGCTTATTGAATAATTGTATACCCTAATTGTGTACATGAATCAAAATTATGTAAGTGTTTTGGTAAAAGAGTCATTTTCGAACAAAAAGGTGAAAAGGTGTTTGAAATACTCAAAAATGTTCAAAAATACCACAAAACCTTCGAAATAAGTTCCAAATATGTTTTCAAAGGTTTTCAAAGTCAAACAAAAGAATTTCAAGTTAAAACGCTGAATTTTGACAAAATTAGAGACTTCGAAATCTTGTTTTGGCTCAAAATGACTTATTTCCATAAAACAAGATGGGTTGAGTTTTGCAAAAAACTTTCTACACAAAAAACTTAGAACTCAATCACCCGAAGATAGTTCATGTTGAACATTTTCTCAAAAGACCTACGGTTTTCAAGTTATCACATATCCTAGGTCGCCCGAAAATGACTCTCGACCCGAAAACACCCGAAATGTGCATTTTGTGAATTTAGCTATTTGAGCCGGATTTTCCTACATGTCTAGGCTCGAAATAGTATTTCAAATTCATCCAAGTCCAAATATTTTAGAAAAATCCAAGCTTCGTTAAGAATTGAAGATTTTGTGAAAATCTTTTTACTTTTACCCAGTTTACCCTAAAATCTCTTTTGGGGGACTCATACCAAGAACTTCTTCGACTCGTATCCATCTCAAATCTATTTATCTATGTTCCTGACTTGATATACGAGGATTTTATGGAACTTGATTCGAATTTTTGAAGAAAACTTGCAAAATCTCAAAATTTTAGAAGATTCAGTCATTTTTCTGAACCGTCCGGACGTTGTCCACCCAGAGTCAGACTCTGTCCGCCCAATGCAGACTTTGTCCTGCCCTAGTAGGACTTTGTCCGGCTTGTGTGCAGTTGGATGGTTACTTAATCACTTTGGCTTCTTCTTCTCCTTCCTTTGCTTTGGTCTGATCTCTGCTCCTCTCTGTCCTTATTTTGCATTTCTTCATGATTCATATGCTGGTATTTGGAAGGCTTGTGATTTTGCATATCAAAACAAATATGATTTTCATGAAATTGGAGCATGTTCGAATGGATTCTCGATTTGAGTACTCTTTATGGAGATTTGAGCTCTTCATTAGGTCATATACTTTTTGACGAGGATTATCACCCGAGCTAGTTATTTATTTAATATATCATGTTCAAGATAATTCGGATATGATATGTAAATCTATGCCCTAGCAGCCATTATGGTCACAGAGGCAGCTTCCTGTGTACCAGAAGGTCACGGGCGCAGAACCAGTTTATGGTCACAGATCTTGTGCGACCATAAGGTCATAGGCTATGCGCGACCAAGATGACCTGAGTGTGTTTGAGCTTTACCAAACACATTCCCGGGATAAAGATAACTTCTTCTCCCGCGTATAAAGATAACCGTCAAGAGGTTAACATGTGCGGGTTATCTATAACTGCATGTATTAACTGGCGAAGAGATTAGTGCAGTTATGCAACTGCATAGTATCAACTGTCCAAATTGCTTCACGTTGGTATCCTTTCATTCAATATAAAAGGATGACAGATGTATAGAAGCAGGACGAGAGGGCATTTGATCAAGAGATCAAAGACTTGAACAACTCAAGTGATAGACAATAGATAGCAATACAAAGAGAGATTGTCAATCTCTATAACAATCACCCTTTCTCCTTGTAAATTCTCTCATACATAGTGAAACCACCACAGGACGTAGGGCTGTTACTCAATCTATTGAGGGCCTGAACCTGTATAACTCCGTGTGCCACTGACTTGTGCTTATTTTTACTTACCTGATAAACACCCTGAAAGGTCTCACATCCAACTCACAAATCTGCATAAGATCGACTAAGGACCCCGAGTCTGAATCATCGATAGCTAGTGCCCACCGTGGGGCCTTTCTCAAGGTGTTTTCTTCATCAGGAGTTCTGATAAGTCATATCTGGGGCATATGATTCCGAGAATGATTTTAATCTCGACAACTATGTCCATGTTCAAATGCCCTCACCTAACGATCTCATTCCTATGGAAGAGGTAGATCGCGAGGATGTCCTTGAAGAACATCCTGAGGATGCATCTTCTCCAACTCTGGTCATGTCCATCGACCAAGAGCTAGAGAAGATAGAACAAACGCCTCATGTGAGTCTTACCACATCAAAGGCTGAATATGTACTGTCGACGATTTGGACTCGGGGTCCTCAGTCGATCTTACGTAGATTTATGAGTTGTGAGACCTTTCACGATGCTCCTCCGGGAAGGTAAGATAAGTAATGTCTATAGAGACACAAATGAATTTATACAAGTTCGGGCCCTCGATGGTGGGAATAATAGCCCTACATCCTATTATGATTTCACTATGTAGGGAAAAAGTGTTTCCAAGAGGGAGGAAGAGATGATCACAGGCGAAGATCTCTTCTATATTATTGTCTATCTAACTATGCCTAAGTCTTCAAACTTTGTTGACTTGTTGTCGTGCTTGTTAACCCCCCTTTACATCATGCATCGACCATCCTTTTATACTAAATGAAAGGACGTCAAATGTGAAGCGGTTTGGAACGGTTGTCCTGGTGCAGTTCGTATAACCGCACTCATCTCCTTCGCTGGTTAAGCACGTGCAATCATGGATAACCGCACATGTTAACCTTCTAGCAGTTGTCTTCACACGTGGAAGAAGTTGCTTCGTGCCTGAGAACGTGTCCAGTAGAGTTTTGAACGCCCCCCAGGCTACCTTGGTCGCGTATAGTCAGCAACCCTCTGACCGCGCACTCTCTGCGGTCTCATGATCGAGCAAGGGCTGCGATCATAAACTAACTATGTGCCCATCAGTGACCATAGTGGTTATTATAGATATATACCATATTCGAACCTGACTTAAACTCGATATGTGTTACTCAAACTAGCTCGGGTGATAATCCTTGTTAGCTAGGCCCTAAATTTGAAGAAAATGAAAAGACTGATTTACTTCAAATTTTAATCCTGCGTCAAATTTATAAGCCGATGCTTCAGCTTCGTCAATTGTAATACTGTACGCCGCATGGCGGTTTATCTCCTGAGGAAAACCTTTTAGTTTTTCTCGATAGGTAATGATGAATTTATTGACTTGTTTAATCAATAAAAAAACTGCAAGTGCGTTTTAAGAACTCGAGATGTTCCTGGGAACGAACCTTCGCCTCCGGACTCTATAAAGAGCACAGCCTCTCAGTTCTTAAGACTTACAAATTTTTAGCTAAGTCCTTTAGAAAATCTTCTTCTGACTCCCTGTCTCGCATTTCCTCCTTTACTCTCACCTTGATGGCAAACCAAGATCCCAAGATAGTTATTGGGATTGAGAGTGATGAGGAAGAAATAGAAAAGACACAAGATATCCAGAAGGTAAAAATTCTTCTAAAACATCTTATGATTTTCTGAGTCAAATATTTTCCTAAGCAATTCATTTTAGACTTCACAGGTGATTGAGGAAATGGTCTCTCCAAAGAAGAGATATAGAGATGACGAAGGATCCTCCAGTGGAGCTGTATCGAAGATTCTAAAGGGTGCTGATACTTCTGTTGCCACATTGCCCCTTGCAACTCATCCAGTTGCCTCCTCATCTCCACCTTTGGAGATCCATAATAATCCTTCAAACCATCCCACTGCTGGAGGAAGTCTCACACCCCTGCAACCAGGCGGTCCTCAGCTTTTGTTGGGTGATCAACTTTCTGGGGAAAGTCTTACACTTCCTCGTCCAAATCCTCCCCAAAGCTTGGCTTTTTCCTCTGCTTCTCACGTAATAGCTATCTTCGCCCTCCCTGTCGGTTACATGCTTTATGAACTAACCATGAATACACAAGAGGTGAAGGCCCCTGGAGCCCCCAGCGATCAGCTTGCTAAGATCCAAACTCTTCTTGATGAGAGAGTTGCCTTGTGCAGAACTCTCCAGAAAGAAAAAGGGGCTCTGGAAACGAAGACTGGGGAAATGTCTTCAGTCATTCTGCATCTGGCAGAATGTTGTGACAACTCCCGCGAAGAGGCGCGCACATTCCGCGTGGAGAGAGACTATGCTCGGTAGCAGCGAGAACTCTCTGATACAATAAGGAACAGTTGCACACCTTTGCTTCGAGACGACGTAGATAGGCTTATGGCTATAGCCAGCTCTCTTGGGGCAGCCAGTGTAAATCCTACTGACACTAATACGTCCCTAGGAGAACTTTGTAAATTACTTTCGGATCAGGTCGACACTTTGGTGGCCTGTGTCCCTTTTGTATGTAAAGATTGCCAGAAATAAAAAATTTCTTTTCCTTATATACTTGACTCCTTAAAAAAATTACGTAAAACTTATAATCCCCAATTAAGGTTCTTTACATTCTCTGTATGAAAAATGGTTACTAAAAAACGTCTCTTGTGACCAATCATACACAGGTAGGTTTCTGTCTGAGATCATCGCAGGATAGTTCTTCGGTCTCAAAATAGCATTGAGACCATGTACTGTGATCAAAACCAATTGCGACTACAGAACATCATCGCAATAGTACGGTAATCACAGAATTGCATTGCGACCACCCATAGTACAGCTATCACAGAATTGCGTTGCGATCAGTGTAAAGAGCATAAGTTTATCCTAAAATCATAAGGGATTACTTCTTTAATAAATTTTAAGAATTTCTCATATCTTTATCTGTACCATAGCCCCCGAATGTGAAATAAAATGATCCTTAATGAAGATACATTTTGCTTCAGATTCATAATAGGGTACTGATAACGGGTTCCAACAGGAAAAGTTCCCATTATGGGAAATTAATAAAATATATGACAAAGGGTTGTCTCGGACAAATAAAAGGAGAAGGTAGCTTACTGGAGAAGCTTCGCAGCCAAAAACCCCTTCGTTGCCTTAGACATTCTCGCTGCAAAAAACCCTCTTTTGCGCTCCTTGCCCTCGTTGTCTCCAAAACCGTCGCCTTTCTTCAAATTTCAACAGCAATGGCATCCTGGAGCCGATCCATCCATCATACTGAAGAAAGCTTGGTAGCGCTAGAGAAGGAAGAAATTCTTCCCCCACGGCTGCTAATCAACTGGCGGCCAGCGGAGAAGAACGAATAAATTCCATCTGTTTGCGAGGGCGAATTGGTGATCTTCGAGGAATATTTGCGCTGTGTGTTTCGATTCCCGGAAAGTGAGTTCCTTCGGGGAATCCTCGACCACTATGGGTTGGAGTTGGTGAATCTCCACCCAAATGCTGTTCTTATCCTAGCGATCTTTCAGCACTTGTGTGAAGCATTCGTTGGAGTGCTGCCAAGCATGGAGCTTTTTCGGCGCTTTTATTTCTAGGCGTGGTCGAAGAGTGCCAATGCCACTGGGTGAATCTACTTACACATAAGGGAAAAGAAAGAGTACCCATTCCTTCCTCTGCGGGATTTGGTGCACGGGTGGCATCATAAGTGGTTTACTGCACCCCTCTGTCGGAGAGCGGACTCTGGTTCGTGAACACTCGACCGGAGAAGGATAGCGAAATGGACTCTATTCCTTCTCTAAGTGTTGAATTAGAGAAGCAAGCTCAAGCTATTCTTTACCTAGTCCAACAGGGATTAACTGCACGCGACATCATCCGCGACTTCGTAAAGAACAGGATGAGCCCCCTGCATGAGAGGGAACATCCGGCTTGGGAAGTGAAGTCCATAGCTGACAGCACTTTAGATTACAATACAAGTATGTCCTCTGGTCTATAAAATATGCAATTTTACCGACGAAGGATATCATATCGAGTAATTTTGCCTTTTTGCAACGCAGTACTTTCTTTGTCCGAGATTGAAAAACGAACGAAGTACCTTCTGTGGCCGTACAATGCTGCGACAGAAGGAGCTAAAGTGTCGCTTCGCCCCCAGAGCTTAATAAATGCCGGCGATGATCTTAAACAAGAGCGTTGAAAGGTACAATCTTTTCCAACGAGCTCTGTCACAAACTGTCCATTTGACTTGTATTACCAAAGCATTTTTTTTTAAACAACACAGCTGCTGGGAAGAATTGCTGGGACGAAGCGCCTAGGTGATGTCGTTGGACCTTCTGGGGGATTATCTGCGAAGAAGGCGAAGAAAATCCCCTCGAAGCCCAAGATGAAGGAGCCTATTCCCGAAAAGCCTAAGAAGATCTTGGGAAGGGCTTCTTCACAAATGAAAACTATGGCCGCGAAGAAAACTGCGGTAAGATTTTTCGTAACCCCCGTATTCCCAAGTACGAGTGGAAATTACTTCTTAGTCGTACAGGGTGAGGGAAGTGAGGACGAAGAAGACGATGTCCCTCTCATTCGTCGCAAAAGGACATCGACCGATCCTGATACTGCTGGAACCTTGTCCCTGACGACAAGAACAGGAGTGGCAACACAGGACCCCGTGACTACTGATGTTCTTGTGGTTACGGATGAAACCCCTGCACCTGAGGCTTGTGAAGCCCCAGGGCTAACAATTCCTGCCCTACTAATCGAGGGAACGACTGTGGTAAGAATTCTCACAGTCTTGTATTTTGTCATCTCTCTGCATATACCCATCGAATCGTGTATATACAGGGAGAAGAGGAGACTGTCCTGTTCAAGAAGAGAAAAACAAGGATAGATGACGATAGTTCCCTAGGAGCACCCAATGGGCTTCTTTCGCACAGGAGCTCATCATCGAAACCCAAGTCATGGATGGGGTTTCGAATAAAGTGAGAATTTCCCCTATTGATACTTCGATGTGATCAACAGGAGACATTCTAAATCACGATGTGCTTGTTTGTTTTTTTAGGCGCAGGGATCCTGCGCTCAGTACTCCGGCGACCTTAACAAGCCTTGGTGCAACATCTGTCGCAGAGGTCATGGGTGAACCAAATTCTGCCCCCATGGCCAAGGAAATTCCTCAGGCCATTGTGAAGGAAATAGCAGCGGAGACCCAATCCCAAGAGATGGAAACCGCAGTCACGACCACAGAGGAGGATCAGCAGGAAAGATCATCTACTGTCCCTGTCGTGGAAAAAACAAGTCTTAAGGCTCGACCTCATGCTGATTTTGAGAGCAGTTCATTCAGTGATTATATAGAAGTACGTAGAACTCTTTTTATTATTCATGAGTTCACAAAAACTTAGGAATATTCAAGCTTCTAAGAGCAAATTCTTATCGTGTTCCAGGACTTGACCCGGGTGGCGACTAGATCGATGGCTGTAGCAAAGCATATCGAGGTCGCGCAACGAGAGATCAGCCAGCTACAACAGTAAGTGAGATGCATCTTCTTTTCCTGAATTCGCGTCTAGGTTTAACGTTTGTTTGCCTTGTTATAGAGAGAACGCCTTTCTGAACAAGAGCCTGGCTGATTGGGAAAACCATGAGGTAACAGCAGTTGCCAAGATTTCCTTTCTGGAGAGAGAACTCCAAAAATCGTGATTGCAACTCTCCTGTAAGTATACTTCTGACCAGAAGAAATCATCTTGCTGCATGAATTGTTATCACAACTATTTACTGCGTTCATGCAGCGCAAGAGGATCAAACAAGCCATCTTTTAAAAGAGAAGAAAGACCTCCAGGCGACCATCAAGTTACAAAACTCGAAGATTGACACTGTCAGCATGGAGAATGAAACCTTAAACACAAAAATTTCATCCTGCAGCAGTGCTCAACTGAACATCTTCGAAAAGCTGAAGATGGTGGCAACTTTGCTAAAAGCGGATGTGGTCGAATCACAAAAGGATAATCCAAGCTTTAGCGAGTTAGCCACATTGGTCGCGGCTTGGGCCAAATCACTTGTCAAGTATCTTCCTAAAGATACAAGGCGACAGGAAGAGGCAATGAGGGCAAATGTGCGATCTGTAGCCTCCGCCATCCTCTGCAAACTCCGTTTTTACCATGGCCCTGATCTTGATCTAAAACCAGTGGTAGGAGATGCAGAGATCGCGAGTGAAGAAAAACTCGAAGCCATATCGGAGGAATTGAAACCTCTGGTAGATGATCTTTTAAAAGAGTTAAGCTTGTTTTGATTGTTAATATAACAATTTTTGTACCTGCAAACATGTGTTTATACAATGCAGATGTATGCCTTAAATTTTGAAAAAGAATATACTTCTCTTCATCTCATGTTATGACCATGTTCCCTTAGCCCCCTCCTGAGATCATAAGTACTGAATACCTTGGTATTATAAACTCAGGAGAAAATATGGGTGTTCTGATGATCATAAATATCTAAGAAATGTTTTAACTTAGATACGATCATCCGATCATATCGATACTGACCTTAATACGACACCCGGCCTTATTACAATCTGGCAACCACTCGAATGATCAAGAACATGCCAGTAAGTCCCGTATGCGTTGAGAAACGGCTTATTGAGGGATGTCTTATCTGGATGCAACCATGAGATCGGCCAGCGAATCCGATCAGGGAATCGTAGCAAGATGATTATTGGCGATCGGCCCCCGAGCAAGGCTAGTTATACGTATGGCAAATAAAGAAATGAACGCAACATGAGCCGAATAAAAGTACTCACGAATTTTTATCAAACCATGCTAATTGAATAGGAAAAGAGATTGGGGAACTTACATGTAAAACTTGCACAGTTGATCTTTTCCAAGTATTGGACAAGATTCTGCCATCCTCCATTGCTAACCGAGCCGATCCTGGTCGCGGTATTGAAACAACAATGTAAGGGTCTTCCCACTGAGGAGAGAACTTATAGCGGTTAGACTGATTTTGTATTTTTCATAAAACCAAGTCACCCACGTGAAGACTACATGGCTGCACCTTTTGCTGTGAAATTTTCGCAAAGCTTGCAAATATACCGCTGATTTTATCAGCGCTCAATCATGTTTTTCTTTTAGGAGGGTTAAATCTTGGTACGTTGTTCAACTTGATCAATCTGATCGAGTTGATCTACTCGAATAGAACCAATACGAATTTACATGGTCAATACCGCCTCAGCACCATACACCAATTGGAAAGATGTCTCACCGGTGGCTCGACTACAAGTAGTACGTAGTGCCTACAGAACGGAGTAGAGTTCATCTACCCAAGCCCCCGAGTGCATCTTAAGGCAATCAAAAACATGTTTTTTGATGCCCTGTAATATTCGCTCATTGGCACGTTCGACGGCACCATTGCTCTGTGGATGAGCTACAAAAGCAAAGCACACCTTAGTTCCAATATTGTCGCAATAGTCCAAAAAGAGACCGCTAACGAATTGGGAAACATTATCAGTAATGAAACGACTTGGAACACCAAATCGAGTGACGATGTTCTTATGAAAGAACTTTTGTGCCGCAGCAGCGGTGACATTACGGACTGGTTCAGCCTCGATCCACTTTGTAAATATGTCAATAGCTACGAACAAGAACTTGTACCCATTAACCGCTTGTAGCATAGGACCCACAATATCTATCCCCAAACCGCAAAGGGCCACATTAAAGGGATAGTTTGCAAGGCATATGTGGGCTGATGAACCTGTCTTGCATGAAATTGACATGAGGGCATGTCTTGACCAAGTATTTGGCATCATCGAGTGCCGAATGCTAGTAAAAACCCTGTCGGAAAGCCTTCCCGACCAGTGTGCGAAATGACACATGCGCACCACATACATCGTCATGGATCTCTTTCAAGAGGGACTTACCTTCCTCTTGAGAAATACAATGCATGAATACTCCTTGAGTACTCTTCCTATACAAAACTCCTTCTATAAGCTTGTATAGGCGCGCTTTTTGAATCAACCGATCACTCTCGGTTTCATCCTTGGGCAAGGTCCCATGTTCGAGATAGACCCTCAATGGATGGGTCCAATCTTCTTCATGTCCAAGGTTGATAACGTAGACTGTTAGTGGGTCATCTTTGACCATAGTCATGATCGAAGGATGTTCTAGGTGTTCAACAAACACTCCTGCCGGAGCAAATGTACGTGAGGATCCAATTTTAGATAATTGGTCTGCAAGAATATTGTCCTTTCGCGGGATGTATTGGACCTCGAAATGATTGAAGTATTTTTCCAATCTCCTCACTTCCCCCAGGTAATGAGCCATTGACTCATTGGAGGTGTTGTACTCCTTATTTACCTGGTTTACGACCAGTTGTAAGTCTCCCCTCACCACTAATCGACGGACCCCGAGGAATTTTGCTGCCCAGAGCCCTGCAATAAGACCCTCATATTCTGCCGCATTGTTGGTTGCAACAAAATGTAATTGAATGACATACTTGAGTTGGTCACCCTGAGGCGTGATTAAGACCAACCCAGCCCCCGAGTGTTGAAAACCGCGAGAGCCATCAAAATACATCGTCCAGTGATCGATGTACGATAAGTCTTTAGATTCTTGCATAGGTGGGTCAGTGTTAGTCCATTCGACCACAAAGTCTGCAAGGGTCTGAGACTTGACTGCCGTGCGAGGGGTAAAATAGATGTCAAATGCTCCAAGTTCCACAATCCACTTCGCAATTTGACCAGATTTCTCTGGGTTTCGAATGATATCTTCTAACGGAAAGGACGAGGGCACTGTAACTTTGTGTGCCTAAAAGTAATGTCGTAGCTTGCGGGAAGCCATCAGTAGTGCGTAAAGTATCTTCTGGACCTCAGGGTAGCACTCCTTAGGACCATGAAGTACTTCGCTTACATAATAGACGGGTCGTTGTACACCCTCTCTTTCTACGATCAGAACTGCGCACAGTGTGAGGTGTGGCCGCCAAGTAAAGGAGTAGCGGTTCCCCCATAGTTGGAGAAACTAACACCGGCGGACTGGATAAGTATGCTTTAACCTCCTGGAATGCTTTCTCGGCCTCATCCGACCAGGTAAAACCATTGAGTTTTCGGAGAGCTTTGAAAAAAGGTAGTCCTCTTTCACCTAGTTGTGATATAAATCGACTTAAGGCCACCATGCGGCCTGCTAGGCACTAGACATCCTTCATAGTCGAAGGAGACCTCATTTGCTCAATGGCCCTGATTTTTTTGGGATTAACCTCGATTCCTCTAGAACAAACACAAAAGCCTAGAAGTTTACCAAATGAAACTCCAAAAGAACATTTTTCTGGGTTTAACTTTATTCCAAATCGGTTTAAATTACAGAAGATTTCAGCAAGATCATCCAAATGAGTCAAGATTTTTAAGCTTTTTACAACCAAATCATCCACATAAGCTTCAAGATTACGCCCCATCTGGGAAAGAAAGGTCTTTTGCATCAAGCGCTGGTATGTGGAACCGGCGTTCTTGAGACCAAATGGCATTCTGACGTAGCAGTAGGTGCCAAATGGTGTGATGAAAGCAGTCTTCTCTTCATCCTCTTCTGCCATGTTGATTTGATGATACCCTGAGTAAGCATCTAGGAAGCTCATCAACTCGCAACCCATAGTAGAGTCGACCAACTGATTGATGCGGGGAAGGGGAAAGTCATCCTTCGGGCAGGCACTATTTAGACTGGTGTAATCGACGCACATGCGCCACTTACCATTTGATTTGCGGACCATGACTGGATTTGCGAGCCATTCTGGATGATCGACTTCGCGAATAAACCCAGCCTTTTGGAGTTTATCTAGCTCCGCTCGGATAGCTTCTTGCCGATCAATAGCAAACCGTCTGAGCTTTTGCTTTATTGGTCACTGTCCAGGTCGAATCGCTAACCTGTGCTCAATTACCTCCCTTGGGACACTGGGCATGTCAGATGGTTTCCACGCAAACACATCTGCATTAGCTCGGAGGAAAGTAATGAGTTCGAGTTCCTATTTGTCATCCAGGCCTGATCCAATCCGAATTGTTTTGGATGGATCATCTAGGTATAATGGAACTAGTTTCAGCTTTTCATCTGGTCGAGGGGCGGCCTTGATCATATCCGTAGCTGTGGTGGTGATCTTGACATCCCAGAGGGGAATTTGATCTACTAGCTCCAGGGATAACCGATCGCAAGTCAATGCCACATTGTGGCTGCCTCGGACCGAGATAACACCTTTGGGGCCAGATAACTTGCCGCACTGATAAGCATAGTGCGTTGCCATCATAAATTTAGTGAGAGTTGGCCTGCCAAAAATTGTGTTATAAGCCGAATCACAATCAATTACATCAAAAGTAACCAATTCTGTTCGGAAATTATCCGGTTCACCAAGTGTCACTGTGAGCACCACCTGTCCCATCGGCATCATCGAGAAATCAGGAATTATCCCATAAAACAGATGAATTATGGGCTTGATTTTCGAACGAGGGATTTGCATCTCATCCAATGCCTTGACCAATAAAATGTCCAAGGAACTACCTCCGTCGATCAGGACCCTTTTGACTCTCGCATTACTGATAATTGGGGTAATGACCAAGGGTAGCCTCAATGGTCGAGTAAACCCAATGGGACAGTCTGAGCGATCAAATGTCAAAGGAGTGTCCGACCAACGGGCCATTGAGGTTCGCCAAGGGGAGCTTCCGCTTGGTTCACTTTTCGATAAAATGCGTTAAACTGACGTTTAGAAACAAAAGAGGGAGAACCTCCAAAAATGACATTAACATAATTATGAGGTACCTGGTAGGACATTTCTTCGTCCCCGTCGGTGTCTCTAAGCCTGCAAGTCTGCTCTTTCAGTGGCAAAGTTGGCATTGGTCCAATTCCCTGGTAGAAGTCATCTAATTGCTTCAACCAGCTCCGGCAGTTCTTGAGGTCATGTCCCGGAGAGTTGTACAGCGGACACCACTTCTTGCTTTCCTAGGGTTAGTTGGTTTTTCTGGCTGATCGGCGTTACGGTCGCCAGAGGCAGTTTTATTTTTAAATGAAAACTTGTTACCTTTGGCCGGCGGAGGCTTTTCTACGACTGTGACCTCCCGGTACTGTCCAGTTCGATTCTTTTTAGACTTCTTCGATTTCCCGCCTGATGAGGACTCCGGCTTCTTGCCTGTATCCACTTTTTTCACATCCTTTAGACCTGGTTGAGGCAGTAAATTTCCCTTATCCACCATCCTATTCCACTCAACGGCCTCGGCCGCGTCAGAGTAGCGGTCATCCATATCAAAGAGATCGGTTACTGACCGAGGGGGTGGATAAATAGATCTTCCGTAAACCTCCAATATCGAACGGCGTGCTGAAACGCCCTGATAACGGAGTTATCGAATATGTTTTGGATGGTATTCCTCACCCCGACGAACCTTTTGACAAACTGGCAAAAAGTCTCCGTAGAGGTTTGTCGTAAGCAATGAAGATCGTCCTCTTTTCCAAGTTTCTGATAACAATTCTGGAAATTGTTGAGGATGGCGTTGCACAACATTTCCCAGTTATATATTGAACCCTCGGGCTGATTGAATAGCCAGGTCCTTGCTGGTCCCTCAAGGACCGTCGACAAGTAATTGGCCATGACGCGATCATCCCCACTCGCTGCTTGGATAGCGGTGATGTAAATTTGAAGAAAATCCAACGAATTCTGGGTCCCATCAAATCTCTCAATTGTTCCCAGCTTGAACTTATCTGGTCGGACGACCGCACGGAGGCTTGGCGAGAAAGCTTTACATCCAACATAGGAACTGTGGAGAGTTCTGCGGTTTCCGACCTGACCACGAGTGATTTCACGCGATGGGGACGCGCCACATGGTCCCAGACGAGAATGTATGGGAACTCGATCCCGATCACGAGAACTTCCCACTCGTCTGGCTTTGTCGTGCCGAGGTGATCCGGATGGTAGTCGATTACATCTATCATGACTAGAGTAAGAATACTCCTTTTCATGGGAACGTATCGTAGATCGGGAGGAAGCTGTAGGGGTTGCATCGGATGCGACCTCATCCAGCTTCTCCGCCAGAATCCTAGCAAAAGCTGGTTTGTCCGCGTCTGTGAGGGTAGGAGGAAAATTACACAAGACTTCCGCGATAGATCTAAGTCAGCCATGCGTACTTCTCCTTGGTGCGCTAGGTTTCATTGTTTCTTCATCCGCCGGTGAATATTCCAGGGGCAAAGAAGGCGTCTGGTCGAGCCTGCGACCATGTGGGTGATGGGAGGAACAAGGAGCGGCGTCATAACAAGCTTGCGCATTTTGCAAAGCCTCTAGGGCTATTCTGCGGAGTTCGTTATCTTGTCACTCACAGTCTTGATCCTCCTTTTGCCTACGTTCCTGTTCCTCCTTTTGTCTGCGCTCCTGTTCCTCCCTAGCAACTTGTTGATCGGGAGTTTCCTCTGACAAGGCAGCGAATTCTCTGGGGAGCGAGGCCGCAGAAGGAGAGAACATTCCTGTTTGTTCCGAGTTGGACTCGAAATCAAAGAGAGAGTGGAGGTTGTCAGGATCAAACCTCCCCGGACTAAGTTCACGGTCACTGTCATCCCTGTCCTCGACGGGGACGCATGGTGACCGAGACTTGATTTCCAATATGTGCCCATCAGCGACCATAGTGGTTATTATAGATACATACCATATTCGAACCTGACTTGAACTCGATATGTGTTGCTCAAACTAGCTCGGGTGATAATCCTCATCATGTACCACAACACATCGCTTCAAAGGATGTGGATGATGGTAATCCGGAGCTTAGTCCTGCGAAGTTTGACCCGGACAATCTCCAATCTCTCTTTGATTTCGAATCTGATTTGGAGCAAGGAGGGATGTTTTCCCCATCTGCGACCTCAATTCCTCGACAATTTGCTGCGTTATCAGAGAAAACTCCTGAGCAGCGAATTGCTAGGGAGGAACAAGAACGCAAACAAAAGGAGGATCAAGATCACGAGCAATGAGAAATGAGATTTGTAGGACTACTAAGAAAGCCTTATACCTTGCGCAATCTCGCTACGATGCCGCTCCTAGTACTTCCCATCATCCGTATGGCCGCAGGCGCGACCAAACACCTTCTTTGGCCCCGGATTATCCCCCGATGATTGAAGAAACGGTGACACCTATGGCGCCCCGGGGGAGTACACAAGATCGAATTCGTGTTATCACAGATACCCTACGTAATCCTCCTCCTGATATCGAATGTGCGGATAGAACAACCTTTGCCAGAATCCTAGAGGATACGCTTGACGAAGTTGCATCTAATGCGACTCCAACGGCGTCATCCCGCTCTACGATTCACTCCCATGAGCAAGGTTACTCTCACTCTAGTCATGGGAGGCGCAATCAATTACCAATAGAGCCGTTTCGGCATGACAAAGTCAGGCAAATTGGAAGCCCCCGTGATCGGGACCGCGTGCTAGTCCATTCTTGCCTGGGGCCGCGAGGTGTATGTCCTCAAAGTGATATCACCCGCGACCATACAGAAGGCCGCGAACTTCTCCGCAGTTCCTATGTCGATTGTAAGGCTTTCTTACCAAGCCTCCGTGCTGTGGTCCGACCGGATAAGTTTAAACTAGGAGCAATCAAAAGGTTTGATGGAACTCAGAACCCATCCGAGTTTCTTCAAATCTACATCACTGCCATTCAAGCGGAAGGAGGAGATGACCGCGTAATGGCAAATTACTTGCCAATGGTTCTCGAAGGACCAGCAAGAACTTGGTTGTTTAACCAGCTAGAGGAGTCAATTTACAATTAGGAAATGTTGTGTGATGCGATACTCAACAATTTTTAAAATTGTTATCAGAAGCCCAGCAAGGAAGATGATCTTCATCGCTTATGCCAGACTTCCACGGAAACTCTTCGACAATTTGTCAAGAGATTTGTTAGAGTGAGAAATGTCATTCCAAACATCTCTGACAACTCCATTATCAGGACATTCAAACATGCCATGCGATATCGGAGATTCACCGAAGATTTACTTATCCATCCACCCCGGTCAGTGGCCGATCTCTTCGATATGGCTAACCGCTATTCCAACGCGGTTGAGGCCATAGAATGGAACAGAATGGTGGACAAGGGGAATTTTCCGCCACAACCAGGTCTCAAGGATGATAAAAAGGATGATTCTAGCAAGAAATCAGAATCATCATCTGGCGGGAAATCTAAGAAGTCGAAGAAGAATCGAGCTGGACAGTACTGAGATGTCGTCATCGCCGAAAAACCGCCATCAGGGAAAGGTAATAAGTTTTCATTTAAAAGTAAAACTCCTTCTGGCGGCCACGAGATGATCTTGCTGAAACCTTCTGTGATTTGAACAAGCATGGAATAAAGTTGAATCCTGAAAAATGTTCCTTCAGGGTTTCTTCTAGCAAACTTTTCGGTTTCCTTGTTTGTTCGAGAGGCATCGAGGTTAATCCTAAAAAATGAGATCTCCTTCGACTATGAAGGATGTCTAAAACCTAACAAGTCGCATGGTGGCTCTAAGCCATTTCATATCGCGACTAGGCGAACGCGGATTGCCTTTTTTTAAGGTTCTTCACTAGCACAATGGTTTTACCTGGTCAGATGAAGCCAAAATAGCCTTTCAAGAGGTCAAAGCATATTTATCTAGTCCGCCAGTACTAGACTCTCCAAATTTTGGGGAGCCATTACTCCTTTATTTGGCGGCCACCCCTCATGCGGTCAACGCAGTCCTGGTCGCGGAGAGAGAGGGTGTACAACAACCAATCTATTACGTAAGTGAAGTACTTCATGAACCAAATGAGCCTTACCCTGAAGTCCAGAAGTTACTTTATGCTCTTATGATGGCTTCCCATAAGTTACGACATTACTTTCAACCACATAAAATTACTGTGCCTTCGTCATCCCATTGGGATATATAATCCGAAATCTAGAGAAATCTGGTCGCATTGCGAAGTGGGTAGTGGAACTTGGAGCGTTTGACATCCATTTCACCCCTCGTATCGCAGTTAAATCTCAAATTCTTGCAGATTTCGTGGTTGAATGGACTAATCCCGACCCTCCTGCACAAGAATCTAAAGATTTACAATGCACTGACCATTGGATGATGTATTTTGATGGCTCTCGTAGTTTGCAACACTTGGGGGCTGGAGTGGTCTTAATTATGCCTCAAGGCGACCAACTCAAGTATGTCATTCAACTACACTTTGTTGTGACCAACAACGCAACAGAATATGAAGGTCTTCTTGTAGGGCTTCGAGCAGCAAAATTACTTGGAGTCCGTTGATTAGTGGTGAGGGGAAACTCACAGCTAGTCGTAAACCAGGTAAACAAGGAGTACAGCACCTCCGATGAGACAATGGCTCATTACTTGGGGGAAGTAAGGAAAATTAGAAAAACACTTCAGTCATTTCGAAGTCCAATTTGTCCCGCAAAAGGATAACATACTCGCAGACCAATTATCAAAATTGGGTCTTCACGTACATCCGCTCCGGCAGGAGTGTTCGTTGAATACTTAAAACACCCTTCGATCATGGCTTCGATCGAGGATGATCTGGTGACAATTAACGTCACCAACCTTGGACATGAAAAAGATTGGACCCGACCATTGCGGATCTATCTTGAACATGAGACCTTGCCCAAGGATGAAACCAAAAGTGATCGGCTAGCTCGAAAGGCGCTTCTATATAAAATCATCGATGGGATTTTATATAGGAAGGGTACTCAAGGAGTATTCACACGCTGTATATCTCAAGAGGAAAGTAAATCCCTCATGAAAGAAATTCATGACGGTGTGTGTGGTGCACATGCATCGTATTGGACACTGGTCGGAAAAGCATTCCGACAGGGTTTTTATTGGCCTTCAGCACTTGGCGATGCCAAACATTTGGTCAAGACATACCAACAGTGTCAATTCTATGCAAGGCAAGTTCATCAGCCTACATATGCCTTACAAACTATTCCTTTAACATGGCCTTTTGCGATCTGGGGAATAGATATAGTGGGCCCTATGTCCCAAGCGGTTAATGGGTACAAGTTCTTATTCATAGCCATTGACACGTTTACTAAGTGGATTGAAGCTGAACAAGTCCGCAATATTACCGTCGCTGTGGTGAAGAAATTCTTTCATAAGAATATTGTAACGCGATTTGGTGTTCCCAGTCGTCTTATTACCAACAACAGTTCCCCGTTTGTTAGTGGTCTCTTTCTGGACTATTACGATGACATCGGGACCAAAATGTGCTTTGCATCTGTGGCTCATCCACAGAACAATGGAGCCGTCGAACGTGCCAACGGGCAGATATTACAAGGCATCAAGAAGCGTGTTTTCGATCACCTTAAAATGCGCTCGGGGGCTTGGGTAGATGAACTCTGCTCTGTTCTATGGGCATTATGCACCACTTGTAGTCGAGCTACGGGTGAGACACCTTTTCAATAGGTATATGGTGCCAATGCTGTTTTACCTATGGAAATTCACATTGGTTCTGTTCGTGTAGATCAAATTGATCATTCTGATCAACATGAAGAACGTATCCAAGATATCACACTCCTTGAGGAGAAACGCGATCGGCCGTTGATTAAGTCTGTAGTACAATTACAAGCTTTGCGTAAATACCATAGTAAACGGGTACGACCTCGTAGTCTTCACGTGGGTAACCTGGTTTTACAGAAAATACAAAACCAGTCTAATCACAATAAGTTCTCCCCTCAGTGGGAAGACCCTTATACTATGGTCTCAGTGCCATGACCAGGATCAGCCCGGTTAGCAATAGCAGGGGTGGGAAGAGGCACCCGGGTTGGAAGCCTCAGCCCGAACGCCTCGGCAACGACGTTCTGGGGAGGACCCTCCCCGATGACGCGCACGATCTGCTCGTGCTCATCTCCAGAGTATCGCCCGAGGAGAGTCACCGCGACCTCCTAGGCCCGGTCATAAGACCTAACTGCAGAAGGAAAAGAAGAAGTACGGGGGTTAGGAAATGCTTCCCTTCGAAAAGAACAAGCCCGGAGACTTATGGTCTGCCACCGCCATCCGAGGCGGCCGGTGTGCCGCTGACATCCCCTTCCCCGGCGAGTGTGGAAAGGCGCCACTCGGAGGAGTGCCATCTCCTCCGTAAGGCCCCGCATAGACCTCCGTAAGGCCCCGCATAGACCTCCGGAACCGGGCCTCTGCCATCGTGGTGAGGAGGTCCATCTCCACATTGGTCCACTCGGGGGCGATCGGGCCACCCGATCGGCATACGAAGAAGGCTCCGGAGAATACATCACCCCCGGGTCGCCTACCCGAAGGTAGAACCATCGCTAGAGCCAGTCCTCCCCAGTGGTCTCGAGAGGCCAGCACTGGGTACTCATCGGTGCGGCCCGGCATCAGTTGAATTATGATAGAGCCTAAGGCCAACCTAGGTCCGCCCCCCATCACCAGTGGGCCCCTCGCTGAGGGCTCATAGAAGTACCGAAAAAGCAGGAGGGTGGGCTCCTTCCTGGCAGCCGTTTCGCACAGCCACACAAACAGCCCCATCCGAATGAGGGTGTTTGGGGTGAGATGGTTGAGCGAGAGGCCGTATACTTGCAAGAACTCCTAGTAGTGGATGCATGGTTGAGCGAGAGGCCGTATACTTGCAAGAACTCCTGGAGCAGTGGATGCACCGAGAGTCGGAGGCCTGCATCAACGAAGGCCTCGAAGGCCACCAGCTCCTTTGGTCCAGGGACCCTGATGTCCCCGGCTGCGAAGAACCCCCGCTCCAGGAAGGCCTCGAGGTCCCTGGAGGAGAACTCGGTAGCCCCGAGGAAATCAGATGTCACCTCCTCCGGGGGCAGCTCGGACGCCTTGGTGCGGCTCTTCGGCGCCATCGGGGTGAAAGGTCACCGGGGGCTATCGGGAGAAAGGTCACCGGGAGCTACTGGGAGAGAGGTCACCGGGAGCTACCGGGAGAAAAGTCACCGGGAGCTACCGGAAATGGGGCTATCGGGAACGAGGCTACTGGAAACGAGGTTACCGGGAGAGGAAGTTTGGTGGGCTGAGGTGAAGTATCCCGAATCGGAGGGTCCCTCCGCCTATTTATAGGCGATGGGGGGGACCCTGGATGGGTGCCACGTGTCCCCAGGCCTATCTGGACAGTTAATTCGAACTGTCGTGCGCTAATCGAGGGGTCACACGAAGATCGACGTGCCGGAACGGCGCGCACGCACGTGGACCGAAGCTTCTCGCATGGAGCCTAAGCATCGTGCGCAGCTCAGGGCGCGTTCGGGAAGACGAAACGTCGCCTGAGGCAAGTCCTACACATACCCTCCGGGGGCGCTTCGTGTCCCCGAGAGCCTGGGGGCTGCTATTGGGGGAAGTTTCAGACGTCTCCCAGGAAAAATCCTGGAGGATCACCGGAGAGCAGGGGAGCCCTTGGGGGGCTAAATCCCGAAGGCTTACCGGGGATAATCCTGGAGGGCCACCGTGAGCTGGAGAGCCAACGGGGCTAAAACCCGGAGGCTTATCGGGTAAAATCCCGGAAAGTCATCGGGGAGCTGGAGACCTCCTGGGGAAAATCCCGAAGGTTTACCGGGGATAATCCTGGAGGATCACCGGGGAGTCGGAGAGCCCTCGGGGGGTTAAATCCCGGAGGCTTACCAGGTATAATCCCGGAGGGCCACCGGGAACCGGAGAGCCCCCGAGGCTAAAACCCGGAGGCTTACCGAGTATAATCCTAGAGGGCCACCGAGAGCCGGAGAACCCTTGGGGCTAAAACCCAGAGGCTTACCGAGTATAATCCTAGAGGGCCACCGAGAGCCGGAGAACCCTCGGGGCTAAAACCCGGAGGCTTACCGAGGAAAATCCCGGAGAGTCACCGGGGAGCCGGAGACCTCCCAGGGAAAATCCCGGAGGCTTACCGGGGAAAATCCCGGAGGGTCACCGGGGATAATCCCGAAGGATCACCGGGGAGCCGGAGAGCCCCTGGGGAAAATCCCTGAGGCTTACCGGGGAAAATCCCAAAGGGTCATCGGGGTGCCGGAGAGCTCCTGGGGGAGTCCCGGGTGCCTCCCGCGGCCGATCTCATAAGCATGGGGTCACGTGCTGGTGGGTGAGGAGCACCTCGAGAACCGGCGAGAACACTTATCAAGCATCCAAGCCCTTCGGACGGTGAATTGGCGTTAATGCCCCTCTATTCAATGGCCGTAGCTAGGGCTTTTTAGTCTTTTTTATGTTTTGGGGCATATATATAACCCTTTTGTATCTCATTTGTGGAGGACTCCAATTCATTTCAACACACTCAAACAACAGGCTCCATTGGAGACTTCTCTCCCCGAGAGAGCTCCTCCAGCGGACTCGCGTCTGGAGGGTGCCGATAGGACTAGTGCCCCCACTGGGACCCGAACTTGTATAAAAATCACCGTGTCAATCTCTGCTTTACTCGGTGGGAGGTGACCGGTCGCTTGGTCAGCTCGTGCCGCTGTACAAGTGTTACGCACGTCCGAAGAAACCTGCCGAGGTATTCGTAATACAACGACAAGTAGAGTTGTTCAACCACAAATCTAACTACTTAGATGAAAATTTGTGAGATTTTGATGTGTTTGGTATTTTTTGAAAGATACTCAAAGTTCTCTTCTACTTATATAGTCCTAGCCGTCTCAATCATGATTGAATAGTTTATATGCTTCAAAAAGACATAGCGTGTCTTTTGACTTGAAAGCAAATCATGCAAATATTGTATGGGGGCAGTAAGAGGGAAACATGGTGAGCACAACAAACTCTTATAGATTCATATAAATTACTAAATTTAATACATTGGTGGTGGGTGGTAGTGAGGCATTGATGTGGTCTTAGCTGCTAATGAAAGTAGTGGGTGGGGGTATGGACGAGGGAGGTGGAGAGGCAAATGAGGGTGGTGAAGGGGCGCTAAAATGTCAACGGTGGTGCCAAAGACACTGGTTAAGATAGTAATGAAGTGGATAGCACCTATAAGAGTTTGTTTGGATAATTCTGGATTGGGTCGGATCGAACAACAATAAAATCACACTCAAAATAAATTCAGTCCATCTAAAAATCGCATTTGGGTCGGGTTCGGAAGGGAAATTCCTGCCCAAACCCACTCGATCGGCCGGGAAAAAAAACACAGGCCAATTTTTTTTTTCCCACACTCTCTCGCGCGGCTGCTCCCTCTCGCGACGACGCCTCTCCACGATCTCTCTCGCCGCCGCCTACTCCTCCCCTCGCAACGCCTCGACTCCGTCGCCTACCCCTCCCCGTACGACGCCGTCACCCCCTCTCTGGTGAGATCATCCCCTCCCCATCTAGGGTTTCGCAAGCAATTTTTTGATTTGTATGCACTGAACTTGCAGATCTAGCCGACATCGGGGAGGAGGACCGCTTGAGAGTAGCGTCGCGCCGGTGCCGCCTGAGATCTGTGACAGGGGGTGTTAGTCTCTCTCAAATCGGAGCAGATCAGAGCAAGAACACAAGCGCTTGGAAATCTTTGATCCAGGTACATAGCAATCTCCAATTCTTCTCCCCATCTCTTCTTTTCAATAGATCCATCTGCTTGTATTATTTTCTTCTGTTCAGATCTTCACCTATCTTCACAGATCCGGTGACGGGGCACTAGTTTCTCTCAAATCAGAGCAAATCAGAGCAAGAACACTGGCATTTGGATCCAGGTACATAGAAATCTCCAATTCTTCTCTCCATCTCTTATTTCCTAGATTCATGCTTGTGTTTCAATAGATCTATCTGCATGGTAATTTCTTCTGCTCAAATCCATGGGTAGAAGTATGTATGTGCTTCAGTGCTAGTGTTTCAGGATGCCTCCACATTTTTTTTCTTCTGTGCTAGTGCAAGTTCTATCTTTGCTGTTCTAATTTTGTGGGTTAAAGATAGAACTTTTTTTTTGGAGGTAAGGATTTGAAGCAATAGTTCTAATTTTGATTAGGGATTCATTAGAATTCATTTGTTTTTCGTAATGTCATGTTCTATTTTTGTTGTTGCCAAAGGAAATATTGTCATTTTTCCATTGCTGCCTCATCTGGTTCACTTTTCTGGCCATGTTCTTAACTTAATCACTTGGTTTTGAGATACTAATTGTGAGTAATCCATGTACATTGGTTGTGGTCACTGATCTGAAGTAGTGGATCTGCTGTGTACTGCACTGCACTGCACTGCAGTGTCAGTTCCAGTTTTCACCTGTTGTGGTTGTTCTTCTGTTATTGGTATGGTTCAATCTGTTATGGTTATGGCTAGCAACAGAGCAATAGAACTATGTAGCTATATGGCTATGTATTGTGAATCCAAATGGTGTTGATTAAACAGCAAATTTCTGTAGCTATTTATTGCTTTTCCAGCAATAGAACGCCTCATTTGGATGATTAATTAGCCTTTAAAGTAGTAGACAAATAGGTTCTGTTCAGATCTTCACAGATCTATCTGTTTGTTTCAATAGATCTATTTGCATTTTAATTTCTTCTGTTCAGATCTATTGGTAGAAGATTTTTTCTTTTGATCTGTTCCTAGATCCATGTTTGTTCCTAGTACAGTTTTTATGTGAAATGCTTGTTCTATCTACATAATTTGTTCTGTTTGGATCCCTGAGTAGGAGTATGCATGTGCTTCAGTGCTAGAGTTTCTTGCTTGCCTAGCTCTTTGCTTTGTTGATGCAGTGGTTTTTGCTTTACTTAGTTTTAGTTGACAAGTTGTGTGAATCGGTATCAGCACCTTGACTAATCTCTTCACCTTGACAAGTTATGAAATCATGCTTCAAGTTTCTATTTTGCTAAGCTGTTTACCTTAGTGTCAGTATACATCAAGTTTGATGAATTTTGCTGTCATTAGTAGCAATAGAACTTGATTACTTAGTAGCAATAGAACTTGATTAATATTGTTTTTTCAACAATAGAACTTGATGAATGCAATTATGTTTCTATGATGTTTCTATGCTTTCTATGATTTTTTTTTTTCATTTTGTTCTCTAAAACAAGTATCAGATGGTTGTATATGATATATAGCTAATAGATATGTTTATGTTTATGTATATGGTGGGGTATTGGTGAGTGGTAAATGTGGGGGTGCCAACATGGAATGGCTTTGTATTTGTCTCTGATTTTGTTACAAATTATAGTGGGTACGTCCTCCCCCCGTGCATGATCATGGGCCCACTACACATTGTTGCACCAGGAACCACACATAGCAGATTCTTCTCAAACATGCTCCACCTCACACTGCCGAAGAAAGGCTTTTGGAACCTCTTGGAGGGCCCCTTGGCAGAGTTGGGTTTACTGGGCTTAGAGTGTGGGCTAGAGCATGAGGCGATAGTGGGTCAAGGGGCTTGAGAGGTGGGCCCATGGTTGATGGGTTAATAGAGGAAGAGGGCTCCAGACGAGAGGTTGGAGAGCTGGACCAGCACAGAGGAAGTGTGGAAGGCGGAGGGAGCTCAATGGCGTAGAGCGGCAAAGGGGTCGAGGTCTTGGCAGAGAAGGAGCCCCTGAGATGATGCGGCAGGAGTGGTGGGAGTAGCAAAAAGAGTGGCTGAGGGAGTCATCTAGGCACAGCTTTGCATCCACCTATAGCATTTGGCGAGCAAATAAAACAAAAGGTGTAGAGAAGAGAAGAAATCAAACAAGAAATAGGTAGGAAGCACTAGGATTGGTCTATTTACTAGTATACCGCATTGGTTAAAGAGAGAGTTCACAATGGCAAGAAGGAACGCCTATCCTGCTAGGGTCCCTATTAGCTCACATGCAATTGTAATGTAAATTTCTGATAGATCCATGTCTAACACCCCATATTTACACCTCATCAACATCGACGTCCAACCTTGCCACATTAGTTGGGATGTGTGGGACTTTCAAGTATTAAGTTAAATAAGTTTAGGGACCCTACCCTGCAGATCTCAAATTCATAGACCTGTTGAGTCAACCTTGATTATATTAATGATCCAATGATTAATGACAAATCTAATTGTGAGACTAATGTGTTGTTGAGAATATATAGTTTAATTTCAATTAGATTGCGAGATGATGATAAAGAGGATCATCTTGGAGAAGATGTATGATTAAGCTTCCTGAAGCATGGATGATGCCCTACCAAAGGTAAAATCGAAGGTTAAAGATCTATTTTCAAAGAATTTACCAGTCTTGTTGTTTTGGATTTGGAGACGGCCGATTTGTTAGAATTTTGTTTCCTAGTTTTGACGTATTATAAAGAGTGGTTCAGAGTTAATAACTTGATAATACCTCATGTAGAAAACTCAAATACATGTATCATTCACTCACTAGATCATTCAAATGTTTTTGAGTTGATATGAATGGTTAGTGAAGGCATCAGTGATGAAATTTGCAAAATATGGCTCGAGTGGATGCTTTGAAGTAGCTGCACTGAATGTTTTGTGTTTTCTACTATGATCCAGATCAAATTATGTCTTGGTTATATTGAAAAAGTTGTAGCTCTGCGAGTTAGCTTTACAACGAACCAAAAAGCACCAAAATCCGATGTCTAAATCAAAAGTTTTGCTCGTTTTATGAGCTACATAGTCTATCAGAGCACAAGATGTCCGGTGTATTGTAGCACTATAGCACAAGACACCCAGTGTACTGTTCACCAATGTACTGTTCGTACCTATTCTGTTAGCAAGATTCCAACTACTAATTGTTCTTGTGGGGATATAAATAGATGTCTTGGGGTTTTCATTTGCAAGATTTGATACTATAATACATTGACATATAACCTAAGCATATTCTACAACATCCAACTCTCATATATTGCAATAGAGAGAAATTTAGTGAGTTTATTTGCATTCATCAATCATATATAACCCAAGGCTTGTGTTTCTCACGTGTTTGAGCTTCCTAGTACTTGATTGGTGTCGAGTGAAAGCTTTGAGTTTATTACTCTCGGTGATCGTCATCACCTAGACGTTTGTGAGAAACTGGTGATTTCTCCACCGATAAAGATTGTCAGAGAGGCCCGATAGTGTTGTGAAAGCCTCGCCTATCTGGACTGGAAAAAGAATATCCCTAATAGATATCGAAGTCAAACTCACAAATGAGTACTTCTACAAGGATTAGGTGAGAGTCGATGAGTTTCCGAGACCTCCAGAAAAATTGTTGTGTTTTGTTCATTCTCTTACTTTTTCTATTTATTGCACTTAATTAATTCTGCATATTTGTCATTCTTACTATATCAAATAAAGTAATTAAAATAAAGGGGCTAATGGGCATGTCGTGGTAGTTAATTCAAGATGGCCAGCTTATTATTACTGATAGAGTGATTCTCAAAAAATAATTACTTATAGAGTTGTATCTCCTCTAATGAATCAATCAATGCTCTTAATTATTGAAATCGAATTCCAGATGAAGTTAATAACATGAACTGTTTTGTAAAAATATTATTGCAACAGTGGGACTATTTAGTTTGGATCTTCATGTTCACAAGTTATGTCTCATGCTACCTCAAATTTGTGCCAGCTTAACAAGTTAATAACTTTTGATTTAGACATTGGATTTTGGTGCTTTTTGGCTCGTTGTAAAGCTAACTCGAAGGGCTACAATTTTTCGATATAACCAAGACATAATTTGGTCTGCATCATGGTAGAAAACAGAAAACATTTAGTGCAACTACTTCGAAGCATCCACTCGAGCCATATTTTGCAAATTTTATCACTGATGCCTTCACTAACCATTCATATCAACTCAAAAACATTTGAATGATCTAGTGAGTGAATGATACATATATTTGAGTTTTTCTACATGAGGTATTATCAAGTTATTAACTCTGAACCACTCTTTATAATACGTCAAAACTAGAAAACAAAATTCTAACAAATCAGTCGTCTCCAAAACACCAAGACTGGTAAATTCTTTGAAAATAGATCTTTAATCATACATCTCCAAGATAATCCTCTTTACCATCATCTCGCAATCT
Organism: Pharus latifolius; assembly: GCA_019359835.1. Taxonomy (NCBI): domain Eukaryota; kingdom Viridiplantae; phylum Streptophyta; class Magnoliopsida; order Poales; family Poaceae; genus Pharus; species Pharus latifolius. Next base: position 63,587,877 of record CM033326.1, on the reverse strand, counting down.
AATTGAAATTAAACTATATATTCTCAACAACATATTAGTCTCACAATTAGATTTGTTATTAATCAGTGGATCATTAATATAATCAAGGTTGACTCAACAGGTCTATGAATTTGAGATCTGCAGGGTAGGGTCCCTAAACTTATTTAATTTAATACTTGAAAGTGTGTGGCAAGGTTGGATGTCGATATTGATGAGGTGTAAATATGGGGTGTTAGACATGGATCTATCAGAAATTTAAATTTCAATTAGGGACCCTAGCGGGGTAGGCGTTCCTTCTTACCATTGTGAACTCTCTCTTTAACCAATGCGGTGCTTCCTACCTATTTCTTGTTTGATTTCTTTTCTCTTCTCTACACCTTTTGTTTTATTTGCTCGCCAAATGCTATAGGTGGATGCAAAGCTGTGCCTGGATGACTCCCTCAGCCACTCTTTTTGCTACTCCCACCACTCCTGCCGCATCATCTCAGGGGCTCCTCTGCCAAGACCTCGACCCCTTTGCCGCTCTACGCCATTGAGCTCCCTCCGCCTTCCACACTTCCTCTCTTCCTTTGTGCTGCTCCAGCTCTCCAACCTCTCCTCTGGAGCCCTCTTCCTCTATTAACCCATCAACCATGGGCCCACCTCTCAAGCCCCTTGACCCACTATCGCCTCGTACTCTAGCCCACACCCCAAGCCCAGTAAACCCAACTCTGCCAAGGGGTCCTCCAAGAGGTTCCAAAAGCCTTTCTTCGGCAGTGTGAGGTGGAGCATGTTTGAGAAGAATCGGCTATGTGTGGTTTTTGGTGCAACAGTGTGCAGTGGGCCCATGATCATGCACGGGGGGAGGAGTGTACCCACTATAATTTGTAACAAAATCAGGGACAAATACAAAGCCATTCCATGTTGGCATCCCCACATTTACCCCACCAATACCCCACCATCCACCCAAACACCTAATGCTGGCAAATGGGGTGTGCTAGGCTGGCTCATCAACCATTTTGGGGGCTTGCACAGCCCCAGCCCATCAACCATTTTTGGGGGTTCGGCATAGCCCATTGTCCTGTGGGTCGGTCATCGAATCGAGTTGGCCTGAGCATGGCCTATAGATAATTAAAAACACATTATTTTTTGAAAATTTTAATTAAATAATTGAATTAAAAAATATTAGAAAACTGTGCAGTGTGCAGTGTCTGCAGCACATGCGCGCATTTTGATGGCCGGTTATCCTGCTGCAGCACATGCGGTGGCTTGTCTTTTGAGGCAAAGTAGATGCTTTTTTAATTCTTAAAATATTCAAAAACTTTTTTTAAACTTTGTTTTCAAAAATATTCTATTGCCATGATTTTTTAAGGAGAATCCTGTGTCGCATATAACTTGCGGCATATAACTTGCGGGCTGTTTGTGCGCTAGGCTGGCTCGGGCATGGCCCACTCGGCCGGTCTCTCTTGTGCTGGGTCGGGTTGGGCCAATGGGCTTATTTTGGCGGCCCGACACGACCGCCTTCTCGCTCTGGGCCGGACCAACCCGTCTGTACCTATGCCTGGCCACATGCGGAGCCGTTTTCGTGGGCTTTGAGTTGGCACGCTAACGGCCCAACCTGGATACCACCTCTATCCCCACCCCCACCTAACCCCCTTCACATCAACACGGATATGTAGGATTATGTTAAGTGAACAAGTTCAGGGACCTAAACATAAAGATCTCAAGTTTGTGGACCTAAGTGGAACACTTGTGCAAGTCTAAGTACCTACAATGCAATTTACTCTAATAAAAATAATCAATGATTCAACATCATTAGTCCATGTCAGTGTCATGTCATTAAGAGGTTGATGTGGTGTGCTATTGCTATGTAGCATAATACTATTCTAGGAAAGCTAAAGTTGCATGGTACGTCAACATAGAATTGTCATCTCACGATGGCATGTCGTTTTCATTAGTTTAATTGACTGATGGACCTAAGTAACTGGCAAGCAAGTTTAAAGACCTAATAAGTTATATTTCAAGTTTCAGAACTTAAATGGCACACTTATCTGCTCTGCTCAAGTTTAAGAACCTGAGGTGCAATTCTCTCTTTTTCTTTTTGGGTATGCACTGAGTGTACAATGCATACAAACCGCCTTGGACATTTGGAACAAATGTTTATTAGATCTACAAATTCTTGTGCACCTCGAGATGTCTTTTGTTGTGAGAGTCAATGTGGAATGACCTTACTCATTTCCTATGCATTCCTCTTTCCTTTCCTTGCTCTCACACTTTTTCGCTTCTTTGTGTGCGTGGGTTGTACATGTGTGTGGGTAGGTGCTGGCAGGTGTGCACATGCTGACATGCATGTTTTTCTTTTATTCATCAGATTGCTGGCTTGTTGCTAGCAATGGTAAATGTATGATTTTATTAGGGACCTGATAAGGGGTGCCTGATCTTCACGACGTAGGATCATTGATAACTCGTTGATTCGTGTAACTTAATAAATCGATGGCGCCAACCACTCTCAATACAGCAACCTGCGACAAAAGAATTTGCCCAACCACACGCTTTGATAGTTCCTGTAATCAATGAAGAAATTGCAAGAATAATGGTGAAGAGAATAACTCTCAATTCTAGGCGGCGGCTTATGAGCACAAACCCTAGAATAAGAGCAAAAGTTTCTCAGAAAATATTTGTGTATTCAATTTGTGGTTGTTTCAAAACTATGGCTATATCTCTCTTTTATAGAGGATGGTGTTTATAAAAGATAGAAGATTTAAACTATATAAAAGAAGATTTAAACTAGAAATCAAATCTTAATCTCATTCAAAACAGAATAAATTCCTAACAAACTTTAAAAGATGAAAGAAATCCGGAATCAATCTTCTCGGATTCGGACTGTACTCTTTCCTTCTGTGCAGTCGTTACTCTTTTGGGTCTCTTGGTTGCATACGATGTCGAAATTTAATGATTCTTGATTTGTTGGAAAGCTATTTTTAATTCTTTTCCAACAAGTACTCACACGACCAACTTTGACATCTGTGCTGAGAATGGTGCTTGGTTGAAGTTGCTGGTCAAATGTCGGACTGTAACTTGTTCGGCAGACTGCATGTTGAGAAGAGTTCTTTGGTTGTAGCGGGTGCAATCCTTGATGGAATTGAGTGATCTTGGGCTCGCTGGAAAGCTTAGGAAATCCTTTCTACTCAGTAGGTGTACGACTAGATTTGATGAAATCCTTTGGCTCATACGTGGCTATGTCTTTCCTGTTATACTCTCCCTCTTCATTTCTAATCAATATTAAACAAGAGTTATTAGGTAGCAGCATATTCTCATCATAATTTAATTATTTGAGGAATAAAGTCACATGTTGATTTAATTGTCTGGTTTTTGCTCGAGTGATTGGTCTTGTATGTGCCTCTGGTTGAGTGCTGGTGCTACTAGTGCCAGTGCTGTCCTCATCAGGATCGGCCCCTTCGAGCGCGTTTGATAAGTCGTGGTGCAAACTTGCACGCACGGGAGTTAGGGTTAGGAGAGAGAGGAAAGAGAGAAAAGAGGAAGTGATTATTATTATTGCTTAATTTCCAAAAGGATACAATTGTCCTCCTTTTATACTTCTAACAAAGAATTAATACGAATCCTAATAGACTATTAACTATTGACCCACTGGCAGCCCTTGAGAGTCCTTTTACAGACATAAGTCTTTCCAACAAAGGCTTCAGTCATATCATTACTCCCCCTCGATACCAAGCTTAGTCCTCAAGCTTGAAGGATGGGAAGGCTTGCTAAAATTCTGCCAAGGAAACCCAAGAAGCCTCATTGTCTACATGATCGCGCCAGTGGATGAGTAGCTCGGTAGTTCCACTGTTGAGTCTGGAGCGCAGGACATGAAGTTGTTCATGCTGGACCTTGCCCTCGTATAGGGAAGGAAGTGTTGCCACTGTTGTAGGGGGCGGCTTGTTGTACTTCCGGAGTTGGGACATGCAAAACATCATGGATCTTTGTAGGGGGGAACTCCAGATGGTACGCCACTTTGCCGATGCGTTCCAACACTCGAAATGGCTTGTAGTAGCGGTGAAGGAGTTTATGGAAGGTCCCTCGATGTGACTGTTGTCGGTACGTCTTCAAGCGGAGGAAGACCCAATCGTCTGGGGCGAAGGTGAGGTCCCGATGATGTGCTTGGGTGAGGCGTTGCTTAGCAATCTCCAACACAGCGTCCCTATCTGGTAATTCCTTGTCGACTGTATCTACTTGTGTCATCTTGGCCGACTACGAAGGTAGGGCGGGAGGAGATTGCCTGTAGACCAGCTGGAACAGTCAACTGGTGAGCTGTGTGATAGGAGGTATTGTAGCAATACTCTGCCAAAGGTACCCAGTTTGTCCACGTAGTGGTTTTGTTGCCTACGAAACAACGGAGATACATTTCTAGCATGCGATTAACAACCTCTGTCTGTCCATCACTCTGCGGGTGGTAAGAGGACATCACCAATGTGACTTTGCATAATTTGAACAATTCCGTTCAGAAGGCACTGGTGAATATCTTATCACGATCGCTCACTATGGACTCTGGGATCCCATGTAGGCGAACTATTTGGTCGAAGAAGACTTGCGCCACTAAGGAAGCCGTGAAGGGATGGGACAGGGGTAGGAAGTGAGCATATTTGGAGGGTCTGTTCCATCACCACCAGTATGACTGATTTGCCTTGGGACTTCGGAAGGCCCGTAATGAAGTCTGTGGATGTCACTCCAGATTTGGTTTGGCAAGTTCAGTGGTTGTAGTAGACCCGTTGGTTGCAACGTCGAAGCCTTGTGCCGTTGGCATGTGTCACACTTGGCGATGAATCCTTGGATGTAGCGGCCCATACTGGGCCAGTAAAAGAGTGATTTAACTCTATGAAGAGTTTTCTAGAAACCCTTGTGCGTTGCACCATGAATGGCAGTGCTGATGTCGGTTGGCAATGATGATTTCGGGGGTATGTACAACCGTTCTTTGAAGAAAACAAGTCTGTTTCGCACTGTCCAGCTGCTGTCTTGTGTTGGAGAGGTGGGTGGGGCGCCCTCGGAAGGTGGAAGCTGGTCCAGGTAGTCGGCCAAGGGCCCAAAAAGGCTCTCGCCTTGTTGCCCTACTGTCGAAATACGGTCCCAAAGTATCTAGATCTTCGGTGTTGCTCGCAAGTATGCCTCCCAAGTGGCCAGACATCCGTCTTGGGAAAGGATATGGCGAAACACTCGCCCGTCGCCTCCAACCGTCGGGAGAGGGCATCCGCCGCCGAGTTTAGTTTGCTTGGTTTGTTTGTGACAAGAAAAGAGAAACCCATCAGTTTTCTTAACCAGAGTTGCTGTGGAGGCGTTACCAGGGCTTGCTTAAGGAGATATTTCAGGCTGGCATGGTTAGTGCGGACGCAGAAAGTGCCGCCAAGAAGGTAGGTCGTCAATGTCGCACTGCCTTGGACAAGCCGATGAGCTCCCGTTCGTACACCGCCAGCTTCTTGTGTCGGTCTGCGAGGGCCTGACTGTAGAAGGCAATAGGGTGCCCCTTTTCATGGAGGATAGCCCCAATGCCGACACCTGAGGCATCGCATTCAACCACGAACTCTTCCTTGGAATCTGGCAACTGGAGTACAGGGCCGATGTAAGGGCAAATTTCATGTTCTAGAAGGCGGATGTGCACTCGTCCGACCACTTGAATGCATTTTTGTGCAGTATGTTGGTGAGGGGCGCCGTGATGGTCGCGTAGTTGTGGATAAAGCGGTGGTAGTAACCTGTCAGGCCAAGGAATCCTCGGAGCACCGTGGGGAAGTAGGTGTTAGCCAGTTGAGTACATCCTGCACCTTGGAGTGGTTGGTGGCAACCCCGCCCACTAAGATAGTGTGCCCCAAGTAAGCCACTTGCTGCTGCCTGAAGATACATTTGGAGTGTTTGAGGTGCAAGCTGTACCTCCGCAACACCTCGAACACCGACCAAAGATGTCCCTTGTGTTCCTCCCAAGTTTTGGTGTATATGAGAATGTCATCAAGGAAAATGAGGACAAATAATTGCAGATATGGCTCAAAGATGTCATTCATCAAAGATTGGAATGTTGAGGGCGCGTTGGTAAGACCGAAGGGCATCACCAGAAATTCGTAGTGCCTGTGGTGAGTCCAGAAGGCTGTCTTTTCGATGTAGGGGGCTGCCATATGTATCTAAAAGTAGCCCGCGCATAAATCTAACTTGGAAAAGAAATGGGCACTATGTAACTCGTCCAAGAGCTCCTCTACCACTGGAATTGGAAATTTGTCTTTGATAGTCTTATTGTTAAGCTACCTGTAATCTACACAGAACCGCCAAGAGTGGTCCTTCCATACCAGGAGAACAAGGGAGAAGGGAGAATGACTGAGGTGAATGATGCCTTGGTGTAAACATTTCCTTGCATTGCCTCTCAATTTCGTCTTTCTGATGATGTGCATAACGATAAGGCAGGCCACCAGTGGATCTGCCCCGCCCTGAAGTGTGATGTCGTGGTCGTAATTGCGAACAAGAGGTAGTCCTACCGGCTTAGCGAACAAATCTCGAAACTCCTCCAGGAGCTCCTGTAGGCCCTGATGATCTACATGACCTATTAGGGCGCACAGGAACATTGTCGACGAACGCAGGCCTTTGAGCATGATGTGCCTGTGTTGCCACTCAAATTTCATGTAGTGTCTCAAAATTCCAGGATGTGTCTCCGAGTGTGCGTAGCCAGGCCACGTCGAACACTACATCATACCCATTCACTGGAATCACATAGAAATCTGCTATGAACTCTGCGGATCCTAGCCGGAAGGCAAGAGAAGAGAACACACCCTGAGATGGAAGCTTTGCCCTAGAAGCTACGGACACTTGGAGGCTTGAGCTGCGATCCTCGGCCATGTTCAGATTGCGGGCAGCATGCAAGCTGATAAAATTATGGGTGCTCCCGGAGTCCATGAGTCCGACCATGATCTCCTCACCTATCGTAAACATCACCTGCATTGTGTTGGTCCAGCGCTCCCATTCGTCGCGTGTACCGAAAGGATGGGCTCATCCTGATCCTCCCTGGGCTCCTTGGTTTCGTAATCCTCCTCATCCAACACTGCTATGATGGAGAACAACTCTTTGCTCATCGCAGTTGAAACAGAGGCCTTTGGCACGACGCTCTGCCATCTCGGCTCTGTTTAGGTGTCAAAACGCCTGGGGCAGCCCTGCTGATCCTAAACGAGTCGTTGCGGTGGTGTTGCGCTATTGCCTGCCTTGTGGCGTGGCTTGTGATGGAGGGGCGAGCACTGCGCCTGTGGTTTCCGACCGAGACGGAGGAGTTCTGGATCCCCATTATCTATTATCCTTTGTTTGTCCCTTGATTGTACCTTGGGTGCTCCGCCTTTATCAAACTGAACTTGTACTCAATATGACGCGCCCACTTGACTGCGTTCTCGAGGTTGACCAGCGCATGGTTCTCCACTCCTTCGCGGATTGGGGAAGCCAAACCCGAAACATACAGGCTAACCTGTAGTGCCGGGTCGAGCTATGGAGCTCTGGATAGATGAGCCTAGAAGTGGTCAATGTATTCCTTCACCATGCCATGTTGGACCAACTTTTTGATATTGCCCACCGGATCCAAGAACCCAGGAATACTGAAATGAGCACTGAATTTGGTCGAAAAGGTCTCCCAACGAATTTCTGGCTGTAGAGCTTGCCATGTGTCTAACCAGTATTGCACTGATCCTCCTAAGAACATGCCCACTACTGTTATGCGGTCGGTGTTTGCGATCCGCTGGATGTGGAAGTATTGATCACAGTGTTGGAGCCAGAGGATCGGGTCGCCCTCCCCATTGAACTTGGGGAGTTTCGCCCGCGGTTGCTGGCCCAGTGCCCGTTGTCGCCCGGGTCAAGGTGGGCAGTCCTGTCTGGTGCCGCCCAACTGCCGCCGTTTGTCTCGGCAGTAGTTTGCGTCTGCAGTTGCCCAGCCAGCGTCGCCACTCCGGCGGGTACCCGTCGGCTCCCACCGTCCAGGCTCTGCTGTCCAACCCGTTGGATGGGTAAGTAGACCACTGCCGCTGTTGGGACGCCACCCGTGGTTCGCCGCCGGGCACCCGTATAGGCCCGAGCTCGCGCCTCTGAGGAGCCTTGAGCCCGGGCAGTCGTCTCTGCCGGTCGCCGTCCAGCCGCTGCCTGTGCCAACCAGGCCCTGTGGCCCGTGTGACTCCATGGCCTGGGAAGAGTCGGTGAGGGTGGGAGCCGGTTTTGTGGAAGGTGGCGGCGGTGGTGTCATCGACCTCTGCACCAGCACCGTCAGGCTCGTGAGTTGCTCGGTGAGAGCATCGAATCACCGCTTGGAGTGCTCGAACCTCTGCTCGGCAAGATCGGCCTGCCAGTCCACCCGTTCGGTGAGTGCCTCCACTTGTAGTGCGAGTGGCAGCACCTCGGCGACTGTGGCTTCTAGCGCGGAGAGGTGATCTTCGAGCGACGGCTGTTCCTTTGGAGTCTTCGACTTTAACACCATGGGATCGTCCGACGCTCTGATACCAATGTTAGGGACCTTCGAGCGCGTGTGATAAGCTGTGGTGTTAACTCGCACGCACGGGAGTTAGGGTTAGGAGAGAGAGGGAAGAGAGAAGAGAAAGAGATTATTATTATTGCTTAATTCTCAAAAGGATACAATTGTCCCCCTTTTATACATCTAACAAAAAATTAATAAGAATTCTAATAGACTACTAACTATTAGCCCCACTGGCAGTCCTAGAGAATCCTTTTACGGACATAAGCCTTTCCAATAAAGGTGTCGGCCATATCAGATTTTCACTCTCAAAGCATTGTTATGATGTAAGGTTTAGAATATCAATTTAAACTGAAAGTGATTTGGGCATGGTAAGTTGTGAACAGTGCATTGAGAATATCTACAATAGTTAAGTAGGAAAATGAATATTGTTGAAGAAAGCAAATAGCTGATATTGCCAGACAATATTGACTTGGAGAACATTTTAGCTCTAGATATGTGCTTCTCTAACTAAGCAGTCAGTATATGAATACTCCATTCTTGTTACAAACTGCATCTGCATTTTCTCCTTTTGAATGAAGTTGTCCCCAAATCTGAGGCCTTATCTGTATTGCTGCAATAGTATGTTTTTTTTAATATCGGCTCTCAAACCTTAGTAAATTTGTTTACTGTCTTTGGTAATTGCAATTAAGTGCTTTCAGAATAAATCTGTATCTGGTCACAACTTATTGGGTGCATGTCCTGGTCAATTCAAACATTTGAAGGGTTTTGTTTCCTTATTGCCATCTTTCATTGCAAGGTGTATATATCTTTAGAAACATTGTTCTTCCTTTGTTCTTACGGGTTCTTTGTTGGGACAGGGATTAAACTGGTCAGCTTCTTGCCATCATGGTTCTTGATTCATTGTCCTCTCCCCATAGGCGATCGCAAAACACCTTTTTTGTATCATCCCCAAAGAAGCTTCTATCATCCCGTGACGACCTTGGTAGTTGGTCTACACTGCTCCAGCGGCATCGCTTCCTCTTGACAATGCTTGTGGTGCTTGCCTTGCTTTGCACCATCTATTTGTACTTTGCGGTAACTCTGGGGACATCAGATGCGTGCTCGGGATTGGCCGGCACTGGCAGGGCTCTTTGTGAGGCGAAATCCGCTCTACAACATGGAAAATTGAAATTTCTCTAACTTGGTTTTGTTAGAAACTCCATTGTTGAAGACCAAATTATTGAGGTTCATTGTTCCTCAGATTATTCTTCATACCATTAATCTGTATATGCTTGGTGGGTGAGTTGGTTTGTAATGATGCTGATGTACTTTGCTGTGCTGGTAGTGGCAAATCTAATAGAGGGAATTATCTCTAATGTGAAGACAGTATAATGGAGTGGGTTACCCTTTTTTGTTTCCCCTTGTTATGTACTAGAACAAATGCCATGGTACTACTAATTCAACCATGGATCTGGATATCTTTATACTGCTGTTCTTATTTGTCTATTGATATATGTATAAATAAAATTTTTTAAATTTTGACTACTAATATAAAAAAATCAATATTCATGATATGAAAATAATATTAGTATTTGTAATCAAATTTATTTTAAATAATGGTTGTTTTATAATTTTTACCAATATATAGTTCTAAAATTAATGGATAAAATTGTATTTTAGAGAACGTGAAAAGTCAATTGATAAGTAAAAAGGGAGTATTGTCTCAAATTATTGAAATTCGTTGGCTCTTGGGGAACTTGGTGACTCCTAAATAAGGAAATATTAGCAAAATACTATTGGTTGAGATCTGTGGCATTCGGATATATATGGAGGTTGGGCCTATATGTAAGATACTATACAAAGGATTATGTATAGGCAATATTGTGTTGTTATATAGCTAAATTCCCCCAACAAAAAAAAAAACCCACCCTAAAATAATTACTGGTAGACGTTTTGCCGGTGTGGTTCTTATACACAATTTAGCCACTGGATTGCATAAAACTATATGCATGCTGGTAATTGTGATGAGCTGTTGATGTTATCAATCAACATATAAGCATGGAACTTTGTTAGTGCATTTGCCATTGCCGAGTGAGCCGCCTCCTTTCTTGAAGAAACAGAAGGGGGTGGTATATTTATAGGTTATCCAGCATCACCTCACTTATGTACTACTACTTAAATTAAAAAATGAGTGATGTTTTAGCTAAAAATAAGTGTTCTATAATATTAAGGCGAAATAAACATCATAATCCCAATATGTTCTTTACCTTGTCCATACGACCCCCATCTCACTCCCCCACATTTAAATGGTACTTTAGCCATTTCTTAATCTTCACAAAATTAGTTAAAACATCACTTATTTGGCAACTAAACTAGAATTTCTATCTGTTGTATGGTATTATCGATCTCTCGATGCTAATAAACTAATGAGAACCCTATGCAAGATTTTTTTTTTTTTTTGAGAAATCAATGCAAGAATTGCTTTCTTTTTGGATTATATATGCAGCTTTCACAGCATGTTCCAAAGATGAAGGCATGTTAAAGCATTTTTTTTTTTTGTATGCAGAAACAAAAAGCAGATTAAATCTATTGCCTGCCGACATGGAAGCTCAGTATCATGCTTCAACAGTGATAGGATTTGTTGTCATGGACCACTCAACCAACATGCTTGTGACAACACAGCATCCAATGCTGTTTGGATCAGCAAATATTTAGGGTACGTTGAATTTGATATCATATTTTGCCTAATTATAAGGTGTCATATTTCTTTTGGTAATTGTTTGGTTAGTGACAAGAAAAAGTGCAGGATAGAAAATATAGCAAAAAGTCACACATCATTGAGTTGCCAGTTGATTCCCAAGCTTAATCACAGGAGGGGGAGAGGGGATTTGTTGCTGCGTGCTTAGTTTATTTATGGAGTAACTAAAGTCCACCGTACTTGTCACTTTTTTTTAAAAAAATATGAGAATATGATGTTGCTCAGTGTTTTGCAAAAAATAAGCAATTTAGCCTGCAAATTGTTATGCGAGAGATCACACGTGGTGTGTTGAGCTTGGGGGTCTTTTGAATAGAACTCTCTCCTTTTGTCTAGTTTAATATTTTAGAAAAGAGGAAATTACATAAAATCCCAGATATTTTATCATATGTGTCACAAAACTCTAGATTTAAGAAAAAAATTTAATTTATTTTTACCTTATATTTCAGTTTACCACTAATATATCAATTTTGAATTTTTTTAATTAACCCATTGAAAAATTAAATTGCAAAAATAGCCTAATTGAAAAAAAATTCGCAAAACTGGCATTCAGTCGCTGGGCCAAAAGCACGATCAGGCTTCAATCGCTGACATAGCCTACGACTGAGGAGCTGACACAAGCAATTTGCTGCGTTGGTCCAGCTCATCGCTACGCAGGCTTTGAGTCGTGCACCAGAGCAGCGACTGAAGCACCGCAGTGTTTTAGTCATGCAACGGGCTAGTGATTGGATTGGTCCTATTAAATAAAAAAACCAAATTTAGAAGTAACTTAAAACTCTCCAAGTGTGCGATTGCCACGTCTTGAGTCGCTAGATGCCCACTACCATGTCTTCCGTTGTTAGACATTAGCAAAAAAATAATGTTTTTTTGGTACTAGAGGTTGGCAGCAGATTATGGCCCGTAAACAAATAATAATTTGTGTAAATAACCTAAATGAAAAACAAAAATTAGAAAATAACCTACAGTTTGACAAATTTGCAATAATATCCTATCTTCCCCTATCTACACCCATTGGGCCCCCTCCCCCGGCCCCACCCATCGCAGCCATTGAAATTGTAACCCTAACTTTAGCAGTTGGCCGCCCTCTTAAAATTGTAGCAGAGAGAATATATTTTTGAGTTACGGTTTAATTCATATACATGTGGTTAAAATGATATTTATTATTACAAACGGGGAGAGTATATTTTTGAGTGGATAACACTTACGCAAACTAACGGCTTTTAGTAAAACATTTAGAAAGGAAAATGACGGTTTATGTTCAGACTTGGTTGTAGTTTTTTAACAATGGTAGCTTGTAGACGACAGGTTAATTTGTCGTCATCCTTTTTTTGTCCTGGTTTCAACACCATTTGGCCTCACAATAAGGATCGACCTCATCTAGTGTTGGGGAACAGGCTTACTACTCTGGCGCAATTTCAAGAATTTTACCAGAAATCCCAAGGAGCTTGCAGGTAATAGATTATAGATCAAGAGATTACCTACCATTAGACGCACGGATGCAACAACGCAACAGTCGTATTAGAGCCTCCTTGTATAGCATAGATCTAGATTGTTAACATATATGTGTTATATGCATATGTTTAATAGATTAGATCTATTAATAATTGATGATAACATGTTAGATCTATTAATAATTGTTAACAACATGTTAGATTTGGTTTGATGGATTAGATCTATTAATAATTGTTGATAACATGTTAGATCAGAATTAATAGAATTAGATCTATTGGTGTTTCATGTGATGAAACATGTTCTGACCTATGATAGATGTGATCTATTGCTTTCGGTAGAATCGTAGAAGATGATATCTCATAACGTGGATTTGTTAAATTGACGTGATCAATTTTAAATGAGTCCATATCTAATCTGATTGCTACTATGAATCTTTGCATAGGCCAGTGGGAGGTGGTGTAAAGGCTAGCATTGTAGTGACAGGATCGGAGACCAGGATTTCTGTTAGATTGAATCTAAAAGATTTGGTACATCTTTAAAAATTTCATCCCGGGGTTTAATGGAAATCTTAACTAATTAGATTGGTTTGGAAGTTGGGCTGATATGATCAATCCGACGAGATTTTCTATGAATAGAAATGCCAATTCATACTGAAAATCGTCAAAAATCCGAAGGTCACTGTCAGACTTTTACTGTTTTAGGCCACTAAGGTGCATGATGGGATGGGATTCTTTTTCTAACTTGTTTTTGCAGGAATTTGTATGAGAAGTATGGCCCTTATGCATGTTTATGTGATGTGATCATGTAATCATCACGATCTGGGAATCATTTATTTGGACCATGGTTGAGATGGTCGTCTCTTTTTGTATAATGGCCTGTGTGCCGACGTGTGTGATGATTGGCACTCTCATGTAAATTCTAGATATTAGTGTAGTAGCTTGGAACTCACTCCAGGATTTTTCAAGCATGGTGGACTGGACCCATGAAGATGGAGATGGAGATCACCATATTAAAGGGCTATACTATCTCATAGATTGATTAGATCATCTAACTGATGGTTATTTTCGTGCATATGGATGATTTGCCATGTTTTCACCCCTCATAAAACATCAAGATTATGCTTGACAACCAGAAGCTGTTAACTGTGGTGTGTAAGGAAAGAACACATCATAAGGTTTTTCTTAATAAGTCCCACTCAATGGAACGTTTTCCTTCATGGTGTGAGTGAAAACAGTCGCGGTTTTTCCTGGCCAAGGTTATTGCCAACAGAAGTTAAATATAGTCGCAGTTGTGCCTGTTAGATCGTCTAGCTGATGATTATTTTGATTGTTGCTTGAAAGTTCTGAACATTTTTAAGTCCCTAAAATTAAGTTGTTTTGATGCCCTTTTTCAATGCTGCAACTGTCAAAGTCTTGATCGTTATTTGGTAGGCCTGACAAATCAAGGTGCCATTAACTATCTTGGTAAGGCAGGATAAGTGTTGGACACATACACATAGAATTGGTTTAACAAGGCCATCAAAACGGTTTTGGGCCTTGGGGCATGGTGTTGAGAGCCGGGACATACTGATGTCACCCAACAAACAAGTGTCATATATGATATGATTAGCAAAAGTTGCTTACCTAAATAACTACGTTTCTAGCAGTGATGCCAAAGCTCACTAGGACTTAGTGAAATATGGATCTTGACCCACTATATGTCATTCTAGGGAATATGTTTTTAAACATATATAATGGAAGATACTTTTATTAAATGTTAATAAAAGATTGTTCATATACATGATGTCTTTTGCATGTTTTTCTGTTGTAGGTAATGGCTGATAACTCCTCAACCATCTTTAATTTGCGATCTATACTCAATAAAGAAAAATTGAATGGAACAAATTTTATCGATTGGTTTCATAACTTGAGAATCGTTTTCAAACAAGAGAAAAATGACTATGTTCTAGAGTCCCCAGTTCTTGATGAACCTTTGACTAGTGCTCCACGATCTCAACGAGATGCTTACAAGAAGCATGTTGATGACGATCTCGATGTCAGTTGCCTCATGTTAGCAACAATGGGTTCTAAATTGCAAAAGCAATTTGAGAACGCCAATGCTTATGACTTGAGTGTGGCTCTTCGAAACTTGTTCGAAGACCAGGCAAAGGTGGAAAGATATGAGACCACTAAGAAACTGCATGCCTGCAAACTGGCACAAGGAAGTTTAGTTAGCCCTCATGTAATCAAGATGATTGGTTACATTGAGAGCTCGGGTAAACTTGGTTACCCCCTTAGCCCAGAGTTGGCTACTGATGTGATTCTCCAATCACTCCCTCCGAGCTACGATCCTTTCATATTGAACTTCAATATGAATAATCTGGAGAAGACTCTACCTAAATTGCATGGGATGTTAAAGATAGCAGAGCAGAACATCAAAAAGAATCCTGACAATGTGTTGATGGTTTAAAAGGGAAAGAATTTCAAGAAGGGTAAGAGAAAGGCCAAGGACAAAGGCAAGGCTCGAGATGAGAGTTCAAGCAGCCAGCATAAGCCCAAAGGAAAGTCCAAGCTTGGCCCTACTGTTGCTTCTGAGTGCTTTTATTGCAAGGAATCTGGCCATTGGAAGAGGAATTGCAAGAATTATCTGGAAGATCTGAAAAAGAAGAAGGGAAGTCAGACTTTCGCTTCAGGTATTTATGTTATAGAAGTCAATATGGCTACTTCTTCTGATTCTTGAGTATTTGATACCGGTTCAGGAGCTCATATTTGCACTTCGATGTAAGGGCTTAAAAGGAGCAGAAGTTTGACAAAGGGTGAAGTTCAACTTCGCGCAGGCCATGGAGCAAGAGTTGCTGCTTTAGTTGTTGGGACTTTTATATTGGCTTTACCTTTAGGATTGATTTTGGAGCTTAATAATTGTTATTATGTTCCAACCATAAGCAAAGACATTATTTATGTTTCATGTTTGGACAAGAAAGGTTTTGAATTCAGAATAAAGAACAATTGTTGTTCATTTTATTTGAGTGATATGCTTTATGGATCAGCCCAATTGGCATATGGGCTTTATGTTTTAAATCTTGAAGTTCCTGTTTGCAACATAAATACTAAAAGGCTCAAAACAAATGATTTGAATCCAACCTTTATATGTCATTGTCGTTTAGGTCATATAAATGAGAAATGCATCATGAAGCTCTATAAAGATGGACTTCTAGACATTTGATTTTGAATCATATGAAACATGCGAATCTTGTTTATTTGGCAAAATGACAAAGACACATTTTACCGATTCAGGTGAAAGAGCAAGTTATTTATTCGCCCTTGTACATTCTGATGTATGTGGACCATTAAGCACTATGACCATTTTATTCGTAACAATTCATAAACATATCATGATACAATCATCTCCATGATTGCCTCTAGGGTATATCTCTATCAATCTCCCACTTGTATTAGAGTCAATCATAGAGGTATCGAATACCCATTTCTCTAGGGAATATCTCTATCATTTGAATCTCACTTCTCAGGGACACCGAACATCCTACGGCGAGTCTTAACTTTTTCCCAAGACCTACAATACGACTTAGCTTCCTATGACATCTCGTTATCGATCCACTGAATGTAGTCGCACTTGGGCTTGACCTTGTAAAGAACAAACATGATTAATCAATAGATTGAATAGTAAAAAGGTTATGGTAAATACAGTGGAGCACTCACATCTTTGTTCCTAGAAACTTTATCCCCTGCATAGCCATAGTACCTATGTCATAGCATTCCTTCTTCACTGGAGGTGTACTCGTCGCATGGCTTGTTACAGTGACATACCAGTGGTGGTTGATATGTTTCATCAAATTGTTCTCTGGACAACAAACTGGATGCAACCATAAGTTGAGATGAAGTGGAAGAAGTCTAGAGTTTATGATGTAGAAGTAGATAGAGTAAGTGACCAACTGAATGTAGAGAAAATTGCATATTTATAGATGTGAGTGATGGACGTAAGAAGCAGATTTGGGGTGAGTTTCATTTTTGACTAGATATGAAAACTGGGTTAGGCTTTTCTGACCGGAGGAGGCTTTATGGAAAAGATGGAAAACTGGAAAGCCAAAAAGTAGTAAATGATGAAAAGCTGGAAAAGCAGAAAAGTTGAAAAGCAAAAATGTTGTAAAAGAATAAAAGTTAAGAAGCTGAAAAAGCTGAAAAGTTGAAAAAGGATAAAAATTGAAAATATGAAAAGCTAAAAAAGTTGAAAAGGTTGAACAAAATGAAACATTTTGCAAGTTTCTTCGTGTTTTTAGGTTTCGAGTAATATATTTACCCATATTAAGAGGCCCAAAACACTTGTGAGATGACTTCCCAAAATTTTGAAAAAAACTGTCATAAGAGCAACCTTAGAGGATGAAGTGCACTGAAGAAAGTTTCCTTATTTAACAAAGAAATTTGTAGATTAATAAAAGACAAATTAGGAAAAAACCACAGCAAGTTTGAATTTTTGGGGTTGGGTTTTGTTTCGTCAAAAGGTCAAAACTTGATGAAATAAACCACTACTACAGAATACATTATCACAGTCGGTTCAAAATAATCATCACAGACGGTTGTGAACCGTCAGTGATATTCGAGTCAGTGATATTCAAGTACTATCACTGACGGTTATGAATCATCTATGATAACTTACTATTACAGGCAGTTTTGACCTCAAAACCATCTGTGATAGTCTCATTATCAGAGACGGTTGCAAGCTCAGAACCTTCTGTGGTAGTATGAGTATCCCAGACGGTTTTGAGGTCAAAACCATCTGGATAGTGTCATTATCGGAGACGGTTATAAGCTCAGAATCGTCAGTGGTAGTATGAGTATCACAGACGGTTTTGAGGTCAAAACCATCTGGGATAGTGTCATTATTGGAGATGGTTACAAGCTCAGAATCGTCTGTGATAGTATGAGTATCACAGACGGTTTTGAGGTCAAAACCATCTGAGATAGTGTCCTCATCAGAGACGGTTATAATGTCAGAACTGTCTATGATACTCATACTATCACGGATGGTTCTGGGATTATAACTGTCCGTGGTAGTATGAGTATCACAGAGGGTGTTGAGCTTATAACCATCTATAATACTCTGTGATACATACATACATCGATTTATCACAGACGGTTTTTATCTCAAAACCGTCTGTGCATATTAATTTTTTTAAAATATTTTTCTTTTCTTTGTGGCTAGTCTAAGGAATCATGCTAGCCATGCCCTCTATACAATAGCATTTCATATATACAGTTCATTTCATACATGCACAGAACTCAGAAATATATATAGTTCATTTCATACATGCACAGAACTCAGAAATATATACAGTTCATTTCATACATGCACAGAACTTAGAAACATGTACAATAGCATGCATTTCATATATACAGCTCAAAATCGATCAAATTGTAAGTTTCATGCAACATTTTAGAAATATGTACAATTAAGATTGAACAAATAAATGTAATCGACAATTAAAGTCAGTATGTTAAATGTTTATTACTATATTAGTCTCAGTTAGTAAGGCCGCACTAATACGAACCGAGTGGGTCCCTAAACTTCCCCTTGGGTGATATGACATCCGCCATTAAATTTTCAGTGAGCATCCTCGGACTAAACCAATCTGCCCAGGGTCAAACCTTTCCGAAGGAAAGTAGACCCCCTGCTGCAAGAGTTGGTACAGAAAAAATTAGCTCAATGTAGCTGTAAATTTTGCCAAATCGATACAAAGGGCGACAGTTGTATACATCGGGGAAATTTGGCCGGTGAGGGGGTGATGAGGTTGTACATGTGGTGCATCACGTAGAACCCACATGTATTGTCGTCCGGTTGCTGATTGCACTGCCAATGTACAGACCGAGAGTTAGTTGGGGACACGTTATAAAGTAAAACACATGCCGGTTGAAATTCTTATCGAAAATTGTATCCACTGAAACTTATTGGCTCGCCGCTTGTGCTGTTGCCCTCCCTCGGCAAAGTAGTTGGTGAAAGCCTTGCAGATAGTCGAAATTGACAATTTGAGGATAGTAAATCTAGATGCAAACAGGTCCACATGAATATCATAAAACATGTTAACCTTTCGAATACATCTCGCGCATCGCAATACTCATACCCTTTCCTTTGCAATGAATCAAGGTAGAACACCTTGTTCCATTTCGGAATAAGCACCAGCAGGATCCACTGGTAGCTACATGTTATGCGTAAAGAATTTATAATTTAATCTAAGTCTGGGGTGTGCATATGGAGACAGTAATCTACGGGTAAAGTACTGATGAAAGCACTCACCTCTGGTTGTAGGGTACAAGTATGTACTCCTTGTCGATCTGAGCAAGCAACCCTCTTTTGATGTAGTCGACAACGAAGTCCGCGGTGCTCCTAAACATCACCTCGGCGACCAGCAGGGGGTCCCGGAAACCGACAGGTTCTCAGTTAGCTTTGGCATACCTGGTCATGCAGCTGCACAGAACTAACCAATTAATAAATGACATATATCTGTATATGCACGAACAGGTGTAGGATAGTAGATACTTACAGCACCCAAGACAGTAGTATTGACACATCGAGCGCGTCTTTGTTGAATAAATTGTGCAGGACTTCGAAGGTCACCAGATAGGTCCCGAAGTCGTTATGGAACTCTGCTACGGTGTACTTGACCATGAAGTGCGTCGGATGCTGCGTGTTGGTCTTGTTTGTCTTCTGCATGTACCATCCATGCAGGCTTTGGCATGCGATACCCATGCTACAAATTGCGGTATCGGAGGCCATGGGCATCCCTAGAGCGAACGGCATGGGAGTTGATGGCGCGCTCTTGTCACTCTCCTTCGTCGTGCTCTTCTTTGCTTTTCCCCTGGAAGCCAACTTTGTCGTCGGACCTGTTGGCTAGCTTGTCGGAGGGGTTGGCTGGCTAGTAGGCTGAGTGTCGGTGTCTGTAGGGGTAAGAACCTGCGTATAGTAATGGTCACTAACTCTGAGGGCTATTATTACAGTACGAAATTATGAAACCTGTGGGGGAATTACCTCATCCAGGATGATGTCCTTCTTGGGCCATTGCACGAATGTGTGCACCGCACCCCGAGAGTGGTAATCTCGTCGTTCGGCGGCTTGTCCAATGGAAATCCCTTGCAATGGTCCGAGACACTGTCCACCTGGACCCGTGCAAAACCCTCAGATAGAGGGACACCGTGGATCGTCGCCCCTGCCGTGAATGGTTGCGCCATCCCACTGCCAGCCTTGATCAGGAAGAGACCGGTCAGCACCATAAGCTTACAGGAGGCGGGTTCCTACAAACAGTGCGCATCAAGATGACATCAGGGTACGTATTGAATTTCACTTTTGAATGAATTAACAAAGAAAAGCTGTCATTACCTACAGAAAGTCCACTGGATACTGTCGAGAGGGCTCTAGATGCGAAGACCTGGTGCGGACGCGCAGTTGCTACGAAGGCCAAGAATGGGGCTCGGTAAGTCCGTTGTTGCAGGGGGGATGCCCTGGGTCGCCTGTCTTAGCTCATGATACATTGCCCGCATCTCCGCCAACTCTTGCTTGAGTTCTGCATCCCGATGGAAAAACTCCAATCACATCTCCTCCTTGATCTGATCGTCGCGGGCTTTCTGCGATCTCTTTCTCCTCTTAGCCACCTCCTCATCATCAAGGAAACCTGTCCTTCAAGGCATAGTGGCACCGAGGCCACGCACACGGCCCAGATGCTCCTTATTTCCTAGTGCCGTCGTTAGGATATCCCTATCCCTGCTAGGGTTGAACTCTCTGGATGCCGCCTGCGTACTCAGCGCCGCCTGCAACAGGAGTACTTAGCAATACAACCCATTGCATGCGTGTTATGAGGATAGTAAGTGATCCTACAAAGTTAGAGACTTACCAGCCGGTCGATCACTTCCCTGTCCGCAGGGTTATTCACCGAGACGCTTCTGGAGGAGGTCAACTTCGATCTTGCTCAGCACCAATTGTGGGCGCGCACGTCCGTTATGCCCGCATAAGGAGTGGAGGCCGAAGACTGGGAAGCCTCCTCGTCCTGCTTCCTCCACAACGCCTTCTTCCACACATACCCACCTGTGCCTGGTCTGTGTGGGTGGGTATTCTTGGCCTAGTCAGCGTTGCCCTTCTCACTAAGCGCCTGGAACTCAGGTGTGCCCTTCATCTCCACGAATTGCTGCCATGCCTTGGGAGTCACAAAAGGATAGTCATTGAAGGGGTTCTTCGACTCCTTCATATAGTGCTTGACAAGATGGCTTTTGAAGTTCCTCCACGCCTTGTTTATTGACATCAGTGTCGTCCAGCGGATGGTGAACTGGTGATCCTCGGGAATGTGAAACGCCGCCTGCACTTCTTCCCACAGCTCATCCTTGCACTCTCGCGGCACTTGACCCCACTCGGAGGTGGTGATGGGCACCCGTTCCCTTGCCACTTTGCCGCATAGTGAGCGGTACTGACCGACTAGTTTCTCCGGAGCTTCTGGCACCCCGTTATTGTCGATAGAAGCATTTTGCAAAAAGAATGATGTGGAAAAGGCATCCCAATCTAAAGTTATGTGAAAAGTAGCCTACGTCGAGTCAGAAGCTCTGTTCCAGAGAACTTTTGCAAAATGGGCCAAATTCTGTTTTTTGTCAAGCCTTTGGGATGAATTAGCCCAAATGAGTTGCAAGTACTCATTCGCGGCCGGATATAAGAAGAATGCGTACTAAAATGGTTCACACGACGTCTTGTGAGTTTCGGGCTCTTTTGTTTTCGGAACCCCATTTACCCAAACGTAGAGGCACGAAAAAGCATCAAACCCACATTGGAAATTTTTTTTTTAAAAATATCTTGAGAGAGGAACACAAGAGGATGAAGTCACATGAAAAACTTTCCTTGGACGATCAACCGATGCAGAGATATGAAAATGACAAATCAGGAAAAAATCACGGAAAGTCTGAATTTTTGGGGTAGAGTTTCGTTTCGTCAAAAGGACAAAAATCAATCAAATCAACTTGGAATGCCGCGAAAATTTGCAGGTAGGATGTTCAGGTCAGTACAAACGTTTTTCCAAAAGAACCATGTGGAAAGGGCCTCCCAAGAGAAAGTTATGATGAAATGTAGCTTATGTTGAGTTCAAAACTTGGTTCTGGCAAACTTTTGCAAAATGGACCAAATTTCGGTTGTCGTTGGGCCTTTGGGCATGGATTGCCTCATATGAGTTGCAAGTACTCATTCGGCCCTAGATATTGGAAGAATGCGTACTCTAATGGCTCAAACCATGTCTTGCACGTTTCGGGCTTCTTTGTTCTCTGAAACCCATTTACCCATATTTAGAGGCACTAAAAAGCATCCAAACCACGCTATAAAATTTCAAAAAAATATATGTTGAGAGAGGAACACTAGATGATGAAGTTGCATGAATAAACTTTCCTCGGATGATCAACCGATGCGGAGATACAAAAATGACAAATAAGGAAAAAACTACGTAAATTCTGAATTTTTAGTGTTGATTTTTGTTTCCTCAAATGGTCAAAACTTGATCAAATCAACTCGCAATGCCGTGAAAAACTTACAAGTACGATGTTCAGGTAAATAGAAATGTTTTTCCAAAAGAATTTTTCGGAAAGGACCACCCAAGTGAAAGTTATGATGAAATGTAACTTATGTCGAACCCGAAGCTCGGTTCTGACAAACTTTTGCAAAACAGGCCAAATTTTGGTGGTCCTTAGGTCTTTGGGCATGGATTTTCTCATATGATTTACAATTACTCATTCGGGCCTAGTTATAGGAATAAATGTGAATTAAAAACCTTCAATCCATCATGTCAATACATATGAACGTTTTGGCTTTACTGCAAAAGATAAATAACTCAAAAACCAAAAACCTCAAACGACCGAAATAACTCTCAAGTAACCAAGACATACCAACGTATTCCTGTACTGCAAAAGATAAAATCCATCATGTCCATCCACAAGGCAAGAAATAGTATGTACAAAAGAATGTGTTAACTACTGTGTTGATGATTGGAACCCGGGGTTCCTAGTCGAACTTACACGAATTTAGTTAGTTTAGTAGGGAGACAATCCTCGCAATCATCAAAGGGAATCACGGTATCTGTGCACTCAAATGACACAGAGTTTATATAGGTTCAGGCCCTCGAAGTCTGAGTAATAGCCCTACTTCCTGTTGTGTTATCACTATATGTAAGATGAAATACAGAGAGAATTTGCTGTAAAGTCTAACAAGTCTTCTCTGGGTCAATCGTCCCTCTTCTTCTCCTTTGAATTGGTCCTCTTTTTATACTTGTCGAAAGGGTGCAAATAGAGGGAAGTTTTGTCGGTTTGATAGTTGTTGTGTGCGGTTGGATAACTGCACATCTCTCCTTATCTTCTCGACGGTTGTAATGCACAGTTATGGGTAACTTCACATTCATCCTTATCTTCTTGACAGTTTATCATGTCAGTAAGAAGAGAAGTTGTATTATCCTGGTATTGTGGTTAGTAAATCTCAACCATGTTCCCGGTTCGATGCAACTCTTCAATAATCATGGTCGTGTTTTAGCTACGACCACATATTGGTTCTGTTAATCTCTCTACGACCGGGATGATCATGAGAATGTGTCTCCACGACCGGAATGATCGTGGGAAGCTATCTCCATGACTAGAATGATCATGCAAAGGTTTCTCCATGACCTGGATGATCATGGGAATGTGAGTATGTATTCTGCGACAATATGTGTATCGACCACATATTTCTACGACCATAAATGCTGAGGTCGTAGGCAATAGTACCCACAATGGGTTATGTCCAGAAGATCTTGGTCTATCCCATAGTCTCTCTCCTAGGTCTCTTCAACTATGGAGAGGCATATAAATAATTCAGGTCTCATTCTACGGCTCTTTCAACCATAGAACGACATGGAAAACTAACTCGAGTAATAATCTCTGTCAGCTAGCCACCGAATTTGAAATGACATAGCTCTTTTTATAGCGACGCTTCGGATTCCAAAGAGTGCCTTTGTCGCTTCGAATTCTAACACAGCCCAAGAAAATACTTTGGGTGCGGTTGTCAGACCATCATGACAGGCATTAAATAGAAAAAAATCTCGAGGCAATTTGCTGTGTTCTGATGCCAGGAATCGTAGTGTCATCTTCAAAACTCTATATATTTGGCCTCCAAGTTTTAGAGTCTTCAATATTTTCAAAATCTCCAAGTCTTAGACTCTTCATCTTCTTAACCTTTCCTTCTCTATTTTCATCTCAATGGCATCCCAGATACCAGGGCGACTTACTGGAGATGAGGAAGAAAGTCTGGTTGTAGATGTTGATATGGAGGCACCAAAGCCTCAAGACATTTCACAGGTGTCTCAAAAGGTAATTCTCTTTTGGAAAATCTGTGTGAGTCTTTCTCTTGAGCAAAAGTTTCCAAAGTAAAACTTTTTGGTTTTTACAATTGCTCGAATATTCTGTGGCTCAAAAGAGACGATCTGGTGATGATGTTGGATCTTCTGGTGGTTCTTCATCGAAAAAACTAATGAAAACCTCCAAGAGCATCAACAATCAAAATGAAGAGGAGGCTGTGAGTCCACAACCATTAGCTGTAAGGCCTTCACGAGCACAGGCTTCTTCACCAACCTCTACTGCCATAGAAACTGTTCCCCAAAATGTCCTGGGACATTGCTTAAGGTAAACATCTGTTTTCTCTCTAACTAAGTTATATTACTTAGTTAGGAATAGCTTATCCAATTACAAATTGGATGTACAGGACAAACTGGACTACTTCCTTTCCTGCTTCAGTATTTGAAACTGAACCAACTGTGGTGAGAAGGAAGTGACTATCGCTGGGGGAGTAGTGAATTTCCCAACCCCTTTTGTGGTCCAGTCAGCATCTGTCCCAAAGGTTGTTGTGGTAAGGATTCTTACTCTTCAAATTTTTCTCTATATGACTAGGAATTATCTCATGGTCGTACAGGGAGGGGAGGATGAAGCTCGGAGGGTAAACAACAAAAAGCTTGCTAAAGCCCTGGCATCCTTGGAGGAGAAGAAAACATTATGCAACTTCCTCCAAAGGGAAAGAGAGCACCTCCAATTGGTTTGCAATAAATTGCGAACCGATGTAGATTGTAAGTTCACTTTGGCAGAATTTAACATTGCTTTGGTGAACTTTTGTAAATGAATTCAATCGAATTCATTTCTTTCTCTGATCAGATCAAAGAGAAATAAACTTCGGGCTGGTCGAAGAAAAGAAACACTTCAAGGAGAAGTTTATCAGGCGAGGTTTCGACCTGGATAAACTTCACCATATCGTCGATTACTATAAGGCGGCCAACGAGAAGGCTAGGGAGACCTCAAAGCTCGCCCATAATGAAAAGAGCACCTTGGAAATAATCATCAAGAGTTGTGGTCTCACTAAGAGGAATACCCTCGAAAAACTAAGGGAAGTTGCGGACTCACTTGATGCAGACATTGTCAATCCTGAGAAGGATGATTTATCTCTTGGTGAGTCTTGCAGTTTGGTTGTGCCTCAAGTTGATTCTCTGGTCACTAACATTCCAGAGTTTGCAAGGAGGTACAAAGAGACACTGAAGACCAACATTGGTACAATGTTCTCTGCCATTCTTTGCAAACTTAGGCATCACCATAGTCCGAATGTAGATCTGAATCCAATGGTGGAAGATGCAGCCTTTGACAGCAAGGATCAGTTGAACGCAACCAGGGCTGAAGTCAAGCCTTTGGTAGATAAATTATTACATGACCTTGACCTTACCTGATGTGTTTCCTCTCATTGTAATTTTTTGTAAAATGGACAATGGAAATGGAAATATTTTATTCTATTAAAGTATTTGTACCTTGCAAATACATATGATTAGCAGAAAAAATAAATGACAACAATGCAAAGTACTTAATTCCTGACTGAATTCTATAGTTATATTCTCCTAACCCCCTCCTATGATCACTGATACCGAAGACATAGTATAGTGGTCGCAGAATAATTATTTTGGACTAAGTAGACCAAGGCTTAAAGGATCAGAAACATGCTAGTAAGTCTCTTATGTGTTGAGAAATGGCTTAGAAAGAGATGTCCTAGCTAAATACAATCATAAAGTCGTTGAGATAAATGGAAATGTATGAATGCATAAGTTTTTTGCTAACTGACTGTCAACGATTGGAACTAGGGTTCCTAGTCGAACTTACACGAATTTAGTTTGTTTAGTAGGGAGATAATCCAGACAATCACCAAAGAAATCACAGTATCTATGGATCTAATGACACAGAGATTTATACAGGTTCGGGCCCTCAAATCTTGAGTAATGACCCTACTCCTGTTGGTTTTTCACTATGAATGTAAATGATTACAAAGAGAATGTATTGTCTAGTTCTCTATTGCCTTGTTCCTTGTTCTTGAACTCTTCCCCAAGAGGTCCTTTTATACTTGTCGAAGGGATGTCAGTTGCTTCATTGGAGAGATGCCTGGAAATCATCTATAACTGCTGCATAGAGGTTGCTGTAGGTTGTGGTTGGTTATTGTTTGTTAGTTTTACAACATGCAGATATAGAAACTACACATCCATCTTTATCTTCTTCGATGGTTATCTTGTCAAGGGTTTATGCTTATTTTAGGAATAATCATAAGGAACAAGGAACAGTTATTGTGAATGGTGACTTAGTTGTATGATTCCCAGATCAGAGTATAAGTCTTCAATACTATGGTCGCGTATAGACTACTACCATGTATTGGTATCTGGTTTTGTCTCTGTGACATGGTATGATCGTGGGGAAATGTCTCCACAACCATAATGCTTACAGGTATTATATGAGGCCATGGACTCTGCAACAATAAGCGTCGATATTATAGAATTCCGTAGTTATTAAAATTATGCGAGTTAAACATTCTTGGTAGGTTATGTCCAGAATATCCTTGGATTATCCCATATCTCTTTATTTGGTCTTCTGCGACCATGGAAAAGTAGTGACAGGTAGTTTAAATCTCTTTCTATGGTTTCCTGCGACCATAGAAAGGTATGTGTGACCATGAAATGATATGCGCGACCACGGAATGATATGTGCAACCTTGAAAAGACATGGGCGATTTAACTCAGGTAACAATCCCCATTAGCTAGCACCCAAATTTGAAATGAAAAGGTTTCTTTTTCTTCGAAAAGGCGTTTTCAGTACTGGAAAGGCGACTTTTCGTTTCGAATTCTCGCAGAACCCAAGAAAGCCTTTGGGTGTGTGTGTTAGATTTATTGTGACAAGCATTAAATGCAAAAACATTTTGTCGAAAAGAAATCTTTTGGTGTGAATGCAACGGTTGGGAGCCTGAGGAAAATTGCCTTAAAACTTTTATATTTTAAGTTTTCTTTGGTACGAGACCATTCTCAGAATCTCCAAAGTTTTCTCAGAGTCCCTTAGTTCTTCTAAGTTCTTCTGAGTTATTAGCTTTCTTCTCTCAAACCCAAATCAAATGGCTTGCTGGATGCGTTCTAGCCATTGAACAGAGGAAAATTTGTTGGCCTTGGAAACGGAAGGTTATCTCCCCTCAAGGTCGCTGATCCCATGGCGTTCTGCTGGGGAGAATGAAGAGAGCCCTATGGTGCAAGAGGGCGAATCGGTGATTTTCGAGGATTTCCTACGCTGTGGATTTCGTCTACCAGAAAGTGACTTCTTCCAGGAAATTCTCACTTACTATGGCTTGGAATTGGTAAATTTGAATGCCAATTCCATTTTGATCCTCGCAGTCTTCCAACATCTTTGTGAGCCAGTACTATTTTCTGGCGAGCTTGAAGGGCACCGCTACTCCTAGGTCCGTTTACTTCAGGCTGTGGGAGAAGAAGGATTTCCTGCACTTTCCACTTTGTGATTCTGTTCACCAGTGGTACCAGAGGTGGTTCTATTGTTTGGCTCCCAAGGAGAGCCATCTTTGGTTCGTGGATTCGCAACCAGAGAAGAGCGGGGAGAAGGATGTTGCTTCTCCTCTTGATGATGAGCAAAAAAGGCAAGCTCAGGTAATTAAATACCTGATGAACAAAAGCTTGATTGCTCGCAACGTGATCCAAGATTTCGTGAAGAATTAGATCAGCCATCTAAGGAAGAGGGATCACCCTGCCTGGGAGGTTAGGGTGATGGAAGATGCTACCAGAGACCACCACCCGGGTAATTGTCCCAATCCCAGGATTGGTCACATTGGTAAATTTTTTCTCAATCTGTTTTTCTTTAGAATTGAATTTTTGTCATCTTATCCTGATTGTTATTTTTTCACAGTCTTTTCTATTTCTAATGTTGAAATAAGGACAAATTTCCTTCTGAAATCCTATAATCCAGTCAAGGAAGGCAATATCAATGCGCCGAGATCGCAAAGCCTGGTCGGCAACACCGATGAATGTGATGCAGGCGCATCGAAAGGTATCACTCTTTCGAAAAGACTGTGTATTCTTGATTTGAAGGATAATTTTTACCAAAAGAAATTTCTTTTGGATTTGTATAGTTGTTGACGCGCCCAACATCCCAAAAGAGGCTTACCGACGACGATGTTGAATCCTCTAGTGGTTCTTCATCATAGAGGCCGAAGAAAGCTCCCTCTGTGACCAAGACTTTGGCCAGGGCGAGAGCTTTACAAATAAGCTCCATCTCCCCTCCCACGACCTTAGCAGCAGCGGTTGCGACAACTGCCACGATGAGGGTCCCTGTGGTGACATCATCAGCTGCGGCCATAGAAATTCTTGCGACCAGGGCAACAGTGGGCCAACAAAAGCAGGTCGCGGCTGCGTCTACAGCTGGTTCCCACGTCACGACCAAGAGAGTTGTCGTGGTAATGTCTTTAGCTTCTCAAACTTTACCTTATATGATCATGAATCAATTCAAGGTCGTGCATGGAGAGGGAAGCGATGTAGAGGAGGAGGAAGATGCCTCCTTGTTTCTGTTGAGGAAGAGAATAAGAACTTCCTCTGATGATTTTGAACCAGTGGCCTTATCCACACTCTTATCTCCCAAGGGTGTGGCCTTAAGTTCTGCAATTTTATGGGACTCAGTATCAGGTAAATATTTGCCTCTTCTCTAACCAAGTTATAATATTTAGTTAGGAATAATTTATAATATCTGTAAGTACAGGGCTCCTTCGTCTACTGCATTGCCTACTCCATCAGCGGAAGCTAAAATAGTGGAGGCTACAAATGAAGCAGCAACAAAGACGACAGCTGTAGATGAAGTTGTTACTTCATAGGTTGCCGAAGAAGAACCTGAGGCCATCATTGATGACGTGGTTAAAGATATTCAATCGAATGAACCCGTCAATGATGGAAAAATTGAAGTCACCGTCGAGGCTTCGACCATGGGGATGGATGAACAGGCAGGTACCCCTGGTCCCCCTCTGGTTGTGGAAGCTGTGCCTCCCTCTTGTTTGGGAGGACAAGGAGAGGAGAAGACAGAAGGGATGGTAGTTCAAACTGCCCAGATCTAGTGCCCTGCTCAAGATTTGAATCCTCAGCCGGCGCCTCACAGCTTGGTTTCTAGCCAAGCAAGTGGATCTGTGGACCTCTCTGAGAGGTTTCTTAACGAATTTCTAGAGGTAAGTAAAAATCTTTACCTTAAAGTTTCGTTTTATTTCTTTAGAATTTCATTCTCAGTATTTTCTATGTAGGATACTGCTTGCGTAGAGACCTCATCTAGTCTGCTAGTGGAGCAATTGAAGGTCACACAGACTAAAAACAGCCATTTAAAGTAGTAAGTATCCTGCTTTACCTTTGTAGAATTTATGAATTCAATTGAACTCATTTCTTCTTCTTTTCAGTACAAGAAGAGAAGATCAAAAAGCTAGTTCAAGAAAAAGATCACTTCGAACAGAAGTTTATCCAAAGAGGAGTTGATCTTGATACGCTCCAAAATGTTGTTGAGCGTCATAAAGCAGCCAGTGATAAGGCCAAGGATGTTGCTAAGCTTGCTCGCAACGAAAGGAATGCTTTAGAAGAAACTGTTAAGAGCTGTAGTAGTATCGAGCTAGACATTTTCAAAAAATTAAGGATGGCTGCAGACTTGCTGAACGCTGATATCATCGATCCTAAGAAGGATAACTTAAGGGTTAGTGAGTCCTGCAAATTGGTTGCCACTCAAGCTGGCTCGCTGGTCGTGAATATTCCTGAAATTGCGAGGAGGCAAAAAGAAGCATTAAAGTCCAATGTTGGAGCTATAGCTTCTGCTATCCTCTACAAACTAAGGTATCACCATGGTCCAAATTTGAATCTGAATCCTGTGGGTGAAGATGCTACTTTTGACAGCGAAGATCAGCTAAGAGCTATTATGGATGAAGTGAGGCCCTTAATTGAAAGTCGACTTCGAGAGCTTGATCTTTCTTAATGTAATATTCTTCATTGTATTTTGCAAATGGAATTACTGATATAAATGAAAAACATTTAGCTGTTTGTTGATGTTTTTGTATCTTGCAAATATATATGGTTAGCAGAAAATTCAATGATTGAAAATATGTTAAGTACTTAGTTTTCTGATTTAATGCTATAGTTATATTTCCCTAGCCCCCTCCTGTGACCATACATACTGAAGGCTTGGTATAATGGTCACATGATTAAAGATAAACTATGGCTTGGATGATCTAAAACCTATAAATAAGTCTCTTATGCATTATAAAACGGCTTAAAAAGAGGTACTTTTGATATATGCGAACATCTTAATATAAATGCATAAGCTTTTTGCTAACTGACAGCCATTCGAATGATCTGAAACATTCTAATAAGTCTCTAATGTGTTAAGAAACGACTTCAAAAGAGATGTTTTAAACTAGATGCAACCATGAAATTAGTCAGTGAATCCACTTAAACATTATAATAAAATGCTTTTTGCGACCAGCCCCTGGGTGTGGACAGAGAAAAAAATAAGGACGAAAATGGGAAAGTAACCATAACATAGAGTGAAAAAAGTACTTTATTGATTGTAAAAATTTACAATGGAAATGGAAAAACTTACACATAAAATTTTTGCAATCGGTCTATGTTCCAGGCATTAGATAAAATTCTTCCATCTTCCACAGCTAAGTGAGCCGATCCAGGTCGCGGCATTGAGACCATAGTGTAGGTGCCTTCCCATTGAGAGGAGAATTTGTTGCGACTAGACTAGTTTTGAATTTTTCTCAAAACTAAGTCTCCCACGTGCAGGCTACGTGGTCACACCCTCTTACTATGATATTTACGCAAAGCTTGTAAATATGCTGCAGATCGAATGAATGCTTGATCACATTTTTCTTCAAGAAGAATGATTTCTTCTTCACGTGTTTCACTTTGATTTACGATATTTAAGTTATCGACGCGAACAGAGCCAATTTGTATTTCAATTGGCAACATGGCTTTTGCATCGTAAACCAATTGGAAAGGCATTTCGCCTGTAGCCCTACTGGATATAATTTGAAGTGCCCATAGAACGGAGTAGAGTTCTTCTATCCAAACCCCCAAGTGTAATTTAAGGCCGTCGAAAACACGTTTCTTAACCCCTTGTCTAATCTGCTCATTGGCACGTTCTATTGCATCATTACTTTGTGGATGAGCAACGGATGCGAAACAAATTTTGGTTCCAATATTGTCGCAATAGTCTAGAAAAAAACCACTAACAAATTGGGATCCATTATCGGTAATGAGACGATTTGGAACACCCAACCGTGTCACAATGTTCTTATGAAAGAACTTGTTCGCCGCAGCGGTGGTAATATTGCGGACTGGCTCTGCCTCAATCCATTTAGTAAATGTATCAATGGCTATGAATAAAAACTTGTATCCATTGATCGCTTGAGGCATAGCACTCACAATATCTATTCCCCATACGACAAATGGCCAAGTTAAGGGAATAGTTTGTAATGCATATGCTAGCTGATGAACTTGCCGAGCATGAAATTGACACTGTGGGCATGTTTTAATCAATTACATGGCATCATTAAGTGCCGAAGGCCAATAATAACCATGTCGAAAAGTTTTTCCGACCAATGTCCTATAGGATGCATGCGCACCACACATGCCTCCATGAATTTCTCTCAGAAGGGTTTGTCCTTCTTGACGTATGCAACACATAAGTACTCCTTGAGCACCTTTTCTATACAAGGTCCCTTCGACCAATCTGTACATGCGTGCTTTTCTAACTAACCGATCAGCCTCAATTTTGTTCTTGAGCAAGGTCCCATGCGTGAGATAGATCCTCAATGGTTGGATCCAATCTGCTTCATGCTCAAGGGTGGCGATGTTAGTCATCACCTTTGGTGCCTCTATGATTGAGGGCTGTTTTTGTAAGATCGAGGATGCCGACTAGAGGGGGGGTGATTAGGAGGCTTTTAAATTTTCTTTCCCGCTAAGCAATTTTAATCACGATAATTGTTTGAGCTAAATTATACAACGAGACTTAAAGGAAATTTAAACAATTTGTTGCATTCAACTAAATGAACTATTCAATATGACAAGCAAGAATGGTGAATTTAGCAATTGTGTCAAGATGAATATAAAGCAAGTATGAAATATGCAATTGACACAATATTTTTACCGAGGTCTCGGAGACTCGCCCGGTCTCCCCTACTCCTCGTTGAAGCGCTCACTCGGAGCCTCGCTTCTATATCCACGAAGGATATCTCACTAGGGTTGCTCCTTCTCCACACCGGATAGGCGAGCACCACACCTTTCACAATCTTTTGCCGGCCTCTCCGACAAACTTCAATTGGAGAGATCTCGGCTCTCCTCCGGCACCGTCTAGGCGAAGGCGATCGCCAAGAGTAACAAGCCGGATGCGCTTTCACTTGAACCAACCACGTGCTAGAAGCTCAATGATGCAAATGACATGCTCAACACTCTAGCACTAGCAATCTAATGGAGATGAAGTGCACTAAACACTCACACAATCTCCCTCAAGCTCTCCCTCTAATCTACTAAAGATTTGGGCTCAATTCTAGCCTCTAAATGCAATAACTCAAATGCAAATCAATTGGCTAGGTTTTCAGCTGTTGTATGAAGTCTTTGAGCACCCAAAAATGAAGCCAAACACGAAGTATTTATAGCCTCAACGAAAAACTAGCCGTTTGCAAGAAACCGGGCTAAAAGTTGTACAGGCCGGACATTGTCCGGTCACTTCATACACTGTCCGGCCAGTACAAAAATTTCAGCCGTTGCAAACGTGTCAGTGACCGTTGGGCGAAATTTGTGAAGGCCGGACGGATACCATTTGTCCGGACAAAACGTCCGGAGAAATGGATATGTCTCTGTTAACTCTCGGCTCAAAAAACTTGTACAGGCCGGACATTGTCCGGTCACTTCAGACACTGTCCGGCCACTTCGGACAAATATCTCCGGACGGATGCATTTGTCCGTTTCATTTTTCGGCTCAAAAAATTTGTACTGGCCGGACAATGTCCGGTCATTTCGGACAATGTCCGGCCACTTTGGACAGATAGCCCCGGACGGATAGCCCCGGACGGATGCATTTGTCCGGCCACTGCACACTGACAGTAAAACAAGCATAACTTTTGATCCAGAGATCCGATTGAGGTGATTTTTGGCTTGTTAGAAAGATAACTCAGAGCTCTACAATTTTTTCACAGGAGCAAGACCTAGAAAGGTCTAGAAACTTCTAGAAAACTCAGAAACTTTCCTGCTGTCAAAATGTCCAATCCAAAAACCATCTCAAATGCAATTTTAGAATATTTGCACATATGGATTTGCCGTTTTCTTGCGGATGTGATTTGTGTCACTTAGCAACGACCACGACCACACAGGTCTTGACATCCGATCGAAAACAGGTGGTCGATAGGGTTTGGTCGAGCGTACGAAAGCGAGCCGAAAACTGGTACGGCCAGTCCGAACTCCTACGACCACGCCCAAACCCTAAACATAAAGTCGCCAAACAAGTGACACGACCACGACCACGTATCAACACTGATACGATCAGAATATGCAAATACGACCACGACCAGCTCTAGATAAATAAACCAATTTAAACAGCTGGCGATCACGACTAAGTGCAGTTTTCAAAACATTTAATCTAATGCACATGAACTACACTTAGACTCACTAGCAATGCAAGACACTAGTGCAAGATGATATGAATGCATTTGAGCTTCCGCACTAGATAGATTCAAGCTACTAGTTTTCGACACCTCTTAATAGTACGGTCAAACTAGTAAAAAGAAACCTATCAACCCGGTCTGTCTCCAAACACCGAGACCGGTAAAACCCTAAGAAAACAATCCTTAATCTTGGATTTTACCTTAGGTGGAGTTTGACCTCGTGAAGCTCGATCGCTCGACGCTCGTCATCGCAAAGCTCGATCCCGCTAAGCTTGACCACGCGAAGCTCGACCGCTTGACGCCTGTCTTCGCAAAGCTCATCCTCGCTAAGCTTGACCTTGCTCGGGATGTCTCATATCGTTTTCATCCTCTTCACGCCCTTGCTTGTTTTCATCCTGCAACCATTCTGAGACTAGAACATATACACTCAATGCGCAAACGTTAGTATCATTTGCAGTTCGTCATTAATCACCACCAGATAAATCACTCCACACAGGAGTTCACTCAACAATTTCTTTCTTCGGTGAAATGACAAAACCACTTTCAATGAACAACAAATGAGTAATGGATGAATCTCACAATCATATAGATCCATATATGATACAAGAAATGCGCACACGATCCATACTACTCAAGTTATGATATCAATCAATATGGATGACTAATATCATGAGCTCTCTCTTAATCATACATAGAGATATCAAATCCAGAACACGGAGTCATCAACCTTTTGCACAAACATGGATAACTAATCATCTTGAGCTCTCCCTCAACATGTGCATCGATATCAAATCCACAACTGAAGTCATCAACCTCAAGATTTAACATATGACATCTTGATCAATCAATTAGCACAAACTTGATGCAACCACAGAGCTCATCCTCTATATATGCATCAACATCAAACCCGCAATCGGGAAAAACATCCAATTCAGGGTTTACTGATAATCAATTCAATTTACTTGTGCTAAATCAGGATTTATCTAAATTGTCATTTAATCATCAAATATAATATCTTCAGATTAACTTTAATCATCATGGATTTATCCAAAACGTCATTAATCATCAAAACCTAGATACTAAGATCTACCTAGATCCAACAGTTTTAAGTGCTCAATGAACACTCCTGCCGGGGCAGATGTACGTGAGGAACCAATTTTTGATAATTGGTCTGCGAGAACATTATGTCTTCGCGGAACGAATTGGACTTCAAAATTTCTAAAGTGTTTTTCCAATTTCCTCACTTCGTCCAGGTATAGAGCCATTGTCTCATTGGAACAATTGTATTCCTTATTTACCTGGTTTACGACTAGCTGTGAGTCTCTCCTCACCACTAATCGATGGAATCCGAGGAATTTGGCTGCTCGAAGCCTGGCTAGAAGACCTTCATACACTGCTGCATTATTGGTACAACAAAGTGTAATTGTATGACACACTGGAGTTGGTCACCCTGAGGTGTAATTAAGACCATTTCAGCCCCCAAGTTTGAGAAACTTCGAGAGCCATCGAAATACATCGTCCAGTGGTCAGTATTTTCTAAATCCGCTGGTTCTTGCTCAAGTTGTTCGGGATTAGTCCATTTGACCACAAAATCTGCAAGAATTTGAGACTTGATTGTTACTTGAGCAGTAAAATGGAGATGAAATGCCCCAAGTTCTATGGGCCACTTCGCAACGTGACCAGTCACTTCCGGATTTCGGAGAATATCCCCTAAGGGAAAGGGCGAGGGCACGAAAATCTTGTGCGCTTGAAAGTAATGTCGCAGCTTTCGGGAAGCCATTAAGAGAGCATAAAGTAACTTTTGGACTTCAGGGTAATGCTCCTTTGGTCCATTTAGTATTTCACTTACGTAATATACTAGCTGTTGCACACCTTCTCTTTTTGTGACCAAAACTATGCTGACCGCGTGAGGGGTAGCAGCTAAGTAAATGAGTGATGGCTCTCCCATCATTGGGGAAACCAACACTGGAGCACTTGATAAATATGCTTTTACTTCCTGAAAAGCTTTTTCGGCTTCGTCCCACCATTGGAAATCGTTGTGTTTACGTATAACCTTAAAGAATGGTAATCCACGTTCTCCCAAGCGTGAGATGAAATGACTCAAGGCCGCCATTCGACCTGTTAGGCTTTGTACCTCCTTCCTTTTCGAAGGAGATTGCATTTGTTCAATGGCCCGGATATTTTTGGGATTAACCTCAATGCCTCTTGAACAAACAAGGAAACTTAAAAGTTTACTAGAAGAAACTCCAAAAGAGCACTTTTCAGGATTCACCTTGATTCCATGTTTATTCAAATTACAGAAAGTCTCAGTGGGATCATTTACATGACTAGAGCTTTTCAAACTCTTTACAACTAGATCATCAATGTAAACTTCTAAATTATGCCCTAATTGAGATAGAAAGGTCTTCTGCATCAAGCACTGATGCATGGAACCAGCATTCTGACGTAGCAATAGATGCCAAATGGTGTGATGAAGGCAATTTTCTCTTCATCTACTTCTGCTATGCTAATTTGATTGCATCCAGAAAGCTCATCAATTTGCAAACCGTTGTTGAATCAATAAATTGATCAATGCAGGGAAGGGGAAAATCATCCTTCGGATAGGCATTATTAAGGCTGGTGTAATTGACGTACATGTGCCGCTTACCATTAGATTTCAAGACCATGACTGGGTTCACGAGCCATTCGGGATGGTCAATCTCAGAAGGGATTTTCCATCTTCTTGAGGAATACAACGTAGAAGTACTCCTTGAGCACCTCTGTACAGGGTTCCTTCGACCAGTCTATACATGCGTGCTTTTCTAACTAACCGATCACTTTTTCATCCTCGGGCAAGGTCCCATGCGCAAGATAGATTCTCAATGGTCGAATCCAATCTATTTCCTGCTCGAGGGCGGCGACATTTGTCATCGCCTCTAGTGCCTCTTCGATGGTCGCAATTGAAGGCTATTTTAACTGCTCAATGAACACTCCTGCCAGAGTGGATGCACGTGAAGAGCCAATTTTTGACAATTGGTCTGTGAGAATATTGTCTCTTTGTGGAACAAATTGGACTTCGAAATTTCTGAAGTATTTTTCCAATTTCCACACTTCGTCCAGGTATAGAGCCATCGTCTCATCGGAATACTTGTATTCCTTATTTACCTGGTTTATGATTAGTTGTGAGTCTCCCGTCACCACTAATCGATGGACTTTGAGGAATTTTGCAGCTCGAAGCCCGACTAGAAGACCTTCATATTCTATTGCATTATTGGTACAACAAAGTGTAATTGTATGACACACTAGAGTTGGTCACCCTAAGGCGTAATTAAGACCACTCCAGTCCCCGGGTTTGAGAAACTTCGACAGCCATCGAAATACAGCGTCCAATGGTCAATATTTTCTAAATCCGCTGGTTTTTGCGCAGGTGGTTCGTGATTAGTCCATTCGACCACCGAATATGAAAGAATTCGGGATTTAAATGCTGCTCGAGCAGTGAAATGGAGATCGAATGCTCCGAGTTCTACTACCCACTTCACAACAAGACCAGTTACTTTTGGATTCCAGAGAATGTTCCCTGAGGGAAAGGACGAGGGCACAAAAATCTCGTGTGCTTGAAAGTAATGTCATAGCTTTCTAGAAGCCATTAAGAGAGCGTAAGGTAACTTTTGGACCTTAGGGTAATGCTCTTTTGGTCCATTAAGCACTTCACTTACATAATAAGCTGGTCGTTGCACACCGTCCCTCTCTGCGATCAGAACAGCACTGACCGAATGAGGGATAGCAGCCAAATAAATGAATAATGGCTCTCCCATGATCGGGGAAACCAACATTGGAGCACTTGTTAAATATGCTTTGACTTCCTGAAAGGCTTTTGTGGCTTCATCTGACTAGTGAAAAATAGAACCTTAAAGAAAGGTAATCCACGTTCGCCTAACCGTGAGATGAAACGACTCAAAGCTGCCATTCGACCGGTTAGGCTTTGTACCTCCTTTGTTGTTGTTGGAGATCTCATTTGCTCAATGGCCCAGATTTTCTCAGGATTACCCTCAATGCCTCTCGAACGAACAAGAAAACCCAAAAGTTTACCAGAAGAAACTCTTTTTGAGATTCAAATTGATTCCATGTTTGTTCAAGTTACAGAAAGTCTCAGTGAGATCTATCGTTTGATGAGGACACGTATGCCCGATCTTCTGGTGAGATTGATAAATTCGGCTAAGGCGTGTGATGACCTTGACAATCCGGCTACCAACCAGCAAGCGACTGGAAACCCGGAGATCGCTAAACCACCACGACGAAGCGTTATCAACTGTGCCAAGACACAATCGACCTGATCACGAGGATCTGTTCCTGCAGGCAACCGAAGAACAAGCAAGAACAAAGATAGGCAATCTTAAATTGCGAATTAGATTTAACACAAACGAGTTGGGGTTCAGAACTCGGTCCTGTTGGTCTAGCCGACACAAGAGAAGACAAGGTAGTTTTACACAATGGAAAACTAAACTAAACAAAACCCGAGGAAGAAGAAGGGGGTGGCAGCCATATATAGCAAGGATATGGTGGCTAGGGTATGGACGTCAGCCAGAGGACCCACGCCCACGCAACCCTAGGGATACACGGGCCTACGGCCCAAGGTGGAGGTGGCGCAGCACCTGACAGGTTCTATTTGCGGATTATTTCATTGATTGCGGACGATCCAGAAGAAATTTGGTCATAGGACCAAGCCCATTGGAAAGGTGTTGTCGTGGGCTTCTCCGCGAAGTACTCATTTTCCCTAAATGGACTCCGTACGTGGCCTGGACATCCGTTTGAAGTCGGACTGTTGCTGGATGGCCAAACCAGATTCGTGGACGAATTGGGCTTGAACTTGGGCTTGACTTGATGCCTCATGGGTTGCTCTGTATTGGGTGTGGCTCGCTGACCCTCTGGTGTATACGGTTTGAATGGCTCGGCACATGGATTCATGCTGACTCGTCGTCCTCCTTGATCTATCGACAATGTATTGGCGGTAGCGAAAGTAGTGCAAGAAGTGAGAGGCGCCGTGTTCATGTCCGTGTTGGTGATGTTCTCATCATCATTTATATGACTAGAGCTTTTTAATCTCTTTACGACCAGATCATCAACATAAGTTTCTAAATTATGCCCTAGTTGGGAAAGAAAGGTCTTCTGCATAAAGCGCTGGTATGTGGAACTAGCATTCTTGAGCCTAAATGGCATTCTTACGTAGCAGTAAGTACCAAATGGTGTGATGAAGGCAGTTTTCTCTTCATCTACTTTTGCCATGCTAATTTGATTGTACCCTGAGTAAGCATCCAGGAAGCTCATCAGTTCACAACCCGCTGTTGAATCGACCAATTGATTGATGTGGGGTAGGGAAAATCATCCTTTGGGCAGGCATTGTTAAGACTGGTGTAATCGACGCACATGTGCCACTTACCATTAGATTTTAGGACCATGACTGGGTTCGTGAGCCATTCTGGATGGTCTACTTCACGAATGAAACCAACCTCCTGGAGTTTATCTAACTCCGAATGGATGGCTTCTAGTCGATTTGGCTCGGAGGAAAGTAATGAGCGCAAGTCCTATTTATCGTCCAGTCCTAATCCAATCTGAATGGTTCTAGACGGGTCGTCTGGGAATAAAGGAACTTGCTTTAGCTTTTCATCTTGACGAGGATTATTACCCGAGCTAGTTATCAATTTATCATATTCAGGATAATTCGGATATGATATGTAGACCTGTGTCCTAGCAGCTATTATGGTCGCAGACGGCAGCTTCCTGCATACCAGAAGGTCGCGGCCGGACAGAACTTGTTTATGGTCGCAGACCTTGCGCGACCAAGATGACTTGAGTGTGTTTGAGCTTTACCAGACACGTTCCCAAGTAGATAACTTCTTCTCCCACGTATGGAGACAACCGCCAAGAGGTTAGGATATGCGATTATCTATAACTATACATGTCAACCGGCGAAGAGGTTAGTGTAGTTATACAAACTGCACTATGGCACCCGTCCAAAACTACTTCATATTGGCATCCTTTCATTCAATATAAAAGGATGGCAGATGATGGAGATCAGATGACAGATGATAGACAACAATAGACAAAAGTATTAAGAGAGATTAGCCTCTGTGAGCATCTCTCTTCCCTGTAAATTCTCTCATACATAGTGAAACCACAGCAAGATGTAGGGTTGTTACTCAATCTTTTGAGGGCCCGACCCTGTATAATTCTTCGTGTTTCCATTTCATACTTGTCTTAACTTACCTGAGGAACACCCTAAAAGGTCTCACACTTAACTCACAAATCTGTGTAAGATCAATTGAGGAC
Source organism: Pharus latifolius (assembly GCA_019359835.1). Classification (NCBI taxonomy): domain Eukaryota; kingdom Viridiplantae; phylum Streptophyta; class Magnoliopsida; order Poales; family Poaceae; genus Pharus; species Pharus latifolius. The sequence goes on along the minus strand of CM033326.1, from coordinate 63,547,939 downwards.
CCCGAGTCCGAATTGTCGACACATCTGGTTGCGGAGTTACCTTGATTGCATCTGGGTCCTTGGTCGAAGCCTTGACATCCCCGAGGGGAAGCTGATCGACCAATTCCCGGGATATTCAATCACATGTTAGGGTCATATTTTGATTGCCTCTGACAGTGATCACACCTTTTAATCCTGGCACCTTGACGCATTGATAAGCATAATGTGTGGCCGCCATGAACTTGGCGAGAGAGGGCCTACCAAAAATGGCGTTATATGCTGAATCAAAATCAATTACATCAAAAGTAATTAATTCCATTCGAAAGTTCTCGGGTCCCCCGAGTGTCACGGGAAGTACAATCTGGCTGATAGACATCATCGAAGGACCAGGTATTATCTCGAAGAACAGGTGAACCACTGGTTTAATCTTTGAACTAGGTATTTGCATCTCATCAAGTGCTTTTGCAAAAAGTAGGTCGAGAGAACTTCCTTCATCGACCAATACTCTTCCTACTTTAGCATTGCTAATAATAGGAGAAGTGACCAGAGGGAGTCATCGTGGTCGCGATAATCCCTTAGGGCAATCATCCTGGCTGAAGGTCAAGGAAGTCTTTGACCAGCGAGGGAATTGAGGCTCTACATGGGGAGCTTCAATATTATTTACCTCTCGGTAAACAGACTTAAGGTGACGCTTAGAGAAATAAGTTAAAGAGCCACCAAATATGATATTAACATGATTATTTGGTACCTGGTACGGCATGTCCTCATCTCCATCAGCATCCTTAATCCCACAGGATTGTCCCTATTCTGGTATAATTGGCATAGGTGCTTTACCTTGGTAAAAGTCGTCCATGCGTTTCAACCACTTGCGACAATTCTGGAGATCGTGTCTGAGGACATTGTGTAACGGACACCATTTCTTCCCCCCCTCCAGGTTAGTCGATTGTTCTATATGGTCGTTGCTGCGACCACCAGAAGGAGATTTTTTATTTTTAAATGGAGCTTTTTTACCTTTTCCCTGTGGTTGCTTTTCCATGATCGCGACCTCTCAGAATTGGCTTGCTCCATTATTTCTAGACTTCTTTGATTTCCTGCCCATAGATGATTCAGACTTTTTGGTCGAATCATCCTTCTTCTCGGACTTGAGACCAGGTTGAGCGAGCCACCGAGGAAAAGCTTCTCTGGGGTTGCTATTTATAGGCAAAGCGAAGTGAAGCGAAGCTCAAGCTCACGGCTTGGAGCTAAGATGCTTGCGCCAGTAAAGGAGAAGCTTCAGGTTGAAGCAACGGCGAGCAACGAAGCACGGAGCTGTGCAAGCTGCTGGTGAGTTGGATGGAGCTGCCACGGTGATGTCTAAGACGCTAACACGTGTGCGTGCTAAGGCGGTTGCGAAATCACGGCTAAAGCGGCGCTGCTCGACGGTGAAACACAGCGATGAGGTCGTGAACAGTGGCTGAGGTCGAGGTCGAAGCAGCACGAACACTGTGCCGGCTGTGGTCGAAGTCGCCGTGCACTACTGGACATGAACTGTAGCTTCCCTGGTCATGTACAGCAGGTGAGGTCGAAAACAGCCATTTGGACTAAATTGTAAAATCTGGAAATTTGCTTTGGACTGAATTGTAATTTCTGACTTAGAGATAGTTGATTGCAATCTGATTTCACAGCTGAGTATAAACTTATACGTTATACTCATCTAGCAAGAGATTTGATGAAATCTGGTACAATTTGATGATTTTCGACATAAATCGAAAATAGGGTACTTTAGGGTACAATAGAATCTGAGTTTTATCAATTTCGAATTCTGACATCTAGGATGAGATTTTGTAATCTGGACAGAAGGGTAAATTGTATCAAATAGCATTTAGAAATGATTTACTGAAGAAATCTTGAATTTGGAGTTGATCTGAAGATTTTAGCCTTTTTGGGTTTCTAGATATCAGATAAAGGACTAATTTGCAATATAATTTGGACTGATATGTGAAAAAGGCTTAGATGATATAATTTGGCTGCCAACTTTCTGGATTAAGGTATTGGCATACCCATGATCATAGTCCAAGAGTAATCTGATCTGAATTAGGTCAAGACTTGACTAAATCTGAGTTCAGAATATTTAGGGTAATTAAAATAGTAATTTGAATTTCTGTTTTCGAAAACAGAAAGAAATTGATAAATTTGAAAGTTAGAGATGGAATTGAATCTAGCTTCTGAAGACTTTTATCTTCAAGGTAGCTGATAAATCATATCTGAATAATCTGATCTTGATTTGAGTTCACAGGGAAAATTTTGAGATTTTAGGGTTTGAGATAGATACTGATCTGGCTACTACTACAGATACATGGTATCATGCATGCATGGTGTTCATGAAAAGAAAGTTTTTACCCCTAAACTCAGGGTGTTACAAGATGTCCTCCGGTTGAATGCTTAATAAAGCTGTGTTTGCTTCTTGTTGCTTTGAGAGTCTTCTTTTAATATTTTTCTTGGATGGTCTGGACGACTTCTCTTGATGAGAATGAGCTAAGTTTGCTCGTGGATGGTGCAGTCGACACCCGGGGGTTCCTTATCCCCCCCGCCCACAGCGGGCCGGAGGGTAGCTCCGCGCGCTGTGGGGGTGACAAAGCCCCCGGGGTGAAGATGAAGACCTGTGACATAACAATTTTTCCAAGTTAGAAAATTCTAAACCAAGGTTTCCGGGGATAAACCTTCCGGGAGACAATTGTCCTGTAGCCGTGAGAACGGGGAGCCGTGAATAAGGTCTCAGGGGAAGAAACATCCAAGAAATCCGTAATTTTTCCGGGAGACAATCATCCGGTCGTCGTGAGAACGGGGAGCCGGGAATAAGGTCTCCGGGAAAGAAATATCCAAGAAATCCTGAGATGAGATTTCCGGAGATAAACCTTCCGGGAGACAATGGTCCGGTCGCCGTGAGAACTGGGAGCCAGGAATAAGGTCTCCGGAGAAGAATATCCAAGAAATCCGTCCCACTGGGGAGACTATCGACTCCCGGAGGAGGATGTGCCCGATGACGGGTCTGAGTATTTGGGCAGGGGACTAGTCTCCCAAAGTGACTCATTACTACGGTCCCGGGTGACCGGGTTGCCGCTTACACCCTCAGTCCACGAGGGCTGATCGTAAGCCGCCCTACAGGAGGGACTTGTTGGGTCTGAGCCCACTTCCTGACAGGGAGGGCGTCCTCGCGGGGAGGGCGTCATCGCGGGGAGGGCATCCTCGCGGGGAGGGCATCGCCGTTAGGGGCGGTAATGTGAAGAACCTGCAATGAGACAGTTGAAGAGAAAAATCCAGTTGTATTGATAATGCTACAAAATACAACGCCTCCCCCCGCGAAGTCGCGAAAGGGGAGGGAAAGGTGATTACAATGTCCCCCTTCCCCTCTGGCGTGATCGCTCCGGGGGAGAGGACAGCAAGTACGAGATCCCCCTTCCCCCTCCGGCGTAATCGCTCCGGTGGAGGGGACGGGCCTGTGTAGGCTAGACGTAAAACTTGCGAAGTAAACGCAAGTTCCACGTGTGCTTTAGCTCCTGCTCCTGTAGGTTGGAGAGCTTGTAAGCCCCCGAGCCCAGGACCGCGGAGATCCTGTAGGGGCCCTCCCATTTAGGGGAGAGCTTACCCTGGGCTTGGGGGTCTGTGACGCGCTTGAGGACAAGGTCCCCAAGGCGGAAGGCCCTCTCGTGCACGCGCTGGTTGTATGCGCACGCCATCTCGCTCTCGTAGATGGCGTGGCGGAGGAGCGCTCGGTCGCGTTCCTCCTCCACGAGGTCGATCTCCATCCGCTGGTTGGCCTCGTTGGCTTGGTACGCTGCGGTCGTAGCTCCGTCTAGGAGCTCGACTCGCAGCGACCGGAAGCCAATCTCCGGGGGGAGGACTGCCTCGGCCCCATAGACTAGGGAGAAGGGAGTACGTCCCGTCGCCCGGCTCGGGGTCGTGTGCATGGAGCAGAGGATGCTAGGGAGCTCGTCTGCCCATGCACCCTGCTTAGAAGCGGCCTGCTCGAGTCGCCGGCGCAACCCCTGTAGGATCACGCCGTTGACCCTCTTGACAGCCCCATTGCTCCGGGGATGGGCCACTGAGGCGAAGTGGATGACGAGCCCCAGGCCTTCGCAGAATTCCCGGAAACAAGCCGAGTCGAGTTGGGTCCCGTTATCAACAGTGATTTCCTGAGGAACACCAAAACGACACACGACGTTTTTCCAGAAAAACAGCTGGGTGGCCCGGGACGTGACGCTGGCCAAGGGTTCCGCCTCTACCCACTTTGTAAAGTAGTCGACCGCGACCATCGCATACTTGTATCCTACAGGCGCTGGGGAGAAGGGCCCTAGAAGGTCCATCCCCTAGCGCACGAAGGGCCAAGTGATGGGGATAGTCTGCAGCGCTACAGGGGGGAGGTTCGAACCCTTGGCCATCTTTGGTGTGACGCTGGGTGCCCGATCTTCCGAAAGGTATGTGATAGATCGATTGGTGGAGCTTCGACGTAGAACGATCCGGCTTCAAATCAGGCACGATCTGAACCCCGCAATCGCAACACCACTACTCCGTTGGTTATCAATCTCGCGTGAGCGTGATTGACCTCGCCAAGAAGGCTTATCCCTGCTGCGAATCGAGAACAGAAGCAAGAACACGGAAGAAAGCAAACTGAATTGCAAACACGAATGATTAATCTCACAAGTTGGGGTCTCACAAACCGATCAAGCGGCGAAAATGTTCGAAGACAGAATAATCTAAGAAAAACCCAATCCTAACTCGGATGACGGCTACTGAATATAAGGTGTTAGGGTCGGCCAAGGAACCCTGGACGCGCCCTAATGGGCTCCAACGAGGTACATGGGCCAACGGCCCAAAGACGGTGGCGCAGCACCCTGACAGATTCTGGATGCTGATTTGTTTCGACGATTCCCATTGGCTCCAATGGAATTTTGACGTGGGACCAGTTCCATTGGAAAGCTTATCTCCTTAGCTTTCCAACGGTATATAAACCGTCAAAAATGGAGTCCGTATGCGTCCTGGGCGACGATTTTAGTGCAGACTGCTCCTGGATTCTGAGGTGGACTCGAACTTCGAATTGGTGACGGGATGGGCTTCAACTCCAACTCAAATTCGACGTGGTTGTTGGCCTCCTTTGCTTCCTTGCGGATGGGCTTCACCTCCAACTCGAATTCGACGTGGTTGTTGGCCTCCTTTGCTTCCTTGCTGGTCTCCATGCTTGCGGTGATCCTCTCCATGATTCCTAAGTATAATAGCATCATTAAATAGCAATCCATCCTCGAAAATACAATGCGATTCACTTAGGAGCGAGTTCACCTGTTGAGGAAGTAGTCGTGCTCGAGCTGTTGTTATGGGACCTTCAAGGGCCGGTTCAATGCGCGTATCTGAAGGTATGATGTCCTCATCAATCTTCTGGCAAGCCTCGCACGTGGAGACAAGGTCTCGCGCGTCGCGCATGACCTGTTGCGGGAAATCTCTGCGAGACTAAGTCCAGGTAAGTTGCGTCACATTTGCCCGGGGACGTGGCCTCCGGTGCCTGCCCCGGGACCTGGCCTCCGGTGCCGGTCTCGGGAGCCGCCATTTGCCCACGGACCTAGCCTCCGGTGCCGGTCCCAGGCGCCGCCACTCGCCCTGGGACATTGCCTCCGGTGCACGTCCCGGGCGCCGCCATTCGCTCGGGGACGTGGCCTCCGGTGCCTGCCCCGGGCGCCGCCTTTTCGTCCGGGGACATTGCCTCTGGGGCATGTCCCGGGCGCCGCCATTTGCCCGGGGACCTGGCCTCCGGTGCCGGTCCCGGGCGCCGCCTTTTGCCCGGGGACATCACCTCCGGTGCATGTCCCGGGCATCGTCGCCCTTCTAAAGGTAAAGTCTTTGGTTCTTGATCACGTGCAGATCACGCGAGGAGCGCCTCGGGAATCAGCGACCACCTGTCAAGCGTCCAAGGCACCTGATCGGGAGAAGGACGTCGCTACCCCTCAATCCGACGGTAGCGTCCGGGGTAGTTTCGTCTTTTTTGCTTCTTTTGGGGCTATAAATAGCCCTTGTACCCCTGTTGTAAAGAGAAGTGATTCATTATTTCTAGAATAGCCAAACTCAGGTGTGCTCCGGAAGCCTCTCCCTGAGAGAGCCTCCCCAGCCGACTCCGGTCGGGAGCACGCCGACAGGACTAGGGCCCCCACCGGGACCCGAACCTGTATAAATCCTCGTGTCACTTCTGTGTTTGTCCGGCGGGGGAGGACCGGTCACCCGGTCAGTCCGCGTCACGTTTTCTTCGCTAGGATCGTCCACAAAACCTGCCGGGGTATTCGCAATACCACGACATGACCGTGGCCCAATAGAAGCCCTGCCGGAGAGCCTTGGCTGCGATGGCACGCGGGGCTAGGTGAGAGCCACAGCTCCCCGCGCGGATGTCTTCGAGAAGTTGGAGTCCCTCCGGTCGGGGGAGGCAGCGCAGGAGGACGGAAGCCCCCTGCTTGTAGAGCTTCCCCTCCAGCAGGAGATATGCCCGGGCTTTGGCCCAGAGGCGCTTAGCCTCGGTCTCGTTAGAAGGGTCCCCTACCCCTTGATGAAGGACACGAGGGGGGCCATCCATGACGGAGTCCGGGTGATCTCGGCGACCTCCGGGACGTGAGACTCGTCGCCCGTGTCTGGGGAGGCCACCGAGGCCTTCGTGATGATTTCCAGGAAGGCCCCCTTGGGGAGCGATTCCCGGGCGCTTGCTGCCCGGGCCAAGGCGTCGGCCCGGTCATTGTCCCTTCGCGGGATATGCCAGGCCTCGAGGCCGTCGAAGTGCCTCTCCATCTTTCGCACCTCCTGCAGATAACGACTCAAGTTTGCGTCATGGCACAGGTAAGACTTGTCCATTTGGCAAACTACGAGCTGAGAATCTCCCTTCACTAGGAGGTGCCGGATCCCCAGGGAGCGCGCAAGGCGCAACCCGAGGAGCAAAGCCTCGTACTCGGCGACGTTGTTGGTTGCGGGGAACTCGAGCCGCGCCGCGTACTCGAGTTCCTTCCCCTCGGGGCTCCGGAGGACTACTCCCGCACCAGCCCCGGCGAGACACAGCGACCCGTCGAACATGAGTGTCCAATGGTCACTGTGTCGGGGCGGCGCGGGGAGGCCTTCGTCCCCGGGCCCGGAGGCAGGAGTCCACTCCGCGATGAAGTCAGCGAGGACCTGTGACTTGATGGCGGAGCGGCCTGTGAGGGACAGGGAGAAGGGGGCGAGCTCGGCTCCCCACTTCCCAATCTGCCCGGTGGCCTCTTTGTTCCGCAGCACCTCCCCCAGGGGGAGGGACGACGGGACGGTGATGGGGTGTCCCAGGAAGTAGTGGCGAAGCTTCCGGGATGCCATCAGGAGGGCGTAGCAGATCTTCTCCATCTCCGTGTACTGAGTTTTGGCCCCCTGGAGGGCCTCACTCACGTAGTACACGGGACGCTGCTGCCCCCCTTGCTCCTTCACCAATACCGCACTGACGACGACCGGGGTCGCGGCAAGGTAGAGGAGCAAGGGCTCTTCTGGAGACGGGCTCACGAGCATTGGAGGGCTTGTGAGGTACTTCTTGAGATCATCGAAGGCCTCTTGGGCCTCGGGGGTCCATCGGAACCCTCAAGCCCCCGGAGGATCTTGAAGAACTGGATGTCTCGCTCCCCCGATCGCGAGACGAAGTGACTTAGTGCGGCTAAGCGGCCGGAGAGCCGTTGGGCGTCCTTGACGGAGCGCGGCGGGGGCATGTCCAGGAACGCCCGGATCTTTTCGGGGTTTGCCTCTATGCCCCGTTGGGACACGAGGAAACCCAGGAGCTTCCCCGCGCACGCTGAAGGCGCACTTCTCCGGGTTGAGCTTCAGCCCATACGCGTGGAGGTTGCGGAAGGTCTCCGCCAGGTTGTCGACATGGGCGGCTGCGCGGGGACTTTTGACGACCGCGTCATCTACGTAGACTTCGATGTTGCGGCCGAATTGATCTTTAAAGACCAGCGTCATGAGGCACTGGAAGGTCGCTCCCGTGTTCTTCAGCCCGAAGGGCATGTGGACGTAGCAGAAGGTTCCGATGGGAGTTATGAAACTCGTCTTTTCCTCGTCCTCTTCCGCCATCCGGACTTGATGGTAGCCCGAGCAGGCATCCAGGAAGCTCATCAACTCGCACCCTGCGGTGGAGTCGACCAGTTGGTCAATCCGCAGGAGTGGGAAGTTGTCCTGGGGGCAGGCACGGTTCAGGTCGGTGAAGTCCACGCACATCCGCCACCTGCCATTTGACTTCTTCACGAGGACGGGATTCGCGAGCCACTCGGGGTGCAAGACCTCCCGAATGAACCCCCCCTCTCGGAGTCGGGCGATCTCCCCCTTGATTGCCTCTTGGCGTTCGAGGGAGAGCTTCCTCAGCTTCTGTTTGACGGGGGGGGGGGGGGGGTGACCGGGGGTCACCGCGAGCTTGTGCTCAATGACCCCCCGGGCGACGCCCCGCATGTCGGAGTTCTCGCGCAGGAAAGCTGCCAGTTGCCCTGCATGCTCCTCGGGGAGCTCCGCCCCGATCCGGACTATTTTGTCCCCGTCATCCGGGGACAGCAGGACCTTCCGGAGGCTCCCTTTCGGACGCGGCTTGGGGAGGGGCCTCCCGGGAGGTATAGCCGCGACGTTCGGTTCCGGGGGAGAGGCCTCCCCCCCGGGCGCCTTAGTGATATTGACACTTCCGATTGTGGCGGCGGCGCGCTCGTATAGAGCATGGGCCATGTCTTGGTCTCCCCAGACGTTGATCACGCCGTGCGGCCCGGGGATCTTCATGCAGAGGTAATTTTGATGGGTGGCAGCCCCCAGGCGTTCGATCGTGGTCCCCCCCATGATCGCGTTGTAGGAGGAAGGGAGGTCCACTACGTCGAATCGGACCATCTCGGTCCGGTAGTTCTCCGGGGTGCCGAAGGTCATGGGGAGATCCACCTTCCCCACGGGGTGGATCCCCTTCGCCGGGACGAACCCTTGGAGGGGCCCTGCCGCGGGCTGCAGAGGCTTCTCATCCACCTGCATCTCCTTGAAGGCCTTCAGGAAGAGGACGTCGGCGGAGCTCCCGCCATCCACTAGGATGCGGGCCAGGTGACAGTTGTAGATGGTGGCGGAGACGATGAGGGCGTCGTCGTGGGGGAAGCGAACCCCGCGCGCGTCTTCCGCCGTGAAAGTGAGGGGGACGTCCGACCACTTGGGCGGCGGGGACGTGTGTAGCACCCCCACAACCTTGACTTTGCGCGCGTACTCCTTACGCTGGAGCTTAGAGTCCCGCCCGGAGGCGGACCCTCCCACGATGACGTTGATGCGGCGCTGAGAAGTTTGGAAGGGGAGAGTTTCTGAAGGCTCCCCCTCCTGCGTCTGCCCCTGCTGACCCCCCGTGGGAGGTGGAAGGGCCAGAACAGCTGGCCGAGGGGGCAAGGAGGCCGGAGTCCCCCCCCCCCCTGCCCATGCTGGTCGAGGAACGCCGCGAAGTGTTGCAACAGCTGGTGGCACTCTCGGGTAGCGTGGGTACTGGACCCGTGGAAGCTGCACCACGATCCTTCCCTGCCTCTCCCCGCGGGACATACCCGGCCGCGCGAAGACTGTCCTCCCCCATGTCCTTTCGGCTTGGGGAAGGGGCGGTTTCCCCTCGGGGGGTCGCGCGAGCCGCCTCCGCCCTCGAGGACAAATGTGTCCCGAGGCTGTGGCTCGTTACGCCCCCCCTGCCTGGGGCATTTAAGGGGGTCCTTTGCCCCCCGATCAGCGGGGGAGGGAGCCCCCTAGGTCTTCTTCCAGAGGTCGTCTTCCTCCGCCCGAGCGTACTTTTCGAGTACGTTGAAGAGCTCGTCGGCGGAGGAGGGGTAGCTCCGGGAGAACCTCCGGTGGATCTCCCCCGGGAGGATCCCGCTTTTGCACGCTTCGATGACCATAGAGTCGGGGACGTGAGCCACCTTGCTCTTCACTAGGGCAAAGCGCTTGAAGAAGCTTCGGATGGTCTCCCCCGTCCTCTGACGGACGGTGTACAGTTGCGAGGAGTCTAGGGGACGCACGTAGTTCCCCTGAAAGTTCGCGCAGAACTCACGCTTGAGTTGCGCGAAAGACTTGTTGGAGCCAGCCTTCAGGTTGTAGAACCAGGACCGGGCGATCCCGGTGAGGTAGAGGGGGAAGACGTTGCATTGCACCATCTCGTCCCCCCAGGCCGCGGAGATGGCTGTGGAGTATACCTGCACAAATTCGTAAGGGTCGGCCTCACCGTTATAGTGCTCGATGTGCGGCGGGCGGTAGGGCCGCGGCCACCGAATGCTCCGAAGTCTGCGGCGTAGGGGCTGATTAGCCCCCTGCACTTCCCGGGGAGAGCCCCGGTAGCTGTCTTCTTTGACGGGGGACACGCCCTCGTTATCAGAGTCGGGAAGCTGCCCAAGAGGTCTGCCGGAGTGGCAGTAGCGACGCTTCTCTTCTAGGCCGGGGCTGAGTTCCGGGACGTCCGAGCTCTCCCGTGAAGAGGCTGGCTCCTTGGCGGGTCTGTTCCCCCGACCGGTGCGAGAGTGAGGCTCTCCGCGCCCGCGGCCAGGAGGAAGTTCATCCCCGCGTTTGGGTGAATGCATTCGCTCGACCTCCTCACGGGAGAAACAGACCTGGTCCGCCGGGGGCACCCTCAGGGGCGGCCCTGGGGGAGGAGGGAGCTCATGCACTGCAGCTGCCGGCCCGGAGACTATCGGGGCCGGCTGGGGGGAGCCCCCTACGAAGACCCCCGGAATCGGAAAGGGGGAAGCCCCTGTATCATCCAGAACCGGGGAGGGGGCCCCCGTGGCGACGACTGGAGCCGGAAATGGGGAAGCCCCAGTAATATCCGGAACCGGCGAGGGGGGAGCCCCCGCGGCGACGTCCGGAACTGGGGAGCCCATGCGGGGTGAAGTCCGCTGAGGCACGGGAGCTGCTCTGTCGACCGCCCCCGGTGCGGTGAACACGACACGTTGGGCGGGACTGGCTCCCGGCGCAGGGAACACCCTCGACATGTATTGGGCCACCGGCCCCGGGAATGGGCCTGGAACGGGGTATCCCCCCGATGCCACGAAGGGCCCGGGCATGAAGTACCCTCCCGGCACCGGGAAGGACCCGGGTGCCGGGAAGGGTCCGGACGTATGTCCCGCACGGGGAGGGTACCCCCCACTGGGGTCATACGGGGCGGCCAAACCTCCGGAGACCGGAGGGACCGCCGGGTGACCAATAAACGGGGACATGGTCCCCGGATATGGGTACGGCGCATATGTGGGGGCCGGTGGCCGCGCCAACATGCGAAGCAGCTCATCCATAGAGCTCTGGGCGCGGAGCTGGCCCTCCACTAAAGCCTCGAGCAGGGCGTCCCGGGGAGCCGGGGGAGCCGTCGGGGGGAGACTGGTCCCGGCCGAGGTTCCCGCGGTCACCGGGAGCGACCTGGAGGTAGAAGCACCTAAGTTAAGAGGGAAGGTGGTAGGCGGTACCTGGGTTTGGCCGCCTCCGGGCGGAAGCGCCGGGACAGTCGTGTCCCGGACGGGCGGCGGCGGGTCTCCGAGACCGGCGTCACCGGGAAGGGCGCGGTCCCTTGTTCTTGGGGGAGCCATGGCATCTTGTCACGAGTCCCCACGGACGGCGCCAACTGTCGTGGTATTGCGAATACCCCAACAGGTTTCGTGAACGATCCTACTGAAGAAAACGCGACGTGGGCTAACCGGGTGACCGATCCTCCCCCGCCAGACAAACACATCAAGTGACACGAGGATTTATACAGGTTCGGGTCCCGGTGGGGGCTCTAGTCCTGTCGGCGTGCTCCCGATCGGAGTCGGCTGGGGAGGCTCTCTCGGGGAGAGGCTTCCGGAGCACACCTGTGAGTTTGGCTATTCTAGTAATAATGAATCCGTTGTTCTTACAACAGGGGGTACAAGGGCTATTTATAGCCCCAGAAAGAAGCAAAAAGACTAAACTACCCCGGACGCTACCGTCGGATTGAGGGGTAGCAACGTCCTTCTCCCGGTCAGGTGCCTCGGATGCTTGACAGGTGGCCGCTGTTCCTGAGGCGCTCCTCGTGTGACTTGCACATGATCAAGAACCAAAGACTTTACCTTTAGAAGGGCGGCGATGCCCGGGACATGTACCGGAGGCAATGTCCCCGGGCAAAAGGCATCGCCCGGGACCGGCACCAGAGGCCAGGTCTCCGGGCGAAAGGTGCTGCCCGGGACATGCCTCGGAGGGCAATGTCCCCGGGCGAAAGGCGGCGCCCGGGGCAGGCACCGGAGGCCACGTCCCCGGGCCAATGGCGGCGCCTGGGACATGCCCCGAAGGGCAATGTCCCCGGGCGAAAGGTGGCGCCCGGGACCGGCACTGGAGGCCAGGTCCCCGGGCGAAAGGCGGCACCCGGGACATGCCCCAGAGGGCAATGTCCCCGGACAAAAGGCGGCGCCCGGGACCGGCATCGGAGGCCAGGTCCCCGGGCGAAAGGCGGCGCCCGGGACATGCCCCGGAGGGCAATGTCCCCGGGTGAAAGGTGGCGCCCGGGACCTGCACCGGGCCAATGACGGCGCCCAGGAGATGCCCCGAAGGGCAATGTCCCCGGGCGAAAGGCGATGCCCGGGGCAAGCACTGGAGGCCACGTCACCGGGCCAATGGCGGCGCTCAGGACATGCCCCGTAGGGCAATGTCTCCGGGCAAAAGGCGGCGCCCGGGACTGGCACCGGAGGCCAGGTCCCCAGGCGAAAGGCGGCGCCCGGGTCATGCCCTAGTGGGCAATGTCCCCGGGTGAAAGGTGGCGCCCGGGACCGGCACCGGAGGCCAGGTCCCCCGGCCAATGGCGGCGCCCGGGAGATGCCCCAGAGAGCAATGTCCCCGGGCAGAAGGCGGCGCCCAGGGCAGGCACCAGAGGCCACGTCCCTGGGAAAATGTGATGCAACTTACCTGACTTAGTCTCGCGGAGATTTCCCCCAACAATAACATCAGCGCTGAATGAGTCTGCAACTTCCCTCAGTTTTTCGAGGGTATCCCCCTTAGTGAGACTGCAACCTTTGATAATTGTATCCAAGGTGTCCTTTTCACTACGGGAAAGCTTTTTGGCCTCCCGAGCCTTTTCGCTGGCCGCCTTGTTGCGGTCGACGATCTTGTGGAGAGTTTCGAGGTCGTGTCCTCGCCTGATGGAATTCTCCTCATAGCGCTTTTTTCTCCTTGAAGGAATTTGCACAATGCATTCTTCTCCTTCAAGGACACGAAGGCCTCAGCAAGTTGTTTGCTGATCACCCTCTGAACTTCATCTTCGTCTCCCTGTACGACCATGAGATAATTCCTAGTCGTTTACAGAAAGATTGGAAGAGTAAGAATACTTAGCTTGGTGACAGATGTTGACTGGGCCACAGAAGGATTTGGGACATTCACTAGTCCTTCTGTGACATCCGCTTCCTTCTCAACCACAGTTGGTTCGACTTTGAAGGAAGTGGTCCAATTTTTCCTATACATACAATTTATGATTGGATGATTCATTCCTAACTAAATAGCTCAACTTAGTTAAGAAAAGACAGATGTTCATCTCAACCAATGAGGAGCAATTTGTCTGGCCCTAGATGAGGGCTGTGCAGCTGATAGCTGTGTACTCACAGCCTCTTCCAACAAGACATAATCACTTTGTGCTGCCTTGGAAGAGGTCTTCATTAGTTTCTTTGATGAAAATCCACCAAAGGATTCAAGATCATCACCGGATGGCTTCTTTGAAGCTACTGGACATTCGAGCAACTACAAAAAACCAAAATGATTTGGGAACCTTTGTTCAAGAAAAAGACTTTTATAGATCTTCCAAAAAAGAATTACTTTTTGAGACACCTGTGCAATATCACCAACACTGATATCTTGCGGTTTCGATACCTCGACATTGCCTTCTACGGCTAAACTTCCTTCTTCATCTCCAATGAGTTGCTCTTGGATCTGAGAAGCCATTGAAGTGAAAACGGAGAAGAAAAGAGAAAGCTAGAAGGTAAAGAGTCTAAAACTTAGAAAATCTATGAAAGATTGAGGACTCTGGAATGTGAAGGCTAGCTATTTATAGAGCTCCGAAGGTGACGCTTCGTGTTCCCGGCCTTGGGACGCAGTGAAAACCCTCGTGATCTTTTCAATGCTTGCATGACAACTGCACCTAAAGTTTCTTCTTGGGACGCAGTGGAAATCCTTGAGATCTTTTCAATGCCTGTCATAATAGCCTGGCAACCGCACCCAAAGTTTCTTCTTTGGTTGTGTGGGAATGCGAAGCAACAGAGTAACTGTGTTAGAATGTGAAGTGACAAAGTAACTGTGTTAAAACCTTGTCGTTTCAAATTCGAGGGCTAGCTGACGGAGATTTGCTTATACCTTTCAGTGGTCGAACGAGACTGCAAGAAAGAGAGCCAAATAACTTTCCTTCCTGTGGTAGTGGGACATAATAGGAAGAGATAATAAGGAAGTCTAAGAAATTCTAGACTTAACCCAACTTTTACAGATGTTTACCCTGTAATCTTAGTAGTCACAATCAGAAATCCTTATGGTCCTAACACTTATCACCAAAAGAGTTCATAGTCGAATGAACTACGCTACCTATGATCACCCTGATCGTATTGATAAGGTCGTAGCCAATACACAACCAAATGTATACCAGTTATCTTCTACCTTGTCGGTGAACCAAAACCTGGAAGCACCTTTGAGACAAAGGGCTGGTTGAGGACCTATTTGCCGACCACAGTCTAAAGGTCCAAAGGCTATGTGGTTATGTTTAGTCGACCATAAGCATCCCTTTGGATACTGTGTCCCCTTTATTTCCCCAGGAATGTCATAACTCCCTGACATGGTAACCGTCAAGAAGGTAAATGCACAATCATTCATAAACGTGCAACCATTCATAGTCGCACATTATGACCGGTGCACATCGCCACCAGGTGTCCCTTCAATTATGTAATCGACGACCTTCGACAAGCTATAAAAGGAGAGAGGTTCTTGAGTTTTAGGGGGGTTCGACAACCAAGAGAGATCGATAGAGAATGAGAGATAGATGTCTTTAGTCCTTTCAAGAACAACTCTTGTTCTTTTTTGTAATTGTTTGCACTCTTAGTGAAATCACAACAGGAGTAGGGCTATTACTTAGTCTTCGGTGCATCTATATTTGTGGTATTTCCTCTGGGTGATTGTTAGAAGTTGCTTCCCTACATTACTATTAAATGTTGTGTAAGTTCGGCTTGGAACCTTGTTCCAATCGTTGACAGTTTCCATGACCGGATCTATCTCTTTAGCCTTGGTCGCAGCATTGACATCCCTGAGGGGACGCTGATCGACCAATTCCAAGGAAATGCAATGGCAAGTGAGAACCATATTCTGGCTGCTCTTGACCATGATCTCACCTTTCTATCCTGGCACCTTGACACACTAATAAGCATTATGTGTCACTGCTATCGACTTGACAAGTGAGGGCCTACCAAGAATTGCATTGTATGCTGAATCAAAATCAATTACATCAAAAGTAATCAATTGTGTTAAAAAATTGTCTGGTTCTGCAAACGTTACCGGCAGTACAATCTGGCCGATAGGAATCATTACAGGACCAGGAATAATCCCCAAAAATGGGTGAACCACAGGTTTAATTCTTGAACAAGGGATTTGCATCTCGTCAAGTGCTTTTACAAAAAGTAAGTCGACAGAACTACCTCCATCAACTAAGACTCTGCCCACTTTCGCATTGCTAATCATGAGATATAACCAGAGGGAGTCACTGTGGTCGCGACAGTCCCTTGGGGTAGTCTTCCTGGCTGGAGCTACGTGGACCACAACATCCACTTTTTCTACATCATCTTCTACAACATCTACCAACTTGAACCACGACAGCAAACGGTAATCTATATCTCTCTTCATACATTGAGAACAATGTCTGCATTAGCTTGGGGTGTGTTCACTTAACCATTTGCTTAGTCTGATTTAGCTTGGGGGATGTTCACTTCACCATATGTTTAGTCCTCGTCGAATCATCATTTCACCACATTACATCATAAACTGAAAAATAAAAAGAGAATTATCACCTGGAATGCCTAGTTTTGAAGATGATCTTTAATCAATTAGATGATTATTCTATCACATCTTTGCATATGATCCATTGAACTTAGCTCTTTTAAAAATTTCCATTGCTTATGTTCAGTTTTATCTTCAATTGACCATTAAAATTTGAACTTATCTATTGAATTGTATTTGACTTCTTCCAAATTGAAGATTTCTAATAAAACCAGTTTTTCGAATTAACTCAGTTATGTTACTTTTTATGCCTAGATTTCTAATTGCCCATCTCATTAAAAATAAAAAAATGTGTAAGAGTAAAGTATAATCAACCCACTGGGGGGAGGCGTTGGTGAATCGTCGACCAGCTAGGGAAGGGAAGATTGACTTAACTTATGCACACAAAAAATATTTTCTGTAAAACTGTTGCTTAAGATACGGCTTTTTCTAATCTCGTGTAACGTATATGCGACCCACTGGGGGAGGCGGTGGTGAATCGTCGACCAGCTAGTGAAGGGAAGGTATACAGAGCATTGAGTTTGCTTATAGGGGCTCAGGAAACCGACAAAGCTAACTTTCTATTAGTGCACTTAAGTAAGCATCTTTAGCTGTGCCTCCCCTAGCCGAGATGGAATGATCCAGTAAAAGCATTTTGGCCAAGAGCACAAAAAGTTGAGGAAGAAAAAAAAGACGTGATATTCGTACAATTTGGATTTTTACCCGCCAATTTGACTTTGACTAGGGCTTTTTGCTTCTCCAGTTTGGTTTCTTGGTTGTTCAATGCTCAAAAGTGGTCGAAATTGTCTCAAATTTGGAGGGTTTGATCCCTGAAACATGATGTACATAACTGTGAAAGCAATTTGTGAAAATAATCAAATTTTACACATGAAATGTCGCATCAAAGGAGTTTTAAGCATGATTTTGCATGCTTTAAGTACTAAACCTAGGGTAAAAGTGCTACCAAGTTAGCACTTACTAGATGCCGAGAATTTCGGCACTGGAACATCCCGCCAATGACACCCTGGTGGTCATAGGCATGACCAGACACCCCTCACAGATCCGGAGTGTTCCCCAGTGGGTGAGGCGATGATGGCGAAAACTCCTTTGACTCCTAGAAGAAGCACACGCAGGAGCGCTTTCGTGTGATCATGGAAGCACTATGTAACCCTCCCATTGTTTTTGCTAATGACGATGGGGCAAGTTTTGAAAGAGTTATTGCATTCAATATTGATGGGGTTGCACCAGATGTAACTCCAACTACCTCGTCTCATTCAGCAACCAACTCTTGGGAAGGAAATAGTGCTCGATCTAGCCAAAGAAGACGCGATCGTGTTCCAACCACACCATCTCTTGTTTTTTCACTTGCAACACCATGGATTGCACCATTGGAGCTACGTGGACCACTACATCCTCTTTTACTATGTCATCCTCGACAACATCTACCAACCTAAACCACGACCGCAAATGGTAATCTGTATCTCTCGCCATACATTGAGGACAATGTCTGATTTAGCTTGGGGGTGTTCACTTAACCGTTTTCTTAGTATGTTTTAGCTCGAGGGATGTTCACTTCACCATATGTTTAGTCTTCATCGAATCATCATTTCACCACATTCCATCATAAACTGAAAAATAAAAAGAGATTTATCACCTAGAATACCTAGTTTTGAAGATGATCTTTAATCAATTAGATGACTATTCTATCACATCTTTGCATATGATCCATTGAACTTACCACTTTTAAAATAATCCTGTCAAAACCGCGTGAGATTCATACTTGCGACTGCGATCGTGAGCCAATACGCTCATGGTTGGGACCACATCATGGTACTCCACATGCAAGCTTTTGCCGTGACCAGGAGAATGGTCAAGATGATCGACAATTGCATACTCCTTACGTTGGTTGCAAAGCTTTATTGCCAGGATTGAGGGTAGTAACTTGGCCTGATAAATTCAGGCCAGGCACAATCGAGCAATTCAATGGAACACAAAATCCATCTAAATTTCTCCAAAACTATGTTACAGCTATCCAGGCGGTAGGTGAAAATGAGAAAGTAATGGTGAATTATTTGCCAACGGTCCTTGAAGGTCTGGCACGAACTTCGTTGTTCAACAAGCTAGAAGGATCTATTTACAGTTGAGAAATGCTATGTGATGCTATCCTTAGCAATTTTTCAAATTGTTACCAGAAACCTGGCAAGGAAGATGACCTTCATCGTTCACGCCAGACCTCGAGTGAAACTATTTGGCACTTTATGAATAGATTTGTGGGAGTAAGAAATACTATCCCCAACATCTCTGACAATTCGGTTATCAGAGCCTATATACATGGCGTTCAATACCGAAGATTCACGGAGGATCTCAGTATTCATCCGCCAAGATTGGTGTCAGAGCTTTTCAACATGGCAGATCATTATTCTGATGCCGCCGAGTTAGTGGAATTGAATAGGATGGTAAATAAAGTTGATTTACGCCCACAGCCCGGTCTGGAGTGGTGTCCGCTACATCAAGTTCTAGGACACGACCTCAAGAATTGTCGAAACTGGTTAAAGCCCCTATGCCAACAATAGCAGAAAAAGGACAGTCCAGTCGAAATAAAGATGCTGATGGAGATGAGGACATGCCATATCAGGTACCAAATAATCATGTTAATATTATTTTTGGTGGTTCTTCGTTCTACTTTTCCAAACGACATTTTAAATTTGTTCGCCGTGAGGTGAGTAATGTTGAGGTTCAACCAGGAGAACCTCAATATCCCCGCTGGTCGGAGACATGCCTAACCTTCAACTAGGAAGATTGTCCCAATGGACTATCGCGACCAGGGCGACTTCCCCTGGTTATAACTCCCACATTTTGCTATGCTAAAGTGGGTAAACTCCTAATCAATGGAGGTAGTTCCCTCGATATGCACTTTGCCAAAACTCTTGACAAGATGCAAATCCCTTGTTCAAGGATAAAGCCTGTGGTCCAACCATTTTATGGGATTATACCTGGTCATTCGCATGCTCCTATCGGTCAGACTGTTCTACCAGTAATGCTCGGAGAACTAGGGAAATTCCAAACAGAATTGATTACTTTTGATGCCATTGATTTTAATTCGGCATATAATGCAATTCTTCGTAGGCCCTCGCTCGCTAAATTCATGATGACAACGCACCACTCTTATTAGTGTGTCAAGGTGCCGGGACCAAAAGGCATGATCACAGTAAGGGGTACCCAAAATTTGGCCCTCGCATTTCCCTGGAGATGGCTGATCAACTTCCCCTCAGGGATGTTAAGGTTGCGACCAAGGTAACAGAGCTAAATGTGGTCAAGGTAACTCTACGACCAGAAGAGAATCTTATGCAAGTTCCTTTATTCGTCCAGAACCATTCAGATAGGGTTAGAACTTGAGAGCAAATAGGAACTCGCGCTCATCTCTTTCCTCCAGGCTAATGCAGATGTGTTTGTGTGGAAACCATCCGATATGCATGGAGTCCCAAGGGAAGTGATCGAGCACAGGCTAGCAATCCAGCCTGGACAACAAACTATAAAGCAAGAGCTTAGGCGTTTTTCCCCTGATTGGAGAGAAGCTATTCATTTGGAGTTGAATAAGCTCCAGGAGGCTGGCTTTATTCGCGAAGTTGACCATTCCGAATGGCTCACGAATCCGGTCATTGTCCCAAAGTCAAATGGTCAGTGGCGCACGTATGTGTCTTAATGCTGCGTACTCGAAGGATGATTTTCCCCTTCCTCGCATCGATTAATTGGTTGATTCAACAGTGGGAAGCGAATTGATGAGCTTCCTGGATGCCTAATCAGGTTACCATCAAATTGGCATGGTAGAAGAAGATGAAGATAAAACTGCCTTCATCACACCAACCTTTCAATCTCAATTAGGGCATAATTTAGAAGCTCATGTAGATGACTTGGCTAAAAGAGCTCTAGTCATATAGATGACCTGGCTGAAACTTTCTGTAACCTAAATAAGCACGGAATAAAATTGAATCCTGAAAAGTGTTCCTTTGGAGTTTCATCTCGAAACCTTTTGGGTTTCCTTTTATGTTTAAGAGGCATTGAGGTTAATCTCAAAAAAATTCAGGCCATTGAGCAAATGAGATCTCCTTCGACAACGAAGGAAGTACAAAGCATGACCGACTGAATGGTGGCTTTGAGCCGTATTATTTCAAGGTTGGGTGAATGTGGATTAACTTTTATTAAGGTTCTATGAAAGCACAATGGTTTCAAGTGGTCGGACGAAGCCAAAAAAGTATTTAAGGAAGTGAAAACGTATTTAGCCAGTGCTCCAGTATTGGTTTCCCTGACCATGGGAGAGCCATTACTAATCTATTTGGCTGCTACCCCACATGTGGTCAGTGTTGTCCCAGTCACGGAAAGGGAGAAACTGCAATGACCAGTTTACTATGTAAGTGAATCACTAAATGGACCAAAGGAGAGATACCTTGAGGTCCAAAAATTACTTTATGCTCTCTTAATGGCTTCAAGGAAGCTACGATATTACTTTCGAGCACACAAGATTATTGTGCCCTCATCATTTCCCTTAGGGGACATTCTCCGGAATCCGGAAGTAACAGGTCGAGTCGTGAAATGGGCTATAGAATTAGGAGCATTTGATCTCCACTTTACAGCCCGAGTAGCAATCAAATCCCAGATCCTTGCAGATTTTGTGGTCGAATGGACTAATCCCGAACCACCTGTGCAAGGATCAGAGGATTTAGAAAATACCGACCACTGGATGTTGTATTTCGATGGCTCTTGGAGTTTCACAAACTCGGGGGCTGGAGCGGTCTTAATTACTCCCCATGGCGACCAACTCCAGTATGTCGTACAATTACACTTTGTTGCTGCCAATAACGCAATAGAGTATGATGGTCTTCTAGCCAGGCTTTGAGTAGCCAAATCCATTAGAGTCCATCGATTAGTGGTGAAGGGAGATTTATAGATAGTCGTAAACCAGGTGAATAAGGAATACCAATTTTCCAACGAGACAATGGCTATATACCTGGATGAAGAGAGGAAATTGGAAAAATACTTTACTAATTTCGGAGTCCAATTTGTTCTTCGAAGAGACAATATTCTTGCAGACCAATTGTCCAAGATTGGTTCCTCACACTCATCCGCCCCGCAAGAGTGTTCATCAAACACTTAAAACAGCCCTCAATCGCGACCATCGTAGAGGCACATGACGCGATGACTAATGTTGTTGCCCTCGAACATGAAGCAGATTGGAGCCTACCATTGAAGAACTATCTTGCACATGGGACCATACTCGAGGACGAAACCAAGAATGATCGGTTAGTTAGAAAAGTGCGAATGTACAGATTGGTTGAAGTAACCCTGTACAGGAAAGGTGCTCAAGGAGTGTTGATGCGTTGTATTTCTCAAGAAGATGGAAAATCCCTTCAAAGAGAAATTCATGGAGGTATGTGCGCTGCACATGCATCCTATTGAACACTAGTCGAAAAAGCTTTTCGACAAGGTTATTACTTGCCAACGACACTTAATGATGCCATGCGATTGGTCAAGACTTGCCACATTATCAATTTCCTGCTCGGCATGTTGACCAGCCAGCATACGCATTGCAAACTATTCCATTAACATGACCATTTGCCACATGGGGAGTAGATATTGTGGGACCTATGCCTCAAGCGGTCAATGAATACAAGTTTTTGTCTGTAGTTATTGATAACTTTATGAAATGGATTGAGGTTGAACCGGTTCAAAATATTACTGGCGCAACAGTGAAGAAGTTATTTCAAAAGAACATAGTAACTCGATTTGGTGTTCCAAGTCGTCTTAACACAGGTAATAGATCCCAGTTTGTTAGTGGTCTTTTTATGGACTACTGCAACAATATTGGGACTAAAATTTGTTTCGCATCCATTGCTCATCCATAGAGTATTGCTGTAGTAGAACGGGCCAACAGGTAGATAATACAAGGGGTTAAGAAATGAGTTTTCGACCGCCTTAAGTTGCGCTCGGGGGCTTGGGTAGAGGAACTCTACTCCGTTCTATGGGCATTGTGCACTACATCCAATCGAGCTATGGGCGAAACACATTTCCAACTGGTTTACGATGCAGAAGATATATTGCCAATTGAAATTAAAATTGGTTCTGCTCGTGTGAATAATTTAGCTACTATAAATCAATGTGGAAAACGTGACGATGAAATAATTTTTCTTGAAGAAAAATGTGATCAAGCCTTGATCAGATTAGCAGCATATTGACAAGCTTTGCGTAAATATCATAGTAAAAGTGTGCGACCACATACACTAAACGTTGGGAAGGACCTTTTACTGTGGTCGCCATGCCGCAACCAGGATCGGCTCGATTGGCTATGGAAGATGGAAGAATATTATCAAACGTCTGGAATATAGACTAGTTGAATAAATTTTATGTGTAAGTTCTTTCCTTTCCCATTATAAGTTTTTTCGCACTTTATCACCTTTTGCTATGATTGTATTTCAATCTTCAGCCTTATTTTCTATCAGGTTACGCTCGGGGGCTGGTCACAATAAGTGCTTTATTATGAAGTATAAGTGGATTCGCTGCCCGGTCTCATAGTCACATCTAGTTAAGAACTTCTCTTTTTAAGCCAGTTCTTACCGCACAAGGGACTTGCTAGCATCTTCTGATCATTCGAGCGGCTATCAGTTAGCAAAAGCTTATATCTTTATACTAAGTCAGTTCTTTCGATCTTATGATCACATCTAGATAAGACATCTCTTTTTAAGCTGACTCTTACTACATAAGAGACTTATTAGCATGTTCAGGTCATTCGAGCTGTGGTCTCCTTAGGCTAGGAAAACTATCCTGTGACCATGGTACTACGTCTTTAGTATCACTGGTCGCATGAGGGGCCTAGGGAAATATAGTTATAACATTTGGTCAGTGAGTTAGGTACTTTTTATCTTTTCTTTTTTCATATTTCCTTGCTAATCATGTGAATTTGCAAGGTATAAAATGGAGACTCCAATAATATAGTAAAAAGTTTCCATTCCATTGATATAAGAAAATATTTACAATGAGAGGAATTACATTCAAAAAAGGCCGAGGTCGTGCAATAGTTTTTCAATCAAAGGCCTGACCTTGGCCGTGATCGCATCAAATTTGTCTTGGCTATCGAAGGTCACATCCTCCGCCACTGTATTCAAATCTAAATTCGAACTATGGCGAAGTCAAAGTTTGCAGAGCATGGAAAAGGCTATAGTTGAAACATCATTCTTCAATGCCTCTTTGTGCCTACTTGCAATTTCAGGAAGGCTTGCGACCAAGATAACAGATTGACCCACGACCAACTTGCAGGGCTCATCAAGGGTAGAATCATCCTTCTTATGATCAATGATGTCCGCCTTAAGTGAGTCCTTGATCTCCCGCAACTTTGCGAGGGTATTATTCTCCGTGAGACTGCAGCTCTTGATGATTTTCTCCAAGGCCCACTTTTCCTTAAGGGAGAGCTTTGTGGTTTCATTGGTCTTCTCTGAGGCTGTCTTGTAGTGGCAGATGACATTCTGAAGCTTATCGAGGTCTTTTCCTCGCTCAATAAACTTCTGCTCATAATGTTCTTTTTCTTTCTCCAGCCTACTATTTTCCTCTATTTTCTCTGAGTAGAGGAGAGAATGAATTCAACTGAGTTCATAAAATTTATACAAGTTCACAGAAGCAATGTAAATTTCTGCCGAAATGGACTTACCATCAACTCTGGTCTGTAGTAGATTGCAAACCATCTGAAGGTGATTAGCTTTCGAAGGTCGCCGCCTTCTCAATAGCATCCTTTAACTTGGCTTCAAGCACCAGAGATTCAGCAAGTTTTTCGTTGTTTATGCTCTTGGCTTCAGCCATCTTCTTTTCTAGAAGAGGCCAGTCAATGGACGCAACCTCTCTAATCTTGTACTCATTGGCCACTTCTTCTAGCAAGGCAGAGCTCTCCCTACGACAATAGAAATTACTATTCTAGTTCGTATAGGACTAAGATTAAAGAAAGTTGCTTACTGCATTAGTTTGTCACATTTTCTTGTGTGACTTTGAATTGCTCCATCAGTTTGCCAAGTATGGCCACGCCGCGAGCAGAGTTCTAAATAAAACAAAGAATAAATGAAGGAACTTCTTAGAAAACATTTAAATTTTTGGGGTAAAGATTTTACTTACCTCCAAGAACTCCTCCAGGTACCTCTCAAGTAGGTCCCTGAGTTCGACCCCTTGGCTGAAAGAAGCCAAGTTATCCAGTGCCTGCCCCATTCTGTTCAAAAATTGAGATTGAAAACTCAAGTCGGGGTAGAGCGATGAATCTTGACCGGTTGCACCACTGTCTCTTGTGCCTCGTCCACTCCTCGTTCCTCCAAACGAGAGGGAGGCACAGTTTCTTCTAGCAGAGGGGGAACAGATGCTTCTGCTTGTTCGTTCGTGCCCATGGTCGTGATTGCAGCTGCGACCTCAGAAATCACCAACATCGGCGGGTTCATAGGATTGAAGGTCTTGAACCACCTCATCGATGATGTCCGCAGGGTCTTCCTCAATCACTTGTGAATCCGCAACTTCTTCAATCACAGCGACTTCTTCCATAGCCGCTAGATCTGCTACAACCTCACTAATGGCAGGCAGTTCCTCCATGGTAGTGTCTTCTTCTTAGACCATAGTTGGTTCAGTTTCCTGCACTGGAGCAGGTATAGTAGTGGTCGAAGAAGTCCTATATGTCCAATTGGTAATTGGGTAATATTATTCCTAACTAAGTAGAAAAACTTAGTTAGAGAAGAAACAAGAATTTACCTGGTGCTGAGTCCCAATAGATTTTGGGAGCTTGATGATATGCCTTTGGGAGATAAAAGCGAAGATAGTGCCATTGGCATGGAATCATTGGGTACTACGGACCTCTTCCTCAAAACAAATAAGGAAGGTTCCATCTCCTCCTCCACGTCACTCCCTTCTCCTTGTACAACCATGAGATAGTTCCTAGTCGTATTTGGAAAAATTTGAGGGATGGAGGCTCTTATGGAAACAACCCTTGTGGTTGATGAACTAGTTGTTAACTTTCCCACAGCAGGGGATAGGCCGCATGTGGTCACCTTCACCCT
Source organism: Pharus latifolius (assembly GCA_019359835.1). NCBI lineage: Eukaryota > Viridiplantae > Streptophyta > Magnoliopsida > Poales > Poaceae > Pharus > Pharus latifolius. The sequence continues at coordinate 63,522,890 of CM033326.1, read as the reverse complement.
TGTGGTCGTATGGGCACTTGTGGCCGCAACTGGTGGAGAAGAGGTTTGTGTGCGTGAAGGCCTTGCATTGGATAGTTGAGGACTCGTAGCCTCTTCGTAAAAGAGATGAGCAGTTTGTCTGCCCATGCTCTTAGTTGAGCCATTGGTCGCGGAGCAGTCCTTCTTCACCCTTTTTGATGAAAGACCATTGGAGGGTCCTACATCATCGCCCACCCATTTCTTTTGGGCAGTTTGGTGTTTGAATAGCTGTATAAACGAAAATAAATTGCTTTGGTGACTCTTATTCAATATGAGACAAGTGCAGACTTTCTGAAAGGGAAGTCTCTTTCAGCGCATCTGCGCGAAGTCGTCAGTGTTGCCGACCATGCTATTTGGTCTCGGCACACTGATATCTCCTTCTGCAGCCACATTGAAGGTCTTCAGGAGATAATTTGTCCTCCTGTCAACCTCATATGTGGGCAGCAGTGTCAAGAAAAGGACAATCAATGATTTTAAAAAAATGCTTTAGTTCAGATAAGTTAAAAATGGACTGAAAGAATATACCAATCTGAGTGATTGGGCAGTTACCTGGGTGATGGTCCCTAGAACCATCATCCACTGTTCTGACCTCTTAGGCAGGATGTACCCTCTTCCATAGAGGGCTGATCCGGTTCTTCACAAGTGCCGGATCACATCGTGAGCGGCGAGACCCTCGCTGACCAGGTGATGAATCACTTGGGCTTGCCTCTTCTGCTCGTCATCAAGTGGAGGAGCAGAATCTCGTTCTCCACACTTCTCTGGTCGACGGTTCTCGAACCAGAGATGGCTCTCTTCAGGAGCCGAGCAGTAGAACCACCGTTGGCTCCATCCATGGATAGAGTCGGGGAGGGGGAGGTACGGGTAGTCTTTTTATCCTACAAGCGGAAGTAGACACACCCAGAAGCATTGGAGCTTTTCGACCATGCCAAGAAGCAAAATTGGTGGAAAAGGGGAATGTTGGGCAAAACCCCAACATACGCCTGGCATATGTGCTGAAAGACGTCCAGGATCAAGATAGAATTTGGGCGGAGGTTTACCAATTCTAAATCGTAATGGGCAAGGATGCCCAATAGGAATTCACTCTCCCGGGAGACGAAACCCAGAGCACAAGAAATCCTCAAAAACCACCAACTCACCCTGTTGGACGGCTGGAGTTTCTTCTTCTCTAGTGGGGCACCACCGGATCAACGACGTGGAGGGAATATATCCTGCTCTCCAGGGTCAGCAAGTTCTCAACTGAACTGAGAAGAGAACGAGTCCAGGATGCCATTTGGATGAAGAAAGTGAAGAACAAAGAAGAGTTTGAGTCCTGAGGTTTTGGGACATAGGCGATTTTGAAAAATTTCCTTTGGAGGCTAAGTATATAAAGCCTCATAAGCGACGCTTCATGTTCCCGATAGTGGATCATGAAGAGTCGTTCCAAAATTTTCATTTAATGACCGTCATGATGGCCTGACACACGCACCGAGTGGTCTTTTTGGACACTCATTGGACTTCAAAAAGACAGAGCATCTCTTTGGAATCAAAATGTTTAGACCCTATTTGAAACCACAACAAAATACTGTTGCTACTACTACTATTTCAAGAAGAAAAAGATGGAGGAGGAGAAGAACATGCTGGAGGAGAAGAGAAGAACACTGCTGCTGCTACATATATACCAGAGTGTCAATAGAATTGAAGATATAAAGAGGGGGTCAAAGATGGACAACTGCTATGAACAAGTTGTAGAGGGTGAACAGTGTAGCAGCTATTGGCTAGATGAAGAAGACAAGTGGAAGTGTTTGCTGCTACTGTTTGACCTGAGGTGAGCGTGTGTGTGTTTTGCTGTTTGTCTGGTGAAGGGAGAAGCAAGTGCAAGAACTGAAATTATACAGGCGTGTGTGTTGAATTGAGAGATGGTGTGAATGTGAGTGTAATGTCCGAAGGGGGGTTGAGGGATGGATTCAGGTCTGGTTGAATTTATCTGAATAAAAGAATTTGTTAAAAGGACAAAATTGCAAATATAAAAGTTGATTGGACTAATTTGCAATTGTCCATTGTCTGGAGATAAGTTTGAATTTAGTTCAATATAAACAGTTCATATGTGAAGTAGGTTAAAGAAGTCCAGAGTAAAAATGAGATTGATCCGAAGACGAAAATGAAAACATAATTAGTGTAAAAGTAAATAGTAGTTTTAGTGAAAATTGGCAAAAACGTAAATAACTAAGTTTTGGGGCTGAATCTGAGCTTGATAAAAACGGGAAACTTGTATAAAATAACAGAAAGAACATAGTCGATCAATTGGACTGGATTTTGGAGGTGATTTGGAGATTATTGCCATTTCTGGCCTTTGAGTCAAAAAAGGAATGATTCGTGATGAAATCTATACTAAATCGTGAAAAGTGATCAAATGAACTTGTTTGGCTAAGAAATTTTAGAATTGGTATACAAGCGTACTAATATTTAAAATTCTAGAGAAATCCTGGAGAAAACTATTCTGAAACTGGTTGAATTGAAATCTGAATAGGTTAATTAGGGTAACTAGAGTAATGAAGAATTTTGGTTTTCGAAAACAGAACTAAGGTTAGTTTCTAGGCTTTAGGATCTGAGTTTTACCTTGACCCTAAAGATAAATCTTTATAAGATAGGTAGGAGATGCTATCTATTCAATTTGATCTGAGTTATGGTCTAACTAGGAGTATTTTAATAAAATAAGTCCACATGCATACATACACATGCTTGTGCACATATGCACAAGTACATTGAAAGAAATACTTTAAACTAGTTGGAAATTAATTTTATATTTTGGTTAAAACTTTTTAGAGAGTATTCTTAAAAATAGTTTGAGTTAAAACAAATAAAATTTTTAGAGTTGGATTTTTTTAAAACAAAATTTTTAGATTCTATTTTTGGGATGTTACAATAATCCTTTATTACTTGTCTCTACTCTCTTATTGTTGGAAACGACTTAGATTTGAGGTGAAGATCATTGCATAACTAGAGTTTTAGGAGAAGAACCGAGACAGGAGCAGAAAATATAGCGAACAGTTCTAGCGCACGATTTCTCAAACCATGCACCAAATCATGTGTGGTCAAAGGCCTGAAAAATAGCTCCCAAATGAGGCATGCAATTTCAATGCACAATTTCCCAAAACTATGCACTAAATTAGGCACGTGTCCATGACTTTTTTGTTGAGTACGGTTCCACCAAACTATGTGCCTAATTGTGCTTGCAGGAGTATGCTCTCTATTGGACATGGTTTTGATGCATGGGTCCACAAAACTGTGCGCCAAACAGTGCATGTCTAAGAAATCGACTCCTACAGGCTCTCTCTTGAGCACAGTTCTAACACAAGTTTCCCAAACTATGCACCATGAGTTTGGCCTCGCGATGAGTTCGTTTCGATCTCTAACTTGAAGAATTGGACTCCAACAATCCTACAACAAATTGGAGGATATAAATAGAAACAATAAGGTAGCATTAGAGGCATCAAACAATCCAAGAATCAAAGGAGCATCTTCACCTCCATGTTTGATCCAACATCGACATTCCATGTCACTACCAGGGAGAGTTAGGTGATCCCACCTAAAACGGTGTTATTTTATACCGCAAGTGAACGGTTGAGCATTGAGCACTTGAGTGTCGAATTCCACGAGGAACAATCGTATTCGTCTTTCTAGTTTGATGGATCACTGATGAAGTCTAAATGATTTCAGGGTGGTTGTTTTTCTACAACTAGTCTAACAATCTAGGGTTTGCAAGGTGGAATGAAAAATCTAGGGTTTTGGGATTTCCATAACCATCCGACATAATTCTATCTAAGGTTTGAGAATTGTAAGTCAATTTCAATTGTTTTCCAAGACAAATTAAGTTGCCAGTTCGGGGCGTTGGATCAACAGTCACAGGATCTCTTCTACTGTCACGTTTGGTGAGAGCCTCTCTCCGCTTCAGAGTTCCGCATCAAAGCGTTAAGAACTCAAGAACTCCCCAAAATTCTTGTTAAGACTCAACAGTTATGTCTGTTGCTGAAACGAGAATTTAGGGTTTGGAGGAAGAAAACATCATGAAATTACTCCAAAACTTGAAATAAAGACCGATGAAGAATCACGCCTTCAGGATTAGGTCACCCCTAACCCTAGAGTGGATCTACTCGCTAAAAGACATAATAATACAGAAATAACAATAAGAAATAAATAAAAACTTACTTGATTGCTTTAAAATTGAAGTTGTCGTGCTTGCCGGCTTACAAAAGCAATAAAATAGAGAAAGGGGCTCTAAAACTAAAACTAAACTAAGCCCCTAATGGATTCTATGTTAAAAGAGCATAAAAAGCATGCTATGTTGAGCCAAAAGCTTCTATATTTATAGTACATAGGAAACGTGTCCAGAAATAACTCCTTGAACTACAGGCGACAAAGTTTGGCTTCAAACGGTGCGAGAATGGATAAATTTAAGTCAAAACCGACCAGATTCGACCAATTCTGGTTAAAAACCAATCAATTTGACCATTTTGAGTCAAAACCAGATCAAAACGGCCCACAAACGACCAGTTTGGATCAAACCTGCTTCAAACGCTACAACACAGTAGGCCAGCGTAAGCTGTAAAACTGCTGGGAAAAACTTTTTCCCCAACAGTTCTGTAGACCAAAATATAATTTTGATTTTTCACTGATGTGTCAGCTGGAAAAGGTTATTATTTTTAGTAGATCTACTGCCAGGAATAAATAATGTATAGCAAGCTGTATATCAGTTTAGAAAAAGATATATAAAATCTGTGGAACAGCTGAGAATATTTTATACGCTGAGAAAAACCTTTTTTACCAGCAGTCCTATAGCTAGAAATATAATTATGATTTTTCACCAATGTATCAGCTGGGAAAAATTATTATTTTTAGCAGACTTACTGCTAGGAATGAATAATATATTTTTTTACGTAAAACTGACAATTTTTAGTAACAGATTTATTATTTTGAGAGGGAAAATTTTTAGACAAAAGTAACAGAATAATTTTTAGGAGATTTTTTTTGTTACGACAAATATAAACCCCTCCACTCATCGCTCACATTGCCTCCCTAAAATCGTAGTCTTCACCCTCCGTAGCAAAATCTCCTCCTAAGCTCATTGCGCCTCTCCCCCACCACCGGCTGACATCCCCACCAATCCCCACAAATTCCCCACCGCAACCCTCGCGGCAGCTGCATGCGGCGGAGGGAGGAGGCGGAGTGACAGTGACGGAGGGCGGTGATGGAGCGGCCAGGCATGAGATCTGCACGACGCAGTAGATCGGCAGGCCCGTCGCGGGCGCTCGACAAAGGGGCTTGGCAAGGAGTCAAGGTCAGCGGCTCAGCACGGCAGAGGGGGACGAGGGCTGGTGCTTGACGAGGATTGATACCCGATCCAGTTCTAATAAATGCACGCCTGGTTCAGGATAGATTCGAACCAGACAAGGTGTCTATTGATGCGAACTCAAGTTACTCCGAGAAGCACAGGCATGAGGTCACAGCCTTTACACCATCAGACCGTAGATAGTGCGCGGTCAGGAGTTCGTATGCCATACGCGAACAGAAGACTGCGGATGGTGCGCGGTCAGCAAACAACACACGGTCAGAACATCTTCGACCAGGGAATGTGGGATTATTCTGTCCCTACGACAGGGATATCCCGAGTATCCCGAAGATTCTTCTAAGTATGGGGACAACCGTCAGGAGGTTAATACGTGCAGTTATCCATGAATAACACGTGTTAAACTTGCGTGGAGTTTAGAGGCAGTTGCCAAAACTGCATCCAGACAACTGTTCGATGCCGTTATGACTTGGCACCCTTTCGACCAGTATAAAGGGGTAGCCCAATGCATCAAACGGGAGAGCTCGATCGCAATCATATCTAATAAAAACAATTAGAAGACAGTAGTCTAAGTTAGATAGCTTTCACAAGCCTTTCAGGCATTGTCTTGTACAAACACATAGAAAAAATCTTCGCCTGTGAAGATCTTTTCCATAACTTTGTAACTCTTTTTACCATACATAGTGAAACCTCAACAGGATGTAGGGCTTTTACTCCCACCATCGGGGGCCCGAACCTGTATAAACTTCTCTGTGTTCCAACCAACTTTGATTTAACATACCTTCCCGGAGGGACACCCTGAAAGGTCTCACAACCTACAAATTATGCATAAGTTTGGCTAAGGACCCCGAGTCCTAATCGTCGACAGCTGGCGCCCACCGTGGGGCCTTTCTCAAGGCATCTTAATTTTCATTCGGAGGTTCGCTGAATCATGGCTGGAGCATATGATTCCAAGACCGATTTCGATCTCGAGGATTATGCTCACATTCCGATGCCTTGTCCGAGCGATCCTGTCCCGATGGAGGAAATCGGAGGCGAGGACCTGCCACAGGTCGAATCAACTCTCCAGGTCATGGCCATCGATCAGGAGGCGACTAACGCAAGGTCAGAGCCCACTGAGGTTCTTAATGCGTTAGAAGGTGAGTCCAGTCCGTCATATGACCCCGTTGAGGGGAAGGATCATGTCGACCAGGAAATCATCCCTGGGAGGTTTGACCCTGATAACCTCCATCGTCTCTTTGATTTCGAGTCTGACTCGGAACAAACCGAGATGTTTTCTCCCTCGGTGACATCTCTCCCTAGACAGTTCGCTGCCTTATCAGAGAAAACTCCTAATCAACAGGCCGCTAGGGAAGAACAGGAACGCAAACAAAAGGAGGATCAAGATCTGGAGCAACAAGACAACGAACTACGCAGAACTGCCTGAGAGGTACTTCAAGATGCACAGGCTCGTTACGATGCTGCTCTGAGTTCTTCCCGACGTTCACGTGGTCGCAAACGCGACCAGACACCTTTGCCTCCGGAGCGTTTCCCGGTGGACGAAGAAACGATAACACCTGGTGCTCCTAGGAGAAGTACGCATGGCCGGCTTTGATCTATCGCGGAGGTCATGTGTAATTTTCCTCCTACGGTCACAGATGCGCAGAAACCGGCCTTCACTAGAATCCTGGCAGAGAGGTTGGATGAGGTCGCATCTGAGGCGACCCCAACAACCTCTTCCCGGTCGGTGACACGTTCCCACAACCGACAGCATTCTCACTCTGGTTTTGGTCTACAGAGTTACCCACCACCTGTACCATCCCCCCAGGACAAGTCCCGGCGGGCACAGGATTCTCGTGATAGGGATTGAGTCCCTGTCCACTCTCGTTTAGGACAACGAGTGGCTTCTCCATTGCGTGAGGTCGCCCGCGATCCGATCGAAAGCCACAAGACAGTTCACGGTCCCTACGTTGGTTGTAAAGCTTTCTCGCCCGGCCTTCATGCGGTCGTTTGGCCAGACAAGTTTATACCAGGGGCCAAAGAGAGGTTCGATGGAACTCAAAACCCTTTCGAGTTCCTTCAAATCTACATTACTGCCATCCAAGCGGCAGGTGGAGATGAACGGGTCATGGCTAACAACCTGCCAACAGTCCTCGAAGGACCGGCAAGAACCTAGTTGTTTAACCAACCCGAAGGTTCGATCTATAACTGGGAAATGATATGTGATGCTATCCTCAGCAATTTCCAAAATTGTTATCAGAAGCCGGGTAAAGAGGACGACCTCCATCGACTACGGCAAACTTCGACCGAAACCCTTCGTCAGTTTGTCAAGAGATTTGTCGGGGTGAGTAATATCATCCCGAACATATCTGATAGCTCCGTTATTAGGGCATTTAAACATGCCGTTCGATATCGGAGATTCACCAAAGACTTGCTCATCCATCCTCCTCGCTCAGTAGCCAATCTCTTTGATATGGATGATCGATATTCCGACGCAGCCGAGGCTGTCTAATGGAATTGGATGGTCGATAAAGGTAACCTACCGCCTCAACCAGGTCTCAAAGACGCTAGGAAGGAAGATTCAAGCAAGAAGCCAGAATCTTCATTAGGCGGGAAGTCGAAGAAGTTGAAAAGGAATCGCTCTGGACAGTACCGCGAGGTCGCAGTTGCAGAGAAGCCTCCTTCGACCAAAGGTAACAAGCCTTCGTTTAAAAATAAAACTGCTTCTAGTGGTCATAGCACCGACCAGCCAGAGAAGTCTACTAACCCGCAGGAAGGCAAGAAATGGTGTCCACTCCACAACTCCGCAGGCCACGACCTCAAGAACTGCATGAGTTGGTTGAAGCAGTTAGACGACTTCTACCAGGGGGTTGGACAGATGCCGACCTTACCGACTAAGGAACAAGCATGCGGGCTAAGAGACGCCGACGGGGACGAAGAGATGTCCTACCAGGTACCTCATAACCATGTTAATGTTATTTTTAGAGGTTCCTCCTCTTTTGTTTCCAAAAGGCAATTTAAAGCCTTTTATCGAGAGGTTAACCAAACAGAGACATTCCTTGGTGAACCTCAGTACCCCCGTTGGTCGGATACACCTTTGATGTTTGATCGCTCTGACTGTCCTGCGGGGCTTACTCGACCATTGAGGCTTCCTCTGGTCATTACCCCTATTATCAATAATGCGAGAGTCGAAAGGGTCCTGATCGACGGAGGAAGCTCCTTGGACATTCTATTGGTCAAGGCGCTCGACGAGATACAAATTCCTCGTTCAAAGATCAAGCCCATAATCCATCCATTTTATGGGATAATTCCTGGCCCCTCCATGATGCCGTTGGGATTAGGTGGTCCTCCCAGTTACACTAGGAGAACCAGATAACTTCCGAACAGAATTGGTTACTTTTGACGTAATTGATTGTGATTCGGCTTACAATGCAATCTTTGGCAGGCCAACTCTTGCTAAGTTCATGATGGCAACGCACTATGCTTATCAGTGCGGCAAGTTGCCTGGCCCCAAAGGTGTCATCTCGATCCGAGGCAGTCGCAACGTGGAACTGACATGTGACTCGCTATCTTTGGAAATGGTGGACCAACTTCCCCTCCGAGATGCTCAGGTCCCCACAGTCGCTGCTGACACGATCAAGGCTGCTCCTCGACCAGATGAGAAACTCAAACTAGTTCCATTGTACCCGGATGATCCATCCAAGACAATTCGGGTCGGATCAGGCCTGGATGACAAATAGGAACTGGAGCTCATTACTTTCCTCCGGGCTAACGCAGATGTGTTTGCGTGGAAAACATCCGACATGCTCGATGTCCCAAGGGAAGTAATCGAGCACAGGTTAGCAATTCGACCTGGACAGTGACCAATAAAGCAAAAGCTCAGGGGTTTTGCTATTGACCGACAGGAAGCCATCCGAGAGGAGTTAGACAAGCTCCTAAAAGCCGGTTTTATTCGTGAGATCGATCACCAGGAATGGCTTGCAAATCTGGTCAAAGTCCGCAAGTCAAATGGTAAGTGGCGCATGTGCGTCGACTACACCAGCCTCAACAGTGCCTGTCCGAAGGACGACTTCCCCCTTCCCCACATCGACCAGCTGGTCGACTCAACCGCGGGCTGCGAACTGATGAGTTTCCTGGACGGTTACTCAGGATATCATCAAATTGGCATGGCAGACGAAGATGAAGAGAAGGCTGCCTTCATCACCCCGTTCGACACCTACTGCTAAGTCAGAATGCCGTTCGGTCTCAAGAACGCAGGTTCCACGTACCAGTGCTTGATGCAAAAGACCTTTCTTTCCCAGATAGGGCGTAATCTCGAAGCATATGTAGACGACTTGGTTGTAAAAAGCACTAAAAGATTGTCTCATTTGGATGATCTCACTGAAACTTTATGTAATTTGAATCGCTTTGGAATAAAATTGAACCTGGAGAAATGTTCTTTCGGGGTTTCTTCAGGAAAACTTCTGGGTTTTCTTCTTTGCTCCAAAGGCATTGAAGTTAATCCTGAAAAAATCCGGGCTATTGAACAGATGAGGTCTCCCTCTACCATGAAAGATGTTCAACACCGGGCAGGTCGAATGGTGGCCTTAAGTTGGTTCATATCGCGACTAGGCGAGAGGACACTACCTTTCTTCAAAGCCCTGTGAAAACACCACAATTTCGCATGGTCCGATGAGGCCGAAAAAGCGTTTCAGGAGGTGAAGGCATATTTATCCTGTCCACCAGTCTTGGTGTCTCCCGACAAAGGAGAACCATTACTCCTCTATTTGGCGGCCACACCTCACACGGTCAGCGCTGTCCTGATCGAGGATAGGGAGGGAATACACAGACCCGTCTACTATGTAAGCGAGGTACTTCATGGTCATAAGGAGCGATACCCTGAGGTCCAGAAGATACTTTACGCACTACTGATGGCTTCCCATAAGCTACGATATTACTTTTAAGCACATAAGATCACAGTACCCTCCTCTTTTCCATTGGGGGATATTGTCCACAATCCGAAGAAATCTGGTCGGATCGCAAAATGGGCTGTCGAGCTCGGTGCCTTCGACATCCATTTCACGCCCCGCACTACGGTTAAGTCTCAAGTCGGCCAAGACTTTGTGGTCGAATGGACCAATCCTGAGCCACCCGTGCGGGTACCCGAGGAATTGGAATGCCCCGATCACTGGACAATGTACTTCAATGGCTCTCGTAGTTTCCAACACTCGGGGGCTGGAGTGGTCTTAGTTATGCCTCAGGGTGAACAGCTTAAGTTTTTCTTTCAACTACACTTTGTTGCGACCAATAACGCAGCAGAGTATGAAGGTCTTCTTGCAGGGCTCCGGGCAGTAAAATTCCTCAGAGTCTGTCGATTAGTGGTGAGGGGAGACTCACAGCCGTAAACTAGGTAAACAAGGAGTACAGCACCTCCGATAAGACAATGGCTCATTACCTGGGGGAAGTGAGGAGATTGGAAAAACACTTCAGTCATTTCGAAGTCCAATACATCCCACGAAAGGACAACATTCTCGCAGACCAATTATCCAAAATTGGGTCCTCACGTACATCCGCTCCGGCAGGAGTGTTCGTCGAACACTTGGAACATCCTTCGATTATGACTTCGGTCGAGGATGATCCGGTAACAGTCTGCGTTACCAACCTCGGTCTGGAACAGGATTAGACTCATCCATTGAGAGTCTATCTTGAACATGGGACCTTGCCCGAGGACGAAACTGAAAGTGATCGGTTAATTCGAAAAGCGCATCTATACAAACTTATAGAAGGAGTTTTGTATAGAAAAGGTACTCAAGGAGTATTCATGCGCTACGTATCTCAGGAGGAAGGTAAATCCCTCTTGAAAGAAATACATGACGGTGTATGCGGAGCGCACGCGTCATATCGTACACTGGTTAGAAAAGTTTTTCGACAAGGATTCTACTGACCTTCGGCACTTGATGATGCCAAGAATATGGTCAAGATGTGTCTTCAGTGTCAGTTTCATGGGAGACAGGTTCACCAACCTGCCTATGCATTGCAAACCATTCCCCTAGCATGGCCTTTTGCGGTCTGGGGAATGGATATTGTCAGTCCTATGCCACAAGCGGTCAATGGATACAAGTTCCTGTTCGTAGCTATTGACACGTTTACGAAGTGGATTGAGGCCGAACCAATACGCAATATTACCGCTGCTGTAGCACAAAAGTTCTTCCATAAGAATATTGTTGCTCAATTTGGTGTTCCGAATCATCTCATTATGGATAACGGTTCTCAGTTCGCTAGTGGTCTTTTTCTGGATTACTGTGATCAGATTAGAACCAAAGTGTGCTTTACTTCTGTGGCTCATCCACAGAGCAATGGAGCTGTGGAACATGCCAACGGGTAGGTGCTGCAAGGCATCAAGAAACGTGTTTTTGATCGCCTTAAGACTCGCTCGGGGGCTTGGGCAAACGAGCTCTACACCGTTCTATGGGCACTACAAACTACTTCTAGTTGAGCCACCGGTGAGACGCCCTTCCATCTGGTCTATGGGGCTAAGGCCGTATTGCCTATGGAAGTTAGTATTGGATCTGTTCGGACAGAACAATTCCAACGAGTTGATCAAGCCGAACAGAGATCACAAGATCTCATCCTCCTGGAAGAAAAGCGTGATCGCGCTTTGATCAAGTCCGCGATATACTTGCAAGCTTTGTACAAGTACCATAACAAAAGGGTGCGACCACGTAGTCTTCACGTGGGCGATCTGGTTTTACGTAAAATACAAGACCAATCCAATCGCAACAAGTTCTCCCTGAACTGGGAAGGTCCTTATACTGTTGTTTCGGTGCCGCGACCAGGATCAGCTCGGTTAGCAATGGAGGATGGTCGAATCTTGTCCAATACCTGGAACATCGATCAACTGCACAAGTTTTACGTGTAAGTATCCAATCCCTTTTCCTTTTCAATTAGCATGATTTAATAAAACGAGTGCGTTTTTGTTGTTTCGTATGTCAAATATTTCCTTTTATGCCCACGTGTTACGAATTTGGCTCAGGGGCTAGTCGCCGGTGATTATATCGTCACAATGCCCTAATCAGATTCGCTGGCTGATCTCATGACCACTTCCAGACAAGACACTCCTCAATAAGCCATTTCTCAACGCACACGGGGCTTGCTGGCATGTCCCTGTCACCTGAGTGGCTGTCAGTTTGCAACAAGGTTAGGCATTGCATCGCGTATAATTGCTGGCCTGGTTGAATGTCCCTGATCGTTACACCCATAGTTTTCCTGTGCTTATAATACTAAGTCTCTAGTATATATAATCACAGGCGGGGGCTAGGGGAGTATGGTCATAATATGAAACAACCAAAAAGTGCTTTCTTTGAAAACAAAACCAAGAAATGCATGCATTGCATTCTATGAATTGTGTCTGTACAGGTACAAGGTTTACATAATCCTGAACTCGATCAAGAGTTTGTCTACGAGAGGTCTAATTTCCTCCATGATAGCCTCAAGTTGGTCTTCACTCTCGATCTCTACCTCTCCTACCAGTGGATTTAGATCCAGATCTGGGCCATGATGGAGACGAAACCGGCAGAGAATGGCGGAGGCTGCTGATCGGACTCTTGTTCTGATCGCCTCTTGTTGTCGCCTAGTATCTTCAGGAAGATACTCGAGGAGTGATTCCGCTTGGGCTACGACCAACTTAGATCAGTCATTGGGGCTAAGGTCGTCTGTTGTGATTTCGACCACATCAGCCCTTAGAAGACCGGCTACCATCTTCAGCTTTTCGAAGATGGACATGCTCAAGTCTTTGTTCGCCCTGCGGACAGACTCGATGGTCATCTGGAGGTCTACCTTCTCTCGACCAAGCTGGTTTATTTGATCTGCTTGCGCTGCAATAAGAAGATCGTTATAAATAGTCCAAATGGCAAAGTTAAGTCGTTCTGGTTGGAAGTTGACTTACATGAGAGCTGTGATTGCAGTTCTTTGAGCTCGGCCTCTAGATGTGAAATCGTGGTAGCTGCTCTGAGCTCATCATTTTCCCGATCGACAAGGCTCTTTTTCAGGAAGGCATTTTCCCTGCAACAAAAAAGACGATTGTCATAACAAGTTTGTATTCAGGCAAACTAAAGCACTTTTTTCTTACTCCTGCAAGCGATTCTTTTCCTCTTGTATGGCTTCGATCTGGTCGCCATACGGGTCAGTTCCTATGGTATAGAGGGAAGTTAGTCGCAAAATCTGAATGCTCGATCCAAAACTCAGATACTGTGAGGGGTGTTCGACATACCTCCGCGTATTCCCGAAGCAACTTGTCCTTCGGGATGGTTGGAGGCCGGGTCGATGGACTCGCCTCATCCCCGGCGAGAGCAGTAGATGAATGTCCCTGCTGAGCCTCGGTCGCAGATCTGAGTGCCTGCGATTGGGCCTCCGCATCCGACTCGTCCCTAACGGCCCCGACGACTTCCTGGACCGGAGGGACAGAGCTTTCTTCGCCGGAGGCTTCAGCACCAAAAGGAACTTCAACCCTCGCCGAGGCTGTTGGAGGGTTTGGCGCTGAATCTCTACACCTAAGCAAGAAAAGAAACAGTTAGTTCCATAGATGGTTGTCACAACCTGATCCGGTATAAACAGAGGGGAATTCTTACCTTAACTGAAATCCCATTAGCTTCTGGGACTTCAAAGATGGTTCCCCAAGAGAAAGAGGACAATCATTGTCCGTTCTGGTCTTTCTCTTTGTGAACAAGACCTTCTCTTTTTCTGCCTATGTATATCCCCCTGTAAGCATATACATGAGGAATGATGAAGATCTGAAAGGTAAGAACCCTTACCGGGGTAACCTGCTCGGTTGGTAGGGATACGCTCGATGGTCTGGGTGTCTCCAGAACCACCGGTGCTGGCACTTCGCCCGCGGCCCTGAGGTTGGAAGTGGTCGCTGGATCTTGCTCCATTATTTCCGCCCCTGTCGCCAAGAGCGGAGTACTCGCCCCCCTAGGAATCACAAGAGTCGTAGGAGGAACTTCTTCTCCCTGTACAAGCGTGGCTTGGTAAACACGCATACAGATGAAATTGTAAATTCAAGATCCCGAGGAATCTTACCGCGGTCGTCCCTTCGACCAAGGAGGGAGATGATACGATCCTGAAGCTTCTCGGGCTTCAGGAGCAGAAGTCTCACCCGCGACCACAAGATTCTCAGTGGCTGCGGGGTCTGCAGTAGCTGTCTCTACAGGTCGAGGCAGCTCTTCGCCGCCTTGAGGAGTGATTGCCGTCCTCTTCCGGCGAACTAGAGGAATGTCATCTTCCTCCTCCTCGCTTCCTTCACCGTGTACGACGAAGGAGTAATTCTAGTTCGCACCTGGGGTAACAGGAGGCACATGATATCTTACCGCAGTCTTCTTCGCGGTAGGGGATGCCCTATGCGAGGAGCCTTCCCCAAGAAGTTTTTTGGATTTCTTGGGGGCAGGATCCCTCGCTCCAGGCTGTAACACCCATATTTTTCCCAACCCTAGCCTGCCTTGTCTATCTACATTCACTAGTACAGAAATGCAGTCTACTAACCCCTATCTTCTATCGGTTATTAGCGATATAGCAGAAAACCGATAGAAAATGTGCCTCGCGGTCATAAAAGCCCAACGGGTGTATTTTCCCTACCGGGTTTATAAGAAACTTACCGATAGAAGAAGCAGTATGATTTACTCTAGCGGTGATGAACATATTTGCCGTTAGAAGATATGCATAAGTACTGACGGGAGAATGTTGTGCGCCGATAGGACTGGTCGACTTCTACAACTAGACTTATTCTATCTGTCATGTATGCGTATACCGACAGAGTATGTACAAAATTTCCTATCGGCAATATGTAGTGTGCCGATAGAACCGTTAGCCTTCTACAAATATTTTTATTCTATCGGTGATGGATTATTGTACCGTTAGAATATATCAAAAATTGCTTTGAACTGTTCATCGTCAAATAGTTTTATTCTATCGGTATTGAATGTTTATTCCGTTAGAATATAGCAAAAATATTTTAGAACTGTTCACCTTCTACAACTACTATTATTCTATCGGCAATGTACGTATATACCGACAGAGTATGTACAAAAATTCCTATCGGTAATATGTATTGTGACGATAGAACCATTCGCCTTCTACAGATGTTTTGATTCTATCGGTAATTTATTTGTATACCGTTAGAAGATATACAAAATTACTAACGGTATGCGGTTTTTGTACCGATAGAACTTATCTAGTACTATAAATAGATGGGTGTGTCTCTCTCATTCTCACAGTTCATCTGGCGTTTGTAGTCCTAACCCGTAAGCTCAATGGATGGCCGGCGCACCTCTACAGGCGACCACTGCACCTCCGCACCTCCATCGACGCCCTCTAGACTTCGGCATCCCAAGCAAGGTATGTAAAATTTCGGCAATATTGTTAGATTATTCTAATCCGATTATGGCAATTATTCTGCAATTTTTGTATCCTTCATTTTGATGTGTCTTCTTTTCAATATGATTATGATCTGTGTAGGTCCTTGGATGATGCTCATGAGGGGCAACGTATTTCAGGGTTCTTCATCGCAGTACGCTGCCTACGTTGGCTTGTTGGCGAAAGAAACGGTGAAGATCACCGTCGAGAGCTGGAAGGGCGTGAAGGGTGAGACCTTGGTTGGCTCGGTCGAGAAGATCCTTAAGCCCGGCGTGTTTCTCAAATCAGGACCTATAGAAAGCATCTTACATTTTTTTTGCATGCACCAGCTTGTGGCCAGATGCTAACATGCTTGGAGAAGAAGAATTGTTGTCATTTGCACAGCCATTCTACACCATCACTACACAGAACAACATCTTGGAAGGTAGGTTCTTTTTGTTAATGGAGTTGAGTTGAGTTGAGTTGAGTTGATCGAGTTTGAGTCCGAGGAAATCACCAATACAAATGAAACTCGACAGCAGTTCCAGCTCCTCGGGCGTCTTCGAACTGAACTCCTATGGTTAAGTCCAATGTGGTTCAGACATTTGCTGTTTTGGATGAATGGATTTGTGATGTATCAGGTCTAACTTGTAGTCGGTAGTTGCATTGTCGCAACCTGCAAAGGTTCTCTTTTATGTAAAATGTATGGGCCACTGGGTCCTCGTCGTGATCTGTTGTTAATTTCATACGTGTCTTTTCTAATATACATCGAATGTGTGAATTGTTGTATTTGTATATTGTTGTATATTTGTGTATCATGTATTGCTAATTGGGACATGAACTTGAATGTGTAGGGAGTATTTGTGTATTTAATTGTATTGGTAGGTATGTGTGTATTTGTACTGCTGTTTCAGACATGCACTTGAATTTGTGAACTGGCATGTGTATGTTTGTACCTGAATTTGTATTGGTGAACTGGCATGTGTATGTTTGTACCTGAATTTGTGAACTGGCATGTGTAATTTCTTTGGGAAGATGAAGTCCCAAGTACCTAAGAAAAGTATTTTTGTGTCTCCTAGTTAATACACAAATTAGCATTTCTTGAAATATTGCTTTATCTTCTAGTTAAGATCCGTTTGATGTAAGATCTGTTTGATGTTACATTGATATGATTCCTTGGATGTGAGAACTGGTGTCATGTGTGTCCCAGTTTGGTACAAGTACCTCCTCTAACGGTAAGTACACATATTTACCGGTAGAAATCACATATTTGCTCAGTCATGCATCATCTAACGGTAAATACACATATTTACCGATACAAAAACTCTTGTTCGTGTGTCAAGCATCATCTAACGGTTAATACACATATTTACCGATAGAAAAACTCATGTACGTAAAGTGTCATGCATCATCTAACGGTCAATACACATATTTACCGATAGAATAAGACCTGTACTTGCTCAGTAATGGACATTCTCTAACGGTATATGTGTGTTTTTACCGATAGAATATGTGAGCAGCGAATTACCTTAGTTGGTCTAACGGTTATTTCATGTATTTACCGTTAGAAAAAGGTCCATTATAAGGAAAACCTCACTCGACCATTGCTGAGCTGCTCTTTAATTTGTTCTGTTACACTCTGTGTCCCTCTGTTTGTCATGAAAGTTCCACGCTCGCAGCTACACTGCTAGGGTGATCAGCGCAGGCTGGAGGGAAGTTGATTGCGCCCCTCTCTTTAAGGTATATATGCTTAATTGTCGGCACTTATCTCTCTCTCCCTCTAGATCTCCCTCCCTCTCTACTTGCAAGCTAGCTGTATTGTGTAGTTCCAAGTTTGTAGCTCTAAGCTTGGGAGCTTGGTAGCTGGAAATGCGTCATGTTTTAGGAGCTAACTAGCTCGTATTGTGTAGTTAGCTAGGTTAATTAGTGTTAATTTCATCAGGCTAGGGTTCAACACATGTATCTGTTCTAAGAGGCTGTACATGTACATATACATAACTTAATCGGGCAGGTTTCATGCATTGCTGACTCGTTAAATTTTGTTAATTGTAGATGGACAGGAAATATTGGATGTATGGAATAAAACATACTACTCTTGAATATTTGGATGGTGTGAATGAGTTTATTAAATTTGCTGAGCAACAAAAGGAGAGGAAGGGAGAGAAAAATATGCTCTGTCCTTGTACAGATTGTATGAACTTGAAGAGGTTTAGCAACTCTGATCAAATTAGGAGTCATTTGATTCGTCGTGGGTTTAACGCGCGATACACCCGTTGGATATGGCATGGCGAAGATCTTGAGGAAACAAGCACCACTACTACCAATCAGCAGGACTCGGATGCGGATTGCAATAATATCGATGATCATCCGAATTTTGATAATGTTCATTCCGATGTGCACGTAGATGATGATGATGACAATCTAGATGAGATGTTACGTGATGTGGAGGAAGATTACAATGAAAACGACTTCTGTGAATTTGAGAAACTGATTGCTGACTCTGAGAAGCCTCTGTTCCCTGGATGTGGAACATTTACAAAACTGTCTTCTGTGCTGAGATTATATAACTTGAAGGCAGGCAACGGTTGGAGTGATAAGAGCTTCACGGCACTATTAGATCTTCTAGCGGACATGCTTCCAGAGAGAAATGAGTTGCCAAGATGTACTTACCAAGCCAAAAAACTGTTGTGCCCGTTGGGAATGGAAATCGAAAGAATACACGCATGCCCAAATGATTGTGTGTTGTACCGTAACGAGTACTCCAGTTTGTATGTTTGTCCAAGATGCGGCGCATCGAGGTATACGCGTAGGGACCGGATTGACAGTGAACGTCACGAGGTAAAGAAAGGACCTCCAGCGAAAACTGTGTGGTACTTGCCTGTGATACCTAGATTGAAGCGGCTATTTGCAAATCCGAAAGTCGCGAAGCACTTGCGTTGGCATGCTGAAGCCCGGAAACAAGACGGAAAACTGAGACACCCAGCTGATTCTATTCAATGGAGAAACATCAACAGAACATTTGTTGAGTTCGGCGGCGAACTCAGGAATATAAGGTTCAGGCTGAGTACAGATGGTATGAACCCACATGGTAATATGAGCAGTCGGCACAGCACTTGGCCGGTTCTTTTATGCATCTACAATCTTCCTCCTTGGTTATGCATGAAGCGCAAGTACATCATGATGGCGTTACTAATCTCAGGACCCAAACAACCCGGAAATGATATTGACGTGTTTCTAGCGCCTTTAATCGAGGACTTACAGAAATTGTGGAGCGAGGGGGTGAAGGTGTGGGATGCATACAAGAAAGAGAATTTCATCTTACGGGCCCTGATATTTTGCACCATAAATGATTTTTCGGCCTACGGCAATTTGTCGGGGTATAGTACGAAAGGAGCCAAGGCTTGCCCTATTTGCCTAGATGAAACTGAGAGCATGTGGCTGCGAAACTGCCGAAAAACAGTGTACATGGGTCACCGCAGGTTTCTTCCGGTGCATCACACGTACCGTAAGAAGAGGAAATCATTTAACGGGAAGCCTGAGAAGGGATCAGCTCCAGTGTTTCTGACCGGAAAGGAGATTTACTCGCGCGTGAAGGACATCAAAGCTGAGTTCGGTAAGCATTGTAAACCTCGAGAAAAAAATGTTTGGAAGAAGAGATCGATTCTCTGGGATCTACTATACTGGGAGCACTTACAAGTACGACATTGCGTTGACGTCATGCATGTAGAGAAAAATGTCTGTGACAGTTTGATTGGTTTGTTGTTGAACATTCCGGGAAAGACGAAGGATGGTGTGAAAGCTCGTCGTGACATGGTGGAAATGGGGATAAGGACTGAGCTTGCACCTTTAGAGAATGGAAAGCGTACATACCTCCCCCCGGCCTACTATACGTTGTCCAAGAGCGAAAAAACAGAACTTTGTCGGTGCCTGCACGGTGTTAAAGTTCCATGTGGGTACTCCGCGAACTTGAAAAAACTTGTGTCTATGAAGGACCTAAGACTGGTTGGAATGAAGTCCCACGACTGTCATGTCTTGATGTCACAGATGCTTCCCATTGCTATCAGAGGCATTCTCCCAGTTAAAGTCAGAGAGACAATCACAAACCTATGCTATTTCTTCAACGCAATATCTTGCAAGGTAAGTACGTGCACTCCTACTATAAGTTCATTACCTCCATTTCTGGAGCTTAATTAGAAGATTTTCCTGATATGAATATTTGGCGCAACTGTGTCCTCGTAGGTAATTGATCCGAATGGACTGGATGCTTTGCAACGCGATGTGGTTACAACTCTTTGTCAGCTCGAGATGTATTTCCCTCTATCCTTTTTTGATGTTATGGTCCATCTGATTGTTCACCTTATCAGAGAAATTAAGTTTTGTGGACCCGTGTGCCTGCGCTACATGTATCCATTTGAGAGATTTATGGGTGTATTGAAGGGATACGTAAGGACTCGTCGTCGACCGGAGGGGAGTATCATTGAAGGTTATGCCGCCGAGGAGGTGATTGAATTTTGCACAGATTACATGGCCGGGGTTGACCCAATTGGCTTTCCTAGGTCCCGACACGAGGGTAGGCTTCAGGGCATCGGAACGATTGGATTCAAAGCTATCGTCCCCGCTCGTGATGTGTACGCAAAATCACATTTTTGGGTCTTACAACACATGACGGAGGTCGAGCCATACATACACGAGCACAAGGTAATGTTACAGTCACAGAATCCTTTGAAGTCAGACGTTTGGGTCGCCAGAGAACATAACAGGAAATTTGCTGGGTGGATCCAAGAAAGAGTCACGCGAGCTGCCAAGGGCTCCGTAAGTGAAACTGTGACATGGTTGGCTAGAGGCCCAAGATTCACTGTAGGGACTTGGCAGGGGTACGACATCAATGGGTATTCATTTTACACAAGAGCTCAAGACGTAAAGAGTAGCACGCAATGTAGCGGAGTGACACTGTTTGCTATTTCCGAGGATGCCAGGTCAGTAAGGGCGCCGAACTCATATTACGGTGCTATTGACGAAATATGGGAGCTCGATTACGGATTACTTAAGATTTCCCTGTTTCGATGCCAATGGGTCGAAATCCCTCGAGGTATTCAAGTTGACAGTTACGGGTTTACTCTCGTCGATCTTGGTAGAGTCGGACACCAAGACGATCCATTCATACTTGCAAAGCAAGCCACACAGGTATTCTACATCGTTGACCCGGCCAATCCGAACTTGCATGTTGTCCTCCACAGCAAGAGACGTATTGTTGGGGTCGAAGACGTTGTCGACGAAGAGGAGTATAACCAATTCGATGAAATACCTCCATTTTTAGAGGACATTCAATCTATCCCTACTGAAGATATCGACGAAACAACGTATCTGCGAGATGATCACGAAGAAGGCTTATGGGTTGAGAACCATTAATGATTATTTTCTATTTCAGGGATAAATGCCAAGCAAATAGCCCACAAGTTCTGCAGCAAGGTGAGGAACTTATCATTAATACATCAGGCAGTACATTTTTCCTTAGAACTTAATGATAAGCTAGTTCACAGCATTAATATATCTCAATTAGTTAATTTTACTCCACAGCATGAGTTCTAACATGTACAGTACCTTTATCCTGTAAGTACTTAATTCTTCCCTTCAAATAGCACTTGCAAAAATCTCATTGCAGCCTCTTGCTTCTTCAAATTAAGCTCTCCAAAAATCAATTTTTCTGACTGTATTTTGTTATTTATACCGATAGAAAAGGACATTCACTACTTTAATGTGTCTCAGGCACTTCAAAAGTTTCACTGCGAAAAGTTTTCTTATTCTATCGGTATTATTACATTGTACCGTTAGAATAAATTCGTTAGTTCACGGTATTTTGTTGTCTGACGGTTTTTTGTTGTTCGTACCGACAGAAAAATAATCTAGCGCTTCGAATTCTCAACCGTGTCGCCATGCGTCGCCTTGGAAATTATATAAGTACCTCGCCATGCGTCGCGGTATTTTGTTGTTTTTCTAATTCTCGAACGCTTCGACTCCTCATCTTCTCTTTCACAATGGCAACCTCCATGGGATCGTCAGCCGTGCCCTCCCCGGTAAGAACTCTAAATCTCCTGGGTTTACCCCTGTATTGTTAATCCATGTTCAGTACATTCTTGACCTGTTGATTTGCACAGGGAAGGGGAGCCGTCGAAGACACTGGCAAAGTCAAGGCCGAGCTGAGGGCCCACCAGGAGGAGCACAAGCTCCTCATGGAGAAGCACACTCGGCTACGGCTTGACCTTGACGATCTCTTCCAGCGCATTCAGCGCATGGAGATGGATGGTGACAATGCTAGGGCGAGGACGAGGCATCTTCGCGAGGAGAAGAAAGCCGCGGATATGACCATCGCTGGCTGCGGTTTGACAATGAAGGATACCATCGCGAAGCTGAGGGAGGTCGCAGGCCTTCTCGACGCGGTAGTAGTTGATCCTAGGGACAACTTGTCGCTAGAGGAGTCCTGCGTCCTGGCTGCAAGTCAAACTGACTCTATTCTACATGCAGCCAGGGCTAAGACCACCCCTTGACCTACCATTTTGGGTTTTATTTTTTTTATAAGTGATAAAAGAACAATGAATGAACAATTTCTTTTTATGTCAATTTTCCAATTTTCCGGCTATCTTCCCTCTTTCTTTATCATGCTGCAGCTTTCAAGCACGGTCTGTTTGATGTTAAATTGTGTGTACCTTTTCATTACTCTGACGGTATTTTGTTGTTTCTACCGATAGAAAATGGCACACAATACTATAATGTCAGGCACTTAATTATAAAATTTTTCTGGGGAAAATTAGTCTCACGGGATTTTATTGTTTACACTGATAGAAAAAGGCACCCACTACTTCAAATATTTTTCCGGGAAAATTACTTTTTCTATCGGTATTATTTTGTTGTATCGATAGAAACATACATAATTCTATCGGTATTATTTGGTTGTACCGATAGAAAAATGCAAACCAATACTATAATCTCCGGCACTTAATTAAAAAATTTTTCTGGGGAAAATTGGTCTCACGGTATTTTATTGTTTATACCGATAGAAAAATGCATCCACTACTTCAAATATTTTTTCGGGAAATTTACTTGTTCTATCGGTATTATTTTGTTGTACCGATAGAAAAGGTCATCCACTGCTTTATTACTCGTACACGGCCCTTGAGTTTCCCTCCAGTCGAACAGTTCCAACTTAGAGCACTGCGTCTCTTCGAGAGTGAAGAAAACCACAACCTCCGCTGTGACCACTCAGTTCCCCTCTCCCACACGACGATCGCCGGCTGGATACTGGGTTGCCACTGCCACCAATTCTTATTTTCGTCCTTCGCCGGCGGCCGCTGCGTTGTACACCGCCTCTCCATCACCACAACTGATCGCCGTAAATACCCTAATTCGTCGTTCTATTTCCAGCATCTTCCTTATTTGATCCTAATGTTTTGTACGTACTAATCTTCGAGTTTTGCAATTACACTAGGGTTCCCTATTGTGTTGGATTATGTATATTCCGTAGGCAATGTTGATTTAAATTAGGGTTTACATAATATGTTCCAGTGCTGTAATGAACCTGTTTTGAGATTTTAACTTATCTATACTGCTGTATGTCTGATCAATTGTATCCAACTGCCATGTAATGCACATTATGTGTTGGAGGTGTTCTTACACATTTTCTATCGGTAGCTCATGTGTTTACCGATAGAAAATATTTCTGCACAAGTAGTAAAACTTAATTTGGATCTGGAAGGACATGAGCCATGCAATGTACTAGTTTGGTTGGGAATTTTTACTCACTTGGTATTGTTGGGGGAAATCTCCACGTGGTCAAGTCCAGGTAAGTTCATGATTGCCCGGGGACAGCGACCTCCGGTGCCTGCCCCGGGCGCCGCCTTTTGGCCCCCGGGACCGTGCCCCCCGGGCGGGGCCCGGGCGCCGCCATGTGCCCGAGGACAGTGGCCTCCGGTGCCTGCCCCGGGCGCCGCCTTTTGGCCCCCGGGACCGTGCCCCCCGGGCGTGGCCCGGGCGCCGCCATGTGCCCGGGGACAGTGGCCTCCGGTGCCTGCCCCGGGCGCCGCCTTTTGGCCCCCGGGACCGTGCCCCCCGGGCGTGGCCCGGGCACCGCCATGTGCCCGGGGACAGTGGCCTCCGATGCCTGCCCCGGGCGCCGCCTTTTAGGCCCCCGGGACCGGGCCCCCTCGGGCATGTCCCGGGCGCCGCCATGAGCCCGGGGACAGTGGCCTCCGGTGCCTGCCCCGGGCGCCGCCTCTTAGGCTCCCGGGACCGCGCCCACCCGGGCATGTCCCGGGCGCCGCCATGTGCCCGGGGACAGTGGCCTCCGGTGCCTGCCCCGGGCACCGCCTCTTAGGCTCCCGGGACCGCGCCCCCCGGGCATGTCCCGGGCGCCGCCATGTGCCCGGGGACAGTGGCCTCCGGTGCCTGCCCCGGACGCCGCCGTTTAGGCTCCCGGGACCGGGCCCCCCGGGCATGTCCCGGGCGCCGCCATGTGCCCGGGGACAGTGGCCTCCGGTGCCTGCCCCGGGCGCCGCCTCTTAGGCTCCCGGGACCGCGCCCCCCGAGCATGTCCCGGGCGCCGCCATGTGCCCGGGGACAGTGGCCTCCGGTGCCTGCCCCGGACGCCGCCGTTTAGGCTCCCGGGACCGGGCCCCCCGGGCATGTCCCGGGCGCCGCCATGTGCCCGGGGACAGTGGCCTCCGGTGCCTGCCCCGGGCGCCGCCTTTTAGGCTCCCGGGACCCTGCTCTCCGGAAGAGGTCCCGGACGTCATCGCCCTCCTAAAAGGTAAAATCCCTGTTTGTTTATCACGTGCAGGTCACGCGAGGGACGCCTCGGGAATCAGCGACCACCTGTCAAGCATCCAAGACGTTTGACCGGGAGAAGGACGGTCCTACCCTTCGATCCGACGGTGGCTTCCGGGGTAGTTTAGGCTTTTCGCTTCTTTTTGGGGGCTATAAATAGCCCTTGTACCCCTCTGTTGTAAAGACCAGTTCATTATTATTTGGAATAGCTAATCTCACAGACGTGCTCCGGAAGCCTCTCCCCCGGAGAGAGCCTCCCCAGCCGACTCCGGTCGGGAGCGCGTCGACAGGACCAGGGCCCCACCGGGACCCGAACCTGTATAAATCGGCGTGTCAATTCTTGTGTTTGCCCGGCGGGGGAGGACCGGTCACCCGGTCAACCCGCGCTGCGTGATTTCCGCTAGGATCGTCTTCAAAACCTGCCGGGGTATTCTTAATACCACGACAGTTGGCGCCGACCGTGGGGACCCGTGACGAATCGCCATGGCTCCTCCGAGAACAAGGGCCCGCGCCCTTCCCGGTGACGCCGGTCCCGGTGACCTGGCGGCACCCGTCCGGGACGCTGCTGTTCCGGCGCTTCCGTCCGGAGGCGACCATTCCCAGGTACCGCCTCCCACCTTTCCTCTCAATCTAGGTGCCTCCACCTCCGGGTCGCTCCCGGCGGCCGCGGGGACCTCGGCCGGGACGAGTTTCCCCCCGACGGCTCCCCCGGCCCCCCGGGACGCCCTGCTGGAGGCTCTCGTGGAGGGCCAGCTCCGCGCCCAGCGCTCTATGGACGAGCTCCTTAGTGTGTTGGCACGGCCCTCGGCCCCCACATTTTCGTCGCACCCATATCCGGGGATCATGCCCCCGTTTATGGGATACCCAGCGGCCCCTCCGGCGTCAGGGGGGCTGTCTACCCCGTATGATCCCGCTGGGGGGTTCCCTCCCCCCGCGGGATATACTTCCGGACACTTCTCGGCACCCGGGCCTGTCCCGGTGCCGGGAGGCTATTTCATGCCCGGGCCCTTCGTAGCACCAGGGGGGTACCCCGTCCCCGGCTCGCTTCCGGGGCTGGGGGGTCATTTCACGCCGGGGGCTATTCCTACGCCAGGAGCCAGTCCCGCCCCTCGCGTCGCGTTTACCGCACCGGGGCCGGTCGACAGAGTAGCTCCCGTGCCTCAGCGAATCTCCCCCCGCATTGGCTCCCCAACCCAGGACGTCGCCGAGGGGGCTCACCCCCCACTGGTTCCGGATGTCACAGGGGTTTCCCCCTTTCCGGACCCGGTCGTTGCCACGGAGGCCCCGCTTGGCGCCCCCTCCCCGGTTCCGGATGGTGCAGGGTCTCCCCCCTTTCCGGTCCCGGGGGCTGTCGCAGGGGGCTTCCCCCAGCAGGTCCCGGTAGCTCCCGGGCCGGCTGCTACAGTGCAGAAGCAAATCCGCTTCTCCCGGGGGGAGGTCGAGCGAATGCATTCTCCCAGCCGCGGGGAAGAGCTCCCCCCCGGTCGTTGTCGCAGGGAGCCTCGCCCTCGCACCGGTCGGGGGAAGAGACCAGCCGAAGAACCATCCTCCCCGAAGAGAAGCCCGGACGTCCGGGAAATCAGTCCCGGTCCGGAAGAGAAGCGTCGTCACCACCACTCCGGTGGCCCTCTTGGGCCGCTACCTGACTCGGATAACGAGGGGGCGTCCCCCGTTAAAGAAGACAGTGACTAGGGCTCCCCCCGGGAAGTGCAGGGGGCGAACCAGCCCCTGTGTCGAAGACTCCGCAGCATCCGATGGCCGCGGCCCTACCGTCCCCCGCACATCGAGCATTATAATGGCGAGGCGGACCCTTACGAGTTCGTGCAGATCTACTCCACCGCCATCTCCGCGGCGGGGGGGGGACGAGAGTGTCCAATGCAACGTCTTCCCCCTCTACCTCACCGGCATTGCCCGCTCCTGGTTTTACAATCTGAAGGCGGGCTCCATCAAGTCTTTCTCGCAGCTCAAGCGGGAGTTCTGTGCCAACTTCCAGGGGAACTACGTGCGTCCCCTGGACTCCTCGCAGCTGTATACTGTCCGCCAGAGAACTGGGGAGACCATCAGAAGCTTTTTCAAGCGCTTTGCCCAGGTGAAGAGCAAAGTGGCCCATGTCCCCGACTCTACGGTTATTGAAGCCTGCAAAAGCGGCATCCTCCCGGGGGAGCTCCACCGAAGGCTCTCCCGGAGCTGCCCCTCTTCCGCCGATGAGCTCTTCAACGTGCTCGAAAAGTACGCTCGGGCGGAGGAAGACGACATCTGGAAGAAGACCCAGGGGGCTCCTGCCCCCGCCGAGCGGGGGGCCCGGGATCCCCCCAGACGCCCCAGACAGGGGGGCCGTAGCGAACCACGGCCTCGGGACACTTTTGTCCTCGAGGGCGGAGGCGGCTCGCGCGACCCCCCGAAGGGCAACCGCCCCTTTCCCAAGCCGAGAGGCCATGGGGGAGGGCAGTCTTCGCGCGGCCGCGAAGGCCCAGCGGGGAGAAGCCGGGAAGGACCGTGGTGCAGCTTCCACGGGTCCAGTACCCACGCCACCCGAGATTGCCACCAGCTGCTGCAACACTTCGCGGCATTCCTCGACCAGCGCGGGCGGGGGGGGGGGGGGGACTCCGGCCTCCTTGCCCCCTCGGCCAGCTGTTCCGGCCCTTCCTGCTCCCGCGGGGGGGCAGCAGGTGCAGGAGGGGGAGCCTTCAGACGCTCTCCCCTTTCAAACTTCTCAGCGCCGCATCAACGTCATCGTAGGGGGCTCCGCCTCCGGGCGGGACTCCAAGCGCCAGCGCAAGGAGTACGCGCGAGAAGTTAAGGTAGTGGGGGTGCTACACGCGTCCGTGCCGCCCAAGTGGTCGGACGTCCCCCTCACCTTTACGGCGGAAGACGCGCGAGGGGTTCGCTTCCCCCATGACGACGCGCTTATTGTCTCCGCGACAATCTACAACTGCCACTTAGCCCGCATCCTCGTGGACGGCGGAAGCTCCGCCGACGTCCTGTTCCTCAAAACATTCAAGGAAATGCAGGTGGATGAGAAGCTCCTGCAACCAGCGGCAGGGCCTCTGCAAGGGTTTGTCCCGGGGAAGGCGATCCACCCCGTGGGCAAGGTAGATCTCCCGATCACCTTCGGCACCCCGGAGAACTACCGGACCGAGCTAGTCCGCTTCGACGTAGTGGACCTCCCCTCCTCCTACAATGTGATTATGGGGAGGACTACGATCAATCGGCTGGGGGCTGCCACCCACCAAAACTACTTGTGCATGAAGATCCCCGGGCCGCATGGCGTAATCAACGTCCGGGGGGATCAAGACATGGCCCGTGCTCTATACGAGCGAGCTGCTGCCACAATAGGAAGCGTCAACCTGATCAAGGCACCCGGGGGGGAGGCTCCCCCCCCGGACGTAGACGTCACTGCGCCATCCCCTGGGAGGCCCCTCCTCAAGCCGCGTCCGGAAGGGGGCCTCCGGAAGGTCCCACTGTCCCTGGGCAGCAGAGACCAAACTGTCCAAATCGGGGCAGAGCTCCCCCAAGACCATGCAGCGCAACTCGCAGCCTTTCTGCGCGAAAACTCCGATGTTTTTGCGTGGAAGCCTTCGTACATGCAGGGCGTCGCCCGGGAGGTTATTGAACACAAGCTCGCGGTAACCCCCGGTCACCCCCCTATCAAGCAGAAGTTGAGGAAGCTCTCCCTCGAACGTCAAGAAGCCATCAAGACGGAGATAGCCCGGCTCCGAGAGGCGGGGTTCATCCGGGAAGTGTTGCACCCCGAGTGGCTCGCAAACCCCGTCCTCGTCAAGAAGTCAAGTGGCAAGTGGCGCATGTGCGTGGACTTCACCGACCTTAACCGCGCTTGCCCCAAAGACAACTTCCCGCTCCCGCGGATCGACCAACTCGTTGACTCCACCGCGGGGTGCGAGCTGATGAGCTTCCTAGACGCCTACTCGGGATACCATCAAGTCCGGATGGCGGAGGGGGATGAGGAAAAGACGAGTTTTATAACTCCCCTCGGAACCTTCTGCTACCGCCATGTGCCCGGGGACAGTGGCCTCCGGTGCCTGCCCCGGGCGCCGCCTCTTAGGCTCCCGGGACCGCGCCCCCCGGGCATGTCCCGGGCGCCGCCATGTGCCCGGGGACAGTGGCCTCCGGTGCCTGCCCCGGACGCCGCCGTTTAGGCTCCCGGGACCGGGCCCCCCGGGCATGTCCCGGGCGCCGCCATGTGCCCGGGGACAGTGGCCTCCGGTGCCTGCCCCGGGCGCCGCCTTTTAGGCTCCCGGGACCCTGCTCTCCGGAAGAGGTCCCGGACGTCATCGCCCTCCTAAAAGGTAAAATCCCTGTTTGTTTATCACGTGCAGGTCACGCGAGGGACGCCTCGGGAATCAGCGACCACCTGTCAAGCATCCAAGACGTTTGGCCGGGAGAAGGACGGTCCTACCCTTCGATCCGACGGTGGCTTCCGGGGTAGTTTAGGCTTTTCGCTTCTTTTTGGAGGCTATAAATAGCCCTTGTACCCCTCTGTTGTAAAGACCAGTTCATTATTATTTGGAATAGCTAATCTCACGGACGTGCTCCGGAAGCCTCTCCCCCGGAGAGAGCCTCCCCAGCCGACTCCGGTCGGGAGCGCGTCGACAGGACTAGGGCCCCACCGGGACCCGAACCTGTATAAATCGGCGTGTCAATTCTTGTGTTTGCCCGGCGGGGGAGGACCGGTCACCCGGTCAACCCGCGCTGCGTGATTTCCGCTAGGATCGTCTTCAAAACCTGCCGGGGTATTCTTAATACCACGACAGGTATGAATATATGGCAATGTGGATGGGTCTTCGATGTATATGTTTCAAATGGCTATACATGACTTTTCCCAACCTAATAGATGTGAAGTCCTGATGACTTGCATACAGGCTAAAGATTATGCACAGTGGCACTTAGATATCTTTATATTCCATTAGCATTAGGTTTGTCAGATTATGCACAGTGGCACTTAGATACTTGTGTGCATATTTACGTGTGAAATAATAATGCTGGCCCATGAATATTAGTATAGCAAATCATCGAGAATGATATGTCATGACAGTGAATGGTGGCTTGTCAACAAAATTCCATATAGAGAGAACATTGTTATGTTCTATCGGTATCTCACGGGTTTGCAGATAGAAAAATTGTCTTCTGTGGCTATGGTCTATCGGCAGCTCATGTGTTTACCGATAGAAAATATTTCTGAACAGTTCAGGAAGTAATTTTTGCATGTCTTTCTTTTTGTATTATTTTCCCTTTTGCCGCCCTAATTAGTCTCCAGTCCTGGGTTGAGTTATGGAACTCCAAGGCGAATTAATTGCCATATGGTTTGTTGATGGTTTTGTAGGGGAAGACATGTCATCGTCTTCATCGGAAGGTACTAGTGGTTCGACTGGGGCCAACCCCAACATAACTGAAGATGCAGTTGTTACATCCCAGCGCAAGAGGGTGGGGCGAGGCGCGATGACGTTGGGCCGTTTGGCCAAACGCACGGATCTTTCTTGTGAGTTCAACCAATTTGGGAGGCCGATTGGAAAGAATGCTGGGAAGTACGCGGCCTACGTTGGGCTGTTGGCGAAAGAAAGGGTGAAGATCACCATCCAGAGCTGGAAGGACGTGACTGCGGACGAGAGGGATAGGTTGTGGGCGGAAGTGAAGGTTAAATTAACTGAAATCGCTGAACTCTTTCGTAATCACGTTCTCTTGGCTTGTACTAAAGTTTAACTAACTCATGATTAATTAATTGTATGCATTTTTTGAAAACATGCTAAGTGGAACATCCCCGACGATACACCTAGGACGGCCTGCTTGAAGGACATGAACGGAACATGGAAAACCTTTAAGAGCTGGCTCATCAGTAACTTCCTCGCTGTGGGGAAATCTCCTTGCCAGAAGTACCCGTTCATATCGGAGGAGGTATGGGAGGAATTCACCAAGTAGAAGGGGACTGAGGAGTTCAAGGCCCTTAGCGAGAAGAATAGGGCGATCCAGAATAGGAACGACCACCCGCATCGGCTCGGATCCCGGGGCTATGCGGGGAAGGAGGAGCAGTGGAAGAAGGAAGACGAGCAAAACCCTGTCATCGACACCCCTGAGTTGCCGCTCTCCGAGATCCGGGATGAGAGGTGCAAGCGATGGTGGAGGGGGAGGGGGTCCGTGTCGTCGATGGGGTCTGTGCAGTTCGCAACCCCTGGGGGCGCCGACGTTGTGAGGCGAATGGTAAGTTGGCTAACCTCGTAAACTGTGTGCGCACAAGTGTATATAAGGCAATTTGTCTTACAAGGTACCTTTAAATGTAACAGATCTCTTTTGAGAAGGAGGCAGTGGAGGGATTGTTTACCCCGCAGAGGGAGAACGACATCCTCACCCGGGCTCTAGGAAATAAGGAGCATCCCGGGTAGACACGGGCCGTGGGAGCCATTGTGTCGTGGAAGGCCGGTTTCGTAGATCCGGCTCCACCGAGGAAGAAGGCCCGCTCCTGGAAGGAAAAGGAAGCCGAGCTCTCCGATAAGATACGAGCTGATGTACGGGGGGAGATACGGGCTGAGGTGCAGTCTGAGGTCGCACAAATTAGGGAAGAGTTTGCACGGTTGAGAGAAGCATTGCTGGCCAAGAGTGCAGATGCGGATCCCCAGGACGACCGTACCCTGCGGGGTCGGATAAGCAGTTGCGCTTCGAAGGTCCTCGAGGATCAAGTGGATCTACTTGAGGTACTGCAAGCCTTCATCTGTGCACTTAAGTTGATGCCACTCCCATTCTGTTAGAGTTGTTTCGCTAACCTGTTTTAATTGTTACAAATTTGCAGAAGCCGGAGGGTTGCATCCTACAGAATCACGTAGGCGCCGGGCAGGAAGTGGTTGGACACGGCTTCGTATATCCGTCTGGGCCGGATGTCCGGGTCCACTGTGTACCTCTGCGGTTGGGGTTCGCAAAGGTACAGGTGGACATGGCCATGTCGGGCTACAACGATTCTCCATTGCCAGTCCCAACAGAGGAACTGCAGACACTTGCTGAGGCAGTGGGCTCCTACGTACAGTGGCCCAAGAAGTGTCTTCTAATACAACCGGTAAATCGTACACATTTTAGATTACATCCTACTCAGTACACTCAATTTGCAAAATCTAACATACGTGCTCATTAATTGAAGTGGCCTCCCGTCGGGCTACCAGGGGACTGCGCCCCCAGCTCGGGGCATGAGGCCCGATCTCGTGCGAACCTGGACACATCAAAGACGGCCTCGACCCCACCCAGTGCATCCACGCCTTCACCTCAGAAGAAAGCCGCCATCACCTCGCCCTTGCCTTCGAAGGTACGCGCTCAATCCCCGGCAAAAGGCAAGGGCAAAGGCAAGGGCAAAGGGCGACAGGTACAGCCGGAGAGGTTCAAGAACGGGTTCCCACTCACGTCGGAGGCTGCTTTGCGCAAATTGGATCGATCAACCAGAGCCCTCCACGAGTGGTACCTACATCGAGCTCGGCGCAACCTGAACTTCTTAGTTCCCTACAGGCCTGGGCAGTTCCACCGTGAGCCCGGGACTATATCCGTGGCACACGAGGATCTGTTCGACCTCTACAACTGGCGGGTGCTCGATATGTCCATCATACAGACTGGAGTCATGTGAGTTTGCTGATGCTATGTATTGCTGTTTTCTAACTCTGTTTGCTAACTCTGCATTAATGTTGCAGTTCATTTGAAATGTAGTAACTTTCTGTGAAATATTAATGTCGTCCTTTGCATGCAGGTGCATGTACAGGCTAGCATCGGAGGCTGCGTGTGACAAGGTGGGTTTCCTCGACCCAGAGAAAATAAGCCTCACGATGCTAGAGCACGACGCCGCGCACGCTGAGCAGTACATATCCAGCGCGCTGATGGCGCAGCAGGACAGGGAGTTCATTCTGGTGCCGTACCACCAAAGGTTAGTGCATTTCGTACTAATTTAACTCAATCTTGTATGTTACACCTGAGATATACTTTCAGCTAGGGGTCCTCTTTTACATACAATGCAGGGGCCACTGGATCCTCATCGTGATCTGTCCGCCGAGGAACGAGGTGTACTACCTCGATTCGATGCGTGACAGATTATCGATGGAATATGTGGTCAAGGGGAATATGGAGGCGTAAGTAACTTATATGTTTGATTTAAATTTTGACCTCACTAGCTAATGATAATACATTAACCGGCAATACTAACTGAAATGCAGGGCTTTTGATAAATATGTGTCCGTTGGAGGGAGGCATGCCGCACCGTAGGGCTCCCTACTAGCTTGGAAAGAATATGAGGTACTCACGAGACTTTTTGTTTATGCTTAATTAGTTTATGGAAACAATAGCTAACATGTCTTCGCATATGCAATTATCTTAGTGCCATCAGCAGCCGCAATCGTGGGAATGCGGGTTTTATGTGCTGCGCTACATGTACGACCTAGTGCGGACAAACTTTGCCCGATTCCCCTAGGTAAGCATCGATAGCTAACTCAAATTTCAAAAATGGGTGTCACGTTCTAAATTAGGAAGTTAGTTACTCAGTATTCACACATGCTTGCAGATCGCCATGTCGAAAGACCAATACGAAAATGCAAAGATTATAGATCTTCGACAAATCTGGGCACAATATGTCATGGAGGAAGTAGTGCCCAACCATCCAGCATGAAAATTTTC
Source organism: Pharus latifolius (assembly GCA_019359835.1). Classification (NCBI taxonomy): domain Eukaryota; kingdom Viridiplantae; phylum Streptophyta; class Magnoliopsida; order Poales; family Poaceae; genus Pharus; species Pharus latifolius. The sequence goes on along the minus strand of CM033326.1, from coordinate 63,489,736 downwards.
TCCTTTTCGTGTACTCTGCATAGACTGTTTATATACATGTGAATAAATATATATGTGAATAAATGTCCACATTGGATTGCAATTTGTATTTGTCCATACATATGTGAATAAATGTGAATAACTGTCTAATGTGTCAATCTGTTCTGTGAATTTACCTTGCATCTGTACTGTATTGTGTATCCAATCTATACTGTATTGCATCTGTACTGTATATGTGAATGTACTGTATTGTGAATGCAAATAAAGTATTGTATATGTGAATGCTCTATCGGTAAATTCATCCACAACCGAGAGACTACTGTACTTTTTTCTATCGGTACAATCAAAATTAACCGTTAGAAGAGTGTGACCTTTCCTGCCGGTGAACTCAACCGAGAGAGTACTAAGCTTTTTTCTGTCGATAATCTTGTAATTAACCGTTAGAATAGTGGTACTTTTCCAACCGCTAGCGACGAGTTTTCTATCGGTACACTCCTGAGTTGCCGATAGAATAGTATGATTTTTTCTGTCGGTAATCTTGTAATTAACCGTTAGAATAGTGGTACTTTTCCAACCGCTAACGACGAGTTTTCTATCGATACACTCTTAATATGCCGATAGAATAGTATACTTTTTTCTGTCGGTAATCTTGTAATTAACCGTTAGAATAGTGGTACTTTCCCTGCCGCTAGACGTAAGACTACGACGGGTTTTCTATCGGTAGATTCATAAGATGCCGATAGAATAGTGAAGTTCTTCTATCGGTTATTTACCGATAGAAAATGTTCTGTCTTGTTCTATCGTCTCTATCTCTATCGGTACAAAAACCGATAGTAGAAGGGTGTTTTTTACCGATAGAAGCAAGCTTTTCTGTACTAGTGATTTCAGGATGAGATCTTGGTTATGCCAGAGTGTTACCATGAAAAGTTGGCAGCCAAACTCCTTCATTCAGGTCATTTTCGTAGTTCAGTCCAAAAGTTTCACAAATCAATCCTTTTCAGATTTCTGAGATGCCCAAAAAGGCTAAAAGACGCAGATCATCTCCAAATTCTAATTTGATTCAGTGAACATCTCCCCTTCACTTTTCTGAACATTTTTCCCTTCTAGAGGAATTTCCAAATCTCGCCCAAAACCCTAGTTTCAGCCTTATCAAAATTTCAAAGTTCCAACTACCCAGATTACCGTGTTTTCAGTTCATCCCAAAACTTGTCCAAATCTCCAAATTCTATCATCCCTAGTTGCTAATCAATCTCTTGGACTTTGTGGATTAATTTGGCAAGGTCAAAACCCTTTTCATCTAAGCCATTCACCAAATTCACAGATTAGTCCCTGGAATCAAATTCTGTAATTGCAAATCAGCCCTTCTATTCTTTTAAACCCATTTTCGACCAGTGCTGTTTCACCGTTCGACCGGAGTCGCGCCGTGCCTTCTCGCCGCGTTTGCTCGCCGCCGGCCATCGCCTCTTGTCGCATGTGCTAGTGACCAACTGAGCCACCCCGGCGCAAATTCCCTTGCTGTTTTCCCTCGTTGGCTCCGTCCCTGTGCCTATTTAAACCCTCCAGCATTGTGAAGAAACCACAACTCCAGGACTTAGCCAAATTTCAGTTTTCTCGCTGTTTCTTCTTCTTCCCCGGCGAGCCGATTTTGAGGCCATCTACACCAGAGCAAACCGTAGCGCCTCTCTCCAATCTAAGCTCACCAGTAAGGTCCCCACAGCCATCTTCCCGTGTCCAAGCAACCAATTTCATTCAGGTGATCTCCATCGCCGGTGATCACCGGAAAACCAAAAACCCCTGTTTCTGAAATTAAATCCACTCCAGTCCTTTTCACCACCCCTTTCTATAGAATGAAATGATCCTCAGCCACTTCTTAGCAAGCCTGTTCAGCCAGTTTTCAAATTGGTGCAGCGCCGCGTGATTTCCCAATTTTCGCGCGCCACCGTGGACATCGCACATTGCTGGCGTGCCTCGCTGCAGCTCTCCCCAAATTTGTCGTGGTATTACGAATACCCCGACAGGTTTTGTAGACGATCCTAGCGAAGAAAACGCGGCGCGGGTTGACCGGGTGACCGGTCCTCCCCCGCCGGACAAACACAAGAAAAGACACAGGGATTTACACAGGTTTGGGTCCCGGTGGGGGCCCTAGTCCTATCGGCGTGCTCCCGAAAGGAGTCGGCCGGTGAGGATCTCTCGGGGGAGAGGCTTCCGGAGCACACCAGTGAGTTTGGCTATTCCAATAATCATGAATCACTTGTCTTACAACAGGGGGTACAAGGGCTATTCATAGCCCCAAAAAGAAGCAAAAAAGACTAAACTACCTCGGACGCTACTGTCGGATCGAGGGGTAGTGACGTCCTTCTCCCGGTCAGGTGCCTTGGATGCTTGACAGGTGGTCACTGATTCCCGAGGCGCTCCTCGCGTGACCTCCATGTGATCAAGAATAAAAGGCTTTACCTTTAGGAGGGCGACGATGCCCGGGACATGCACCAGAGGCAATGCCCCCGAGTGAAAGGCGTCGCCCGGGAACGGCATCGGAGGCCGGGTCCCCGGGCAAATGGCGGCGCTCGGAGCAGGCACCGGAGGCCACGTCCCCCGGCGAATGGCGGCGCCCTGGACCGGCACCGGAGGCCATGTCCCGGGAGCCAAAAGGCGGCGCCCGGGGCAGGCACCGGTGGCCACGTCCCCGGGCAAATGGCGGCGCCCGGGACAGGCACCAGAGGCCACGTCCGTAGGAAATTGGCAGCGCCCAGGACCGGCACCAGAGGCCAGGTCTTGGGAGCCAAAAGGCGGCGCCCGGGGCAGGCACTAGAGGCCACGTCCCCGGGCAAATGGCGGCGCCCGGGACTGGCACGGGAGGCCAGGTCCCGAGAGCCAAAAAGCGGCGCCCGGGCAGGCACCGGAGGCCACGTCCCCGAGCAAATGGCGGCGCCCGGTACTGGCATCGGAGGTCGGGTCCCGGGAGCCAAAAGGCGGCGCCCGGGGCAGGCATCGGGGGCCATGTCCCCGGACAAATGGCTGCACCCGGGGCAGGCACCGGAGGCCACGTCCCCGAGCAAATGGCGGCGCCCGGGACCGGCAGCAGAGGCCAGGTCTCGGGAGCCAAAAGGCGGCGCCCAGGGCAAGCACCGGAGGCCACGTCCCCGGGTAAATGGTGGCGCCCGGGACCGGCACCGGAGGCCAGGTCCCGGGATCCAAAAGGTGGCTCCCGGGACCGGCACCGGAGGCCAGGTCCCGAGAGCGAAAAGGCCGCGCCCGGGGCAGGCACCGGGGGCCAGGTCCCCGAGCAAATGTGACTCAACTTACCTGGACTTAGTCTCGCGGAGGCTGTGTGTTTTCTCAATGCGCAGGTCTCCGTCATCCGGGAGGCCGCCGATGCCCGGGCACGGGGCCGGGCGATCCTCGTTGTTGCGGCCGCGGCGGGGCTCGTTGAGCACAGGGGCTCGGCGCCCGGGCGATCGGGGGCCGCATCCCCCAGAGCTTCCCCGAGTTCTTCGAGCCCTCGCGCTGGGAGGTGGAGCAACTCGCCGGGGGCTTCTACAACCGGATCGTCCGGGCGAGGTTCCCGGCACCGGCGCCTTCGGCAGCGGATGCCCCGGCCCCGGCGGAGGCCCCCCAGGGGGAGGACGCCAACGATAAAGTATGAGCCTCCCCCCGGGTCTTAGATAGGACCCTTTTTTCTTTCTTAGGATTTTGCTCCCGGTAGCTTCCTAGAAGAAGCCCCGGACACTTGTAAAAAGACATTTTGAAATGCAATGGAATTAGAAATTTTTCTCTCTTGAATGAATGCATTGTTACCAGGATTCCCGGGAGGTTACTCCCGGGCGAAGGTTCGGAAGAGGTTCCCCGGGGGACTCCCAAGCAGCTTTGATTTTGCTAAGTCTCATCTCCGGGGAACGCAGCGGGGACGTCATCCGGGAGCCGATCCGGTTAAGATGGCATCTGGAGTGGCACTTGGACAATTTTGACAATCATCGCGCCGATTTATCCCCTCCGTGTCCGGGGTCCCGGATGATCCCCCCTCTACGGATACTTTCGCTGGCGGGCTACGAGTATTGGCCCGAGGATGTGCTCGGGGAAGCTTAGCGCCGCGTACGCGCATTGTACTGGGACCTGGCCCAGGAGCTAGCAGATGGTCTCTGGGACTATTAGGCGTAGGAACCTTAGGACAGAGAATTTCTGGGTTAGAACCAGGGTTGTACCGTTTCCGATGCCCACCGGAGGGGGAAGATGTCCTCCGGGTTGAATGATCAATAAAGCTGTGTTGTTGCTTTGTAAATATTCTCTGATATTTTTCTTGGATGGTCTGGACGACTTCTTTTGACAAGAATGAGCTAAGTTTTGGCTCGTTTTTCTTGGGTGGTCCGGACGACTCTCGGGGGCTCCTTATCCCCCCCGCCCACAGCGGGCCAGAGGGTAGCTCCGCACGCTGTGGGGGTGACAAAGCCCCCGGGGTGAAGGTGACCTGTAGCATAAGAATTTTTCTAAGTTAGAAAATTCAAAAATGAGGTTTCGGGAAAAGACCTTCCGGGAGACAATCGTCCGGTCGCCGTGACGACGGGGAGTCGGGAATAAGGTCTCGGGGGAAGAAACATCCGAGAAAAACCCGATGAGATTTCCGGAGGTGAGCTTTCCGGGAGACAATCATCCGGTCGCCATGAGAACGGGGAGCCGGGAATAAGGTCTCCGGAGGAGTATCCAAGAAATCCGTAACTTTGCCGGGAGACAATCATCCGGTCGCCGTGAGAACGGAGAGCCGGGAATAAGATCTCCGGGAAAGAAAAATCCGAGAAAGCCTGGGATTTCCGGGGATAGACCTTCCGGGAGACAATCATCTGGTCGCCCTGAGGACAGGGAGCCGGGAATAAGGTCTCCGGGAAAGAAAAATCCGAGAAAGCCTGAGACGTCCCGCTGGGGAGACTGTCGACTCCCGGAGGAGGATGTGCCCGATGACGGGTCTGAGTGTTTGGGTAGGGGACTAGTCTCCCAAAGTGACTCGTTACCACGGTCGCTGGGGACCGGTTTGCCACTTACACCCTCAGTCCACGAGGGCTGATCGTAAGCCGCCCTACAGGAGGGACTTGCTGGGTCTGGGCCCACTTCCTCACGGGGAGGGCGTCCTCGCGGGGAGGGCGTCCTCGCGGGGAGGGCATCCTCGCGGGGAGGGCATCGCCGTTAGGGGCGGTAATGTGAAGAACCTGCAATGAGACAGTTGAAAAGAATCCAGTTGCATTGATAATGAAATGGAATACAATGCCTCCCCCCCGGTGTGATCGCTCCGGGGGAGGGGACAGGCTTGTGTAGGCTAGACGTAGAGCTTGCGAAGTAAACGCAAGTTCCACGTGTGCTTCAGCTCCTGCTCTTGATGGTTGGAGAGCTTGTAAGCCCCCGAGCCCAAGACTATGGAGATCCTGTAGGGGCCCTCCCACTTGGGGGAGAGCTTACCCTGGGCTTGGGGGTCCGTGACGCGCTTGAGGACAAGGTCCCCAAGGCGGAAGGATCTTTCGCGCACGCGCTGGTGGTATGCGCGCGCCATCTCGCGCTCGTAGATGGCATGGCGGAGGAGCGCTCGGTCGCGTTCCTCCTCCACGAGGTCGATCTCCAGTCGCTGGTTGGCCTCATTGGCCTGGTACGCTATAGTCGTTGCTCCGTCTAGGAGCTCGACTCGCAGCGACCGGAAGCCAATCTCCGGGGGGAGGACTGCCTCCGCCCCGTAGACTAGGGAGAAGGGAGTACGTCCCGTCGCCCGGCTCGGGGTCGTGCGCATGGAGCAGAGGATGCTAGGGAGCACCTCTGCCCATGCACGCCGCTTAGAAGCAGCCTGCTCGAGTCGCCGGTGTAATCCCTGTAGGATCACGCCGTTGACCCTCTCGACAGCCCCATTGCTCCGGGGATGGGCCACTGAGGCGAAGTTGATGACGAGCCCCAGGCCTTCACAGAATTCCCGGAAATAAGCCGAGTCGAATTGGGTCCCGTTATCAACAGTGATTTCCCGGGGGACACTAAAACGACAAACGACGTTTTTCCAGAAAAACCGCTGGACGGCCCGGGACGTGATGCTGGCCAAGGGTTCCGCCTCTACCCACTTCGTAAAGTAGTCGACCGCGACCACCGCATACTTGTATCCTCCGGGCGCTGAGGGGAAGGGCCCTAGAAGGTCCATCCCCCAGCGCACGAAGGGCCAAGTGATGGGGATAGTCTACAGCGCTACAGGGGGGAGGTTCGAACCCTTGGCCATCTTCTGGCAAGCCTCGCACGCGGAGACAAGGTCTCGCGCGTCGCGTATGACCGTGGGCCAGTAGAAGCCCTGCCGGAAAGCCTTGGCCGCGATGGCACGCGGGGCTAGGTGAGAGCCACAGCTCCCCGCGTGGATGACTTCAAGAAGTTGGAGTCCTTCCAGCCGGGGGAGGCAGCGCAGGAGGGCGGAAGCCCCCCGCTTGTAGAGCCTCCCCTCCAGCAGGAGATATGCCCGGGCTTTGGCCTGGAGGCGCTTATCCTCGGTCTCGTTGGGAGGGTCCCCCTCCCCCCTGATGAAGGAGATGAGGGGGTCCATCCATGATGGAGTCCGGGTGATCTCGGTGACCTCCGGGACGCAAGGCTCGTCGCCCGTGTCCTTGGAGGCCACCGAGGGCTTTGTGATGATTTCCAGGAAGGCCCCCTTGGGGAGCGATTCCTGGGAGCTGGCTGCCCGGGCCAAGGCCTCGGCCCGGTCATTGTCCCTTCGCGGGATATGCCGGGCCTCGAGGCCATCGAAGTGCCTCTCCATCTTTCGCACCTCCTGCAAATAAAGACTCAAGTTTGCGTCATGGCACAGGTAAGACTTGTCGATTTGGCAAACTACGAGCTGAGAATTTCCCTTCACTAGGAGGTGCCGGATCCCCAAGGAGCGTGCAAGGCGCATCCCGAGGAGCAAAGCCTCGTACTCGGTGACGTTGTTGGTTGCGGGGAACTCGAGCCGCGCCGCGTACTCAAGTTCCTTCCCCTCAGGGCTTCGGACGACTACTCCCGCACCAGCCCCGGCGAGACACAGCGACCCGTCGAACATGAGTGTCCAATGGTCACTGTGTCAGGGCGGCGTGGGGAGATCTTCATCCCCGGACATGGAGGCAGGAGTCCACTCCGCGACGAGTCGGCGAGGACCTGTGACTTGATGGCGGAGCGGCCCGTGAGGGAAAGGGAGAAGGGGGCGAGCTTGGCCCCCCACTTCCCTATCCGGCCGGTGGCTTCCTTGTTCCGCAGCACCTACCCTAGGGGGAGGGACGACAGGACGATGATGGGGTGCCCCAGGAAGAAGTGGCGAAGCTTCCGGGACGCCATCAGAAGGGCGTAGCAGATCTTCTCCATCTCCGTGTACCGGGTTTTGGCCCCTTGGAGGGCCTCGCTCACGTAGTACACGGGACGCTGCTGCCCACCTTGCTCCTTCACCAAGATCGCGCTGACGGCGATGGGGGTTGCGGCAAGGTAGAGGAGCAAGGGCTCTTCTGGAGACTGACTCACGAGCATTGGAGGGCTCGTGAGGTACTTCTTGAGGTCGTCGAATGCCTCCTGGGACTCGGGGGTCCAGTGGAACCCCTCGAGCCCCTGGTGGATCTTTAAGAATTGGAGGCCTCGCTCCCCGACCGCGAGATGAAGCGGCTTAGCGCGGCTAAGCGGCTGGAGAGCCGCTGGACGTCCTTGACGGAGTGCGGCGGGGGCATGTCCAGGAACGCCCAGATCATTTCGGGATTTGCCTCTATGCCCAGTTGGGACACGAGGAAACCCAGGAGCTTCCTCCTGCGCACGCCGAAGGCGCACTTCTCCGGGTTGAGCTTCAGCCCATACGCGCGGAGGTTGCGGAAGGTCTCCGCCAGTCGTCGATGTGGGAGGCTGCACGGGGACTTTTGACGACCGCGTCGTCTACGTAGACTTCGACGTTGTGGCCGACTTGATCTTTGAAGACCAGCGTCATGAGGCGCTGGAAGGTCGCTCCCGCGTTCTTGAGCCCGAAGGGCATGTGGACGTAGCAGAAGGTTCCGAGGGGAGTTATGAAACTCGTCTTTTCCTCATCCCCTTCCGCCATCCGGACTTGATGGTAGCCCGAGTAGGCGTCTAGGATGCTCATCAACTTGCACCCCGCGGTGGAGTCGACCAGTTGGTCAATCCGCGGGAGTGGGAAGTTGTCCTTGGGGCAGGCACGGTTAAGTTCGGTGAAGTCCACGCATATCCGCCACTTGCCATTCGATTTCTTGACGAGGACGGGGTTTGCGAGGCACTCGAGGTGCAGGACCTCCCGAATGAACCCCGCCTCTCAGAGTCGGGCGATCTCCCCCTTGATTGCCTCTTGGCACTCGAGGGAGAGCTTCCTCAGCTTCTGTTTGATAGGGGGGTGACCGGGGGCCACCGCGAGCTTGTGCTCAATGACCTCCCGGGCGATGCCCCGCATGTCCAAAGGCTTCCACGCAAAAACATCGGAGTTTTCACGCAGAAAAGCTGCATGTTGCGCTGCATGTTCCTCGGGGAGCTCCGCCCCAATCCGGACGGTTTTGTCCCCGTCGCCCGGAGACAGCAGGACCTTCCAGAGGCCCCCTTCCGGACGTGGCTTGGGGAGGGGCCTCCCGGGAGGTGGCGCAACGACGTCCGATTCCGGGGGAGAGGCCTCCCCCCCGGGCACCTTAATGATGTTGACACTTCCGATTGTGGCTGCGGCGCGCTCGTATAGGGCACGGGCCATGTCTTGGTCTCCCCGGACATTGATCACGCCGTGCGGCCCGAGGATCTTCATGCAGAGGTAGTTTTGATGGGTGGCAGCCCCCAGGCGGTTGATCGTGGTCCTCCCCATGATCGCGTTGTAGGAGGAGGGGAGGTCCACTACGTCGAAGCGGACCATCTCAGTCCGGTAGTTCTCCGGGGTGCCGAAGGTCATGGGAAGATCCACCTTCCCCACGGGGTGGATCGCCTTCCCCGGGACGAACCCTTGGAGGGGCCCTGCCGCGGGCTGCAGAAGCTTCTCATCCACCTGCATCTCCTTGAAGGCCTTCAGGAATAGGACGTCGGCGGAGCTCCCGCCGTCCACGAGGATGCGGGCTAGGTGGCAGCTGTAGATGGTAGCAGAGACGATGAGCGCGTTGTCGTGGGGGAAGTGAACCCCGCGTGTGTCTTCTTCCGTGAAGGTGAGGGGGACGTCCGACCACTTGGGTGGCGGAGACGTGTGCAGCACCCCCACAACCTTGACTTCGCGCGCGTACTCCTTACGCTGGCGCTTAGAGTCCCGCCCGGAGGCGGACCCTCCCACGATGACGTTGATGCGGCGCTGAGAAGTTTGGAAGGGGAGAGCTTTTGAAGGCTCCCCCTCCTGCGTCTGCCCCTGCTGACCCCCCGCGGGAGCAGGAAGGGCCGGAACAGCTGGCCGAGGGGGCAAGGAGGCCGGAGTCCCCCCTGCCCATGCTGGTCGAGGAACGCCGCGAAGTGCCGCAGCAGCTGGTGGCACTCCCGGGTAGCGTGGGTACTGGACCAGTGGAAGCTGCACCACGGTCCTTCCCTGCCTCTCCCCGCGGGGCCCTCCCGGCCGCGCTAGGACTGTCCTCCCCCATGGACTTTCGACTTGGGGAAGGGGCGGTTTCCCCTCAGGGGGTCGCGCGAGCTGCCTCCGCCCTCAAGGACAAAGGTGTTCCGAGGCCGTGGCTCGTTACGCCCCCCCCCTGTCTGGGGCGCTTGACGGGGTCCCTGGCCCCCCGGTCGGCAGGGGCGGGAGCCCCCTGGGTCTTCTTCTAGAGGTCATCTTCCTCCGCCAATCGTACTTTTCGAGTACGTTGAAGAGCTAGTCGGCAGAGGAGGGGCAGCTCCGGGAGAGCCTCCGGTGGAGCTCCCCAGGGAGGATCCCGATTTTGCACACTTCAATGACCGTAGAGTCGGGGACGTGAGCCACCTTGCTCTTGACTTGGGCGAAGCGCTTGAAGAAGCTTCGGATGGTCTCCCCCATCCTCCGCCGGACGGTGTACAGCTGCGAGGAGTCCAGGGGACGCACGTAGTTCGCCTGGAAGTTCGCGCAGAACTCACGCTTGAGCTGCGCGAAAGATTTGATGGAGCCGGCCTTCAGGTTGTAGAACCAGCAGCGGGCGATGCCGGTAAGGTAGAGGGGGATGACGTTGCATTGCACCGTCTCGTCCCCCCCGGCCGCGGAGATGGCTGTGGAGTATACCTGCACAAATTCGTAATGGTCGGCCTCACCGTTATAGTGCTCGATGTGCGGTGGGCGATAGGGCTGCGGCCACCGAATGCTCCGAAGTCTGCGGCATAGGGGCTAATTAGCCCGCTGCACTTCTCGGGGAGAGTCCCGGTCGCTGTCTTCTTTGACGGGGGGCATGCCCTCGTTATCGGAGTCGGGAAGCAGTCCAAGAGGTCCGCCGGAGTGGCGGTGACGACACTTTTCTTCTGGATCGGGACTGAGTTCCTGGACGTCCGGGCTCTCCTCCAAAGAGGCTGGCTCTTCGGTGGGTCTCTTCCCTCGACCGGTGCGAGAGGGAGGCTCTCCGCGACCGCGGCCAGGGGGAAGTTCTTCCCCGCGCTTGGGTGAATGCATTCGCTCGACCTCGCCCCAAGAGAAACGGACCTGTTCCGCCGAGGGAGGGAGCTCATGCACTGTAGCTACCGGCCTGGAGGCTACCGGGGCCCGCTGGGGCGAGCCCCCTGAGAAGACCCCTGGAACCGAAAAGTGGGAAGCCCCTGTATCATCCGGAACCGGGCAGGGGGCGCCCGCGGCGACGTTCAGAACCGAAGTGGAGGGAGCCCCCGTGGCAACAGCCGGAACCGGAAAGGGGGATGCCCCTGTAATTTCCAGAACCGGCGAGGGGGGAGCCCCCGCGGCAACGTCCGGAACCGGGGAGCCGATGCGGGGGGAAATCCGCTGAGGCACGGGAGCTGCCCTGTCGACCGCCCCCGGTGCGGTAAACGTGACACGCGGGGCAGGACTGGCTCCCAGCGCAGGAAAAACCCCCAGTTTGAAGTGGGCCCCCGGCCCCTGGAATGGGCCTGGAGCGGGGTATCCCCCCGGTGCCACGAAGGGCCCGGGCATGAGTACCCTCCCGGCACCGGGAAGGACCCGGGTGCAGGGAAGGGTCCGGACGTATGACCCGCAGGGGGAGGGTATCCCCCGCTGGGGTCATACGGGGCGGGTAAACCTCCGGTGACCGGAGGGACCGCCGGGTGACTCATAAACGGGGACATGGGCCCCGGATATGGGTACGGCGCGTATGTGGGGGCCGGTGGCCGCACCAACACACGAAGCAGCTCATCCATGGAGCGCTGGGTGCGGAGCAGGCCCTCCACTAAAGCCTCAAGCAGGGTGTCCCGGGGAGCCGGGGGAGCCGTCGGGGGGAGACTGGTCCCGGCCGAGGTTCCCGCAGTCACCGGGAGCGCCCCAGAGGTGGAAGCACCTAAGTTAAGAGGAAAGGTGGGAGGCGGTACCTGGGTCTGGCCGCCTCCGAGCGGAAGCGCCGGGACAGTCGTGTCCTGGACGGGCGGCGCCGGGTCTCCGAGACCAGTGTCACCGGGAAGGGTGCGTGTCGTGGTATTAAGGATACCCCGGCAGGTTTTGAAGACGATCCTAGCGGAGATTACGCAGCGCGGGTTGACCGGGCGACCGGTCCTGCCCCGCCGGACAAACACAAGAAAAGACACGAGGATTTATACAGGTTCGGGTCCCAGTGGGGGCCCTAGTCCTGTCGACGCGCTCCCAACCGGAGTCGGCTGGGGAGGCTCTCTCCGGGGGAGAGGCTTCCGGAGCACGTCTGTGAGATTAGCTATTCCAAATGATAATGAGTTGATCCCTTACAACAGAGGGGTACAAGGGCTATTTATAGCCCCAAAAAGAAGCAAAAAACCTAAACTACCCCGGAAGCCACCGTCGGATTGAAGGGTAGGACCGTCCTTCTCCCGGTCAAACGTCTTGGATGCTTGACAGGTGGTCGCTGATTCCCGAGGCGTCCCTCGCGTGACCTGCACGTGATAAACAAATAGGGGTTTTACCTTTTAGGAGGGCGATGACGTCCGGGACATGCCCGGGGGGCACGGTCCCGGGGGCCAAATGGCGGCGCCCGGGGCAGGCACCGGAGGCCATTGTCCCCAGGCCAAATGGCGGCGCCCGGGACATCCCCGGGGGGCACGGTCCGGGGGGCCAAACGGCGGCGCCCGGGACATGCCCGGGGGGCGCGGTCCCGGGGGCCAAATGGCGGCGCCCGGGACATGCCCGGGGGGCACGGTCCCGGGGGCCAAATGGCGGCGCCCGGGCCAGGCACCGGAGGCCACTGTCCCCGGGCCAAATGGCGGCGCCCGGGACATGCCCGGGGGGCACGGTCCCGGGGGCCAAATGGCGGCGCCCGGGACATGCCCGGGGGGCACGGCCAAGGGGCCAAACGGCGGCGCCCGGGGCAGGCACCGGAGGCCACTGTCCCCGGGCCAAATGGCGGCGCCCGGGGCAGGCACCGGCGGCCACTGTCCCCGGGCCAAATGGCGGCGCCCGGGACATGCCCGGAGGGCACGGTCCCGGGGGCCAAATGGCGGCGCCCGGGACATGCCCGGGGGGCACGGTCCCGGGGGCCAAATGGCGGCGCCCGGGACATGCCCGGGGGGCACGGCCAAGGGGCCAAACGGCGGCGCCCGGGGCAGGCACCGGAGGCCACTGTCCCCGGGCCAAATGGCGGCGCCCGGGACATGCCCGGAGGGTACGGTCCCGGGGGCCAAACGGCGGCGCCCGGGGCAGGCACCGGAGGCCACTGTCCCCGGGCAATCATGAACTTACCTGGACTTGACCGCGTGGAGATTTCCCCCAACAGTGCGAGCCCTTGTTCTTGGGGGAGCCATGGCGTCTTGTCCCGAGTCCCCACGGACGGCGCCAACTGTCGTGGTATTGCGAATACCCGGGCAGGTTTTGTAGACGATCCTAGCGAGGAAAACGATGCGCGGGTTGACCGGGTGACCGGTCCTCCCCCCCGGACAAACACAAGAAAAAACACGGGGATTTATATAGGTTCGGGTCCCAGTGGGGGCCCTAGTCCTGTCGGCGTGCTCCCGACCGGAGTTGGCTGGGGAGGCTCTCTTGGGGGAGAGGCTTCCGGAGCACACCAGTGAGTTTGGCTATTCCAATAATCATGAATCACTTGTCTTACAACAGGGGGTACAAGGGCTATTTATAGCCCCAAAAAGAAGCAAAAAAGACTAAACTACCCCGGACGCTACCGTGATTGTCTAAAACACGACTACACTAGCCTATGAAAGCTTGTGGTTGATCTATCGTCGATCAGTTCGAACCGTTGTTGAATCTGTCTCTCTTGTACATCCGCTCACCCTTTTATACTGGTCGAAAGGGCACCAATGCACAACGGCTTTGAACGGTTGCTTGGGTGCAGTTTTGACAACCGCACTTAACTCCCACTTAGACTTAACACGTGCAATTAAGGGATAACCGCACATGTTAACTCCCTGGCAGTTGTCTTCATACGTGGAAGGATCTTCGTGATTCTCGGGATATGCTTGTTGTAGAGCTTAAGCAATCCCGAGTCATCCTGGTCGAGAGTAGCCAGCGACCCTCTGATCGTGAATCGTCTACGGCCTTCTGACCGCGCACTGTCTGCGATCTCATGATCGCGTAATGCCTGCGATCTCTTGACCGCGTAGCGTCTGCGATCTCATGATCGTACAAAGCCTGCGACCATGTGCCCGCGCTTCTCAGGTCGTCTGAGATCATAGCAACGGACCTCCGGACACTTGTCTGGTTCGAATCTGTCTTGAACCTGATGTGCCCTACTCTAAACTAGCTTGGGTAACAATCCTCGTCAGCTAGCCCCCAAATTTGAAGAAAATGAAGAGACATATTTGTTGCATCTAGGCCTTTATGCCTAACCCTAATTTTGATGATTAATAAAAACAAAGTGTTTCAGACTAACTGTGCTTCTGAGATTTTTGATACAGAGTTTGTTCGGGAAAACACGCAAGATGATCAAGATGAACCCAACATTAAATAGAAGCACAAGGTGCAAAAGGGCAAAAACGAGACGCAAACATGAAGATGCAAAAATCTAAGGTAATCTAAGATTTTATTTTTACCGATCTCGGTGTTTGGAGGTTGATCGGTTAAGGACTTTGTTGCTTAGATTTAACCATACTATAAAGAGGGGTTGCAAAGTCCTCTCTACATTTTCAACATGAACCAAGAAACTTAGGTCATTGCATTGCATTCCTTTTTGGTTGGATTTGATTTGAATTTGGTTTTGAAAGATTTGATTTTCAGTTGAATTTTTGACAGTAGAAGAGTTTTTCAATTTTCTAGAAAGATCTAGGCAGATCTGGCATTTTCTTCTGTCGACAAATCTGTAGTCCTTTAAACTATCTTTCTAATAAGCTATCAAAAACTTAAATCGAATTTCTGGATCAAAAGTTATGGATGTTTTTAACTGACTGTCAGTTATTTGGATTTTCAGTTGAGTTTTTGACAGCAGAAGATTTTTTGCAATTTTCAGAAAGCGCTAGGTAGATATGGTTTTTTCTTCTGTTTACAAAAATGTAGCCCTTGAAATTATCTTTCAAACGCGCTATTAAACTCTCAATTTGGACTTCTGCATTTAAAGTTATGAATGTTATTGTTCATGCTGACTGTCAGTTTGCTATGATGACTGTCAGTTTGAATGTCAGTTTGTGTTAACTAAAAATTGTCCAGAGATTGTGTTTTTTGGGCTAAAATTTTTTGTACTATACTGACTGTCGATATGCCCATGCTGACTGTCAGTTTGTGTTTCGACAATAGCTTGTTTTATCTGAGTTTATATTTGATTTGGTCGATGTTTTGGTCGAACTGACTGTCAGTTTGCATAACTGACTGTCAGTTTGAGGTTTCAATTTTCATATACGACCACAAACGGCTAGCTATTTTTTATCTGTAAATTTTGTCGGCCGTTGTATATGTAACTGACTGTCAGTTAGGTGAACTGACTGTCAGTTTGAGTTGCTGATTTTCAGCCCTAGCTCCAACGGTTCTTTTGATCCTTGAGGCTATAAATAGAGGCTTTGAGCTCGTATTTTACACAACAAGCAGCCTCCTCTCATACACATTCTTGAGTTTTAGTTTCTTATATAAAATCTTGATCTTTTGATCAAATCGAGTGATTTTCAGATCCACCGAGTGCTTTTGTTCAGTTCATTTTGCATCCTATTAGTTTCTCGGTGATTGTTTGGAGGTCTAGAGAAGACCTTGCTGCCTATTACTCTTGGTGAGCACCCTCACCTAGACGGTTCGGAGGTGTGGCCGTAGATCCCTCCAGTTCTGAGATTGTCGGAGTGACTCGGCGCATTTGTACAAGGCATCGGTGCTCGCCTTTCCGGAGTGGACAAGGAGCAACCAATAGTGAATAATATCCTTTGTGGATATTGAAGCAAGACTCAAGTTATTTGAGTACTTCAACGAGGATTTGGGGAGACTGGCGAGTTTCCGAGACCTCAGTAAAAATCGTTGTGTTCGTTCTCTCAATCTTTTCTTATTAATATATTGAACTGCATTTGATTCTTCTCTTTGCAAAAGTTGTTTTTATTTGAAGTTTTTAAAGCCTCCTATTCACCCCCCCTCTAGTCGGCATCCTTGATCCTACAATATTTACTTCTAATTTTAATCATACATCAGATAAGTGACCCGACGCTTCAACTTCTCCACTTAGTGGCGCACTAAGTGTGGCGGTTTATTTCCCGAGGTGGGTTCCGGGTTGTTTTTGACAGGTAATGATAGCATTGCTGAATTGTTTTTTAACCAGAGATAAAACTGTAAATACATTTTAAGAACTCGAGGCATTCGAAAAACTTCACAAGTTTTTTCCCGGCTAAGGCTTTTCCAAAGCTATCTTTCCTTTTCTTCTGTTTCCACCTCAATGGCAGATCAGGGCTCCAAGAACATCATTGAGATTGAGAGTGATGAAGAGCAAGTGACACTCGAACTCGACCAGGACTTCCAGAAGGTAAGTCTTCTCTAGAATTTTTGATTCAAGTTGCCATCTTATATTCTGATCATTTCCAAAAATGCTTTTTGGGGAAATCATAGGTGACCGAAGAGCTGGCTCCTTCTGGGAAGAAACCCAAGGTTGACGAGGGATCCTCCCGCGGCACAAAGGTTGGGGATGCATCATTGCACTCTCCTTCCTTGTCCTATGTAGTTCTCCCCGTCCATGCAACTCGGCAGGCGAACCCTCATCTCCACCTTTGGAGATCTATAACAATCCTTCGAAGCTTTCTTCTCAGCTTTCTCCATTGTGTTCAAATGATCCTCAGCTTTTGTTGGGTGATCAATTTTCTGGAGGGAAGGTTGCACTTCCGCGACCAGATGATCCTCGACTTTTGTCTGGTGATCTACTTTCTGGGGGAAATACTTCATCCTCTCACCTGCGAGGATTGGTAATTATTCTCATCTCCTCTGCTGATCGTTTAATCTTGTAAAACTAACACATTTATGCACAAGAGAAGAAAATTTCTGGAGCCCCCTGCGACCATCCTGCTGAGATCCAACCTCTTTCCCTCGAAAAAACTCTCCAGAAGGAGAAAGAGGTTCTGGAGAAGAAGACCGAAGAAAGGTCTTCAGCCATTCTGCATCTGGCAGAATATTATAACCACTCCCGCGAAGAGGCGCACCAATTCCGCTTGCAGAGGGACTACGCTCGGCAGCAGCGAGAACTCTCTGATACGAGCAGGAATAGTAGTGCTTCTCTAATTCGGGATGATGTAGATAGACTTAGGGCTGTTGCTAGTTCTCTTGGGGCGGTCAGTGTAGATCCTATTGACGCCAATATGTCCTTAGGAGAACTTTGTAAACTTCTCTCAGATCAGGTCGATGTTCTGGTCGCCTGTATCCCTTTTGTATGTAAAGACTACCAGAAATAAAAATTTCCTTTACCTTACATACCTTGGCTTAAGGGGGATTATGCAAGACTTATAATCCAAATTGAAACTCTTCACAATCTCTGTGTGAAAACATGATCACAAGAATGCCTTTGCGATCACCCATACACAGGTAAATCCGAAGTAACAATCTTTCCAATCAGAAATGCATTGATGTGTTGTACTGCGACCAGTACTAGTATTGCAATCAGAACTGAAACCGCGATCAAAACGTAAAACCTTGATCGGATGGTAACCATACATGTTGTGATTACCTGCCTGCAGCGATCACAGGATTGCATTGCGATCAGCACACAAATCTTGAGACAATCACAGAAATGCATTGTGATCAACATACGAATCTTGAGACGATCACAAAAATGCATTGTGATCAACATACGAATCTTGAGACTATCACAGAAATGTATTTTGATCAACATATGAAAATTAATTTACAAAAGACGGGAGGGATCATTTCCTCCATAATCTTTGCAAAATTTTCATGTTTTTGTGTTCCTAGCCCCCGAATTCGAAACAAAAAATAATAAAAATATATTTTGTTCCGGATTCACTATGTGGAGTGCATAACGGGTTTCCAGAGAGAAGGCACCCATTATGGAAAATTAATAAAGTATTCGACGAAGGGTTGTCTCGGGCATATAAAAGGAGAAGGTAGCTTCCTGAGGAAGCCACACAACCAGAAACCCTTCATTTGCCTTAGAGTTTCTCGCCACACAAAACCCTCTTTTCCATTCCTCATCTCCATCGCCTCCAAAGTCACCACCTTTCTTCTCGATCCTTCGTAAGAAATGGCATCCTGGAGCCGATCCGTCCACTATACTGAAGAAAGTCTGGTGGCAGTTGAGATGAAAGAGATTCTCCCTCCGCGGCTGCTGATCAATTGGCGGCCAGCGGAGAAAGACCAAGAAACCCCAATCGTCCAAGAGGGCGAGTTGGTGATCTTTGAGGAGTACCTGCGCTGTGGGTTCCTGCTCTGAGCACAGAGCAGAAGAAACAGGCCTAAGTCATTCTTCACTTAGTCTAGCAAGGCTTGACTGTGCGTGACATCATACGCGACTTTGTGAAGAACCGGGTAAGCCCCCTGCGTGAAAGGGCTCATCCAGCTTGGGAAATCCAGTCCATGGCGGATAGTACGTTGGACTACAATAATGGTACGTACTCTAACAAAACACACATTTTAACTGACTAAAAATGTTGTGTTTGTTAACATGGTTGTTTGTGGCGCAGCTCTACCTTTGCCCGAAATTGAAAAACGGACAAACTACCTCCTCAAGGCATATAATGCCACTGCGGAGGGAGCCAAGGGATCGCTTCGCCCCTAGAGCTTGATCAACGCCGGCGACGATCTTCGGCAAGAGCGCCGAAAGGTATGACCTTTCCTATCAAGCTCTGTTGTAAATCATCTACTTGTCCTACATTACTAAGAGCATTTGAATGATACATCTTCTGGGGAAGTTTGCTGAGGCGACACGTCCAAGCGAGGACGTTGGTCCCTTGGGGAGACCAGCTACAAAGAGGGTGAGGAGGACCCCTTCGAAGAGCGCAGTGAAAGAATCTGCTGCCATGAAATCCAAGAAGATTCTGGGAGAGGCTTCTTCGCAGAAAAAACCAGTACCGCGAAAAAGACTGCTGTAAGATATCTAGTACCCCCTGTAACCCCAAGTACGAGTAGAAATTACTTCTTCGTCGTACAGGGTGAAGGGAGCGAGGACGAGGAGGATGACATTCCTCTAGTTCGCCGTAAGAGTTAGGCGATTGCTCCTCAAACCAGCGAGGTCCTGTCTCTGACCGCAGGGACAAAGGCGACTACAATGGGCCCCGTGACCACTGATAATCCTGTGGTCACCGGTGAAACCCTGGTGCCTAAAGTTTATGAAGCTTCAGGACTTACAACACCTCCCATTCTGATAGAAGGGGTGATCATGGTAAGATTTCTCACAATCGTGAATGCTTCCATTCATCTATGCACATTTATTGAGTAATGTTCATACAGGGAGAGGAAGACGACATTCCTCTTGTCCACCACGAAAAGACTCCTGCCAGTCCTAGGGCAGTGAGTACTCAACTCCTGTTGACAGGAGTAGGAATGACTGAACAGGATTCCGCGACCAGTACCAACATCATGGTCGCGGATGAAGTTCCAATGCCTGCGGTCCAGGAAGCTCCAGGACCAACGGCTTCATCCCTACCGACAGAAGAAGTTACCCCGGTAGGGACCCTTACAGTCTTGGTTTCCATCATTCCTCATGTGTGTTCTTATAGATTTGCATGCACACAGGGAGAAAAGGACAAGGTCTTATTTAGGAAAACGAAGACCAGGACATATGACGACTGTCCTCTTTTGCTCGGGGAACCATCCTCGAAATCCCATAAATGGGCAGGGTTTTGAGTAAGGTAAAAATCTCTCCCATTCGAACAGGGTCGTATCATAATGATCAACTGAAGATATTCTAACCGACGATTCCCTTATTTGCTTAGGCGCAGAGATGCAGCGCCAAGCACCCCAGTGACCTCTGCAAGTGTTGAAGCTTCTCCTACTAGAGAGGTCACGGGCAAGCAAAGTCCCATCCCCAGGGCCGAGGAAGTTCTTCTTGCCATTATAGATGGGATAGCTACAGAAGTCCAATCTTAGAGATTGGAATCTGTAACCCCAGCCATGGAGGAGGCTCAGCAGGCAAATTCATCTGCCACTCCAGCTGGGGATAAGGCAAGTCTAGAGACTCAGCCTGTGGCTGAATTAGAAAGCGGCTTGTTCAGCGAGTATGTTGAGGTATGCAGTACACCTCTTGTGATTTTTAAGTTCGCATTTGCATAGGCATATCCAGGCTTTGAAACTGATCCCCTTCGATTTCATAGGAGCTGACTCGTGTGGCGACCATGTCGATAGCTGTAGAGAAGCGTATCGAGGTCGCGCAACAAGAAACGAGTCACCTGCAGTGGTAAGGAAGATGTCTCCTCATATGCCTGAATTTCAGTCCTATTTTAATAATTGTCTCTTTTGTCGCAGAGAAAATGCCATTCTGATCAAGAGCCTCGCTGATCGGGAAAGCCAGGAGGTCAGGGCAGTCACTAGGATCTCCTGCCTGGAGGAGGAACTCCAACAGCTGCGGTCGTAGCTCTCCTGTAAGTATACTTCTGACCAGGATGAACCAATTTGTTATACAAACTATTTATGATGGTCTCTTATTACAGCGCGAGATGACCAAATAAGCCAGCTCAGCCAAGAGAAGAAAGATCTCCAGCCAAGAGAACAAGGACCTGAACTCATCACTCTCAGCCTGTAGCAGTGTTCAACAAGACATCTTTGAAAAACTGAAGATGGTGGCCGGTTTGCTAAGGGCTGATGTGGTCGAAACCGAAAAGGATGACATTAGCCTTAGCGACTGGACCACACTGGTCACGACCCAAGCGGAGTCACTCCTCGAGTATCTTCCTGAAGATACAAGGCGGCAAACAGAGGCGATCAAGACAAAAGTGCAATCTATAGCCTCCGCCATCCTCTACATACTTCGTCTTCACCGTGGCTCGGATCTTGATCTAAATCCAGTGGTGGGAGAAGTAGAGGTCGAGAGTGAAGACCAGCTTGAGGTCATAATGGAGGAGGTCAGACCTCTAGTAGAAAATCTCTTGAAAGAGCTTGGCCTATTGTAAATCTTGTACCTGTACAGGTGTAATTCTACAATGCATATGTATGCCCTAATTTTTGAAAAGCACTTCTTTTTGTTTCTTGTTGCGACCATATTTTCCTAGCCCCCTCCTGATATTATGTATACTGAAAACTTAGTATTATAAGCACAGGAAAAATATGGATGTAACGACGACCAGGAATACCTAGAGAGTACTGTGACTTTAGGTATTAATAGCCGATCAGATCGATAATCATGTTCGATACAACACCCGACCTTATTGCAAACCGGCAGCCACTCTAATGACCAAGGACATGCCAGCAAGCCCCGTGTGCGTTGAGAAATGGCTTATTGAGGGGAGTCTTGTCTGGAAGTGATCACGAGATCGGCCAGTGAATCCAATCAAGGTATTATAGTGATATAATTATCGGTGACCTGCCCCCGAGGCAGACTCGTAACATATGGGCAAAAGGAATAATTATCACAAGAAACAACTGAAAGTACTAATTTTGTGAAATCATGCTAATTGAAAAGGAAAATGGTTGGGAAACTTACACGTAGAACTTGCGCAGTTGATCGATGTTCCAAGTATTGGATAGGATCCGACCATCCTCCATCTCTAAACGAGCCGATCCTGGTCGTGGCACTGAGACAACAGTGTAGGGACCTTCCCATTGAGGGGAAAATTTATTGCAATTAGATTAGTTTTGTATTTTACGTAAAACCAGATCACCCACGTGAAGACTATGTGGAAGCACCCTTTTGTTATGGTATTCACACAAAGCTTGCAAATACACCGCGGACTTGACCAAAGATCGATCACGCTTTTCTTCTAGGAGGATTAGATCTTGTAATCGTTGTCTGTTCTGATCAACTTGTTCGAATTGATCTGTTCGGACAGAACCAATACTGATTTCCATGGGTAACACAGTCTCAGCTCTGTATACTAGATGAAAAGGTGTGTCTCCGGTGGCTCGACTAGAAGTAGTACGTAGTGCCCATAGAACGGTATAGAGCTCGTCTACCCAAGCTCCCGAGCGTGTCTTAAGGCGATAAAAAACACGCTTTTTGATGCCCTGCAATATTTTCCCGTTGGCACGTTCCACGGCACCATTGCTCTGCGGATGAGCTACAGAAGCAAAGCACACCTTGGTTGCTATGTTGTCGCAATAGTCCAGAAATAGACTGCTAGCGAATTGGGAACCGTTATCAGTGATGATACGATTTGGAACACCGAATCGAGTCACAATGTTCTTATGAAAGAACTTTTGTGCACCAGCAGCAGTAATATTGCATACTGGTTCGGCCTCAATCCACTTTGTAAACGTGTCAATAGCTACGAACAAGAACTTGTAACCATTGACTGCCTGTGGCATAGGACCAACAATATCCATCCCCCAAACGGCGAAGGGCCATGATAGAGGGATAGTTTGTAGAGCGTAGGCAGGCTGATGGACCTGTCTCTCATGAAATTGACACTAAGGACATGTCTTGACCATATCTTTGGCATCATCAAGTGCCGAAGGCCGGTAAAATCCTTGTCGAAAAAACTTTTCGACTAGTGTACGAAATGACACGTGCGCACCACATACACCGTCATGAATTTCTTTCAAGAGGGATTTACCTTCCTCTTGGGACACACGGCGCATGAATATTCCTTGAGTACCTTTTTTATACAAAACTCCTTCGATAAGCTTGTATAGACGCGCTTTTCGAACTAACCGATGGCTTTCGGTCTTCCCCTCGGGCAAGGTCCCATGTTCGAGATAGACTCTCAATGGATGGGTCCAATCTCATTCCTCTCCGAGGTTGGTAATGCAGACTGTTACCGGATCATCCTCGGCCGTAGTCCTGATCAAAGGATGTTCCAAGTGTTCGATGAACACTCTTGCCGGAGCGGATGTGCGTGAGGACCGAATTTTGGATAATTGGTCTGCGAGAATGTTGTCCTTTCGCGAGATGTTTTGGACTTCGAAATGACCGAAGTGTTTTTCCAATCTCCTCACTTCCCCCAGGTAATAAGCCATTGTCTCATCGGAGGTGCTGTACTCCTTGTTTACCTGGTTTACGACCAGCTGTGAGCCTCCCCTCACCACTAATCGACGGACTCCGAGGAATTTTGCTGCTTGGAGCCCTGCAATAGGACCTTCATACTCTGCTGCGTTGTTGGTCGCAACAAAGTGTAGTTGAATGACATATTTCAGTTGGTCGCCCTGAGGCGTGACCAAGACCACTCCAGCCCCCAAGTGTTGAAAACTGTGAGAGCCATCAAAATACATTGTCCACTTATCGGGGCATGCTAAATCTTCGGACGCCAGCACGGGCGGTTCAGGATTAGTCCATTCAACCACGAAGTCGTCTAGGATCTGAAACTTGACCACGGTGCAAGGCGTTAAATGGATATCGAACGCTCCAAGTTCAACAGCCCACTTCGCGATCTGACCAGATTTCGCTGGATTCTGGACAATGTCCCCCAAAGGAAAAGATGAGGGCACTGTGATCTTATGTGCTTGAAAGTAATGTCGTAGCTTACGGGAAGCCATCAGTAGCACGTAAAGTATCTTTTGGACCTCAGGGTATCGCTCCTCAGGACCATGAAGTACTTCGTTTACATAGTAGACGGGTTTGTGCACACCTTCTCTTTCTGCGATCAAGACAGCGCTGACCGCGTGAGGTGTGGCGGCCAAGGAAAGGAGTAATGGTTCCTTTTTGTTGGGGGAAACCAAGACCGGTGGACTGGACAAATATGCTTTAATCTACTGAAATGCTTTCTCGGCCTCAACAGACCAAGTAAAGTTATGGTGTTTGCGTAGAGCTTTGAAGAAACAAGCTCAATGTCGCGATATGAACCGGCTAGTCGCGATATGAACCGGCTCAATGTCGCCATGCGACCTACTAGGCGCTGAACATCTTTGATGGTCGAGGGAGACCTCATTTTTTCAATAGTCCTGACTTTTTCAGGATTGACCTCGATTCCTCTGGAACAAACAAGAAAATCGAGAAGTTTTCCAGAAGAAACCCCGAAAGAACATTTCTCCGGGTTTAGTTTTATTCCATATCAATTCAAATTACAGAAGGTTTCAGCAAGGTCGTCTAAATGAGACAAATTTTTAAATCTTTTTACAACCAATTCATCGACATAAGCTTCAAGATTACGCCCCATCTGAGAAAGAAAGGTCTTTTGCATCAAGCTCTGGTACGTGGAACCAGCGTTCTTGAGAACAAATGGCATTCTGACATAGCAGTAGGTGCCGAATTGTGTGATGAAGGCAGTCTTCTCTTCATCTTCTTCTGCCATGCTAATTTGATGATATCCTAAGTAAGCGTCCAGGAAACTCATCAGTTCACAGCCCGCAGTAGAATCGACCAGCTGGTCGATGCAGGGAAGGGGAAAATCATCCTTCGTACAGGCACTATTCAGGCTGGTGTAGTCGACGCACATGCGCCACTTGCCATTTGACTTGCGGATCATGACCAGATTTGCAAGCCATTCTGGATGATCGACTTCGCGAATAAATCCGGCCTTTGGAGCTTATCAAACTGCACTCGGATGGCTTCCTGTCGATCAACAGTAAAACGCCTGAGCTTTTGCTTTATTGGTCGCTGTCCAGGTCGAATTGCTAACCTGTGCTCAGTTACCTCCTTTGGACACCGGGCATGTCGGATGGTTTCCACGCAAACACATATACGTTAGCTCAGAGGAAAGTAACGAGCTCGAGTTCCTATTTGTCATCCAGGCCTGATCCAACCCGAATGGTCTTGGATGGATCATCTGGTCGAGGAGCGACTTTGATCGTATCAGTAGACATTGTAGCGATCTGGGCTTCTCAGAGGGGAAGCTGATCTACAATCTCCAGGGATAATCGATCACATGTCAATGCCACGTTGCGACTGCCTCAGACCGAAATAATGCCCTTGGGGCCAGGCAGATTGCCGCATTGGTAAGCATAGTGCATCGCCATCATGAACTTAGCAAGAGTGGGCCTACCAAAGATTGCGTTATAAGCCGAATCACAATCAATTACATCAAAAGTAACCAATTCTGTTCGGAAGTTATCTGGTTCACCCAGCATGACCGAGAGCACCATCTGTCCCAATGGCATCATAGAGGGACCAGGAATTATCCCATAAAACGGATGAATTATGGGTTTGATTTTTGAATGAGGAATTTGCATCTCGTCGAGTGCCTTGACCAATAAAATGCCCAAGGAACTCCCTCCATCGATCAGGGCCCTTTCGACTCTCGCATTGCTGATAATTGGGGTTATGACCAAAGGTAGCCTCAATGGTCGAGTAAGCCCCACAGGGCAATCAGAGCGATCAAACGTCAAAGGAGTATCCGACCAACGGGGGTACTGAGGTTCACCAAGGGGAGTCTCCGTATGGTTCACCTCTCGATAGAAGGCTTTCAATTGCCGTTTGGAAACAAAAGAGGAGGAACCTCCGAAAATAACATTGACATGATTACGAGGTACCTGGTAGGAGATCTCTTCGTCCCCGCTGGCGTCTCTTAGTCCGCAAGTTTGTTCTTTTGGTGGCAAGGTCAGCATAGGTCCGATCCCCTGGTAGAAGTCATCCAACTACTTCAACCAGCTCCGGCAATTCTTGAGGTCGTGGCTTGCAAAGTTGTGGAGTGGACACCATCTCTTGCCTTCCTACGAGTTAGTCGACTTCTCTGGCTGGTCGGCATTGCTACCACCAGAAGAAGTTTTATTTTTAAACGAAGGTCTGTTACCTTTGGTCGATGGAGGTTTCTCTGCGACTGTGACCTCTCAATACTATCCAGATCAACTCTTTTTTGATTTTTTCGTCTTCCCGCCTGATGAAGATTCCGGCTTCTTGTCCGAATCCTCCCTCTTCACGTCCTTGAGACCTAGTTGAGGCGGTAAGTTAACTTTGTCCACCATCCGATTCCACTCAACGGCCTCGGCCGCGTCGGAATATCGATCAGCCATATCAAAAAGATCGGCTACTGATCGAGGAGGATGGAGGAGCAAATCCTCAGTGAACCTCCGATGTCGAATGATGTGTTTAAACACCCTGATAATGGAATTATCAGATATGTTCGGGATGGTATTTCTCACCCAGACAAATCTCTTGACAAACTGACGACGAGTTTCGGTCGATGTTTGTCGTAGTCGATGGAGGTCGTCCTCTTTTCCCAGCTTCTGATAACAATTCTAGAAAATGTTGAGGATGGCATCGCACAACATTTCCAAGTTATATATTGAACTCTCAGGCAGGTTGTGATGAGGACATCACTTCTTCAGATACACTCACCAACCGTAATCCTCCGCTTGTTACACAAGGACCAATAACGCACGACCGAGCCCGATTGTTGCTTTGCCAGGTGAACTCATTCCCAAGTTATATATATATGGTTTTGAGAATGGTTTACTACCTAATGATGATAATATTGTACTGAGAAACCATGGAGAGGACCAGCAAGGATGCGAGGACCAGCAAGGAGCCCAAGTCGAGTTCGAGTCCAAGACGGATTCGAGTTGGAGTCCGGTTCGGCCATCCAGGAGCAACCTGCATTCAAACGACCATAACTCTCTCATACGTAGTCCGATTGGGATGTTCTTACAGTCCACAGAGAAGCCCACGATGAGATCTTTCCAATGGATCTAGCCCCACGTCCAAATTCCTTCTGGATCACCAGAAATTCACAAAACAAGTTTTGACCAGATTCTGATTGGGCCAAGTCGGTGCTGCGACACCTTGTTTCGGGCCTTCTGCCCATGTATTCCCTAGTAGGTCATGAGAAACCCTAGCCACGCCGCCTCTTCATATACTCAGTAGCCGTCACTGTTTAGATTTGGATTTTGCTTAGATTATTTTGCCATTGCAGTTTCGCTGAACTCGGTTTGTGAAATCCCAACTCGTGAGCTTAATACAATTCGCAATTCAGTTGCTTCTTCTTCGTTCTTGCTTGTGTTCTCGATTTGCAGCAGGAACAAGCCTTCGTGGTGAGGTCAACCGTGTCTTGGCGTGGTTGATAACCAACGGAGCCGTGGTGTAGTGATTGCAGGGGTTCGAATCAGTTCTGATGGAAGCCGGATCGTCAACGTCGAGTTCTCCATCAATCGATTTACCTCTACCTATCAAAAGATCGGGACACTGTCCACATCAGTTGGTATCAGAGCGAAGGTTGCCCGATAGGTAACACTATATCCCCTCTTTGTTTAGATTGATTATGTTCTTCGTCCTAGAGTCCAGAAAATTTGCCCTACAAAAAAAAACTGTTTACCTTGTCCAAACCCTAGCCATTAGCCTTGCATCATTCTTGTTAGTTTGCATCTTTGAATTTTCGTCCATCGTTGTCGAGTGCTGGTTTTTAGTTTTAGTCTTGGTCTAGTTTTAGTCTTGCATCTCGTCGTGGAGTCAAATTGCACATCGATCTCCTCGTCGTCGCGTCCAATTCGAATCTGCCACTGTCCAGTTTGTTGTTTTCATCATATCTTATACGAACTCGAATTTTCACATTCTTATACTTTCTGGAATTGTTCTGAGAAATCCCACAAAAAGTTAGTTGAGATAATCTTCAAATTCGGCTGTTTTTATCACGCTAAAATTTGGGCAAAGTTAGTTGTGTAATCTTCAAACTCTAGTCCAATTCGGATTCAAATTGCTCAATCTGAGACAGCTTCGATAAAATTGCCATATATTTTGATTCCCAACTCCATTTTGGGCGCTCTTGTACTTGTTGGAAAGATAAAAAGATTTTCTACAACTTTTCTGTTGGGTAGGTCTTCAGATTCGGAGCTTTTGGAGTGCGAAGTTGCCAAACAACATTTCTATTTTGTTGTACAGTTGCAAAAGAAAGAGGCAAGTGCAAAAAAAAAAAAAAACAAAAGCCGCACTGTTTATTAAAAAAAGAAAAAAAATCATAGAAGAAAAATATGCGTAGCAAAGAAGAAAATTTTCAGTGGCGCATCTTGGGTTCTAGTCCTTTGTAATTCTAGTTGCTTGGTTGAGATAGATCTGAGTCTAGGCTAGTTCCAGCACTTTGACTATTACTTTGGACTAATTTTCAACTTTGCATTACTAATATTGAATTGTTGCTACACATATATTAGCATTCTGAGCTCCACTTTCTTCCAACTCAGTTACAGATTTACCTTGCAATCGCCTCACTCACGGTCGTCACGGTATCACGAACCAACCACCGATTGCACCCCTACTGCCTTGGTAAGAACACTTGTAAGAGCGTGGTAAGACGCTTTGTGAGAGTCCCACTTGCCCCCACCTAGTAGTCATAGGGATAATACTCCTGTGTTGTCTTCTGTTTTCTCCTACTAACCATGGTAGGACCGCAAACAAGAGCTCGAGCTGCAGAAGAGGAACATGAAATCCGCAAGATGTTGGCCGACATCAGTGCAAAACTCGATAAGCACATTGATGACATGGCTCGAACCAACCGTGAGAACCAGACTGCATTTGAGAGGATGGACCGGCGCATCTCCGACCTTGCTACCAGGTTGGACAATATGGAGCAGCAGCGTCCACCTCATGGAGATGAAGAAAAGGAGCAAGCTGCCTCCCATGAAGTTGAAGTTGAAGATGCCGACACGGAGGTTGCTGTACAAACTAAGCTCCGCAACACGGCTACCATGCGCCGTGCTGCACATGATATTCGCCAACAGCAATGAGTGCATCACAATCGACACGGCATGGAAGGTAACTATTTTTGTGGGAATGATGATCCGTTTGCTAAGGTAAAATTTTCCATCCCATCCTTTTTTGGTTTATATGATGCAGACGCTTACTTAGATTGGGAGATGACTGTTGAACAAAAATTTAATTCCCATCTGGTTCCTGAAATTCATAGAGTTAGACAAGCCACCAGTGAGTTTAAGATGTTGCTATCATTTGGTGGAACGAAATAGTGAACCTTGGGGTAGAGCCTGATACTTGGGATAGCTTGAAACAAGCTATGCGGAATAGATTTGTTCCTCCTTCTTATAAACGTGATTTACTTAAGAAATTACAACGCTTGACTCAGGGGAATAAATCTGTAGAGGAATACTACCAAGAGCTGCAAATAGGCATGTTGCGTTGTGGAGTAGTGGAGGCTCAGGAGGAAAAGATGGCTCGTTTTTATGGGGGTTTACGACGTGAAATTCAGGACATTATTGATTACAAAGATTATAATAATATCAATAGGTTGTTCCAGCTTGCTATGTTGGCAGAATACGAATTGCAGGGACGACACGGACAACCAAGGATAAGAAGCAATTTCGGTGGTACCTCCGCATCAAGGCCGACGCAGGGGCAAGCCAAACCAGCCCCATCTTCTTCTTTTCGGTCTGCTGCACCTTCAACAAATAGGACACGATCAACAGCACCACCTCCACCTCCACAAACTTCTGAGGTGAGCACCTTCAACAAATAGTTCTTCATCAGTTGCTTCCACGGGTCGCACAACAAGGATTGTGTGCCACCGCTGCAAGGGCATGGGACATGTCATGAAGGATTGCCCAAGTCAGCGCGCATACATTGCTACTGAGGATGGTGGGTACATTAGTGCAAGTGATGTGGAAGATGAATTAGTTCTTGCAGCTAACCATGCAGGTGATGATGAGTTTGAACATGATGCGGACGGCGATGATGAGGAAACTTTAGGCACTACGGCGACGGATAACTACCGGACCTTTATTGTGCAGCGAGTGTTGAGCACACAAATGGAGCAAGTAGAGAGAGCCCAACGCCACAATTTGTTTCAGATGTTCCTCGTTGTCAATGACCGACTTGTTAGAACCATAATTGATGGTGGGAGCTACAACAATTTGGTGAGTTTAGATCTGGTCCAGAAGCTTGGCTTGACCACACTTGCACATCCCCATCCATACTGATGAGGACATCACCCCTAACGATGCGTCCATTCTTCCAACACCCGTTGTGCAAGGACCAATAACAAGGGCACGTGCACGTCAACTAAATCACCAGGTGAGCTCGTTTCTTAGTACACGAGAGAATATTGACAAGAGCGAGTTACTACCTAATAATATTGTGCTTGTGCTCAGGAATCATGGTGTTGATAAGCGAGGGTGTCACTTTGTGCCAAGACGGGTCGGGAATCAAGTCTACCGCGAGCTGGAGTCTGGGTCGGCCACGGCGGAGCATCTTGTCTTCAAATGGGCGTAGAAGATGCATACGAACTCCGTTTGGGGCGTTCAAGTACATTACGGAGAAGCCCTTGACGACACCTTTCCAACGGATCTGGTCCCACGTCCAAAATCCTTCTGAGTCAATCATAATCGTCGAAAAAAGTGGAGACCAGATTCTGTTGGACCGTGCGGTGCTGCGTCACCTGTCTATTGGGCCTCGGCCCATGTATCCCGCGTGGGGGGTGCGCCCCAAACCCTTGACGCCACCCCTCTGGCATATTAAAACCTCATAGCCGTCATTGTTAGACTAGGGTTTTGCTTAGAATTTTCTGCTGTCGCAGTTCGCCGTCTTTCGGTTTGTGGAACCCCAACACTTCGTGATCTTAATACATACTTGCAATTCGAGATTGCTTCTTCTGTGTTCTTGCACGTGTTCTTCGATTCGCTTGCAGGAACAGGCCTTCGTGGCTAGGTCAACCGTGCCTCGGTATGGTTGATAACAAATGGAGCAGAGGTGTAGCGATTGCAGGCCTAGATCGGTTCTGGTCGAAAGTCAGTTTGTCAACGTCGAGTCTCCACCAATCGAACTATCCCTTACCTGTTGGAAGATCAGGACCCCGCTCCTCATCAAGTGGTATCAGAGCCCCGGTTGCCCGTCAGGTATCTCGTATCCCATCTATTCATTGTTCATCGTTCTACCCATCGTCCAGAAAAAAAAAAGCCAAAAAAAAAATTAGGTCATAGTCTTCCGCTGTCCAAACCACTTCGAGCCTTCACAATCTTTGCTTTCAGTTAGCGTTGTTGAGTTTGTGTCCTTAGTTCGTTGTCTGGTTGCTGGTTTAGATTGTGTTCGTAGTTCTGTCCATCACCTCCCCGTTGCATCGTCTGTCCTACCACCTCCAGACATCCAGAAAACCAAATCGAGTCTACTCGGTTTGCCCCCGCTAGTCGCCTTGTGTTACTGTCCCACTTCGCAAACCCTAGATAGGTCACAAACCGCCTTGTGTCAAACGCCCTGCATCGCTAGCCTCCCCTTTGTTCATCCCGCCAACCCACCGTCGCGTTCCCTACTTGCGAAACCAAAAATTCGCATTGCCTAGAAACCCTGATCCGGTGCACCTTCACTAAAATGGCCATAACTTTTGTATCCAAACTCCGTTTGAGCTCCACGACCACTCGTTTCGAAGCTAACGAAAAGTTACACTTGAATTTCACCAACTGTGTTGGTTTCGGAAAAATTTCCGAGGCCAAAATCCCTCTGGAAGATCGAGTATCCGGCCCCGGAAGTTTTAGCACGGTTTTAAGAGCAAGCACCAGAATCTATATCGGCCACCCCTTATTTCCAAATTGAGGGGAACCTGCTTTGTTTCCATATTTCTGTGTTGCTGAACTTGAAAAAAATATCAGAAAAATCAAACAAAAATAAAAAAAAATTTATCAACAAGAGGCAGCGCACAGAAAAGAGCCGCGCAGTGAAAAAAAATTCAGGGGTTCCTACTTGCCATACTTGCTATCTTTGGGATCATAATTGCTTCAATATTGATTGTCCTCGCTATCATCTTGCTGTTTCCATTTGTTACCTTGTTGTCTTTGCTTGCTTGAACAGTTCTAGGGGCGCATTTAGGCCAGCAACACTAGTGGGTTCTTTGGACACTTATTCAACTTAGCATTCTGATTTCAATTCTTGCTAACCTTTGCTACCATAACTGCCTTCCAAGCTCCACATACTTTCTATCAGAACAGGATTCAACCTTGCAATCGTTACACTTAAGCTCGTCACGATATCACGAACCAGCCACCGGTTGTACCTTCTGCAGCATTGGTAAGAACCTTGCAAGAGCGTGGTAAGGCCCTTGAGAGGGTGTGAATCCACTTGTCTGAACCTGGTAGTTTGTAGGGATAATACTTCTTGTGTTTTTTTTCTACTTTCTACTAATCATGGCAGGATCTGATAAAGAGGACAACGAGTGTGTCCTTCATGCTGAAAACCATGATGGAAGAGATAACCAAAGGTATTGAAGGATTGGAACGACGTGTTGCCCAGCTTGATGACAGGGTTCAAGTGATCGAGAACCGCCCACCTGCTGTCCAACAACAGCAAAATGATGCAACCCAAGAGCACGATGATGATGTAGAGGGACATGTGGCACCTCGCAATGAACCCACTATGCGACGTGCGGCACATGACTTAGAGCACTTCAACCGAAATCGTCAAGGTATGAGAGGTAACAATGGTATTAATAACTATCGCAATGATGATCCATTTGCTAAAGTTAAGTTTGCCGTACCTTCTTTTTCTGGTACATATGATGCTGAGGCGTATTTAGATTGGGAAATGAAGATTGAACAAAAATTTAACTCCCATCTTGTTCCTGAAATTCATAGAGTTAGACAAGCCACTAGTGAGTTCAAGGATTTTGCTACAATTTGGTGGAATGAACTAGTAAAGTCTAACGTACATCCTGGTACTTGGCATGATCTGAAGAGACAAATGCGCGCTAGATTTGTGCCTCCTTCCTTTAAACGTGATTTGCGTAAAAAATTGCAACGCTTAGATCAAGGTAACAAATTGGTAGAGGAGTACTACCAAGAGCTTCAAATAAGCATGTTGCGTTGTAAGGTAGAGGAAACCGAGGAGGATAAAATGGCTCGTTTCTATGGAGGGTTAAGGCATGATATACAAAATATTATTGATTACAAGGACTATCATGATGTCAATAGATTGTTGCAGCTTGCTGTTTTGGCAGAAAAAGAATTGCAGGGACGACATTAATGGCCACGGAGCAACTTTGGTAATACCTTCACCCCAAGACAGGCGTCAACCAAATCAGAGCCACCTCCTGCTGTTTGGTCTACTACCCCCTCGACCAGTAGGGCGCGTTCAGTAGCATCATTACCACCGCCACGTACACCCGAGGTAAGCAAAACTTCTAATGTGCAGGCACCAGCGAAGTCGTCTTCATCTGTTGCCTCCACGGGACGTACAACAAGTATCATATGCCACCGTTGCAAGGGGATGGGCCATGTCATGAAGGACTGCCCAAGTCAGCGAGCTTACATTGCGACAGACGATGGTGGGTACGTTAGTGCTTCTGATGTTGAAGATGAATATGCTCTTGCAGCTAACCTTGCAGGTAATGTTGATGAAGAATCCGAACATGATGATGATGGGGAAGCTTTGGGTACGGTAGCCACACAAGAATACCGGACCATCATTGTCCAGCGGGTCCTTAGTACTCAAATGAAGCAAGCCGAGTGAGCCCAACGCCACAACTTGTTTCAAATGTTCCTCGTCGTCAATGACCGGCGCGTCCGAACAATCATTGATGGTGGGAGCTGCAACAACTTGGTGAGTTATGATCTGGTCAAGAAGCTTGGCTTGACCACACAACCACATCCCCAGCCATATCATGTTCAATGGTTCAACAACAGCGGTAAGGTTAAGGTAACGCAAACCGCAAGAGTACCATTTTTCATTGGGTCATACCATGATGTTGCTGATTTTGATGTAGTGCCTATGCAAGCATGTTCACTTTTATTAGGCCGACCTTGGGAATATGACACTAATGCAACTCATCATGGTAGAAATAATTGGTACACTTTAATGCACAAAGGAAAGAAAATAACCTTGCTTCCCATGACTCCATCTGAAATTGTGCATTTTGATAGGGAAAGACTTGAAAATGAGAAGAAAGAGAACACCACAGAATCTAAAAATCAGCAAGTAGATAAAACTGTTTTTCCGCATAAGAAAGATAAGAATGTACCTGCTTCTAAGACTGAGGGAATTAAATTGAAGGGTGGTGTTTTGCTTGCTACAAAATATGATCTTGCTGAACCGTCATGCTTTGCTTTGATATGTAAAGAGACCTTGTTTTCATTTGATGATATGCCTATCTCTTTTCCACCTGCTGTTACTAACCTTTTGCAGGAGTATGAAGATGTGTTCCCCGCTGAGGTGCCCCCGGGACTACCACCTATTCGAGGTATTGAGCATCAAATTGACTTGATCCCGGGAGCGACATTGCCAAACCGTAATGCATATAGGACCAATCCAGAGGATACTAAGGAAATTCAACGACAAGTTCAAGAGCTTTTGGACCGTGGGTACATGAGACAAAGGCTTAGTCCTTGTGCTGTTCCTGTTCTTTTGGTTCCTATGAAAGACGGTAGTTGGCGCATGTGTGTTGATTGTATAGCCATTAACAATATCACAATAAGGTATCGTCATCCTATTCCTAGGTTAGATGACATGCTTGATGAGTTAAGTGGTTCTATTATCTTCTCAAAAGTTGACTTGCGTAGTGGGTACCACCAAATTCGAATGAAATTGGGAGACGAATAGAAAACTGCTTTTAAGACCAAGTTTGGTTTATATGAGTGGTTAGTTATGCCTTTTAGATTGACTAATGCACCTAGTACTTTCATGCGCTTGATGAACGAGGTCTTACGTCCTTTCATTGGTAAATTTGTGGTGGTCTATTTTGATGATATCTTGATCTATAGCAAGTCACTTTCTGAACATCTCGAACATTTACGTGCTGTTTTTAATACTTTGAGAGAGGCACGTTTGTTTGGTAACCTCGAGAAGTACACTTTTTGCACCGATAGAGTCTCGTTTCTTGGCTATGTTGTGACTCCGCAGGGAATTGAGGTTGATGAAGCCAAGATCGAAGCTATCAAGAGTTGGCCGACTCCTAAAACGGTCACACAGGTGAGAAGCTTTCATGGACTTGCTGGTTTCTACCGCCGTTTCGTGAAGGACTTCAGCACCATTGCCGCACCATTGAATGAATTGACAAAGAAGGGCTTTGCATTCCATTGGGGACAACCACAAGAGGACGCCTTCAACCTTTTGAAAGAAAAGCTAACAAATGCACCATTACTCCAACTTCCAGATTTTGGTAAAACTTTCGAACTTGAATGTGATGCTAGTGGAGTTGGCATTGGTGGTGTGCTTATGCAAGAAGGTAAGCCTGTTGCATATTTCAGCGAGAAATTAAGTGGGCCTGCTTTAAATTACTCCACGTATGATAAAGAGTTGTACGCTCTTGTGCGAACTTTAGAGACGTGGCAACATTATTTATGGCCTAAGGAATTTGTTATTCACTCTAATCATGAGTCGCTGAAACATATTCGCAGTCAAAACAAATTGAACCGTAGACATGCCAAGTGGGTAGAATTAATTGAATCTTTTCCTTACATCATTAAACACAAGAAAGGTAAAGATAATGTAATTGCTGATGCTTTGTCTCAGAGATATGATATGTTGTCTCAACTTGACTGTCGAATTTTTGGACTTGAAACTATTAAAGAACAATATGCTCAAGATGCTGATTTCAAAGATGCTTTGAGTAATTGCAAGGATAGGAGGGCTTGTAATAAATTTGTACTCAATGATGGGTTCTTGTTTAGAGCTAACCGCCTATGCATTCCAGTTGGATTCGTTCGTCTTTTGTTGTTGCAGGAAGCTCATGGAAGAGGCCTGATGGGAAATTTTGGTGTCAAAAAGACGGAGGATGTTTTGGCCACGCACTTCTATTGGCCAAAGATGAGGCGTGATGTTGAGCGCTTCGCGGCACGCTGCACCACATCTCAAAGGGCAAAGTCACGGTTAAATCCACACGGTTTGTATATGCCTCTTCCTACTCCTAGTGTCCCGTGGGAGGATATCTCGATGGATTTTGTTCTAGGTTTGCCTAGGACAAAGAGGGGGAGGGATATTATATTTGTTGTTGTGGATCGATTCTCCAAGATGGTACATTTTATTCCTTGCCACAAAAATGATGATGCCACTTACATTGCCGACTTATTTTTCAAAGAAATTGTTCGTTTGCATGGTTTGCCTTCCACTATTGTTTCAGATCGCGACACAAAATTTTGGGTCATTTCTGGAGGACATTATGGAATAAATTGGGGACAAAGTTACTGTTTTCTACTACTTGTCATCCCCAAACTGATGGCCAAACGGAGGTGGTAAATCACACCTTGTCCACAATGTTGCGAGCTGTTTTGAAGAAGAACTTAAAGATATGGGAGGAGTGCCTTCCTCATGTGGAGTTTGCCTACAACCGTGCGCTACACTCGACTACCAAGGTAAGCCCTTTCCAGGTAGTGTATGGTTTCAACCCTTGTGCTCGTATTGACCTATTGCCTCTTCCATCATCTGAAAAGGTCAATCTTGATGCTAAGAAACGTGCTGAGTTTATTTTAAAACTACATGAAACAACAAAAGAAAATATTGAGCGAATGAATGAAAAATATTGCATTGCTGGTAGTCATGGTAGAAAGGAATTGATATTTACTCCTGGAGATCTTGTATGGCTACACTTATGTAAAGAGCATTTTCCTGAGTTAAGAAAGTCAAAATTAATGCCTCGTGCGGATGGTCCATTTAAGGTGTTAGAGCGAATAAACGATAATGCCTACAAACTTGAGTTGCCTGCAGATTTTGGGGTTAGCCCCACTTTTAACATTTCAGATTTGCGGCCATATTTGGGAGATGAAGATGAGCTTGAGTCGAGGACGACTCCAATTCAAGAGGGGGAGGATGATGAGGACATCACCCCTAACAATGCGTCCATTCTTCCAACACCCGTTGTGCAAGGACCAATAACAAGGGCACGTGCACGTCAACTAAATCACCAGGTGAGCTCGTTTCTTAGTACGTGAGAGAATATTGACAAGAGCGAGTTACTACCTAATAATATTGTGCGTGTGCTCAGAATCATGGTGTTGATCAGCGAGGGTGTCACTTTGCGCCAAGACAAGTCAGGAATCAAGTCTACCGCGAGCTGGAGTCCGGGTCGGCCACGGTGGAGCAGCCTGTCTTCAAATGGGTATAGCAGATTCATACGAACTCCGTTTGGGGCGTTCAAGTACATTACGGAGAAGCCCTTGACGACACCTTTCCAACGGATCTGGTCCCACGTCCAAAATCCTTCTGAGTCAATCACAATCGTCGAAACAAGTGGAGACCAGATTCTGTTGGGCCGTGCGGTGCTGTGTCACCTATCTATTGGGCCTCAGCCCGTGTATCCCGTGTGGGGGGGTGCGCCCCAAACCCTTGACGCCACCCCTCTCGCATATTAAAAACTCATAGCCGTCATTGTTAGACTAGGGTTTTGCTTAGAATTTTCTGCTTGCGCAGTTCGCCGTCTTTCGGTTTGTGGAACCCCAACACTTCGTGATCTTAATACATACTTGCAATTCGAGATTGCTTCTTCTGTGTTCTTGCACGTGTTCTTCGATTCGCTTGCAGGAACAGGCCTTCGTGGCTAGGTCAACCGCGCCTCGGTACGGTTGATAACGAACGGAGCAGAGGTGTAGCGATTGCAGGCCTAGATCAGTTCTGGTTGAAAGTCGGATCGTCAACGTCGAGTCTCCACCAATCGAACTATCCCTTACCTGTTGCAAGATCGGGACCCTGTTCCTCATCACATACCATGTTCAGTGGTTCAACAACAGCGGTAAAGTAAAGATAACACAAACTGCAAGACTACAATTTTTCATTGGATCATACCATGATGTTGCTGATTTTGATGTTGTACCTATGCAAGCATGTTCACTTTTATTAGGCCGACCATGGGAATATGATACTGATGCAACACATCATGGTAGAAGTAACAAATATACTTTTGTGCACAAAGGAAAGAAAATTACTTTACTTCCTATGACACCTTCTGACATTGTGCACTTTGATAGAGAAAGATCTGAAAATGAGGAAAAGGAGAATGCTTTGAAATATGAAAGTAAACAAATAGCGAAAAATGTTGCACCATCTAGCTCTAAGGCTGCTCAAATTAAGTTGAAGAGTGGAGTTCTCCTTGCAACCAAATCTGACCTTGCTGAAATTGAAGAGAATGATCTGATGTGCTCTGCGTTGATATGCAAAGATACTTTGTTTTCACTTGATGATATATCTAGCACTTTGCCCCCTCCTTTCACTAACCTTTTGCAGGAGTATGAGGATGTTTTTCCCACTGAGATACCCCCGGGGCTGCCACCAATTAGAGGACAAATCCAGAAGAGACAAAGGAAATTCAGTGACAAGTCCAAGAGCTTTTAGACCACGGATTTGAAGCCGTACTTGGGAGAGGAAGACAAGCTTGAGCCAAGGATGGCTCCACTTCAAGAGGGGGAGGATGATGAGGACATCACTTCTTCAGATACACGCACCAACCATTGTCCTCCGCTTGTTACACAAGGACCAATAACGCACAACCGAGCCCGATTGTTGCTTTGCCAGGTGAACTCATTCCCAAGCTATATATATATGGTTTTGAGAATGGTTTATTACCTAATGATGATAATATTGTACTTAGGAACCATGGAGAGGACCAGCAAGGACGCGAGGACCAGCAAGGAGCCCAAGTCAAGTTGGAGTCCAAGACGGATTCGAGTTGGAGTCCGGTTCGGCCATCCAGGAGCACCCTGCCTTCAAATGACCATAACTCCCTCATACAAAGTCTGATTGAGACGTTCTTATAGTCCACGGAGAAGCCCACAATGAGATCTTTCCAATGGATCTAGACCCACATCCAAATTCCTTCTGGATCGCCGAAAATTAACAAACAAGTTTCGACTAGATTCTGATTAGGCCAAGTCGGTGCTGCGACACCTTGTTTCGGGCCTTCAGCCCATGTATTCCCTAGTAGGTCTTGAGAAACCCTAGCCACACTGCCTCTTCATATACTCAGTAGCTGTCACTGTTTAGATTTGGATTTTGCTTATACTATTCTGCCATTGCAGTTTCGCCGAACTTGGTTTGTGAAATCCCAACTCGTGAGCTTAATACAATTCGCAATTCTTTTTCTTCGTTCTTTCTTGTGTTCTTGGTTTGTAGCTGGAACAAGCTTTCGTGGCGAGGTCAACCATGTCTTGGCGTGGTTGATAACCAACGGAGCCATGGTGTAGCGATTGCAGGGGTTCGAATCAGTTCTGATTGGAAGCCGGATCGTCAACGTCGAGTTCTCCATCAATCGATTTACCTCTACCTATCGGAAGATTGGGACACTGTCCACATCAGGTTGAACAGCCAGGTTCGTGCCGGTCCCTCGAGGACTTTAGGCATATAGTTGACCATGACCCGGTCATCACCACCCGCTGCCTGAATAGCAGTGATGTAAATTTGAAGGAACTCCAATGGATTTTGAGTTCCGTCAAATCTTTCTATGGCCCCTGGTTTAAACTTGTCTGGCCAAACGACCGCACGAAGGTCGGGTGAGAAAGCTTTACAACCAACATAAGGACCATGATGGATCTGCGACTCTCAACCTGATCTCGGGCGACCTCAAGTGGAGGAGAGGCCACGCGTGGTCCCAGGCGAGAGTGGACAAGAATTAGTTCCCGATCACGAGAATTTCCCGCTCGTCTGGCTTTGTCGTGCCGAGATGGGTCTAGTGGTGGACGATTCCGTCTACCAGAACTAGAGTTAGAATATTCTCTTTCGTGGGAACGTATCACCGACCGGGAACAGGCTGTAGGGGTCGCTTCGGATGCGACCTCGTCTAACCTCTCCACCAAGATTCTGGCGAAGGCGGGTTTCTGCGCATCTGTGACCGTAGGAGGAAAATTACGCAGGACCTCTGCGATGTATCAAAGCCGGCCATGCGTGCTCCTCCTGGGCGCGCCAGGTGTCACCGTCTCCTCGTCCATCGATAAATGTCCCGGCGATAAAGATGGTGTCTAGTCGCGTCTGCCACCACGCGGCCGACGGGAGGAACTAGGAGCTTCGTCGTAACGAGCTTGCGCATTTTAAAGAGCCTCTAGGGCTGTTCTGCGAAGTTCGTTATCTTGTTGCTCATGATCTTGATCCTCCTTTTGTTTGCATTCCTGTTCTTCCCTAGCAGCTCGCTGATCGGGAGTTTCTTCTGATAAGGTAGCGAATAGCTTAGGGAATGAGGTCGCCGATGGAGAAAACATCTATGTTTGTTCTGAGTCGGACTCAAAATCAAAAAGACGGTGGAGGTTATCAGGGTCAAACCTCCCTAGGCTAAATTCCTGATAAACATCGCCCTGACCCTCAGCAGGGTCGTGCGATGGACCGGATTCAACCTCTAACGCAGTAGGTACCACATTGGGCTCCGGCTCTGCGTCGGTTGTCTCCTGGTCGATAGACATGACATGAGTGGTCGAATCGACCTACGGGACGTCTTTGCCTCCGGTTTCCTCCATTGGAACAAGATCACTAGGTGAAAGGCATCTGGATGTGGGCATAATCCTCGAGATCGAAGTCGTTCTCAGAATCATATGCTCTAGACATGGCTCACCGAACCTCCGGATAGAAATAAGAACTCCTTGAGAAAGGCCCCACAGTGGGCGCCAGCTGTCAACGATTCGGACTTGGGGTCTTTAGTCGAACTTATGCAGATTTTGGTGAGTTATGAGGCCTTTCAGGGTGTCCCTTCGGAAAGGGATGATGAGCAATGTCGGTCTGGGCATAGAGAGATTTATACAGGTTCGGGCCCTCGATGGTGGGAGTAATAGCCCTACGTCCTGTTGTGATTTCACTATGTATGGGAAAAAGGTAACAAAGTTGTAGAAAAGATCATCACAGGCGAAGATCTTTTCTGTGTGATTGTCTAAAACACGACTAAACTAGCCTATGAAAGTTTGTGGTTGATCTATCGTCGATCAGTTCGAACCGTTGTCGAATATGTCACTCTTGTACATCCGCTCACCCTTTTATACTGGTCGAAAGGGCGCCAATGCACAACAGCTTTGAACGGTTGCTTGGGTGCAGTTTTGACAACCGCACTTAACTCCCACGTAGATTTAACACGTGCAATTAAGGGATAACCGCACATGTTAACTCCCTGGCAGTCTTCATATGTAGAAGGATCTTCGTGATTCTCGGGATATGCCTGTTATAGACCTTAAGCAATCCCGAGTCATCCTGGTCGAGAGTAGTCAGCGACCCTCTGACCGTGAATCATCTATGGCCTTATGACTGTGCACTGTCTGCGATCTCATGATCGCGTAATGCCTGCGATCTCCTGACCGCGTAGTGTCTGCGATCTCATGATCGCACAAAGCCTGCGACCATTTGCCTGCGCTTCTCAGGTCGTCTGAGATCATAGCAACAGACCTCCGGACACTTGTCTTGTTCGAATCTGTCTTGAACCAGATGTGCACCACTCCCAACTAGCTCGAGTAACAATCCTCGTCATGGAGAGCACGTCGATAGGACTAGGGTCTCCACTAAGGCCCGAACCTATATAAACCCTTGTGTCATTCTCTATGTTGGCGCGACAGGATAGGACCAATCACTCGGTCAGCTCGCGTCACCTTCCATTCACTAGGAACCTCTATAGAACCTGTCGGGATATTCGCAATACCACGACAGTTGGCGCCGTCCGTCGGGAGTCGTGATGAATTACCATGGCTCCCCCAAGAACGAGGGCTCGTGCCCTACCCGGTGACGCCGGTCCCAGTGACCCAGCAACACCCCCTCGAGACATGGTCGCTCCAGCGCTTTCGACCGGACGCGGCCGCACCGAGGTATCACCTCTTACTCTCCTAGTTACTTTTGGTGGACAGGCTTCCAGACCCGGCCTGGTGGCCGTGGCCACCTCGGCAGGGACTAGCGTCCCTCCGCCCGCGCCCCCGGCTCCTAGGGACACCTTGCTCGAAGCTCTTGTTGAGGGCCTACTCCACGCCCAGTGCACCATGGAGTAGCTGCTCCGCGTCTTGGCATGGCCCCCATCTATCCGCCGCAGTTCTCATTCATTGGGGCCTTGCCCCCGTTTATGGGGCACCCGGTAGCCTCCCTGATTCCTGGAGGCCCGGTCGTCACCGGAACCTATGATCCCGTCGGGGGCTCCATCCACCCAGCGGGCCCATCGTCTGAAGTGTTCCCCATGCCGGGAGCCTTCCCTGCGCGGGGGGTTTACCCCGTGCCTAGAGCCTTCTCCGCGCCGGGGTGTTATCTCGCGCTGGGAACCTTCCTGGGACTGGGGCACATCCCGCTTTGGGAGCTTGCCTCGCGCCGGGGGCCGACCCCACCCCACCAGCCGCGTCCATCGCGGTAGAGGCGGTCCCCGGGCGAATGGGACCCATTACGCACGGGATGGCAGTGACGCGATCGAGGGACCCCCCTCACCTATTCAGAAGTCGCTCCGGAGGCCTGCCCGGCGGGAGGTCCTGCCCATGCCCCCGCAGCACCCTCCGGGCCAGCGATCGTCTCGCATGAGCTTCCTCCTCCCCCGGGGCCACCCCGAGGGCTCCCCCGGTGGATCAGGTCTGCTTGACCCGGGAAGAGGTCGAGCGAATGCGTACCACCAAATCCGGGGAGGCTCCCTCTCGCTACCGACTGGAGCTC
Source organism: Pharus latifolius (assembly GCA_019359835.1). Lineage (NCBI taxonomy): Eukaryota > Viridiplantae > Streptophyta > Magnoliopsida > Poales > Poaceae > Pharus > Pharus latifolius. The sequence continues at coordinate 63,447,791 of CM033326.1, read as the reverse complement.
CCCTCGGCCAGCGATCGCGGGGAACCACGCTCCCGTCTTAACCGGGGGAAGAGACACGCCAAAGAAGCGACTGCTATCTCCGGTGCGCACCCGGACGTCCAGGAGGTTAGTTCGACCAACCCGGGGGACAAGAGGCACTATCGTCGCACTGGCGGACCACTTGGACCCCTCCCCGACACTAACAACGAGCGCGAGTCCCTTGTGAAAGGGGACCGCGATCGAGACTCCCCCCGGGAGGTTGAGGGGGCCAACCAACTGCTGTGCCGCCGACTCCGATGCATCCGATTGCCGCGACCCTACCACCCGCCACACATCGAGCACTACAATGGTCAGGCCGATCCTTATAAGTTTGTGCAGGTGTACTCCACGGCCATTTCAGCGGCCGGGGGGAATGAGATGGTACAGTGCAACGTCTTCCCCCTCTACCTCACCGGGATCGCCCGTTCATGGTGCTACAACCTGAAGGCTGGTTCCATGAAGTCCTTCGCGCAGCTCAAGTGCAAGTTCTACGCAAACTTCCAGGGGAACTACGTGCGTCCCCTGGGCTGGTCCCAGCTCTACACCATCCGCAGAGGACGAGGGAGACAATCCGCAGCTTCTTCAAGCGCTTCGCTCAGGTCAAGAGAAAAGTGGCTCACGTCCCCGACTCCACAGTCATCGAGGTGGGCAAAAGTGGTATTCTCCCCGGGGAGCTCCATCGGAGACTCTCCTAGAGCTGCCCCTCCTCCACCGACGAGCTCTTCAATTTACTTGAAAAATACGCTCGGGCGGATTAGGATGACCTTGGGAAGAAGAACCGGGGGCCCCTGCCCCCGCCGACCGGGAGGCTAGGGACCCCCTCAAGCGTCCCAAGAGAGGCAACCACAGCGAGCCACGACCTCGGGACACCTTTGTCCTCGAGGGCGGAGGTGGCTTGCTCGATACCCCCAAGGGAAACCGCCCTTCCCGAAGCTGAAAGGCCGGGGGGGGGGGGGGGGGGACAGCCATCCCGCGGCCGTGAAGTCCCCACAATGGGAGGTAAGGAGGGTGTGACCGGCTTGTGGTGCACCTTCCAAAAGTCCAATACCCACGCTACCCGGTAATACCACCAGCTTTTTCAGCACTTCAACGCATTCCTCGACCAGCATGGGCGGGGGGAGGGAGTCCTGACTCGTTGCTGCCTCAGCCGGCTTTGCTGGCTCTCCCTACCCCCTCGGAGGAGTAGCAAGGACAAGTGCGAGAAGGGGGCTCAACCGAAGAGCTCCCCTTCCAAACCTCCCAAAGCCGTGTAAACGTCATTATGGGGGGATCTGTCTCAGGGCGAGACTCCAAGCACCAGCGTAAGGAGTACGCACGAGAGGTAAAGGTGGTAGGGGTGCAACACATGCCCCGGCCACCAAAAGTGGTCGGACATCCCCCTCACCTTCACAATGGAAGACGCGCGCGGGGTTCGCTTCCCCCACGACGACGCGTTCATCGTCTCCGCCACCGTCTACAATTGCCAACTAGCACGCATCCTCGTCGACAGCGGGAGTTCCGCCGACATCATATATCTGAAGGCATTCAGGGAAATGCAGGTCGACGAAAAACTGCTGCAACCCACAGCCGGGCCCTTGCAAGGCTTCGTCCCTTGGAAGACCGTCTACCCAGTGGGGAAGGTCGATCTCCCCATGACCTTCGGCTCCCCGGACAACTAACGGTCCAAGCTAGTCCGGTTTGACGCGGTTGACCTCCCCTCTTCGTACAATGCCATCATGGGGAGGAGCACTATCAGCCGTCTGGGGGCCACAATCCATCAAAGCTACCTCTGTGTGAACATCCCTGGTCCCCGTGGCGTGATCACCAACCGAGGTGACTAGGACGCAGTTGACCTCCCCTCTACCGCAATGATCGAGAGCGTCAACCTAATCAAGGCCCCAGGGGGGAGAGGGTTCTCCCCCGGTGCTTGACGCCTCGACCGTTCCCTCCGGGAGGTCTGCCCCCAAACCACGCCTGGAATGGGACCTCCGGAAGGTCCTGCCACCTCCGGACGACCGGGGCAGGGCGGTCAAGATCTGGGCGAACCTGTCCGAAGAGCATGTGGAGCAACTCATAGCCTTCCTACGCAAAAACTCTGACGTCTTTACATGGAAGCCCACCGACATGCGAGGTGTCGCTCGAGACGTCATCGAGCAAAAGCTCACTATGACGATCATCCCCCGGTCAAGCAAAAGCTGAGGAACCTCTCCCTTGAGAGCCAAGAGGCCATCAAGTCAAAAATCGCCGAGCTACGAGAGGCAGGGTTCATTCCGGAGGTCTTGCACCCCGAGTGGCTGGCAAACGCTGTTCTCGTGAAAAAATCGAAGGGCAAGTAGAGGATGTGTGTTCACTTCACCGACCTCAACAAGGCTTGTTGATACCGGCCTAAACCGTCTCGTAATAGAACGAGGACGATGCAGTAAGGCGAGTATTCTAGTCGTTCTTTCCATAGGGACTAGAGAAATGAAACGTGAAGAACTAAACTAAATCGATGGATAATAAACTAAAACAGACGAAAGAAAGAGAGAACATATCAAAAGAAATGAGAAAAAGAGAGGTAGTCACATCGCGACCATAGTCTTAGGTCTATACATGGAGTCATGAGTACAAACAATAGAATCGTAATCGTTTAGTAGTCTCGCAAGAGAAAGGCAAAAGCAACTAAAACGATTGCGTCCATCGACGATATCAATGAACATGCATGTAAAGATAACACAGGTCATCAATAGCGACCCCACTCCTTCAGCCACAACCATAATATATTCAATCAATACAACACGACCACTAACTTACCAGCGAACACAATTGCAAATGAACAACTTCTTCAAAGAGCCAAGATGTTTAAGACAACAAGAATTGGTCCTTTAATATCTCAACTTGACATAACATTACAATGCAAAAGATCACTGAGCAAACAGAAAGCTGTCCCAAAACCACACAAGTGACTCAAGAGATTGATTACAAGAGTTTAAACACAAATATCAATCACAGAACTTCACAGAAGATACCAAGACTTAGTTCAACTCGAGATGCTCCAGAACTTTGCAATGAACTCAGATTATTACACAAAGGTAGTTATACTAGAGCAGAGCAAAACACGGGACAAGCCTCATTTCAATTCGACACTGCATCAGCAATACATTCAGGAGAATTGAGCAGCACACAACAGGATAAACCAGGTATCAGTAGAAAGAAAATATCACTTAGTGCAACATAGGGTTTTATCCAAGACAACTAGAACTGGAGTTCAGCATCCCAATACACCAATTTCATGCAACTGATCATCCATAAACCACATAGAACACAAACAGATTCAGAACAGGCATCACAAAAGAAAGTTCATCCAGCAGTAAATCCTAGACTTGCATTCACTGGATAGAGCTATAAGAGATTGTGGGTAATTTCAGTACCAATTATCATTTGTATTGAATTCAGAAAGTTAAGTTTGATTCAACACATTTACAGAAGTGATCATCTCATACACACATCACAGGTCATTCAAAGTTGCAGAAGAAAAGAATGGGGGGAAGAATTGATCACCAATTTCTTGCTGCTCAGTTGACTGATGTTGAAGCCGAAGCCGATGGAAATGGTCGAGGCTGCTTGAAGAAGTGGTAGTAGATCGTGATCGCCAGAGAGCTGTGGCCGTGGTCGAAGACGACGAGGGAGAAGACGCCGAGGCTGAGGTCGCCGTCGAGGAGACAGTTGTCCCACGGGACGTGGCCAACGTGGACGCAGTTGGTTGTCGTGGTAGTCGAAGCCGTAGAGGACGTCGTCTAGCTTGCCGTCGGCGGCTCGCGGTGATGTGGCGTGGATCAGGTGGCAAATCGGTGAGGGGCAATGGCCGAAAAAGATGGAAGAGTGGAGGAGTGCTCGCCGGCGGCGCAGCGCCAGAGCAGATCGACGCAGGATGGAGATCGGGGACGTCTCCGGGCGCGGGAGCTGTGGAAGGAAGGTGGATCGGGCGGCGCCCTGGAGATTCGATCTAGGCGGCGGGATGCGGCGGTGAGGGCGGCGCTGTGGAGTAGTGAGCTCACCGAGGAAGATGGTGGCGCGGTGCAAGCGGGAGAGAAGCGGCGCCAGTGGAGGACGCGAGAGGTGCGGGGAAGACGGCGAGGAGGAGGCCACGGCTCGGGAGGAGCGAGCTAAGCGGCGTGGTTTTGGGGCGGCGTCGGAGGCCGGATCCGGTGGTGGATCAGCTAAAAGGAGGCGGCGGCGCTGGATCTCATGAGGTGGCACGAGGCGGCACAGAAGGAGGAGATGAACAGCGGCGCTGGAGGCGTGGATGGGCGGATCTGCGGCTGATCCGGTAGTGTGGGATGGTGGAGATGCGGAGATCCGGTGGCGGCGCAGTTTGGGCGCAGGAAGGCCAAATCCGGCGCGGGCTTGTGGGCGGCTCCAGACTTGGGCGTCGTGGCAGATCCCGGCGCAGGCGCAGTGGAGGTGGTGAAGAAAGTGATTGGATGAGGGAGCTGTGGAGAGGTGGATTTGGGGGCTTTTGGAGTTCGATGGAGGTGGATTTGGGGAACAAGCGCAAGATCTGAGTGTGTGGATTCGCTATGACGGTGCTGTGAAATGAGAATAAGGAAGGAGTAATTGAAGAAGAGGACAGAAGAAAAGGCTGAAAAGTAACTTTGCCGGCGGCGTACAGTCTGGTCGTCGCCGGCGTGGTGGACGGAGGTGTGGATCACGACGAGGGAGGCAGAAGAAGAAAATAACAAAGAAAAACGAGGCTCAAGTTTCTCCCAAGGTGGCTAGCTAGGGTTAAAGAAGAAGGTCAAATTCCAAAAACGCCCTCGGGGTTTTAGAGAATTACAGAAATGGGATCTCGCAGCTAGGGTTTGGGATTCCGGGCCCCCGGAGACTCTGATTTTGGTGCGGTCAGCTCCTATGCGACTGCGGGAACGCGCACTTCCATCCGGAATCAACCGAAGGTCAGGATAAGTCGATGAGGCGCGACCGCTAGCCAGAAATCCATCCGATTCGCGCCAACCAGCGATAGAAATTGTAAAACAAGTGATCTGATCGATTTGGCGACAAATATGAAATAATCTGCATATATGATGAGGTATATGACTAATATGTGCAAAAAGCATGGGGAAAATGTGCATAAAAATAAAACGAATCAGATAAATATCACTTGTCCAAAAAACGACTTCCCACTCCCGCGGATTGACCAGTTGATCGATTTGACCACGGGGTGCGAGCTTATGAGCTTCTTCGACACGTATTCGGGCAATCACCAGGTACGGATGGCAGAAGGGGACGAGAAAAAGATGAGTTTTATAACTCCCCTCGGTACCTTCTGCTACATCCATATGCACTTCGGGCTAAAGAACGTTGGAGCAACATTCCAGCGACTTATGTCATTGGTCTATAAGGACCAAATCGGCCGCAACGTCGAAGTCTACGTTGACGACGCGGTTGTCAAAAGCCTCCGCGCACCCGCTCACATCGACGACTTCGCGAAGACCTTCCGCAACCTCCGTGAGAACGGGTTGAAGCTCAGCCTAGAAAAATGCATGTTCGGAGTACGCGGGAGGAAGCTGCTGGGTTTCCTCGTGTCCCAGTGGGGCATAGAGGCTAACCCAAAAAAAATTCGGCCTTTGCTGGACATGTCCCCTCCGCGCTCTATTAAAGACGTACAGCAGCTTACCGGCTGCATGGCCGCACTAAGCCGCTTCGTCTCACAGTCAGGTGAGCGTGGCCTCCAATTTTTCAAGATCCTTCGAGGCCTCGAGGGGTTCCGGTGGACCCCCGAGTCCCAAGAAGCCATCGAAGACTTGAAGAGGTATCTTATGAGCCCCCCAATGCTCGTGAGCCCATCTCCGGGAGAACCTCTGCTCCTCTACCTCGTCGCGACCTTGGTTGCTGTAAGTGCAATGCTAGTGAAGGAGCAAGACGGGCAACAGCGTCCCATGTACTATGTGGAGAAGCCCTCCAAGGGGCTAAGACGCAGTACACGGAGATAGAGAAGATTAGCTACGCTCTCCTCTTGGGGCACCCAATCATGGTCCCGTCATCTCTCCCCTTGGGGTAGGTGCTGCAGAATAAAGAAGCCACCGGCCGGATAGGAAAGTGGGGAGCTGAGCTTGCTCCCTTCTCCCTCACGGGTTGTTCCGCCATCAAGTCACAAGTCCTCGCTAACTTCGTGGCACAATGGACCCCCGCCTCCAGGACGGAGGGAGAGAGTCTCCCTAAGCCGCCCCGGCACGACGACCATTGGACGCTCATATTCGATGGCTCCTTGTGTCTCACTGGGGCCAGCGCGGGGGTGGTCCTCCGAAGCCCCGAGGGGAAGGCGTTGGAGTACGTAGTGAGGATTGTGCTCCCCGCTACGAACAACATCGCCGAGTACGAGACTCTACTCCTGGGGCTACGCCTTGCGCGCTCCCTACGGATCCGTTGCCTCCTCGTCAAAGGAGATTCCCAGCTCGTGGTTTGCCAAATGGACAAGTCTTACTTGTGCCATGATGCGAACCTGAGCCTATACCTGGGAGAGGTGTGAAAAGATGGAGAAGCACTTCGAGGGTTTGGAGGCCCGGCATATCCCCTGGAGGGACAATGACTGGGCCGACGCCTTGGCCCGGGCAGCTAGCACCTGGGAACCTCTCCTCAGGGATGCTTTCCTGGAAATCATCGCGAAGCCCTCGGTGACCTCCCCGGACGTGGACCTTGAGTCCCGCGCCCCAGAAGTCTCTGAATTTGCCCGAGCTGCATCCTGGATGGATCCTCTCATCTCCTTTATAAGGGGGGAGGGGGCCCTCCCAGTGAGACTGAGGCGAAACGCCTTCGTGCCAAGGCACAGGCATACCTCTTACTAGAGGGGAAACTCTACAAGCGAAGGGCCTCCGCCCTGCTCTGCTGCCTCCCGCGAGCGAAGGACTTCAACACCTCGAGGACATCCACTCGGGGAGCTGTGGGTCTCACCTGGCTCCACGCACTGTCTCGGCAAAGGTCATTTGCCAGGGCTTCTATTGGCCCACAGTGGTCCGTGACGCGTGAGATTTTGTCTCCGTGTGCGAGGCCTGCCAAAACATGGAGAAGGGCTTCAATCTGCCCTCCATAGTGCCGCAAACCATCCCCATCACTTGGCCCTTCGCGCACTGGGGAATGGATCTGCTAGGTCCCTTCCACCCAGCACCTGGGGGCTACAAGTATGCGGTTGTTGTGGTAGACTACTTCTCTAAGTGGGTGGAGGCTGAGCCCATGGCCAGCATCACCTCCCGTGTGCGAAGGCTTGGGGGCTACCCTCCACTTCACCTCTGTGGCTCACCCACAGAGCAACAGAGCAGTCAAAAGGGTCAACGGCGCGATCCTACAGTGGCTACGCCGGTGACTCGAGCAGGCTGCCTCCAGGCGGGGCGCGTGGGCAAAAGAGCCTCCAAGCATCCTCTATTCCATGCGCACGACCCCAAGCCGAGCGACGGGGCGCACGCCCTTCTCGCTCGTATACGGGGTTGAAGCAGTCCTCCCCTTGGAGATTGGTTTCTGGTCACTGTGGGGTTGAGCTCTTAGACGGAGCTACGACCACAGCGTACCAAACCAATGAAGAAAATCAACGGCTGGAGGTCGACCTCATCAAGGAACAGCGCGACCGAGCGCTCCTTCGCCACGCCATCTACAAGCGCACAATGGCGCGCACATACAACCAGCACGTCCGCGTGAGAGCTTTCCATCTTGGGAACCTTTTCCTCAAGCGCGTGGCCAACCCCCAAGCCCAGAGCAAACTTTTCCCAAGTGGGAAGCCCCTATAGGATTTCCGTGGTCCTGGGCATACATGGAATGTGGGCTTCCTTCGCAACTTCTTCATCTAGCCTCCGGGCTTACTCCCTCCCCCGTCGCGGCTTCGCAGGGGGAGGTGCTGCATTCACCTTTCCCTCCCTCGCTGCGGTTATGCGGGGGGAGGCGTTGTACTCACTATTCCCCCCCGACCGCTGTGTTGCGGGGGGAGGCGTTGTATTTCAATTTCTATAATACAAATGGCTTTTTGGTCAACTGGAATTTTTCACTGGTTCTTGATTTACTGTCTCCCGAGACGATGCCCTTCAAATGAGGATGTCGTCTCCGTGAGGACGTAGGCTATCGCAGCCTAAAAGCCCCTACAATGGGAGCCCCGCTCCCGTAGAGCGGCTTACAATCACCCCTCGTGGACTGAGGGGGTAAGCGGCAACCCAGTCCTCAAGGGCTACGGTAGCGGGTCAATTTAAGAGACTAGTCCTACCTCAATCACTCAAACCCGTCATCGAGATTAACCTCCTCTGGGAGCAAATTGGCCCCTCAGTGACACGGAATTCACGGTTTCTTAAAAATTATCTACCCGGCTCCCCGTTCTGACGATGACCGGGGGATTTCTCACCGGGATCTCTGGAAAGCTCCCTCCCAGAGGGCCTTTACCTGGCTCCCCGTTCTCACAGAGACCAGCGGATTTCTCACCGGAATTTCTGGAAAACCTCCTTCCGGAGACCCTCTACTTGGCTCCCCGTTCCCACAGCGACCGGGGGATTTTTCACTGATATTTTCAGAAATTTTCCTCCTGGAGATTCTGTACCGGGGGAATTTTTTCACCTCTCAAAATTTTTTCGACCAGGGGTTTCACAACCCGGGCGGTCTTTAACGCACGGGACTCTTCTTTCCTTACCCACAGCACCTGGAGCTAAGCTGCACCCCGCTGTGGGGGGGGGGGGGGCGGTAACTTGTGCCCGGATAGGAATATTTTCAGAAAATTTTTGAAGACAAGTTCAAGGAACAAGCAAACTTAGCTTTATTGATATATTTAACCGGGGGACAAACCCCCCCCCCCCCGATGGGCCAAGATGTCCGGGGGACGACAAGCCCCGGGCAAATACAAGATACAATCCTGGGAGTTAAGCTTCCGCGGAAAACTACTCGAGAGGACAATCCCCTCCGGGAGGTGGCTACACCTAGTACTCTAGGAGGCCTTGTGATAATTCCCGAGAAAGGTCCCGGTGCAAGCTCCTTATGCGCCTCTGGGCTTTTCGACGCAGGTTCGCAGGCCAATATTCGTAGCCGGCCGGATGGCGTATCCTAAGTGGAGGGACCCTCTGGGACCCTGGTCTCAGAGGGGACAACTCAGCGCGACTATTGTCGAAGTTATCCAGGTTCCACTCCGGAAGCCATCACAACCGGTTTGGCTCCCAGGAAACATTTTCACCACGCCCCCCGGTGGTGAGGCTTAGCAAAGCAAGGGCTACATGGGCATATCACGGATTACGCCGTCTGGGACCTGGAAGCCCCTTCTCGGGAGCAAGCCCCCGGGCCGCCAGGGAGCCCCTCATGTTAAGACGTTCAAGCCTCGAAAACTCTCCCCGAGAGTAGGATCCTGGGGGACCTGTTCATGACGAGCCGAGACTTAGCAAAATATTCATTTCATTGATTGAGCAAAAAATTTTTTACAAGTCTCCTGGGCTTCCTCTAAGAAGCTACCGGGTGCAAAAATCCTAGCTAAACAAAAAAGGACCTATCGAAAGGCCCGGGGGTAGGGGGACATTCATACTTGCCAATTGCCGTCCCCCCCAATGGAGTCTCCTCCGTCGCCGGGGCGTTCGCCCTCGATGGCGCCGAAGCCGGGAACCGATCCGAAACAATTAGATCGTAGAAGCCCCCGGCCAACTCCTCCAATTCTCGCCGTTGCGGCTCAAAGAAGTTGGGGAAGCTTCGGGGGAGCCGACCTCCGATCGCCCGGGCGCCGGTCCCTCGATGCTCAATGAGGGCCACAGCTGCGGCCACCACCGGAACCACCCGACCCTGGGCCGGTGCATCGGCGGCCTCTGGGATCACTGAGACTTGCGCATTGAGAAAGCGCACGGCCTCCGTGAACGTGGCCGGGGCTACGCCGGAGCCATCTCCCGGGCCGAGGCTATGCCCAAGCCCCTCGAGGGCCGAACGGACCGAGCGGCCCGCCTCCGCAACCGCCCAGGAGCTGGAGTCCTCGAGCTCCTGGCGGGCGCTCTCCTTCGCTTTCACCTCCCTCTAGAGATAGGAATTGGCGTCCTCTGAGGTGAGGAGTTGGGCCCGGACCCTGGCCAGCTCCACAAGGGCCTCGTCCCTCTTGGCGCAAAAGGTGGCAACCTTGTCCTCCGGCTCCTTTAGTGGTGCCAAGAAGCGGTCCTTGATGCCCTGAGCGAGGGCCACCCCTTGTAGACCCAAGGGTTAGATGAAACCTTGGAAAGATAACCGGATGATTTAAAGCTCCGCTCCCAGATGGTCCCCTGCTGGACGTAGGCCTAGACCTTCCGAGTTTGGAGGCTCGCGGCAAACCACCGAGCCTCGCCCGGGGACAGCATGGGGGTCTGCCTCCCGACGGCACCGGATTCGTCCCCGTCGATGGGGCCCCTCCAGCCATCGCCGAGGGTGAGGTGGACCTGTTCACTCTCGGCTACAACCCTGGCCACTTGGGACTCGGTCTCCGAGGAGTCCGAGGATGTACTCCCGGAGGAAACATGGCTTGTGAGGGGGACAAGGAGCCCCTTGCCCCAACCGGGTTGCGGGGCGCCCAAGGCCCCATGGACTACTGAAGGGCTCGCCCCCTCGTCCATCGGCCAGTCAAAGTGCGGAGGAGACGTCTCCGAGAACCGCACCTCCGGGCGCTCCCCGTTCGCTGGCTCCGGGACCACTGGAGGTGTGGCCACTGGAAAGGGCGAAGGGTTGTAGTTCGCCGAGTCAGAGTCGCCCCCGTCGCCGGTTGCCTTCCCCCTCTCAGCCGATGTGGTGGGTGCATCGAGGAGGCGCATGAACTCCCCCGTCATTCCCTGGTCGGGGGATGGCTCCCCCGTAGGGAGGGGTGATGTCACCTTCGGCCTCGGGGTAGTTTGCGTGCACCCAGACCCAGGGGCCACCTCACGGGCCTTACCGGGCGCAGTGCCCAGTGTTGCCGCCACACCGGGGGCCTTCCGCGCCTTGGAGCGCTTTGGCTTGGGGCCCCCGGCGGCCTCCTTCCACCGCTTTTGGGAGCCGGGGGTGGGAAGAGGTTCCCTCGCCGATAGCTTGAGCCTGAAGGCTTCCGCCACCAAGTTACGGGGAGAGCCCTCCCCGATGACGAGCACGACGCGCTCGTGCTCGTCGGCGTAGTACCTCTCAAGGAGGTTCTCCACCTTCTCCCGGGTGGCCGGATATGGCCGGACTACAAAGAACAACAGTTAGCCAAAATATTGAAGATCAAGGGTAGGGATCACCACATACTTATGTTGGGCCACCGACCTCTACTGGGGCCAGTGTGCTGGGCACATCCCGATCCTCCTCTTCCCGTGGTAGAAGGGGGAGAGCTTGAGTAGCTCTAGCTCCTCGGCAAGGTCCCTCATGGACCTCTGGGCCTAGACGCCCAAGATGCTGAGGAGCTTCAACTCCTCCGTGGTCCAGACTGGGGGCTTAGGGGTGGACGAGTGGTAGTAGGAGGGGGCCTCCGAGGGGTACATCACCCTGGAGTCCCGGACCCGAAGATGGAACCATCTTTGCAGCCAGCCCCCAAATGATCCCGCGAGGCCGCCACCGGGTACTCCTCCACCCAGGCCGATAAGAGCTGCATCATGATGGAGCCGAAGGCGGACTTCGGCCCACCCTTGATCATGTACGAGCCCCTCACCGAGGGCTCGTAGAAGTACCGGAAGAGCCGGAGCATCGGCCCCCATTCGGTGGCTGTCTTGCATAGCCAAATAAAAAGGCCCATCCGGACGTTGAGCACCACCCCATATTCCCGGAGGAACTCCCAGAGCAACGGATGCACAGCCTTGAAAACAACCACCTCCCTGGGCCGGGGGCAGGGTGTGGTCTCCTTCTTTGGCAGGATCCGAATGTCCCCGTCCGCGAGGACCCCCTGCTCCACGAGGGACTCCAAGTCCCCCGAGGTGACCTGTCATCTAGGGGCACATCGGCGGTTTTGGCATGGCCTTTTGGCGCCATGTAGTTGTCGGTGGCTAGGTTTCTGGGAGCGAAATTCCTGGAGGCTAGGTTGCCGGGAGGCTAAGTTCTCGGGGGGCTAGGTTACCGGGAGAGGCTCAGAGCGCCGGTGAGGAGTTGGAGACTAAGGCTTGAGTGTGAGCTCTCCGGGCCCCCCAAGGCCCTACTTATAGTGGCCAAGCGTGGCCCCGATGGGTGACACGTGGCCCCTCGGGATCAATCGGGGCAGCCCATTTCAAACCCCGAGGCCCTACCCGTCCTGGGCGCCGCCATTTGCACGATGACAAGGACCTCTGGTGACCCGTCCCGAGCGCCGCCATTAGCCCGGTGACAGGGGCCGCCGGTGACCCATCCCGGGCGCTGCCCTTTGCTCGGTGCCAGGGGGCCCCGGTGACCCATCCCGAGCGCCGCTGTTTGCCCGGTGACAAGCACACTGGTTGACCCGTGCTAGGTGAAGGCCGGGGGGGCCTCCTACGCAGGGTCACGTGAGGATCAAGCGAGGAGCGCCTCAGGAATCGGCGAAGACACTTGTCTGGAATCTGAGCCCCTTGGGCAGCAGAAGGACGTCGGTGCCCCTCGATCCGACGGTTGCAGCCGGGGTAGTCTTGTAATTTGCGTCTTTTGGGCCTATATATGCCCTTGTACCCCACTTTTGTAGAGGACAATTCATTTTTGATTATCAATACACAAAGAACGAATAGGCGTGCTTTGGAGCACTCTCCCCGCGAGAGAGCTCCCCCTGCCGACCCTCGTCGGGAGCACGTCGACAGGACTAGGGTCTCCACTGAGGCCCGAACCTGTATAAACCCTTGTGTCACTCTCTGTGTTGGCGCGACGGGAGAGGACCGGTCACTCGGTCAGCTCGCGTCACCTTCCATTCTCTAAGAACCTCTGCTGAACCTGCCCGCAATACCACGACAATGATTTTGCATGTTTTCAAATGCAAACTTAGGTTGAAAATACTACCAATTTCGTACTTATAAAATTCCCCCAAGCTAGCATTTTTCCTGTCCTTAAGCAAAGAATATGAATGATTTTTCCAAAAATTGGGATCCCTTGGTTAATCTGATTTTCAATAAATAACTTCTGGGAATTCACTTCATATCTATGCATATGAGACAATTGATCTAAGCAATTTAAACTCACCAAATGCAAATATTTAGATTAGCAAATTTCAACCTTAGCAAAGAGAGAGCTTAATCATTTAAATCATCTTGACAATCTCTTTCATATAGGACATAGAACAAACCATAGCTAAATAAAACACTCGTTATGCTACAATTTATACAAAGTTTGCTAGATTACCCTTTTTAGTTAGAAATTAAAACACTTTTCATTCTTTTTTTTCATTTATTCACTTTTTTATTTTCTTCTTCAACTTTTTCGTTCTCTTGGCCAGAATGTTCTGAACTGGATCATTCAGGCGCGGTTAGAGGAGACACAGTTGAAGATGCTTACTTAAGTGCACTTACAGAAAGACATATTTGTCAGTTTTCCAAGCCCCTGTAAGCAATCTCAATGTTCCATATACCTTCCCTTCATCAGCTTGTCGACGATTCACTACTGCCTCCCCCCAGCGAGTCGCATATACGTTACAAGAGACTAGACAAAACCGCATCTTAAGCAACTGTTTTATTATAACAAAGGAAATTTTTGTGTGCATAAGTTAAGTAATCTTCCCTTCCCCAGCTGGTCGATGATTCACCACCACCTCCTCCTAGTGGGTCGATTAGACTTCACTCTTACACATTTTTTTTATTTTAAAGAGAAGGAAAATTAGCAATCTAAGTATAAAAATTGACATATGAGAGTTAATTTTTGATAATGGTTTATTGGAAACCTTCAATTTGGAAGAAGTCAATGACAATCTAAAAAACAAATTCAAGCTTCATTGGTCAATTTAAGATAAAAACTGAACATAGGCAATTGAAAATTTTGAAACAGCTAAGTTCAATGGATCATATGGAATAGTCATCTAATTGATGAAAGATCATCTTCAAAACTAGGTGTTCCAAGTGATATATCTTTTTTTATTTTTCAGTTTATGATGGCAAGAGGGCAGAATGATGATTCACTGAAGACTAAGCAAACGGTTAAATGATTACCCCCAAGCTAAATTAGACATTGTCCTCAAGGTTTGGAGAGAGATATAGATTATCGTTTGCTGTAGTGGCAACGATGATGTGGATGTTGTGGTAGATGCCGTGCTGAAAGAAAATGTTGTGGTCCACGTAACTCTAATGGTGCAGTCCAAGGCATTGCAAGTGAAAACCTAAAAACAAAAACAAAAAGAAACAAAAACGAAAAGGAAAATAAAAGAAAACACTCGTCGGAGGCTAGTGGAGGTGATTGGTCAAAATATGGTGGAGGATAGGGTTGTTGAGGAAGGATGTGCATGTGAAGATGGTGCTCGTGGTGCGCATGTGCGCCTGGATATGTTCTATCAGGGAGGATGTGGCATACGTGTACAAGATAGTCGTAGAGGCGATCGATCTGTGCGATCAGTGAGGTCATCCATCCTTGAATCCCTCGTAGCCCAGTAATCTCGTTTGCGCTTTGCGATCTTCTTGATGTTGTGTCAGGCATCGTCACTGGCGTAGAAACTTCGAATCCGGGAGTGTCGAGGCACGAGGAGCCAGAATCTGCAATCGGATCGAAGTTTGAATGGTTGGATGAGGAGATCTAGGGCTTTGTATGTGGAGGTTTTGAGGAGTTTTTGGGGCTTAACAATGGTGGTGTGGCTGTTTGGAGAAGATGAGGGCTTTATATACGGTGGTAGGTAGGAGTTATAGTGTGATGGGAGAAGACAAACACAAAGAAAACAAAATTTCAGCACTTCTATCTAAAAGCAGGGAGGAAACAGAGCCTGCCACGACCATGGGCACGGGTTGTGCTCGGTTCTCGCACGGGTCGTGCTCGATATAGGTGAAATTCGATTCTGAGCAGTTCGTCGCATCGATAGAGGCATGACCACTACCACGGGTCGTGCTCGATCAGGGTATGGGATGTGCCACTAGTCCTGCTTGTCTCTGCTAAAAAAGAAAAAGGTTAATTTTTTGAAAATGATCAAACTGAGCCCAGCACTGATTGTGCCCGGTTCGATTCAAAAGAAAAATTTACATTTTGTGAAAAAGATCAAACTGAAACCAACACTGGTCGTTCTCGATTTGGTTAAAAAGAAAATTTTGCATTTTTGAAAATCAACCCAACTGAGCCTAGCATTGGTTGTGCTCGAATCGGCTGGTGTTGGAAATTTTTTATTTTTTTGGTTTTTCAAAAGAGTCAACCCTAGTTTATGAAAAAGGGTTTTCGATGGTCAAACGACATCAAAATTGAGTGGTTCTTGCACCACTGTGTTCATAAAAGAAAGAATTACAAGTTAGTATACCAGGTTTCCTCCTGGCTAGCTCTAGTTTAATGTCCTACTGAACGGAACATTCTCGGCTGTTTAGAAATATATGGAATTGAAAGAATATACCAAGTTCAGTGTACTTACCTGGTCTCCCGCATTGTACAACTTAATACGATGCCTATTTACCTTAAAAGTGCTGTCTTCTTGTGCTCGGAGCTCTACAACATCATACGGGAAGACTTTGTCTATTGCGTATGGCCCAGTCCATCGTGATTTCAATTTTCCAAGAAACAATTTCAACCGTGTATTGAATAATATAATCAAAACACTTGGTTCAAACTCACAGTTGAGGATCCATTTGTCATGCCACTTCTTGGTGTTTTCTAAGAGATCCTTGCACACTACGGATTGGAGCTGGTGAATTTCCATCCAAACGCTATTTTAATTCTGGTGATTTTCCATCACTTGTGCGAGGCTTTTGTCGGAGTAATGCCCAGCGTGGATCTTTTCCGGTGGTTGTACTTCTCGGCATG
Source organism: Pharus latifolius (assembly GCA_019359835.1). NCBI lineage: Eukaryota > Viridiplantae > Streptophyta > Magnoliopsida > Poales > Poaceae > Pharus > Pharus latifolius. The sequence goes on along the minus strand of CM033326.1, from coordinate 63,431,993 downwards.
GTCCAAGAGTACCAATGCCGCGGGCTGCATCTACTTCCGCATAAGGGAGAAGAAAGAGTACCTTTTTCTTCCTCTGCGGGACTCAGTGCACGGGTGGCACCACAAATGGTTCTACTGTTCCCCTCCGTCGGAGAGTAGCCTCTGGTTCGAGAACAATCGGCCAGAGAAGAGCAGCAAAATGGACACCATTCCTGCTCTTCATCTAGAGTTGAAGAGGCAGGCCCAGGTAATTCTTCACTTAGTCCATCAAGGACTAACAGCACGGGACATTATTCGCGACTTTGTGAAGAATAGGGTGAGCCCCTTGCGGAAGAGGGAACACCCTGCTTGGGAAATAAAATCTATGGCGGATGGTACCCTGGATTCTAATACAGGTATGTCCTCTGGTCTGTAAAATGTGCATTTTTACTGATGAAAAATATCACACCAAGTGAAAAAGATCTACGCTTTTGCGTTGCAATCTTGTCATTGTCCGAGATTGAGAAACGGACGAACAGCCTTCTGCGGTCTTATAATGCCGCAACAGAAGGAGCTCAAGGATCACCCCGTCCTCAGAGCTTAATCAACGGCAGCGATGACATGAAACAAGAACGTCAGAAGGTATGACTTCTTTTGTAGACCCTATTCGAGATCGCCTATTGATTTGATCATCAAATCGAGTTCTTGAAATGATGCAGCTGCTGAAGGGGTGAATCGCCTGGACAAAATGTCCTGGTGACGACACTGGACCCTCTGGGGGGTCAGCGGTGAAGAGGGTAAAGAGAACCTCTTCGAAGAAGAAGATGAAGGAGCCAGCCACTGACACCTCAAAGAAGACCGTGGGGGGGGGGGGGGCTTCTTCAAAAAAGAAGAAAACAATCAGAAAGAAAACTACGGTAAGGTTTTCGATTCCCCCTGCTGTACCAAGCACGGACAAGAGTTACTTCTTAGTCGTACAGGGTGAAGGGAGTGAGGATGAGGAAGACGACGTTCCTCTCATCCGTCGCAAGAGAAATGCGGTCAACCCTCCAGAGGTGAGCATTCTAGAGAGGTCAACCTCTCCTGCCATTGCCGAAGTTTTGTCCTCCTTAGCGGAGGCGAAAAGGGCAGCAAAAGATCTCGTGACTGCTGAAGGCCTTTCGGTCATGGAGGAGACTCCCAATCCCGAGGCATGCGCTACCACATGGCTGGTAACCCCTCCTTCGATTAACAAAGGGATTGCTGTGGTAAGAACTTCATAGTCTTTAAGCTTCCACTTCCTTGCAAATACCAATCGTATTGTGAACATGCAGGGAGAAGAAGACAATGTCCTGTTCAAGAAAAGGAAAACGAGGACAAATGTCGATGACACTTCGACAGGGGCACCCAGTGGGTTTCTTTCTCCCCAGAGTTCATCTTCAAAACCAAAATCCTGGATGGGGATTTGTATAAAGTAAGTCTATCACAACTCATCAATTTTTGTTACCAACTAGAGATATTCTAAGTTATGATACCCGCAGGGATCTTGTGCTTAACGTCCCGTTGACCTCACCAAATGCCAGCACACTAACTACCACGGAGGTCGCGGGGAAATCAGGTGGGACTCCAATGGTTGAGGTATCCTCTTAGGCCATTGTAGAGGATATAATAGTGGACATCCAATCCCAGGAGATGAAAACCGCAATCCTGACCACGGGGGCGGATCAGCAGGAACAACCATCTACTGCCCCTGTTGCCAAGGAAACAACAAGCCTCGAGGTTCAACCTTTAGCTGAACCTGAGAGTTCACTAAGAAGTTCTTTCAGATATTTTGTAGAGGCAAGTAAACATGCTTCTACCTCCGTAGATTCGAGAAGCTTAGGAATATTCAAGTTTGAGTAACAAGCCTTACTATGTTTCAGGATCTAACCCAAATGGTGACCAAGTCAAAAGCTCTAACAAAGCATATTGAGGTCACGCAATGGGAGATCAGCCAACTACAATAGTGAGTATCAGTAACTTCCTTATCTCAATTTGAATTTTGTCTAAGTACAACGGTTATCTTCCTTGTTGTAGGGAAAATGCCTCCTTGACAAGGAGTATAGCTGATCGGGAAAGTCAGGAAAAAGCCAAGGCCATGAGATTCTCTTCCATGGAGAAAGAATTTCATGAGGCGCGGTTGAAGCTTTCCTGTAAGTTTTTCTTCCAATGAGATGGAACTATACATGAACTGTTGTACAATCAATTACTTTGCCCATGCAGTACAAGAGTAACAAATAAGCCTTCTTTCACAAGAAAGGGATGACTTCCAGGAGAAGTGTTCCTGTGCTGAAATCGAATCTGGGCAACTTCACACTATCGTCAAGCACCAAAATGCAACCATCGAGTCTCTCAAGAAAACGACGCTGTTGCCAGCTTTTGGAAAGCTAAGGATGGTTGCCGATTTGTTGAAGGCTGATATCGTCGACCCTCAAAAGGATGGATTAAGCCTCATCAAATCATGCAAATTAGTGATGACTCAAGCTGAAGATACCAAGTGGCAAGAAGAGGCAGTGAAGGACAACGCAAGATCTGTCGCCTCTGCCATCTTATGCAAACTTAGACGTCACCACGGCCCGAACTTAGACTTGAAACCAGCGGTAGGAGACACAGAGTTTGAAAGCGAGAATCAGCATGAGGTTATCATGAAAGAAGTGAAGCCCTTGATCGAAGACCTTCTGAAAGAACTTGGCTTATTGTGACATCAATGTAATGAACAATGATCCTCTGTTTTTGACTATACCTGCAAATATACAGTTATACTATGCAAATGCATACCTTAGTTTTTTTTATTTTTGAAAAAGGTGTACCTAACTTTGCTTTATATTATAGCCATATTCTCATAGCCCCTCCTGAGATCATAAATACTGGAGACTTAGTGTTATAATCTCAGGAAAAATATGGGTCTTTGCCGATAAGGAATATCTAGTGAGTTTCTTACACATTTAGAAATGATTTATAAAGAAATGACACCACTTAGATACGATCATCTGGTCACACCGACACTGATCTTAATACAATACTAAGTCTTATTACGGACAGGCAACCACTCGAATGATAGAAAACATACTAGTAAGTCCCGTGAACGTTTAGGAAAGGCTTATTTTGGGATGTCTTATCTAGATGCGACCATGAGATCGGCCCGCGAAACCAACCTAGTTATCATAATAAGATGGTCATCGGTGACCAGCCCCGAGCGTAGCTCGGTATGAGTGTGGCAAGAGAAAAAGGAAATCATAACATAGTACGAAGAAAAGTACACACTGTTGTTTAACAAATCATGCTAATTGAAAAGGATAAAAGAAATGGAAAAGTTACACGTGGAACTTGCGTAGTTGATCTATGTTCCAAGCATTGGACAAGATCCTTCCATCCTCCATCGCTAATTGAGCTGATCTTGGTCACTATATTGAAACCACAGTATAAGGACCTTCCCACTGAAGGGAGAACTTGTTGCGGTTAGACTGATTTTGTATCTTTCTTAAAACCAAGTCACCCACATGAAGACTACGAGGCTGCACCCGTTCACTGTGATATTTACGCAAAGATTGAAAATACACTGCGGACTTGATTAGTGCTCGATCGCATTTCTCTTTGAGGAGGGTAATATCTTGGGTTCACTGTTCGAGTTGATCAGTTTGATCAAATTGATCTACTCGAGCAAACCCAATGCTGATTTCCATAGTGTTGGCGGAAATCTCCACGCAATCAAGTCCAGGTAAGGGGCAAGGCTCCCGGTGACCCCCGTCCCAGGCGCCTCCATTGGCCCGGGGACTAGGCCCCCGGTGCCGCCGTCCCGGGCGCCACCATTGGCTCGACCAAGCGCCGCCATTTGCCCGGGGACAAGGCCCCGGGTGCCGCCGTCCCGACCGCCGCCATTTGCCTGGAGACAAGGCCCCCAGTCCCTCCATCCCGGGCACCGCCATTTGCCCGGGGACAAGGCCCCTGGTGCCACCGTCTCGGGCGCCGCCATTTGCCCGAGGACAAGGCTCCCAGTGACCCCCGTCCCAGGTGCCGCCATTGGCCCGGGGACTGGGCCCCCGGTGCCTCTATCCCGGGCGTCGCCATTGGCCCGGGGACAAGGCCCCCGGTGACCCTCGTCCTGGGCATCGCCATTTGCCCGGGGACAAGGCTGTGGACCCACATTTGAGGAATCCGGTGGCAACCGCCCAGGTGGGTTGCACTCAGAATGATACATTGCAAGCTCACAACAACAAGATACACTATATAACAATGCAAGTAAATAAAACAAGTGCTGATCACAAGGACCAACATTACAATAACATAGCGCCAAAGTGACGCTATTTAGTGTTGATACAAAATTAAGGAGTTTTCTTTGACACAAAGGTCGACACTAAACAAAACAAGAACAACAAGCAAAAGGGCTTCAACGATCTAAATCTTCAACTGTAGCGGTATTGCATGGGCTTCCTCCACATCAGACTCAACTTGGTAAGTGACACTCTAGTAAGCTGGATCCTCAGGGGTAGTTTCTTCTTCTTCCATATTGGGTTCAAGACCGTAGGACTCGGGATCAATGAACCCTTCCTCTAAATTGTTTGTAAAAGTAAGGGTGAGCACATTGTCCACGTAGTGCTCAACAAGTCTCAAATAAGAGTGTAGGTACATAGATGAGGGGGGATTTCCAAAAAGATGGGCCCTTTGGTTTATAGATAAGAATAGATTTTCACTCTTAATTTCGAAGAAAAGGTTTTGCTTTCAAAAAGCAGGGCTTTTAAAATCCAAAACTAGATTTTCAGAAAATGTTATGCGTGGCGGTCTTCCATGTGTCACCACTTTAATCAATATTATGCAAAACCTTCCCAAAAGCTACTTGTGCTGCATCGACGTGGATAGAATCCACCGCACATAGACTCCATGACTTGGGGGCTCAGAGTATCCGATACTTTTTATAACTTTGCAAAGGTGTATCACTTTAATCCACCAATCACTCAGCTTACATGTTGGTACCTCTCCATGTGACTTTTACGCATGTGACAAGGCCGAGATCACACAACAATTTACAATCCTAGCATTAACAATTCCCTGTCCGGTAAATGGACATTCCAGTCCTTATTACCGTTGTGGGTACTCCCCACAGCCAATTCTTCCTAGCCTTGGCCTATGGTCCCGCAAGACACATAGCCTATGGATTCAGCCGCGCACGACTCAGAATCCTGGCGTAGGGCGTCTTCCTTCAATACGCCTGATTCACTCATTAGCTCACATCACTCGTGGCCCTCTGTGGCCCACCAGTTTCCCCCCGAGAAACCGGACCGACAACCATTGCAGGGAAAAGCTAATATCGAGAAAGCTACTGTGTTGCGCCCGTCCCATACCAGACAAGTGGTTAGTACTTTTTTCATGCCGCATAGAAGTACAACACAAGGTTCTTGTCCTTATGAATCTTTAGTGAGGAGTCTTTCACATTCCCAATGTGCACACAACACCAATGAATCAAACCATCCTCACTATTGATTCCAATCACATTTTGTTTCACATAAGGGGTTTTGAACATACTTTTCTCACAAGTGACTATTTAGCATTTAACATATAATCTTGAGCATAAACATAGCCTAAGAATGATGTCTTAGGTTGACAAGGGTGCATGGGTATTCAATCACAAATGTGGCTTCACAATTATTTAGGTCATATCCATTCATATTCCTTCAATATAGCACTTTATTTGAACATAGAGCATGCATATACTTTAAAACAGAAATCATCCTAGTTTTCTCAAAATACTGGGAGAGACATGATCAAGGGTAGAGACTTTCCTTGCAATGAGGGGTCTAGTTGCTCAGACGATTCTTCGAAGATCTCTTCCGCTCCTTCAACCTCTGGCTCTACGGCGGATACAAGCAATACACACATACACTATATAAGCATACAGAAGATAGTCTTTATAGGAAATGATACGTAAATTATATCATGGATGCAGGGGAGATGCTCTGGGAAAGGTTACTCAAGCACTGCTCGAAGAGATAGGTTCAAAGGGGTCGAACGTCGAAGGGTCGACATTCGGTTCACAGCCAGGCATAGCCTTAGGTCGGCTTTAGGTGAGTTTTTTGAAGATGTGGTAGTAGAGTAAGTTGTAGAACATGGCTCCAAGAACTTAGTAGACAAAGTGGCATTTCAATTGCTCAACCAGAAGGGGTCAAACAAGGCTAATGCCAGTGGCTGACATGCACTGACACTGCACTAACATTGTCAAAAACTAGGGCAGAGTGGTAAATCTGGTTCTGGGCTTCAAATAGTTTGCCAACTATGTCTAGGAGGTAGGCGTGGATGCTAGGAACACAATGGCGGCGGTTTCAGGGGCTGAGGCGGCCGAACGACGACGAATAGCGGCGATGAACTACGGCGGCGACACAGCACAGACACAGTTTCAGACAGGAACTTGGCAAGGGTATATCTTCCAGTCTGGGCAGATCTAGACGTCAGGCTAGTGGAACAAAATGCACAGGGGGCTGAGACCTAGCTAAGGACAAGGTGGTACTGGCAAGATCGGCCGTGAACAAAATCCGGCGGCCGGCGCTGGCGAAGAAGGCACTTGATTTGGGGGTTTTTGGCACAAGGAGATTGAAGTCAATTCCTTGCTTGGAGAGTGATAGGGGGACAAGAGAAGGCTACAGACACGGCCAATTTGACTAGAGGGTCGCCGGCGTGGCCTGGCGACGTTTGCCAGATCCTGGTGGTGCTTAGATTCGGGGAAAATGCTTCGATTTGAGGCCAAATTTGAAATCCAAGCTTACAGGCCTGCTAGGGAGGCTCTACTGATCATAAGCCCTCACAGAAAGGTGAGCTAATTTTGACTAAAACAAACGGCATTGTCGGAACAGGGGTTTTGGAGAGTTCCGGCGATCACCGACGACAGGGTCTGAAGCCACGTCACAGAGAGGAGGCCGAGAGGGACCCACTGGTGTGATCAATTTGAGGTCTGGTGTAGCCGAACAGGCTGGCACAGTGCTCCTATCCGTTGGCTCACCGGAGACGAAGAAGAAACGCGAGGGCTGGAACTTTGTGGCTGCTAGAGTGTTGTGAAGAAACTCTGGGCCAGGGGAGGGCTTAAATAGGCAGTGGGCTGGGGCTCTCAAGAGTTGAAGCGTATCGAGCAGGATACTCTGACTGGCGCCGGAGGCAGGATCGAGACGGTGTGCACGGCGTTGGGACGCGACAGCGGCTCTTCCAGAGAAGAGGATCGCGCCAAATCCGGCTGCAGCAGGGTGACGGGGTGGCTGGCTTCGGCATGGCGGCGATGTGGCAAAAAGCCTCTGACAGCAGCATTCACGTGTGCGCACAAAACGAACAGTGCTGCTGGCGGTGCTACAGCGGCTCCACGGTGGCCAACAAAACGCGCACATGTGGTGGCGAGTCTTAGGCGAAGCTGGCAATGGCGGGGCTTCACCGGCGGCGGTGAATCACGACGAACGGCACTGGTCGTGGTCGAAACGGGTGCTGGCCTGGTCGTGGTCGAATGACTTGGTCGAGGCAGCAACGGCTGGTCGAAAGAAGGGGCTGAAAAAGAAGTCTTGGGCCGATCTGCAATTTCTAGAACTTGATTCTTGGACTGAATTATAAATCTGGAGATATACTTGGTTTCGGCTGAAACTGATTTTGCCAAATGGGTTTACTAAATTCAGCAAGCAAGTAAACAAGGATAAAAGACATGACTAAGTGTCTTTGATCAGGTCTTAAGCAAAATGAAAACAGAAAGATTAGGGTAAATAGAGTAATTAGGGCCTGAATTTTGGCGAGGCTAAAAACTGAATCTTAGGATGAGATTTTGAAAACCTCACAGAAGGGAAGCTTGTTCAGAATAGCGATTGGGAGACATTCCCTGAATTAGATCAAGGTTTGGGGCTGATTTGTGGCTTATAGCATTCTCAGGCTTCTGAGAAAATCTGAAAAGGATCAATCTGAAATACTTTTAGAGTAAAATGCGAAAATGGTTTGAAAGGTGGGGTTTAGCTACCAACATTTTAAATTAAGGTAGTGGCATACCTAGGATCATAATTCTGAGATAAGAGATCAAAAATGGGGTTGAGACATCCGAGAATCCAATGAAGATATGCTGACTGGCATGCTAAGAGGTAGCAAAAATTGGGATGTTACAAAGGCCCCCGGTGCCGCCATCCCGGGCGCCGCCATTGGCCCGGGGACTACGCCCCCGGCGCCCCAGTCCTGGGCGCCGCCATTTGCCCGGAGACACGGCCCCCCTGTGCCGCCATCCCGGTTGTCGCCATTCGCCCGGGGACTAGGCCTCCGGCGCCACTGTCCCGGGCGCCGCCATTGTCCCAGGGACTACGCCCTCGGTGCCGCCATCCTGGGCACCGCCATTTGCCGGGAGACAAGGCCCCCGGTGCCGTCGTCGCGAGCGCCGCCATTGGCCCTGGGACTAGACCCCCGGCGCCACTGTCCCGGGCGCCGCCATTAGCCTGGGGACAAAGGCCCCCCGGTGCTGCCGTCCCAGGCTCCACCATTCGCCTAGGAACAAGGCCCCCGGTGCCGCCGTCCCGGGCTCCGCCAGTCGCCTGGGAACAAGGCCCCCGCTGCCGCCGTCCCGGGCGCCGCCATCCCGGGCGCCACCATCCCGGGCGCCGCCATCTTCCCGGACACAAGGCCCCCGATGCCGCCGTCGCGGGCACCACCATTGGCCCGGGGACTAGACCCCCAGCGCCTCCGTCCCGGGCGCCGCCATTTGCCCGGGGACAAGGGCCCTAGTGCCGCCGTCCCGGGCACCGCCATTTGCCCGAGGACAAAGCTCCCGGTGAACCCTGCCCTGTGTGCCCCCATTGGCCTGGGGACTGGGCGCCCAGTGCCTCTGTCCAGGGCGCCGCCATTGGCCCGTGGACTAGGTCCCTAGTGACCCCCGTCCCGGGCGCCGCCATTTGCCCGGAGACAAGGCCCCCCGGTGCCGCCGTCCCGGGCGCCGCCATTTTCCCAGAGACAAGGCCCCCGCTGCCGCCGTCCCAGGCGCCGCCATTTGCCCACGGACTAGACCCCCGGTGCCTCTGTCCTGGGCGCCGCCATTTGCCCTGGGACAAGGCCCCCGGTGCCGCCGTCCCCGGCGCCGCCATTGGCTCGGGGACAGGGCTCCCGGTGACAACCGTCCCGGGCGTCGCCATTGGCCCGGGGACTAGGCCCCCGCTCCTTTGTCCCGGGTGCCGCCATTTGCCCTGGGAGAAGGCCCCCAGTGCCTTCGTCCCAGGTGCCGCCATGAGCCCAGGACAAGACACCCGGTGACCCCTGTCATGGGCGGGGTCACGTGAGGATCACGTGAGAAGAACCTCGAGAATTGGCGAGGACACTTGTCAAGCATCCAGCCCCCTCCGCTGGGAGAAGGACGCTAGTGCCCTTTGATCCAACGGCTGCGGCCGGGGTAGTTTAGTCTTTTCGCATCTTTTGGGCCTATATAAGCCCTTGTATCCCTCTATTGCAACCAAGGACAACTCATTTTTGACATCAATAGACAAAAAAATGAACAAGTGTGCTTAGGAGCATTCTCCCCGTGAGAGAACACCACTAGCCAACTCTAGTTGGGAGTACGTCGACAAGACTAGGGTCTCCACTGGGACCTGAACCTGTATAAATCCTCGTGTCACTTGCTGTGTTTGTTCAACAGGAGAGGACCAAATGCTTGGTCAGCTCGTGTCGTCTTCGTTTAGCTAGGAACCTCCACAAAACCTGTTGAGGTATTCGCAATACCAAAACAGTTGGCGCCGTCCGTGGGGACTTCGCGACAAATTGCCTTGGCTCTCCAAAGAACGAGGGCTCGCGCCCTACCCAGTGACGCTGGTCCCAGTGACCCGGCGCCACCCCCTCGAAGCACGCCCGCCCCACCGCTTCCGCCCTGACACAGGCAGACCCAGGTACCACCTCTAGCCTTTCAGGTAACTTCCGGTGGACAGGCCTCTCGGTCTAATCCGGTGACCGTGGGTGCCCCGAGGGGGACTAGCCTTCCCCCGGTGGCTCCCCCAGCCTCCCGAGACACCCTGCTCGAAGCTCTTGTGGAGGGCTAACTCCGCGCCCAGCGCACCATGGATGAACTCCTTCGCGTTTTGGCGCGACCACCGGCCCCCATCTATCCACCGCAGTTCCCGTTCATGGGGGCAATGCCCCCGTTCATGGGACACCCTGTGGTCCCTCCGATCCTCGGAGGCCCAGCCGCTCCTGGGACCTACGATTCCACCGGGGGTTACGCTCCGCCGGTGGGCCCATCGTGCGGAGCCTTCCCGGCGCCAGGAACCATCCCGATTCCAGGGGCTTACCTCGTCCCCAGAGCCTTCCCCATACAGGGGGTTCACTCCGCACCAGGGGTCTTCCCAAGGTTGGGAGCTGGTTTCGCCCAACCGGTCACGTCTGCCACGCCGGAGGCGGACTGACGAACGTCTCCCACATCACCGCTTGACCTCCCTCGTGAGGGCCCCCCCTCTCCGGTTCCAGGAGTCCCTCCCCGGGACTGCCCGTTGGGGGGTTCCGCCCACGTCCCGGTAGTACCTTCCGAGCCTGTGACCGCTGCGCATGAGCTCCATCCTTCCCCGGGACCGCCCCCGAGGGCTCCCCCAGTGGATCAGGTCCGCTTTACCCAAGAGGAGGTCGAGCAAATATGTACTACCAAGTCTGGAGAGGCTGCTTCACGCTACCGGTCGGAGTCTCCCCCGGCTTGTAGACGTGGTACACCACATTCCCGTCCCAGCCGAGGGAAGAGGCCGGCCGAGGAAGCAACCACCGTTACTGAGGGGTGCCCGGACGTCCAGGATGTTAGCTCGACTAACCCGGATGAGAAGAGGTGCTACCGCCACGTCGGGGGACCTCTTGGGCCCCTTCCCGACTCCGACAACGAACGCACATCCCCCGTCAAAGGGGATAGCGACAGGGACTCTCCCCGGGAGGTGGATGGGGCTAACCAACCACTGTGCTGCTGGCTCTGGTGCATTCGATGGCCGCGGCCTTACCGACCGTCGAACATCGAACACTACAATGGTGAGGCCGATCCCTACGAGTTTGTCCAGGTGTATTCCACAGCCATCTCAGCAGCTGGGGGGAACGAAACAGTTCAGTGCAACGTCTTCCCCCTCTACCTTACCGGGATCGCCCGCTCATGGTTCTACAACCTAAAGGCAGGCTCCATCAAGTCGTTCACGCAGCTCAATCGCGAATTTTGTGCGTACTTCCAGGGGAACTACGTGCGTCCCCTGGATTCATCGCAGCTCTACACCGTCCAACAGTGGACAAGGGAGACCATCCGCAGCTTCTTCAAGTGTGTTGCTCAGGTCAAGATCAAAGTAGCTCAGGTCCCTGACTCCACAGTCATTGAGGAGTGCAAGAGTGGGATCCTCCCCGGGGAGCTCCATTGGAGACTCTCTCGAAGCTGCCCCTCCTCCGCCGACGAGCTCTTCACTGTACTCGAGAAATACGCTCAGGTGGAGGAGGACGACCTCTGAAAGAAAAACCAGGGGGCTCCCGCCCCTGTTGATCGGGAGACTAGGGACCCCCTCAAGCGCCCCAAGAGGGGCAATCATAGCGAGCCGCGGCCTCGGGACACCTTTGTCCTCGAGGGCGGAGGCGGCTCGCTCGATGCCCCCAAGGGCAACCGTCCCTTCCCCAAGCCGAAAGGCCATGGGGGGGGCGGGGGGCAGTCGTCCCGCGGCCGTGAAGGCCCCGCGGCGGGAGGCAAGGAAGGCATGTGGTGCACTTTCCACAAGTCCAATACCCACGCTACCTGGGAATGCCACAAACTTCTCCAACACTTCGCCACATTCCTCCACCAGCGTGGGTAGGGGGGGACTCCTGCCTCCTTGCCCTCTCAGCCAGCTTTACCTGCCCTTCCTGCTTCCTCAGGGGAGCAGCAAGGACAAGCACGGGAAGGGGGCCCATCAGAAGTGCTCCCTTTCCAAACCTCCCAAAGGCGTGTCAACGTCATCACGGGAGGGTCTGCCTCTGGGCGAGACTCCAAGCGCCACAACAAGTAGTACGCGCGTGAAGTAAAGGTTGTGGGGGTGCTGCATACGTCTCGGGCACCAAAGTGGTCGGACGTCCCCTCACTTTTACAGTGGAAGACGCGCGCGGGGTTCGCTTCCCCCATGATGACGCACTCATAGTCTCCTCCACCATCTACAAATGCCACATGGCGTGCATCCTCGTCGATGGCGGAAGCTCCGCTGATGTCCTGTACCTAAAGGCGTTTAGGGAGATGCAGGTCGATGAGCAGCTACTGCAGCCCGCAGCAGGGCACTTGCAGGGATTCGTCCTGGGGAAGACGATCAACCCGGTGGGGAAGGTGGATCTTCCCATGACCTTCGGTACCCCAGACAACTACCGGACGAGATGGTCCGGTTCGACGTGGTGGATCTCACCTCTTCATACAACGTAATCATGGGGAGGACCACGATCAACTGCTTGGGGGCGGTGATCCACCAAAGCTACCTCTCCATGAAGATCCCTAGGCCTCACGGTGTGATTACCGCCTGAGGCGACCAAGACGTGGCCCGCGCTTTGTACGAGAGTGCCGCTGCAATGATCGGGAGCGTCAACATGATCAAGACCTTGGGGGCAGAGACCTCTTCCCCGGTGCCGGACGCCACGGCCGTCCCCTCCGGGAGGTCTCCTCCCAAGCCGTGTCTGGAAGGGGACCTCTGGAAGGTCCCGCTGTCCCCGAACGATGCGGACAAGATCGTCAAGATCGAGGCGGATCTCTCCGAAGAGCACGCGGAGCAACACATGGCTTTCCTGCGCAAGAACTCCGACGTCTTCGCATGGAAGCCCTTCGACATGCAAGGCGTTGCTCGGGAGGTCATCGAGCATAAGCTCGCTGTGACCCCCGGTCAAACAGAAGCTGAGAAAGCTCTCCCTTGAACGCCAAGAGGCTATCAAGGTCGAGATTACCAACCTCCGGGAGGCAGGATTCATTCGGGAGGTCCTACATCCCGAGTGGCTAGCTAATCCTGTCCTCGTGAAGAAGTCAAACGGCAAATGATGGATGTGCGTAGACTTCATTGACCTCAACCACGCTTGCCCAGAAGACTACGTCCCACTCCCGCGGATCGACCAACTTGTCGACTAGACCGCCGGGTGCGAGCTGATGAGCTTCTTGGACGCATACTCGGGCTATCACCAAGTCCGGATGGCGGAAGGGGACGAGGAAAAGACAAGTTTTATAACTCCCCTCGGGACCTTCTGCTACGTCCACATACCCTTCTGGCTGAAGAACGCGGGAGCTACCTTCCAACGACTCATGTCACTGGTCTTCAAAGACCAAATCGGCCGCAACATCGAAGTCTATGCCGACAATGCGGTCATCAAAAGCTCCCGGACGACCAGTCACGTTGACGACCTCGCAGAGACCTTCAGCAGCCTCCGCGAGTACGGGTTAAAGCACAACCCGGAAAGGTGCGCCTTCGGCACACGAGGAGGGAAGCTGCTTGGCTTCCTTGTGTCTCAGCAAGGCATAGAGGCCAACCCAGAAAAAATTCTGGCCTTCCTAGACATGCCTTCCCCACGTTCCGTCAAAGAGGTACAGCGGCTCACCGGCCACTTGGCCATGCTAAGCCGCTTCGTCTCACGGTCGGGGGAACGCGGCCTCTAGTTTTTCAAACTCCTCCAGGGGCTCGAGGGGTTTCGATGGACCCCCGAGGCCCAGGAGGCCTTCGACGACTTGAAAAGGTATCTCACGAACCCTCCAATGCTCGTGAGCCCGTCTCCAGGAGAGGCCCTTCTCCTTTACCTCGTTGCGACCCCAGTCGCTGTGAGCGCAGTATTGGTAAAGGAGCAGGACGGTCAGCAACGCCCCGTGTACTATGTAAGAGAAGCACTTCAAGGGGCTAAGACTCAGTACACGAAAATGGAGAAGATCTACTATGCCCTCCTAATGGCGTCACGAAACCTTCACCACTGCTTCTTGGGACACCCGATCACGGTCCCGTCGTCCCTCCCCTTGGGGGAGGTGTTGCGGACCAAGGAGGCAACCGGCCGGATCGGGAAGTGGGGGGCCAAGCTTGCTCCCTTCTCCCTCTCCCTCACAGGACGTTCCGCCATCAAATCACAAGTCCTCGCTGACTTCGTGGCGGAATGGACCCCCGCTCCCGGGACAAAGGGGGAGACTCTCCGTGAGTCGCCCCAGTGCAATGACCATTGGATGCTCATGTTCGATGGCTCCTTGTGCCTCGCTGGGGCTGGCGCGGGGGTGGTCCTTCGAAGACCCAAAGGCAGGATGCTGGAGTATGCAGTGAGGCTCGAGTTCCCCGCCACCAACAACATCGCCAAGGACGAGGCCCTTCTCCTAGGACTGTGCCTAACGCGCTCCCTAGGGATCCTTCGCCTCCTGGTCAAAGGAGATTCCCAACTCGTGGTCTGCCAAATGGACAAGTCCTACTTGTGCCATGATGCGAACCTGAGTCTTTACTTGGGGGAAGTGCGCAAGATGGAAAAACACTTCGAGGGCTTGGAGGCCCGGCATATCCCCCAAAGGGAAAATGACTGTGCTGATGCCTTAGCACGGGCAGCCAGCGCTCGGGAACCTCTTCCCGGAGGTGCCTTCCTGGAGATTCTTGCGAAGCCCTCAGTGACCCCCCCGAACACGGATCCTAAGTCCTGTGTCCCGGAGGACTCTAAGATCGCACGGGTGGCATCCTGGATGGATCCCACCGTCTCCTTCATAAGAGGGGAAGGGGACCCTCCCAGCGACACCGAGGCAAAGCGGCTTCGTGCCAAAGCACGGGCATACCTTCTGCTAGAAGGGAAGCTCTACAACCAGGGGGCCTCCGCTCTGCTCCGCTACCTTCCACGGGCGGAAGGACTTCAACTCCTCGAGGATATCCACTCGGGGAGCTGTGGGTCGCACCTGGCCCCACGCGTCGTCGCGGCAAAGGTTCTTCGCCAGGGCTTCTATTGGCCCACAGTCGTCGGTGATGCGCAAGACCTTATCTCCACGTGTGAGGCTTGCCAGAAGATGGCCAAGGGTTCCAATTTACCTTCCACAGCAGTACAAACCATCCCCATCACTTGACCGTTCGCGCGCTGGGGGATGGACCTCCTTGGTCCCTTCCCCCCGCACCCGGAGGCTACAAGTATGCGGTGGTCGCGGTCGATTATTTCTCCAAGTTGGTGGAGGTCGAACCCTTGGCTAGCATCACCTCCCGAGCAGTGCAGTGGATTTTCTGGAAGAATATCGTGTGTCATTTTGGGGTCCCCCGGGAAATCACTGTCGATAACGGGACCCAATTCGACTCAGTATATTTTCGGGAATTCTGTGAAGGCTTGGGGGCTACCCTCCACTTCGCCTCTGTCGCTCACCCCTAGAGCAACGGGGCTGTCGAGAGGGTCAACAACGTGATCCTACAGGGGTTACGCCGAAGGCTCAAGAAAGCTGCCTCCAAGGCGTCCTCTGTTCCATGCGCACGACACCGAGTCGAGCGACGGGGCGTACGCCTTTCTCACTCGTGTATGGGGCTGAAGTGGATCTCCCCTCGGAGATCGGCTTCCAGTCACTGCGGGTGGAACTCCTGGATGGAGCTACGACTGCGACATACCAAGACAACGAAGCCAATCAACGGCTGGAAGTCGACCTCGTCGAAGAAGAACGCGACCGAGCGCTCCTCCGCCACGCCATCTACGAGCGCAAAAGTCGCATAGAGCTGATCCGACTTGAAAGCTGAGTGATCGGTGGATTAAGGTGGTACTCCTTTGCAAAGTTATAAAAAGTATCAGATACTCTGAGCTCCCAGGTCATGGAGTCTGCGCACGGTGGATTCTATCCACGTCGATGCAGCACAAGTAGCTTTTGGAAGGTTTTTCACAAAATCTGAATAAAGTGGTGACTCACGAGAGACCGCCACACATAATATCTTCTGAAAATCTAGCTTAGGATTTTAAAAGCCTCGCTTTTCAAAACAAAAATCCTTTTCTTCAAATTAAGAGTGAAAATCTATTCTATTCCTATATATAAAGCCAAGACCTATTTCCTTGAAAATCCCTCATCTATATACCTGCATTCTCATAACGAGACTTGCTGAGCATCGTGTAAAAACATGCTCACCCTTGCCTTTTCACACAAATTCAGAAGAAAGGATCTGAGGATTTTGATCCCTTTAGCCTTGAGCACAAAAAAGAGGAAGGAACCTTTCCAGACGATTTGAGCTTCTAGGAGGGTCATGCACCAAGTTGAGTCCAATGTGGTGAAGGCCCGAGCTGAACCGCTGCTGAAGGAAATGAAGACCTCTGTTGTTGTTTTTGTGTTATATTTCTTTGTTCGGTACTCCGATGCCGATTCTTTTTTATTCTTGATTTTGAAAAACTCACTACTTTTGTATCAACTTTAGTTAATGCCATTCCTGGCATTATGATAATGTCATAGTGCTCCTCGTGACCTTGTACTTGTTTTATCTATTTGCTTTATTGTTTAGAGTAAATCCTGTTGTTGTGAGCTTGTGATGTACCTTTCTGAGTGCAACTCACCTAGGCGGTTGCCACCGGATTCCTAAAATGAGGGTCCCACAGAAGCTGGTATCAGAGCAAAGGCTCGACTGTAGGACGTGGCCCTTCTATAGACATTGGCGTCCCTAGAATAGAAAATCGTTAGAGTATTTGACTAAAATCTATTTGCGAAAACCTAATTTGTCTGAGAAAACTATGTTATGTGGTTATTCTTTTGATTATTTGAAAATTCTTTAAAAATTATTTCTAACTTTTAAGTGTTTTTGCGTTATGTCTCCTTAGATAGTTTTCGTGCCTCAATAGTAGTCTACGAGATCCCAGAATGTGGAGTTGGACCTGATGGACGCAGATGAAGATCAGGAGGACTCAGAAGAGGTAGAGCCTTACGGTTCTTCCAATGCCGACGTGTGATCCCAGACTCTCCCTGGTTTAACCTTTTGTGCCTAACCGCAACAGACGTTAGATCTTTTGCGTAGTAGTTGCTTGTCTTGATGTGTGTTCGTTGCTAAATATTCCTATAAGCCGTAGAGGCAAAACTATGTATTTTATGAAAATTTAATTTATGAAAAACATCTTGCACTTTCCAATCCCTGTCTCATGGATTGATCTTAGCTCTCCGTTTGTACCCTATCTGTGTTTCCCTTCGAGTCAGCAATCATTTCTTTGACCGCGTGTTAGAGCAGTTTGGTTAACACTAGAGGAAGATCTCATGGAAGAAAACCCGAGGAAGATACCAGTAATATGAGAACTACATCTGGGAACAGAAACTGTACCAACCAAAATCAACCCGGATCATCATCTGTTATACCGCAAGGAGGAAATGTCAGTGATGTACCGATTTGAATGGAGCAAAATAGACAGCAGGTAATGTCAGTGCAGAACCAGACCTTAGAGCACTCTATTCTAATCCAATCCAATCCCCTAGAGCTAGAATGCCAATCAAATCCATCTGTAGAAATATTGCCTTTTGTATCGACAACCTAGAATTCCTGGCAGATTTGCTAGTTCTGAATCTTCAAGAGTTAGACATCATTCTTGGAATGGATTGGCTAGCAAAACATAGAGGCCAGATAGATTGTGAAAAGAAGAAAAGAAACGAAAAGAAAAAGAAAAGAAAAGAAGAAAAGAGAGATCTCCACTAATCGACCGTATGGACAGCTTGAACAATGTTGAAAAGATCAAATTCAAGAAGGTCCCAGTAGTCAACGAGTACCCGTAAGTTTTTTCTGAAAGAATCCCCTGGAATGCCACCAGACTGAAGTATAGAGTTTGCCATCAAGTTGGAACCTCAATCAGCCCCATACGCAGGGAAACTTGCATGTATGACGAACCAAGAATAAGAAGAACTAAGAAAGCAAGTAGAAGAATTGGAAGAAAAAGGATTCATCAGAACAAGTTCTTTATCTTGGGGAACCCCAATGCTGTTTTTGGATAATGAACCCCAATGCTGTTTGCCAAGAAGAGAGATGGTAGTCTGTGACTCTGTATCAACTACAAGAAATTGAATGATATGACAATCAAAAACAAGTACCCTCTGCCAAGGATCGATGATCTCTTTGATCAACTCAGAGGAGCACAAATATTTTCAAGGATCAACTTGAGATCCAGTTATCATCAATTGAAAATTTGAGGAGAGGATATCCCAAAGACTGTATTCATGACAAGATATGGATTGTATGAGTTCACAGTGATGCCATTCGGACTAACGAATGCACCAGTAGAATTCATGAACTTGATGAATAAAGTCCTCATGGAATACCTAGGCAAGTTCGTTATTGTGGTTGTGGATAATATTCTCAATTTCTCCAAGACGGAAAAAGAGCATGTTCAGCATTTCAGACTAGTGTTAAGGAAGCCAGCGAACCATCAGTTGTACGCCAAGTTTGATGAGTGTGCATTCTGGTTGAAGGATATTCCTTTCTTGGGCCACATCATTTCAGGTGAAAGAATATTCATGCATCCGTCAAAGACCCAAGCTACATCGCAATATCAACCAAATCTACAGTACCCAAGACCCACGACAGCCAAGTACCCGGCTTGTCACAGAAGCCACTATCAGCGTGATTGTCCCCACACTGCTATCATTGTGGATGATTTGGTCACCGTCAAGAGAAATTCCCTAAACGAATTTGCCAGATCCAATAGCCAAGAGAAGAAGTGAAGGTCAACAACAGCCTGTAGTTCAGACACAAATCCCAATGCCTGCCCCAATACAACAGTATGGACGAGAAGCTCCAGCTGCAAAAGAAAGATTTCCAACTATCCATAGAAGAGATAGAGGAAACCCAGTACCAACTCAAGGCAGACTCAACTATGTCACATCAGAAGAAGAAGGAGGCCCTTCAGACATAAAATTTTTGTTATTTAAAGGACTGAATATAACCTGTCTAGAGTATCCTATCACTATTCAGTTTCCCGACTCTAGGATGTCAGTAAAGTCAGTGTACTAAGGAGTAAAATTTAATATAAGCAGAAAGAAGTTCTCTGTTAAGCTACTGGCACTAGAACTACAAAGTTGAGTTGTTATACCTGGAATGGACTGGTTGTCGGAACATAAAGGACAAATGGATTGTGAGTGTAAGGCCGTTGCCCTTACTAGTCCTAATGGAAAAAGAAGTTTTGTTCCAATTCTAAGAGAATGTTAGTAGAACACCCAGCCCAAAATCTGCACAGTTCGAAGAAAGGAGTGAACCAGATCCCCGAAGTTGGAGGATACTCGAGCGTGTTTCCAAAAGAATTACCAAGAGAGCCCCTGATCAAGGTTTTGAACTGAATGTTGAATTGAAACTTGAGACGGTACCCGTATCAAAAATGCCATATCGAACGTCAGTCAAGAACCAAGAGGAGCATCCTGACCACCTATGAAAAGTTTTGGATAAACTAAGGTAGCAACAATTTCATGCTAAGCTGGATAAGCGTGAATTCGGACACAAGAATTTCATTTTTAGCTCACCTGACGACAGTCAAAGGGATACAAGTAGATCGAGTTAAAAGTCAAGGCCGTAAAAGAGTTAAAACAACCAGAATCAGAGACAGAAGTCAGAAGTTTTCTTAGATTAACTGAGCACTATCACCAATTCATTGAAGGATTTTTCCAAACTAGCCAAGCTACCCACTAGTTTGTTGAAAAAGGATGTCCAATTTGAGTGGATAGAAGATTGTTAGAAGAGCTTCGAAGAATTGAAATGAAGGCTAACAACCACACCAATTCTAGTACTCCCTGATAATAGGAAGAATTTTGAGATGTAGCGTGATGCATCTAGGCATGGACTAGGATGTGCCTTAATATAAGGAGAAAGAACAGTCACATTAGCATCAAAGCAACTGCAATCGCATGAGAAGAATTACCCGACCCATGGCGTGAAGTTAGCAACAGCGATTCATATACTCAAGAATTAGAGACATTACCTACTAAGGAATCGATGTGAAATCTACTCAGACCACAAGAACTTGAAGTATGTTTTGCCCAGTATAATTTGAACATGAGGCAACGTCGATGGCTAGAGTTAATAAGGAACTGTGGCCTAGACATGCATTACCATCCTGGTAAAGTTAATGTCATTGCAGACGCTTTGAGCAGAAAGGTTTACTGCAGCACCCTTGTTGCACCAGAGTTAATGGAGGATTGCATCGGCAAATGATTGAATCAGTGAATCAAGGTTCTGTGGCCATGTACGTTGTCAGTTGCACCTACCCCAGAAAAAGAGATTCAAAAATCATGAGGAAGTGATGAAGGAATTCAGAAGATCAAAGAGAATATGAGGATCGGAAAAGTAGTAGAATTTCGGGAAGATGAGCAAGGTGCAATTTGGCATGATAAAAGGACGTGTGTTCCAGAGGTTAAGGAGATCAAGACACTAATTTTGAAAGAAGCTCATAACACCACATACTCTATTCACCCCGGAAGTATTCGGACGTGAAGAATCAATTTTGGTGGACTTGCATGGATAGAGATTGCCGAGTGTATGGTAAAGTGTGACACATGTTAGAGGATGAAGACCAAGCATCAAAGACTAGCAGGATTGTTACAGCCACTAACCATACTAGAATGGAAATGAGAAGAAGTTGGAATAAACTTTATCACAGGACTTCCGAAGACTAAGAATAAATATGACTCCATGTGGATGATCGTGGACAGACTAGCAGAAGTAGCGTACCTCATACTAGAGCAGATGACTTACGATGGTGCCAAGTCGGCAGAAATTTACGTGACTAGGACTGTGATGCTACATGGTATACCCAAGAGGATTGTATCAGATCGTGGAGCACGACCCACTTCAAGATTTTGGAAAAGTCTGCATGAAGCCCCAGAAACAAGGTTGAATTTCACCACAGCTTACCACCCTCAGACTGGAGGATGGATAGAACTAGTGAATTAAATACCAAAGGATAAGTTGCAAGCAGCTGTGCTCAAATATGGAATTTCATGGGAGTTATGCTTGCCATACACAGAATTCACCACAGCAATAGTTACCATACTAGTTTGTAGATGTTCCCACTTGAAGCTCTATACAGTTGCAAGTGCAAAATGCCGTTACATTGGTCAGAAGTTGGAGAAAGGCAGCTAATCGGCTCAGAAATAGCTCAAGACGTAGGAACTCATGCACGAATCATTCGGAAGAAGCCGAAGATTGCACAGTCAAGATAAGAAGAGTTATGCTGATAACCGACAACAGAAGAAGGGAATTATCTTTCGAGAAAGGTGAATACGTATATCTCAAAGTAACACCTTACGAAGGAGTATGTCGATTTAAGATGAAAGGAAAGCTAAGCCCAAAATGCTTTGGACCCTACAAGATTCTAGAGAAACAAGGAGAAGTAGCATACAAATTGAAGCTACTACTCGAATTAGTAGGAGTTCATGACATATTCATGTGTCTTAATTAAGGAAGTACCTAAAGAAGCCAACATAACAGATATCTCCTAAGGAAGAAACTAGACTTGACATATCAGGAATACCCAGTTAAAGTGTTAGAGGTCGGTGAAAGGAAATTGAAATCAAGGACCATTTGACTCTGCAGAAATTCAATGGAACAACCCCCCCAGAAAAAGAGTCAACATGGGAAAGGGAAGAGGGACTGCATCAAGATTTCCCTTACCTGTTTTCAGATCTACCGGAATCTCGAGGACGAGATTGTTTTTAAGGAGGGTAGGTTGTAACATCCCAAATTTTGCTATCTCTTTAGCTTGCCAGTCAGCATATCTTCATTGGATTCTCGGATGTCTCAACCCCATTTTTGATCTCTTATCTCAGAATTATGATCCTAGGTGTGCCACTACCTTAATTTAAAATGTTGGCAGCTAAACTCCGCCTTTCAGACCATTTTCGCTTTTAGTCCAAAGGTATCGCAGATCAGTTCTTTTCAGATTTGTCAGGAGCCCAAAAAGACTAAAAGTCTCAGACCACCTCCAAATTCTGATCTGATTTAGTGAATATCTCCCCTTTACTTTTCTAAGTATTTTTCCCTTCTGGAAGAATTCAAAAAGCTCAATCGAAACCCTAGTTTCAGCCTTGCCAAAGTTTCAAACCCTAATTACCCTGTTTACCCTAATTACCCTATTTTCAATTTTTGTCAAAACTACCAGATCTTATCGTATGTTACCATTTTTCTTGCTAGATGAGTCCAAGTGATTTAGTAACACTCATCTGCAAAACCAGATCTCAGATCAGCCCTCCAGATCTCCAGATTTGCAAATAGGCCTAAATTCCCAAATCAAATTCCTTGCAGATTAGTCCAAACCTTCGCGAATCAGTCCAAGTCTTGCAACCAGGCCCCTGCGCCATTTTCAACCACGACCAGCACCGTTCGATCGCACCCCGCCACTTCACCTCGTTGCCGGTGAAGTTCCCACGCTGCCACCACCACCGCCACGTAGCCACCACCTGTGCGCAACCGTGCCGCCACCGTGGAGCAACCACAGCCGCGCCTGTGCCGTGATTTCCCCACACGCGCGCGTGCTCCAGCAGCAGCAAACCAGCGCCATGTTGCGGCCATGCCGAGACCAGCGATCTCGTCGCCCTACTCCAGCCGGATTTGGCGTGATCCCCCTTCTCTGGCAGAGTCGCTGCCGCGTCCCAACGCTTGCACGCCATCTCGATCCCGCCTCCGGTGCCAGTCGCGTATCGGTTTGATTTGTTTCAACTCTCGAGAGCCCTAGCTCTTTGCCTATATAAGCTCCCCCTCTCCCAGAGTCTCTTCACACCACCCCTCAGCTGCAAGCTTCAGCTCCTAGCACCAGAAAGCAACAAATTCCCCAACGCCGCCGTGAACACCTACTTCCCCGGCGAGCCACTTCTGGAGCTCACGGCGCCCGCATGAACCGCAGCATCTCTCTCCAAACCAATGCCACCAGTGAGTTCCCCTCATCCCCATGTCTATTTCGTAGCATTTAATTGGGCCCCAGCGAACTCTAGCACCGGCGATCATCAGAAAAGCCCAAAACCCCTGTTTCCCCAATGCTGCCCGATTCAATCCAAATCAGCCCTCGTGCCAGCGGTAGAAATTGATCAGCACACTCCATTTAGCAAGCCTACCAATCTGGATTTCGAAATTGAACCAAGATCATAGCTTTCCCCAGTTTGCGCGCCACTAGTGAGTCAACTCTCATCGCCAAGCCACTCCGGTCATTCTCCGGCCAAATTAGCTTCACCAGTGGTTTCCACACTTCAGCCTCTCACTCGCTGAGCAAAGAATCAAGTTCAAACCCTCTGTATCGAAAACGCCCAATTTAGGTGTCATCTTCTGCAGCGCCGGTAGCCGGAATTCTTCTCCGGCCGATCTAGCTGCGTACACTTTGTCCCTTAGATAGATTCCAGTACCCTGAGCAATATTGTCCACTAGCTCAACTTCTGAATCGACCTGAATCAAGAGATATTCCAATGCCAAGATCACTATCCAGTAGCTCAGTTTAGGTCCAGGCCACCGTGTTTACTCGCCAGATTTGGCCTCCCTCCGGCCACTTCCTACCCTGGATCCTGTTGAGTACTTTGTTCCTGTTATCAGCGCCTAGCTCCCAGACAAAGTGGTTCATCAATTGGAGCCTTGAATCAAAAGTTATGCCATGCCCTAGTTTCTGGCCATGCCCAGCACTATGTCAGTGCATGTCCACCAGTGGCATTGAATGATTTAGACCTGTTACACTTGAGAAATTGAAATGCCACCTTATCCATTAGATTCCTGAAATTGTAATCTACATCTTTCTCTTCTGCCACTTCTCCAGAAAACCTACCTAAGACCAATTTAGGGCTATGTCTAGCCGTGGACCGAATGTCAGCCTTTCGACATTCAACTCCTTTTGAGCCCATCTCTTCAATCAGCACCCAAGTGGCTTTGTCCAAACCTTTCCCCTGCATGCATGATATATTTTACATATCATTTCCCATAAAGACTATCTTCTGTATGCTTATATAGTGTATGTGTGTATTATTTGTATGCACCGTGGAACCAGAGGTTGAAGGAGCGAAAGAGATCTTCGAAGAATTGTCTGAGCAACTAGACCCAGCATTGCAAGGCAAGTCTCAAACCCTTGATCATGTCTAACCTAATATTTTGAAATGAAGTATGTTAGCTGTTTTCAAGTATATGCATGCCTTATATTCAAATGAGAACTATGTTAGAATAAAGTGATTAGATATGACCTAAATGATTGTAAAGCCCCTTTTATGATTGAATATCCCTGCACCCTTGTCACCCTAGAATATCATGCTTAGGCTATGCTATGCTCAAGATTATATGTTAAATGTTAAATGGTCACATGTGAGAAAAGCATATTCAAAACCCCTTTTTGTGAAAGAAAATGTGTCTGGAATCGATAGTGAGGGTGGTTTGATTGGATGGTGCTGTGTGCGCACTGGGAATGTGAAAGACTACTCACTACAGATTCATAAGGACTAGAATCTTGTGTTGTACTTCCATGCAGCATGAAAAATGTACCAACCACTTGCCCGGTATGTGATGGGCGCAACATAGTAGCTTTCTCAGCATTAGCTTTTCCCTGCAATGGTTGTCGGTCTGGTTTCTTGCAACAAACTGGTGGGCCAATGAGGGCCATGAGTGATGTGAGTTCAAAAAAATTATGAGAGGAAAAGGTGGAAAGAGGGAAGTCGCCCTATGCCTGATTAAGTCGTGCGCGGCTGTAATCAAAAGAGGCTATGTGTCTTGCGAGAACATAGACCAAGGCTAGGAAGTAAGGCAGTGGGGAGAACCCACAACGGTAATGAGGACTGGAATGTCTATTTACCGGGCAGGGAATTGTTAATGCTAGGACTGTAAATTGTTGTGTGATCTCAGCCTTGTCACATGCGTAAAAGTCGCATGGAGCTGATCCGACTTGAAAGCTGAGTGATCGGTGGATTAAGGTGGTACACCTTTGCAAAGTTATAAAAAGTATCAGATACTCTGAGCTCCCAGGTCATGGAGTCTGCGCGCGGTGGATTCTATCCACGTCAATGCAGCACAAGTAGCTTTTGGAAGGTTTTTCACAAAATCTGAATAAAGTGGTGACTCACGGGAGACCGCCACACATAACATCTTCTAAAAATCTAGCTTAGGATTTTAAAAGCCTCGCTTTTGAAAACAAAAACCCTTTTCTTCAAATTAAGAGTGAAAATCTATTCTATTCCTATATATAAAGCCAAGACCTCTTTCCTTGAAAACCCCTCATCTATATACCTGCATTCTCATAACAAGACTTGCTGAGCATCGTGTAAAAACATGCTCACCCTTGCCTTTTCACACAAATTCAGAAGAAAGGATCTGAGGATTCTGATCCCTTTAGCCTTGAGAACAAAAAAGAGGAAGGAACCTTTCCAGACGATTTGAGCTTCTAGGAGAGTCATGCACCAAGTTGAGTCCGATGTGGTGAAGGCCCGAGCTGAACCGCTGCTGAAGGAAATGAAGACCTCTGTTGTTGTTTTTGTGTTATATTTCTTTGTTCGGTACTCCGATGCCGATTCTTTTTTATTCTTGATTTTGAAAAGCTCACTACTTTTGTATCAACTTAAATTAATGCCATTCCTGGCATTATGATAATGTAATAGTGGCCCTCGTGACCTTATACTTGTTTTATCTATTTGCTTTATTGTTTAGAGTAAATCCTGTTGTTCTGAGCTTGTGATGTACCTTTCTGAGTGCAACTCACCTGGGCGGTTGCCACCGGATTCCTCAAATGAGGGTCCCATAGAGATGTTCCCGGTAATGAGAAGCATCACATCCGGGGACTTGAGCAACATCCCCGGAGGACATGGGGGGTTGTTGTTGGGGGAAATGTCCGCGCGATCATGTCCAGGTAAGGGGCAAGGCTCCCGGTGACCCCGGTACCAGGCGCCGCCATTGGCCCCCCCGGTGCCGCAATCTCGGACTCCGCCATTTGCCAGGTGCCGCCGTCCTGGGCGCCGCCATTGGCCCGGGAACTAGTCCCCCGGTGCCTCGGTCCCGGTGCCGCCATTTGCCCGGGGACAAGGCCACCAGTGCCGCCGTCCCGGGCGCCGACATTGGTTCGGGGACTAGGCCCCCGGTGCCTCGGTTGCGGGCGCCGCCATATGCCTGGGGACAAGGTCCCCAGTGCTGCTGTCCCGGGCGCCACCATTTGCCCGCGGATAAGGCTCCCGGTGACCCCCGTCCCGGGCGCCTCCATTGGCCCGGGGACTAGGCCCCCGATGACCCCCGTCCCTGACGCCGCCATTTGCCCGGGGACAAGGTCCCCGGTGTCGCAGTTAGCCCGGGGACAATGCCCCCTGTGCCGCCGTCTCGAGCGCCGCCATTGGCCCAGGGACTGGGCCCCCGGTGCCGCTGTCTCGGGCACCAGCATTAGCCCGGGGACTAGGCCCCCGGTGATCCCTGTCCCGGATGCCGGCATTAAAAAAACGGGAGCCGCCAATAGCCAGGGCACAAGTCCCCCGGTGCCACCGTCCTGGGCCCCGCCATTGGCCCGGGGACTAGGCCCCTGGCGCCTCGGTCTCGGGCGCCGCCATTCCCCCGGGGACAAGGCCCCCGGTGCCACCGTCCCAGGCGCCGCCACTCGCCCAGGGACAAGGCCCCAGTGCCACTGTCCCGGGTGCCGCCATTGGCCTGGGGACTAGGCCCCCGGGGCCTCGGTCCACTTGTTCACTCGGCTTTCACACAACGGTTTTGTAGTCTAGTATTAATAGTATCCCCGCCCGGTAAATAGACAGTTAAGTCTAAAATACCATTGTGGGTCCTCCCCACTGCCTGATCTACCTAGCCTTGGTCTATGTCCTCGCAAGACACATGACCTATGAATGCAGCCGCGCATGACTCAATCCAGGCGTAGGGTGTCTTCCTTCTTGACACCTTATCCTCTGAATATTTTTCTGATCTCACACCACTCACGGCCATCAGTGGCCCACCAGTTTTCTCACAAGAAATTGGACCGACATACCATGCAGGGAAGTGCTAATACCAAGAAAGGTACTAAGTTGTGCCTGTCCCATATTAGGCAAGTGGTTGGTATGTTTTTCATACCGCATTGAAGTACAACACAAGGTTCTAGTCCTTATATGCCAGTGACTGGTTCATTCCACAATCCCTGCACTCGTCAGTGCTACCACCGTTCCATATCAAACTCTGGTCACAGTTAGGGTTTTATTTCATGAATATACACATATACATATATATTTGTTATGGCTCATAATTTGATCATTTTGTAAAGAATCTCCTCATATTTCACCGGCATACAGCCTGGTGCTGCCATGTCATACTTTTCTCATTTCATCATATGCAATACTATTTATAGTCAAGGCAACATCTTAACAATTCATAAAATATAGGTTCAAGATGTTCAAGAATATGACTTTTGATACCAGCCTAGACCGTCTCGTAAGAGAACCAAAATGATGCAGTGAGTGAGTATTCAGTCGTTCTTTCCTCAGGGACTAGGGAAGCAAAACGTATGGAACTAAACTAAATCAATAGCAAACAAAACTAACTAAAACAGATGAGAGAAAGAGAGAGAGAATGTCAGATGAAAGAAAAGAGAGAGGTGGTTTCCTCGACAAGCAACTAGTGTTCGTCCTGAACTCGTGTTTCGTAATACAAGCAATAGAAGGAAATCGTGTATTGGTAGCGCACGAGGCAACGCAAACAACAATCATCGATCGCAATCTACAGCGAGTATCGACGAAGCACAAGTACAAAATAAACACAAATCATCTACAACTAGCTCTTCTCAGCCACGACTCAACAACAAGCATAAGAAGTTCTAGTTGGAAGCTCAAATGATCATTCACAAAATCTCAGCCTCAAGAATAATTGAATCAAAATACAGCCAGAAAATAAGATGTTTCATAATTTGCAGTTTCAGAATAGACCAAAATTTAATTATTCAGGAATCACATTATCTTCAAGAGTTCTCAAATAAATTGAATTGCAGTCAATAATCTATCAGCACAGTCAACTCAATTCAATTCATTCAAAAACTAAAATTTCCTTCTCAAGACAATAGACAGTACACAAATTGAACCATACTTCCAGTACACTCAAGAGTTATGCATTTCAAAATACATCCAAAACTTCAACCTTTAGGAAAGATGGAAAGCACATGATAATATACTGAGAAGAAGCAGATTCCATCCAACCTAACCTCCAAATCTCAGACATAGTGAGCAGCAGATGACATTCACAATCAATTGGAAACAAAAGAATTAAACACTAGTTCATTCAAAAATCAGAGCAATCAAGATATTGATCAATAGAAGTAATCACACAAAAGTCTGAACTATGACATTCAAAACATTGCAAATCAAACAGAAGATGGAAATTAATCAAGCACAGTTTCAGTTTAT
The DNA here is from genome assembly GCA_019359835.1 of Pharus latifolius. Classification (NCBI taxonomy): domain Eukaryota; kingdom Viridiplantae; phylum Streptophyta; class Magnoliopsida; order Poales; family Poaceae; genus Pharus; species Pharus latifolius. Next base: position 63,403,780 of record CM033326.1, on the reverse strand, counting down.
CACAGCACCACTTAAACTCAACATACATAGCTCAAACAAGAACATCATAGAGAGACAAAATAGAGGAAATTAACTCAAGTCAAGTGGGATAAACTATGAAATTTACTTTGCATTTGATTCAGAAATGAGTACTGATTCTCAACATTTACACAATTTCATCATCTCATACACTGAATCCACTTCAGTTCATCAGAATTCAAGAACAAAGAAGGTGAGAAGAATTGAACCAGTACTGATAGCCGCTGGAGTTGCTGGAGCTCAGTGGTGGCCGTGGAAGTAGACGCTGATGCACAGCAGGTGATGAAGTCGGCCGAGGAAGCAGCTCATGCGTGTTGAGGTCGTATGCTCGATGGAGTGATCGAGGAGGAGGTTGAAGTCACCAAGGTTGAGGTCGCCGTCGAGGACCAGTCAAGGTCGAAGCAGCACAGGCCGACAAATCCTGCTGAGGTGAACAACGGTGGTGATGGCCGAAGAAGAAGGAGAAGAGGACGCCGGGATCCTGTGGCGGCGGGCGCAGCTGGCACAGGATGGCAGATCCGGCGGCAGTGAGGCGGATTAGATCAGGGCGGCGGTGACTGTGGTGATGCTGGCGTGGAGGCACTAGAGTGAGATCGGCGGCGCGGGACGAAGGCGCAGCCGGTGAGGGAGAAGGAAGAAGGAGGGCACCGGAGCAGCGCGCGCGGGAGGTGTGGTGGAGCGGCAATGGCGCGGGCGTTGTGTGGAGATGGCGGATCGGCGGGGGCGCTCGCTGGAGATTGGATCCAAGTGGCTGTGGAAATGCGGCGAGTGGGATGTGGCGACGCGGAGAGGCGTGAGAGGCGGTGGATCCGACGGCGGGAGCTGTGGAGGCGCGGGAGGCGCGATCGTGCGTATTAGATCGTGATACGGTAGCTTGCCGTTTTGAGGACCAGGACACGAGGTTGTCACCGAAATAGATGCAGTAACCGGAAGTTGAACGGCGAGTGTCGGGACAGCCTGCCCAATCGGCATCGGAGTAAGCCGTGAGGGAAGGAGTGCCTGTGGCATGGAGCTGCAGCCCAAAGTCAATGGTGCCCTTGAGATAGCGGAGAACCCACTTCACCAAGTTGAGATGGGACGTCCGGGGAGCATGCATGTACAAACACACTTGTTGGACTGCATGGGCAATGTCTGGCCTGGTGAGCGTGAGGTATTGAAGGGCGCCAGCGATGCTGCGGTACTCGAATGGGTCAGCGACCGGGTCACCGACAGTAGCCGAGAGCTTGCACCGAGTGTCGATGGGTGTTGGGGACGGGTTGCAGTGCAGCATGCCAGACCGCTCCAGGAGATCTCGGATGTATTGGCGCTGAGACAGGAAGAGACCTATCTTGGAGCGCTGTACTGAAATGCCGAGGAAGAAGCTCAGGGCGCCGAGATCAGTCATGGCGAACTCGGTTTGGAGCGCCGTGGTGATGGAGCGGAGGAGCGTGGTCGAGGAGGCCGTCAAGATGATGTCGTCTACGTACACCAGCATGTAGGCGAGTTCGGAACCTCGACGAAGGACGAAGAGGGAGGCATCCGACTGGGAGGCGACGAAGCCGAGGCGATGGACGTAGTGGGCGAACCGCTGGTACCACGCCCGAGGTGCCTGTTTGAGGCCATACAAGGATCTGTGGAGCAAGCACACATGGTCAGGATGCGTCGGGTCAATGAAACCAGCCGGCTGTTGGCAATAGACAGTCTCCTGAAGGTGACCATGCAGGAAGGCGTTCTTGACGTCGAGCTGGTGCACCGGCCAATGGCGAGAGATAGCAATGCTGAGAACCACCCGAATGGTCGCCGGCTTGACGACAGGACTGAATGTTTCATCAAAATCAACCCCTGACTGTTGAGAATAGCCACGCACGACCCAGCGTGCCTTGTACCGAGCAAGAGACCCGTCGGAGTGGAACTTGTGCTTAAAAATCCATTTTCCGGTGACAACATTTGCACCAGGCGGGCGAGGAACCAGAGACCAAGTGCGATTCTGTTGGAGCGCCCGAAACTCATCCTCCATAGCTTGGCGCCAGTGCGGGTCATGGAGGGCGGTGCGGTATGTGCGAGGCACCGGGGATAAGCCAACATTTTCAACAGCCGCCAGGTTGAGACGATCAACCGGACGCACAACACCCGCCTTAGCCCGTGTGAGCATGGGGTGAGGTCCTGGCGCGGGGCGAGGACAAGGGGCCGCGGGTGGTCCCGTGAGCGATGACGTCGAAGATGTCACCGGTCTTGGGGAGGGAGAGGCAGCAGGTGGAGACGCCTCGTGTATAGCAGGCAGATGACTCGTGGGCAGCGGTGTAGACAGAACCTCCGGCGGAGCTGTGGATGGCGCCACGGATAGCTTCAGAGGTGTCGCATCAGGGGCAGGCGACAGAGCAGCAGCACTGGTTGTTGGAGAAGGAGCAGCAGACGGTGGAACTGGTGAAGAGTGAACAACCAGGGGCGGAGGCGCTGTAACAAGAACATCCAAAAAGTCCAACGAGCTGGTGGAGGGGTTAGGGTTCTGTTGAGAAAAAGGAAAGGTGGTTTCATCAAATATAACGTGCCGGGAGATGATGATGCGATGGGTAGAGAGGTCGAGACAACGGAAACCTTTGTGAGAATCAGGATAACCGAGGAACACGCATGCAGTGGAGCGAGGGGCCAATTTGTGTGGAGCGGTGGCAGAGGTATTAGGATAACAGAGGCAGCCAAAAATGCGAATGTGGGAATAGGAAGGTGGTGTGCCGTGAAGACGCTCGTAGGGAGTAGTGAACTGGAGTGGCTGACAAGGACGCCGATTAAGGAGATAGGTTGCAGTGGACAGGGCCTCGGCCCAATAGGATGGCGGCATATGGGCTTGAAAAAGGAGTGTGCGGACAACGTTGTTGATGGTTCGAAGGGCTCGCTCAGCTTTGCCGTTCTGGGGAGAAGTATATGGACAGGAGAGGCGTAGGGCGATACCTGCACCATTGAAAGCGTTGCGAAGGGTGTGGTTGAGGAATTCAGAACCATTGTCGGTTTGGAGCTTTTGCAGTTGTTGTTGAAACTGGGTGCGGACGAGTGTAAGGAAGTGAATAATGCACTGAGTGACATCACTTTTATGGCACAGAGGAAATGTCCAAAGAAAGTGGGAAAAATCATCCAGAATCACAAGGTAGTACTTAAAACCAGAATTGCTCAAAATGGGAGAGGTCCAAACATCACAATGAATTAATTGGAAGGGACGTTTTGTAACGGAACTAGAGTGATTGAAAGGCAGCCGCGTGTGTTTCCCGAGTTGACATGCATGGCAGATCGGGTGGGCTGTTTTATTACATGAAATGAGCTTAGACTGACGAAGTGATGACAGGGAGTCGCGGCCGGGGTGACCAAGGCGACGATGCCACAGTTCCGCGGAGGCAGTGGACGCAAGGAGGCAGGAGGGCTGTGCGGTGACGCCGGAGAAGGTGTAGAGGTCCCCCCGGCTATTGCAGCGAAGAATCTCTGTCTTGGTGCGAAGATCCTTAATAGAAAAACCAGAAGGATCAAATTCCACTGAACAGGAGTTATCGCAAGTGAGTTTACGAACAGAAATGAGGTTACGAACAAGGTTAGGAACGGCAAGAACGTTATGGAGTTGAAAGGGAGGAAGACTGATATGTCCAATGTGGGTGATAGGCATGGAGGACCCATTACCTACTGTCACACGGGAAGAAGAAGAAAAGGGTTTGGAGGACAGGAGGATACCAGCGTCGGAAGACATGTGGGATGACGCGCCCTAGTCAAGAACCCACTCGCCCATTGGTTGAGGCTGGAAGGCCATGTTGTTCAGTGCCGAGATTAGGCCAGCTTGGTCCCAGCTAGCCGAGGTTGGCAATGCCTGCGGCGTGTTGTGGACGGGTGCCAGGGTGGTGGTGTAGGCCTGTGCGGATGTCGACCGCGGAGGTGGGCCAAGGAGTCCAGCCCCAGAGTTACCGGCCGGGACGCCGCGCCAGGTCCCCTGGGCCGTCTGGAGTTGGCCGGTGTAGGGGTTGAAGCAGATCCATGGACCGACGTTGGTGCTGTTGGAGCGCCGCTCGCCGCCACCAGCCCCCTTGTTGCTGTTGTTGTTGCGCCGGTAGTTGCGGTTTTCCTGTTTGCGCCGATCACCGTTGCCACTATTGCGATCACCCCCACGATCGTTGTCGCGGTCACCACGTCCGTGGTTGCCGCCGTTGCCCTGGTTGCCGGAGGTGGTGATGAGGGCAGTGTCGCTGCTGCCTGTCGTGGGAGACGTGGCTTTGTTGCTGATCTCCTTCAGGTGAAGAAGAGATCGAGTCTTGATAAAACTGGGAAACGGAGACTGCATCGGGATGAGAGTTTTCATGTCGGCGTAGCGTTCGTTGAGGCCACGAAGGGTGTTGAGAACCAGTGTCTCATCGGACACCGGTTGGCCAACGTCGCGGAGGGAGTCGGCGAGCGACTTCATCTTGTTGCAGTACTCAGTGATGGAGGATTCCCCCTGAACTAGGGAGCGGAACTCAGCATCAATGAAGACAGCACGGCTGAGTTTGTTGTCAAGGAAAAGATCCTCGACGCTCGTCCAAGCGGCGCGGGCGGACTGATCTGGTTCCATAATGCTGGAGAGGATCTCTTCTGATACTGAGCCATAAATCCATGAACGGACAATATAGTCCTCACGGATCCAGTTGGGGTTGGCTCTCTCCGGCGGCGTGTCATCAACGACGTGAGCCATCAGTTCATACTTGCCGAGCAGCACATTCATGAAGGTGCGCCACATCGAATAGTTGGAGGCTTTGAGATCAAGGGTGATGGGAACATGGGTTTTGACACTGGCAACATTGATGGCCTGTGCCGAGAAGGAGGTAGGCGCAGTAATGGCTGAGGTGAGAGCAGCGGCAGTGCCATTGAAGATAGCAGCACTGGTGGAGTCACCCATGGCGGAAGCACAGGAGGAGGAGAGATTAGGGGCTAAGGAGCAACTGCTCTGATACCATATTAAAGGGAAAAGAACTTAGGGAATTCGCCACACTTGGGGCGCTGTGATTCCATTGCTTAAGAAGGAGATTACATGCAGCATTACATGGTAATGGCCTAAAGATGGTAAGCCTAAATATGGTGATTATCTATACAAAGAAGGGCAATCATACATGCCGTGATTTCCTCTCTAACAGTGCGGCGGTGGAGTGTGTGGGCGAATCAGCGGCGGCTATGGCGCGAGGATGGCGGTGCGAGGTAGGCGGCGCTGTGGAGCGACGAGCTCGCCGAGGAAGGTGGCGACGCGAGATCGGCGAAGGATGGGTCGGCTCCGGCGGCGGTGGCGTGATGTGCGGGAGCGGAGCCGGTGGATTGGAACGGCGCGTGGGAGGCGGTTGTGGTGCCGGCGCGGTGGCGGATTAGCCAGATCCGGCGGTGGGTGGCACTAAAAGGAGGCGGCGCCGGTGGTGTAGATGAAGAGGAGAGGGAGGGAGCAAAGCAACGGTGCGGGCTGGTGAAGGAGCGTGGTTGAGGAAAAGGGAAATGGCAGAGATCTAAAAGAGGAGAGAGAGAAAAGTGGCTCTGGAGGTGGCCTATGGTCTGGTCGTTGCCGGTGTGGTGGTATGAGGTGTCGATCATGAGGGGGGAGGCAGAAGAAGAAGGTAACAAAGGAAAAATCAGGCTCAAAGGAAACCATGGCCGGTGGCTGAGGTTTAGAGAAGAAAGGTAAATTTGCAAAAACACCCTCGGGGTTTTAGAAAATCACAGTTAAGTCCTCCCTAAGTTAGGGTTTAGATTTCTGAGTATTGGCTAATTTGCAAATGGGTGTTTGAGGTCTTAGAAAATTACAAGAAGGTCCTTGGCTGCTTGGATTTGATATTCCGGCCCCCGTAGACTATGATTTCGGCACGATCAGTTCCTACGCGTCTGTAACAACGCGTGCTTCTATCCAGAATCGACCGAGGGACTGGTATAATCTAAAAGACACGCTCCATCAGCCTAAATCCACACAAATCACATCGACCTACAATAAAATCACAAAACAAATAATATGGTCGATTTGATGATAAAGAAGTGTATGATTAATGCAAATGCCGCCTTATATGACTAAATGTGCATGATCAAGGGGGTTAAACATATGGAAAATATGCACAGATATGACAATTATGAACTTTCCTCTTGCGACGTAAATATCTGCAGTTGGTATCAGGTCGATAGTGAAGTCCTCGAACTCTTTCTCTGGATCTACTCAGCAACAAATGAAACACACAATGATTACTAACTATACTAAAATGTTTTATGATCTATATGCAAATATGCTTGCTTTAGAGAAGGAAAAGGATTGGCGGTTTAGGGATCGAATGCATCTATATGCCGAGGCTAGGTCGAAATGATGGAATTAGGAGGATTTGGACTAAGATTGGATGCTAGAGACTTTTAGGGTTTCAAGGCATAAGTCTTGACATTTGGTTCACAGCTAGTTTGCTCAAATGCAATGAATGTCAGCAGGACGACATTCGATTCGTGGCCTAACAATGTCAAAGAATGGCATAGGTATGGTTGGAAGGATTTCCAGTGGACAAAACAAGTTTGGCTTAAGGCATTGGGTGCATAACTGAACAAAGTGGCTAAATGACAAAATGGTTTCTACAAAAAAGTCCAAGAGTGCACAGAAATTGCAGACAAGTCCCTGGCACAGAGAGCTGAGTGCCAGAGCACTGTCATTTCTTAGGGCTTGCACGTATGGACAATTTGCCCATGCGTTGCTTCGCCAACTTTGTAAAATGGGTAGGTGAGGTCAAGGTGAAGCTGCTGGCGAAGTTAATTGGACAGTGGCGGCGAGACGACGGTGAGCGGCGAGGTCGAACTCGTTGGCTTTCATGAACAAGGGCAAGCTACGGTGACAGTGAGCTAGGGTGGATGAATCAAGAAATTGATTAAGGGTTTATGATCCTGGAGTGCTGCTGATCATTCTCCAGCGAGGACTTGGGTTGCAATCAAGTACTGGAGCTCACCGGTATTGACACCGGACTCGAAGAAGACAACAAAAGAGGCGCTGATGTTCTAGAGCAATGTTGATCAATCTAGCTCGGCTACACCATCTATGGTATCTAGGGAGTGAGAAGATGAGGTTAGTTTGGTCGAAGATATGGTGGAGCGGGTTGGCAACGTACGACGGTCATGGCAGTGCACGAAGATCAAGAAATCAGCAAACACGGGTTAATTTCAAAAGTGGATTGAACAGGCTTGCTCAAGGGGCTCTAGTGATCATTTAATTCTACCGAAAGGGAGGTTAATTTGGGCAGCAAGTGGGTGTGATATCTGGAACAGGGCAAATGCAATGCAGGCCATCACCGGCGTTGAGGTCCACCGGAGTTCAATTGGGAGCTACAGCATGATGAGGTGAGCAGGAGAAACTTACAGGTTGAATCAAATTGGAACTTGGTGCAGTGAATAGATCTGGTGTTGTGCTCCTCCTTGGCGGCTCACCGGAGAAGAAGAAGAAGCGAGAAGAAGGCGAGATGAACTGAGATTTAGCTGAGTTTTGGTTGTGATGGAGATGCAGCTGGTCGCAGGCAACCTTAAATAACGATGGGCCAAATATTACAAGGGCGGTAATCGTGGAACTTGTGCCAGTGAAGCGGCTGGTCGAAGCAACGGCGACAATGACACGACGGCGATAGGAGGTGCTGCAATTGACATTTTTGTTGGCACCTTGGGACTTGGAGCTGCCTGGTGCATACCGGAGGCAACAAAGCTAGCTCGACGTGGTGACGTCGCGTGAAGCTCCTGACAAAGTTGCTGCTGCTGGGGCGCGGTCACTGTTGGTCGCGCGTGCGGTTGCTACTGCCACGGTGCTCCCACGACAACGATTTTGGCACGGACATGTGCACACATGCAGGTGCAAGAGAACACGGGCACAAGCGAGGGCTGGCGGTGAAGATCGCGGCAAGGCCTGGCGCTGGTCAAAGGCGCGCCGGCGGGTGTGGTCGAAGCAGGAGTTTGGACCAGATTGCAATTACAAAAAATTGGTTTGGACCGATTTGTAATTTTTGAGAAGTATTTAGATAGAGCTGAATTTGATTTTGCTGCTATGATTCAAATAACTTAACTAGTATTCTGGTAAAAACAAAAGATAAGATTTGGAAAGTTTGAATTTTTCAAATGAAACGAAAATATGGTAATTAGGGTATTTAGTATATGAATTCTGACGAAACTGAAAATATGGGATTTTGGATAATATTCTGAGATCTTTACGGAAGAAGATTTTGTATTGAATAACATTTGGGCGATATTCCCAGAATTAGATTAAGATTTGGTGCTGATTTGTGGCTTTTAGCCTTTTCAGGCTTCTGGGAAATCTGAAAAGGATCAATTGGCGATACTTCTTGGGCTAATTTGCGAAAATGTTCTAGATGATGGAGTTTTGCTGCCAACTTTCTGGATTAAGATATTGGCATACCCTTGATCATAATCCAAGAATAATTTGCTCTGGATTAGGTCAGGATTTGATTAGATTGGCATTCTGAATTTCAGAGTACTTAGGGTAATTAGGATATTAAATAATTCCACTTTCGAAAACAAATTGAGACTGATAATTCTGGGAGTTATAGATCAAATCTATCTGGCTTCTGAAGGCTTTTCTACTCAAGGTAATTAGTAGGCCATATCTGGATGATTTGATCTTGTTTTGGGTCTAAGGCAATGATTTTGAGATTTTTGGGCTTTAGAAAAGAATGGATTTGAGATGATCTTGCTACTTCTAAACAGACATATGCATGCATGATTTTCCATGAAAAATGACGTTTTCACCCCAAAACCAGGGTTACATGCTTCTAAGCATAAATCACAATTATTTGAATGAATAACTATGTTCTTTCTGTTAACATTTCTCTGGTGTTTAATCTCTCCCCAAGAAAAATCCAGAAGAAAACTTTAATTTTGAGCATGCAATGATTCTTCTAAGTATTTAAAGATAGGATGATTGAAAAAGACATCAATCTTTTGTATAACTTATTAGTTTTGAATTTATGCATATTACTATTTAGCATGATCCATCGATCATCCATGCTTGTGGCTCCATAATTGTCTTGATGTAACAGAAGAAAGTGTTGATATTGCATATAAACCATATCAGACAAAGGTAATTGAAAGGTAGCTTCACCCAAATCTAAATTCTAGAATTGTTGAATAGTTAAGGATCTTGATGAAAACGAATACAACCCAGCCCATTTGTGAAATAAAATCTCGGAATGCCAAAGATCATTCCAAAAATCACAAGTATCTCCCTTCCTAATCAAACACTTAGAGATACCTTTAAAAATTACTAAGAGATGTAAAATATCCTTCCACCAAAACGACCCAACTAATTGAGAGTTCGAAGGTAAAACTTCATTGTAGTAATGAAACCAAATAAGTTGAAACCAGGGGGACAAATCCTTATTGAAAAATTTAAACAAGAATTTCAATAAAAGAGCCAAATTTTGAGTTCTCAGATTAATAATCCCAGGACCATCAATAACTTTAGGTCTACAAATTTTATCCCAAGCAATCAAGCAATGACCTCCATGATAGCTAGAATGCCCTCTCCAAAGAAAGGCTCTTCTTAGTTTATCAATTCTTCCAATAAAAATAGAAGGAATTTTAAGAGTTCACATAAGAAACATTGGCAAAGAAGAAAGCACCAAGTTAATTAGAGTTAATGTCCCTCCTATTGAAAGGGAAGAGAAATCCCAACCTATCAATCTCTTCTCAATTCGTTTGATCAACACCTAAAAATTCTCCACCTTTGGCTTAGTTAAACTGAGAGGAAGTCCAAAATAGGTAAAAGGAAAAGAGTCAATTTGACAACCAAGGATACCAGCTAAACCCATAACTAGGTCTTTAGAACAATTAATAGGAATTAAGAAAGATTTCATAAATTAACTCTTAATCCCGTAGAGATAGTGAAAGAATGAAGAAGAGCTTTTAAAATGAAAATTTCCTTTGCATCTGCTTTGACAATTATAAGAGTATCATCAGCATATTGGACAATAGGAAAATCCTCATTGCCTACATCTAAAACAGGAAGACTAATAACACCCTTATCCTTTGCAGAGTTCAAAATTGATTGCAACAAATCCGCAGCTGACACAAAAAGCAAAGGAGACATAGGATTACCTTGTCTAACTCCATTTTTACATTGGATTTCCTTTCCAGGAATCCCATTCAACAAAATTTTTGAAGTTCTTGATTCCAGCAATAGTTGGATCCAATTCAACAATCTTTCACCAAATCCCTTAGCCTTTAAGACTTCTAGAATGGCACCATGCTCGATCAAATCAAATGCTTTTTCAAAATCTAATTTCAATAGAACCATTCTTCCGTGTGAAGACTTACAAATGTGAATATACTCATAAGCCCAAGAAACACAATATTGAATTGTTCTAGACTTAATAAATCCATATTGATTACGATACACAATCAAAGTAATCACATGTTGAGGACAATTAGCAAGAAGCTTAGCGATAATCTTCAAAGAACTATTAAAAAGAGAAATTGGCCTAAAATTTGAAACTGTTTCCGCACCATCCTTCTTTGGAATCAAAGTAACAAAAGAAGAATTAAGTCTATAGAGCTTCACTTGTCCCTCATAGAACTGCTAAAATAACTCATAGAAATCATTACTAATAATATGCCAGCAAGAACAATAAAAGGTCCCATTGAAACCATTAGGACCAGGACTTTTGTCCTTGGCATATTAAGCACAACCGTGTCTATTTCCTGAATAGAAAAATTTATTTCCAATCGAGATAACTCCTCCTGAGGAGAAATAAACAGCTCTGGAAGGTTAAACAACATGCCTTCATACTTAGAAGAACTAATTCTTTTTTTAAAAGAAAGCCAGAGATGATGCGTAATCTCCAAGTGATTAAAGAGATCCTTATTCATATCATCTTTCAAAGAGACAATATGATTCATCCTGAAATTATTAGAGGCTACTAAATGAATGAATTTAGTATTTTCATCACCCAATTTAGTCCAGCGCATACAACCTCTTTGTCTCCAGTAATCATTTTGATTCTTAACAATTATCTTAGATGATTCTTCAAAATGTTCCTGAAATTAAATTCCTGTCTAAAAGGATCCCTCTGTTCTTCCAAACCATCCATTAAAGTCAGAATGCTATTACAATTATCCACTTGAGATTGTGAAAATTTAAACTGCTTAGACCACTGTTTCAAGGCCCTTTTGAGAAGCTTAAACCTAAAATTGATTCTTCTAGTAACATTAGCATCCTCTAAACCAGAATTTTAGGAACCCACCACCAAATCCAAAAAACCACGACAATCAGTCCAAAAATTCTCAAATATGAACATTTTTGAATAAGGAAGAAGAGAGGAAATTAGAATGATACAAGGAGAGTGATCTGACAAAGTCCTAGTAGAGGTTCTAACAAAGGTGTTAGGAAAAGTATTTTGCCAACCCTCATTCGCAAAAAACCAATCCAGCTTCTCTAAAATAGGTTGAGCTTGCATATTAGACCAAGTAAACTATTTTCCTTTTGATAGGTAACTTCTCAAGATGAAGGTGATTAATTGCATCACTTAAAAGATCAGCTTCACCATAGTTGAAAACTCTTTGTCCTTATTTGAAGGAAATCGTAATAAATTAAAATCTCCCATGATTAACCACATCATTTGAGGATGGACATAAATGTTATGAAACCAATTTAAGAATTCCAACTTTTGCTGAGGGCAGCAAGGACCATAAATATTAGAAATCATCCAAAGCTTTCCAGATAATCTATACTTAAGAATCACTGTGAGACAAAAATCATTATTAACAACATCTTCCTTTTGAAATAGAACACTATTCCAAGCAGTCAAAATACCACGAGAAATACCCCTAGAGGTGATGGATTAAAATTCATTCCAGTTTCTCGGACAAAAGGTCTTGAGCAAGAAAAGATTAAACTCCTCTATTTTAGTTTCTTGAAGACAAAGAATGGAAAAATTCTCATCCAAGATTTTATTGCACACAACAATCTTTTTATCTGGAGCATTAAGACCTCTAATGTTCCAATTAAGAATACTGAATTTCTTAAAATTGTTCATAGTTTAAACCATAAGCCAATCCACAAAGCATCATGATCAAACCAGGTCATGATCAAAGCCCATAGAAATAAAGCAAACAAAAGTTTCTAAACATCCCAATACAATCCATCATAACCTTCAATATAAAACTTCCCTTCAAAATAACACCAAAAACCAAATTAATCATCTAATTCTAAAATCAACGGGGCATGTAACTTTTCCTTTGAGATCAACTCCAAAGGAATACCAGAGAACGACCCAAAAGCTTGCAGCATTTCAATCGGAATCTCTAGAGCAGGACGCGAAGACTACCTTTAAATTTTGCCACCAATCTGGGAATATGGTGATGTCTAGAAACCTCCAATGGTGCCTTGCCCCTAACCTTCTAAGAATGAACAGGAGGAAGTTGCTTCTTCGACCCTAAAAGAAAACCAAAAGAGAAAGACTTCCTCCGAGCAGAAGAGTTAAATAAGCTCCAGGAACTTCTCAAGCAAAGCAAAGAATTTAACAATCCAAGAGTAATCCCAGAGCTAGAAGCAAACCAACAAAAAGATAGTCGACAATCTCCAACATCTAACAAAGAGGACTGACCATACTCAGATAAAATAGAGGAATCATCATTCAAGCTCCAAGCAATCCATATTTCCTGCTGTTGAGGAACCAAAGCATCCCACACAGGATCCCCCACCCCTCCATTGTCATTGTGATCATGCTCAACAGGATCATCCATGTTCATAACATCTAAATTATCATTAAAATCTCCCATAGGAGGATGAGGACCCTCTGGATCATCCACATTTCCTTCAAGAGCCCATGTATGTTGAGAATGACAAATGATGACTTGGACAGTCTAGCTTCGACCTAGAGATTCATTATGCTCAATAATCACCAAATAATGAGGAATATCAGTAAGGGCAGTCACTAAACGTTTCACCATAGCATGAGATCTATCACCAGTCCTTTCGTAATCATTGTCCCATTCTCTAAGAAAATCAAATGAAGAAACTGCTTTACTCAAGGTATGCAAAGACCAACAAAATATCCTGCTGTAGAGTCGACGAGAAATGAACTGAGGCATCTCCCAGACCCGAGGATAAACCTGAGCCAGAATACCCCGTGTATTCTGGAAGTAATTCTGAACCACCTGAAGCGGAGCAACAACCTCCGTAGCAATGCTGACTATGGCAGTATTTTCATTAACCTCGCTTCTAGTAGGTACATAGCTTGAACGGAGAGGTCTACCCGACACCACAATCTCCTCCAGTCCTTCTTGAAGAAAAGGAGCAGGATTAACCCAATAGTTAGCCGTGGATTTGAGAGAGTTGGCTATGAGTGCAGTAGCAAGAAGAGACGCCAGCACAAAGTGATCAGAAGTAGAATTAGAAGCCAAAGAAGATTGATCGATGCAATGATTGATAGGAGGGTTTTCACAAAAACTGAAAAAATCTTCGAAGTTATCAAAGTATTCAATGACCCCCTTTCCTTTGCTCAAAGAAATCTTAACCGTAGAAGATGTATCAGTTCCAAAAGAAAATTTTAATCCAGCCATTAGATCCAAAGTAACCCCATCAGAAAATGGCGGGAAAGGAGAGGCAGAAGCACAACTTGCTTTGGGTACAAAAATTCTCTTCATCTTCGAATCCGAAAAACATTCAAAACATGAGCGTTTTAAATGCCCATAATTAAAACAACATAAACAGCAAACAGAAGATCCACAATCTCTTTTATAATGACCCAGAGCAAGACAATTAAAGCAAAAGTTCAGAATCCAAGAATCCAAATTTGAAAGCCATTGTGGAGAACTCCGCTTAGGAAACTAAAGACGATCAAACACTGAAATAGCAGGATGAATAGGCCGTTGCGAAGCATTTTTATTAGTAAACTGAAGACGATCAAATACTAAAATACCAGAATAAACATAAACACCCACTGAATTAGAATGCCCATTCTTCCTTTTGGAATGAACCAGTTTCCAATCATGATCTTGTTGAAAATGCCATTTACTGTATTCTCTCTGCCAATTAGGTCTTCCATTCCTCAAAAGAGAGAAGAAAACAGAAAAATCCTAATGAATGATCTTATTCATGTTGTATATGGCAAGACAAGCTCTCTTATTGATGGCACCTAAAATGGTGTGATTTGTGTAAGAACTGCAAGTGAACGGTTGAACGTTGAGCACTTGAGGGTCGAATTTCATGAGGAACAAGTGAATTCATCTTTCTAGCCTAATGGATCACTGATTAAGTCTAAACGAGTTGGTGGTTTGTTTCTTACAATTAAATCTACTACTAAATCTATCAACCTAGGGTTTAAAGCAGCAAACTGCAAGTATGAAATCTATGGTTTGTAACACTGGAATGAAAACCTCGGGTTTCAGGAGTTCCATAACCATCCGGAGTAATTCTATCTGAGGTCCGATGATTGAAGTTAATTTCAATCCCTTTCCAAGACAAATTAAGCTGCCAGTATGGCGCTGGTACAATGGTCGGAGGATCGCCTCCACTGTTACGCTTGGTGAGAGCTTCTCTCCTGTTCAGAATCGCCTCCACTATTACGCTCAAGAACTCCCCTAAATTTTTGGTAAGGCTCAACTGTTACGTCTGTTGTCGAAATGAGAATTTAGGGTTTAGAAGAAAAAAACATTAGGAAATAACTCCAAAACTTGAGATAAAGACCGAGGAAGAATCACACCTTCCGGATTAGTTCATCCCTAAACCTAGAAGGGATCTACACATTAAAAGCTATAATAATGCAGAAATAAAATAATAGTTAAATAAAAACTTACTTGATTGCTTGAGAATTGAGTTTGCCATCCTTGCTGGCTTACAAAAATATGAAAAATAGAGAAGAGGGCTCTTCTAAGAAAACAATATAGAAATAAGCCCTCAAGGCTATCACGTAAAAATATATTGATTGGGACAAAACTTTCTCTATTTATAACACATTGGTAAACGCGACGAATTTTGGCTTCAAACGGTGCAAGAATGGACGAATCTGAGTGAAAACCGACCAGATTCGACCAGTTTTGATCAAACTGGGCTAAATCGACCAAATCTGGCTAAAACCAACCAAATCCAATCAGTCTTGATCAAACGTGATCAAAATTGACCAAATCTGAGCAGTAAAAGCAACTGAAACCGAAACGAACACGTGGCATGCTCCTGGTCGAACACGTGTAGTGCCCAAAATCGTGCTTGGCTCGACCAAATAACCGGCCAAGCGGTAGTCATGATCGACTGGGACTCTTTTCGACCAAGTGTTCATGTTCGATTAGGTCTATTTTTCATCCAACTGTGTTTGATTTGGGTTTCTCCTCGCCTGATTGTGTTCGACCAAGTGTTTTGCATGAAGAATATTCGACCAGGGCCCTTTTGCTGTCAAGTTTGGTTTCTTAGTCGAATTTGGTCCAAACGAAGTCGAAATCTTCTCATATTTGGTAGGTTTGGTCCTAGAAACATGGAAAATATAGTTGTGAAAGCAATTTGTAAAAATAATAAAAAAATATTGCATTTAAGGAGTTTTCAACATGATTTTGCACATTTTCAGTAGCAAACTTAGGGTAAAAATGTTACCAATTTAATAGTTATCAAATTCCCCCAAGCTAGCATTTTGCTTGTCCTCAAGCAAAGAATGTGAATGATTTTTCCAAAAATTGGGATGCCCTAGTTAATTAGATTTTCAATAAACAACTTCCAGCAATTCACATCACATCTATGCATATGAGACAATTGATACAAGTAATTTAAACCCTCCAAATGCGAATATTCAGATTATCAAATTTCAACCTTAGGAAAGAGAGAGCTTAATCAATTAAATCATCTTGACAACTTCTTTCATAGAGAATTTAGAACAAACGATAGTTAAACAAAACACTCAGTATGCTAAAATTTATACAAAGTTTGCTAGATTTCCTTTTTTAGAGAGAAATTAAAACACTTTTATTTCTTTTTTTATTCATTCATTTTTTATTATTGTTTTTTCTTCAACCTTTTCTTGCTCTTGGCCAGAATGTTTTGAACCGCATCATTCCGTCGTGGCCAGAGAATACACAGCTGAAGACACTTACTTATGTACATTTACAGAAAGGAAGCTTTGTTGGTTTCCCGAGCCCCTATAAGCAATCTCAATGCTCTGTATACCTTCCTTTCACCCACTGGTAGATGATTCACCACCGCCTCCCCCCAGCGGGTTGCATATACATTACAAGAGAATAGACAAAGCTGCATCTAAAGCAACCATTTTATTAAAAAATATTTTTTTGTGTGCATAAGTTAAGTACATCTTCTCTTCCCCAACTGGTCAACAATTCACCACAGCCTCCCCACAGTGGTCGATTATACTTTACTCTTACACATTTTTTAATTTTTCAAGATAAGGGCAATTAGCAATCTAAGCATAGAAAGTGACAAAATAGAGTTAATTTTAGATAATAGTTTATTGGAAACCTTCAATTTGGAAGAAGTGAACAATAATCTAAAAGACAAGTTCAAGCTTTAATGGTCAATTTAAGATAAAAACTGAACATAGGCAATTGAATTTTTAAGAGAGCTAAGTACGATCGATAATATGCAAAGATGTGATAGAATAGTCATCTAATTGATTAAAGGTCATCTTCACAACCAGGTGTTCCAAGTGATATATCTTTTTTTTTTTATTTTTTTAGTTTATAATGGAATGTGGTGGAATGATGATCCACTGAAGACTAAGAAAATGGTTAAGTGAACACACCCCAAGTTAAATCAGACATGATCCTCAATGTATGGAGATAGTGTCGATGATTCGGACTGGGGGTCCTCAGTCGAACTTATGTAGAATTTGTGAGTTGTGAGACCTTTCAGGGTGTCCCTCCGGGAAGGAATATTGAACCAAAGTAGGTTGGAACACAGAGAGATTTATACAGGTTTGGGCCCTCGATGGTGGGAGTAATAGCCCTACGTCCTGTTGGGATTTCACCATGTGAAGGAAAAAAGATTACAAAGTTGTGTAAAAGATTATCACAGGTGAAGATCTTTTCCGTGTGATTATGTAAAACACAGCTAAACTAGCCTATAGAAGCTGGTTGATGTTGATTGTGTTGTCTCCTGTCCCTTTGCTCTGGTGCATTTGCTCACCCTTTTATACCGGTCGAAAGAGTGCCAATGCACAACAGCTTTGAATGGTTGTTCGGGTGCAGTTTTGGCAACTGCACTTAACTTCCACACAGGCTTAACACGTGCGATTAAAGGAATAACCGCACACATTAACCTCCTGGTAGTTGTCTTCATATGTGGAAGAGTCTTCGGGATACTCGGGATATGCTCGTTGTAAGGCATAAGCAACCCTGCGTCTCTTGGTCGAGAGTATTCTGACCGCGTATTGTCTGTAGTCATCTGACCGTGTATTATCTGCGACCTTCTGTCCGCACATCGCATACGGACTTCTGACCGCGCACTGTCTACTGCCTGATCGCGTAAAGCCTGCGACCATGTGTCCGCGCTTCTGAGGCCAGCTGAGATCATACCAACGGACACTTACCTGGTTTGAATCTGTCTTGTCCCAGGCGTGCATTTATTCTAAACTAGCTCGGGTAACAATCCTCGTCAGCTAGCCCCCAAATTTGAAGGAAATGAAGAGACATATTTACTTCAATTTTTACAACTTACATCGGAAAAGTGACCCGATGCATCAATCCCTCCACTTAGTGGCGCACTAAGTGTGGCGGTTTATTTCTCGAGACGGACTCTGGGCAATATTTTGACAGGTAATGATGGAGCCGTAGAATTGTCTTTTAACCCAAGATAAAACTGTAAATGTTTTAAAAGCTCAAGGCATTCGAAAAACGAACCGTCACCCCGGGGGCTATAAATACCAAAGCCTTCTAACTTTAAAACTTCACAAGTCTTTTCCCGGCTAAGTCTTTTCCAAAGCCATCTTTTCTTCTCTTTTGTACACTCCTCAATGACAGATCAAAACATCATTGAGATTGAAAGTGATGAAGAGAAAGTGGCGCTCGAATTCAACCAAGATTTCCAGAAGGTAATTCTTTTCTAGAACTTTTGGTTCAAATTGCCATCTTATGTTCTGGTCATTTCCCAAATGCTGTTTGGAAATTCACAGATGACCGAAGATATGGCTCCTCCAGGGAAGAAACCCAAGATTGACGAGGGATCTTCTAGTGGCTCAAGGGTTAGGAATGCATCGTTGCTCTCTCTTCCTTTGACCACTGTAGTCCTCCCTGTTCATGCAGCTCGGCAGGTCGAACCTTCATCTCCACCTTTGGAGGTCCATAATAATCCTTCAAAGCCTTCTTCTCAGCTTTCTCCATTACATCCCAGTGACCCCCGTCTCTTAACGGGTTATCAATTTTCTGGTTGGCAAGCTGTACTTCCACGACCAGATGATCCTCAACCTATGTTGGGGAAACAATCTTCTGGTGGGAAAGTTGCATTTCCACCTCTTGATGATTCCCAGCTTTTGTCGGGTGATCTACTTTCTGGGGGAAATACTTCATCCTCTCACTCGCGAGTATTGGTAACTATTTTCATCCCTTCTATTGGTCGTTTTAACTTGTAAAACTAACCCATTTATGTGCAGGAGATGAAAATTGTTGGAGCCCCCAGCGACCAGCCTGCTGAGATTCAACCTCCTTCCCTCGAACAGACTCTCCAAAGGGAAAAAGAAGCCTTGGAGAAGAAGACCGAAGAGATGTCTTCAGCCATTCTGCACCTGGTAGAATGTTTTGATAGATCCCGCGAAGAGGTGTACCAATTCCTCTTGGAGAGGGACTACGCTCGACAACAGTGAGAACTCTCCGATTCGATCAGGTATGGTAGTGCTTCTTTGATTCGAGACGATGTAGATAGGCTTAGAGTAGTTGCTAGTTCTCTTGGGGCGGTCAGTGTAGATCCTACTGACGCCAATATTTCCCTAGGAGAAATTTGTAAACTCCTCTCGGATCAGGTTGATGCTCTGGTCGCCTGTATCCCTTTCGTATGCAAGGATTGCCAAAAATAAAGATTTCCTTTGCTTTACATCACTTGCTGCGAGGAATAAAACTCTCTACAATCTCTATGCAAAACCATGATCATAAGTAATGTCTTTACAACCACTCATACATAGGCAAACCTGAAGTAACAAGTCTTTCGACTAGAAGTTCATTAACGAGTCATACCGCGACCAGTTCTGGTACCGCGATCAGAACCAAAGCCGCGATCAAAACTGAAATTCAATCAAAACTATCATAGCGATCAGAACCGAAATCCGATCAGAACTGAAATCCGATCAAAACTATCATAGTAACTCGAACCGAAGTCATGATAACATAATGCCTTGACTAGAGGATAACCATCTGTATTGCGATTATCCATTTGCAATGATCACAGAATATCATTATGATCAAAATGCAAACTATAAAGTGATCACAGGAACTCATTGTGACCAACACGTGAAAATTTAACTTACCAAAAACATGAAGAATAACTTCCTCCAAAAATTTTTGTAACATTTTCACGTCCTTAGGTACACCCTAGCCCCCAAATTCAAAACAATAAATGCTTTTCGTTTCGGATTCATTGTGGGGAGTGCATAACGAGTCTCCGAGAGAAAGCATCCATTATGGAAAATGAATAGAATATTCAATGGAACGTTGCCTCGGGCCTATAAAAGGAGCAGGTAGCTTTCTGAGGAAGCCACACAACCAGAAACATGCCTTAGAACTTCCACCGCACAAAAACCTCATTCCTCATCCTCCATCGCCTCCAAAGTCACCAGCTTTCCTCACAATCTTTTGCAAGAAATTGCGTCTTGGAGCCGATCCGTTCACCACACAGAAGAGAGCCTGGTGGCACTGGAGAAAGAAGAGATCCTTCTTCCGCGGTTGCTAATCAACTGGCGGCCCACGGAGAAGGATCAAGAAATCCCAATCGTCCAAGAGGGCGAATTGGTGGTTTTTGAGGAATACCTGCGATGCGGGTTCCGATTTCCTGAAAGTTGATTTCTGAAGGGAATCTTGGAGCACTACGGGTTGGAGTTAGTGAATCTCCACCCTAATTCTGTCCTGATCCTGGCAATCTTCCAGCACCTGTGCGAAGCCTTCGTCGGAGTGCTCCCAAGCGTGGAGCTCTTCTGGCGCTTCTACTATTCGGCATGGTCAAAGAGCGCCAATGCCACCGGATGTATCTACTTCTGGATAAGGGAGAAGAAAGAGTATCCCTTCCCACCCCTGCGGCACTCCGTTCATGGGTGGTACCAGAAATGGTTCTACTGCACCCCACCGTCGGAGAGTGGGTTGTGGTTCAAAAACTCCCGGCTAGAGAAGGCCAACGAATTGGATTCTCTTCCTGCTCTAAGCGCGGAGTAGAAGAAGCAGGCCCAAGTAATTCTTCATTTAGTCCAGCAGGGACTAACCGCTCGCGACATTATCCGCGACTTCGTGAAGAATCGGGTGAGCCCCCTGCGTGAAAGTGCTCATCTGGCTTGGGAAATCCAGTCCTTGGCGGATAGCACCTTGGACTATAATAACGGTACATCTTCCAGTCAACAAAAACGTATATTTCTTCTGAAATGTCGTATTTGCTAACCTGTTCACTTGTGATGCAGCTCTGGTTCTGTCCGAAATCGAAAAGCGGACAAATTACCTCCTCAAGGCGTATAGTGCCGATGTGGAGGGAACCAGGGGATCACCTCGCCCCCAGATCCTGATCAACACCAGCGATGACCTTAAACATGAGCGCCAAAAGGTATGGACTTTCTCAACGGGCTCCATTGGTAGATCATTCACTCACCTCGTATTAATGAGAACAATTTGAATGACATAGCTCCTGGGAAAATTTGCCGAGGCGACGCGTCCAACCGAGGACGTTGGCCTCTTGGGGAAACCGGCTTCGAAGAGGGTGAAGAAGATCTCTTCGAAGTGCGGGATGAAGGAAACTGCTCCCAAGAAATTCAAGAGGATTCTGGGAGAGGCTTCGTCGCCAAAGACTCCTCTTACCGTGAAGAGAACTGTGGTAAGATACTCGATGCCCCCTGTTCTCCCAGGTACAAACTGGAATCACTTCTTCATCGTACAGGGTGAAGGGAGTGAGGAAGAGGAGGATGACGTCCCTCTAATCCGTCGCAAGAGGAAAACGATCACTCCCTCGTCCAGCGGGATCTTGTCTTCACCCGCGAGGATAGAGACGACCACAGCGGGTCTCGCAACCACCGATAACCCCGTGGTTGCAAGTGAAATCCCAGTATCTGAAGCCCAGGAAGCTTCAGGATTTGCTACACCTCTCCCCCTGACAGAAGGGTGACTGTGGTAAGATCTC
This sequence comes from Pharus latifolius, assembly GCA_019359835.1. Taxonomy (NCBI): domain Eukaryota; kingdom Viridiplantae; phylum Streptophyta; class Magnoliopsida; order Poales; family Poaceae; genus Pharus; species Pharus latifolius. The sequence goes on along the minus strand of CM033326.1, from coordinate 63,382,479 downwards.
TCACAGTCTTGGTGGTGGTTATCCATCCATGAACATCCACCAAGCGATGCTCGTACAGGAGGAAGAAAACATCACCCCTGCCTGCCGCGAAGCGACCGCTGTCAGCCCTGGGGTGGTGGGCACTCCACTCCTAGCGACAGGAGTGGGGATAACAGAGCAAGACATCGTGACCACCGGCAACCCCGTGGTCGCAGATGAAGTCCTAGTGCCTGTGGTCTAGGAAATGCCTGGTCCAACGGCTGTATCTCTACCGACCGAGGAGGTTACCCAGTAAGGATTATCACAGCTTGAGTCTTTATCATTCCTCATGTATGTGCTTATGAGTTTGTGCACATAGGGAGAAAAAGACAGATTCCTCTTCACGAAGAGGAAGACCAAGACAGACGATGACTGTCCTTTTTCCCTTGGGGAACCATCTTTGAAATCCCAAAAGCTGGGGGGATTTCGAGTAAGGTAAGAATCTGCCCTATCGGGACAGGATCAGATTACAGTGATCGAATATAGAAATCCCAACTGATGGTATTTCTATTTGCTTAGGCGCACGGACTTAGCGCCCAGCCCTTCAGCAGCCTTGGCCAGTGTTGGAGCTTCCCCTGCTACCGAGGTCTCTGGGAAGCAAAGCTCCATCCCTTCGGCCAGGGAAGTCTTCCGGGCCGTTATAGATGGGCTGTCTACAGAAGTCCAATCAGATTTATTGGAATCTGCAGCCCTAGCAACAAATAAGGGTCAGCGGGAAGACCCATCTGTTGCTCCTGCTGGGGACAAGGCGAGCCTAGCGATTCAACCTTCAGTTGAACCAAAAAGACGCTCATTCCGAGAGTACGTTGAGGTACATCGAATACCACTTATGAATTTTGCGTTTGTATAAGATCGTCCAGATTTTGAAACTGATTTCCTTCCATGTCATAGGAAATGACCCGCATGGCAACCATGTCGATGGCTATGGCGTATAGCATTGAGGTCGTAGAAGAGGAAACGGGTTGCCTACAGTGGTAAGGAAAGCGTTTCTTCACTTGTCCGAATGTAAACCCCTATCTTGATAATCATCTCTTTTGTCACAGAGAAAATGCTTATTTGATGAAGAGTCTCGCAGATCGGGAAGACCAAGAGTTCCGGGCAGCCTCCAAGATCTCGTTCCTGGAGACCGAACTCCAGAATTTGCGGTCATTGCTCTCCTGTAAGCATACTATTGACCAGAGCTAATTAGTTTCGTCGTATGAACTGTTTGTAATGGCCTTCTGTCGCAGCGCGAGACGACCAAATAAGCAGGCTCGATCAAGAAAAGACAAATCTCTAGGAGACCATTGATTTTGTTCGCAGGGAGAACAGAGATTTGAGCACGTCACTCTCAACCTGCAGCAGTGCTCAAGAAAACATCTTCGGAAAACTGAAGATGGTGGCTGGTCTGCTGAGGGCTGATGTGGTCGAAACCGCGGTGGACGACCTTAGCCTTAGCGACTGGAACACACTGGTCATGACCCAAGCAGAGTCACTTCTCGAGTATCTTCCTGAAGATACTAGGTGGCAAAAAGAGGCGATCAAATCAAGAGTTTGATCCGCAGTCTCCGCCATCCTCTGCCTGCTTCGTATTCGCCATGGCCCAGATCTTGATCTGAATCCAGCGGCGGAAGAGGCAGAGGTCGAGAGTGAAGACCAGCTTGGGGTTATCATGGAGGAGGTCAAACCCCTTGTAGAAAAACTCTTGAATGAGCTTGGCATGATGTAAACCTTTGCACCTGTACAGATACGATTTATACAATGCAAATGCATGAACTTTTAGTTTTAAAAGGAAGCACTTCTTTCTGTTTCATGTTGCAACCATATTCCCCTAGCCCCCGCCTGTGATTATGTATACTGAAGACTTAGTATTATGAGCACAGGAGAAATATAGGTGTAACGACAACAAGGGATACCCGACCAGGCCGATAATCATATTATATACAATACCCAACCTTATTGCAAACCGGCAACCACTCTGATGACCAAGGACATGCCAGCAAGCCCCGTGTGCGTTGGAAAATGGCTTATTGAGGGGTGTCTTGTCTGGAAGTGATCACGAGATCGGCCAGCGAATCTGATCAGGGTATTGTGGCGATATAACCATCGGCGACCAGCCCCCGAGCCAGACTCGTAATATACGGGCAAAAAAGGAATAATTCACATATGAAACAACTAAAAGCGCCAGTTTTGTTAAATCAAGCTAATTGAAAAGGAAAAGGGATTGGGCACTTACACGTAAAACTTGCATAGTTGGTCGATGTTCCATGTATTAGATAAGATCCGACCATCCTCCATGGCTAACCGAGCTGATCCTGATCGCGGCTTAATGTCCCCTTTCGCCTAGTTGCGATATGAACCGGCTTAATGCCGCCATGTGACCTGCTCCTAGCTAGCACTGGTTGAATGTCCCACTTGATAGAACGTTCTTGGCTGTTCAGAAATACAAAGAATTGAAAGAATTGACCGAGTTCAGTGTACTTACCTGGTTTGCCACATTGTACAGCTTGATGTGACGCATGTTTACCTTAAAGAGGTGTCTTCTTGTGATCGAAGCTCTGCGGCACCATACGGGAAGATTTTTTCTATCATGTATGGCCCAGCCCATCGCAATTTCAGTTTCTTGGGAACAGTTTCAACCATGTATTGAATAACACAATCAAATCATCTAGTTTAAACTCATGGTCGAGGATCCGTTTGTCGTGCCACTTTGTCGTGTTGTCTTTATAAATTAAGCCACTTTCGTAGGAGTTGTTCCGAGGCTCTTCAAGTTCATGCAATTCAAGGATTCACATTCGCCCCACTTTGTCAAAGTCCCAATTTAGTTCTTTTAACACCCATAACACCCTGCGTAACAATTCAATAGGAAAATGACAATTCTTACCAAATACAATTTTGTAAGGCGTCATACCTAGCAGAGTTTTGAATGCAGTGTGATAAGCCTAAAGAACATTAGGAAATTTAGTGCCCAATCCATATGAGACAGTGCCACCACTTTCTGTAAGATCGTCTTGATTTCTCTGTTCGAGACTTCAAACTTTCCACTTATTTAAGGGTGATATGCAAGAGCAACTTTATGAATAACCCCATATTTCATCAATAATTTCTGAAATTGGTAATTAGTGAAATGCGCACTGCCATCACTAATTACTACTTGCGGTATACCAAATCGGGGAAAGATGACTGTTTTGAAAAGCTTGATCACATGTTTTGATTTATTTGTTGGTGTAGCAACAACCTCTACCCACTTTGAAACATAATCAACCGCAATTAAGATGTAGGAGTTGCCCATAGAAGATGGAAAAGGTCATATATAATCTACTCCCCATACATCAAAAAGCTCAATTTCAAGAATGTTTGTTAAGGGCATTTCATGTCTTTTACTCAAATTTCCATAATGTTGGCAAGGATTGCATTTTTGCACAAAGTCGTGAGGATCTTAAAATTAAGTAGGTCAAAGCAAACCTGATTACAGTACCGTAGCCGCTGTTTTTGAAGCTCAGGTGTGTCCACCACATGGAGATGAACGACAGTGTTGAAGAATGCTTTGGATCTGGTGGTCAGGCACGCATCTTCGAAAGATGTTGTCAAATCCCTTTTTAAAAGGTTTGGATTGTCCCAGTAGTAGCGTCAGATGTTGTGGAGGAAGCACTTTCGTTGTCTACCCATCAACCCTGGAGGAAGTTCATTGTTAAGTAAATAATTTGCATAATCAGCATAACATGGTTCTTGTTGAATCAAGGAAAGGTGCTCGTCGGGTAAAGCGTCATTGATGTGAATGTCGGCGGTGTCGGTGAAGAGTCGTGAAAGATGATCGACAATGACGTTCTCAACACATTTATTATCTTTGATCTCCAAATCAAATTCCTACAGTAGTAGGATCCATCGTGCAAGTCGTGGCTTGGTTTCTGTCTAGGTCAAAGATACTTAATAGCAGCATAATCAGTATGCACAATAACTTTTGCACCAATTAAATATGGACGAAATTTATGTAGAGCATACAGTACAACAAGAAATTCCTTTTCAATTGTGGTGTAATTATTTTGTGCATCATCCAAAGTTTTTCTTATGTAGTATATAGCATGTAAAATCTTGTTTGTTCTTTGCCCTAGAACAACGCCAATTGCATAATCCCGAGCATCACACATCAATTCAAAGGTTTCATTCCAATTTGGAGGTTGTATGATGGGAGCAGCAGTTAATGCAAGTTTCAATTGATTAAAGGCATCAACACCAAAAGGCGCATATTTACCGAGAAAATGAGTGAGAGGTTTAGAAGTTTTAGAAAAATCCTTAATGAAACGACGGCAAAAACATGCATGTCCCAAGAAACTGCGTATGCCCTTCATGTTTGTTGGTGGTGGAAGACTTCCTATGATGTCGATCTTTGCCTTGTCGACGTCAATCCCTCATTCAGAAATCACATGCCCAAGTACCACGCCATCTTGAACCATGAATTGGCACTTTCCAAATTTAGCACAAGGTTAATTTCTTCACACCTGCATAAGACTTGAGAAAGATTTTGTAGACAGCATCGAAAGAGTAACCATAAACACCAAAATCATCCATGAAGACTGCCATTATTTCTTTGATTAAATTTGAAACGATAGCCATCATACATCTTTGAAAGGTTGCAGGTGCGTTACATAATCCAAAAGGCATTCACCGGTAGGCAAACGTACCGAAGGGGCATGTAAACGTCGTCTTATCTTGATCATCAGGATGAATTGAGATTTGAAAGAACCCTGAATACCCATCAAGAAAACAAAAACATGCATGTTTGGCCAATCTTGCCAACTTTTGATCAATGAAAGATAATAGAAAGTGATCCTTCCTAGTGGCACTATTTATTTTATGATAATCAATGCACATGCGCCATCTAGTAACAAGTCTAGTTGGGACCAACTAATTGTTCGCATTCTTAACCACAATCATACCTCCTTTATTTGGAACCACATGAACAGGACTAACCCAATTACTATCAGAAATAGGATAAATGATACATGCATTTAATAGTTTAGAAATTTCAGCTTTAACAGTTTCGTTCAAGCTTGGGTTTAGTTGGATTATAAATACGTGTTACCTGATTTTCTCCACTTTCCTTTTCTTTTGGTTTGGCTTCCTTATTGTCATCCTTGCCGATGGTAATGGTACTTCCTCGATTTCGCTTGTCGGCACCAATTCGATTGGTGGTATTTGTTCTGGTAGCTTTGTTCCACTCCTTAAGATCACTACATTAGAAGCAAGAGGGTTAGAACTAGCTATGGAATTAATTTATTCATAATTGCGAGGATTGCTAGGTTGAGAAGGAAGAGGGTTGTCATTTTTTGATGTAGGATTCGCCAATTATGTGATTTGAGTCTCGACCATGCGTACGTGAGTTGATATGACGTCTATCTTTTGGCTCATGGATGTCTTCTCTTTCTCTTGATTTGCTAGAAAGTTCTCTAGCATGTGCTGCGTGTTCGACTGCTCGAGTTATTGTTGGTGTGGCGGTCATTAAGGTTGCTGATTTTGCGGTTGGAACGGTGGCATTTGAGCTTCATATTGGGGATTTTGTTGGTGTAGTTGCTGCTGTCCAAAATTTGGTTGTTGAGGTTGAGGTTGCTGATTTTGTCCGGACCATGCAAAATTTTGATTGGTTTACCATCCAAAGTTATACGAGTTAGGAAAAGCATTACCTTGCCATTGTTGCATACCATAAAAAGCATTTGCCTGCTCCATGGATGGGTTAAATTGGCATTCATGGCCATAGTGGCCTTGTATTCCCCACAATTCACATATAGGCATAATCGCATTAACAGATGGAGTAGCAGATGATCTGGGAATAGATAATTTATCAATTAGAGGTGCTACCTGTTCGGCTAGTTCGACATTACACTTACATCCATGTTGTTGGTCGGAGTTTGTTGAGCAGCTCATTCGGTTCCCCATTGTGTATAGTTTTGAGTTATACCTTCGACGAGGTCATATGCTTCGTCTACACTTTTGTTCATTAGTTCACCACCGGCTGTAGCATCTACAGCAATGGCGCCAACAATTAATCTAAAATGATGAATTACCATTGTTCCCCGACAACGGCGCCAAAAACTTGATCACACCTAAAACGATGTGATTGTGTAATAACCGCAAGTGAATGGTTGAACATTGAGCACATGTGGGTCGAATTCCACGAAGAACAAGCGTATTCATCTTTCTAGCTTAATGGATCACTGATTAAGTCTAAATGAGTTGGGGTTTGTTTTTCTACAACTAAATCTGCAACTAAATCTGCAACTAAAGCTATCAATCTAGGGTTTAAAGCAGTAAAGTGCAAGTATGAAATCTAGGGATTTTAAAGCAGGAATGAAAATCTAGGATTTCGGGAGTTCTATACCCATTAGACGTAATTCTATCTGAGGTCTGACGATTGCAAGTTAATTTCAATCATTTTTCAAGACAGATTAAGTTGCTAGTATGGTCACTGGTACAACGATCAGAGGATCACTTCCACTGTTACGTTTGACGAGAACCTCTCTCCGGTTCAGCCGCGTCAAAGCGCTAAGGACTCAAGAACTCCCCTAAATTCTTTCTAAGACTCAACTGTTACGTCTGTTGTCAAAACGAGAATTTAGGATTTAGAGGAAGAAAATATCAGGAAATAACTCCAAAACTTGAGATCAAGACTGAGGAAGAATCATGCCTTTCGAATTTGGTCATCCCTAACCCTAGAAGGGATCTACTCGCTAAAAGCCATTATAATGCAGAAATAACAATAAGAATTAAATAAAACTTACTTGATTGCTTGAGAATTGAGTTTGCTGTCCTTGCCGGCTTACAAACGTAGGAAAAATAGATAAGTAGGCTCTTCTAAGAAAACAATCTAAAAACTAAGCACTAATGGCTAGCATGTAAAAATATATTAATTGAGCCAAAAGCTTCTCTATTTATAACACATGGGTAAACGTGCTCAAAAATATCTCTTTAATGTGTAGGCGTCAAAGTCTAGTTTCAAATGGCGCGAGAACGGATGAATCTAAGTCAAAATCGACCACATTCGACTAATTCTGATCAAACTTGGCTAAAATCGGCCGAATCTAACTAAAACTGACCAAATCCATACTAATTCATACACACAGAGTAATGAGAATCACACACCCATGCACAGAACACATCCTTTAAACTGAGCAGTAGACACACACATGCACATAGTGCAGTAGCACATCACCTCTTCTTCTCCAAGCAGACACATAAACGCATGCTCCACAGTGTTCCACACTCACCAGCCCACCCCAACACAGTAAACACGTTGCAAATCCAGCCATTGTACTTTCCTTCTCTAGCAGCTCCAACAGAAACTAAATCAGTTGTATTATTCACTGTAACATCCTCTCAGTATGTTCAAATTCAAACTAAATCGCCTACAACACAAGTTCCAGTGATCAACCTCTTGCAATCTCCGAATGAAAGTATGAACTGCCTTCACTGCTTCATCCCTCAAACTCATCGCCTTACATTATGGTTAAGTCTTAACACTCACACACTAACACACAAAAGCTTTCTTCACCTATTCTTGCTCTTCTTCGCAGCTGCCAAGGAAGAAGAAGAACCAAAGAGCCACTGCTTCACCATCCAAGTCCACAAGGTGACAATTGTATTCCTTAAGCTTCCATCTATCATCTCAACATACCTTGTGAGTTCCGGCAAGCCACATTGCCGGTGATCGCCATTTTTCTCCATATTCAGCCGATCCCCTATTCCGGCCATCAGACTAGTTTCCAACTCAAATTAGCCTTCGATCCTATGGTGAAAAATATTCCTCTCCTCATTTAAAGCATATCTGTTCAGTTACATTTGAAATTCCACCCCGAGCCAAGTTTTCAATACTCTTCACGTGCTACCACCGACGGGTTCATGTCGCCAGCCCAACACACTACAGTCCAGGTCAAATCGACTTAATCAAAAGATCCCCTGGGAGTAGATGGTGACATACGAATTAATTTGACTGTAATGCTTTCTTTTGAAAACTGCTGATTCGACCTTCTTCTTCATCTCCGGTCACACATCGACGAGCCATCATTCATCACTACCACTAAATTTCTTCCACTGACATCGTCAGCTCCTGATACCTGCCAAACTCGTCTCACCAGAGGATGAGATCAAAGTAGTAAGACGAGTATTCTATCATTCTTTCCACAGGGACTAGAGAAACGAAATGTGTAAAACTAAACTAAATCGAGATTGAATGAAAATAAAATTGATGAGAGAAAGAAGGAGAAAGTGTTAGAACTAACGAAGAGGAAGAGAGGGTTGGTCCTCAAATGGCATTCAATCATGCTAAATTTGTACGCATGTTCATAACTACAAGTGATTGAATTGTATCGTTCAGTAGTCTGACAAAATGGGTGGTGAAAACGACTAAAACGACTATGTCTTTCGATGGTATCAATGAACATATATGTAAAAAGCTAGGATGAAGCATTCCCAACTCCTGTTGCCCCACATAACATCCAGGCTAATAGAAGGTATTCAAAACCTATAGCAAAAGAATTCAGATCAATCCAACATATCTATTACCCTGTTTCCTGTTCAACTCTTGGATAGACATCTCAGTGCAAGAAATAAAATAAAAACCACAATTAATTAACTCTGATACAACATGGTAAGCACTAATACTGAATTAAACTCAAGAATAATCAAAATCTGACACAGAAGCAACTGAGGTTTAGTCCAAATTAGTTCAACTCTTAAACTTCAGTGCATTCATGTCATTGGTCATCATAACAACTCATGATTTTAGAATAGAAATGCAATATATTGGAAATACAATTAACCAAACTCATTTCAATCCAAATCAGAATTTTTGCATTTTGCTTGAGGGAACCATCACACTAGCTACTGACATTGAAATGTGTTTCAATGAAACAATTACAAGAAGTTTAACAAAAAGGAAATAGTTCAAATTAGGGGATTAATTCAATAGATGATACACAGGGAGCTTATAGTGACGAAACCAAATTAACAAAAAAAATCAATCATAGTGTAGTACAGAACGTGAGGCTAAATTACAGACTTAACCACTGAGATTGTAAGCTCAAAGTTGTTTTCTCAAACAACACATACACAATTTCATCACAGAATAGAGAATTAAAATCCATAGCACGATCAATGCAATAGAAAATAAGAAATTTTACTTGAGGAATGTTTCTATTCAACAGTTACAGGATCCTGTCCATCTAATTCATTGGATCCATTCCAATTCATCTAAAATTGAAGAACAGAGAGGAGAATTTGTCACTAGGAGTTTGTTGTTGGAGTTGGCTGGAGCTGGTGGCTGTGGTCGATGGCTCCCATCAAGGTCGAAGAAGGGGTAGTGTTCATTAGAGTTGCGGTCGTGGTCAAAGTGGTCGAAAAAGGAGCCTGATGAAGATGGAGTGGTTGTGGCAGCTGGAGTGGTCAAAGAAGGAGTTGTGATCGTCGGAGCTGCGACTGTGGTAGAAGTGGTCGATCTAGGGCTTAATGGCGATGGTGGATGGTGAAGGAGATGGGCGCGCGGTAGCACGAGCAACAGCTGATCCGTGGCGTGTGAGGCGGTTCGTCGCTGCTGAGTCTCAAATCGATGGCGTGGAATGGTGATCGTGCCCAAAGTGGCAAGCGCGGAGTGAGTAATAACCGCAAGCGAACGGCTGACCGTTGAGCACTTCAGGGTCAAATTCCACAAGGAACAAGCATAATAGTCTTTTAGGTTAATGGATCACTGATTAAGTCTAAATGATTTGGGGGTTTTGTGAGCTACAACTAAAACTACAACTAAATCAATCAATCTAGGGTTTAAAGTAGTGAAGAGCAAGTTTGAAATCTAGGTTTAAAAATAAGGAAGGAAAACCTAGGGTTTCTGGAATTCTATAACCATTAGGCGTAATTTTATCCAAGGTCTGAGAATTGCATGTTAATTTTATTTGTTTTCCAAGACAGATTAATTTGCTAGTACGATCACTGGTACAATGGTCTGAGGATCACTTCCATTGTTACATTTGGCAAGAGCTTCTCTCCTGTTCAAGATCCCGCATCAAAACACTAAGGACTCAAGAACTCCTCTCAATTCTTGCTAAGGCTCAACTGTTACCTATGTTGCCAAAGCGAGAATTTAGGGTTTAGAGAAAGAAAACATAAGGAAATAACTGCAAAACTTAGGATCGAGACCAAAAAAAATTACTCCTTCTGGATTAGGTAATCCCTAACCCTAGGAGTGAATTACTCAAAAAAACCATTAAATTGCAAAAATAACAAGAAATAAAGGAAAACATAATTGATTGCTTGAAAATTAAGTTTGCCGTCCTTCCTAGCTTATAAACGCAAGAAAAATAGAGAACTGGGCTATACTAAAATAAAAACCAAAAAAGTATGTAAAAGTATAGTATCTAAAACTACCTAGATACTGCTTAAGGGAACATATGAGAGCCACCGTAATTGAGCCAAAAGCTTCTCTTTTTATGATACAATGGATTAACATGCCTAAATATAACTCTTGGACGTGCAGGTGAGGAAATCCAACTTCAAACGATGCGATATCAGACAAATCCGAGACAAAACCAACTAGATTCGACTGAAAACACCTCTGGAAATTGAGTTGAGCACGACCTGTGGCACGAATCGTACTCCAGGGCGAGCACCGGTCATGTCCTCGATCGTGTCGGGCTCATTCAAATAACAGCCAGGTCATAGTCATGTTCAATTGGGACTCTTTTCAATCAGATGTGTTCATGTTCGACCGGGACTCTTTATGACCAGGTGTCTTCGTGTTTGATTGGGACTTTGTTCGACTAGATGTCTCCATGTACGATCATGGCTCTTTTTCGTCCAAGTGTGTTCGATTTTGGTTCCTTCTCACCTAAGTGTGTTCAACCAAGTGGTTTCGACTGTGGAATATTCGCTCAGAGTTCCTTTTAGTCCAGTTTTGGTATCTTTTGTTGAAATTGGCCCAAATGAAGTCGAAACATAATCAAATTTTGTTGGTTTAATCGCTGAATCATGGAAAACACAGTCGTTAAAGAGGATTGTAAAAATGATACAAAAATATGCATAAAATGTCGCATCAAAGGAGTTTTTAGCATATTTTTAGCATGTTCTCAATAGCAAACTTAGGGAAAAAGTACTACCAATTTAGCACTTATCACATTCCCCCAAGCTAGCATTTTGCTTGTCCTCAAGCAAAGAATGTGAATGAATTTTCCAAAGAATGGAATACCTTGGTTAATCAGATTTTCAATAAAAAAACTATCAACAATTCACATCACATCTATGCATGTGAAACAATTGATGTAAGGAATTTAAACTCTCGAAATGCAAATATTCGGCTTATCAAATCTCAAGCTTAGAAAAGAGAGAGCTTAATCAACTAAATCATTTTGACACCTTCTTTCATATAGGGTTTAGAACAAACAATAGCCAAAGAAAACAATCATTATGTTATAATTTATACAAAGTTGCTAGATTGACATTTTAAGAGAGAAATTTAAACACTTTTTATTTGTGAGTCTTTTATTTATTCATTTTTTTATTGTCTTCTTCAACTTTTTCGTGTTGTTGGCTAGAATGTTTTGAATTGGAACATTTCGTCGCGGCTAGAGGAGACACAGCTGAAGACGCTTACTTAAGTGCACTTACAGATAGGCAGCTTTGTCGATTTCCTCAGCAGCCATGAGCAATCTCATTGTTCTGTATGCCTTCCTTCACCAGCTGGTCGATGATTCATCACCACCTCCCCCCAGCGGGTCGCATATATGTTACAAGAGACTAGACAAAGCCACATCTTGACCAACTGATTTATTATAACAAAGGAAAAATATTTTTTTGTGTGCATAAGTTAAGCAAATGTTCTCTTCCCTAGCTAGTCTAGATTCACCCGCCTCGCCCCATTAGCTTGATTATAGTTCACTATTACATTTTTTTTATTTTAAAGAGAAGGGCAATTAGCAATCTAAGCATAAAAAGTGACATAAGAGAGTTAATTTTAGATAATAATTTATTAGAAACTTCAAATTTGGAAGAAGTCAATAATAATCTAAAAGACAAGCACAATCTTTAATGGTTAATTTATGACAAAAACTGAACATAGGCATTTGAAATTTTTAAAGAGAGCTAAGTTCAATGGATCATATGCAAAGATGTGATAGAATAATCATCTAATTGATTAAAGATCATCTTCAAAACCGGGTGTTCCATTTTGATGTATTTTTGTATTTTTCAGTTTATGATGGTAAGAGGGTGGAATGAAGATTCGCTGAAGACTAAGCAAACGGTAAAGTGACTACCCCCAAGCTAAATCAACATGGTCCTCAACGTTTGGAGAGAGACAGAGATTACCATTTGCGGTAGTGGTGTCTGTAGGTGGATGTTGTCGAAGATGATGTGGTGAAAGAGGGTATTGTGGTCCACGTAGCTCCAATGGTTCAGTCCAGAGTAGCGCAAGTGAAAACTTGAAAAGAAAAAATAGAAAGAAATGAAATGAAAATAAAAATAAAAATAATAACATGCATACCTTGAAGATCAATCGTCGGAGGGTGGTGGAGGTTGTCGATGATTGGAACTAGGGTTCCTAGTTGAAATTATGCAAATTTGTATAGTTTATGTAACACCCTGGTTTTGGGGGTGAAAATTTCTTTTCCATGAAAATCATACATGCATGTATCTCTGTAGTAGTAGCAAGATCAGTTCAACCCTAATCTATCCTAAGCCCCAAAAATCTCAAAATCTTCCCTATGAACCCAAATCGAGATATGACTTTCCAGATATGACCCACTATCTATCTTGAAAACAAAAGCCTTCAGAAACCAGATTCAATTCCATCTCTAACTCTCAGATCTTTCAATCCTTTTCTGTTTTCGAAAACAGTAATTACCCAAAATACTCTGAACTCAGATTTAGCTAAATCTTGACCTAATCCAGACCAGATTATTATTGGATTATGATCAAGGGTATGCCAATACCTTAATCCAAAAAGTTGGCAGCTAGATTTCTTCATTTAAGCCCTTTTCACAAATCAGTCCAAGAAGTATCACATATCAGTCCTTTTCTGATTTTCCAGAAGCCTGAAAAGGCTAAAAGTTGCCAATCAACTCCAAATTTAAGTCTGTTTCAGGGAACACCTCCCAAATGCTATTCAATACAAAATCTCCTTTTGTCAGAACATCAAAATCACACCCTAAGTCTCAGAATTTCAGTTTCGACAAAATCCAGATTATTAGTACCCTAATTTACCCTGTTTTCGATTTGTCTCAAATCTGTTTAAATGTTCCAAATCTTATCTTCTACCTTTGCCAAATTATCTATTGGATAAAGTTTTCCAGAATTGTGAAGTTCAAATCAGCCCTCATCATTCCAAATCTCAGATTTTACAATTCAGTCCAAAGCCAAGAATCAGAAATTGCAATCAAATCCAGTTGGCTGTGATCGACCAGCAGCCGCCAGCCCACCATCGACCAGGGCTCACCATTTTTGACCAGCAGCAGCTAGCATAGTGTTCGACCACAACCAAAACCCGTGCCAGCTTCGACCAGCGCCACTGCGACTGCAACCAGCTGCGCCGCGCTTCTTTGCTGTGCTCCTCACCGCCGGTCAGCACCGCCCTCGCTTGTGCTCGTACACGGTTGTGCTTGCATGTGTGCACGTGTCCGCACCTGAATCATCGCCGTGGCAACACCGATGTACAGTGCAATAGCGGCGCGCGCGCCAGCGGGAAAGTTGAACCTGCACACGTGCGTGTGTCATTGCCGCCGTTGCTTCAACTCGAAGCTTCACTGACACAAGTTCCATAGTCTCCAGCGTAGCAAGCTTCTAACCGTGCCTATAAAAGCCACCCCATACTCAGCTCAACTTCACACACACCAGAATTAGCTAAGTCTCTAACCTCGTCGTCTTCTCCGGCGAGCACAGAAGGAGGCTCACGATGATAGCTTCAACCGCAGCCCCTTCATCCAAATTAACAGCACCAGTAAGCTCCTCCCATCTTCCTTATCGCGCTATAGCTTTGAATTGAGTTCTTATGCACCTCATCGCAGGTGATCGCCGGAATTGCCAGAACCCCTGTTCCAGCTATGCTGTTTGATTTAGTTCGAATTAACCCTCGAACCAGTAGACTAAATTTATTAGTGAGCTATCCTTAGCAAGCCTGTGCATCAAGATTTCGAAATTAAGCTCGAATTGGAGTTTCCCCCTTTCTCGCGCGCCACTGGTGACTGGCTCACGTCGCCAGGCCACGCAGGCGATCCTCCGACCAAATTGCCTCCACCCATAGCTGTCCCACATCTCCTTTTCACTCTCACAGCAAGGAATTGAATTCCAAAGCCCCACAGCAGAAATGCCAAAAGCAATGTCTTCTTCTCCGGCCGCGACGTCGAACTTCTCACCGGCGCCGCCTCAGGCCGATTCCTCTCCGCTCCACCATCTGTAGCAACCTAGAAGCTCATCTGTACTTTTAATTTTGTGATTGAATCATCTAATTGCTCTGTCGCCGTTGAGGCTGAATCCCCTCTGGCGCAGCTCGTCGCTGCTCACCGCCGTTCAACCTTCAGCCAACTCCAGTGCAGCAGATAGTTTCTTTTGGCCCTAGCTAGCTCCAGCAACGCCAGGTTTCAGCAGCACAGCACCAGATTGCAACTTAAGTGTTTTACCCATCACTGTCGTGTCACGAGCGTGTCGCCCGGTCGCTGCCGACCACCGCCGTCGATGCCACCTTGTCTAGCATCTTCGCCATGATCTCCTGAACACTTTCCTCTACTAGCTCGATCCCTGAATCTGCACAGAATTTCCAGTTATTGCTATGCCAAGATCTTGTCCAGTGGCTTCACTGTTCCGTGTCGCCACTGTAGTTCATCATCGCCGTTCATCGCCGTCCGACCATCTCAGTTCCTAAAACCACCACCAACAAGTTCCTGTTATCTTCGCCTACCTCCCAGACATAATTGGCGAAGCAATTAAACCCTAAATCAGACAAAGCATCAAACCCCTAGTTTTGATAATGCACTGACATCCAGTTCACTGTGTCCAGGGGTGTCTTTGTGAAATTTCTAACTTTCTAGACTTTTCTGTGAAAACCACCTTGTCAAATAGCTACCTCATAGCATTATGCACTCAATGCTTGAAACAGAACACATTTTGCCTACTAAGAATCTCCAGAACCATGCCAATGCCATTCTTTGACAATGTCATCTCATGTCAGCCAGTGGCATTGGGCCAATTTGACCACTTTTGGTGGTGCAAATTGAAATCAACTTTGTCTACCAAGTTTATAGAACCATGCTCTACATTTACTTCAACTATCACATCTTGAGATAAGTCCTTTAGCTTGCTCTAAAGCTTTCTGAGGCGGTGAACCAAATGTCGATCTGTTGACATTCACTGTTTTTGACCAAACCAGCCGCGGAATTGATGTCCATATTGCAGCCTTGAAGCCCTAAGAGTTTCTAACACCATCCTTAGCTCAGATTCTATAAATTCCAAGGTTTCGACCCAGATCAACTTGCAATCTCAGTCTGTTTCAACATCGCCAAGATCTTTTCTCTTAAGAGCATGTTGCATATAGATTTTAAAGCATTTAAAATAGTTTGTGATCTTTGTGTGCTTGTTTGTTGGAGAGTAGAGCAAGAGCCCGAGTTCGAAGACTTCGTCGCAGACCCGACATCGATTGCTATTTCTTACGACGCGGAAGGCAAGTCACAGTCTTGAACATCTTGAACTTATATTTTATGAGTTGCTATGATATGACCTTGAATATAAGTAATATTTCATGTGAAAGAATGGTTGAGATATAATTTGGCAGTACTAGGCTGGATGCCTGTGAAATGTGAAATGATCAAATAGTGAGCCATGAACTATTATATATGTACTTATATATATTCATGAAATAAAACCCCTAGCCGTGACCAGGATTTTGGTATGGAATGGTGGTAACACTGGAGGTGCTTGGCTGCACTGGATGTGCAGGCACTGAAGGTGCATGGTTTGTGGTATGATCTGGTCACTGGCAAATAAGGACTAGAACCTTGTGTTGTGCTTCTAGTGGCATGACCAACATGCTAACCGCAAGCCTGGTATGGGACAGGCCTGAACAAGTAATTATGCGGAGCGCACATGAAACCCCTGCATGAGATGGAAAGTGATGCACAAATTTCACAGAGTGCAGCTCCGACACTTATCACTGAATGTGATTTGCACGCTGACCTAGTAATGGGAAGAGGCTTTTGGGTGGGGGTATAGCCCGCCACAACTATGGTTCGTGAGAGATCCACAAGGTCAGGGGTGAATTGTGAGTGAAACATAACAAAAGTTCTTGTTATCTCCACCTTGCCACCACAGTATGCAGTGAGGAAGGGTCTAATCATATTGATAGGATGGGCATGAAAGTGGAATATCTTGTGGGTAAATTGGTACCTCTCTACAGAGTTAAAAATGTATTCGAATACTCTGAGCTCCCGGGTTTATAGGAGTCTGCTACGGTGGATTATATCCACGGGGTGTGGCACAAGTATGTTTTCTAAATAAAATTTGATAAGTCAAGATTACCCAAATGACATGTGTTGTCATGATAAGGGGTGCTGCCGTGGGCTGTCATGTGTCGACGTATCACGGTAGTGCTATAATTTAGTGAACATGAATAGCGATGCTATGTTATGAAAAGTGCTGCCATGAGATATAAAGGAAAAGATTATTTTACAACCATCCAGACTTCTTGACAGGCATAGGTTCATAACAACACTACTATATGTATCTACTCTTACCTATGACTTGCTGAGTACGTAAGTACTCACCCTTGCAACCTACTACCCAGTAGATGGAGCGTCCCATGGTCAAGATAAAGGCGTGGAGAACTTCTTGGATCCAGAAGGAAGAGAGTCAGTTCCGCCAGAGTCCTAATGTGTGTTGTTCTGCCGTCAACTTCTTACTGTGGGAGGGTCACCTATCTTCTACTGTGTAGTTGTTTTTATTTTGCTTTAGCTAGACCATGTATGCCGCGAAGGCATTGTAATCTCTTTATGTTGTATTAAGGCCAGCAGGCCACACTGCTTAAATATATTGTAAGTTACTCTGCTGTGATATAAATATACTCCTGTGCTTGACTTATCCTAGGAAGTCAATGGTATGCATGTATGGGACCAGCTGTAGTGAGCTGGGTCCCCACGGGAGTAGTCGTTGTCCCTAGGTCGGGGCGCGACAGTTTTGTATGGAGGTGATTCCAGACATGTACCAAGTAAATCACGATATCTATGAATCTAATGACACAAAATTTATACAGGTTCGGGCCCTCAAAAGATTTGAGTAATAACCCTACTTCCTGTTGTGCTTTTACTATCAGTGTGATGAGTTACAAAGAGAGATTGTTATCAAGTCTAACAATCTCGTATTATCTGTATCTAACGATTTCAAATCTCTTTAGGATCCCCCTCTCCAATCTTCTCCTTTCCCTTTTATACTTATCGAAAGGGTGCCAATAAAGAGAGATTTAGCAGTTGTGATGTGCGGTTTGAGGCATGCTATTATAGCATAATTTCATATTCATCCTTATCTTCTTCAACGGTTGTCATGTCAATAAGGAAGGTACATTATCTTGAGATCGGGTTTGGGAGAGCTCAACCGCTACCCAAGATTAATACGAGTCTTCAATAACCATGGTCGCATACTAGCTATGGCCATGTATTATATTTGCTCTTATCTCCATGATCTCTATGGTCATGGGAAGAAGTCTTCATGACCATGGTACTCGTGGGTATATGAGATTGTAGTCTCTTTCTATTGTCTTTGTGACCACAGAAAGGTATAAATAACTCATGTCTCGTTCTGCAGCCTTTGCGACTATAAAACAATATGAGTGACTAACTCGAGTAATAATCATTTTGTCGTTTCAAATTCATATAGATATTATTATATAATTTATTTTATACAATAACTCTAGAGAAGATACATTCCATCGTGTATTGCTATGTATCCCAAGAAAAACTTTGGGTGTGATTTGACAAGCTAGCATGAAAAATATTTGAAGAATTTTCAAAAAACTTTTGTTGCATCCCAAAGTAGAGAACTTAATGTGTCCTTTCGAAACTCGAGGTTGAGAATTCGAAGCGTTCCTTTGTGTTTCGAGGCTAGGAACTCGAAACGTCCCTTCGGAGCTCTATAAATAGCCTACCTCAATGTACTAGAGTTCTCAAGCTTTCAAAAAATTTTTCTAAGTCTTGAACTCTTCTAGCTTTCTTCTTTTCTTCTTCATTCTCATCTCAATGGCAACTCAAAGTCCTGATCGATTTGAAGATGAAGATGACAATCCAATAGTATCAAAGAAGCGAGGTGGTGATGATATTGGATCATCCAGCGGATCTTCACCGAAAAACTGATGAAGCTTGATGAGCTGGATACACAAAGCGATCATGATACTTTGAACGTGCAAGCTTCTTCACTAACCTCTTCTGTCCCTGGAGTAAGTTTTCTTACTCATCAAACTTTTAAGTTTGTAGAACTTGGAATTATCTCATGTTCATAAAGAGGGATGAAGATGACGCTTGGAAGGTGATCAGCGAATAACTCGTTGAAGCCCAGGTGTCTCTGAAGGAGAAGGATGCATTATGCAACTTCCTTCAAGAGGAGAATGAACGCCTTTAAGAGAAGTACATCTGGTGAGGACATGACCTCAAGACTCTCCAAAAGGTTGTTGAATGCTTCAAGGCGAATATGGATAGGGCTAGGGAGTCCGCAAAGCAGGCTCGAGAAGCCGAAAAGCTTGTTCGACAAGAGAAGCCTGCCTTAGATGTAATTATCACAGGCTGTAGTCTCACTGTGAAGGCTTCTCTCGAAAAACTAAGGGAGGTCGCAGGTCCTCTTAAAGCTGTCATTGTTGGTCCTAAGAAGGACAACTTGTCTCTTTACGAGTCCTGCATTTTACTTTCAAATCAAGCTCACTCATTAATTGCCAAATGTTCTAAACCAGAGCCGAAGTCGAAAGCCTAGTCTAATGTATTTATCTTCATTGTAAATCATAATTGAAATGAACAATGAAAATTTTGTTTGGCTTACTAAAATTTCTCAAATTGTGTTAAATAATAACATGGTCATGTATGGCTTGCAGTCATGTATTAATATTGGTGTTTATCTTTGCGATGAAAGCAGGTAAATGTCTCCGTGATCACGCTATCCGCAGGTAATATTATATGAGACCACGGATTCTTGCGGCAATACTATTGAAGCTATAGAGTTCCGTGACCATATATTTGTGTAGGCGACTAACTTGGGTAATAACCTCCACTAGCTTGCCCCCGGATCTGAAATGATACGGCTCTTTTGAAAAGCAACACTTCGGGTTCCAAAAAAGTGCTTTTTGTTTCGGATTAAAACAGGTCCAAAGAAAAATATTGGGTGCACCCGTCAAATCTATTATGGAGGGTATTAAATGTTGGAGATATGCATAGTAGGTTAAAAGTTTTTACCTGTGGAAGAAAACTAACAGAAGAAACTCCAAAACACTCTATTGCTTCCTAGCACTCTTCGCCTTCCACTTTCCCCAAAACATCGTCCTCCTGTGATCTCAGACCAATGGCGTCTTGGAGTCAATCTTTACATCACAGCATCGAGAGTCTCTTGGCTCTAGAGAAGGAGGAAATGCTGCCTTAGAGATCATTGATTTCATGGCGCCCGGCCGGAGAAGTAGAAACCCAAGTTGTGAAAGAGAATGAACTGGTTGTGTTTGAGGATTTCTTGCGTTGTGGATTTCGTCTTCCCGAAAGTGAATTTCTCTTGAGCATCTCAAGGCATTTTGGCCTGGAATTGTTAAATCTCCATCCCAATTCTATTTCGATCCTTGCCATTTTCCAGCATCTGTGTTAGGCATATGTTGGGGTTTTTCCCAGCATTCCATTTTTTCGCCATTTTTATTTTCTGGCTTAGTCAAAAAGCTCCAATGCTTCTGGGTGTGTCTACTTCCATCTGAGGGAGAAAAAAGACAGCCCATTTCTTCCTCTTCGTGACTCCGTGCATGGATGGAGCCAGTGATGGTTCTACTGTGTGGCTCCCGAAGAGAGCCATCTCTGGTTCAAAAATCGTCAGTCAGAGAGACAAAATGAAAAAGATTCTGCCTCTGATCTCAGTGATGAGCTATAGAAGCAGGCCCAGGCGATCGTTCACTTGGTAAGTGAGGGTTTCAGAGCTCGTGATGTGATTTTGGATTTTCTGTAGAACCGAATCAGTCCATTGAATAGGAGAGAGCACCCCGCTTGGGAGGTGCATTCAATAGAAGACGGCACATTGGATTATAACCAAGGTAATAACTCCTTCACAGATTGGTACATTTTCTTCAATCTGTTTTATATGTTGTTAGCTAATTGTTTTCTGCAATACCTTTGCCAACTTCTGAGGTCAACAGGAGGACAAATGCTCTCCTAAAATTGTACAACATGACCTTATAAGGAAATATTGGCACGCCGAGACCACAGAGTATAGTCGGCAGCGGTGACGACCTGAAACAAGAACGTCGAAAGGTAATTCCCTTTTGGAAAACTTGCACATGTCTCATTTTTGAACAACAACAATGAAAGAAGATCATTTTGATTTGTGTAGCTACTCAAAGGCCAAATGATTGGGATGAAAAGAGCCATTGATGATGTATGACGTTCTTGTGGTCTTTCAAATAAATTGAAGAAAACTCCAAACTCCAAAGCGCCAACCCCATCCAAAACCAAAAAATTGAAGGCTCCAACACCTACTAAGGCAAAGTTGAAAATGACCACAGGGGCGGCTTCATCCAAAGCCACTAGAACTGGTCCGAAGGTGGCAATGGTAAAAATTCTTACCTCTCATACTGTAGCAAATACAATTGGGAATTACTCCTTACTTGTACAAGGAGAAGGAAGCGATGAGGAGGAATATGAAACTCCATTAATCCTTTGGAGGAAATGATTAGTAGAACCTCTGAAGAGATTCGCACCAAAAGTACTATCCTCTCTTTTGTCTCCCAAAAGTGGGGTATCGAGTTTCAGAAATCTCTTGGGACTCAATATTAGGTAAATATTTTCCTAAGTTATATTACTTAGTTAAGAATAACTTATTCAATTGTAAACTGGAAGCATACGACTCCTTCGACCGTGGCAATGTCTAGTCCAATAAGTGAAACTGAACTAGCTACGGTTGAAGAAGAAGAGATGACTGTCGTGGTATTAAGAATACCCCGGCAGGTTTTGAAGACGATCCTAGCGGAAATGACGCAGCGCGGGTTGACCGGGTGACCGGTCCTCCCCCGCCGGGCAAACACAAGAATTGACACGCGGATTTATACAGGTTCGGGTCCCGGTGGGGCCCTAGTCCTGTCGACGCGCTCCCGACCGGAGTCGGCTGGGGAGGCTCTCTCCGGGGGAGAGGCTTCCGGAGCACGTCTGTGAGATTAGCTATTCCAAATAATCATGAACTGATCCCTTACAACAGAGGGGTACAAGGGCTATTTATAGCCCCAAAAAGAAGCAAAAAACCTAAACTACCCCGGGAGCCACCGTCGGATTGAAGGGTACGACTGTCCTTCTCCCGGTCAAACGCCTCGGATGCTTGACAGGTGGTCGCTGATTCCCGAGGCGTCCCTCGCGTGACCTGCACGTGACAAACAAATAGGCATTTTACCTTTTAGAAGGGCGGTGACATTCGGGACCTCTTCCGGAGAGTAGGGTCCCGGGAGCTCAAAAGGCGGCGCCCGGGACATGCCCGGGAGGCACGGTCCCGGGAGCCTAAAAGACGGCGCCCGGGGCAGGCACCGGAGGCCACTGTCCCCGGGCACATGGCGGCGCCCGGGCCACGCCCGGGGGGCACGGTCCCGGGGGCCAAAAGGCGGCGCCCGGGACACGCCCGGGGGGCACGGTCCCGGGAGCCTAAAAGGCGGCGCCCGGGGCAGGCGCCGGAGGTAACTGTCCCCGGACACATGGCGGCGCCCGGGCCACGCCCGGGGGGCGAGGTCCCGGGGGCCAAAAGGCGGCGCCCGGGGCAGGCACCGGAGGTAACTGTCCCCGGACACATGGCGGCGCCCGGGCCACGCCCGGGGGGCACGGTCCCGGGGGCCAAAAGGTGGCGCCCGGGACACGCCCGGGGGGCACGGTCCCGGGAGCCTAAAAGGCGGCGCCCGGGGCAGGCGCCGGAGGTAACTGTCCCCGGACACATGGCGGCGCCCGGGCCACGCCCGGGGGGCACGGTCCCGGGGGCCACAAGGCGGCGCCCGGGACACGCCCGGGGGGCACGGTCCCGGGAGCCTAAAAGGCGGCGCCCGGGGCAGGCACCGGAGGCCACTGTCCCCAGACACATGGCGGCGCCCGGGCCACGCCCGGGGGGCACGGTCCCGGGGGCTAAAAGGCGGCGCCCGGGGCAGGCACCGGAGGCCTCTGTCCCCGGGCAATCATGAACTTACCTGGACTTGACCGCGTGGAGATTTCCCCCAACAGCAGCCCCCCATGCCCTCCGGGGACGAAGCTTGAGCCCCCGGAGGGAATGGTTACGGTACCGGGAAAATCTCCGGACGAGAACTCCGGACGAAAATCACCGGAGCCCCGGCGACGCTTCGGTTTCTGTGCCGGGCGCTTTATGGCCGCGCCGTTTTTGCAATAAATGCACGCGCGGTTCGAACCGGCGTCTCGATTTACGCGCCTGTCCCTTCATTTCCCGCGCACGGTTTGAATTTCAGTGGTCCAGATTGCCCCGAGGGGGCCACGTGGAGCGCATCTAGATCACGGCCAGCCTCTATAAATAGGGCCCTAGGGGGCCCCAGAAGCTCATTCCAAATCTTCAACTCCAGCTTCAGTTCTCCCGGTAGCGCTCTTCCGGTAGTTTCTCCGGTAGCCTTCTCCGGTAGCGAGCGTCCGGGAGTCGTTGACAGCCACCTGAAAACTTAGCCACCGAAAGACAAAGAACTCACCTAATGGCGCCCAAAGGTCGAGCGAAGACCACGGAGGTGCCCCCGGAGGAAATCCCCGTGGATTTCCTTTGGGCTTCCGAGTTCTCGGCCTCGGACGCGGAGTCCTTGGTCAAGAAGGGCATCGTCGAAGAGGGGGACATCCGGGTCCCCCTAAAGAAGGACGGAGCCCCCCGCCCCAGGCCCGGAGAGGTCGTGGCCTTCGAGGCCTTCCTTGAGGCGGGGCTCCGGCTCCCGGTGCACCCGATGCTCCAGGAGTTTCTCAAAGAGTATGGGGTGGCTCTCAACCACCTCACTCCGAACGCGCTCGTCCGTATGGGCCTTTTTATATGGCTCTACGAGACAGCGACCGGGCGGGAGCCCACCCTCCGCGCCTTCCGGTACTTCTATGAACCGGCGGCGCGGAGCTCCCACTTGGTGAAGGGAGGACCGAAGTCCCCCTTCGGTTCGGTGATGGTCCAAATGCTGCCCTCCCGGGTGGCGGACTTCCTGGCGGCGGCTTCCCGGGACCACTGGGGGGACTGGCTCCGGAGGTGGTTCTACCTCCGGGTCCGGGACGAGGCGGTGGTCTATGCCCCGGAGCCTCCCACCTACAGCCGATCATCCGCACCGAAGCCGCCGGTGTGGACGGACGAGGAGTTTGAGCTCCTCGGGAAGGTGGTGTTGGCGAAGAAGGCCCGCTCAATGCGGGACGCCGCGGAGGAGCTGGCGCTCCTGCGGCTTTCCCCCTTCTCACGCGGGGGAAGGGGGATCGGCATGGGCCCGGAGCAGCGGCCTCCGGTCAAGCCGGTGACGCGGCGTAAGTGCCCTGCATTCTTGTACTTGCAGTTTTTTATGAGAAATTGACTAACTTTTTACCTCTTGCAGTGCGTCCGTACCCGGCGGCGAGGGACAAGGCGGAGCACCTCCTGGGGAGGTACTTCGCCGACGAACACGAGCGCATCGTGCGCCTCGTGGGGGAGGGGCCTCCCCGGAACTTGGTGGCCGAGGCCTACGGGCTCAGGCTTCCGGAGAGGAAGCCCCTTCCCAACCCCGGGTCTCATAAACGGGGGAAGGACGCGGCCGGGGGCTCGGAGCCCAAAAAGCCCCGGGTCCAGAAGACCCCAGCTCCGGCAACGGCGCCGGCGGCGACGCCGGTGAGGGCCCGGGACGCAGCTCCCGGAGCCGAACATGCCCGGGCGGCGCCCCAGGCAGAGGCGACGCCTCCGCCCCCGGAGGCCCCCGTCGAGGCCCGGGGGAAGGAGATTGTTGTCGATGGGGCGGGGTCCGATTCGGCGGACTACGCCCCGTCGCCAGTTCGCGTGACGCTCCTCTCGCCTCTCCCGGCGGCATTGGCGCCGGAGAGGCTAGAAGTGAGGTTTTCGGGGGCGGCGCCCCCGCGCCTCTGGCCGGTGGATGAGGAGGGGGGGAGCCCCTCAGTCTTCGAGGTCCCCCCGGAGCAGGAGGCTCCGAGGGCCCTCCGGCCTGGGGCGGGGAAAGGCCCAATGATCCCCCCCCGGGCGGAGATCCCCGCCCAACCTTCGTCTTCGTCTTCGGAGGAAACTTCGTCGACGAAGACGCCGGCGACGCCGGCCGTGCTCCCGGATTCAGAGGTCCGGGGGCCCTCTCCCGGCCGCGACAGGAGGGCCGGGCAAGACACCTCCCTATTTCCGGCGGGGGAGGTGGCCCGCTACGCGGAGGGCCTGCACAACCAGAAGGTGCAGGCCCTCGTGGCAGGAGGGACGCTCCACGAGCGTTTTGAGGGGCTCGAGTCCCTCGGGGCCCAGGTAACTCGAGCTCTCCACACTCTGGCTTTTTTCCTGCACTTAAGATTTTTCTAACTCTTTATGCATTTTGTAGGTAGCGACTGTTACCTGGGGCCTTGAGCAGCGGGTCACCCGACTGCTCAAGGAGGCGGAGAGCCGGGCCTCGGCCTGCATCGAGCAGCGGGAGGCGGCCATCCGGGAGCGGGACGAAGCTCTTGATGAGCTGTCCCGGGCCCGGGCGCAGGTGCACCTTTTGGAGGGCGCCTACATCCGCCTCCGAGAGGAGGCCAAGGTGCGGGAGAAGGCGCTCCGGGAGCTCGAGAGCTCCAGCGTCCGGGCGCAGTCGGACGCGGGCCGCTCCGTCCGCTCGGCCTTGGAAAGCCTTGGCGTTAGCCTGGGCTCCGGGAGCGGCCCGGAGGTGCCCCCGGCGACCCTCGCGGAGGCTGTGCGTTTTCTTAACGCACAAGTCTCCGCCATCCCGGAGGCTGCGGATGTCCGGGCACGGGGCCGAGCGATCCCCGTCATCGCGGCCGCCGCGGGGCTCGTTGACTACCGTGGGGTCGGCGCCCGGGCGATCGGGGGGCGCATCCCCCGGGGCTTCCCGGAGGCCTTCGAGCCAACGCGCCGGGAGGTGGAGCTGCTGGCGGAGGGGTTCTACGACCGGATCATCCGGACGTGGTTCCCGACACCGGCGCCTCCGGCCACGGACGTGGTTCCCGACACCGGCGCCTCCGGCCACGGAGGAAGCTTCCCGGGGGGAGGA
The DNA here is from genome assembly GCA_019359835.1 of Pharus latifolius. Taxonomy (NCBI): domain Eukaryota; kingdom Viridiplantae; phylum Streptophyta; class Magnoliopsida; order Poales; family Poaceae; genus Pharus; species Pharus latifolius. The sequence goes on along the minus strand of CM033326.1, from coordinate 63,357,071 downwards.
CCCCAATGCCAAAGTATGAGCCTCCCCCGGGTCTTTAGCTAGGACCCCCTTTTTATTTTGTTAGGCATTTTGATTCCGGTAGCTTCTTAGGAGAAGCCCCGGGCACTTGTACAAAAACATTTTGCAATGAAATATATTAGAAATTTTTCTAAGTCTTTGCGATGGAATGTTACCAGGGTTCCCGGGGGGTTGCTCCCGAGCAACGGTCCGGGAGAGACTCTCCGGGGGACGCCCAAGCGGCTTTGATTTTGCTGAGCCTTGTCTCCGGGAGGCGCGACGGCGGTACTGCCCGGGAGCCCGTCCGGTTGAGGTGGCGCCCGGAATGGCACTTGGATAATTTTGACAACAGCCGTGCTGAATTAACTCCCCCGCGCCCGAGGGCCCAGATGATACCTCCTCTCCGGATACTTCCGCCGGCTGGGTACGAGTTTTGGCCCGAAGACGTACTTCGGGATTCTCAGCGTCGCGTTCGGGCGCTGTACCGGGACCTGGCCCGGGAGCTAAGGGAGCGCCTCCGGGAGCTTTAGGCGTAGGAGCCTTAGGCTCGTAGAAAATCCCCCGGGTTAGGACCCGGGTTGTATCGTTTCCGGAACCCACCGGAGGGGGAAGATGTCCTCCGGGTTTGTTGATCAATAAAGCGCATTGATTCTTTTTGTTGCCTCTTTCTTTTCTTCTTCTTGGATGGTCTGGACGACTCATCTTAACAAGGATGAGCTAAGTTCCTTCGTGGGTGACCCGGGGACCCCCTGTCCCCCCCCACCCACAGCGGGCGGGAGGAAGCCTCCGCGTGCTGTGGGGGAAACAGGGTCCCCGGGGGGAGCATAACCTGTAGAAATGTTTTGTCAGAAAATTGTAAAAACAGGATTTCCGAGGGAGGGACCTTCCGGGGTGGCCGGGGGCACTGGGAGAGGTTCATCCGGCCGCCGGGAGAGCGGGGAACCGGGAACAAGGCGCGGAAGGGGCTCATGAAAAGCCAATGACCTCCGGAGGGGAGCTTCCCGGGAGGGTTCGTCCGGTCGCCGTGAGAACGGGGAACCGGGAATAATGTTTTCGAGGAAAATATATGAAACCCATTTCGTAAAGTAGTTGTCCGGTCGCCGTGAGAACGGGGAGCCGGGAATAAGGTCTTCGAGAGATAATCATCCGGCCGCCGTGAGAACGGGGAGCCGGGAATAACGTCGACTCCCGGAGGAGGAAGATAGAGCCAATCAAGCCGCAAGGGGCCGATCTTCCGGTCGCTGTGAGAACGGGGAGCCGGGAATATCGTCGACTCCCGGAGGAGGAAGATAGATCCAATCAAGCCGCAAGGGGCCGATCTTCCGGTCGCCGTGAGAACGGGGCGCCGGGAATATCGTCGACTCCCGGAGGAGGAAGATAGATCCAGAAAGCCATTAGACGTCCCGCTGAGGAGAGCGTCTACTCCCGGAGGAGGAAGTGCCCGGAGACGGGTCTTGAGTGTTTGGGTAGGGGACTAATCTCCCAAAGTGACTCGTTACCGCGGCCGCTGGGGACCGGGTTGCCGCTTACACCCTCAGTCCACGAGGGCTGTTCGTAAGCCGCCCTTCAGGAGGGACTTGCTTGGGGCAGGGCCCACTTCCTCACGGAGAGGGCATCCTCACGGGGAGGGCATCTTCACGGGGAAGGCATCCTCGCGGGGAGGGCGTCCTCGCGGGGAGGGCATCACCACTAGGGGCGGTAAACAAGAACAACCTGTAGTGAGACAGTTGAAGAACAAAGGCTATGCATTTATTAACTGAAATATACAAAGCCCCCTGCGAAGCCGCGAAGGGGGAAAAAGGGAAGTTACAGTGTCCCCCCTCCCCCTCCGGCGTGACCGCCCCGGGGGAGGGGACAGGCCCGTAAGGCTAAACGTAGAACTTGCGAAGTAAACGCAAGTTCCATGTGTGCTTCAGCTCCTGCTCTTCAAGGTTGGAGAGCTTGTAGGTCCCCGAGCCTAGGACAGCGGAGATCCTGTAGGGGCCTTCCCACTTGGGGGAGAGCTTACCCTGGGCTTGGGGGTCTGTGACGCGCTTGAGGACAAGGTCCCCAAGGCGGAAAGCTCTCTCGCGCACGCGCTGGTTGTATGCGCGCGACATCTCGCGCTCGTAGATGGCGTGGCGGAGGAGCGCTCGGTCGCGTTCCTCCTCCACGAGGTCGATTTCCAGCCGCCGGTTGTCTTCGTTGGCCCGGTAGGCTGCGGTCGTGGCTCCGTTCAGGAGCTCGACCCGCAGCGACCGGAAGCCAATCTCCGAGGGGAGGACTGCCTCCGCCCCGTAGACTAGGGAGAAGGGAGCACGCCCTGTGGCCCGGGACGGGGTCGTGCGCATGGAGCAGAAGATGCTAGGGAGCTCCTCTGCCCACGCGCCCCGCTTGGAAGTGGTTTGTTCGAGTCTCCGGCGTAACCCCTGTAGGATTACGCCATTGACCCTCTCGACGGCCCCGTTGCTTTGGGGATGGGCCACTGAGGCGAAGTGGATGACGACCCCCAGGCCTTCGCAGAATTCCCGGAAATATGCCGAGTCGAATTGGGTCCCGTTGTCCACGGTGATTTCCCGGGGGACACCAAAACGACAAACGACGTTTTTCCAGAAAAACCGCTGAACGGCCCGGGAGGTGATGCTAGCCAAGGGCTCCGCCTCAACCCACTTTGTAAAGTAGTCGACCGCGACCACCGCATACTTGTATCCTCCGGGCGCTGGGGGGAAAGGCCCTAAGAGGTCCATCCCCCAGCGCACGAAGGGCCAAGTGATGGGGATAGTCCGCAGCGCTACAGGGGGGAGATTCGAGCCCTTGGCCATCTTCTGGCATGCTTCGCACGCGGAGACAAGGTCTCGCGCGTCGCGCATGACTGTAGGCCAGTAAAAGCCCTGCCGAAGGGCCTTGGCGGCGATGGCACGCGGGGCTAGGTGAGAACCACAGCTCCCCGCGTGAATGTCTTCCAGGAGTTGAAGTCCCTCCGACCGGGGGAGGCAGCGCAGGAGGGCTGAAGCCCCCCGCTTGTAGAGCCTTCCCTCGAGCAGGAGATATGCCCGGGCTTTGGCCCGGAGGCGCTTAACCTCGGTCTCGCTAGGAGGGTCCCCCTCCCCCTTGATGAAGGAGATGAGGGGATCCATCCATGACGACGACCGGAGGCTCGGGGCCTGCGTCCGGGGAGGCCACCGAGGGCTTCGTGATTGTTTCCAAGAAGGCCCCCTTGGGGAGCGTTTCCCGGGCGCTTGCCGCCCGGGCCAAAGCATCAGCCCGGTCATTTTCCCTTCGTGGGATATGCCGGGCCTCAAGGCCGTCGAAGTGTTTCTCCATTTTTCGTACTTCCTGCAAGTAAAGACTTAAATTTGCGTCATGGCATAGGTAAGATTTGTCCATTTGGCAGACAACGAGCTGAGAGTCTCCCTTCACTAGTAGGCGCCGGATCCCCAGGGAGCGCGCCAGGCGCATCCCGAGGAGCAGAGCCTCGTATTCGACGACGTTGTTGGTTGCGGGGAACTCGAGCCACGCGGCGTACTCGAGCTCCTTCCCCTCGGGGCTCCGGAGGACTACCCCCACGCCAGCCCCAGCGAGGCACAGCGACCCATCAAACAGCAGGGTCCAATGGTCACTGCGTCGGGGCGGCACAGGGAGATCTTCGTCCCCGGACCCAGAGGCGGGAGTCCATTCTGCGATGAAGTCGGCGAGGACCTGCGACTTGATTGCGGAGCGGCCGGTAAGGGACAGGGAGAAGGGGGCAAGCTCGGCCCCCCACTTCCCAATCCGGCCGGTGGCTTCTTTGTTCCGCAGTACCTCCCCCAGGGGGAGGGACGACGGAACGGTGATGGGGTGCCCCAGGAAGTAATGCCGGAGCTTCCAGGACGCCATGAGGAGAGCGTAGCCAATCTTCTCCATCTCCGTGTACCGAGTCTTGGCCCCTTGGAGGGCTTCACTGACGTAGTACACGGGACGTTGCTGCCCCCCTTGCTCCTTCACCAAAACCGCGCTGACGGCGACGGGGGTCGCGGCGAGGTAGAGGAGCAAGGGCTCTTCCGGAGAAGGACTCACGAGCATTGGAGGGCTCGAGAGGTACTTCTTGAGGTCGTTGAAGGCTTCCTGGGCCTCGGGGGTCCAGCGGAACCCCTCAAGCCCTCGGAGGATCTTGAAGAACTGGAGGCCCCGCTCCCCCGAATGGGAGACGAAGCGGCTGAGCGCGGCCAGGCGGCCGGAGAGCCGCTGGACATCTTTGACGGAGCGCGGCGGGGGCATCTCTAGGAAGGCCCGGATCTTCTCGGGGTTTGCCTCAATGCCCCGCTGGGACACGAGGAAACCCAGGAGCTTCCCCCCGCGCACCCCGAAGGCGCACTTCTCCGGGTTGAGCTTGAGCCCGAACGCGCGGAGGTTGCAGAAGGTCTCTGCGAGGTCGTCGATGTGGGAGGCTGCACGGGGGCTTTTGACGACCGCGTCGTCTACGTAGACTTCGACGTTGCGGCCGACTTGATCTTTGAACACCAGCGTCATAAGTCGCTGGAAGGTGGCTCCCGCATTCTTGAGCGCGAAGGGCATATGGCGGTAGCAGAAGGTTCCGAGGGGAGTTATAAAACTCGTCTTTTCCTCATCCCCCTCCGCCATCCGGACTTGATGGTATCCCGAGTAGGCGTCTAGGAAGCTCATCAGCTCGCACCCCGCGGTGGAGTCAACGAGCTGGTCGATCCGCGGGAGCGGGAAGTTGTCTTTGGGGCAAGCGCGGTTAAGGTCGGTGAAGTCCACGCACATGCGCCACTTGCCACTTGACTTCTTGACGAGGACGGGGTTTGCGAGCCACTCGGGGTGCAACACTTCCCGGATGAACCCCGCCTCTCGGAGCTGGGCTATCTCCGTCTTGATGGCTTCTTGACGTTCGAGGGAGAGCTTCCTCAACTTCTGCTTGATAGGGGGGTGACCGGGGGTTACCGCGAGCTTGTGTTCAATAACCTCCCGGGCGACACCCTGCATGTCCGAAGGCTTCCACGCAAAAACATCGGAGTTTTCGCGCAGAAAGGCTGCGAGTTGCGCTGCATGGTCTTGGGGGAGCTCTGCCCCGATTTGGACAGTTTGGTCCCTGCTGCCCAGGGACAGCGGGACCTTCCGGAGGCCCCCTTCCGGACGCGGCTTGAGGAGGGGCCTCCCAGGGGATGGCGCAGCGACGTCTACGTCCGGGGGGGGGAGCCTCCCCCCCGGGTGCCTTGATCAGGTTGACGCTTCCTGTTGTAGCAGCAGCTCGCTCGTATAGAGCACGGGCCATGTCTTGATCCCCCCGGACGTTGATCACGCCATGCGGCCCGGGGATCTTCATACACAAGTAGTTTTGGTGGGTGGCAGCCCCCAGCCGATTGATCGTAGTCCTCCCCATAATCACATTGTAGGAGGAGGGGAGGTCCACTATGTCGAAGCGGACTAGCTCGGTCCGGTAGTTCTCCGGGGTGCCGAAGGTGATCGGGAGATCTACCTTGCCCACGGGGTGGATCGCCTTCCCCGGGACAAACCCTTGCAGAGGCCCTGCCGCTGGTTGCAGGAGCTTCTCATCCACCTGCATTTCCTTGAAGGTTTTGAGGAACAGGACGTCGGCGGAGCTTCCGCCGTCCACGAGGATGTGGGCCAAGTGGCAGTTGTAGATTGTCGCGGAGACAATGAGCGCGTCGTCGTGGGGGAAGCGAACCCCTCGCGCGTCTTCCGCCGTAAAGGTGAGGGGGACGTCCGACCACTTGGGCGGCACGGACGCGTGTAGCACCCCCACTACCTTAACTTCTCGCGCGTACTCCTTGCGCTGGCGCTTGGAATCCCGCCCGGAGGCGGACCCCCCTACGATGACGTTGATGCGGCGCTGAGAAGTTTGAAAGGGGAGAGCGTCTGAAGGCTCCCCCTCCTGCACCTGCTGCCCCCCCGCGGGAGCGGGAAGGGCCAGAACAGCTGGCCGAGGGGGCAAGGAGGCCGGAGTCCCCCCCCCCTGCCCGCGCTGGTCGAGGAATGCCGCGAAGTGTTGCAGCAGCTGGTGGCAATCTCGGGTGGCGTGGGTACTGGACCCGTGGAAGCTGCACCACGGTCCTTCCCGGCTTCTCCCCGCGGGGCCTTCGCGGCCGCGCGAAGACTGTCCTCCCCCATGGCCTCTCGGCTTGGGAAAGGGGCGGTTGCCCTTCGGGGGGTCGCGCGAGCCGCCTCCGCCCTCGAGGACTAAAGTGTCCCGAGGCCGTGGTTCGCTACGGCCCCCCTGCCTGGGGCGCCTGGGGGGATCCCGGGCCCCCCGCTCGGCGGGGGCAGGAGCCCCCTGGGTCTTCTTCCAGATGTCGTCTTCCTCCGCCCGAGCGTACTTTTCGAGCACATTGAAGAGCTCGTCGGCGGAAGAGGGGCAGCTCCGGGAGAGCCTTCGGTGGAGCTCCCCCGGGAGGATGCCGCTTTTGCAGGCTTCGATGACCGTAGAGTCGGGGACATGGGCCACTTTGCTCTTCACCTGGGCAAAGCGCTTGAAAAAGCTTCTGATGGTCTCCCCAGTTCTCTGGCGGACAGTATACAGCTGCGAGGAGTCCAGGGGACGCACGTAGTTCCCCTGGAAGTTGGCACAGAACTCCCGCTTGAGCTGCGAGAAAGACTTGATGGAGCCCGCCTTCAGATTGTAAAACCAGGAGCGGGCAATGCCGGTGAGGTAGAGGGGGAAGACGTTGCATTGGACACTCTCGTCCCCCCCCGCCGCGGAGATGGTGGTGGAGTAGATCTGCACGAACTCGTAAGGGTCCGCCTCGTCATTATAATGCTCGATGTGCGGGGGACGGTAGGGCCGCGGCCATCGGATGCTGCGGAGTCTTCGACACAGGGGCTGGTTCGCCCCCTGCACTTCCTGGGGGGAGCCCCAGTCGCTGTCTTCTTTAACGGGGGACGCCCCCTCGTTATCCGAGTCAGGTAGCGGCCCAAGAGGGCCACCGGAGTGGTGGTGACGACGCTTCTCTTCCGGGCCGGGGCTGATTTCCCGGACGTCCGGGCTTCTCTCCGGGGAGGATGGTCCTTCGGCTAGTCTCTTCCCCCGACCGGTGCGAGAGCGAGGCTCCCTGCGACAACGACCGGGGGGGAGCTCTTCCCCGCGGCTGGGAGAATGCATTCGCTCGACCTCCCCCCGGGAGAAGCGGATCTGCTTCGATGGGGGAGAGAGCTCCTGCACTGTGGCCACCGGCCCGGGAGCTACCGGGACCTGCTGGGGGGAGCCCCCTGCGACGGCCCCCGGGACCGGAAAGGGGGGAGACCCTGCACCATCCGGAACCGGGGAGGGGGCGCCCGGGGCGGCGTTTGGATCCGAAGAGGGGGCCCCCGTGGCAACGACCGGGACCAGAAAGGGGGAAGCCCCTGTGACATCCGGAACCAGTGGGGGGTGAGCCCTCTCGGCGACGTCCTGGGTTGGGGAGCCAATGCGGGGGGAAATTCGCTGAGGCACGGGAGCTGCTCTGTCGACCGCCCCCGGTGCGGTAAACGCAATGCGGGCGGCGGGACTGGCTCCCGGCGTAGGAATAGCCCCCGGCATGAAATGACCCCCCAGCCCCGGAAGCGAGCCGGGGACGGGGTACCCCCCTGGTGCCACGAAGGGCCCGGGCATGAAATAGCCTCCCGGCACCGGGACAGGCCCGGGTGCCGAGAAGTGTCCGGAAGTATATCCCGCGGGGGGAGGGAACCCCCCAGCGGGATCATACGGGGTAGACAGCCCCCCTGACGCCAGAGGGGCCGCTGGGTATCCCATAAACGGGGGCATGATCCCCGGATATGGGTGCGACGAAAATGTGGGGGCCGAGGGCCGTGCCAACACACTAAGGAGCTCGTCCATAGAGCGCTGGGCGCGGAGCTGGCCCTCCACGAGAGCCTCCAGCAGGGCGTCCCGGGGGGCCGGGGGAGCCGTCGGGGGGAGACTCGTCCCGGCCGAGGTCCCCGCGGCCGCCGGGAGTGACCCGGAGGTGGAGGCACCTAGATTGAGAGGAAAGGTGGGAGGCGGTACCTGGGAATGGTCGCCTCCGGACGGAAGCGCCGGAACAGCAGCGTCCCGGACGGGTGCTGCCAGGTCACCGGGACCGGCGTCACCGGGAAGGGCGCGGGCCCTTGTTCTCGGAGGAGCCATGGCGATTCGTCACGGTTCCCCACGGACGGCGCCAACTGTCGTGGTATTAAGAATACCCCGGCAGGTTTTGAAGACGATCCTAGTGGAAATCACGCAGCGCGGGTTGACCGGGTGACCGGTCCTCCCCCGCCGGGCAAACACAAGAATTGACACGCGGATTTATACAGGTTCGGGTCCCGGTGGGGCCCTAGTCCTGTCGACGCGCTCCCGACCGGAGTCGGCTGGGGAGGCTCTCTCCGGGGGAGAGGCTTCCGGAGCACGTCTGTGAGATTAGCTATTCCAAATAATCATGAACTGATCCTTTACAACAGAGGGGTACAAGGGCTATTTATAGCCCCAAAAAGAAGCAAAAAACCTAAACTACCCCGGGAGCCACCGTCGGATTGAAGGGTACGACCGTCCTTCTCCCGGTCAAACGCCTCGGATGCTTGACAGGTGGTCGCTGATTCCCGAGGCGTCCCTCGCGTGACCTGCACGTGACAAACAAACAGAGATTTTACCTTTTAGAAGGGCGGTGACATTCGGGACCTCTTCCGGAGAGTAGGGTCCCGGGAGCCCAAAAGGCGGCGCCCGGGACATGCCCGGGGGGCACGGTCCCGGGAGCCTAAAAGACGGCACCCGGGGCAGGCACCGGAGGCCACTGTCCCCGGGCACATGGCGGCGCCCGGGCCACGCCCGGGGGGCACGGTCCCGGGGGCCAAAAGGCGGCGCCCGGGACACGCCCGGGGGGCACGGTCCCGGGAGCCTAAAAGGCAGCGCCCGGGGCAGGCGCCGGAGGTAACTGTCCCCGGACACATGGCGGCACCCGGGCCACGCCCGGGGGGCACGGTCCCGGGGGCCAAAAGGCGGCGCCCGGGGCAGGCACCGGAGGTAACTGTCCCCGGACACATGGCGGCGCCCGGGCCACGCCCGGGGGGCACGGTCCCGGGAGCCTAAAAGGCGGCGCCCGGGACACGCCCGGGGGGCACGGTCCCGGGAGCCTAAAAGGCGGCGCCCGGGGCAGGCGCCGGAGGTAACTGTCCCCGGACACATGGCGGCGCCCGGGCCACGCCCGGGGGGCACGGTCCCGGGGGCCAAAAGGCGGCGCCTGTGACACGCCCGGGGGGCACGGTCCCGGGAGCCTAAAAGGCGGCGCCCGGGGCAGGCACCGGAGGCCACTGTCCCCGGACACATGGCGGCGCCCGGGCCACGCCCGGGGGGCACGGTCCCGGGAGCCAAAAGGCGGCGCCCGGGACACGCCCGGGGGGCACAGTCCCGGGAGCCTAAAAGGCGGCGCCCGGGGCAGGCACCGGAGGCCACTGTCCCCGGACACATGGCGGCGCCCGGGCCACGCCCGGGGGGCACGGTCCCGGGAGCCTAAAAGGCGGCGCCCGGGACACGCCCGGGGGGCACGGTCCCGGGAGCCTAAAAGGCGGCGCCCGGGGCAGGCACCGGAGGCCACTGTTCCCGGGCACATGGCGGCGCCCGGGCCACGCCCGGGGGGCACGGTCCCGGGGGCTAAAAGGCGGCGCCCGGGGCAGGCACCGGAGGCCGCTGTCCCCGGGCAATCATGAACTTACCTGGACTTGACCGCGTGGAGATTTCCCCCAACAATTCTGTTGTTTGTACAATTGCTGTTCATGATGATGCTTAAATTCTAAATTTGTTACTAGAGGAAGCTGTTTTATCCTGTGTGATTTAGTTACCGGGTGATCCATTGTTGGGAGCTAAATATAAGTAATCATCTGTTATGAACCAGGCTTATTGAGCACATGTGATAAGTCGTGGTGCTATTCGCAAGCATAGGAGTTAGGGTTAGAAGAGAGAAGAGAAAAAAAGTGAGAGATTATTACTGTTACCTCTCCAAAAGATACCATTGTTTTTTTTATAACTTAACAAAAATTAATAAGAATCATAATAGAAGAATTAATAAGAATCATAATATACTACTAACTATGGACTCATAGGGGGCCTTAGAGAGTCTTTTTATGGACATAAGTCTTTCCAATAAAGACGTCAGTCATATCATTACTCCCCCTTTTGACACCAAGCTTATCTTCAAGTTTGAAGGATGAGAAGGTTTGCTGAAATTCTGCCAAGGAAACCCAAGAAGCTTCATCTTCTGTGTGATCGTGCCAGTGGACGAGTAGCTCGGTGGTTCCACGGTTGACTCTAGAGCGCAGGATATGAAGCGGTTCATGCTGCATCTTGCCCTCGTATAGGGAAGGAAGTCTTGCCACCGTTGTAGGGGGCGGTCTGTCGTACTTTTGGAGTTGAGACACATGCAAAACATCATGGATGTTTGCATTGAGGGGAAGCTCCAAATGGTACGCCACTTCGCTGATGCGTTCTAAGACTTGAAATGACCCGTAGTAGGGGGAAGAAGCTTGTGGAAGGAAGTCTCTTGAAGTGACTGTTGTCGGTACGGCTGCAAGCAGAGTGGAGGAAGACCCAATCGTCCGGGTTGAGGATGAGGTCGCGATGATGCGCATCATAACGGACCTTCATGCGATTTTGTGCTTGGGTGAGGCGTTGCTTAGCAATCTCCGGCATTGTGTCCCTATCCAGCAATTCCTTGTTGACTGTATCTACTCATGTTGTCTCGACTGAGTATGGAGGTAGGGCGGGAGGAGATCGCTCGTAGACCAGCTGGAACGGTGTCAACTGGTGAGCTGTGTGATAGAAAGTATTGTAGCAATACTCTGCCCAAGGTACCCACTTTGTCCATGTAGGGGTTTGTCACCCACGAAACAGCAAAGATACACTTCTAACACACAATTAACAACCTCTGTCTATCCATCAGTCTGCGGGTGGTAAGAAGAGGACATGGCAAATGTGACTTTGCATAATTTGAACAATTCCATCTAGAAGGCATTGGTGAATAGCTTATCATGATCACTCACTATGGACTTTGGGATCCCATGTAGGCAAACTATATGGTCGAAGAAGACTTGCGCCACTGAGGAAGCCGTGAAGGGATGTGACCGGGGTAGGAAGTGAGCATACTTGAATAGTCTGTCCACCACCACCAGTATGACAAATTTGCCCTGGGACTTTGGAAGGCCCGTAATGAAGTCCATGGATATATCACTCCCAATTTGGTTTGGCAATTGTAGTGGTTGTAGGAGACCTACTGGTTGAAATGTTCAAGCCTTGTGCTGTTGGCATGTGTCACACTTGGCGATGAATCACTGGATGTGGCAGTGCATACTAGGCCAGTAGAAGAGTGATTTAACTCTATAAGACTGAGTCCAACGCCGACGCCACCACGGTCTGACAGGTGGGGCCCACGCGAAAAAATATTAAAAAATCTGTGGGAGGAGAGAGAGGACGCTTCGTGAAGCGGTGTGGCCGAAGGTCTGACAAGTGGGCCCCATCGACGCCTCGCGGTCGAATCATGCGCGTTGGAGTGGTCGCGACGCCCCGGGATGCATTTTATGGGCCCTACTTTTCGAGCGCGCGTGCGTCCCGTACCCTCCCGGTAACCCATAATGACAACTGGGCCCAGTACAAACTCCGGCCCACATGTCTACGATGGTGTGTGTAGTGGAGATGTGAGGCACGCGAACAGGTAGGACCCACAAAATGCGTGGTGACGCAGTAGTGCGCTCGTTTCGCGTGCCGCGTGCACCCAAGCCGGGACGCGTTTTTCTCACTGATTGGTGGGCCCGGCCGATGCGAGGACCCACATGTCAGCCCGATAGTACTTTGCGAGCGCCAAAAACTAGCCGTTGCTCGAAATTTGCATATGGTCCCACCTGTCAGTGACCCATAAAATTAGTCGTTGAATTAATAGCCGTTAAAATTAGCTGTACAATTATTTTATTGATTTCTGAGTGTAAAAATTCATAAAAATGCCAAAAAATCACAAAAAATTGTAGAAAAATTGTGTACTCCTCTGCCTATAAATATGAGCATACTTCACCTTATTTTCACTCAACACAAGCACAAACCACACACTTTTTTGTTGTCTTATTGCTCAAATTTTTTCCAGAAAATTTCCGGATGGCCAACAATCCCTTCGGCGGTTGTGTGAATTGGTTTGGCGAGACTAGTTTAGATGAGGAGAGCTCCCAAGCGCCAAGCTATCAAAATCCGCCTAGTTTTCAACCCCCTCCCCCACCATACCCGATGTGCTATCCACCGTTCGCCCCACCCCCTTCATACGACCAACCATATCCATATGCACATCCGTACGCACAAACACCATAGGGCCCTTACGGCCAGATTCCTCATTTGGTCGGAGTTCCGACCATCTCTGCAGAAATGTCGCCGCCGCAACCACTGGCAAAGAATTCCCGCTCCACGTCCGTATCAGATACCGGCAGTAGGCATAGCACGGTCCCGGTCGTGATTGGGGACGACGACGATGCTGGCAAAGGCGAAAGAATCGCTGCACCACGACGTAAACGATTGAACTGGTCATAGCAGGACGCCATTCGACTTGTGAGTGTTCACCTAATTATTAAATATTTTTATCGTAGATTTTTTCGCCGGTTTTATCTTAGTTTTTCAAATTTTGAATTTTTCGTCCTCCAGATCAGTGCATGGTTGAATAACTCCCGTGACCCAGTCAAGGGGAACAACCAAAAATTTGACATGTATTGGTCGAAGGTCGCTGAGTCGTACAACGCGAGCAGTCCGCCCGATCGTAGACGAAACATCAGGCACTGCAAAGACCATTAGCTAAAGAGCAATAAGAAAATTATTCACTTCAATGGCATCTATTGCAGGTTGAGGGATGCATACGCCAGTGGTCGTTCGGATGACCAATTGATGTCGCAAGCACGCAACATGTATAGGCAGGAGGTGGTCATCCCTTCATCTCGGAGCACTGGTGGAGTGCCGTACGTGGTCAACCGAAGTGGTGCCGAAGCTACTTCTATTCTTCCAAAAGAGCTCGTCTCAACGAAGAAGGTGCCCACACGTCGTCGTCAAACAACGCGATGACCCTGTTGAGCTTCCACGACTGGAAGGGCAGGACGTGGCAAAGCAGAAGCAGAAGGGTAAAACCAAAATAAGCGAAACATCCTCGGCGTACGAACAGACCCTACAGCGCATCGGCAAAGCCAATGCTGACCTCGATAAGGTGGCCAATAGAGCTGTTACTGCAGCTGAAAAATTGCAAGAGATGGCCAAAAGCAAAGAATAAGCCACATTTATGAAGTCGTTGACGAAACTGATTATGGAGGATACATCCCATTTCTCAGATGCCCGTAAGATGCTGACCTCGATAGGGTGGCTGCTAAAGTCGTTGTTGTCGACGATTCGGACTCGGGGTCCTTAGCCGAACTTATGCAGAATTTATAAACAGTGAGACCTTTCAAGGTGACTCTCCGGGAAGGTATGTAGAATTGTGGAGAACTAGAGCACAGAGAAGTTTACACAAGTTCGGGCCCTCGATGGTGGGAGTAATAGACCTACGTCCTGTTGGGATTGCACTATGTGTGGTAAAGAGTTACAAAGTGATGGGGGAAGCCCTTCACAGGAGAAGGTTTTCCCTGTATGAGTGTACAAAACGAAGCCTGGGAGGCTTATGGAAGCTATCTAATCTAAGCCGTAGTCTTTGCTATTTGATTCTTCAAGTGAGATGTGTTGTATCTTGTGATCCGTTGATCTCTCTATCCCTCTGTCCCCTGTTTGATACACCATGCCACCCTTTTATACTGGTCGAAAGGGCGCCAAGTCATAACGGCATCAAACGGTTGCTTGGATGCGGTTTAGAGAACCGCTCTTAACTCCCACGTAGGTTTAACACGTGTTACTTGTGGATAACTGCACGTATTAACCTCCTAACGGTTGTTCCTCTACGTGGAAGAATCTGCGGGATACTTGGGATATTCCTGTTACAGGGATAGAATATTCCCACGTTCCCTGGTCGAAAGAGTTCTGACCGCGCGATGTTGGCTGACCGTGCAACATCTTCAGCCTTCTGTCCGCGCACAACATACGGACTCCTGACCGCGCACTAGCTGCGGTCTGATCGCGTAAGGACTGTGACCTCGGGCTGATACTCCTCAGAAAGACTTGAGTTCGCACCGCCAGGCACTTGTCTGGTTCGAATCTATCCTGAACCAGTTTGTGCATTCATTTGAACTGACTCGGGTGTCAATCCTCGTCAGTTGCTGCAGCCAAAAATTTGCAAGAGATGGCCAAAAGCAAAGAAAAAGCCACATTTATGAAGTCGTTGATGAAACTGATTATGGCGGATACATCACATTTCTCAGATGCTCGTAAGGCGGTGCATGCGGCCGCATTAGAGTACGTCAACAACATGATTAAGGAAATGAAGAATAAATAGTAGCTCAAACGATGTACTTTTCATTTGTAAAATTGTAGTCGCACTATTAATTTAAGTCGTTTTGGATTTAACTGTTTGAACTGTGGCATATGATCGATACTATTGGATTTTAGCCGTTGCAACTTACACATGTGCTCGATGTCTTTGGATTTTAGGCGTTGGAACTGACATATGTGTTCGATGCCTTTGGCATGTAGTCGTTAGAACTGACACATCTGCTCGATGCTTTTGTATTGTAGCCGTTAGAACCGACGCATGTGATGGATGCCTTTGCATTTAGCCGTTGGAAGAGATGCATGTGATTGATTCGCTTCTCCCCCTATATATCAGAACCCCTCGAGCCCTCATCTTCACAACTCAGTAATCTCATCTTCACAACCAAGGCCTCTATTCTTCGAGCACCAAGAGACCTTGCCTTGTCCAAAAAAAATGTCGTCTAGCTCAAGCACAAGTAGTGCCATGGAAGAAACCATCAACCAAGTCGAAGAGTTCGTGGTGGGGTTCGTACGGAGTGGGTAGACGGTCCAACCCCTCCACCGTCATGTTCTTGATGACGTTCAAGCTAGCATAGACGCTGGTACCTCACACCACCACCGAGGAGATAGCAGAAGGTACATCGATAGAGATCGCGAAGGCGGTCATGACCGTCTAATCGCTGACTACTTCGCCGACATTCCGGTCTACCCTGGGTACTTGTTTCGCAAACAGTTCTGAATGGGGAGACCCCTCAATCTGTGAATTGTCGAAACTCTTGGGGAGTTGTCCCCGTACTTCAATGAGAGGAGAGATGCCCTCCTTCGAAAGGGGTTATCTCCCTTGCAGAAGTGCACTGCGGCATTGCGCATGTTGTGCTATGGCTCCCCCACCGATGTCGTTGATGAGTATGTACGCATTGGAAAGTCGATGGCTATTGAGTGCCTGGAGTGTTTCATCGAAGGAATCATTGATCGGTTCATAGAGGAATATCTCTGTCAACCTACTGTCGACGACCTTCGGCGTTTGCTCCAGTAAGGAGAGGATCGAGGTTTCCCAGGGATGCTGGGAAGCATCGATTGCATGCACTGGGAATGGCATAATTGCCCAGTTGCATGGATGGGCCAATTCACCCGTGGTGATCAAGGAGTCCCTACAATAATACTTGAAGTGGTCGCGTCCAAAGACCTGTGGATATGGCATGCTTTCTTTGGTGTTGCGGATCCAATAACGACATCAACATGCTGAACCAATCCCCCCTTTTCACGGATGCTGTGGTGGTATAAAATGCACCACCGGCAGATTTCACGAGAAGACTTGGAACGGGAACAGCAATGTGAACTGACGAGGCGACTGGTCACTTCCCACCAGGCAACACAGCAAATGACACGATGATTTTTATACAGGTTCGGGTCCCGGTGGGGGCCCTAGTCCTGTCGACACCCTCCGGACTCGAGTCCGCGGGGGAGGTTTTCTCTCGGGGAGAGAAGTCTCCGAGAGAGCCTGTTGCTTTAGTGTATGAAAAAATGAATTGAGTCCTTTTTAAGTGAGATACAAAGGGGGTATTTATAGCCCCCAAAACAAGTAAAAATACTAAAAATCCCTAGCTACAGCCATCAAATTGAGGGGTGTCGATGCCATTTCATCGGCAAGAGGGCTTGGATTCTTGACAAGTGTCCTCGCCAGTTCCCGAGGCACTCTTGACGTCACTCACACGTGACCTCATGTGACTTCTCCTAGTGATCGTCCGGGATTTTCCCCGATAGTCCTCCGGGACTTTTCCTGGTGAATGTCCGGGATTTTCCCTGGTAGTCCTCCGGATTTTTCCCGGTGCACATCTGGGGTTTCTCATGGAGGGCGTCTGGGGCTCGGAGAGATGCCAGTGGTCTTCTATAGGAGGCCTCCGTGGCTTTTCCCCGGAGGCCTCCATGATATTTCACGGGAGGCGTCCGGGGTTTGCCACAGGAAGCGTCTGGGGCTCGGAGAGATGCCTGTGGTCTTCTATAAGAGGCCTCCGCGGCTTTTCCTGGGAGGCCTCCGTGATATTTCATAGGTGGCATCTGGGGTTTGCCACGGGAAGCATCCGGGGCTCTGCCTGGTAATCCTCCGGGGTCTACCCCGACAGTCCTCCGGGGCTTTTCGCGGAAGCCCTCCGGGACTTTCCTTGGCAGGCATCCGTGATTCTTCTCGGTACCCCTTCGGGGTTTAGCCCAGTAGTCCTCCGACACTTTTCACGGAAGACCTCATTCAATGCTTGATAATCCACACACATCCTTAGGGCTCCGTCCTTCTTCTTCACGAACAACACTGGAGCTCCCCAAGGTGAAGCACTTGGTCTAATGAATCCTTTACTCTCCAAATCTTCTAATTGGCTCTTTAGCTCCTCCAAGTCTGTAACTGGCATCCTGTAGGGACGTTTCGCTATGGGTGTTGCTCCTGGTTTAAGCTCAATGGTGAACTCTATTTCTCTATCTGGTGGCATTCCCGGAAGCTCTTCTAGAAACACGTCGGGGTATTGTTGTATTACACACACTTGCTCCAAGCATACCCTCTGCAATGCCTGAATGGATCCTTGCGGTTCCTTGGCTGATGATCTGTCCGCATAGAATAGAACTCTTTCTCCTCGATCACTGACAAGGTTTAGGGTTTTCTCCTCACAGTCTACTAGACCTTTACGTTGGGACAACCAATCCATGCCCAATATAATGTCTAGGCCTTGTAGTTCTAAAACTAATAGATTTGCTGTGAATTCTACACCTTCTATACTGAAGGTTATTTCTTGGCAAATCGAGTGGATTGTTAATCTAGCCCCTGGAGTTTGTATAACCATAGGGTATTCTAAGGGTGCTATATGCATTCCAACTTCAGATGCACATGCTTTTGTAATGCATGAATTGTTGCTCCAGGATTAAATAGTATTAAGGAAGATGCAGACTGGATCAGAAATCTATCTAGTAGAATGTCGGTGGCGCTGCCTACTTCTTGGATAGAGGCATAATTCAATCTGCCTCCTCGGCTTACAATTGGTGCTCTTCCTCTTCCTCTTCCTTGCGAATCTCCTTTCGACATCTCTTAAACAGTCGTCGGCAACCATGGGATCGGTCGCACTAGAGAAAGTTGGTGGACAAGTCTTCTGGAAGTCTGTTAGTCTAGCACCTACAGTGGTTCCCTCAGGGGTTCTAGTAGGCAATCTCTGCACTATCTAAGCTAGCAATTGGGTATGGGCTGTCTGGGCTTCCTGTCGGTTCTTCTCCTTTGACAGAAGAATTTCCTGCAAACTAGGTTGCTCTCCTTGGGATGGGTTGGAACTCTGGGCTCCTTGTCGAAATAAGGATCCTCTCCTTATAGGATCTTCTGCCAGCGGTGTTTGCTCTCTATCTTCTTGGTGACTTTGAGACCTTCTCCTTGCGTCGACCATGGTGGCTCTGAAGGGAATCTAGGCAGATCTAATCTAAGAGCAACTAAGGTACTAGTGCAGAAATTAATGCAACTATGTTAATGCATAAATTACTTAGGCTTCTAGCCATAATACACAAGTTAACCATTGCAAAAACAACGGCGAAGCACAATAGCTACCAAGAGCATCCACCTGCTCTACCTATACTACCCCCTGGCTAAACCCCCTTAACGGTCAACTAGCTACTCGAACAGGGCTCTATCCCCAAGAACTAGGCTATGTGCCGAAGCAACGTAGCCCAACCCCCAAGGCACTTTATGGAATCAAAACGCGCTCTCTCCACCTTGCCGAATTTTTAGAAAAACCAAATAATACTTGAAACCAAAATTATTAGAAGCTGTAAGCTCCTTTTTCAAAAACAGGGTTTTTGGAGAAATAGTTTTTAGATAAATTATGCCTTCCTGGCACATCCAATTCTTAAAGGTGTCGTCCTACAGTCAAGTTCTCATGCTGCTCTGATACCAAGTTTTTATCGCGCCCTGAACAGGGTACCACGACTACTCCCGTGGAGACCCAGCTCGCTGTGGTTGGCGTCATACATACATACCATTGACTTCCCAGGATAAGTCAAGCACATGAGTTCATTTCAGCAGAGTAACTTACAAAATATCATTCATAAACAGTATGGCCTGCTGTCTTGATACATCAAAAGGGTAATACAATGCCTTCACGGCACAAAATGGTCTAATTAAAACAAAATAACAACTACACAGCGGAAGCTAGGCGAAGCCCCACAGTCATAAGAAGTTGACAGCAGAACAACACACATCAGGGCTCCGGCAGAATTGGCTCTTCTCCTTCTAGATCCACGAAATCTTCCAAGGCTTCATCTTGATCATAGAGCACTCCATCTATTTGATGAAAAGTTGCAAGGGTGAGCACTTACGTACTCAGCAAGTCATAGGTAAGAGTAGATATACATATAGTATAGATGATATGAACCTATGCTACTAGAGGAAAGAGGGGAGGGTTTTCAAAATACTTCTTTCTTGCTTTTCACATCTCATGATCATATTCATGGCAGCACTTTTCATAGAATAGCATCGCTATTCATGTTCACTAAATTATGGTACTACCGCGACACTTTGACACACGACAGCCAACGGCAGCACCCCTTATCATGACAACACATGTCATTTGGGTAATCTTGACTTATCAAATTTTAATTATAAAAGTATACTTATGTCACACCCCGTGGATTTAATCCACCGCACCAGACTCCTAAAAACCCGGGAGCTCGGAGTATTCGAATACATTTTTATCTCTGCAGAGAGGTACCAATTTACCCGCAAGATATTTCCACTTTCATGCCCATCCTATCAAATGATTAGACCCTTCCTCACAACCATGTGCGAGTGGCAAGGTGGAGATAACAAGAACTTTTTCCATGTTTCACACACAATTCACCCCAGGCCCTGTGGTTCCACTCAGAAACCACAGTTGTGGCGGGGTTACACAACCCCGAGTAATTGGCATCTTCCCACTCAGGGTCAGCATGCATTATCACATCCAGTGATATGTGTTGGAGCCGCACTCCGTGTAAATCATGTACATGTCATATAGGGGTTTCATGTGTGATCCGCATACTACTTGTTCAGGCCTGTCCCATACCAGGCTTGCGGTCAGTACGTTGTTCATGCCACTAGACGCACAACACAAGGTTCTAGTCCTTATATGCCAGTGACCAGATCATACCACAACCCATGCACATCTAGTGCTACCAAGCACCTCCAGTGCTTCCACCATTCCATACCAAAAACTCTGGCCATGGCTAGGGGTTTTATTTCATGAATATAAATAAATACATGTATATATTAGTTCATGGCTCACTAATTAATTACTTCACATTTTGCAGGCATCCAGCCTGGTACTGCCATTTTATATCTCAATCATCCTTTTCTCATCACATGCAATACTACTTTATAATCAAGGTATATTCTAGCAATTCATAAAATATAGGTTCAAGATGTTCAAGAATATGACTTGCCTTCCGCGTCGTAAGAAACAGCAGTCGATGTCAGGTCAGCGACGAAGTCTTTGTACTTGGGCGCTTGATCTACTCTACAACAAACAAGCACACAACATCACAAACCATTTAAATACATTAATAATCTATATGCAACATGCAAAGGAGAAAAGATCTTGGCGATGCTGAGACAGACAGGATTTGGAAGCTAGAATTGAGTTAAACTCTCAAATCTATAGAGTTTGGGCTAAGGATGGGTGTTAGAGGCTCTGAGGATTTCAAGGCTGCAATATGGACATCAAGTCCACGGTTGGTTTGCTCAAAAACAGCGAATGTCAATAGATCGACATTCGGTTCAGGGCTCTGAAATAGCTTCAAGGAATGCTAGAGAGCTTATCTCAAGGTGTAGCAGTTGAATGGAATATAGAACATAGCTCTACAAGCTTAGGGGACAAAGTGGATTCCAGTTTGCATACCCAGAAGTGGTCAAACTGGCCCAATGCCACTAGCTGACATAGGCTGACAAGGGCTGGCAATGCCCAAGAATGGCATTGACATAGTTTAGAAGATTTCCAGTGGGAAAAATGGGTTTTGATTCAAACATTGGGTGCATAATGCCATGAGGTAGGTAATTGACAAGGTGGTTTTTGATTTGCATGACCAGAGGTGGGTGAACAGGGCCAATGCCACTAGCTGGCATGAACTGACACAGGGCTGACAGTGTCAAAAACTAGGGCTTAGCAACAACTGTGATTCAAGGCTCCAATTGCTGTGCTAATTATGTCTAGGAGGTACGAACAAGTAACAGAAACACAATGGCTGAGGTGGCCGGACGGTGATGAACGCCGGCGAGGAAGCACGGTGGCCTCACTATTCAAAACAGTCTCTAGACAAGACTTTGGCATAGCTATAACTTCTGATCTGGGCTGATCTAGGTGTCGGGCTAGAAGACAAAAATGTTCAGGGGTCAAGGCACACACACTAGACAAAGTGGAATCGGCTGCAACGGCCGGGAACAACTTTCCGGTGATCGGCGCCGGAGAAGACAACACTGGAATTGGGCATTTTTGATACAGAGGGTTTGAAGTTAATTCCTTGCATGGAGAGTGGTAGAGGGATATGAGAAAGCTACTGGCCTGGCGACGAGAGCCAGCGACTGGTGAAGCTCAAAAATTGGGAAAGCTTCAATTCGAGTTCAATTGATGGTTCTGAGCTTACAGGCTTGCTAACTTAGCTCACTGATCACTTTAGTCGAATCAGTCTAATTTGACTTGCATTGCCAGAACAGGGGTTCTGGTAATTCCAGTGATCACCGGTGATGAAATGCATAAGAACTCAATTAGCTGCTATCACACGATAAGGAAGAAGGGAGGAACTCACTGGTGGTGTCAATTTAATGGGAGATGCAGTGGTTGAAGCTGGCAGCGTGAGCCTCCTTCTAAGCTCACTGGAGAAGACGACGAAGGCAGCGAGGTTAGTGACTTAGTTGGTTCTAGTGTGTGTGACGATGAGCTGAGTAAGGGGTGGCTTAAATAGGCACGAGCGAAGCTGCAACGTCTGGAAAAATCTAGAGAATTGGTGCAGCTGAAGTGATGGCGAAGTGACTGTATGGCGGGGTGGTGACAGCGGTGAAGACGCGATGGCACACGGCGATTTCTTCGGCTTTTCCTACTAGCGTGCAACTTTCTCTGGCTGGTGCGACAGCGAGGTGACTGCTTCTGCCGGCATGGCTACAACGTGGTGCAAAACTCCTGTTATTGCTGCTGCTGTTGGTGATGTCGTGAGCACGCGGTGAAGATAGGCGGCGCTGGTGGTGGTGGTGCTGCCACGGTGCCTACTCCTGCGCGGACGCGTGTCGGGCATGCACCTCCAACGGCTACAAGTGCTGGTGACGAGCTGGACTTCACTGGCGATGGGAAACACGGCGACAGGCGCACCTGGTCGTGGTCGAACGGCACAGCTCTGGTCGAAGGCGGCTGGTCGAAAACAGGTAGCTGGACCTGATTGCAATTTGCTGATTTTGATTTTGGACTGATCTGTGAATTCTGAGATTTGGATGGTTAGGACTGATTTTGACTTCAAATCTCTGGCAAACTTTATTCAGAAAATAATTTGGCAAAGGTATTTGATAAAATCTGGAACGTTTGAGCAGTTTTCGGATAAATCGAAAACAGGGTAATTAGGGTAATAATAATCTGGATTTTGTTGAATCTAAAATTCTGGGGTTTGGAGTGGGATTTTGATGTTCAGAACGTTGTATTGAATAGCATTTGGGAGGTGTTCCCTAAATTAGATCGAGATTTGGAGCTGGTTTGTGGCTTTTAGCCTTTTCGAGCTCCTGGAAAATCAGAAAAGGACTAATCCGCGATACAATCTGGACTGTTTTGCGAAAAGGGCTTAGATGGGGGAATCTGGCTGTCAAATTTTTGGATTAAGGTATTGGCATACCCATGATCATAATCCAAGAATAATCTGGTCTGGATTAGGTCAAGTTTTGGTTAAATCTGAATTCTGAAACTCAGGGTATTTAGGATAATATAATATTTCTGTTTTCAAAAACAGAAAGAGGTTGATAGATCTGGGAGTTAGGGATCGAATTTGATCTGACTTCTGAAGGCTTTTATACTCAGGATAAATAGTAAGTCATATCTGAGCAATCTGATCTTGAATTGGATCTACAGGATAGATTTTGATATTTTTGGGGATCAGATCTGGTTTAAGCTGAAAGATTTGGCTACTACTACCAAGATATATGCATGATTTTTCATAAAAAGAAAACTTTCACCCCCAAATCCAGGGTGTTACAGATCTACCCTCCTTAAAGAAATCTCGCTCCGAGATTTACCTAGGACAAGAAAAGATAAGTATAGGCTTGTTGAAGGTCTTCCTCCTCCCAAGTGGCTTCATGTTCTATATGGTTCTCCCACTGGACCTTACATAATCTGATCCTCTTCCTCCTTAGCTGACGCTCGTCCGTATCCAAGATTCAAATTGGGTTCTCCAAATAAGTAAGATTCTCTTGCAATGGTAACACTTGTGCTTCTATCCTATCGGTGGGTCTCTTTAAGCACTTCCGTAGTTGTGAGACATGGAACACGTCATGCACTCCTACATGTCCTGAAGGTAATTCCAATTATACGACACTTCCCATTTTCTATTGATTACCTTGAACGGTCCAATGTACCTTGGGGATGACTTCCCTTTCACTTGGAATCTTTTCAGTCCCTTGAACGGTGTGACCTTGAGATAGACCAAATCATCTGGCTCAAATGACAATTCTCTTCGCTGATGGTCCGCATAATTCTTCTATAGAGATTGTGCTGCTCTCAATCTCTCCTTGATGAGCTTGACATGAGCTTCTGCTTCTTCCACAATCTCGGGTCCTATCACTTTTCACTCTCCTGGTTCATTCCAATGCAATGGGGTTCTGCACTTTTGTCCATATAGTGCTTCGAATGGTGCCATTAGCAAGCTGGCTTGGTAACTGTTATTTTTCCTCGTCTTCCTTCTGAGCATTCTCTATCTGCTCCTTAAATTTTGATTCCACTACTAAGGTGGTTACCATTCCTTGTGGTGCTACTTCCAGCTGGAGGTTCTGAACTTCCCGTCGCAAGTGTGGGTTACTTGGCAAAGCTTCTCCTTGTAGATTATAAGCTCTCCTGCTTAAGGCATCAGCTACTACATTTGCCTTCCCTGGATGGTAATGAATGATGAGGTCATAATCCTTGATCAATTCTAACCAACGGCGTTGACGCATGTTCAGTTATGCTTGCGTGAAAATATACTTGAGGCTCTCGTGGTCCGTGTAGATCACACACTTGTTTCCAATTAGATAGTGTCGCCATATTTCCAACGCATGGACTACTGCTGCTAATTCCAAATCATGCGTAGGATAGTTCTCCTCATGTGGCCTCAGTTGGCATGAAGCATAAGCCACTACTTGGCCTTTCTATATTAACACGCAGCCTATTCCTTGCTTCGAAGCATCACAATATACTACGAAGTCTTCCTTGCTATCTGGCAATGCAAGGACTGGTGTTGTTGTCAGTTTCAGCTTAAGCTTCTAGAAGCTTTCTTCGCACTTGGTGGTCCATTCAAATTCAACGTCCTTCTTTAGCAGGTTAGTAAGGGTGTCGTGGTATTGCGGATACCACGACAGGTTTTGTGGAAGATCCTAGCTAAGAAAATACGACTCGAGCTGACCGATTGACCGGTTCTCTCCCGTCGGGCAAACACAGCAAATGACACGAAGATTTATGCAGGTTCGGGCCTTAGTGGAGACCCTAGTCCTGTCGGTGCACTCCCAACCGGAGTTGGCTAGGGGAGCTCTCTCGGGGGAGAGATGGCTCCGGAGCACACATGTGAGATTGTCTATTCTAAGTAATAATGGATTGTCCCCCTTTACAGGAGGTGTTACGAGGGCTTATATAGCCCTAAAAGACGCAAAAAGACTAAACTATCCCGCCTGCCACTGTTGGATCGAGGGGTAGTAACGTCCTTCTTCCAGCCAGGGCCCTCGGATGCTTGACAGTTGTCCGCCGATTCCCGAGGCGCTCCTCACGTGACCCTCACATGCCCCGGGACTGGAGACCCTTGTCCCCGGAAGGATGGCAACGCCCGGGACAAGCCACCGGGGGCCTCGTCCCAGGGCAAAAGGTGATGCCTGGGACAAGCCACCGGGGGCATTGTCCCCGGGCAAAAAGTGGCGCCTGGGACAAACAACCGGGGGCCTTGTCCCCGGGCAAAAGGCGACGCCCGGGACAAACCACTGGGCGCCTTGTCCCCGGGCAAATGGCGGCGCCGGGGACACGCCACCGGGCAGGCCTTGTCCCTAGACAAAAGGCGGCGCCCGGGACACCGGGGGGCCTTGTCCCCGGGCAAAAGGCGGTGCCCAGGATAGGCCACCGGGGGGCCTTGTCCCCGGGCATATGGTGGAGCCCGGGACAGGCCAACGGGGGGGCCTTTTCCCCGGGCAAAAGGCGGCGCCCCCGGACAAAAGGCGGCGCCCGGGACAGGCCACCGGGGGGCCTTGTCCCCAGGCAAATGGCGGTGCCCGGGACAAGCCACCGGGGGGCCTTGTCCCCGGGCAAAAGGAACAGCCTCCTACCTGGACTTGAAATTATCAACAAATCTTGGCCTCATGGGTATTTTTCGTATATACGTGTCACAGGGTTGACGACGCATGTGGGAAGAATGATGGGCAAACTCTCGACGCAAGTCTCGTGTTTTCCTAAAACAAAACCCTACAAGATGTCCATCTCTCCCACAATATGAACAATGATATACCGGTCTGGTAGAGACATTGATACAGGAGGAAGAAGCAACATGTGACTTAGGAGCAGACTTTCCCTTAGAAGAACCAAGTTTAGACGAAATTTTGAGACCCGACTTGCCTTTGAAAGAAACCCGAGAAGAAGTATCAACTTTAAGCACTTGGGGTTTTTCGACCATACTAGGCATGTACCCAATCCCTTCCTTATTAAAGGAACACTCCAATTTTTCCAAAATGAGATCAAGGTTCTTTTCCCCACCAGAAAATTTCTTCAAATCAGATTTAAGATATTCAATTTCATTTATCAAAAGAAGACAATCAAGGCAAGAAACAAGCGAATCTTCTAAAACTTTTTATTTTAAGTTTGAGTTTCTCACATGTCGGACATGTTTTGGTCCTCATGTTCAGGAGTTCCTTCTCAAGAACATCGGCAAATGACTCCATCAAGGATTCCAACTCCTTTTCAAGTGCAGCACACTTGGTGCATGGAGTGGCCCGTAAGACATCAAAGTCATGTCGCAAAGAAATACAAGAAGCACAAGAACTAGACTTGGAAGACTCAAGCTCCAAATGTGCAGAATCAAGCTTAGAATGCAAAGACCCAAGTGAAAGCCTCAAAGAATTAATCGCAGAATGCAAAGAAAGACAAAGCTCACAATAATCATAATCAAAGGCGCTCGAGCTCTTGCTCAGAAGATCATCGCGCTCCTTTTTCAAAGACCGAGCCTTACTCCTCAAAGCATCAATCTAAGAATCTTGTGCGAGAAGAGCTTCTAAGAGCTGGTCTTTACTCACCTTGCTCATGTCGTCATCAAGATCATCCTCATTGATGTCGTCATCTCCAAGGGCCATGAAGCATAAGCCGGTGAAGTCGACATCACTGTCATGAGAAGAGGTAGCAGCCTTGTTGTCTTTATCAAGACCATCATCACTCAGCTCATCAACAGCGGACATGAAGGCTTTGTGGATGGCCTTCTTCACAGTTCCAAAATTCTTCTTCTCTATCTCAGAACTGAAGGTCTTCTTTTTCTCTGTCTCTTTAGTGGCGCCCTTGAGGGTAGGGCAAAGAGCATGGATGTGGCCAGGCTTGCCACACTCAAAGCATATGATCTCTCCTCTCTTTCCTCTCTTCTCTCTTCTTGCTTTCCAAACCCTCACAAATTTCTTAGTAATCAAAGCAAGCTCATCATCAGAAAGCACATCTAGAGCCTCATCCTCAAGAGAAGTAAGAGCAGAAAGTGAAAAACCAAATGAGGACCCTGAAGATGCAGATGAGCTAGGATGTGCGGCATGTAATACCAATGGCTTAGATTCAGGAGGACACATCGCTGCCCTAGTCATCTCATACGTCTTGAGAGAAGAATATAAATACTTGGTCGTCAAGACATCTAGGTCCTTAGCCTCCATAATGGCAGTGGTTTTGACATGCCAAACCACTGGAGTCAAGGAACGCAAGATCTTGCGACATCTCTCAGACTCAGAAAGATCTTTGCCTACAGAACTCAGCTTGTTGACAAGAGTATCAAAATGAGTGAAAAATCCATCAATAGACTCATCCGACTGCATCATGAACTGCTCATACTCAGATGTCAAAAACTCATGCTTCACACTCTTAACTTGAGTGGTACCCTCATGGAAAGCTCCGAGGGCCACCCAACTATCATGAGTGGTGGAAAGACCCGACATGCGGTTGTACTCAATCCGTCCTAGGGCTCCATAGAGATAGTTCCTCTCCCTCTGGTTGAGTAAGGCCTGTGCTTTGTTAGACTCATTAATTTCAGCAGGCTCCACATATGCATCTTCAATGATCTTCCATATATAGGTTACAGCCTTGAGACTTGATGTATGTCTCCATGCGCTTCTTCCAATATGGAAAGTCATCTCCATCGAAGATGGGTGGCTTGCTTGTGTACTTTTCGGTCACCATGGCTCAAGAGACAGTGAAGTCTACAAATGAGAGAAACACCGGGCTCTAATACCAATTGAAAGACTAGGATGGCGAATCGAGGGGGGGATGAATTGGTTTTGCAAAATAAATTCCCAAGAAGCAAGCAAACGAAACAAGAGAAGGTATAAACATGCTAGGTGATGAAGACACGGATGCCCGATCTTCTGGTGAGAAGGATAACTTCGATTTGATGGAGAGTGACCTTGGCGATCCGGCTACCAACCAAACAAGACTGGATGCCCTGGCAATCGCTAAACCACACTCACGAGTCGTTATCAACCGTGCCAAGACACGGCTGACCTGATCACGAGGATCGACTCCTGCAAGCAACCGAAGAACAAGCAAGAGCAAGATAAAAGCAATTTGAAAGTGCAAATATGGATGAAGCACATGATAAATTTGAGGTTGTGTAACTTGTAGTTGTTAGTCTAGCCGACACAAGAATACAAGGATGAAGTTTCACACATGGGGAAAACTAATCTAAACAAAACCTGAGGAAGAACGGGAAGGGTGACGGCCATATGTAACAGGGGTGGTGCCCAAGGAGGTGGACGTGAAACCCTAGGGGTACACGGGCCTTGGGCCCAAACTAGAGGTGGCACAACACCTGGCAGAATCTGTCCACGAATTGTTTCATTGATTGCGGGCGATCCAGACGGAATTTGGCAGTGGGGCTAGATCCATTGGAGTGCCCTTCGTGGGCTTCTCCGTAAAGTGCTCATTCACCCCAAACGGACTCCGTACGTGGCCTGGGCATCTGTTTGAAGTTGGACTGCTGCTGGATGGTCGAGCTGGACTCACGGATGAGTTGGGCTTGATCTTGGGCTGGGCTTGATGCGTCGTGAGTTGCTCCACTTTTGATGTAGCTCGCTGATCCTCCGGTGTGGGTGTAGTGAATGACTCAGCACATGGATTCATGCCAACTCGCCGTTCTCCTTGATCTTCTCGTGGTGGCGAGGAAGTAGTGGAAGTAGTGGAAGGAGTGGATGGAGCCTTGTTCATATCCGAGTTACTGATGTCCTCGTCATTCTCCCCTTCTTGAATTTGAGTCATCCTCGACTCAAGCATAATCTCCTGCAAAAGGTTAGTACCAACACGAGGCAAAGCAACATGCATATACTCCCCTTCTTGAAAGCTATCATGTAGGTTCAAAGGAAAACTAGAGGAACTTGACGTGAAATGATTAGTGCTATGGCAATCCTCTAGTTGATCACATTGTTGCTTGTTA
The DNA here is from genome assembly GCA_019359835.1 of Pharus latifolius. NCBI lineage: Eukaryota > Viridiplantae > Streptophyta > Magnoliopsida > Poales > Poaceae > Pharus > Pharus latifolius. The sequence goes on along the minus strand of CM033326.1, from coordinate 63,328,852 downwards.
TCACTTTCCTGCAAAAGATTAGTCACAAGTGGGGACACAGCAAGAGGCTGTTTTTCCAAAGAAAATTCTTCACCCTTGCAATTATAGACATTAATTTTAGATTTATGTCTTTCATGTTCAATTTGATTTTCAGCCTCACAAGCAAGATTAAACAATTGAGAGAAAGAATTATATTCCTTAGCAACAAGAATGTCCTGAATTTCCTTATCAAGCCCACCTATGAATCTAATCTCTTTAGCTTCCTCGGTTTCCTCTAAACCACAACGCAAAAAGCATGTTTCTATTTCTTGGTAGTATCATGTTACAGTGTTATTATCCTGTTTTACATGTTGTAGTTTCTTAAACAAAAATTCAGTATAGAGTCTACTGACAAATCTATCTCTCATAAGCCTTTTATGTCTTTCCAAGTGTGAGGTAATTTATTACATGCACACAAATCCTTCCACCACATTGATGCAAAAATAGTTAAGCACTAGTGGCACTCCTAATCTTTCGTTTATCACAGATTTTATATCGAGCAAAAATTTTGTCTACCGGTATTTCCCAATCAATATATGCATCAGAACGAAATCCATTATAAGAAAGATGGGTTGGAATGATTTTACCCGTACTCGTGGGGAACGATGCAGCAATGGTGGTGTGGCTCTCTTGCAGTCTCTCCCTGTGGCAGAACATATCAATTTGTGTTTCAATCTCCTTCTTAAATTCATCACCTGCCATGATTTGTTGAAAACAAGAAACACACAAGAGTATATTTCCCTATCAACTACTAGGTGGTGGACAAGGAACAAAAGTCACTCTTGCTCAAGCTTCTTACCTAGTTCTTACAAGTTCTTACCGAAGCGAACAAGCGATGCAACCGGTGGCTGGTTCGTGATAACTTAAACTTGACTGTGAGCAAAGCGATTGTAAGGTGCCGTACCTGTATGATTAGTAGATGGTGGAGCTTGGATAGGCTATTATATGTGTAGCAACAATTCAAGATCAATAATGCAAGATTGAAAATTAATCCAAAGTAATAGTCAATGTGCTGGAACTTGCTTAGACTCAGACCTAGCTCAAGCAAGCAACTAGCAACACAAATGACTAGAACCAAAAGATGCACCACAGAAAATTCTCCTCTTTTGCTACACACATTTTTCTTCTCTGATTTTTTTTTTGTGCGAATCTTTTTTTTTTTGCACCTGCTTTTCCTTACTTCTTTTCTTTTTATGAACAGTGTGGCTTTTGTTGCACTTTGCCTTTTTCTTTTGGGCTGCACAACTAGGACAAAAATGTTGTTTAGCAATTTCGGGCACCAAGAACTCCGAATTAGAGGATCCGGTCAACACCAAAAATGTAGAGGATCGTTTTATCTTTCCAACAAGTATAAGAACGTCAAAAATGGTGTTGAAAATCAAATGATATGGAAATTTTACTGAAGCTATCTCAGATTGAGTAATTTGAATCCGAATTGGACTAGACTTTGAAGATTACACAACTAACTTTGCCCAAATTTTAGTGCGATGAAAACGGCCGAATTTGAAGATTACCCCAACTAACTTTTTGTGGGATTTCTCGCAACGATTCCAGAAAGTATAAATTTATCCCAATCCGAGTTTGGATGAAAGAATTATGATGAAATACCAAAACAGATCTATTAGATTCAAACTCTACCCTGTCGACATTAACGGCCCAATATCTTATAGATGGAAGCCGAATCTGACTTCGACCTCAACAGAAAAGTTTTAGAGCACGATCTGATGTTTTCAACAACTACAAGAATGTGAAAATCCAAGTTCGTATAAAGAAGATATGATGAAAACAACGAACTGGATGATGGCAGATTAGAATTGGACGCGACGACGAGGAGATCGATGTGGAATTCGACTCCGCGACGAGATGCAAGACTAAAACTAGACCAAGACTAAAACTAAGAACCAACACTCAACAACGATGGACGAAAATTCAAAGATGCAAACTGACAAGAACGATGCAAGGCTAATGACAATGATTTGGACAGCGGAAAATATTTTTGTAGGGCAATTTTTTGGACTCTAGGTATGAAATCAATCTACTAAACTAAGATAGATAAATTCTCACCAGTCAACCAGAAGCTCTGATACCAACTGATGAAGACACGGATGCCCAATCTTCTGGTGAGAAGGATAACTTCGATTTGATGGAGAGTGACCTTGGCGATCCGGATACCAACCAAACAAGACTGGACGCCCTGGCAATTGCTAAACCACACTCACGAGTCGTTATCAACGTGCCAAGACGCGGCTGATCTGATCACGATGATCGATTCCTACAAGAAACCAAAGAAAAAGCAAGAACAAGATAAAAGCAATTTGAAATTGCAAATATGGATGAAACACACGATAAATTTGAGGTTGTGTAACTTGTAGTTGTTGGTCTAGCCGACACAAGAATACAAGGATGAAGTTTCACACATGGGGAAAACTAATCTAAACAAAACCTGAGGAAGAATGGGAAGGGTGACAGCCATATGTAACAGGGGTGGCGGCCAAGGAGGTGGACGTGAAACCCTAGGGGTACACTGGCTTTGGGCCCAAATTAGAGGTGGCACAGCACTCGGCAGAATCTGTCCGTGAATCATTTCATCGATTGTAGGCAATCCAGACAGAATTTGGCAGTGGGGCTAGATCCATTGGAAAGGTGGCATCGTGAGCTTCTCTGTAAAGTGCTCATTCACCCCAAACGGACTCGGTACATGGCTTGGGCATCCGTTTGAAGTTGGACTACTGCTGGATGGCTGAGCTGGACTCGCGGATGAGTTGGGCTTGATCTTGGGCTGGGCTTGATGCGTCGTGAGTTGCTCCACCTTCGATGTAGCTGACTGATCCTCCGGTGTGGGCGTAGTGAATGGCTCAGCACATGGATTCATGCCTACTTGCCGTTCTCCTTGATCTTCTCGTGGCGGCGAGGAAGTAGTGGATGGAGTGGATGGAGCCTTATTCATATCCGAGCTAGTGATGCCCTCGTCATTCTCCCCTTCTTGAATTTGAGTTGTCCTCGACTCAAGCATAATCTCCTGTAAAAGGTTAGTACTAACACGAGGCAAAGCAACATGCATATACTCCCCTTCTTGAAAGCTATCATGTAGGTTCAAAGGGAAACTAGAGGAACTTGACGTGAAATGATTAGTGCTATGGAAATTCTCTAGTTGATCACATTGTTGCTAATTATCACTTTCTTCACCCTTGCAATTATAGTGATTAATTTCATATATATGTCTTTCATGTTCAATTTGATTTTCAGCCTCACAAACAAGATTAAACAATTGAGACAAAGAATTATATTCCTTGGCAACAAGAAAGAGAGAAGATTTAGCAACTTATAAAATATTCAAGAACTAAGAAAAGAATCAAGAATACAAAAGTTTCAAAGGCTAAACATAATAGTCAGAAACTCTCTCAAAGGGATGAGTGTTTTCCCTAGCACTCCCCCTTCTTATATAGAGCTAACCTCCACTTAGTGTAGTCTCCACAACCAATGTGGGACTAAACTAGAAGCTAGTGGAGGTTGGGCCCGAAGCCCAATTTGGGCCAATTCTCAACAATCATTTTTACAAGTTTTAGATTTACAATTTCAGGATTATAGCATTTTTTGAACAGCAGACACTAAAACAACCATAACTTCATCATCCAAACATTGATTTTGATATTCTTGGATCTGTTGGAAAGTTAACTTCTAGCTTTACAGCTTTTCTGTTAACACATTTCTGAGAACAAGTCTAGATCAGCACAGAATTAGCTCATAAACAGAACCTTTTGCATAAGCTTCCATGTGAACTCCGTAGACCATCTTGGTGATTCCTCGGGCATCATGAACACCACTTGTGCTCGCCATAATGCCATCACATGTCCACCTCAATGTTGAAAAACTTGCCACATGACGGGAAGTCTCTCCTGTTCCAGACCCCGACCGGCAACCTCGACACTTCGACCGGCTCGAGCTACTTCAACAATCTTGGTGCAACGCCACATCTGGGTATTGGAATAGTTATGTTTAGTGTTCCCATAAGTCTCTAGTACCTCCGGCATCTCTTGGACCAATCGAGTCTCTGGCTCCTCCCTGAGCTCTACTCTGATGGCCCATCCTTGCCGCAAGTATACTATAACTCCAGTATACCTACAACATGCACCAAAACTAAATAAATCCATCATATAGTACTGTTCACACATAATGACAACATAAAAAAAACACAAACTGATGAATCATAAACAATTGAAAACATTGTCAAAACATACATCACTTAAGATTAGACAATCACATAGGGTTTACATAAGATCCCCAAGAATCACGACTAAGCTCAGTGCTAATGGATCGATCCACTTACTTAGAGGGGCATACACTTTTGTTGGTTTTGTAGGCAATTCAAACACACCCGATGGGTTAGTGACCTCCCCGTCGAAATTCTCTTTTAACTCGGATAGATCATCAACTAAGTTTACTTGGTGATTGGAATAACCAATTTAGGGTAGGGAACACATTACTAGGTTTGATGTACTGTTGTCAACAGTTTGAATGGCTCCACTGTTGCTAGGCCCTACACTAGTACTAGCCCCTGCCCTACTACTGACACATGTAGTATTGCTTGTCGCTTCAATGGAATGGTTGCCTTCCAAACTTACTACGACATAGATTTGGACATAAATTATGAATACTCTTATTCCGTTGGTAGGGTCCTTCAGTATCCTCACAAATGAACCCCATGACTCGTCACTTTTCAATCTTTAGAGAACCTAACCATTTCCTCTAGGCAACAGTGTGTTGCAAGATTCAATTGTAACAAATCTACCACCCACACACTAGTACAGAAAAGCTTTCTTCTAACGGTAAAAAACACCCTTCTACTATTGGTTTTTGTACCGTTAGAGATAGACACAATAGAACAAGACAAGAAATTTTCTAACGGTAAATAACCATTCTAAAAAGACTACTATTCTAACGGCATTTTCGTAGATAACCGTCAGAAAAATGGTTCTAATCTAACGGTTAACTAGCACTATCCGTTAGAAAAAAAATAGTATTCTCACGGTTGCATACAAGTTTAAAGTCAGAAAAACGTACGCTTTTCTAACGGTTAATTAGTAGTATACCGTAAGAAAAATGAACAGTATTCTCACGGTTATGTGCAAGTTTATCATCAGAAAAATTTCACTCTTCAAACGGTTAATTCGGTGTATACCGTGAGAAAAACGTACACATTTCTAACGGGTAATCAAGAGTATACCATTAGAAAAAAAGTAGTATTCTCACGGTTGTTTAGTATTGTACCGTGAGAAAAACGTACACTCTTCTAACGGGTAATTAAGTGTATACCGTTAGAAAAAAATGTAGTATTCTCACGGTTAGTTAAGAGTATACCGTCAGAAAAACTTACACTCTTCTAACGGTTAATTAGGAGTATACCATTAGAAAATGTTGTTGTTTTCTAACTCTGTTTCCTATTTAGCTGTTAGAAAAGGCTGGATACACAATACAGTACAGATGCAAAAAAGGGTACATTCACATATACATTGAACAGATTGACACATTAGACAGTTATTCACATTTATTCACATTCAATTTATTCACATATATACGAACCAATACAAATACTAACTAATATGGACAGTTATTCACAGTTATTGCATACAAATACTAACAAATAAGACTATAAACAATCTATGCACAAAGAGTACACGAAAAAGAAAAAAATTACAACAAGTGAGCCAAAAGCTTGTCATGGCTGTTGGTTGGGCGCAACTTCGTCCATAACATATTGTGCCCAGATTTGTCGGAGCTCTCTAATTTTTGCATTGTCGTATTTGTCTTTGGACATGGCGATCTGCAAGCATGTGTGAATACTCAGTAATTAACTTCCTAGTTTTGAATGTGACACCCAAGTTTCAAATTTGAGTTAGCTAAGATGCTTACCTGGGGAAATTGGGCAAAGTTTGTCTGTACTAGGTCGCACATGTAGCACAGCACATAAAACCCGCACTCCCACAAGTCTGGCTGCTGATCGCACTGAGATAATTGCATATGCGAAGACATGTTAGCCATTCTTTTCATAAACTAATTAATCATAAACTAAAAGACTCGTGAGTACCTCATATTCTTTCCAAGAAATTCGGGAGCCCTGCAGTGCGGAATGCCTCCCTCCAGTGGACACATAATTTTCGAAAGCCCTGCATTTCAGTTAGCATTTCTGGTTAATGTGTTATCATTAGCTAATGAGGTCAAAATTTAAATCAAACATGTTACTTACGTGTTCATATTCCCCTTGACGACATATTCGTTCGGTAACTTGTCGCGCATCGAATCGAGGTAGTAGACCTCGTTCCTCCACGGACAGATCACGAGGAGGACCCAGTGGCCCCTACATTGTACGTAAAAGAGAACCGCTAGCTCAAAGTATATCTCAAGTGTAACATACAAGATTGAGTTAAATTAGTACGAAATACACTAACCTTTGGTGGTACGGCATCAGAATGAACTCGCTGTCCTGCTGCGCCATCGGCACCCTGGATATGTAGTGCTCAGCATGCACGGCGTCTTGCTCTAGCATCGTGAGGCTTATTTTCTCTGGGTGGAGGCAACCCACTTTGTCACACGCGGCCTCCGATGCTAGCCTATACATGCACCTGCATGCAAAGGACATCATTAGTATGGCACAAAAAGTTACTACATTTCAAATGAACTACAATAATATATAGGATCAGCAAACTCACAGGACTCCAGTCCGTATGATGGGCATATCGAGCTCCCGCCAGTTGAAGATGTCAAACAGATCCTCGTGTGCCACGGATATGGTCCCGGGCTCACGGTGGAACTGCCCAGGCCTAAAGGGAACTAAGAAGTTCAGGTTGCGCGAGCTCGGTGTAGGTACCACTCGTGGAGGTCTCTGGTTGATTGATCCAATTAGCGCAAAGCTGCCTCCGACACGAGTGGGAACCCGTTCCTGAACCTTATTGGATCTATGTCGATCTAAGTATCTAGGTTTTGATGATTAATGACGATTTGGATAAATCCATAATGATTAATATTAATCTGGATAATGACAGCTTTGAGGATTAAATGACAACTTGTATGAATCCTTTTTTGGCACAAGTATATTGAATTGTTAATGTTAAACCCTAGAAGTCGATGACTCCCGGTTATGGTTTAACAATTGATGGATATGTTGAGGGGGAGCTCTGTGGTTGCATCAATCTTATGCTAAGTGTAAATTGGAATGTCATGTGATAAATTCGGAAGTTTGATAACTCCATCATTTGTGGTAACGAGATCGATGCATGTGTTGAGAGGGAACTCAGTGGTTGCATCATGCTTATCTTTATCATGATTTGAGTAGTATGGATCGTGTGCGTATGTCTTTGTCATATACAATTCTATATGATTGTGTATTTCAACTCTTACTATCTGTTGAATATGGTTTGTCATTTCACCAGAAAGAGAAATTATTAAGCTAACTCCTGTGTGGAGTAATTTCTCTGGTGGTGATTAAGGATGACCATATATGAGACTAACGTTGTGCGTTCAGTGTATGTGTTGTAGTCTCAGAATGGTCGCGAGATGAAAGCAAGCAAGAGCATGAAGAGGATGATGCCAACATGAGTCATCTTGAGCGAGATCAAGCTTAGCAAGGTCGAGTTTTGCGAGGACAAGCATCAAGCGGTCGAGCTTCACAAGGTCGAACTTCACCAAAGGTAAAATCCAAGATTAATGATTGTTTTCTTAGGATTTTATTGGTCTCGGTGTTTTGGAGATAGACCGGGTTGATAGGATTCATTTTTCTAGTTTGACCGTACTATTAAGAGGGATCGGAAACTAGTAGCTTGAATCTATCTAGTGTGGAAGCTCAGATGCATTCATATCATCTTGCACTAGTGTTTTATCGCCTCTTGCATTGCTAGAGAGTCTAAGTGTAGTTTGTGGTGCATTAGAGAAAATGCTTTGAAAACTGCACTTAGTCTTGATCGTTAGCTATTTAAATTGGTTTATTTTCTAGAGCATGTCGTGGTTGTACTTGCACATTCTGATCGTATCCTTGTTTGATACGTGGTCATGGTCGTGTTGCCGGTTTGGCGGTTTTCTGTTTAGGGTTTGGTCGTGGTCGTAGGAGTTCGAGCTGGTCGTACCAGTCTTCGGCTCGCTTGCGTACGCTCGACCAAATCCACTCGACCACCCGTTTTTGACTGGATGTTCGACCTGTGTGGTCGTGGTCGCTACTTAGTGTCAGGAGACATATCCGCGAGAAAACAGACAAATTGCATTAGAAATGTTTTTTGTGTTGGACATTTTGGCAGTAGGAAAGTTTTTTAATTTTGTAGAAATATCTAAGCCTTTCTAGGTCTTGCTCCTGTTGACAAAATTGTAGCCCTTTGAGTTATCTTTCCAACAAGCCAAAAATCACATCCATCAGATCTCGAGATCAAAAGTTATTCTTGTTTTAATGTAAATGTGCATTGGCTGGACTTTGTCCGAGACGGGACAAACTTTGTTCGGTTTGGCCAGACATGTCCAGCCTGTACAAATTGTTTGAGCCAAGAGTGAAACAGAGACAGATATATATGTCTGGGTCTTTTGTCCGACATGGCCGGACTTTGTCCAACCTTTACAAAAAGTCGCCCAACGGTAACTGACGTTTTGCAATGGTAGAAAATTGGTGTACTGGCCGGACAGTGTCTGGCATGGCCGAACAATGTCCGGCTAGTACAAAATTTCGCTTGTTCATGGTAAACGACTAGTTTTCTTTGAGGGCTATATATATCTTGTGTTTGCCTTCATTTCGGATGGCTCAAGGAGTTGATATTTCAGTTCATAAGTTAGCCAACACATTGCTTATGAGATATTGGATCTAGAGGCTAGAATTTGAGCCAAAATCCTTAGTGCGTTTGAGAGAGAGCATTTCAGAGAGTTTGTGAGTGTTTAGTGCACTTCATCTCTGTTTGCATGCTAGTGCTAGCGTATTGAGTATTCATTTGCATCTTTGAGCTTCTAGCATGGGATTCGTTCAAGCGAAAGCGCATCCGATTTGTTACTCTTGGTGATCGCCTTCCCCTAGACTGATGGGAAACGGTGCCCGATCTTTCGACAGGTATGGTAAGTTGATTGGTGGAGAACTCAACATTGACGATCCAGCTTTCGATCTAGAACCGATCCAAAACCTGCAACCACTACACCACGGCTCCTTTGGTTATCAACCACGCGCACGCACGGATTGACCTCGCCACGATGGCTTGTTCCTGTTGCAAATCGAGAACACAAGCAAGAACGAAGAAGAAGCAATTGAATTGCGAATTGTATTAAGCTCACGAGTTGGGATTTCACAAACCGAGTTCGGCAAAACTGCAATGGTAGAATAATCTAAGCAAAATCCAAATCTAAATAGTGATGACTACTGAGTATATGAAGAGGCAGCGTGGCTAGGGTTTCTCACGCCCTACTAGGGAATACACGGGCCGAAGGCCCGAAACAAGGTATCGCAGCACCGACTTGGCCGAATCAGAATCTGGTCGAAACTTGTTTTGTTAATTTCCGGTGATCCAGAAGGAATTTCGACGTGGGGCATTGGAAAGATCTCATCGTGGGCTGCTCCATGGACTATAAGAACATTCCAATCAGACTTCGTATGAGGGAGTTATGGTCGTTTGAAGGCAGGCTGCTCCTGGATGGCCGAACTGGACTCCAACTCGAATCCGTCTTGGACTCCAACTCGACTTGGGCTCCTTGCTGGTCCTCGCGTCCTTGCTGGTCCTCTCCATGGTTCTTAAGTACAATATTATCACCATTAGGTAGTAAACCATTCTCAAAACCATATATATATATATATATATATATATATATATAAACTTAGGAACGAGTTCACCTGGCAATGCAACAATCGGGCTCGGCCGCACGTTATTGGTCCTTGTGTAACAAGCAGAGGATTATGGTTGGTGCGTGTATCCGAAGGAGTGATATCCTCATCATCCTCCCTCTCTTGAAGTGCAGCCGTCCTTGGCTCAAGCTCGTCTTCCTCTCCCAAGTACGGCTTCAAATCTGAAATATTAAATGTGGGACTAATCCCAAAATCTACAGGCAACTCAAGCTTATATGCATTATCATTAATCTTCTCAAGTATTTTAAAAGGACCATCAGCTCAAGGCATTAGTTTAGACTTTCGTAGTTCTAGAAACCTATCTTTTCTCAAGTGTAACCAAACTAAATCACCCGGTTCAAGTTTTACTTCTTTCCTACCTTGACTGCCCACAATCCTATACTTTTCATTCATTCGCTCTATGTTGTTCTTAGTTGTTTCATGCAGTTTGAGTACAAATTCAGCGCACTTTTTAGCATCAAAATTCATTCTCTCAGATGTAGGCAAAGGCAAAAGATCAATTGGAGCATGAGGGTTAAACCCATACACTACCTGAAAAGGACTTACCTTGGTGGTGGAGTGTACCGATCTGTTATAAGCAAACTCAATGTGTGGTAAACACTCTTCCCACATCTTCAAATTCTTCTTTAGAACATCCCGCAACATGGTGGACAATGTGCGGTTGACAACCTTAGTTTTTCCATTTGTTTGGAGATGACATGTAGTAGAAAACAGCAACTTCGTACCCAATTTATTCCACAAGCTTCTCCAAAAATGACTCAAAAACTTCGCGTCACAATCTGAAACAATAGTGTTTGGCACTACATGTATGCGTACAATCTCACGGAAAAACAATTCAGCAATATGTGTAGCATCATCACTCTTATGACAAGGTATGAAATGTGCCATTTTAGAAAAACGATCCACAATCACAAAAATACTATCCCTCCCCCTCTTAGTCCTAGGCAATCCTAAAACAAAGTCCATCGAAATGTCCTCCCAAGGAGCGCAAGGAACAGGAAGAGGCATATAAAGACCATGTGGATTTAAGCGAGACTTAGCTCTGTTGCAAGTAGTGCAGCATGACACGTAGCGTTCGATGTCGCGTCTCATCTTGGGCCAAAAGAAGTGAGTGGGCAGCACATCTTCAGTTTTCTTCGCTCCAAAATGACCCATCAAACCACCTCCATGTGCTTCCTGCCAAAATAAAAGGCGAATGGAGCTAGCTGGAACGCATAGCTTGTTAGCACGATAAAGCAATCATCATTCAGCACATATTTATTCCATGTTCTCCCTTCCTTACAATTTTCAAGAGCTTCTTTGAAATCCAAATCAGTGGCATATAACTCTTTGATCGTTTCTAGGCCAAAAATCTTGTGATCTAGTTGTGACAACATGGTATAACGCCTAGACAAAGCATCAGCAAGAACATTTTCTTTTCCCTTCTTATGTTTAATGAAATATGGAAATGACTCTATGAATTCAACCCATTTAGCATGTCGTTTATTCAGTTTGCCTTGACTTATAATGTGTTTCAAAGATTCATGATCAGAATGAATAACAAATTCCTTAGGCCAAAGATAATGTTGTCAAGTTTCCAAAACTCACAGTAAAGCATACAATTCCTTATCATAAGTGGAGTAATTCAGAGATGGCCCATTCAACTTCTCACTAAAGTAGGCAACAAGCTTACCTTCTTGCAGCAGCACTCCTCCTATTCCAATTCCACTAGCATCACATTCTATTTCAAAAGTCTTACCAAAATCTGGAAGTTGGAGTAGAGGTGCATGTGTAAGCTTCTCCTTAAGCGTGTTGAAAGCTTGTTCTTGTGCTGGCCCCCATCGGAAAGGAACGCCCTTGTTTGTCAACTCATTCAACGGGGTGGCAATGGTGCTGAAATCTTTCACAAAGCATCGATAGAAACCTACAAGACCATGAAAAGTACACACCTGGGTGACCGTCTCAGGGGTCGGCCAGCTCTTGATAGCTTCAATTTTTGTTTCATCCACCTCGATTCCCTCTGGAGTAACAACATATCTAAGAAAAGAAACTGGATCCGTGCAAAAGGTGCACTTCTCAAGATTACCAAACAAGTGTGCATCTCTCAAAGCGTTAAAAACAGCACGCAAATGCTCAACATGTGCATCCAAAGACTTGCTATAGATCAAGATATCATCAAAGTAAACCACCTCAAATTTTCCAATGAAAGCACATAAAACCTCGTTCATCAAACGCATGAAAGTGCTCGGAGCATTAGTTAAACCAAAAGGCATTACTAACCACTCATAAAGCCCGAACTTAGTTTTAAATGCAGTTTTCCATTCATCTCCCAATTTCATTCTTATTTGGTGGTATCCACTATGCAAGTCAACCTTTGTGAAAACAATAGAACCACTTAACTCGTCAAGCATGTCATCTAACCTAGCAATAGAATGACGATACCTTATTGTAATATTGTTAATGGCTCTACAGTCTACACACATACGCCAACTACCATCTTTCTTTGGAACCAAAAGCACAGGAACAGCGCAAGGACTAAGGCTTTCTCGTACATACCCGCAGTCCAAAAGCTCTTTCCCTGAATTTCCTTTTTCTCCTCTAGATTTGTCCTGTACGCAGCACGGTTTGCTAATGATGCTCCCGGAATCAAGTTGATTTGGTGCTCAATACCTCTAATTGGTGGCAGTCCTGGGGGTATGGGAAAAACTTCCTCATACTCCTGCAAAAGGTTAGTGATAGGAGGGGGAAAAGTGCTAGATATATCATCAAGTGAAAACAAAGCATCTTTGCATATCAAAGCATAGCACATCACATCCTTCTCTTCAATTTCAGCAAGGTCAGATTTGGTTGCAAGGAGAACTCCACTCTTCAACTTAATTTCAGCGGCCTTAGAGCTAGATGGTGCAACATTTTTTGCTATTTGTTTACATTCAGATTTCAAAGCATTCTCCTTTTTCTCATTTTCAGTTCTTTCTCTATCAAAGTGCACAATTTCAGAAGGTGTCATTGGAAGTAAAGTAATTTTCTTTCCTTTGTGCACAAAAGTATATTTGTTACTTATACCATGATGAGTTGCATCAGTATCATATTCCCATGGCCGGCCTAATAAAAGTGAACATGCTTGCATAGGTACTACATCAAAATCAGCAACATCATGGTATGATCCAATGAAAAATTGTAGTCTTGCAGTTTGTGTTACCTTTACTTTACCGATGTTGTTGAACCACTGAACATGGTATGGATGGGATGTGCATGTGTGGTCAAGCCAAGCTTCTTGACCAGATCTAAACTCATCAAATTGTTGCAGCTCCCACCATCAATTATGGTTCTAACACGTCGGCCCTTGACAATGAGGAACATCTGAAACAAATTGTGGCGTTGGGCTCTCTCTACTTGCTCCATTTGTGTGCTCAACACTCGCTGCACAATAAAGGTCCGGTAGTTATCCGTTGCCACAGTGCCTAAAGTTTCCTCATCATCGTCATCCGCATCATGTTCAAACTCATCATCACCTGCATGGTTAGCTGTAAGAACTAATTCATCTTCTACATCACTTGCACTAATGTACCCACCATCCTCAGTAGCAATGTATGCGCGCTGACTTGGGCAATCCTTCATGACATGTCCTATGCCCTTGCAGCGCTGGCACACAATCCCTGTCTTGCGACCCGTGGAAGCAACTGATGAAGAACTATTTGCTGGTGCCTGCACATTAGAAGTTTTGCACACCTCAAAAGTTCGTGGAGGTGGAGGTGGTGCTGTTGATCGTGTCCTATTTGTTGAAGGTGCAGTAGACTGAAAAGAAGAAGATGGGGTAGGTTTGGCTTGCCCCTGCATCAGCCTTGATGCGGAGGTACCACCAAATTGCTTCTTGTCCTTGGTTGTCCGTGTCGTCCCTGCAATTCTTTTTCTGCCAACATAGCAAGCTGGAACAACCTATTGATATTATTATAATCTTTGTAATCAATAATGTTCTAAATTTCACGTCGTAAACCCCCATAAAAATGAGCCATCTTTTCCTCCAGAGCCTCCACTACTCCACAACGCAACATGCCTATTTGCAGCTCTTTGTAGTATTCCTCTACAGATTTATTCCCCTGATTCAAGCGTTGTAATTTCTTAAGTAAATGACGTTTATAAGGAGGAACAAATCTATTCTGCATAGCTCGCTTCAAGCTATCCCAAGTATCAGGCTCTACCCCAAGGTTCACTATTTCGTTCCACCAAATGATAGCAAAATCTTTAAACTCACTGGTGGCTTGCCTAACTCTATGAATTTCAGGAACCATATGGGAATTAAATTTTTGTTCAACAGTCATCTCCCAATCTAAGTAAGCGTCTGCATCATATGCACCAGAAAAGGATGGGACGGAAAATTTTAACTTAGCAAATGGATCGTCATTCCCACGAAAATAGTTACCTTCCATGCCGTGTCGATTGTGATGCACTCGTTGCTGTTGGCGAATATCATGGCCAGCACGGCGCATGGTAGCCGTGTTGCGGGGCTTAGTTTGTACAGAAACCTCCGTGTCGGCGTCTTCAACTTCAACTTCATGGGAGGCAGCTTGCTCCTCTTCTTCTTCATCTCCATGAGGTGGACGCTGCTGCTCCATATTGTCCAACCAGGTAGCAAGGTCGGAGATGCGCCGGTCCATCCTCTCAAATGCAGTCTGGTTCTCACGGTTGGTTCGAGCCATGTCATCAATGTTCTTATCGAGTTTTGCATTGATGTCGGCCAACATCTTGAAGATTTCATCTTCCTCTTATGCAGCTCGAGCTCTTGTTTGCGGTCTTGCCATGGTTAGTAGTAGAAAACAGAAGACAACACAGGAGTATTATCCCTATGACTACTAGGTGGTGGCAAGTGGGACTCTCACAAAGCGTCTTACCACGCTCTTACAAGGCTCTTACCAAAGCAGTGGATGGCACAACCGGCAGGATGGTGACACCGTAGGTAGCGTGGGCACAGCGATTACAAGTATGAACCTGAACTGATCAAAAGGAAGTGTAGTTCGGATGGCACAATATGTTAGCAAGGATTAGCAAAATTTGAAGACAGATTAGCAAAGCTGAATAAGTATCTGAAGTACTAGTCACAGTTGCTGGCCTATACGTGCACATAGATCTAGTTCAAATCAACAGGTTATGGAACAAGTGCTGAGAACTAATAATAGCAGATGCAAAACAGAAGTTCAAATCACCTTCTTTCCTTTTTCTTCATATTGCTTCTCTTTTTTTTTCACTCTTTTTCTGTTGTCTTACACACTAATTTAAGCGATCGTGTTGGAAACTCACACTTCTGGAAGCACCAAAAATGGATATGTGAAGGTGAAGCGATGGTGAAAATGGCGACAAAAACTTCAGAGGCTTGAAACAGAACCTTCCAAGCCGATTTTGGGCTCAAAAATTTTTTAAACCCAACAAAGTAGGGGAGAATGAAATGTAACTTGTCATGTGGATGTCCGCAGATATAAAGAACGTCCTAAACGGAGTCTGTATGTGAAAGTTATGGCCGTTTTACTGGGGACGGGTAAAATCACTCGTGGAAAAAGGAATTGATCTCTATTTTGGATAGGTTATGTGATCTCGGCTTGTGGAAGAGGTGTGTTGAATTTGGTAGTGGATAGGAGGGGTCGATATGGGCTCGATGTGGCTAGGTTTAGGTTTGCAGAAAAATGACGAAAATGATGGCAACAAGATGGAAACTAGGGCACGGATGAACGAACACGACTCTAAACCATGACCATGGACACAAACTCAACAACGTAAAACGGAAAACGAAATTGCAAAGGAACAAAGTGGTTTGGACAGCTGAAAGACTATCAACCCTAACTTTTTTTAAGGCCTTTTCTGGACTCTAGGTGATGGAACAATGATAAATGGATGGATACAAGGAATACCTGACGGCAACCCTAGCTCTGATACCACTTGATGGGAAACAGTGCCCGATCTTCTGACAGGTATGGTAAGTCGATTAGTGGAGAACTCGACGTTGACGAACCGGCTTTCGATCTAGAACCAATCCAAAACCTACAACCGCTACACCACGGCTCCTTTGGTTAGCAACCACACGCACGCACGGATTGACCTCACCACGAAGGCTTGTTCCTGCTGCAAACCGAGAACACAAGCAAAAATGAAGAAGAAGAAACTGAATTGAGAATTGTATTAAGCTCACGAGTTGGGATTTCACAAACCGAGTTCGGCAAAACTGCAATGGTAGAATAATCTAAGCAAAATCCAAATCTAAACAGTGATGACTACTGAGTATATGAAGAGGTGGCGTGGCTAGGGTTTCTCACGCTCTACTAGGGAATACACGGGCCGAAGGCCCGAAACAAGGTGTCGCAGCACCGACTTGGCCTAATCAGAATCTGGTCGAAAGTTGTTCTGTTAATTTCCAGGGATCCAGAAGGAATTTGGATGTGGGGCCAGATCCATTGGAAATATCTCGTCCTGGGCTTCTCCGTGGACTAGAAGAACGTCCCAATCGGACTTCGTAAGAGGGCGTTATGGTCGTTTGAAGGCAGGTTGCTCCTGGATGGCCGAACCGGACTCCAACTCGCATCCGTCTTGGACTCCAACTCGACTTGGGCTCCTTGCTGGTCCTCGCGTCCGTGCTGGTCCTCTCCATGGTTCATAAGTACAATATTATAACCATTAGATAGTAAACCATTCTCAAAACCATATATATATAAACTTAGGAACGAGTTCACCTGACAATACAACAATCGGGCTCGGCCGCGTGTTATTGGTCCTTGTGTAACAAGCGGAGGATTATGGTCGGTGCGTGTATCCGAAGGAGTGATGTCCTCATCATAGACGGTGTTGGAGGAGAGTCGCGATCTCTCCATTGAAGTTTGTCGAAGAGGCCAGCAAGAACTTGTGAAAAGTGTGGTGCTTGCCTATCCGGTGTGGAGAAGGAGCAACCCTAGTGAGATATCCTTCGTGGATATAGAAGCGAGACTCACGAGTGAGCGCTTCAATGAGGAGTAGGGGAGACCGGGCGAGTCTCCGAGACCTCGGTAAAAATATTGTGTCAATTGCATATGTCTTATTCATTTCATATTTACCTTCAAACTAGTTGCTTGTTGTATTGTATTTTCATATCAATCAATTGCATATATATGTTAGATTGTCGTTGCATGTTGAATTACTTATTTCATATGGTTGAATGCAACTAATTGATTAGATAGTTTAAACCCCTTTGCAAAATCTAGGTTATTCGAAATATCTTTTAAAATTGCTTAATTGAAAAGAAATTTTAAAAGCCTCTATTCACCCCTTCTAGTCGACATCCTTGATCCTACAATTGGTATCAGAGCAAGGTCTCTCTTTTATCGGCTTTACCGCTAGAGAGAAAGGATGAATTCGCTAGAGAATTTTGGATTGATTGCTCCTCACTTTGATGGCTCAAATTATTCACGTTGGAAAATTATGATGAGTACTCATCTTGAGGCATTAAATTTAAAATTGTGGAGGTTAGTGCAAAAGGGTATAACCAATTCATCATCTTCGGATAAGCACATTCACCTCTTAGACTCAAAAGCTAAAGACGTGCTCCTTAATTCACTTAGCCATGATGTGCTAGAAATAGTGAGTGATTGTTCGACCGCTCACGATGTTTGGATGACCCTTGAGTCTTTATTTGTAGGCACATCTAATTTTGTGCATGTTAAGATGCGCTTGCTATTGTGGGACTATGAGGCATTTGTGATGTTGGAGCATGACACACTCTCCACCATATATGATCACTTGATCAACATCACAAATGAGCTCAAAGCCCTTGGTGCTAATATTTTCGATCTAGATATTTGTAGGAAATTGCTCCAGGTGTTGCCGGACGGTAGCTATGGAGACTTCATCACCAATCTTGAAAATGGTGACCTTTCCGACACTTCACCGAGCGAGCTCATTGACATGCTTATGTCAAATGAGGCAATGTCCAAAGAAAAGGACATGTGTTTCACCTCCGAGCATATCGAGGACCATGATTTAAATGCGGAGGATCGGGAGTTTTTGAGCGAGCTCAAAATTGAAAATGATGTGGTTTTCCTAGCAAGACAAAGGTGAAACCGTGCAAGAAGAGCTCAAGAAAAGCTAGAAAGAAAGCGTCGAAGTCGAAGTCTTCATCTCAAGAAAATTCGATATGCCGTACGGCATGCAACTCGACGGTATCAAATTCTAACCTCTCGAATAATGAGCTAATGGATATAATTGTAAAGTTAAAAGATTTGCTTGGCAATATGACTAAAAACTTCAGCACTTTAAAGAATAACTACTCATCCTTAAAAGTGAAACATCAAGAATTGGAAAATTCTTATGATTCTTTGCTTGCCAAAAATGCCATTAGCTCCACATGTGTATTAGATATTAGAGTTGCTTGTGACTCCGCTATTGATCCATCTTTAGAGTCACATAATCCGACCTCATATGCTAGTGATAATTCAATTGTTGATTCATGGTTAGATTCAAATGCTAGTCATGTGGACACTAGTACTTCATGTGAAAATTTATCTAATGATTTAATTATTGATTCACATGCTTGTGCGGATGATACTAGTATCCCATACCATGATTCTTCTAGTGACTCATCGTTATGCCTTGGTATTAGTACTAGGAGCTCCTCATTTGATATGCCTAGCTCATCTAGCGATTTTAGTGCTATGCCTTCTAGTTCATCTACTAGTGATGAGATACTGTCATGTTCTTATCATAAGACATGTATTAACACGGAATCATCTCAAGAATGTAAAATTGAAAATGATGAACTAAAGACTAAAGTAAATAGATTGAGCAAAAATCTTACTAGATGTAATGTGGGTAGTGCTATGCTTGTTAAACCCCCTTTAAAATATAAATATTCTTTTCAAAAGGGAAAATGAAATCACGCTCACCCATCTAGTAGGAGGCATCATATAATTCATCACACTCATACAAATTCATTCAAAAAGCTCTCTCGTACTTCATGTTTATCATATCACTCAATAGGGTAACATTCGCATGAGTGTGCATCAAACTCTTTTAAAGATGTTTCTTTTGGCTCTTATTTGATTTCTTGCTCTAGAAAGGGTTTATTTGCAAAACCTATTCATTTCCGTTTTCAAAAACCTAAAGATAGAGCTATTTAGGTACCAAAAGACTTATGCGACAAGGCTAGAGGGCCTCGCATGGTTTGGGTACCAAAAAGAGTTTAAATCTTTTTGATGTGTTTAATAAAAACATTTGCATTGCATCCTCTCCCTTTATTCTTTGTTGTTTAAAATCCATATGGCAAATTTTGCAAAAGAGTGAAAATTTAAATCTTATGTTGTTGCATCTCTATGGGTTGTAATTTAAAATGCTTCCGTTGCTCATCACAACCCTATATGTGAAATATTTCAAAATTACAATTATAAGTTTTAAAATGAGCTCATTTGGTCAAAATGTCAAAATTTCACCCAAAAGGACAAAAATCATCAATTTCTATCTAAAATGGTCTTCAAAATCTATTTAAAAGGTTTTTAGAGGCTTTGGATGAAGAAATGATGTTAAAAAGTACTTCTATTAAAAACTAGCCTCAAAAGGATCTTCGAGTATCCTTTTTTTCAACAAAATCGTTTTTGAACACAAATCAAAATCTATTTGGTTTTTGCCAAAACTTGCTTTACAAAACTACTAGATACTCTTAATCCAAAGAGTTTGAAATTGAAAACTTTCTCAAAAAGATTCTCATTTGAAAGTTATGGGTATTTGAATCTCACCGAAGAACTTGAATTGACACAAAATACCCTAAACATGCAAAACATGAGTTTAGCTATTTTTATGATCTTTATTTGTGATCCTCAGCTCAAAATGATTTCAATAACTCACGTAAGCCCTTTCATGTCAAAAATCTCATGAATATCAAATTTGAACTCAATTTGCAAAAGTTTATCAAAATTTCAACCTATTTGCTAAATACAAAGATCATTTGGCCATAACTTTTGATTGAAAAATCCTTTTCAGAAAATTCTTTTTGGAAACTGTATTTGATGCATTTAAAATAATTTCTGCAAATTTTCATTTGAATTGGATTTTATTTGAGCAAAATTGACTCTTTTTTAAAATCAAATATGAAACTTGCAAAATTCAGTTTTCTCATGGTTTTGGGCTGACTTGTCATTTTCATATCTCTATATTGGTTGGCTATTTGAAGAAAGTTTTTATATGAAATTTTATCCTCTATGATTGGTCTTTCTTGAAAATTTATTTCAGAATTATTGGAAGTCATTTGCATAGATTTTCAGGTGCTTTTAAAAGTATAAAATGATTTTCTCAAACCTGAAATCTGACCAACATTTGTCTTTTTCATATCTTATTGTTGGATCATATCTTGGCTTCACTATAAAAGGAAATCTAGTTCCTCATTGCATGACCTATCTCCAAATTTTATTTTGGAATTTTTGGAACTTGTTTGCATGAGTTTCGATTAGTCAAATTGGATGTTAATTTCTCAATTCTTTCAAATGACTAAAATATTCAAATCTTGGATCTTCATGAAAAGTATTTTTATTGATGTGTTTTATCTTTATGAAACTTGTCGTGAGCTTTGATGATCATTTGGATGGGTTCTCGATTTGGGTCCATTTGGATCTTTTGTTTATCATTAGAACTCATTCGTTTAATTCATATACTATTTGGTAAGATTCTTAAATGAAATCAAATCAAATTTATGCCAAATAGCATTCTCTTGCATGACATGCATGGCCTTGAATTAAATGCATTTCAAACAATCTTTGTTTTAGGCCATAAATGAGTTCATGATTCTCATTTTTGTATTGATCTTTCTTGAACTCTCTTTTTCAAAAATAGTTCATTTCCATCTCTTGCATATATTTTTTGACAAAACTTGAGTGACACATTTAGGGGGAGCAACTTCAAAGTCATTGAATCCTTGTATACCCTAATTGTGCACATGTATCAAATTATGCACTTGTTTGGTAAAAAGGGTCATTTTCAAGCAAAAAGGTGAAAAAGGGCTGAAAATATTCAAAAAGTTCAAAACTATCATAAAACCTTCATAAATATGTTTCAAATATGGTTTCAAAGGTTTTGAAAGTGAAACAATAGAGTTTAGAGCTGAAATGCAAAATTTCGACAAAATTGAAGTCTTTGGGATCTTGTTTTGGCCCAAAACGATTTATTTCCATGAAACAAGATGGGTTGACATTTGATCAAAACTTTCTACATGAAACATTTAGAACTCACTCACCCGAAGATAGTTCGTATCGAACTTTTCTCAAAAGACCTACGGTTTTCAAATTATCACATATCCTAGGTCACACGAAAACATCTATCGACCCGAAAAATACCCAAATTGTGCTTTGAGCTATTTGGACCGGACTTTCTTTCATGTCTTGGTTGGGAATAGTATGTCAAACTCATCCAAGTCCAGAGATTTGAGAAAATCAAAGTTTTATCAAGAATTGAAGTTTTCGTAAAAATCATTTTAGTTTTACCCGTTTTACCCCAAAATCACTTTTTGAGGATTAAAATCAAGATTTTTTCAAAATCAAATCTTACTAAAAGCTATTCATCTAAGTTTCTGTCATGATATTTAAACCTATCATGGAACTTGATTCATTTTTGAAGCAAAACTTGCAGAATTCAAAAAATTCAGAAGTTTCAGCAGTTTTTTTTCTGAACTGTCCAGACTCTGTCTGCCTGGAGCCGGACTCTGTCTGTCCAAACCAGACTTTTTTTGGCCCTAGCAGACATTGTCCAGCCTGTGTGAAACTGGACTGCTTTCTCTCCTACCCTTTTTTGGTCAGTTTTTGCTTCCATTTCTCCCCATATTTTCTGCATTCTTCATGATTCATATGATGGTGTTTGAAATGCCTTCGATTGTGATTTTGCATATTAAGTAAAGATTATCTTCATGATTTTGGAGCATATTCAAATGAATTGGAGATTTGAGTATTTTTGTGAAAACTTGAACTCTTCACTAGGTCATATGCTTTTCTCTCTACCTTGTCACCTAAGTTTGTTTTCATCAAACCTCTTTTTGGCATATCCTTCATTTGTATGTTCCTTTTGTGTTCAATGCTGAAAGAAATGGAAATTTTTGAAGATTGACATTTTTGTTTCAAATTGAGTTTGGTTTAAACTCTTCAAAAATTTTCCTATCTCAAATGTTTATAAAATTTGAAGATTGACACAATCATCATCAAAAATTAATCGAGACATTATTTTTTCGTGTGTCAAATACATATTGATGACATGACTCTCATTTCTACTAATGAATCCTTCCATCAAGATTTTTGTGAGATGATGATTAGGGAAATTGAGATGCAAAAGATCGGAGAGCTAAAGTCACTTCCATGCACGACAAAACAAGCAACTCAAGAACGAAATGTTCAAGAGTAAATTCAAGCATGTGAAGCAATCGCTCAAAAGCCTCGAGATGGAAGATGATCAAGCTATTAAAACTCTCAAGGCAACAAATGGACATCTCGACATGGACGAACATGAAAAAGCGGTCAATTCTAAACTCTATCGATCTATGATTGATAGTTTTGCTTTCTTTTACCGCATTTAGACTCGTCATCATATTTAGTGATTGCAAATATGATAGAATTCGACTATTTTCTAAGGAATGTCATATGATTGCCATTAAATGCATTCTTAGGTAATTGAAATGCAATCCTAGATAGATTTTTGATATCTGAAAAGTACAAATCTTGAATTACATGATTATTTGGATTCGGATATTATGACTTGCAAGATAGATCGAAAGAATACATCCGATGGTTGTTATGCTTAAATTCTTATGGATGAAACATTGGATTATAGAATTGCTTTCGAATAGATGCCACTCTTATGAAATATTGAAAGTGTCGTAAAGATGGTGAACAATTTAAATTCAAAACTCTCAATTAGAGTATATTGATATACGACATCATTATACAACAGACTTTGTCGCATAAAGAGAATATTGAGATCAATCATGACAAACATGCATCTAGCGGATATTTTCACATCAAACTATTAAATGCATCAAGATTTTGGATGATTGAGTATGGATTAAATGTCATCAATATAAATGTCATCGATATACTCATTATGTGTTGATTGTCTTGCTATCCTTCTCCATACTTTGAATGTGTTTTTCAAAATCACTTGCATATCTTCTTGTGATCTTGTTTTGAATGAAAACCATTTCAAGTAAAAATCAGTTTTTCTTAGAAATCTCTTACATCTTGTCTTAGCAAACTTAAGAATGAGTCAATGCCCCCAAAAATTTTGTGTGTCAAAATTTGAGTTCTAAATCCTTCCTTTTTGTGTTTGATGACAAAGGGGGAGAGTGTTTTAGTGTTTTAGAGATAAGCTTTAGGGGGAGAGATTTTGAGAGATTTTAGGAGAGTTTGGGAAAGACTAGAGATAGTTGAGTTAATTGACAAAGGGGGAGAGATATTATTTGATATCATTAATATTGATATTTGGGAGAGATAATTGAGTTAGAGAAAATTGAGATAGTTGATGTTTTGGAAGATGACTTGATTGAACTTGTGCTCAATTGTCATTTATATCTCTTAACTAAAATGATTAAATGCTTTGCTCAGTTCCGATATACTATTGCATATATTGAGGAGGAGCTGAAGAATCTATTTTGGATTTATTGAGATTATAAAGGTTGTTTTCATCAATCATCAAAAAGGGGGAGATTGTTGGATCTATGTCGATCTAAGTATCTAGGTTTTGATGATTAATGATGATTTGGATAAATCCATCATGATTAATATTAATCTGGATAATGACAGCTTTGAGGACTAAATGACAACTTGCATGAATCCTAGTATGGCACAAGTATATTGAATTGTTAATGTTAAACCCTAGAAATCGATGACTCCTGGTTATGGTTTAACAATTGATGCATATGTTGAGGCGGAGCTTTGTGGTTGCATCAATCTTGTGCTAAATGTAAATTGGAATGTCATGTGATAAATTCGGAAGTTGATAACTCCTTCATTTGTGGTATCGAGATCGATGCATGTGTTGAGAGGGAGCTCAGTGGTTGCATCATGCTTATCTTTATCATGATTTGAGTAGTATGGATCGTGTGCATATGTCTTTGTCATATATGATTGTGTATTTCATCTCTTACTATCTATTGAATATGGTTTGTCATTTCACCGGAAAGAGAAATTGTTGAGCTAACTCCTGTGTGGACTAATTTCTCTGGTGGTGATTAATGACGACCTATATATAAGACTAACGTTGTGCGTTGAGTGTATGTGTTGTAGTCTCAGAATGGTAGAGAGATGAAAGCAAGCAAGAGCGTGAAGAGGATGATGCCGACATGAGTCATCTCGAGCGAGGTCAAGCTTAGCAAGGTCGAGCTTTGCGAGGACAAGCATCAAGCGGTCAAGCTTCACAAGGTCGAACTTCATCGAAGGTAAAATTCAAGATTAAGGATTATTTTCTTAGGATTTTACCGGTCTCGGTGTTTTGGAGATAGACTGGGTTGATAGGATTCCTTTTGCTAGTTTGACCGTACTATTAAGAGGGGTCGGAAACTAGTAGCTTGAATCTATCTAGTGCGAAAGCTCAGATGCATTCATATCATCTTGCACTAGTGTTTTATCGCCTCTTGCATTGCTAGAGAGTCTAAGTGTAGTTTGTGGTGCATTAGAGAAATGCTTTGAAAACTGCACTTAGTCTTGATCGCCAGCTATTTAAATTGGTTTATTTCCAAGAGCTGGTCGTGGTTGTACTTGCACATTCTGATCGTATCCTTGTTTGATACATGGTCATGGTTGTGGTCGTGTCGCCGGTTTGGCGGTTTTTTGTTTAGGGCTTTGTTATGGTCGTAGGAGTTCGAGCTGGTCGTACCAATCTTCAGCTCGCTTGCGTAAGCTCGACCAAGTCCACTCGACCACCTGTTTTCGATCGGATATTCGACCTGTGTGGTCGTGGTCGCTACTGAGTATCAGCAGACATATCCGCGAGGAAACAAACAAATTGCATTAGAAATGTTTTTTGTGTTGGACATTTTGGCAGCAAGAAGTTTTTTAATTTTGTAGAAATATCTATGCCTTTCTAGGTCTTGGTTCTGTTGACAAAATTTTAGCCCTTTGAGTTATCTTTCCAACAAGCCAATAATCACATCCATCGGATCTTAAGATCAAAAGTTATGCTTGTTTTACTGTCAATGTGCATTGGCCAGACTTTGTACGGTATGGCCGGACATTGTCCGGCCTGTACAAATTGTTTGAGCCGAGAGTGAAACAGAGACAGATATATATGTCTGGGGCTTTTGTCCGACATGGCCTGACATTATCTGGCATGCCCGGACTTTGTCCATCCTTTACAAAAAGTCGCCCAACGGTAACTGACGTTTTGCAACGATCGAAAATTGGTGTACTGGTCGGACAGTGTCCGACATGGCCGGACAATGTCCGGCTTGTACAAAATTTCTCCTATTCATGGCAAACGGCTAGTTTTGTTTTGAGGGCTATATATATCTTGTGTTTGCCTTCATTTGGGGTGGCTCAAGGAGTTGATATTTCAGTTGATAAGCTAGCCAACACATTGCATGTGAGATATTGGATCTAGAGGCTAGAATTTGAGCCAAAATCCTTAGTGGGTTTGAGAGAAAGCATTTGGGAGAGTTTGTGAGTGTTTAGTGCACTTCATCTCCATTTGCATGTTAGTGCTAGAGTATTCAGTATTCATTTGCATCTTTGAGCTTCTAGCACGAGATTCGTTCAAGCAAAAGCGCATCCGACTTGTTACTCTTGGCGATCACCTTCGCCTAGACGGTGTCAGAGGAGAGTCACGATCTCTCCATTGAAGTTTGTCGGAGAGGCCGGCAAGAACTTGTGAAAAGTGTGGTGCTCGCCTATCCAGTGTGGAGAACGAGCAACCCTAGTGAGATATCCTTCGTAGATATAGAAGCGAGGCTCATGAGTGAGCGCTTCAATGAGGAGTAGGGGAGACCGAGCGAGTCTCCGAGACCTCGGTAAAAATATTGTGTCAATTGTGTATCTCTTATTCATTTCATATTTACCTTCAAACTAGTTGCTTGTTGTATTGTATTTTCATATCGATCAATTGCATCTATATGTTAGATTGTTGTTGCATGTTGAATTACTTATTTCATATGGTTGAATGCAACTAATTGATTAGATAGTTTAAACCTCTTTGCAAAATCTAGGTTATCCGAAATATCTTTTAAAATTGCTTAATTGAAAAGAAATTTTAAAAGTCTCCTATTCACCCCCTCTAGTCGGCATCCTTGATCCTACAAACCTCTCCGGCTGTCCCTTTCACCCTTTGCCCTTGCCTTTTGCCGGGGATTGAGTGCGTAACTTCGAAGGCAAGGGCAAGGTGATGGCGGCTTTCTTCAAAGGTGAAGGGGCTTTGTTGTGAGGCGTGGATCCACTGGCTGGGGTCGAGGCAATCTTTGCTGTGTTCAGGTCTACAAGAGATCCCTCGTGCCCTACACTGGGGGCGCAGTCCCCTGGTAGTACGACGGCAAGCTACTTCAATTAATAAACACGTATGTTAGATTTTTCAAGTTGAGTGTACTAAGTAGGATGTAATCTAAAATGTGTAGGATTTACCTGCTGTATTACAACACACTTCTTAGGCCACTGTACGTAGGAGCCTACTGCCTTAGAAAGTGTCTGCATTTCCTCTGTTTGGACTGGCAACGGAGAAGCGTTGTAGCCCGGCATGGCCATGTCCACCTGTACCTTTGTGAACCCCAACCCCAGAAGTGCGCAGTGGATCCGGACATTCTCCCAGACGGATATACAAACCCGTGGGCAACCACTGCCTGTCGGTCGCCTAGGTGAGTCAGTAGGCTGCAGCTCTCCAGCTTCTGCAAATTTGTAACAATTAAAATAGGTTAGCGTAACAACTCTAACAGAATGGGAGTGGCATCAACTTAAGTGCACAGCTGAAGGCTTGCAATACCTCAATTAGATCCACTGGATCCGCGAGGACCTTCGAAGAGCAACTGCTCATCCGACCACGCGGGGTACCATCGCCCTGGGGATCTGGATCTGCACTCTTGGCCATCAATGCATGTTTCCACTGTGCAAACTCTTCCCTCATATGTGCGAACGTGGACTCGACCTCAGCCTGCACCTCAACCCGTATCTCCGCCCGTACCTCAGCCCGTATCTTCTCGGAGAGCTCCGCTTGCTTCTCCTTCCAGGAGCGAGCCTTCTTCCTCGGTGGAGCCGAATCTGCGAAACCGGCCTTCCACGACACGATGACTCCCATGATCCGTGTCTGCCCAGGATGCTCCTTATTTCCTAGAGCCCGGGTGAGGATGTCGTTCTCCCTCTGCGGGGTAAACAATCCCTCCATTGCCTCCTTCTCAAAAGAGATCTGTTACATTTAAAGCTACCTTGTGAGACAAATACATATATACACTTGTGCCCACACAGTTTACGTGGTTAGCCAATTTACCATTCGCTTCACAACCTCGGCGTCCCTAGGTTTTGGGAACTCCACAGACCCCATGGACGACGCGGACCCTCTCCCCCTCCACCACCGCTTGCACCTCGCATCCCGGATCTCAGAGAGCGGCAACTCAGGGGAGTAGACGAGAGAATTTTGCTCGTCTTCCTTCCTCCACTACTCCTCCTTCCCCGCATAGCCCCGAGATCCGAGCCAATGCGAGTGGTCATTCCTCTTCTGGATCGCCTTATTCTTCTCGCTAAGGGCCTTGAACTCATCGGTCCCCTTCTACTTGGTGAATTTCTCCCATACCTCCTCCGATATGAAGGGGTACTTCTCGCAAGAAGATTTCCCCACAGCGAGGAAGGTACTAACGAGCCAGCTCTTAAAGGTTTTCCATGTTCCGTTCATGTCCTTCAAGTAGGCCGTCCTAGGTTTATCGTCGGGGATGTTCCACTTAGCCTGTTTTCAAACAATGCATATAAGCACAATTTAGTTAAACTTTAGGATAAGCCAAGAGAATGTGATTACGAAAGAGTTCAGCAATTTCGGTTAATTTTACCTTCACTTCCACCCACAACCTATCCCTCTCGTCTGCCGTGACATCCTTCCAGCTCTGGACGGTGATCTTCACCCTTTTTTTTGCCAACAGCCCAACGTAGGTCGCGTACTTCCAAGCATTCTTTCTGATCGACCTCCCAAATTGGTTGAACTCATAAGAAAGGTCGGTGCATATGGCCAAACGGCCCAACGTTGTCACACCTCGCCCCACCCTCTTGCCCTGGGACGAACCAGTATCTTCAGTTACATTGCCCCTCGTCGAAGCACTACTATCATCCGATGAAGACGACGACATGGCTTTCCCTAAAATTCCATCAACAAACCATCAAAAATTTAATGGAAACAGAAACCAAATAGTATTACAAAGAAAAAGGACCTATTTTAAATATTTGTTCTATCGGTAAACACATCAACTTACGATAGAAGATAAGATTTCTTCTAATAGTACAAACATGGACTACAGTTAGAACATATTTCTCAGCATGTTCATCTATACATTTTCATAGGAAGCAGGCAACATATGGCAATTAATTCTTCTTGGAGTTCCATAACTCAGTTGAGGATTGGAGACTAATTAGGGTTGCTAAAGGGATGTCAGAAGAAAATTGTACTAAAAGGCCAAAAATTGTTGAAGTGTTCAGCAATTTTTTCTATCGGTAAACACATGAGCTACCGATAGAACATAACAATTTTTTCTATTGGCAAAGACATGAGATACTGATAGAAGATGTTTATGAACACCACTAACATATAAAGTACTTTATATGGCAATTGAATACAATTGATCACACATACAGCAGTATAGATAATTTCAAATCTCAAAATAGGTTCGTAGGACACAGGCAACATATGACAATTAATTCTTCTTGGAGTTCCATAACTCAGTTGAGGATTGGAGACTAATTCTTCTTGGTTTCAATGAGTGTAAAAAACTAAAAGTATTCCCTCTATTTCTCATTGCATGGTTCATGTCCTTTCACATCCTAAGTTTTAAGACTTGTTGAACTTGTATGACAAAATGAACACACATAGAAAATAGGGTACTGATTGTTTCTTGGCCTATGTAATATAGCAGGCCAGATTGACACAATTAGAAGGAAGTATAATGTAACAACTGACCTGATCATAATATGATTCAGCTGCAGTGCAAGTCACAGTAGGGAACTAAAATAGGTGGTTTAGATGGCATGGAACAAGAAGATATGAAACATAACCAAAAAAATAGTACTAAAAGGCCAAAAATTGTTGAAGTGTTCAGAAATTTTTTCTATCGGTAAACATATGAGCTACCGATAGAACATAACAATTTGTTCTATCGGCAAAGACATGATATACCGATGGAAGATTGTCACGTCTGCCACGACAGTGACATCACCTGTGAGGACCCAGCTCGGTGCAGCTGGCCCTTTAACCACTTGACTTCCCAGGATGAGTCAATCACAGGATTACATTGCAGCAGCAAAATAGTACAATAGTCATAATTGTATGGCCATCAGGCCTTAGTACAAAACGAGATACAGTGCCGTACAAGGCACAAGGATCTAACAAAATAATACATCTAGTCGGCGGAAGCTAGGCCCAACAGCAAACCACAGGAAACAGAGGTTGACAGCAAGACAGCACCACATCAAGGCTCCGAAGGGAACTGCTCATCATCTCCTGGGTCCGCAGCATCTTCAGGGTATCCTCCAAGGTCGTAGAATGCTCCATCTATTGATGAGTTGTTGCAAGGGTGAGTACTTACGTACTCAGCAAGTCATAGGGAAGGTAGAGATACATATATATATATATGACATGAACCTATGCTATTGGGGAAAGAGTGAAAGGTTTTTCCCAAAATACATTTCTTTCTCAATTCTTACTCAACTTTTGATCATACCCATGGCAGTAAATAAATCATATTGATGGTGATACATATATCCCATATCCAAGGCGATATATCCTCATATTACACTACTCTTATTCAAGTCTTTCAATCATATACTCTTAGCAATATTTCATAACTTAGGGCATAAACCACATGCCTCTTAAATATCATATGTTTGCTAGATTATGGTATTACCGCGACACGTCAACACATGACAGCCCACGGCAACACCCCTTATCATGACAACACATGCCACTTGGGTAATCTTAAGCTAACAAATTTTAGTTTATAAAACAATACTTGTGTCACACCCCATGGATTTAATCCACCGCAGCATACTCCTAGAACTCGGGAGCACGAAGTATTCGAATACATTTTTAGACTCTGCAGAGATGTACCTCTTTTTAAATCCACTTTTTCACTCGACTTCCAAGTCGGGCCAACTCCATGCGACTTATACGCATGTGACAAGGCCGAGATCACACAACGTTTTTGCAGTCTAGTATTAACAGTATCCCTGCCCGGTAAATGGACAACACCATCCCAAGTACCGTTGTGGGTCCTCCCCACTGCCTTACTTCCTAGCCTAGGTCTATGTTCCCGCAGGACACATAACCTCTTTTGATTACAGTCGCGCACGACTTAATCTGGCGTAGGGCGTCTTCCTTCTTTACACCTTATCCTCTCATAATTTTTCTGATCTCACATCACTCATGGACGAACTGCGTCCCACCAGTTTCCACGCGAGAAACCGGATCGACAAGCCATGCAGGGAACTGATAATACTAAGAAAGCTACTAGGTTGCGCCTGTCCCATACCAGGTAAGTGGTTGGTACGTTTTTCATGCCACTAGACGCATAACACAAGGTTCTAGTCCTTACATGCCAGTGACCAGATCATACCACAACCATGCACCTTCAGTGCCTGCACATCCAGTGCAGCCAAGCACCTCCAGTGCTACCACCATCCCATACCAAAATACTGGTCACGGCTAGGGGTTCTATTTCATGAATATAAATATACATGTTTATACTTTTATTAGTTCGAGGCTTGCTATCTTATCAAGTTCACATTTCTCAAGTATTCAATCTATCACTGCCATAATATCATTGATCTCAACATGTGCAATATTAATGAAATATCTACTCATGGAATAGCATAGCAATTCATAAAATATGGGTTTCAATATGTTCAAAGTATGACTTGCCTTCCGCGTCGTAAGTATCAGCGGTCGATGACGGTTCAGCGACAAGATCTTCAACCCCGGACTCTTGCTCTGAACAAGATCAAACAAGCAAACAGGCATTACAATCAATCCTATCTTACTAATTCACTACATGCAAAGATGCAAGGAGAAAATACTCTGGTGATACAAGGTTTGAAAGCGATGTGGGTTTAATTATGGAAACCAGGGTTAAAGTTAGCTGTTAAGGTTTACAAGGTTCCAAAATATCAGGGTAATATCAAGGTGGTGACTGGTTCGCCCAAAAACAGCGAATGTCTTTAGGTTGGCATTCGGTTCAAGGCATCGACATAAGGTCGATGGGTGATAGAGGGCTCAACTCAAGTTGTGACAGTAGAGAAAAGTGTAGATCTCAACATCAGGAGTCTAAGGGACAAAGTTATTTTCAAGGTGCATGGCTGGAAGTGGGTGAAAAGGCTCAATGCCACTGGCTGACACAGGCTGGCATAGGGTTGACACGGCCAGAAACTAGGGTTAGCCATATCTTTTGACTCAGGGCTCCAAATGATGCACCACTTTGTCTGGTGGTTAGGCATTTGTAACAGGAACAAATGTCTCAACAGGACCTAGGGCAGGAGATGGCCGGAAAGTGATGAAAACCGGCGAAGAAGTTGGCTGGCCTGGAGCACATGTAGTGTGAACAGTACAGCAAACTAGGGCATAGCTATATCTCACAATCTAGGCCGAATTAGGAGTCGTGATAGAAGACAAAGTTGCTCAGAATGGTCCAAAACATCTAGATGGCAAGGTTTCTATGGCTGGATTGGCTGGATTTAGGGGATATTGGCCGGGGAAAAGATTAACTCCAGCCTGATTTGGGCATTTTTGATCTAGGGCAAATAAACTTAATTCCTTGCTTGTGGATAGTCTCTGGGGCATAAGTAAGCTACTGGTGAAGTTAGATTAACTAGAAATGCACCAGAAAAGCTTGAACAGCAAGCTCAGTTCACAAGCAAAGTTCCAATTTGGGGTTTTTCACATTTTAGCAAATCTGTCGATTTTGGTTGCTTAGGGATGTTAAGCAAGGTCTAGTGAGCATATTTGATTACTAGTTCGAAGGTTGAATCGATCTGGTTGAGGATTAATTGCTCGCCGGAGTTGCTGGAGAGAAATGGAAATTGCCGGCGACCGGAGAGGTTTGAAGTCAATTACATGCTCGAGTACGATGAGGGAGGTAAGAGGAGCTTACTGGAGTAGCTGGAATCGAGGAAGAAGCAGTGTAGAGGCTTGGCACCGTGAGCCTCTTCTCGAGCTCGCCGAAGAAGAAGACACGGTGGAGGGTGGCGATTTCTGGTGCTTTGCTATGTGGTGGAGTTGGCTAAGTCCTGAGGGCTATTTATAGGCGAATTGGGGAGGCTGCAACGGCTGGAAAATGCCTGGAGACTTGGAGCGGCGAATTGACCGGCCGGGCGGGACAGCAGCGAAGCGACGTGCTCCAGCGGCCGTGCCGGCTTTGCAGGCAGGCGTGCGCTGTCCCGGGTGATGCAGCGGCGAATTGATGGGCTCCTCCGGCATGCTTGCAACGTGGCATCGATCTTCTGCAGTGGCTGCAGCGATGGCGTGCGCGCGCGGGCAAAATCGGCGATGCTGGTGCGGCCGTGGTGGCTCCACGGTGGCGAACGGCGTGCGCACACGTGGCAGGAACGCAGTGGCAAGGGTGGCGACCACGGGACTTCACCGGCGACGAAGTTCCTGGCGTGGCAGCGCGGTGGTCGCGGTAGTGCACGGCTGCTGGTCGTGCACAGTGCCTCTGGTCGAACCAGGGACCAAAATGAAATGATTCTTATTTGAAATCTGGACTGTTTTGTAATTTCTGTCTTAGAGATGGTTAATTTGAGAATTGATTTCGTGGCTGAGTATAACATTTCTATTAGTACTCATCCAGCTCAAATTTAGCGAGAATTTGACAAGATTTGAGGGATTTCACCTATTTTCGAAAATAGGGTAAAATTAGGGTAAAATAAGTCTGGATTTTGTCGGTTTCGAATTCTGGTGATTTGGGGAGAGATTTTGAGGTCTGATCAAAAGGGAGATCTGTATCAAATAGTATTTGGAAGGTGTTTCCTGAAGAAATTCTGAAGTTGGAATTGATTTGCAGATTTTAGCCTTTTCAGGCTTCCAGGTAACCAGAAAAGGACTTATTCGCAGTAAAATTTGGACTAAACTGCGAAAAGTGTTTAGATGAATTAATTTGGCTCCCAACTTTTTGAAGTGAGTTGAGGATAAACCTAGGAACATATTCCAGGGGTTACTTGAGTCTGGATAAGGTTAAATCAGAATAATTCAATCATCTGAAAACTGGGGTACTTAGGGTAAATCTGAATTTTCCTGTTTTCGAAAACAGAGAGAGGCTTAGGTACTGAGAGTTAGGGTCAGAATTTGATCTGGCTCCTGAAGACTTTTATCCTCAGGGTAACTGGTAGGTTAAATCTGGATGGTCAGATCTTGATCTGGAACTAGAGAATAGATTTGGAGATTTTTAGGGTTTGGGAGAGATTAGAGTTCAACTGATCTGGCTACTACTACAGGGATACATGCATGCAGGATTTTCATGCAAAACTTTTCACCCCCAAACCTAGGGTGTTACAAAGATGTTTTTGAACACCTCCAACATATAAAGTAGATTATATGGCAATTGGATACAATTGATCACACATACAGCAGTATAGATAATTGCAAATCTCAAAATAGGTTCATTACATCACTAAAACATATTATGTGAACCCTAGTTTAAATCAATAATGCCTGCGGAATTTACTAAATCCTACACAATAGGGAACCCTAGTTTAAATCCAAAACATGAGCGGAGAAAAATAGCGAACCATAGTGTAAAAAACACAAAGATCAAATAAGGAAGATGCTGGAAAAAGAACGACGAACTAGGGTATTTTACGGTGATCAATTGTGGCGATGGAGAGGCGGTGTAGAACGCAGCTGTTGACGATTTGTACTCGGGGTCCTTAGTCGATCTTATGCAAATTTGTGAGTTGCGGGACCTTTTAGGGCGCTCCTCCTGGAAGGTAGGATGAGTAATGTCTGTACGGGCACAAAAGAATTTATACAGGTTCGGGCCCTCGATGGTGGGAGTAATAGCCCTACGTCATGTTGTGATTTCACTATATGAGATAAAATGTTTACAAGAGAGAAGAAGAGATTATCACAGGCGAAGATCTCTTCAATGTTAGTGTCTATCTAATTATGTCAAAGTCTTCAGGTTTGTTGGATGCCTGGTAATGCTTGTATGCTTAACTACCATTAGAACGTGCATTGACTACCCTTTTATATCTACTAAAAGGGTGCCAACGCGAAACGACCTCGAACGGTTATTAGGATGCAGTTTCGTTAACCGCACTTAACTTCCACGCAGGCTTAACACGTGCAATCAATGGATAACCGCACATATTAACCTCCTGGCAATTGTCTTCATACGTGGAAAGATCTTCGTGATTCTTGGGATATGCCCATTCAACGAGTCAGGCCTTCTCGAATTATTCTGGTCGCACATAGTCAACGACCCTCTGACCGCACACTGTCTGCAGTCTTCTGACCGCGCACTGTCTGGGGCCTCATGATCGCGTAAGGGCTATGATCATGAGTTATCTTTGTATCCGTGCCCTTTAGGCCGTCTGAGACCATAGCGACGAACTTATAGACACACGTCCAATCTGATTCTATCTTTAAACCAGACATGTATTATTTTGAACTAGCTCGGGTAATAATCCTCGTCAGCTTGCCCCCAAATTTGAAGAAAATGAAAGGACATATTTACTTCAAATTTTTATCCTGCATCAAATTATGAACCCGACGTTTGAACTTCAACCGAAGCTGTTCCGTCGTGTGACAGTTCATATCCCGAGAAAAAACCCTGGATTTTTTGTCGACGATTCGGACTCGGGGTCCTCAGTCGAACTTATGCAAAATTTATAATAGTGAGACCTTTCAGGGTGACCCTCCGGGAAGGTATGTAGAATTATGGAGAACTGGAGCACAGAGAAATTTATACAGGTTCGGGCCCTCGATGGTGGGAGTAAAAGCCCTACGTCCTATTGAGATTTCACTATGTGTAGTAAAGAGTTACAAAGTAATGGGAAAAGTTCTTCACAGGCAAAGGTTTTCCCTATGTAAGTTTACAAAAGGAGACCCAGAAGGCTTATAGAAGCTATCTAATTTAGGCCGTAGTCTTGGCTGTTTGAGTCTTTGAGACGTGTCGTATCTTGTTGTGATCAGAGATGATGATCCTCTGCCTGTTTGATACACCATGCCGCCCTTTTATACTGGTTGAAAGGGCACCAAGTCATAACTGCATCAATTGGTTGCTTGGATGCGGTTTGTAGAACCGCTCTTAACTCCCACGCAGGTTTAACACATGTTATTTGTGGATAACTGCACGTATTAAACTCCTGACGGTTGATCCCCATGTGGAAGAGTCTTCGGGATACTTGGGATATTCCTGTTATAAGAAAAGAATACTCCCACGTCCCCTGGTCGAAAGTGCTCTGACCGCGCGATGTTGGCTGACCGCGCAACATCTCCGACGTTTTGTTCGCGTACAGCATACGAACTTCTTACCGCGCACTAGCTGCGATCTGATTGCGCAAAGCCTGCGACCTCGGGCTGATGCTTCCCAGAATGACTTGAGTTCGCACCGTCGGGCACATATCTGGCTCGAATCTATCATGAACCAACAGTGTATTTATTTGAACTGACTCGGGTGTCAATCCTCGTCATTTTTCTTGACAAGTAATGATGACTTAAGTGACCCATCGTGATGGCAACCGTAAGTGCGGTTTAAGAACCTGAGACGTGTGTGGAAACGAACCGACGCCTTCAGGCTCTATAAATTGAAGAGCCTTTCGGTTCTTTGAACTCACGAGTTTTTCACCACAACTAAGTCTTTTCCAAAGCTACTTCTCCTCTCCAGTTACTCCCTCTAAGCCTCAGTTCTTGTTCTGATGGCAGATCAAGACCACAAGAACATCATTGAGATTGAGAGTGATGAAGAAGAAGTGATACCCGAACTTGACCAGGACTTCCAGAAGGGAAGTCTTTTCTGGAACTTTGGTTCAGGTCGTCATTTTACATCCTGATCGCTTCCAAATGCATTTTGGGAATTTACAGGTGACTGAGGAGCTACTCCCCCAAGGAAAAAGCCAAAGGTTGACGAGGGATCTTCCAGTGGAGCTTCTTCCACGGATGCAAAGATTGGGGATGCATCATTGCACTCTCTTTCTTTGTCCCATATAGTTCTTCCTGTTCATGCAACTCGGTAGGTTGAACCCTCATCTCCACCTTTGGAGATCCATAACAATGCTTCAAAGCTTCCATTTGCTTCTGGGGGAAGCCCCACATTTCTGCGATCAGACGATCCTCAACTTTTGTTGGGTGATCAATTTTCTGGATGGAAGGTTGCACTCCCGCGACCAGATGGTCCCCGATTTTTGTCGGGTGATCTACTTCCTGGGGGAAGTGCTTCATCCTCCCGTCCAATCTTACTGTGAGGATTGATAATTATTTTCATTCTCTCTGCTGTTCGTTTTATCTTTTAAAACTAACGCATACATGTGCAGGAGACGAAAATCTCTGGAGCCCCCAGCGATCAGCCTGCTGAAGTCCAGCCTCTTTTTGGTGAGAGTGCATCCCTCGAGAGAACTCTCCAAAAAGAAAAAGAGGCCCTGGAGAAGAAGACCGATGAGATTTCTTCGGTCATTCTGCATCTGGCAGAATGTTATGACAACTCCCGCGAAGAGGCGCTCCAATTCCGCTTGGAGAGGGACTATGCTCGGCAGCAGCGAGAACTCTCCGATTTGATAAGGAATAATAGCGCTTCTTTGATTCGGGATGATGTAGATAGGCTTAGAGCCATAGCCAGTTCTCTAGGGGCAGCTAGTGTTGATCGTACTGATGTTAACATGTCCCTGGGAGAACCTTGTAAAAGGCTATCAGACCAGGTTGACGCTTTGGTCGCCTGTGTCCCTTTTGTATGCAAAGACTGTCAGAAATAAAGAATTTCTTTTCCTTACATACTTGATCTCTTAAAAAGGATTATGTAAAACTTATAATCCAAATTAAGGTTCTTTATATTCTGTGAAAATAGTTACACGAGAATGCTTCTGCGACCAAAAATACACAGGTAGGCTTCTGTCCGAAACTGGCTCAAGACAGTTCTTCGGTCTCAGAATAACATTAAGACCGTAGACTGCAATCAGAACTAGAGTAACAATCACAAAATAGTTCTTTGGTCTCAGAACAACATTGAGACCGTAGACTGCGATCAAAACATGAATAACGATCACAGAACAATATCTTGACCATACGGCAACCACAGCTGTTATGATCACACATATCTGCAGCGATCACAGAATTACGTTGCGATTAATTATTTCCTTAATAAACTTTTAGGAATTTCCAATATTTTTATCTGTACCATAGCCCCTGAATGTGATATAAAATGATAAAAACACATTTCATTTTGGATTCATTACTGGGTATGGATAACTGGTTCCAAGAGGAAAAGCACCCATTATGGGAAATTAATAAAATATTCGGCAAAGGGTTGTCTCGAACATATAAAAGGAAGAGGTAGCTTTTTGGAGAAGCCAAAAACCCTTCGTTGCCTTAGACCCTCCTGCTGCACAAAACCTTCTTTTGCACTCCTCGTCTTCGTCGTCTCCAAAGTCACCACTATTCTCCTCAATCCTCCATAGTAATGGCGTCCTGGAGCCAATCTGTCCACCATATAGAAGAGAGTCTGGTGGCACTAGAAAAAGAAGAGATTCTCCCCCCACGGCTGTTGATCAACTGGCGGCCAGCGGAGAAAAATCAAGAAACCCCAATCGTCCAAGAGGGCAAATTGGTGATCTTCGAGGAGTACTTGCGATGCGGGTTCCGATTCCCAGAAAGCAAATTTCTGAGGGGAATCTTGGACCATTACGGGTTGGAGTTAGTGAATCTCCACCCAAATGCAGTCCTCATCCTGGTGATTTTCCAACACCTTGTGAAGCCTTTGTAGGAGTGCTTCCAAGCATGGAGCTTTTCCGGCGCTTCTACTTTTCGGCATGGTCAAAAAGTGCCAATGCCGCTGGGTGCATCTACTTCCGTATACTGGAGAAGGAGTACCCATTCCCGCCTCTACGGGACTCTGTTCACGGATGGTACCATAAGTGGTTCTACTGCACCCCCCCATCGAAAAGCGGACTATGGTTCATGAACACCCAACCGGAGAAAGACAATGAGTTAGACTCCCTTCCCATTCTGAGCGCATAACAGAAGAGACAAGCTCAAGCTATTCTTGACTTTTTTTCAGCAAGGCTTGACCGCGCGTGATATCATACGCGACTTCGTGAAGAACAGGATGAGCCCCCTGCGTGAAAGGGCACATCTGGCTTGGGAGGTGGAGTCCATGGCGGACAGCACCCTGGACTGTAATAATGGTATGTCCTCAAGTCAACAAACACGCATTTTTACTGATGAAAAGATGTCGCATTTGTTAACATGCTTGTTTGTGACACAGCGCTATCCTTGTCCGAGATCGAGAAACGGACAAACTACCACCTTCGGGCGTATAACGCCGCTGTGGAAGGAGCTAAAGGATCACCTCGCCCCCAGAGCTTAATTAATGCCAACGACGATCTTAAGCAAGAGCGCCGAAAGGTATGATTTTTTTCAAACAAGCTCTGTTGTAAATCATCCATTTGTCTTGTATTACCAAAAGCATGTTGAATAATATAGCTTCTGGGAAAATTTGCTGAGGCAATGCGTCCAAGCGAGAACGTCGGTCCTTCAAGAAGACCAACTGCGAAGAGGGTGAGGAGGACCCCTTAGAAGCACGAAGTGCAGGAGTCTGCTCCCAAAAAACCTAAGAAGATTCTGGGAGAGGCTTCTTCGCGGAAGAAAACCATTACCGCGAAAAAGACTGCGGTAAGATTTTCGGTACCCCCTGTAACCCCAAGTACGAGTGGAAATTACTTCTTCGTCGTACAGGGTGAAGGGAGCGAGGATGAGGAAGACGACATTCCTCTAGTTCGTTGCAAGAGGAAAGCGACTAACCTCTTGGGAACAAGTGTCCCAAAGAGGTCGACTTCCCTTCCGATCGACGAAATCTTGTCCCTGAATGTAGGGACAGAAATGGCTATAATGGGCCCAGTGACCACTGACAATCCTATGGTTACAGGTGGAATCCCGGTGCCTGAGGCTCGTGAAGCCCCAGGACTAACAACACCTCCCTTACTGATCGAGGGAGCGACTATGGTAAGAATCCTCACAATCTTGCATGTTTTCGTTCCTCTATACATACCCATTGAATTGTGTGCATACAGGGAGAAGAGGAAACTGTCCTTTTTAAGAGAAGGAAGACAAGGATAGAAGAAGACTCTTTCCCAGGAGCACCCAGTGGGCTTCTTTCTCCTGGGAGCTCATCATCGAAACCCAAACCATGGGTGGGGTTTCGAATAAAGTAAGGACTTCTCCTATCGCCATCTAGATATGACTGACGAGAGGCATTTCGCCTTACAATATGTTTGTCTGTCTGTAGGCGCAGGGATGCTGCACCTAGTACTCCGGCGACCTCGACAAGCCATGGTACTATACCCACAACAGATATCGCGGGAGAGCCAAGTCCAACTCCCACAGCCAAAGAAGTTCTTCAGTCCATTGTGGAGGGAACGGCAGCGGAGATCCGATCCCAAGGGATGGAAACCGCAGTCCCGGCCATAGAGGGGGATCAACAGGAAAGATCATCTGCTACCCCTGCTGTAGACACAGCAAGTCTTGAGGTTAGACCTCACGCTGATGTTGAGAGCGTCTCATTCAGTAATTACATAGAGGTACGAACAACTCTTTTTATTATTTTCGAGCTCTCAAAAATTCAGGGACATTCCAGTTTTTAAGAGCAATTTCTTATCATGTTCCAGGACTTGACCCGTGTGGTGACCAAGTCAACAGCCATAGCGAAGTATATTGAGGTCGCGCAACAGGAGATCAGTCGGCTGCAAAAATATATGTGGTGCTCTCTATTCGTGTTAACTTGAATCCGAATTTAAGCGTTGTTGATCGTCCTTCTTGTTACAGAGAAAATGATTTTTCGAATAAGAGCACGGTTGATCGAGAGAATCAAGAAGAAACTATGGCCGCGAGATGTTTGTCTCTAGAGAGGGAACTTCGCGAAGCGCAGCTAAAGCTCTCTTGTAAGTCTACTTTCGATTAGAAAGCTTTTTCTCGTTACATGAACTGCTGTAAAAGTCATCTGCCATGTTCATGCAGCACAAGAGGATCAAATAGGCTGTCTTTCAGAAGAGAAAAAAATCTTCAGGCGACCATCGAGCTACAAAGCTCGAAGATTAATACTATCAGCATGGAGAATGAAGGTTTAAATAAAACAATTTCCTCCTGCAGTGGTACTCAATCGAACATCTTTGAAAAGCTGAAGATGGTGGCTACTCTGCTAAAAACAGATGTGATCGAGTCACAAAAGGACAATCCAAGCCTTAGCAATTTAGCCACATTGGTCGTGGCCCAAGCCGAATCACTCCTCGAGTATCTTCTCGGAGATACAAAACGTCAGGAAGAGGCCATCTCTGCCATTCTCTGCAGATTACGATTTCACCACGACCCAGATCTGAATCTAAAGCCGGTGGTAGAAGATGCAGAGATCGAGAGTGATCAACTTGAGGCCATCTCTGAAGAAGTTAAGCCTTTGGTCGAAGACCTGCTGAAAGAGCTAGGCCTTATTTGCTTCCTTGTAATGATCTCTCTTAGTCAATATACCTGTGAAATTACATTTATAACATGCAAATGCATGCCTTAAATTTTTGGAAAAGAGTGATAGTTTATTCGTTTCATATTATGACCATATTCTCTTAGCCCCCTCCTGAGATCATAAGTACTGAAGATCTAGTATTATAATCTCTGGCAAAATATGGGCCTTATGAATACCTAGGAAATGCTTTAACCTAGATATGATCATCCGATCATACCGACACTGATCTTAATACAATACCCGGCCTTATTATGAACTGGCAGCCACTCGAATGGTTAAGAACATGCCAGTAAGTCCCGTGTGCATTGAGAAACGGCTTATTGAGGGATGTCTTAGTTGGATGCGATCATGAGATCGGCCAGCGAATCCAATTAGAATATTGTAGCAAGATGATTATCGGCGACCAGCCCCCGAGCCGAGCTCGGTATAGGTATGGCAAATAAAGAAACGAACATAACATGAGATGAAAGAAAGCACTCTCGAAGTTTTTGTTAAACCATGTTAATTGAACAGGAAAAAAGATTGGGAAACTTACACTTAAAACTTGCGCAGTTGATCGATGTTCCAAGTATTGGACAAGATTATACCGTCTTCCATCACTAACCGAGCCGATCCTGGTCACAGTACTGAAACAACAATGTAAGAGCCTTCCCACTGAGGAGAGAACTTATTGCGGTTAGACTGGTTTTGTATTTTTCGTAAAACCAGATCACCCACGTGAAGACTACACGGCCGCACCCTCTTGCTGTGATATTTTCGCAAAGCTTGCAAATATACTACTGACCTTATCAATGCTCGATCACGCTTTTCTTCAAGGAAGGTTAAATCCTGAGTTCATTGTTCGATCTGATCAATCCATTCGAATTGATCTGTTCGGACAGAGCCAATACGAATTTCCGTAGGTAACACTGCCTTGGCGCCGTATACCAATTGGAAAGGTGTCTCACTAGTGGCTCGACTACAGGTAGTGCGGAGTGCCCATAGAACGGAGTAGAGTTCATCTACCCAAGCCCCCAAGCGCATCTTAAGGCAATCAAAAACACGTTTCTTGATGCCTTATAATATTTGCCCATTGCTCTGTGGATGAGCTACAGAAGCAAAGCACACCTTGGTTCCAGTATTATCGCAATAGTCCAGGAAGAGACCGCTAGCAAACTGGGAGCCGTTGTCAGTGATGAGACGACTTGGAACACCAAATCGAGTGACGATGTTCTTATGAAAGAACTTCTGTGCCACGGCAGCGGTGACATTACGGACTGGTTCAGCCTCGATCCACTTTGTAAACGTGTCAATGGCTATGAACAGGAATTTGTAACCATTAACCGCCTGTGGCATAGGTCCTACAATATCTATCCCCCAGACCGCAAAGGGCCATGTTAATGGGATAGTTTGAAAGGCATATGCGGGCTGATCAACCTGTCTTGCATGAAATTGACACTGGGGCATGTCTTGACCAAGTTTTTGGCATCATCGAGTGCCGAAGGCCAGAAAAAACCCTGTCAGAAAGCTTTCCCGACTAGTGTGCGAAATAACGCGTTCGCACCACACACACCGTCATGGATTTCTTTCAAGAGAGATTTACCTTCCTCTTGAGAAATACAACACATGAATACTCCTTGAGTACCCTTGCTATACAAAACTCCTTCTATAAGCTTGTATAGGCGCGCTTTTCGAATCAACCGATCACTTTCTGTTTCGTCCTTGGGCAAGGTCCCATGTTCGAGATAGACCCTTAATGGATGGGTCCAATCCCCTTCTTGTCCAAGGTTGGTAACGAAGACTGTTACCTGGACATCTTTGACTGTAGTCGTGATCGAAGGATGCTCTAAGTGTTCGATGAACACTCCTGCCGGAGCAGATGTACGTGAGGACCCAATTTTAGATACTTGGTCTGCGAGAATATTGTCCTTTCGCGGGATGTATTGGACTTCAAAGTGACTGAAGTGTTTTTTCAATCTTCTCACCTCCCCTAGGTAATGAGCCATTGTCTCATCGGTGGTGCTGTACTCCTTGTTTACCTGGTTTACGACTAGCTGTGAGTCTCCCCTCACCACTAATCGATGGACTCCGAGGAATTTTGCTGCCCGAAGCCCTGCAATAAGACCTTCATACTCTGCTGCGTTGTTAGTCGCAACAAAATGTAATTGAATGACATACTTGAGTTGGTCTCCTTGAGGCGCTACTAAGACAACTCCAGCCCTAGAGTGTTGGAAACTACGTGAGCCGTCAAAATACATCGTCCAATGGTCGGTACATGATAAGTCTTCGGATTCTTGCCTTGGAGTGTCAGGGTAAGTCCATTCGACGACAAAATCTGCAAGGATTTGAGACTTGACCGCAGTGCGAGTGGTGAAATGGATGTCAAATGCTCCAAGTTCCACAGTCTACTTCGCAATTCGACCAGATTTCTCCAGGTTTCAGACAATATCTCCCAAGGGGAAGGACGAGGGCACTGTAATTTTATGTGCCTGAAAGTAATGTCGTAGCTTGCGGGAAGCCATCAGTAGCGCGTAAAGTGTCTTCTGGACCTCAGGGTAACGCTCCTTAGGACCATGACGTACCTCGCTCAAGTAATAAACGAGTCGTTGCACACCTTCTCTTTCTGCGATCAAAACAGCGCTGACCGCATGAGGTGTGGCCGCCAAGTAAAGAAGTAGTGGTTCCCCTGTTACTGGGGAAACCAACACCGGCGGACTAGATAAGTACGCTTTAACCTCCTGGAACGCTTTCTCGGCTTCATAGACCAGGTAAAACCATGGTACTTGCGGAGAGCTTTGAAGAATGGTAATCCCCTCTCGCCTAATCGCGATATAAATCGACTTAAAGCCGCCATGCGACCTGCCAGGCACTGGATGTCCTTCATGGTCGAAGGAGACCTCATTTGCTCGATGGCCCTGATTTTTTGGGATTAACCTCGATTCCTCTAGAACAGACGAGAAAGCCTAAAAGTTTACCAAATGAAACCCCGAAAGAACACTTTTTTAGGTTTAATTTTATTCCAAATCGGTTCAAATTACAAAAGGTTTCAGCAAGATCATCTAAATGAGTCAAGCTTTTCAAGCTTTTTACAACCAAGTCATCTACGTAAACTTCAAGATTATGCCCCATCTGGGAAACAAAGGCCTTTTGCATCAAGCGCTGGTACGTGGAACCGGCGTTCTTGAGACCAAATGGCATTCTGACGTAGCAGTAGGTGCCAAATGGTGTGATGAAGGCCATCTTCTCTTCATCTTCTTCTGCCATACTAGTT
The DNA here is from genome assembly GCA_019359835.1 of Pharus latifolius. Lineage (NCBI taxonomy): Eukaryota > Viridiplantae > Streptophyta > Magnoliopsida > Poales > Poaceae > Pharus > Pharus latifolius. The sequence continues at coordinate 63,284,887 of CM033326.1, read as the reverse complement.
TGATGATATCCTGAGTAAGCATCCAAAAAACTCATTAGTTCACAACCCGCAGTAGAATCGACCAACTGATCGATGCGGGGAAGGAGAAGTCATCCTTCGGGCAGGCACTGTTTAGGCTGGTGTAATTGACGCACATGCGCCACTTACCATTTGACTTATGGACCATGATCGGATTTCCAAGCCATTCCGGATGATCGACTTCTCGAATAAACCCAGCTGCTTGGAGTTTGTTTAACTCCACGCGGATAGCTTCTTGCCGATCAACAGCAAAGTGTCTAAGCTTCTGCTTTATTGGTCGCTGTGTAGGTCGAATTGCTAACCTGTGCTCAATTACCTCCCTTGGGACATCGGGCATGTCGGATGGTTTCCACGCAAACACATCTGCATTAGCTCGGAGGAAAGTAATGAGTTCGAGTTCCTATTTGTCATCCAGGCCTGATCCAATCCGAATTGTTCTAGATGGATCATCTGGGCATAATGGAACCAGTTTTAGCTTTTCCTCTGGTCGCGTGGCGACTTTGATCGTATGCGCAGCCTTGGTGGTGATCTTGACATCCCGAAGGGGAAGTTGATCCACGAGCTCCAGTGATAAACGATCGCAAGTCAATGCCACATTGCGGCTACCTCAGACCGAGCTAACGCCTTTGGGGCCAGGTAACTTGCTGCACTGATAGGCATAGTGCGTCGCCATCATAAATTTAGCGAGAGTTGGCCTGCCAAAAATCGCGTTATAAGCCGAATCATAATCAATTACGTCGAAAATAACTAACTATATTCGGAAATTATCCGATTCACCCAGCGTGACTGGGAGCACCACCTGTCCCATCGGCATCATCGAGGGACCAGGAATTATCCCATAAAACGGATGGATTATGGGTTTGATTTTTGAGCGAGGAATTTGCATCTCGTCCAATGCCTTGACCAGTAAAATGTCCAATGAACTACCTCCATCAATCAGGACCCTTTCGACTCTCGCGTTACTGATAATTGGGGTAATGACCAGAGGTAATCTCAATAGTCGAGTAAGCCCAACGGGACAATCAGAGCGATAAAATATCAAACGAGTGTCCGACCAATGGGGGTATTAAGGTTCGCCAAGGGGAGCTTCCGCTTGGTTAACTTCTCGATGAAAAGTTTTAAACTGTCGTTTAGAAACAAAAGAGGAGGAACCTCCAAAAATGATATTAACATAATTACGAGGTACCTGCTAGGAAATTTCTTCGTCCCCGTCGGCGTCTCTAAGCCCGCAAGTCTGCTCTTTTGATGGCAAAGTTGGCATCGGCCCAATTCCCTTGTAGAAGTCATCTAGTTGCTTCAACCAGCTTCGGCAATTCTTGAGGTCGTGTCCCAGAGAGTTGTGGATCGGGCATCACTTCTTTCCTTCCTACGAGTTAGTCGGTTTTTCCGGCTGGTCGGAGTTGCGACCACCAGAGGCAATTTTATTTTTAAATGAAAACTTATTACCTTTAGCCGGCAGCAGCTTTTCTGCGACTGCGACCTCCCGGTACTATCCAGTTCGATTCTTTTTAGACTTCTTCGACTTTCCGCCCGATGAAGACTCTGGCTTCTTGCCTGCATCCTCTTTTTTCACGTCTTTGAGACCTAGTTGGAGTGGTAAATTCCCTTTATCCACCATCCTATTCCATTCAATGGCCTCGGCCGCGTCTGAGTAGCGATCAGCATATCAAAGAGATCGGCTACTGAGCAAGGAGGGTTGATAAGTAAATCTTCCGTAAATCTCCAATATCGTACGGCATGCTTAAACGCCCTGATAACAGAGTTATTAGAAATGTTTGGGATGGTATTTCTCACCCTAACAAACCTTTTGACAAACTGTCGAAGAGTCTCCATAGAGGTTTGTTGTAGACGATGAAGATCGTCTTCTTTCCCGGGTTTTTGATAACAATTCTGGAAATTGTTGGGGATAGTATCGCACAACATTTCCCAGTTATATATCGAACCCTCGGGCTGATTAAACAGCCAGGTCCTTACTGGTCCCTCAAGGACCGTCGGCAAGTAATTGGCCATGACTCGATCATCCCCACCAGCCACTTGGATAGCGGTGATGTAAATTTGAAGGAACTCCGACGGATTCAGGGTCCCATCAAACCTCTCAATAGCACCTGACTTGAACTTATCCGGCCAGACGGCCGCACGGAGGCCGGGTGAAAAAGCCTTACAACCTACATAGGGACTGTGGAGAGTTCTGCGGTTTCCAACATAACCACGAGCGGTTTCACGCGATGGAGATGTGCCACGTGGTCCTAGACGAGAATGCACGGGAATTCGATCTCGATCACGAGAACTTCCCACGCGCCTGGATTTGTCATGCCGAAGTGATCCGGATGGTAATCGATTACGCCTACCTTGACTAGAGTAAGAATACTCCTTTTCATGGGAACATATCGTAGACTGGGAGGAAGCTGTAGGGGTTGCATCAGATGCGACCTTGTCCAGCTTCTCCGCTAGGATCCTAGCAAAAGCCGGTTTGTCCGCGTCTATGAGGGTAGGAGGAAAATTACGCAAGACCTCCGCGATAGATCGAAGTTGGCCATGCGTACTCCTCTTTGGTGCGCCAGGTGTAATCATTTCTTCATTCCCCGGTAAATGCTCCGGTGGTAAAGAAGGTGTCTGGTCACGCCTGTGACCATGCGGGCGATGGGAGGAACTAGGGGCGGCGTCATAACGAGCCTGGGCATTTTGCAAAGCCTCTAGGGCTATTCTACGGAGTTCGTTATCTTGTCGCTCATGGTCTTGGTCCTCCTACTTGCATTCTTGTTCCTCCTTTTGTCTGTGCTCCTGTTCTTCCCTAGCAATTCGCTGATCGGGGTTTTCTTCCGACAAGGCAGCGAATTCTCTGGGGAGCGAAGCTACAGAAGGAGTGAACATCTCTGTTTGCTCCAAGTCGGACTCGAAATCAAAGAGAGAGTAGAGGTTGTCAGGATCAAACCTCCCTGGACTGAGTTCCTGGTCGCTGCCATCCTTGTCCCCAACGTGAACACATGGTGACCGAGACTCTATTTTGCATATGGTGGAACTGACATCAAGTTCTGGACCTGTCGCTTCCATCCCCTGGTCGATGGACATGACCCGGGTAGGGGAAGACATGTCCTCCTGACGTCCCTTCGGAATGTCTTCGCAATCGACCTCTTCCACTGGAACGGGATCGCTAGGCGAAGGCATTTGTATATGGGTATAATCGTTGAGATCGAAGTCGTTCTCGGAATTATATGCTCCAGACATAGCTCACCAAACCTCCGGATGAAGGGAAAGCACCTTGAGAAAAGGCCCCACGGTGGGTGCCAGCTGTCGATGATTTGGACTCGGGGTCCTTAGTCTATCTTATGCAAATTTGTGAGTTGCGGGACCTTTTAGGGCGCTCCTCCGGGAAGGTAGGATGAGTAATGTCTATACGGGCACAAAAGAATTTATACATGTTCGGGCCCTCAATGGTGGGAGTAATAGCCCTACGTCCTGTTGTGATTTCACTATATGAGATAAAATGTTTACAAGAGAGAAGAAGAGATTATCACAAGCGAAGATCTCTTCAATGTTAGTGTCTATCTAATTATGTCTAAGTCTTCAGGTTTGTTGGATGCCTGGTAATGCTTGTATGCTTAACTACCATTAGAACGTGCATTGACTACCCTTTTATATCGACTAAAAGGGCACCAATGCGAAATGACCTCGAACGGTTATTAGGATGCAGTTTCGTTAACCACACTTAACTTCCATGTAGGCTTCACATGTGCAATCAAGGGATAACTGCACATGTTAACCTCCTGGAAGTTATCTTCATACGTGCAAAGATCTTCGTGATTCTCGGGATATGCCCATTCAAAGAGTTAGGCCTTCCCGAATTATTCTAGTCACACATAGTCAACGACCTTCTGACCACGCACAGTCTGCAGTCTTCTGACCGTGCACTGCCTGCGGCCTCATGATCGCGTAAGGGCTGCGATCATGAGTTATCTTTGTGTCCGTGCCCTTTAGGCCGTCTGAGACCATAGCGACGAACTTATAGACACACATCCAATCTGATTCTATCTTTAAACCAGACGTGTATTATTTTGAACTAGCTCGGGTGATAATCTTCGTCAGTAGCGGCGGCCAGCGAAGGACGAAAATAAGGACCGATGGCAATGGCAAACTGTAATCCAGGCGGCGATCGTGGTGAGGTAGTGAGGAAGTGGTCGCCGACGAGGGTAGGGGTTTTTGCGCTCGAAGAGACACAATGCTATAAGTTGGAACGGTTCAACTGGAGAGAAACTCTTGGGCAAAGTTTAATAAAGTAGTGAGGGCCTTTTCTAACGGTACAAACAAGAAATACCATCAGACTAATTACTTTCTTCTAACGGTACAACCCAATAATACCGTCAGACCATGTATGTGCACTTTTCTCACGGTAGATTGAGAAAATTCCGTCAGAGTTGCGCACTTGTTCAAACGGTACAAACAAAAAATACCATTAGAACAAGTAAATTTTTCCAGAGCTTAATTTTTGAAATTTGGAAAATGATGTTTCAAGCCTGTTGAAGAAGCAAGAGGCTACAATGGGATTTTGGCAAGAAAATTTGAAGGGAAGAATTAAGTTCTTAGAATATAAGGGTACTGTACATGTTAGAACTCATGCTATGGACTAAAATTGAGATATATTAATGCTATAGTACACTAGCTTATCATTAAGTTCTAAACAAAAATGTATTGCCTGATGTATTAATGATAAGTTCGTCACCTTGATGCAAAACTTGTGGGCTGTTTGCCTGGCATTTTTCCTAATAGAAAATAGTCATCAATGGTTCTCAACCCATAATCTTTCTTCGTGATCATCTCGCAGGTACGTTGTTTTGTCGATATCTTCAGTAGGGATAGATTGAATGTCCTCTAAAAATGGAGGTATTTCATCGAACTAGTTATACTCCTCTTCGTTGACAACATCTTTGACCCCAACAATACGTCTCTTGCTATGGAGGACAACATGCAACTTTGGATTGGCCGGGTCAACGATGTAGAATACCTGTGTGGCTTGCTTTGCAAGTATGAATGGATCATCTTTGTGTCCGACTCTATCGAGATCGACAAGAGTAAAACCGTAATTGTCAACTTTAACACCTCGAGGGATTTCGACCCATTGGCATCGAAACAAGGGAATCTTAAATAATCCGTAATCGAGCTCCCATATTTCGTCAATAACACCGTAATATGAGTTCAGCGCCCTTACTGCCCTAGCATCCTCGGAAATAGCAAACAGTGTCACTCTACTACATTGCGTACTGCTCTTGGCGTCCTGAGCTCTTGTGTAAAATGAATACCCATTGATGTCGTACCCCTGCCAAGTTCCTACAGTGAATTTTGGGCCTCTAGCCAACCATGTCACATTTTCACTTATGGAGCCCTCGGCAGCTCGCGTGACTCTTTCTTGGATCCACCCAGCAAATTTCCTGTTATGCTCTAGTGACCCAAATCTCTGGCTTCGAAAGATTCTGTGACCGTAACATTGCCTTGTGCTCGTGTATGTATCGCTCGACCTCCGTCATGTGTTGTAAGACCCAAAAATGTGATTTCGCGTACACATCATGGGCGGGGACGATAGCTTTGAATCCAATCATTCTGATGCCCTGAAGCCTGCCCTTGTGTCGACGCCAATTGGGTCAACCCCGGCCATATAATCTGTGCAAAATTCAATCACCTCCTCGGCGGCATAACCTTCCATGATACTCCCCTCGGGCCGACGACGAGTCCTTACGTATCCCTTCAATACACCCATAAATCTCTCAAATGGATACATATAGCACAGGCACACGCGTCCACAAAACTTAATTTCTCTGATAAGGTGAACAATCAGATGGACCGTAACATCAAAAAAGGATGGAGAGAAATACATCTCGAGCTGACAAAGAGCTGTAACCACATCGCGTTGCAAAGCGTCCAATCCATCCGGATCAATTACCTGCGAGGACACAGTTGCGCCAAATATTCATATAAGAAAAATCTTCTAATTAAGCTCCACAAATGGAGCTAATTAACTTATAGTAGAAGTGCACGTACTTATCTTGCAAGATATTGCATTGAAGAAATAACATAGCTTTGTGATTGTCACTCTGACTTTAACTGGGAGAATACCTCTAATAACAATGGGAATCATTTGTGACATCAGCACATGATAGTCGTGGGACTTCATTCCAACCAGTTTCAGGTCCTTCATGGACACAAGTTTTTTCAAGTTTGCGGAATACCCACGTGGAACTTTAACACCATGCAGTCACCGATAGACTTCTGTTTTTTCACTTTTGGACAATATATAACAGGCCGGGGGAGGTATTGATAATTCTCATATTTTTGCATATTTTCTGGATATTTTACCCTCATTCATGCTCATTTTAGTCATAAAGATCATCAAATACTCTAATATATCATATTGGCTGCCGTTCGACCTCGACTGTGTATTTCGTTTGTTTTAATCGCAGGTCAACACAATTCAGGCAATTTATGACTGAATGGATGAGCTTCATCGACTGGATCTGGCGAACCTATGAATCCGTACTGAAGTACGCATCGTTGCAAACGCGTAGGAGCTGACCGCATCAAAATGTGAGTCTCCGGGAGTCCAGAACAACCAAACCTAACAGCCAAGGGCCAGTTCGCAATTTCTTCAAAGGTTGAATACTTTCCTGCAAAAATACCAAAATCATCAAAAAAAAAAACTCAGCAGCCACAATTCTTCCTCAGCCTGGCACATATCCAAATTCTCTCACTTCTTCTCTCTCAACCCCGACGAACTTGCCACCGACGGCCAAGTCCACGCCGACGATAAGCCGCCGGTCTCCTTCCCTATTGCTAACTCTTCTTTCTTCCTCTTCTCCCCCTCCGATGAGCTATTGGTGTTCTCTCCCTTCATCCTCTCTCGCCACATTTTGTCTCTTCCTCTCCCTTTGTCCTCACCGCCGGCGTGCTTCCTTTTGTTCTCCTCCTCCTTCCTCGCTGTTTCGTCTCCCTCTTTTATTCTCTTCTTTTTCTTCTCCTTCTCCCCCCCTTCTTTTTCATCTTCCTCCTTTCTTCTTCCTGCCTGTTCTTTCCCCCAAATCCTCTGCTTCTCTCTTCCTCCAGCGTCGTGCGCCTCCATCCCGCACCGCCTAGCGGCCTCGTGCCTCGTGCCTCTCCCGTGACCGGCCACGCCTCTCCCGCTGCCTCCTAGATCTACTCCCGCCGTAGATCTGAGCTTCTTCGCGCCACTCTCCCTCGCGCTCCCCTGGTGCTCCCGCCGCACCGATCCTGATCCATTGCCGCCGAATTTCGCGCCATCGCCGCCAGATCCGACCGGATCTGGCCGATCCCGCACCGCCACCTTCCTCGGCCACCGCTGCCTCCACAGAACCGCCTCCTCTTCACCAATTGTCGATGATTCGGACTCGGAGTCCTCAGCCGAACTTATGCAGAATTTATAACTGTGAGACCTTTCAAGATGACCCTTCGGGAAGGTATGCTGAACAATAGTGAACAGGAGTACAGAGAGTTTAGACAGGTTCGGGCCCTCGATGGTGGGAGTAAAAGCCCTACGTCCTGTTGAGATTTCACTAAGTGTGGTAAAAGGTTTACAAATGGAGGAAAAAGTCCTCACAGGCGAGGATTTTTCCTGTAAGAGTGTACAAAGATAAGCCAAAGAAGGCTTATTAAAATGCTATATGAGGTGTGCCGTAGACTTGGCTAACTTGGATGATTTTCTTCCTCTTCTCCATTGATGTTCCATGCCATCCTTTTGTACTGTTTGAAAGGGTGCCATGTAGAGGAAACTGCATCAAACGGTTGCATGGACAGTTGGATGCGGTTTTTTGGAACTGCTCTTAACCTCCACGCAGGTTAAACACGTGTTATTCATGGATAACTGTATGTGTTAACCTTCTGACGGTTGATTCTCCACGTGTAGGAATCTTCGGGATACTTAGAATATCCTGTTGTACGGGCAACCGAAATAGATAGATCCCAAGTATCCTGATCGACAGATGTTCTGACCGCGGGATATTGGCTGACCGCGCAATATCCCGAATGTGTAGTTCGCGTATAGCTTACGAACTTCTGACCGCGGAAGGCTTACGGACTTCTGATCGCGCAAGGCTTACGGTCTGACCGCGTAAAGCTGCGACCTGATCGCGTAAAGCTTGCGACCTGATCGCGTAAAGCTTGCGACCTCATGGTGATGCCTCTCAGAATAGCTTGAGTTCGCATCACCAGGTACATGTCTGGTTCGAACTTGTCTTGAACCAAAAGTTTATTAGAAATGACCCGGGTGTCAATCCTCGTCAGCTAGCCCCCAAATTCGAAGAAAATGAAGAGACGTGTTTATTTCGAATTTAAAAACCGTGCATTGGATTTTTAACCCGGCCCTTTAACTTCTCCACTTAGTGGCGCACTAAGTGAAAACGGTTGGTTTTTCAAGACGAGTTCTGACATTACGTGACGGGCAATGATAGCGCCGTAGAATTGTTTTTATCTCGAGGTAAAATTGTAAATGTTTTAGCAAAACCCGAGGCGTCTGGAATGCAAACCGTCACCCAGGCGGCTATAAATACCAGACCCCTGGACATGTAAAGATCTACAATTTCCCTCTCACGTCTAAGTCTTTTTCTTGTTATCCTGCCTCCTTCCTTTTCACATACCCCTCCCAATGGCAGATCATGAAATCATCGAGATTGAGAGCGATGAAGGGGAAATTGTCGAACAAGGGTCTCAAACGAATGAAGTCCTGTCTCCCTTAAGGAAGAAACCCAAGGTTAACGAAGGATCTTCCAGTGGAACAAAAGTAAAGAACGTAGCGAGTTTCTTTCTTCCTTCAGTTCCTTTGACCCTCCCCGTTCATGCCTCTCGGCAAGTTAGGCCTTTATCCTTAGGAAAAGATCCCTTCACATCCAATTCCCCCATCCTTTTGGGTGATCAACATCCTGGTCGGCAAGCGGTGACTATCCCTCGATCAGATGATTGCCGTATTGGGTTGGCGAAGCAATCTTCTTCTGGGGAGGTTGCTCTTCCACCATATGATGATCTTCCTCCCAAGATGGGTGTATCAACGGGTTATGCACCGGGACAGGTAACAATTCTTCTCCCCTTTTTTTGCTGATAATTTTAGTTAGTATGACTAACTTTTGCAAAAATGTAGGAGGTAGGAGGCCCCAGCGATCAGCCTTCTGCTGCTCCATCTCTTCCTTCCGGACAGACCCTTCTGGAAGAGAAGAATGCCCTGGAGAAGAAAACCGAGGAGATGGCCTCGAAGATTCTGCGTTTAGCAGAATGTCTTGATCGATCCCGAGAAGAGGCGCACCATTTCCGTCGAGAGAGGGACTTCGCTCAGCAACAGCGAGAACTCTCTGACTTGATTAGGGACAATAGTGCGTCTGTTGTTAGGGACGATATAGATAGACTTAGGGTAGTTGCTAGTTCCCTGGGGGTTGTCAGTGTAGATCCTACTGACAACAATATGTCCCTTGGGGAACTTTGTAAACTTCTTTCGGAGCAAGTCGATGTTTTGATCGACTGCATCCCTTTTGTATGTAAAGAATGTAAGAAATAAAAAGTTCTTTATTTCTCATGAAATGTTCTCCACATCTTCTGTGCGAAAATATAGCCATGAACTTTACGTTCGCGACCATTCATACACAGGAAATTTTAGTTCTGCGATCAAAATCACTTTTAAGAAAAAAGCACCGCAACCTGCCCTGATTCTGCGATCAGTTTCAAAGCCACGATCAGAACTAAGGTTCGACCAGAGTTGGGACTCGGTCAGGATGTCACTTCGATTAGAATCGAAGTTTCAGCCTAAAACACGATTTCGATAAAACCATAACCCAATTAGAAACACTTCAGTACGTTAAAAATTGGGTTACATGATTTTTTCGAATAAAATATTCAAAGTATAAAAAGGAAAAACGTCCTCTGAAAAGTACTGAAAATTTTTCAGTCCTTCTACGCTTTCAGTTTCCAAAACAAAGAAGCCTTTTTGTTTCAGATCCGACGCCTGAGTACTTTATCGGGTCCATCAGAGACAGTATCCATTATAGGAAATGAATAAAGCATTCAATGGAACGTTTGAAATGAGCCGTTTACTCATTAATGCGTCGCCTTGGGTCTATAAAAAGAGCAGATGTCTTCTCAAAGAAGCCACACAGCTAAAAACCCTTATTATTCCCGCCGCTCAAAACCCTCATCTTTTTCAGCCTTCATCTTCCCCAAATCGCTAGCTTCCCCTTTGATTCTACACCAAAGATGGCGTCCTGGAGCAGATCCATTCACCATTCTGAGGAGAGCCTGATGGCATTAGAGAAGGAGGAGATCCTTTCTCCGCGGCTGCTCATTAACTGGCAACCTGCGGAGAAGGACCAAGAAACCCCAACTGTCCAAGAAGGCGAGTTGGTGGTTTTTGAGGAGTATTTGCGTTGCGGGTTCCGATTCCCTGAGAGTCGGTTCCTTAAGGATGTCCTTGAACATTACGGGTGGGAACTAATCAACCTCCACCCCAACGCGATGCTGATCCTTGCAGTATTCCAGCACCTTTGTGAAGCCTTCGTCGGAATATATCCCAGCGTGGATCTTTTCCGACGATTTTACTTTTCGGCGTGGTCAAAGAGTACCAATGCCGCCGGATGCATCTACTTCCGGCTGAGGGATAAAAAGGAGTATCCCTCCCCACCCCTACGAGATTCTGTGCATGGGTGGCACCAAAGGTGGTTCTACTGCTCTCCACCATCCGAAAGCAGTTTATGGTTTGAAAACTCGCGACCGGAGAAGTCGAGCGAGTTAGACATTCCTCCGGCGATGAACTCGGAGCTTTCGAAGCATGCCAAGGTGATTCTTCACTTGGTCAATGAAGGATTGACGGCTCGAGATATCATTCGAGACTTCCTGAAGAACCGGGTGAGTCCTCTGCGTGAAAGGGCTCATCCGGCGTGGGAGATTAAGTCCATGGGTGATAGCACCCTGGACTACAGTCAAGGTACTTATTTCTTTGGTGCTGAACTTTCTCCTTTTTGAATTGTACAAATTCTGACTTGAGTTTGGGAACAGTCCTGCCTTCATCCGAGATTGAAAGGCGGACCAACTCCCTCCTTAGGACCTACAATTCCGACGTAGAGGGCCCTAAGGAATCACCTCGCCCGCAGAGCTTGATTCACGCAGGTGATGACCTCAGACAGGAGCGCCGAAAGGTAATTTCCCTGTTCAGCTTTGGCTCTGCAGGTCTTGTGTGTGTCCAGTGCTAATCCCTTGTAATGGACTGCGAACCAGCTCCTAGGGAGGTTTGCGGATGCGACGTTCCCAAGTGAAAATGTCGGCTCTCCGAAGAAGCCGACGGCGAGGAATGTGAAGAAGGTCTCTCAGAGACCCAGGACAAAGAGTCCTGCCCCTAAGAAGACCAAGCTAAACCCTGGGGAGGGGTCTTCACGAAGCATTCCTCGTCCCGCAAGAAAGACTGCGGTAAGATATCGCATTCCTGCTACTTTTTCAGGCGCGACATGGAATCACTTCTTCGTCGTACAGGGAGAGGGGAGCGAGGAGGAAGAGGATGACGTTCCTCTGATCCTTTGAAGGAGGAAGATCGTGGATCTTCCATCCAGCGATGCCCCAAGCCGCCCCGCAGAGACCACTACTACCGAGGAGGTGGTCGTGGAAGATCCTGCGACCACCGAAAATCTTGTGGTCGCGGGTAACCCTCCAATTCCTGAAGCCCCCGAGGTTTCAGGGTCAATTATCTCTGCTTCCCTGGTCGAAGGGACGACCAAGGTAAGGAATCTTTTTCGGCCGTTCCTTCTATGACTCTTTCTGCACATTTGTCAAGTTAATGTATATACAGGGAGGAGAGCTTCCCCCTGGGACCACTGGGGGTTCCAGGGAGGAAAATCCTCCTCCTCTGCGGACAGAGGAGGAAGTGGATGAACAAAGGCCAGCTATGATGGTTCCAGCAACTCTGGAATCGCCAAGGCCTTCAGATGCAGCCCCACCAGTTAGCCCGGTGGCCCAGGTGAAGATCTTTTCATGTGTTTTTACCTGTTCCCTAAGAATATGCCTATAACATGACATTTCCAGGGGGGTGCTGCCTTGTTTACCATAAGGAAGGCGAGAACCAGAGACGGCTCTCCTTCGCAAGGGGAATTTTCCCAGAAGTCCCAGGAACGAATGGGATTTCAAATAAGGTAAGAGCTCTTACTTGACAGTAATCTTAAATAAAAGTTGCCTGACCCATTCTTCCTGTTAGGCAAAAGAAGACAGCGCCTAACCCTTCAACCGCCACTGGGGAGGTTGAAATTAGGGCTGATGAGGGAGCCTCTAATGAAGAGCGCTCTGCTCCCGCGGTTCAGGAAGTCGTCCGGACCGCGGGAGGTGAAACAAGGGCAGGGATCGGGTCACAACCAGTAGTCTCTGGGGGTGGCGTCCGGCCGGCACTCCCGCCAACTATCCCTGTAGTGAGCACGTCGGAGGCTCTAGCGAGGATTCCCGCTGAACTGAATGATGCCGTTTTACAGAAGTTTATGAAGGTATAATAAGACTTTGCTTCCGTGCCTGAATTATACTTAGGACACCTTTGACCTTCTTCTTTGGCGCCACAGGGATTGTCCTGGCTAACAAGCCATTCGCGTGTTGTGATGGCTAGTACAGAAGCCATTCAAAAGGAACGCGATAGCTTGCGCAGGTGAGTACCATTACCCTCTGGTTAACATGGGTATATCTTGGTTATGACTGCCTTGATTTTGTTGCAGAGAGGTTGCATTCTTGAAGAAGGAGGTGGCCGGTTCAGTCTCAATGCTTAAGAAACAAGAAACTGAACTCAACAGACTTCGATCAGAGAATGCTGGTAAGCCGATTCCTGACTAGGAAGACTTGAATCCATAATATGCGAATAATCTTCTCTCTCTATACAGCGCAAGCAGGTCGAATTACGCAGCTCAGTCGAGACAAGGAGATTCTTGAATCCTCGATTCGCCACACCGATCAGGCAATCAAAGAACTGAGCCTCCGGATCTTTGAAAAACTAAAGGCCGTGGCTGATCTTTTGAAGACAGATGTGGTAGAACTGAGGCAAGACAACCTCAGTATAAATGACTGGACATCGCTGCTTACTGCCCAGGCGGATTCACTGCTTGAGTATCTCCCTGGAGATACACGGCGACGCGAAGAGGCGATCAGAACCAGGGTTCGATCAGCCGCAGCAGCCGTACTCAGCCGGGTTCGACTTCACCATGGCCCAGATGCAGATCTGAACGCACTGGTGGGTCCGGTTGAGGTCGAGAGTGAAGAGCTGCTCGATGCAGTCATAGAGGAAGTCCAGCCCCTAGTAGATAAACTCCTGACTGAGCTGGGGATCGAATGATCCTTATTTTTGTAACCAAACAATTGTAATCACCATGCAATGTATGTAAAACTATATTTTTTTTTTCTTAAAAGAAAGTGTATATTCACATCATAAGTTTCATACTATAAGTATATTCCTCTAGCCCCCGCCTCTGTTTTGTGAATACTGGAGCCTTAGTATTTTAAGCAGAGGGAAAACATAAGTATGATGACCAGGGATATGCGCTTCAAGCCGATGGTCAAGATTAAAGTAACATTTTAACCTTATTGCAAACTGGTAGCCACCCAGATGACCGAAGACTAGCCAGATAGTCCCGTGTGCGTTGAGAAACGGCTTATTTAGGAGCGACTTATCTGGAAGTGATCATGAGATCGATCAGCGAATCCGGTTAAAAAATGCTGTAGTAACCTGACCGCCGGCGATCAACCCCAGGTCGAATTTGTATAATTTGGGCTTAAAGAAAACACTCATTGTATGAAAACAAGACATGCTTTTTATGAAAAGATGCTAATTGAACAGGGAAAAAGTGATTGGAATACTTACACGTAAAACTTGCGAAGTTGATCGATGTTCCAAGTATTGGACAAAATCCGACCATCCTCCATGGCTAACCGCGCAGACCCTGGCCGCGGCATTGAGACGACAGTGTATGGTCCTTCCCACTTTGGGGAGAATTTATTGCGGTTAGACTGGTCTTGAATTTTTCGTAAAACCAAGTCGCCCACGTTGAGATCATGTGGTCGCACCTTTTTACTGTGACACTTGCGTAGAGCCTGCAAGTATACCGCGGACTTGATCAGGGCGCGATCACGCCATTCTTTCAGGAGGATGAGATCTTGCGATCGCTGTTCGGATTGGTTGACCTGTTCGAATTGATTCGTGCGGACAGATCCAATACTGACTTCCATAGGCAACACAGCCTCGGCCCCATAGACCAAATGGAAGGGTGTCTCACCGGTGGCTCGACTAGAGGTAGTCCGTAGTGCCCATAGAACAGTATAGAGCTCGTCTGCCCAAGCCCCCGAGCGGGTCTTGAGGCGATCAAAAACACGTTTTTTGATGCCTTGCAATACTTGCCCATTGGCCCGTTCTACGGCACCATTGCTTTGTGGATGTGCCATGGAAGCAAAGCACACCTTAGTCCCAATCTGATCGCAGTAGTCTAGGAAAAGACAGCTAGCGAACTGAGAACCGTTGTCTGTGATGAGACGGTTTGGAACACCAAATCGTGCCACAATGTTCTTGTGAAAGAACTTTTGTGCAGCTGATGCAGTAATATTTCGTATTGGTTCGGCCTCAATCCACTTTGTGAACGTGTCAATGGCTACGAACAGAAACTTGTACCCATTGACCGCTTGTGGCATAGGACCGACGATGTCCATTCCCCAGATCGCGAAGGGCCATGCGAGAGGAATAGTTTGCAATGCATAAGCAGGTTGATGAACCTGTCTTGCATGAAACTGACACTGTGGACACATCTTGACCATAAACTTGGCATCATCGAGTGCCGAAGGCCAGTAGAATCCCTGTCGAAAAATTTTTCCGACCAGTGTTCGGTATGACGCGTGTGCACCGCATACACCGTCATGTATTTCTTTCAAGAGGGATTTTCCTTCCTCCTGAGATATGCAGCGCATGAATACTCCTTGAGTACCCTTTCTGTACATAACCCCATCTATGAGTTTGTACAGACGCGCCTTTCGAATTAATCGATCGCTTTTGGTTTCGTCCTCGGGTAGGGTCCCATGTTCAAGATAGACCCTCAATGGATGAGTCCAATCTTGTTCCTGACCGAGGTTGGCAACGAAGGCTATTGCCGGATCATCCTCGACCGAAGTCATGATCGAAGGATGGTCCAAGTGTTCAATGAACACTCCTGCCGGAGCGGATGAGCGTGAGGATCCAATTTTGGATAATTGGTCTGCGAGAATATTGTCCTTTCGCGGGACGTATTGGACTCCGAAGTGACTGAAGTGTTTTTCCAATCTCCTCACTTCCCCCAGGTAATGAGCCATTGTCTCATCGGAGGTGCTGTACTCCTTGTTTACCTGGTTTACGACTAGCTGTGAGTCCCCCCTCACCACTAATCGACGGACTCCGAGGAATTTTGCTGCCCGGAGCCCTGCAAGAAGACCTTCATACTCTGCTGCATTGTTGGTGGCAACAAAGTGTAGTTGAATAACATACTTAAGCTGTTCGCCCTGAGGCGTAACTAAGACCACTCCAGCCCCCGAGTGTTGAAAACTACGGGAGCCGTCAAAGTACATTGTCCAATAATCGGGGTACTCCAGTTCCTTTGCCAACTGCACGGGTGGCTCAGGGTTGGTCCATTCGACCACAAAGTCGGCCAAAACCTGAGACTTAACCGCCGTGCGAGGGGTGAAATGGATCTCGAAGGCACCGAATTCGACCGCCCATTTGGCGATTCGACCAGATTTTTCTGGATTTCGGACAATATCCCCTAAAGGAAAAGAGGAGGGTACTGTGATCTTGTGTGCTTGAAAGTAATGTCGTAGCTTACGGGAAGCCATCAGTAGCGCGTAAAGTAACTTCTGGACCTCAGGGTAGCGCTCCTTAGGACCATGAAGTACTTCGCTCACATAGTAGACGGGTCTGTGTACTCCTTCCCTTTCCGCGATCAGAACTGCGCTGACCGCGTGTGGGGTGGCCGCCAAATACAGAAGTAATGGTTCTTCCTTTTCAGGAGACACCAATACCGGCGGACTGGAAAGATATGTTTTTACCTCCTGAAACGCTTTTTTGGCCTCGTCGGACCACGTGAAGTTATGATGTTTCCGCAAGGCTTTAAAGAAAGGTAGTCCCCTTTCGCCTAATCGCGATATGAAGCTACTTAAAGCCGCCATGCGACCAGCCAGGCGTTGAACATCCTTCATGGTCGAGGGCGACCTCATTTGTTCAATAGCTCTGATTTTCTCAGGATTAACCTCAATGCCCCTGGAACACACAAGGAAACCAAGAAGCTTTCCAGAAGAAACCCCGAAAGAACATTTCTCCGGGTTCAATTTTATTCCAAAGCGATTCAAGTTACAGAAGGTTTCAGCAAGATCGTCCAAATGAGACAATCTTTTGGTGCTTTTTACAACCAAATCGTCTACATATGCTTCGAGATTACGCCCTATCTGGGAAAGAAAGGTCTTTTGCATCAAGCGCTGGTACGTGGAACCAGCGTTCTTGAGACCGAACGGCATTCTGACGTAGCAGTATGTGCCGAACGGGGTGATGAAGGCAGTTTTCTCTTCATCGTCTTCTGCCATGCTAATTTGATGATATCCTGAGTAGGCATCCAGAAAACTCATCAGTTCGCAACCCGCAGTGGAGTCAACCAGCTGGTCGATGCGGGGAAGGGAAAAGTCGTCCTTTGGACAGGCACTGTTGAGGCTAGTATAGTCGACGCACATGCGCCACTTGCCATTTGACTTGCGGACCATGACCGGATTGGCGAGCCAGTCCGGGTGATTCACTTCGCGGATAAACCCGGCTTGTAAGAGTTTGTCTAACTCTTCTCGGATGGCTTCCTGTCGTCGGTGGCAAAACGCCTGAGCTTTTGCTTTATTGGTCGTTGTCCAGGTCGAATTGCTAACCTGTGCTCAATTACTTCCCTTGGGACACCGGGCATGTCGGACGGTTTCCACGCAAACACATCTGCGTTAGCCCGGAGGAAAGCAACGAGGTCGAGTTCCTATTTGTCATCCAGGGCTGACCCAACCCGAATTGTCTTGGATGGGTCATCTGGGTACAAGGGAACTTGTTTGAGTTTCTCATCTGGTCGAGGAGCAGCCCTGATCGCATCGGTGGCGACAGTGGCGACCTGAGTGTCCCGGAGGGGAAGTTGATCGACCATCTCCAAAGATAGGCTGTCGCACGTGAGCGCCACGTTGCGACTACCTCAGACTGAAATGACACCTTTGGGGCCAGGCAATTTCCCGCACTGATAAGCATAGTGCGTTGCCATCATGAACTTAGCAAGAGTCGGCCTGCCAAAGATTGCATTATAAGCTGAATCACAATCGATTACATCGAAAGTAACCAATTCTGTTCGGAAATTATCTGGTTCTCCCAGAGTGACCGGGAGGACCACTTGTCCCAATGGCATCATCGAGGGGCCTGGGATTATCCCATAAAACGGATGGATTATAGGCTTGATCTTCGAACGAGGAATTTGCATCTCGTCGAGTGTCTTGACCAATAAAAGATCAAGGGAACTTCCCCCGTCAATCAGGACCCTTTCGACTCTCGCGTTACTGATGATTGGGGTAATAACCAGAGGTAGCCTCAAGGGTCGAGTTAGCCCCACAGGACAGTCAGCGCGATCGAACGTCAAAGGTATATCCGACCAACGGGGATATTGAGGTTCACCATGGGATGTCTCCATTTGGTTAACCTCTCGGCAAAAGGTTTTAAACTGCCTTTTGGAAACGAAAGAGGAGGAACCTCAGAAAATGACATTAACATGATTTTGAGGTACCTGGTAAGCCATTTCTTCGTCTCCATCGACGTCTCTAATCCCGCACGCCTGCTCTTTAGGCGGTAAGGTTGGCATTGGCCCAGCTCCTTGGTAGAAATCATCCAGCTGTTTCAACCAACTCCTGCAGTTTTTGAGATCGTGGCCTGCGGAATTGTGGAGTGGACACCACCTTTTGCCTTCCTGCGGATTAGTTGATTTTTCTGGCTGGTCGGAATCCCGGCCACCAGAAGCAGTTTTACTTTTAAAAGAAGACTTATTACCTTTGGTCGAAGGTGGTTTCTCCGCGACCGCGACCTCACGGTACTGTCCAGAGCGGTTCCTCTTCGACTTTTTTGACTTCCCACCCGGTGAAGACTCCGGCTTTTTGCTTGAATCTTCTTTCTTGGCGTCCTTGAAGCCTGGTTGGGGCGGTAGGTCCCCCTTGTCAACCATTCGGTTCCATTCGACTGCCTCGGCTGCATCGGAGTATCGATCAGCCATATCGAACAGATCGGCCACTGATCGAGGAGGGTGGATGAGCAAGTCTTCAGTGAATCTCCGGTATCGAACGGCATGCTTAAATGCCCTGATTACGGAGCCATCAGATATGTTCGGGATGGTATTTCTTACCCCGACAAACCTCTTGACAAACTGTCGAAGCGTTTCGGTCGAAGTTTGCCGCAGTCTATGCAAGTCGTCCTCCTTACCCGGCTTTTGGTAACAGTTTTGGAAATTGCTGAGGATGGCATCGCATAGCATTTCCCAATTATAGATAGAACCCTCAGGCTGATTGAACAACCAGGTTCTAGCCGGTCCTACGAGGACTGTTGGCAGGTAGTTGGCCATGACCTTGTCATCACCTCCTGCTGCTTGGATGGCAGTAATATAGATCTGAAGGAACTCAGATGGGTTTTGAGTTCCATCAAACCTCTCAATGGCCCCTGGTCGAAACTTATCGGGCCAAACGACTACTCGTAGGCCAGGCGAGAAAGCTTTGCAACCAACGTAAGGACCGTGAACCGTCCTGCGACTTTCGGTCGGGTTTCGAGCAAACTCACTTAATGGCGAGGTTACTCGGGGTCCCAAACGAGAGTGAACGGCAACTCGATCCCTACTACGAGAGTCCTGCATTCGCCGATATTTGTCCTGTCGGGACGGTAAAGGTGGCGGGTAACTCCGTCGGCCAGAGCCAAAATGAGGACCATCTCGTTCATGGGGATGTGTTACTGAGCGGGAAGAAGCTGTTGGGGTCGCCTCGGATGCGACCTCGTCCAGTCTTTCCGCCAGGATCCTGAAAAAGGCCGGTCTCTGCGCATCCGTGACTGTAGGAGGAAAATTACGCATGACCTCCGCGATGGATCGCAGTCGACCATGGGTACTTCTCCTAGGGGCACCAGGTGTTATTGTTTCTTCGTCCACTGAGAAATGCTCCGGTGGTAAGGAAGGAGTCTGGTCACGTCTACGACCACGCGACCGTCGAGAAGAACTCGGGGCAGCATCGTAACGAGCCTGCGCATCTTGAAGAGCCTCTAGGGCAGTTCTGCGTAGTTCGTTGTTCTGTTGCTCGCGATCTTGTTCCTCCTTCTGTTTGCGATCTTGTTCTTCCTTCTGTTTGCGATCTTGTTCTTCCCTGGCAGCCTGTTGATCGGGAGTTTCCTCCGACAACGCAGCAAACTGCCTAGGGAGAGAGGTCGTCGATGGGGAGAACATCTCGGTTTGTTCCGAGTCAGACTCGAAATCAAAGAGACGGTGGAGGTTATTAGGGTCGAACCTTCCTGGGCTAACTTCAGGGTCACCATCATATTTTCCCTCAGCGGGATCGTATGACGGGCCGGATTCATCGCCTAGCACATTAAGAACCTCTGCGGGTTCTGACCTTGTGCCAGTTACCTCCTGGTCGATTAACATGACTTGGGGAGATGATTCAACCAGTGGAAGATTCTGGCCTTCGACCTCTTCCATCGGAACAGGATCGCTTGGAGAAGGCATGGGTATATGGGCATAATCCTCGAGATCGAAATCGTTCTCGGAATCATATGCTCCAGCCATGTTTCGGCGAACCTCCGAATTTCAATTAGGACGCCTTGAGAAAGGCCCCACGGTGGGCGCCAGCTGTCGACGATTCGGACTAGGAGTCCTCAGCCGAACTTATGCAGAATTTATAACTGTGAGACCTTTCAAGATGACCCTTCGGGAAGGTATGCTGAACAATAGTGAACAGGAGTACAGAGAGTTTATACAGGTTCGGGCCCTCGATGGTGAGAGTAAAAGCCCTACGTCCTGTTGAGATTTCACTAAGTGTGGTAAAAGGTTTACAAATGGAGGAAAAAGTCCTCACAGGCGAGGATTTTTCCTGTAAGAGTGTACAAAGATAAGCCAAAGAAGGCTTATTAAAATGCTATATGAGGTGTGCCGTAGACTTGGCTAACTTGGATGATTTTCTTCCTCTTCTCCATTGATGTTCCATGCCATCCTTTTGTACTGTTTGAAAGGGTGCCATGTAGAGGAAACTGCATCAAACAGTTGCATGGACAGTTGGATGCGGTTTTTTGGAACTGCTCTTAACCTCCACGCAGGTTAAACACGTGTTATTCATGGATAACTGTATGTGTTAACCTTCTGACGGTTGATTCTCCACGTGTAGGAATCTTCGGGATACTTAGAATATCCTGTTGTACGGGCAACCGAAATAGATAGATCCCAAGTATCCTGATCGACAGATGTTCTGACCGCGGGATATTGGCTGACCGCGCAATATCCCGAATGTGTAGTTCGCGTATAGCTTACGAACTTCTGACCGCGGAAGGCTTACGGACTTCTGATCGCGCAAGGCTTACGGTTTGACCGCGTAAAGCTGCGACCTGATCGCGTAAAGCTTGCGACCTCATGGTGATGCCTCTCAGAATAGCTTGAGTTCGCATCACCAGGTACATGTCTGGTTCGAACTTGTCTTGAACCAAAAGTTTATTAGAAATGACCCGGGTGTCAATCCTCGTCACCAATCACCGCCGATCCTCCTCCTGCGCCACCTCGCGCCACCTCTAGTGCCGCGCCTTCATCTCCGCACCGCCGGATCTGCTCCGATGAGCCGCTGCCATTAACCACACCGAGACTCCGCTACCGCCATCGCGCCATGCCACCGGAGTCGACCTCGCCGCTCCCGAGCCACCTCCACACCTACCGCGCTGCGCCTCCACAGTTCGCGCTGGCGCCGGTCCGCCACTCTCTACATCGAGCCGCCGCCGGATCTGCCACGGCCATCGCCGATCCGCCACTGCCACCCGCACAGCCGCCGGATCTGGCCAGCCAGCGCCACACCCGAGCCGCGCTGCCGCCGATCCGCTCCACAGCGCCGTCTTCGATAGCTTCGACCAGCATCTTCGACTGCTTCTTCCACAGCAACCCACGGCAAGCCTCCACGGCAACCATTGAGCTCCAGCAATTCCAGCAGCTATCATTACTGGCTCAATTCTTTCCACCCCTCTCCTGTTCTTGAATCCTACAAACTGTTGAACTGGCAATGCTTGTATGAGATGAACCGAAATTGTAACTGTGATCCCTTGAAATGTCAGTAGAATTGAATGATTAACTCTTCTTGAACCATAACAAATTTATAAGTTCAAGTAATTTGTGGTATTGTGTTAGAGCCACCTTGCCTATCCAATGATGAGATGAAATCATCCTTTTGCTATGTGCAGTTTGAAGATTTCAAATAGTAGCTAATCAATTGCAAACTCCACTGTTTTAATATCGCATTGCTCTTTTAATCTTGGCTTCCACAGTGAATCATTTACCGGAATGTACATGTTGTCTGGGATGCTCTTTGAGACTCTAGTGAATCTCTCTCTAAATGAATGTTGGGAATTTAACTGATTTTGTATGGTGATTTGTGATGATATTGCAATATTGAATTCTAGTTATGCCATTATTGACTTTGCGCTTGAGTTATATAGAGAAGTGGTAGAGAAGTGGTGTTATGATGCAACTCTTTGATTTCCAGACATTAAACAGCTGTTCAGTTTAGATTGGTTTGTTTTCTCTGGATTGAATCTGTTGTGGTTGTGGCTGTGGCTGATGGAGTGAGACTGCTATGGACGACCTGTGTTATCTTTACATGCATGTTCGTTGATACCATCGATGGACGCAGTCATTTTAGTCACTTTTGCCTCTCTCGCGAGACTACTAAACGATTACGACTTTATCGCTTGTACTCATGATCACGCGTACGGATTTAACACTGATTGAACGTCGCAAGCTTGCCACCTCTCTCTTTTCTTTCTTCTGACATTCTCGTTCTCTCGTCTATTTTAGTTTCACTTGTCATCGATTTAGTCTAATTTTACACGATTCGTTTTCTCTAGACCCTGTGGAAAGAACGACTGAATACTCGCCTTATTATATCGTTCTCTTTCTCTTGAGAGACGGTTTAGGACGGTATCAATTTTTGGCGTCGTTGCCGGGGACTAGGTTGAATGCGAGCGTGTTCAACTGATTAGATCTTTTATTTTTGTTTCTCTTTTATTTTTGTTTGCATCTTTTTCCGCTCCTTTTTCCCTCCCGTTCTTTTATTTCTCGCACTTCTTGTCCTTTTCTCGTTGATTTGTTGATTTACACTGATTGAGGATATGGATGGTTATCATTCTTTTTGCGATGCATGTGACAATCTTACTGCAAAATTGGATGATTTGCCCCGTCAAATTGATATAGCTCTTCGTGGATTATTTGCTCATGTTAGTGCTGATCCTATATGTTGTATTTGTGGTATACGAGGTCATTCGCCCACTGCTTGTCAGCGTGGTCGAGCATCCACTACATATCATCTTGGATGGCCTACATACCCAAATACATCTTACAGGAACAGCCACCCTGGTATCTCATCATCTTCTAGCTATCATTTTCAGGGTTTTAGGTATGGATAGCAGCCCCCATATACATCATATCAACCTCCGTACTCATCATATCAACAGTACTGACAGTAACCTCCTGCATACGAGGATACATCTAGACTTGAGGTGCTGTTGGAGCGTCATTTGAAAAAGTTGAATGAATTTCTACATCCATCCCCACAGTCGCCTCCCAAAGTTGAGGATACATCCAGGCTTGAGGCACCGATGGAGGACATGATTAAGAAGTCCGAGCACTACCTTGCACAATGTTCAGATGCGGACGCATTTGAGGCCATCACACCTCCGTTGAGTGTCCCGGAGCCCACCCATGACATCTATCCTCGAGACCCTCGCGGAGAGACCACAGTTGTGAGCGAGGAGCTTCGACCTGATCCTGTTCCTTCGAAGTCGCATCACTACGCTCCACCTCCTGCTGATCTGCTCATGTGTGATGATGATGGCGAGCCTGTTTTCGAGACACCTCTGCATCCGTTTGGACCGTTTTCTTTCGATGATCCATTGACAGACGGACCAGAGATGGAGAGTGTCAGTTTTGAGGTCACAGGCCCCCCGTGTCACACCTATGATCCTCTTACTAATGACACTGAGCTCGAGACAGTTTTGTTTGATGATGCGGATTTGAGCTATTTGGTTGAAGATCCTGTTATCCCTGTGCTTGATATTGAGACATCTGATACTGAGGATATTCATGATTTTGTTGAGGATCCGCAGCTTCAGGAATCTGTTGATTTCCAGACATTAAACATCTGTTCAGTTTAGATTGGCTTGTTTTCTCTGGATTGAATCTGTTGTGGTTGTGGCTGTGGCTGATGGAGTGAGGCTGCTATGGACGATCTGTGTTATCTTTACATGCATGTTCGTTGATACCATCGATGGACGCAGTCGTTTTAGTCGCTTTCGCCTCTCTCACGAGACTACTAAACGATTACGACTCTATCGCTTGTACTCATGATCACGCGTACGGAATTAACACTGATTGAACGTCGTAAGCTTGCCACCTCTTTCTCTCTTTTCTTTCTTCTGACACTCTCTCTCTCGTTCTCTCGTTCTCTCGTCTATTTTAGTTTCACTTGTCATCGATTTAGTTTAGTTTTACATGATTTGTTTTCTCTAGTCCCTGTGGAAAGAACGACTTAATACTCACCTTACTGCATCGTCCTTGTTCTCTTGCGAGACGGTCTAGGCCGGTATCAGGTATGTACGCTTTCCCTTCTCCAAAGGTGCAAGCTTAGTCCTTATCCCCATTTCCACCATGCCACGGCGAACTTTGATACCATCCTTGGTCTTTCCTGGAATGTTCAACAACAAACCAATCAAACTGTCACAGACATTTTTCTCTACATGCATGACGTCAATGCAATGTTGAACTTGTAAGTGCTCCCAGTATGGTAGATCCCAAAGAATCGATCTCTTCTTCCAAACATTTTTTTCTCGAGGTTTACAACACTTACCGAACTCAGCTTTGATGTCCTTCACGCGCGAGTAAATCTCCTTACCGGTTAGAAACACTGGGGCTGATCCCTTCTCAAGCTTCCCGTTAAATGATTTCCTCTTTTTACAGTAGGCGTGATGCACCAGAAGAAACCTGCGGTGACCCATGTACACTGTTTTCTGGCAGTTTCGCAACCACATGCTCTAAGTTTCATCTAGGCAAGTAGGGCAAGCCTTGGCTCCTTTCGTACTATACCCCGACAAATTTCCGTAGGCCGGGAAATCATTTATGGTGCAAAATATCAAGGCCCGCATTCTCTTTCTTGTATGCATCCCACACCTGCACCCATCGCTCCACAATTTCTGTAAGTCTTCGATTAAAGGTGCTAGAAACACGTAATATCATTTCCGGATTGTCTGGGTCCTGAGATTAGTAACGACATCATGATGTACTTGCGCTTCATGCATAACCAAGGAGGAAGATTGTAGATGCATAAAAGAAACGGCCAAGTGCTATGCCGACTGCTCATATTACCGTGTGGGTTAATACCATCTGTACTCAGCCCGAACCTTATATTCCTAACTTCGCCGCCGAACTCATCAAATGTTTTGTTGATGTTTCTCCATTGAATAGAATCAGCTGGGTGTCTCAGCTTTTCGTCTTGTTTCTGGCCTTCAGCATGCCAACGCAAGTGCTTCGCAACTTTTGGATTTGCAAATAGCCGTTTCAATCTAGATATCACAAGAAAGTACTACACAGTTTTGGCCGAAGGTCCTTTCTTTACCTCGTGACATTCACTATCAATCCGGTCCCTACGCATATACCTCGATGCGCCGTATCTTGGACAAACATGCAAATTGGAGTACTCGTTACGGTACACCACACAATCATTTGGGCATGCGTGTATTCTTTCGATTCCCATTCCCAACGGACACAACAGTTTTTTGGCTTGGTAAGTAGATCTTGGCAACTCATTTCCCTCTGGAGGCATGTCCGCTAGAAGATCTAATAGTGCCGTGAAACTCTTATCGCTCCAACCGTTGCCTGCCTTCAAGTTATATAATCCCAGCACAGAAGACAGCTTTGTAAATTTTGCACATCCAGGGAACAGAGGCTTCTCAGAGTCAGCAATCAGTTTCTCAAATTCACAGAAGTCGTTTTCGTTGTAATCTTCCTCTACATCACGTAACATCTCATCTAGATTGTCATCATCATCTACGTGCACATCGGAATGAACATTATCAAAATTCGGATGATCATCGATATTATCGCAATCCACATTTAGGTCCTGTTGATTGGTAGCGGTGCTTGTTTCCTCAAGATCTTCGTCATGCCATATCCAACGGGTGTATCGTGCGTTAAAACCACGACAAATCAAATGACTCTTAATTTGATCAGAATTGCTAAGCCTCTTCAAGTTCATACAATCTGTACAAGGACAAAGCATATCTTTCTCCCCCTTCCTCGCCTTTTATTGCTCAGCAAATTTAATAAACCCATTTACACCATCCAAATGTTCAAGAGTAGTATGTTTTATTCCATACATCCAATATTTCCTGTCCATCTACAATTAACAAGATTTAACGAGTCAGGCATGCATGAAACCTGCCCAATTAAGCTATGTATATGTACATGTACAGCCTCTTACAACTGATATGTTAAACCCTAGTTTGACGAAATTAACACTAATTAACCTAACTACACAATACAAGCTAGTGAACTCCTAAAACATGAGGCATTTCCAGCTAGCTCCCAAGCTTGGAACTACACAATACAGCTAGCTTGCAAGTAGAGAGGGAGGGAGATCTAGAGGGAGAGAGAGATAAGTGATGACAATTAAGCTTACATTAAAGAGAGGGGTCCAATCAACTTCCTTCTAGCTTTCCCTGATTACTCTAGTAGTGTAGCTTCGAGCGTGGAACTCTCATCACAAATAGAGAGAGACAGAGTGCAACAGAACAAAATAGCAGCTCAGCAATGGTCGGGTGGGGTTTTACTTATACTAGACCAATTTCTAATAGTAAATACATGAAATCACCGTTAGAATATGTGCGTGTAATTTCGTACATACATCTTCTATCGGTAAATACACATATATACCGTTAGAACAGATACAGGTACATGGCTGAAACAAAAGCAAGCTGGCTCTTGCATGACACAGCAATCTAAGTACACACATGCACACCAGTTCACAAATTGAAGTGCATGCCTGAAGCACATATGCAAATACAAATGTTTTTTCTAACGGTAAATATGTGTATTTACTGTTAGAACAAGTACAAGTACATGGCTGAAACAAAAGCAAGCTGATTCATGCATGATAGAGCAATTTAATTACACACATGCACACCAGTTCACAAATTGAAGTGCATGCCTGAAGCACATATGCAAATACAAGTGTTTTTTCTAACGGAAATATGTGTATTTACCGTTAGAACAGGTACAGGTACATGGCTGAAACATAAGCAAGCTGGTTCATACATGACAGTGCAATCTAAGTACACACATGCACACCAATTCACAAATTGAAGTGCATTCCTAAAGAACATAGGCAAATACAGGTGTTTTTCCTAAAAGAAATATATGTATTTATCTTTAGAACAGGTACAGGTACATGGCTGAAACATAAGCAAGCTATTTCATGCATGACAGAGCAATCTAAGTACACACATGCACACCAGTTCACAAATTGAAGTGCATGCCTCAAGCACATATGCAAATATAGATGTTTGTTCTAACGGTAATTATGTGTATGTACCGTTAGGAAAGGTACAGGTACATGGCTGAAACAAAAGCAAGCTAATTCATGCATGACAGAACAATTTAATTACACACATGCACACCAGTTCACACATTCAAGTGGATGCCTGAAACAAAATGTTTGTCTTAACAATCAAATAATCATATCTAAACACAATGTATAACACCAAACAGATCTTAACTAGAAGATAAAGAAATATTTCAAGAGATGCTAATTTGTAGATTAACTAAGAGACACAAAAATACTTTTCTTAGGTACTTGGTACTTCATCTTGCCAAAAAATTAAAAATCTCTACTTACATGAGATCTTGGTTTGCCTCCATTCCTTCAAGAAAATGGAAGAGGAAACATAAAAATTAAGTACTATTAATTAAACTCATTCTAGTTAATGGATGAAACTAAAGCAAGCTGATTCATGCATGACACAGCAATTTAGGTACAAACATACACATGCCAGTTCACAAATTCAAGTGCATGTCTGAAACAGCAATACAAATACACACCTACCTACCAATACAATTAAATACACAAATACACCCATGTACACATTCAAGTTCATGTCCCAAATAGCAATACAAATACACAAATATACAACAATATACAAATTCAACAGTTCACACATTCGATGTATATTACAAAAGTCACGTCTGAAACAACAGATCATGACGGGGACCCAGTGGCCCATACATTTTACATAAAAGAGAACTTTTGCAAGTTGGAACAATTAACTACCGACTACAAGTTAGACCTGAACATCACATATCCATTCATCTGAAATAGCAAATATATAAACCACACTTGACTTAACCATAGGAGTTCAGTTCAAAGACGTCGGAGGAGTTGGAACTGGCTTGGAGTTCAATTTGTATTGGTGATTTCCTCGGGCTCACACTCAACTCAACTCAAGTCAACTCAGAGTTGAGTTGGGTTGGGTTGAGTGTGAGCCCGATGAAATCACCGATACAAATGTAAGATGCTTTCTATAGGTCCTGATTTGACGCTGGGCTTGAGGATCTTCTCAACCGAGCCAACTAAGATCTCGCCCTTCACGTCCTTCCAGCTCTCGACGGTGATCTTCACCCTTTCTTTCGCCAACAAGCCAACGTAGGCAGTGTACTGCAACGAAGAACCGTGAAATACGTTGGCCCTCATGAGCATAATCCAAGGACCTGCACAGATTATAAATAGGCATTCTAGAGCAAATTAAGATATTTGTGTATCTCATGATATTACATTTCTACTCTATTTCATCAGAAGAAATTATCTTCCGAATATACATTAATTATTTAATGAACTTTTTACAAATATCTTGATCATTGAGCAAGATATGGCATTTGACTATGTTATTGGCATTGAGAAACCTATTGAGAGATCAAGATATTTGTGTATCTCATGATATTTGTAAATATCTTTATCAATGATCTTTCAATTTCAATGTCATGATCTTTCAATTTCATGAGATATTTGTGTATCTCATGATACTTGTAAACTGCATATTTTAATTTCAATTTCAACTTTAATTTCAATTTCAATTTCATGATCTTTCAATTTCAATTTCAATTTCACGATCTTTCAATTTCATTTTCAATTTCACGATGTTTCAATTTCAATTTCAATTTCAATTTCATGATCTTTCAATTTCAATTTCATGATCAAGATATTAAACTAGCTACTATATCTCATGATTTTTCAATTTCAATTGTTTGTAAGTCCAAGTTGGCATTGAGCAACCTACTGAGAGATCAAGATATTATATTTCTACTCTTATTAGCATTTTTTCAAGTTAGCTAGTGTTTGTCTTACAAATATCTTGATCATTTTCTTCATTTGAATTTCAAACAATTGAACATTATTTGCCCGACAATGATATTATTTAGTTGTTTTAGTAAAAATAGGAACAAGACACCATACATATTCATATTGAAAAGAAGACACATCAACTAAAATGAAGGATAAAAAAATTGCAGGACAATTGCCATCATAGGTTTAGAATAATCTAATATTGCCGAAATTTTACTTGCCTTGCTTGCCATGACAAAATCTAGTCAAAGTGGCCGTCGATGGAGGTACGGAGGTGCGGCGGCCATCCATGGAGGTTACAGGTTAGGGCTAGTCACGCCCAAGGAACTGTTCGAATGGAAGCCTATTTGTAGAAGTTGAACTGTTCTAACAGAACACAACAGCCTACCCGTTAGTAATTAGTGATCTCTTCTAACGGTATAAATATTCAGTTCCATTAGTAAATCACTCTGCTTTTTCTAACGGTAATCAAAATACTACTATTAGTCATTTTGTTCCTCTTCTAACGGTACGTATATTATTTACCGTTAGAATAAAACTATTATTAGAATTTGAACGTTTCTAACGGTACCCAACAGACTACCGTCAGTACTTCATCTCTTCTAATGGTAAATATGTTCAGCAATGCTAGAATAAATCATTCTGCTTTTTCTAACGGTAAAAATAATACTACCGTTAGTAATTGTGTTGCTCTTCTAATGGTATATATACTCTTTATCGTTAGAAAAACCCGTACAGCTTCTTCTAACGGTACTTTTCATAGAAACTGATAGTAAACATACCTCCCACATACCTTTTGCGACTGCGAAGCACCTTTTCTAACGATTTTCTAGGGGTTAGTAGACTGCATTTCTGTACTAGTGACAACTCTAGGTCCTTGAAAGACATTGACAGTGGTTCTAAAATTTCACCATAAATATGACACAAGAACTCAGATCATTACCATACGGTCCATCACAAACTACACCGTCTTAGTAGTACACATAAACACTATTGGATGGATCTATTATAACCTATTCCATGAAAATTTGTGAGTTATGGGCGGAATTGAAAAAGAATGATTTACAAGGGTCAAACTACCAAAAATAATGATGATTAGCGTATATATTAAAAAAATTACTCAAAATCTCATACAACACGTGCTATAAAACTATATTTCTATGGTCAATGTTGTCAAAATCTTTAAATTATGTTATCATCATGGCAAAAGACATTACTTCAATAAATGAATAACTAGGGTTCAATCAAATCAATATGCCCAAAAAATTGACTCTATATTCTCATTCTATGTCACAATGACACTATTTATGTTAAATTAATATACACAACACAGGAAATCTACTCGAAAACTACTTTATTCAAATACAATTCCTAAACCCCGAAAACTAAGCATTTCAATATTTTGGGTCAATTAAAATCTTAAGATGATGCGAAACTACACGAAAGCGGAGATCTATTCAAAACCCTAAAATATTAAATATATAACTAAACTAAACCCGTAGTACTTGTCCTAAACCCTAAACCCCAAATCTATCCCAGATTACTTGTCTACATATCCAGAATCCCTGAGTGAAGCGAAAATTTAAAATTTTCAACCATCTATGTATTAAAATAGTTTTACCAACAAGTATGATAAGTTGACAATGAAATCAACGTGAAAAACCCTCATTCCCTCTTTTCTTCTCTTCCTCTCTCAATTTCTCGGTTTTTTTTTTGCTATTAAGTAAAAATAAAACATCCAAATGGACCATTATCCAACAAACTCTTCATGCCTAATAAACAAAACAAAAGAACAGGAAAAGAGCTAGTTAACCATCACGAGGAGATGACATTTTGTCGATGCCAAAACAAAGCACGTGTGATCTATCTCGGATTTGCTCTAGCAATACCGCACCCTTAATGGCTAAATCCACAAGATCTTAGGTCTATCAACGGTAACAAGCCAATATTAGTTAAAAATCTATTCTTCCAACAGCATTTTGTTAAAAAAAAAACTCCAAAAAGATCTCATCTCCAGACAAAAACTCGAAACAAATGAGCAAAACTTTGATTCCCAAACAACCAAATACACACTGCTTGATATCATTACTGATGATTTTGGAGTTAATAGGCAGTCGGGTGACACTAGTTAGCGGCACTAGTTGGCGGCCGTTGGTGGGTCTTGGAAGCGTTAGTTGGCAGCGGCAATCAATGTCAGTTGGTCTTGGAAGCGATGGCCGGCGGCCGGCGGCCAAGTCTCTCTCTTTTGCCATGGCAGAGCTGGATAAATGAGAATGGAAAGTAGGGCTTTCAATGGTGATTATAGAAAAACATAGAGCAAAGAAAACACAAATACCCTTCACAATCATTGTTGGGGGAAAACCCGTGTCTCCGGGCGATCTTCGGAGTGGGCTCCCGAGCGCCCTAGGTCCTTCGTCCGGAGATGGTTCCCAGTGGGTTCCAGGGGATCCCGGAGCACCTGCGCCCTTTGTCCAAAGATGGTTCTCAGTGGGTCCCTGGGCATCTGGGCCCTGGGTCCCACATGATCCCTGGAGCACTGGGTCCTTCGTCCAATGATGTTTCCCGGCAGCCCGGGTCTCGGGGATCCCAGAGGACCTGCGCCCTTCGTCTGAAGATGGTTCCCGGTGGGTCCATGGGTCTCCGGGCCCTGGGTCCCATAGGATCCCTGGAGCGCAGGGCCCTTCGTCTGGAGATGGTTCCCAATGGGTCCCAGGTCCCGGGATCCCCGAGCACGTGCGCCCTTCCTCCGAAGACGATTCCCAATGGGTTCCCGGGCCTCTGGGCCCCTGGTCCCGTGGGATCCATGGAGAGCTGGGTCCTTCGTCCGGAGATGGTTCCCAGTGGGTCCAAGGGTCTCCAGGCCCTGGGTCCGAGGGATCCCCGGAGCACCTGCGCCCTTGGTCTGAAGACTGTTCCTGGCGGGTCCCTTGGCCTCTGGGCCCCATCTCCCGCAGGATCCCTGGAGAGCTGGGTCCTTCATTCGAAGATGGTCCCGGCTCCTGGGGCCTCCGGGTCCCGAGTCCCGGCTCCTGGGGATCCCCAGAGCACCTGCGCCCTTCGTCCGAAGACAGTTCCCGGCAACTCCCCTGGCCTCCAGCTCACGCAGGATCCCTCAAGCGCTGGGTCCTTCGTCCGAAGATGGTTCCCAGTTGGTCCCGAGGCCTCTGGGCCCTGGGACCCAGCGGATCCCGGAGCACTTGCGCCCTACGTCCGAAGACAGTTCCTGGTGGATCCCTGGGCCTCTAGGCCCAGGGTTCCGCGGGATCCCTGGAGCGCTGGGTCCTTTGTCCGGAGATGGTTCCCGGTGGGTCCCAGGGATACCCAGAGCACCTGCACACTTCGTCCGAAGATGGTTCCCGGCGGGTCCACGGGCCTCCGGGCCCTGGGTCCCGTCGGATCCCTGGAGAGCTGGGTCCTTCATCCAGAGATGGTTCCCTGCGGGTCTTGGGGCCTCCGGGCCCCAGGTCCCAGGGATCCCGGAGCACCTGCGCCCTTCGTCCGAAGATGGTTCCCAGCGGGTCCTTGGGCCTCCAGGCCCTGGGTCCCGCGGGATCTCTGGAGCGCTGGGTCCTATGTCCAGAGATGGTTTCCGGCGGGTCCCTTGTTCCTAGCGGGTCCCAGGGCCTCTGGACCCTAGGTCCCGGGGATCCCAGAGCACCTGCGCCCTCCATCCGAAGACGGTTCTCGGTGGGTCCCTGGGCCTTTGGACCCTGGGTCCCACGGCATCCCCGGAGCACATGGGCCCTAGGTTCCCGGTGGGTCGCTGGGCCTTCGGGCCCGGGGTCCCTGGGGAGCCGCAGGGCGTATTGGGAACTAGCGAGGACACTTGTCAAGCATCCAGGCTCTTCGGCTGGTGAAATGATGTCCACGCCCCTCGATCCAGCGGGCGTAGCTAGGGTTTTTTGGTCTTTCGCATGTTTTGGGTCCTATATATACCCCCTTGTATCTCATTTGTAACCAACTCTCAATTCATTTTACACACTCAAAACAATAGGCTCCCTTGGAGACCTCTCACTCCGAGAGAGCACCTCCCCAGCGGACTTACGTCCGGAGGGTGCCGAAAGGACTTGGACCCCCACTGGGACCTGAACATATATAAAAACTACCGTGTCAATTGCTGCGTTGCCCGGCGGGAGGTGACCGGTCACTCGGTTAGATCGAGCCGTTGTTCGCGCGTCAAATCTTTCCATGAAATCTGCTGGTGGTATATTTTATACCACGACAGTTGGCGCCGTCCGTGGGGACTCGTGATGAATTGCCACGGCTCCCCTAAGAACCAGAGCTCAAGCCCTCTCCCTTTCCGGTGGTGCCGGTCCTAGCGACCCAGCGCCACCTCCGCAAGAAGATGCTGCAATAACGACCCCACCGTCCGGGGGCACCCAGAGAGAAGTACCACCTTCTTCTCCCGAAATCTCCGGTAGAGGTGTTCCCGTTTCTAGTCCGGTGACCGCAACCGCAATTGCGAGATCTAGCGCCCCCAAACCATCAGTCCCGATCTTCGGAGACCCCTTGCTTGGGGCCTTGGTCGAGGGCCAACTCCGTGCCCAGCGCACCATGGAGGAGTTGTTGCGCGCCTTAACGCGGCCTCCGGCTCTCGTCTATCCGCCCCCATTCCCGTTTATGGGGGCGTCACCTCCGTTTTTTATGGGGCACCCAGCGGCTTTCCCCGCGCGGGGAACTCTCCCAGCGCCGGGGCCTTACCTCATGCCAGGAGCTCTCCCCGCGCCGGGGACTGACCTTGCGCAGGGAGCTTTACTTGCACCGAGGCCTGACCCCCCGCCGGGAGCTTTCCCCACGCTGGGGGCTGACCCTACGCCAAGGCCTCACCCCGCGCCGGGAGCTTTCCCCACGCCGGGGGCTCACCCCGCGCCAGGAGCTCTCCCCGCATCGGGGGCTTACCCAACACCGAAGCCTTACCCCGCGCCAGGCGCTTTCCTGACACCGGGACCTTACCTCACGCCAAGAGCATTCCCCGGGCCGGGAGCTACCCTCCCGCAGGGACCTTACCCCGCACTGGGAGCTCTCCCCACACCAGGGGCTTACCCCGCGTCGGGAGCTCTCCCTGACCCCATGCCGCAGATGGTTGCCAGTGCGCCCGGAGCAGCTCTTGGGCCGGTGGTTTCCATTGCACCCGGGATGGCCACAGCGCCCGCGGTGATCCTCCCCCACGAGAGTTCTCCTGCACCAGCTCTCGAGGCCGCCCGGGAGACACGCCCGACGCCAGGCCTTGCCCGCATGCCAGCTGCGCCCTCCGGACTGGTGGCAGACGCACATCAGCTCCCTCCTCCTCCTCCTCCCCCTCCTCGGGGGCCGCCCCCTAGGGCTCCTCCAGTGGATCAGACCCGACTAACTCGGGAGGAGGTGGAGCGCATGCGTGCCATGAAGCCTAGCGAAGCTCCCTCTCGGCACAGGCCGGGGACACGCCCCAAACTAGCCAGGGAGGGAGACCAGTCGACGAAGACATTGCCACCTCTGGGGGACACCTGGAGGTTCAAGAAGCCAGCTCCAACCATGAGGAGAAGAGGCGCTACCACCATCCGGGCGGACCGCTGGGACCTCTCCCCGACTCTGATTACGAATGCGTCTCCCCTGCAAGGGGGGACAGCTATTGGGAACCTTCTCGGGGAGTTGAGGGGGCCAACCAACCCTTGTGCCGCCGGCTCTGACGCGTTCGATGGCCAAAGTCATATCGCCCGCCCCCCATCGAGCACTACAATGGTGAGGCCGATCCTTATGAATTTGTGCAGGTGTACTCCACGGCCATCTCAGCGGCTGGGGGAGATGAGACGGTGTAATGCAACCTCTTCTCCCTCTACCTTACCGGAATCTCCCGCTCATGGTTTTACAACCTGAGGGCCGGTTCCATCAAGTCCTTCATGCAGCTCAAGCACGAGTTCTGCGCGAACTTCTAGGGGAACTATGTGCGTCCCCTGGACTCGTCGCAGCTCTACACCGTTCGGCAGAGGACGGGGGAGACCATCTGCAGCTTCTTCAAGTGCTTTGCTCAGGTCAAGAGCAAGGTGCCGTACGTCCCTGACTCCACAGTCATCAAGGCGTGCAAGAGCGGGATCCTCCCCGGGGAGCTCCATCGGAGGCTCTCCCGGAGCTGCCCCGCCTCTGCCGACGAGCTCTTCAATGTACTTGAAAAGTACGCAAGGGCAGAGGAGGATGACCTCTGGAAGGAGAACCAAGGGGTCTCCCCCCCCCCAAAGAGGGATCATGGGGACTCATCCCACAAACGTCTCAAGGAGGGACATCACAGCGAGTTGAGGTCTCGGGACCTCTTCATTCTTGAAGACGGAGGCGGCTCTCGCAAAGCTGATCGGGGCGGCCGCCCCTCCCCCAAGTCAAAAAGGGGGGGGGGAGGCCAGCCCTCCCGTACTCGGGACAATCCCGCGCCAGGAAGTAATGAGGTTGGGGCCGACTTATGGTGTGCCTTCCACCAGTCCACTTCCCATGCCACTCGAGAATGTAACGCGCTTCGTCAACACTTCGCAGCATTTCTCGAGCAACACGGGCAGGGGGGAGAGACTTGCCTTGCCCCATTAGTCGGCACAGGCGGCCCTCCCCGCTTCCTATGGGGAACATCGGGAGCTGACCCAAGAAAGGGGCTCAATAGACGAGCTCCCTTTCCAAAACTCCCAGGGACATGTCTCCTGACTTGGGGGGATCCTGTCCGCGAGCCCCACACTGGACCCTCGAAGCAAAGCCCTCCCCACGAGGATGCCCTCACTTAGAGGATGCCCTCCCATAGAGGATGCCCTCTCCGAAGGGATGTCTGCACTTGGCCCCCCGGCCTCCCCCTCACTCTCTCGCGCTTCGCAAGGGGGAGGCGTTGTATAAATTTACTTAATCAATGCAAATTAGACATTCCCCTATGAATCTTTTTTTGTAGGGTGTATTTTTTTCACTGCCTCCAAGGTGACGCCCTCCCAGCGAGGATGCCCTCCCTGTGACGATGCCCTCCCAGTGTGGATGCTCTTTCGGGCTATTGGGGGAAATATCTGCCCGATAGATCCCGGTGATATGCGCCCCGGTGGCGGGTGTCCCCGCGTCCTGAGCGCCGCCACCGTCCCGGTGAGAGGCGTCCCAGTGACGGGTAGCCGCGTTCCCCGGGCACCGCCACCGTCTCGGTGAGAGGCGTCCCGGTGACGGGCGTCCCCGCGTCCCGGGCACCGCCACCAGGGGGCCACCATCCCGGTGATAAGATCCCTAGTAATGGGTGTCCCCGTGTCCCGGGCGCTGCCACTGTCCCGGTGAAATGCACCCTGGTGACCCGCGTCCCGAGCGCAGCCACTGTCTCGGTAATACGCGCCCCCGGTGACCCACGTCCCGGGCACCGCCACTATCCCGGCGAGAGGCATCCCCGCATCCCGGGCGCCGCCATTGTCCCGGTGATATCCAGCCCAGTGACCCGCGTACCAGGCTCCGCAACTGTCCCACGAGAGGAGTCCAGGTGAAGGGTATCCCCGTGCCCCAGAGGCTGCCACCGTCCCGACAACACAAGGTCTTTCCCAGCGCCGGGGGTTCACTCCACACCGGGGCCTTTCCCCGTGCTAGGGGCTTGGTGGGTGTCCCCGCGTCCCAGGCACCGTGTAACACCCTGAGTTAGGGGTGAAAACTTCCTTTTTCATCAATAGCATGCATGCATGTATCTGTAGTAATAGCCAGATCAGTATCTATCCTAAGCCCTAAAATCTCCAAAATCTATCCTGTGACCTCAAATCAAGATCAGATTGTTCATATGTGATCTATCAGTTACTTTGAACTTAAAAGTCTTCAGAACCTAGATCCAATTCTATCTCTAAATTCCAGATTTATCAACTTCTTCTGTTTTCGAAAACAGAAATACCTTATATTACCCAAATACCCTAAGTTTCAGAAATACAGATTTAATCCGAATCTTGACCAAGTTCAGACCAGATTATTCCAGGAATATAATCATGGGTATGTCAATACCTTAATCTAAAAAGTTGACAGCCAGATTCTATCATCTAGACTCTTTTTACAAATCAGTCCAAGAGTTATCGCAAATTAGTCCTTATCTGTTATCTGAAAACCCAAAAAGGCTAAAATCTCCAGATTAACTTCAAATTCAGAATTTCTTCAGCAAATCTTCTCAAAATGCTAATTGCCACAAGTTTCTCTTCTGTGCAGATATCAAAATCGAACCCTAAATGCCAGAATTCGAAATCGACAAAACTTAAACCTTATTTTACCCTAAAGTACCCTATTTTCAGTTTGTATCGAAAACTATTCAAATGTGTCAAATCTTATCAACCATCTTTGCCAAATACCTTGTTGAATATAATCTACCAGATTAGTGAAATCAATTTCAGTTTAAACCTCCTAGAATTCCAGATTTGCATTTCAGTCCAAATCAAGAAATCAAATATTGCAAATCAGCCCAATTTCGACCAGGGCAGTAACCAGTGCACGACCAGAAGCCTCGCCGTGTTTCCTTGCGGCGTGCACGTTCGTCGCCGGTGAAGCTTCGCCTGCAACTTGATCGTGCATGCTGTTGCGCACGTGTCCTCGCCTCAGCCGTCACCGTGGCAGCGTCGCTGCAACGTCGACGACCAGCGCCTGCTTCCCCGCGCGACCAGCAGTGACTATTGTCAGCATCTTCTTGCCACGTTGCTTGCCTTGCCAGCCGTTGTCGCCACCGCTTTGCACCGCCCGACAATGTGGAGTTCCAAAGAGCCGACAAGCTGAGCAATAGTCACCTCGCCTGAGCACTGTCGCTTCACCGCTCGCCGTTGTTGCTTCTGCGCCCGGCAAATCTAATCACTGGCGCCAATTTACTGCTATTACTTCCTTGCAAGCTTCGCCCTCTGGTCTATTTAAGCCACCAGTGCCTTGTATCATCTCCTCTTCTTTAGGACTTAACCAAATTCTCAAACTTCTTCGCTGTCGTCGTCTTCTCCGGCGAGTCCAGCAAGAGGCTTCACGGTGCCAGCACTCTACAGATCATCTCCTACCAAATTAAAGCCATCAGTGAGTTCATCTACTCAACCTCTCTGTGTAGTACTGTCTAATTGCTCCCCGGTGACCTCTAACGCCGGCGATCACCGGAAATGGCTGAAATTCGAAGAATGCCCTGTTCCGGCAATGCAGGCCAAATTACCTCAAATTAGCTCTCGATTCTGTAGAAGAAGTTGATCAGTAAGCCAAATCAAGCAAGCCTATAAGCTTAGAATCCCCAATTAAGCAAGAATCGAACCTTTTCCCTAAACCGAGCTTCACCAAAAAACCGGCGATCGTCACCAGGCTTCTCCAGTGATCCTCCGGCCCATCTAATTGTACCAGAAGCTTCCTTATACCTCCTAGATGCTCTCCAAACAAGGAATTAAGTTCTTGTTGCCTGTAGCAGAAACCCCCAACTGGCAGTGCTTCTTCTCCGGCGCCGATGACTGGAAAAGTGTTCCCGGCCGTTTCAGCCCAAATCACCTTGTCATTTAGATGTGCCTTAGCCTCCTGAGCATTTTTGTCTTCTAGCCCGACACCTAGATCGGCCTAGATTGGAAGATATAGCTTTGCCAAGTTTGTGTCCAGAACTGCTCCAGTGCAGCCAGTTCATCTCTGTTCATCATCAAATTTCTTGCTTTCCAGCCATTTCTTGCCCTAGATCCTGTTGACTTAATTGTTCCTGTTACTCAAGGCTACCTCCCAGACAAAGTGGTGCATCATTTGGAGCTCCAGATCAAAAGTTATGCTAAGCCCTAGTTTTTGGCATTGTCAGCTCTATGCCAGAGCTTGTCAGCCAGTGGCATTGACCTTGTTTACTGACTTCTGGTTGTGTAATTTGAAAACCACTTTGTCCACTGAATTTGTAGAGTTGTGATCTACATTTTCTTCTACTACCACAACTTGAGATAAGCACTCTAGCTTTTCTTAAAGCTATGTCCAAGCTTTGATCCGAATGTCGATCTGTTGACATTCGCTGTTTTGATTAAACCAGCCACAAAATTGTTATCCCTATTGTAATCCTGAAACCCTAAGATTATCTAATCACCATCCTTAGCCCAAATTCCTTGAAACCCTAGAATCTCGACTCAGTTCAGTTTGCAGTTCAAATTATCTCCAGTATAGTTCAATCATTCTTGTTAAGCATTTCTGCATATAAGCCTTAAAACATTTTAAATATTATAAGTAATCATTGTGTGTTTGTTTGTCGTCGAGCAGATTCAGAAGCTGACTTTGAAGATTTTGCTGTTGACCCGTCATCGACTGCTGTATTTTACGACGCGGAAGGCAAGTCATATCCTTGGTCATCTTGAACCTATATTTTAAATGTTGCTATAATATAACCTTGAATATAGGCAATATTGCATGTGAAAGATTGAGAATGGTTGATTTATGAATTGGCAGTGCTAGACTAGTTATCTGTGAAATGTGAAATAAACAAGTTTTGAGCCATGAACTATTATATGTATTTATATACTTATATTCATGAAATAAAACCCCTAGCCGTGACCAGAAAAATGGTGTGGATGGCTGTAGCACTGGAGGTGCTAGACTGCAAAGGAATGCAGGCACTGAAGGTGCAGGATTGTGGATGGTCTGGTCATTGGCATATAAGGACTAGAACCTTGTGTTGTGCGTCTAGTGGCATGAACAACGTGCTAACCGCAAGCCTGGTATGGGACAGGCCTGAACAAGTAATTATGTGGATCGCACATGAAACCCCTGCATGAGATGTGTAGTGATGCACGATAAACACGGAGCGTGGCTCCCACACATATCACTGAAGGTGATCAAGCACGCTGACCCAGTAATGGGAATAAGTAAAGGGGTGGAGGTTTGGATACAACCTGCCACAACTGTGCCTCGCTGAGAGCCACAGGGTCGGGGGTGAATTGTAAGTGATACATAACAAAAGTTCTTGTTATCTCCACCTTGCCGCTCACAGTATGAAGTGAGTCAGGGGTCCAATCATTTTGTTATGATAGGAAAGGTTTGAAAGTGGAATATCTTGCGGGTAAATTGGTACCTCTCTGCAGAGTTAAAAACGTATTCGAATACTCCGAGCTTCCGGGTTTATAGGAGTCTGCTGCGGTGGATTAAATCCACGGGGTGTGACACAAGTACTATTTTCTAAATAAAATATTTTTAATCAAGATTACCCAAATGACATGTGTTGTCATGATAAGGAGTGCTGCCGTGGGCTGTCGTGTGTCGACGTGTCGCGGTAGTGCTATAATCTAGTGAACATGAATGATGATGTTATATTATGAAAAGTGCTGCCATAAGATGAGATGAGAAAGAAAAAGATTATTTTACAAATATCCATAATTCTTGACTAGTCCAGGTTCATATCATCACTACTATATGTATCTACTCTTACCTATGACTTGCTGAGTACGTAAGTGCTCACCCTTGCAACATTCAACTCAATAGATGGAGCCTACTTTGATCAAGATGATGGCACGGAGTACTACGTGGATCCAGAAGGAGGAGAATCAGTTCCGCCAGAACCCTGAAGTGTGTTGTTCTGCCGTCAACTTCTTTTGTGGGAGGGTCACCTATCTTCTGCTGTGTAGTTAAATATTTTGCTAAACCCTGAATGCCTTGTAGGCATTGTAATCCCTTTATGTAATATTAAGGCCAGCAGGCCACACTGCTTAATATTTTGTGAGTACTCTGTTGCAATGTGATATACTCCTGTGTTTGACTCATCCTGGGAAGTCAAAGGTTTGTGGTTTGGGACTAGCTGCAGCGAGCTAGGTCTCTACAGGAGTAGTCGTTGTCCCAGTTTCGGGGCGCGACACGCCGCCACCGTCCCAGCGAGAGGTGTCCCTGTGACGGGTA
Organism: Pharus latifolius; assembly: GCA_019359835.1. Classification (NCBI taxonomy): domain Eukaryota; kingdom Viridiplantae; phylum Streptophyta; class Magnoliopsida; order Poales; family Poaceae; genus Pharus; species Pharus latifolius. The sequence continues at coordinate 63,244,378 of CM033326.1, read as the reverse complement.
GCCCCGTGCCCCGGGCACTGCCACTGTCCCGGTGAGAGGCGTCCCCGCGTCCTGGGCGCCGCCACCAGGAGGGCCACCATCCCGGTGATGAGCGGCCCGGTGGCAGGTCACCACGCGTCCCGGGCGCCACCACTGTCCCGGTGATATCCACCCCGGTGACCCCCGTCCTGGGCGCCACCACCGTCCCGGCGAGAGCATCCCCGCGTCTCGGGCGCCAACACCAAGGGGGCCGCCATCCCGGTGATAAGGGCCTTGGTGGTGGGTGTCCCCGCATCCTGGGCGCCGCCACTATCCCGGTGATATCCACCCCGGTGACTCACGTCCCGGGCGCCACCACCTTCCCGCGAGAGGCGTCCCGGTGATGGGTATCCCCGTGCCTCAGACGCCGCCACCATCCCAGTGAGAGGCGTCCCAGTGACGAGAGTCCCCGCGTCCCGGGCGCCGCCACCAGGGGGGCCACCATCCTGGTGATAAGCACCTCAGTGGTGGGTGTCCCCGCGTCCCGCTCGCCGCCACTGTCCCAGTGATATGCGCCCCGGTGACCTGCGTCCCGAGCACTGCCACTGTCCCGGTGATATGCGCCCCAGTAACCTGCGTCCCGGGCGTCGCCACTATCCTGGTGATATCCACCACGGTGACCCGCATCCCGAGCACCGCCACTATCCCGGTGAGAGGCATCCCGGTGACGGGTATCCCCGTGCCTCGGATGCCGCCACCGTCCCGGTGAGAGGTGTCCTGGTGACGGGCATCCCCGCATCCCGGGCGCCGCCACCAAGGGGGCCACCATCCTGGTGATAAGCGCCCCGGTGGTGGGTGTCCCCGCGTCCCGGGCGCCGCCACCGTCCCGGCGAGAGGCGTCCTGGTGACAGGTATCCCCGTGCCCCGGACACCGCCACCTTCCCAACAACACAGGGTCTTTCGTGCGCCGAGGGTTCACTCCACGTCAGGGCCTTTCCCCGCACCAAGGCCCCACCCTGCGCTGTCGGGACAGTTCTCCCAGTGAGGATGCCCTTATGAGGATTCCCTCCCTGGAGGATGCCCTCGAATGAGGGTCACGGGCTCCTGCTTAGCCCAAGTCCTGACGGCGGCAGCCCTGCTCCCCTACGGCGGCTTACAATCCTCCTCGTGGACTGAGGGCGTAAGCGGCAATCCGGTTCCCAGAAACCATCGTAACGAGTCACTTTGAGGGGTGAGTCCCCCCTCAAAACCTCCAAAAGTTCCGACAACGGGAGCCTCGCTCCTCGGGTGGCTTACGATAACCCCTTGCGGACAGAGAGGGGTCAGCGGCAACCCAGTTCTTAACTGTGGTAATGAGTCACTTTGAGGTAATAGTCCCCCCTCAAATACTCCAAAGCCCACCATGGCGCTCACCCTCCTTCGGGTGCGAATTTCTGGACCCAAAATTTCTTGACCGGTTCCCAGTTCTCACAGTGACTAGGGGAATTTTTGACAGGGTCTTGGAACTTTTTGATTGGGAAATTCTTCACCGGGTCCCCGTTCTCACGGCGACCAGGGCAATTTTCGGCCAGGTGTTTGAATTTTTGACCCGGACGCGGCTATTTTCTCCCGTCCGAGGGCTCCACGCCGCCCGGACGCGGTGGACATTGTCCTGGGGGAAGGCTTTCTCTCCCGGGGGGGACTTTGTCCCGGGAGAAGGTTTTTCTCGTCCGAGGGCTCCGCGCCGCCTGGACGTGGTAACATTCTTTCCCCGGTGGACTTTGTCCCGGGGGAAGGTGTCCTGTCCCGGGGGGACTTTGTCCCGAGAGAAGGTTTTCTCCGTCCATGCCGCTCAGACGCGGTACCGTTCTCTCCCGGGTGGAATTTGTCCCAGGGGAGGGTTCTTCTCTCCTGGAGGAATTTCTCCCGGGAGAAGGTTTTCTCCCGTCCGGGGGCTCCGCGCCATCCAGACATGGCTATGTTCTCTCTCGGGGCGGCTTTGTCCCGGGAGAAGGTTTTTCTTGCACCGGCCGGACGCGGTAACATTCTCTCCCAGGTGAACTTTGTCCCGGGAGAGGATTTTTCCCGTTCTGGGGCTCCAATCCACCAGGGGCAGTTTTCTCTTCCTCACATCGACTTTACATCCCAAGTCCAGATCCTTCCACCCGGAGATCCCCGGTCCCTCGGACGCGAAAGGGTTCCACCCCAGCACTGTGCGGGAAACTTACCCCGGAGAACTCAGTGTCATCCAGGGAAGCGTTTGACACATACCCTCTGGGGCCACGTCGTGTCCCCGAAGGCCTGGGGCGCTCCTGTTTGGGGAAAACCCGTGTTTCTGGGTGATCTTCGGAGTGGCCTCCCGAGCGCCCTGGGTCCTTCGTCCGGAGATGGTTCCCAGTGGGTCCCAGGGCCTCTGGGCCCTGGGTCACGAGGGATCCCCAGAGCACCTGCGCCCTTTGTCCAAAGACGGTTCTCGGCGGGTCCCTGGGACTCTGGGCCCTGAGTCCGGGCCCCAGGTCCTGGGTCCCACTGGATCCCTGGAGAGCGGGGCCCTTCGTCCGGAGATGGTTCCCAATGGGTCTCTGGGCCTCCCCGGAGCAGTTGTGCCCTTCATCCGAAGACGGTTCCCGGTGGGTTCCCGGGAGCGTTGGGTCCTTCATCCGAAGATGGCTCTTGATGGGTCCCGGGGATCCCCGGAGCAGTTGTGCCCTTCATCCGATGACGGTTCCCGGGGAGTCCCCGGGCCTCCGGCCCCTGGGTCCCGTGGGATCCCTGGAGTGCTGGGTCCTTCGTTCGGAGATGGTTCCCAGTGGGTCCCAGGGATCCCCGGACCACCTGCGCCCTTCGTCCGAAGATGGTTCCCAGTGGGTCCCTGGGCCTCTGGGCACCAGGTCCCACGGGATCCCTGGAGCTCTGGGTCCTTCGTCCGAAGACGGTCCTTGGCGGGTCCCTGGGCCTATGGACCTCGGGTCCCACGGGATGCCTAGAGCGCCTGGGCCCTACGTCCGAAGACGATTCCCAGCGGGTCGTTGGGCCTTCGGGCCCAGGGTCCCTTAGGATCCGCGGGGTGTCTTGGGAACTAGCGAGGACACTTGTCAAGCATCCAGGCCCTCCGATCGGTGAAATGACGTCCACGCCCCTCGATCCAGGGGCCGTAGCTAGAACTTTTTGGTCTTTCGCATGTTTTGGGTCCTATATATACCCCTTTATCTCATTTGTGACCAACTCTCAATTCATTTTACACACTCAAAACAATAGGCTCCCTTGGAGACCTCTCTCCCCGAGAGAGCACCTCCCCAGCAAACTTACGTCCGGAGGGTGCCGACAGGACTAGGGCCCCCACTAGGACCTAAACCTGTATAAAAACTACCGTGTCAATTGCTGCGTTGCCCGGCAGGAGGTGACCGGTCACTCCGCCAGCTCGCGCCATTGTTCGTGTGTCAAGTCTTTCCGTGAAATCTTCCGGTGATATATTTTATACCACGACAATCATAAACATATATGAAATCTCATCCATCAAATTCCGTTCTAATAGTCAACAATTAATCATAATATATAATTTAATAATATATACTTGGTTGGGGCGGGGATGGGCAAGCCACCACCCACACCTACCCCACCCCATCCAGATCACCCACCCCGACCTGCTCCAAACCCAACAGAAAAACACAATCCAACCGAGTCGAGTTCAGTCAAAACCTGGCTGAGTCAGGGCAGTATTGCTAACCCTAATCCCATTGCACTGGCAAACCATGACAGCAAGCAATGATCTGTCGCACTGGTAACTTGTGTTTATATTATGCGATCCATGAGCGTGGTAGCTTGCCATCGTACCAGAATTGACCCGTTCTTTGCTTATCTTCCATGAGGTATCTTGTGCATGGTGTGTTGATGATGTCTTAAATTATAGTTTAGCCTTCCATTTGTTGTTATCATTGCTTGTGCATTAATTATAGTAGAAAGGTTGCAAAGTTTAACTAGATCTTTGCATATCCCTACGCCCGCTCCAGTTGCTTGTTGAGACTGTCTCAATGTTTGTTGTTTGCTTGTGTGCAAGTTTACCTTATTGAGTAGTTGGCATTTATCATCATGGCCATGCATGGGCACGAGAAACAGATATATTAGCACTCCATGTCTTGCTTTAGTTTAGGATAAAGAACTGAAACACATCCTATTAGAATCATGACTCATTTTTACTTAGTTCCCTATCAAGTAACTTCGTTGGTTACTTCATGTTGACTCTCAAACTTAGCGACGAATGAAAAGGATCTTTTTGCTCTTAGCCTACTCTATGATTTATAGTTTAGTTTGATTAATGTTCAACTCTGAGTTCTTATTGAATGTTGAAGTTTAGGTTGTGGTACATCTTAGTAGCACCTGGTCGCATCTGGGAGACCATTGGAGCTTAAATTGGTAAATAGGTTAAAAAAATTGCATATTATGAGCTACAAAATTGATGCCACTGTAAGAATGTGTTCGTGAGGTTACCAATGTTTGGTTGGTGACCTTACCAATGTTCTCTTGGTTTTTAAATTGCCTCAATTTTAAAAAATAATTGGGCCCTCCTCGCATATTTTTTTACAGTAGCAGGATCAGAATAACTGACTCCATTAAGTTCGCCGCCATAGAACTCCACAGTTACGCCTACTTGTTCAACACTATATTTGGATTCTGCTCTTCTAAAAGGAACATCGGCTCTCACAATTCCCTCTTCATCTACCAAAACTACCAGAAATGTTTCAAAAAAAGTGGGCATACGACGTACAAAAAGCTCGCGCCCTTCTTTATCTCTAAAGATGGGATGGCCTAACCATCCAACAGCTATTCCATCTCCATTGTCCATGGAGCCTGCTCTGAATAATCCCCCCTTTGCCGGATTATTACTGTCGTGGTATTAAGAATACCCCGGCAGGTTTTGAAGACGATCCTAGCGGAGATTACGCAGCGCGGGTTGACCGGGTGACCGGTCCTCCCCCGCCGGACAAACACAAGAAAAGACACGAGGATTTATACAAGTTCGGGTCCCGGTGGGGGCCCTAGTCCTGTCGACGCGCTCCCGACCAGAGTCGGCTGGGGAGGCTCTCTCCGGGGGAGAGGCTTCCGGAGCACGTCTGTGAGATTAGCTATTATAAATAATAATGAACTGATCCTTTACAACAGAGGGGTACAAGGGCTATTTATAGCCCCAAAAGAAGCAAAAAGCCTAAACTACCCCGGAAGCCACCGTCGGATTGAAGGGTAGGACCGTCCTTCTCCCGGTCAAACGTCTTGGATGCTTGACAGGTGGTCGCCGATTCCCGAGGCGTCCCTCGCGTGACCTGCACGTGATAAACAAACAGGGGTTTTACCTTTTAGGAGGGCGATGACGTCCGGGACCCCTTCCGGAGAGCAGGGTCCCGGGGACCCAAAAGGCCGCGCCCGGGACATGCCCGGGGGGCACGGTCCCGGGGGCCAAAGGGCGGCGCCCGGGACATGCCCGGGGGGCACGGTCCCGGGGGCCAAATGGCGGCGCCCGGGGCAGGCACCGGAGGCACTGTCCCCGGGCAAATGGCGGCGCCCGGGACATGCCCGGGGGGCACGGTCCCGGGGGCCAAAGGGCGGCACCCGGGACATGCCCGGGGGGCACCGTCCCGGGGGCCAAATGGCGGCGCCCGGGGCAGGCACCGGAGGCCACTGTCCCCGGGCAAATGGCGGCGCCCGGGACATGCCCGGGGGGCACGGTCCCGGGGGTCTAAAAGGGTGGCGCCCGGGACATGCCCGGGGGGCACGGTCCCGGGGGCCAAATGGCGGCGCCCGGGGCAGGCACCGGAGGCCACTGTCCCCGGGCAAATGGCGGCGCCCGGGACATGCACCGGAGGCACTGTCCCCGGGCAAATGGCGGCGCCCGGGACATGCCCGGGGGGCACGGTCCCGGGGGCCAAAGGGTGGCGCCCGGGACATGCCTGGGGGGCACGGTCCCGGGGGCCAAATGGCGGCGCCCGGGGCAGGCACCGGAGGCCACTGTCCCCGGGCAAATGGCGGCGCCCGGGACATGCCCGGGGGGCACGGTCTCGGGGGTCTAAAAGGGTGGCACCCGGGACATGCCCGGGGGGCACGGTCCCGGGGGCCAAATGGCGGCGCCCGGGGCAGGCACCGGCGGCCACTGTCCCGGGCAAATGGCGGCGCCCGGGACATGCACCGGAGGCACTGTCCCCGGGCAAATGGCGGCGCCCGGGACATGCCCGGGGGGCACGGTCCCGGGGGCCAAAGGGTGGCGCCCGGGACATGCCCGGGGGGCACGGTCCCGGGGGCCAAATGGCGGCGCCCGGGGCAGGCAACGGAGGCCACTGTCCCCAGGCAAATGGCGGCGCCCGGGACATGCCCGGGGGGCACGGTCCCGGCGGTCTAAAAGGGTGGCGCCCGGGACATGCCCGGGGGGCACGGTCTCGGGGGCCAAATGGCGGCGCCCGGGGCAGGCACCGGCGGCCACTGTCCCCGGGCAAATGGCGGCGCCCAGGACATGCCCGGGGGGCACGGTCCCGGGGGTCTAAAAGGGTGGCGCCCGGGACATGCCCGGGGGGCACGGTCCTGGGGGCCAAATGGCGGCGCCCGGGGCAGGCACCGGAGGCCACTGTCCCCGGGCAATCATGAACTTACCTGGACTTGACCGCGGGGAGATTTCCCCCAACAGCAGCCCCCCATGCCCTCCGGGGACGAAGCTTGAGCCCCCGGAGGGAATGGTTACAGTACCGGGAAAATCTCCGGACGAAAACTCCGGACGAAAATCACTGTAGCCCCGGTGACGCTTCGGTTTCCGTGCCGGGCGCTTTATGGCCGCGCCGTTTTCGCAATAAATGCACGCGCGGTTCGAACCGGTGTCTCGATTTGCGCGCCTGTCCCTTCGTTTCCCGCGCACGGTTTGAATTTCAGTGGTCCAGATTGCTCCGAGGGGGCCACGTGGCGCGCATCTAGATCTCGGCCAGCCTCTATAAATAGGGCCTTAGGGGGCCCCGGAAGCTCATTCCAAATCTTCAACTCCAGCTTCAGCTCTCCCGGTAGCGCTCTTCCGGTAGCTTCTCCGGTAACCTTCTCCGGTAGCGAGCATCCGGGAGTTGTTGACTTAGCCACCTGAAAACTTAGCCACCCAAAAAAGAAAGAACTGACCTAATGGCGCCCAAAGGTCGAGCGAAGACCACGGAGGTGCCCCCGGAGGAAATCCCCGTGGATTTCCTCTGGGCCTCCGAGTTCTCGGCCTCGGACGCGGAGTCCCTGGTCAAGAAGGGCGTCGTCGAAGAGGGGGACATCCGGGTCCCCCTAAAGAAGGACGGAGCCCCCCGCCCCAGGCCCGGAGAGGTTGTGGCCTTTGAGGCCTTCCTCGAGGCAGGGCTCCGGCTCCCGGTGCACCCGATGCTCCGGGAGTTCCTAAAGGAGTACGGGGTGGCGCTCAACCACCTCACCCCCAACGCCCTCGTCCGGATGGGTCTCTTCATCTGGCTGTATGAGACGGCGACCGGGCGGGAGCCCACCCTCCGAGTCTTCCGGTACTTTTACGAGCCGGCAGCGCGGAGCTCCCACCTGGTGAAGGGAGGACCGAAGTCCCCCTTCGGCTCGGTGATGGTCCAGATGCTGCCCTCCCGGGTGGCGGACTACCCGGCGGCGGCCTCCTGGGACCACTGGGGGGACTGGCTCCGGAGGTGGTTCTACCTCCGGGTCCGGGACGAGGCAGTGGTCTACGCCCCGGAGCCTCCCACCTACAGCCGGTCATCCGCACCGAAGCCGCCGGTGTGGACGGACGAGGAGTTCGAGCTCCTCGGGAAGGTGGTGCTGGCGAAGAAGGCCCGCTCGATGCGGGACGCCGCGGAGGAGCTGGCGCTCCTGCGGCTTTCCCCCTTCTCACGCGGGGGGAGGGGGATCGGCATGGGCCCGGAGCAGCGGCCTCCGGTCAAGCCGGTGACGCGGCGTAAGTCCCCTGCATTTTTGTACTTGCAGTTTTTTACGGGAAATTGACTAACTTTTTACCTCTTACAGTGCGCCCGTACCCGGCGGCGAGGGACAAGGCGGAGCACCTCCTGGGGAGGTACTTCACCGATGAACACGAGCGCATCATGTGCCTCGTGGGGGAGGGGCCTCCCCGGAACTTGGTGGCCGAGGCCTACGGGCTCAGGCTTCCGGAGAGGAAGCCCCTTCCCACCCCCGGGTCTCATAAACGGGGGAAGGATGCTGCCGGGGGCTCGGAGCCCAAAAAACCCCGGGTCCAAAAGACCCCAGCTCCGTCGACGGCGCCGGCGACGACGCCGGTGAGGGCCCGGGACGCGGCTCCCGGAGCCGAACATGCCCGGGCGGCGCCCCGGGCAGAGGCGACGCCCCCGCCCCCGGAGGCCCCCGTCGAGGCCCAGGGGAAGGAGGTTGTTATCGATGGGGCGGGGTCCGATTCGGCGGACTACGCCCCATCGCCAATTCGCGTGACGCTCCTCTCGCCTCTCCCGGCGGCATTGGCGCCGGAGAGGCTAGAGGTGAGGTTTTCGGGGGCGGCGCCCCCGCGCCTCTGGCCGGTTGATGAAGAGGGGGGGAGCCCCTCAGTCTTCGAGGTCCCCCCGGAGCAGGAGGCTCCGAGGGCCCTCCGGCCTGGGGCGGGGAAAGGCCCGATGATCCCCCCCGGGCGGAGATCCCCGCCCAATCTTCGTCTTCGTCTTCGGAGGAAACTTCGTCGACGAAGACGCCGGCGACGCCGACCGTGCTCCCGGATTCGGAGATCCGGGGGCCCTCTCCCGGCCGCGACAGGAGGGCCGGGCAAGATACCTCCATACTTCCCGCGGGGGAGGTGGCCCGCTACGCGGAGGGCCTGCACAACCGGAAGGTGCAGGCCTTCGTAGCAGGAGGAACGCTCCACGAGCGTTTTGAGGGGCTCGAGTCCCTCGGAGCCCAAGTAACTCGAGCTCTCAACACTTCGGCTTTTTTCCTGCACTTAAGATTTTTCTAACTCTTTATGCATCTTGTAGGTAGTGACTGTTACCTGGGGCCTTGAGCAGCGGGTCACCCGGCTGCTCAAGGAGGCGGAGAGCCGGGCCGCGGCCTGCGTCGAGCAGCGGGAGGCGGCCCTCCGGGAGCGGGACGAAGCTCTTGATGAGCTGTCCCGGGCCCGGGCGCAGGTGCACCTTTCGGAGGGCGCCTACATCCGCCTCCGAGAGGAGGCCAAGGTGCGGGAGAAGGCGCTCCGGGAGCTCGAGAGCTCCAGCGTCCGGGCGCTGTCGGACGTGGGCCGCTCCGTCTGCTCGGCCCTGGAAATCCTTGGGTTAGCCTGGGCTCCGGGAGCGGCCCGGAGGTGCCCCCGGCGACCCTCGCGGAGGCTGTGCGTTTTCTTAACGCGCAAGTCTCCGCCATCCCGGAGGCTGCGGACGTCCGGGCACGGGGCCGGGCGATCCCCGTCATCGCGGCCGCCGCGGGGCTCGTTGACTACCGTGGGGTCGGCGCCCGGGCGATTGGGGGGCGCATCCCCCGGGGCTTCCCGGAGGCCTTCGAGCCAACGCGCCGGGAGGTGGAGCTGCTGGCGGAGGGGTTCTACGACCGGATCATCCGGACGTGGTTCCCGACACCGGCGCCTCCGGCCGCGGATGTCCCTGCCCCGGCCACGGAGGAAGCTCCCCGGGGGGAGGACCCCAATGCCAAAGTATGAGCCTCCCCCGGGTCTTTAGCTAGGACCCCTTTTTATTTTGTTAGACATTTTGATTCCGGTAGCTTCTTAGGAGAAGCCCCGGGCACTTGTACAAAAACATTTTGCAATGAAATATAATTTTTCTAAGTCTTTGCAATGAAATGTTACCAGGGTTCCCGGGGGGTTGCTCCCGAGCAACGGTCCGGGAGAGGCTCTCCGGGGGACGCCCAAGCGGCTTTGATTTTGCTGAGCCTTGTCTCCGGGAGGCGCGACGGCGGTACTGCCCGGGAGCCTGTCCGGTTGAGGTGGCGTCCGGAATGGCACTTGGATAATTTTGACAACAGCCGTGCTGAATTAACTCCCCCGCGCCCGAAGACCCAGATGATATCTCCTCTCCGGATACTTCCGTCGGCTGGGTACGAGTTTTGGCCCGATGACGTACTTCGGGACTCTCAGCGTCGCGTCCGGGCGCTGTACCGGGACTTGGCCCGGGAGCTGAGGGAGCGCCTCCGGGAGCTTTAGGCGTAGGGGCCTTAGGCTCGTAGAAAATCCCCCGGGTTAGGACCCGGGTTGTATCATTTCCGAAGCCCACCGAAGGGGGAAGATGTCCTCCGGGTTTGCTGATCAATAAAGTGCATTGTTTCCTTTTATTGCGCCTCTTTATTTTCTTCTTCTTGGATGGTTTGGACGACTCATCTTAACAAGGATGAGCTAAGTTTCTTCGTGGGTGACCCGGGGGCCCCCTGTCCCCCCCCCCCCCGCCCACAGCGGGCTGGAGGAGGCCTCTGCGTGCTGTGGGGGTAACAGGGTCCCCGGGGGGAGCATAACCTGTAGAAATATTTTCTAAGTTAGAAAATTGTGAAAACAGGATTTCCGAGGGAGGGACCTTCCGGGGTGCCCGGGGGCACCGGGAGGTTCATCCGGCCGCCGGGGGAGCGGGGAACCGGGAACAAGGCGCGGAAGGGGCTCATGAAAAGCCAATAAGACCTCCGGAAGGGAGCTTCCCGGGAGACTTCGTCCGGTCGCCGTGAGAACGGGGCACCGGGAATAATGTTTCCGGGGGAAAATATATCTGAGAAACCCATATCTTCGTAAAGCAATTGTCCGGTCGCCGTGAGAACGGGGAGCCGGGAATAAGGTCTTCGAGAGACATTCATCCGGTCGCCGTGAGAACGGGGAGCCGGGAATAAGGTCGCTGGGGACCAATCATCCGGTCACCGTGAGAACGGGGAGCCGGGAATAACGTCGACTCCCGGAGGAGGAAGAAAATCCAGAAAGCCATTGGACGTCCCGCTGAGGAGAGCGTCTACTCCCAGAGGAGGAAGTGCTCGAAGACGGGTCTTGAGTGTTTGGGTAGGGGACTAATCTCCCAAAGTGACTCGTTACCACGGCCACTGTGACCGGGTTGCCTCTTACACCCTCAGTCCACGAGGGCTGATCGTAAGCCGCCCTACGGGAGTGCAGGCTCCGTTGTAGGGACTTGTTGGGGCTGGCCCACTTCCTCGCGGGGAGGGCATCCTCGCGGGGAGGGCATCCTCACAAGGAGGGCATCGCCGCTAAGGGCGGTAAAGAGAAAGACCTGCAATGAGACAGTTTGCAAAGCAAGACCTATGCATTGCTAATGAAATGAAGTACAGGGCCTCCCCCTGCGAAGCCGCGAAAGGGGAGGAAAATACAGCGTCCCTCCTCCCCCTCTGGCGTGAACGCCCCGGGGGAGGGGACATGCCCGTAAGGCTAAACATAGAACTTGCGAAGTAAACGCAAGTTCCACGTGTGCTTCAGCTCCTGCTCTTGAAGGTCGGAGAGCTTGTAAGGGGTCCCTGAAAGGGGGGAGCCCTGATGACCACGACCGGAACCGGGAAGGGGGCAGGCCCTGTAACACCCGGAACCGGCGAGGGGGGAGCCCCCGAGGCGACGACCGGGACCGGGAAGGGGGAAGCCCCTGTGGCGAAGACCGGAATCGAAGTGGAGGGGGCCCCAGTGGCCTCGACCGGAACCGGGAAGGGGGCAGGCCCTGTAACACCCGGAACCGGCGAGGGGGGAGCCCCGGTGGCGGCGTCCGGAACCGGGGAGCCCATGTGAGGGGAAGTCCGCTGCGGCACGGGGGCTGCTCTGTCGACCGCCCCCGGTGCGGTAAAAGCAATGCGGGGGGCGGGACTGGCTCCCGGCGCAGGGTAAACCCCCGGCAAGAAGTGGGCTCCCGGCCCCGGGATCAGGCCGGGGACGGGGTACCCCCCTTGGTGCCATCGAAGTGCCTCTGCACCTTTTGCATCTTCAGTTGGAGGCGTCGGATCCCCGGGGAACGCACGTGGTGCAACCTGAGGAGCAAAGCCTCGTACTTGGCGGCACTGCTGGCCCCGGGGACAGCAGGTCCTTCCGGAGGCCCCCTTCCGGACGCGGTTTGAGGGGGGGGCCTCCCGGGGGATACTGCCGCGACGTCTGGTTCCAGGGGGGAGGCCTCCCCCCTGGGCACCTCAATAATGTTGACGCTTCCGATCGTGGCGGCTGCGCGCTCATACAGAGCACGGGCCATGTCTTGGTCTCCCCGAACGTTGATCACGCCATGCGGCCCGGGGATCTTCATGCAGAGGCAGTTTTGATGGGTGGCAGCCCCCAGCCGGTTGATGGTGGTCCTCCCCATAATCACGTTGTAGGAGGAGGGGAGGTCCACTACGTCGAAGCGGACCAGCTCGGTCCGGTAGTTCTCCGGGGCGCCGAAGGTCACAGGAAGATCTACCTTGCCCACGGGGTGGATCGCCTTCCCCGAGACAAAACCTTGTAGGGGCCCGGCTGCTGGCTGCAGGAGCTTCTCATCCACCTGCATCTCTTTGAAAGCCTTCAGGAATAGGACGTCGGCGGAGCTCCCACTGTCCACAAGGATGCGTGCCAGGTGACAGTTGTAGATTGTCGCGGAGACAATGAGCGCGTCGTCGTGGGGGAAGCGAACCCCCCGCGCGTCTTCTGCCATGAAGGTGAGGGGGACGTCCGACCACTTTGGTGGCGGGGACGTGTGTAGCACCCCCACAACCTTAACTTCACGCGTATACTCCTTACGCTGGCGCTTGGAGTCCCGCCCGGAGGCAGACCCTCCCACGATGACGTTGATGCGGCGCTGAGAGGTCTGGAAGGGGAGAGCTTCTGAAGGCTCCCCCTCCTGTGCCTGCTCACCCCCCGCGGGAGCGGGAAGGGCCGGAATAACTGGCCGAGGGAGCAAGGAGGCCGGAGTCTCCCCCCCCTGCCCGCGCTGGTCGAGGAATGCCGCGAAGTGCTGCAGTAGTTGGTCGCAGTCTCGGGTAGCGTGGGTACTGGACCCGTGGAAGCTGCACCACGGTCTTTCCCGCCTTTTCCCCGCGGGGCCTTCCCGGCCGTGCGAAGACTGTCCTCCCCCATGGCCTTTCGGCTTGGGGAAGGGGCGGTTGCCCCTCGGGGGGTCGCGCGAGCCGCCTCCGCCCTCGAGGACAAAAGTGTCCCGAGGCCGTGACTCGTTATGCCCCCCCTGTCTGGGGCGTTTGGGGGGATCCCTGTCCCCCCGGTCGACGGGGGCGGGAGCCCCCTGGGTCTTCTTCCAGATATCGTCTTCCTCCGCCCGAGCGTACTTTTCGAGCACGTTGAAGAGCTCGTCGGCGGAAGAAGGGCAGCTCCGGGAGAGCCTCCGGTGGAGCTCCCCCGGGAGGATCCCGCTTTTGCAGTCTTCGATCACTGTGGAGTCCGGGACGTGGGCCACTTTGCTTTTTACTTGGGCAAAGCGCTTGAAGAAGCTTCTGATGGTCTCCCCGGTCCTCTGGCGCACTGTGTATAGCTGTGAAGAATCCAGGGGACGCACGTAGTTCCCCTGGAAGTTGGCGCAAAACTCCCGCTTCAGCTGCGAGAAGGACCTCATGGAGCCCGCCTTCAGATTGTAAAACCAGGAGCGGGCAATGCCGGTGAGGTAGAGGGGGAAGACGTTGCATTGGACGCTCTCGTCCCCCCCCCCCCCGCCGTGGAGATGGCTGTGGAGTAGATCTGCACGAACTCGTAAGGGTCCGCCTCGCCATTATAATGTTCGATGTGCGGCGGGCGGTAGGGCCGCGGCCACCGGATGCTGCGAAGTCGTCGACACAGAGGCTGGTTAGCCCCCCGCACTTCCCGGGGAGAGCCCCGGTCGCTGTCTTCTTTCACGGGACCTTCGTTGTCTGAGTCTGGAAGCGGTCCGAGAGGTCCGCCAGAATGGCAGTGGCGACGCTTTTCCTCCGGACCGGGACTGAGTTCCCGGACGTCTGGGCTCTCCGCCGGAGAGGTTGGCTCTTCAGCGGGTCTCTTCCCCCGGCCCGTGTGAGAGCGAGGCTCCCCGCGCCCGCGGCCGGGGGGAAGTTCTTCCCCGCGCTCTGGTGAACGCATTCGCTCGACCTCCCCTGAGGCGAAACGGACCTGTCCCGCCGAGGGGGGGAGCTCGTGCGCTGTAGCTTCCGGAGCCGGTTGGGGCGAGCCCCCTGCGACGACCCCCGGGACCGGAAAGGGGGAAGCCCCTGTATCGTCCGGAACCGGGGAGGGGGCGCCCGCGGCGACGCCTGGAATCGAAGTGGAGGGGGCCCCAGTGGCCACGACCGGAACCGGGAAGGGGGCAGGCCCTGTAACAACCGGAAGCGGCGAGGGGGGAGCCCCAGTGGCGGCGTCCGGAACCGGGGAGCCCGTGCGAGGGGAAGTCCGCTGCGGCACGGGGGCTGCTCTATCGACCGCCCCCGGTGCGGTAAACGCAACGCGGGGGGCGGGACTGGCTCCCTGCGCAGGGTAAACCCCCGGCAAGAAGTGGGCTCCCGGCCCCGGGATCAGGCCGGGGACAGGGTACCCCCCTGGTGCCACGAAGGGCCCTGGTATGAAATAACCTCCCGGCACCGGGACGGGCCCGGGTGCCGGGAAGGGCCCGGGCGTGTATCCCGCAGGGGGAGGGAACCCCCCGGCAGGATCATACGAGGCAGACAACCCCCCCGAGGCCGGAGAGGCCGCCGGGTAACCCATAAACGGGGGCATGTTCCCCGGATATGGGTGCGACGCAAATGTGGGGGCCGAGGGCCGCGCCAACACACTAAGGAGCTCGTCCATAGAGCGCTGGGCGCGGAGCTGGCGCTCTACGAGAGCTTCGAGCAGGGCGTCCCGGGGAGCTGGGGGAGCCGTCGGGGGGACGTTTGTCCCGGCCGAGGTCCCCGCGGTCACCGGGAACGACCTGGAGGTGGAAGCACCTAAGTTAAGAGGAAAGGGGGGAGGCGGTACCTGGGCCAGGTCGCCTCCGGAAGGGGCCGCCGGGATAGCAGTGTCCCGGGCGGACGGCGCCGGGTCCCCGAGACCCGGGTCACCGGGAAGGGTGCGAGCCCTTGTTCTTGGGGGAGCCATGGCGTCTTGTCATGAGTCCCCACAGACGGCGCCAACTGTCGTGGTATTAAGAATACCCCGGCAGGTTTTGAAGATGATCCTAGCGGAGATTACGCAGCGCGGGTTGACCGGGTGACCGGTCCTCCCCCGCCGGACAAACACAAGAAAAGACACGAGGATTTATACAGGTTCGGGTCCCGGTGGGGGCCCTAGTCCTGTCGACGCGCTCCCGACCGGAGTCGGCTGGGGAGGCTCTCTCCGGGGGAGAGGCTTCCGGAGCACGTCTGTGAGATTAGCTATTCCAAATAATAATGAACTGATCCTTTACAACAGAGGGGTACAAGGGCTATTTATAGCCCCAAAAAGAAGCAAAAAGCCTAAACTACCCCGGAAGCCACCGTCGGATTGAAGGGTAGGACCGTCCTTCTCCCGGTCAAACGTCTTGGATGCTTGACAGGTGGTCGCCGATTCCCGAGGCGTCCCTCGCGTGACCTGCACGTGATAAACAAACAGGGGTTTTACCTTTTAGGAGGGCGATGACATCCGGGACCCCTTCCGGAGAGCAGGGTCCCGGGGACCCAAAAGGCGGCGCCCGGGACATGCCCGGGGGGCACGGTCCCGGGGGCCAAATGGCGGCGCCCGGGGCAGGCACCGGAGGCACTGTCCCCGGGCAAATGGCGGCGCCCGGGACATGCCCGGGGGGCACGGTCACGGGGGCCAAATGGCGGCGCCCGGGACATGCCCAGGGGGCACGGTCCCGGGGGCCAAAGGGCGGCGCCCGGGACATGCCCAGGGGGCACGGTCCCGGGGGCCAAATGGCGGCGCCCGGGGCAGGCACCGGAGGCCACTGTCCCCGGGCAAATGGCGGCGCCCGGGACATGCCCGGGGGGTACGGTCCCGGGGGTCTAAAAGGGTGGCGCCCGGGACATGCCCGGGGGGCACGGTCCCGGGGGCCAAATGGCGGCGCCCGGGGCAGGCACCGGAGGCCACTGTCCCCGGGCAAATGGCGGCGCCCGGGACATGCACCGGAGGCACTGTCCCCGGGCAAATGGCAGCGCCCGGGACATGCCCGGGGGGCACGGTCCCGGGGGCCAAAGGGTGGCGCCCGGGACATGCCTGGGGGGCACGGTCCCGGGGGCCAAATGGCGGCGCCCGGGGCAGATACCGGTGGCCACTGTCCCCGGGCAAATGGCGGCGCCCGGGACATGCACCGGAGGCACTGTCCCCGGGCAAATGGCGGCGCCCGGGACATGCCCGGGGGGCACGGTCCCGGGGGCCAAAGGGTGGTGCCTGGGAAATGCCCGGGGGGCACGGTCCCGGGGGCCAAATGGCGGCGCCCGGGGCAGGCACCGGAGGCCGCTGTCCCCGGGCAAATGGCGGCGCCCGGGACATGCCCGGGGGGCACGGTCCCGGGGGTCTAAAAGGGTGGCGCCCGGGACATGCCCGGGGGGCACGGTCCCGGGGGCCAAATGGCGGCGCCCGGGGCAGGCACCGGAGGCCACTGTCCCCGGGCAAATGGCGGCGCCCGGGACATGCACCGGAGGCACTGTCCCCGGGCAAATGGCGGCGCCCGGGACATGCCCGGGGGGCACGGTCCCGGGGGTCTAAAAGGGTGGCGCCCGGGACATGCCCGAGGGGCACGGTCCCGGGGGCCAAATGGCGGCGCCCGGGGCAGGCACCGGCGGCCACTGTCCCCGGGCAAATGGCGGCGCCCGGGACATGCCCGGGGGGCACGGTCCCGGGGGTCTAAAAGGGTGGCGCTTGGGACATGCCCAGGGGGCACGGTCCCGGGGGCCAAATGGCGGCGCCCGGGGCAGGCACCGGAGGCCACTGTCCCCGGGCAATCATGAACTTACCTGGACTTGACCGCGGGGAGATTTCCCCCAACAATTACCAATATAATCATAAAAGGCTAATTTTTCGGGAATTTTAGACCAAGCTTCTGATAAACTAAGATTTTTGGCTAGCCCATTGCTAACTCTTCGATATATTTCTTGCTGAAAGTACCCCTAATCCCACTGATAACGAGTAGGACCATATAATTCAATTGGAGTAGTTGCTGACCCATACCACATAGTTCCAGCAACTACGAAAGCTGCAAAAAAAACAGCAGCGATACTGCTGGAAAGTACAGTTTCAATATTGCCCATACGTAATCCTTTGTATAGATGTTGAGGCGAACGGACACTAAGATGGAATAGGCCCGCTAATATGCCCAATGTACCCACAGCAATATGTTGGGAGGCTATTCCCCCTGGAACAAAAGGATCAAAACCTTCTGCACCCCACGCTGGATTTACAGCTTGTACTTTTCCAGTTAGTCCATAAGGATCGGAGACCCATATCCCAGGACCATACAAACCCGTTACATGAAATGCACCGAAGCCAAAGCAAGCCACCCCTGTGAGAAATAAATGAATTCCAAATATCTTGGGCAAATCCAAAGAGGGTTTTCCCGTCCGCTCATCACAGAATATTTCTAGGTCCCAATATACCCAATGCCAAATAGCTGCCAAGAAACACAAGCCAGAATACACAATATGCGCACTCGCCACACCTTCATAACTCCAAATACCCGGATTAGTTATAGTTCCTCCTAAAATACTCCAACCACCCAGGAATTGGTTATTCCTAAACGAGTCATGAAGGGAATGACGAACATACCTTGTCTCCACATTGGATCCAGAACAGGATCAGAGGGATCAAAAACCGCTAATTCGTATAAAGCCATCGAGCCAGCCCAACTAGAAACTAGAGCTGTATGCATTATATGCACCGAAAGTAATCGACCCGGATCATTCAATACGACAGTATGAACACGATACCAAGGCAAACCCATGGAAATACCCCTTTAGCAAAGAAAAATAGACACTATGTCGCTTTATTTTATAGCATTGGAAAAGACTATCCATATCCTATGTACCTAACCCTTCCAGGGGATTCTGTGTCAGAAAGCGTTAATATTTCTTTTATTCCATTAAAAATAAGAAGCCAATTCTGTTCATAAGAAGAAAGAGAAGCAGATCTATTCTATACTTGATAAGTGCCAATATGCAATGGGGGACTTGGCCCTATTTGGAAAAAACGAAGGGATAGATACATGTTTGTTTATCATTCGAATCATCAATCCCTTTTTCTTTATTCAATCTGTCTTACCTTCTTTATATGTATAATCTTTTCAATCTATGTATTAATAGAATCTATAGTATTCATATAGAATAAGAAGAAAAAAATGAAGTCAATAAACTACGGATTCTTTCTTTCTCTTCCATTCTTACGTTTCCATATTAAAGTGTAGTTTTCTTACTTAAATTTAATATTACACAAAATATTGTTAAATTATTTTGATGATCGTCATGAGATCAAAATTTTTTCGACTCTGTAAAGTAGAGACAAGACCACAGTTTCATGTCATTATCTAAACAGGGTTCAATTTTCAAAAGACAACTATTGGAAGCTTCTATTTGGCCACCAACTAAACAACGACTTTATCATAGGTCAAAGGTGAAGGGCACCACAAGAGTTCTCTGTGAAATTATCAATTAATAGAACAAATCTTTTCTTTAGGAATAATAATAAAAACTCCGCCAAACACTCAACTCGATTTTACTGAACATAAAGAAACTTGGAATTTTTTTAAATAATCCATTAAAAAAATTAATTTCAAAAATAAACCAAAACCTAAAAAAATAACCAAAATGGCCTTTAGTCGCTGGGTCCAAACCGTGACTGGCCTTCATCGCTTTATGGGCCAGCGACTGAATAAGTGGTATGGTGTAGTTGCTTCATTGGCCCAACCTACCACCATGTCGGATTATAGTCGCTTAGCGAGTGAGCGACTGAATTACTGCAATGCTTTAGTCGCTTACCCGCTAAGCGACTGAATGTTGCATATAAACATACCAACTGTTTTTTTTATCACTGCAAACGTCATTTTCAAAATTAAAGGGGAGAGTATTTTTGGTCATTCAGGTGAAAATTAGTTAAATCATAGGAAATATTTAGATTTAACTTTTTATACTATTTTAGGGTTAAAGAAACCTAGAAATTTTTTTTTGTATCACCTTAGGATTTAGTAAAGATAAAAATTTAATTTTTCGCTTCACCTTAGGATGTAGGATAGATAGTTTTTGCAGTGTTTAGATTCGTATGATCTAGGGTTTATGACAGATAGTTTCGATTCACCCTAGGACTTACAAATTTTTTCATTGTTTAGTTTATATGGATTTAGGACAAGTAAAAATTTATATTTTCGCTTCATCATGGCTATAGTAGGACAAATAGTATTTGCATCATTTAGCTTCATATATTCTACAGTTTAGGACAGATAGTTTTGCTTTACCCTAGGATTTACAAATTTTATTAAATAAAGTATTCAATTATGTAGAATTGTTTATGTCTATGCACATTAGGAGAACCTATTTACATTTTGATTATCGAAGAAGGCCTAATCTCAATATAGATTTGATACTCTTATAGATTTCACTATATTGAAATATTGTTTGAGATAGAATTGTAGGATCAAGGATGCCGATTAGAGGGGGGTGAATAGGAGGATTTGAAAACCTTTTGACTAAAACAATTTTTGCAAGATATGAAGAAAAATTGAGTTTTCACGAAAGGGTCTAAAACAATCTAGGATCAATTTGCATTCAATAAGATAGAAGATGAAATACAATATGCAACTAAGAGTAAGTGAAAGCAAATATGTCAAGGCAAATATAAAGAGTGCAAGAGAGAAATCAAGTGACTCAATAATTTTTACCAAGGTCTCGGAGACTTGCCGGGTCTCCCCTACTCCTCGTTGAAGCACTCATGCGTGAGCCTCTCGTCTATATACATGAAGGATATCTCCACTCGGGTTGCTCCTTCTCTACTCCAGAAAGGTGAGCACCAAATCTTTCACAATCACGCCGGGTCTCTTTGACAAACACCATCGATGAAGATATTAGCAGACTCCACGGGTAGTCTATGTGACGGCAATCACCAAGAGTAACAAGTGAAATATCTTCACTTGATTCACTTCTAGACAAGAAGCTCAATATGCAATGCAATTCACTCTCTAGGCTAGCTGTTCAATGCAACTAATGTATTGAATACAATTTGCTAGCTCTAGTTGCAAGAATTTGTGAATTGGATGAAGAATTAAATGCTTTAAGCTTTACAATCAACTAGCAACAACTAGCAATGATTTCTGAGTGTAGAAACATGGTAAAGTGAATGCCACATGAAGTGTATTTATAGTCCTCCAATAAAATCTAGCTGTTTGCTAGTGTTAGATGAAATTTGCACTGACCGGACTTTCTCCAGCCACATCAGACATTGTTTGGCTTGTACATGTAAATAGTGACCGTTAGACAATTAATGCACTTGTTAGTGACCGTTCGACACAAACTTGTGAATACCAGATGGATACATACTCGACCGGACAAATGGTTCAGATAGATGTATACGTCTCTAGTTATATTCAATTTAAACACATTTGCTGCAATGGTATTGCCCGGACTTTGTTCGGCCATTTCAGACAAAGTCCAGGCAAGTCAGACAAATAGACCGGACAAATGCATATGTCTCTGGTTTCATTTTTGCTGGAGCTTAATACGAACAGGTGTTTTACTGGTATGACCAAGTTTTGTACTAATACGACCACAAATAGGTCTTATACTAATATGACCAGTTTTTGAACTGATACAACCACAACCAGGTCTTATACTGATACGACCATGAACAGGTCTTGTACTAATACAACCAGACAGTTCTTTTATTGGTACGACTAAGATTTTTACTATCACGATCAAGTTTCTGCTTTACTGATTCAATCAGTTTTTTACTGGTGCGATGATCCGGGAGGATCTCAGCAGGTCGAATGCATAATGGATTCAAAGCCTGTCTGGACGGTTGTAGTCCAATATAGAATATATAACTGAGCCCTATATGATTAGGCTTAGTCAGTTGTCAAGTCTGATACAATCTCAATCGATCGAACTATAAATACCTCATAATAGGATAGATAAATCATCTACCATAGATCATTCAACTAAGATAGATCATCCGATAGAGATCTACCTCACAGAGATCCAACACATATAGTTCTTAGGGTTCATCGATGTAAGATCGAATACGATCAACGTTCGACGTGTACAAGCTCCTCTTTCAAATAAAAAGTTGTGCTATTCCTTTGAATTTTGTTTTTGATCATCTGTGTTTCGGTAATTCTGAATAAGATTCCATATTCCACATCTGGTCGAGTATAGTCGAAGCCCGTCTATATCTCAATCGGATCAAGTTGGTATCAGAGCAACTATCATGTCATGTGGATGGTGAAGACTCGCCAGGGTTACAAAACCTCTGGAGAAATTCCGCAAGAACCTTTTACAACAGAAGGAGAACATCCGACGATACTGACAGTCACGTCTCCGACAATGTCTGAAGAAACCTCCGTTCAAGCTAAGCTAGCATACTAAGTGGCTAAACTCTCCACTGACATGGATACCGTGTTTGCTTGGATTAAGCAGTAGGCCATGGCTGTGCCTCCTGAAGTTGATGCTTCAAAAGGAAAGGCAACTGGTGTGAAGATTGGGGAAGGCTCGCGCAGGGCAGACGAAAATGAAGACGAAGGCAACTACAAGGCCGACGACCTCGCCAACACATCCTTAGTTGTTGGATCTTTTAAGATCGTGGCCAAGGTTGACATACCCATATATGATGGGATGATCGATGACGAGAAGTTGGATTCTTGGATTGATCAGCTTGAGACTTACTTTGACCTGCAAGGTTTTAGTTTCACCCAAAAGGTGAAGTTTGTACCTTTGAAGATGAAGGACCACACCAAGACATGGTGGGAAGCCCTCATCACCAGTGGGGAAGAAGACGACCTCACGTGGGGACAATTCAAGCGACTCTTGCGACGAGAGTTCTACCCAATGGATTATCTCAAAGGGAGATGGGATTGTTGGCATAGATTATACCAACGGCACGATCAATCCGTTCAGGATTATATGACGGAGTTTTAGAGACAAGCAATGATCATTGGCATCTCACTCTTTGTTCCTCAAGTGTTCCGAAAATATACATCTAGACTTCAAAAATCGATCAGTGTTGTGCTAAGCCTGTTCAGCATCCAGGATATCATGAATGCAAACACAACTGCTATGGCATTCGAGAAGAAGAATAAATCTCACAACGACAAGAACACAAAGGAGAATTCAACTTCGTCAAAAAGGAAGTTGATTCTGAAGAAAAGTTCTTTGAAATCTGGTACAAGCGTCTCATGTGAACATTGTCACGTTGTTGGGCACACAAAGGCTAAATGTTATAAGCTCCATCCTGAGCTTCGACCAAAGAGAAATGGACCAGGCAAAAGAACAACTACAGCTACTACGGCTCCACCCGAAGAAGGAGTTGTCCAAGTGAATTCAGTCGATGAGGTGGATACGACCTTGTCTTTGATGGAAATGCCAAAGGAGAAAGGTACGGATTCACTTGACAACCATCGCTCAACGGAGGACTTGTTCACTATCAACATCTAGGTGAAGCACGAAGTGGTCGCAGCAATATTTGATCCCGAAAGTCAGAAGAATTTGGTTTCCACTAGACTGGTTGGTCGACTTGGTTTGAAGACGACCACACACGCAAGTCCATATCCTCTGGGTTGGTTTACATCCTATGTGAACCAACAAATTACTAGTCAGTGTGTGTTGAAATTTGTGATCTCTGCTCATTATATCGATGAGGTCCAATGTGATGTTGTTCTTATCGATATTTTTCAGGTGATCTTTGGGAGTCCGTCCTTGTACGATCAGGACGCTCATTTCCATCGAAGGGTGCAAGAGTACAAGCTCACCGAAAATGGGGTTAAGTTTGTGATCAGTAGAGATGCCCGCGTCAATACTTCGAACTTGATTACCGCGAATCAGGCCAAACGAATCATCAACGCATGTCAAAAATGTGTGCTTGTTATCGTTCGATGAGTTGGTCAAAGCGATAGTACTCGGGCAGCTCTATCGTTGGCTTGCCGAGAGGATTCTGGTCGTTTGTCGAGACTGTTGGAGAAATATAGCGATATGTTAGAAAGTATCCAAGGTCGTCCACTGAAACGTCCAGTCGAGCACAATATTCAACTCGTGTGAGATGCGACACTTCCTAATCTGAGTATGTATCAAAACTCAGTATTGGAGAACGAAGAGATCAAAAGATAACTTGGAGAATTGTTGAATGATGGTGCCATTCAACCAAGTAATTCACCTTGTGGATCTCCTGTGGTTCTAGTGCCAAAGAAGGATGGGACTGGGCGGATGTGTATCGACTATCAAGCACTGAACAAGATGACCATCAAGAATCGATACCCTCTTCCTCGTATCGATGATCTATTAGACCAACTGAAGCATGTTGTTGTCTTCTCGAAATTGGATCTAAAATCAGGGTATCATCAAGTTAGCATCCGAGAGGAGGATACATGGAAGACCGCATTCAAAACGTGACAAGATTTGATCGAATGGCTAGTCATGCCATTTGTGCTCTACAATGCCCCAGCTACATTCATGAGACTTATGAATGATGTATTGCGATAGTTCATTGACGACTTTGTAATTGTTTACCTCAACGACATACTAGTCTATAGTCGTTCGTGGGATGAGCACCTAGGTCATGTGGAAAAGGTGTTTGAGCAGTTGCGACAACATCAACTTTGCCTCAACTGTAAAAAGTGCGAGTTCAGCCAAGAAAGTCTACTTCACCTAGGATTTGTGGTCAGCAAGGGTATGTTGCAAATCGACCCTGACAAGGTAAAAGTCATCCGTGAGTAGCCTCGACCACGAACAGTAACAAAAGCGTGTAGTTTTGTGGGAGCATGCCAGTACCTTCGGAAGTTTAGATGACACTTCTCTATAGTGGCTTCTCCGTTGCATGCATTAACCAGGATCGACCAGAAGTTCAAGTGAAGTGGAAAGCATGAGGATACCTTCCTCTTGCTAAAAAAGAAGATCAGTGAAGCACTTGTTCTGGCTTTACCGAATCTAGAAAAGCCATTCGAGCTAGAAACTGATGCCTCAGGTTATGCAATGGGCACTGTGCTCATGCAAGAAGGTCAACCAGTAGCATATTACTCTGAGTTATTCCAGGGAGATCAAAAGAACTATTCGACCTACGACAAGAAGTTATGTGCACTGCATCAGGTCATAAAACATTGGCAGTGTTACCTTTTGGGTAAAGAAACTGTTGTGCACATTGACCACCAGCATTTGCAATATTTGCAAACTCAATCCATGCTACAACAAGCACGACACGTGAAGTGGATTTCATATCTACAGCAGGTCAACCTAGTGATTAAGTACAAGAAGGGAGTACACAACAAATTGGCTGACATGTTGTCACGACCACCAGTTACTGCCCTTTTCTCTTGTCGGTGTTCATGCAGATCGAGCCTTCATGCCATGAGGACTATGCAACGATGTACAGTGAAGATCCTAATTTTCGATCAGCACTTGATGAGCTCGAAATAGGGAAACCCACAGAGTTTGTTCATCGAGAAGGACTCTTATACAAAGGTAATTTATTTTGCATACCTTGTGGAGCACCTCAAGTACAATGGCTATGGGAGGCGCATACATCGAAAGTTGCTGGTCACTTCATTGTAATGAAGACCTTGAAAAATCTTCAACAACATGTATTCTGGTAGCGAATGCAGTAGGATGTGGCTAGTTTTGTTCGAGGCTGTAGTCTCTGCAGCATCTTGAAACCGGCAAACTGGAAATTGGGTCTGTCACGACCATGGGAAAGTATCCATGGATTTCTTGGGAGGATTGCCTAAGACCCGATGTGGTAATGACTATCTCTTTGTGGTCGTTGATCGGTTCTCCAAGATGATAGTTCTCATACCGTGTAAGAGGACTATTATGGGAGAAGAAGTAGCTCGGATATTCTTTCAGCACATTTGGACACATTTTGGACTGCCAAATTCCATTGTGTTTGATCATGATACCCGGTTCCTTAGTCACTTTTGGCGATCGCTTTGGTCAATGATGGATACTAAGCTGAAGAGGAGTACTGCATTTCATCCTCAAACTGACAGTCAAACCAAGGTTGAAAATTGAACAGTCGTTCATATTTTGAGGGGTTATAACACTAAGCATCTGAACACTTGGGATGAAAGTATATCAAGCCTGCAGTTTTCTTTTAATCGAGCAGTGCATAGTTCAACTGGGAAGTCTCCTTTTGAGGTCTATTTGGGAGTTCTACCACAAAGTCCATTTGACATGGAATTTGTGATCCCTACCTCAGCACAGAATAGCAAGGAGGAATCTGATCAGGATCGAGCACAAAAGTTCCTGGAAGGTATTCAACGACTCCATGGTGAGGTTGAACAGAACTTGCTTAAAGCTCAGCTCAAGTATAAGGCGCGACATGATCGGCACTGAGTTGAAGCTTAATTCCAAGAAGTTGATATGGTATGGCTACATCTGAGCAAGGAAAGGCTTAAAGGTGAAGGTAAAAAGCTTAAACCAATTCGTTATGGTCCTTTTCGATTTTGCGAAAAATTGGTACTAATGCTTGTCAGCTCGAGTTACCTCCATACATGGATATTTATTCGGTTGTCAATGTTGAGCACCTTAAACTTTTTAAACCTTCGATGTTGGATGATGAGGCCGATACCATCATACCATCTGTTGAAGACTTGGTCTATTAACGAGAAGCACCTCTTACTGAAGATGTGATCTTAGAGAAGAAGGTGATGACCACCCGAAGCGGCACACAAGAGACTTTCTGAGTAGGACGAAAAGGTCAATGTGCACGAGAAGCCAAGTGGTACACCCGTGAAGATGGTCAATCTCAATTTCCACATCTCTAGTTTTGATCAAGTTGGTCACCAACGGGAGTTGGCCCCTTTTCAACAGGGGAGTCATGATCCGGGAGGATGTCAGCAGGTCAAATGCGTAATGGATTCGAACTCTGTTTGGTCGGTAGTAGTCCAATATGGTTGGTAGTAGTCCAATATAGAATATATAACTGAGTCCCATATACACTGTTGGGGGAAATCTCCACGAGACTAAGTCCAGGTAAGAGGCTGTTCAGTTTTGCCCGGGGACAAGGCCCCCGGTGGCTTGTCCCGGGCGCCGCCTTTTGCCCGGGGACAAGGCCCCCCGGTGGCTTGTCCCGGGCGCCGCCATTTGCCCCGGGGACAAGGCCCCCCGGTGGCTTGTCCCGGGGGTCGCCTTTTGCCCGAGGACAAGGCCCCTCGGTGGCGTTTCCCGGGCGCCGCCTTTTGCCCGGGGACAAGGCCCCCCGATGGCCCGTCCCGGGCGTTGCCGTCCTTCCGGAAGCAGAAGTCTCCGATCCCAGGTCATGTGATGGTCACGCGAGAAGCGCCTCGGGAATCAGCGGACACCTGTCAATCATCTAAGGTCCCTGACCGGAAGAAGGACGTCACTACCCCTCGATCCAACGGTGGCAGGCGGGGTAGTTTAGTCTTTTTGTGTCTTTTGGGGCTATATAAGCCCTTGTACACCTCATGTTAAAGACAACCTTTCATTATTACTTGGAATAGACAATCTCACAGGTGTGCTCCGGAGCCATCTCTCCCTCGAGAGAGCTCCCCTAGATAACTCCTGTTGGGAGCACGCCGACAGGACTAGGATCTCCATTGAGGCCCGAACATGTATAAATCTCTGTGTCACTTGTTGTGTTTGCCCGACGGGGGAGGACCGTTCACCCGGTCAGCCCGGGTCGTATTTTCTTCGCTAGGATCTTCCACAAAAACTGTCGGGGTATCCGTAATACCACGACAGTTGGCGCCGTCCGTGGGGACTTCGTGACAAGACGCCATGGCTCCCCCAAGAACGAGGGCCCCCGCCCTTTCCGGTGACGCCGGTCCCGGTGACCCGGCGCTACCCGTCCGAGACACGACCGCCCCGGCGCTTCCGCCCGGGGGCGGCCAGACCCAGGTACCGCCGCCCACCTTCCCTGTCAATTTTGGTGGTTCGACCTCCGGTTCAGTCTCGGTGGCCGCGGTCGCCTCGGCTGGGACTAGTCTCCCCCCGACGGCTTCCCCGGTCCCCCGGGACGCCTTGCTCGAGGCCTTAGTGGAGGGCCAGCTCCGCGCCCAGTGCTCTATGGACGAGTTGCTCCGTGTCTTGGCACGGCCATCGGCCCCCACTTACCCCCCATACCCATTGCTGGGGCCTATGCCCCCATTTATGGGTCACTCGGTGGCCCCTCTGGCCCCCAGAAGCTCGGCCGCTCCGTACGACCCCGCCGGAGGGTACCCTCCCCCAACGGGCCATCCGTCCGGAGCTTTCTCGGCACCGGGAACCTTCCTGATGCCGGGGGGTTACCTTATGTCCGGGGCCTTCGCGGTACCGGGGGGACACCCTGTTCCGGGTCCATTCCCGGGGTCGGAGGCCCACTACATGCCGGGGGTTTTCCATGCACTGGGAGCAAGTCCCGCCCCGCAAGTTGCGTTTACCGCACCAGGGGCGGTTGATAGAGCAGCTCCCGCATCGCAACGGGCCTCCCCCCGCAACGGCGCCCCGGTTCCGGACATCGCCACGGCGGTTCCCCCCTCTTTGGTTCCAGATATTACAGGGGTTTCCCCCTTTCCGGTTCCGGATGTCGCCGCGGGGGTGCCCCCCTCTCCTGTTCCGGATAATACAAGGGTTTCCCCTCTCCGGTTCCAGACGCCGTCGCAGGGGTCTCCCCCTCACCGGCCCCGGTAGCACCCGGGCCGGTAGCTACAGCGCACGAGCTCCCTCCTCGCCGGGGCCGCCCCCAAGGGTGCCTCCGGCGGATCAAGTCCGCTTCGCCCGTGAGGAGGTTGAGCAAATGCGTGTAACTAAGCCCGGGGAGGAACTTCCCCCGGGTCGCAGACGCGGAGAGCTTCGCCCCCGCTCCGGCCGGGGGAAGAGACCCGCCGAAGAACCCCCCTCTCTGGGGGAGCGCCCGGACATCTTGGAAGTCAGCTCCACCGACCCGGAAGAAAAGCGCCGTTACCGCCATACCGGCGGACCTCTTGGGTCCCTTCCCGACTCCGACAACGAGCGCGCGTCGCCTGTCAAAGGGGACAGCGACTGGGACTCTCCTCGAGAAGTGGAGGGGGCTAACCAGCCGCTGTGCCGCAGACTACGGAGCTTTCGATGGCCGCGGCCTTACCGCCCGCCGCACATCAAACACTACAACGGTGAGGCCAACCCCTATGAATTTGTGCAGGTGTATTCCACAGCCATCTCGGCGGCTGGGGGGGACGAGACGGTGCAATGCAATGTCTTCCCCCTCTACCTGACTGGAATCGCCCGATCATGGTTCTACAACTTGAAGGCCGGCTCCATCAAGTCCTTCGCGCAGCTCAAGCACAAGTTCTGCGCGAACTTCCAGGGGAACTACGTGCGTCCCCTGGACTCCTCGCAGCTTTATACCGTCCGGTAGACGACGGGGGAGACCATCCACAGCTTCTTCAAGCGCTTCACTCAGGTTAAGAGCAAAGTGGCTCATGTCCCTGACTCCACAGTCATTGAGGCGTGCAAGAGCGGGATCCTCCCCGGGGAGCTCCATCGGAGGCTCTCCCGGAGCTGCCCTTCCTCCGCCGACGAGCTCTTCAACGTACTTGAGAAGTATGCTCGGGCGGAGGAGGATGACCTCTGGAAGAAGAACCAGGGGGTTCCCACCCCCGCTGACCGGGGGGCCAGGGACTCCCTCAAACGCCCTAAGCAAGGGGGTCGTAGCGAGCCACGGCCTCGGGACACCTTTGTCCTCGAGGGCTGAGGCAGCTCACGTGATGCCTCTAGGGGCCACCGCCCCTTCCCCAAGCCGAAAGGCTGTGGAGGAGGATAGTCATCCCGCGGTTGGGAAGGCCCTGCGACGGGAAACAGGGAAGGTCGGTGGTGTACCTTCCACAGGTCCGATACCCATGCCACCCGGGAATGCCATCAACTGCTCCAACACTTCGCTGCATTCCTCGACTAGCATGGGCAGGGGGGACTCCGGCCTCCTTGCCCTCTCAGCCGGCTTTACCGGCCCTTCCTGCTCCCGCAGGGAGACAGCAGGGACGAACGCAGGAAGGGGAGCCATCAGAAACTCTCCCCTTCCAAACCTCCCAAAAGCGTGTCAACATCATCACAGGGGGGTCCGCTTCTGGGCGGGACTCTAAGCTTCAGCGCAAGGAGTACGCGTGTGAAGTGAAGGTGGTGGGGGTGCTGCATGCGTCCCCACCACCCAAGTGGTCGGACGTCCCCCTCAACTTCACGGCAGAAGACACGCGTGGGGTTCGCTTCCCCCACGACGACGCGCTCATCGTCTCTATCACCATCTACAACTGTCATCTGGTCCGCACCCTCGTGGATGGCAGGAGCTCCGCCGACGTCCTCTACTTAAAGGCGTTCAGGGAGATGCAGGTGGACGAGAAGCTCTTGCAACCCGCAGCAGGGCCCTTGCAGGGGTTCATCCTGGGAAAGGCCATCCACCCCGTGGGGAAGGTGGATCTCCCCATGACATTCAACACCCCTGAAAACTACCGAACAGAGATGGTCCGGTTTGATGTGGTAAACCTCCCCTCTGCCTACAACGCAATCATGGGGAGGACCACAATCAACCGCTTGGGGGCCGCGATCTAGCAGAACTGCCTCTGCGTGAAGATCCCCGGGCCTCATGGCGTGATCACCACCCAGGGAGACCAAGATGTGGCCCACGCTCTATACGAGCGCACCGCCGCAATGATCGGGAGCGTCAACCTCATTAAAACCCCGGGGGGGAGGCGTCCCCCCCCGGAGTCAGACGCCGCTGTGATACCTTCCGGGAGGCCCCTTCCCAAGCCACGCCCGTAGGGGGGCCTCCGGAAAATCCCACTATCCCCGGACGACGGGGACAAAACCGATAGGATCGGGGCGGATCTCCATGAAGAGCATGTGGAGCGACTCGCGGCCCTCCGACATGCAAGGTGTCGCCCGGGATGTCATCGAGCACAAGCTCGCGGTGACCCCCAGTCACCCCCAGCAAAAGCTGAGGAAACTCTCCCTCGAACGCCAAGAGGAGATCAAGGTAGAGAACGCCCGACTCCGAGAGGCGGGGTTTATTCGGGAGGTGTTGCACCCCGAATGGCTCGCGAACCCCGTCCTCGTAAAGAAATCAAACGGCAAGTGGAGGATGTGCGTGGACTTCACCGACCTCAACCGCGCCTGCCCCAAGGACAACTTCCCGCTCCCGCGAATTGATTAGCTTCCTAGATGCGTACTCAGGCTATCACCAAGTCCAGATGGCGGAAGGGGACGAGGAAAAGACGAGTTTCATAACTCCCCTCGAAACCTTCTGCTACGTCCACATGCCCTTCGGGCTGAAGAACGCTGGAGCAACCTTCCAGCGGCTCATGACGCTGGTCTTCAAGGACCAAATCGGTCGCAATGCCGAACTCTACATCGATGACGCGGTTGTCAAAAGTTCCCGCGCGACTGCTCACGTCTACGATTTGGCGGAGACCTTCCGCAACCTCCGCGCGTATGGGTTGAAGCTCAACCCAGAGAAATACGCCTTCGGCGTGCGCGGGGGGAAGCTCCTGGGCTTCCTCGTGTCCCAGCAGGGCATAGAGGCAAACCTTGAGAAGATCCGGGCATTCCTGGACATGCCCCCGCCGTGCTCGGTTAAGGACGTTCAACGACTCACCGGCCGCTTAGCCGAGCTGAGTCGTTTCGTCTCGTGGTCGGGGGAACACGGCCTCCAATTCTTCAAAATCCTCCGGGGCTCAAAGGGTTCCGATGGACCCCCGAGGCCCAGGAGGCCTTCAACTGTCTCAAGGAGTACCTCACGAGCCCCCCCATGCTCGTGAGCCCGTCTCCGGAAGAGCCCTTGCTCCTTTACCTCGCCGTGACCCCGGTCGCCGTAAGCGCGGTATTGGTAAAGGAGCAAGACGGGCAGCAGCGTCCCGTGTACTACGTGAGCGAAGCCCTCCAAGGGGCCAAAACTCGGTACACGGAGATGGAGAAGATCTGCTACGCCCTCCTGATGGTGTCCCGGAAGCTTCGTCATTACTTCTTGGGGCATCCCATCACCGTCCTGTCATCCCTCCCCTTTGGGGAGGTGCTCTGAAACAAAAAAGCCATCAGCCGGATAGGGAAGTGGGGGGCCGAGCTCACCCCCTTTTCCCTTTCCCTCACAGGGCGCTCCGCCATCAAGTCACAGGTCCTCGCCGACTTAGTGGCGAAGTGGACTCCCGCCTCCGGGCCTGGGGACGAAGACCTCCCCGCGCTGCCCCGACGTAGTGACCATTGGACACTCATGTTCGACGGCTCGCTGTGTCTCGCCGAGGTTGGTGCGGGAGTAGTCCTCAGGAGCCCCGAGGGGAGGGAACTTGAGTACGCGGCACGGCTCGAGTTCCCCACCACGAACAACATCGCCGAATACGAGGCTTTTCTCCTCGGGTTGTGCCTTGCGTGCTCCCTAGGGATTCGACACCTCCTAGTGAAAGGGGACTCGTAGTTTGCCAAATGGACAAGTCCTACTTGTGCCACGACGCAAACTTGAGCCTTTACTTGCAGGAAGTGCGCAAGATGGAGAAGCACTTCGACGGCCTAGAGGCCCGACACATCCCGCGAAGGGACAACGACTGGGCCGACGCCCTGGCCCGGGCAGCCAGGGCCCGGGAACCGCTCCCCAAAGGGGCCTTCTTGGAGATTATCGTGAAGCCCTCTGTGACCTCCCCGGATGCGGGTGCCAAACCCCGCCTCTCGGAAGTCGCCGAAATCACCCGGACTTCGTCTTGGATGGACCCCCTCGTCTCCTTCATTAATGGGGAGGGGGACCCTCCCAACGAGACTGAGGCTAAGCGCCTCTGGGCTAAAGCACGGGCATACCTCCTATTGGAGGGGAAGCTCTACAAGCAAGGGGCTTCCGCCTTGCTCCGTTGCCTTCCATGACCGGAGGGGCTCCAGCTTCTCGAGGATATTCACGAGGGAAGTTGCGGGTCTCATCTGGCCCCTTGTGCCATCACGACCAAGGCCATTTGCCAGGGTTTCTATTGGCCCACGGTGATTTGTGACGCGCGAGATCTTGTCTCCACGTGCGAGCCCTGTCAGAAGATGGCCAAGGGTTCAAACCTCCCCCCCGTAGCACTGCAGACTATCCCCATCACTTGGCCCTTTGCACGCTGGCGGATGGACCTCCTAGGCCCTTCCCCCCAGCGCCCGGGGGCTACAAGTATGTGGTGGTTGCGGTCGACTACTTCACTAAGTGGGTAGAGGCTGAACCTTTGGCCAGCATCACGTCCCGGGCAGTATAGTGGTTTTTCTGGAAAAATATCATATGTCATTTTGGCGTCCCCCGGGAGATCACTGTCGATAACGGGACTCAATTTGACTCGGCATATTTCCGGGAATTCTGCGAAGGATTTGGGCTCACCATTCACCTCGCTTCAGTGGCCCATCCCCAGAGCAACGGGGCCGTCGAAAGGGTCAACGGCGTAATCCTACAAGGGTTACGCCGACGACTCGTGCAAACCGCTACCAAGCGGGGTGCATGGGCAGAGGAGCTCCCTAGCATCCTCTGCTCCTTGCGCATGACTCTGAGCTGGGCAATGGGACGTACTCCCTTCTCCCTGGTATACGGGGCTGAGGCAGTCCTCCCCCCGGAGATTGGCTTTCGGTCGCTGCGGGTCAAGCTCTTAGACGGAGCTACGACTGCAGCGTACCAAGCCAATGAGGCAAATCAACGACTGGAGGTTGATCTCGTGGAGGAGGAACGCGATCGAGCGCTCCTCCGCCACGCCATCTACGAGCGCAAATGGCGCGCGCATACAACCACAGCGTGCGCGAGAGGGCTTTTCCTCTAGGGGACCTTGTCCTCAAGCGCGTCACAGACCCCCAAGCCCAGGGAAAACTCTCCCCCAAGTGGGAGGGCCCCTACAAGATCTCGGCAGTCCTGGGCTCGGGGGCCTACAAGCTCTCCAACCTTCAATAGCAGGAGCTGAAGCACACGTGAAACGTGCGTTTACTTCGCAAGTTCTACGTCTAGCCTATGGGCTCGTTCCCCCCCCCCCCCGGAGCGATTACGCCGGAGGGGGAGGGAGGACATTGTATTCATCGTTCCCTCCCCCGTCGCGATTTCTCGGGGGGAGGCATTGTACTTTGGTTCGTTATCAATACAACTAGTTTTTTCTTCAGCTCTGTCTCAATACAGGTTTTCACATTACCGTCTGTCACGGCGATGCCCTCCCCGAGAGGATGCCCTCCCCGCGAGGATGCCCTCCTCATGACGAAGTGGGCTATAACGACCCAACAAGTCCCTACAAAGGGAGTCCCACTCCCGTAGGGTGGCTTACCATCACCCCTCGTGGACTGAGGGTGTAAGCGGCAACCCGGTCTTCAAGGACTGCGGTAACGAGTCAATTTGGGAGACTAGTCCCCTACCCAAACACTCAGACCCATCATCGGGCACATCCTCCTCCGGGAGTTGATTGTCTCCTCAGTGAGACGGAATTCTCAGATTTTCTTTCTTGGAGATCTCGTTCCCGGCTCCCCGTTTTCACGGTGACCGGAGGGATGTCTCCCGGAAAAATTACCCCAGGGAATTTCACCTCGGACTTTCTTGGATGTTCTTCCCCGAAGATTTCGTTCTCGGCTCCCAGTTTTCTAGGTAACCGGAGGGTTCTCTCCCGATAAAATTCCCAGAGATTTTGGGCCTCCCGGAAGAATCACCCGGTTCCCCGTTCTCACGGTGACCGGAAGGTTTTTACCCCAGAGAGAATTTCTTGGAATTCTCGGATGTTTTTCTTGAAGACATCGTTCCCGGCTCCCCGTCTTCACGGCAACCGAAGGATTGTCTCCCAGAAAAATTATCCTCGGGAATTTTACGGATTTTTCTTGGACATTCTCTCTCCAGAGACCTCATCCCCGGCTCCCCGTTCTTACGGCGACCGGAGGATCCCGCCGGGGCTTTCGAGAAAATCGTTCCCGGAAATTTTTTATAACCTCAGGAAAACTTGAAAGAATTCTTAAGTGATGGGTCTTTACCCCGGGAGCTTTGTCACCCCCACAGCGTGCGGAGGTACCCTCCGGCCCGCTGTGGAGGGGGGATAAGGAGCACCCGGGAATCACCCCAGTTCTGGACCATCTAAGAATGCAAAGTACACAGGCAAACTTAGCTCTATCAAAGAAATCCAAAGTACAAGCAAACTTAGCTTTATTGGATCATTTAACCGGAGGACATCTTCCCCCTCCGATAGGCATCTTTACATCAGATACGATACAACCCGGAAAGTTCCTACATCTAATAATCCCGGAGACCTTCGGATATCTCCCGGGCCGGGTCCCGGTACAAGCCGCATATGCGACGCTGGGCCTCCCAGAGCAGGTCTTCGGGCCCATACTCGTAGCCCACCGGTGGAAGTATTCGAAGCGGGAGAACCCTCCGGGACCCCGTCGCGGAGGGGATAGTTCAGTGCAGTGATTATCGAAGTGGTCCAGGTGCCACTCCAGATGCCACCTTAACTGGATCGGCTCCCGGGAAACGCCCTTGGAGAAGAGACTCAACAAAATAAAGGCGGCCTGGGCGTCCCCCGGGTTACACCCGCCGGGGCTCAAAGGCCTCACCCCCGAAGAGTTTCTCTGGGACCTTCGCCCGGGGGTAACCTCCCGGGTAACCTGGTACGTTTCATTCAAAGACTTAGCAAAAAATTCAATTTCTATTGCATCAGAAATATCTTTGTACAAGTGTCCGGGGCTTCCTCCAAGAAGCTACCGGGAGCAAAAGACCTAAAAACAAAAAGGGGTCCTATCTAGACCCGGGGGGAGGCTCATACTTGGTCATTGGCGTCCTCCCCCCGGGGGGCTCCCGCCGGAGCTACAGCATCCACTCCCGGAGGCGCCGGCGCCGGGAACCGCATTCGGTCGTAGAAGCCGCCGGCGAGCTGCTCCACTTCTCACCGTGACGGCTCGAAGAACTCCGGGAAGCTCCGGGGGATTCGACCCCCGATGGCTCGGGCACCGACCCCCCGGTGCTCCACGAGCCCGGCCGCGGCGGCCACCACAGGGATGACCCGGCTCCGCGCCCGGGCATCCGCGGCCTCTGAGATCACGGAGACTTGTGCGTTGAGAAAACGCACAGCCTCCATGAGCGTCGCCGGGGCCGCCTCAGAGCCGCTTCCCGAGCCTAGACTCACTCCAAGCCCCTCGAGGGCTGAGCGCACGGAGCGACCCGCGTCCATCACGACCCGGACGCTGGAGCCCTCGAGCTCCCGGAGATCATCCTCCTTCGCCTTGGCCTCCCTCCGGAGTCGCTCGTTGACGGTCTCGGAGGCGTGGAGCTAGGCCCGGACCCGGGCCAACTCCCGGAGGGCGCCGTCCCGCTCCTCCAAGTAGGCGGCGGCCTTCCCCTCCGCGTCTTACAGTGCCCGGCTGAAGCTCGCTTCAATCCCCTAGGTGATGACGGCCCCCTACAAGCGCAAGAGTTAGAAAAAATTCTAGTTGAGAGCGCCGAAGGATACCTCCTACCAGCTCGAGAAAGTACCTGGATCTGGAGGGATTGAAGCTCCCCGAGGCGCTCGCGGAGTGTTCCTTGCGAGACATAGTCCTGCACCTTCCGGATCTGCAGGCTCTCCGCGTATTGGTCGACCTCCCCCACGGACAGCAGGGGGGTCTCCCTCCCGGCGCCGGACCCATAACGACCAACGACGGGCCCCGTGCAAGAGTCACGGGGGTGATGTGGACCGGGGTGGCAGTGGCTAGCATCCTCGCCGTCGAGGAAGTGGCCGCCGAAGAGGTGGCCGAAGAGCTTTCGGAGGGGGTCCCTCCCCATGGGGGGATCAGGAGCCCCTTCCCTTTTCCAGGGCGTGGGGCCCCCGGGACCTCCGTCATCGGGGGAGCCTCGTAGACCGAGGGGCACCCTCCCTCGTCTACCGACCATTCGACGTGCGGAGGAGAAGCCTCCACGAATCGAACCTCCAGCCTCTCCGGCTCCGGTAGCGCCAGGGCTGCCGGGAGGGCTACCGCCGAAGGTGGCGAGGGGGCGTAATCCGCCGAATCGGACGACCCCCCCCGCCCCCCCCCCCCCCGTCATTGGCTGGCTCCTTCCCCCAAGCCTCTCCGGGGTTTTTCGTGGGAGGTGGTGTCGCTTCCTGTCGGGGAGGCGCCCGCACGCGCCCAGTCTCGGGGGCTGCATCCTGGGCCTTCACGGGCGTGGAGCCCGGAGTCGTCGATGGGTCGGGTGCTTTCTGAGCCTTGGCCTGCTTTGGCTCAGAGCCCCCGGTGGCCTCCTTCCCCCTCTTGTGGGAACCGGGGGTGGGGAGGGGCGTTCTCGCCGGTAGCCTCAGCCTGAATGCCTCAGCCACCAGGTTCCAGGGAGGGCCCTCCCCCATGACGCGCACGATCCGCTCGTGCTCGTCGGCGTAATACCTCCCGAGGAGGTTTTCCGCCTTCTCCCGGGCGGCCGGGTACGGCCGGACTGCAAAAGGTAAGAGTTAGAAAAATACGCGAAAAGGAAACGGGCAAGGTGACCGGGAAACTTACGTCGGGTCACCGGCTTCTGCGGGGGCCGCTGGGCCGGGCACATCCCGATCCCCCTCCTCCCGTGCGAGAAGGGGGAGATCTTCAGCAGCATTAACTCCTCGGCGGCGTCCCTCATGGAGTGGACACCCCGGGAGCCCACGACCTTGCGGAGGAGCTTTAGCTCCTCCTCGGTCCACACCGAGGGCTTGGGAGAGGACAACCGGCTGTAGGAGGGGGCCTCCGTGGAGTACACCACCTTGTCGTCCCAGACCCGGAGGTAGAACCACCTCCGGATCCAGTCCCCCCAGAGGTCCTGGGAGGCCGCCACCGAGTACTCCGCCACCCGGGATAGCAGCAACTGGATCATTACCGAGCCAAAGGGAGACTTTGGCCCTCCCTTCACCAGGTGGGAGCTCCTCGCCGCCGGCTCATAGAAATACCAGAACAGTCGGAGCGTGGGCTCCTGTCCGATGGCCGTCTTGAAGAGCCAAATGAAGAGGCCCAGCCGGACGAACGCGTTCGGTGTTAGGTGGTTCAAAGCCACCCCGTACTCCTTCAAAAACTCCCAAAGCAATGGATGCACCGGGAGCCAGAGCCCGGCCTCGAGGAAAGCCTCGAAGGCCACCACGTCCCTGGGCCTGGGGTGGGGGGCTCCGTCTTTCTTCGCGGGGATACGGATGTCCCCGTTCGCAACTACCCCCCGGTCCACCAGGGACTCCAAGTCCCCGGATGTGAACTCAGAGGCCCAAAGGAAGTCTGCAGTGACTTCCTCCAGGGGCACCTCCGCGGCCTTAGCACGGCCCTTGGGTCCCATTTGGTTTTTCCGGTGGCTAAGGCTCTAGGAAAAGGGGGGGATTAGGGGTTCTGGAGGTTAAGCATCCGGGAGTGAGCTCCCAGAAGAGGGCTACCAGGAGAACTAAAGGCGCTGGAGTTTGAAGGTTTGAAGTTTCGAATGAGTTCTCCGGGCCCCCCAAGGCCCTATTTATAGGGCCCGAGCGCAACCCCGATGGGTGCCACGTGGCCCTTCGTGATACATTCGTGCCGTCCAATTCAAACAGCGTGCGGAAAATGAAGGAATGGGCGTGCAAAATGAGGCATCGTCGGTTCGAACCGCGAGCGGCCATTATGGCCGAACGGCGCGCTCCCATCGAGGCGACCTTTATGAATGCGCAGCACAGGAATCGAGGCATCACGAACCCGGTGGCTTGTCCCAGAGATTTTCCCGGTGACATATACCATCCCCTCCGGGGACTCGAGCATTGTCCCCGGAGGGCATGGGGGGCTGCTGTTGGGGGAAATCTCCACTAGACTAAGTCCAGGTAAGAGGTTGTTCAATTTTTCCCCGGACTTTTGCCCGGGGACAAGGCCCCCCCCCGGTGGCTTGTCCCGGGTGCCGCCTTTTGCCCCAGGAAAAGGCCCCCCGGTTGCTTGTCCCGGGCGCCGTCTTTTGCCCAGGGATAAGGCCCCCCGGTGGCCCGTCCCGGGTGTTGCCATCCTTCCGGAAGTAGGAGTCTCCGGTCCCAGGTCACGTGATGGTCACGCGAGAAGCGCCTTGGGAATTAGCAGACACCTGTCAAGCATCTAAGTTCCCTGACCGGAAGAAGGACGTCGCTACCCCTCGATCCAACGGTGGTCGGCGGGGTAGTTTAGTCTTTTTGCGTCTTTTGGGGCTATATAAGCCCTTGTACACCTCATGTAAAAGACAATCTTTCATTATTACTTGGAATAGACAATCTCACAGGTGTGGTCCGGAGCCATCTCTCACCTGAGAGAGCTCCCCTAGCCAACTCTGGTTGGGAGCACGCCGACAGGACTATGGTCTCCACTGAGGCCCGAATCTGTATAAATATCTGTGTCACTTGTTGTGTTTGTCCGACAGGGGAGGACCGTTCACTCGGTCAGCCCGCGTCGTATTTTCTTCGCTAGGATCTTCCACAAAACCTACCGGGGTATCCGTAATACCACAACATATACAATTAGGTTTAGTTAGTTGTCAAGTCTGATACGATCTCAATCGATCGGACTATAAATACCTTGTAATAGGATAGATAAATCATCTACCATATAGATCATTCAACTGAGATAGATCATTCGATAAAGATCTACCTCACAGAGATCCAACACATATAGTTTTTAGGGTTCATCGACGTAAGATCTAGTGCGATCAACATTCGACGTGTACAAGCTCCTCTTTCAAATAAAGAGTTGTGTCATTCCTTTGAATTGTGTTTTCGATCATTTGGGTTTCAGTAATTTTGAGTAAGATCCCATATTCTGCATCTGGTCGAGTATAGTTGAAGCCCAGCTATATCTCAATCGGATCATACGACCAAGATTTTTACTATCACGACCAAATTTTTTACTGTCATGACTAAGTTTGTGTACTAGTCAGACATTGTCCGATAATATCGCACTTTGTCTGTCCATATCAGACAATTTGTGCTTGAACAGATTCATTTGTCTTTTGTGAACTAGTGCACAATTTTTATCTCTGAAATTCACACTCTGCCCTAATTTGCTCCTAGGCTATATGAGTATGCACTTGAGCTTCAAAGCATTAGATGGATCAAGCAACTAGGGCTATACCCTCTTAATAGTACAACCAATAAATCTAAAACTTAAAGAATGAATCCGGTTGACTTCACCACCAACGATTGGTAAAAGCCTAAAAAATGCACCTTAATCTTCATCTTTATCTCAGCCATCAGTCATAGGGTTTTCTCCATCTCTCGCTTTTTTCATGACTTTATCATGTTTTGACATTAAACTTAAGCCACTCGGAATAAACGCGTTAGTTCTGTTCTTTGTCATTAATCATCGAAACCCTAATTAAGGCCTATATTCAACAAGAATAAC
Organism: Pharus latifolius; assembly: GCA_019359835.1. Classification (NCBI taxonomy): domain Eukaryota; kingdom Viridiplantae; phylum Streptophyta; class Magnoliopsida; order Poales; family Poaceae; genus Pharus; species Pharus latifolius. The sequence continues at coordinate 63,205,153 of CM033326.1, read as the reverse complement.
ATATTTTTGTGTTTTAACCTAACACGGAAATTTAATTTGAGTAGTTTATGGAGCAACCCAATATGGTTTGTGTTTATTACGGAGCTGATATAATTCGTAATTGACCATATGGTTATAATTTTAGTGTATGTCCCCATGTTTATGGTCAAATGTTGCAACCACTGTTAATGTCTTTCAATGATTTGGAGATGTGGTTAATTGATTTGTTACAACTTAATCCTACCACAGATAGTGTCAAGGTTGAAGGCCTATTACATGAAGGAAATAAATGAATACTTAAGAAACTGAAATGTGACAATTGTAGGGTTCGTTTGTAGGAATTTTATAAAATCATGTCCATGGTATGAGAGTTTTTATATTTTATGCTGAAATTTGTAGCGTAAATTGTTCAGAAGGAGTCATTCGATAGCAGGAGTACTGAGAGTTGTTAATCTCAGAAGTAGTGAAGGTGCCAGTGCCAGTTGATATGAACACACCTGATGAAGATGTGCCCACAAAGAGTTGCCCAATCTCACGACGTAGAATCTGGATAACTAGTATGACCTAATGAACCGAGATTTCCAACCATGGGCAGAGCAAGAACCTCCAATCAATGAATTTGCCTAACCACACTCTGAAGATACATATCTACATGACCACGCACTGAGTTGGTGTACGGATAGGGTGATCACGAAGATCCATTCAAGTAATTTCGAAGGAAACCATAAGAACTAAGGCAGCAGAGTTTCAACTCTCAAAACTATCAACTAGGGATTTGTATTTCAATCTCAAAAATATGTTTATGCATGGACTTCAGATTTACAATGCTAGTGACCAACAATATATAGAGAGGAGTTCGCCCCTTCACAACTGTAACACCCTGGGTTTGGGGTGAAAAGTTCTTTCTTAAAAAGTCATGCATGCATATGTCTCTTCTAGATCAGCCAAATCAGCTCCAGCTTTATTCTGTTCTAAGTCCAAAATCTTAAAATCTATCCTGTAGACCCAAATCAAGATCTAACTTTTCAGATTTGATCTACTATTTATCTTGAGTATAAAAGCCTTCAGAACCCAGATTCAATTCTATCTCTAACTTCCATATTTATCAACTCCTTTCTGTTTTCGAAAATAGAAATATCTTATATTATTCCAAATACCCTAAGTTTTAGAAATTCAGATTTAATCAAAATCTTGACCAAGTTCAAACCAGATTATTCTTGGATTATAATCAAGGGTATGCCAATACTTTAATCCAAAAAGTTGGCAATTAGATTTCATCATTTAAACCTTATTCGCAGATCAGTCCAAGAGTATCGCAGATCAGTCCTTTTTCAGATTTTCTAGAAGCCTGAAAAGGCAAAATGTTACAAATCATCTCCAAAACCAAATCTGATTCAGGGAGCACCTCCCAAATGCCATTCAACAAAAAATCTTCTTATATGAGTATCTCAAAATCAAATCCTAAATCATAGAATTTCAGCATTTGACAAAATCCAGATCTATTTTACCCTAATTCTACCCTATTTTCAAAAATAAGTGAAATCCCTCAGATCTTATCAAACTTTCTCCAAATCTGAGCTAAATGAGTATTAATAGAAATAGTATACTCAACCATACAATTAAATCCCAAATTAATCATCTTTAAGATCAGATTTACAATCTAGTCCAAAGCCAATCAAAAACATCACAATTAGGCCCCTGATTCGACCATGGGCTGCTGTTCACGACCAAAACCCGCGTTCGTTTGATCTCGCCGTTTTTGACCGCAACCAGCTGCGCTGTGCCACTGTGTTCTTCGCCGCTGGCCAAGCTTCGCCTGCGCTTGTGCCCGTGCATGCTTGTGTTTGATTTTGCGCAAGCGTCCACGCCTCAGCCATCGCCGTGGCAGCGCCAACGACCAGCATCTGCTCTCGCGCGCCACCGGCAACAACCTTTGTCAGCAACTTCATGCCACATTGCCTTGCCTTGCCAGCCATTGTCGCCACCGCTTTGCACCGCCCAACATCGTTGAGTCCCGATAAAGCGACAATTGGATCAGTACAGAGCCGCCTGCTCATCGTCTTGTCGCTGCCGCTGTTTCTTCACCGTTGTCGTGCCTGCGCCCGGCCAGTCAAGTCACCGGCGCCAATTTCTTTGTTGTCCCCTCTTCGTAAGCTTCGCCCTGGTCTATTTAAGCACCACATCGCCGTGTAATCTTCACTTCACCAGAAATCAGTTAAGTTCGAAATCTCCTCCACCTTCGTCTTCTTCTCCGGCGAGTCCAGCATGGAGGCTCACGGTGCCAGCACACTCCATTGCATCACTTGCCAAATTGAAGCCACCAGTGAGTATCTCTCATCCTCCTCATCGTTCTGTTGAATCCAATTGCTCTCCGGTGGACCCTAACGCCGGTGATCGCCAGAATCTTCGATTTGCCTTGTTCCGGCAATGCAGCCTGATTTATCCCAAATTAGCTCTCGATTTAGTAGAACAAATTGATCAGTGAGCTATCCTTAGCAATCCTGTAAGCTCAGAATCACAAATTGAACTCCAATTGAAGTTTTCCCCAATTTGGAACTTCACCAGCCGCTGGCTCACGTCGCCAGGCCACACCAGCAATCCTCTGACCAAATTAATTGTGCCAATAGCTTCCATATGCTTCCCTATTACTCCCTGAGCTTGTAATTGAGTTCAATCAACCTGTATCAAAAATGCCCAATTCCCGTGTCATCTTCTCCGGCGCCGTTCACCGGAAAAGTGATTACAGCCGATCCAGCTTCAACCACTTTGTCCTCTAGATGTGCCTCAATCTCCTGAGCACTTTTCTCTTCTAGCCCGATCTCTGAAACCATCCAGATTGCAAGATATAGCCATGCCAAAGATTCTGTCCAGTGCTATTGTCTTGCTGTGTCGCCACCGTCTTTCTTCACTGGATTTCTTGCCGTCCGGCCATCTCCAGCCAAGGAACTTGTTATGTCTTTTGCTCATGTTACTTGAGCCTGTCTCCTAGACATAATTGGCGCAGCAGATGAAGCCTTGAATTGCATTTGCTGCTAAGCCCTAGTTTTTGACATTGTCAGCCCTATGCCAGAGCTTGTCAGCCAGTGGCATTAACTCTTTTCACTTTTGTCCAGTTGTGCAAATTGAAAATAACCTTGTCCCTTAGACTTGTGGAGTTGTGCTCTACATTTTATTTTACTGCCACAAGTTGAGATAATTCCTCTATCATCCATCGACCCTATGTCGATGCCTTGAACCAAATGTCGACCTAAAAACGTTTGCTGTTTTTGAGCGAACTAGTCGCAACCTTGATATCATTCTGATATTTTGAGACATTTGGAACCTTGTAGACCTTTGACATCTAATCTTAACCCTAATCGCTTTCCAGAACTCTCGAATCTTGTATTGCCTAGCCAGAGCCAAAGTTCGAGGACTTCACTGTCAACCTAACATCAACTGCTGTTTCTTACGATGCGGAAGGCAAGTCATATCCTTGGACATCTTGAACCTATATTTTAAGAGTTGCTATAATATAACCTTGAATATAGATAATATTGCATGTGAAAGATAGAGAATGGTTGAATTATAAATTGGCAGTACTAGACTGGTTATCTGTGAAATGTGAAATGAACAAGTTTTGAGCCATGAACTATTATATATGTATTTATATACTTATATTCATGAAATAAAACCCTTAGCCGTGACCAGAATTTTGGTATGGATGGCTGTAGCACTGGAGGTGCTTAACTGCAAAGGATGTGCAGGCACTAAAGGTGAAGGGTTGTGGATGGTCTGGTTACTGGCATATAAGGACTAGAACCTTGTGTTGTGCGTCTAGTGGCATGAAACACGTACTAACTGCAAGCCTGGTATGGGACAAGCCTGAACAAGTACTTATGCGGATCGCACATGAAACACCTGCATGAGATGGAAAACAATACACTAATTTCACGGGGTTCAGCTCCTCCACGTAATATAATCATGCACGTTGACTCAATAATGGGAAGAGACTTGGGGGTGGGGGTATATCCCGCCACAACTGCGATTTGTGTGAAGAAAACTGCAGGGTCAGGGGTGAATTGTGAGTAAAACATAACAAAAGTTCTTGTTATCTCCACCTTACCACTCACACATGGTTGTGATGAAGGATCTAATCATTTTTATAGGATGGGCTTGAAAGTGGAATATCTTGCGGGTAAATTGGTACCTCTCTGCAGAGTTAAAAACGTATTCGAATACTCCGAGCTCCCGGGTTTATAGGAGTCTGCTGCGGTGGATTAAATCCACTGGGTGTGACACAAGTATATTTTCTAAATAAAATTTGTTTACCCAAATGACATGTGTTGTCATGATAAGGAGTGCTGCCATGGGCTGTCATGTGTCGACGTGTCGAGGTAGTGCTATAATCTAGTGAACATGAATAGCAATGCTATTTTATGAAAAGTGCTGCCGTAAGATGAGATGAGATATGAAAGAAAAAGGTTATTTTACAAACATCCATAATTCTTGACTAGTCTAGGTTCATATCATCACTACTATATGTATCTACTCTTACCTATGACTTGCTGGGTACGTAAGTGCTCACCCTTGCAACCTACAAATCAGTAGATGGAGCGTTCAATAATCAAGATGAAGGCGTGGAGAATTTCTTGGATCCAGAAGGAGGAGTGTCAGTTCCGTCAGAGCCCTGATGTGTGTTGTTCTGCCGTCAACTTCTCATTGTGGGAGGGTCACCTATCTTCTGCTGTATAGTTATTATTTTGCTAAACCTTGAATGCCGTGAAGGCATTGTAATCTCTATATGTAATATTAAGGCCAGCAGGCCACACTGCTTAAATATTTTGTAAGTTACTCTGTTGCAATGTAATATACTCCTGTGCTTGAGTTATCCTGGGAAGTCAAGGGTATGCATATATGGGACTAGCTGCAGCGAGCTAGGTCTCCATGGGAGTAGTCGTAGTCCCAGTTTCGGGGCGCGACAACAACTAACAAACTCTAAAACTAATCCAGAGCAATCCATCTCGAACTCAAAGTTGGTGGTAACTTGGTCAAGGCTCAGTGCTCATACACGACTAAGTCTCTTCATTCTCTTTCTCGTACGTGGCTAAGTCATTTCTGTTATGCTCTCCCTCTTCATATCTAATCAACATTAGACAACAATTATTAGGTAATAACATATTCTCATCACCAGTTCTAGTGTAGCTATGCAAAATGCAAGCATCACGCATACGATAACCGTCAAGTAGATTTAGCTGATGAATTGTCCAAATTAGAGGAGAATTTCAATGAGGAGTACACTGATCTATCAGATATGTACGAATCTCCCGAGGAACCAACAAAACTACATGGTCCTATAAATGAATGGATTGATCCATCAACTCTAATGTCAGCTATAGTTCCTGAAGATCTAAATTTGAAATAGTCTTTCAGTGAAACAACCGTACAGCTTGGACAATTGTTTTGGTGTAAAAAAGATGCGGTAAAAAGCCATCACTACATGGGCTATTTCACTCAATAGAGCATTCCTGGTGGTTAAATCAAATCCAGACTTGTGGGCTGTAAAGTGTTTAGTTGTGCCCATAGTACATATGTGTCACACGTCTACAAGATGAGACTTTCTTTGAGTTGATAAGAGTGGCAGACCACAGATGTCTGACCGAGGGCATGTTGCAGCAACATAGAAATATCACTTCTGGATTTGTTGCCAGTCTAATACTATCGATTGTAAAGGAAAATATGGCAATGCCACCAAAAGTGATTATCTCACATGTGGCAGAAAAGTATGGTTACAAAATAAATTACGAAAAGGCAAGGAGGGCTAAACAAAAGACGCTGGAAGAGCTGTTTGGGACACTTGTTATGGCATATATCTTCATACCGAGGCTGTTTCAGCATATATGAAGCAAATACAGTCACATTCATCGAAATTGTGGATACATCAGCTATTGGCTCAGATGGTTTTGTTATACCTGAATGCATAGTATTGTAGTGATTTCTCTGGGCATTCAAGCAGTGTGTTACATCATTTAGGTACATGAGACCCTTTCTTTTGCATTGATGGAACATTCTTGATAGGGAAGTATGAGGGTACTCTATTGACTGCCATGGAAACTGATGCCAATGACCAGCTTCTACCCATAGCATATGCAATGGTTGAGGGGGAGAACTATAGTTGCTGGTTGTGGTTTTTAGGAAAACTGAAGAATGAGGTGGTGAAAGATCGTGAGCACATATTTTTAATTCATGATTGAAATAGAGGAATGTTGAGTGCAATTGAGTACATGCGATTTGGAATTGATCCATCTCTAACCTAGGAGAATCTAAAGAGTTGTTGGTACTCTCGTCATCTTGGCGCAAATTTTCATACTCGTTTCAATAGTAAACGCCTGATGCAAGTGTTCAAAAGGCTTGCCAAAAAAATCAAGAGTCCAAGGTCGCAGCTATATAGAAGTCACTGGACGAGAGTACACTGAAACAAAATTAGGGGCTAGGTGAACTGGCAGCGGGCGACATTACCAACAAGGGAAACAATAGGAGGTGACTAAATTTTAGTCTGTGGATTCAGCCAAAACCAAAGGAGAAGTGGTCGTTGCTGCATAACATAGATGGGGCTTGATTCAGAATTATGACAATAAATCTTGCCAAGGTATGTAATTTCATCCTAAAAGGTGTGCAATGTTTACCACTCACTGCCACAGTTGAGATGGCATTCTATCGCACAATACCATATTATGACAATCAGAGTTTGGCGGTAAAAAATCTTATGGATGACCCCTTAGTGCATTGGCCTAAAAAGATTAATGATTATCTTGAATTTCAGATGGGGAAGGCAATGTTAAATGAAGTGTTCATGTTAAGCCGTTTGAATGGAAATTACAAGGTTCGGCTAAGGTACAAATTCTTTCATCATACATTGAGAGCTAGTCAGGTCCACAAATGTAAAAGTACAAATGGAGCTGCAAAATGCACATGCAAGTAGTCTCAGTTGCTCTACATTCCTTGCTCTCATGTTATCGCTACTTGTGCCCTCCTAGGAATTACTCCAACATAGTATATCTCAAAATATTATACTCTGGAGTACCTGTCGAAAACTTGGGAGGTTGTCTTCCCTGGCTTTGCGGCGACAGGCAACTATTGAGACATATTGCCGAAGGATACCTTTACAAGGATCCTTGACAGGAGGTTCCAATTTACACATGCCGACCGACATTGAACGAGGAAGATCCAAAACGATATGGATGCAAGGGAGCATGAAGATGGACTCCGTAGATGCATCGTTTGCATGTAGCCTGGTCACAATAGAACCCGATGCCGCAGATGGCAACCACGTCAACATCTACGAGGAACTAAATCAATTGTCTGTTATCTGTATTCGTTGTTTTTCTTCATGTGTAATTTAATTTCTGTTTCAATGTAATCTTGTGAATTTTGAGTATTGTAATGTTTTTAATATTGCCGTATTGGAATTGAACGTTTTTGTATTTCACGTTAATCATATGTTTTTAATTCTGTTATAAATATGCATGCTTATAATTATTTCGACCAATATATGATAACTACATATATGGTGGACGAGTAGCAACTTCCGGAGTTGATTTGAGATCACCATCACCATCATCGGTGTCACCGTTCTTGTCAGCTTCTAGAGGGCATTGTTCTGCCAGCTCTTCATATGAGGACACCACGAGAGATGTAGCCTCTGGATGAGCAGTTCGCACCTCATTTGCTAGCGGCCTGTTTTTTTTATTTCACCTGTATGGTGATCGGGCCCAGCAATTTCCCTTTGATAGAGCTTTGGTCACCGCTCTTGTAAACCGATAGAGGTCGGAGATGCATACTTTCCATTTCAGCTTTGGTGAGCTCACCATCACAGTTGAGGATGTTAGTATACTATTCATCTTACTTATCAAAGTTGATATATATGTTCCCACTGCAACTGACAGAGCTGCACGGAATCTGAATTTCTTGCAGTGCTTCAAGGGATCGGGCTAGCGACAGGATTTGCACAACTGATGGGAGTGTCACAATCTTACCTGCATGCCATTCGAGATGCTGCATTCCCAGTAGGTGCTCCAGAGCAAGTATTTAGACATCACTTGGAGGCTTATCTACTTTATTTCTTTGGGGGGTTGTTGTTCCCCAGCACCCATGGAGACATATGTGAGTGGTAATTCATTCAGCTCACTAGACTTCTTGTGGACTCCGACCTGGGACACGTGCTGCAATTCAACTTGGGATTGGATGTGCTTTGCCACACGTACAGGGGATTGTGTGATGCCACGAGCAGAGATCAGGATTGATCACTGTTCGCAGGGTGCGCCATACTGCTATGGATGTGATCCTACGAGCATTTCCCTGTTGGGCGACCAGTGGTGCTGTGGGATCAGTTTGTGTTGGGACTTGATATGAGAGACGACCCAGTGATGGGATGGAGGTGCTCCAGACTGAGTTTGCAATGGGCCACGGATCAGATGCACATGTGCTATCCTTCCTACGCCACAAGCTTCGATTTGCTTCTCGACGATAGTGTTATCTAGTGTCCTGGACACAGTAGCACATATAGTCGGTTGCACCATAGGGCCTTTGGTCTCTATGCACATAGAATTCAACTTATTAGTGTACTTAGGTTCTTCTAGATTTCTCACACATGGTTGAGGGGTACTCAGTTGAGTGGGTTATGCACCAGTTCGGCATGTGCCAGCATGTCCCTGTGCCACCACCCCGATAGTTTCCACACCATGTTCATGAGTACGTAAATGTCATAGAGGTTTTAATTTTGTATCGTATCTCCAAAATGAATTCTGTCAATAATTTATCTTATCCGCAGGCAATCTAGAAAGGGATGTGCACGAAATGATCAGCAATGCCTGTATGTACAGGAGTGGATAGATCATGTGCACAAATGGACAGTTGTAGAGGATAGATCTTACCGCCATGATATCCACTTTTCGTACCTGGCATGGTACCGATGTGCACCATATACAGATTGGTGCCATAGCCACCATCGACGAATAACGAGCCCAGGCTTCGACCAACATCTGTAGGGTGGGTTTACTCTTTTGTGAGTACTTTAACTCTTTGTAACCTCACTTGCACATTTGTCGTCATTCTTTAATTTGATATTCATCGTGCATTTAGCTCGACACCATTGGAGTCCTCTCTGCCAGTGCATTGGACATGATGGTTAGGGTACATGATGGTGAGGACATGCCTAGAGCCGAAATGAAAGCAACTTGGGCAAATGTCACACAGCCTCTAAATCAGATTTTGGTCAATTTTAGAGTGCTACTGTGACCTCCACTGACGAGGATTATCACCCGAGCTAATTAACTTAACACATGTCGAGGCCAAGTTGAAGCTCGGATTCGATATGTGTCGATGTATAGCCACTATGGTCGCCCATGGGCGTAGTGCTAGTTTATGATCGCAGCCCTTGTGCGATCATGAGACCGTAGACAATGTGCGGTCAGAAGGCCGCAGACAGTGCATGGTTATGAGGTTGTTGACTACTTACAACCAGGCTAATTTGAGGGTGTTTTAGTCTTTATCGAACACGTTCTCGAGATAACTTCTCCCACGTTTGAAGACAGTTGCCCAAAGGTTAGTATGTGCAGTTACCTGCTAATTGCACGTGTTGAACCTGCCTAGGAAAGAGGTGTGGTTATACAAATTGCACGGTAGCAACCGTCCAGGACCACTTCGCATTGGCGCCCTTTTGTTCAGTATAAAAGGATGATCAATGCTCGATCTGAGGGGCGGTTAAGTCAACCCAACAAGCATGAGTCAACAGAACTTGAATACTTAGGCATAGATTAGAGAGACAAAGATACAAAAGAGATCATCGTCTGTGATAATCTCTTTTCCTTGTAAACACTTTTACCTTATATAGTGGAATCACAACAGGACGTAGGGCTATTACTCCCACCATCGAGGGCCCGAACCTGTATAAATCTTCGCGTCCCTCACGATATTGTTTATCCTATCTTACCTGAGGAATACCCTGAAAGGCCTCACATACAACTCACAAATCTGCATAAGATCGATCGGGGAGCCCTAGTCTGAATTGTCGACAGCTGGCACACACTTTGGGGCCTTTCTCAAGGTGCTCTTCTTTCATCAGGAGATTTGGTAAGCCATGTATGGGGTGTACAATTCCGAGAATGATTTTGATCTTGATGATTACGCCCATATACGGATGCCCTCACCCAGCTATCCCGTTCCCATGGAAGAAGTGGATCACGAAGATGTTCCTCAGGAACATCATGAGGATGCGTCTTCTCCTACCCAGGTCATGTCCATCGACCAGGGGACAGAGAGGATAGATCAGGAATTTCATCCGAGTCCTACCACTTTGGAGGCTGAGTCTGTACCATGACACGTTGTTGTCAAGGACATAGATGATGGTGACCAAAGGCTCAGTCCTGTGAGGTTTGACCTGGATAACGTCCAATCTCTCTTTGATTTCGAATCCGATTCGCAACAAACAGAGATGTTTTCTCCTTCTACAACCCCGCTTCCCCAAGAGTTTGCTGCTTTATCAGAGGAGACTCCCGAGCAGCAAGCGGCTAGGGAGGAATTGGAACGTAAATAGAAGGAGGAACATGAAATGAGGCAAAAGGAGGATGAGGAACGTGAACGACAGGATAACGAGCTCCGCAAGACTGCACTGGAAGCTCTGCAAAATGCGCAGTCTCGTTATGATGCCGCTCCAAGTTCTTCCCGTCGTCCACATGGTCGTAGGCGCGACCAGACGCCTTCTTTAGCCTTAGACTATGCGCCGGTGGACGAAGAAACAGTGACGCCTGGCGCGCCCAGGAGGAGTACGCACGGATGACTTCGCTCTATTGCAGAAGTCCTGCATAACTTTCATCCCAATATCAAAGATGCGCAAGGACCGGCTTTTGCTAGAACCCTGGTGGATAAGCTGGACGAGGTTGCATCCGAGGAAACCCCAACAGCTTCATCCCGGTCTACGATTCGCTCCCATGAAAGGGAGTATTCTTACTCCAGTCAGGGCAGACGTAATCGATTACCACCAAGGTCGACAAGGCCCGGCGAGTTGGGAATTCCCGCGATCGAGATCGCATTCCTGTCCATTCTCATCTGGGACCGCGAGGTGTATCACCACAGCATGAGGTCGCCCGCGATCATGTCGAAAGTCGCAAAACTCTCCACAGTTCCTATGTTGGCAGTAAGGCTTTCTCACCAGGCCTCCGTGCGGTGGTCTGGCCAGACAAGTTCAAGCCCTGAACAATTGAAAGATTTGATGGAACTCAAAATCCATCCGAATTCCTTCAGATTTACATCACCGTGATTCAAGCGGCGGGTGGGGATGATCGCGTCATGGCAAATTACTTGCCAACGGTCCTCGAAGGACCGGCGAGAACCTGGTTGTTCAATCAGCTAGAAGGCTTAATTTATAACTGGGAGATGCTGTGTGATGCTATACTCAATAACTTCCAGAATTGCTATCAGAAGCCTGGAAAGGAGGACGACCTCCATCGTCTTCGCCAGACTTCTACTAAGACTCTTTGGCAGTTTGTCAAAAGGTTTGTCGGGGTGAGGAATACCATTCCGAACATATCCGACAATTCCATGATTAGGGCATTCAAACATGCCGTCCGATATCAGATATTTACTGAAGATCTACTTATCCACCCCCCTCGATTAGTAGTCGACCTCTTCGACATGGCTGATCGTTATTCCGGTGCGGCTGAGGCCGTGGAATGGAATAGGATGGTGGATAAGGGAAACTTACTACCACAATCAGGTTTGAAAGAGACAAGAAGGAAGATTCAAGCAAGAAGCCAGAATCATCATCAGGCGGGAAATCCAAGAAGTCCAAGAAAAATTGATCGAGACAATACAGGGAGGTCGCAGTTGCCAAGAAGCCGCCACCGGGAAAAGGTAACAAGCCTCCATTTAAGAATAAAACTTCTTCTGGTGGCCGCGATAGCGATCAGTCGGGAAAACAAACTAATCTGCAGGGAAGCAAGAAGCGGTGTCAGCTCCACAATTCCTCGGGACATGATCCCAAGAACTGCAAGAACTGGTTGAAGCAATTGGAAGACTTTTACCAGGGGATTGGACCGATGCCAACTTTACCTCCAAAAGAGCAAACCTGTGGGATTAGAGACGCCAACGGAGACGAAGAGATGTCCTACCAGGTACCGCAAAATCATGTTAATGTTATTTTTGGAGGTTCCTCCTCTTTTGTTTCTAAGCGTCAGCTTAAGACATTTTACCGTGAGATAAATCAAGCAGAGGCCCCCCTTGGCGAGCCTCAGTACCCCCATTGGTCGGAAACTCCTTTGACTTTCACTCGAGAAGATTGTCCTATTGGGCTTACACGGCCATTGAGATTGCATTTGGTCATCACCCCAATTATCAGCAATGCTCGAGTCGAACGAGTTCTAATCGACGGAGGTAGTTCCTTGGATATTTTACTAGTCAAGGAGTTGGATGAGATGCAGATCCCTCGTTCAAAAATTAAACCCATAATTCACCCGTTTTATGGGATATTTCCTGGTCCCTCGATGATGCCGATGGGACAGGTGGTACTCCCAGTAACGCTGGGGGAGCCACATAATTTCCAAACAGAATTGGTTACCTTCAATGTAATTGATTGTGATTCGGCTTACAACACTTTTTTTGGCAGGCCAACTCTCGCTAAATTCATGATGGCGACGCACTATGCTTATCAATGCGGCAAGTTGCTGGCCCCAAAGGCGTTATCTCAGTCCGAGGCAGCCGGAATGTGGCATTAACTTGTGATCGGCTATCATTGGAATTAGTGGATCAGCTTCCCCTCTGGGACGTCAAGATTGTGACCACAAATTCAGATACAATCAAAGCTGCCCCGCGACCTGACGAAAAGTTAAAACTATTTCCATTTTACCCAAATGATCCTTCTAGAATAATTCGGATTGGATCAGGCCTGGATGACAAATAGGAACTTCAGCTCATTACTTTCCTCTGGGCAAACGCAGATGTGTTTGCGTGGAAACCATCCGACATGCCCGGAGTCCCAAGGGAGGTAATTGAGCACAGGTTAGCGATCTGACCTGGACAACGACCTGTAAAGCAAAAGCTCAGACGCTTTGCTATTGACTGGCAGTAAGATAAACTCCAAAAGACAGGATTTATTCGTGAAGTTGATCATCCTGAGTGGCTTGCAACGGTCATGGTCCGAAAGTCAAATGGTAAGTGCACTAGTACAGAAAAGCTTTCTTCTATCGGTAAAAAAAACCCTTCTACTATCGGTTTTCGTACCGATAGAGATAGACACGATAGAACATGACAGAACATTTTCTATCGGTAAATAACCGACAGAAGAAATTAACTATTCTATCGGCATATAAGGAGTGTACCGATAGAAAACCCGTCGTAGTCTGACGATTGACGGTGGGAAAAGTACCACTATTCTAACGGTTAATTACATGATTACCGACAGGAAAATATTACTATTCTATCGGCACCTTATGATTGTACCGATAGAAAACCCGTCGTCGTCTGACGTTTAGCGTTGGGAAAAATACCCATATTCTAACGGTTAATTATAAGTTTACCGACAGAAAAAAATGTAGCACTCTCTCGGTTGGAAATGACATTATCGATAGAAAAAATCTTAGTACTCTCTCGGTTGTGTATGAGTTCACCGGCAGGAAAAATCACACTCTTCTAACGGTTAATTATAGGTTTACCGATAGAAAAAACCACAGTAGTCTCTCGGTTGTGGATGAGTTCACCGGCAGGAAAAGTCACACTATTCTGACGGTTAATTTCAAGTTTACCGATAGAAAATTGGGTAGTAGTCTCTCGGTTGTTGATGAGTTTACCGATAGAAAATTTGTAGTGGTCTGTCGGCTGTGAATGAATTTACCGATAGAACATTCACATATACAGTACGTTTACATTTACAATACAGTACATTCACATATACAGTACAGATGCAATACATTATAGATTGGATACACAATACAGTACATATGCAAAGAAGGGTAAATTCACAGAACAGATTGACACATTAGACAGTTATTCACATTTATTCACATATATATGGACAAATACAAATTGCAATCCAATGTGGACATTTATTGACATATATATTTATTCACATGTATATAAACAGTCTATGCACAGAGTACACGAAAAAGAGAAAATTATCATGGCGGATGGTTGGGCGCAACTTCCTCCATGACATATTGAGCCCAGATTTGTCGAAGATCTCTAATCTTTGCATTTTCGTATGAGTCTTTCGACATGGCGATCTGCAAGCATGTGTGAATACTTAGTAACTAACTTCCTAATTTAGAACGTGACACCCAATTTTCAAATTTGAGTTAGCTATCGATGCTTACCTGGGGGAATTGGGCAAAGTTTGTCTGCACTAGGTCGTACATGTAGCGCAACACATAAAACCCGCATTCCCACAATTGCGGCTGCTGATGGCACTGAGGTAATTGCATATGCGAAGACATGTTAGCTATTGTTTCCATAAACTAATTAAGCATAAACAAAATGTCTCGTGAGTACCTCATATTCTTTCCAAGCTAGTAGGGAGCCCTGCGGTGCGGCATGCCTCCCTCCTAATGGGAACGGGGATGCCCGAACTTCCGTCAAGTGGAGGATAAGTCGATTAGGCGGCGCGAGACACACACGATCCGGCTTCTTGATCGGCACGATCAAAACCCCAGCAATCGCAGCACCACGCGTCCTCTGGTTATCAACCGTGCGCTGCCCGGTTGACCTCGCCACGAAGGCTAATCCCTGCCAGTGAATCGAGAACACAAGCAAGAACAAGAAAGATGCAACTGAATTTTCAATTGAGGATGAAACTCACGAGTTGGGGTCTCACAAACCGATGAACGGCGACACTGTTCAAAGACAGAATTGATCTAAGCAAAACCCAAGTCTAAACGGCAGCCATGGCGGCCATATATATACTATATGGGGCGGCCATGGGGTGGAGGAGGAAACCCTAGGGGTACATGGGCCTTGGGCCCAAAGTGGAGCGTCGCAGCGCACGTCAGATTCTGGTTGTAATCTTGTTTTGACGATTCCTGTTGATTCGTAAGGAATTTGGATATGGGACTGGATCCGTTGGAAAGCTCTCGTCGTTCTCTTGTCCGTAGAGTCCAAGAACGTCCAAAACGGACTTCGTATGTGGCCTGTACATCCGTTTGAAGTTGGACTATGCGCAGATGGCCGAACCGGACTCGCGGATGAATTGAGCTCACTTGTGGGCTGGCCTTGGAGCGACGTGGCTTGTGCGACCTTAGAGGTGTAGAGGCGCCTTTCTTGAGCACGTCTTGTGTTTGGGGAGGTGGCCAAGGTCGAGGCCGAACTTGTGGCGGCGACAGCACAAAATCCAGACGACGTACGTGCTGCCAGCTTTCGCGTCCTGGCCAAGGTGGCGGACGATGACATCTTGATGACCACCATGTTGATGTCGTCTTGGTCATAACCATGATGTACATGGTCTCATCATTCTCCCTTTCTTGATGTGGAGTCATCCTCAACTCCATTGTGTTTTTCTGCAAAATGTTAGCACCAACAGAGAGCACAGCAATATGCATATCTTTGATAATCAAATCATTAGACACAGAACCATTAACATTTATATACTCCCTTTCTTGAAAACTATCATATACCTTGAAAATTGAATTAGAGTGACATGGCAAGACATGATTAGTGGCATTTTCATTAATGGCAGCAAGATCAGATTTTGTAGCAAGCAAGACGGGATTCCTCAATTTAATTTGGTTGGCTACATGCTGAATTTCAGATTTTTCATCAATGGTTTTCTTGTCATTAGCAAGCCGCTCCCTATCGGATTTAACAATTTCAGCGGGGGTCAAAGGTAGAAGTGTAATTTTCTTTCCCTTATGCATAAAAGTGTATTTATTACTTCTACCGTGGTGAAGTGCATCAGTGTCATATTCCCATGGGCGACCCAATAAAAGAGAGCAAGCTTGCATCGGCACCACATCACAATCAGCAAAATCAGAATAGGAACCAATGGAAAAATGAGCCCCAACTGTTTGTCCAAATGACCTGAAACTGGTGCCATTGGAAAGGTTATCTCCTTAGCTTTCCAGGCATATGTGGATCATCGAAATCGAAGCCCGTTTGTGGCCTGGGCGACCCAATAAAAGAGAGCAAGCTTGCATCGGCACCACATCGCAATCAGCAAAATCAGAATAGGAACCAATGGAAAAATGAACCCGAACTGTTTGTGTTACCTTAGCTCTGCCGGAATCATTCAGCCACTGAATGTGGTATGGATGTGGGTGTGGGCGTGTGGTCAAGCCAAGCTTCTTGACCAAATCTGTACTCACCAAGTTGTTGCAGCTGCCGGAGTCAATGATCACGCGCGCTCGTCGGTTGTTGATGACGAAGAAAATCTGGAACAAGTTGTGGCGCTGCTGCTGCTCGGCTTGCTCCATTGTGCGCTAAGGACACGCTGGACAATGATGGACCTGTACGCAGCGGTATCCTCGGCGCCAAAGGTGGCATCAGCATCAGCCTCGACGTCGTCCACCCTGGTGTCGTCGATCTCATCCTCAACATCGGAGGCGCTGATGTAACCTCCGTCGTCTGTGGCGATGTATGCCCGCTGGCTGGGGCACTCTTTCTTGACGTGGCCAATCCCTTGGCACTTGTGGCAGCGAATTCCCGTCGATGTACGGCCCATGGAAGCGACGGAGGAGGAGCTCTTGACCGGTGTTGGCGGGGTCGACTTGCTGCTGTCCGCGGCACAGGCGGGCGGTGCCGTCGATGCCGGTCGTGTGCTCGTCGAAGGTGGCGGTGCAGCTGGTCGGAAGGTGGAAGAAGGCACTGTCTTCGCTTGTCCCGTAGTCATTCGGGGCGTGAAGGTGCTGCCGGTGTTGCTCCTACTCCTAGAATGGCGTCCCTGCAACTCCTTCTCTGCTAACATAGCAAGTTGAAACAAGCGATTGACAGTTGTATATTCTTTATAATCAACAATATCCTGAATTTCTGGACGCAAACCACCGTAAAAACGAGCAATTTTATCCTCAGGTTCCTCTACTACCCCACAACGTAACATACCCTTTTGAAGCTCTTGGTAATATTCCTGAACAGTCATACTACCTTGATCTAATCGTTGCAATCTCTTGCGCATATCACGTTGGTAGGAAGGAGGAACAAATCTATTACGCATAGCATCTTTTAATCTTGCCCAAGAATCAAGTTGTAAACGGGCATTTACTAGTTCATTCCACCAGATTATAGCAAAATCTTTAAATTCACTAGTGGCTTTTCTAACTCTATGAATCTCGGGAACTAGATGGGAATTAAATCTCTGCTCGACCGTCATCTCCCAATCTAAGTAAGCATCAGCATCATAAGCTCCAGAAAAGGAAGGGATGGTGAATTTTACCTTAGCGAAAGGATCGTCGATCTCATCCTCAACATCGGAGGCGCTGATGTAACCTCCGTCGTCTGTGGCGATGTATGCCCGCTGGCTGGGGCACTCTTTCTTGACGTGGCCAATCCCTTGGCACTTGTGGCAGCGAATTCCCGTCGATGTACAGCCCGTGGAAGCGACGGAGGAGGAGCTCTTGACCGGTGTTGGCGGGGTTGACTTGCTGCTGTCCGCGGCACGAGCGGGCGGTGCCGTCGATGCCGGTCGTGTGCTCGTCGAAGGTGGCGGTGCAGCTGGTCGGAAGGTGGAAGAAGGCACTGTCTTCGCTTGTCCCGTAGTCATTCGGGGCGTGAAGGTGCTGCCGGTGTTGCTCCTGCTCTTAGAATGGCGTCCCTGCAACTCCTTCTCTGCTAACATAGCAAGTTGAAACAAGCGATTGATAGTTGTATATTCTTTATAATCAACAATATCCTGAATTTCTGGATGCAAACCACCGTAAAAACGAGCAATTTTATCCTCAGGTTCCTCTACTACCCCACAACGTAACATACCCTTTTGAAGCTCTTGGTAATATTCCTGAACAGTCATACTACCTTGATCTAATCGTTGCAATCTCTTGCGCATATCACGTTGGTAGGAAGGAGGAACAAATCTATTACGCATAGCATCTTTTAATCTCGCCCAAGAATCAGGTTGTAAACGGGCACTTATTAGTTCATTCCACCAGATTATAGCAAAATCTTTAAATTCACTAGTGGCTTGTCTAACTCTATGAATCTCGGGAACTAGATGGGAATTAAATTTCTGCTCGACCGTCATCTCCCAATCTAAGTAAGCATCAGCATCATAAGCTCCAGAAAAGGAAGGGATGGTGAATTTTACCTTAGCGAAAGGATCATCATTGCGGTTCTGGTTATTACCTCCCATACCGTGCTGGTTGCTGCGAAGACGGTCATGCAGACGGCCGTCTCGTTGAGCAACACGTTCCCTGGCGGCACGTTGCTGCTCATCTTCATCTTCCTCAAAATCACCAGCCTCATCGTGGTCGTTGTTGCCGTGGACGAAGGCATCTCCATCAATGGTCGCGGGAGGGCGTTTTTCGACGGCATCCATCCTCTCGGTGAGGGTGGAAACTCGTCGATCGATGCTCTCAAGGGTCTTGTTCGTCGTGGTGGCATGCTCCTTGAACATCGTTTTTATCTCATCCAGCATGGTCGACAACTCTGAATGAAGGACACAGTCTTCGATGGTAACATCATCCTCGTTCCTGCCCTTCTTGCCACCTGCCATGGTTAGCACAGAAAAAGGACAGAAGGAAAACAAGCACAAGTATTATGAGCTCTATGAACTACTAGGTGGGATCTCACGCTCTCAAGCAATCTTACCAAGTTCTTACCCGGTTCTTACCAACACAGCGAGGGACGGTGCAACCGATGGCTGGTTCATGACACCGTGAGGGCGTAATGAAGCGATTGCAAGGGTCAATAACCTGTGCTGATCAGAAGGATGTAGAGCTTGGATATGCAATATTTAGTAGCAAGGAATATGCAATCATCGAAATCAGAATAGCAAAGCTGAATAAATATCCAAAGTACTTGTCAAAGTTGCTGGCCTAAACTCGTTCTCAGACCTAGCTCAAGCAAGCAAAACGAATGACGTAACATGTCGATACAAATGATACAAGCACTTTTGATTTTTTTTTTTTCCTTGCTTTTTATTTTTATTTTTTATTTTTTTATTTTTATCTTTGTGCGGCTTCTTTTTTTTGCACTTGCCTTTTTCACCCTTTTTTTTAAGTATCAATAGTGCGCATATGAGAGATTACAAGATATATACACAAACACTCAATTTTCTCTCGCTGGAAAAAAACAGATCTACTATGCAGAAACTTCCTATGCTGTTTTCGGATTTTTGGAGGCCTCAAACGCTAAAACGTATAACAGCAAAGTTGTAGATCGTTTCGTGTTGATCAATTTGCATATATGGAACACCAATTTTCGATAACGGATCTAGGAGATATGGGCCCCGCAATACAGTCTGTGTAGGAAATCCGAAATCAAACAGATTCACTTCCAACGCGATTTTGGACTTGAAAACGGCGTTTCTACAACTTCGCACAATGGACAAAGTTGTAGAGAATTTTCTTAGCTACAATTTAGACTCTGAATTTGTCCAATTTGGAGTTCAGACGAAGGAGATAAAAGCAAAATACCGAACTTGACAGATTGACACCCGATTTGGACGCGGCGGCGACGACGACGTGGTGGCGTTAGACTCGACGTCAAGGTGCAAGACTCAAACTAGATCAAGAACTTACTCTAAACCAGCAACAAGACGATGACGATGGATACAAATTCAACAACGCGAAACTGAAAACGAAATCGCGAAGGGCACAAAGTGGCTTGGACGATGGATATGACGGCGAACTCAAATATTTTTGTGGGGCAATTTTCTGGACTCTAGGTGAAAGATGAATAATGAACAAAGGGGATACAAATATACCTGACGGGCAACCGAGGCTCTGATACCACTTAATGGGAACGGGGATGCCCGAACTTCCGTTAGTTGGAGGATAAGTCGATTAGGCGGCGCGAGACACACACGATCCGGCTTCTTGATCGGCACGATCAAAACCCCTGCAATGGCAGCACCACGCGTCCTCTGGTTATCAACCGTGCACTGCCCGGTTGACCTCGCCACGAAGGCTAATCCCTACCAGTGAATCAAGAACACAAGCAAGAACAAGAAAGATGCAACTGAATTTGCAATTGAGGATGAAACTCACGAGTTGGGGTCTCACAAACCGATGAACGGCGACACTGTTCAAAGACAGAATTGATCTAAGCAAAACCCAAGTCTAAACGGCAGCCATGGCGGCCATATATATACTGTATGGGGCGGCCATGGGGTGGAGGAGGAAACCCTAGGGGTACATGGGCCTTGGGCCCAAAGTGGAGCGTCGCAGCGCACGTCAGATTCTGGTTGTAATCTTGTTTTGACGATTCCTGTTGATCCGTAAGGAATTTATACAGCACAAAATCCAGACGACGTACGTGCTGCCAGCTTTCGCGTCCTGGCCAAGGTGGCGGACGATGACATCTTGATGACCACCATGTTGATGTCGTCTTGGTCATAACCATGATGTACATGGTCTCATCACCTCCAGCGGACGCATATTTATCAAAAGCCCTGCATTTCAGTTAGTATTGCCCGTTAATGTATTATCATTAGCTAGTGAGGTGAAAATTTAAATCAAACATATAAGTTACTTACGCCTCCATATTCCCCTTGACCACATATTCGATCGATAATCTGTCACGCATCGAATCGAGGTAGTACACCTCGTTCCTCGGCGGACAGATCACGATGAGGATCCAGTAGCCCCTGCATTGTACGTAAAAGAGGACCGCTAGCTCAAAGTATATCTCAGGTGTGACATACAAGATCGAGTTAAATTAGTACGAAATGCACTAACCTTTGGTGGTACGGCACCAGAATGGACTCCCTGTCCTGCTGCGTCATCAGCGCCTTAGATATGTACAGCTCAGCGTGCGCGGCGTCGTGCTCTAGCATCGTGAGGCTTATTTTCTCTAGCTCGAGGAAACCCACCTTGTCACACACAGCCTCCGATGCTAGCTTGTACATGCACCTGCATGCAAAGGACGACATTAGTATTGCACAGAAAGTTACTACATTTCAAATGAACTACAACAATGCAGAGTTAGCAAACAGAGTTAGAAAACAGCAATACATAGAATCAGCAAACTCACAGTACTCCAGTCCGTATGATGGACATATCGAGCTCCCGCCAGTTGTAGAGGTCGAACAGATCCTCGTGTGCCACGGATATACTCCTGGGCTCACGGTGGAACTGCCCAGGCCTGTAGGGAACTAAGAAGTTCAGATTGCGCCGAGCTTGGTGTAGGTACCACTCGTGGAGGTCTCTGGTTGATCGATCCAATTTGCGCAAAGCTGCCTCCGACATGAGTGGGAACCCGTTCTTGAACCTCTCCGGTTGTCCCTGTCGCCCTTTTCCCTTGCCTTTGCCCTTGCCTTTTGCCGGGGACTGAGCATGTACCTTCGAAGGCAAGGGCGAGGTGATGGCAGCTTTCTTCCGAGGTGAAGGCGTGGATGCGCTGGGTGGGGTCGAGGCCTTCTTTGATGTGTCCAGGGTCGCACGAGATCGGGCCTCATGCCCCGAGCTGGGGGCGCAGTCCCCTGGTAGCCCAGCGGCAGGCCACTTCAATTAATGAGCACGTATGTTAGATTATGCAAGTTGAGTGTACTGAGTAGGATGTAATCTAAAATGTGTAGGATTTACCGGTATTACAAGACACTTCTTGGGCCACTGTACGTAGGAGCCCACTGCCTCAACAAGTGTCTGCAGTTCCTCTGTTGGGACTGGCAACGGAGAATCGTTGTAGCCCGGCATGGCCATGTCCACCTGTACCTTTGCAAAACCCAACCGCAGAGGTACACAGTGGACCCGGACATCCGGCCCAGACGGATATACGAAGCCGTGTCCAACCACTTCCTGCCCGGCGCCTACGTGATTCTGTAGGATGCAGCCCTCCGGCCTCTGCAAATTTGTAACAATTAAAATAGGTTAGTGAAACAACTCTAACAGAATGGGAGTGGCATCAACTTAAGTGCACAGATGAAGGCTTGCAGTACCTCAAGTAGATCCACTGGATCCGCGAGTACCTTCGAAGCGCAAGTGCTTATCCGACCCCGCGGGGTACCGTCGTCCTGGGGATCCGCATCTGCACTCTTGGCCAGCAATGCTTCTCTCAACCGTACAAACTCTTCCCTCATTTGTGCGACCTCGGACTACACCTCAGACTGTACCTCAGCCTGTATCTCAGCCCGCATCTCCGCCCATATCTCCTCCCGTACCTCAGCCCGTATCTTATCGGAGAGGTCAGCTTCCTTTTCCTTCCAGGAGCGGGCCTTCTTCCTCGGTGGAGCCGGATCTACGAAACCGGCCTTCCACGACACAATGGCTCCCACGGCCCGTGTCCGCCCGGGATGCTCCTTATTTCCTAGAGCCCGGGTGAGGATGTCGTTCTCCCTCTGCGGGGTAAACAATCCCTCCGCTGCCTCCTTCTCAAAAGAGATCTGTTAAATTTAAAGGTACCTTGTGAGACAAATTGCCTTATATACACTTGTGCGCACACAGTTTACGAGGTTAGCCAACTTACCATTCGCCTCACAACGTCGGCGTCCCCAGGAGTTGCGAACTGCACAGACCCCGTGGACGACACGGACCCCCTCCCCCTCCACCATCGCTTGCACCTATCATCCCAGATCTCGGAGAGCGGCAACTCAGGGATGTCGATGACAGGATTTTGCTCGTCTTCCTTCTTCCACTGCTCCTCCTTCCCCGCATAGCCCCGGGATTCGAGCCGATGCGGGTGGTCGTTCCTCTTCTGGATCGCCCTATTCTTCTCGCTAAGGGCCTTGAACTCCTCAATCCCCTTCTGCTTGGTGAATTCCTCCCATACCTCCTCCGATATGAAGGGGTACTTCTCGCAAGGAGATTTCCCCGCAGCGAGGAAGTTACTGACGAGCCAGCTCTTAAAGGTTTTCCATGTTCCATTCATGTCCTTCAAGCAGGCAGTAACACCCCGATTTTTCCCAAATCCTAGCCTGTCTTGTCCCTCTCTATTTCAGAATGAGATCCCTGTTGTGCCAGCAGTTTACCCCAAAAAGTCGGCAATCAAACTCTTTCGTTCAGATCTTTTTCACAAATCAGCCCTTTTCATATTTGTCAGAAGCCCAAAAAGACTAAAAGTCTCAGACCACCTCCAAACTTTGATCTGATTCAGTGAACATCTCCCATTCACTATTCTGAACATTTTTCCCTTCTGGAAGAATTTCCAAATCTTACCCTAAACCCGAGTTTCGACCTTTGCCGTTTTTGAAACCCTAATTACCCTGTTTTACCCTAATTACTCTGTTTTCGGATTTTTGTCGAAACCCTCAAATCTTGTTCAAATTCACCAAATTTCCTGCCAGATGAGTCCCAGCATTTTAGTGTCACTCAGCTGCGAAATCAAAGTTCAATTTGGACCCCCAAATCTCCAGAATTGCAATCAGGTCCAAACTCCAAAGAAAGATCATCGCAAATCTGTCCTTTTATTGAATTTAGGCCCCTGGCCGTGTCTCAGCAGAACCTGCCTCAGTGCATCGCCGTGTTCTTCGCCGCCGGTGAACCTCCTGCCGTGCCAACACCTCAGCCACGTAGCTGACACCCGTGCGCACTCGTGGCACCGCCGTGGACGCCACCTCGGCCGCGCCAGCACAACCAATTTCTTCCCCGCGCGCGTGCCCGCGAACCAGCAAGTCCAGCTTCGCCCGTTCGACATGTCTCGGCCACGCGTCGATGGAGCTTTCACTTCACCGTTCCCTCGCCGCTTGCGCCTGTGCCATCCACTGCCAAAAGCCTGCACCGCTGCACGCCAGTGCCTCGCCATCATCGCCTGCACAAGTCCCCGCTATGTCCAGTCGCTTCGCGGTCGACTTTGTCTCCACTGTTCCCCAATTTGTCGACCAGAGGATTGCTTCAGCGCCTATAAATACTCCTAAGTGCATTGCTTCAGTTTCCAGTACCAGAAAACCACCAACTCTCCAGCGCCGCCGTGAACAGCTTCTTCCCCGGCGAGCTGTTTTCGAGGCCGCCATCGCCAAAGCTCTCCACAGCCCCAATCTCCAATCCAAAGCCACCAGTGAGTTCCTCTCTTCTCCCTCTCTGTGTCATAGCTCCCAATTGCACCAGATCGATCCCCATCGCCGGTGATCGCCGGATTCCCGATTTGCCCTGTTTCCCCAATGCCGTTCGATTCTCTCCAAATTAGCTCTCGATTCTGTAGAAGAAGTTGATCAGTGAGCTTAGTAGAGCAAGCCTGTGGAATCAAAATCCCCAATTGTGCTCAAATCGAAGAAATCCCGATTTGGAACTTCATCAGTTCGCTGGACCTCGCCGCCGAGCTTCTCCGGCCATCCTCCAGTGAAATTAACCCCTCCAGCAGCCTTGTTGTGCCCTAGAGATCATTCTCAAGCTTGGAATTGAGCTCTTTTGCCTTGTATCGAGAATCCCCAATTCGGTGTCTTCTTCTCCGGCACAGTTCACCGGAGTTTGCTTCCCGGCCGATTCAGCCGACACCACTTTGTCCCTTAGCTTTGCCTCACCTCCCTGAGCATTTTCTTCCACTAGCTCGACATCTGGATCTGCCTAGATTGTGAGTTATGCCCTTGTCAAGCTCTTGTCCAGATCAATGTCTGTGCCGTGTCGCCACCGTGTTTGCTCACCGGATTTGGCCGCCCTCCGGCCACTTTCAGCCCTTGATCCTGTTAAGTATTTTGTTCATGTTATCAATGCCTACCTCCCAGACAAAGTTGTGCATCAATTGGAGCCCTGGATCAAAGGTTAAGCTTTGCCCTAGTTTTTGGCAATGTCTGCACTATGTCAGTGCATGTCAGCCACTGGCATTAGCCTTGTTTGACCCCTTCTGGTTGAGCAATGGAAATGTCACTTTGTCCCCTAGATTCCTGGAGTTGTGTTCTACATCTTTCCCTTCGCCACTTCTCCAGAAAACCTACCTAAGACCAACTTAAGGCTATGTCTAGCTGTGGACTGAATGTCGGCCTTTGACATTCAACTTCTTTTGAGCCCATCTCTTCGACCAGCACCCAAGTGACTTTGTCCAAATCTTTTCCCTTGCATGCATGATATATTTACTTATTATTTTCTATTGCAACTATTTTATGTATGCTTATGTAGCGTATGTGTTGTATTGCTTGTGTCCGCCGCAGTGCCCGAAGTTGAAGGAGCGGAAGAAGTCTTCGAGGTTTCGTTCAAGTAATTAGACCCAGCAGTGCAAGGCAAGTCTCAACCCCTTGATCATGTCTCGCCTAATATTTTCAAATGAAGTATATTAGTTGTTTTCAAAGTATATGCATGCCTTATATTCAAATGAGAGTATGTTCAAATAATGTGGTTAGATATAACCTAAATGATTGTGAAACCCCTCTTGTGATTGAATACCCATGCATCCTTGTCACCCTAGGATATATGCTTAGAATTATGCTTATGCTTGAAAACTTATGCTAAATATCAAATGGTCGCTTATATGAAAAACATGTTTGAAAACCCCTTTTTGTGAAAGAAAATACAAATTAGAATTGATAGTGAGGATTGGTTTGTATGGAGAGGGTGCGGTGCGCACCAGGGAATGTGGATAGCTCCTCACTATTAATTCATAAGGACTAGAACCTTGTGTTGTGCCTCTATGCGGCATGAAAAACGTACCAACCACTTGCCTGGTATGGGACAGGCACGACTTAATAGCTTTTTGGTATTAGCAGTTCCCTGCATGGTTTGTCAGTCTAGTTTCTCGCGTGGAGAAACTGGTTGGGCGCAGTTCGTCCGTGAGTGATGTGAATTTAGAAAAAGCATGAGAGGAAAAGGTGGAAAGAAGGAAGACGCCCTATGCCTCCGATTAAGCCGTGCGCGGTTGTAATCGGGACGGTCAGATGTCTCGCGTGGACAGACCAAGGCTATGTGTCCTGCGGGAGCATAGGCTAAAGGCTAGGAAGTAAGGCAGTGGGGAGGACCCACAACGGTACTTGAGACTTAATTATCTATTTACCGAGCGGGGATACTGTTAATACTGAACTGCAAAAGCGTTGTGTGATCTCGGCCTTGTCACATGTGTATAAGTCACATGGAGCTGTACCGACTTGAAAGTCAAGTGAATAAGTGGATTTAAAAAGAGGTACACCTTTGCAAAGTGTAAGAAAAGTATCGGATACTCTGTACTCCCAGGTCATGGAGTATGTTCGCGGTGGATTTATCCATGTGGTTCAACACAAGTAAATATTTGGAATGTTTTCATAATATGGGTTGATAAAAGTGATGACTCATGGGAGACCATCACATAACAATTTCTTAAAGTCTATTATAAGATTTACAAAACCCCGCTGTTGAAAATAAAACCCTTATTTGAGAGATCAAAGAATTGAAATCTATACTATTTATGATTATAAGACTTAAACCCTTTTCTTGATCACTCCTCATCTATATACCTGCATTCTTGTAACGAGACTTGCTGAGCATTGTGTAAAAACATGCTCACCCTTGCCTTTACAAACAAATTCAGAAGAAAAGATTCGAGGATTCCGATTCCCCTGGCCTTGAGCACCAAGAAGAGGAAAGAGTCTTTCCAGACGATTTGAGCTTCTAGGAGGGTCATGAGCCAAGTTGAGTCCGATGTGGAGGAAGCCCTTCCAGAGGCGCTGCAGAAGGAGGTGAAGACCTTTGTGGTTGCTTTTTGTGTTGTTTTTCTGTGTTCGGTACTTCGATACCGATTCTTGATTTGAAAAACTCTCTACTTTTGTATCAACTTTAATTAAGGCCATCCTTGGCATTATGATATTGTAATAGTGGTCCTCGTGACCTTGTACTTGTTTTATCTACCTGCTTTATTGTTTAAAGTGAATCCTATTGTTGTGAGCTTGTGATGAACCTACCTGTGCGCAATCCACCTGGGCGGTTGCCACTGGATTCCTCAAAGGAGGGTCCCACAGCGGCGGCCGGCGAAGGACGAAAATAAGAACCGGTGGCAATGGCGAACCAGTGTCCAGCCGGCGATCGTCGTGTGGGAGAGAGGAAGTGAGTGGTCACGGCGGAGGTTGTGGTTTTCTTCGCTCTCGAAGAGACGCAGTGCTCTAAGGTGGAACTGTTCGAGTGGAGGGAAACGCAAGGGCCGTGTACGAGTAATAAAGCAGTGGAGGAACTTTTCTATCGGTACAACAAATTGATACCGATAGAATTATGTAATTTTCTATCGGTACAACAAAATAGTACCGATAGAACAAGCAAATTTCCCGGAAAAATATTTGAAGTAGTGGATGCTTTTTTCTATCGGTATAAACAATAAAATTCCGTGAGACCAATTTTTCCCAAAAAAATTTTTTAATTAAGTGCTTGAGATTATAGTATTGGGTGCCCTTTTTCTATCGGTAAAAACAACAAAATACCGTCAGAGTAATGAAAAGGTACACACAATTTAACATCAAACAGACCGTGGTTGAAAGCTGCAGAATGATAAAGAAAGAACTGAACATGGATTAACAATACAGGGGTAAACCGAGGAGATTTAGAGTTCTTACCGGGGAGGGCGTGGCTGACGATCCCATGGAGGTTGCCATTGTGAAAGAGAAGATGAGGAGTCGAACCGTTCGAGAATTAGAAAAACAACAAAATACCACGACGCATGGCGAGGTACTTATAGAGTTTCCAAGGCGACGCATGGTGACACGGTTGAGAATTCAAAGCGGCAGAGTATTCTTCTATCGGTAAAAACAGGAAAAAACCATCAGACAACAAATACCGTGAGACTAACGAATTTATTCTAACGGTAAAATAGAACAATACCGATAGAAAATGTTTTGAAGTGCCTGAGAGAAGTGCCTGAGACACATGAAAGTAGTGGATGTCCTTTTCTATCGGTATAAATGACAAAATACCGTCAGAAAAAAGGGATTTTTGCAGAACTTAATTTGAAGAAGCAAGAGGCTGCGATGAGATTTTTGCAAGTGTTATTTGAAGGGAAGAATTAAGTATTTACAGGATAAAGGTACTGTACATGTTAGAACTCATGCTGTGGAGTAAAATTGAGATGTATTAATGCTGTGAACTAGCTTATCATTAAGTTCTAAAGAAAAATGTACTGCCTGATGTATTAATGATAAGTTCCTCACCTTGCTGCAGAACTTGTGGGCTGTTTGCTTGGCATTTATCCCTGAAATAGAAATTAATCATCAATGGTTCTCAACCCATAATCCTTCTTCGTGGTCATCTCGCAGATACGTTGTTTCGTCGATATCTTCAGTACGGATAGATTGAATGTCCTCTAAAAATGGAGGTATTTCATCGAATTGGTTATACTCCTCTTCGTCGACAACATCTTCGACCCCAACAATACGTCTCTTGCTGTGAAGGACAACATGCAAGTTTGGATTGGCCGGGTCAACGATGTAGAATACCTGCGTGGCTTGCTTTGCAAGTATGAATGGATCGTCTTGGTGTCCAACTCTACCAAGATCGACGAGAGTAAACCCGTAACTGTCAACTTGAACACCTCGAGGGATTTCGACCCATTGGCATCGAAACAGGGGAATCTTAAGTAATCCGTAATCGAGCTCCCATATTTCGTCAATAGCACCGTAATATGAGTTCAGCGCCCTTACTGACCTGGCATCCTCGGAAATAGCAAACAGTGTCACTCCTCTACATTGCGTGCTACTCTTGGCGTCTTGAGCTCTTGTGTAAAATGAATACCCATTGATGTCGTACCCCTGCCAAGTCCCTACAGTGAATCTTGGACCTCTAGCCAACCATGTCATAGTTTCACTTACGGAGCCCTCGGCAGCTCGCGTGACTCTTTCTTGGATCCACTCAGCAAATTTCCTGTTATGTTCTCTGCTGACCCAAACGTCTGACTTCGAAGGATTATGTGACCGTAACATTACCTTGTGCTCGTGTATGTATGGCTCGACCTCCGTCATGTGTTGTAAGACCCAAAAATGTGATTTTGCGTACACATCACGAGCGGGGACGATAGCTTTGAATCCAATCGTTCCGATTCCCTGAAGCCTACCCTCGTGTCGGGACCTAGGAACGCCAATTGGGTCAACCCCGGCCATATAATCTGTGCAAAATTCAATCACCTCCTCGGCGGCATAACCTTCCATGATACTCCCCTCGGGTCGACGACGAGTCCTTACGTATCCCTTCAATACACCCATAAATCTCTCAAATGGATACATGTAGCGCAGGCACACGGGTCCACAAAACTTAATTTCTCTGATAAGGTGAATAATCAAATGGACCATAACATCAAAAAAGGATGGAGGGAAATACATCTCGAGCTGACAAAGAGTTGTAACCACGTCGCGTTGCAAAGCGTCCAGTCCATCGGGATCAATTACCTACGAGGACACAGTTGCGCCAAATATTCATATCAGAAAAATCTTCTAATTAAGCTCCACAAATGGAGGTAATGAACTTATAGTACGAGTGCACGTACTTACCTTGCAAGATATTGCGTTGAAGAAATAACATAGGTTTGTGATTATCTCTCTGACTTTAACTGGGAGAATGCCTCTGATAGCAATGGGAAGCATCTGTGACATCAAGACATGACAGTCGTGGGACTTCATGCCAACCAGTCTTAGGTCCTTCATAGACACAAGTTTTTTCAAGTTCGCGGAGTACCCACATGGAACTTTAACACCGTGCAGGCACCGATAGAGTTCTGTTTTTTCGCTCTTGGACAACGTATAGCAGGCCGGGGGGAGGTATGTACGCTTTCCATTCTCTAAAGGTGCAAGCTCAGTCCTTATCCCCATTTCCACCATGTCACGACGAGCTTTCACACCATCCTTTGTCTTTCCCGGAATGTTCAACAACAAACCAATCAAACTGTCACAGGCATTTTTCTCTACATGCATGACGTCAATGCAATGTCGAACTTGTAAGTGCTCCCAGTACGGTAGATCCCAGAGAATCGATCTCTTCTTCCAAACATTTTTTTCTCGAGGTTTAGAATGCTTACCGAACTCAACTTTGATGTCGTTCACGCGCGAGTAAATCTCCTTACCGGTCAGAAACACTGGAGCTGATCCCTTCTCAGGCTTCCCGTTAAATGATTTCCTCTTCTTATGGTACGTGTGATGCACCGGAAGAAACCTGCGGTGACCAATGTACACTATTTTCCGGCAGTTTCGCAGCCACATGCTCTCAGTTTCATCTAGGCAAATAGGGCAAGCCTTGGCTCCTTTCGTAATATACCCCGACAAATTGCCGTAGGCCGGAAAATCATTTATGGTGCAAAATATCAGGGCCCGCAAGATGAAATTCTCTTTCTTGTATGCATCCCACACCTGCACACCCTCGCTCCACAATTTCTGTAAGTCCTCGATTAAAGGCGCTAGAAATACGTCAATATCATTTCCGAGTTGTCTGGGTCCTGAGATTAGTAACGCCATCATGATGTACTTGCGCTTCATGCATAACCAAGGAGGAAGATTGTAGATGCATAAAAGAACCGGCCAAGTGCTGTGCCGGTTGCTCATATTACCATGTGGGTTCATACCATCTGTACTCAGCCCGAACCTTACATTCCTAAGTTCGCCGCCGAACTCAGCAAATGTCCTGTTGATGTTTCTCCATTGAATAGAATCAGCTGGGTGTCTCAGTTTTCCGTCTTGTTTCCGGGCTTCAGCATGCCAACGCAAGTGCTTCGTGACTTTCGGATTTGCAAACAGCCGCTTCAATCTAGGTATCATAGGCAAGTACCACACAGTTTTTGCCGGGGGTCCTTTCCTTACCTCGTGACGTTCACTGTCAATCCGGTCCCTACGCGTATACCTCGATGCGCCGCATCTTGGACAAACATGCAAACTGGAGTACTCGTTACGGTACAACACACAATCATTTGGGCATGCGTGTATTCTTTCGATTTCCATTCCCAACGGACACAACAATTTTTTGGCTTGGTAAGTAGATCTTGGCAACTCATTTCCCTCTGGAAGTATGTCCGCTAGAAGATCTAATAGTGCCGTGAAACTCTTATCACTCCAACCGTTTCCTGCCTTCAAGTTATATAATCTCAGCACAGAAGACAGTTTTGTAAATGTTGCACATCCAGGGAACAGAGGCTTCTCAGAGTCAGCAATCAGTTTCTCAAATTCACAGAAGTTATTTTCGTTGTAATCTTCCTCTACATCACGTAACATCTCATCTAGATTGTCATCATTATCATCTACGTGCACATCGGAATGAACATTACCAAAATTGGGATGATCATCGATATTATTGCAATCCACATCCGAGTCGTGCTGATTGGTAGTAGTGGTGCTTGTTTCCTCAAGATCTTCGCCATGCCATATCCAACGGGTGTATCGCGCGTTAAAACCACGACGAATCAAATGACTCTTAATTTGATCAGAGTTGCTAAACCTCTTCAAGTTCATGCAATCTGTACAAGGATAGAGCATATTTTTCTCTCCCTTCCTCTCCTTTTGTTGCTCAGCATATTTAATAAACTCATTCACACCATCCAAATATTCAAGAGTAGTGATGCGTCCTTTGGTCCTGATCTTCACGGCGTAGGATCATGAACACGATAACTTACTGAAAACAGCCAAGATAACTAGTGCAACCTGACAAATAAAACTCGAAGCCAACCACCGTCGCAATACGGCAACCTGAATCGAGGATTCGTCCAACCACACTCTTATGAAACCAACCAACACAACTTGCAATCAAACGGAGCAGGAGCACCGATTGGGAGTCGATGATGCGACCGCTTCTGTAATTTCACGAGGAAATCACAAGAGCAAAGGGGTAGAGATCACTCTCGGAAATTGTTAGCACACAGCCGAACAAAAGGGATTGGTATTTGCTTCTCCAAAAAAAAATAATTCCTCTTAACACAATACATAGTGGATATTCATACTAGAGAACAACCCTTCTAGTTAGGTGAGAAAAGACTCTTTAAGAATCTGAAGATAAGCTAGCTGAAAGGTCACCACGAAGTAATTTGCGCGCGGCTGTTTGACTTCTGTGCAGCCAGCACTAAAATGGTGATTACTCCTAATTGGGAAGTCCAAAAGACGAGCCGTTTGTTGCGTTGGAAAGTAGACTCCATAAGCTTTCCATCCATGTGAATTATGCATCCAGAAACGTCAAAATATTGCATCGTACGACTTGTGAAAGTTACAGTACTTGTCACATGACACGTCTCAACTTTGGGCAGCACCCATGTTTGCCTCCACGCAATCGTCCTTATCCTCCATGTCCTCCACATAGGCCTTCTTAGCTGGACCATCTTCTATCTCCTCGTATGTGAACCTAAGTAGCAAAAGTGTAGAACTTTTAGGTAGTATAAAATTCTCATCATTTGTAATGTCAATTTCAGCAAGGAGTGAAGTCACCTCTTGTTGTAGATTCTTTGCACGACGTCGAGTGATTGGTCCATTGTATTCTTGATCAGATCTTTGGTCTACATGTGAAGGTGCAACACGTGTTGGGATGACCTCATCAAGTAGTACGTTTTATTCTATACATCCAATATTTCCTGTCCATCTACAATTAACAAAATTTAACGAGTAAGCCATGCATGAAACCTGCCCGATTAAGTTATGTATATGTACATGTACAGCCTCTTACAATAGATGCATGTGTTGAACCCTAGCCTGACGAAATTAACACTAATTAACCTAGCTAACTACACAATACAAGCTAGTTAGCTCCTAAAACATGACGCATTTCCAGCTACCAAGCTCCCAAGCTTAGAGCTACAAACTTGGAACTACACAATACAGCTAGCTTGCAAGTAGAGAGGAAGGGAGATCTAGAGGGAGAGAGAGATAAGTGTCGACGATTAAGCGTACCTTAAAGAGAGGGGCGCAATCAACTTCCCTCCAGCCTGCGCTGATCACCCTAGCAGTGTAGCTGGAACTTTCGTCACAAACAAAGGGACACAGAATGCAACAGAACAAATTAAAGAGCAGCACAGCAATGCACGAGTGGGGTTTTCCTTATAATGGACATTTTTATAACGGTAAATACATGAAATAACCGTTAGACTAACTTAGGTAATTTGCCGCTCACATATTCTATCGGTAAAAACACACACATACCGTTAGAGAATGTGCATTACCGAGCAAGTACAGGACTTCTTCTTTCGGTAAATATGTGTATTGACCGTTAGATCATGCATGACACAGCACGCACATGAGTTTTTTTATCGGTAAATATGTGTACGAACCGTTAGATGATGCATGACACACAAGCAAGAGTTTTTCTATCGGTAAATATGTGTATTTACCGTTAGAATATGCATGACTGAGCAAATATATGTGTTTTCCTATCGGTAAATATGTGTACTTATCGTTAGAGGATGTACTGGTACCAAACTGAGGCAAACATGCACATGCCATTTCTCACATTCAAGGAATCATATCAATGTAACATCAAACAGATCTTACATCAAACAGATCTTACATCAAACGGATCTTAACTAGAAGATAAAGCAATATATTTCAAGAAATGCTAATTTGTGGATTAACTAGGAGACACAAAAATACTTTTCTTAGGTACTTGGGACTTCATCTTGCCAAAGAAATTACACATGCCAGTTCACAAATTCAGGTACAAACATACACATGCCAGTTCACAAATTCAAGTGCATGTCTGAAACAGCAGTACAAATACACACCTACCTACCAATACAATTAAATACACAAATACTCCCTGCACATTCAAGTTCATGTCCCAATTAGCAATACATGATACACAAATATACAACAATATACAAATACAACAATTCACACATTCGATGTATATTAGAAAAGCCACGTCTGAAATTAACAACAGATCACGACGAGGACCCAGTGGCCCATACATTTTACATAAAAGAGAACCTTTGCAGGTTGCTACAATGCAACTACCAACTACAAGTTAGACCTGATACATCACAAATCCATTCATCCAAAACAGCAATTGTCTGAACCACATTGGACTTAACCATAGGAGTTCAGTTCGAAGACGCCCGAGGAGCTGGAACTGCCGTCGACATACATTTGTACGTATTGGTGATTTCCTCAGACTCAAACTCGATCAACTCAACTCAACTCAACTCAACTCCATTAACAAAAAGAACCTACCTTCCAAGATGTTGTTCTGTGTAGTGATGGTGTAGAATGGCTATGCAAATAACAACAATTCTTCTTCTCCAATCAGGTAAGCATCTAGCCACAAGCTGGTGCATGCAAAAAAATGTAAGATGCTTTCTATAGGTCCTGATTTGAGAAACACGCCGGGCTTAAGCATCTTCTCGACCGAGCCAACCAAGATCTCGCCCTTCACGTCCTTCCAGCTCTCGACGGTGATCTTCACCATTTCTTTCGCCAACAAGCCAACGTAGGCAGCGTACTGCGATGAAGAACCGTGAAATACGTTGCCCCTCATGAGCATCATCCAAGGACCTGAACAGATCATAATCATATTGAAAAGAAGACACATCAAAATGAAGGATACAAAAAAAGCAGACTTATTGCCATAATCGGATTAGAATAATCTAACAATATTGCAGAAATTTTACGTACCTTCCTTGGGATGCCGACGTCTAGAGGGCGTCGATGGAGGTGCGGAGGTGCAGCGGTCCCCTGTAGAGGTGCGCCGGCCATCCATGGAGCTTACGGATTAGGACTACGAGCCCCAGATGAACTGTGAGAATGAAAGAGACATACCCGTGTATTTATACAAATATATATTTTCTATCGGTACGAAAACAGAATACCGTTAGTAATAAAAACATCTGTAGAAGGCGAATGGTTCTATCGGCACAATAAATATTACAGATAGCAATTTTTGTACATACTCTATCGGTGTGTACGTACATTGCCGATAGAATATTACTAGTTGTAGAAGGCCAACAGTTCTAAGATATTTTTTGCAATATTTTACCGGTATAAACATTCATTACCGATAGAATAAAACTATTTGAAGACGAACAGTTCTAAGCAATTTTTGATATATTCTAACGGTAAAAGAATCCATTACCGATAGAATAAAAATATTTGTAGAAGGCCAACGATTCTATCGGCGCACTACATATTGCCGATAGGAATTTTTAATATACTCTGTCGGTATATTCATACAGTACCGATAGAATAAGTCTAGTTGTAGAAGTCGACCAGTCCTATCGGCGCACAACATTCTCCCGTCAGTACTTATGCATCTCTTCTAACGGCAAATATGTTCATCACCGCTAGAGTAAATCATACTATTTATTCTATCGGTAAGTTTCTTATAAACCGATAGGAAAAATACACCTGTCGCCCTTTTATGACCGCGAGGCACATTTTCTATCGGTTTTCAACTAAATCGCTAATAACCGATAGAAGATAGTGGTTAGTAGACTGCATTTCTGTACTAGTGGTGGCGCATGTGCGTCGATTACACTAGCCTAAACAGTGCCTGTCCGAAGGATGATTTCCCCTTCCCTGTATCGACCAGCTGGTCGACTCTACGATGGGTTGCGAATGGATGAGTATCCTGGATGCTTACTCGGGGTACCATCAAATCAGCATGGCAAAAGAAGATGAGGAGAAAATTGCCTTCATCACACCATTCGGCACCTACTGCTACGTCAGAATGCCATTTGGTCTCAAGAACGCCGGTTCCACATACCAGCTCTTGATGCAAAAGACTTTTCTTTCCCAGATGGGGTGTAAACTCGAAGCTTACATCGATTATTTGGTTGTAAAAAGCTTGAAAAGCTTGAATCATATAGATGATCTTGCTGAAATCTTTTGTAATTTG
This sequence comes from Pharus latifolius, assembly GCA_019359835.1. Lineage (NCBI taxonomy): Eukaryota > Viridiplantae > Streptophyta > Magnoliopsida > Poales > Poaceae > Pharus > Pharus latifolius. The sequence continues at coordinate 63,169,409 of CM033326.1, read as the reverse complement.
AACAAGCATGGAATAAAATTAAATCTGGAGAAGTGTTCCTTCAGAGTTGCGTCCGGTAAACTTTTGGGTTTCCTCGTTTGTTCAAGAGGCATAGAGGTTAATCCCGGGAAGATCAGGGCCATAGAGCAAATGAGATCTCCTTCGACCATGAAGAACATCCAGAGTCTAACAGGTCGCATGGCAACCCTCAGCCATTTCATATCATGGCTAGGCGAGCGCGGTTTGCCATTTTTTAAAGCTCTTCGCAAACACAATGGTTTTACCTGGTCGGATGAGGCCGAAAAAGCTTTTCAAGAAGTTAAGAAATATTTGTCCAGTCCGCCAATATTAGTCTCTCCGAACTTAGGGGAACTGCTACTTCTTTACTTGGCAGCTACCCCTCACGTGGTCAGCGCGGTGCTGATCACAGAAAGAGAGGGTGTTCAGCAACCAATCTATTATGTAAGTGAGGTACTTCATGGACCAATGGAATGCTACCCTGAAGTCCAGAAAATACTCTACGCACTTATGATCGCTTCCCATAAGCTACAACATTACTTTCAATCGCACAAAATTATTGTGCCCTCATCCTTCCCATTGGGAGATATAATCCACAATCTGGAGAAATCTGGTCGTATTGCGAAGTGGACAGTGGAACTTGGTGAGTTCGACATCAGTTTCACCCCTCGCACCATAGTCTCAAATCCTTGCAGATTTTGTGGTCGAATGGACTAATCCTGACCCTCCCGTGCAAGAATCTAAAGATTTAACGTGCACTGGCCATTGGACGATGTATTTTGATGGTTCGCATAGTTTTCAACACTCGGGGGACTGGAGTGGTCTTAATTATGCCTCAGGGCGACCAACTCAAGTATGTCATTCAATTACACTTTGTTGCGACCAACAACGCAGCGGAGTATGAAGGTATTATTGCAGAGCTCCGGGCAGTTAAGTTCCTCGGAGTCCATCGATTAGTGGTGAGGGGAGACTCACAGCTAGTCGTAAACCAGGTAAACAAGGAGTACAGCACCTCCAATGAGACCATGGCTCATTACCTGGGGGAAGTGAGGAGATTGGAAAAACACTTCAGTCATTTCGCAGTCCAATATATCCCGCAAAAGGACAATATTCTCGCAGACCAATTATCTAAAATTGGGTCCTCACGCACCTCTGCTCTGGTGGGAGTGTTCGTTGAACACTTAGAACATCCTTCGATCATGATTACGGCCGGAGATGAACCGGTGACCGCCTACGTCACCAACCGTGGACACAAAGGAGATTGGACTCAACCATTGAGGGTCTATCTAGAACATGAGATCTTGCCCAGGATGAAACAGAAAGCAATCGGTTAGTTAGAAAAGCGCGCTTGTATAAACTCATAGAAGGGGTTTTGTATAGAAAAGGTACTCAAGGAGTATTCATGCGTTGCATATCTCAAGAGGAAGGCAAGTCCCTCATGAAAGAAATCCATGACGGTGTATGTGGTGCACACGCATCATTTCGTACACTGGTCGGGAAAGGTTTCCGACAAGGTTTTTACTGGCCTTCGGCACTCAATGATGCCAAGCATTTGGTAAAAATATACCCACAGTGTCAGTTTCACGCGATACAAGTTCATCATGCCGCGTATACCTTACAAACTATCCCGCTGATGTGGCCCTTCGCGGTCTGGGGGATAGATATTGTAGGACCTATGCCCCAAGCGGTCAATGGATACAAGTTTCTGTTCTTAGATATTGATACGTTTACAAAATGGATCGAGGTTGAACCAGTCTACAATGTTACCGCTGCCGTGGCAAAGAAGTTCTTCCATAAGAATATCGTCACTCGATTTGGTGTTCCAAGTCGTCTCATTCCCGACAACGGTTCCCAATTCGTTCGTGGTCTCTTTTTAGACTATTGCAACGATATCGGAACCAAAGTATGCTTTGCTTCTATAGCCCATCCATAGAGCAATGGTGCTGTTGAGCGCGCCAATGGCCAGATATTACAAGGCATAAAAAAATGTGTCTTCGATCGCCTTAAGGTGCGCTCGGGCGCTTCGGTAGACGAGCTCTACTCCGTCCTATGGGCACTACGTACTACTTCTAGTCAGGAAACGGGTGAGACACCTTTACAATTGGTATATGGCGCTGAGGCCGTATTACCAATGGAAATTTGTATTGGCTCTGTCCGGGTGGATCAATTCGATCAGACTGATCGACTCGAACAGCGTACCCAAGATATAACCCTCCTCGAAGAAAAACGTGATCGGGCGCTGATCAAGTCAGCAGTATATTTACAAGCCTTGCGTAAATATCACAGCAAAAGGGTGCGACCGCGTAGTCTTCACGTGGGTGACCTGGTTTTACGAAAAATACAAAACCAGTCTAACCGCAACAAGTTTTCTCCCAATGGGAAGGCCCCTATATTGTAGTGTCGGTACCGCAACCAGGGTCGGCCCAATTAGCTATGGAGGATGGGAGGATCTTGAACAAAACTTGGAACATAGATCAATTACGTAAGTTCTACGTGTAAGTCCCTCATTTCTTTTATCCTTTTCAATTAGCATGATATGTTAAAGATTGTGTGTACTTCTCTTTAAGTTATGATATTGCCCTCTTTCATTTTTTTATCCTACCCATAACCGAGCTATGCTTGGGGGCTAATCACCGGTGACCATCTTACTATGATAACTTGGTCGGATTCGCAGGCCGATCTCATGGTCGCATCCAGATAAGACATGCCTATGTAAGCCGTTTCTAAACGCACACGAGACTTACTGGCATGTTTCTGGCCATTTGGGTGGCTGCCTATTTGTAATAAGATCTGGTGTGATAGGGAGATCAGTGTCGGTACGGTCAGATGATCGTATCTATGCCGAGACATTTCTTTGTAAACCGTTTCTAAACATATAAGGAACTCACTTGATATTTCTAATCGTCAAAAACCCATATTCTCCCTGAGATTGTAATACTGCGTCTTCAGTACTTATAAATCTCGAGGGGGGGGGGAGAGCTATGAGAACATGGTCATAACATTAAACGAAGTTAAGTACATTTCCTTCAAATAAAAACCTAAGGCATGCATTTGCATATTATAAATTGTATATTTACAGGTATCAGTAAAATATATATATATATATATATATATATATATATAATAATAGAGGAGTATTGTTTATTATAATAATTCAAGGTAAGCCTAATTCCTTCAAGAGGTCTTCGATTAGAGGTTTGGTTTCTTCAGATATGGCTTTGAACTGATCATCACTTTCGAACTCGGCATCTCCTACCACTGGACCCAAGTTCAGATCTGGGCCATGGTAAAGTCTTAACTTGCACAGAATGGCAGAGGCGACAGATCTTATGTTGGTCTTCATTGCCTCTTCTTGCCATCTTGTGTCATCAGGGACATACTCGAGAAGTGATTCAGCCTGCGCAGCGACCAAGGAAGCTAACTCGCTGAAGCTAGGGTTGTCCTTTTGGGATTCAACCACATCGGCTTTGAGCAAAGTAGCCACCATCTTTAGCCTTTCGAAGATGCTTGATTGCGCATTAGCTGCAAGATAACATCATTGCCTTTAGGGCTTCGTTCTCTTTGCAGGCAGTGTTAATATTTGAACTTTGACGCTCGACGATCGCCCGAAGATCATCTCTCTTTTGGGAAATACGGCTTATTTGATCCTCTTGTGCTACATGAATGCAGTAATCGATTTTACAGCAGTTCGTGTAATGTAATAATCTCTTCTGGTCGGAGTTGAACTTACTGGAAAGCTTCGACTGTGCCTCGCGAAGTCCCTTCTCCAAGGAAGAACACCTCGCAGCTACAGCCTCCTCTTGTTTTTCCCGATTAGCCATGCTCTTATTCAGAAGGGCATTTTCTCTGCAATAGGGAAGACCATAAGATGAATTTAGATGAGAATCCAAGTTGATATGAACAAGGAGCGTTACACTTACTGTCGTAGCCGACTGATCTCCCGTTGTGCGTCCTCAATGTGCAGTAGGAGGTGACTCTTGTACTTGGTCACTGCTCGGGTTAAATCCTAAAATACAATAATATATAATTCTCTGAACTTGGATGTTCCTAAAATTAAGCAAGTTCAGAAGTGAGAATAGAGTATCACTCACTTCTATGAAGTCGTTGAAGGAACCATTCTCAGGTTCAGCTGAAGCCTGAGCCTCAAGGCTCGTTTTTCCCTGAGTCACAGGGGCAGTAGGTGATTCCTCTTGCTAATCCACCCCCGTGATCAGGATAGCGGTTTCATCCCCTGAGTTCAGATGTCCGCTATTATTTCCTCTATAATGTCCTGAGAGGATTCCTCAGCCATTGGAGTGGGACCTGTCTCACCTGTGACCTTGACGGCAGTTGATGTGCCAATGATTGCAGAGGTCGTCGGGGCATTAAGAACGGAGTCCCTACATCTGAGTATATCACTACTTAGAATGCCTCTTGTTAGTGATACATAATTAACAAGGGATGATATTCTTACTTTATACGAAACCGTGCCCAGGGTTTTAGTGATGAGCTCTGGGGAGGGAGAAGCCCACTGGGCGCCCCTGCTGAAGCTTCATCGACACTTGTCCGTGTTTTTCTTCTCTTAAACAGGACAGTGTCTTCTCCTCCCTGCACGATCACAATATGATGGGTGTATGTAGGAAGGGGAAATATAAAGACTGTGAAGTACTTACCATAGCAGCCCTTTCGATCATTAGAGGAGGGAGTATCAAGCCTGGGGCTTCGCAAACCTCAGGGTTGGGCATCTCCTCTATGACCGTAAGATCTTCGGCGGCCACAGGACCTTGAGCCGCTGTTTCAATCCCCATAACAGGGGATGAAACTTCACTAATATGGGGAGAGGTGGGCCTCTCTGGAATGTTTATCTCCAGAGGGTCTGTGGCCTTCCTCTTGCGACGGATGAGAGGAACTTCGTCTTCCTTATCCTCGCTCCCCTCACCCTATACGATCAAAAAATGATTTGTATTCATACTTGGGGGCCACACGGGGCACAGAAAATCTTACCACGGTCTTTCTCGTTGTTGTGGTTTTCCTCTTTGAAGAGGCGCCTCCTGGGATCTTTTTGGATTTCTCAGGAGCTGGCTCCTTCATCTTTGAAGGGGTCCTTTTTGGCCTCTTCATCACTGACCCCCCAGAAGGTCTGGCGTCATCACCAAGATGTTTTGTCCCGGTAGATTGCCCTTTCAGCAGCTGCATCGTTTCAAAGATTTGATTTGATGTCCAAGAATCTAACAGCATGATCTCGAGCAGATTTTACCAAAAGAGGTTATACCTTTTGCCGCTCCTATTTCAGATCGTCACCAGTGTTTATCAAACTTGGAGGACGCGGTGTCCCCTTAGTTCCTTCTGTTGTGGCATTATATGGCCACAAAAGGTTATTTGTCCGTTTTTCAATCTCGGACAAAGATAGAACTGTGCCACAAACAAACAAATTACTTGATACACCCTTTTCATCAGTAAGGAGGTATGTTTTGTGGACCAGATGACATACTAGTGTTACAATCCAAGGTACTGTCTGCCATGGACTCCACCTCCCAAGCCGGATGTGCCCTCTCGCATAGAGGACTCACCCTGTTCTTCACGAAGTCACGAACGATGTCACGCACAGTTAAGCCCTGCCAGACTAAGTGAAGAATGGCTTGTGCTTGTTTCTTCAACTCTTGATCCAGGGTCAGAGCGGAGTCCATTTCATTGTCTTTCTCCGATCGGGTGTTCTCGAACCAGAGACCACTCTCTAACAGAGGGGTACAGTAGAACCACTTCCGGTGCCACCAATGCACCAAATCCCGCAGAGGAAGGAAGGGGTATTCTTTCTTCTCCCTTATGCAGAAGTATATGCAGCCAACGGCATTGGTGCTCTTTGACCATGCTGAATAGTAGAAACGTCGGAAGAGATCCACGCTGGGCATCAATCTGACGAAAGCTTCGCACAGATGTTGGAAAATCGCCAAAATCAATATGGCATTAGGGTGCAGGTTCACCAACTCCAAACTATAATGCGCTAGAACTTCTTGCAAGAACTTGCTCTCGGGGAATTGGAACCCGCAACGCAACAAATCTTCGAAAATCACCAGCTCGCCCTCTTGAACCACTGGGGTTTCCTGGTCCTTCTCTGCTGGACGCCAGTTGATTGACAGCCGTGAAGGAAGGATCTCCTCTTTCTCTAGTGTTGTTAGGCTCTCTTCGTCATGGTGGATCGATCGGCTCCAGGACGCCATTGCGAATGAGATCGCAAGAAAGGCGACGGCTTTTTGGAGGCGATCGAAGCAAGGAATGCAAAGAAGTTTTTGTGCGGCGAAGATGTCTAAGGCAAACAAGGGTTTTGGCTGTGACTTCTCCAGTAAGCTACCTTTTCCTTTTATATGCCCAACACAATCCTTCGCCAAGTACATTATTTTATTAATTCCCCATAACGGGTGTCTTGCCTATTGGAACCCGTTATCTTTACCCTGTTATGAATTTGAAGCAAAATGTATCTGTTATACAATTATTAAATATCATCTTACTTCATATTCGGGGGCTATGGTACAAGGGAATTATCTTAGCACTATCACGATCTGAAAGATGAAAATTCTTTTTCACAATATCTGACATGACCGTAATGTCTTTCTGTGATCTAAGTATTGACCTAAGAACGGTCTCAAGACTTCCTTGTGATCACAGCGTTCTACTGCGACCTTAGCCACTTGAGACCAAAGTCGGAATTTGGTTTCAGACAGAAGGATTATTCTCTGTGTATGTTCTGATCGCAGACATATTTTCTGTCATCATTTTTTCACACAGTAAGGATTATTTTGACGTTTGTCACACATAATCATTCAAAAAGGCAGAAGGATGAGGAAAAAGAAATATTTTATTTATTACAATCTTTGAATACATAAGGAATACAGGCAACTAGAGCATCGACCTGATCTGAGAGTAATTTACAAAGTTCTCCTAGGGATGTACTGGCATCAGTAGGATCTACACTGATTGCCCCAAGAGAACTAGCAATGGCTCTAAGCCCATTTACATCATCTATCAACAAAGGAGTGCAACTGTTCCTTATTGTATCGAAGAGTTCTCACTGCTGCCGAGCGTAATCCCTCTCCGACCAGAACCTACGCTCTTCATTGCCAGAGCTTTCATAGCATTCTGCCAAATGCAAAATGGCAGAGGGCATTTCCTCAGTACGCTTCTCCAGCGCCTCTTTTTCTTCTTGGAGAGTTCACCCGAAGGCTACACTCTCACCAAAAAGAGCCTGGACTTCAGCAGGCTGATCGCTGGGGGCTCTAGGGGTTTTCATCTCCTGTACTCACATGGGTTAGCTTTAACAAGATAAAACGACCAGCAAAGAGAATGAAGATAATTACCAATCCTCGCAGTGAAGTTGGCCTGGAGGGTGTAGGACTTCCCCTGGAAAGTTGATCACCCAACAAAAGCCGAGGACCGCCTGGTCGCAATGGGGTAGGATCTCCTCCAGAAAGTGGATCATCCAATAAAAGTTGATGATCCAAAGAAGGTATGAGACTTCCTCCAGAAGTAGGATGGTTACTAGGATTGTTGTGGATCTCCAAAGGTGGAGATGAAGATGCAACTGGAGGGGTTGCAAGGGGCAATGTGGCAGCCCAGGATTCAACACCCTCTAGAATCTTCATTGCAGCTCCCCTGGAGGATCCTTCATCACTTCTGAATCTCTTATTAAGAGGGAATAGTTCATCAGGCACCTGTGGATTCCAAAACGCATTACTCAAGTCATGAGAGAAAAGTATGTATCAGAGTTTCGAAAAGGACTTACTTTCTGAAGATCCTGATCGGATTCATTCCCTATCTTTTCTTCTTCCTCGTCGCTCTCAATTTCAATAATCTCATTGGGATTTTGGTCTGCCATCAAGGTGGAAGCAAAGAGGGAGATAAGAGACAGGAGGATTTGAAAGTAATTTCCTAAAGAACTTAACCAAGAAATTATGACCCTTAAGGACTGAGAGGCTCTGCTATTTATAGAACCAGGGGTGACAGTTTGTTTGCGCGGGTGTCTCGGGGTTTTAAAACCAAGCACACTACTAGTTTCAAAAGTCAATGAATTCATCATTACTGTCAAGAAAAACTCAAGAGTTTTTCTCGGGAAATAAACCGCCACCCGGCGTAACAGTGCCAGTTGAAGAAGTTGAAGCGTTGGTTTTATAATTTGATGCAAAAATTAAATTTGAAGCAAAAAAGTCTCTTCATTCCTTCAAATTTGGGGGCTAGCTGGCGAGGATTATCACCCGAGCTAGTTAACACATGTTGAGTCCAAGTCGAAGTTCGGATTCAATATGTGCCGATGTATAGCCACTATGGTCGCCTATGGGCGTAGTGCTAGTTTATGATCATAGCCCTTGCGTAATCATGAGACCGTACACAATGCACGGTCAAAAGGCCACAGACAGTGCGCGGTCATGAGGTCATTGACTACTTACGACCAGGCTAATTCGAGGGTGTTTTAGTCTTTATCGAACACGTTCTCGAGATAACTTCTCCCATGTTTGAAGACAACTGCCAGGAGGTTAGTATGTGCAGTTACCTGCTAATTGCACGTGTTGAACCTGCGTAGGAAAGAGGTGTGGCTATACAAACTGCACAGTAGCTACCATCTAGGGCCGCTTCGCATTGGTACCCTTTTGTTCAGTATAAAAGGATGATCAATGCACGATCTAAAGGGCGGTTAAGTCAACCCAACAAGCACGAGTCAACAGAACTTGAAGACTTAAGCATAGATTAGAGAGACAAAGATACAAAAGAGATCATCGTCTGTGATAATCTCGTTTCCTTGTAAACACTTTTACCTTATATAGTGGAATCACAACATGACGTAGGACTATTACTCCCACCATTGAGGGCCCGAACCTGTATAAATCTTCGCGTCCCTCACGATATTTTTTATCCTATCTTAACTGAGGAATACCCTAAAAGGTCTCATATACAACTCACAAATCTGCATAAGATCGACAGGGGACCCCGAGGCCGAATCGTCAACATCCACCATCTCCATCAGCGGACCATCCTTCTTCACACATGCCACCAGTGGACCGCCCTTCTTCGTCGCACCTGCCGCCTCCACAGCCGCGTGGTAGGCCTGATGATAGCTTTTTAGATGAAAATTTGGATATTAGTGCGCACATTATTCATTTGGACCAGGGGTTGGCTCAAGATTTGGCAGCAGAGGAGGGTCAGGGTGTGACGCAGCAATAGATCCTGTCCGAGATACATCTGCGAGGTCCTACATGGCAATAGGATGCCCTCCATACACAACAGCATTCTACCTAGCCTTCGCACCCTAATGACGCTCCACCAGTGACGCAGCCAACACAACCTTTGCAAGGCTCGCCAACTATGTAGACACCACCTGGCGGGAGCATCCCATTACAGATCGTCACCCCCCTCTTGATACACACCATCAGAGTATCAATACCAGCCAAAGAGGGGAGGTAGTAGTTTAGCCATATCATGTATAAAGTTTTTTTCATTGTTTATGAACATGATAGATTTGGTATTTGAAGCAAATGAATACAACTATTTTGGGTTTGTTGATAGTTTTCTACGCATGGAAAAGCACAATACTTCCAAAGTGATTCATAGGCTTACATCCTATTCAGCTTTCCGTACTTTTGATTCTCTACTTTTTAGTTTTTCTGCATTTCAGCTTTTTCCTTGAGTTTTGTCAGCTTTTTAGCTTTTCCTTAGGGTTTTGTCAACTTCTCCTTTGTCAGCTTTTCTGTACGGTTTTGTTAGATTTTTGGTAGGTTTTGTTAGCTTTTCCTTTGTCAGCTTTTTAGCTTTTCCTTAGGGTTTTGTCAGCTTTTCTGTAGGGTTTTGTCAGCTTTTTAGCTTTTCCATAGGGTTGTCAGCTTATTAACTTTTCTACTTTTCAGCTTTTATATAGATACGTCCCATCAATGTTTAAACTATTCATGACATTCACTTTTATAACTTTGGTCATTCAACACTGAACACCCAACTCACTCTTTGATATTACCCTATCCAAACATGGCGGGTGAGAACAGTCGTGGCCAGAGAAGAAAACGCGTCAAGTTAAATACATAATTAACTCGCCTCAAATAAGCGGCTCTGTATGCGTTACTTTATTAACTATTCTCTATCGTTTATAGGATGACGCCAAAGTTCAGGGCCATGTCGTTATAACTATGGTTTGTTGCCGAAAACTACTACATCCTCATTTTAGGATGACTATAGGAGAAAATTTGTAGAGTGTCTTAGAGAAGATACTGAGAAGTACACTTTCCTGCATTGGCTTGACCCCGAGTGGAGCACAAAGGCTATACATACGATACTCTCTCTTCTCTGGAGAAAGAAGAGATTATATGAGAAGGTGGACTTTGTGGAAGAACTGTCGATCAACATACACGATGTTTAACACATGTGCTGCTACAGGCGTCCTTGTTATTGCTCATGTCATGGATGCACGTTCCCAACAACACGTCCTCCGGAGGACTTCAACTGGTCCAATGATTCCAACAGCATAGATGACTTTATGTGCAGATGTTAAGTCACCAATCCAATCCCTTTGACAAATTGGGGGGTCCCCTTCCATTTTCTAGTTCCAACTTTGTTTGAGGTAATATTAAAATCAGTATGTCTTGGGCCTACGACAATGCTAGAAGAATGCATGTGCATTGCGGCTATGAAGATGAGAGAGATAAATGTAATTACATGTCATGGCTTGACCTAGAGTGAAATGAAGTACAAAAAACACTATAAATACTCTACTAAGCAAATTGGACATTCTACTCGAATCAAGTAGCGCTCCGAAGTTTGATCACCTTGTGTTGCTGTAGATCTGGCTCCAATTGTTCTTGCAACTGTCACTGATGAATGTAATTTCTATTTTTTCTACTCAAATTTTAATAAAGATTGCAGTAAGTTCATAATCACTTTTATTTCACAATTTCTTTGTTTTCTTTGCACATCTTTCTTTCTTGATTTTTTGTAAATACTTTTTGGTCTTTTAATATATTCGCCCTTCTTATTCGGCATCTAGTTAGTAATGGATTGTTGAAATAAAAAATCAATTACAAATAGACACATGTATGATGTACATAATATCAATATTTTTCAACCTATTGTTAAAAAATAGAACAAACATAAATCGTATAGTCCAATACAGAGATTACTTGCCAAAACAAATCAATCTGCAAACCAAATTATTTGCCCAAATCATATAGTGCATTCTATTTTATAGTAAGGCATAGTTCAGTTGTCATATATATTCACTCATTTTGTCATTGCTGAGTTAAGTATTGAGAGAAGTAATGGTGATCCAAAGAGAGTGGTTGACGTATACACAATAAGAAGGCAACATAGCCTATATAGGTACGATGTACCTCTATGTATTCAAGAGTAGTGAGAGAGGCCTATGAGTTGAGTCCACCTGCACTAACAACCGCTTAGCTAGGGGTGCTAATGGGGTTAATGTAGGAAACCGAGTAAGCTACACTAGCAGAATTTCAAAAATTTTTTACTCAAAGGCTGCAAGTAATAGATCATAGATTAGATTGTTATCAACAGCGAAAGCAGATTTGGTGAAGCGATCAAATGTGCATAGCAACCTTTCACGGATCATCCTGATCAGTGGACATAGATGACAGCAACCACTCGCGGATCATCCTGATCAGCGCAGTAATTGTAGCAACGCCTCTACCGGTATCCATACATACCGGGATGGAACGTCATACGATGGTGTGCTAGCACCAACGCGCACGACAAGGGTTTAGGGGCTATTACTTTAGAGGAGATGGCAGCTATGGTTTTTGTGATGTTCTCAAAGCCCATCATACCTCTCTTTATATAGAGCCCTGTAGAAGAAATCCTAACAGATTAGGTTTCCTGATGTGATACGAATCTTATCCGAACTGTAGGAGTAGTCTAATATTAAGTCTCGGCATCTAATACGAAAACCCCATAAATGACCCAATCTGAATGCAGAAGGAGTCTAACATTAAGTTTCCAAATCTGATACGGTAACCCCATAACAAATCCAATCCAAATGCACAAGGAGTATAATATTAAGTCTCCGAATCTGATACAAAAACCCCATAATAGACTTAATCCGAATTGCATTGTTCCAACCCGTTAAGTGTGTGACCCTGTAGATTCATGGATATCTGATCATAACACAGGAATACTTACCCGAATTGTAAGTCGGTAGTGGCCCCTAGTAGGACATAACGACCATCCAAATACACACGAAGATCATAATCAATGAACCTATATAATGTCTTCATGTTGATCCTCTTGCCATACGATACTAGATTAAACCCAAGGTAGAAAATGTGCTACCCTTGCATAGTTCAATCCTTTCTCGATCTCATAGTGACCTGATCTTTCCATAGTTGACACTCAACCACTAATGGCATGGCCATGCACTTCTCAATTCATCTATATCGAGGGGCCCAGAGATCTCTCTCTCATTATATGAGAGATGCAAATTTTATCTTAACTATTCACATTCCTCCGCATAGCTCATAGCATACCCGAATATTACCTTTATTACCACTCAATTAAAAGTAGCGTTTCGTAATATCAAAATATAAATACCACACATGTAGGAAACTATGATAGCCTCAGGTGTAAAGATCAATCATAAGCATTATTTGAGTCCAATTGGTGACATTTAAATGACAAATCCGAATAGTGTCTCAAAATGGGTCTATCTAATATTATATTCTCCAATATATGTCCACATTATTAATTTGATTTTTTATATCCATGGTCCATGAAACATGACCATCAATCAATATGTACTAATCCATTAATCAATAATGTTTTATTTAAAGGTAATGGATCAGAGACTTTAAAAAATAATATCATCAAATAAATTTAGAGTTTCACGAACAAGTTAGACACTTGTTGGTCGAACTAAGATGATAATTTATTCAAAAACATAATAAATTCAAATGTTCATAAACATAACAAAGATAAATATATCTCTTTGATTTTCTCTAGGACATATCACTAACAATCTCCTACTTGGACTAGAGTCAATCACAAATGTATCTAATACCTATTACTCTTGTATGTACCTCATGCTATGGTTGTAGGAGAGGCTTTATCAATGGATCGGCAACATTCAAATCTGTGGACACTTTGCAAATCTTCACATCACCTCTATTCACAATTTCTAGGATGAGGTGATAACGCTTGAGTATATGTTTGGATTTCTAATGAGACCTTGGTTCCTTGGCTTGCACAATGACTCCATTATTATCACAATAGAGATCCAGTAGGCTTGATATGCTAGAAACCACACCAAGTTCAGAGATGAACTTCTTAATCCAAACAGCTTCCTTAGCAGCTTCAGAAGCAGCAATATACTCTACTATTGTAGAATCAACGGTAGTTTCTTGCTTGGAACTCTTCCAGCTTACAGCTCCTCCATTAAGGCAAAACACAAAACCAGATTGTGATTTGAAATCATCGCTGTTGGCTTGGAAGCTAGTATCTGTGTAACCACTAACAACGAGCTCTTCCTCACATCCATAAACCAGGAACACATCCTTAGCCCTTCTCAAGTACTTAAGGATGTTTTTGACAGCAATCCAGTGACTCTCACCTGATCTGATTGGTATCTGCTCGTAACACTTAGAACATAGGAGACATTTGGGCTTGTACAAAGCATGACATACATAATAGACCCAATAGTAGAAGCATATGAAATCTTATTCATTCAGTCCCGCTCATCATATGTTGAAGGACATGGACTCTTGCTAAGACTAATGCCATGTGACATGGGCAGAAAACCTTTCTTGGAATCCTGCATGTTGAATCAATTCAACACTTTGTCAACATCTGTACTTTGGCTTAATCCAATCAGCCTTCTAGATCTATCTCGGTAGATCTTAATACCCAAAATATATGCTGCCTCATCTAAGTATTTCATAGAAAAGCTACTTTTCAATGAGGACTTCACAGACTCAAGTATAGCAATATCATTTTTTATCAGAAGTATGTCATCCACATATAAGACAAGAAAAATAAGTGCACTCCCACTTGCCTTTTTGTAAACACAAGGCTCTTCTTCATTTTTTATGAAGCCAAACTGTTTGCATACTTTCCCAGTATTTTTTGGATCGACAAAACCTTTAGGCTGTGCCATATACACATCCTCACTTAGGTTTCCATTTAGGAAGCCGTTTTGACATCCATCTGCCTTATCTCATAATCAAAATAGGCAGCAATAGCTAGGATGATCCTAATTGACTTTAACATAGCAATTGGCGAAAAGGTTTCATCATAATCAACACCTTGAATTTTCTTGAAACCTTTTGCAACTAATCGTGCTTTATGGATATGAACATAACCATCCATGTCAATCTTTTTCTTATAAACCCATTTGCACTCAATGGTTTTTACACCATCAGGCAGATCTACCAAGTTCCAGACTTGATTGTCATACATGGATTCAATTTCAGATCTCATGGCTCCAAGCCATTTCTCAGAGTCAGGACTCATCATCGCTTCTTCATAAGTCTTGGGCTCATCATTGTCTAGCAATAATATTTCACTCTGCTCCGTTGTATGGAACATGTACCTTTCAGGTGCGTGACGTACCCTTTCAGACCTACGTGTAACCAGTTCCTGTCCTACATTTTCTACATTATTCTGCAGGTCTTACTGAGCTTTAGTGGGTGTTGAAACAATTTCCAATTGTTCCTGAATTTCTTCAAGTTGCACTGTGCTCCCACTTGCTCCATTTGAGATAAACTCTTTCTCCAAAAAGACATTGTTTCAGGTAACAAACACTTTGTTTTGTTCTCGATTATAGAAGTAATATCCTCTTGTTTCCTTAGGATATCCCACAAAGAAGCATTTATCTGATTTTGGTTTGAGCTTATTAGACATTAAACATTTTACATAAGCCTTCACAACCCCAAATCTTAAGAAAAGACAACCTGGGACGCCTTCTATTCCATAGCTCATATGGTGTCTTTTCTACCGCTTTTGATAGAGCCCTAGTTAATGTAAGTTGTTTCTAAAGCATATCCCCAAAAGGACAATTGAAGATCAATTTGGCTCATCATTGACCAAATCATGTCCAACAAGGTCTTGTTCCGTCGTTTTGACACACCATTCCATTGAGGTGTTCCTGGCGGGATGACAAATCCAAACAGTCTCAAAATGAGTGACACTTATTTGAGACCAACTAATGACACTTAAATGACAAATCCAAACAGTGTACCAAAATGAGTCTATCCAACATTATATTCTCTAATATATGTGCACATTATTAATTTTATATCTTATATCCATAGTCCATAAAACATAACCATCAATCAATATATGTGCTAATCCATTAATCAATAATGTTCTATTTAAAAATAATGGATCAGGGACTTTATAGAATAATATCATCAAATAAATTTAGAGTTTCACGAACAAGTCACACACTTGTTGATCGAACTAAGATAACAATTTATTCAAAAATGAAATAACATATTATTCAAATGTTCATAAACATAACAAAGATAAATATATCTCTGTGATTTTTTCTAAGACATATCACTAACAGTTAAATCCAATCAAATTCAATTCAATCATTTTCAATAAAAATGAAAATTAAACCCTCATCTAACCCATAACACATCTTATAAAACCCCATCCAATCTTACCCAACCATTTCCCTCAACTTGGTTTCAACGCATTAGCAATCCATTTCTCAAACCCATTTCAACACAAACATAGTACACCCATTTTAAAAAGAATATTAAGTATATAAGAGGTGGGGAGGGAAATAATATGAGTCCAAACTATATTATGGGCTCCAATACAATACAAATCCAATATCAATCCATTATCAACGCAAATAGACACTAATTAGCCAATAGCCAAATCGAGAATAAATTCAACATTCAGTCACTTAGCTCGTGAGTAACTGAAACATTGCGGTAATTCAATCACTTACCCGCTAAGCAACTATAATCTGGCATGGTGGTGGACTTCGTCAATGAAGCAACTACACAATACCACCTATTCAGTCGCTGGCCCATTAAGCGAATGAAACTCAGTCATGGTTTGACACAGCTAACGGAGATTATTACCCGAGTTAGCACATGCCTTCCCATAGTTGTACATGCCTTTCTATGGTCACAGAAAACCACAGAAAGAGACTTAAGTTACCTGTTATTATCTTTTCATGGTAATAGAGACCAAAGAAAGAGATAATGGGATAATCCAAGGATATACTGAACATAACCCATCAAGGATGTTTAATTCCCGTAATTTCAATACTTGTAGACATGGAACTCTATAGCCTCAATGCTTATTGTCGCAAAGTCCATGGTCTCATACATTATTATATTACCTATGAGTATTATGGTCACCGAGGCATTTGCTAGCAATCATCCCAAGTCGCAAAGATAAAGCCAGATACCAATACATGATCGCAGTTAGTGCGCGACAATATATTGGTAACTTATACCAATACTTAGATCATGTAGTTAAGTTAACCATCCATGATAACCGTCGTGAAGATGAAGATGAATATACAGTTTCCATAACCGCATGTTATAAACTGGCGAATAGCAACCAACAACAACTGATGGCTACCGTATATAGCAGTTGTCGACAACTACCAGGCGCCCCTTCGATGAAGCAACTGACACCCTTTCGACAAGTATAAGTAGGGCAGAAAGTTAGAAGAGAAGGAGAGAGCCTTTTAGGGGAGAGTTCCCAACAAGACAATTGAGAACTAGATAATACATTCTCTTTGTAATCCATTATACTCATAGTGAAAAATCAACAGGAGTGGGGTTATTACTCAGACTTTGAGGGCCCGAACCAGTATTATATTTTGTGTCATTAGATCCATAGATACGGTGATTTCTCTAGTGATTGTCTGGATTGTCTCCTTACTAAACAAACTAAATTCGTGTCAGTTCGACTAGGAACCCTGGTTCCAATTGTTGACAGCTGGCGCCATCTGTGGGGATCCTTTCAAGACATTTTCTGATTCACCAGGTTTCATTGTATTCATGGATCCTTCCCCTTGTTTCAATGATTCTGAGAACGATTTCGATCTCGAGGATTATGTTGATGTCATGGATGAGGACTACATCCCCATCAAAGATGACGACGCTACCCTCAAAACTTATCCTGAGGAAGAATCATCTCCTTTTCCAGTCATGTCCGTCGACCAGGAACCCGAGAAAGCAATTCGCTTGCTTTCTGTGAGTTTTTCCACATTCGAGGGCGAGTATGTGCCACAACCCATTGTCCTAGACAATACGGGAGATGAAGACCTTGAATTTAGTATGGAAAATTTTGCCCCAGACAATAAAAGTCTTTATTTGATTTTGAGTCTGACTCAGACAAAGAGGAGATGCTTTCTCCATCTGCGATTTCTGTTCCATAGGAAGTCGCTGCACTTTCTGAGGAATCCCTTGAGCAACGCATTGCCTAGGAAGAAGGAGAACGCAAATAGGAAGAAGACAAAGCGCACGAGCTGCGAGAGGCCAAGGTTCACAAGGCTGCAGAGGAAGCTCTACATCTTGCACAATTTCGCCACAATACCACCACCTGCAACTTTAGTCTAGGAACTTCTCACCAGCGACATTTTGATGGTCGCAGATGTGATCAAACGCCGCTCTCAGCTCTAGAGTACTCCCCGACGATTGAAGCAACAATGGTAAAAACTCCTCTGGCACCAGAAGGAGTACATAGGATCATATTCGTGTGATTGCAGAGGCACTTCACAATCCTCCCCCTGGCTTCATGAATGATGATGGGGTAACATTTGCAAGGGTGCTTGCGGATAACCTTGATGGAGTTGCCTCGGATGTAACTCCAACAGCATCATCGCGTTCGACAACTTACTCCCGAGAGTGGGATAGTTCTTACTAGAGCTAGACACGACGTAACTGTATACACACTACATTAACCCGACAAGACAAAGCCAGACAAACTGGTAGTTCTCATGACCGTAACTGTGAACCAATGCGCTCCCGCTTGGGACCACGTCACGAGTTTCCTCAGGCTAACTCTTTCCGCAACCAAGGCGATAGTCACGATGATCAACAACCGCGTGTTTCATACATAGGTTGTGAGGCTTTCTCACCAGGAATACGTGCCATGGTCTGGCCTAATACGTTCAAGCCTGGCATAATCGAGAGATTCGATGGTACTCAAAATCCATCTGAGTTTCTCCAGATCTATGTTATTGCCATTCAAGCAGCAGGAGGAAACGAATGGGTTATGGCAAATTATTTGTCAACGGTCCTTGAGGGTCCGGCATGGACTTGGTTGTTTAATCAACCAGAAGGATCTACAATTGGAAAATGTTGTGCGATGCAATCCTCAACAATTTACAGAACTACTATGAGAAGCCTGGAAAAAAGATGATCTTCATTGACTTTGCCAAACTTCGACTAAGACTCTTCGGTAGTTCATTAAGAGATTCGTAGGAGTGAGAAATACCATTCCCAATATCTCTGTCACTTCGGTCATTAGAGCCTTTAACCATGGCATTTGATATCGAAGGTTCACGGAGGACTTAAGTATCCATCCACCGAGATCAGTGTCAGAGCTTTTTGACATGGCTGATCCATATTCTGATGCGGCTGAGGCTGTGGAATGGAATAGGATGGTGGATAAGGGTAACTTACCTCCTCAACCTGGTCTCAAAACCAAAAAGAAGGACGATTCAAACAAAAAATCTGAATCATCTGCAAGCGGAAAGTCCAAGAAGTCCAAGAAGAATAGAGCAGGCCAATTCTGAGAGGTGCAATCATGGATAAGCAACAGTAGGAAAAAGGTAAAAAAGTTCCATTCAAAAATAATAAACCTCCTTCTGGTGGTCACAACAGCAACCATGTAGACAAACAACTAACTTGCAAGGAAGTAAGAGATGGTGTCCGTTGCACAATGTCCCTAGACACGACCTCAAGAATTGTCGCAACTAGTTGAAGCGCATGGAGGACTTTTACCAAGGTAATGCACCTATGCCAATTATACCAGAACAGGGACAATCCTGTGGAACTAAGGACACTGATGGAGACGAGGACATGCCATACCAGGTTCCAAATAATCATGTCAATATAATTTTCGGTGCTTCTTCGTCTCATTTTTCTAAACATCAATTTAAATCTGTTTACCGAGAGGTAAATAATATTGAAGCTCCTATGGGGTTGTCGGTGCTTCTTCGTCTCATACTCTGCTGGTCAGAGACTTCCCTGACCTTTAGCCAGGAAGATTGCCCTAAGGGGTTGTCGCGACCACGGTGACTCCCTCTGGTAATTTCCCCCATTATTAGCAATGCCAAAGTGGGACGAGTACTGGTCAATGGGAGAATCTCTCTCGACCTATTGTTTGCAAAAGCACTTGACAAGATGCACATACCTCGTTCAAAAAGCAAACCAATGGTTCACCCATTTTTCAGGATAATTCCTAGTCCTTCGATGATGCCCATCGGACAAATTGTACTACCAGTGACACTCGGGGGACCAGAGAACTTTCAAACCGAGTTAATTACTTTTGATGTGATTGATTTTAATTCAGCTTATAATGCAATCTTTGGTAGGACTTCGCTTTCCAAGTTCATGGCGGCAACGCATTATGCTTATCAATGCATCAAGGTGCCAGACCAAAAGGCATGATAACAGTCAGAGGCAGTCAAAATACGGCTCTCACTTGTGATCGCATATCCTTGGAATTTGTCGACCAACTTCCCCTCTGGGATGTTAAGATGGTGACCAAAGAACCAGATGAGGTCAAGGTAACTCCACGACCAAATGAAAAACTTAAGCAGGTTCTCTTATTCTCAGACGACCCGTCTAGAACCATTCGGATTGGGTCATGGTTGGATGATAAATAGGAACTTGCGCTCATTACTTTCATCCAAACTAACGCCGATGTATTTGCGTGGAAACCATCTGACATGCCTGGAGTCCCAAGGGAAGTGATCGAGCACAGGCTAGCAATTCGGCCTAGACAACAACCAATCGAGCAAAAGCTCAGATTCTTTGCTCCTAATCGGCAAGAAGCCATTCGTTCGAAGTTAGATAAACTATAGGAGGCTGGTTTCATTCGTGAGATTGACCATTCAGAATGGCTTGCAAATCCAATCATGGTCCTGAAATCTAAGTGTAGTTTGTTTGCATTAAAGATAATATTTTGAAAACTGCACTTAGTCGTGGTCGCCAACTACCGCCATATGTTTTATTACTAGAGCTGGTCGTGGTCGTATTTGCAAATTCTGATCATATTCTTGTTTGGAGTTTGGTCGTGGTCGTAGGAGTTCAAATTGGTCATACTAGTTTTCAGCTCGATTGCGTACACTCGACCAAATCCACTCGATCACATGTTTTCAATCGGATATTCGACCTGTGGTTTAAGTTCCTAAATCAAATTGGTCGTGGTCGTTGCTGAGTGATAGAAGACATATCCACGAGAAAACAAAAAATTTCATGTGCATATAACCAGATTTGACTTTTGAGTAAAATGGGTAAATTCTGTTTTCGGTTTGCATAGGCCAGACATTGTCTGTGGTGGCCGAACATTGTCCGGCCAGTATACAACTCTAGTGGCAAATGCAAATCATAAACAGAGACAAATGAATATGTCCAAGGGCTTTTGTCTGGGGAAGGCCGGACATTGTCCAACCTGTATAAAACTTGAGAGTTTTATTTGGATTGTAACCAGAAACGTTTAAATCTGTCTAGCGACTTTTGTCCAGAACAGGCCGGACATTGTCCGGCCTATACAAATTCTATGAGCCTCATGTTTTGTCCGGACAAATGCATCTGTCTGGGTTTTATGTCCGGACAAAAGATCATTTGTCCGGCCTTCACAAAAATAGCCCAACGGTAACTGACACGTTTGCAACGGTCATATTGACTTGCACTGGCCGGACAATGTCCAGCTTGTACAAAAATAGCTCAGTTTGAAAAAAACAAACGGCTAATTTCTTTGACGGGCTATAAATACCTCGTGTTGGCCTTCATTTGAGGGTGCTCAAGAACTCGAAATTCCTGTGTATAAGCTAGCCAAGTTCATTGCATTTGATCTTTTGCATCTAGAGGCTAGATTTGAGCCAAAATCTTGAGTGAATTAGAGGACAAGCATTTGAGAGAGGTTAAGAGTGCTTAGTGCACTTCATTCTTCATTTGCAAGCTAGTGCTAGAGTGTTGGGCATTCATTTGCATCATTTGAGCTTCTAGCACCTGATTCAATCAAGTGAGTGCATCCGACTTGTTACTCTTGGCGATCGCCTTCGCCTAGACGGTGTTGGAGGAGAGTCGCGATCTCTCTGGTTGAAGTTTGTTGGAGAGGTCGACAAACAAGTGTGAAAGGTTTGGTGCTCGCCTATCTGGTGTAGAGAAGGAGCAACCCGAGTGGAGATATCCTTCGTGGATATAGAAGCGAGGTTTACGTGTGAGCGCTTCAACAAGGAGTAGGGGAGACCCGGCAGTCTCTAAGACCTCGGTAAAAATCTTTGTGTCAATTGTCTCTCTCTTGTATAATTCGTATTCATCTTGGCACAAATTGCTTGATTTACTCTTGTTGCATGTTATATTGAATATTCCATATGGTTGAATGCAACTAGTTGTTAGATAGTTGTTAAACCCTTTGCTAAAATTAGATTTCCTAAATATCTTATTAAAAATTGTTTAGTTGTAAAGAATTTTTAAAAGCCTCATATTCACCCCTCCTTTAGTTGGCATCCTCGATCCTACATGTGGTACCAGAGCGAGGTCACTCACTTATCGGCTTTACCGCCTAGAGAGAAAGGATGAATTCGATAGAGAATTTTGGTTTGATTGCTCCTCAATTTGATGGCCCAAATTATCATCCTTGGAAAATTATCATGAGTACTTATTTTGAGGCATTGAATTTAAATTTATGAAGGTTAGTACAAAAGGGTATGACTTATTTGGTGATTTCGGATAAGGATATTCACCTCTTAAACTCAAGAGCTAAAGATGTGTTTCTTAGTTCACTTAGCCATGATGTGCTCGAACTAGTGAGTAATTGTTCGACCGCTCACGATGTTTGGACAACTCTTGAGTCTTTATTTGTGGGCACATATAGCTTTGAGCATGCTAAGATGCGATTATTAATGTGGCACTATGAGGCATTTGTGATGTTGGAGCATGATACACTCTCCACCATGTATGATCGTTTGATCAACATCACAAATGAGCTCAAAGCCTTTGGCGCTAATATTTCAAATCCAGACATTTGTAGGAAATTGCTTCAGGTGTTTCCAGAAGGTCGCTACGGTGATTTCATAACTACTCTTGCAAACGGTGACCTCTCTAACATTTCACCGAGCGAGCTCATTGACTTTTTTATTTCAAATGAGGCTATGTCCAAGGAAAAGGACATATGTTCCATCTCCGAGCATATTAAGGATGATGATCTCATTGCGGAGGATCAGGAGCTTTGTAGAAAGCTCAAAGACGTAATCAATTTGGTTTGCCTAAGCAAGACAAAGGCGAAATCTTGCAAGAAGAGCTCAAGGAAAGCTAGAAAGAAAGCGTCGAAGTCAAAGTTTTCATCTCAAGAAAATTCTATATGCCCTATGGCATGTGACTCGGTGGTATCAAATTCTAAACTCTCTAATAATGAGCTTATAGATATGATTGTAAAGCTAAAATATTTGCTTGGAAATTTGACTCAAAAACTTTTGCACTTTAAAAAATAATTATTCATCCTTGAAAGTGCAACATCAAGAGTTGAAAAGCTCTTATGATTCTTTGCTTGCCAAAAATGCCATTAGCTCCACATGTGTACTAGATGTTAGAGTTGCTTGTGACTCACTTATTGATCCATCTTTAGAGTCACACACTTCTACTTCATATGCTAGCAATAATTTTATTGTTGATTCATGGTTAGATTCAAATGCTAGCTTTGTGGACATTAGTACTTCATGTGATAAGTTGCTGGATGATTCATTTATTGATTCACATGCTTGTACGGGTAATACTAGTAACCCATACCATGATTCATCTGGTAAATCATCTTTATGTCATGGTGTTAGTTCTAGTTGCTCCTCATTTGATATGCCTAGCTCATCTAGTGATTGTAGTGCTATGCCTTCTAGTTCATCTACTTGCGATGATATGCTGTCGTGTTCTTATCGTATTTCATGTGTTAACACTGAATCATCTCAAGCAACTAAAATCAAAAATTATGAACTTAATACTAAAGTAAATAGATTGAGAAAAAACCTTGTTAGATATCATGTGGGTAGTGCTATGCATGTTGAACCCCCTTTAGATCATAGATATGCATTTAAAAAGGGAAAATTAAATCACGCACACTCATCTAGCAAGAGGCATCACATACTTCATCACACTCATACCATTTCATTCAAAAAGCCCTCTCGAACTTCATGTTCCTCATGTCACTTAAAAGGGCAACATTCGCATGAGTGTGCATCTAACTCTCTTAAAATTGATTCTTTTGACTCCTATTTGATTTCTTGTTCTAAAAAGGATTTAATTGCAAAACCAATGAATTTCTGTTTTCAAAAACCTAAAGATAGAACAATTTGGGTACCAAAAGACTTATGCAACAAGGCTAGAGGGCCTTGTATGGTTTGGGTACCAAAATGGGTTAAACTCCTTTTGATAAATCATATAAAAACTATTTGCATTGCATTTCTCTCCTTTTATTCTTTATTCTTTTAAATCATTATGGAAAACTTTGCAAAAGAAGGAATATTTGAAACTTATGTTGTTAGATATTTAGGGGTTGTAATTTATAAATGCTTTCGTTGTCTATTGCACCCCTATGTCTGATATATTTCAAAATTGCAATTATAAGTTTTTAAATTGAGCTCATTTTGTCATAATGTCAAATTTTCGTTCAAAAGGGCAAAAATCATCAATTCCTATCAAAATGGTCTGAAAATGTATTTAAAAATTTTTTAGAGGCTTTGGATAAAAATGATGTCAAAAAGTTTTTTTTATCAAAAACCAGCATCAAAAGGATCTTCGAGTATCTTGTTTTCAACAAAATCGTTTTCGAACGCAAATCTAAATCTATTTGGATTTGGACAAAACTTGCTTTAAAAAAACTCCTAGATACTCATACTCTGAAGAAGTTTGAAATTGAAAATTTTCTCAAAAGAGTTCTTATTTGAAAATATGGGTATTTGAATCTCACCGGAAAACTTTCTTTGACCTGAAATACCCTAAATATGCAAAACATGAGTTTAGCTATTTGAATGGTCTTTATTTGTGAGCCTCAGCTCAAAATGATTTGAATAACTCATGTAAGCTCTCTTTCATGTCAGAAATCCAATGAAAATCAAATTTGCACTCAATTTGCAAAAGTTTGTCAAATTTCAATTTTCTTACTTAACACAAAGATCATTTGACCATAACTCTTGATTGAAAAATCCTTTTGGAAAATTCTTTTTGAAAAATGTATTTGATGCATTGAGAATCATTTCTACAAAGTTTCATCTCAATTGGATTTGATTTGAGAAATAATTGATTCTTTCCACAAATCAAATATGAAAATTGCAAAATTCAGACTTCTCATGGGTTTGAGCTGATTTGTCATTTTTATATCTTTAAATTGATTGGCTATTTGAAGGAAGTTTCTAAATGATATCTTATCTTCTATGATTGGTTTTTACTGTTAATTTATTTCAAAATTATTGGAAGTCCTTTGAATGGATTTTCAGGCGCTTTTACAAGTGTAAAATAATTTTCTCAAACCTGAAATCTGAAACTTTCAAATCTGATCAATATTTGTCTTTTTTATGTCACATTGTTGGATCCAATGTTGGCCTCATCATAAAAAGCAATCTAGTTCCTCATCGCATCATTCATTTCCAAAATTTATTTTGGAATTTTTGGAACTTGTTTGCATACGTTTCAATGATTAAAAGGAAGCCAACGTATTTGAGAAAGTTTCAATCAAATTGGATGTCCAATCTCTCATTTCTTTCAAATAACTAAAATTTTTGAATCTTGGATCTTCATGGAAAGTGTTTGTGTTGATGTTATTTATCTTTATGAAACTTTTCATGAGTTTTGATAGTTATTTGGATGCTTTCTCAATCTGAGTTCATTTGGATCTTTTTGACTATCTTTGGAACTCATTCATTTGATCCAAATACTATATGGCAAGAACTTCAAAAATGAAAGTAAATAAACTTTATGCCAAATAGTATTCTTTTGCTCCTAGCATGACATGGCCTTGAATTAAATTCGTTTCAAATATTCTTTGCTTTAGGCCATAAAGAAGTGAGTTCATGTTCTTCATTTTGTTTATTTTTGTTGAACTCTTGATATTCACAAATAGATCATTTTTTTTATCTATTGCACTTATTCATGACCAAACTTGGATGACACATTTAGGGGGAGTAACTTCCAAGTCATTGAATCCTTGTATACCCTAATTGTGCACATGTATCAAATTATACAAGTGTTTTGGTAAAAAGGGTCATTTTTTAGCAAAATGGTGACAACGTGCTCAAATCATTCAAAAAGTTCAAAATTACCACAAAACCTTCAAAAATGCATTTCAAATATGTTTTCAAAGGTTTTGATGATCAAACAAAAGAGTTTCAAGCTGAAATGCAAAATTTCGACAAAATTGAAGACTTCAGGATCTTGTTTTGGCCCAAAACGATTTATTTCCACAAAATAAGATGGGTCAAGAATTGACCAAAACTTTCTGCATGAAACACTTAGAATTCACACACTCGAAGATAGTTCGTATTGAACTTTTACTCAAAAGACCTATGGTTTTCAAGTTATCACCTATCCTAGGTCGCCAGAAAATGACTATCGACTCGAAAATACCCAAAATGTGCATTTTTGTAAATTTGGCTATTTTAGCTGGATCTTCTTCCATGTCTTGGTTTAAGAAAGTATTTCAAATTCACCCATGTCCAAAGATTTGAGAAAAATGAAAGTTTCATCAAGAATTGAAGATTTCGTGAAAATCTTTTTGTTTTACTCGTTTTACCCCAAAATCACTTTTAAGAATCTAAAATCAAGATCTTTTTTGAATCAAATCCTTCTAAAAGGTATCCATCTAAGTTCCTGTCTTGATATTCAAATCTATTCTGGGATTTAATTCATTTTTTGAAGCAAATTTGCAAAGATCTCAAATTTCAGAAGTTTCAGGCGCTTAACTGAACCGTCTGGACTTTGTCCGCCCAGAGCTAGACTCTGTCCGCCCTACCCGGACTTTGTCTAGCCATGGTAGACACTATCCGGCTTGTGTGCAGTTGGATGGTTACTGAATTTTTCAGCCTCTTTCTTCTACTCCCTGCTTTGTCAAATGCTTACTCCTCTCTCTCTCTCCTTATTTTTCATCTCTTCATGATTCATTTGCTGATATTTAAAATGCCTTTGATTGTGTTTATTGCATATCAAAGTAAAGATTATTTTCATGATTTTGGAGCACATTCAAATGAATTCGAGATTTGAGTTTCTTTTGGAAATTTGAACTCCTCACTAGGTCATATGCTTTTCTCCTAACCTTGTGACCTAAGATTGTTTTTCATCAAACCTCATTTTGGCATATCCTTCATTTGTATGTTCTTTTTGTGTTTAATGCCAAAAGAAGTGGAAATTTTTGAGGATTGAAACTTTTGTTTCCAATTGAGTTTGATAAAAACGCTTCAAAACTTTTCTTATATCAAACATTTTTAAAATGGGAAGGTTGATACAATCATCATCAAACATTAATAGAGACATTAGTTTTTCGTGTGTGTCAAATGTATATTGATGACATTACTCTCGGTACTACTAATAAATCCCTCTGTCAAGATTTTTTTTGTGAGATGATGCTTAGAGAAATCGAGATGCAAATGATTGAAGAGCAAAGTTACTTTCGTGCACGACAAAACAAGCAACTCAAGAACGGAACGTTCATGAGTCAAATCAACCATGTGAAGGATTTGCTCAAGAGCCTCAAGATGGACGATGATGATGTTATTACAACTCTCATGGCTACAAATGAACATCTCGACATGGACGAACATGAAAAGGCGGTCAATTCTAAACTCTATCGATCTTTGATTGGTAGTTTTTCTTTACTTTACCGCATTTTAACCCGTCATCTTACTTAGTGATTGCATATATGCTAGATTTCGATTATTTCCTAAGGAATGTTTTCTGATTGCCGTTAAAGAATCCTTATATATTTGAAATGCAATCCTAGGATAGATCATTGATATCCGAAAAATACAAACTTTAAATTTCTTGATTATTTGTATTTGGATTATGTGGGTTACAAGATCATATCGAAAAGTACATCCGGTGGTTGGTGTGGTAAATCTTTATGAATGAAACAAAACTTGTTGGATCATAGAATTGCTTTCGAAAATATGCCACTCTTATGAGAAAATGGAAATGCCGAAAGGATTGTAAACAACTGATTCAAAACCCTCGGATAGAGCATACAGACATACGACATCACTATATAAGAGATCTTGTGATGTAAAGTAATATAGAGATCAATCATGTTATGTCAAACATGCATCTAGGGGATACTTTCACATCAAACAATTAGATGCATCTAGATTTTGAATGATTAGAAATGGATTAAATGTCATCGATATATCCATTGTATGTTGATTGTCTTGATTCCCTCTCCATACCTTAAGAATTCTGTCAAAATTACTTGCACATTCTCTTGAGATCTTGGTTTTTGAATTAAAACAATTTCGTATAAAATTCAATGACCCCGAAAATATTGCTTGTCAAAATTTGAGTTCTCATCCCTTCCTTTTTGTGCTTGATGACAAAGGGGGAGAGTTTATGAGAGTTTGGGAGAGGGAGTTTTTGTGAGAGATTTAGAGATTTGGGATAGTTGACACGAGTTTTAGAGAGAGATTTAGAGATTTGGGATAGTTGACACTCGATATTTGGGGAGATAGTTTTAAGGGAAGAGTTATTTGAAATGGTTGATATTTGGATAGATGAGATATTTGAGATTGATATTTGAGATCATTGATATTTGGAAGAGATAATTGCGATAGTTGATATTTTGAAAGGTTGAGTTGATTGAACTTGTGCTCAAATGCCATACATATCTCTTAACTTAAATGATTAAATGCTTTGCTCAGTTCCAAAATATTATTGCATATATTAAGGGGGAGCTGAAGAATCTATTTTAGATTTATAGAGGTTGTTGTCATCAATCATCAAAAAGGGGAAGATTGTTGGATCTAAGTCGATCTAGGTTTTGATGATTAATGACGATTTGGATAAACCCTTGATGATTAATGTTACTTTGAATAATGACAGTTTTGATGATTAAATGAAAATTTGGATAAACCCTATTTTAGCACAAGTAAATTTAATTGTCATGTGTTAAACCCTAACGTTAATGTCTCCCTTGCTGTGGTTTAATATCGATGCATATGTTGAGGGGGAGCTATGTGGTTGCATCAAGCTTGTGCTAATTGTTAATTGAAATGTCATATGTTAAATCCTGAAGTTTGATGACTCTTTGTTGTGGTTTTGATATCGATGCATATATTGAGGGGCAGCTCATCATACTAGTCATATGTGCTTAGATCGAGCTTATGCTAATCATTATCATGACATGAGTAGTATAGATCTTGTGCGTATTTATTTTATCATATATGGATCTATATGATTGTATGATTCATCTCTTACTCATTTGTTATTTGTTGAAAATGGTTTTGTCATTTCACCAAAAAGAGAAATTGTTGAGTTAACTCCTTCGTGGAGTAATGTCTCTGGTGATTAATAACAACCTAACTATGAGACTAACGATGTGCGCTGAGTGTATGTGTTGTAGTCTCAAGGTGTATTGCTAGATGAAAGCAAGCAAGGGCATGTGGAGGTTGATGTCGATATAAGTCATCTTGAGCGAGGTCAAGCTTAGCGAGGTGAATCTGATATGAACACGCCGATGAAGGACACGTTCACGGAGGGTGGCCCGATCTTCACGACGTAGAACCTGGATAACTAGTATCTGAAGATACCTGGATAACTGGTATCTGAAGATACATGGATAACTAGTATGACCTGACGAAACGAGATAGCCAACCACTTGCAGAGCAAGGACCTGCGTATCAATGAATTCACCCAACCACACTCTGAATTACCTATCCACATGGCCACGCACGGAGTTGGTGCACAAATAAGGTGATCTCGAAAATCATTCGAGCAATTCCGAAGAAAATAACAAGAACAAAGGATGGAGAGATTCAACTCTCAACTAAAACTAAGGCTTCAATCTGAAATTTCAATATCAATGTCTTATATCTTATATCTTGTATATAAAAAACTATCACCATGCCTCTCTTTTATAGAGGGTGGTATGTACTAAAGATAGAAGAATTAAACTAGAATTCTAATTTGAATCTAATTCAAAACGGAATAAAAATCCTAACAAACTATAAAAGATAAAAGAAGTTCGGAATAAATCTTCTCCGAGTTGGATTCAGATTCTGACGAGACTTTTTCCTTCTGTGCAGTTGTTACTATTTTCGGTCTCTTGGTTGCATACGATGTCGGAATTTAATGATTCTTGATGCGTTGAAACGTTCTTTCGAATACCTTTCCAACAAGTACTTATACATTCAAATTGGATATCTGTACTGAAAATGGTGATTGATTGAATTTGGACTGTTGTTTGGTCGGCAGACTGTATGCCGAGCAAAATTCTTTTGGTTGTAGCGGTTGCAATCCTTGACGGAATTGAGTGATCTTGGGCTTGTTGGAAAGCTTAGAAAATCATCTTTCCACTTAGTAGGTGTACGACCAGATTCGATAAATTTATTTGGCCCATATGTGGCTATGTTCTTTCTGTTATGCTCTCCCTCTCTATTCTTGATCAATGTTAAATAAGAGCTATTAGGTAGCAGTATATTCTCATCATATTTTAATTCTTTAAGGAAAAAAGTCACCTGTTGATGTAATTGTATGGCCTTCACTCGAGTGATTGGTCATTTATATTCTTCGGGTCGAGCTTTAATGCTACTTGTGCTAGTGATGTCCTCATCACAATCTTCGCGAGGTCAAGCTTCACGAGGTTGAACTTCATTGAAGGTAAGATCCAAGATTAAGGATCATTTTCTTAGGATTTTATCGGTCTCAGTATTTGGAGATAGACCGGTTTGCTAGGACTTATTTTTACTAGTTTGACCGTACTATTAAGAGGGGTCCAGTCCAGTAGTTTGAGTCTATCTAGTGTGGAAACTCAAATGCATTCATATCATCTTGCACAAGTGCTTAATCACCTCTTGCATTGCCAGAAAATCTAAGTGTAGTTTGTTTGCATTAAAGATAATATTTTGAAAACTGCACTTAGTTGTGGTCGCCAGCTAAAGCAATCTGTTTTATTACTAGAGCTGGTCGTGGTCTTATTTGCACATTCTGATCGTATCATTGTTTGGAGTTTGGTCGTGGTCGTAGGAGTTCAAACTGGTCGTACCAGTTTTCAGCTCGATTGTGTACGCTTGACCAAATCCACTCGACCACCTATTTTCAACTGTATATTCGACCTGTGGTTTAAGTTCCTAAATCAAATTGGTCATGGTCGTTGCTGAGTGACAACAGACATATCCACGAGAAAACAAAAAAATTGCATGTGCATATAACCAGATTTGAGTTTTGAGTAAAATGAGTAAAGTCCTGTTTTCGGTTTGCACAGGCCGAACATTGTCTGTGGTCACCGGATATTGTCCGGCCAATACACAACTCTAGTGGCAAATGCAAATCGTAAACAGAGACAGATGAATATATCCGGGGGCTTCTGTCCGAGGAAGGCCGGACATTTTCCGTGATGGCTGAATATTGTCCGGCCTGTATAAAACTTGAGAGTTTTATTTGGATTGTAACCAGAGACATTAAATCCGTCCAGGGGCTTTTGTCTGGGACTGGCCGGATATTGTCCGGCCTGTACAAATTCTGTGAGCCTCATATTTGAGAGTGAACCAAAGACAAATGCATTTGTCCGTGTTTTTTGTCCGCACAAAAGATCATTTGTCCGGCCTTCACAAAAATAGCCCAACGGTAACTGACACGTTTGCAATGGTCATATTGACTAGCACTGGCCGGACAGTGTCCGGCTTGTACAAAATTGGCTCCGTTTGTTGCAAACGGCTAGTTTCTTCGAGGGGCTATAAATACCTCGTGTTGGCTTCCATTTGAGGGTGCTCAAGAACTCGAAATTCCTGTGTATAAGGAAGCCAAGTTCATTGCATTTGATCTTTTGCATCTGGAGGCTAGATTTGAGCCAAA
Source organism: Pharus latifolius (assembly GCA_019359835.1). Taxonomy (NCBI): domain Eukaryota; kingdom Viridiplantae; phylum Streptophyta; class Magnoliopsida; order Poales; family Poaceae; genus Pharus; species Pharus latifolius. Next base: position 63,138,213 of record CM033326.1, on the reverse strand, counting down.
ATCTTGAGTGAATTAGAGGAGAAGTATTTGAGAGAGGTTAAGAGTGCTTAGTGCACTTCATTCTTCATTTGCAAGCTAGTGTTAGAGTGTTGGGCATTCATTTGCATCATTTAAGTTTCTAGCACTTGATTCATTCAAATGAGCGCATCCGACTTGTTACTCTTGGCGATCGCCTTCGCCTAGACGGTGTTGGAGGAGAGTCGCGATCTCTCTGGTTGAAGTTTGTTGGAGAGGCCGACAAACAAGTGTGAAAGGTTTGTTGCTCGCCTATCCGGTGTGAAGACGGAGCAACCCTAGTGGAGATACCCTTCATGGATATAGAAGCGAGGCTCACGCGTGAGCGCTTCAACGAGGAGTAGGGGCGATCGGGCGAGTCTCCGAGACCTCGGTAAAAATCATTGTGTCAATTGTCTCTCTCTTGTATAATTCGTATTCATCTTGGCACAAATTGCTTGATTTACTCTTGTTGCATGTTATATTGAATATTCCATATGGTTGAATGCAACTAGTTGTTAGATAATTGTTAAACCCTTTTCTAAAATTAGATTTCCTAAATATCTTGTTAAAAATTGTTTAGTTGAAAAGAATTTTTAAAAACCTCCTATTCACTCCCCCCCAGTCGGCATCCTCGATCCTACAGTAGGCAGATGTCTCTGCGATCATAGTGCTAACGAATATAGCATAAGACTATAGACTCTACAATAATAAGTGTTTGAGATCTATAGAGTCTCATAGCTAAATTGTGAAAATTAAATATCATTGATGGGCTATGTCCAGAACACTCTTCGACTATCCTGATGAGGACATCCCTAGCACAAATAGCACTAGAGCTCGACCCAAGGAATATAAAGAACCAATAACTCGAGCGAAGGCCAGACTACTACATCAACAGGTGACTTTGTTCTTTAAAAAATTAAAGTATGATGAGAATATGCTGCTACCTAATAGATCTTGTTTAACATTAATCAGGAATAGAGAGGGGGAGCATAACAGAAAGAACATAGCCACGTATAAGCCAAATAACTTCATTGAATCTGGTTGTACACCTACTGAGTGTAAAGAGGATTTCCTAAGCTTTCCAACAAGCCCAAGATCACCCGATTCCGTCAAGGATTGTAACCGCTACAACCAAAAGAATTTTCCTCGGCATGTAGTCCAACTTCAACCAAGCACCATTCTCAACACAGATGTCCAATTTGATTTTGTGAGTACTTGTTGGAAAGGTATTCAAAAATTCTTTCCAATGCATGAAGAATCATTAAATTCTAACATCATATGAAACCAGGAGACCCAAAAGAGTAACGACTGCACGGAACGAAAAAGTCTCGTCCGAATTTGAATCCAGCTCGGAGAAGACTTATTCTGAACTTTTTTATCTTTTATAGTTTGTTAGGATTTTTATTCATTTTTGAATTAGATTCAGATTAGAATTCTAGTTTAATTCTTATATCTTTTGTACATACTACCCTCTATAAAAGAGAGGTATGGTCATAGTTTTTAATATACAAGATATAAGACACTGATATTTAAATTTCAGATTGAAGCATTAGTTTTAGTTGAGAGTTGAATCTCTTCATTTTTTGTTCTTGTGATTTCTTCCAAAATTGCTCGAACGATCTTCGTGATCACCCTATTTGTGCACCAACTCCGTGCGTGGCCGTGTGGATAGGTAATTCAGAGTGTGGTTAGGTGAATTCATTGATACGCAGGTCCTTGCTCTGCAAATGGTTGGCTATCTCGTTTTGTCAGGTCATGCTAGTTATCTAGGTATTTTCAGATACTAGTTATCTAGATTCTATGTCATGAAGATCAGGCCACCCTCTGTAAACGCGTCCTTCATCGGCGTGTTCATATCATACCCAGTATCTCTTTCCTAGGCCTTCTGCGACCATAGAAAGGTATGTGCGACCATGGGTGTCTAAGCACGCCTAACAATTCTCGTCAGCTAGCCCCCAAATTTGAAACGACAAAGGCCCAATACAATGGTTGTGTCGCTTCGAATTCTAATAGTATCCCGTCGCTTCGAATTCCCGCATTGTACTACGTCGTTTTGAATTCCAACACAAGTCGAGGAGAGAGTTGAGGAAGTGGTTACTAGGTAGGCACTTGGGAAGATCTCGAGGCCTTCTCGCTGCACCCTAGGCCAAGAACTTGAATGTCGCCTTTGGAATTCTATAAATTGCATCACCCTGCTGTAGAACTCCCAATTCTTCACAAATTCTCTAAGCCTTTAGACTCCTTGTCTTCCTGACTTTTCCTCTTCTCTTGTTTCAATGGCATCCCCAATCCAGGAGCAACTTGATGAGGAAGAAGGTTTGGTTGCTGAAGGCAATGTTAATGCGCTGGGCTCACAGGGGATCAGTGTAGATAACGTCGCAGTGCCATCTCAAGAGGTAATTCTCTCTCGGTAGGTTAGTGCGGGTTTCTTCTTCTTGAATACAGTTTTTCCAAAACTCTTGGGTTTTGCAGTTGCTCGAACGTCCATCAGCTTCAAGGAAGCGATCTGGTGATAATGCTGGATCATCTAGCGGATTTTTGGCAAAAAGGATGATTGGGGCCTCTTCCCTGGCTGCACAGAGTGATCATGATATAAGCAACGAGGCCTCAACCCCCCAACTGATGAGGACATAACAGCCTTGGATACACGCACGACTACTTTTCTAGATGAAGCTGAACCGGAACAATTACTTGGACCTATAACTAGAGCTCGAGCACGACAACTAAACTATCAGGGTGACTCTTTCCTCGGGTTTAATACTTTGGATTTTCAGAATGGATTACTACCTAACTCTTGTGATCTACTTGTGATCAGGAACGCGGGAGTAGGGGAAGAGAGGAAATCGACAAGTGATGCCTCAAGACATCACCCTTCGATTGATCAAGGAGGTATGCATGGCACCACAAGTGAAGCCGGACATGGGCTTAGACCTGCAACCACCTACCCCATACTTTCATCAACGTTTCCACAAGATTCCCGCGTCACTTTGGGCCCAAGGAAAGCTAGAGTTTGAGTTGGGTTCGCGTTGGATTCGGATTCAGAATACTGCGACAGCACTGAATTCAAATGGCCGTAACTTCCTCATACGGACTCCGTTTAGGACGTTCTTGGACTTCATGGAAAGCTTATCAAGTCTACTTTTTAACAGATCTAACCTCATCTCCAAATTCTACCTGAGCCGACCGCAATCGTCGAAAGAGTCTGCGTTCCTTCCTAGAAACGGTGCTGCGCCACCTTAACTTGGGCCGATGGGCCTTGTATCAAGTAGAGCCATTAGGGGCACGTCCCTAGGGTTGTGTACCCCTCAAATACTCCCCTTAGCCATCACAAACAGGCGGGTTTTGCTTAGATTGCATCTACACGACATTTTGTAGATTCTTTTCGCCTCTGCACCAGACCGACTAGACCGCTGCGTTGGTTTGTGGAACCCCAACTCATGTGCTTCATCTTTATTTGCAATTCCAAATTGCTTCTTCCTTGTTCTTGTGAATTTCTCGATTGTTGCAGGAACAATTACCTTTGTGGTAAGATCGGCCGTGTACGAGCGTGATCGATAACGATGAGACGCGTGGGTGTAGCTATTGCGAGGTGATGATCCGCTATTCGGAAGCCTCAAAACACCAACGTCCGCAAGTCGATTAATCGAACCTATCGGAAGATCGGGCTGCTTTCTCATCACCAGCCATTAACTAGAACTGTGGCTCAGGTCTCATCCAGGGCCACACAAATTGCTCCTCGTGGCTTGAGGTGAACGCTTGTTTTTTCTCTAACCAAGTTGAGTCATTTAGTTAGGAACGATTTTATCCAATTGTGAATTTGTCATACAGCACATATTGGACTACTTCCTTTAGAGTCGCTTCCACTGCGGCCGAGGAGGATGTGAAAGTTATGGATCCCGCTGGGGTCTAGTCAGCATCGGTCTCCCTAGTAAGGATCCTCGCTCTTTGGATCTCTCTTTTTGTTATGTTCATGACTTGGAATGATCTCATGGTTGTATAGGGAGACGAAACTGGGAAGACGGTCAGCGAAGAGCTGGCTAAGGCCCAAGTGTCCTTGAGGGAGAAGGTTGCATTGTGCAGCTTCCTCCAGGAGGAGAATGAGCGCCTCGAGGAGAAGTTCATCCAACGAGAACTTGACCTAGACTCTCTCCTTCAAGTCGTTGACCGCTACAAGGCGACCAGCGAGAGGGCTCGAGAGACTGCAAGACTTGCTCGAGACGCCGAGAAGCTTGTCTGCAGGGAAAAGGACACCATGGATGCTTTGATTGAAGGCTGCAGTCTCGCTGAGGGGGATACCTTTAGGAAAATGAAGGTGGTTGCAGACTCTCTTGAGGCAGAAGTTGTTAAACCTGAAAGGGTTAACTTATCTCTTTAAGAGTCTTGCAATTTGGCTGCTGCTCAAGCTAACTCGCTGGTCACCAATATCCCAGAGTCGGAGATGAGGTATAGGGAGAGACTAAGAACCGATGTTGGCACTATAGTCTCTACCGTCCTCTGCAAGCTTAGGCATAACCATGGTCCAAACTTATATCTGAATCTAGTGGTGGGAGATGCAATTGTTGGCGGTGAGGAGCAGCTGAACGCAACCAGGGCCGAGGTCCAGCCCTTAGTAGATTGATTGTTACATGACCTCGACCTCGCCTGATGTATCCCTTCTTATTTGTAAATTTTTGTAAATATTATTAATGAAAACATTGTCAATAAAATTTTTTACCATATCAATGAAAATTTTTACCATGTAAAAATTTCAATATGATTGATGGGCTATGTCCAAAATATCCTTGGACCATCCCATTATCTCTTTCCTTGGCGTTACGAGACCATAGAAAGGTAAGTTCGACCATGGAGCGTTGTGCACGACCATGGAATGACTATCGTGATCATGAGCAGGATATCTGCAACCTCGGAAATACATGGGCAATTCAATTTCGAGTAACAATCTTTGTCGGCTATCCCCCGAAGTCAAAATGAAAAGGATTTTTTTACCCTGCAAAAGGCGTTTCAAGCTCTGAAAAGGCGCTTCAGGCTCTAAAAAAGCGTCTTTTCATTTCTACTTCCTTCCGAACCCAAAGAACTTTGAGTGCGTGTGTCAAGTTTGTTGTGATAGGCATTGAATGCAAAAACTCCTTTTTGTCTCGCAACATGAACAACGGTCAAGAACCCGAGGAAAGTGGCCTTTTAAACCCTACATACCGAGACCTGCCTGTGCATGCAACCTTCCTCAAAATTTTCTAAGTTCTCTCAGAGTTCTTTGCTTTCCCCAGCTTCTGAGCCCTTAACCTTCGTCTTCCTCTGGACAAACTCAACCCAATGGCTTGCTAGATGTGATCCAGTCACCGATCGGAGGAGAGTCTGCTGGCTTTGGAGGCTGACGGTTACCTCCCTTCTAGGTCGCTGATTCCATGCTGTCCTACTGGGGAGAACGAGGAGAGCTTGAAGGTGCAAGAGGGCGAGCTAGTGGTTTTTGAGGATTTCCTGTGTTGCGGCTTCCGACTGCTGGAGAGCGATTTCTTCCAGGAGATCCTCGCCCATTATGACTTGGAGTTGGTGAATCTAAACTCCAACTCGGTGTTGATCCTCGTAGCCTTTCAACACCTTTGCGAGGCCTACATTGGGGTTTTGCCCAGTGTAGCTCTCTTCCACCAGTACTATTTTCTGGCAAGTTCGAAGGGCACCGTCGCACCGGGCTGTGTCTACTTTCGACTGCGGGAGAAGGACTTTCTCTCCTTCCCACTGCGTGACTTGGTTCACAAGTGTAACCAGTGGTGGTTCTACTGCACCGCACCAAAAGAGAGCCATCACTTGTTCGTAGATCGACGACCAGAGAAGAGTAAGGAGAAAGATGTCACTCCCTCCCTCAACGACGAGCAGAAAAGGCAAGCGCAGGTGATTAAACACCTGATGAACAAGGGCTTGACTGCTCGCAACGTGATCCAGGATTTTGTGAAAAATTGGATTAGCCCTCTAAGGAAGAGGGATCACTCTGCGTGGGAGGTTAAGCCAATGGAGGATGCCACTAGGGATTTCAACCCTGGTACTTGCTTCAACCTTTGAGATTTAGTCAGATTGGTAGATTTTGTCTCAATCAATTTTTCTTTGGAGGTGTTGTTTTGATTATTGTCATTCTTTTTCAATTTTGTCCCTTCGGACATCGAGGTGAGGACAAATTTCCTTTTGAAATATTTTAATTCGGTCGAGGAAGGCGGCATGAATGCGTCGAGACCGAAGATCCTAGTCGGTAACACCAAAGAGATTGGGCAGGCGCATCGAAAGGTATAGCTCCTTCAGAAAACCTGTGCAACTTTGTTTTTAGGAGATGATTCACCAAAGGAAATTCTTTTGGATTTGCATAGTTGTTTTTGCGACCCACAACCCAAAAAAGGCTAGCCGGCGACAACGTTGAACCTTCTGATGGTTCTTCGTCGAACAAGCCGAAGAAAGCTCCCGCTGCAGCCAAGGACTTGGCCAGGGCGAGAGCTTTATGAATAAGCCCTATCTCCCCTCCTGTAGCCCCAGCAACGAAGGCTGTGACCACCGCTGCGGCGAGGGTTTCTGTGACAACATCACCTGCTATGACCAGGGCAGCTGCAAGTGCGCAAAAACCGGCCATAGTTGCGACCATGGCTAGCCCCGATGTCGCAACTAGAAGGGTTGTCACGGTAATGTTTCTGACGTCCTGATTTTTTCCTTATACAACTATAAATCATCTTAAGGTCGTGCAGGGGGAGGGGAGCGACGTGGAGGAGGATGCTTCCTTGTTTTTCTCGAGAAGGAAAACAAGGACTTCCTCTGGCGACTTCGACCCTGAGGCTTTGTCTACGCTCTTATCTCCCAAGGGCGTAGCCTCAAGTTTTTGCAATTTCATGGGACTCAGTATCAGGTACATGTTCACCCCTTCTCTGACCAAGTTACCCTGTTTAGTTAGGGATAATTAGTTGCATTTGGAAATTTAGGGCTCCTTCTGTTGCATTGCCTATGTCATCGACCGAGGCTACAGATAGAATAGCAAAGGCAGTGGCCATAGAAGGTGTCACCGCGACAGCTGAGGTCACGGTTTCACAGGCCGTCTGTGGAGAGCCTGAGTCCATCATTGGCGAGGTGGCAAAATACATCCAATCAGGTGTTCTCGTCAATGATGAGGCAACTGAGACCGCTGTTGAGATTTTGACCACGGGGATGGACGAACAGGTAAATATCTCTACTCCCCCTGTGGTCGAGAGAATCGCGTCTCCCTCTTGTTTGGGAGAACAAGGAGAGGAGATAGCAGAAGAGACGGCAGTCCAACCTACCCATATCCAGCGCCCCGTTGAAGACTTGAACCCTCTAGCGGCGCCTTCTAGCTTGGCTTCTGTTGGCCAAACAAGCGGATCTGAAAGTCTCTCTGAGAGGTTTGATCGCAAATTTTTGGAGGTAAGTAGAATTCTTTACCATTTAGGCTTCGTGTTATTTCCTTAGGAATTTTACTCCTAGTACTTTCTTGTTTTATGCAGGATGCAGATCGCGTAGCGACCTCATCTGGTTTGCTGACGGAGTATTTGGAGGTCGCACAGGCCGAATACAGCCAATTGAAGCAGTAAGTATCTTGCTTCTGTGCTTAGTCTTTTTGAAATGGTAGTAACATTCGTTGTTGCAGGGAAAAGGCTACTCTGCAGAATAAGATGGCTGAAGCCGAAGAAAGGCTCGCCAAGACCCTGACGCTTGAAGCCGAACTAAAAGAGGCTAAAGAAAGAGCTGCGACCTTTGAAGTATCAGGGATTGTGCAATTCACTTAAAGAAAAATCTGAACAACTCCCAGTGCTTTGCGAGGTGCAACAAGACAAAATGAAATGTAAGTTCACTTTTGGCAAAAGTTTACCTTACCTTGGTAAATTTCATGAATCCCATTGAACCCATTTCTTCTCCTTTTCAATACAAGAAGAGCATATTAAGGAACTGACCGAAGAAAGAGATCAATTCGAGCAAAAATTCATCCAGAGGGGGATAGACATTGATACGCTTCACAAAGTCCTGGATCACATTACAAGCAGTCAAACCCTTGTTCATCAGGTATTTGATTACCTGAGCTTGCCTTTTCTGCTCGTCATAAAGGAGAGGAGCAGCATCCTTCTGCCCGCTCTTCTCTAGTTGCCAAACAATAGAACCACCGCTGATACCACTTGTGAATAGAGTCACAAAGAGGAAAATGTAGGAAGTCCTTCTTCTCCCGCAACCTGAAGTAGACACACCTAGGAGCAGCGATAGCTTTCAAGCTCGCCAAAAAATAGTATTGGCAGAAAAGAGCAACACTGGGCAAAACCCCAAGGTATGCCTCACACAAATGCTGGAAGACAGCAAGAATCAGAATGGAATTGGCATTTAAATTTACCAATTCCAAATCATAATGTGCGAGGACTTCCCGAAAAAAATCACTCTCTCGGAGACGAAATCCGCAACATAGAAAGTCCTCAAAGAACACCAATTCGCCCTCTTGAACCACAGGGCTTTCTTCATCTTCTCCAGCAGGTTGCCATGGGATCAGCGACCTTGAGGGGAGATAACCCTCCTTTTCTAAGGCCAGCAAATTCTCCTCCGTTTGGTGACTAGAGCACATCCAGCAAGCCATTGATTTAAGTTTGAGGGAAAAAGGAGAAAGCTAATGACGAAGAACTGAGAAAAACTTGGGACTGTGAAAAAGTTTTGAAAATTCTAATAATGGTTTTAGGTCAAAGGAAACTTAAAACATGGAGTTTTAAGGTAATATTCCTCAGGTTTCCAACCGTTGCGATCACATCAAAAGACATTTTTTCAACAAAAATTTGCATTTAATGCTTGTCACAATAAATCTGACACACGCACCCAAAGTTTTTCTTGGGTTCTGTTGGAATTTGAAACGAAAAGCCATCTTTTAAGTACTCGAAACACCTTTTCAAAGAAAAGAATCCTTTTCAAACGAAAAGTTTATTACCCAAGTTAGTCGCCCAAGCCTTCCCATGGTCGCGCATGTCTTCCCATGGTCACAGAAAACCATAGAAAGACTTAAGTTACTTGTTATTATCTTTCCATGGTCACAGAGACCAAAGAAAGAAATAATGGGATAATCCAAGAATATACTAGACATAACCCAAGGATGTTTAATTCCCGTAATTTCAGTACTTGTAGCCATGGAACTCTATAGTCTCAATGCTTATTGTCGCAAAGTCCATGGTCTGATACATTACTATATTACCAGCGAGTATTATGATCGCGGAGACATTTGCCCGCAATCATCCTAAGTCGCAAAGATAAAGCCAGATACCAATACATGGTCACAGTTAGTGCGCAACCATATATTGGTAACTTATACCAATACTTAGATCATGCAGTTAAGTTAACCATCCATGATAATTGTCGTGAAGATGAGAATGAATATACAGTTTCCATAACCGCATGTTATAAACTGGCGAATAACAACCGACAACAACTGATGACTATCGCTACACAACAGTTGTTGGCAACTACCAGGCGTCCCTTCGATAAAACAACTGATACTCTTTCGACAAGTATAAGTAGGGCAAAAAGTTAGAAGAGGAGAGATTTTTAGGGAAGAGTTCTCAACAAGACAATTAAGAACTAGCTAATATATTCTCTTTATAATCCATTATACTCATAGTGAAAAACTAACAGGAGTAGAATTAAATCCAAACTTATATAAATTTCTGTATCATTAGATCCATAGATATGGTGATTTCTCTAATGATTGACTAGATTGTCTCTCTACTAAAAAAACTAAATTCGTATAAGTTTGACTAAGAATCCTGGTGATGAACAGCGACTGAAGGCCATTTTGATTATTTTTTTAGATTTTGAGTTACTTTTGAAATTAATTTTTAATGAGTTATTTTAATAAAAATTCAGAAACTTGCTATATAGTACAATGGCAACAGAAGAGCCGAACCATTAATTTTTCCTTTCCTTGAACGACGACAGTCCGTTTTCCTTCCCTTACAGACGTAAAATTAGTCCAGTAGTATGTAAACATTACCTTCTAACAGGACAGTTAAACATGACACTAGAACTAAATCTAGGCTTCATAGAAGTTACCTGTAGAGCAATGCAATGCCACTAGCACAATACAAATTATGCTCCATGTTCCACAAAAGCAGCAGAGCATCGGCTATCGTCTCATACAAATCGTCAGTGATGTTAACAAGAACAAAATGATTTTGACATGTAAACCAGGTTTGATTCTTTCAAAGTGACAGAAAATTGCTGATATAATACAGTCTCACACTGAATCTTGGTCATCTGATTTGTGGTCCTTCCATTCTTGCTCCTCAGGATGTATATAATTCTTCATGTAATCTTCCTCAATCGTCTCTTTGAGTATAATTAATCTTTGGATAATGATCGGGTCACTCATCTTCCTGGCTTCCATAAAATCCGTGTCCTCCTTGTTCAGATGATACGAATCAAGCATCATTTTAATCCATTTATGGAGTTCCTTGGGAGTTCTGCAAGTTTAAGAGTAAGATGATACCTAATATACAGGTCTTAATGGATGTGAATATATCAAAACAAAATAAACAGAGATCTTATTACACATACAATTTCCAAGCACCATCTTAGGTCAAACGACAGGTCACCTGTAAACAAATAAAATGGTACTTGATAGATAACAATAAATTGCTCAACTGCTTCAGTTTTATGACAAAATGTTTCACCCATTCTATTCTTTCAAATTTCAAGCTAAAAGTGTGTGCATGCTTTACTAATTATTCCATATGATAGCCAGTTCTTTATTTTCTTTTGCCGATTTTCATTGTTGAGTGAAAATAATATTTTCCTGACCAGTGACCAATTTAGCCTAACAAAGTCTATATAGTGTTGGTGTGTTTCACTTTTCCTGGATAAACAAACATAAATTGTATACCTGATAAATTCAATTGGAAAAAATTAACTCTTTTTGCACATTTCTGGCATGGATGTTTGACAGGCCTTACTAAGCCATTAAGCAATGAAAATTTCAAATTCAGACATTTTTCCCGTCAATGGCAAATACACAGGAGCACCAGGCAAAATAGGTTATTTTAGATTTGGACGAAACAGGGGAACCACAAATACACCTCCCCCACCATACACAGAGAGGAGGATGTCCCCACCCCCTCTCCTTACAAGTTTCTTCTGTCTCCAACAAGGCCCCCATCATTTTTCTTTTAAAAAATTTAAACAGTAAACAATAAAATTTGGAAAACAATATTAACTAACATTTAAAACCCACGTCACAACAACTGTTATTTTTTAAACCATTTTTATTTTGTTTTCTCTTCTCTCTCCTCTTTCTTCCCATTTCCCCTGCATTAGATTTGTAGCAGCAGCGTCATGTTACTGACATCATAGAGGCACAACCACACAACCACAAAGGGGAAAAGATGGGCTGGCGCAACCCAACTGTAGGGCCTCCTCTTTTTGTTTGTGTGCATGTGCACCGGGCGGGGGGTGGTTTGGGTGGAGGGGATAGGGCAGGGCTTATGAACACTAACTTAAAAGTGGAATTGTGCAAAATTACATATCAGTGTAAAATTCTATTGATTAGTTGGACCTGCTTGGTGTTTACATGTTATTAACCGACAGTCTGCTGGAGCCGGTTAAGGCTAACAAATCCTTCCTTGATTAGTGCAACCCAACAGACCATTTACAGCAACTATACCAATGAGAACAAAAATAAGGAAAAGAGAAAACAGAAGCTGATGATACCATGAACGTCTCAAACATTTGGCAAATTAGAATCTACACTGCAAAATACTTTATCAGGTAATGGAATCAGAAAATCATTGGCTTAGCTTTCTTACGTGTAAAGAGCATATTCATCTTTTGCTTCATGCTCATCTCCTGGAGAAAAAACAGTTGCCAAAGCACCAAACCTCTCTTCAGGATCTTCTATATTCAGCAGGTACTTGATAAGCTTCATCTCTGGAGGTGAAATACTTTTGAGGCTTTCCTTTGTTGCTGTGTAAATCTGATACATTATCCCCTTGACCTATAGCAAGCAATGATAGATAGGTATGTTATGTATAGATGTATAGTATATACTTGTGCATATCACTTATGTGGCCAATTTCATTTGTATCCTATATATACTTGGTTCTAATCCTAATATAATTTATTGGTTGTTCCTAACATGGTATCAGAGCTAAGGGAAAATTCTTAGCCGTCTTTCACCGCTCCAAATCCCGGAGCCGGCCATCTTTGGCCAATCACCACCTTATCTTTAGATCTACTCTCTACTCCCCCATCGCTTTCATCTTCCGTGGACTGTTACTGCCACAAGACGTCGTTGCCAACTAGAGCTTCACGTCGACCAGCAACGTGAGCCACCTCCACAACTCATCCCGCCCAGAGCTGCTATCGTCTGTGAGCCGGCCGCAAACCACCGCCCCCCGACAACCATAGCCTCCAGTGCGCCGCCTCCCAAGCTTCATACGGCGCCACCACCAGCCTCTGTGTGACACCACATCTGCTCCCTAGCGAGCCACCATTCTCTTCTGTGCGCGCCGCCGCCGGTACCGTTTCCTCTTCCGCGCGTCACCTCCCATATCGTCCCAAGATCCCTGACCTCGAGTGATTGTTAGGGCAAGTTAAATCCACTGTTGGATTTTTAGTTCTACTGTCCTTTTCGTTAAAAAAATCTGGTTTAAAACATTGGTCCTAGTCTGGTCCATCCGTTTATGTGTGTCACCACCATTTCTTTTGATCTCCTAACCTGTCATGGCCTCTAGTGGTACTTTTGGTGGCATATTTCTAGCCTCAAATATCAAGCTAAATGATCAGAATTATTGAGATTAGTCTTCTTCAGTTCGCATGCTCGTTTTTCTAGTCAATCAGTTTTCTATCGTTTCTTACTGCAAACACTCCTACGGAGATGACTAAGGCAGCTATTGCTAAGGCCTGGCATGCTAGTGATGATCATATTATATGCATCTTTTGTCGTAGTGCTGAGATATCCACCCGGATGAGCTTCATTAACCTTCCCTCATCAAGATTGATGTGGGAGAACTCATCTTCAGTGCCGCTACTAGCATAGCAATAAGGCCCTTCGCTTCTCTCTTCGACAGTCTTCAGGCTATGCAACAACAAGATTAGTCTTTTGAGGAGTTCTATGGTGCATTCACCTGCGTCACGAGTCAGCTAAATTCCATGGTGCCCTCAGTCTGCTCTGGTTGTACTAGGTATGCAGCCAAGGAGAGATATGATAAGAAAACCTCATGTTTGACTTCATCATGCGCCTTCATTCCAAGTTTGAGCCCATTCGGGCTCATCTAGTACATATAACACTCCCCACCATAGCTGAGACTCTAACTGCTCTCATTGCTTAGACTCGCCTTCGCTCACCTGCTAGATCTTCTGTGGTATCATCTCATATTGTTCTGGCAGCCTCCCATCAAACGGATCCATCTCAGGTTGTTTCGGCATCTTCCACTTAGGTTATCTACTCTCATTACAAGTGACCTTGCCATCGTGTTCGGCAGTGCTTCAAATTACATCCTGAGTTGAAGCCACCGTGTGCATCATATTGTCGTGGTGTTGTTGCTGCATCTTCCCCAGTTTCTGCCAGTACATCAAGACCACTTGCTACTCAACTAATTAAACTTCAGACTCGGATGAGTGCCCTTCAAGTTCCCATTCAGCAGCGTACCTCCCCTAAGGCCTCTTCTGGTGTGTTTGCTAATCTTCTTGTTACATCTTCTACATCAGGTACTACTTCTACTTGGGTTTTAAACTCTGAAGCCTCCTTTCATATGACATCAGATGACTCAGCTAGTGTCATATCGGCCTGTTATAGATGGTGCTTGTGTTCAGACAGCAAATGGCACCTCCTGCACAATTATTCATTAGGGCACTCTTGTCACTCCTTATTTCACTGTTCCGGTGTGTCTCTTGTGCCCCAACTATCTATGAATCTTATATCTATTGGACAGCATCCTGATATGAATTGTTTTGTTGGGTGATTTGATGACTTCTTGTTTTGTGCAAGATTGTCAAACAAGGGCTATCATTGGTACTGGTCATCACTGTAGAGGCTCAAAGGGGCTCTACACTCTTTATCGTTTTGTCTCTTCCGCCATCCTCTACTACTGTTCCATCCATCTCATCTTCAACGTTTGCATCTATTTCAGCATATCCGCCAGTTTTCCTCAATGGCATCATCGGCTGGATCATTTATGTGGCACTCGTCTGGCTACATTAGCTCGTCAAGATATTTTAGGTCATGTGTCTGTTGACACCAGTTTTCATTGTATGGGTTGTAAGCTTGGGAAACAGTTACAACTCCCATATCCTTTCAGTACCGCTAGGTCTAGCCGTCTTTTTGCTTTGGTTCATTATGATGTTTGGGGTCTAATCCTTTTGTCTTGAAAGGTGGACACAAGTATTATGTTATGTTTATAGATGATTATTCTCGTTATACTTGAGTCTACTTTATGAAATATCGTTCTCAGTTGTTATCGATTTATCAATCTATTGCACGTATGGTTCATACTCAGTTTTCCACTACTATTTAGGATTTCGGCTTGTATGGTTCATACCCATGTGACCCATTTAGTCTATATCATATATATACTTGGTTCTAACCCTAATATAATTTATTGGTTGCGTTCCTAACAATTTATAGGTAACCAATCATTCTTTACAACTTTTACCTAGTAATACATTCTCATGCACGCTGGTTCTTCTGCAGAATTGACAATTGTCTTTTGTCTTTTTTATGTACATCCAGTCAAAATCTTAAATCACCATTAACAAATGAGAAGGAAAAAGACACTAATCCTCATTACAACTGATAATTGACAATTGTCTTTTGTTTTTTTTTATAGAATAACAATAACTTTGTAAATACAGAAGAAAACAAAATATGGAACTCATCATCTTCCTTCTTATGCAATAGTATTAGAGATAATTTGTAAAGGCTGAAAGCTAAACGAGATTGAGCTAACAAATGGTATACTTGCTCCCTTTCTGTACACTATCATTGTTTTCTAATTTATAATTAGGCATATTTTAAGGTCTCATTACCAGCTATTAAATACTAGCAAGGGGTGCACATTTAGTTTGGTATTGGTAAATACCAAATAAAATTCAATTCGGTTCAGCAAATACCAAATTTACCGAATTCTTGTTTTTAGATATAGGTAGCGCAACAATTTTGAAATCAAATTTTAAACTACCTCATAATATAATAATAAAATGCAAGTATTACACTATTTATACACATTATACTTGCAATCCAGGGTTTACTCACACAAGCTATACTTTTTTTACTGCAAATAGTATACTAATTAATATAACATATAGTCTTTTGGAGCCATGAAAGGGTAACTTAGTAAGTTCGGTTTTTTCGGTTTTTTTGGTTTGGTTATTTCAGTTTTGCTAAAATTTTGGTTTTTGAAATTGAATACCAAATACCAAAATAACCAAAAAATCAATTAATTCGGTTCAGTTTGGTTAGGTTATTTTAGTGTGGTGACTTTTTGCATGCCCCTAGATTCCAGAAACATGCTTGATATTATGTACTAAACTTGTGTGAAATACATATACTGTGAGGCAAGGTTCACAAAACTGTTGGGAATCGGTTGGTTCCTGGTCAAACCGGAGGGGGTAAGATAATGAATCCCAGCTGGTTTTAAATCCATTTTATAGTTAACCCAATTTAGTCTGAATTAGCCCTAGTTATGACTGATTAGAGCAGATTTCAGCTGACTCGAGTTTCAAGGAAAAATCAAGGAACCGGCCAGTTCCTAAACAGTTACCAGCAAACCAGTAGGGATAGGGAACTACTCCAGTTCTGCTTTTTGGAACCCCGTTCTGAGGTATATCAAAATAACCAGGTGCTGCCATAAAAACTCCAAACATGTACCAAAGAATCAGATCATAATGGAAGCCAAGAGTTCAAAGTGTTCTCTAGTATAATCAGTCATTTAATTTTTAATGCGTAAAGACTATGATTTGCATTTTTGTTCAATTAAACTGCATGGCTTGATCTGAATTTGCAAAATGACAAAAAGCATGGATCCACATCGGACAATGAAGAAAGAACCACAAATATTAATGATAGTAAAGACTGTTAGGAATTGAAGATGATAATTCCAACTCAACTTGATTAATGGTAAAGAGAATCATATATACACCGAAGTAGTAGCCTGCAAAAAAGGAATCCTCTAACACCCCCCAAACTCAAGGCGGATCAAATAGCTTGAGTTTGGACAGCAGAAAAGAAAACTGGTGTCGAGTCTAGGCCTTGGTGAAGAGGTCAGCAACTTGCATTTCCAAAGGAAGGTAGTACAAGTCAATGATATCCTACTAAACATGAGATCGAGTGAAGGCGTTAATCCCAATATGCTTCATGAGCTCATACTTCACAGGATCATTAGCAATCTGAATAGAGCTGGTGTTGTCACAAAACAGAGGCATAGCCGTCATGACAGAAACACCGAGATCAATCAGAAGCCATTGAAGCCAAACTATCTCAGCTATAGTGGCTGCCAGAGCGCGGAGATCAACCTCTGGGTTTCAGTAATTCCAAGTAATATCTCGTTATTCCACATATTAGCATCTGGGCGAACCTAGTGCGAAAACCAAGACTAAGTCTCAAACGGATCAGGTTGGTATCAGAGCAACTATCTTGTCCAATGGATGGTGAAGACTCGCCAGGATTACAAAACTTCCAACGAAACTCCAGGCGATAATTCGACGGTACCTACAGTCGCGTCTCCGACAATGTCTGAGGGAACCTCCGTACAAGCTAATCTAAACGATCAAGTGGCTAAGCTCTCCACCGACATGGAAACCGTGCTTGCTTGGATTAAGCAGCAAGCCATAATCGTACCTCCTGAAGCAGGGAAGGTTACAGGTGTGAAGACTGGTGAAGACTTGCGCAGGCCAAACGACAGGGAAGAAGACGACCACAAGGCCGACGACCTCGCCAATACCTCCTTGGCTGTCAGATTTTTTAATGTCGACGCTAAGATTGACATACCCATATATGATGGGGTGATCGATGCCGAAAAATTGGATTATTGGATCGACCAACTTGAGACCTACTTTGACCTGAAAGGGTTCAGTAGCGCTTAAAAGGTGAAATTCGCACCTTTGAAGATGAAGGACCACACCAGTGGTGAAGCTGACAACCTTGCGTGGGGTCAATTCAAACGACTCCTGCGACAAGAATTCTATCCGATGGGTTACCTTGAGAGATGGGAACGTTGGCACAGATTGTATCAACGACGCGACCAATCTGTCCAAGACTATACTACGAAGTTCCGGAGACAAGCAATGGTCATCGGCATATCGTTGTTCGATCCTCAGGTATTTCGGAAATACATGTCTGGACTTCAAAAATTGATCAATGCTGAGTTAAGTCTGTTCGGTGTTCAAGACTTTGCGATCGCGAGAACAACTGCTATGGCAATCGAGAAAAAGAACCGTTCCCGCAGCGACAAAGGCACGTAGTGCGACCTCGACAAAAAGAAAACTGAGTCCGAAGAAGAACGCTTCGAAGCCGAGCACGGGTGCCTTTTGCGAGCATTGTCAAGTCGCGGGACACGCCAAAGATAAATGCTACAAGCTTCATCCTAAACTTCGACCAAAGAAAAACGAACCAAGGAAAAGAACAGCCACGGCTACCACGGCTCCACAAACAGAAGTTGTCCGAGTGAATTCGGTTGATGAGGCGGATACGACCTTGTCTCTGATGGCAATGCTGAAGGAGAAGGGTTCGGATCCACCGAACGACCATCACCCAACGGAGGACTTGTTCACCATCAACATCAAGGTGAACCACGAAGTGGTCGCAGCGATATTTGATCCCGGAAGTCAGAAGAATCTGGTCTCCGTTGGACTGGTTCAGCACTTTGTTTGAAGACAACACACCCGCGACCTTATCCGCTGGGTTGGTTTACATCCGATGTGAACCAACATATTACGAGTCAGTATGTATTGAAGTTTGCGATCTCTGCACAATATATCAATAAGGTATAATGCGATGTTGTTCCTATAGATATCTGTCAGGTTATCTTTGGGAGTCCGTATCTGTATGAACGAGACACTCACTTCCATCGGCGAGCACAAGAGTACGAGCTCACTAAAGACGGAGTTAAGTTCGTGATCAGTAGTAGAGATGGCCACATCAACACTTCGAACTTGATTATCGCAAATTAAGCCAAACGAATCGTCAATGCATGTCACAAGTACGTGCTTGTCATGATTCGACCCATTGGTAAGGTGATAATACTCGAGCAACGTTGTCGTTGGCGTGCCGAGAAGATTCTGGTCGTTTGTCGGGACTGCAGGAGAAATACAGTGATCTGTTCGAGTACCCAGGGTCGTCCGCAGAAACATCCAGTCGAGCACGAAATTCAGCTCAAGTCCGATGTAACACTTCCCAATCTGAGTATATATCGCAACTCGGTATTAGCAAATGAAGAAATTAAGAGACAACTTGGTGAGTTGCTAAACGATGGTGTCATCCAACCAAGTAGTTCACCTTGTGGATCTCCTGTGGTGTTAGTGTCAAAGAAAGATGGGACTTGGCGTATGTGCATCGATTACCGAGCACTGAACAAGATCACCATCAAGAACCAGTACCCCCTTCCTCGTATTGAGGACCTACTAGACCAATTGAAGCATGCCACTGTCTTCTCGAAGTTCGATCTTAAGTCAGGATATCAAGTCAGCATCCGAGAGGATACGTGAAAGACCACGTTAAAAACGAGACAAGGTCTGTTCGAATGGCTGGTTATGCCGTTTAGCCTGTGCAACGGCCCGACTACTTTCATGCGTCTTATGAATGACGTATTGAGATAGTTCATCGACGACTTTGTGATCGTTTACCTCGACGACATATTGGTCTATAGTTGTTCGTGGGACGAGCACCTCATTCATGTCGAAAAGATGTTCAAACAACTTCGGCAACATCGACTTTGCCTCAACTGTAAGAAGTGCGAGTTCGGTCAACAAACTCTACTATACCTGGGATTAATGGTCTGCAACGGTACGTTGCAAATCGACCCGGATAAGGTAAAAGTTATTCACGAGTAGCCGCGACCACGAACAGTTACGGAAGTGCATAGTTTTGTGGGAGCATGCCAATACCTTCGGAAGTTTATCCGACACTTGTCGATTGTGGCTTCTCCATTGCATGCATTAACTAGGATTGATAAAGTTCGAGTGGACAGGGAAACATGAGGACACGTTTCTCTTGCTGAAAAGGAAGATCAGTGAGGCGCATGTGTTAGCTTTGCCGAATCTCCAGAAACCATTCGAGTTAGAAACTGATGTCTCAGGTTATGCGATGGGCGCAGTGCTCATACAAGAAGGTCGACCAGTGGCATATCCTCTGAGTTATTCCAGGGAGCTCAGAGGAACCACCCGACTTATACGATAAGAAGTTGTGTGCACTGCATCAGGCTGTGAAACATTGGCAGTGTTACCTCATGGGTAAAGAGACTATTGTCCACACCGACCACCAACCGTTGCAATATTTGCAAACTCAGTCCAAGCTACAGCAAGCTCGTCAAATGAAGTGGATGTCGTATCAGTAGCAATTTAATCTGGTAATTAAGTACAAGAAGGGCGTATACAACAAATTGGCGGACATGTCACGACCACCAGTTACGACCCTCTGTTTATCAGCGTTCATGTAGATCGAACCCTCATGTCATGATGACTATGCCACAATGCACAATGAAGACCCTGATTTTTCAACAGCACTGATTGAGCTCGAAACAGGGAAACCTACGGAGTTCGTTGATCGAGGACTCTTGTACAAAGGAAATTTACTTTGTATACCTCGTGGAGCACCTCGAATTTAATGGATGTGAGAAGCACACACATCGAAGGTTGCTGGACACTTTGGGGTTACAAAGACCTTGCAAAATCTTCACCGACTCTGGCCACGTATACAGCAAGATGTGGCTAGTTTTGTTCGAGACTGTGGTCTCTACAGCATCTCGAAACCAGCAAACCGGAAATTAGGTTTGTACACCCCTTTGCCAATTCCATCGCGACCATGGAAAAGCATATTCATTGATTTTTTGGGAGGATTGCCTAAGACCCAACGTGGCAACGACTATCTTTTTGTGGTCGTTGATCGGTTCTCCAAAATGATCATTCTCATACTTTGCCGAAAGACTATCACGGGAGAAGTGGCTCGGGTATTCTTTCAACACGTTTGGACACATTTCAGACTGCCGATTTCTATTGTGCCTGATCGTGATACCCAATTCTTTAGTCACTTTTGGCGATCGCTTTGGACGATGATGGACACAAAGCTAAAGAGTACTACTGCCTTTCATCCTTAAACTGATGGTCAAACCGAGGTGGTATATTGCACAGTCGTTTATCTCTTGAGGGGCTTTAACTTTAAGCATCTGAAGACCTGGGATGAAAGCATACCGTACCTGCAGTTTGCTTTTAATCGAGCAATGCATGGTTCGACTGGAAAGTCGCCGTTTGAGGTCTGTTTGGGATTTCTACCACAGAGTCCATTTGACATGGAGTTTGTAATCCCTACCTCAGCGTAGAACAGCAAAGAAACATTTGATCAAGATTAAGCACAACGGTTCCTGGAAGGTATTCAACGGCTCCATCGAGAGGTTGAACAAAACTTGCTGAAAGCTCAACTCAAGTACAAAGCACGACATGATCAACACCGAGTTGATGCACAATTTCAAGGTGATATGGTCTGGTTACATCTGAGTAAAGAGAGACTTAAAGGTGAAGGTAAAAGCTTGAACCCATTCATTATGGTCCTTTTCGGATTTTGCGAAAAGTTTGTAATAATGCCTGTCAGCTCGAGTTACCTCCATACATGGATATTTACTCGGTTGTCAATATTGAATACCTCAAACTCTTTGAGCTTTCAATGCTGGATGATGAGCCAGATACCATACTATCAACGAGACGAACCTCTACGCGAAGATGTGATTTTGGAAAGGTGACTACCACCCGCAGTGACAGAAAAGACTTTTCGAATCGGTCGAAAAGGTCAACAAGCACGTACAGCAAAGTGGTACACCAGAGAAAATGGACAAGCCCAATTTCCACATCTCCAGTTTGATTAAGAGGTCGCAACGGGAGTTGGCTAATTCTCAACAAGAGAGTCATGATCCGGGAGGATTTTCAGGTCGAGTCGCATAAGGCTTCGCGACCTTAACTGAGTTCAGAAAGGTTTCGCGACCATGATTGGTTCGCGACCTTGAAGGATTCGATCTCTGGTCGGAATTGTAATCCGATCCGAATACATGTAACTAAGTCTTATCCATTAGGTTTAGTTAATGTCTGAGTCCAACATGTTTAGGTTATTGAGTCTGATACGTACTCATACGATTGGACTATAAATACCTTGTAATAGGTCTAGTTTAGATTATCGAAAATCTATCGAATACCATTGAGTCTAGTTCATCGACGTAGACGAGTGTGTCTAACGTTCAACGTGTAAAGCTCTCTTTGAAATAAAGAGTTGTGCGATTATTTTGAACTGTGTTTCGATCAACCTCTAGGTTCCAGTAATTCCGAGTAAGATCCTGTTATTTCGCATATTAGTGTCTGGGCGAACCTAGTGCGAAAACAAAGGCTAGGTCTCAAACGGATTAGGGATGGTCCTGGAAAAGAACAAATAGCATGAAGAAGTGCCCCGAAGATTACCGTAGAACACAAAGATAGCATAATGTACTGAGGTCGGGGCACTAACAAACTAACTGAGGACATGAATAGCATGAGAGTTATCCGGTCGAGTGACACCAAGATAAACAAGACTGCCCACGAGCTGCCGATACCTGGATGGATCTGAAAGAGAAGTACCATCTGTAGAGCGCAGCTGTAAGTGCAACTCCATTGGGGTGACAGCAATCTTGTCATCAGTGACACTAGAGTGAGAAAGAAGATCCAAAACATAAAGCTGCTGGGAAAGAGAAATCCCATCAGATGAATAGGTAACCTCAATGCCAAAGAAATAGCTGAACGGATCAAGATCACACATTAGGAACTACGCATTGAGTTTTGTCCTGACAGAGATTATATGAACAGGATCATCACCAATAAGCAGCATATCATCAATATAAAGAAGGATGATCCGTCCCCAAGGGCTCACATGAACAAACATAACTGGATCATGATGGCCAGAAGTAAAGCCGGTTGCAACAATCACAGATTAAAAACACTCAAACCAAACTCAAGGAGCTTGTTTGAGTCCATATAAAGCTTGTCATAACCGGCAAACATAACCTAATGGACAACAAAGACACTGTCGTGGACACATATAGACCTCATGCAAATCACCATTCAGAAGGCATTCTTAACATCCATCTGAGAGATAGTCCAACCACACACAACCGTGACAACAATGAGAGTACGAATAGTCGTCATGTGAGCAACTAGAGTAAATGTATCCTCATAGTCACGCCCATGCTTCTGTTGAAAACCACGAGCTACCAAACGCGCTTTATAGCGCTCAACAACATCTGCCTTGGTTTTGATCTTGAAAATCCATTTGCAGGTAATAGGGACTGCATGTGATGGACAAGGTACAAGCTCCCAAGTCGAAGTCCAGGTCATAGCATCAAGGTCCTCAAACCATAGCAGAGTGCCACTCCAGGCTACTAACTGCCTCCTAATAAGTAGCAGCCTCTTGTACATGACAAACGCCAGCAAATGATACCAAGGTTGGGGCAACTCTACAGCAAGGGCCTCAGGTGGTGATGGATCATTACAAGAAAGCATAGGAGTGGACGCTCGGCCAAGTGGAGCAGGCTCTGGTGCTAGATCATCAGAGGAAGGACGAGGACAACAGTAGTGATAAGGGAAAGAGAAAGAGACCTCGAGGGTCTAGATGGAGATGAAGTTAACAAATATGTGGAGAGAGGAGATGGCTCAACTGGTGGCAAATCTGTGGAAGATGAATGTGTCTTAGTAGGTGGCAGGTCTAAGGAAGTTGGAGGTGGAGATGTCTCACCAGAGGGAGTACAGGAAAGTAAAGAAACAAGACGTCAGTAGTGGTAGCAGAAGTAGTGGAACGAGAGGAGGGTGAAAGATAGAATGGCCGATCCATCAAGCAGAGGGATCGTAACAACGATAGCCCTTATGCTCAAAACTATAGCCAAGGCACACACACACTTCACTTACTGAGCTGTCAGTTTCGTGTGTTCCCTCAACGAAAGGAGGACAAAGCAAGTACAACCAAACACCCGAAGATGAGCATAGCACGGCAATGCAGAAAAGAGGCACTCACCTAGACTACAATCAGAAAGAAAAGATGGCTAAAGATTGATCAAATAGACTGAGGTAGAGACGGCCTCTGCCCAGAAGTGAGAAGGAACATGAGATGCTAACAGAAGAGTGCGAGTAATCTCAATGATATGACGGTGTTTGCGCTCGGCAACACAGTTTTGGGAATGGGACCTGAGCAAGACAGCTGAGGGAGAGTATCCTGAGAAGCTAAGAACTCTCGAAAACTGCGAGATAGATACTCCCCCCTGAGGCAAAGCGAAGAACTCTAATCAAAGTGGAAAACTAAGTTTGTATCTTAGATGCAAAAGATGTAGAAATCGAAACAAGCTCACTACGATGTCTCATGAAATAAATCCATGTAAATCTAGTACGATCAATGAAAATAACATAATATTTCTGGCCTTCTTTTGAAGAGAAACGAGCAGGACCCCATACATCAAAATAAATCAAATCAAAAGAAGACCTAGATCTAGACTGACTCATCCAGTATGAGAGTTGTAGCTGCTTTCCTAGCTTACAACCCGTACAAAAAAATTAGTGTCTAGGGAGACACGACCCAACACACCCTGTCAGACCAAAGTAGACAGCCTGAAACTCACATAGATGACCTAACCTATGATGCCACTGGGAAAATTGGCAGACAAAACATAATGAGCTAATGGAGGTAGAAGACAAGTGGCAAAGAACAAGAGGATAGATGCAGATAATCCAGCACATAGAGCCCATTGGATCCACTACGGTGGATGGCTAAGCTCCAATGAGGGTCCCTGTGCGACAATCCTGCACATAGCAATCAAAAGAGTTCAAACCCACAAAACAGCCCTGACTAGCAATCTGACCAACAAAGAGCAACCGCATGGCTAGACTAGGGACAGTAAATATCAGGAATATGAAATTGAGATGTGTGAAGAGTGCCACTGTGAAGCATGGGTAACGAAGAACCATCGGCCAGCTAAATCCTGGAACTGACACTACCGTGGTACAATCCTAGAGGCCAAAACTATTAGGCTGAACATGGTGAGTAGCCCCTAAGTCGAGAACCCTAGTCTCATCATGTATACCTAAGGCAGAAGGAATTGGACCAAATAGACTGGAGGAAGCAGAGGCAACAGTGTGGATAACGGATGGCGATGCTGATGCATGGGAGAGCTGTTGGAACAATGTCATGAACTGTTGTAGACGAGGATAGTAAGCTGAAGTGAGTGCTGGAGTTGTGTCAACAATAGTTGGAGGTGCACCTGTAACAACGCCAGTAGATGGAACAGAAGGTCTCCCATTACGAACCACTTGAAGCAATCGGTCTGTAGATGTCCCTTCTTGTGACAGTAGGAACACTGTGTCTGAGTGTGAGCCTTCTGCTTCTTGGGAACAGAAGAGGAAGCTGATGGTCGAGAGCCTAAAGAAGACTGGTGAGAGCCTGAACCTGAAGAGTGATGTACAACCAGAATGCTGTGAGAAGGTAGGAAGGTAGCACAGTGAGAATGCTGATGCGTCTCCTTAGCTATCATAGCCTTCACAGCTGCCTCTAGAGTGCATGGCACCTCACGGTTCAGAATCTGAGATCAAGCGACCTCATACTCTGAACGAAGATGGGTGAGAAACTTAAAGATCCTCGTCTACTCCTAGTAGACTGCTGCCTCAATAGCACACTTATAGGCTGCACAAGTGGAGCATGGCACAGGTGCCATGTCATCCAGCTGATGCCAGATCTCAGAAATCTTGTTGTGGAAGGCCTCAATTGATAGCTCTCCCTACTGAAGGTGTTGTAGATGCTATAGAAGAGTAGACCTCAACACCTGGCTAGATTGCTCAAAGCGACCCTAAAGGGTAGTCCAAATCTGATAGCAAGAGGGCAAGCAATAGATGCTCCGCCTAATAGCAAAGTCAGTACTCTACAGGAGAGCAAACCGAACCTGAGCCTCATTCCTCTCCCAGGCCTCTAGCTTTGCACCTACTTTCAATATCCGTGTCTCTGTGATATGGTCCAAAAGACCCATAGCCTTCAGAAGGAGACAGGGCATGACCACTCGTTGAGCCGGCTCGGTGGATCGGCTCAGCTCACTTGAAGCCAGCTCGGTTTGGCGGCTCGGCTCGCTTGAAGCCAGCTCAATTTGGCGGCTCAGCTCGTGATGACTCAGCTCGACTCGATTTAGTGGTTCAAATCAGGATAGATCTAGATCTAACTTTTCCATATCTAAATCTCCAAGTGCAATGCGTGCGTGATCTTGAAGCCGGAGACAACAACAGTGACGGTGATGACGGAAGCGGCGGCGACAACAGTGGCGGCAACAGCAACAAAGACAACGAAAATGGCGGCGACGACAACTATGGCTGCAGTAGAAGCAAAAATAGATCGGACGACGACGAAGGTGCGCAAAGGAGTACGACAACACACAGATGAGTACGACGACACGCAGATCAGACAGCGACAATCCAATCACCAAAAGATCAAGCAGAGGGATGGACAGTGGAGATGGATTTACTCCAGCGAGACAAGGTAACACTAGCGATAGTGAACACTGGTGGGAGATTGGAGTCTAACCCTAACCTTGCTCTGATACCGTGTTAGGAATTGAAGATGATAATTCCAACTCAACTTGATTAATGGTAAAGAGAGTCATATATACACCAAAGGAGGAGTAGCCTCCAAGAAAGGAAAAGTAAAATTATAAAGTAAGGGTATAACAGTAATATCCTATATCCTCTAACAAAGATTTCGATAGAATTAAAGAGAGGAGGAATTGAAGAAAGAGTGGCAAAGAACTTTTTGCCAATTTGCTCAGAATTTGCGACATGCAATTGGTAGCTAGATGTGTCTTATCAACTTCTAATAACTTAAGGAGACTGAAGGACTCCTAGAAAGAGCAAATCACAGATCTTGAACGAGATTACACCACACGAACCTTAGTGAACAAACTACAATTGCCAAAGGGGCCAAAACTACTACCCTGTCTTTCTATACATAAAGCCTCAATATGTTATGTTTTTTACCAACCAACATCATTTCTTCATGCTTACATCAAGATGCTATTATTTGGCCTTGGTCTATGTTGTCCTATGGTGGAGCAATCCAAAGGGCCCCACAGGAGCCCATTCCACCTTCACTCTCCACGAGAAAACCCCACAACTAATGAATCAAACGACTACGCTCTTTGACCACCCCCCTCCTCCCGCCACTGGCGCTCCCCTCAACCCCGCCCCACGTTCCCTCCACAATACAAGCACCAATGTCACCCACCCCTCCTTCGGTGCCTCCCCCACCACCCCACCCCCTCGCAACTACTAGTGCCACCCTCTTGTCTCAGCACCGTTGACACCAACATCCCCATTTGCCGTGATCGCAGCCCTATCCCATCAAGGAGGTTAACAATAATATCTCATTATTAAGCAATTCCCCATTCCAAATGCCTAAGATTGGGTGAGCCGGTGAGGTTTTGCAGTGTCCCACAATCACTGGTGGCTAAAAGCCTAGATTGTAGCAAGAATGACCATTGCAGTGTTAGGTTTAGGGAAAACAGCAAGATACATTACTATAAATTAATGGGACTATATACATGCTTGTACAGAAGAGTCTTGACTAAATACAATATTAGAATCTTAATCAAGAAGAATCATAACAAAATGGATAGAGATATCCTTAATACTCCCCCTCAAACTCAAGGATGCAACAAACTTGAGTTTGAGGAGAAAACTATGATAAATTGAAATTCTGAGGATGAGGGCCCAGCAGCAATAGACGAAATAGTAGAGGAATAACAAACAACATTGCAAGTAGAAGACGAAACTGTGAATGAATAACCAACAACATAGCAAGAGGCAACAATGGCTCTGTTGACAGCTTACAACCCAAAATATACATCATGACAAAGACGATGGCACGCTCCCAATCCAAGACAAAAAGATGACCAAGTGGGACAACCGAAAACCCTTCAGTTCTTTATTTCCATCAAATTTAGACAACTAAAAACCCTTTGGTTTTTTACTTGTATTAAAGTGGGATACAACTGAAAACCCTTTGGTATTTGACTGACAGTTGTGGCCAGCAGCATTGAGAGAAAATGCAGCAGACCAAAAATACCAAACCAGATTTGGTAGATGAAAATGAAGGTTGAACCACAACTGCTGAACTAAACCGAACCAGATCTGATTAAAAGGTGGCGTGCAAAAGCTGCTCTACTAGCGCAACAAGATGATCAGATTGATCCTAAAGCAAGTAGCAGGACGACGAACAACTCAACAGCAGAAGGCCAATAATCTGGTGGCGGCCAACTCTCACGCAGTAGCAAACGAATTTGGATCAAAGGAGAAAGGGAAGGCAGAGTTTCAAAGAAGAGAGGAAGAATACTAGATTTTTCTTAGCATTGGCCCCAAGAGTTTGTGTCAGGCGCCTCCCAGGGGCAATGGGCAATGGATCGGTGATGGATGGGTGGCTAGGTTTAGGGTTTTAAAAACCTTAACTTTCATATCATGTTAGATAGAGAGAAGAACACCAAAATACGTTATTATAAATCAAAGAGCCTATATATAGGCCTATACAGAAAAATCCTAATCAAATACAATACTAGAATCCTAGTCAAAGAATCCTAACTAAATAGTTAGAGATATCCATAACATGTAGCATAAAAAACTTCCAGATTTTTTTTCAGATTAGATACGACTAACCTCATTCTTCATATTTGTAGAGTCTTTTGCAGCAGCCCAAGCTCTGTTAATCAGAAGAATCAGCGATGAGTCAAGTTCTTTTGCCTTGGCAAAGCTTTTGATCTTTTCACAGGCATCATCTAGTGAAGAAGAATTTAGTATATCATCAAACTTTGACTGAGCAGAATCAACATCCAACTGCTCCAGTGTGCAGTCATATGCATAAACAGCAGATAAGCATTTAGCTCCAAGTCTGACAATTGCTGCATAATGTTCAGAAAGGGGAAAAAACAATTTAAACATGCAAAAGAGAAGTCCATGAAGTATGAGAATATTTTGGGACTTGGGAGTATAGCTCATAAAAAATACATAGAATTTCACTACTCAACAATATGATCAGTTGATCATTATTAGATGCACGTGCACAAGAGAATGGATCAATTCATTGGAGCAAGCGAGCAGCAAGGTAGGAAAATAGACTAAATAACAACCTTCTAGCCATAGCTTTTAAATTAACAGTATACTTTACTTCTCATTTTCCTTTTCTGAGTGTTGTAAAACAGAGCTTATGCTGCAGGATCTCAAGAACCACAAGCAAATAATATTGAGCTTTTATATTCCATGGTGCATGAGTTGGATGAAAGTGGAAATCACAAATCATTAGGGAATCAATATCCTGATCATACTATACGTATATATAAGTGGCTAACTAGCTCCATCTCAGAAAATTAAATGCAATTTCATGATTAGAAACACAATTAGAAGGTAGATAGTTACCATCTCGTTCATCAAGGCCACTATAAGCACTTAAAAGAAAATTAAGATGGCAGAAGAACTCCCCAGTCAAATCCTTTCGTCTCCTCGCAACAATAGCATTGATGTCAGTGGGGTTCTCTCGGAGCTCTGTGAAAAGTCCCATATACTTCTCTATTTCATCATCAATCTGAGAAATCCAAACCAAACATGATGACAAATTCAAGAACATTTAAGGATAGGATGCCCATGAATTTCTCCAGATTGATTGCAGTGGAACTAATTTGCAGCATTGTTATACAAGTTGATAATTTTAATATTCAAATTTTCAAGATTGGTTGTAATAGATATTACATTAAAAAAAATCTTTACCTGAATAGGCTACCAAAAGTAATAATGCATGACGAACAAAGAAAAGTATACCTTCTTAACTTTTCTAGCAAGTATGGCCAACTTTTGCTTTCTTGTAGAGTCGATCTCCATATCCATGTGTACTTGGCAACGCTTGTAGAAATGTTCTCTATATCTTTTCCATTCCTCTCTAAACACTAATATTTTTCTCCAGTCCTTTGTTTGGGGTTTCTTATACATGAAGTACTCGATTGCCTTATCACATATTTGGGTCATCGTGTACCCCATTTCAACTTCACTCTCAGCTTGATCATCCACATTAGCAATAGCTGGACTAGCTATGCACCCTGCAATTGCAATTACCATAAGAAGTATTTTTTTTTTTTTTTTGTTTTGGTAAGACACACAAAGATTTTTAAAGATGGAAGTTGAAAACTTGAGTGAAAAGAAAATAAGAAAACTTAAACTTGATAGATGTGGAGTGCAGGGGTGAGAAAAAACTGACAAATTCGGTTATTTCGACTATTTCGGTTCAGTTTGGTTTGGTTTGGTTGACTTTGGAAAACTGAAGTATTCGAATATTTCAAAATAATATATGGATATTGGATTATTCAACTAAATATAATATATTTTAAGAATATATAACACATTCACATTTGTAAGAATCGCTAATTACAATGATTGAAATTTTATTATTCTTTTACTATAAATAATAGAGAAATTTTCACCAATGGTCCTCTTTTTTACCAAATGTTTCAATTGTGTCCCACTTCTTTCAATTTTGAAAATTAGGTCCACTTCTTTTTAAATTGATGCAATTGAGTCCTACTTTTTTCAATTTTAAAAATTAAGTCCTACTTCTTTTTAAATTGTTTCAATTGAGTCCCCCTATGACTTGCTATTATTGAATTTTTCTATGATCTTGCAAAATTTAACTTCTTGGTGGGTTTAACGATTATACGATGTTCTTGTAATTTTTTCAAGTTTTTGTGTCAAATTAGGGATCAGTTATCATACCCTATTAGTATTTACTAAGCCCAAATAACAAACAATTGAATGATGGGACCTAATTGAGACAAACTGAAAAGAAATGAGATCTAATTTTCGAAATTAAAAGAGTGGAACTCAACTAAAATATTTGAGAAAGTGGGACTATTGGCGAAAATTTTTGTTAAATAATATAGTGTACTAATAACATAATACATATATATTCTTCTACATATGTATTACTAAATGACATTTTTATTGATTAATATCATGAAAAATAGTCTTAGAAAACAACAAAACCGAATTAAATTTTAAATTTCATATATCCAAATTTTAATTTTGTCCATAGGGAGTGAAAACTTTAATTCTCAATTTGAAAACCTCATATTTCAAATTTCAAATTTCATTTTGAAATTTAAAACTTCAGGTATTTCAAATTTGAAATCAATGAAAGTCCAAATTTAAAAGTTCAGGTTTCAAATTTGTTATTTGAAAATTTGAATGGGCTTTTCGCCCAATTTAAGGATCTCAGACTCCCAGGTTGCTACTTTCTTTCTTTGTTTCATCATGTATGGTTGGTTTGTCAAATAGGATGATTGCTCCACTCGATCCCTTAATTATAATTAGAAGACTAAGGCATGCAAATCAACTTGCAATTTGTTTCATGCCCCCCATGGTTAACCACTTACTGCTAAGCTTCTCCAATAAAGTCAACAAAAATAAAGCAAATCATTTCTAGAATTAGTCGGTTCTACATAAACCTATACAATGATCCTTTAGAAAGAGATTGTGGCAATCCGACTTAGAAACAACAGTGACATAGACATCGAGGCAAAAGATGAGATTTTTTTGGCTTTGTGCTTCAGCTGTGGGATTTTTGAATTGGCTATTATTTTTTGTTCTACATATCTGATGATTTGACTAGTTTTAGGATTATATCTTTGTTGTTGTCAATATGATTAGATTTTTTGGGTTGCCAACTTGCCACTTTCAAATGGTGATAAAGTCTAACCCATCCATTTCATGCATGAGGAAAGATTGATCTTTAATTTCCATGAAACATAACTACCTAATTACATTTTGATGTGAATATTTTAGTTCCTCTTAAATTCAATTTGACAATGCTTGGAAACAAGATATTTCTAGATAACCTGAGTACATTCACATTGTATTTATAATCTTCAATATATGCTGGTGTTTTATGTACTAGAAATCATTGTAGTGGTGTAAACAGAAAGTGGTAGCATCATGAATTTACTCTCTTTTGTCCTCTTTTATAGTTTCTATGTAGTTGACAAAGTACATATCTATCTGCAGTATAGTAAATTAAAAACTTATGCATTCCTCTGATGGTTAGCTACATATTGCAGTAAATTTGCCTTCCCTCAAAGGTCTATTTGTTCTTTTGTTCTTGTAAGTGCTAGTGCTACATGCTTTGCTGTCCCCTAGCAGTGGTGTGTCACATGCAATTCCATTTTGTGACACAATCTAGAGATGTTATCTCCACACATGGTCCATACAACCACTAAACATTTCAGCTATTTCTCCCATTGTGTGGTAGTTCCAATACTCATTTGTTTACATAATGTGTGGAGTGTTGACAAGTACTGTTGTGGTGTTACGAACCCCACAACAGGTTTGATGACGTGGAACACGCATACGGCAACGCGAGCTGACCGTGCGATGGGTCACCTCGAGTTGGGCAATCACAGAGAATAACACAGAGGGTTTATACATGTTCAAATCCCAATGAGAACCCTAGTTGACGAGAATTATAACTCGAGTTAGTCACCTTTGCCGATTCTGTAGTCGCCAGGATCAAAGAACGAGATTACCTCTTTGTGGTCTCAGGCACCTAAGTGAGAGACAATAGAATAGTCCAAGATGTTCTGGACGCAACCCATTCCATGGTCACGACTTGTGATGACGCGGAAGTTGTAGTCTTTGGATATCCACAAACCCCGAAGTCGTAAGAGATTATGGTCTCACGAATACTGCAGACACGGAGATATTTCCCCGTTGTCACCCAGTTCGTGAAGACTGCCTATTGTTGTAGCTAATACGCA
Organism: Pharus latifolius; assembly: GCA_019359835.1. Classification (NCBI taxonomy): domain Eukaryota; kingdom Viridiplantae; phylum Streptophyta; class Magnoliopsida; order Poales; family Poaceae; genus Pharus; species Pharus latifolius. The sequence continues at coordinate 63,106,183 of CM033326.1, read as the reverse complement.
ACCACGGTTTATTACAGAGTTAAGATGATTGACGGTTATATGATTAGTATCATTCAATCATATAAACAGTAGATAAGCCATTTTTCCACTTCCACCGTCTGAATGTCTTAAGTTCCTTATAACTGTCAAGAATGTAATGGAGCACTAATGACCCGACATAATTGCACATTATGTTTGGTGCACGTTTACCTCTCAACGACCCTTCGTTCCCATAACTGAAGTGAGGCAACAAGTTATAAAAGGAGGATCGCCAAGAGAGATCAGGGGGACAAGCAAGAGATTCAAGATACAACACTTTAGAATTAGTAGACTCATATTGATTGTAAGCTAAAGAGTACAAGATTGTTCTTAGTTTATCTAAGAACACCCTTGGTTCTCTTCTTGTAACCAACATTTTACATAGTGAAATCCCAACAGGACGTAGGACTATTACTCATCATCAGAAGACCCGAACCGGTATAAATACCTTTCTTCCTCTGACATAGATACCAAATTTACCTGAAATTCAACTTAGATTGGCTCTATACTCTTCTTTAATATTACATAAGTTCGACTAAGGATGAAAGTCCCAATTGTCGACAGCTGGCACCCACCGTGGGGCCTTGTTTCAAGGTGTTTTCTCTTCATCAGGAATTTCGGTAAGTCATGTCAGGAGTTTACGATTCTGAAAATGATTTTGATCTTGCAGATTACACTGATCTTAACATGGAGGATGAGACTCTCTACATGGAAGAAAATGAAGTTCCCTCAGAACCTGCGGCTAAGGAGTATCCTCAGGAGTTGGTCCATGGCCAAGAACCTGAACGGGCATAACGTTCACCTCCTGTGAGTCCTACCACATCAAACGATGAATATGTGCCAGAACCCATCGTCCCAGATGATGCGGGAGATGAGAATCTTGAATTCAGTCTGGAGGGTTTTGCTCCAGAAAACTTGAATTCTATCTTCGATTTTGAGTCTGACTCAGATGAAGAGATGCTCTCCCCATCTGCGACTTCGGCTCCTCGGGAAGTTGCTGTGCTTTCTGAGGAAACCCCTGAGCAACGTGCTGCCAGGGAGGAAGAAGAGCGCAAGCAGGAGGAAGATGCAACTTGTGAGCAGCGAGAGGCCGAAGTTCATAAGGTTACAGAGCAAGCTCTGCAACTTGCGCAATCTCACCATGATGCCGCAGCTCGCAATCTAGCGCCTGGAACGTCACGCCCGCTTGTCCTCCAATGGATGAAGATATGGTAACTCCCATGGCACCTCGAAGGAGCACACAGGAGCGTATTTGTATGATTGCAGAAACCCTTCGCAATCCTCCTTCGGACATGGCGAATGAAGACCGAGTTTTGTTTGCCAGGATCCTGGCAGATAACCTCGACGAGGTAGCAATTGTTGTCACTCCAACATCATCCTCGCGGTCAGCGACTCGCTCTCGTGAGAGGTATACTTATCATTCGAGCCAGGAGTGCTCTAGTGGACACACTCCATTGGACCAGTATCGCAAAACCAAGAGTACAGGTAATTCAAGTGACCTCCGTCGTGAGCCGGTACATTCCCAGTTAGGACAGCGAGTGGATTCTTCTCGCGATCGTAATCGTGAACCGGTGCGGTCACGCTTGGGGCCACAAGTGAGTTCTTTCCGCGACCTTGATGGAGGTCGCGAGGAACAGCAACCACGTCCTTCATACGTGGGTTGCAAGGCTTTCTCGCCAGGATTATGTGCAACAATCTGACCAGATAAGTTCAAACCCGAGACAATCGAACGATTTGATGGGACTAAAAATCCTTCCGAATTTCTTCATATTTACATCACAGCCATCCAAGTTGCTGGAGGTGATGAACGGGTTATGGCAAATTATCTGCCAACTGTTATGGAAGGTCCAGCACGGACCTAGCTGTTTAATCAGCCTGAAGGATCCATTTACAATTAGGAAATGTTGTGTGATGCAATCCTTAACAATTTCCAAAACTGTTATTAAAAGCCTGGCAAGGAGGATGATCTTCATCTCTTGCGCCAGACATCCACTGAGACTCTTCGCCAATTTGTCAAAAGATTTGTGGGAGTAAGAAATACTATTCCCAACATTTCTGACAGCTCCGTCATCCGGGCATTTAAACATGCCGTTCGATATCGGAGGTTTACCGAAGATCTGCTCATTCACCCACCACGATCAGTCCCAGATCTCTTCGACATGGCTGATTGTTATTCCGACGCGGCTGAGGCCATTGTGTGGAATAAGATGGTGGATAAGGAGAATTTGCCGCCTCAGCCAGGTCTCGAGACCAACAAAAAGGATAAGTCAAATCAGAAACTTGAGACCTCTGTGAGTGGGAAATCAAAAAAAGTGAAGAAAGTCAGGACCAACCAATTCCGAGGGGTCACCGTCATCGACAAGCAGCCTCAAGGGAAAGGTAAGAAGGTTCCGTTTAAAGCTAACAAAGTTCCTCTTGCTAGTCGCAGCGACCAAGCAGACAAACAAGTTAAACCGTAGGGATCGAAGAAATGGTGTCCATTCCACAACGTTTCATCGCACGATCTCCAAAATTGTTGAACTTGGTTAAAGAAACTGGATGATTTTTATCAAGGTAAAACTTCTATGCCTACAGTACCAGATCAAGGACAATCTAACGGGAACAAAGGCACCAATGCAGATGAGGACATGCCATATCAAGTACCTAATAATCACGTTAATGTTATTTTTGGTGGTTCATCTTATATTTCTAAGCGCCAATATAAAAATGTTTGTCGTGAGTTAAATAGTACTGAGGTTCCTTTAGGAGAGCCTCAGTTTCCCCGATGGTCGGAGGTTTCCCTGACCTTTAGCCAGGACGATTGCCCTAAGGGCTTGACGCAACCTCAGCGCCTCCCTTTGGTGATATCACCCACCATTAGCAATGCTAAGGTCGAACGAGTACTGGTTAACGGAGGGAGTTCCCTCAATCTCCTGTTTGCCAAGGCTCTCGACGAGATGCAAATTCCTCGTTCGAAGATAAAGCCAGTGGCTCAACAATTTTTTGGAATAATTCCAGGTTCTTCTATGTTACCAATTGGCCAGATTGTACTGCCGGTACCACTTGGGGAACCAGCAAATTTTCGAACGGAATTGATTACTTTTGGTGTAATTGATTTTGATTTTGCTTATAACGCTATTTTTGGCAGACCTTCTCTCGCTAAGTTTATGGCGGCAACGCATTATGCCTATCAATGCGTCAAGGTCGCAGGTCCTCATGGCGTGATCACAGTAAGGGGCAGTCAACATACGGCCTTGACTTGTGATCGAATTTCCCAGGAGCTAGTCGATCAACTTTCCCTACGGGATGTCCAGGTTGCGACCTCAAAACCAAATGCGGTCAAGAGATCCCTGCAACCAGATGAAAAACTCAAGCAGGTTCCTTATTCCCTAATGATCCATCTAAAACTGTACGGATTGGATCAAACCTGGATGACAAATAGGAACTCGAACTCATTGCTTTCCTCCAGGCTAAAGTGAATGTGTTTGCATGGAAAAGCTCAGACATGCCTAGAGTCCCAAGGGAAATAATCGAGCACAAACTAGCTATTCGGCCTGGACAGTGACCAATAAAGCAAAAACTCAGACGTTTTGCTCCTGATCGGCAAGAAACTATACGTTCGGAGTTGGATAAACTCTAGCAGGCTAGTTTCATTCGTGAGGTCGACCATCCTGAGTGGCTCGCGAATCCGGTCATGGTCCTGAAATCAAACGGTAAGTGGCGCATGTGCGTTGATTACACCAGTTTGAATAATGCCTGTCCGAAGGATGATTTTCCTCTTCCCCGCAGGTTGTGAAATGATGAGTTTCCTGGATGCTTACTCAGGCTACCATCAGATTAGTATGGTAGAAGATGAAAAGAAGACTGCCTTCATCACCTCATTTGGTACTTACTGTTACATCATAATGCCATTTGGGCTCAAGAATGCTGGTTCCACGTATCAGCGCTTGATGCAAAAGACCTTTCTTTCTTAGATAGGGTGTAATTAGAAGTTTATGTTGATAATTTGGTTGTAAAGAGGCTTAAGAGCTCTAGTCATATAGATGATCTTGCTGAAACTTTTTGTAATTTGAATTAACATCAAATAAAGTTGAATCCTGAAAAATGCTCTTTTAGAGTTTCTTGGGTAAACTTTTAGGTTTCCTTCTTTGTTCAAGAGGCATTGAGGTTAATCCCAAAAAAATTCGAGTCATTGAGCAAATGCAATCCTTTGCAACTACGAAGGAGTACAAAGTCTAACCGGTCGAATGGCGGCTTTAAGTCGTTTCATTTCGAGGTTAGGTGAATGTAGTTTACCTTTCTTTAAGGTACTACGTAAGCACAATGGTTTTCGACGGTCGGATGAAGCCGAAAAAGCCTTTCAAGAAGTTTAAGACATATCTCACCAGCGCTCCGGTGTTAGTTTTCCCTATTAAGGGGGGAACATTAATCATCTATCTGGCTACTACCCTTCATGCGGTCAGCGCAGTTCTGGTCGCAGAACGAGGTGGAATGCAACGACCAGTCTATTACGTAAGCGAAGTTCTCAATGGACCAAAGGAGCGTTACCCTGAAGTCCAAAAACTCCTTTATGCTCTATTAATGGCTTCTAAAAAAGCTAAGACATTACTTTCAAGCGCACACGATTTCCGTGCCTTCATCGTTCCCTTTGGGAGCATTCTCCAGAACCCGGAAGTCTCAGGTTGAATTGCGAAGTGGGCAGTCGAACTAGGGGCCTTCGACCTCCGTTTGACTGCTCGAGTAGCAATCAAATCCCAAGTTCTTGTTGATTTCGTGGTCGAATGGTCTAATCCTCCACCACAGGAACAAGATAAATCAGATTTGGATATTTCCGACTATTGGACGATGTACTTTGATGGCTCTCGCAGTTATAAACACTCGGGGGCTGGAGTCATTTTAATAACACCTCAAGGTGACAAACTCCAGTATGTCATACAACTACATTTTGCTGCTACTAATAACGCAGCAGAGTATGAAAGTCTTCTTGCCGGGCTTCGAGCAGCCAAATCCCTTGAAGTCTGTCGATTAGTGGTGAGATGGGACTCACAGCTAGTCAAAAACCAGGTAAACAAGGAGTATAACATCTCCGATGAGACAATGGGTCATTACCTGGACAAGGTGATAAAATTGGAAAAATACTACAGTAATTTCGAAGTCTAATTCGTTCCGCTAAGAGACAACATTCTCGCAGACCAATTGTTAAAAATTGGGTCCTCACAAACATCTGCTTCAACAGAAATGTTCGTTGAACACTTAAAATCCCCTTCTATCAAAGAAGGGCCAGAAGCGATAACTGACGTCGCGACCTTAGAGCAAGAAGCGGATTGGATTCATCCATTGAGAATCTATCTTGCACATGGGACCTTGCCTAAGGATGAAATCAACAGTGATCGATTAGTTAGAAAAACACGCATGTATAGACTCATTGAAGGAACTTTATATAGAAAGGGCACCCAAGGAGTCTTGATGCGATGTGTTTCTCAAGATGGCAAATCTCTTCTACACGAAATACATGGAGGCATATGTGGAACACATGCTTCTTATCGCACACTGGTCGGAAAAGCGTTTCGACAGGGTTATTTCTTGCCTACGGAACTAAATGATGTCATGCAGTTGATCAAGACATGCCCACAGTGTCAATCTCATGCTCGGCAGGTTCATCAGCCAGCATATGTTTTGCATGCCATTCCCTTAACTAGGCCATTCGCTGTTTGGGGAATAGATATTGTAGGGCCAATGCCTCAAGCTGTCAATGGTTATAAGTTCTTATTCGTAGCTATCGATACATTCACCAAGTGGATTGAAGCTGAGCCAGTTCGCAATATTATTGCTGCTACTGCAAAGAAGTTCTTTCATAAGAATATAGTGACGATTTGGAGTCTCAAGTCGTCTCATTACCGACAATGATTCACAATTTGCCAGTGGTCTTTTCTTAGACTATTGCCACGATGTTGGGACCAAGGTCTGCTTCGCATCCGTGGCTCATCCACAGAGTAATGGTGCAGTAGAACGTGCCAACGGGCAGATAATACAGGGTGTGAAGAAACAAGTTTTCGACTGCCTTAAATTACACTCGAGAGCTTGGGTAGATGAACTCTACTCAGTTTTATGGGCATTACGTACAACATCCGGTTGGGCTACGGGTGAAACACCTTTCCAACTGGTTTTTGGTGCTGAAGCTGTCTTAACAGTTGAAATTCAACTCGGTTTAGCTTGACTAAGTCACTTGGATATTGATAATCAAAGTAATGCTCGAGAAGATGAACTTTCTCTTCTCAAAGAAAAGCGTGATCGAGGCTTTATTAGGTCCGCTGCATATTTACAAGCTTTGTGTAAGTATCACAGTAAGAAGGTGCGACCACGTAGTCTACATTGGGTGATCTGGTTTTGAGAAAAATCCAAAATCAATCTAATCACAATTCTGTGGTTTCTATTCCGCGACCAAGATCGCCTCGATTAGCTATGTAAGATGGAAGGATCCTATCCAATTCATGGAATATAGATCAATTGTGTAAATTTTATGTGTAAATTTTCCAGTACCATTTTCCTGTTCAATTAGTATGTTTTCTTTAATAATAAAGTTTTTCTTTCGCTCTATGTTATGATAGTGTTCTCATTTTTTGTCCTTTGTTTTTTCTTCAAACTAAGTCAAAGCTTGGATAATCATCTCATTACAGTGTTCAAAGTGGATTCACTGACCAATCTCATGATCGCATCTAGATAAGACATCTCTAAATAAGCCGTTTCTTAACGTATATGAGACTTACTAGTATATTTCTGATCATTTGGGTGGCTGTCAATTCGTAATAAGCCTTGACATTTACTTTTGAGTTGGTTATTCAGGAAATCACATCATACACTCTAGTCGAGGCCTTTCTTTTTAAGCCGTTTCTCAACGCATAAGAAATTCGCTAGGGATGTTCTTTATCCCGACATTACTATGCTATGTTCTCAGTGTTAGTAATATCAAAAGGGGGCTAGGAGAATACAACTATAACATTTAGTTGAAAGTTAAAAATCTTCTTTAAAATCATGCATATGCATTTTCTATTAGCTGTTTACTTTGCAGATAATATATCAAAGGATTTTCATTACCCATTGCCAAAACTAATATTTACAATGGACAGGAAAGTTTCAAGCAAACTTGAGGTTTTTTAATATATTTTCAACTATTGGCGCGACCTCAGCAATAGTTGCGTTCAGTTGATCCTCATTGTCAAAAGTGACATCTTCCGCCGCTAAGTTCAGATCAAAATCCGGACCATGGCGATGTCAAAGTTTGCATAAGATGGAGGAAACGGCAAAACTAATATCGGTCTTGACCGTTTCCTTGAACCTTTTAGCAAACTCTGGCATTGAATGTCTCCCATGATGGATCTGACGGGCTTGAAACACCTTGCCTACAGTTTACTCAAAACCACTAAATATTATTTACTTCTTGTATCCATCCCACACTTCCTACTCATATATAAGTATAAGGTTTTTGCAACCCACTACCAGACACTGCTGTTTGAAAGCTTCTCCACCATTTGACCACATTATCAATGCATTTTTGGTCGTTGGATCGGCATCCTCGCTCCAACTGTCGCGTTCGTGCTGCTTCTTTTCCGAGCCATTGGATCCCACTGTGCCCTCATCTGGCCTGTCGGTTTTTTCTTTGCCCTTCTGTTGTCCCGGCAGAGGGTTTCACCGCTTTACACACGGTGTGTTCCTCGAGTTCCGTCGCCGCCATATGTTGCGTCGGTCCGCCGCCCTCAACGCCGTCGACGTGTGGTGCGCTTCATTTGATTCGTTCTTTTCGGCCATGATAGTATCGACACCGATCCTATGTTTGAACCACACGTGGGCTCCGCTTCGCTACCACCGTCACCAGCTTTGCAAGCGGCACGTGTCCCTCCATCCTCCTCGCCGATGATGTTAGCAGCTCGTCCTGTGCTACAACAGCGCTGTTGTTCCCGTTTCCTCTGTGCGCATGATCTCTGTCGTCCGATCTTTGCCACATGCGATCCTCTATTTTCCTCGCCGACAGTGTCAATGCCTTGTTCGATGCTGCAACAAAGCCCGTCCATCTCTGTTGCATGTCCAATCTCTGCCGCACGCGATCTAGGACGTTGGCGGCCGTCTCCTCTCAACGCCAGCACCGTCCATGAGGTTGTGCCGTTTTCTATCTGTCGCGGTTCTCCACCATCCTTCCATTTGGTTCGCACCGATTGCCGACGCATCTCGATCGTAGTTAAACAGCCGTCATTGTTCGCATCCATCATCGTTTGTTGCCCGTCGCAGTTCTGTGCTGTCGTTCCATTTGGCCCGCGTTGATCACCGAAGCGTGTCTCCACTGTACGCAAAATCCCTTTGCTGTTAATGGCCGTCAATGAGTTGCCAAATCATGTTGCTACACATGTCTAGCATCTCACTTTTCATTTTCATCGCTTACTTGAGGGTGCTGCTTACTCCTGCCTCCATTGGCCCTTCGTTTTATATAACCATGTGCCAGGTCCCCTTCCTTTCACCGCTGCCCATGGCCGTCGCCCCTCTATGCAACCCCATGGCATCATGGCCATCACTACTACTATCATAGCTCAGCCACGCTCACTCTGGTGTCGTGTCGGCCCCACAACCACCATCACCATCATGGCCAGTATGGCACCACTACTACGCCTTCACGACGGTCGCCCCTCTATGCAACCCCATGGCCTTGCGGCCATTGCTGCCACTGTCGTAGCGGCAACCCACTCCGATGTCATGTCGGCCCCATGGCCCACTGCCATCATTGTTGTTCTCCTGTGGCCTTTAGCTTCGGCTTTGTGTCACACTGGAATCAACAAGGTCCATTACCTTTGGCTTCAAGGCCAACCTGGGCCTAGGGCTTGCCAAGTTGTTTGATGTTTACTTTCTTGCGATACATCAGAGTGCGAATAGTAGTGAGGTCCTATTTTGCTTCCTTCATCGAAGTTGAGAATTGTGGGCTACCAATCACAATCCATATCAATCAACTTCTATATCTTATATATGTTATATTTACTATGCATTGTCATGTTTGCCTTGGATTGTCATAATCTACTTGCATGCACGTTTTGCAGCTTTGAGGTAATTATTGTTACATCCTCATTCTTCATATAAAATTTCCATTAAATTTGTGGGTTTGATGTTTTTGCTCGGGTAATTCCAGTTCACTTTTCTCTATCTTGGTAGATGGCTTCCAAACCGGATATGATTTTCGTAGACTATTATGTTTCTCCTACATTATGCTCACTTTGTTCTTTCTTTTCAATTTGGTCTCAGTCAGCTGCAGTAATCTATGCTTATGGTGCCAAAGTCTCTATCTGATTCATCTAATCAGGTTAGAGATAATACAACCTGTGAGAGTAGCTTTCTCAAACAAAAAAAAAAAAAGGTTATAGATTCCACAACAGCCACATCAAATTGATCAAGAGGTACCACAGCTGTAGAATGATTTCTAGATTTAGTTCAATTAGATAGATTTTATGAGGTTGAATATTAGGACTTCTATTTATAAAGTGACTATGCACTGATGCATATGTTAATCATCATGATCTCAATGCAGAGATGGCAACTAGAGATTAACTGGATTTCTTTTAGTTGTCCTTCAGGACCTACACATTGGTTTCTACTTGCTAATTGTTATGATCGTAGAATTGGCTAAATGAGAGACGAAAGTAAGTACTAAGTCAGATCCTAAGCGGCTAAGATCTTAGAAATAGCTAAAACAGGAGCTAGAAGTTTGTGCTAGGCAGATCCTGAGATTTACAATGAAGTGAAGACAGCTGCAGAGGACATATTTTGCTATATAGGTGGTATTCTGTAACTTCATTTTTAATACAGATGAAAAAAAAGAGTTTCTCCAGGAGCCCACCCAAATGTAGTCTTATGGCAATTTGTTGCCTGTGCCAAATCGATCATGCTCTTTGACACGAACAGTGTTGAAACAAAACATGAAACTCTTTTCCTAAAGCAAACAGAGTTTCATCACTGTCAGCCATGACAGCTCATGCTAACCACTATGCTTATCTTATTTTCCAGCTACATGCAAATTAACTACTTATGCCAATTCTCATAGAAATTTCTTTGTTTTGCTCCAGCACAAGGGAGAGCAGTTTTCGGTTCGCCTATCTTGCCATTACAATTGCAGTGACTATCTTAGTGTGTTAATAATGTTCAGCATGCCCGATTGCAACTTAGGCCCCGTTTGGAAAACACAGCATTTGAAAACCACAGTATTTGAAAACCATGGCTTTGGAATTGTAATGCAACCAAAACCACAGTATTATGTAGTATTTCAAAACCACAGTTTTTAAGAAAACTACAGTTTTTTTTAAAAAATTTTCAGTTTGATATTTAAATGAACTAGTTATTAGTTTAAAAAAATTAACTATTAGACAATTTTTACGGTGTTTGGATATCAAACTTTTCAAATTCTTTAGACATGAAGCATTAGAAGTTCAGAATCCAATTCCTTGCAACTTCAAACTTTTCAAATTCACAATTCAACACTGAAGCTGCAACTTCAAATTTTGTTTTATGTCTAAGAAATTGCAACTTTTCAAATTCAACTTTAATTGCAACTTCAACTTCAACACTGATGAATTTGAAAAGTTGAATTTTAGAGAATAACAAAAATTCAAATCCAAAACATTCTAAATAGCCACCATCCAAATCCTGCTACGGCCTCCTCGACTAGATGCAGGTGCTGCAACCGCACCCAACACGCGATCGCGACCTCTGACGCTTCCACGCCGACGATTACGTGACCTTTTCCTCCGGTCAGTGATGCCGGAGCCCCGCCCCGCGGTGGCTACCACAGCCGCAGCCGCGACAATTCCCTTAGCGTCAGCGGCGAGGCAGGCGACGATGGAGCACGTGTTGGCGGCACTGCCCGAGACGGAGGCGGAGCAGGAGGCGCGGATCCGGGGCATTTTCGGGTTCTTCAACGCGACGGGGCGGCGGTGACGTGGGATGGTAAAATCCAACGACGGCAATAGCACGTGGACTCGGAGTATAGGTGTAACTTGGGCCGGGCCGTTGCCGGGCCGGCCCGAAGTACGATATTTTGGCCCGGCACGCGGCCCGGCCCGACACGAATTTTAGTGGGCCGTGCCGGCCTGGCACGAGGAACCGGGCTGTGCTGTGCCTCAAAAACCGGCCCATAGGCGGGCACGGCACGGCACAAAAAATAGGGCCGTGCTCAAGCTGGCACCACCCGTTACACGACAGGCCGGCCCGCCACGGCACGGCACGAAGCAGCCCAATAGCACACGGGCTAGCCCGGCTAAAATTGGCCCATTATTATTTTGAAAAACTTAAAATCTAATATTGTTTTCATATTTATTATTAAGTTTTATTCTCATTTATAATTTTTTTAAATTTGTTTGCAATTTTTTACTCTCATGTGTCAATTGTCATGTCCTCATGTATAATTTATTTTAAATTTGTAATAATATGTTTGAATTTTCTATGATATTTTAATCTATGTTTTTTGTAATTTTTAGTTACTATTAAATTGTTAATCTGTTATACACCAAATATTTTCTCAATTTTTAAAATATTTTTCCTTGTTACTATTTTCTAATATTTAATTATTTATTTAGTTTTATAATAAATTTAATACGTTTAAAATTTAAAATTGAAATTATTGAATTTTTAATTCTAAATGGCCGTGCCCGTGCCGGCCCGGCACGCACTACGGCCCACAGGCTATTGGGTCGTGCCGAGCCGCTCCACCGTGCAAATGGGCCAACTTGGCCCGGCAAGACAGCCCATGGGCCGGCACGGGCATGGCACGAAAAAAACCTCTAGCCCGACGGGCCCGTGCCGGGCCGGCACAGCCCAAGTTACATGTCTAGCTCAGAGGGAGGAGTGGTGGCGGTGCGGTGGCGTGGAGCGGCAGGCATGCGACGGTGAATTCCAACACAACATAGTGAGTGTGGGTGCGCCATAAGGGAGGAGAGACGGTGCAGTCAAAGTTTTGGAGAAAACTTTGTACCAGAGCAAAGTTTGTAAAACTCCAAAAAACCATAGTTTTGAAGAAACCACGGTTCTAAAAACCATAAAATACTTTGTAACCAAACAACACCTTGGTTTTCAATACCACAGTTTCTTTCAAAACCATAGTATTGAAGAAAAACTCCAAAAAAACTTTGTTTCCAAACAGGGCCTTAGCCATTGTGGTGCTTGGAAATAAACTATGCAGCATAGGTACAAGTCTCAACTGTGGCTGCTCTATGTGTGTTTGCAATCAAGTGACCACATATCTATTGGACATGTTTTTCATCACACTTGGTGTAGAATACATGCCTAGCTACTTATTTGGCCAAATCATCCTAGCTATATGCGTTTTGGTTTTAGTTTCTTTAATCTCACAACAGTTTAATATTGCAGATTAACTATACTGATGTGAGTTTTCAGAATTCCTTAATCTACCAATTAAGAATCCTTTTTTAGCTCAATCCTGTAAATTGGCATGATTAAATCATACATTTTCCATCTTCCTTTCATGCTCATTTGTTTTTCTTCTTTTTCTTACATAGGCTGCCAGCGCCGTCGTAACTCTCACGGTACCTCTGTCCCTCTCGGCAACATCAACCAGCTGTATGCTGGAGCTCTCCTTTTCGCTGCCAGCACCCTCGATGACACCAATAAGCTCCTTGCTGGAGCTGTTCTCGCTGACGCTGCACCCACTTACTCATGCAAGTACAGCATGAGATGGATCTCTCCTCTGATCTCATTTCAAGGTTAGCTTTGATTGGATTTGCTTAGCTTCTACCAAATAAGATGATTTGTTGGTTCCATCTGTAAAATTAGTAAATTGAAGTGGCCTTCGAGTGCTTTTCTTGATGGACATTGACGCCTTGATCCCCCCATACAATGCAGTCAGTGTTTGATTATTTGGTATTCCATAAAAAAGGTTGTTTGGAGAAATGTTGTACAGCACAAGACTTCAAAACAAATGTTGTATTACAACACTTTTGACTTCATAATTATCTGTAATTGACTGTAATATATCCTGTAATATTGAAAAAACTGGGATTGTAGCCCACCAAGTCTGCTACATTGTTTTCAAGAAAATTATACCACAAAGAACATGCTGTTTGTGAGTCCATTTAGCAAAAACACCACTTAACAGCACAAAAATTGTTATTTGTGTTGATTTCTGGTGTACTACCGACTTAATGTTCAAAATGGGTGATGCTTCAGGTTGAAAAAAAATGTTAATAATACTCAGTTAACCTGACCTTGCCTCAGACATAAAGTATTCAATGGTTTTAGTTTGATTCTAACTGTTGTATGATGTTTGGTCTTTTCACCTTGCAAAAGGACATATACATGATCTGCTGAATTTGGTTTATCTGTTATATTATAAACTCACATGTTCTTTTTTTCCCAATTTTTTTTCTCTAGACTTTGTCCGCACGAGACTGGCGTCTTATAATCACATCATTTTTTGTTAGCATTTATGCATTCATATCTGCACAGCACCAACAATAAATATTCATCCCCTTTCTGCAACTGTAGATTCTCAAGTGCAATAGCTAATTCAGGAAAGTTAGCCATGTATATTCTGGTACGCCATATTAGAATCTGGACTTTGTATATTCAAGGGACAATTGTACAATTATAGGAGAAACTATTAGGAATAATGGACAACATAGCTTACCGAAAGTGTGTGCTTTACTCTTTATATCAGTAAGCATTAAGCTGATTGTTAGTTCATTGACTGTATGTCGATAAATTAATAATTGTCCACAATTGCACTTTGACACCACTCTTGCAATTTACGCATATTTAAATCCTCTTTTTATATTATAGCTGCTACAAAGTTGCATCCAATTATTTCTTTGATTTCCTGTTGAATGATGGAAATCATCTATCCTCTGATATATATGTTTGCATCATTTAATGATCCTTTATTGCTTCTATGTCTGTGTTAGATCCATTGACTTCCCTTATGAGCCAAAAAGAGCCATGCATGTAATTTGCAGTTCATCAATAACTGCAGCAACGCGTGGGGTCCTTCCTAGTTCTGACAAAACTTACAACCCAGCACTACAATGCACCAAACAATTCAAATGGGAAACAGTGCCCGAAAAAAAGAAACCCAGCAACTTCATACTAGGTGCAACAGGTACAGCTGTATACAAAATTACAAAGTCAGATCATATCTCCTCTAGGTCTCAGTTTTCTTGTACAACTCAGACACAATTTCTTGGCACAAGCAAGGTTGTCGGGATCGCGATCCGGATCATAGGATAGATATGAGACCCTTTATATGCAAATCATTAGTAGAGTCAAAATCTAGTAGGATCATTCATATAAGATCATGATTTGGATCTTACGATCATTAAAATCATGATCCAATTCCAATCCTAAGTTTTTTATGGTTTATTTGCTTTCTCAACCTTCTACTAGATAAATAGTTAAAGACAAACTATAGTCTTCATGTGTGCCACTGTTTCTACATAAATTTTGTCTCATATAGCCTGCCAATAGCTAATAACATATGCAATTAGTATTACTTGAATACACTCAAAATATCTATTCTCTTCAAATATATTAATAGTAGCACAATATCCATAATTTTTCAATTTCAAAAGAAACATCACTACTATAACCAAGTGGGAACCAACATATATAAACAAAGGCATTAATATTTATAAAATATATATTTACATAAAATAAATACCAACAAGCAATTGTACCAAGGCTTGTTGGTATTTCTTTTATGTAAATATATGAAAATATAGCTATTACACGCAACTAGTTCATCTTTAAGCATTACACCCCACAACAGAAGAACTTAACGCTCAACAACCCATCCACCCCAACCCCCAACCCCCGCGCAACCTTCATGTTACATGATAGTTCGAGGGTGCTATCTACCTGCCGACAGGCCCAAAGAACGGCAATTCATCAAGCACCTCACTTCAAACACAAACTCCTCTCAAGTATCCACCTTTATCAGTTCATACGAGAAGTTAAGTTGCTTAACAGAAAGATTTCGTGCTTTCTCACATCCCTAAAACCCCAACGAATTCCACTAAGGCCAGAGCGCGGCAATTCATCAAGCACCTTACGTGCAACGCGAACTCCTCCCAATAAACCCACCCTTCTTTCCCAGTCCTAACAGAAGTGAAGTTGTAAAACAAAAGGAATCCATGCCTTACGTGGTGGAGCGACGACGAAGAGGGAGCAGACGCCGCGGCCGCCACCACGCCGCGGGCTCGGGACGACGAGGCGGGCCGCACGAGAGGTGGAGGTGGATGGGCAGGTGGAGAGGGATGAGGAGGGGGCGATGGTGGATGCCGGCGGCGCCCGGAGAGCGGCGAGGAGGAGGCTTGAGGTCGCCATCGGCTGTGAGACGCTGGGAGGGGGGGTGCGGGGGCCGGGATTTATCCGTAAATTTCGGCCGGCCATGCTCCCGACCTTTTTAGTTTTTAGGCCTAAAAAAATAATCCGGCCCAAATCTCTCGGATTGTTCGGAAAAAATAAATGCATGTGAAGGTAATTTTTTTTTCCCTCTCTCCCTCGAGCTATCTCACGATGACGCCTCCCCTCGCAATCTCTCTCTCGCCTCCGCCTACCTCTCCCCACACGATGCCATCATCTTCTCTACAGTTAGTCCACCCCCTCCCTATCTAGAGTTTCACATGCATTTTTTAATTTATGTCCACTGAACATCCATATCTAACCGACGTTGAGGAGAATCGCTTGAAGACATCAAAGAGAAGGCCCACCGACATCGGGGAGGAGGAACATCTAAAAGTAGCGTTGTGTCGGTACTGCTCTTTTTCTAAGATAAAAATCTACTAGTCGAGAGTTATTCGTTACTTGGATTAGGAAAAGTAGTACATAAACCATCTTTTTCCCACATATCTTCACAGATCTAATGACAGAGGGGCACTAGTCTCTCTCAAATTAGAGAAAAAACATACGCACTTCGATCCAGGTACATAGAAATCTCCAATTCTTCTCTCCATCTCTTCTTTTCTTTGGAGATCAATAATTTTTACATATTAGTTTGAGATATATCTTCATATTAGTTAGAGATTAGTGGTTTTTGCTTCACATGGTAGTGCATTATGTGGAAGTAGATTTATTTTATGCATTGTTCATATGGCAGCACAACTTGATCTCTCATATGGAGTTGTTCTAAAATTTATATTTTTGGTTATATGGTTCAATCTTGCTGAGGCTGTTATGTTATATTGTCAGTCTTTTATTGTATAAAGATCAACATATGCAAAATCTGGGTGTTCTCTTTCTAATCTATTGTTGGTCGTTTCATTTAAGAAAAGTTAGTAAAAATGACTTTTCAAAATACAGTATGATCCTAAGAGCAATTGATGCATTGAGGCTAGGAGAATCGAGGTTAGACTATCATATAGTTATCTGTCAGAAGTTATTTGGCTAGTAAAAATGGCTTTTAAAAAGAAATTATTTCTCAGAAGTTATTTGACATGGAACAATTGATGCAATGAGGCTAGGACAACCTAGGTTAGACTATCAGATAGCCTAGGTTAAACAGTCATCTGAAGTCATCTTCTTGTTTTCATATTCTAGGAGTTTAAATTTCTGGTTTAATTGTTTATGGGTCTGCCACTTATCACTATTGCCTTTTGGCTAGCTGTAGGATTGTAGAGTTTCATACGTGATCCATGGAGTTTTTTTTATAAATAACTCAGATTAAAAAATCAATTACAAAAATAACTCACAATTGCAAGATTTTACAAAAGTAGGCCGCCACGTCAGCCTGTGGTCATGGTCGAGGCTGTTGTCGTGCACTGGAAGCACTCGACAAGCCACTAATCGACTAGACAAGTCAAAAAGGATTTTAATTGCAGGAGCGAGGATTCGAACCTGGGCCAACGACGTGGGAGCCGGGGGTTCCCACCAATTGGGCTAAGAGCCTTTAGCTGCCTTAGTACCAGTGGACTTTGTAATATTGTTTTACTTGTCGAGTGCCCAGCACTCGACAAGTTGCTGGTTCTTATTTCATATCCCTCTGGGCCCCTCCACCCTCAATTATTTTGCTCAGTCTCCAGCACAGACAGCACACACACGCGCACACACCTCTCTCTCTCATTCTCAATCTTCAAGTTTAGATCTAGCAAAATCCGTCCGGTAAATTTATTCGCTGTAGAAGAGAAACTTATAGAGGATTCCGAGCTCTTCGAAAGGAGGTATTTTTTTAAATGCATTTAAGATTCTATTAAGTATGTTGCTAATGATGTAATTAGAGTTTATGTTTATGTGTATAAAACCACTGGAGTAGGTATTATCTTTTTAGGATATATGTTTAGGAAATATGTGCATGTGTATGTATGTTTGGAAATTAGGTTTTTTAAATGTATATGTGTATGTTTGGAAATGTATGTTTTTTGTAAATTAGGTTTTTTAATGTATATGTGTATATTTGTAGAAATGATGAAATTAGGTTATTTTTAATTATGTGCAACTATGTTTATAAATTAGGTTTTTTAAATGTATAATGTGTATCTTTTTAGAAATTAAGAAACTAGGTTATTTTTAATTATATGCAACTATATTTATAAATTAGGTTTTTTAAATGTATAATGTGTATGTTTTTAGAAATTATGAAATTACGTTATTTTTAATTATGTGCAACTATATTTATAAATTAGGTTTTTTTAAATGTCTATGTGTATGTTTTTAGAAACTTTGTGCATGTGTATATGTTTTTAGAAAATATGAAATTAGTTTAGTTTTAATTGTGCACATGCATACTCTATGTCTAAGAATTAGGTTTTGTAAATATATATGTATATGTATTTAGAAATTATGAAACTAAGTTATTTTCAATTACATGCATGCATACATGCTCTATGTTTAGAAATTAGGTTTTTCAAATGTATATGTGTATGTTTTTAGAAACTATGTGCATGTGTGTATGTTTTTAGAAAATATAAAATTAGGTTATTTTTAATTAGGTTTTGTAAATGTATATGTGTATGTATTTAGAAATTATGAAACTAGGTTACTCTAAGTTTAGAAATTATGTTTTTCAAATGTATATGTGTATGGTTTTAAAAACTATGTGCATGTGTGTATGGTTTTAGAAAATATAAAATTATGTTATTTTTAGTTGTACACATGCATGCTCTATATTTAAGAATTAGGTTTTGTAAATGTATATGTGTATGTATTTAGAAATTATGAAACTAGGTTATTTTCAATTACATGCATGCATGCATTCTCTATGTTTAGAAGTTAGGTTTTTCAAATGTATCTGTGTATGTTTTTAGGAAATATAAAATTAGGTTATTTTTAATTGTACACATGCATACTCTATGTTTACAAATTAGGTTTTGTCAGACATAATGGTGTCATGTTATTTACTCGTGAGACGAATGTGTGTAGGGAATAGAGACTCCGGAAAAAATTTGCATATTTTATGGCGATGGCTTAGTTCGCGGGGGCAAAGTGGGGTTGATATGAGCCGTTGGCAGTATGTGACGGACGAGCTGAGTGTACATAACACCTTGTTTCTGGAGCTGAATTTATGGATCCTGAATATGTTCGGAAAGCGGCCTCGTGATGAAATGACTCTAATTGAAGGGCTCATCGTATGGGAGGTAGATAATGAGCCATACTGGATGCTGCACGAAATTAAGGGGACAAATCTTGGAGCTCTTATATTCGAAGAGTGGAAGACCCCCATGGCGGACTGCTCGGCTAGTTCGCGATGTATGTGCAGTTCTGCAACGTAGGACCAACCGAGCGTGCGGTGGAGGGTGAGCCAAGCGTCGTGTCCGGTCTTGCAACATTCAAGGCTAGCGAGTGGTCGGATGTATTCTGCCATACTCGCGTAGATGTGTGCGAGGTATTGGATTGCCTTCCATGAGTGTCCGACGAAGATGATTCGACGGACTCGGAGGCATCCGATGGCTCTGATGACGAT
Source organism: Pharus latifolius (assembly GCA_019359835.1). Classification (NCBI taxonomy): domain Eukaryota; kingdom Viridiplantae; phylum Streptophyta; class Magnoliopsida; order Poales; family Poaceae; genus Pharus; species Pharus latifolius. The sequence continues at coordinate 63,087,252 of CM033326.1, read as the reverse complement.
AATCCTGGTCCCCCGCGGGAGTGGCTAGATCATTCAGCATACATTCAAGTTGTGTTGCCAACGGATCAGGGTTTGAGATGGTCTTTCAAGCACGGTGGCATATAAGTAGAGTAGGAGTTTCAGAGCAAGGAAGATCTGCAGAATGCCGTGGTGAGCTGGTCTCTAGCAATTAACCGGCAATACAAGGTTGTCAAGTCAAACCCCAACCTATTTGTCGTAGCCTGCGTAACACCAGGCTGCCCATGGAAGATTTGTGCCATGCGGCCGGAGGACGACATCGGTTTTGTGGTGACAAGAGTTACCGCACACACATGCCTGCTTACGGAGGCGCTGGACAGACACAGAAACCTGACGTCATCGTACGTCGGTAATATCATCCAGGCGGCCGTGCGAGAGAACATTTCGATAATGCCGAGAGAAATAATCAAGCAAGTTGCTGATAGGTGTGGGTACACTATATGGTATGCAAAGGCCTGAAGAGCAAAACAGAAGGCCATTTTGGGCATGTTCGGCACATTTGACCACGCCTACAACAATGTAATGCGGTTGCTGCGCAACATCGCTCAGACCAACCCAGGCACATTTTTGGATGTCTTCGATTAGCCAGCTGTACATCGGGATGGTAGCCCCGTACAGAACACTTAGGTGCTCAGTCGATTGTTCTGGTCATACCGCCAGTGCATCGAGGCATTTGCTTATTGTCGTCCGGTCATATGCGTGGATGGTACATTCTTGACCGGAAAGTACAAGGGCACACTTCTCATTGCTGTTGCTGCAGATGCTAATGACCAGTTGCTTCCATTGGCGTACGCGATCGTTGAGTCTGAAAACTCAGAAAGTTGGTTGTGGTTTCTGGTTAATGTGAAGCGGGCGGTTGTTGGTGATCGAGAGAAGGTCTACATCATATCGAACCGCCACCGAGGGTTGCTCCACTCCATTGAGGTAATGCGCGGGGCCCCAGATGCTCCGTACAAATGGGAGGATGTGCGTAGCCGTTGGTGCATGTGGCACATTGCAGCAAACCTTTTCACACACTTCCGCAGCAAACAAATCATGGATTTGTTCAAGCGGCTATGCATGCAAAATCAACTGAGGAAGTTCCAAGTTGTGTTTATCAAATTGGAGGCGCTGACAATGAAGTACTCCACGAGGAGAGCCAACAATGCTGCCGAGGATGCGAACGTTAGCAAATTCTCTCAATGGATTCAGGACAAGGACATCGAGAAATGGTCCTTGCTGCACGACGAAGATGGCGCAAGGTTTGGGATAATGACGACCAACCTTTCAGAGGTGTGTAATTATTTGTGGAAGGGAGTGAGGTGTTTGATGATGACTGTTGTAGTGGAGATGACATGGTACCGCACAGCCGAGTACTACAGCAACAGAAGTGTTGCCGCCAAAACGCTAGTCGATGATCCCATGAGAACTTTGCCCGATGTTGTGTAGTCCTACTTGACTGCTTAAGTAGACAAGGCCCAGCGGCACGAGGTGACAGTAATAAACAGACTTCACCGAATAATTCAAGTCCGCTTTTGGCAGAAGAACGTGATTAGTAGACTCATATTGATTGTAAGCTAAAGAGTACAAGATTGTTCTTAGTTTATCTAAGAACATCCTTGGTTCTCTTCTTGTAACCAACATTTTACATAGTGAAATCTAAACAGGATGTAGGGATATTACTCATCATTAGAGGACCCGAACCTGTATAAATATCTTTCTTCCTCTGACATAGATACCATAATTTACTTGAAATTCACCTTAGATTGACTCCATACTCTTCTTTAATATTTACGTAAGTTCAACTAAGGACGAAAGTTCCAATCGTCAACATTAGTCTTGTCGACACGCCCTGATGTAAGTCAGCTGGGGAGGCTCTCTCGCAGAAAGAGGGCTCCTAGACGTGCCTATTTCCTTGAATGTGATGAATATGAAGTGAAGTGTTATGTTGCAAGACCCGTATATATATAGACTCAAAAAAGTGCAAATTACTAAACTACCTTAGTTGTGACTGTTAGATCGAGGACATAATTGTGCATTTGCATGGTGTGAGGGCCAGATGTTTGACATGTGTACATTTCAGTTCCCGAGGCACTTGTGATAGTGTTGACCCCCAAGTGCCCAAATCCTTCCCAGACAGCCCATCCTGGAGACTAGAGACCCAGACGCTCGGGACGTTCTCGGGGACTCGGGACCCGGAGGCTCGTGGACCTCCCTGGGAACCCCCCAAAGTCTTAGCGCCTGAACACTCAGGGCATCCCTAGGGACACGGGGCTCGGAGCCCTGGGGCCTTCATCGAGAACCCCTCGAAACCGCTCGGATGCTTGGTGCTTGGACGCTCAAGACGTTCCCAGGGGCCTAGAGGCCTAGGGAACTCACTAGGAACCCCCCAGACACTTGGCACCCAGACACCTGGGGCTCATAGCCCCAGGGCCCTCACTGGGAACCCCTCGAATACTTGACGCCCGGGCGCTCAGAACATTCCCAGGGGCCCGGGGCCTGTAGACCTGAAGACCTCGCCGGGGACCCCTTGGACACTCGGTGCCCAGACACTCAGGGCGTCCCTAGGGACCCAAGGCCTAGAGGTGTAGAGACCTCACCAGGGACCCCTTGGACACTCAGCACTCAGACACTCGGCACCCAGACATTCGGGGCATCCCCGAGGACCTGGGGCTTGAGCCTTGGGCCCTCATCGGGAACCCCTCGGACACTTGGTGTCCTAATGCTCGGGGCCTTCCCAGGGAGCCAGGGCTCAGAGGCCCAGGGACCTCCCCGAGAACCCCTCGACGCTTGGTGCCTGGATGCTTGGGACATTCTCAAGGGCCTGGGGCTCAGAGGCCCAGGAACCTCACTGGGAACCCCTCGGACTTTGCGTCGGGACACTCGGGCATCCCCAGGGACCTGGGGCTCGTAGAGCCGGGGCCCTCATCAGGAACCCCTCGGACACTTGGGGCCCGAACGCTCGGGACGTTCCCGAGGGCCCGGGCTTTGGAGGCCTGGGGACCTCACCGGTATGGGTGGAAATGAGCTGAGTTTGAGCGAGCTGACCCTGGCTAGTCTCGGGCTCGGTCAGGCTGGTGAGCTGGCTCAGCTCGGCTTATTTAGCTCACCGAGCTAAATAGTCAGCTCAAACTCAGCTCGGCCCAACTCGCGAGTTGGACCAGTTTGCGAGCTGGAGCACTTGGTTGTTTTCTCTCAAACTCGGCTCGCAAGGTCTAATATTAACTCGAACTCAAACTTGGTTGTCCAGCGCCGAGTGGCCGCGAGCGACGAAGAAGGCTCGGGGCAATAGAGGGGGCATGGGGTGGCAGAGGGGGCACTAGGTGGCTGGGGGTGATGGAAGAGGCTCGGGGGGCGGAGGGGGCTTTGGGGGTGACGGAGGAGGCATGGGGCGGCCAGAGATGGCAAAGGGGGTGCCGGTCTAGCGGAGGAGGCACCGGGTGGCTGGGGGTGACAAGGAGGCTTGGGGCGGCAAAGGAGGCACCAGATGGTCGGGGGCGACGGAGGAGGCACTGGGCAGTTGTGGCGATAAAGGCGCTGGGTGGCGACTGGCAGCCAGGTGTGAACGGCGAAGGAGATGAGAGAACCTAGATCTATGTTACTGTGTATGACTGTATCTGTATGTGTATGAGTATGAGAGGAGATGAGAGGAGCCGCCTCGCCATGTATGAGAGGAGTATGACTGTATGAGGTTATTTTGTATGTATATATACCGAGCCGAGCCCGAGCGAGCTGGGGTCTGGCTCGGGCTTGGCTCATTTTTGAACCGAGCTATTAAGATAGCTCGAACTCGGCTCGTTTGTTAGTGAGTCGAGCCTGAGCAGAGCCAAAAACTGAGTTGAGCCCAAGTAGCTCGCGAGCCACGAGCTAAAGTTCCACCCTTACTCACCGAGCACCCCTTGGATGCTTGGCGCTTGGACGTTCGGGGTGTTCCTGGGGACCCGGGCCCTGGAGGCCAGGGACCTCAGTGAGCACCCCTTGGAGCCTTGGTGCCCAGACACTCAGGGCGTTGATTGCACGCGCAGGTCGCATGACGGATGTGTGTAATAACCTTAAGTGAACGGTTGAACGTTGGGCATTTGAGGGTCGAATTCCACGAGGAACAAGCGTATTCATTTTTTAGGTTAATGGATCACTGATTAAGTCTAATGATTTTTTTTGGGGGGGGGGGGTTTGTGAGCTAGAATTAAGTGTACCAATCTAGGGTTTAAAGCAGTAAAGAAAAACCTAGGGTTTCGGAAATTCCATAACCAACAGGCATAATTCTATCCAAGGTCTAAGAATTGTAAGTTAATTTCAATTGTTTTCTAAGGCAGATTAAGTTGCCAGTACGGTCACTGGTACAACTGTTAGAGGATCACTTCCACTGTTATGTTTGACGAGAGCCTCTCTCTTATTCAGGATCCCGCGTTAAAGTGCTAAGGACTCAAGAACTCCCCTAAATTCTTGCTAAGGCTTAACTGTTACATCTATTGCCAAAACAGGAATTTAGGGTTTGGAGGAAGAAAACATCAGGAAATAACTTCAAAACTTGAGATCAAGACTAAGGAAGAATCACGCCTTCCGGATTAGATCATCCCTAACCCTAGAAATGAACTACTAGCAAAAAGCCATAGAAATATTGAAATAGTAATCAATAAAAGAAAACTTACTTGATTTCTTGAAAATTAAGTCTGTCGTCCTTGCCGACTTATAAACGCGGGTAAAATAGAGAAGGGGCTCTACTAAACTAAAACTAAGCCCTAAAGGCATCTAAAAAGACATATGAAAGCATATGAATTGAGCCAAAAATTTCTCTATTTATGATACAAGGGTTAACGTGCCCAAATATAACTCCTTGATGACATGAGTAGTATGGATCGTGTGCGTATATCTTCATCATATATAGATCTATATGATTGTGTGATTCATCTCTTACTCATTTGTCGTTTAGCATCAATGTTTACCCTTTCCGAAGATGGTAAAGGTACTAAATCAATAGGAGCACGAGGAACTAACCCATATACTACCTGAAAGGGACACATCTTTATGGTTGAATGCAGCGATCGGTTGTAAGCAAACTCCACATGAGGCAAGCATTCTTCCCACATCTTCAAGTTCTTCTTCAAAACAGCCCGCAACATGGTGGATAATGTGCGGTTGACAACTTCGGTTTGGCCATCAGTTTGAGGATGACATGTAGTAAAAAACAGTAACTTGGTCCCCAATTTCACTCATAGAGATCTCCAAAAATGACTTAAGAATTTTGCGTCATGATCTGAAACAATCGTATTCAGCACTCCTATTGTAGCATCATCGCTCTTTTGACAAGGTATAAAATGTGCCATTTTAGAAAATCTATGCACGACAACAAAGATACTATCCCTTCCCTTCTTTGTTCTAGGCAGTCCTAAAACAAAATCCATAGAAATATCCTCCCAAGGTGTGCTAGGAACAGGCAGAGGTATATATAAACCATGTGGATTAAGTTGTGACTTAGCTTTTTGACATGTAGTGCAGCGTGCAACGTAGCGTTCGATGTCACGCCTCAGCTTCGGCCAATAGAAGTGAACGACCAAGATGTCTACCGTCTTCTTGACACCAAAGTGTCCCATGAGACCTCCTCCATGAGCCTCCTGTAACAATAAAAGACGAACGGAGCTAGCAGGAATGCATAGCTTGTTAGCTCGATAAACAAAGTCATTATTTATCACAAATTTATTCCAGTTTCTTCCTTCTTTACAATTCAGCAATACATCTTTAAAGTCAGCATCATGTGCATATTGCTGTTTGATGGTTTCTAATCCAAAAATCTTGAAGTCAAGTTGAGATAACATAGTGTGACATCTAGACAAAGCATCAGCAATAACATTCTCCTTACCTTTCTTGTGTTTGATAACATAAGGAAAAGATTCAATGAATTCTACCCATTTTGCATGTCTATGATTCAATTTGCTTTGACTTCTAATATGCTTCAAAGATTCATGGTCAGAATGGATAACAAACTCTTTTAGCCAAAGGTAATGTTGCCATGTCTCCAAAGTCCGAACTAAAGCATATAATTATTTATTATAAGTTGAATAATTTAGACTAGGACCACTTAACTTTTCATTAAAATAAGCAACAGGTTTACCTTCTTGAATTAACACACCTCCAAGTCCAATTCCACTGGCATCACATTCAAGTTCAAAAGTCTTACCAAAATCAGGAAGTTGGAACAATGGTGCGTTCGTAAGCTTCTCTTTCAAGATGTTCAATGATTGTTCTTGTGCATGACCCCAAACAAATGGAACTCCTTTCTTCGTGAGCTCATGCAATGGTGCAGCAATGGTACTAAAATCCTTGACAAAACGCCTATAGAATCCAGTAAGTCCAAGAAAGCTTCACACTTCGGTGACCGTTGTTGGAATCGACCAACTTTGAATAGCTTCGATCTTGGCGTCATCAACTTCAATGCCCTGTGGAGTAACAGCATAACCAAGAAACGAAACTCGATCGGTGCAAAAGGTGCACTTCTCAAGGTTACCGAACAAATGTGCATCACGTAAAACCTTAAAAACAGCATGCAAATGTTCAAGATGTTCATCCAAAGATTTGCTATAGATCAAAAGGTCATCAAAGTATACCACCACAAATTTGTTGATGAAAGGACGCAAAACCTCATTCATTAATCTCATGAAAGTGCTTGGTGCATTAGTTAAACCGAAAGGCATCACTAACCACTCATATAATCCGAATTTAGTTTTAAACGTTGTTTTCCATTCATCTCCTAATTTCATGCGAATTTGGTGATATCTACTATGCAAATCAATTTTAGAGAACACAACAGAGCCACTCAATTCATCAAGCATATCATCTAACCTAGGAATAGGATGATGATATCGAATTGTTATGTTATTGATAGCTCTACAATCAACATACATACGCCATGATCCATCTTTCTTTGGGACCAAAAGAACAGGGACAGCACATGGACTAAGGCTTTTACGTACGTACCCTTTGTCAAGTAAGTCTTGCACTTGACGCTGAATCTCTTCAGTCTCTTGTGGATTGGTTCTATACGACGCACGGTTGGGCAACGAGGCTCCTGGAATTAGATCGATTTGATGCTCAATCCCTCGAATTGCAGGCAGCCCCGGTGGTACTTCCTTCGAAAATACATCAGCAAACTCCTGCAAAACATTAGCAACAGCAGGAGGCAAAGAAGAAGGCATGTCCTCAAATGAAAACAAAGCTTCTTTGCAAACTAAAGCATAGCAATCAGATGCATTAGTTTCTATCTCAGTAATTTCAGATTTGGTAGCAAGCAAAACAGAACCTTTCAACTTAATTTCAGCATGGTTAGAATTAGGTTCGTTCTTTTTTGTTGAACAAATTGTTTAGTGTTTAGCTACGATCTGATTTTCACTTTTGTTACTCTTCTTTTCTCTATGAGCTCTCTCCAATTCATCTTTTAAAATTGGTTTAGGAGACATGGGTAGCAAAGCGATCTTTTTTCCTTTAAACATGAGTATATTGATTAGTTCTACCATGATGCAAAACATCTCTATCAAATTGCCACGGTCTACCTAACAATAAGGAACATGCTTGCCTAGGTACGACATCACAATCAGCATAATCATGATAGGAACCAATAGAAAAGTGTACTCTGACAATGCGAGTTACTTTCAGCTTACCATAGTTGTTGAATCATTGAATGTAGTAAGGTCGAGGGTTCAGATTCGTGGTCAAGCCAAGCTTCTCGACCATGTCTATGCTCGCTAAGTTGTTGCAACTTCCTCCATCGATGATCGTACGGCATGATCGGTCCTTGACAACGAACTTTGTATGGAACAAGTTGTGAAATTGATTCGGTTCAGCACGCTCCATTTGTGCACTAAGCACACACTTAACAATGATGCTCAAATATCGATCATTAATTTCAGCACCATATTGTTCATGTTCAGCTTGTTGCCTTTCACCTGCATGGTCAGTTGCAAGCATAGTATATTTTTCTTCAATATCACTAGCTGAAGTGTACTCACCATCATCCTTTATGAGTAGGGCTCATTGGCTAGGGCAGTCACGCATGATATGACCGAATCCCTTACAACGGTGGAATTGTGTTTCTCGTGCTCTACTGGTAGAAGCAATCGATGATGAACTTTGTGCGGGGGCTTGGATTGTACTCTTACTCGTCTCAGTCACTCGTGAAGGTATTGTGGAAGCACTAGGACGTCAGTTGCTGCTGGAGAAACTCAATGCAGGTGCTCGGCTCGATGTGTTGTATGGAGCTTTCAGTTGGGCACCTCCGAAACTCCCTCTCGGCCTTAACTTCCGTCCCTGTACTTCTCTCTCTGCCTTACAAGCAAGATGAAACAAACGAGTGATAGATTTGTATTCTTTATAGTCAAGAATGTCCTGAATGTCTCGGTTCAAACCTCCCAAAAATCTAGTTATTTTGGCTTCATCGGTTTCTTCTAAACCACAACGTAACATACCAGTTTGCAGCTCTTGATAATAATCCTCTACAGAATTACTACCTTGGTTCAGACGTTGCAATTTATTTAGCAAATCACGAGCATAATATGAAGGCACAAATCTATGTCTCATGACTCTCTTCAAAGCATTCCAAGTTCTAGGTATGTTCTGGTTATTATGACAATATTCACTCCACCAAAAAGATGCAAATTCAGTAAACTCGCTAGTAGCAGCCGTAACTTTCTTATCTTCAGAAACTTCAAAGCAAGCAAATTTTGTTCTATAGCTAATCCCCAAGTGAGATAGGCATCAGGGTCATACTTTCCAGTGAATGAAGGTATAGTCAATTTAAGCTTACCGAATGAGTCATCATGACCACGCACCTCTCGTGGTGGAATTCTTCTCATACCATGGCGATTGAAACGAAGACGCCGATGGTCACAATCATTGTTGATATTGAATCCTCCATCGGACTCCGTATCAGCAGCATATTGATTTCCTTCGGCATTGAAATCATCTTCGACCTCATCAGCCCATGTTCTGCGTCGAGGTACATCATTGGCAGCAGTAGCAATAGGGGTAGCAGTCGGGGCAACCGGTGCTCCTTTCTTCTCCAATTGCTCCACTCGAGTGGTAAGTGCAGCAAGCGCTTCGTTATTGCGGTCTAGAATCCCTTCGATACGCTCAGTATGCGTATTCAACAAGCGGTTGAAGTGTTGTAGGATGCCCTTCGTACGAGGTGTAAGTGAACCTTCGTCCTCCTCGTTTTGATGAACCGAACCTAACATGGTTAGTAGCAAACAAGGAAACAAAATCACAGTGATATATCCCTATCAACTACTAGGTGTAGGTGGCTCAAACTCTCACAGTCATGCTTCTTATCAAGCTCTTACCGATTCTTACCAAGCAGCAGGTGGTGATTGGCCGCTAGTAACGATCTCAAATGCTCCAAAGATTGGATTAAGCGATTGCAAGCGATCGGTACCTGTACGTCGGTAGAAAGTGTAGCTTGGACAGGCTCAAGTATGTAGCAAAGGTTAGTAGTGACCAGTTCAGAGAATGCAAAGTTGAAAAGTCACTCAAAGTACTAGTCACTAGTATGCTGGCCTAGGCTAAACCAAACTACAGACGCGACTGAGGGAAAAAAGGTAAAAAGCTCAAATTTTTCTTTTTTTTTTATGTCGACAACAGCAAGTTAGCAAAGTTCACGAATGGCTGTTGGGAGGCTATGGCGACGATATGGCACAGTGGTCGAAAAAGTGGAAAATTGCAGGGGTAAATCGGTAATTTCTCTCTCTCAACACTTTGGTCACAATTGCAAAATTTGATTCTTCTCAGATTTTTTTTTTGAAACCGACAAGAAATCGGTGACTGGTTTTCTGAAGCAAATACGAGATTTACTTCCTTCTTCTTACCAACCCAAATCCAACTAGGAATCGGATTCCCCTTTCTTTTCCGACACACCCAGATGCAAGGTAGATGGATGCAGCGGCAGGTGGGCAGGTGTTGCAGCGGCGTAAGCGAAGGCGTGATCTCAACTCGAAACTCTAAATGTTACGCGCTAAGACCAGTAACTCGACACCACAATGCAGCAAAGATTCAACCAAGCAAAAACCAAATAGATATTGCAGGCGCAAATTGGTTTGGACAAGGATGATCTAACCCTAATTTTTTTTGTGAACTTTTCGGTATAAGACAGCACTTGAAAAAAAGGTAGGATATTCTCACCAATCAACTTGGCTCTGATACCAAAAATGATGGGACGTGGGGTGGTCCGATCTTTCGATGAGAATGACAACTATCGATTTGTGAAGACGACTCTCACGATCCGGCTACGAACCGTACACAACTGATACGCCCTGGCAATCACTTAAACAACTTCGGATTGTTATCGACCGAACTAGAAGCACGATCGACCTGATCACAAAGATCTATCCCTGCAAGCGATCGAAGAACAAGCAAGAACAAGATAAACAAGCAATCTGAAATTGCAAATACAGATTGAATCACGATAAAGAGTTGGGGTTCCGAATACAGATATTGATGTTGATCTAGCCGACCAAGAAGAATATCTCAATAGCTTCATGAAGGAAATGCTACGACTAAACAAAACCCACAGAACCCTAATGGTTCGGCCAGATTATAAAGAGGAGGTAAAAGAGGTCGGTTGCCAGATAAGGAAACCTGAAAACGACATGGACTCTTTCCCTACTCGGACTCTAACTCGATACATGGGCCTTGACCCAACCAAAAGGTGACGCAGCACCATAACATAACTAAAATAAACCTAGATAATTATGGTATGATCGATGGTCAGGCGACAGCATCGTTATCCCAATCAGTTGGTCGAACAGCAACTCCATCGATCCGTTCGGTCCTCTAAAGCAACACCGAGGTTCCTGATAAGAATAAGATCGCCCGTCCCTTCGTTTCCCGCGAGCGGCTTGAATTCCAACGGCCCAGATGTACCGCGAAGTGCCACGTGGCGCCCATCTGGGCCACGCTTCGCGCCTATAAATAGGGCCTCGGGGGGCCCGGGGAGCTCATTCCAAACTTTCAAACTTCAGCGCCCTTAGCTCTCCCGGTAGCCCTCTCCCGGTAGCGAGCTCCCGGTAGCCTAGCCTCCGGAACCATTAGGTGTCTGCAGTTCTCGGAAGCTTTAGCCACTGGAAAAAACCAAACCTAATGGCGCCGAAGGGTCGAGCGAAGACGACGGAGGTGCCCTCGGAGGAGGTCGCTCCGGACTTCCTCTGGGCATCCGAGTTCACAGCCGGGGACTTAGAGTCCCTGGTCGAACGAGGAGTTGTCGAGGACGAGGACGTCTGGGTCCCCATGAAGAAGGATGGAGCCCCCCGCTCCAGGCCCGGAGAGATTGTGGCCTTTGAGGCCTTCCTTGAGCCGGGCTCCGGCTCCCGGTGCACCCATTGCTCCGGGAGTTTCTGAAGGAGTATGGGGTGGCCCTGAACCACCTCACGCCGAACTCCATCGTCTGGATGGGCCTATTTATATGGCTCTTCGAGACGGCGACCGGACGGGAGCCTACCCTACGAGCCTTCCGGTACTTCTACGAGCCGGCGGTGAGGAGCTCCCACCTGGTGAAAGGGGGACCCAAGTCCCCCTTTGGCTCGGTGATGGTGCAGATGCTATCGTCCTGGGTAGCCGATTACCCGGTGGCGGCCTCCCGGGACCACTGGGGGGATTGGATCCGGAGGTGGTTCTACCTCCGGGTCCGGGACAATGGGGTGGTGTACTCCCCGGAGGCCCCGACCTACAGCCGGTCGTCCACGCCGAAGCCCCCGGTGTGGACGGACGAGGAGTTGGAGCTCCTCGGGAAGGTCATTGTCTCCCGGCGGACCCGCTCTATGCGGGACGCTGCCGAGGAGATGATGTTGTTGAGGATCTCCCCCTTCTCGCGCAGGAGAAGGGGGATTGGGATGGGCCCGGAGCAACGGCCCCCGGTGAAACCGGTGACCCGACGTAAGTCTTCGTTACCTGGTTCAATGCATTTACAAATTTACAAAATTTTTCTAACTCTTACCTTTCGCAGACCGGCCGTACCCGGCGGCACGAGAGAAGGCGGAGAACCTCCTGGGGAGGTACTTCGCCGATGAGCACGAGCGCATCGTGCGCGTCATGGGGGAGGCCCTCCCCGGAACCTGGTAGCCGAGGCCTTCGGGCTAAAGCTACTAGAGAGGAAGCCCCTCCCCACCCCCGGATTGCACAAGCGGGGGAAGGAAGCCACCGGGGGCTCTAAGCCTAAGAAGGCCAGAGTTCAAAAAGCCCCCGGCCCATCGACGACGCCGGCCTCGACCCCGGCGAAGGCCCGGGACGAGACCCCCGGAACCTGAAAGGAAGCAACACCCCCTCCCCGGAGAGCCCCGTTGAGGCTCGGGGGAAGGGACCGGCTGTGGGCGGGGCGGCGTCCGATTCAGCGGACTACGCCCCCTCGCCACCTTTGGAGCCGGAGAAGCCGGAGGTGAGGTTCGCGGAGGCCTCACCTCCGCGGGTGGAGTAGCCGGTAGACGAGGGGGGGGAGCCCCTCGGTCTATGAGGTCCCTCTGGAAGTGGAGGTCCCGGGGGCCCTCCCGCCCGGGAAGGGGAAAGGGCTGATGGTTCCTCCCCGGGGAGGGAGCCCTTCCGAGAGCTCCTCGGCCACTTCCTCAGAGGCCACCTTCTCGGCGACGAAGACGCCAACCACTGCCACCCCGGCCGAGATTATGCCAGGCGCTTAGGTCCGGGGACCCCTCATCGGCCGCGACGGGACCGGCGTCGGGTGGGAGACCCCCCCGCTTTCCGCGGGGGAGGTCGCCCGCTACGGGGATGGGCTGCAGACCCGAAAGGTCCAGGCCTACATCGCGGAGGGGACGCTCCATGATCGTTTTGGGGAGCTCCAGTCTCTCCAGATTCAGGTACTTACCCGAGTCGATGACGCTTTCTTTCGGCCCCCTACACTCGAATTTTTTCTAACTCTGGAGTTTGTAGGGGGCGGCCATTACCTGGGGCCTTGAGCAGCGCATCGGCCGGCTGCTGAAGGACGCGGAGAAGAGGGCCGCCACCTACCTGGGGCAGCGCGACGAAGCCCTCCAGGAGCTGGCCCGGGTTCGGGCCCAAGTCCACATCTCTGAGGCCGTCAACGGCCTCCTCCGGCAGGAGGCCAAGGCGAAGGAGGAGGCCTTCCGGGAGCTCGAGGGTTCAAGCGTCCGAGCGGTGATGGACGTGGGCCGCTCCGTCCGCTCGGCCCTTGAGAGCCTTGTGCTCAATAACCTCCCGGGCGACGCCCCGCATGTCCGAAGGCTTCCATGCAAAAACATCAGAGTTTTCGCCCAGAAATGCTGCAAGTTGTGCTGCATGGTCCTCGGGGAGCTCCGCCCCAATCCGGACAGTTTGGTCCCCGCCGCCCGGAGACAGCAGGACCTTCTGGAGTTCCCCTTCCGGTCGCGGCTTGAGGAGGGGCCTCCTGGGGGCCGGTGCAGCGACGTCTGATTTCGGGGGAGAGGCCTCCCCCCCGGGTGCCTTAATGAGGTTGAGGCTTCCGATTGTGGCGGCGGCGCGCTCGTATAGAGCATGGGCCATGTCTTGGTCTCCCCAGACGTTGATTACGTCGTGCGGCCCGGGGATCTTCATGCAGAGGTAGTTTTGATGGGTGGCAGCCCCCAGCCGGTTGATTGTGGTCCTCCCCATAATCGCGTTGTAGGAGGAGGGGAGGTCCACTACGTCGAAGCGGACCAGCTCGGTCCGGTAGTTCTCCGGGGTGCCGAATGTCATAGGGAGATCTACCATGCCCACGGGGTGGATCGCCTTCCCCAGGACAAAACCTTGCAGGGGCCCTGCCGCGGGCTGCAGGAGCTTCTCATCCACCTGCATTTCTTTGAAGGCCTTCAGGAATAGGACGTCGGCGGAGCTGCCGCCGTCCACGAGGATGCAGGCCAAGTGGCAGTTGTAGATGGTCGCGGAGACGATGAACGCGTCGTCGTGGGGGAAGCGGACCCTCGCGCGTCTTCCACCGTGAAGGTGAGGGGGACGTCCGACCACTTGGGTGGCGGGGACGTGTGTAGCACCCCCACAACCTTGACCTCGTGCACGTACTCCTTACGCTGGCGCTTAGAGTCCCGCCCGGAGGCGGACCCTCCCACGATGACGTTGATGTGGCACTGAGAAGTTTGAAAGGGGAGAGCTTCTGAAGGCTCTCCCTCCTGCGTCTGCGTCTGCTGACCCCCCGCGGGAGCGGGAAGGGCCGGAACAGCTGGCCGAGTGGGGAAGGACGCCGGAGTCCCCCCCCCTGCCCGCGCTGGTCAAGGAACGCCGCGAAGTGTTGCAGTAGCTGGTGGCAGTCTTGGGTAGCGTGGGTACTGGACCCGTGGAAGCTGCACCACGGCCCTTCCCGGCTTCTCCCCGCGGGGCCTTCCCGACCGCGCGAAGACTGTCCTCCCCCATGGCCTTTCGGTTTGGGGAAGGGGCAGTTGCCCCTCGGGGGGTCGCGCGAGCCGCCTCCGCCCTCGAGGCCGTGGCTCGTTACGCCCCCCTGTTTGGGGCGCTTGAGGGGATCCCTGGCCCCCCGGTCGGCGGGGGCGGGAGCCCCCTGGATCTTCTTCCAGATGTCATCTTCCTCCGCCCGAGTGTACTTTTTGAGTACGTTGAAGAGCTCATCGGCGGAGGAGGGGCAGCTCCGGGAGAGTCTTCGGTGGAGCTCCCCCGGGAGGATCCCACTTTTGCATGCTTTGATGATCGTAGAGTCGGGGTAGTGGGCCACTTTGCTCTTCACTTGAGCAAAGCGCTTGAAGAAGCTTCTGATGGTTTCCCCGGTCCTCTGCCGGACGGTGTACAGCTGCGAGGAGTCCAGGGGCCTCACGTAGTTCCCCTGGAAGTTCGCGCAGAACTCCCGCTGGAGCTGCGTGAAAGACTTGATGGAGCCGACCTTCAGGTTGTAGAACCAGGAGCGGGCAATGCTGGTGAGGTAGAGGGGGAAGACGTTGCATTGTACTGTCTCATCCCCCCCGGCCGCGGAGATGGCTGTGGAGTATACCTGCACAAATTCGTAAGGATCGGCCTCACCGTTATAGTGCTCGATGTGCGGAGGGTGGTAGGGCCGCGGCCACCGGATGCTGCGAAGTCTCCGGCATAGGGTTTGGTTAGCCCCCTGCACTTCCCGGGGAGAGTCCTGGTCACTGTCTTCTTTGACGGGGGACACACCCTCGTTATCGGAGTCTGGGAGCGGTCCGAGAGGTCCGCCGGAGTGGCGGTGGAGACGCTTTTCTTCTGGACCGGGGCTGAGTTCCTGGACGTCCGGGCTCTCCTCCGGAGAGGCTGGCTCTTCAGCGGGTCTCTTCCCCCGACCGGTGCGAGAGCGAGGCTCCCCACGCTCGCGGCCAGGGGAAGTTCTTCCCCGCTCTCAGGTGAATGCATTCGCTCAACCTCCCCCCGGGAGAAACGGACCTGTTCCGCTGAGGGAGGGATCTTATGCACTGTAGCTACCGGCTGGGGGGAGCCCCCTGCGAAGACCCCCGGGACCGGAAAGGGGGAAGCCCCTGTATTATCCGGAACCGGGGAGGGGGCGCCCATGGCGACGTCTGGAACTGAAGTGTAGGGAGCCCCCGTGGCAACGACCAGAACCGGAAAGGGGGAAGCCCCTGTAATATCCGGGACCGGCCCCGGGGGAGCCCCCGGGGCGACGTCCGGAGCCGGGGAGCCGATGTGGGGGGAAGTCCGCTGAGGCACGGGAGCTGCTTTGTTGACCGCCCCCGGCGCGATAAACGCGACGCGCGGGGCGGGACTGGCTCCTGGCGTAGGGAAAACCCCCGGCACGTAATGGGCCGCCGGCCCCTGGAATGGGCCCGGAACAGGGTATCCCCTAGGCGCCACGAAGGGCCCAGGCAGGAAGTAGCCCCCCGGCACCGGGACGGGCCCCGGTGTATAGCCCGCAAGGGGAGGGAATCCCCCGGCGGGGTCATACGGGGCGGCCAAACCTCCGGAGACCGGAGGGGCCGCCGGGGGACCCATAAACGGGGGCATAGCCCCCGGGTATGGGTGCGGCGCAAATGTGGGGGCCGGAGGCCGCGCCAACACGCTGAGCAGCTCATCCATACAGCGCTGGGCGCAGAGCTGGCCCTCCACTAAAGCCTCGAGCAGGGCGTCCTGGGGTGCCGGGGGAGCCGTCGGGGGGAGATTGGTCCCGGCCGAGGTCCTCGCGGTCACCGGGAGTGACCTGGAAGTAGAAGCACCTAAGTTAAGAGGAAAGGAGGGAGGCGGTACCTGGGCCTGACCGCCTCCTGGCGGAAGCGCCGGGACAGCCGTGTCCCGGACGGGTGGCGCCGGGTCTCCGAGACCGGCGTCACCGGGAAGGGTGCGAGCCCTTGTTCTTGGGGGAGCCATGACGTCTTGTCACGAGTCCCCACGGTCGGCACCAACTGTCGTGGTATTGCGAATACCCCGGCAGGTTTTGTGAATGATCCTAGTGAAGAAAACGCGACACGGGCTGACCGGGTGACCAGTCCTCCCCCGCCGGACAAACACAAGAATTGACACGAGGATTTATACAGGTTCGGGTCCCGGTGGGGGCCCTAGTCCTGTCGGCGTGCTCCCGACCGGAGTCGGCTGGGGAGGCCCTCTCGGGGGAGAGGCTTCCGGAGCACACCTGTTAGTTTTGGCTATTCCAATAATGAATCACTTGTCTTACAACAGAGGGGTACAAGGGCTATTTATAGCCCCAAAAAGAAGCAAAAAGACCAAGTTACCCCGGACGCTACCGTCGGATTGAGGGGTAGCAACGTCCTTCTCCCGGTCAAGCGCCTTGGATGCTTGACAGGTGGTCGTTGATTCCCGAGGCGCTCCTCGCGTGACCTGCACGTGATCAACAACTAGAGACTTTACCTTTAGAAGGGCGATGAGGCCCGGGGCATGCACCGAAGGCTAGGTCCCCGGGCCAAAGGCGGCTCTTGGGACTGGCACCGGACGCCGGGTCCCGGGAGTCAAAAGGCGGCGCCCGGGGCAGGCACTGGAGGCCACGTCCCCGGGCAAATGGCGGCGCCCGGGACCGGCGCCGGAGGCCAGGTCCCGGGAGCCAAAAGGCGGCGCCTGGGACCGGCCCCGGAGGCTAGTCCTGGGAGCCAAAAGGCGGCGCCCGGGGCAGGCACCGGAGGCCACGTCCCCGGGCAAATGGCGGTGCCCGGGACCGGCGCCGGAGGCCAGGTCCCGGAAGCCAAAAGGCAGCGCCCGAGACCGGCCCCGGAGGCCAGGTCCCGGGAGCCAAAAGGCGGCGCCCGGGGCAGGCACCGGAGGCCACGTCCCCGGGCGAATGGCGGCGCTCGGGACCGGCCCCGGAGGCTAGGTCACGGGAACCAAAAGGCGGCGCCCGGGGCAGGTACTGGAGGCCACGTACCCGAGCAAATGGCGGCGCCCGGGCCCGGCCCCGCACACTAGGTCCCGGGAGCCAATAGGCGGCGCCCGGGGCAGGCACCGGAGGCCACGTCCCCGGGCAAATGGCGGCGCCCGGGACCGGCGCCAGAGGCCAGGTCCTGGGAGCCAAAAGGGGGCGCCCGGGACCGGCCCTGGAGGCCAGGTCCCGGGAGCCAAAAGGCGGCGCCCGGGACCGGCCCTAGAGGCCAGGTCCCTGGAGCCAAAAGGCGGCGCCCGGGGTAGGCACCGGAGGCCACGTCCCCGGGCGAGTGTGACGCAACTTACCTGGACTTAGTCTCGCGGAGATTTCCCCCAACATTTTATATCGCGACTTGGCGAACGAGGACTGCCTTTCTTTAAGGCTCTACTCAAACACAATGGTTTTACTTGGTCGGATGAAGCCGAAAAAGCCTTTCAAGAGGTTAAAGCATATCCATCCAGTCCGCCAGTACTAGTCTCTCCAAATTTTGGGGAACCACTACTTCTTTACTTGGTGGCCACCCCTCACGCGGTCACCGCAGTTCTGGTCACAGAAAGAGAGGGTGTACAACAACCAATCTACTATGTAAGTGAAGTACTTCGTTGTCCAAAGGAGCGTTACCATAAGGTTCAGAAAATACTTTACGCACTTCTGATGGCTTCCTGTAAGCTACGACATTACTTTCAAGTGCACAAGATTACTGTGCCTTCGTTCTTCCCATTGGAAGCTATTATCTGGAACCCAGATAAATCTGGTCGTATCGCAAAGTGGACAATGGAACTTGGAGCCTTTGACATCCATTTCACCCCTCGCGTAGCAATTAAATCTCAAATTCTTGCAGACTTTGTGGTCGAATGGACTAACCCCGACCCCCCTGCGCAAGAATCTAAAGATTTACAATGCACCAACCACTGGACGATGTATTTTGATAGTTCTCACAGTTTTCAATACTCGGGGGCTGGAGTGGTCTTAATCACGCCTCAGGTTGACCAACTCAAGTATGTCATTCAATTACACTTTGTTGTGACTAACAATGCAGCAGAGTATGAAGGTCTTATTGCAGGATTGTGGGCAGCCAGATTGCTCGGAGTCCGTTGATTAGTGGTGAGGGGAGACTCACAGCTAGTCGTAAAGCAGGTAAACAAGGAGTACAGCACCTCCAATGAGACAATGGCTCATTACCTTGGAGAAGTGAGGAAATTGGAAAAACACTTCAGTCATTTTGAAGTCCAATACATCCTGCAAAAGAACAATATACTCCCAGACCAATAATAAAAAATTGGGTCCTCACGCACATCCGCTCCGGCAGGAGTGTTCGTTGAACACTTAAAACATTCCTCAATCATGGCTTCGATCGAAGATGACCCGGTGGCAGTATGCGTCACCAACCTTGGGCATGAAGGAGATTGGACCCGTCCATTGCGGATCTATCTCGAACATGGGACCTTGCCCAAGGATGAAACAAAAAGTGATCAGTTAATTCGAAAAGCGCGTCTATATAAACTCATAGATGGGGTTTTATACAGAAAGGGTACTCAAGGAGGATTCATGCGTTGCATATCCCAAGAGGAAGGTAAATCCCTCTTGAAAGAAATTCATGGCGGTGTATGTCGTGCACACACGTCGCATCGGACACTGGTGGGAAAAGCATTTTGACAGGGGTTTTATTGGCCTTCGGCACTTGATGATGCCAAGCATTTGGCCAAAACATGTCCACAGTGTCAATTTCATGCAAGGCAGGTCCATCAGCCTGCATATGCCTTACAAACTATTCCTCTAACATGGCCCTTCGTGGTTTGGAGAATAGATATTGTGGGTCCTATGCCCCAAGCGATCAATGGGTACAAGTTCTTGTTCGTAGCCTTTGACAAGTTTACAAAATGGATTGAGGCTGAACCAGTCTACAACGTTACCACCACTGCGGCGAAGAAGTTCTTTCATAAGAACATAATCACACGATTTGGTGTCCCAAGTCGTCTTATTACTGACAATGGTTCCCAGTTCGTTAGCGGTCTCTTCTTGGACTACTACGATGACATTGGGACCAAAGTGTGCTTTGCTTCTACTGCTCATCCACAAAGCAATGGCGTCGTTGAACGTGCCTACGGGCAGATATTACAAGGCATCAAGAAGCATGTTTTCAATAGCCTTAAAATGTGCTCGGGGGCTTGGGTAGATGAACTCTACTCCGTTCTATGGGCACTATGCATTACTTGTAGTTGAGCTATGGGTGAGACACCTTTTCAACTAGTGTATGGTGCGGAGGCTGTCTTAACCACGAAAATTCACATTGGGTCTGTTCGTGTGAATCAATTCGATCATTCTAATCAAAATGAACAACGTGCCCAAGATATTATGCTCCTTGACGAAAAACACGATCGGGCGTTGATCAAGTCTGCAGTATATTTACAAGCTTTGCGTAAATACCACAGTAAACAGGTGCGGCCTCATAGTTTTCACATGGGCGACTTGGTTTTATGGAAAATACAAAACCAGTCTAACCGCAACAAATTCTCTCCCCAGTGGGAAGGCTCTTATACTGTGGTCTCAGTATCGTGACCAAGATTGGCTCGATTAGCGATGATGGAAGGATCTTGTCCAATACTTGGAACATAGATCAATTATGCAAGTTCTACGTGTAAATTTTCCATTTCTTTTATCCTTTTCAATTAGCATGATTTTATTAAAAATTATGTGTACATTTCTTCGCATTACGTTATGGTTTGATTTCTTTTTGCTCCACCCCGACTAAGCTATGCTCGGGGGCTGGCCGCCGATGACCATCTTACTATGATAACCAAGTTGGATTTGCTGGCCAATCTCATGGTCGCATCTAGATAAGATATCCCTAAATAAGCTTCGAAACGCATACGGGACTCACTAGCATGTTTTTGATCATTCAAGTGGCTGCCAGTTCGTAATAAACGTTGGTATTATATTAAGATCAGTATCGGTGCGACCAGATGATCGTATCTAGGTCGAGACATTCCTTTATAAACCGTTTCTAGATGTAGAGGGAACTCACCAGATATTTTCTGATCGTCAGTGACCCATATTACTCCTGAGATTATAATACCATGTCTTCAGTATATATGATCTCAATAGGGGGCTAGAAGAATATGGCCATAATGTAAAATGAAATTACGTACATTTTTTCTCAAAACCTAAGGCATACATTTGCATATTATAATTGTATATGTATAGGTACAATTAACATTAGAGGATCATTGTTCATGACAATGAAATTACAGTAAGCCAAACTCTTTCAGAAAATCTTCAATAAGGGGATTGACCTCTTCCATGATGACTTCAAGCTAGTCTTCACTCTCAATCTCTGCAACCCCCACCACTGGATTCAAGTTTAAACTTGGGCCATGGTGAAGTCTTTACTTGCATAGAATGGCAAAGGCTATTGATCTCGCATTGGTCTTCTTTGCCTCTTCTTGTCATTTCGTATCTTCAGGAAGATACTCGAGGAGTGATTCAGTTTGAGTCACGACCAGTTTGCATGAATCGCTGAGGCTTAAGTTGTTCTTTTGAGGCTCGATTATATCGGCCTTCAGCAAATTTGCAACTGTCTTACATTTTTTGAAGACTCCTAGTTGGACGTTGCTGCAGGATGAGATAGTTGCCTTTAAGGTCTTGGGCTCTCGCAGACAGTGTCAATCTTCAAGTTTTGAAGCTCGATGGTCACATGAAGGTCCTCCTTCTCCTTTGAAAGAGAGCTTATTTGATCCTCTTGTACTGTCAGAGCAAAGGAATTGAATTTACAACAGTTCATGCAAGGAAATAATTCTTTCTGGTCGGAAGTAAAACTTATAGGAAAGCTTTGACTGCGCCTCGCAAAGTTCCTTCTCCGTAGAAGAAAATCTCGCAGCCGTAGCTTCCCCCTAATTTTGCCGATCAGCCATGCTTTTTGTCAAGGAGGCATTTTTACTGTGACAAGAAAGACAATTGTTATACCTAGACGAAGTTCAATTTGGTATAAACAAAAGTTCGGATACTAACTATTGTAGCCGATTGATCTCCCGTTGCATGACCTCAATATGCTTCGCTAAAGCTTTTGACTTGGTCACCATGCGGGTCAGATCCTGAAACACAATGAAATCTGCTATTTAAACTTGAACATTCCTATGGTCTGCAATTTCAGAAAAGGTAAAAGAGTCTTACTTACCTCTATGAAATTGCTTAAAGAAGCATCCTCGGGTTCATTCAAAGGTTGAACCTCGAGACCAGTTCTTTCCTTGGCAACAGGAGCAGCAAATGGTTGATCTTGTGGGTTTACTCCAGCAGTTAAGGCAGCGGTTTCCATCCCTTGAGATTGGAGGTCCGCAATTATTTCCTCCACAATGGCCTAAGAAGTTACCTCAGCCATTGTGCTCACGCCTGTGTCTCCCTCGACCTCTATGGCACCTGTTGCGCTAGTTCTTGAGGAGGTCGGCAGGGCACTAGACACAGGGGTCCTAAAAGATATCATGATTTGTCACATCCCTGTTTTTGAAACAATCAAGATGTGGAAAATGTGATATTTCTTACCTAAGTCGAAACCCCATCACAGGTTTGGGTCTCGGTGAGGTGCTCTACGGAGAAAGAAGCCCACTGGGTGCCCCTGTTGAAGTGGCATCAACATCTGTCCTTGTCTTCCTCTTCTTGAATAGGACAGTGTCATCTTCCTCCTGCATATTCAAAATTCAATTGGCATATGCAAAGAAATAAGAATTTGAAAACTGTGAAGTTCTTACCACAGCAGCTCCTTCAGTATTCGAAGGAAGGGTTACCAACCTTGAGGCAGTTGGAATCACAACCCCAGAATCCTCTGTGACCGTGGTGACTGGGATACACGCCTTAGAGCTGAGAAATTCCTTTGTGGCCGCAAGGTCCTCCGCGACCACAGGATCACTTGCCTCAACATTTGCCCCCGCCATGGAGGACAATATGTTGGCAATGATGGGGGAGGATGGCTCCTCTGGAACACAAATCTCTAGAGGACTCGTTGCCTTCCTCTTACAATGGATGAGAGGAACTTCTTCTTCCTCATCCTCGCTCCCCTCACCCTGTACGACTAAGAAGTAATTCCTATTCATACTTGGCACAACAGGGGGAAGAGAAAATCTTACCGCGGTATCTTTCGTGGTTATTTTCTTCTTCTTTGAAGAAGCCCCTCCTATAACCGTCTTGGAAGATTCAGGGGCCAGTTCCTTCGTTTTCTTTGCCTTAGAAGAGGATTTCTTCACCCTCTTCGATGTTGACCTCCCAGAAGGCCCATCATCATCCCCTGGATTCTTTGTCCCAGTGGTTCGCCCCTTCAGTAGTTGCATCATTTCAAGAATCTTTATTTGGTGATCTAAATCAACGGACGTTAATGGACAAGTTCCTTGAAAGAGGATTTACCTTTTGACGTTCTTGTCTAAGCTCGTCACCGCTGTTGATCAAGCTTTGAGGCTGGGGTGATCCTCGAGCTCCTTCTGTTGCGGCATTATAGGGCCGCAGAAGGTTATTTGTCCATTTCTCAATCTCGGACAAGGATATAATTGCTTCACAAAAAGCACATTACTTGGGATGACATTTTTCATCAGTAAAACTGTGTATTTTGTGGACTAGAGGACATACCAGTATTGTAATCCAAGGTGCTGTCCACCATGGATTCTACCTCCCAAGCTGGATGTTCCCTGTTCCGCAGGGGGCTCATCTTATTCTTCACAAAGTCACGGATGATATCCTGTACTGTTAATCCCTGATGGACTAAGTGAAGAATCGCTTGGGCCTGTTTCTTCAACTCTTGATTCAAAGCAGGAACAGTATCCATTTCACTATTCTTCTTCGGATGATGGTTCTCGAACCAAAGACTGCTTTCCGACGGGGGGTGCAGTAGAACCATTTCTGGTGCCACCCATGCACAGAATCCCGTAGAGGAAGAAATGGATAGTCTTTCTTCTCCCTCACATGGAAGTATATACATCCCGCGGCACTAGTGCTCTTTGACCATGCCGAGAAGTAGAACCGTCAGAAGAGATCTACACTTGGTAGCACTCCAACAAAGGCCTTGCACAATTGCTGAAAGATCGCCAAGATGAGAATGGCGTTGGGATGAAGATTCAGAAACTCTAGGCCATAATGCGCAAAGATATCTTGAAGGAACTTGCTTTCTGGGAACTAAAACCCACATCACAAGAACTCTTTGAAGATTACCAGTTCGTTCTCATGAACGACTGGGGTATCCTCATTTTTCTCCGCCGGCCGCTAGTTGATTAGCAGCAGCGGGGAAGAGTCTCTTCTCACTCAAGCACCATGAAGCTCTCCTCAGTATGGTGGATTGATCGGCTCCAGGACCCCATTGCTGATGAGATTTGTGGAAAGGCGACGGCTTTGGAGACAAGGAGAGCAAGGTGCAAATAGAGGGTGTTTTGCAGTTAAAGTGGCAAAGGAAAAAGAGGATTTTTTCTTCTGAAGCTTCTCAAGCAAGCTACCTTCTTCCTTTTATATGCCGAAGACCACTACTCGCCAGGTTCATTATTTTACTAATTTCTCATAACGGGTATTTTCTCAGATAGAACCCGATATCATATATTTAACCCTGTTTGAATCTGAAACAAAATGCGTCTGTTTTAAATTAATAGATCATTTTATTTCACATTCGGGGGCTACGATATAGATAATTTTATGAGAATTTTTTGAGAAATTAAAACCTTATGATTCCAGGGTAATCTCATATTTTTAGCACTGTTATGGTCTTAGAAGTTTGGTGATCACAGTACTATGTTTGATCGCAAGGCCATTTCCGTGATCTCGGTTATATGTATGATCGCAATGCTGTTCTATGACCTCAGTACTACATGGTCTCAAAGCTATCCTGTGACCGCACCATACTCCATGACCTCAGTGTTGTCCTGAGTTAATCTTGGACAGAGGACTCATTACCTGTGTATGTTCTAGTTGTAGAGATATTTACTTGTAACTATTTTTACACACAGAGAATATAAAAACTTCAATTGGTGATTATAGATTAGACATAATTCATCAAATATTTAGATGTGTAAGGAAAAGAAATTCCTTATTTCTTCCATTCTTTACATAGAAAAGGGATGCAGGCGACCAAAGCATCGACTTGATCCAAAAGTAATTTACAAAGTTCTTCTAGGGACATGTTGGTATCAGTGGGATCAACACTGGCCACCCCAAGAGAACTGGTGACGTCTCTCAGTCTTTCGACGTCGTCCCTTATCAAGAGAGAGAAACTGTTCCTAATTGTGTCAGAGAGGTCTCACAGCTCTCGAGCACGATCTCTCTCCAGCCAAAACTTACGTGCTTCTTCACGATATCCATTACAGCATTCTGCCAGGCACAGAGTAGTTGAGGAGATGTCTTCAGAACGCTTCTCTAGTGCCTCTTTTTCTTCTGGGAGAGTTCTGCACAAGGTAGATTTCCCTCCCAGAAGAGCTTGGATCTTAGCAAGCTGATGGCTAAGAACCCAAAGAGCTTTCTCATCCTGTAAATGCATGGGTTAATTCCTAAAAGCATATAACGATTAGAAGCGATAAAGATGCTAACCTTCGTCACAGGATGAGAGGAGAAAGGCAAGCTTTGAAGGGGACTTGGTCCCAAAGGCATTGCAAGTGCAGTGAGACTTTCCCCAGAAGAATGATGGTTGGAAGGATTGTTGTGGTGATCCAAAGAAGGTGAATATGCAACTGGATGGGTTGCAAGGGCCAAGGAAAGGGGCAGTGTGGCAGCCCAGATGTCAACACCTTTTAGCATTTTCAGTGAATCTCCATTGGAGGATCCTTCGTCATTTCTGGATCTCTTCTTTGGAGGAGTCATTTCCTCAATTACCTAAAAATTCCAAAATGCATTACTTTGGAAATGAATAGACTGTAAGAGAAAAACTTGCACAGATGTTTTAGAAGAGAACTACCTTCTGAAGATCCTGTTCAATCTCAACTCCTATTTCTTTTTCTTCCTCATCACTCTCAACAATCTTCTTGGAGTCTCGGTTCGCCATTAAGACGAGAGTAGAAGAGGAAATGTGAAGTAGAGGGTTATAGGTAGTTTCTAGAAAGACTTAGCCAAAAAAGCAAGCTTGTGAGTTTAGGAACTAAAAGGCTTCGCTATTTATAGAGCCTGGAGGTGACGGTTCGCTTTTGCGGGAGCCTCGAGTTTTTAAAACACACTTACGGCTTTTGCCTTGGTTAAATGGTCAATAACATCATGATTACTTGTCAAGAAAACCCCAGAGGTTGTCTTGGGAAATAAACCGCCACACAATGTACAATGCAAACTGAAGAAGTTGAAGCGTCGGGTTACATATTCAATGTAGATTAAATTTGAAGTTATAATCTTTTTATCTCTTCAAATTTGGGGGCTAGCTGACGAGGATTGTCACCCAAGCTAGTTTATATCATGTTCAAATCAAGTTCAGGTCTGATATATGTCTCTGTGTCCTAGCAGTCGTATGGTCACAGACGGATAGCTTCCTATGCGCGATTAGAAGGTCACGGACACAGAGTTAGTCTATGATCGCAGTACTTGCGCAGTCATCAGATCGCAGACTATGCGCGATCAGAAGGTCACTGGCTATGTTCGACCAAGGTAACCTGGGAATGTTCGAGTCTTTGGGCACGTTCTCAGGATCAAGATAACTTTTCCCACGTGTGAAGACAACCTCCAGGAGGTTAACATGTGCGGTTACCTATAATTGTACGTGGTTAACCAGCGAAGAAGACTGGTGCGGTTATACGAATTGCATTATGGCAACCGCTCAAAACTACCTTGCATTGGCATCCCTTCATCCAGTATAAAAGGTTGGCCAATGTACAGTAGACGGGTATGATGATCAGATAAGGACTTAGAGATAGTTCATAGACATAAGTAAAAAAAGGATTATCACCTGTGACAATCTCTCCTTCCTGTAATCTCTTTTGCTCATAGTGAAATCATAACAGGATGTAGGGCTATCACCTGTATAAATCTTTGCGTCTCCATTTCATTTCTTATGTTAACTTACCTGATAGCATCTTGAAAGGTCTCACATACAACTCACAAATATGCGTAAGATCGACAGAGGACCCCAAGTCCAAATCGTCGACAAGTCTCTTATGCTCAAAGTGATTATGACAAAAGGAAGGAGATTGATAACCTAAAATTATTGATTTTAGGGTCTTTTTTACCATATCATTCTGAATCAAAGTTGAGGTATTGACTCAAGCTTTAATTGAATATGCAGCACGGATGGTACTATTCTTGTATCAATCCCTTCGGTGGTCCAGTCAGTTTCTGCCTCTAAGGTAATTATTTTCTCCTTCCTTAGTTTCTTATATGTGACCTGGATTAATCCCTTTGTCTATAGGAGGACAAGGCATTGTGGGTTCTCAGTGAACAACTTGCTGAGATCCAGGTTCTTCTGAGAGAGAAGGCTGCTTTATACAGAACTCTCGAAGAAGAAAAAAAGGAGCTTGACGAGCGCTTTATCAAGCAGGGACTCAACCTTGATACTGCCTTCCAGGTCGTTGTGTGCCTCAGGGAGAGTCATAGAGAGAGATCTCGTGCAAGAGCAGCTAGATCTTGTGCAAGATCAGAGGGATCTCTCTGACGAGATAAGAGCCCAATGCCTTCTCACAATAAAAGACGACGTCGAAAGATTAAGGAACATCTCTAATTCTCTAGGGGCAGCTAGTGTTAATCCTACTAGTGATGAGTTTCCCTTGGAGATCTTTGTATTTTGCTTTTGGATCAAGTTGACTCTTTGGTCAACAATATCCCTTGTTTGTGTAAAGACTAAAAGAAATAAAGTTATTTTCTTTACACTGAGAGCCTTTGTTGATAAGTTTATGATTACACACAATCTATAATCATTTTAATATCCAATTTATATCTCTGCTATAAAAAATGATGGAAGGCAAAAAATCTCTGTGAGAAAAAATAATCACAGGAAAATATATCTTATGCGACCATAACTCTTCACAAGGAGTATAACTATAACCAAGGTCACAACGATAAAAAATCGAGACCATAAAATCCTGGCTATAGTGTAAGTGACTGACAGCTAGCCCCCGAATTCGAAACGAAATGACTTCGTATTTCAAAAATATTCATCTTCGTTTCAGATTCCAACAGGTCCCAAGAAGGACTTTGGGTGCGCCCGTCAGATCCATCATGGGAGACATTTAATGCCAGAGACGGTGGTAAGGCAACTTACAGTATCCAAAGTCTCAAAAAACCTTGCCTTTGCAATCTTCGCCTCCTTACGCCACCAAAACACATCGTCTTCCAAAACCCTTCTTCCTTCAATCTTTGATCGAATCGCATCCTGGAGTTGATCCATCTTCTACGATAGCGAGCATCTGGAGAGTTTCGAGAAAGAAGAGATTTTTCCTTCAAGGCAACTAATCCCCTGTCGGTTGACTGAGAAGGAAGAAACACCTATTGTTCAGGAAAATAAACTGGTGCTCTCTAAGGATTTCTTACGTTGTGGATTCCATTTGCCAGAAAGAGAATTCTTCCGCAGCGTCTTGAACCATTTCGGCCTTGAACTGGTAAACCTTCACCCCAATTCTGTGTTGAGTTTGGCAATTTTTTAGCACCTATGTGAAGCTTTTGTTGGGGTTTTGCCGAGCATCACCCTTTTTTGCCGCTTCTATTTCTTGGTATAGTCCAAAAGCGTGAATGCAGTTGGATGCGTCTACTTCTGTTTGAGGGATAAGAAAGATTATCCTGTCGTCCCGCTGCGTGATTCTGTCCATGGCTGGAATCAGCGATGGTTTTACTGCACTGCTCCTGAAGAAACCAGTCTCTGGTTCGAAAATCGTCGGCCAGAGAAAAGCAATGAAAAGGACTCTGCCCCTAATCTTAATGAAGAGCTGCTGAAACAAGCCTGCATTATCCAAAATCTAGCACAAGAAGGCTTGACGGCTTGAGACGTGATTCAGGACTTCATCAAGAACCGAATCAGTCCGTTGAAGAAGAAAGGTTATCTTGTCGTCCCGCTGTGTGATTCTGTCCATGGCTGGAATCAGCAATGGTTTTACTGCACTGCTCCTGAAGAAACCAGTCTCTGGTTCGAAAATCGTCAGCCAGAGAAAAGCAATGAAAAGGACTTTGCCCCTAATCTTAATGAAGAGCTGCTGAAACAAGCCTGCATTATCCAAAATCTAGCACAAGAAGGCTTGACGGCTTGAGACGTGATTCAGGACTTCATCAAGAACCGAATCAGTCTGTTGAAGAAAAGGGTGGACCCTGCTTGGGAGGTGTGCTCTATGCAAGATCGGATCTTGGACTCTGAGCAAGGTGAAGTCTTTTCTTATAGATTGGAAATGTATCTTCAATCTAGATGTACTTAGTGTATTTTTGAAATAGGTCTACCTTCATCTGAGGTCGAGAGAAGAACAAATGCTTTGTTGAAGCTATTTAATCCGACCATAGAAGGTGACGTGAACGCGCCAAGACCGCAAAGTCTAGTCTATGGCAGCGAGGAATTATTGCAAGAACGACAAAAGGTAAAATCTCTTTCGATAATCCTGCGTATATAATTTAATCAAAATAATAATCAAAAGAATTTATTTCGATGTAAATAGTTGCTTTTGGGTCAATCTGGAACGAAAAGGAGTGTTGATGATGCTGGGACTTCTGGGGTTCTTCAGCCAAGAAATTGAAAAGGACTCCCCCCAAAGGAAAAGGTCACTCATCAATGGAGAAATCTATAGACCCCAGCAAATCCAAAAAGGCCACAAAGGAAACTTCGCTCAAGGCCGTTAAACCGAGTCCAGGGGTGTCTTTGCAAAATCCTTGACTTCTAGACCTTTTCTGTGAAAACCACCTTGTCAAATAGCTACCTCATAACATTATTCACCCAATGCTTCAAACAGAACCCATCTTGCCCACTGAAAATCTCCAGACCCATACCAATGCCATTCTTTGACAATGTCAGCTCATGTCAGTTCATGCCAACCAGTGACATTGGCCCTGTTCACCCACCTCTGGTCATGCAAATCAAAAACTACATTGTCAAATGGTTGCCTCACTACTTTGTGCACCATTTGCATGAATAAAAACCCATTTTGGCCACTGGGAACTATCCAAACCTTGTCAATGCCATTTCTTGACATTGTCAACCCTTGTCAGTCTATGTCAGCCAGTGGCATTGGGCCAATTTGACCACTTCTGGTGGAGCAAACTAAAATCCACTTTGTCCCCTAAGCCTGTGGAGCTATGTTCTACATTTCCTTCAACTGTCACATCTTGAGATAAGCCCTCTAGAATTTGTTGAGCCTTTGTCGCAGCCTTGAACCGAATGTCGATCTGTTGACGTTCACTGTTTTTGAGTAGACCAGCGGCGGACTTGATGTCCATATTGCAGCCTTGAAGCCCTAAGAGTCTCTAACACCCATTCTTAGCCCAGATTTTATAAATTCTAGAGTTTCAACCCAGAACAGCTTGCAATCTCAGTTCGTTTCATCATCGCCAAGATCTTTTCTCTTAAGAGCATGTTGCATGTAGATTTTAAAACATTTAAAATAGTTTGTGATCTTGTGTGCTTGTTTGTTGGAGAGTAGATCAAGAGCCCAAGTTCGAAGACTTCGTCACTGACCCGACATCGACTGTTGTTTCTTACGACTCGGAAGGCAAGTCATATTTTTGAATATCTTGAACCTATATCTTAAGAGTTGCTATAATATAATCTTGAATATAAGTAATACTGCATGTGAAAGAATGGTTAAGATATAATTTGGCAGTACTAGGCTGTATGCCTGAGAAATGTGAAATGATCAAATAGTGAGCCATGAACTATTACATATGTACTTACGTATATTCATGAATTAAAACCCCTAGCCGTGACCAGGATTTTGGAATGGAATGGTGGTACTAGCACAGGATGTGCATGGGTTGTGGATAGTCTGGTCACTGGCATATAAGGACTAGAACCTTGTGTTGTGCGTCTAGTGGCATGAAAAACGTGCTAACCGCAAGCCTGGTATGGGACAGGCCTGATCAAGTAAGTATGCGGATCGCACATAATACCCCTGCATGAGATGAGAAGTGATGCACGATTTAACACGGAGTGTGGCTCCTACACATATCACTGGATGTGATTGCACGCTGACCCAGTAATGGGAAGAGGCATTCGGGGTGGGGATTTGGGTACCACCCACCACAACTGTGGTTTGCGTGAAACCACAGGGTCAGGGGTGAATTGTGAGTGAAACATAACAAAAGTTTTTGTTATCTCCACGTTGCCACTCGCACATGGTTGTGAGGAATGGTCTAATCATATTGATAGGATGGGCATGAAAGTGGAATATCTTGCGGGTAAATTGGTACCTCTCTGCAGAGTTAAAAACGTATTCGAATACTCCGAGCTCCCGGGTTTATAGGAGTCTGCTGTGGTGGATTAAATCCACGAGGTGTGACACAAGTATGTTTTGTAAATAAAATTTGATAAGTCAAGATTACCCAAATGACATGTGTTGTCATGATGCTGCCGTGGGCTGTCGTGTGTCGACGTGTCACGGTAGTACTATAAATAGTAATAACATGAATAGAGATGCTATGTTATGAAAAGTGATACCATGAGATGTGACATAAAGGAAAAGACTATTTTTCAAACATCCACACTTCTTTACTAGCATAGGTTCATATCATCCCTACTATATGTATCTACTCTTACCTATGACTTGCTGAGTACGTAAGTACTCACCCTTGCAATCTACAATCCAGCAGATGAAGCGTCCCATGATCAAGATGAAGGCGTGGAGAACTTCTTGGATCCAGAAGGAGGAGAGCCAGTTCTGCTAGAGTCCTAATGTGTGTTGTTCTGCCGTCAACTTCTTATTGTGGGGGTTCACCTATCTTCTGCTGTGTAGTTCTTTTTATTTTGCTTTATCTAGACCATGTATGCCGCGAAGGCATTATAATCTATTTATGTTGTATTAAGGCCAGCATGTCACACTGCTTAAATATTTTGTAAGTTACTTTGCTGTGATATAAATATACTCTTGTGCTTGACTTATCCTGGGAAGTCAATGGTATGCATGTATGGGATCAACGGTAGGAGCTGGGTCCCCACAGGAGTAGTCATAGTCTCCAGACGGGGGCGCGACAATCTCATGGTTGCATCTAGTTAAGAACTTCTCTTTGTAAGCCGGTTCTTATTGCATAAGGGACTTACTAGCTTGTTTTGATCATTCGAGTGGTTGTCAGTTAGCAAAAGTTTATATCTTTGTACTAAGTCAGTTATTTCCAATCTTATGATCACATCTAGATAAGACATATCTTTTTAAGCTAATTCTTACTGTGTAAGGGACTTGCTAGCATGTCTTGATCATTTAAAGCCATGATCTTATTTGGCCAAGAAAACTATCATGTGACCATTATACTACGTCTTCAGTATTATCGGTCGCAAGAGGGGGCTAGGGGAATATAATCATAACATTCAGTCAATAAAATAAGTACATTTTATCTTTCTCTTTTTGCATTCGTTTCTTTGCTAATCATGTGATTTGCAAGGTGTAAAATGGAGACTCCAATAATATAGTAAAATGTTTCCATTCCATTGATATAAGAAAATCTTTACAATGAGAGGAATTACATTCAAAAGAGGATGAGGTCGTGCAATAGTTTTTCAATCAAAGGTCTGACCTCAGCCGTGATCGCATCAAATTGGTCTTGGCTATTGAAGGTCGCGTCCTTCGCCACTGGCTTCAGATCTAAATTCAGACCATGGCGAAGTCAAAGTTTGCAAAGCATGGCAGAGGCTATAGTTGCAACATCGTTCTTCAGTGCCTCTTTGTGCCTACTCGCGATTTCAGGAAGGCTTGCAACCAAGATATAAGCTTGAGCCGCGACCAACTTGCAAGACTCATCAAGGGTAGAATCATCCTTCTTAGAATCAATGATATCCGCCTTATGGGAGTCCGCGTTCTCCCGCAGTTTTGCGAGGGTATTCTTCTCTGTGAGACCGCAGCTCTTGATGATCTTTTCTAAGGCTCCCTTTTCTTTAAGGGAGAGCTTTGCAGTTTCCTTGGTATTCTCTGAGACCATCTTGCAGTGGCTGATGACATTTTGAATCTTATCAAGGTCGTTTCCTCACTCGATAAACTTCTGCTCATAATGATCTGTTTCTTTCGCCAGCTTGCTATTTTTGTCTCTTTGCTCGGAGCAGAGGAGAGAATGAATTCGACTAAGTTTATAAAATTTATACAAATACATAGAACCAATGTAAATTTCTACTGAAATAGACTTACCATCAACTCTGGTCTGCAGTTGATTGCAAACCATCTAAAGGCGATCAGCTTTCCCTTGGAGAGAATCAAATGATTGTACTTTTTGCTCCAAGGTCGTTGCCTTCTCAATAGCATCTTTTAACTTGGCTTCAAGCACCAGGGATTCAGCAAGTTTTTCATTGTTTATCCTCTGGGCTTCAGCCATCTTCTTCTCCAGAAGAGACCGCTCAACAGATGCAACCTCTCTAATGTTGCACTCGTTGGCAACCTCTTCTAGCAAAGTGGAGTTCTCCCTGCGACAATAGAAATTATTATTCTAATTCATAAAAGACTAAGGCTAAAGCAAGTTGCTTACTGCTTTAGCTTGTCGTACTCTCCTTGACCTTGAGTTGCTGCATCAGTTGGCCAAGTATGGCGTGTCTGAAGGAACTTCTCAGAGACAACACCTAAGTTGAAGGGGTAAAAGTTTTCTACTTACCTCTGAGAACTCCTCAAGGTACCTCTCAGGTAGGTCCTTGAGTTCAAACCCTTGGCTGGAAGAAGCCAAGTTATTCAGTACCTACCCCATTGTGTTCAAAAATTGAGATTGAAGACTCAAGTTAGGGGCAGGGCGATGAACCTTGACGAGTTATGCTGCCATTTCTTGTGCCTCTTCCACTCCTCGTTCTTCTAAATGGGAGGGAAGAACAGTTTCTTCGACCAGAGGGGGAACAGATGCTTCTGCTTGTTCATTCATCCCCATGGGGTTATTCATAAAGTTGCTTTTGCATATCACCCTCAAACAAGTGGACAGGTTGAAGTCTCAAACAGAGAAATCAAGACAATCTTGCAGAAGGTGGTGGCTCCATCTCGTGTGGATTGGGTGCTCAAACTTCCAGATGTCCTTTGGGCATATCGCACTGCATTCAAGGCTCCGCTAGGTATGACACCTTACAAACTTGTATTTGGTAAAAACTGCCATTTCCCTGTTGAACTGTCACACAGGGCGATTATGGGTGTTAAAAGAACCCAATTGGGACTTTGACAAAGCAGGGTGAAGGTGAATCCTTGAATTGCATGAGCTAGAAGAGCTTCGGAACAACACCTTTGAAAGTGCCTTGATCTATAAAGACAACACGAAGAAGTAGCACGACAAAAGGATCCTCAACCATGAGTTTAAACCAGGTGATTTGATTTTACTATTCAATACATGGTTGAAATTGTTCCTAGGGAAATTGAAATCATGATGGATTGGGCCATACGTGATAGAAAAGGTCTTCCCGTATGGTGCCATAGAGCTGCGAGGGCAAAATGGCACCACTTTCAAGGTAAACATGCACTGTATCAAGCTTTACAATGCGGGAGACCAGGTAAGTACACTGAACTCGATCAATTCTTTTGATTCCATATATTTTTGAACGGCGGAGGACGTTCCGTCGAGCGGGACATTAAACCAGTGCTAGCCGGGAGGCAACTAGGTACACTAACATGTAGTTCTCTCTTTTATGAACACAGCAGTGCAGAAATCACTCATTTATGACACCGTTTGATCACCCGAAACATGTTTTTCATAGACTAGGGCTGACACTTTTTGAAAAAAAACCAAAAATAAAAAGTTTTCAAACTGGCCGAGATGACCACAACCACTTACATGACCTATTTTAGGGTTTGGTTTCGTTAAAACTTTCAAAAATTGATTTTTCATCTCAGCCGAGACGACCACGACCAGGTTTACGACCAGTGGTAGCTTCGGTTTGATGATTCTAAAAAATTCAAAGTTTTTTCTTTTTACCTGATACGAGCATGACCAGTGTTTCAACCAGTGTCATGTTCAGGTGAGAATTCTCAAAGAAAAGAAAATTTTCCAAAACCAACCGAAGCGAGCATGACCTCGAGCACGACTAGTGCCAACTTCGGGTGGAAATTTTTCAAAAGAAACAAAGTTTTCAAAACTTCCCAGAAAAGCACGACCTCGACCACGACCAGTGCCAGTCTTGAGTGGATTTTTTAAAAGGAAATTTCAAGTTTTCAAAAACCTCCCGATGCGACCACGATCACTAGCACAACACGTGGCATGCTCAGGTTGAATTTTCAAAACAAAAAAAAATCTAATAATTTTCAACCGCTAAAACCACGACCAATGGCCTGTCCCGTGCTCATGTTTATCACGGCATGTGCTCGTGGTCATACCCTCACCTGTGCGACCAATTGGTCAAAAAATTCCAAGATCGATTTTAACCGAGCCAACTATGTCCCGTGCCCGTAGAAGTGGCACTGTCGGTGCCACCACCTAGTTGTAGCGGGTCAAACCCGAGCCGAACAAGACCCAGAGCACACCCCGTGCCCGTGGTCATGCCAGGCTCGGTTTCCTCTCGTTTTTCGGCCGAAAGTCACCTTTTTTATTTCTTTTTGTACTTCTTTCGCCCCAAACCTCTACAACACCTACCTAGCACTCTATTGAAGGCCTCTCATCTTCTCCAAACAGTAAACAATCATTGTTTTAGCCTTTGTTCTTCTCAAAAAAATCCTCAAACCTAGCCCTAGAATTCCAAATCCAACTGTTCAAACTTTGATCCGACTGCAAATTCCAGCTCCTCTTGCCTCGACACTCCCCAGATCTGAAGTTTTCTACAGCAATGACGATTCCTCGATGCAATGCCAAGAAGTTCACGAAGCGCAAACGCGGTATGTCTCCTCAAACTTTCTCATATCCAGATTTCCTGCATATTTACTTTACAAACCCTGATCATCTTGCTAGATTTGTGCACTTAAAGAAGAGACCTTTGTGGCCTACTAGATTTTTAGATGTTCATGCCACTAGATCTCTAGGAATTGAAGATGTTGTTAAACACCTGCTTAGTAATGTGGGTTGGGACGCGCTAATAGGAGTTTCAGTTCTGACTTTTCATGAAGTTGTATGGGATATTCTAGCCTCCTTCGAACAGAACACTATACGTGTCCCTCCCGATGAAACTGAAGGTGTTAGATTTAGATTTGCAAACGTAGATTATGATATCTCAATTGATGAATTTGCAAAACTGTTAGCGTTTAAACCAGGGGGAACTTTTCATGCCTCTATTATTTGCACCCCTGGTAAAATTTGGAGTGATATAGCCAAGGAAGGGCAACATCTTTTTTGACCCTGTAAATTAAAGGTTGGCAAAATTTGCAATCCCACCTTTCTCTATTTACAGCGCTTCATGACTGGGACAATTTTGGGCCGTGATAGCAATCAGGATAAAGTTTTAGAAACTGAGGTTGAATTTTTGTGGGCTATGTTAGGAAAAATTCATATATCATCTACAGCCTACTTTGCCAGTCACCTTGAAAGAATTGGGAAGGATTTACACAAAACCTCACCCATAGTCTTAGGTGGCTTAATCACTCGCATAGCATCTGCCTTAGAGTTTGATGCTAAAGATTATCAAGAATCTGTGCCTGTAGCCACCTTAGATTTGAATGCCTTGCTTTCAATGGGGTTTTGTAGGAGGGAAGAGAATTCTTTTTGTTGGATTATTAATGGAATTCCCTCCATCCTTTTGCCCAATATTTCTTGGACTTGCTTATCTAATGAGCAGAATTGGAGAATGCTCCCATCTAGCTCATATGATTCTAACTCCTCATGCGCTGCTGAGTCTAACCAACCAGCAGTGACTGATATTGCCGCTCTGCATGCTTCCATAGAGTCCTTGCACACTAGTCTCTCCGACTTTAGGTCAGAATTTGCAGAATACAGGACTATGATGGATTCCAAGATGAACTAACTCCAAGGCTGCGTCAACAGCATCTACGACTATCATGTACACGTAGGCCACATTTTTTCGGACAGCACATTTCCAGGCGCACGTACACACTACGGGAACCACCTCCACAACCATGGACTTTCCCCACAACTCTTTCATCCACCTACCTATCCGTCCTATACATCGCCACAGTTCTACCATTCTCCTCCACTGGCTTCCGATGAGTGATCTCCAAGGTACGCAAGTTTCTCTTTTTATTTTTCTTTTCTTTTTTGTTTCTTTTTCTTTTTCTTTTCAGGTTTTCACTTGCGATGCCTTGGACTGCACCATTGGAGCTATGTGGACCACAAAATCCTCTTTCATTGCACCATCTTCCACAACATCTAACAACTTGAACCACAACTGCAAACGGTAATCTGTATCTCTTTCCATACATTGAGGACAATGTCTGATTTAGCCTGGGCGTGTTCACTTAACCATTTTCTTAGTCTGATTTAGCTTGGGGGATGTTCACTTCACCATTTGTTTAGTCTTCACCGAATCACCATTCCACCACATTCCATCATAAACTAAAAAATAAAGAGAGATTTATCACTTGGAATGCCTGGTTTTGAAGATGATCTTTAATCAATTAGATGATTATTCTATCACATCCTTGTATATGATCCATTGAACTTAGCTCTCTTAAAAATTTTTCATTGCTTATGTTCAGTTTTTATCTTAAATTGACCATTAAAGTTTGAACTTATCTATTAAATTGTACTTAGCTTCTTCCAAATTGAAGATTTCTAAGAAAACCATTTTTTTGGAATTAACTCTCTTATGTCACTTTTTATGCCTAGATTGCTAATCGCCCTTCTCTTTAAAAATAAAAAAAATTGTGTAAGAGTAAAGTATAATGAACCCACTGGGGGGAGGCGGTGGTGAATCGTCGACCAACTGGGGAAGGAAGATTTACTTAACTTATGCACACACAAAAAAATATTTTCAGCAAAAGGGTTGCTTAAGATGTGGCTTTGCCTAGTCTCATGTAACGTATATGCGACCCGTTGGGGGTGGCGGTGGTGAATCGTCGACCAACTGGTGAAGAGAAGGTATACGGAGCATTTGAGGTTGCTTATAGGGGTTCGGGAAACCAACAAAGCTGCCTTTATGTAAGTGCACTTAAGTAAGCGTCTTCAGTTGTGTCTCCTCTAGCCGCGACAGAATGATCCAGTAAAAACATTCTGGCCAAGAGCATGAAAAATTTGAAGAAGAAAATATATAAAAAAGTGAATAAAAAAAAGAAAGAATAAGTGTTTTAAAACTAAAAAAAGGGTAATCTAGCAACTTTGTATAAATCATAGCATAATGAGTGTTTTCTTTGCATGGTTTATTCTAAATCCTATATGAAAGAAGATTGTTAAAACAATTTAATTTATTAAGCTCTCTCTTTTCTAAGATTAAAATTTGATAATCTATATATCTGCATTTGGAAAGTTTAAATTTCTAGGATCAGTTGCCTCATATGCATAGATGTGTTATAAATCTTCGAAAGATTATTTATTGAAAATCAGATAAACCAAGGTGTTGACGATTGGGAGTCTCGTCCTTAATCGAACTTATGTAAATGTTAAAGGGGAATGTGAAGCCAATCTAAGGTGAATCTCAGGTAAATTATGGTATCTATGTCAGAGGAAGAAAGAAATTTATACTGTTTTGGGCCCTCTGATGGTAAGTAATAGCCCTATGTTCTGTTGGGATTTCACTATGTAAAATGAGGATTACAGGAAGAGAATCAAGGATGGTGATGAGACCATGTACATCATGGTTATGACCAAGACGACATCAACATGGTGGTCATCAAGATGTCATCGTCCGCCACCTTAATTGGCCAGGACGCGAAAGCTGGCAGCACGTACGTCGTTTGGATTTTGTGCTGTCGCCACCACAAGTTCGGCCTCCACCTTGGCCACCTCCCCAAACACAAGACGTGCTCAAGAAAGGCGCCTCTACACCTCTAAGGTCGCACAAGCCACGTCGCTCCAAGGCCAGCCCACAAGTGAGCTCAATTCATCCGCGAGTCCGGTTCGGCCATCTGCGTGTAGTCCAACTTCAAACGGATGTACAGGCCACATACGAAGTCCGTTTTCGACGTTCTTGGACTCTACGGACAAGAGAACGACGAGAGCTTTCCAACGGATCCAGTACCATGTCCAAATTCCTTACGGATCAACAGAAATCGTCAAAACAAGATTACGACCAGAATCTGACGTGCGCTGCGACGCTCCACTTTGGGCCCAAGGCCCATGTACCCCTAGGGTTTCCTCCTCCACCCCATGGCCGCCCCATACAGTGCCATGGGGTGGAGGAGGAAACCCTAGGGGTACATGGGCCTTGGGCCCAAAGTGGAGCGTCGCAGCGCACGTCAGATTCTGGTCGTAATCTTGTTTTGACGATTCCTGTTGATCCGTAAGGAATTTGGACATGGTACTGGATCCGTTGGAAAGCTCTCGTCGTTCTCTTGTCTGTAGAGTCCAAGAACGTTGAAAACGGACTTCGTATGTGGCCTGTACGTCCGTTTGAAGTTGGACTACACGCAGATGGCCGAACCGGACTCGCGGATGAATTGAGCTCACTTGTGGGCTGGCCTTGGAGCGACGTGGCTTGTGCGACCTTAGAGGTGTAGAGGCGCCTTTCTTGAGCACGTCTTGTGTTTGGGGAGGTGCCTAAGGTGGAGGCCGAACAAAATCCAGACGACAGCACAAAATCCAGACGACGTACATGCTGCCAGCTTTCGCGTCCTGGCCAAGGTGGCGGACGATGACATCTTGATGACCACCATGTTGATGTCGTCTTGGTCATAACCATGATGTACATGGTCTCATCAGATGGTCTTAGGCAGACTAAGAACAATCTTGTACTCTTTAGCTTACAATCAATGTAAATCTACTATGGCTAGTTCTAAAGTATTGTGTCTTGAATCTCTTGCCTTGTTTTCCCTGATCTCTCCTGGCGATCCTTCTTTTATAGCCCATCACCAATCGTTGGTTATGGGATTTAGGTTACTGAGAGGCAGACATGCTCCAGCCATAATGTGCAATTATGCCCGTTTATGATTGCACTTTCATCTTCTTGTGAGTTATAAGGAACTAAGGAGCTAAAACATCCAGGCAGCGGTAGTGGTAACTATGCTCAACTACTACATATGATTGAATGAAACTAATCATATGATCGTTAGACATTTTAACTCTTTAATAAGCCAAGGTCACATACTAACTACAACAATACATGG
Source organism: Pharus latifolius (assembly GCA_019359835.1). NCBI lineage: Eukaryota > Viridiplantae > Streptophyta > Magnoliopsida > Poales > Poaceae > Pharus > Pharus latifolius. The sequence continues at coordinate 63,047,736 of CM033326.1, read as the reverse complement.
CTATCTTTGTGTCCTCCACGACCAGGGCGACCACGGGAAAATATCTCCACGTGCCCAGTATTCGTGGGCATGTGAGACCATGGTCTCTGCGACTTTGGTATTGTGGATATCTAAAGACTACAGAGCCCGCGACATCACAGAGTGAGACCAAGGAGTGCATCATGTCCAGAATATCTTGGATCAATCTATTGTGTCCCTCTTATGCTCCTGTGACCATAGAGAGGTAGAAAATCTCTATTTGTAGTCCTTGCGACTATAGAACATCAAAGGTGACTAACTCGGGTTATAATCCTCGTTAGCTAGCCCCCGAATTGGAAATAACAAGTGATAAAACTTTGTCATTTTAAATTCAGTTATCTTCTAAATTTAATTATATAAACATCATGATGTTTCACCTTCTCCTATTGCGAAAAGACGTTTCTTTTTCCCGCCGTGTCTCTTCGTTTCCCAAGAAGAGCTTTGGGTGCAATTTTGACAGGTCATTATGAATTCTTCTTACAACTCGAGGCAAAACTTAAAAGTCTTTTAAGAACTCGAGGTTGTGAACATGAACCATCACTTTTGAGTTTTATAAATACTCAGCTTTTATATTCTGGGATTTTCAAGCTTTCACTTGTTAAGTCTTAGAACTTCTTTTCATCTTCTAACCTCAACCCTTTTTCACTGTTGGCGAGTCAAAGCTCTAAGCAAGCTGTTGAGAGTGACGAAGAGGAATTTGCAATAGAAGATAATCTTATGCAAGCATTTCAAGAGGTAACTCTCTTGTTGAAGAATCTGTATTAATCTTTCTTCTGGTGTAAAGTTTTTCAAAATAATGCTTTCTGGACTTCTTTAGGAACTTGAGGGTTCAACTATCTTAAAGAAGAGAACTGGTGATGATATTGGATCGTCTAGTGGATCCTCATCGAAGAAACTAATGAGGTACGAGTAGTTAGCAGCCATTGCTTCTCAAACCCTGGTGTTAGCCCCTTCTGCTCAAAGTGATTATGACAGAAGGAGAGAGGCTGACAACCTACAGTCTTTGACTGTTGGCTCATATCCTTCTGAATCAAAGTTGAGGTATCGATTATCTCACTAACTAAGTTGTTTAATCAAGAAATAACTCAGACTTTAATTGAATATGTTGGGCAGATGGTACTGTTCTTGTACCAATCCCTTCGATATTCCTGCCAGCATCTGCCTCTAAGGTAAATATGTTTTCTTCCTCAATTCTTCCTGTATGCGACTTGGATTAAACCTTTTATCTATAGGAGGACAAGGCATTGTGAGTTCTTAGCGAACAACTTGCTGAGATCCAGGTTCTTTTGAGGAAAAAGACTGCTTTATGCAGAACTCTCCAAGAAGAAAAAGAGATCGAGGAGCATTTCATTAGGCGAGGACTCAACCTCAAGACTGCCTTCAAGGTCGTTGAATGCCTGAGGGAGAATTATTATAGGGCTCGTGAGGATACAAGGTTGGCTCGCGTGGAGAGAGATCTTGTGCGAGAGCTGAAGGAACTCTCTAATGCAATAAGAGCCAACTGTAGTCTCACAATAAAAGAAGATGTCAAAAGATTAAGGAATGTCACTAATTCTCTTGGGGTAGCTAATGTTAATCCTACTGGCGATAACTTGTCCCTTGGAGAACTTTGTATTTTGCTTTCGGATCAGGTTGACTCTTTGGTCGCCAGTATCCCTTTCTTGTGTAAAGACTGTAAGAAATAAAGTCATTTTCTTTACAATAAGAGCTTTAGTTGATAAGTTTATAATTACGTATAATCTATAATCATTTTTTAATATCCAATTTCTATCTCTGCAATCAAAAGCGATTGCAGGCAAAAAATCTCTATGAGAAAAAATGACTGCAGGCAAATATATCTTTGCGACCATAACATTCACAGGTAGTATAACTATATCCAAGGTCGCTGCGATAAAAAAATCGAGACCATAGAATTCCTGGCTATAGTATGAGTGACTGACAGCTAGCCCCCAAATATGAAACGAAAAGATTTTTCGGATTTCAAAAGATAGTTATTTTCGTTTTCAGATTCCAACAGGTCCCAAGAAGGAATTTGGGTGCACCCGTCAGATCCATCATCGAAAACATTTAGTGCCAAAGATGGGTGCAAGCGCGACTTACAGTTTCCAAAATCTCAAAAAACCCTTCGTGCAAACCTCACCGTCTTACGCCGCAAAAAACCCTCTTCTTGCAAAACCCCTTCTTTGTTGATCCTGATCAAATGGCATCCTGGAGCCGATCCATCTTTTGTGACAATGAGAGTCTGGAGATCTTGGAGAAGGAAGAGATTTTACCTTCGAGGCAACTAATCACATGTTGCCCGATTGAGAAAGAAGAAACACCAGTTGTTCAAGAAAATGAACTAGTGCTTTTCGAAGATTTCTTACACTGGGGATTTTGTCTTCCAAAAAGTGAATTTTTGCTTAGTGTTCTTAATCACTTTGGGCTAAAGCTGGTAATTCTTCATCCCAACTCTGTACTGAGTTTGTCCATATTCCAGCATTTATGCGAGGCTTTTGTTGGAGTTTTGCCAAGCATCACTCTTTTCTGCCGTTTCTACTTTTTAGTATGGTCCAAGAGTGCAAATGCTGCTGGATGTGTATACTTCCGCTTGAGGGAGAAAAAATATTACCCTGTTGTTCCTTTGAGGGAATCTGTTCATGGCTGGAGTCAGTGATGGTTCTACTGCACTACTCCTAAAGAAAGCAGTCTCTGGTTCGAGAATCGTCGGCTAGAGAAAAGCAACAAAAAGGACTCCGCCCCTGATCTTGACGAAGAGCTACAGACACAAGCCTACGAAATGCAATGTCTAGCACAGGAAGGCTTGACAGCTCGGGACATGATTTGGGACTTCATCAAGAACCAAATCAGTCCAATGAAGAAAAGGTTGCACCCTGCTTGGGAGGTGTGCTCTATGCAAGATGGGACCTTGGACTATGAGCAAGGTAAAGCCTTTTCTTGTAGATTGAAAATTTATCTTTAATCTAGATGTGCTTATTGCATTTTCCCAAACAGGTCTACCTACTTTTGAGGTCAAGAGGAGAATGGATGCTCTTTTGAAACTTTTTAAGTCGACCACAGAAGGGGAGTTGAACGTGCCAAGATCGCAGAATCTGGTCTATGGAGCGACGAATTACTACAAGAACGACGAAAGGTACAATCTTTTCCAGTAAACTTGTATATGTTTTTTTCTATTTTGAATAATAGTAATCGAAGGAATGCATTTCGATGTAAATAGTTGCTTTTGGGCCAAACAACTAGAACAAAGAGGACCATTGATGATGCTGGAAACTGAAAAGAACTCCTTCCAAAGGGAAGGGTCAGTCATCGATGGGGAAGTCTTCATCCCCCAGCAAATCTAAAAAGACCACAAAGGCAACGTCGTCCAAGGCTGTTATACTGAGTTTAGTGGCCGAAATGGTAAAATTATTTAGTCTTCACCTTTCTCCATGTACACTTGCAAATTATCCCTCAATTGTCCAGGGAGAAGGAAGCGAGGAGGAAGAAGATGACATCCCCCTCATCCTTCGGAGAAAAAGATCTGCAGAACCCTTGAAGTGAACATCTAAGAAGATGTTCACCTCACTATTATCTCTTGGAAGTGAAGCAATGAGTTCCATTGGACTCAATTTTAGGTAACAGATAATTACCTCTTTAGCTGTATGTGAATATAGTCTGAGCTATTCATAACCTATGCAATCATGATGAATGTTCAGGGCAAGTCCAACCCCTACAGAATCTGTTTCAATACCAGATATTGAAACAACTATTGCAGAGGATAACATATCTTCAGTAGTTGAAATGATAGCTATCCCTGAAGTTCAAAGTATGCTGTTGCTAAAACTATCATTGATGAGCTAACTCAAGATATTCATTTGAATCTTGCCAATGATGAAGAAGCTAATGTCACGACTGCGACCTTAACAACGGGGATAAGTAATCAAGTTGGAACTTCTACTACCCCGTTGGTCGAAAAGATCATCCCTTCCCCGATCAAAGGGAGAAAGAGATGGAACTAGAAAATCAAATTGCTAATCCCTTGCACCCTATTCTAGAATTACAGCTAATATGTATTGAAAAGGTGCAAGATGATTTGAGATCTGAATGTACCCTTGAAGATCTCGTTGAGGTAAATAAAATCTTTACCAAGTGTATCTTATTATTATCTCTGTGCAATACCTTCAAATGTTTTATTTTCCTGTAGAACTCTACTCGGCATTCGACCTTGGTGAATTAGCTAATATAGCAATTTAAGGTCACATGGGCAAAATGCAACCAACTAGAACTGTAAGTGTCATGCTCTAACTTCATTCCTCTATGAATTAGAATGAAACTTTTTTGTTGTTGCAGGAAAAACTTTGCCTTATTAGAGGAGGTTGCTAAGAACGCTCCGAGAAGGAGACTGATGTAATAAAAGCTTTAGAGGAAAACATCAAGAATCTTGCTAAATCTTTATTATCTTTGGAGGAAAATAAGAAGGCATATGCTACTCTCCAAGAAAAAATGCAAGCCGATTTGAATTGTAAGTCCACTTTTGCAGCATTTTCCATTGCATTTGCAAGTTGCCATGAACTAATCAAATCTATCATGCTTCTTCAGGTTAAAAAGAATTAAACTCCAAATTGGCTGAAGAAAGGAATGCCTTTGAAGAGAAATTTATCAGGCGAGGGCACGATCTTGATAAACTTCGAAAGATTGTTGATACTCTCAGAGTGGCTACAGAAAAAGCCAAAAATATTGCAATACTTTCTCAAGATGAGAGAAAATGATTTGGAAAATATCATCAACAACTGCAGTATTATTGAAAAGGCCACTCTTGAGAAGTTAACGGAAGTCACAGACTCAATCGAGGCAAAAGCTATTGATCCTGAAAAGGATAACATGTCTCTTGAAGAGTCTTGTGCCTTGGTCGGAGCTCAAGCTGATTATCTGGTCGATAATATCCCCGAGTTTGCAAAGAGGTATAAGGAAACAGTTAAGACCGACATTGGTATTGCTGCTTCTTCTATCTTGTGCAAGCTCAGACATCGCCACGGGCCGAATTTAGATCTTAACTCAGTAGCGGAGGATGTCACCTTTGAGAATGAAGAGCAGATGAATGCAACCATAGCTGAGGTCAAGCCCATAGTTGAAAAACTATTAAAGAACCTCAAGCTTAATTAAAGTTTCCCTCCTCATTGTAAATATTTATTTTGACAATGAAAAAAAGGAATTCTTTGATGTATAAAGTACTTGCAAACAGATATTCATAATGGAAAATACAAATGCATGCTTTAACAAAATTTAAAACCATAAGTACATACTTAACTCTTACTTAAATGCTATAATCATATTCTCCTAGCCCCCTCCTAAGATTACTGATGCTGAGAATACAGTATAGTAATGTCGGGATAGAAAGCATCCCTAGCGAGTTTCTTATGCGTTGAGAAACGGCTTAAAAAGAAAATCTCAACTAGAACCTAAGAGGAGATCACAAGGATAAACAAGTCAAAATAAATGTCGACAAAGCTTTTTGCAAACTAACAGCCACCCAAAAGATCAGAAACATACTAGTAAGTCTCGTATGCGTTAAGAAACGGCTTATTTAGAGATGTCTTATCTAGATGCGACCATGGGATCGGTCAGTGAATCCACTGTGAACACTTTAATGAAATGATTATTTGTAACCAACCGTCAAGCTTTGCTTAAGGAAAATGGGGAATAAAAACACAATGATAACATAAAGTAAAAGAAGCATTTTATAAAATTAAAAGAAAACATGCGAATTGAATAGGGAAATGGTAATGGAAAAATTTACACATAAAAGTTGCGGAATTGATCTATCTTCCATAGCTAATTGACCACAGTATAAGGACCTTCCCACTGAGGAGAGAACTTATTGCGAATGAACTGATTTTGGATTTTTCTTAAAACCAAGTCGCGCACATGAAGACTATGTGGTGACATCTTTTTACTATGATATTTACGCAAAGCTTATAAATACGTAGTGGACCTAATCAGTGCTCGATCACGCTTTTCTTCAAGAAGAGAAATTTCATCTCCTCGAGCATTACTTTGATTATCAACATCCACATGGCTTAGGCGAGCTGAACCAAGTCGAACTTCAACTGGCAAGATAGCTTATGCACCAAAAACCAGTTGGAAAGGTGTTTCACCTGTAGGTCGATTGGATGTGGTACATAATGCCCATAAAACTCAGTAGAGTTCATCTACCCAAGCCCCTGAGCGTGACTAAAGGTGGTTGAAAACCCATTTCTTGACACCCTGTATTATCTGCCCATTGGCATGTTCTATTGCATCATTGCTCTGTGGATGAGCTACTGATGCGAAATAGACCTTGGTCCCAATGTTGTCGCAATAGTCTAGGAAAAGACCGCTATCAAATTGTGAACCATTGTTAGTAATGAGATGACTTGGGACTCCAAATCGTGTCGCTATATTCTTATGAAAGAATTTCTTTGCAGCAGCAGTAATATTGCGGACTGGCTCAACTTCAATCGACTTAGTGAGTGTATCAATGGCTATAAATAAAACTTGTACCCATTGACCGCTTGAGGCATTGGTCCAACAATATCCATTCCCCAAACAACAAATGGCCAAGTTAAGGGAATGACTTGCAAAGAATATGCTGGCTGATGAACTTGCCAAGCATGAAATTGACACTGTGGGCAAGTCTTAACCAATTGCATGGCATCACTAAGTGCCGACAGCCAGTAATAACCCTGTCGAAAAGCTTTTCCGACCAGTGTGCGATAAGAAGCATGTATTCCACATATACCTCCATGTATTTCGTTGAGAAGGGATTTGCCATCTTCTGTTGAAATACATCGCAAAGTACTCCTTGAGTGCCCTTTCTATATAAAGTTCCCTCAATGAGTCGATACATGTGTGCTTTTCTAACTAACCGATCACTGTCGGTTTCATCCTCAGGCAAGGTCCCATGCGCAAGATACATTCTCAATAGATGATCTGATCTACTTCTTGCTCTAAGGTCGCAACATCAGTTATCACTTCCGACCCCTCTTTGATAAACGGGGATTTTAAGTGCTCAATGAACACTCCTGCCAGAGCAGATGTACGTGAGGACCCAATTTTTGACAATTGGTCTACGAGAATATTGTCTCTTCGCGGAATGAATTGGACTTCAAAATTACTGAAGGATATTTTCAATTTCCTTACCTCATCCAGGTAATGACCCATTGTCTCAATGAAGATATTGTACTCCTTGTTTACCTAGTTTATGACTAGCTGTGAGTCCCCCCTCACCACTACTTGACGGACTCTAAGGGATTTGGCTGCTCGAAGCCCAGCAGGAGGACCTTCATACTCTACTGCACTATTATTAGTAGCAAAGTGTAATTGTATGACATACCAAAGTTTATCACCCTGAGGTGTTATTAAAACTACTCCAGCCCCCGAGTGTTGATAACTGCGAGAACCATCAAAATACATCGTCCAATAGTCGGAATTATCCAAATTCACCGTGTCTTGTTCTTGTGGTGCCGGATTAGACCATTTGACCACGAAATCTACAAGAACTTGGGATTTGGTTGCTACTCGAGCAGTGAAACGGAGATCGAATGCTCTAAGTTCAACTGCCTACTTCGCAATTCGATCGGAGACTTCTGGGTTCTAGAGAATGTCCCATAAAGGAAAAGACGATGGCACAGAAATTGTATGTGCTTGAAAGTGATGTCGAAGCTTTCTAGAAGCCATTAATAGAGCATAAAGGAGATTTTGGACTTCAGGATAACGCTCCTTTGGTCCATTAAGCACCTTACTTACGTAATAAATTGGTCATTGTACTCCCTCCCGTTCTACAACCAACACTGCGCTAACCGCATGGGGGGTAGCAGCCAAATAGATGGTTAATGTTTCTCCCTTAATAGGGGAAACCAACACCAGAGCACTGGTGGGGTATGCTTTAACCTCTTGAAAAGCTTTTTCGGCCTCATCTGACCATCGAAAGCCATTATGCTTATGTAGAACCTTAACGAAAGGTATCTATGTCAGAGGAAGAAAGGGATTTATACAGGTTTGGGCCCCCTAATGGTGAGTAATATCCTTACGTCCTGTTGGGATTTCACTATGTAAAATGAGGATTACATGAAGAGAATCAAGGATGTTCTTAGGTAGACTAAGAACAATCTTGTACTCTTTAGCTTACAGTCAATGTAAATCTACTGTGGCTAGTTCTAAAGTCTTGTTGATGGGGACATCACCAATACAAATATCAACACAGTGCCTCTCACTTCTTACCCTACTTTCGCTACCTCCACTACATCATCGGAAGATCAAGGAGGACGATGAGTCGGCATGAATCCATGTGCTGAACCATTCAAACAGTCTACACCGGAGGGTCAGCGAGTCACACCCAATACAGAGCAACCCACGAGGCATCAAGTCAAACCCAAGTTCAAGCCCAATTCATCCACAAATCTGGTTCGGCCATCCAGCAGCAATCCGACTTCAAACAGATGTCCAGGCCACGTACAGAGTCCGTTTAGGGCAAAGGAGTACTTCAAGGAGAAGCCCACGATGACACCTTTCCAATAGGCTTGGACCTATGGCCAAATTTCTTCTGGATCGTCCACAATCGATGAAACAATCCATGGATAGAACTTGGCGGTTCCTATGACACCTCTACTTTGGGCCCAAGGCCTATGTATCCCTAAGGTTACGTGGGGATGGGTTCTCTGGCCGGTGGCCTACCTCTGGCCACCATACTCCTGCTACATATGGCTGCCACCCCTTATCTTCTTCGGTTAGGTTATTTGCTACGTTGTTCCCCCGTTGTGTGAGAGACAAGTGTTCATTGGAGTAGTGTCCACGGACCTGGTTTGATGAAAGATAACCAAAATTTGTTCATCTGAAATTCAGATTGCGTTCTTTCTCATTCTTGCTCATTTCTTCTACTGCGTGCAGGAATTAACCTTCATGGTAAGGTCATCGAGGCGTGAGCACGATTGATAACGACAGGTGCGTGGGTGTAGCGATTGCGAGGACTCAATCCCCGCTGATTGGAAGCCTTGAAACGCAAACGTCTCCGCTCCGCAAAGTAGAACCTATCAGAAGATCGGGCCACTGTCGCATCAATTGGTATCAGAGCCACAGTTGCCCATTAGGTATCACCACTTTTTACCTTTGTTTTGTTGTTGTTTTCCATCATCTAGAGTCCAAAAAAAACCAAGGTTCAACAAAATATTTGTTTTTCCCTTCCAAACCCGTTTGTACCTTTCTATCTGTTAATTTTGGTTTGTTAAATTGCATTTGTGTCTGTTCTAGCGTTGTCTCATTGCTGGTCATAGCTTTGATCCTTAAAAAAAACAAAAAATCGCACACCAACAACCCATCCAACAACCCCAACAACCCAAACCCTAATTTCCAATCTCCGGCAAAAAAATCCCTTTTCTGCAGCCACCACAAAAAGGGCCATAACTTTTGATTCCTTGATCCTTTTTGAGTGAAACAAAAACCAGTAGATTCATAACTCAATTTTCTAGCTTCCTGTAAATTTTGACATCGATCCATCAAGGCAATAAAAATTTATGTGGTCGGGAGTATGACCTAGTTTTTGTCAAGAAATCTGCAATAGTGCACACTTGTGATTTTTGTGCTAATTTTACTGTTAGTTTTCAGAAAGTGGGCCCAAAGAAAAATTTGTAGAAAAATCCGTCAAGAAATAGTGAAAAAAAAATCAATTCAAAAGAAGCACTGACAAAAAGATACGGTCAAAATATCGACTTGGTGTCACATGGATAGAAATCAGTAGTTTCCAAATTAGGTTTGCTCTTTGTGCTTTCAGGTTCCAAATTGCATATCATTGAGCTATCTCATGTCTACCACTTGTATCCACTGCTATACACTTGCCTTAGACTATCACCCACCCTTGGTTGATCAGCAACTTAGGCTCAGTGCTAGATACGAACAAAAATTCAATTCTATGCAATTCTGAGATTAATTGGTTGTTTAATCCTTGCTACTCATACATAGCCTTCCGAGCTCCACTTTCTTCAGACTCAATTACAGATTTACTTTGCAATCGCATGCTCCACCACTGTCACAAGTTGTCACAAACCAGCCTACCGGATTGCCTCGCCTGTCACAATTGGTAAGAAACTTGCAAGAGCTTGGTAAGAAGCTTGAGCGAGAGTGACTTTTACTCCTTGTCCACCACCTAGTAGTTGATAGGAAGAATATATACACTGTGTTTTCTCTTGTCTTCTACTAACAATGACAGGATCAGAGACTGGAGTTCCCGATGGTAATGATTGTGTTACAAGAATGGAGCTCATGAAGTATGTGGAAGATCATCAAAGCACATTGAGAGGCATCAACGAAAACCTCACCAAGCTTGCTCAAGACAATGAGCATAAGATGGAGCGAATCAAGCGGAGCATCACCAACCTCGTCACAAGAATGGAGCACCTTGAGATGCAGCCACCTCCACTTGCAGCTCCTGGCCCTCCCAATGGAGGTCGAAGGGTGGGAAACCTTGCTGCCCATGGAGAAGAAGAAGCATCCCTCGCCGACGACATAGAGAATGATGAAGGTGAAGAGAGTGTCGGCATTCTGGATGATCGTTCTGCTGAACGGGAGGCACGGTTACGCCATCGTCTTGGCTGCAATTGTCATGGTATGAGAGGTAACTATGGTAATGTTCATCGACATCCTGGTAATGTTAGTGACGCATTTTTTAAAGATAAATTTACCATGCCATCTTTTGCGGGTCGTTATAATGCGGATGAATATTTAGAATGGGAGTTAACTGTGGATAAAAAATTCTCATGTTTCGAAGTTCCGAAAGAACATAGAATTAGACTTGCCACTAGTAAATTTACTAACTTTGCATCATATTGGTGGCATGAAATTAAACAAACGGATACTGCCCCTACCACTTGGAATGCTTTGAAAGAATTAATGCGCTCTAGATTTCTACCTTCATATTATGCTAGAGATTTACTGAATAACTTGCAGCGCTTGAACCAAGGTAATAAGTCTGTAGAAGAATATTATTAGGAGTTACAAATTGGTATGTTGCATTGTAAAGTGAAAGAAGAAGAGGATGCAAAAATGTCTAGATTTTTTGGGGGTTTAAACCGTGAAATCCGGGACATATTAGAGTAGAAGGATTATCATAGTATGACCAGTTTGTTTCATCTTGCTTGTAAAGCTGAAAGGGAAGTACAGGGACACCATTCCAGGATGCGAGGCAACTTTGGAGGCTATCCTTCATCACGACCAACCCAAGGGGCTGCAAAGGCACCATCCTCTACCTCCGATCGAACACCTCCACCGGCTGCCCCTTCTTCCCCACCGTCACGTGCTCTAGATGCAAGCAAATCAGCCACGGTGCAAGCCCCTGTGAAAAGTGCTTCTTCAGTGGCTTCTTCAGTGGCTTCTACAGGGTGATCCTGAGACTTGGAATGTTTTCGTTGCAAAGGTTGTGGACATACGATGCGTCACTGTCCTAGTTAGTGTGCTCTCATTGTGAGAGAAGACGGTGAGTATACTAGTGCTAGTGATGTTTATGAGAACGATTTGGCTCTTGTTGCAACTAACACTGTAGGTGAGAATGAAGAAGATGTCAAACGCTTGACTGCTGAAATGTTGGAGAAGTATATGACCCTTGTTTCCCAACATGTACTTAGTGCACAACCTGAGCGCGCCGAGCAAAATCAACGCCATAATTTGTTCCAAACCAAATTCGTCGTGAATGAGTGCTCAGTGCAAGTCATTATTGACAGCGGAAGCTGCAACAATCTTGCTAGCAAAGACATGGTCGAGAAGCTTGGCTTGACCACCAATCCACATCCAACTCCATATCATCTTGAATGGTTTAACTCTTGTGTTAAGTTGAAGGTAACAAACATTGTGCGAGTACCTTTCTCTATTGGTTCGTATCATGATTATGTTGATTGCGATGTTGTACCTATGGAAGCATGCTCTCTTTTGGTGGGTAGACCTTGGATATATGATAGAGATGTTGTTCATCATGGTAGAACTAATTAATATGCTTTCATGTTCAAAGGCAAGAAAATTATATTGGATCCTGTGACTCCTACTGAACTGCTGAAAACTGTTGTAGAAAGATATCAAAAGGGTAACTTAGAGTGTGATAAAAGTGTAGCTAAAGAATTGAACCCACCAAAGAAAAAAGAACCAAGTTCTACGAAATATGAAATTAGATTGAAGGGTGCTGGTTTACTAGCTACTAAAATTGTTTTACATGAGGACGATAATTCTAGTTGCAATGATTTGACTACAACTCCTCCTGTTGCTTTGTCTATTGCTTTGCCTCGTGTTGCTACTAACCTTTTGCAAGAGAATGTGATGGAGTCGAGGATGACTCCAATTCAAGAAGGGTAGGATGATGAGGACATCACCAACACAGACATAAACACGGCGCCTCTCACTTCTTGCATTACTTTCACTACCTCCACTACATCGTTGGAAGATCAAGGAGGATGACGAGTCGGCATGAATCCATGTGTTGAACCATTCAAACCGTCTACACTGGAGGGTCAGCGAGCCACATCCAATACGGAGAAACCCACGAGGCATCAAGTCAAGCCCAAGTTCAAGCCCAATTCGTCCACGAATCTAGTTCGGCCATCCAGCAGTAGTCCGACTTCAAACGGATGTCTAGGCCACGTACAGAGTTCGTTTAGGGAAAATGAGTACTTCACGGAGAAGCCCACGACGACACCTTTCCAATGGGCTTCGGCCTATGGACAAATTTCTACTGGATCATCTGCAATCAATGAAACAATCCACGGACAGAACCTGTCGGATGCTGTGCCACCTCTACTTTGGGCCCAAGGCCCGTGTATCCCTAGGGTTACGTGGGGATGGGTTCTCTGGCTGGTGGCCTACCTCTGGCTTCCATACTCCTGCTACATATGGCTGCCATCCCTTATCTTTTTTGGTTAGGTTATTTGCTACGTTGTTCCCCCGTTGTGTGAGAGACAAGGTTCATTTGATTAGTGTCCCAGACCTAGTTTGATGAAAGATAACCTCAATTTGTTCATCTGAAATTCAGATTGCGTTCTTTCTCATTATTGCTTGTTTCTTCTACTGCGTACAGGAATTAACCTTCGCGGTAAGGTCATCCGGGCATGAGCACGGTTGATAACGACAGGTTCGTGGGTGTAGCGATTGCGAGACTCAATCCCCGCTGATTGGAAGCCATGAAACATAAACGTCTCCGTTCTGTAAAGTAGAACCTATCGAAAGATCGGGCCACTGTCGCATCACTTGTGTCTTGAATCTCTGGCCTTGTTTTCCCGTTCTCTTCTGGTGATCCTTCTTTTATAGCCCGTCACCAATCGTCGGTTATGGGATTTGAAAGGTTACTGAGAGGCAGACATGCTCCGGCCATAATGTGTAATTATGCCCGTTTATGATTGCACTTTCATCTTCTTGTCAGTTATAAGGAATTAAGGAGCTAAAACATCCAGGCGGCAGTAGTGGTAACATATGCTCAACTACTACATATGATTGAATGAAACTAATCATATGACCGTTAGACATTTTAACTCTTTAATAAGGCAAGGTTGAGTACTAAATACAACAATACATGGCTATCTTTGTGTCCTCCATAACCTAGGCGACCACGGGAAAATATCTCCGCGTGCCCAGTATTCATGGGCATGTGAGACTATGGTCTCTGCGACTTTGGTATTGTGGATGTCTAAATACTATAGAGCCCTTCGACATCACAGAGTGAGACCATGGAATGCGTCATGTCCAGAATATCTTCGATCAATCTATTATCTCCCGCTTATGCACCTGAGACCATAGAGAGGTAGAAAATCTCATTCTGTAGTCCTTGCGACTATAGAACAACAAAGGTGACTAACTCGGGTTATAATCCTCGTCACAAGGCATCTCAATTTTTGATAAAATCAGTCACATTCTTTGCTTGAGGACAAGCAAAATGCTATTTTGGGGGAATTTTATAAGTGCTAACTTGGTAGCACTTTTACCCTAGGTTTAGTATTAAAAACATGGAAAAGCATGTCTAAAACTCCTTTGATGCGACATTTTATGTGTAAAATTTGATTATTTTCACAAATTGCTTTCATAGTTGTGTTCATCATATTTCAAGGTTCAAACCTACCAACTTTGAGACAATTTCAACTACATTTGAGACCCAAATGACCAAGAAACCCAACTGGAGAAGCAAAAAGACCTGTTTGAAGTCAAATTGGTAGGTAAAAGATCCTATCCGTATGAATCTTGGGCAAAAAAGGGACCTATACTAGAAAAGGACTCCTACTCAAAAAAGGAATCCAGGCCGAAAATATTCCTACTCGGGTTTAGTTACGCCATGTGTCTGGCCGTAATTGCGCCACGTGTCCCGGTCATGTTTGACTGGATTTTGATGCAATGCGTGCACGGTTGCGAATGTGCCATGTGTCCAAGTCGTGATCGAATTGGTTTCCTCAGCTCTTAGCTAGTTGTTTTGAGTCGGGTTTGATCCAAACTGGTCATAATTGGGCCGTTTTGAAGAGGGTTTGACCAGGACTGGTCGTTTGTGGGCTGTTTTGATCTGGTTTTGACTCAAACTGGTCGGGTTTGGTTGGTTTTAGCCAGATTTGGTCGGTTTTGATCGTATTGGATCAGAATTGGTCGAATCTGGTCGGTTTTTACTCAGATTTATCCGTTCTCGCACCGTTTGAAGCCAGACTTCGTCGCCTACATGTCAAAGAGTTATTTTTGGACACATTTACCTTTGTACTATAAATATGAAGCTTTAGGCTCAATTAACAATCTTTTTCTTAGGTTTAGAAGCCATTAGGGCTTAGTTTTAGTTTAGTAGAGCCCCTTCTCTATTTTTATTACTTTTGTAAGCCGGCAAGGATGGCAACTTCAGTTTTCAAGCAATCAAGTGAGTTTTTATTTAATTGTTATATTTATTTCTGCATTATTATGGTTTTAGTTAGTATATCTGCTCTAGGGTTAGGGATGAACTAATCCTGAAGGCGTGATTCTTCTTTGGTCTTTATTTCAAGTTTTGAAGTAATTTCCTGATGTTTTCTTCCTTCAAACCCTAATTCCTTGTTTCGACAACAGACGTAACAGTTGAGTCTTAACAAGAAATTAGGTGAGTTCTTGAATCCTTAGCTCTTTGACGTGGGATCCTAAACAAGAGAGAGGCTCTCGCCAAACATGATAGTGGAAGCGATCCATTGACTATTGACCCAGCGCCCCAAACTAGAAACTTAATTTTGTTGCATCTAGGCCCTTTTAGGTTGATTTTGATTATTGATTACATTAAGTGTTTTGGACTAACCTTGTCTTTGAGCTATTTGTATGCAGAGCGATTTATGTAAAGTCTGCAAGTGATCCGGGAAGATTTGCAGGTCACAAGTCCAAAGTCACAAGCGCAAGGTTGAAATGTTGGTTGTGGTTGCAGTTCAAGGTTGGGAGTCAAGGTCGCAAGTGCAAGGTCGCCAACACGGAAGTCGCATGATTGAAGATGCAGAGGACCTAAGGTAAAATGAGTTTTTATTTTGTACTGGTCTCAGTGTTTGGAGTCTGACCAGTTTATGGGAATTGTTTTTAGTTTAACCTTACTATTAAGAGGGGTTGCAAGTTCTCTCTACATTTCCAGTGTAAACCGAGAAACTCTTAGGTCATTGCATTCATTCTTCTCGGTCGTATCGGTTTTTAAATAGTTTGGTTTTTCTGATTTTGTTGGCAGCAGAACTGTTTTTTATTTGTGTCGACGATTCGGACTCGGAGCCCTCAGCCGAACTTATGCAAAATTTGTAATGGTGAGACCTTTCAAGATGACCCTCCGAGAAGGTATGTAGAACAATGGTGAACAGGAGCACAGAGAGATTTATACAGGTTCGGGCCCTCGATGGTGGGAGTAATAGCCCTACGTCCTGTTAAGATTTCACTATAGGTGATAAAAGGTTACAAAATGGCAGAAAAACCTCTTCACAAGCGAAAGGTTTTTCCTATGTAAATGTACAGAGTAAAGCCAGGAAGGCTTGTAAGAACTATCTAATTTAGGCCGTAGACTTGGCTGTTTTTAGTGGTTGAGATGCGTTGAGTCTCAATTGCATCAGAAGTCTTGTTCTTCCAAATGGATCGGATCCTCCCATTTGATGTATTTCGCCACCCTTTTATACTGGACGAAAGGATGCCATGTCGTAACTGCATCAAACAGTTGTTTGGACGGTTGGATGCGGTTTATTGAACCGCTCTTAACTTCCAAGTAGATCAAGCACGTGTTATTCGTGAAATAACTGCTTGTATTAACCTCCTGGCGGTTAGTCTTCTACGTGGAGGAATCTTCGGGATACTTGGAATATTCCCACTATAGGGATAACCGGTCAGATAAATTCCAAGTACCTTGGTCGAGAATGTTCTGACCGCGGGATGTTGGCTGACCGCGCAACATCTTCGACATTCTGTTCGCGTATAACATACGAACTTCTGACCGCGCAAAGCCTGTGGTCTGATCGCACGAGGCTTGCGACCTGATCGCGCAAAGCCTGCGACCTTAGGCAGATGCTTCTCAGAATGACTTGAGTTCACACCGCCGGGCACGTGTCTGACTCGAATATGTCTTGAGCCAACAGTGCATTTATTTGAACTGACTCGGGTGTCAATCCTCGTCAATTTGTCCAGGAAAATTTAGGTCTTGCTCCTGTTGACAAAATTGTAGCCCTTTAAATTATATTTCAAAAAGCTATAAAACTCTTAAATCGCATCTCTGGATCAAAAGTAATGGCTGTTTTTATCCATGTTGACAGTCAGCATGTGATACTGACAGTCAGCTTGAATGTCAATTTGTTTAACTGCCATTTGTCCAGAGAGCGTGTTTTTTGAGCTGAAATTTTTTGACTTATGCTGATTGTCAGCATATATTGCTGACTATCAGCATGAGTTTCGACCACAGGTTATTTGGTTTCTGAGTTTTTGTTTGACTAGACGTTTTGTGGTCGATATTGACTGTCAGCACGAGTTGATTTCTTTACATATGCGACCACAAACGGCTAGCTAATTTTTATTTGTGATTTTTGTTGAGCCGTTGAGTTGGATGCTGACTGTCAGCATGTGTTGCTGACTGTCAGTATGTACTGTTTTGTTACCATTTTCGACCATAATAGCTAGCTGAGTTTTCTCTGAGATTTGCTTGTTACTGCTCGTGGTCTATGCTAACTATCAGTATGTGCTGTTTCTTTTCTTTTCGAGCACAACGGCTATTTTGTTCTTTTGGGCTATAAATAGAGGCTTTGAGCAGATGTTTCTTACACCAAGCAGCCACATTCTCTTATACAGATTTGAGCATTTGTTCTTAGAGTTAAAATCTTGATCTTTTGATCAAGTCTTGAGTTTTGTGATCCACCGAGTGTTTTATTCGCATCATTTGCATACCTAGAGTTCCTTGGTATTTGTTGGAGGTCAAGAGAAGACCTTGCAACCTATTACTCTTGGTGAATGCCCTCACCTAGACGGTTTGGTGCCGTGGCCGTTAACCTCTCCATTTACGGAGGTTGTTGGAGAGGCTTGGAGTGATTGTAAAAGTCATCAGTGCTCGCCTTTCCAGAGTGGACAAGGAGCAACCACTAGTGAGAAATATCCTTCGTGGATATTGAAGCAAGGCTCATTCATTTGAGTGCTTCAACGAGGAGTAGGGGAGACCGGGCGTGTCTCCGAGACCTAGGGATAAATCTTCGTGTTTGTCTTCTCTTCCTCTTCCTTTCTTAATTGTGCAATATTTTATTCAATTGTTTTGGTTCATTTTCTTTGCAAAAGTTGTTTTATTTGAAAAGTTTTAAAGGCTCCTATTCACCCCCTAGTCGACATCCTCGATCCTACACATGATATCAGAGCGTGGTCTCTCTTTGAGTATCTTTGATGTGCGCATATCTTTGATGGGACTAACTATCCTTATTGGAAAGTGTGCATGTCGGTGTTTCTAGAGGCCATGGGGCTTGATGTTTGGGATATAGTTAAGCTTGGGTTGACTCCTCCGGATGATCCGGCAAGTCACTCTGATGACGATAGGAGAAAACTCCACTTAACGCCCGTGCGAAAATGCTCTTTTTGCCGACTTATATTTAAATGAGTTCAACCGTGTGAGCAATCTTACCACCGCTCACAAGGTTTGGACCACCCTTGAGGAAATATACGAGGGCACTACTAAAGTCAAGGAGGCAAAGTTGCTCATGATTAGGCAACGATACGAGACATTCACCATGTCGTCAAACGAGTCCGTGGATTCCATGTTTACTCAGTTGAACAACATTGTGAATGAACTCAAGGGGCTAGGAGTTGTTTTTACTAACATCAAAATTGTGAGAAAAATGCTCAGGGCTCTTCTGGGAGTTTCGACACTCTAGTGACGGTACTCACCAACTCCGACCTGTCGACCACCACACCTACTGATCTCTATGGGAACCTCATCACCCATGAGATGCATCGAAAGGAGAAGAAGGAAGCAGCCGAACCTTTGGAGATGAAAAAGAAGACATTGGCTTTCAAAGCTGGCTCCAAAGATGATTCAAGCGATGGCTCCTCCGATGAGGATCTAGCCCTTATGATAAAGAACACTCAAAAACTTCTTCGCAGGTTGCACAAGAAGGGAGTCAACATCGACACACGACCAAAGGGGTCAAAGCAATGAAACTTCAAGAACATCATATGCTATGGATGTCACGAAAAGGGACATATAGCATCAAGGTGTCCAAACAAGAACAAATCTTGGGGTAAGAAGAAGAAATTCTTCAAGAAAAACGAAGGTGCAAATAAAGAAGCATGTTTCGGAGAATGGATGTCCGGAGGAGAGAGCTCTGATTTCGACTCTGATAATGAAGGAGGTTGTTCCAAGAAGCTAGCCGGACTAGCTCTCAGCAACATTAACACATCGACGAGTCCATCCCTTTATCTTATGGCTAAAGGTGATGAAAAGGTATATTCTCATGACCCTTCATATGATGTACTAGTTGAAATGATTACTGAATTAAATGAGGTTTTTGGAATCACAAAGAAGAAGTATAGAGCGCTTAAAGAAGAACATTCTTCTTTACGTACTCAATACTCAGAGTTAAAAATTTCATATGAAAATCTTCTCATTAAAGATATCACTAATGCACCATCTAAGATAGATGTAGCTATTTTTTGTGATCTAGCTGATAATCCTTCTAATGCTATCCCTCAGAATAATATGACTACTAGTTGTCATAATTCTCTTATACCATGTGCTTCTAATAAAATAATTTTAAATGAAAATAATAAACTTAAGGCACAAATTGAGAAGCTTGGAAAAGGATTAGAAAACTGTTACAAAGGAAAAGTATCTCTTGATCTTATCCTTAGAAAACAAAAATGCTCATTTAGAAAAGAAGGACTTGGATACTTTCCGAAGAAAGGAAAGAAATTAAATGCAAAAACTATCTTCGTAAATGCATGCAACAAATTTTGTTTTAAATGCCATGAAACAGGTCACTCACATGATGCTTGTCCTTTAATGACTTCAACTTATTTGGATACTTGCTACATGCTCAAAAAGTCAAAGAAAGGATATGCTATAGCAAAGTTTGTTGGTACACCCAAGCTAAATAAAAAGAAGAAATCAATTTGGGTGCCCAAAACTTTGATTGCTAACATCAAAGGACCCAAAAGAGTTTGGGTACCTAAAAAGACTTGATTCTTTTGTTTTGTAGGTGAACTACAAGACCGGTGGAAAACATTGGGTGCTAGACAGCGGATGCTCCAACACATGATCGGCAACAAAAAGATATTCACTTCATTAGAAGATAACTCAAGTGAAAATCAAAAGATCACCTTTGGCGGCAATCATCAAGGAAATGTTGCAGGCTTGGGTAAAATTGCTATATCCAACGATCTTTTAATTTCAAATGTTCTACTTGTTGAATCTTTGAACTTTAATTTGTTATCAGTTGCGCAAATTTGTGATCTTGGATGTCGTTGCATTTTTTATCCTAAAGAAGTTTTAGTAGAAAGTTTAGAAGATAATTCTTGGATCTTCAAAGGCTTTCATTTTGGAAATCTCTATCTTGTTGATTTTCACTCTAAAGGTGCATCCCTTTCAACATGTCTCGTCTCTAAAACCTCAAAAGGTTGGCTATGGCATAGAAGGCTTGCACATGTTGGAATGCATAAACTTAAAAAGCTTTTAAAACATGATTTGGTTGTTGGCTTAAAAGATGTGAATTTTGACAAGGATAAATCTTGTAGCGCTTGTCAAGCTGGCAAGCAAGTAGCTACTTCACATCCGATTAAGCGAGTTCTTTCAACTTGCAAACCTTTGGAACTGCTGCATATGGATTTATTTGGACCTTCCGAGTTCCAAAGTATTGGGGGTAACAATTATGGTTTTGTTATTGTTGATGATTTTACTCACTACACTTGGGTCTTCTTTATTTCTCAAAAATCTGAAACCCCCGATGTTTTCAAAAGTTTTGCAAAACGGATTTCCACTTAATTCGAACTTTTCATCAAGAAAATCCATAGTGATCATGGTGGAGAATTCGTTAATTCAACTTTAGTTGGTTTTTGTGACTCGCTAGGCATTAAACACGAATTTTCTACTTCTTACACTCCATAGCAAAATGGAGTTGTGGAAAGGAAAATCGAACACAAATAGAAATGGCAAGAAAAATGCTAAGTGAGTATGACACTCCTACTTGCTTTTGGGCCGAAGTCGTGCATACTACTTGCTATTCTATTAATCGGCTTTATTTGCATCCTCTTCTAAATTTAACTCCCTATGAGCTTCTTATCGGGTGTAAGCCAAATGTTTCTTATTTTTGAGTTTTTGGTTGTAAATGCTACATCCTTAGAAAAATAAACTTTGGTGGTAAATTTCAAAGAAGAGTAGATGAAGGCTTTCTAGTCAGATACTCCACCACTAGCAAAGCCTATCGCGTTTTTAATAAAAATAGTAGTCGTATTGAAGAATCGTGCGACATAGAATTTGATGAAACTAATGGCTCTGATGAAACTAATGGCTCGCAAAAGGAGCAAGTCTCTTGTGAAGTTTCAAGTGAAGATCTTCAAGAAGCTGTGAAGAACATTACCATTGGAGACATCAAACAAAGAGAATATGATCAAGAAGATGATGAGAACATAGAGAATGATGATCAACATACATCATCACCTCATATTGATCCACCAGAGCTAAATCAAGGAGAAGCAGTACAAGAGGAAGCACCAAGGCAACATCAAACCATCATCAAGGATCACCCTATAGATCAAGTACTGGGTGATGTCAGTAAGGGTGTTCAAACTTGCTCTCGTATTGCTTCTTTTTGTGAACATCATTCCTTTGTATCATCCCTAGAACCTAAACTTGTAGATGAAGCTCTTAGTGATCCTGATTGAGTAAATGCTATGCATGATGAACTTAATAATTTCTCTAGGAATAAAGTATGGACTTTAGTAGAAAGACCCAAGGATTACAATGTGATTGGAACAAAATGGGTTTTTATAAATAAGCAAGATCAAAATGGTGTAGTCATTAGAAATAAAGTTCGTCTTGTTGCACAAGGTTTTTCTCAAGTTGAAGGTTTAGACTTTGGTGAAACCTTTGCACCGGTAGAAAGACTTGAAGCTATTCGTATACTTCTTGCTTATGCATCAAATTTTAATATTAAGTTGTTTCAAATAGATGTAAAAAGTGCCTTTTTAAATGGAGAAATATCTGAATAAGTTTTTGTAGAACAACCTCCCGGTTTCAAAGATTCGAAATTTTCAAACCATGTGTGCAAACTTTCTAAAGCTCTCTATGGTCTCAAGCAAGCTCCTCGAGCTTGGTATGAACGACTTAGAGACTTTCTTTTATCAAAAGGTTTTAAAATTGGGAAGGTAGACACAACGCTTTTTACAAAGATGATTGAAAAAGATTTGTTCATATGTCAAATATATGTTGATGATATTATTTTTGGGTCTACTAATGAATATTTTTGCCTTGAGTTTGGAGAAATGATGTCTAGGGAATTTGAGATGTCAATGATCGGCGAGCTAAGCTTCTTTCTTGGACTTCAAATTAAGCAACTCAAGAACGGAACGTTCGTGAGTCAAACGAAGTATGTGAAAGACCATCTCAAGTGCTTCGGGATGGAAGATGCTAAAGCAGTCAAAACTCCCATAGCCACTAATGGACATCTCAATATGGACAACAACAGAAAAGCGGTTGATTCTAAACTTTATAGGTCTATGATTGGTAGCCTGCTATATCTTATTGCATCTAGGCCTGATATCATGTTTATCTTTTGCTTCTGTGCTAGATTTCTGTCAGCCCCTAAGGAATGTCATTTGATTGCTATTAAAAGAATTCTTAGGTACTTGAAATGCTACCCCAATATAGGGCTTTGGTATCCGAGAGATGCAAATTTTGAATTAATGGGATATTCGGATTCAGATTATGCAGGTTGCAAAATTGATAGAAAAAGCACATCTGGTAGTTGTCAACTTTTGGGGAGATCACTAGTGTCTTGGTCATCTAAGAAACAAAATTCAGTTGCTCTCTCCACTACTGAAGCAGAATATGTTTTGGCAAGAAGTTGTTGTGCTCAAATTTTGTGGATGAAGCAAACATTTTTGGATTATGGAATTACATTTGAAAAAGTGCGACTCTTGTGTGATAATGAAAGTGCCATTAAAATTGCAAATAATCCTGTTCAACACTCTAGAACTAAGCATATTGAAATACAGCACCATTTTATAAGAGATCATGTGGCTAAAGGAGATATAGATGTAAGTTATATCAGAACTGACATGCAGCTGGCAGATATTTTCACCAAACCTTAGATGAGAGTAGATTTTGCTTTCTGAGAAACGAATTAAATATAATTGATATATCAACTGCAAGTAGACTGTCTATTTTGCTGTCCTCCAGCTTTTTTTTGTGCTTGATGTCAAAGGGGGAGAGATTAGGGAGAGATTCTTGTAGGACATTATTGATAGTTTATATGCTCATTGTTTATTCATTGTGGACTCTCAAATGACTCATATGTGTATTTATATATGCATGCATTCAGGGGGAGTTCTTGTATATCTAATGCCCATGCATACACTTAGGGGGAGTCATTAAAATTTTATTTGCTTTCAACACTTATTGTCATCAATCATCAAAAAGGGGAAGATTGTTGCATCTAGGCCCTTTTAGGTTGATTTTGATTGTTGTTGACATTAAGTGTTTTGGACTAACCTTGTCTTTGAGCTATTTGTATGCAGAGCGATTTCTGTAAAGTCTGCAAGTGATCCGGGAAGATTTGCAGGTCACGAGTCCAAAGTCGCAAGTGCAAGGTCATAATGTTGGCTGTGGTCGCAGTTCAAGGTTGGGAGTCAAGGTCGCAAGTGCAAGGTCGCCAAAACGAAGTCGCAAGATTGAAGATGCAGAGAACCTAAGGTAAAATGAGTTTTTATTTTGTATCGGTCTCGGTGTTTGGAGTCTGACCTATTTATAGGAATTGTTTTTAGTTTAACCATATTATTAAGAGGGGTTGCAAGTTCTCTCTACATTTGCAGCATAAACTGAGAAACTCTTAGGTCATTGTATTCATTCTTCTCGGTCGAATCGGTTTTTAAATGGTTTAGTTTTTTTTATTTTGTTGGCAATAGAAACATTTTTTTCTAGAAAAATCTAGGCCGATCTAGGTCTTGCTCCTGTTGACAAAATTATAGCCCTTTAAATTATCTTTCAAACAAGCTATAAAACTTTTAAATCAATCTCTGGATCAAAAGTTATGGCTGTTTTTATCCATGCTGACAGTTAGCATGTGATGCTGATAGTTAGCCTGAATATCAATTTGTTTAACTGCCATTTGTCCAGAGAGCGTGTTTTTTGAGCTGAAATTTTTTGACTTACGCTGACTGTTAGCATATGTTGCTGACTGATAGCATGAGTTTCGACCACAGGTTATTTGGTTTTTGAGTTTTTGTTTAACTGGTCGTTTTGTGGTCTATACTGACTGTCAGCATGAGTTGATTTCTTTTCATATGCGACCACAAACGGCTAGCTAAGTTTTATCCGTGATTTTTGTCAAGCCATTGAGTTGGATGCTTACTATCAGCATGTGTTGCTGATTGTCAGTATGTACTGTTTTGTTTCCATTTTTGACCACAATGGCTAGCTGAGTTTTCTCCGAGATTTGCTTGTTACTGCTTGTGGTCTATGTTGACTGTCAGCATGTGTTGTTTCTTTTTGACGAGGATTGACACCCGGGTCACTTCTAATGAACTTTTGGTTCAAGACAGGTTCGAACCAGACATGTACCTGGTGATGCGAACTCAAGCTATCCTGAGGGGCATCACCATGAGGTCGCAAGCTTTACGTGATCAGGTCACAGTTTTACGCGGTCAGACCGTAAGCCTTGCCCGGTCAGAAGTCCGTAAGCCTTCCGCGGTCAGAAGTTCGTAAGCTATACGCGAACTGCGCATTCGGGATATTGCGCGGTCAGCCAATATCCCGTGGTCAGAACATCTGTCGATCAGGATACTTGGGATCTATCTATTTCGGTTGCCCGTACAACAGGATTGTCGTGGTATTGAGAATACCCCGGCAGGTTTTGAAGACGATCCTAGCGGAGATTTCGCAGCGCGGGTTGACCGGGTGACCGGTCCTCCCCCGCCGGACAAACACAAGAAATGACACGAGGATTTATACAGGTTCGGGTCCCGGTGGGGGCCCTAGTCCTGTCGACGCGCTCCCGACCGGAGTCGGCTGGGGAGGCTCTCTCCGGGGGAGAGGCTTCCGGAGCACGTCTGTGAGATTAGCTATTCCAAATAATAATGGGTTGATCCTTTACAACAGAGGGGTACAAGGGCTATTTATAGCCCCAAAAAGAAGCAAAAAACCTAAACTACCCCGGAAGCCACCGTCGGATTGAAGGGTAGGACCGTCCTTCTCCCGGTCAAACGTCTCGGATGCTTGACAGGTGGTCGCTGATTCCTGAGGCGTCCCTCGCGTGACCTGCACGTGATAAACAAACAGGGGTTTTACCTTTTAGGAGGGCGATGACGTCTGGGACATGCCCGGGGGGCACGGTCCCGGGGGCCAAATGGCGGCGCCCGGGGCAGGCACCGGAGGGCGCGGTCCCGGGGGGCCAAATGGCGGCGCCCGGGACATGCTCGGGGGGCCCGGTCCCGGGGGCAAAATGGTGGCGCCCGGGGCAGGCACCGGCGGCCACTCTCCCCGGGCCAAATGGCGGCGCCCGGGACATGCCCGGGGGGCCCGGTCCCGGGGGCCAAATGGCGGCGCCCGGGACATGCCGGGGGGGCACGGTCCCGGGGGCCAAACGGCGGCGCCCGGGACATGCCCGGGGGGCGCGGTCCCGGCGGGCCAAATGGCGGCGCCCGGGACATGCCCGGGGGGCCCGGTCCCGGGGGCCAAATGGCGGCGCCCGGGACAAGCCCGGGGGGCACGGTCCCGGGGGCCAAATGGCGGCGCCCAGGGCAGGCACCGGAGGCCACCGTCCCTGGGCCAAATGGCGGCGCCCGGGACAAACCCGGGGGGCACGGTCCCGGGGGCCAAATGGCGGCGCCCGGGACAAGCCCGGGGGGCACGGTCCCGGGGGCCAAATGGCGGCGCTCGGGGCAGGCACCGGAGGCCACTGTCCCTGGGCCAAATGGCGGCGCCCAGGACAAGCCCGGGGGGCACGGTCCCGGGGGCCAAATGGCGGCGCCCGGGGCAGGCACCGGAGGCCACTGTCCCCGGGCAATCATGAACTTACCTGGACTTGTCCGCGTGGAGATTTCCCCCAACAGCAGCCCCCATTCCCTCCGGGGACGAAGCTTGAGCCCCCGGAGGGAATGGTTACGGTACCGGGAAAATCTCCGGATGAAAATCACCGGAGCCCCGGCGACGCTTCAGTTTCTGTGCCGGGCGCTTTATGGCCGCGCCGCTTTCGCAATAAATGCACGCGCGGTTCAAACCGGCATCTCGATTTACGCGCCTGTCCCTTCGTTTCCCGCGCACGGTTTGAATCAGTGGTCCAGATTGCCCCGAGGGGGCCACGTGGCGCGCATCTAGATCACGGCCAGCCTCTATAAATAGGGCCTTAGGGGGCCCCGGAAGCTCATTCCAAATCTTCAACTCCAGCTTCAGCTCTCCCGGTAGCGCTCTTCCGGTAGCTTCTCCGGGAGTTGTTGACAGCCACCTGAAAACTTAGCCACCCAAAAAAGAAAGAACTGACCTAATGGCGCCCAAAGGTTGAGCGAAGACCACGGAGGTGCCCCCGGAGGAAATCCCCATGGATTTCCTCTGGGCCTCCGAGTTCTCGGCCTCGGACGCAGAGTCCCTGGTCAAGAAGGGCGTCGTTGAAGAGGGGGACATCCGGGTCCCCCTAAAGAAGGACGGAGCCCCCCGCCCCAGGCCCGGAGAGGTCGTGGCCTTCGAGGCCTTCCTCGAGGCGGGGCTCCGGCTCCCGGTGCATCCGATGCTCCGGGAGTTTCTCAAAGAGTACGGGGTGGCTCTCAACCACCTCACCCCGAACGCGCTCGTCCGTATGGGCCTTTTTATATGGCTCTACGAGACAGCGACCGGGCGGGAGCCCACCCTCCGCGGCTTCCGGTACTTCTACGAGCCGGCAGCGCGGAGCTCCCACCTGGTGAAGGGAGGACCGAAGTCCCCCTTCGGCTCGGTGATGGTCCAGATGCTGCCCTCCCGGGTGGCGGACTACCCGGCGGCGGCCTCCCGGGACCACTGGGGGGACTGGCTCCGGAGGTGGTTCTACCTCTGGGTCCGGGACGAGGCAGTGGTCTACGCCCCGGAGCCTCCCACCTACAGCCGGTCATCCGCACCGAAGCCGCTGGTGTGGACGGACGAGGAGTTCGAGCTCCTCGGGAAGGTGGTGCTGGCGAAGAAGGCCCGCTCGATGCGGGACGCCGCGGAGGAGCTGGCGCTCCTGCGGCTTTCCCCCTTCTCACGCGGGGGAAGGGGGATCGGCATGGGCCCGGAGCAGCGGCCTCCGGTCAAGCCGGTCACGCGGCGTAAGTCCCCTGCATTTTTGTACTTGCAGTTTTTTATGAGAAATCGACTAACTTTTTACCTCTTGCAGTGCGCCCGTACCCGGCGGTGAGGGACAAGGCGGAGCACCTCCTGGGGAGGTACTTCGCCGACGAACACGAGCGCATCGTGCGCCTCGTGGGGGAGGGGCCTCCCCGAAACCTGGTGGCCGAGGCCTACGGGCTCAGGCTTCCGGAGAGGAAGCCCCTTCCCACCCCCGGGTCTCATAAGCGGGGGAAGGATGCGGCCGGGGGCTCGGAGCCCAAAAGGCCCCGGGTCCAAAAGACCCCCGCCCCGACGACGACGCCGGCGACGACGCCGGTGAGGGCCGGGACGCGGCTCCCGGAGCCGAAAATGCCCGGGCGGCGCCCCGGGCAGAGGCGACGCCTCCGCCCCCGGAGGCCCCCGTCGAGGCCCGGGGGAAGGAGGTTGTTACCGGCGGGGCGGGGTTCGATTCCGGGGACTACGCCCCGTCGCCAGTTCGAGTGACGCTTCTCTCGCCTCTCCCGGCGGCATTGGTGCCGGAGAGGCTAGAGGTGAGGTTTTCGGAGGCGGCGCCTCCGTGCCTCTGGCCGGTCGATGAGGAGGGGGGGAGCCCCTCAGTCTTCGAGGTCCCCCCGGAGCAGGAGGCTTCGAGGGCCCTCCGGCCTGGGGCGGGGAAAGGCCCGATGATCCCCCCCCGGGCGGAGAACCCCGCCCGATCTTCATCTTCGTCTTCGGAGGAAACTTCGTCGACAAAGACGCCGGCGACGCCGGCTGTGCTCCCGGATTCCGAGGTCCGGGGGCCCTCTCCCGGCCGCGACAGGAGGGCCGGGCAAGATACCTCCCTACTTCCCGCGGGGGAGGTGGCCCGCTACGCGGAGGGCCTGCACAACCGGAAGGTGCAGGCCTTCGTAGCAGGAGGAACGCTCCACGAGCGTTTTGAGGGGCTCGAGTCCCTCGGCGCCCAGGTAACCCGAGCTCTCAACACCTTGGCTTTTTTCCTGCACTTGAGAATTTTCTAACTCTTTATGTATTTTGTAGGTAGCGACTGTTACCTGGGGCCTTGAGCAGCGGGTCACCCGGCTGCTAAAGGAGGCGGAGAGCCGGGCCGCGGCCTGCGTGGAGCAGCGGGAGGCGGCCCTCCGGGAGCGGGACGAAGCTCTTGATGAGCTGTCCCGGGCCCGGGCGCAGGTGCACCTTTCGGAGGGCGCCTACATCCGCCTCCGAGAGGAGGCTAAGGTGAGGGAGAAGGCGCTCCGAGAGCTCGAGAGCTCCAGCGTCCGGGCGCTGTCGGACGCGGGCCGCTCCGTCCGCTCGGCCTTGGAAAGCCTTGGCGTTAGCCTGCGCTCCAGGAGCGGCCCGGAGGTGCCCCCGGCGACCCTCGCGGAGGCTGTGCGTTTTCTTAACGCACAAGTCTCCGCCATCCCGGAGGCTGCGGACGTCCGGGCACGGGGCCGGGCGATCCCCGTCATCGCAGCCGCCGCGGGGCTCGTTGACTACCGTGGGGTCGGCGCCCGGGCGATCGGGGGGCGCATCCCCCGGAGCTTCCCGGAGGCCTTCGAGCCAACGCGCCGGGAGGTGGAGCTGCTGGCGGAGGGGTTCTACGACTGGATCATCCGGACGAGGTTCCCGACACCGGCGCCTCCGGCCGCGGATGCCCCTGCCCCGGCCACGGAGGAAGCTCCCCGGGGGGAGGACCCCAATGCTAAAGTATGAGCCTCCCCCGGGTCTTTAGCTAGGACCCCTTTTCATTTTGTTAGACATTTTGATTCCGGTAGCTTCTTAGGAGAAGCCCCGGGCACTTGTACAAAAACATTTTGCAATGAAATATATTTGGAATTTTTCTAAGTCTTTGCAATGAAATGTTACCAGGGTTCCCGGGGGGTTACTCCCGGGCAACGGTCCGGGAGTGGCTCTCCGGGGGACGCCCAAGCGGCTTTGATTTTGTTGAGCCTTGTCTCCGGGGAGCGCGACGGGGGTACTGCCCGGGAGCCTGTCCGGTTGAGGTGGCGCCCGGAGTGGCACTTGGATAATTTTGACAACAGCCGTGCTGAATTAACCCCCCCGCGCCTGAAGGCCCAGATGATACCTCCCCTCCGGATACTTCCGCCGGCTGGGTATGAGTTTTGGCCCGAGGACGTACTTCGGGACTCTCAGCGTCGCGTCCGGGCGCTGTACCGGGACTTGGCCCAGGAGCTGAGGGAGCGCCTCCGGGAGCTTTAGGCGTAGGGGCCTTAGGCTCGTAGAAAATCCCGCGGGTTAGGACCCGGGTTGTATCATTTCCGAAACCCACCGGAGGGGGAAGATGTCCTCCGGGTTTGTTGATCAATAAAGCGCATTGTTTCCTTTTATTGCGCCTCTTTATTTTCTTCTTCTTGGATGGTCTGGACGACTCATCTTAACAAGGATGAGCTAAGTTTCTTCGTGGGTGACCCGGGGGCCCCCTGTCCCCCCCGCCCACAGCGGGCGGGAGGAGGCCTCCGCGTGCTGTGGGGGTAACAGGGTCCCTGGGGGGAGCATAACCTGTAGAAATATTTTCTAAGTTAGAAAATTGTAAAAACAGGATTTCCGAGTGAGGGACCTTCCGGGGTGCCCGGGGGCACCGGGAGAGGTTCATCCGGCCGCCGGGAGAGCGGGGAACCGGGAACAAGGCGCGGAAGGGGCTCGTGAAAAGCCAATAAGACCTCTGGAGGGGAGCTTCCCGGGAGACTTCGTCCGGTCGCCGTGAGAACGGGGAACCGGGAATAATGTTTTCGGGGGAAACTATATCTGAGAAACCCATATCTTCGTAAAGCAATTGTCCGGTCGCCGTGAGAACGGGGAGCCGGGAAAAAGGTCTTCGAGAGATAATCATCCGGTCGCCGTGAGAACGGGGAGCCGGGAATAACGTCGACTCCCGGAGGAGGAAGATAAATCCAATCAAGCCGCAAGGGGCTGATCTTCCGGTTGCCGTGAGAACGGGGAGCCGGGAATAATGTCGACTCCCGGAGGAGGAAGATAATCCAGAAAGCCATTAGACGTCCCGCTGAGGAGAGCGTCTACTCCCGGAGGAGGAAGTGCCCGAAGACGGGACTTGAGTGTTTGGGCAGGGGACTAGTCTCCCAAAGTGACTCGTTACCACGGCCACTGTGACCGGGTTGCCGCTTACACCCTCAGTCCACGAGGGCTGGTCGTAAGCCGCCCTACGGGAGCGCAGGCTCCGTTGTAGGGACTTGTTGGGGCTGGCCCACTTCCTCGCGGGGAGGGCATCCTCACAAGGAGGGCTTCCTCACGGGGAGGGCATCCTCGCGGGGAGGGCATCCTCGCGGGGAGGGCTTCCTCGCGGGGAGGGCATCGCCGCTAGGGGCGGTAACGAGAAAGACCTGCAATGAGACAGTTGAAGAACAAAGGCTATGTATTGATTAACAAAATATACAAAGCCCCCCCCTGCGAAACCGCGAAGGGGGGGGGGAAAAGGGGAGCTACAGTGTCCCTCCTCCCCCTCCGGCGTGATCGCTCCGGGGGAGGGGACAGGCCCGTAAGGCTAGACGTAGAACTTGCGAAGTAAACGCAAGTTCCAGGTGTGCTTCAGCTCCTGCTCTTGAGGGTTGGAGAGCTTGTAGGCCCCCAAGCCTAGAACAGCGGAGATCCTGTAGGGGCCCTCCCACTTGGGGGAGAGTTTTCCCTGGGCTTGGGGGTCTGTGACGCGCTTGAGGACAAGGTCCCCAAGGCGGAAAGCTCTCTCGCGCACGCGCTGGTTGTATGCGCGCGACATCTCGCGCTCGTAGATGGCGTGGTGGAGGAGCGCTCGGTCGCGTTCCTCCTCCACGAGGTCGATTTCCAGCCGCCGATTGTCTTCGTTGGCCCGGTAGGCTGCGGTCGTGGCTCCGTTCAGGAGCTCGACCCGCAGCGACCGGAAGCTGATCTCCGGGGGGTGTACTGCCTCCGCCCCGTAGACCAGAGAGAAGGGAGCACGCCCTGTGGTCCGGGACGGAGTCGTGCGCATCGAGCAGAGGATGCTAGGGAGCTCCTCTGCCCACGCGCCCCGCTTGGAAGCGGTTTGCTCGAGTCTCCGGCGTAACCCCTGTAGGATTACGCCGTTGACCCTCTCGACGGCCCCGTTGCTTTGAGGATGGGCCACTGAGGCGAAGTGGATGACGATCCCCAGGCCTTCGCAGAATTCCCGGAAATAAGCCGAGTCGAATTGGGTCCCGTTGTCCACGGTGATTTCCCGGGGGACACCAAAACGGCAAACGACGTTTTTCCAGAAAAACCGCTGAATGGCCCGGGAGGTGATGCTAGCCAAGGGCTCCGCCTCAACCCACTTTGTAAAGTAGTCGACCGCGACTACCGCATACTTGTATCCTCCCGGCGCTGGGGGGAAGGGCCCTAAGAGGTCCATCCCCCAGCGCACGAAGGGCCAAGTGATGGGGATAGTCCGCAGCGCTACAGGGGGGAGATTCGAGCCCTTGGCCATCTTCTGGCATGCTTCGCACGCGGAGACAAGGTCTCGCGCGTCGCGCATGACTGTAGGCCAGTAGAAGCCCTGCCGAAGGGCCTTGGCGGCGATGGCACGCGGGGCTAGGTGGGAACCGCAGCTCCCCGCGTGAATGTCCTCCAGGAGTTGAAGTCCCCCTGACCGAGGGAGGCAGCGCAGGAGGGCTGAAGCCCCCCGCTTGTAGAGCCTTCCCTCCAGCAGGAGATATGCCCGGGCTTTGGCCCGGAGGCGCTTAGCCTCGGTCTCATCGGGAGGGTCCCCCTCCCCCTTGATGAAGGAGATGAGGGGATCCATCCATGATGACGGCCGGACGATCTCGGCGACCTCCGGGACCGGAGGCTCGGGGCCTGCGTCCGGGGAGACCACCGAGGGCTTCGTGATTGTTTCCAAGAAGGCCCCCTTGGGGAGCGTTTCCCGGGCGCTTGCCGCCCGGGCCAAGGCATCAGCCCGGTCATTCTCCCTTCGTGGGATATGCCGGGCCTCAAGGCCGTCGAAGTGTTTCTCCATCTTCCGTACTTCCTGCAAGTAAAGACTTAAATTTGCGTCATGGCACAGGTAAGATTTGTCCATTTGGCAGACAACGAGCTGAGAGTCTCCCTTCACTAGTAGGCGCCGGATCCCCAGGGAGAGCGCGAGGCGCATCCCGAGGAGCAGAGCCTCGTATTCAGCGACGTTGTTGGTTGCGGGGAACTCGAGCCGCGCGGCGTACTCGAGCTCCTTCCCCTCGGGGCTCCGGAGGACTACCCCCGCGCCAGCCCCAGCGAGACACAGCGACCCATCAAACAGCAGGGTCCAATGGTCACTGCGTTGGGGCGGCACAGGGAGATCTTCATCCCCGGACCCAGAGGCGGGAGTCCATTCTGCGACGAAGTCGGCGAGGACCTGTGACTTGATTGCGGAGCGGCCGGTAAGGGACAGGGAGAAGGGGGCAAGCTCGGCCCCCCACTTCCCAATCCGGCCGGTGGCTTCTTTATTCCGCAGTACCTCCCCCAGGGGGAGGGACGACAGAACGGTGATGGGGTGCCCCAGGAAGTAGTGCCGGAGCTTCCGGGACGCCATGAGGAGAGCGTAGCAAATCTTCTCCATCTCCGTGTACCGAGTCTTGGCCCCTTGGAGGGCTTCACTGACGTAGTACACGGGACGTTGCTGCCCCCCTTGCTCCTTCACCAAAACCGCGCTGATGGCGACGGGGGTCGCGGCGAGGTAGAGGAGCAAGGGCTCTTCCGGAGATGGACTCACGAGCATTGGAGGGCTCGAGAGGTACTTCTTGAGGTCGTTGAAGGCTTCCTGGGCCTCGGGGGTCCAGCGGAACCCCTCGAGCCCTCGGAGGATCTTGAAGAACTGGAGGCCCCGCTCCCCCGAACGGGAGACGAAGCGACTGAGCGCGGCCAGGCGGCCGGAGAGCCGCTGGACATCTTTGACGGAGCGCGGTGGGGGCATATCTAGGAAGGCCCGGATCTTCTCGGGGTTTGCCTCAATGCCCCGCTGGGACACGAGGAAACCCAGGAGCTTCCCCCCGCGCACCCCGAAGGCGCACTTCTCCGGGTTGAGCTTGAGCCCGAACGCGCGGAGGTTGCGGAAGGTTTCTGCAAGGTCGTCGATGTGGGAGGCTGCACGGGGGCTCTTGACGACCGCGTCGTCTACGTAGACTTCGACGTTGCGGCCGACTTGATCTTTGAAGACCAGCGTCATCAGGCGCTGGAAGGTGGCTCCCGCATTCTTAAGCCCTAAGGGCATATGGCGGTAGCAGAAGGTTCCGAGGGGAGTTATAAAACTCGTCTTTTCCTCGTCCCTCTCCGCCATCCGGACTTGATGGTATCCCGAGTAGGCGTCTAGGAAGCTCATCAGCTCGCACCCCGCGGTGGAGTCAACGAGCTGGTCGATCCGCGGGAGCGGGAAGTTGTCTTTGGGGCAAGCGCGGTTAAGGTCGGTAAAGTCCACGCACATGCGCCACTTGCCACTTGATTTCTTGACGAGGACGGGGTTTGCGAGCCACTCGGGGTGCAACACTTCCCGGATGAACCCCGCCTCTCGGAGCCGGGCTATCTCCTTCTTGATGGCTTCTTGACGTTCGAGGGAGAGCTTCCTCAACTTCTGCTTGATAGGGGGGTGACCGGGGGTTACCGCGAGCTTGTGTTCAATAACCTCCCGGGCGACGCCCCGCATGTCCGAAGGCTTCCACGCAAAAACATCGGAGTTTTCGCGCAGAAAGGCTGCGAGTTGCGCTGCATGGTCTTGGGGGAGCTCTGCCCCGATTTGGACAGTTTTGTCCCTGCTGCCCGGGGACAGCGGGACCTTCCGGAGGCCCCCTTCTGGACGCGGCTTGAGGAGGGGCCTCCCAGGGGATGGCGCAGCATCTACGTCCGGGGGGGGAGCCTCCCCCCCGGGTGCCTTGATCAGGTTGACGCTTCCTATTGTGGCAGCAGCTCGCTCGTATAGAGCACGGGCCATGTCTTGATCCCCCCGGACGTTGATCATGCCATGCGGCCCGGGGATCTTCATGCACAGGTAGTTTTGGTGCGTGGCAGCCCCCAGCCGATTGATCGTAGTCCTCCCCATAATCACATTGTAGGAGGAGGGGAGGTCCACTACGTCGAAGCGGACTAGCTCGGTCCGGTAGTTCTCCGGGGTGCCGAAGGTGATCGGGAGATCTACCTTGCCCACGGGGTGGATCGCCTTCCCCGGGACAAACCCTTGCAGAGGCCCTGCCGCTGGTTGCAGAAGCTTTTCGTCCACCTGCATTTCCTTGAAGGTTTTGAGGAACAGGACGTCGGCGGAGCTTCCGCCGTCCACGAGGATGCGGGCCAAGTGGCAGTTGTAGATTGTCGCGGAGACAATGAGCGCGTCGTCGTGGGGGAAGCGAACCCCTCGCGCGTCTTCCGCCGTAAAGGTGAGGGGGACGTCCGACCACTTGGGCGGCACGGACGCGTGTAGCACCCCCACTACCTTAACTTCTCACGCGTACTCCTTGCG
This sequence comes from Pharus latifolius, assembly GCA_019359835.1. Lineage (NCBI taxonomy): Eukaryota > Viridiplantae > Streptophyta > Magnoliopsida > Poales > Poaceae > Pharus > Pharus latifolius. The sequence goes on along the minus strand of CM033326.1, from coordinate 63,013,312 downwards.
CTGGCGTTTGGAATCCCGCCCGGAGGCGGACCCCCTACGATGACGTTGATGCGGCGCTGAGAAGTTTGAAAGGGGAGAGCGTCTGAAGGCTCCCCCTCCTGCACCTGTTGCCCCCCCGCGGGAGCGGGAAGGGCCGGAACAACTGGCCGAGGGGGCAAGGAGGCCGGAGTCCCCCCCCCTGCCCGCGCTGGTCGAGGAACGCCGCGAAGTGCTGCAGCAGCTGGTGGCAATCTCGGGTGGCGTGGGTACTGGACCCGTGGAAGCTGCACCACGGCCCTTCCCGGCTTCTCCCCGCGGGGCCTTCGAGGCCGCGCGAAGACTGTCCCCCCCATGGCCTCTCGGCTTGGGAAAGGGGCGGTTGCCCTTCGGGGGGTCGCGCGAGCCGCCTCCGCCCTCGAGGACAAAAGTGTCCCGAGGCCGTGGTTCGCTACGGCCCCCCTGCCTAGGGCGCCTGGGGGGATCCCGGGTCCCCCGCTCGGCGGGGGCAGGAGCCCCCTGGGTCTTCTTCCAGATGTCGTCTTCCTCCGCGCGAGCGTATTTTTCGAGTACGTTAAAGAGCTCGTCGGCGGAAGAGGGGCAGCTTCGGGAGAGTCTTCGGTGGAGTTCCCCCGGGAGGATCCCACTTTTGCAGGCTTCGATCACTGTGGAGTCCGGGACGTGGGCCACTTTGCTTTTTACTTGGGCAAAGCGCCTGAAGAAGCTTCTGATGGTCTCCCCGATTCTCTGGCGCACTGTGTATAGCTGTGAAGAATCCAGGGGACGTACGTAATTTCCCTGAAAGTTGGCGCAGAACTCCCGCTTCAGCTGCGAGAAAGACTTGATGGAGCCCGCCTTCAGATTGTAAAACCAGGAGCGGGCAATGCCGGCGAGGTAGAGGGGGAAGACGTTGCATTGGACGCTCTTGTCCCCCCCCGCCGCGGAGATGGCTGTGGAGTATATCTGCACGAACTCGTAAGGGTCCGCTTCGCCATTATAATGTTCGATGTGCGGGGGACGGTAGGGCCGCGGCCATCGGATGCTGCGGAGTCTTCGACATAGAGGCTGGTTTGCCCCCTGCACTTCCCGGGGGGAGCCCCAGTCACTGTCTTCTTTGACGGGGGACGCCCCCTCGTTATCGGAGTCAGGTAGCGGCCCAAGAGGGCCGCTAGAGTGGTGGTGGCGACGCTTCTCTTCCGGGCCGGGACTGATTTCCCGGACGTCCGGGCTTCCCTCCGGGGAGGATGGTTCTTCGGCGGGTCTCTTCCCCCGACCGGTGTGAGAGCGAGGCTCCCTGCGACAACGACCGGGGGGAAGCTCTTCCCCGCTGCTGGGAGAATGCATTCGCTCGACCTCCCCCTGGGAGAAGCGGACCTGCTTCGCCGGGGGAGGGAGCTCCTGCACTGTAGCAGCCGGCCCGGAAGCTACCGGGGCCTGTTGGGGGGAGCCCCCTGCGACGGCCCCCGGGACCGGAAAGGGGGGAGCCCCTGCATCATCCGGAACCAGGGAGGGGGCGGCCGGGGCGATGTTTGGGTCCGAAGAGGGGGCCCCTGTGGCAACGGCCGGGACCGGAAAGGGGGAAGCCCCTGCGACATCCGGAACCAGTGGGGGGTGAGCCCCCTCGGCGACGTCCGGGGTTGGGGAGCCAATGCGGGGGGAAGTTCGCTGAGGCACGGGAGCTGCTCTGTCGACCGGCCCCGGTGCGGTAAACGCAACGCGAGGGGCGGGACTGGCTCCCGGCGTAGGAATAACCCCCGGCATGAAATGACCCCCCAGCCCCGGAAGCGGGCCGGGGACGGGGTACCCCCCTGGTGCCACGAAGGGCCCGGGCATGAAATAGCCTCCCGGCACCGGGACAGGCCCGGGTGCCGAGAAGTGTCCGGAAGTATATCCCGCGGGGGGAGGGAACCCCCCAGCGGGATCATACGGGGTAGACAGCCCCCCTGACGCCGGAGGGGCCGCTGGGTATCCCATAAACGGGGGCGTGATCCCCGGATACGGGTGCGACGAAAATGTGGGGGCCGAGGGCCGCGCCAACACACTAAGGAGCTCGTCCATAGAGCGCTGGGCGCGGAGCTGGCCCTCCACGAGAGCCTCTAGCAGGGCATCCCGGGGAGCCAGGGGAGCCGTCGGGGGGAAACTCGTCCCGGCCGAGGTCCCCGCGGCCGCCGGGAGCGACTCGGAGGTGGAAGGACCTAGATTGAGAGGAAAGGTGGGAGGCGGTACCTGGGAATGGTCGCCTCCGGACGGAAGCGCCGGAACAGCAGCGTCCCGGACGGGTGGCGCCAGGTCACCGGGACCGGCGTCACCGGGAAGGGCGCGGGCCCTTGTTCTCGGAGGAGCCATGGCGATTCGTCACGGGTCCCCACGGTCGGCGCCAACTGTCGTGGTATTGAGAATACCCCGGCAGGTTTTGAAGACGATCCTAGCGGAGATTTCGCAGCGCGGGTTGACCGGGTGACCGGTCCTCCCCCGCCGGACAAACACAAGAAATGACACGAGGATTTATACAGGTTCGGGTCCCGGTGGGGGCCCTAGTCCTGTCGACGCGCTCCCGACCGGAGTCGGCTGGGGAGGCTCTCTCCGGGGGAGAGGCTTCCGGAGCACGTCTGTGAGATTAGCTATTCCAAATAATAATGGGTTGATCCTTTACAACAGAGGGGTACAAGGGCTATTTATAGCCCCAAAAAGAAGCAAAAAACCTAAACTACCCCGGAAGCCACCGTCGGATTGAAGGGTAGGACCGTCCTTCTCCCGGTCAAACGTCTCGGATGCTTGACAGGTGGTCGCTGATTCCTGAGGCGTCCCTCGCGTGACCTGCACGTGATAAACAAACAGGGGTTTTACCTTTTAGGAGGGCGATGACGTCTGGGACATGCCCGGGGGGCACGGTCCCGGGGGCCAAATGGCGGCGCCCGGGGCAGGCACCGGAGGGCGCGGTCCCGGGGGGCCAAATGGCGGCGCCCGGGACATGCTCGGGGGGCCCGGTCCCGGGGGCAAAATGGTGGCGCCCGGGGCAGGCACCGGCGGCCACTCTCCCCGGGCCAAATGGCGGCGCCCGGGACATGCCCGGGGGGCCCGGTCCCGGGGGCCAAATGGCGGCGCCCGGGACATGCCGGGGGGGCACGGTCCCGGGGGCCAAACGGCGGCGCCCGGGACATGCCCGGGGGGCGCGGTCCCGGCGGGCCAAATGGCGGCGCCCGGGGCAGGCACCGGAGGCCACTGTCCCCGGGCCAAATGTCGGCGCCCGGGACATGCCCGGGGGGCCCGGTCCCGGGGGCCAAATGGCGGCGCCCGGGACAAGCCCGGGGGGCACGGTCCCGGGGGCCAAATGGCGGCGCCCGGGGCAGGCACCGGAGGCCACTGTCCCTGGGCCAAATGGCGGCGCCCGGGACAAGCCCGGGGGGCACGGTCCCGGGGGCCAAATGGCGGCGCCCGGGGCAGGCACCAGAGGCCACTGTCCCTGGGCAATCATGAACTTACCTGGACTTGTCCGCGTGGAGATTTCCCCCAACAAGGATATTCTAAGTATCCCAAAGATTCCTACACGTGGAGAATCAACCGTCAGAAGGTTAACACATACAGTTATCCATGAATAACACGTGTTTAACCTGCGTGGAGGTTAAAGAGCAGTTCCAAAAAACCGCATCCAACCGTCCATGCAACCGTTTGATGCAGTTTCCTCTACATGGCACCCTTTCAAACAGTATAAAAGGATGGCATGGAACATCAAAAAGAGGGGGAATCCAAGTTAGCCAAGTCTACAGCACACCTCATATAGCATTTTAACAAGCTTTCTTTGGCTTATCTTTGTACACTCTTACAGGAAAAAATCCTCGCCTGTGAGGACTTTTTCCTCCATTTGTAAACCTTTTACCACACTTAGTGAAATCTCAACAGGACGTAGGGCTTTTACTCCCACCATCGAGGGCCCGAACCTGTCTAAACTCTCTGTGCTCCTGTTCACCATTGTTCAGCATACCTTCCCGTAGGGTCATCTTGAAAGGTCTCACAGTTACAAATTCTGCATAAGTTCGGCTGAGGACTCCGAGTCCGAATCGTCGACAGCTGGCGCCCACCGTGGGGCCTTTCTCAAGGCGTCCTAATTGAAATTCGGAGGTTCGCCGAAACATGGCTGGGGCATATGATTCCGAGAACGATTTCGATCTCGAGGATTATGCCCATATACCCATGCCTTCTCCAAGCGATCCTGTTCCGATGGAAGAGGTCGAAGGCCAGAATCTTCCACAGGTTGAATCATCTCCCCAAGTCATGTTAATCGACCAGGAGGTAACTGGCACAAGGTCAGAACCCACAGAGGTTCTTAATGTGCTAGGCGATGAATCCGGCCCGTCATACGATCCCGCTGAGGGAAAATATGATGGTGACCCTGAAGTTAGCCCAGGAAGGTTCGACCCTGATAACCTCCACCGTCTCTTTGATTTCGAGTCTGACTCGGAACAGACCGAGATGTTCTCCCCATCGACGACCTCTCTCCCTAGGCAGTTTGCTGCGTTGTCGGAGGAAACCCCCGATCAACAGGCTGCCAGGGAAGAACTAGATCGCAAACAGAAGGAGGAGCAAGATCTCGAGCAACAGAACAACGAACTACGCAGAACTGCCCTAGAGGCTCTTCAAGATGCGCAGGCTCGTTACGATGCTGCCCCGAGTTCTTCTCGACGGTCGCGTGGTCGTAGACGTGACCAGACTCCTTCCTTACCACCAGAACAGTTCCCAGTGGACGAAGAAACAGTAACACCTGGTGCCCCTAGGAGAAGTACCCATGGTCGACTGCGATCTATCGCGGAGGTCATGCGTAATTTTCCTCCTACGGTCACGGATGCGCAGAGACCGGCCTTTTTCAGGATCCTGGCGGAAAGACTAGACGAGGTCGCATCCGAGGCGACCCCAACAGCTTCTTCCCGCTCAGTGACACATCCCCGTGAACGAGATGGTCCTCATTTTGGCTCTGCCCGACGGAGTTACCCGCCACCTTTACCGTCCCGACAGGACAAATATCGGCGAATGCAGGACTCTCGTAGTAGGGATCGAGTTCCCGTTCACTCTCGTTTGGGACCCCGAGTAACTTCGCCATTAAGTGAGTTTGCTCGAAACCCGACCGAAAGTCGCAGGACGGTTCACGGTCCTTACGTTGGTTGCAAAGCTTTCTCGCCTGGCCTACGAGCAGTCGTTTGGCCCGATAAGTTTCGACCAGGGGCCATTGAGAGGTTTGATGGAACTCAAAACCCATCTGAGTTCCTTCAGATCTATATTACTGCCATCCAAGCAGCAGGAGGCGATGACAAGGTCATGGCCAACTACCTGCCAACAGTCCTCGTAGGACCGGCTAGAACCTGGTTGTTCAATCAGCCTGAGGGTTCTATCTATAATTGGGAAATGCTATGTGATGCCATCCTTAGCAATTTCCAAAACTGTTACCAAAAGCCGGGTAAGGAGGACGACTTGCATAGACTGCGGCAAGCTTCGACCGAAACGCTTCGGCAGTTTGTCAGGAGGTTTGTCGAGGTAAGAAATACCATCCCGAACATATCTGATGGCTCCGTAATCAGGGCATTTAAGCATGCCGTTCGATACCGGAGATTCACTGAAGACTTGCTCATCCACCCTCCTCGATCAGTGGCCGATCTGTTCGATATGGCTGATCGATACTCCGATGCAGCCGAGGCAGTCGAATGGAACCGAATGGTTGATAAGGGGGACCTACCGCCCCAACCAGGCTTCAAGGACGCCAAGAAAGAAGATTCAAGCAAAAAGCCGGAGTCTTCACCGGGTGGGAAGTCAAAAAAGTCGAAGAGGAACTGCTCTGGACAGTACCGTGAGGTCGCGGTCGCGGAGAAACCACCTTCGACCAAAGGTAATAAGTCTTCTTTTAAAAGTAAAACTGCTTCTGCTGGCCGGGATTCCGACCAGCCAGAAAAATCAAGTAATCCGCAGGAAGGCAAAAGGTGGTGTCCACTCCACAATTCCGCAGGCCACGATCTCAAAAACTGCAGGAGTTGGTTGAAACAGCTGGATGATTTCTACCAAGGAGCTGGGCCAATGCCAACCTTACCGCCTAAAGAGCAGGCGTGCGGGGTTAGAGACGTCGACGGAGACGAAGAAATGGCTTACCAGGTACCTCAAAATCATGTTAATGTCATTTTCGGAGGTTCCTCCTCTTTCGTTTCCAAAAGGCAGTTTAAAACCTTTTGCCGAGAGGTTAACCAAACGGAGACATCCCTTGACGAACCTCAATATCCCCGTTGGTCGGATATGCCTTTGACGTTCGATCGCGCTGACTGTCCTGTGGGGCTAACTCGACCATTGAGGCTACCTCTGGTTATTACCCCAATCATCAGTAACGCGAGAGTCGAAAGGGTCCTGATTGACGGGGGAAGTTCCCATGATTTTTTATTGGTCAAGACACTCGACGAGATGCAAATTCCTCATTCGAAGATCAAGCCCATAATCCATCCGTTTTATGGGATAATCCCAGGCCCCTCGATGATGCCATTGGGACAAGTGGTCCTCCCGGTCACTCTGGGAGAACCAGATAATTTCCGAACAGAATTGGTTACTTTCGATGTAATCGATTGTGATTCAGCTTATAATGCAATCTTTGGCAGGGCGACTCTTGCTAAGTTCATGATGGCAACGCACTATGCTTATCAGTGCGGGAAATTGCCTGGCCCCAAAGGTGTCATTTCGGTCCGAGGAAGTCGCAACGTGGCGCTCACGTGCGACCGGCTATCTTTGGAGATGGTCGATCAACTTCCCCTCCGGGACGCTCAGGTCGCCACCGTCGCCACCGATGCGATCAGGGCTGCTCCTCGACCAGATGAGAAACTCAAACAAGTTCCCTTGTACCCAGATGACCCATCCAAGACAATTCGGGTTGGGTCAGCCCTGGATGACAAATAGGAACTCGACCTCGTTGCTTTCCTCCGGGCTAACGCAGATGTGTTTGCGTGGAAACCGTCCGACATGCCCGGTGTCCCAAGGGAAGTAATTGAGCACAGGTTAGCAATTCGACCTGGACAACGACCAATAAAGCAAAAGCTCAGGCGTTTTGCCACCGACCGACAGGAAGCCATCCGAGAAGAGTTAGACAAACTCTTACAAGCCGGGTTTATCCGCGAAGTGAATCACCCGGACTGGCTCGCTAATCCGGTCATGGTCCGCAAGTCAAATGGCAAGTGGCGCATGTGCGTCGACTATACTAGCCTCAACAGTGCCTGTCCGAAGGACGACTTTCCCCTTCCCCGCATCGACCAGTTGGTTGACTCCACTGCGGGTTGCGAACTGATGGGTTTTCTGGATGCCTACTCAGGATATCATCAAATCAGCATGGCAGAAGACAATGAAGAGAAAACTGCCTTCATCACCCCGTTCGGCACATACTGCTACGTCAGAATGCCGTTCGGTCTCAAGAACGCTGGTTCCACGTACCAGCGCTTGATGCAAAAGACCTTTCTTTCCCAGATAGGGCGTAATCTCGAAGCATATGTAGACGATTTGGTTGTAAAAAGCACCAAAAGATTGTCTCATTTGAACGATCTTGCTGAAACCTTCTGTAACTTGAATCGCTTTGGAATAAAATTGAACCCGGAGAAATGTTCTTTTGGGGTTTCTTCAGGAAAGCTTCTTGGTTTCCTTGTGTGTTCCAGGGGCATTGAGGTTAATCCAGAGAAAATCAGAGCTATTGAACAAATGAGGTCGCCCTCGACCATGAAGGATGTTCAACGCCTGGCTGGTCGCATGGCGGCTTTAAGTCGTTTCATATCGCGATTAGGCGAAAGGGGACTACCTTTCTTTAAAGCCTTGCGGAAACATCATAACTTCACGTGGTCCGACGAGGCCGAAAAAGCGTTTCAGGAGGTAAAAACATATCTGTCCAGTCCGCCGGTATTGGTGTCTCCTGAAAAGGAAGAACCATTACTTCTGTATTTGGCGGCCACCCCACACGCGGTTAGCGCAGTTCTGATCGCGGAAAGGGAAGGAGTACACAGACCCGTCTACTATGTGAGCGAAGTACTTCATGGTCCTAAGAAGCGCTACCCTGAGGTCCAGAAGATACTTTACGCGCTACTGATGGCTTCCCGTAAGCTATGACATTACTTTCAAGCACACAAGATCACAGTACCCTCCTCTTTTCCTTTAGGGGATATTGTCCGAAATCCAGAAAAATCTGGTCGAATCGCCAAATGGGCGGTCGAATTCGGTGCCTTCGAGATCCATTTCACCCCTCGCACGGCGGTTAAGTCTCAGGTTTTGGCCGACTTTGTGGTCGAATGGACCAACCCTGAGCCACCCGTGCAGTTGGCGAAGGAACTGGAGTGCCCCGATTATTGGACAATGTACTTTGACGGCTCCCGTAGTTTTCAACACTCGGGGGCTGGAGTGGTCTTAGTTACGCCTCAGGGCGAACAGCTTAAGTATGTTATTCAACTACACTTTGTTGCCACCAACAATGCAGTAGAGTATGAAGGTCTTCTTGCAGGGCTCCGGGCAGCAAAATTCCTCGGAGTCCGTCGATTAGTGGTGAGGGGGGACTCACAGCTGGTCGTAAACCAGGTAAACAAGGAGTACAGCACCTCCGATGAGACAATGGCTCATTACCTGGGGGAAGTGAGGAGATTGGAAAAACACTTCAGTCACTTCGAAGTCCAATACATCCCGCGAAAGGACAACATTCTCGCAGACCAATTATCCAAAATTGGATCCTCACGCTCATCCGCTCCGGCAGGAGTGTTCATTGAACACTTGGACCATCCTTCGATCATGACTTCGGTCGAGGATGATCCGGCAATAGCCTTCGTTGCCAACCTCGGTCAGGAACAGGATTGGACTCATCCATTGAGGGTCTATCTTGAACATGGGACCCTACCCGAGGATGAAACCAAAAGCGATCGGTTAATTCGAAAGGGGCGCCTGTACAAACTCATAGATGGGGTTATGTACAGAAAGGGTACTCAAGGAGTATTCATGCGCTGCATATCTCAGGAGGAAGGAAAATCCCTCTTGAAAGAAATACATGACGGTGTATGCGGTGCACACGCGTCATACCGAACACTGATCGGAAAAGTTTTTCGACAGGGATTCTACTGGCCTTCGGCACTCGATGATGCCAAGTTTATGGTCAAGATGTGTCCACAGTGTCAATTTCATGCAAGACAGGTTCATCAACCTGCTTATGCATTGCAAACTATTCCTCTCGCATGGCCCTTCGCGATCTGGGGAATGGACATCGTCGGTCCTATGCCACAAGCGGTCAATGGGTACAAGTATCTGTTCGTAGCCATTGACACGTTCACAAAGTGGATTGAGGCCGAACCAGTACAAAATATTACTGCATCAGCTGCACAAAAGTTCTTTCACAAGAACATTGTGGCACGATTTGGTGTTCCAAACCGTCTCATCACAGACAGCGGTTCTCAGTTCGCTAGCGGTCTCTTCCTAGACTACTGCGATCAGATTGGGACTAAGGTGTGCTTTGCTTCCGTGGCACATCCACAAAGCAATGGTGCCGTAGAACGGGCCAATGGGCAAGTGTTGCAAGGCATCAAAAAACGTGTTTTTGATCGCCTCAAGACCCGCTCGGGGGCTTGGGCAGACGAGCTCTATACTGTTCTATGGGCACTATGGACTACCTCTAGTCGAGCCACCGGTGAGACACCCTTCCATTTGGTCTATGGGGCCGAGGCTGTGTTGCCTATGGAAGTCAGTATTGGATTTGTTCGCACGAATCAATTCGAACAGGTCAACCAATCCGAACAGCGATCGCAAGATCTCATCCTCCTGGAAGAACGGCGTGATCGCGCCCTGATCAAGTCCGCGGTATACTTGTAGGCTCTACGCAAGTATCACAGTAAAAAGGTGCGACCACGTGATCTCAACGTGGGCGACTTGGTTTTACGAAAAATTCAAGACCAGTCTAACCGCAATAAATTCTCCCCAAAGTGGGAAGGGCCATACACTGTCGTCTCAGTGCCGCGGCCAGGATCTGCGCGGTTAGCCATGGAGGATGGTCGGATTTTGTCCAATACTTGGAACATTGATCAACTTCGCAAGTTTTACGTGTAAGTACCACATCCCTTTTCCTATTCAATTAGCATCTTTTCATAAAAAGCATGTCTTGTTTTCATACAATGAGTATTTTTCTTTAAGCCCAAATTATACAAATTCGACCTAGGGCTGATCGCCGGCGGTTAGGTTACTACAACATTTTTTAACCGGATTCGCTGGTCGATCTCATGATCACTTCCAGATAAGTCGCTCCTAAATAAGCCGTTTCTCAACGCACACGGGACTATCTGGCAAGTCTTCGGTCATCTGGGTGGCTACCAGTTCGCAATAAGGTTAAAATGTTATTTTAATCTTGACCATCGGCTTGAAGCGCATATCCCTGGTCATCATACTTATTTTTTCCCCTCTGCTTAAAATACTAAGGCTCCAGTATTCACAAAACAGAGGCGGGGGCTAGAGGAGTATACTTATAGTATGAAACTTATGATGTGAATATGCACTTTCTTTTGAAAAAATAGTTTTACATACATGGCATTGTAATTACAATTGTTGGGTTACAAAATGTAAGGATCATTCGATCCTCAGCTCAGCCAAGAGTTTGTCAACGAAGGGCTTAACTTCTTCAATAACGGCGTCAAGCAGTTCTTCACTCTCGACCTCAACCGGTCCCACCAGCGCGCTCAGATTCGCATCTGGGCCATGGTGAAGTCGAACCCGGCTGAGTACGGCAGAAGCGGCTGATCGGACTCTCGTCCTGATTATCTCTTCACGTCGCCGTAAATCTCCAGGGAGATATTCGAGCAGTGATTCTGCTTGAGTTGTGAGCAGTGATGCCCAATCGCTGACACTTGGGTCGTCCTTCCTCAACTCTACCATGTTGGTATTCAAAAGGCTGGCCACGGCCTTCAGTTTTTCGAAGACCAGTAGGCTCAACTCTTTGACCGCTCGGTCGGTATGGTTGAGCGAGGACTCGAGAATCATCTTGTCCTGGCCGAGCTGTGTAATGCGACCTGCTTGCGCTGTACAGAGAAAAAAGGTTATTAACAAGAAACGGCTTTAAGTCTTCTCAAGTTGAGAATCAACTTACCAGCATTCTCAGACTGAAGTCTATTGATTTCAGTCCGTAGTTTCTTGAACTCCGTAACTGAGTTCAGCCTCATCTTGGCTAACTCTTTTTTCAAGAATGTAACCTCTCTGCAGCAAAATTAGGTCAGTCACAATTAAAGCCTACTTATATTGACAGAAGAATGACGATCCTCACTTGCGCAAGCCGTCACGATCTTTTTGAACAGCCGCCATGCTAGCCATTGCAGCATGCGACTGACTCGTCACCCATGACAAGCCCTGTGATACAAAGCAAGAGAGTTAAGTATGCTCTAAAGGCGATTCAAGCGCCGAAACAGGGGTGATCATACCTTCATAAACTTATTTAAAGCGGCATCATCCATGCTAGCAGGAATCCTTGCTAGCGCGCCGGAAGTGCCTGCGACAGGGACAGTTGATGGGAGTGCCGGCCGGACGCCACCCCCAGAGACTACTGGTTGTGACCCGATCCCTGTACTTGTTTCACCTCCCGCGGTTCGGACAACTTCCTGAACCGCGGGAGCAGAGCGCTCTTCATTAGAGGCTCCTTCATCAGCCCTAATTTCAACCTCCCCAGTGGCGGTTGAAGGGTTAGGCGCTGTCTTCTTTTGCCTAACAGGAAGAATGGGTCAGGCAACTTTTATTTAAGATTACTGTCAAGTAAGAGCTCTTACCTTATTTGAAATCCCATTCGTTCCTGGGACTTCTGGGAAAATTTCCCTGGTGAAGGAGAGCCGTCTCCGGTTCTCGCCTTCCTTATGGTAAACAAGGCAGCACCCCCCTAGAAATGTCATGTTACAAGCATATTCTTAGGGAACAGGTAAAAACACATAGGTCTTTACCTGGGCCACCGGACTAACTGGTGGGGCTGCATCCGAAGGCCTTGGCGATTCCTGAGTTGCTGGAACCGTCACAGCCGGCCTTTGTTCGTCTACCTCCTCCTCTGCCTGCGGAGGAGGAGGATTTTCCTCTCTGGAATCCCCAGTGGTCCCAGGGGGAAGCTCTCCTCTCTGTATGTACATTAACTTATCAAATGTGCAGAAAGAGCCATAGAGGGAATGATCGAAAAGATTCTTTACCTTAGTCGTCCCTTCGACCAGGGAAGCAGAGATGATTGACCCTGAAACCTCGGGGGCTTCAGGAATTGGAAGGTCACCCGCGACCACAAGATCCTCGGTGGTCGCAGGGTCAGCCACGGCCACCTCTTCGGCAGCTGTGGTCTCTGCGGGGCAGCTTGGGGCATCGCTGGATGGAAGATCCGCGATCTTCCTCCTTCGAAGGATCAGAGGAACGTCATCCTCTTCCTCCTCGCTCCCCTCTCCCTGTACGACGAAGAAGTGATTCCATGTCGCGCCTGAAAAAGTAGCAGGAATGCGATATCTTACCGCAGTCTTTCTTGCGGGACGAGGAACGCTTCATGAAGACCCCTCCCCAGGGTTCAGCTTGGTCTTCTTAGGGGCAGGACTCTTTGTCCTGGGTCTCTGAGAGACCTTCTTCACGATCCTCGCCGTCGGCTTCTTCAGAGAGCCGACATTTTCACTTGGGAATGTCGCATCCGCAAACCTCCCTAGGAGCTATTCTCATTCCAATGGGATTGATTAGTGCTGGACATACATGAGACCCGCAAAACAGAGGCCAAGTGGAAAGTGTACCTTTCGACGCTCCTGTCTAAGGTCGTCGCCGGCATGAATCAAGCTTTGGGGGCGAGGCGATCCCTTGGGGCCCTCTACCTCGGCGTTGTACACCCTGAGGAGGTAGTTAGTCCGCCTCTCAATCTCGGCTGAGGGCAGGACTGTTCCCAGATACGAGTTAAATTGATACATTTCAAAAATGACATAAAAGGATTTCAATGTCAGAAATGAATACCTTCGTTATAGTCCAGGGTAGTGTCCGCCATGGACTTGATCTCCCAAGCCGGATGAGCCCTTTCACGCAGGGGGCTCACCCGGTTCTTCACAAAGTCTCGGATGACGTCACGTGCCGTCAACCCTTGTTCGACTAAGTGAAGGATCACCTCGGCATGCTTCATGAACTCCGCGTTCATCGCCGGGAGAGTATCCAACTCACTCGGCTTCTCCGGCCGCGAGTTCTCAAACCACAACCCGCTCTCGGTCGGCATTTCTGGTGCCACCCGTGCACTGAGTCTCGCAGGGGTGGGGAGGGATACTCCTTTTTATCCCTCAGCCGGAAGTAGATGCATCCGGCGGCGTTGGTGCTCTTCGACCACGCCGAAAAGTAGAATCGTCGGAAAAGATCCACGCTGGGACATATTCCGACGAAGGCTTCACAGAGATGCTGGAATACTGCAAGGATCAGCATCGCGTTGGGGTGGAGGTTGATCAGTTACCACCCGTAATGTTCAAGGAGATCCTTAAGGAACCGACTCTCAGGGAATCGGAACCCGCAACGCAAATACTCCTCAAAAACCACCAACTTGCCTTCTTGGACAGTTGGGGTTTCTTGGTCCTTCTCCGCAGGTCGCCAGTTAATGAGCAGCCGCGGAGAAAGGATCTCCTCCTTCTCTAGCGCCATCAGGCTCTCCTCAGAATGATGAATGGATCTGCTCCAGGACGCCATCTTTGGTGTAGAATCAAAGGGGAAGCTGGCGATTTGGGGAAGATGAAGGCTGAAGAAAATGAGGGTTTTGAGCGGCGGGAATAATGAGGTTTTTTAGCTGTGTGGCTTCTTTGAGAAGACATATGCTCTTTTTATAGACCCAAGGCGACGCATTAATGAGTAAATGGCTCATTTCAAACATTCCATTGAATGCTTTATTCATTTCCCATAATGGATACTGTCTCTGATGGACCCGATAAAGTACTCAGGCGTCGGATCTGAAACAAAAAGACTTCTTTGTTTTGGAAACTGAAAGCGTAAAAGGACTGAAAAATTTTCAGTACTTTTCAGAGGACGTTTTTCCTTTTTATACTTTGAACATTTTATTCGAAAAAATCATGTAACCCAATTTTTAACGTACTGAAGTGTTTTTAATTGGGTTATGGTTTGATCGAAATCGTGTTTTAGGCTAAAACTTTGATTCTAATCGAAGTGACATCCTGACCGAGTCCCAACTCTGGTCGAACCTTAGTACGGACCGCGGCTTTGAAACTGATCGCGGAATCAGGGCAGGTCGCGGTGCTTTTTTTCTTAAAAGTGATTTTGATCGCAGAACTAAAATTTCCTGTGTATGAATGGTCACAAACGTAAAGTTCATGGCTATATTTTCACACAGAAGATGTGGAGAACATTTCATGAGAAATAAAGAACTTTTATTTCTTACATTCTTTACATACAAAAGGGATGCAGTCGATCAAAACATCGACTTGCTCCGAAAGAAGTTTACAAAGTTCCCCAAGGGACATGTTGTTGTCAGTAGGATCTACGCTGACAACCCCCAGGGAACTAGCAACTACCCTAAGTCTATCTATATCGTCCCTAACAACAGACGCACTATTGTCCCTAATCAAGTCAGAGAGTTCTCGCTGTTGCTGAGCGAAGTCCCTCTCTCGACGGAAATGGTGCGCCTCTTCTCGGGATCGATCAAGACATTCTGCTAAACGCAGAATCTTCGAGGCCATCTCCTCGGTCTTCTTCTCCAGGGCATTCTTCTCTTCCAGAAGGGTCTGTCCGGAAGGAAGAGATGGAACAGCAGAAGGCTGATCGCTGGGGCCTCCTACCTCCTACATTTTTGCAAAAGTTAGTCATACTAACTAAAATTATCAGCAAAAAAGGGAGAAGAATTGTTACCTGTCCCGGTGCATAACCCGTTGATACACCCATCTTGGGAGGAAGATCATCATATGGTGGAAGAGCAACCTCCCTAGAAGAAGATTGCTTCGCCAACCCAATATGGCAATCATCTGATCGAGGGATAGTCACCGCTTGCCGACCAGGATGTTGATCACCCAAAAGGATGGGGGAATTGAATGTGAAGGGATCTTTTCCTAAGGATAAAGGCCTAACTTGCCGAGAGGCATGAACAGGGAGCGTCAAAGGAACTGAAGGAAGAAAGAAACTCGCTACGTTCTTTACCTTTGTTCCACTGGAAGATCCTTCGTCAACCTTGGGTTTCTTCCTTAAGGGAGACATGACTTCATTCGTTTGAGACCCTTGTTCGACAACTTCCTCTTCATCACTCTCAATCTCGATGATATCGTGATCTGCCATTGGGAGGAGTATGTGAAAAGGAAGAAGGCAGGATAACAAGAAAAAGACTTGGGCGTAAGAGGGAAATTGTAGATCTTTACATGTCCATGGGTCTGGTATTTATAGCCACCAGGGCGACGATTCGCCTCCCAGACGCCTCGGGTTTCGTTAAGACATTTACAATTTTACCTCGAGATAAAAATATCTCTACGGCGCCATCATTGCCCGTCACGTAATGTCAGAACCCGTCTTGAAAAACCAACCGTTTTCACTTAGTGCGCCACTAAGTGGAGAAGTTAAAGGGCTGGGTTAAAAATCCAATGCACGGTTTTTTAAATTCGAAATAAACACGTCTCTTCGTTTTCTTCGAATTTGGGGGCTAGCTGACGAGGATTGACACCCGGGTCACTTCTAATGAACTTTTGGTTCAAGACAGGTTCGAACCAGACATGTACCTGGTGATGCGAACTCAAGCTATCCTGAGGGGCATCACCATGAGGTCGCAAGCTTTACGCGATCAGGTCACAGTTTTACGCGGTCAGACCGTAAGCCTTGCGCGGTCAGAAGTCCGTAAGCCTTCCGCGGTCAGAAGTTCGTAAGCTATACGCGAACTGCGCATTCGGGATATTGCGCGGTCAGCCAATATCCCGCGGTCAGAACATCTGTCGATCAGGATACTTGGGATCTATCTATTTCGGTTGCCCGTACAACAGGATATTCTAAGTATCCCAAAGATTCCTACACGTGGAGAATCAACCGTCAGAAGGTCAACACATACAGTTATCCATGAATAACACGTGTTTAACCTGCGTGGAGGTTAAAGAGCAGTTCCAAAAAACCGCATCCAACCGTCCATGCAACCGTTTGATGCAGTTTCCTCTACATGGCACCCTTTCAAACAGTATAAAAGGATGGCATGGAACATCAAAAAGAGGGGGAATCCAAGTTAGCCAAGTCTACGGCACACCTCATATAGCATTTTAACAAGCTTTCTTTGGCTTATCTTTGTACACTTTTACAGGAAAAAATCCTCGCCTGTGAGGACTTTTTCCTCCATTTGTAAACCTTTTACCACACTTAGTGAAATCTCAACAGGACGTAGGGCTTTTACTCCCACCATCGAGGGCCCGAACCTGTCTAAACTCTCTGTGCTCCTGTTCACCATTGTTCAGCATACCTTCCCGAAGGGTCATCTTGAAAGGTCTCATAGTTACAAATTCTGCATAAGTTCGGCTGAGGACTCCGAGTCCGAATCGTCGACACTTTTCTATTTGAGCACAACGGCTATTTTGTTCTTTTTGTCTATAAATAGAGGCGTTGAGCAGATGTTTCTTACACCAAGCTGCC
The DNA here is from genome assembly GCA_019359835.1 of Pharus latifolius. Taxonomy (NCBI): domain Eukaryota; kingdom Viridiplantae; phylum Streptophyta; class Magnoliopsida; order Poales; family Poaceae; genus Pharus; species Pharus latifolius. The sequence goes on along the minus strand of CM033326.1, from coordinate 62,996,734 downwards.
TCATTCTCTTATACACATTTGAGCATTTGTTCTTAGAGTTAAAATCTTGATCTTTGATCAAGTCTTGAGTTTTGTGATCCATCGAGTGTTTTATTTGCATCATTTGCATACCTAGAATTTGTCGGTATTTGTTGGAGGTCAAGAGAAGACCTTGCAACCTATTACTCTTGGTGAACGCCCTCACCTAGACTGTTTGGTGGCGTGGCCGTTGACCTCTGCATTTACGGAGGTTGTTGGAGAGGCTCGGTATGATTGTAAAAGGCATCGGTGCTCGCCTTTCCAGAGTGGACAAGAAGCAACCACTAGTGAGAAACATCCTTCGTGGATATTGAAGCAAGGCTCATTCATTTGAGTGCTTCAACGAGGAGTAGGGGAGACAGGTCATGTCTCGGAGACCTCGGGATAAATCTTCGTGTTTGTCTTCTCTTCCTTTTCCTTTTTTAATTGTGAAATATTTTATTCAATTGTTTTCGTTCATTTTCTTTACAAAAGTTGTTTTATTTGAAAAGTTTTAAAGCCTCCTATTCACCCCCTCTAGTAGGCATCCTCGATCCTACAAATTTGTCTTGAAAAACAATGGAAATTAACTTACAATCCTAGGACCTTGAATAGAATTACGCTGAATGGTTATGGAAGTCCCGAAACCCCCAGATTTACATTTCAGCTTGCAAACCCTATATCGATAGACTTAGTTGCAGAAAGACAACCCTCAAAACTTGTTTAGACTTAATCAGTGATCCATTAAGCTAGAAAGACGAATACACTTGTTCCTCATGGAATTGGACCCTCAAGTGCTCAACGTTCAACCGTTCACTTGCAGTTATTACTACACATCATGACCCTTTTGGTTGCGATCACTTAGTACATGAATCCTTCAACCGCAAAACAATAGGAGACTGACTTGACAAAACTGGAGAAAACCTTTCATTGTTGGGTATTGACACCCGTAAGAGAAAACATTTTTGAAAAGTTTTTTTAAGTTTTTTAACACAAAAAGAACTTATTCAAAAGTAAAGGGGTGAAAGAAAGAGAAGAAGGGGTGAGGAGATCATGCCAAAGGCACAATCATGCAAAGTACTTCTTCAGGAACCTGCCATTGATGGGAGGCATTGGGTGGTTCCCCTGTTGATCAATGAGTTGGTATGCACCACCATCATATGCCAACTCGATGGTGTACGACCCTTCCCATTTAGGCTCGAATTTGCCTTTCACCTTGCTCGTGACCACAATAGGGCGTCGAAGAACAAGTACGAGTTTGCCTTCCCTGAAGACATGCAACTTGACAAGCTTGTCATATGCCCGTACCATGTTTTGACGGTACAACTCAATGTCTTGAAGTGCATGAAGAAGATTTTCCTCCAAGGCATCAAGATCTTGAAAATGAAGCCGAATCTGTTTGTCATGTGTGAGTTCTTCTTGAAGAGAGATTCTTAATGAGGGAATCTCAACCTCTAATGGAAACATGGCTTCACTCTGAAACACTATGGAATAGGGTGTTGCTTGTGTTGGAGTGCGCACCATGACGCAATAAGCCCATAACGCCTCGAAAAGACGATCATGCCAGCCTCTTCGGTATCTTCCGATTGTTTTCTTCATGACCTTACCGAATGTTTTGTTGAAGGGTTCAATCAATCCATTGGCTTGAGGATAATACCAGGTAGAATAATTTCACTGGATCTTGTACTTTGCTGCAAAATTATAGATCTTCTGCAACTTGAAGGCTTTTCCAATGTCAGAGATGATGCGGTGAGGTACCCTGAAGCGGTAAAGGATGTTGCGCACCAGAAAGTTGATGACATTGTTAGACTTCACTTCTCGTAATGGGATTGCTTCAGCCCACCTAGAGAAGTAATCAGTTGACACCAAAATGAAACAATGTCCCTTGGATGAAGGAGGCTCAATGGGACCAATGACATCAATGTCCAGGCGTCGAACGGCCATGAAGGGACAGTGGGGTGATGAGGAACCAGTGGTCGATGCTTGATATCACCATGTATTTGACAATCATGGCAAGACTTGGCCACCTTTAGACAATCAACCATGATACTGGGCCAATAGTAACCAGCAGGTTTAATGTTATGATACATTTTTTATCCACTTTGATGGTCACCACAAACTCCGTGGTGAACTTCCTGCAGAAATTTATTAGCTTCTCTTCGTGAAAGACATCAAAGGAGCATTTGATTAAAAGATCGCTGGTATAGAACCCCCATTTTGTATGTGTATGTTGGGAGTCATCGTTGCAGCTGGTGCCTCTTCACAGGGTCATCTGGAAGAGTGCCATGGTTGAAATAATTGACGAAGGGTTTATGCTAGTCTTCCTCTTGAATATCAGAAGTGACAACAATGTCAACTTCAACTTCTTCTGAGATGAGCTCCAAAACTATAGGAAGCAACCACCTTTCTTCAATGATGACTTGCGGGGACTCCCCATCTAGAAGAGCAAGTGCTGCAGCAAGCTTTGCCAAAGCATCAGTTGATTCATTTTGACTTTGAGGCACATGAAAAATCTCAATATGCTCGAATTTCTTCATAAGCCTTCATGCCGCTTCATGGTATGGTACCAGTTCAGGCTTACGGACTTCATAAATGCCATTGACTTGGTGCAAAATGAGTTGAGAATCACCAAATGCATGGAGACAACGAATATCCATAGAAAGTGCCAATAAGAGGATGAAGATAAGCGCTTCATATTCAGTTTCATTATTTGAACATTCTTCTTTAGGAGAGAAAAAGAATGATGTATCGTCCCATTTTCTGGTGTCTTGAACACGAGACCTGCCCTGGCTCACCTTCTTGGCATACCATCAGGGTCTAATTCAGTCCGGGAGGCACCATCAAAGTACAACTCCCATTCCTTCATGTTGGAGGTGAAGACTTCTTCGTTAGGCAAGTCGATGACCAATGGAGAATCGTCCAGCACAGGATGTGCTGCGAGAAAATCAGCTAAGGCTTGACCCTTAACTGCCTTCTGCGGGACATAGGTGATATCATACTCCATCGTGAGTAGAGCCCATTTACCGAGTCGCCCCATGAGAACTGGCTGACTCACTATGTATTTCATTGGATCCACTCTTGCAATGAGCTGGATTTGATGCTACAACATATAATGCCATTGCTTCTTCAAGGCAAAGATAAGGGTCGAACACAACTTTTCAATGAGTGAATAATTGTGTTCAGCATCTGCCATGGTGCGGCTTAAATAATAGCATGCTACCTCCTTTCCTTCATCATCATGCTAGGCAAGAAGTGTGCCTAATGAGTTAGGCTGCGCAGCTATGTAGAGGATGAGAGGCCGCCCTTTGATCTGTGCTAATAAGACAGGTGGATGGAGTAAGTATTCTTTAATGTTGTCGAAAGCATCTTGACACAGCTCGTCCCACTCGAATTCCACTCCTTTCTTCATCAATCTGGTGAAAGGTTGGATGTGACCTGAAAGGTTAGAAATGAAACACCTTATATAGGCAAGCTAGCCTTGAAGTGACTTCAACTCCTTCAGGTTTCTTGGTGGGGGCATCTGTAGAATCGCCTTGATCTTCTTTGGGTCAATCTCGATGCTGCAGTGGCGCACAATAAATCTCAGAAAGACGCCAGATTGGATAGCAAATGCACACTTGAGGGGATTCATCTTCAGTTGATGCTTGCGTAGCCTTTCAAACAAAATGCGAAGGTCATCTTGATGATGTTCACGCTTCTGAGTTTTCATTACTAAGTCATCAACATAATATTCTATCGAGTGATGAATTAATTCATCAAAGATGAATGTCATGGCTCGCTGATAAGTAGCACCAGTATTCTTCAATCCAAAGGGCATGATTGTATAATAGAAATTCCCTTTTGGCGTACGAAATGTGGTGTTGATGGCATCATGTTCGTCCATCTTGATCTGGTTGTAGCCTGATGATCCGTCCATGAAGGAGAGAGCACCGTAGCCCGTAGTGGCATCAATGATGATCTCTATGATAGGCAAGGGGAAGTCATCTTTTGGACAAGCTCGGTTCAAATCCCTAAAATCAACACAAACATGTACCTGCCCATTCTTCTTTTGCACTGGGACAATGTTAGCCAGCCAACGCATGTATTGCACTTCCTTGATGAAGCCAGCTATGATTAGCTTATCTACCTCAGCAACAATTTTCTCTTGTAACTCTGGGTGAAAATGTTGCGGATGTTGCTTCACAGGGTAAAAATGTGGATCAATCGCCAACTTATGAGTGCCGACACGAGGGTCAAGCCCTAGCATCCCTTTATAAGACCAAGCGAAGCAATCTTTGTACTCTATTAAGAAGTTTCAGTAACTTTCGCGCTCTTTAGGCATGAGTGTCGCTCTGATAAAGGTGGGACGCGGATCCTCCTCACTTCCCTAGTTGTTTTTTATGAGCCCATCAATAGTGAGTTGTCCTCCATTTTCAGGTTGTTGAGGTGCAGGTGTAGCATCTAGCACTTCTCCATGTTCAGAAGGCATTGCTTAATGTATGCTGTTGGGGAAAAATGAGGTCTTGCCGGATAAAGAGGCCCCGGGTAAGGGGGCCCCCTCCCCCGAACATGGTCCCGGGTAAGGGGTCCTCCCTTCCCTGGACATGGCTCTGGGTAAGGGGCCCTCTCTTCCCCAGACGTGGCTTCGGGTAAGGGGTCCTTCGTACCCCGGACGTGGCTCCAAGTAAGGGGCCCTCTCTTCCCCGGACTTGGTCTTGGGTAAGGGGACCTCTCTTCCCCGGACGCGGCTCTGGGTAAGGGGCCCTCTCTTCCCCAGACGTGGTTCCTGGTAAGGGGCCCTCTCTTCCCCGGACTTGGTCCCGGGTAAGGGGACCTCTCTTCCCTGGACGTGGCTCCGGGTAAGGGGTCCTCCGTTCCCCGGACGTGGCTCCGGGTAAGGGGCCCTCTCTTCCCCGGACTTGATCCTGGGTAAGGGGACCTCTCTTCCCCGGACGTGGCTCTGGGTAAGGGGCCCTGACGTGGTTCCAGGTAAGGGGCCCTCTCTTCCCCGGACTTGGTCCCGGGTAAGGGGACCTCTCTTCCCCGGACGTGGTTCCGGGTAAGGGGCCCTCTGTTCCCTGGGCTTGGTCCTGGGTAAGGGACCCTACTTACCTCGGAGATCTCTTGGGAACCCACATGTTGAGGATCTAAGCCTCGCACCGTGTGAAAAGACCGCAACACCCTCGATCCGACAGTTCCAGCTAGGGCTACCTTGTAATTTGCATGTTCTAGGGTCTATATATACCCCTGTAACCCCTCTCGTAAGCTAAGATCAATTCATTTGCATCCAATACAAAAAAACCAAGAAGGCGTGCTTAGGAGCACTCTCCCCGTGAGAGAGCTCCCCTACCCGACTCGTGTCGGGAGCACGTCGGCAGGACTAGGGCCTCCACTGAGGCCTGAACCTGTATAAACCCTTGTGTCAATATCTGAGATTGTCCAACACGGGGTGACCCGTCATACGGTCAGCCCGCGTTGCGGAACACGTGTTACGCACGTCATAAACCGGTTGAGGTTTTTTCAATACAACGATAGTTGGCACTGACCGTGGGGACTCGTGAAAAATAGTCATGGCTCCAAGGAGAACTAGGCATTTGACCATCAACGACGCCGGCCCTAGCAACCCTTCACCACCGGCGCAAGGGGTTGTCGTCGCGGCATCTCCTCCTAGAGACACTCAGGGAGAGGCAACACTCATCCCTCCCGTCACCCTTGGCGGGGGAATGGCTCCTGCGAGCCAGCCTGAGGACCCCGTTTCGGGGGGACCAAGCGTCTCCCGGGTGGTACCTTCGACTTCAGGGGATCCGCTACTCAGGGCGCTTGTGGAGGGCCAACTTTGCGCGCAACATACTCTTGAAGAGTTGTTGCGCGCCATAGCGCGGCCTTCGGCCCCCGCGTACCCGCACCCGTTCCAGTTTGGGGGGATGCCACCGTTCATGATGGGGCACCCAGGAGCCTTCTTCGCTCTGGAATCTTCCCCTTCCCGGGAAGTGCTCCCACCTCTGGAGGACTTCCACTCTTGGGGCCCTCTACCTCGGCATTGTAAGCCCTGAGGAGGTAGTTAGTCCGCCTCTCAATCTCGGATGAGGGCAGCACTGTTCCAAAATGCAAGTTAACTGGTGTATTTCAAAAATAAAAAGATTTTAGTGCCAGAGATGGGTACCTTCATTGTAGTCCAAGGTACTGTCCGCCATGGATTTGATCTCCCAAGTTGGATGAGCCCTTTCATGCAGGGGGCTCACCCGATTCTTCACAAAATCGCGAATGATGTCGCGAGCTGTTAGTCCCTCTTGGACTAGGTGAAGAATGACCTCGGCGTGCTTCATGAACTCCGCGTTCATCGCCGGAAGAGAATCCAACTCGCTCGGTTTCTTCGGCCGCGAGTTCTCAAACCACAGCCCGCTCTCGGTTGGTGGGGTGCAGTAGAACCATTTCTGGTGCCACCTGTGCACTGGGTCTCGCAGGGGTGGGAAAGGATACTCCTTTTTCTCCCTTAGCTGGAAGTAGATGCACCCGGCGGCGTTGGCGCTCTTCGACCACGTCGAGTAATAAAAACGCCGAAAGAGATCCACGCTGGGATACACTCCGACGAACGCCTCGCATAGGTGCTGGAACACCGCCAGGATCAGCACTGCATTTGGGTGGAGGTTGATCAGCTCCAACCCATAATGCTCGAGGACGTCCTTCAGGAACCGACTCTCAGGGAATCGGAACCCGCACCACAGGTACTCCTCGAAAACCACCAGTTCGCCCTCTCCGACGACTGGGGTTTCTTGGTCCTTCTCCGCTGGTCACCAGTTGATTAGCAGCCGCAAAGGAAGGATCTCCTCCTTCTCCAACGCCAACAAGCTCTCCTCAGAGTGGTGGATTGATCGGCTCCAAGACGCCATTTTTGAGAAATTGGGAGGAAAGTTGGCGGCTTTGGGAAGATGGAGATTGAGAAGAGCGAGGGTTTTGTGCGGCGGAAATCGTGAGGGTTTTGGTTATGTGGCTTCCTCAAGAAGCTACCTGCTCCTTTTATAGACCCGAGGAGACGCACTAATGTGGGTAACGTTCCATTCAAACGTTCCGCTCAGTATTTTATTCATTTCCCATAATGGATACTATCTCTGGCGGACCGGTTAAAGTGTTTCAGGCATCGGATCTGAAACAAAAAGACTTCTTTGTTTCAGAGTCTGAAAGTACAAAAGCCTGAAAAGTTTTTCAGAGCTCTTCAAAGGGTGTTTTCCTTTATGTGCCTTGAATATTTTCATGAAAAAATCCTATGGCCCAATTTTTGGACGTATGGATATATTCTGATCGGGTTGTGGTCTGATCGAGACCATGCTTTCGATTAAACTCCGGTTCTAATCGAAGCGACGGTCTAACCGAGCCTCAATTCTGATCGCAGTAAGCTTCAGTTCTAACCGCGGCTTTAAGTCTGATCGCGGTATCAGAGCTGGTCGTGATACTTTTATAAAAGCGTGATTCTGATCGCAGAACTGAAGTTTCCCTGTGTATGAGTGGTCGCGAAGACATTATTTACGGCCATATATTCGCACAGAAGATGTAAAGAATATGTAGAAAGAGATTTTATTTCTTGCATTCTTTATATACAAAAGGGATACCGGCGATCAGAGCATCGACCTGATCCGAAAGAAGTTTGCAGAGTTCTCCTAGGGACATATTGCTGTCAGTAGGATCTACACTGACAACCCCCAGAGAACTAGCAACTAATCTAAGCCTATCTACATCATCCCTAACGAGAGGTACACTACTGTTCCTAATCAAATCAGAGAGTTCCCGCTGTTGCTGAGCATGGTCTCTCTCTCGACGGAACTTGTGCGCCTCTTCGCGGGATCGTTCAAAACATTCTGCCAGATGCAGAATCGCCGAAGACATCTCTTCGGTCTTCTTCTTCAGGGCATTCTTCTCCTCTGGAAGAATCTGTTCGAGGGGAAGAGGCGGAGTAGTAGCAGGCTGATCACTAGGGCCTCCAATCTCCTATATTTGCAAAAGTTAGTTGTGTTAACCATAAACTATCAGCAAAAGGAGATGAGGATCGTTACCTGTCCTCGCTCGTGACAGGTTGATATAGCCATCCTGGAAAGTAGATCATCCGATAAAGGCGGATGATCACTAGATGGTGGAAGTGCAACCTTCCCACCAGGTGATTGCTTCCCCAACACAAGTTGAAGATCTTCTGGTCGAATAGTCACCGCTTGCTGACCAGAAAATCGATCACCCGAACAAAAGCAGGGAGTGTTGGAGTAAAGAACTGAAGGAAGAAAGGACGATGGTACGTCTTCTACCTTTGCTCTGCTGGAAGATCCTTCGTCGACCTTGGGTTTCTTCCTTGAAGGAGATGAATCTTCAGGCATTTGAGGCTCCAGCTTGACAACTTCCTCTTCGTCACTTTCAATCTCGATGATGTTGTGGTCTGCCATCGGGAAGTGTATGAAAAGAAGGATGAAGGCAATTCTTGAAAAAACTTAACCATATAGCGGGAATATCCCAAGTATCCCGAAGATTCTTCCACGTAGAAGATCAACCGTCAGGAGGTTAATACGTGCAGTTATCTTTGAATAACACGTGTTAAACCTGCATGGGGGTTAAGAGCGGTTTTCTAAACCGCATTCAAGCAACTATTTGGTGCAGTTATGACTTGACGCCCTTTCAAACAGTATAAAAGGGCAGCATGATGTATCAAACAGGACAAGGGAAAAGAGAGAGATCAACGTCTCTAATACAAGTGAGATACAACACATCTCAACCGTCCAAACAGCTAAGTTTACGGCTTAGATTGGATAGTTTTTACAAGCCTCCTTGGCCTCTTTCTGTACACATACATAGGAAAAACCCTTCGCCTGTGAAGGTTCTTTCCTGCCATCTTGTAAATCTTTATTACGTATAGTGAAATCCCAACAGGACGTAGGGCTATTACTCTCACCATCGAGGGCCCGAACCTGTATAAACCTCTCTGTGCTCCTGTTCTCCATATTTCTACATACCTTCCCGGAGGGTCATCTTGAAAGGTCTCGCTATTATAAATTCTGCATAAGTTCGACTGAGGACCCCGAGTCCGAATCGTCGACACTTACCTTATCTGAAATCCCATCAGCTTTTGGGATTTCTGGGAAGGCTCTCCCTGAGAATGGTGACAGTCGCTGTCTGTCCTGGTCTTCCTCTTGGTGAACAAGGTTCTTTCCCCCTATGTGAGTTCTCCTGTAAGTACATTCATAGGGGAAGATGAAGACTTGAGTGGTGAGAGTCCATACCTGTGTGACCTGTCCGGTCGGCAGGGTCGCGTCCGAAGGCCTGGGTGGCTCCTGGACTTCTGGAGCCGGCACTTCATCTGCAACCCCCACGGGGTTCTGTTCACACACCTCCTCTCTTGTCAGTAGGAGTGGAGGATTTTCCTCCCTGGGACTCACAGGAGTTGCAGGGGGGAAGCTCTTCTCCCTGAATAAGCGTTAATTCAATAAATGAGTATACAGAGGGAATTGAGAAAATAAGACCTTGAAGGGATCTTACCGTGGTTGCCCCTTCGATCAGGGGAGCAGAAACAACTGACCCTGAAGCCTCGGGGGCTTTAGGAGCAGGGATTTCGCTCGCAACCACGGGACTCTCGGTGGCTGCGGGATCCGTTGCAGTTTCTTCTATTTCTGCGGGATGAGCTGGAGTGTCGCCGGATGGAGAGCCCGCTATTTTCCTCCTCCGGCGGATTAGGGGGACATCATCTTCCTCCTCCTTCTCGCTCCTCTCCCCCTGTACGACGAAGAAGTGATTCCAGTCTGCACCTGGAAAAACAGAAGGAACGTGATATCTTACCGCAGTCTTCCTTGCGGTAGGAGGAACGCTCTGTGAAGACCCTTCCCCAAGAGCTTGCTTGGGTTTCTTGGGGGCAGGATTCCTCGTCCTAGGCTTCAAGGAGATCTTCTTCACGTGCTTCATCGTCGGCTTTCCCAGGGAACCGACGTTTTCACTCGGGAATGTCGCCTCGGCGAATCTCCTCATGAGCTGTTTCGTTCTGATGAAGTTGTCAGCGCTGGGCATACATAAGACCTGCGAATAAGAGCCAAGTGGAAGATGACATACCTTTCGGCGCTCCTGTTTTAGGTCGTTGCCGGCGTGAACCAAGCTCTGGGGGCGAGGCGATCCCTTGGGGCCCTCTACCTTGGCGTTGTAAGCCCTGAGGAGGTAGTTTGTCCGCCTCTCGATCTCGGACGAGGGCAGGACTATTCCCAAAATGCAAGTTAGACAAGGCATTGCAAAAGTAAGAGATTTCACTATCAAAGACAGATACCTTAGTTGTAGTCCAAGGTGTTGTCTGCCATGGACTTGATCTCCCACGCCGGATGAGCCCTTTCACACAGGGGGCTCACCCGGTTCTTCACAAAGTCGCGGATGACGTCGCGAGCTGTTAGTCCCTCTTGGACTAGGTGAAGAATGACCTCGGTGTGCTTCATGAACTCAGCGTTCATCGCCGGGAGAGAGTCCAACTCGCTCGGCTTCTCCGGCCGCGAGTTCTCGAACCACAACCCGCTCTCAGACGGCGGGGTGCAGTAGAACCACTTCTGGTACCACCCATGCACCGAATCACGCAGGGGTGGGAAGGGATACTCTTTCTTCTCCCTTATTCGGAAGTAGATACATCCGGCGGCGTTGGCGCTCTTCGACCACGCCGAGTAATAGAAGCACTGGAAGAGATCCACGCTGGGATACACTCCGACGTACGCCTCGCGCAGATGCTGGAACACCGCCAGAATCAGGACTGCATTTGGGTGGAGGTTGATCAACTCCAACCCATAATGCTCAAGGACGTCCTTTAGGAACCGACTCTCAAGGAATCGAAACCAGCTGCGCAGGTATTCCTCAAAAACCACCAGTTCACCCTCTCCGACGACTGGGGTTTCTTGGTCCTACTCCGCGGGCCGCCAGTTGATTAGCAACCGCGGAGGAAGGATCTCCTCCTTCTCCAGTGCCAGCAGGCTCTGGGGAAAAGTTGGCGACTTTGGGGAAGATGGAGGCTGAGAAGAATGAGGGTTTTTTGCGGCGGCAATGTTAAGGGTTTTTGGCTGTGTGGCTTCCTCAAGAAGCTACCTGCTCCTTTTATAGACCCGAGGAGATGCACTAATGTGAGTAACGTTCCACTCAAACGTTCCACTGAATATTTTATTAATTTCCCATAATGGATACGATCTCTGGCGGACCCGTTAAAGTGTTCCTGGTATCAGATCTGAAACAAAAGGACTTCTTTGTTTCAAAGTTTGAAGGTACAAAAACATGAAAAGTTTTTCAGGGGTTTTCAGAGAACGTTTCCCTTCATGTGCCTTGTAAATTTTCATGAAAAAATCCTATGGCCCAAATTTTGGACGTACGGATATATTTTGATCGGATTGTGGTATGATCGGAACCATGTTCTCGGCTAAGCTCCGATTCTAATCGAAGTGGTGGTCTGATCGAATTTCGGTTCTGATCGCAGTACTTTTTCAAAGTAAACTTTGGTTCTAACCGTGGTTTTAAGTCTGATAGCGGTATCAGTGCTAGTCACAGTACTACGATAAAAACGCGGTTCTGGCCGCAAAACTAAAGTTTGCCTGTGTATGAGTGGTTGCAAAGACATTACTTGTGGCCATGTTTTCGCACAGAGAAGGTAAAGAATATTCATGTGAAGAAAAAGAAAATTTTTATTTCTTACATTTTTTACATACAAAAGGGATACTAGCGACCAGAGCGTCGACCTGATCCGAAAGAAGTTTGCAGAGTTCTCCTAGGGACATGTTGTTGTCAGTAGGATCTACACTGACAACCCCCAGAGAACTAGCAACTAATCTAAGCCTATCTACATCGTCCCTAACAAGAGACGCACTACTATCCCTAATCAAGTCGGAGAGTTCTCGCTGTTGCTGAGCGTGGTCCCTCTCTCGATGGAACTGGTGCGCCTCTTCACGGGATTTTTCAAAACATTCTGCCAGGTGAAGAATCACCGAAGACATCTCTTCGGTCTTCTTCTCCAGAGCCTCTTTTTCCCCTTGGAGAGTTTGTTCGAGGGAAGGAGGTAGAATCTCAACAGGCTGGTCGCTGGGGGCTCCAACAATTTTCGTCTCCTACATTTGCAGATGTTAGTTTTCTTTAACTATGACAAACAAGAAAAAGGAGACAAAAGTAATTACCAATCCTAGCGAGGGACAGGTTGGTATATGCATCCTGGAAAGTAGATCATCCGACAAAAGCAGATGATCACTAGATGGTGGAAGTGCAACCTTCCCACCATGAGATTGCTTCCCCAACACAAATTGAGGATCTTCTGGTCGGATAGTCACCACTTGCCGACCAGAAAATCGATCATCCAAACAAAAATGGGGAGCATTGGGATGAAATGGAGAAAACTGAGAAGAAAATCCCTCCAAAGGTGGGGATGAAAGCTCAATCTGCCTAGGTTCATGAGGAACAGAAGGAAGAAAGAACAACGTTGTGTCTTCTACCTTTGCTCTGCTGGAGGATCCCTCGTCAACCTTGGGTTTCTTCCTTGAAGGAGATGGATCTTCAGGCATCTGAGGCCCTTGTTCGAAAACTTCCTCTTCATCGCTCTCAATCTCGATGATGTTGTGATCTGCCATCGAGGAGTGGATGAAGAGAAGGATGAAGGTAGCTTTGGAAGAAACTTAGCCGTGAGAAGAAGCTGTGGAGCTTTGTAATTCGAGGGCTTCGGTATTTATAGCCGCCAAGGTGACGGTTCACATTCCTAACGCCTCAGGTTTTTAAAAGCATTTACAATTTCGCCTCGGGTTAAAAAACGTTTCAACAGCGCCATCATTACCCGTCGCATAATACCCAGAGCCCATCTCGGGGAACCAACCGTCACACTTAGTGCTCCATTAAGTGGGGGATTTGAAGTGTCGGGTTAAAAATTCGATGCATGTCTTAAAATTCGAAATAAACACGTCCCTTCATTTTCTTCGAATTTGGGGGCTAGCTGACGAGGATTGACACCCGAGCCAGTTCAAATAAGTGCACGACTGGTTCAAGATAGATTCGAGCCAGACACGTGCCTGGCGGTGCGAACTCAAGACATTTCGAGAAGTACCAGACCAAGGTCGCAGGTTGTACGTGATCAGATCGCAGTCTTTACGCGATCAGACCGTAGCTAGTGCGCGGTCAGAAGTTCGTGTGCTGTGCGCGGACAGAAGGCTGAAGGTGTTGCGCGATCAGCCAACATCGCGCGGTCAGAGCACTTTCGACCAGGGAACGTGGGAGTATTCTTTTCTTATAACAGGAATATCCCAAGTATCCCGAAGATTCTTCCACGTGGGGATCAACCGTTAGGAGGTTAATACGTGCAGTTATCCACAAATAACACGTGTTAAACCTGCGTGGGAGTTAAGAGCGGTTCTCCAAACCGCATCCAAGAAACTGTTTGATGCAGTTACGACTTGGCGCCCTTTCGACCAGTATAAAAGGGCGGCATGATGTATCAAACAGGAGGAGAGATCGATCAAGAGATCAAGACACAACTCAAACAGCCAAGGCTACGGCTTAGACTAGATAGTTTCCATAAACCTTCTAGGCTTCATTTTGTACACTCGTACAGGGAAAACCTTCGCCTGTGAAGGTCTTTTCCCGCCACTTTGTAACTCTTTACTACACATAGTGCAATCTCAACAGGACGTAGGGCTTTTACTCCCACCATCGAGGGCCCGAACCTGTATAAACTTCTATGTACTCCAGTTCTTCATAATTCTACATACCTTCTCGGAGGGTCACCCTGAAAGGTCTCACTATTTATAAATTCTGCATAAGTTCAGCTAAGGACCCCGAGTCCGAATCGTCGACACCACCTCTAGGCCCAATCCTCCCAATGGTCCCGGGTGGCCGTGACCGGGTACTGATCGACCCGGGACGGAAGAAGCTTCACCACCATGGACCCGAACGTGGACTTTGGCCCGTGTCACGCCACCAGAGAGCTCCGCACGGTGGCCTTGTAGAAGTACCAAAAGAGGCGCAACGTGCCCTCCGTCTCGGCGGCGGTCTCGCACAGCCAGATGAACAACCCCATGCGAACCTGGGTGTTCGGCGTAAGGTGGTTGAGGGCCATGTTGTATTGAAGCAGAAACTCCCGTACCATGGGGTGTAGTGGGAGCCGGAGGCCCGCATCAATGAACGCCTCGAAGGCGATGACCTCCCCTTCCCAGGGATGCGGGACCACCTCGTCGCCTGGGACGCGGATGTCCCCTTGGGCGAAGACCCTCCGAGTCCTGGGAGGTAAACTTGGAGACCCCCAAGAAATCGAACATGAGCTTCTTGGGGGACAGCTCTGCAGCTTTTCCTCGCCCTTTCGAAGCCATCTCGCGTTCCCGGGGCTCGATGCTACCGGGTAAGGGCCTACTACCGGGAGGCCTAGCGCTATCGAGCAAGGACCTGTTACCGAGAGGCCTAGCGCTACCGGGCAAGGGTCTGTCGCCGGGGGGCCTAGCGCTACCGGGCAAGAATTTGCTACCGGGAGACGTAGCATCACCGGGAAAGGCTCTTACCGGGAGAGCTCTAGCGCTACCGGGAGAGAAGTGGAAATTTGGGAATTGGAGATGGTTAAGTGACGCGCGGCCCCCATATTTATAGGGGGAGAAGATCGCCTCGTTTCCCGCACCAGATAATGGGTACTAAGTGCAGAGCGGCGCGTGGATAACGAAGAGTTTCCTAGGGGAATTTAAAAGCGTCGCCCTTTCCCCTTACCGGGAGTAGCCACCGGGGCCCCGCTGGTAAGATGTGGAGGCGCACGCTTCGACTCCACGAAGTCCCCTCGAGCGCGCGGGGGGCTGATGTTGGGGAAAAATGAGGTCTTGCCGGATAAAGAGGCCCCGGGTAAGGGGGCCCCCTCCCCCGGACATGGTCCCGGGTAAGAGGTCCTCTCTTCCCTGGACGTGGCTTCGGGTAAGGGGCCCTCTCTTCCCCGGACGTGGCTCCGGGTACGGGGTCCTCCCTTCCCCGGACGTGGCTTCGGGTAAGGGGCCCTCTCTTCCTCGGACGTGGCTCTGGGTAAGGGGTCCTCCGTTCCCCGGACGTGGCTCCGAGTAAGGGGCCCTCTCTTCCCCGGACTTGGTCCCGGGTAAGGGGACCTCTCTTCCCCGGACGCGGCTCTGGGTAAGGGGCCCTCTCTTCCCCAGACTTGGTCCCGGGCAAGGGGACGTCTCTTCCCCGGACGTGGCTCCGGGTAAGGGGCCCTCTCTTCCCCGGACTTGGTCCTGGGTAAGGGGACCTCTCTTCCCCGGACGCAGCTCTCTGGGTAAGGGGCCCTGACGTGGTTCCGGGTAAGGGGCCCTCTCTTCCCCGGACTTGGTCCCGGGTAAGGGGACCTCTCTTCCCTGGACATGGTTCCGGGTAAGGGGCCCTCTCTTCCCCAGACTTGGTCCCGGGTAAGGGGACCTCCCTTCCCCGGACGCGGCTCTGGGTAAGGGGCCCTCTCTTCCCCGAACGTGGTTCCGGGTATGGGGCCCTCTCTTCCCTGGGCTTGGTCCCGGGTAAGGGACCCTACTTACTCGGGAGATCTCTCGGGAATTGGAGTGGCCACATGTCGAGGATCTAAGCCTCGCACCGTGTGAAAAGACCGCAACACCCTCGATCCGACGGTTCCAGCTAGGGTAGCCTTGTAATTGCGTTTTCTGGGGTCAATATATACCCCTGTAACCCCTCTTGTAAGCTAAGATCAATTCATTTGCATCCAATACAAAAAAACCAAGAAGGCGTGTTTAGGAGAACTCTCCCCGCGAGAGAGCTCCCCTAGCAGACTCGTGTCGGGAGCACGTCGACAGGACTAGGGCCTCCACTGAGGCCTGAACCTGCATAAACCCTTGTGTCAATCTCTGAGATTGTCCAACACGGGGTGACCCATCATACGGTCAGCCCGCGTTGCGGAACACGTGTTACGCATGTCATAAACCTGTTGAGGTATTTTTAATACAACGACATATGCTAACCAAGAGATGTTGTTCATTTCCATCCCAATGACTTTGTGTGCTAATGTTAGTCACTATGGTATGACATGTGACTCTTTGCGCATCATCAGCTTCATCATTTTCATCGTCAGGTTTGGCCTAGCCCATGCCCTACTTCTGACCCGGGAGGATCTTCGGGTCTTTCATGTCAAGTTTGCAAAGGCTTCGTGACTCCGCAAAGGCTCCACGAACTATCCGACCTTGGCATAGTTCGCGGCCTTGGAAAGGGGTAGCGACCTCAAGAAGGATCCGGTCTCTGGTCGAATTGTATTCTGATGCATATACATATAACTGAGTCCTATCTGTTAGGTGTAGTTGTCCGAGTCTAATAAGTTGATGGATTAGACTATAAATACTTTGTAATAGTTCTATTTTAGACCATTGAAGAGTCATTGAACTTATTTACGTCTTAGACATAGTTCATCGACGTAGGTGAGTGCATCCTAACATTTAGCATGTACAAGATCCCTGTTTTCAATAAAGAGTTGTGTTATCTTTGAACTGTGTTTTTGATCAACTTGGGTTTCAGTAATTCGTTGTAAAATCTCATTATTCCACATATTAGCATCTGATCGAGTATAGTCAAAACCTGTCTATACTTCAATCAAAGAAAACAGTATCTGATCGAGGCTAGATCAAAACCTGGTCTACGCTTGAATCAAATCAAGTTGGTATCAGAGCAACTATCATGTCCTGTGGATGGTGAAGACTTGCTAAGGTTACAAAACCTCCGGTGAAACTCCAGGAGATCATTCAACGGTTCCTGCAGTTGCGTCTCTGAAGATGTCTAACGATAACTCAGTTCAAGCTAACCTAGCTGATCAAGTGGCTAAACTTTCCGCCGACATGAATACCGTGCTTGCTTGGATTAAGAAACAGTCCATGGGTGTACCTTCTGAAGTTGATGCTTCAAAAGGCAAGGTTAAGGGCGTGAAGATTGGTGAAGACTTGCGTAGGCCAGACAAAAATGAAGGCGAAGGCGACTACAAGGCCGACGACCTCCCCAATACCTCCTTAGCTATTGGATCTTTCAAGGTCAAAGCTAAGGCTGATATACCCATATTTGATGGGGTGATCGATGCCGAGAAGCTTGATTCTTGGATCAACTAGCTTGAAACCTATTTTGACCTATGAGGGTTCAGTAGCGCTCAAAAGGTGAAATTCTCACCTTTGAAGATGAAGGATAGTGCCAAGACATGGTGGAAGGCCCTTGTCGCCAGTGGTGATGCTGACAACCTAGCGTGGGGCCAATTGAAACGACTCCTACGACAAGAATTTGACCCGATGGGTTATCTTGAGGAGAGATGGGATCATTGGCACAGATTGTATCAGCGCCACGACCAATCCACCCAGGATTATACGACAGAATTTCAGAGACAAGAAATGGTCATCGGCATCTCACTCTCTAATCCTCAGGTATTCTGAAAATACACGTTTGGACTTTAGAAATCGATCAGCACTGAGCTAAGCCTGTTCGGTGTCTAGGATCTCAGGACCGCGAGCACGACTGCTATGTGATGGGAATGTAGATCACTACTGCGCCAACGCATATCAGTTCTCCATAGAAGGTGTCCCAATCTTCATGGCGTAGGATAGATATGGGAAAAAGATAACTAGCTAAAAAAACAACTGGGGTAAATAGCTTTAACATGCCAAGGTTGGATGTGACCGTGCGTTGGGGAAAGACGATCTGAAGCTTCAGGAACTCTGACCCGCTGTTCGAACAATCGCATAACCACAAACCAAAACTAATCCACACAGGATGGCTGGAACCGTAGAGAACGAACTAGGGGGAACCCAGAGGGATCCTTCTCGTGAATCCAAGAGAACTCACAAGAACAAAGGTTGACGGAACACTAGCAGTCTTGCTGCAATATCATATTTCTGAGTAATTCATTCAAAGGTTGGCTCCAATAGTTTAGAGTATATGGGTATTTATACTAGGAACAACCCTCCTAGTTTGGGTGTGAAAGGTGTGAAAGCTAACACCAGCTGAGGGGTTTTCTTGGGTAGCCAAAAGGTTGGCATGGTGCGGTATTTGAGGAGTCTCAATAATTCTCGCGCACGACTTGACTGGCTGTACAACTTCCACTAAAATGATCATAACTTTTGTTACAGAAGTCCAAATGATGCACGGTTTGAAGAAATGGAAACTAGACTTCAAGGGCTTTCCATCAGTATGGCCCATGCCCATTTAAGTATTTGAGACTCGCACTAAAGTTACCAAACAATCAGACAGATAGAACCATCCTCACGCATGTAACCCTTCTCCATCATCCTTTCCATTGCACCTGGTCTCGTATTTGTTTAGCTCGGTTTATAGTGATAGGTCCATGGTATAATTTGGCCGATTCAAACGGCGGTGGTGTAGCCAATGAAATTCGTGAAACCATTGGTGGTGGCACAGGTGCTTTAGGGTTAGGGATGACCTCATCATCCTCCCGCTCTTGAAAAGGAGTCGTCCTCGACTCTGATGGTCCAACGTATGGAGACAAATCAGAAACATTGAATGTTGCACTAACACCATATTCCATGGGGAGATCAATTGTGTATGCATTATCATTAATCTTCTCAAGCACTTCGAATGGACCATCTACTCTTGGCTGCAGTTTGCTTTTGCGTTGCTCTGGAAAGTGCTCTTTTCGAAGATGTACCCATACTAAGTCGCCTAGGTTGAACAACATCTTCTACCTTTCCTTGTTTGCTTGTTTCTCATACTGCTTTGTCATCTTCTCAATGTTTTCCTTGGTCTTCTCATGTAGTTTCTTCACATATTCAGCTTGCTTGCTTGCGTCAAAATTGGTTCGGTCTTGGCTTACATTTTGTGGAGGTAACCATTCAAGAAGAGCTTTGACTTTCTCCTCATCCACCTCCACGCCATGACCTAAAACAACAAAGCCAAGAAAGACAACCTTATAGGTGCAAAAAGTGCACTTGGCAAAGTTAGCATATAACTTTTCCTCCCTTAAGACAGCAAGCACACAATTTATATGTTCAATGTGTTCATCAAGGGACTTGCTGTAAATCAAAATATGATCAAAGTAAATCAC
The DNA here is from genome assembly GCA_019359835.1 of Pharus latifolius. Lineage (NCBI taxonomy): Eukaryota > Viridiplantae > Streptophyta > Magnoliopsida > Poales > Poaceae > Pharus > Pharus latifolius. The sequence goes on along the minus strand of CM033326.1, from coordinate 62,977,737 downwards.
AACAAATTTGCCAATGAAAGCCCTAAGCACATGATTCATCAATCTCATCAAAGTACTAGGTGCATTTGTTAATCCACAAGGCATGACTAGCCACTCATACAATCCAAATTATGTTTTGAATGCTGTTTTCCATTCATCACCCTCTCTCATTCTTATTTGGTGATAGCTACTTCGCAAATCAATTTTTGAGAAAATGATAGAGCCACTAAGCTCATCAAGCATGTCATTGAGTCTAGGTATGGGATGCCTATACCTCACAGTTATGTTGTTAATAGCTCTACAATCTACACATATTCTCCATGATCCATCTTTCTTTAGAACAAATAGAACTGGTACAGCACAAGGAGGAAGACTTTCCTTTACATAACCTTTGTCGAGGAGGTCCCGAACTTGGCATTGTATTTCCTTCATTTACTCCAGATTGGTGATATATGGTGGTCGGTTGGGCAGTGGCGCACCTGGTACCAAGTCAATTTGATGTTCAATGCCTCTCGTGGGTAGCAATCCAGGTGGTACTTCATCAGGAAACACATCCTCATAGCTCTACAAAAGACCAAAAATAGAACTTGGCAAACTAGAGGGTAAGTCATTAGTAGATAAAAAGTTTTCCTTGTACAGGAGTACAAAGAATGTAGAATTAGGTTCTCTCAATTCCCTTATGTCCCTTTCTCGAGCTAGCATGACTAAACCCTCCTGATTCTGTGGTTTGGTTAATTTTGGCTGTGGGATTTTGTTTGGCTTTTGATTCACTAGCTCACTGTGTTGGTGGTTCTCACTTAAGTGTTTCTCGCTCTCCCTCTCCTTTCTTTTCATATCATCCATCAAGATTTAATCCAGTGTTAAAGGAAGCAAAGAGATGTGCTCCCCTTTGTACATGAAAGAAACTCGGTTAGCTCGGCTACTAATCTGAACATCATGATCAAATAACCAAGGACGTCCCAGCAGCAATTGACATGCTTGCATTGGAACTACGTCACACTCCACCTGATCTTGGAACTTCCCAACAGAAAACTGAATTTTCACAATGTTACTGTCGCGCCCCGAGATTGGGACTACGACTACTCCTGTAGAGACCTAGCTTGCTGCAGCTAGTCCCATATATGCATAGCATACACATACCCTTGACGTCCCAGGATAAGTCAAGCACAGGAGTATATCACATTGCAACAGAGTAACTTACAAAATAGTTAAGCAGTGTGGCCTGCTGGCCTTGATATTACATAAGGAGATTACAATGCCTTCACGGCATACATGGTTTAGCAAAATAACATCTACACAGCAGAAGATAGGTGACCCACCCACAAAAGAGAAGTGGACAGTAGAACAACACACATCAGGGAAATGACGGGACTGACGCTCCTCCTTCTAGATCCAATAAGTTCTCCACGCCTTCATCTTGATTGTTGATCGCTCCGTCTATTGATTTGTAGGTTGCAAGAGTGAGCACTTACGTACTCAGCAAGTCATAGGTAAGAGTAGATACATATAGTAGTAATGACATGAACCTAGACTAGTCAAGAATTATGGATGTTTGTAAAATAATCTTTTCCTTTCATACCTCATCTCATGGCAGCACTTTTCATAAAGTAACATCATCATTCATGTTCACTAGATTATAGCACTACCGCGACACGTCGACACATGACAGCCCACGGCAGCACTCCTTATCATGACAACACATGTCATTTGGGTAATCTTGATTAAAACATATTTTATTTAGAAAATAATACTTGTGTCACACCCCGTGGATTTAATCCACCGCAGCAGACTCCTATAAAACCCGGGAGCTCGGAGTATTCGAATACGTTTTTAACTCTGCAGAGAGGTACCAATTTACCCGCAAGATATTCCACTTTCAAACCTTTCCTATCATAACAAAATGATTGGACCCCTGACTCACTTCATATTGTGAGCGGCAAGGTGGAAATAACAAGAACTTTTGTTATGCATCACTTACAATTCACCCCTGACCCTGTGGCTCTCAGCGAAACACAGTTGTGGTAGGCTGTATCATAACCTCCACCCCACCTCATTTTCCCATTACTGGGTCAAATATCAGATCACCTTCAGTGATAGTGGGAGTTAGCCTCCAAGTCAATCATCACAACACAACTCATGCAGGGGTTTCATGTACGATCCACATAAGTACTTGTTCAGGCCTGTCCCATACCAGGCTTGCGGTTAGCACGTTGTTCATGCCACTAGACGCACAACACAAGGTTCTAGTCCTTATATGCCAATGACCAGACCATCCACAACCCTGCACCTTCAGTGCCTGCATTCCTTTGCAGTCTAGCACCTCCAGTGCTACAGCCATCCATACCATTTTTCTGGTCACGGCTAGGGGTTTTATTTCATGAATATAAGTATATATATACATATAATAGTTCATGGCTCAAAACTTATTTATTTCACATTTCACAGATAACCAGTCTAGTACTGCCAATTCATAAATCAACCATTCTCAATCTTTCACATGCAATATTGCCTATATTCAAGGTTATGTTTTAGCAACATTTAAAATATAGGTTCAAGATGACCAAGGATATGACTTGCCTTCCGCGTCGTAAGAAACAGCAGTTGATGACGGGTCAACAGCGAAGTTCTCGATTTCAGCTTCTAGATCTGCTCGACGACAAATCAAACAATACACACAAATATTACTTATATATTAAGATGTTTTAGGATCTATATGCAGATATGCTTTACAAGAGTGACTGAACGATACTGGAGATAATTGAGATTGTAAGCTGAACTGAGTTGAGACCTAGGGTTTCAAGGAATTGGCTAAGGATGGTGTTAGATGCTCTTAGGATCTCAAGGTTACAATAAGAACATCAGTTTTGTGGCTGGTTTGATCAAAAACAGTGAATATCAGCAGATCGACATTCGGATCAAAGTTCTGACATAACTTCAGGGAAAGCTAGAGGGCTTATCTCAAGTTATGACAGTAGAAGAAAATGTAGATCATAACTCTACAAATTCAGTGGACAAAGTGGCTTTCAAAATGCATAATCAGAAATGAGTAAACAAGGCAATGCCATTGGCTGGCATGCACTGGGACAGTGTCAAAAGCTAGGGTTTAGCGGCTAATATAATTCAAGGGCTCAAATCAAGTTGTGATAGAAGAAGAAAATGTTGATCACAACCTCAGGAATCTAAGGGACAAAGTTATGCCCAACATGCACATCTGGAAGGGAGTGAAAAGGGCTAATGCCACTGACTGACATAGTCTGGCATTGATCTTGACATGGCCAGAAACTAGGGCTTGGCATAACTTTTGATCTAGAGCTCCAAATGATGCACCACTTTGTCTGGGAGGTAGGCAATGATAACAGGAACAAATCATTCAACAGGATCTAGGGCAGAAGATGGCCAGAAGGTGATGAAATTCAAAGGAGAAGTGTGGTGGCGACACGGCACAGTGAAGCTACTGGTCAAAATCTTGGCATGGCTGTAACTTGAAATCTGGGCAGTTTCAAAGATCGAGCTAGAAGACAAATATGTTCAGGAGGTTGAAGCACACCTGAATGACAAAGTGGATGAAGCTGAAACGGCCAGGAATAGGTTTTCCGGTGATCGACGCCGGAGAAGAAACACTGCCATTTGGGGGTTTTTGTTTTAGGCCGAATGAACTCGATTCCAAGCTTGGGAAGTGAAAGAGAGATAAGAGGAAGCTACCTGCACGATCAATTTGGCCGGAGGATGGCCGGAGAAGCCTGGCGACGATCGCCGGTTTCTGGAGAAGCTCAAAATTGGGGAAAGCTTCGATTGAAGCTCAATCGGGAGATCTTGATGCATAGGCTTGCTGGAAATGAGTCACTGATCATCTTCTTCCACAAAATCGAGAGCTAATTCGGGCTGAATTAAGCTACATTGCAGGAACAGGGTAATCGGCAATTCCTGCGATCGCCGGCGTTAGAGGTCACCGGTGAGCAATTAAATGGTACAGCATGATGAGTGAGATGAGAGGAACTCACTGGTGCTGTTAATTTGGCAGGAGATGCTGCGGTTGAGGCTGCCACCGTGAAGCTCCTCAATGGCTCGCCGGAGAAGACGACTGCAGCGAGAGATTTTGCAAAATTGGCTAAGTTCTGGTGAAGAGGAGATGATACAAGGCTCTGGTGGTTTAAATAGAGCAGTGGGCGAAGCTTGCAAGGATTTACAGCATTGAATTTGTGTCAGATAACAAGATTTGCCGGGCGCAGAAGCAGCAACGGCGAGCGGCGACGCGACTGTGCACTGGTGAGGTGACTGCTGATCAAACCATTGCTTCATCGGGACGCAATGCTGTTGGGCGGTGCAAGGCAGTGGCGACAAGGGCTGGCAACGTGGCGCAGTGTTGCTGACAAAAGCCTGTTGCTGGTCGCACGCAGGAGCACATGCTGTTCAACGGCGCTGCCACGGCGTTGCCACGGCACGGCTGAAGCAAGGACACGTACACACAAGCATGCACGGTCACGAGTGCGGCGAAGCCTCACCGGCGGCGAGCAAGCGCGGCGCAATTGCACGGCGATCTCTGGTCGTGCACAGCAGCTGCTGTCCTGGTCGAATTTGGGCTTGATTGCAATTTCCAATTCCTGATTTGGACTGAACTGTAAATCTGGAGATTTGGAAGGTTTGATCTGAAATTGATTCTGCTGTTTTGGTATATTTAATTTCATAGATGATTTGGCACAGCTAGAAGATAAAGTTTGAGACATTTGGATGACTTTTGATATGAACTGAAAACAGAGTAGATTAGGGTAAAATAAGTCTGAAACTTATTGATCTCGAATTCTGGGATTTAGGGTTTGATTTTGAGATATTCATAAAAGAAGAATTTGTATTGAAAAGCATTTGGGAGGTGTTCCCTGAATCAGATTTGAATTTGGAGATGATTTGCAACATTTTGCCTTTTCTGGCTTTTAGAAAATCTGGAAAAAGGACTGATCTGCGATACTTTTGGACTGATTTGCGAAAAAGGTTCAGATGGTGAAATCTGGCTGCCAACTTTTTGGATTAAGGTATTGGCATACCCTTGATCATAATCAGGAATAATCTGGTCTGAACTTGGCTAAGATTTTGATTAAATCTGAATTTCTGAAACTTAGGGTAAAAGGTAATAACAGATATTCTGTTTTCGAAAACAGAAAAGAGTTGATAATTCTGGAAGTTAGGGATAGAATTGAATCCAGGTTCTGAAGGCTTTTAGGTTTAGGATAACTGATAGATCAAATCTGGCAAGTCAGATCTTGACTTGGGGTCACAGGATAGATTTGGAGATTTTAGGGCTAGAACAGAATAAAGCTGAGGCTGATTTGGTTGATCTAGAAGAGACATATGCATGCATGATTTTTAAGAAAGAAACTTTTCACCCCAAAACTCAGGATGTTACAGTTACTAACTCACAACAATCCACAATCATTGAGCCATTGCATCTTGTATGTGCTAGTATGACGCCATTGTTTCAAGCTCAATTTTTCCACCAAATCTGAGCTAGCAATATTAATGCAACTCCCATTGTCAACAATAATCTAACGTATCTTCCCTTTGATAGTGCCGCGAGTGTGGAAGATGTTATGCCACTGTCCCTTCTCCTCTTTCACTGCATTAACGCTGAGCACACGGCGAGAAATAAAACAATTATGGTCGCCCTCATTAGCTTGAATATCACAATCAACCTTGTCACCCAGGTCAACCTCTTCATCTTGTAATTCGTCTTCCTCGACGTCACTCTCAGATCCCACTCTTAGTGAGCATTCACAATCAAGACCCTCCTGCTAGGACACTCAGAAGAAATGTGCCCTCATCCCTTGCACTTGAAACACTCAATGTCTCAGCTGCGTTTGGGAGCCAGAGTGGCTAATGATGCTCCTGTGGATGCAGTTGGACGCCTATCACCATTGTGATCTATAGGTGAAGATGTTGAAGAAGCCGATGCTCTGCCACTAGTAGCATGAATTGCCGGACCATGCGATGCGCTATGAGATTGAGAACCGGCTTGAGGTTGACTCTGCTATGAATGCGCCAAGGTGTTGTAGATGGAAGGTTTTCAAAAGGACAAGCGTGACCATGGTGTCAACCTTTCCTCTCGGTACGCTTCGCATGGTCCACTAGGTCTTGCAGAGTGTTATAGGGAAACATCTCAACAAAATCTAAAATCTCATCATTAAGACCATGCAAAAATCTTGCCATCTTAGACTCTTTGTCTTCCTGAATTCTAGCACGAATTAAAAGGGTCTCCATCTCCTTATAATACTCATCCACGGTGTGTGATCCTTGAGTAAGGCGCTGTAGCCTATTCCAGAGTTCTCGCTGATATTGAGATGGAACAAAACGATGTCTCATCACTCTCTTCATTTCTTCCCATGTGTTGATATGATCTGGGCCCAATTAAAGTTGGGTTTCTTGTAACTGATTCCACCAAGTCAAAGCATAACTAGAGAATTAAACATGTTGTGCCCCGAATCTGGGACTACGACTACTCTCGTCTAGACCAAGCTTGCTGTAGCTAGTCCCATATATGCATACCTTTGACTTCCCAGGATAAGTCAAGCACAGGAGTATATTCACATTGCAGCAGAAAAACTTACAAAATATTAAAGCAGTGTGGCCTGTTGGCCTTAATATTACATAAAGAGATTACAATACCTTCGCAGCATTCAAGGTTTAGTTAAAGCAAAATAAAAACTTCTACACAGCGGATGATGGGTGTCCCCTCCACAGTAAGAAGTTGACGGCAGAACAACACATCAGGGATCTGGCGGATCTGGCTCTCCTTCATCTTGGTCCAAGAAGTTCTCCACGCCTTCTTCTTGATCATAGTACGCTCCATCTACTGGGTTGTAAGTTGCAAGGGTGAGTACTTACGTACTCAGCAAGTCATAGGTAAGAGTAGATACATATAGTAGTGTTGTTATGAACCTAGACTAGTCAAGAATTATGGATGTTTGTAAAATAATCTTTTCTTTCATATCTCATATCATGGCAGCACTTTTCATAACATAGCATCGCTATTCATGTTCACTAAATTATAGCACTACCGCGACACGTCGACACACGACAGCCCATGGCAGCACTCCTTATCATGACAATACATGTCATTTGGGTAATCTTGACTTATCAAATTTTATTTAGAAAACATACTTGTGCCACACCCCGTGGATTTAATCCACCGCAGCAGACTCCTATAAACCCGGGAGCTCAAAGTATTCGAATATGTTTTTAACTCTGCAGAGAGGTACCAATTTACCCGCAAGATATTCCACTTTCAAGCCCATCCTATCAATATGATTAGACCCTTCCTCACAACCATGTGTGAGTGGCAAGGTGGAGATAACAAGAACTTTTGTTATGTTTCACTCACAATTCACCCCTGACCCTGTGGATCTCTCGCGAACCACAGTTGTGGCGGGCTAAACCCCCACCCAAAAGCCTCTTCCCATTACTGGGTCAGCGTGCATAATCACATTCAGTGATATGTGTAGGAGCCGCACTCCGTGAAATTCGTGCATCACTTTCCATCTCATGCAGGGGTTTCATGTGCGATCCGCATAAGTACTTGTTCAGGCCTGTCCCATACCATGCTTGCGGTTAGCACGTTTTTCATGCCACTAGACGCACAACACAAGGTTCTAGTCCTTATATGCCAGTGACCAGACCATCCACAATCATGCACCTTCCGTGCCTGCACATCCTTTGAAGTTAAGCACCTCCAGTGCTACAGCCATCCATACCAAAAGTCTGGTCACGGCTAGGGGTTTTATTTCATGAATATATATAAATACATATATATTAATTCATGGCTCACTATTTGATCATTCCACTTTTAACAAGCATCCAGCTTAGTACTGCCAAATTATATCTCAACCATTCTTTCATATGCAATATTACTTATATTCAAGGTCATATCATAGCAATTCATAAAATATCGGTTCAAGATGATCAAGACTATGACTTGTCTTCCGCGTCGTAAAATACAGCAGTTGATGTCGGGTCGGCAGTGAAGTCCTCAAACCCTGGCTCTGACTCTGAGCAAAGATCAAACAAGCAACCAAGAATCACAACCTTTTCAATACATTATTATACTACATGCAATAATGCTAAGATGAAATGTCTCAATGATTCTAGAATAATTGGGTTTAGAAGCTGATTAGGGCTAACTCACAGAATTAGGGTTGAAGATGGGTGCTAGAGACTTTTAGGGTTCCAAAGTATGGAAATGACATTAAGTCTGCGGCTGCGGCTGGTTTGCCCAAAATCGACGAATGTCTTCAGGTCAACATTCGGTTCAAGGCGTCGACAAAGGATTAATGGTTGATAGAGGGCTCAATTCAAGTTGTGACAGAAGAAGAGATTGTAGATCACAACATCAGAAATCTAAGAGACAAAGTCATGCTCAAAATGCATGGCTGGAAGTAGGTAAAAAGGTTCAATGCCACTGGCTGACATAGATTGGCATTGGGCTAACATGGCCAGAAACTAGGGTTTACCATATCTTTTGATCTACGGCTCCAATTGATGCACCACTTTGTCTAGGAGATAGGCCTTGATAACAGGAACAATTTACTCAACAGGATCTAGGGCAGGAGATGGCCGGAAAGTGATGAAAACTGGCGAAGAACACGGTGGCTAGAGTTTCAAGTCATGGCACTGGACAGAAATTAGGGCATAGCCATAACTTCTGATTTAGACCGAATTAGACATCGAGCTAGTAGACAAAATTGTTCAGGAGATCAAGATGCATCTAAGGGACAAGGTGGTTGGAGCTGGATCGGCCGGGAACAGATTTCCGGTGGCCGGCGCCGAAGACGAAGACACTGGATTTGGGGATTTCATTATACACGATTTGAACTCAATTCCTTGCTCGAGGAGTAAGAGGGAAGCACAGGGAAGTTATTGGCACGGTCAATTTGGTCGGAGGATCATCGGATTAGTCTGGCGACGAGCGCCAGCGACTGGTGAAGCTCGAGCTTGGGAATAGCTTCGATTCAAGCTCAATTCTAAAATCTGGATTCACTGGTTTGCTAATTAAAGCTCACTGATCGAAGGCTAATTTGGATTGAATCAAACGGCAAGGCTGGAACAGGGATTCTGGCATTTCCCGGCGATCACCGGTGATGAGGGGCATATGAACTCAATTCAAAGCTATAGCACGATAAGGGAGATGGGAGGACCTTACTGGTGCTATTAAATTGGATGAAGGGGCTGCGGTTGAAGCGGTCACCGTGAGCCTCCTTCTGTGCTCGCCGGAGAAGACGACAACAGTGAAGAAATGCAGTTTAAGGCTGAGGGGTTTTGGGGAGCAGTGCTGATGACGATGAAGCTGCTAAGGACTGCTATTTAAAGACAATGCAAAGTGAAACAAGGCTCAGTGCTTGGAGGCTAAGAAGCTTGCGCCGGTGAAGTCTTCGGATTGAAGCAACGACGAGCAAGCGAAGCTTCTCTCTTGCGCGCGAGCTGCTGGTGTGCTAGACAAGAATTGCCACGGCAATAGCTAAGGTGAAAACACGTGTGCGCATGCAAACACGGTTGTGAAAAAGCACGGCTAGAGCGGCGCTCGATCGACGGCGAAAACACGGCGGCAAGGAGCTCCTGGTCGCAGTCGCAACGGCGCTGATCGAAGCGAAGCACTGCACGTTGCGGTCGAAGTCGATGATGAGCACTGTGCACCGCTGGTAGAGGTCGAAGATGCTGAGCCCTGGTCACAAACAACTACTCTGGTCGTGAACAGCAGATGTGGTCGAGCCAGGGACCTGTTTGCAAGATTCTTTGTTTGCAACTTGGATTGATTTGTAATTTCTGATCTAGAGATAGTTAATTTGCAATCTGATTTCATAGATGAGTATTAACTTATTCCTTGTACTCATCTAGCAAAAGATTTGGTAAAATCTGGCATGATTTGATGGTTTCTGATATAAACTAAAAATAGGGTATTTTAGGGTAATTAAAATCTGAGTTTTGGTCGATTTTGAATTCTAGCCTCTAAGATGAGATTTTGGAATCTGGACAGAAGGGAAAATTGTATCAAATAGCATTTGGAAGAGATTTGCTGAAGAAATTTTGAATTTGGAGTTAATCTGAAGATTTCAGCCTTTTTGGGTTTCCAGATATCAGAAAAGGGACTAATTCGCGATACAATTTGGACTGATCTGTGAAAAAGGCTTAAATGAAGAAATCTGGTTGCCAACTTTCTGGATTAAGGTATTGGCACACCCATGATCATAATCCAAGAATAATCTGGTCTGGATTAGGTCAAGATTTGGTTAAATCTGAGTTCAAAGTATTTAGAGTAATTAGGATATTAATTAAATTCCTATTTTCGAAAACAGAAAAGGTTGCAAGATCTTAGAGTCAGAGATGGAATTGAATCTGGCTTCTGAAGGCTTTTATGTTTAGAGTAACTGATAGATCATATCTGAGTAATCTGATCTTGATTTGGATTCACCGGGAAGATTTTGAGATATTTTAGGGCTTGAGATAGATTAGAGTCTGACTGATCTTGCTACTACTACAGATACATGCATGCTTGATGTTCATGAAAAAGAGGGTTTTTACCCCTAAACTCAGCGTGTTACAGATCTACCCTCCTTAAAGAAATCTCGCCCCGAGATTTACCTAAGACAAGAAAAGATAAGGGTAGGTTTGCTGAAGATCCTCTTCCTTCTCTCAAGTGGCTTCTTGTCTGAATGATTTCCCCACTGAACTTTACATAGCTTGATCTTCTTTCTTCTGAGCTGACATTCATCAGTGGCTAGGATTCTGATTGGATGCTCAAGGTAAGTAAGATTCTTCTGTAGAGATATATCTTGTACATCTATCTGGTCAGTAGGCTCTTTTAAACATTTCCGGAGTTGAGAGACATGAAACACATCATGTACTCCTGCTAATCCTGAGGGTAATTCCAGTTTATATGATACTGCTCCTTTCCTCTTGATTATCTTAAATGGTCCAACGTACCTAGGAGATAGCTTTCCCTTCACTTGGAATCTCTGTAATCCTTTGAATGGCGTGACCTTGAGATAAACAAAATCTCCTGGTTCAAATGATAATTCTCTCCGTCGATTGTCCGCATAACTCTTTTGTTGTGATTGTGCTATTCTTAACCTCTCTCTAATGAGTTTGACATGAGCCTCTGCCTCTTCTACTATCTCTGGTCCTATAACTCTTCGTTCTCTTGGCTCATTCCAATGCAATGGGGTTTTGCATTTTCGTCCATATAGAGCTTCAAATGGTGCCATCTGTATACTAGCTTGATAACTGTTATTATATGTAAACTTTGCAAATGGTAAACATTTGTCCCATGATGTTCCATGATCTAGTATACAAGCTCTTAGAAGATCTTCTAGAATTTGGTTTACTCTTTCTGTTTGTCCTCCTGTCTGCTGGTGATATGCAGTACTGAAATCCAATTGAGTCCCTAGGGTTTCATGCAGTCTATTCCAAAACTTGGATGTAAACTGTGCTCCGCGATCTGAGACAATCTTCTTTGGAATACCATGCAATGCCACTATTCTTTGCATGTATAACTCTGCCAATGTACTGCCATCGTAGACCTTTTTGACTCGCATAAAATGAGCTACCTTGGTGAGTCTATCCACAATAACCCATATGGAGTCATATCCTCCTCGAGTTTTAGGTAGTCCTGTAATGAAATCCATTCCAATTTCTTCCCATTTCCATAATGGTATTGGTAAAGGTTGTAGCTTTCCGGCTATCTTCTGGTGTTCTGCTTTAACTCGCTGATATGTATCACAGTTTGCAATATATTATGTGATTTCTCTCTTCATATTATCCCACCAAAATCGAGTTTTCAAGTCGTGATACATCTTTGTGTTACCGGGGTGTATCGAGTATGGAGTTTTATGTGCTTCATGGAGAATTAATTCCTTAAGGTCTGCTCTTTGTGGTACACAGATCCTTCCTCAATACCACACAATCCCTTGGTCGTCTTTAGTAAAACCTTGAGCTTTCCTAACTTGATTCGGCTCTTGATCTTGCAAATCTCCTCATCTTCCTTCTGGGCATTCCCTATCCGTTCTTCAAGTTGAGGCTTTACTATTAGAGTAGCTACCTTTCCTTGTGGTACTACTTCCACTTGATGATTCTGCAACTCTCGTTGTAGGTAAGAGTTCCTTAGTATGACTGTTTCTTGCAGGTTGTAAACCTTCCTGCTTAAGGCATCTACTACTACATTAGCCTTTCCTGGATGGTACTGGATGCTAAGGTCATAATCTTTGATCAACTCTAACCATCGTCGTTGACGCATGTTGAGCTCCGTCTGAGTGAAGATATACTTGAGACTCTTATGATCTGTAAAAATCTCACATTTATTTCCAATGAGGTAGTGTCGCCATATCTTTAAGGCATGTACTACTACTGCTAATTCCAAGTCATGGGTAGGATAGTTTTCTTCATGTGGCCTCAATTGGCGTGAAGCGTAAGCTACTACCCGACCTTGTTGCATTAACACACAGCCTATTCCTTGCTTCGAAGCATCACAATAAACTACAAAATCTTCTTTGGTATCTGTCAAGGTAAGGACTGGTGTTGTTGTCAATTTCTGTTTCAACTTCTGAAAACTTTCTTCGCACTTAGTGGTCCATTCAAATGCAACATCCTTCTTTAGCAGTCTGGGAAAATCCTTCGATGAATCTCCTATAGTAACCTGCCAATCCTAAGAAACTTCTGATTTCTAGAACTGAGGTGGGCCGTTTCCATTCCTTGATAGCAGAAATTTTAGCTGGATCCACTGAAATTCCTTCTGCTGTCAACACATGTCCAAGAAATGCAATCCTTGACATCCAAAACTCACATTTATCAAACTTGGCATAGAATTGCCTTTCTCGTAGCCTTTCCAAGACTAGATGTAGATGTTGCTCATGCTCTTTTGTGCTCCTGGAATATATCAGAATATCATCTATGAATACTATGACAAACTTGTCAAGGAAATCTATAAATGTGCTATTCATGACATTCATGAAGGCTACTGGGGCATTGGTTAAACCAAATGGTACTACTGTAAACTCATACAGCCCATATCTGGTAGTGAAAGCAGTCTTCGATATATCTTCTTTCTTGATCTTCAGTTGATGGTATCCAGACTTCAAGTCTATCTTGGAGAATACTTTGGCTCCCCGAAGTTGATCGAACAAGTCGTTAATTCTTGGTAAAGGATACTTGTTCTTTATGGTAACTTCATTTAGAGCTCGATAATCTACACACATTCGTAAGGTTCCGTCCTTCTTTCTTACAGTCTACCAGACCTTAAGGTTTTCTCTTCACAGTCTACTAGACCTTTATGTTGGGACAACCAATCCATGCCCAATATAATGTCTAGACCTTGTAGTTCTAGAACTAGCAGATTTGCCGCGAATTCTACCCCTTCTATACTGAAGGTTACATTCGAGCAGATTGAGTAGACAGATAGTCCAGCCCCTGGAGTTTGTATAATCATGGGGTACTCTAATGGTGCTATATGCATTTCAATCTCAAATGCAAATGCTTTTGACATAAAGGAGTTTGTAGCACCAGGATCAAACAATATTAAGGCAGATGCAGACTGGATCAGAAATCTACCTAGAAGAATGTCGGTGGCGTTTCCCGCTTCTTGGATGGAAGTGTAGTTTAGCTTTCCTCCTGGTGTTGCAGTTGGTGTTCTACCTCTTCCTCTTCCTCGATTGGCCATGCTTCCTCCTCTTCCTGGTGGAGTTCCTCTAAACTTTGGTGATGGTGACACCGATACTTTGGGTGCTGCTGATTGTGTTCCTGCATGTGACCTGGCGATGGATGATGGAAGTTGAATCCAAGGACATAATTCTCTACGATGTCCACGCTGTCTGCAGTGGAAACAATGGATGCTCGTGTGAGGGCAGTCCTTTTGGAGATGGTTTCCTTTGCAATTGGGGCACAGCGTCATTGCTGGTCTGGGGGTCTGGTACGATGGTCGAAAACTATAGGCGATAGGGGCTCTTCCTCTGGTTGGGTTTGTCTATGGCCGCGCTTGCTGGAGCATCCTTCGCTTCTGGCTTTCTTCTCCCATATTCCTCTTCTCCTCTATCTTTAAAACCCTGTTCACTAGTGTTTGAAATTCAGTAAACTCATGGGAGGCGATTTGATACTGCAGGTAATGTTGGAGTCCTTCTGCAAAGCGTTCTATTTTCTTCTCCTCATTATCGACATCTCCAGGTGCATACCAGGCTAGGTGAGTGAATTGGTGCAGATATTCGGTGACCGTCTTGTTTCCTTGAATCAAATTACGGAATTCCCGACGTTTGGCAGCTATGATGCCGGTAGGTACGTGAAATTTCTGAAATTGTTCCTTGAATTCTGTCCAAGAGATGTTATCTTTATCAAGGTGAGCCTCCTGGTAATTCATCCACCATGTGGCTGCAGCTCCTGCTAACTAGTGAGATCCAAACAAAACCTTCTCTCCGTCGCTGCATCGGATTGTGTCCAGTTTCCTCTCGATATCCCTTAATCAATCATCAGCAACCATGGGATCGGTCGCACTAGAGAATGTTGGTGGATGGGTCTTTTGAAAATCTGTTAGTCTGGCACTTATAGTTGTTCCTTCTGTGGTTCCAATAGGCATTCTCTGAACTATTTGAGCCAACAGTTGGGTATGAGCTTCCTGGGCTTCTTGATGATTTTTCTCCATGTATAGGAGAATATCCTGTAGACTAGGTTGTTCGCTCTGGGGAGGATTGGAACTCTAGGATCATTGCTTCGCCATAGGATCTTCTTCTTCCTGCGGAGTTTGTTCTCTGCCCTCTCCGCCGCTTCGAGATCTCCTTCTTGTATCAACCATGATGACTCTGAAAACGGTTCAAACCGATGTAACTAACTATGGCCAACTAAGACAACAGTGCAGAAATTAATGCAAACTACTTTAGTGCATGAAATACTTAGGCTACTAGCCATAATACACAAGTTAACCATTGCATAAGCAACAGCGAATCACAAGGCTATCAAGAGCACCTACCAGCTCTATCTATACCACCCCCAGCTAAACAAAACATGCTTTTGCTATCTTACTGATTCTTTTTAGAAAACCAACAAGATTTTGAAATAAAGGTTTTTAGGAGCTACAAAGCTCATTTTTATCAAAATAGAGTTTTGAGAGAAATAGTTTTTAAATAATTTACGCCTTCCTGGCGAGCCAACTCCTAAAGGTGTCATCCTACAGTCAAGTTCTCAAGCTGCTCTGATACCATAGCTTTGTCGCGCCCTGAAACTGGGACTACGACTACTCCCATGGAGACCTGGCTTGCTGCAGCTAGTCCCATATATGCATACCTTTGACTTCCCAGGATAAGTCAAGCACAGGAGTATATTCACATTGCAGCAGAAAAACTTACAAAATATTTAAGCAGTGTGGCCTGCTGGCCTTAATATTACATAAAGAGATTACAATACCTTCGCGGCATTCAAGGTTTAGTTAAAGCAAAATAAAACTTCTACACAGCGGATGATGGGTGTCCCTTCCACAGTAAGAAGTTGACGACAGAAAAACACATCAGGGATCTGGCGGAACTGGCTCTCCTTCATCTGGGTCCAAGAAGTTCTCCACGCCTTCTTCTTGATCATGATACGCTCCATCTACTGGTTTGAAGGTTGCAAGGGTGAGTACTTACGTACTCAGCAAGTCATAGGTAAGAGTAGATACATATAGTAGTGTTGTCATAAACCTAGACTAGTCAAGAATTATGGATGTTTGTAAAATAATCTTTTCTTTCATATCTCATCTCATGGCAGCACTTTTCATAACATAGCATCGCTATTCATGTTCACTAAATTATAGCCCTACTGCGACACGTCGACACACGACAGCCCATGGCAGCACCCCTTATCTTGACAACACATGTCATTTGGGTAATCTTGACTTATCAAATTTTATTTAGAAAACATACTTGTGCCACACCCCGTGAATTTAATCCACCACAGCAGACTCCTATATACCCGGGAGCTCGGAGTATTCGAATACGTTTTTAACTCTGCAGAGAGGTACCAATTTACCCGCAAGATATTCCACTTTCAAGCCCATCCTATCAATATGATTAGACCCTTCCTTACAACCATGTGTGAGTGGCAAGGTGGAGATAACAAGAACTTTTGTTATGTTTCATTCAGAATTCACCCCTGACCCTGTGGATCTCTCGCGAACCACAGTTGTGGCGGGCTAAACCTCCACCCAAAAGCCTCTTCCCATTACTGGGTCAGCGTGCATGATCACATTCAGTGATATGTGTAGGAGCCGCACTCCGTGAAATTCGTGCATCACTTTCCATCTCATGCAGGGGTTTCATGTGCGCTCCGCATAAGTACTTGTTCAGGCCTGTCCCATACCAGGCTTGCAGTTAGAGCACGTTTTTCATGCCACTAGACGCACAATACAAGGTTCTAGTCCTTATATGCCTATTGGGGGAAATCTCCGCGAGACTAAGTCCAGGTAAATTGCGTCACATTTGCCCAGGGACGTAGCCTCCGGGCCTGCCTCGGGCGCCGCCTTTTTGGCTCCCAGGACCGGGCCTCCGGCGCCGGTCCCGGGCGCCGCCTTTTGGTTCCCGGGACCGGGCCTCCGGCACCGGTCCCGGGTGCCGCCATTTGCCCGGGGACGTGGCCTCTGGTGCCTGCCCCGGGCGCCGCCTTTTGGCGCCCGAGACTTGGCCTCCGGCGTCGGTCCCGGGTGCCGCCATTTGCCCGGGGACGTGGCCTCCGGTGCCTGCCCCGGGCGCCGCCTTTTCTCGCCCGAGACCCGGCCTCCGGCGTCGGTCCAGGGCGCCGCCATTTGCCCAGGGACGTGGCCTCCGGGCCTGCCCCGGGCGCCGCCTTTTGGCTCCCGAGACTCGGCCTCCGGCACCGATCCCGGGTGCTGCCCTTTTCCCGTGGACGTGGCCCCTGGTGCCGGCCCCGGGTGCCGGCTTTTGGCTCCCGGGGCCCGGCCTCCGGCGCCGGTCCCGGGCACCGCCATTTGCTCGGGGACGTGGCCGCCGGGGCCTGCCCCGGGCACCGCCTTTTGGCTCCCGGGACCTGGCCTCCGGCACCGGTCCCTGGAGCCACCTTTGGCCCGGGGACCTGGCCTCTGGTGCGTGTCCCAGTCCTCGTCGCCCTTCTAAAGGTAAAGTCTCTGGTTGTTGATCACGTGCAGGTCACGCGAGGAGCGCCTCGGGAATCAGCGACCGCCTGTCAAGCATCCAAGGCGTTTGAACGGGAGAAGGACGTTGCTACCCCTCATTCCGACGGTGGCTTCCGGGGTAGATAGGTTTTTTTGCTTCTTTTTGGGGCTATAAATAGCCCTTGTACTCCTCAGTTATAAGCAGGTGATTCATATATTGGAATAGCCAAAACTCAAAGGTGTGCTCCGGAAGCCTCTCCCTCGGAGAGAGCCTCCCTAGCCGACTCCGGTTGGGAGCACGCCGACAGGACTAGGGCCCCCACCGGGACCCGAACCTGTATAAATCCTCATGTCAATTCTCGTGTTTGTCCGGCGGGGGAGGACCGGTCACCCGGTCAGCCCGCGCCGCGTAATCTTCGCTAAGATCATTCACAAAACCTGCCGGGGTATTCACAATACCACGACAGTTGGCGCCAACCGTGGGGACTCGTGACAAAACGCCATGGTTCCCCCAAGAACAAGGGCTCGCACCCTTCCCGGTGACGCTGGTCTCGGAGACCTGGCGCCGCCCGTACGGGACACGGCTGTCCCGGCGCTTCCGCCCGGAGGCGGTCAGGCCCAGGTACCGCCTCCCGCCTTTCCTCTTAACTTAGGTGCTTCCACCTCCAGGTCGCTCCCGGTGACCTCGTGGACCTCGGCCGGGACCAGTCTCCCCCCGACGGCTCCCCCGGCTCCCCGGGACGCCCTGCTTGAGGCTCTCATGGAGGGCCAGCTCCGCGCCCAGCGCTCTATGGATGAGCTACTCAGCGTGTTGGCGCGGCCTCCGGCCCCCACATTCGCGTCGCACCCATACCCGAGGACTATGCCCCCGTTTATGGGTTACCCGGCGGCCTCTCCGGCCTCCGGAGGTCTGGCCGCCCCGTATGATCCCGCCGGGGGGTTCCCTCCCCCTGCGGGATATACGTCCGGGCCCTTCCCGGCACCCTGGCCCGTCCCGGTGCCGGGGGGCTACTTCATGCCCGAGCCCTTCGTGGCACCAGGGGGTACCCCGTTCCGGGCCCATTCCCGGGGCCGGGGGCCCATTTCATGCCGGGGGTTTTCCCTACGCCGAGAGCCAGTCCCGCCCCTCGCGTCGCGTTTACTGTACCGGGGGCGGTCGACAGAGCAGCTCCTGTGCCTCAGCTGACTTCCCCCCGCATCGGCTCCCCGGTCCCGGACGTCGCTACGGGGGCTCCCCCCTCGCCGGTCCCAGATGTTACAGGGGCTTCCCCCTTTCCGGTTCCGGTCATTGCCACGGGGGCTCCCTCCACTTCGGCTCCAAATGTCGCTGTGGGCGCCCCCTCCCCGGTTCTGGATAATACAGGGGCTTCCCCCTTTCTGGTCCTGGGGGTCTTCGCAGGGGGCTCCCCCCAGCCGGCCCCAGAAGCCTCCAGGCCGGTAGCTACAGTGCATAAGCTCCCTCCCTCGGCGGGACAGGTCCGTTTCGCTCGGGGGGAGGGTGAGCGAATGCATCCACCTGAGCGCGGGGAAGAACTTCCCCCTGGCCATGGGCGTGGGGAGCCTCGCTCTCGCACCGGTCGGGGGAAGAGACCCGCTGAAGAGCCAGCCTCTCCGGAGGAGAGCCCGGACGTCCGGGAACTCAGCCCCGGTCCAGAAGAGAAGCGTTGCCACCGCCACTCCGGCGGACCTCTTGGGCCGCTTCCCGACTCCGATAACGAGGGTGTGTCCCCTGTCAAAGAAGATAGCGACCGGGGCTCTCCCCAGGAAGTGCAGGGGCCAACCAGCCCCTATGCCGGAGACTTTGTAGCATCCGGTGGCCGCGGCCCTACCGCCCTCCGCACATCGAGCACTATAACAGTGAGGCAGACCCTTTCGAATTTGTGCAGGTATACTCCACAGCCATCTCCGCAGCCTGGGGGGACGAGACGGTACAATGCAACGTCTTCCCCCTCTACCTCACCGGCATTGCCTGCTCCTGGTTCTACAACCTGAAGGCAGGCTCCATCAAGTCTTTCACGCAGCTCAAGCGGGAGTTCTGCACGAACTTCCAGGGGAACTACATGCGTCCCCTGGACTCCTCGCAGCTGTACACCGTCCGGCAGAGGACTGGGGAAACCATCAGAAGCTTCTTTAAGCGCTTTGCTCAGATGAAGAGCAAAGTGGCCCACGTCCCCGACTCTACAGTCATCGAAGCCTGCAAAAGCGGGATCCTCCTGGGGGAGCTCCACCGAAGGCTCTCCCGGAGCTGCCCCTCCTCTGCCGACGAGCTCTTCAACGTACTCGAAAAGTATGCTCGGGCGGAGGAAGACAACATCTGGAAGAAGACCCAGGGGGCTCCCGCCCCCGTCGACCGGGGGGCCAGGGATCCCCTCAAAAGCCCCAGGCAGGGGGGGCGTAGTGAGCCACGGCCTTGGGACACCTTTGTCCTCGAGGGCGGAGGCGGCTCGCACGACCCCCCGAGGGGCAACCGCCCCTTTCCCAAGTCCAAAGGCCATGGGGGAGGACAGTCCTCATGCGGCCGGGAGGGCCCCGCGGGGAGAAGCCGGGAAGGACCGTGGTGCAGCTTCCACGGGTCTAGTACCCACGCTACCCGAGATTGCCACCAGCTGCTGCAACACTTCGCGGCGTTCCTCGATCAGCGCGGGCAGGGGGGGACTCCGGCCTCCTTGCTCCCTCGGCCAGCTGTTCCAGCCCTTCCCGCTCCCGCGGGGGGTCAGCAGACGCAGACGCAGGAGGGGGAGCCTTCAGAAGCTCTCCCCTTTCAAACTTCTCAGTGCCGCATCAACGTCATCGTGGGAGGGTCCGCCTCCAAGCGGGACTCTAAGCGCCAGCGTAAGGAGTACGCGCGCGAGGTTAAGGTTGTGGGGGTGCTACACACGTCTCTGCCACCCAAGTGGTCGGACGTCCCCCTCACCTTCACGGTGGAAGACGCACGAGGGGTTCGCTTCCCCCACGACGACGCGCTCATCGTCTCCGCGACCATCTACAACTGCCACCTGGCCCGCATCCTCGTGGATGGCGGGAGCTCCGCCGACGTCCTATTCCTGAAGGCCTTCAAAGAGATGCAGGTGGATGAGAAGCTCCTGCAGCCCGCAGCCGGGCCCCTGCAAGGTTTTGTCCCGGAGAAGGTGATCCACCCCGTGGGCAAGGTAGATCTTCCTATGACGTTCGGCACCCCAGAGAACTACCGAACCGAGCTGGTCCGCTTCAACGTGGTGGACCTCCCCTCCTCCTACAATGTGATAATGGAGAGGACCACAATCAACCGGCTGGGGGCTGCCACCCATCAAAACTACCTCTGCATGAAGATCCCCGGGCCGCACGACGTGATCAGCGTCCGGGGAGACCAAGACATGGCCCGTGCTCTGTACGAGCGCGCTGCCGCCACAATCGGAAGCGTCAACCTCATAAAGACGCCCGGGGGGGAGGCCTCTCCCCCGGATCCAGACGTCGCTGCGCCACCGCCCGGGAGGCCCCTCCTCAAGCCGCGTCCGGAAGGGGGCCTCCGGAAGGTCCTGCTGTCCCTGGGCGACGAAGACAAAACCGTCTGGATCGGGGCGGAGCTCCCCGAGGAGCATGCAGCGCAACTTGTGGCTTTTCTACGCGAAAGCTCCGATGTTTTTGCGTGGAAGCCTTCGGACATGCGGGGCGTCGCCCGGGAGGTCATTGAGCACACGCTCGTAGTGGCCCCCGGTCACCCCCTGATCAAACAAAAGCTGCGGAAACTCTCCCTCGAGCGCCAAGAGGCAATCAAGGTGGAGATTACCCGGCTCCGAGAGGCGGGGTTCATTCGGGAGGTCCTGCACCCCGAGTGGCTCGCGAACCCCGTCCTCGTGAAGAAATCAACCGGCAGATGGCGGATGTGCGTGGACTTCACCAACCTTAACCGCGCCTGCCCAAAAGACAACTTCCCGCTCCCGCGGATTGACCAGCTCGTTGACTCCACCGCGGGGTGCGAGCTGATGAGCTTCCTAGACGCCTACTCGGGCTACCATCAAGTCCGGATGGCAGAAGGGGACGAGGAAAAGACGAGTTTCATAACTCCCCTCGGAACCTTCTGCTACGTCCATATGCCCTCGGGCTCAAGAACGCGGGCGCGACCTTCCAGCGCCTCATGACGCTGGTCTTCAAAGATCAAGTTGGCCGCAACGTCGAAGTCTACGTAGACGACGTGGTCGTCAAAAGTCCCCGCACAACCTCCCACATCGGTGACCTGCCGGAGACCTTCCGCAACTTCCGCGCGTTTGGGCTCAAACTCAACCCTGAGAAGTGTGCCTTCGGGGTGCGCGGGGGGAAGCTCCTAGGTTTCCTCGTGTCCCAGCGGGGCATTGAGGCAAACCCCGAGAAGATCCGGGCATTCCTCGACATGCCCCCGCCGCGCTCCGTCAAGGACGTCCAGCGGCTCTCCAGCCGCCTGGCCGCGCTAAGCCACTTCGTCTCCCGGTTGGGGGAGCGAGGCCTCCAGTTCTTCAAGATCCTCCGAGGGCTCGAGGGGTTCCGCTGGACCCCCGAGGCCCAGGAAGCCTTCAACGACCTCAAGAAGTACCTCACGAGCCCTCCAATGCTCGTGAGCCCATCTCCAGAAGAGCCCTTGCTCCTCTACCTTGCCGCGACCCCCGTCGCCGTCAGCGCGGTCTTGGTGAAGGAGCAAGGGGGGCAGTAGCGTCCCGTGTACTACGTGAGTGAGGCCCTCCAAGGGGCCAAAACTCGGTACACGGAGATGGAGAAGATCTGCTACGCCCTCCTGATGGCGTCCCGGAAGCTTCGCCATTACTTCCTGGGACACCCCATCACCGTCCCGTCGTCCCTCCCTCTGGGGGAGGTACTGCGGAACAAAGAAGCCACCGGCCGGATTGGGAAGTGGGGGGCTGAGCTCGCCCCTTCTCCCTGTCCCTCACAGGCCGCTCCGCCATCATGTCACAGGTCCTCGCCGGCTTCGTCGCAGAGTGGACTCCTGCCTCCGGATCCGGGGACGAAGACCTCCCTGTGCCGCTCCGACGCAGTGACCATGGACCCTCATGTTCGATGGGTCGCTGTGTCTCACCGGGGCTGGGGCGGGAGTAGTCCTCCGGAGCCCCGAGGGGAAGGAACTCGAGTACGCCGCGCGGCTCGAGTTCCCCGCAACCAACAACATCGCCGAGTACGAGGCTTTGGTCCTCAGGATGCGCCTTGTGCGCTCCCTGGGGATCCGGCGCCTCCTAGTGAAGGGAGATTCTTAGCTCGTAGTTTGCCAAATGGACAAGTCTAACCTGTGCCATGACGCAAACTTGAGTCTTTATTTGCAGGAGGTGCGGAAGATGGAGAGGCACTTCGACGGCCTCGATGCCCGGCCTATCCCGCGAAGGGACAAATGACCGGGCCGACGCCTTGGCCCGGGCGGCCAGTGCCCGGGAATCGCTCCCCAAGGGGGCCTTCTTGGAAATCATCACGAAGCCCTCGGTGGCCTCCCCGGACACGGGCGACGAGCCTCACGTCCCGGAGGTCACCGAGATCACCCAGACTCCGTCATGGATGGACCCCCTCATCTCCTTCATCAAGGGGGAGGGGGACCCTCCTAATGAGACAGAGGCTAAGCGCCTCCGGGCCAAAGCCCAGGCATATCTCCTGCTGGAGGGGAGGCTCTACAAGCGGGGGGCTTCCGCCCTCCTGCGCTGCCTCCCCCGGCCGGAGGGACTCCAACTTCTCGAAGACATCCACGCGGGGAGTTGTGGTTCTCACCTAGCCCCGCGTGCCATCGTGGCTAAGGCTCTCCGACAGGGCTTCTACTGGCCCACGGTCATGCGTGATGCGCGAGACCTTGTCTCCGCGTGCGAAGCATGCTAGAAGATGGCCAAGGGCTCGAACCTCCCCCCTGTAGCGCTGCAGACTATCCCCATCACTTGGCCCTTCGTGCGCTGGGGGATGGACCTCTTAGGGCCCTTCCCCCCAGCTCCCGGAGGATACAAGTATGCGGTGGTCGCGGTCGACTACTTTACAAAGTGGGTAGAGGTGGAACCCTTGGCCAGCATCACGTCCAGGGCCGTTCAGCGGTTTTTCTGGAAAAACGTCGTTTGTCATTTTGGTGTCCCCCGAGAAATCACCGTGGACAATGGGACCCAAATCGACTCGGCTTATTTTCGGGAATTCTGCGAAGGCCTGGGGCTCATCATCCACTTCGCCTCAGTGGCCCATCCCCGGTGCAATGGGGTCATCGAGAGAGTCAACGGCGTGATCCTACAGGGATTGCGCCGGAGACTCGAGCAAACCGCTTCTAAGCGGGGTGCATGGGCAGAGGAGCTCCCTAGCATCCTCTTCTCCATGCGCACGACCCCATCCCGGGCGACGGGGCGTACTCCCTTCTCCCTGGTCTACGGGGCGGAGGCAGTCCTCCCCCCAGAGATAGGCTTTCGGTCGCTGCGGGTCGAGCTCCTAGACGGAGCCACGACTGCAGCGTACCAGGCCAATGAGGCCAACCAGCAACTGGAAATCGACCTCGTGGAGGAGGAACGCGACCAAGCGCTCCTCCGCCACGCCATCTACGAGCGCGAGATGGCGCGCGCATACAACCAGCGCGTGCGCGAGAGAGCTTTTCGCCTTGGGGACCTTGTCCTCAAGCGCGTGACGGACCCCCAAGCCCAGGGTAAGGTCTCCCCCAAGTGGGAGAGCCCCTACAGGATCTCCGCGGTCCTGGGCTCGGGGGCCTACAAACTCTCCAACCTTCAAGAGCAGGAGCTGAAGCACACGTGGAACTTGCGTTTACTTCGCAAGTTCTATGTTTAGCCTTACGGGCCTGTCCCCTCCCCCAGAGCGATCACGCCGGAGGGGGAGGAGGGACATTGTATTTGCTTTTCCCTCCCCCTTCGCGGCTTTGCAAGGGGAGACGCTGTATTTCATTTTGTTATCAATACATGGATCTTGCTATTCAACTGTCTCATTGCAGGTCCTTCTTATCATTACCGCCCCTAACGAGGATGCCCTCCCCACGAGGATGCCCTCCCCGCGAGGACACCCTCCCCGCGAGGATGCCTTCCCCGTGAGGAAGCCCTCCCCGTGAGGATGCCTCTCCGTGAGGAGTGGGCCCAGACCCAGCAAGTCCCTCCTATAGGGCGGCTTACGATCAGCCCTCGTGGACTGAGGGTGTAAGCGGCAACCCGGTCCCTAGTGGCCATGGTAATGAGTCACTTTGGGAGACTAGTCCCCTACCCAAACACTCAGAGCCGTCATCGGGCACTTCCTCCTCCGGGAGTAGACGCTCTCCCCAACGGGACGTCTAATTGCTTTCTTGGATATCTTTCCCCCGGAGACTTTATTCCTGGCTCCCCGTTCTCACGGCGACCGGACGATTGTCTCCCGGAAGGATTTTCTCCGGAATCTTCCTTAGGATTTCTGGCCCTATTCCCGGCTCCCCGTTCTCACGGCGACCGGATGATTGCCTCCCGGTGACCCTATTCCCGGCTCCTCGTTCTCACGGCGACCGAATGATTGTCTCCCGGAGAAGTTACGGATTTCTCGGACATTTCTTTCCCGGAGACCCTATTCCCGGCTCCCCGTTTTCACGGCGACCGGACGATCGTCTCCCAGGAAGCTCGCCTCCGGAAATCTCATCAGGTTTTCGTGGGTTTCTTCCACACGAGGCCTTATTCCCGGCTCCCCATCCTCACGGCAACCAGATGATTGTCTCCTGGAAGGTCTTTCCCTTGGAAACCTCATTTTAGAATTTTCTAACTTGGAAAAATTCTTGTGCTACAGGTTATCTTCACCCCGGGGGCCTTGCTACCCCCACAGCGCGCGGAGCTACCCTCCGGCCCGCTGTGGGCGGGGGGGATAAGGAACCCCCGGGTGTCGACCACACCGACCAAGAGCAAACTTAGCTCATCCTTGCCAAAAGGAGTCATCCAGACCATCCAAGAAGAAAATAAAAGAAAACTCTCAAAGAAGAAAGCGCACAGCTTTATTGATTGTCAAAACCGGAGGACAGCTTCCCCCTCCGGTGGGCAACGGAAACGATACAACCCGGGTCAAAACCCGGAAGTTCTCTACATCCTAAGGCTCCTACGCCTAATACTCTCGGAGGCCCTCTGCTAGCTCCCGGGCCAAGTCCCGGTACGATGCGCGCACGCGACGCCGAGCTTCCTGGAGCACATCCTCGGGCCAGTACTCGTAGCCCGCCGGCGGAAGAATGCGAAGTGGGGGAACCATCCGGAACCCCGGACGCGGAGGGGACAATTCGGCGCGATGATTGTCAAAATTGTCCAAGTGCCACTCCGGACGCCACCTCAACCGGATCGGCTCCCGGACGGTGTCCCCGCTGCGCTCCCTGGAGATGAGGCTTAGCAAGATTAAAGCCGCTTGGGCGTCCCCCGGGGAGCCCCTTCCGGACCTTTGCCCGTGAGTAACCTCCCGGGAACCCTGGTAACATTGCATTCAATTCAAGACTTAGAAAAATTTCTAACTCTATTGCATTCAAAATGTCTTTGTACAAGTGTCCGGGGCTTCTTCTAAGAAGCTACCGAGATCAAAATCCTAAGAAAAGCAAAAAGGGTCCTAACTAAGACCCGGGGGGAGGCTCATACTTTCTCATTTGCGTCCTCCCCCCGGGGGGGTTTCCGCTGGGGCCGGGGCCGAGCCATCTGCTGCCGGAGGTGCCGGTGCCGGGAACCTCACCCGGATGATCCGGTCGTAGAAGCCCCCGGTGAGCTGCTCCACCTCCCGGCGCGAGGGCTCGAAGAACTCGGGGAAGCTCCGGGGGATGCGGCCCCCAATCGCCTGGGCGCCCACCCCCCGGTGCTCGACGAGTCCGGCCGCGGCTGCGATGATGGGGATTGCCCGGCCTCGCGCCCGGGCGTCCGCTGCCTCCGGGATCACGGTGACTTGTGCGTTAAGAAAATGCACAGCCTCCGCGAGCGTGGCTGGGGGCACCTCCGAGCCTCCCCCGGAGCCTAGGCTTACGCCAAGGCTCTCGAGGGCCGACCGGACGGAGCGGCCCGTGTCCACCACCGCCCGGACGCTCGACCCCTCGAGCTCCCAGAAGGCCCGCTCCCTCGCCTTCGCCTCCTCCCGGAGGCGGCCGTTGAAGGCCTCCGAGACGTGGACCTGGGTTCGAACCCGGGCCAGCTCCTGGAGAGCTTCGTCCCGCTGGCCCAAAAAGGAGGCGGCCCTGTCCTCCGCGTCCTTGAGCAGCCGGATGACGCGCTGCTCAACGCCCCAGGTAATTGGCGCCCCCTACAAATTCCAGAGTTAAAAAAATTTTGGATGCTGGGAGCCAAAAGAAAGCGACAACTGCCTCGGGTGAATACCTGGACTTGAAGGGACCGGAGCTCCGCGAAGCGCACGTGGAGCGTCCCCTCCACGACGAAGGCCTGGACCTTTGGGGTCTGCAGGCCTTCCGCATAACGCTCGACCTCCCCTGCGGAAAGCAGGGGGGTCTCCCGCCCGGCGCTGGTCCCGCCGTGGCCGGAGACGGGCCCCCGGGCTGGGGCACCCGGCATGATCTCGGTCGGGGTGGCGGTCGTCGTCGTCTTCGATGTCGAAGTGCCCCCCGAGGAAGTGGCTGAGGATGTTTCGGAGGGTATCCCTTTCTGGGGGGGGATCATCAGACCTTTCCCCTTCCCGGGCGGGAGGGCCCCCGGAACCTCCACTTCCGGAGGGACCTCATAGACCGAGGGGCTCCCCCCCTCGTCTACGGGCCACTCCACCCGCGGAGGCGAGCCCTCCGTGAACCTCACCTCCGGTTTCTCCGGCTCCAAGGGTGCCGGGGGAGCCGGGAGGGCCGCTACCGAAGGCGGCGACGGAGCGTAGTCCGCCGAATCGGACGCCGCTCTTCGGGGGAGGGTGTGTCACTTCTTTCCGGGCCGGCGCCCGGGCGCGCCCGGTCCCGGAGGTCGCCTCCCGGGGCTTCACCGGTGTTGAAGCTGGCGTTGTCGACGGGCCGGGGGCTTTTTGGACTCTAGCCTTCTTAGGCTCAGAGCCCCCGGCGGCGTCTTTCCCCCGCTTGTGCGACCCGGGGGAGGGGAGGGGCTTCCTCTCCGGCAGCTTCAGCCCGTAGGCCTCAGCCACCAAGTTCCGAGGAGGGCCCTCCCCCACAAGGCGCACAACGCGCTCGTGCTCTTCGGCGAAGTACCTCCCCAGGAGGTTCTCCGCCTTCTCCCGCGCAGCCGGGTACGGCCGGACTACAAGAGGTAAAGAGTTAGTCAAATTTCCAAAAATTTGTAACTGCAATGCATCAGGTAGCCGGGACTTACGTTGGGTCACCGGCTTGACCGGGGGCCATTGCTCCGGGCCCATGCCGATCCCCCTTCTCCCGCGTGAGAAGGGGGAGATCCTCAGGAGCATCATCTCCTCGGCGGAGTCCCACATAGAGCGGGTGCTCCGGGAGATGATCACCTTGCCGAGGAGCTCGAGCTCCTCGTCCGTCCACACCGGAGGCTTCGGCGCGGACGACCTGCTGTAAGAGGGGGTCTCCAGGGCGTACGCCACCTTGTCGTCCCGGACCCGGAGGTAGAACCACCTCCGGATCCAGTTGCCCCAGTGGTCCCGGGAGGCCGCCGCCGGGTAATCGGCCACCCAGGACGGCAGCATCTGCACCATCACCGAGCCAAAGGGGGACTTGGGTCCCCCCTTCACCAGGTGGGAACTCCTCACCGCCGGTTCGTAGAAGTACCGGAAGACGCGTAGGGTGGGCTCCCGCCCGGTCGCCGTCTCGTAGAGCCAGATGAAGAGGCCCATCCGGACGATCGCGTTCGGGGTGAGGTGGTTTAGGGCCACCTCATGCTCCTTCAAAAACTCCCGGAGCAAGGGATGCACCGGGAGCCGGAGCCCCACCTCCAGGAAGGCCTCGAAGGCCACGATCTCTCCGGGCCTGGGGTGGGGGGCTCCGTCCTTCTTCACGGGGACCCGGATGTTCCCGTCCTCAACGACGCAGCGTTCGACCATGGACTCCGCGTCCTCGGCCGTGAACTCGGACACCCAGAGGAAGTCCGGAGCGACCTCCTCCGGGGGCACCTCGGTCATCTTCGCTCGACCCTTCGGTGCCATCAGGTTTGTTTTTTCCGGTGTCTAACGTTTCAGGAGGCTCGCCTAAAGGTTCCGGACGCCTGCTACCGGGAGCTAGCTACCGGGAGAGAGCTACCGGGAGAGCTAAATGCGCTAAGGTTGAGAAGTTTGGAATGAACTTCCCGGGCCCCCCAAGGCCCTATTTATAGGGGCGAGCTGTGATCCAGATGAGCGCCACGTAGTACTCCGCGGAGCAATCTGGGCCGTTGAAGTTCAAACCGTGCGCGGGAAACGAAGGTACTGGAGCGCAAACCGAGGCGTCGGTTCGAATCGCGAGCGCATTTATGGCGAAGTAGCGGTTATAAGCGCGCGGCACAGGAATCGAAGCGTCACGGCTCCGGTAGCTTGGTCCGGAGATTTTCCCGGTGACATGTACCATTCCCACCGGGGACTCGAGCATCGTCCCCGGGGGGCATGGCGGGCTGCTGTTGGGGGAAATCTCCACGAGACTAAGTCCAGGTAAGTTGCGTCACACTTGCCCGGGGACGTGGCCTCTGGTGCCTGCCCCGGGCGCCGCCTTTTGGCGCCCGGGACCCGGCCTCCGGCGTCGGTCCCGGGCGCCGACATTTGCCCGGGGACGTGGCCTCCGGTACCTGCCCCGGGCGTCGCCTTTTGTCGCCCGGGACCCGGCCTCCGGACCTGCCCCGGGCGCCTCCATTTGCCCGGGGACGTGGCCTCCAGTGCCTACCCCGGGCGCCGCCTTTTGGCGCCCGAGACCCGGCCTCCGCCGTCGGTCCCGGGCGCCGCCATTTGCCCGGGGACGTGGCCTCCGGTGCTTGCCCCGGGTGACGCCTTTTGGCGCCCGGGACCCGGCCTACGGTGTCGGTCCCGGGCGCCGCCATTTGCCCGGGGACGTGGCCTCCGGTGCCTGCCACGGGCGCCGCCTTTTCTCGCCCGGGACCCGGCCTCCGGCATCGGTCCCGGGCGCCGCCATTTTCCTGGGGACGTGGCCTCTGGACCTGCCCCAGGCACCTCCTTTTGGCTCCCGGGACCCGGCCTACGGTGTCGGTCCCGGGTGCCGCCATTTGCCCGGGGACGTGGCCTCCGGTGCCGGCCCTGGGCGCCGCCTTTTGGCTCCCGGGGCCCGGCCTCCGGCGCCGATCCCAGGGGCCGCCATTTGCCCGGGGACGTGGCCTTCGGGGCCTGCCCCGGGCGCCGGTCCCGGGAGCCGCCTTTGGCCCGGGGACCTGGCCTCCGGTGCGTGTCCCGGTCCTCGTCGTCCTTCTAAAGGGAAAGTCTCTGGTTGTTGATCACGTGCAGGTCACGCGAGGAGCGCCTCGGGAATCAGCGACCACCTGTCAAGCATCCAAGGCGTTTGAACGGGAGAAGGACGTTGCTACCCCTCAATCCGACGGTGGCTTCCGGGGTAGATAGGTCTTTTTGCTTCTTTTTGGGGCTATAAATAGCCCTTGTACCCCTCAGTTGTAAGCAGGTGATTCATTTATTGGAATAGCCAAAACTCAAAGGTGTGCTCCGGAAGCCTCTCCCCCGGAGAGAGCCTCCCCAGCCGACTCCGGTCGGGAGCACGCCGACAGGACTAGGGCCCCCACCGGGACCCGAACCTGTATAAATCCTCGTGTCAATTCTCGTGTTTGTCCGGCGGGGGAGGACCAGTCACCTGGTCAGCCCGCGCCGCGTAATCTTCGCTAGGATCGTTCACAAAACCTGCCGGGGTATTCGCAATACCATGACAATGCCAGTGACCAGATCATACCACAAACCATACACCTTCAGTGCCTGCACATCCCGTGCAGCCAAGCACATCCAGTGCTAGTACCACCATTCCATACCAAAACCCTGGTCACGGCTAGGGGTTTTATTTCATGAATATATATAAGTACATATATAATAGTTCATGGCTCAGTATTTGATCATTTCACATTTCACAGGCATCCAGCCTAGTACTACCAATTCATAATTCAACCATTCTTTCACATGCAATATTATTTATACTCAAGGTCATATCATAGCAACTCATAAAATATAGGTTCAAGATGATCAAGACTATGACTTGCCTTCCACGTCGTAAGAAACAGCAGCTGATGTCGGGTCGGCAGTGAAGTCCTCAAACTCTGGCTCTAACTCTGAGCAAAGATCAAGCAAGAAACAAAGAATCACAACCATTTCAATATCATATCATTATACTACATGCGATAATGCAAAGAAGAAGTGTCTTTGTGATACTAGAACAATTGGGTTCAGAAGCTGGTTAGGGCTAAACTCACAAGATTAGGGCTGAAGATGGGTGCTAGGGACTTTTAGGGTTCCAGGGTATGGAAATGACATTAAGTCCGCGGCTGGTTTGCCCAAAATCGATGAACGTCTTCAGGTCGACATTCGGTTCAAGGTGTTGACAAAGGATGAATGGTCGCTAGAGGGCTCAATTCAAGTTGTGACAGAAGAAGAAATTGTAGATCACAACCTCAGGAGTCTAAGGGACAAAGTCATTTTCAAGATTCATGTCTGGAGGGAGGTGAAAAGGGCTAATGCCACTGGCTGGCATAGACTGGCATTGGACTAACATGGCCAGAAATTAGGGTTTACCATATCTTTTGATCTAGGGCTCTAATTGATGCACCACTTTGTCTGGGAGATAGGCCTTGATAACAGGAACAAATGATTCAATAGGTTCCAAGGCTAAAGATGGCCGGACGGTGATGAAAATCCTCAAAGAAGTGTGGTGGAGACACGGCACAGTGAAGCCACTGGACAAGATCTTGGCACAGAGATATCTGGCATTTCTGTGCAGATTCAGAGATCAAACTAGTAGAGGAAAGTGTTCCGGAGATCAAGGCGAAGATTCTAGACAAGGTGGCATCGACGGCGGTGGCTGGCGGCGACCGAGCGACACGCTGGCGGCACAGTAGCGAAGGGTAAAACACTCAAATCAGGATTTGGTGCTGCGCTGCTAAGACTTGAGGTTGCTGAAGCTAGCTAGAGCTAAGTGGTACTGTTTGATGTAGTGGGCTCGACTGGAGATAGCACCGCGGTGAACGGCGACGAGCTGCTCCGGAGAACAAGACGGCTTCAATGGCAACAGAGCGTTGTAGTGATTCAAACTCCAATTTGAAGGCACAGTTGAGTTCCTGGGCAGCTTCAGATAGTGTGGATGAAGAGAAGCGGCCTAAGGCGGCATCGGCGAGGAAGTCAACACCGCGGCCGGAGAAGAAAGCACCGAATTGGGCAAAATCAACATATTGCTTCAGAGGTCAATTGTTTGCTATGAGAGTCGTAGGGAAGTGAGGTAAAACTTCTGAAATGGTCAATTTGATCGGAAGAATGACGGCACGCCCTGGCGACGTGACCCATCGCCGGTGGCACACATAAAAGGGGAAAACTTTAATCTGAACTGAATTTTGAAATCTTGATGCTTAGGCTTACTAAGAATACTTCACTAATCTATTTCTTCTACGACAGGAAAGATCAACTTGGACCGAAATATATACAATTGCTGGAACAAGACATTTTTGAAATACGGCAATCGCCGGCGTTGGGGTTCACTAAAGCTCGATTAAATGGTATAGCATGAGAAGGTAGACAGGAGACACGTACTGGTCACTCCAACTTGGAAGTTGGTACAGTAGATCAGCCTGGCGTCGAGCTCCTCCTCGGCGGCTCACCGGAGAAGAAGACAAGTCGAGAGAATTTAGTTTAATTTGCTAAGAAGTCCTGGAGAGCAATGCTGGAGATGAAGAAGCTGCTCTGGGGCTGCTATTTATAGGCAAGGCGAAGCAAAGCAAAGCTTACTGCTTGGAGGCTAAAGTACTTGCACCGGTGTACCTTCGGGTTGAAGCAACGGCGAGCAGGTGAAGCTTCTCTCTGGCGCGCGAGCTGCTGGTGAGCTGGACAAGAATTGCCACGGCAATAGCTAAGGTGCAAACACGTGTGCGCATGCAAACACGGTTGTGAAAAAGCACGGGCTAGAGCGGTGCTCGATCGGCTGTGAAAACACGGCGACACGGCGCTCTGGTCGCGGTCGCAGCGGCGCTGATCGAAGCGAAGCACTGCGCTGCGGTCGAGATCGCTGAAGCTGCTGATTTGGTCGCAGGAGATTGCTCCAGTCGTGAACAGCAGGTGTGGTCGAAGATGCTGAGCCCTAGTCGTGAACTACAAGTGTGGTCGAGCCAAGGACCTGTTTGCAAGATTCTTTGTTTGCAACTTGGATTGATTTGTAATTTCTGACTTAGAGATAGATAATTTGCAATCTGATTTCATAGATGAGTATAAACTTATACCTTATACTCATCCAGCAAGAAATTTGGTAAAATCTGGCATGATTTGATGATTTTCGATATAACCCGAAAATAGGGTATTTAGGGTAAATTAAATCTGAGTTTTGGTCGATTTTGAATTCAAGGTAATTGGAGAGAGATTTGGGTGTTCTGATAAAAGAAGATTTTGTATTAATTAGCATTTAGGAGGTGTTCCCTAAAACAGATTTGAATTTGGAGTTAATATGAAGATTTTAGCCTTTTTGGGTTTCCAGATATTAGAAAAAGGACTGATTCGCAATACAATTTGGACTAATATGTGAAAAAGGCTTAGATGATGAAATCTGACTGCCAACTTTCTAGATTAAGGTATTGGCATACCCATGACCATAATCCAAGAATAATCTAGTCTGGATTAGGTCAAGATTTGGTTAAATCTGAGTTTAGAGTATTTAGGGTAATTAGGATATTAATTAAATTCCTGTTTTCGAAAACAGAAAAGGTTTGCAAAATCTGAGAGTTAGAGATGGAATTGAATCTGACTTCTGAAGGCTTTTATGTTCAAAGTAACTGATAGATCTCATCTGAGCAATCTGATCTTGATTTGGGTTCACAGGAAAGATTTTGAGATATTTGGAGCTTAGGATAGATTAGGGTTGAACTGATCTTACTACTACTATAGAGATACATGCATGCATGACTTTTATGAAAAAGGAAGTTTTTACCCCTAAACTCAGGGTGTTACATGTACGTATGTAGGTGCAAATTGTCGGTCAAAGTCCCCATTGTATGTAAACTTTATGCAACAGAGTTTTACCACATTCCCAATATTTCAAAAGTTTTTACCTTATCAAGGTCGATAAAAAACCACTCCTTAGGAAAATTTGAGTGAACCTTAAAAATCTTTGGTCAAATTTGTTAAAATTTATTTGAGCATGCTCCACATGGGACTCTTAAGGTTGTAAACTATTTTCGGAGCATTTGGACTTCATTTGCAATATATGAGTGTTCGAGTGCCTCTCTCCCGATATTATGAAACCTACAGCACAAAATTCCTTCCAACTTCAAATTTCTTCACCAAAATCTTTCAAACTTGATTTTGCTATGCTCCAAATATGTCTCTTGAGGTTTCCATCAAGTTTTGTATCATTTGGACATCATTTGCAAAGATTTGAAGCTTTTTGGATATTGAAATTTCAGTATTCAGAGTTGCAGAGTTTCAGATTGTAAAGCACTATCACAGATGGTTATGAGCTAAGAACCGTCTAATAGACAACTACCGCAGACGGTTATGAGTTCAGAACCGTCTGTGGTCATAGACGGTTCTATACTCATAACTGTCAGTGATAATCTCTCTACAAAGTTTAAGGTGGGCTTTGTCCCGCTCATTTCCATACTTTGCGACTTTTCACTTCACTTGCCCTAGCTCTCCGGTGGCTGTGTGCATTGCCTCTCTCCGGCCTCCCACCGTCCAGTGCGACCACCTCTGGCTACTCCTCCCAACCTCTGGCGCTTCCTCTCTCCGGCGCCTCCTCCCAGCCAGCTTTGACCGTCTCCTCCTCCGACGTCTCAGGTGCCCCTCCTCCCTCTCCCTCTCCTGCATTGTGCTATACCTAAGTGCCATCATAGTAATGCATGGGTAAATTAACCAACGTAGCAGGGTGTGTTTGATCGAGTTTTAATTTTAGTTTTAATTTATATGTGATTTTTACAAATTGGAGTAGTAGCCGGGAAATATAACGGTTATGTGTATAAATATAACGGTTACACACATAGGAAATATTCTTGATTTCTATAAGTCATACAATAGTACATCACTGTTATTGTCTATTTGACTCTTTTTCAATTTACAATAGCAACATTTGTCTATATGTAGTTTCATCAAGAATATTGTGGCTGTACAGTTTCCAAGGAAAAATATTTGTGTTTTGAGCAATATTCGATGACACTAGGTAGAATGATGTGTGAAGGCTAATGTCATGTCTTGTCCCACCGAGCATTCATTAATTTGAAATTGAAATGATTTTTCTTGTTTTAATTCAAATGCATGGGGAATTGCCAAAATATTTTGGTCAGTACAAAGTATCATTTGCCTCAATCAGAATGGCTCATGATATGTGATGCATCTGTCAATCCACCAGTCATTGGTACAGTTGTTAATGCAATGCATAGATTAGGGTGTCATTTCAAAAGCAAAATGCATTTGAAATTTTTTTTGAATTGTGTATGGTATCGTTGCATAGAAATTCGAATTTATCAAAAAGATCTTGCAACTCAGTGATGGTTTATCTGATTGTAGCTAAGTAAAACAGTTTGCTTGAGATGGTTTATTTGGTTCTAGCTAAATATATAGTTTGATTGAGGCCTTAATATAAAATTTATCTATTCAATAAAAGTCGAGTTGGAGCGGCTTTATGTTGCACGATTAAGAGTGTAAAGCAGAAAAACAGAAAAGGAAATCTCTTTTGAATTTTTCCTATTTTTTATTTGGATCATCATTGTTTTCTCGTCATCACTGTTATTGTCTATTTGACTCTTTTTCAATTTACAATAGCAACATTTGTCTATATGTAATTTCATCAAGAAAAAATTAATAGTTTGTTACTTTGAAGTCAATAATTTATCTGGCATCCAAGCAGTAGATAGAACGAGCTCTCCATGCGCATGTCACCTTTCTAGCTGATATCTTTGATCCCCCTTTTGAAACACATGTTGATTTCATAGTTTTCTCAAGTACACAAGAGATATGTCCGGTGATGAAACGAATTGGTTGGGGAGTCAGAGCGACCTCTCTGGCGATGAGACGCCTGGGCCAGACGTCGCCCCGTCCACTGTGGCCCAGCCGTAGAAGAGAAAGGGGCAAGGCCGGATAACATGCGCGCATCTCGACAGGCGGGAAAAGTAGCACATACAGTTCGACGACAATGGGGTGCCGAAAGCCCCAGAGAAACTTGTCGGTCAGTACCGCTCACTATGTAGCAAAGTGGCAAGGGAGCGGGTGCCCATCACGACCTCTAAGTGGGTTGAAGTGCCTCGAGAGTGCAAGGATGAGCTGTGCGAAGAAGTGCAGGCGGCGTTTCACATTCCCAAGGATCACCAGCTCACCATCCGCAGCACAGCACTGATGGCAATAAATAAGACGTGGAGGACCTTCAAGAGCCATCTTGTCAACCACTATATGAAGGAGTCTAAAACCCCCTTCAATGACTACCCTTTCATAACTCTCGAGGCATGGCAACAATTCGTGGAGATGAAGGGCACACCCGAGTTCTAGGCGCTTAGTGAGAAGGGCAAGGCTAACCAGGCCAATAATACCCACCCACACAAACTAGGCACCGGTGGGTATGTGGGGATGAAGGCGATATGGAGGAAGCAGGACAAGGAGGCTTCCCAGTCTTCGGCCTCCTCTCCTTATGCGAGGATAACGGACGTGCGCGCCCGCAATTGGTGCCGAGCAAGATCGAAGATCACCTCCTCCAGAAGCGTCTCGGTGAATAACCCTGCGGACAGGGAAGTGATCGACCGGCTAGTAAGATCTCTAACTTACTATCCTCGTAACACGCATGCAATGGGTTGTATTGCTAAGTTCTCCTGTTGCAGGCGGCACTGAGTGCACAGGCGTCATCCGGAGAGTTCAACCCTTGCATGGAGAGGGAAATCCTAACAACGGCACTGGGAAATAAGGAGCATCTGGGCCGTGTGCATGGCCTCGGTGCCACTGTGCCTTGGAGGGCAGGTTTCACTGATGATGAGGAGACGGCTAAGAGGAGAAAGAGATCCTACAAAGTCCGCGACGAATGGATCAAGGAGGAGATCCAATCGGAGTTTTACCAGCGGGACGAAGAACTCAAGCAGGAGTTGGCGGAGGTGCGGGCAATGTATCATGAGCTAAGACAGTCCCAGGGCATCCCCCCTGCAACAGCAGACTTACAGAGCCCCGTTCTTGGTCGCCGTAACAACTGCGTGTCTACGTGGGGGGCTTCGTATCTGGAGCCCCCTCGACAGTATTCAGTGGACTTTCTACAGGTAATGACCACTTTTCTTTGTTAATTCATTCAAAAGTGAAATTCAATGCATACCCTGATGTCATCTTAATGTGCACTATTTGTAGAAACCCGCCTCCTGCAAGCTTATGGTGCGGGCCGGTCTCTTCCCGATCAAGGCTGGCTATGGGATGGCGCAACCATGCACGGCGGGGAAAATGATCCACGGTGTCCCTCTATCTGAGGGTTTTGCACCAGTCCAGGTGGACATTGTCTTCAAGCATTGCAAGGGATTTCCATTGGACAAGCCACCGAACAACAAAATTACCACTCTCGAGGCTGCGGTGCACACATTCGTGTAATGGCCCAAGAAGGACATCGTCCTGGATGAGGTAATTACCCTACCGGTTTCATAATTTCGTACTGTAATAATAGTCCTCGGAGTTAGTGACCATTACTATACGTAGGTTCTTACCCCTAAGCACACCGACACTCAGCCTACTAGCCAGCCGACCCCACCTCCTACAAGCCAGCCGACAGGTCCAACGACGAAGCTGACACCGAATAGGAGGCAAGGCATCAAGAAGCTGGCTTCCAGGGGAAAAGAAAAGAAGAGCACAATGAAGGAGAGTGAGAAGAGCACGCCGTCTCCCATGCTGTTCATTTTGGGGATGCCCAAGTCCCCCGATACGACAATTCGGAGCATGGGTCTCGCATGCCAGAGTCCGCATGGATAGTACATGCAGAAGACAAACGAGACCAGGACACGGCGTTGGACGCACTTCATGGTCAAGCACACCGTGGCAGAGTTCCACCAGGATGTCGGGACCTATCCAGTGACCTTCGAAGACCTGCCACAATTTATTGAACAAAGACGTGCTCGACGTGTCCATCCTACAGTCTTGGGTGCTGTAAGTATCTACTATCCTACGCTTGTTCGTGCATATACGGATATATATCATTTATTAATTAGTTAGTTCCGTGCAGCTGCATGACCAAATATGCCAAAACTAAACTGGCACATGTCGATTTCGTGGACCCCCTGCTGGTCACCGAGGTGATGTTTAAGAGCGATGCGAACTTCGTTGTCGACTACATCAAAAGAGGGCTGCTTGCTCAGGTCGACAAGGAGTACATACTTGTACCATACAACCAGAGGTGAGTGCTTTCATCAGTACTTTACCCATAGATTAGTGTCTCCATATGCACACCCCAGACTTAGATTAAATTATAAATTCTTTACGTGTAACATGTAGGTACCACTGGATTCTGCTGGTGCTTATTCCAAAATGGAACAAGGTGTTCTACCTTGATTCATTGCAGAGGAAAGGGTACGAGTATGGAGGTGCACGAGATGTAATCGAAATGTTAACATGCTTTATGATATTCATGTGGACCCGTGTTGCATATAGATTTACAGTCCTTAAATTGTCAATTTCGACTATCTGCAGGGCTTTCACGAACTACTTTATCGAGGGAGGGCAACAGCACAAGCGGCGAGCTGATAAGTTTGAGTGGATACAATTTCCGGTACAAATTTCAACCGGCATCTATTTTACTTTATAACGTCTCCCCAGCTAACTCTCGGTCTGTACATTGGTAGTGCCATCAGCAGCCGGACGACAATACATGTGGGTTCTACGTGATGCACCACATGTACGACCTCATCACCACTCACAGGCCAAATTTTCCCGAGGTATACAACTACCACCCTTTGTATCGATTTGGCAAAATTTATAGCTGCATTGAGCTAATTTTTCTGTAGCAACTATTGCTGCAAGGGGTCGACTTCCCTTCGGAAAGCTTTGACCTTGCGCATATTGGTTTAGTCCGAGGGATGCTCGCTTCGTTTTTCATGGAGGATGTCATATCACCCAAGGGGCAGTTTAGGGGCCCACTAGGTTTGTATTAGTGCGGCCTTACTAATTGAGACTAGTACAGTAATACATATCATGGAAAAGCAACCATAGGGAAAAGGTAAAAAAGTTCCATTCAAAAATAATAAACCTCCTTCTGGTGGTCGCAACAAGGACCATATAGAAAAACAGACTAACCCTCAAGGAGGCAAGAAATGGTGTCTATTGCATACTTTCTCCGGGCACGATCTTAAGAATTGTCGCAACTGGTTGAAACGCATGGAAGATTTTTACCAAGGTAATGCACCTATGCCAACTATACTAGAACAAGGACAATCATGTGGGACTAAGGACGCTGATGGAGACGAGGACATGCCGTACCAGGTACCAAATAATCATGTCAATAAAATTTTTGCTGGTTCATCGTCTTACTTTTCTAAACATCATTTTAAGTCTGTTCGCTGAGAGGTGAATAATATTGAAGCTCCCCCTGGAGAGCCTAAATTCCCCACTGGTCGGA
This sequence comes from Pharus latifolius, assembly GCA_019359835.1. Classification (NCBI taxonomy): domain Eukaryota; kingdom Viridiplantae; phylum Streptophyta; class Magnoliopsida; order Poales; family Poaceae; genus Pharus; species Pharus latifolius. Next base: position 62,939,038 of record CM033326.1, on the reverse strand, counting down.
GAGTTCACTGACCTTCAGCCGGAAAGATTACCCAAGGGATTATCGTAACCACAGCGACTCCCTTTAGTGATATCTCCCACAATTAGCAATGCTAAAGTGGGTAGAGTATTGGTCGATGGAGGCAATTCCCTAGACTTACTCTTAGCAAAAGCACTTGATGAGATGCAAATACCTCGTTTGAAGATTAATTCCTGGTTCACCTGTTTTTTGGGATAATTCCTGGTCCTTCGATGATGCCTATCGGCTAGATTCTACTGCCGGTAACACTCGGGGAACCAAATAACTTTTGAATAGAATTAATTATTTTGATGTAATTGATTTTGATTTAGCATATGATGCTATTTTTGGTAGTCCTTCGCTCACTAAGTTCATGGAGGAAACACATTATGCTTATCAATGCGTTAAAGTGTTAGGACCAAAAGGTGTGTCAAAGTCAGAGGCAGTCAAAATACGGCTCTCACGTGTGATCGAATATCCCTGGTGATGAGGATTGATACCCGAGCTAGTTCAAAATAAATGCACGTCTGGTTCAAGATAGATCCGAACCAGATGTGTGTCCGTTCATATGATCTTGAGCTGTTTTGAGATACGCGGACTCATGGTTGCAGGTTCTACGCGATCAGGCCGCAGACAGTGCGTGGTCAGGAGCCCGTAGGCGATGCGCGGACAGAAGATCACAGATAGTGCGCAATCAGATGACTGCAGGCAATACGCGGTCAGAATACTCTTGACCAGGAAACGCGAGATTGCTTAGTCCTTACAACAAGCATATCCCGAATATCCAGAAGATTCCTCCACGAATAGAGACAACCGTTAGGAGGTTAATACGTGCAGTTATTCCTTAATTACACGTGTTAAGCCTGCGTGGAGGTTAAGGGCAGTTACCAAAACTGCACCCGAGCAATTGTTTGAAGCCATTATGCCTTGGCACCTTTTCGACCAATATAAAAGGATAAGCCAATGCATCAGACAAAGGAGAAATAAGAAGAAATTAGTTTAAGTCAATTAGCTTTCATAGGTCTTCTTGACATTGTCTTGTATAAACACATAGGAAAGATCCTCGCCTGTGAGGATCCTTTCTGTAGTTTTGTAACTCTTTTTCTTACACATAGTAAATCTTAACAGGACGTAGGGCTGTTACTCTCACCATCGTGGGCCCGAACCTGTCTAAATCTCTCTGTGCTTCAGTTAACTTTTGTTCATCATCCCTTTCCGGAGGGACACCCTGAAAGGCCTCACAACTCACAAATTCTGCATAAGTTCGACTAAGGACCCCGAGTTCGAATCGTCGATAGCTGGCGCCCACCGTGGGGCCTTTCTCAAGGCGTCCTAATTTTCATCTGGAGGTTCGTTGAATCATGGCTGGAGCATATGATTCTGAGAATGACTTCGATCTCGAAGATTATGCCCACATCCAGATGCCTTCTCCCAGTGATCCTATTCCGATGGAGGAAACCGGAGCCGAAGACGCCCCAGAAGTTGATTTGACCACTCAAGTCATGTCTATCGACCAGGGGGCGACCAACGCAGAACCAGAGCCTACTAAGGTTCTTAACGCGTTAGAGGTTGAGTCTGGTCCATAATATGACCATGCTAAGGGAAAGAATGATGTTGACCAGGAAATCAGCCCGGAGAGGTTTGACCCTGATAACCTCCATCGACTCTTTGATTTCGAGTCTGACTTGGAACAAATGGAGATATTTTCTCCATCGGAGACCTCGCTTCCTAGACAGTTTGCTGCCTTATCGGAAGAAACTCCCGATCAACAGGCTACTAGGGAAGAACAAGAACGCAAACAGAAGGAAGATCAAGATCGTGAGCAACAAGACAACGAACTTCGCAGAACAGCCTTAGAGGCTCTTCAAAATGCGTAGGCTCGTTACGATGCTGCTCCGAGTTCTTCCCGCCGATCGCATGGTCGCAGACGCGACCAGACACCGTCCTTACCCCCAGAGTGTTTCCCGGCGGACGAAGAAACGGTAACACCTGGTGCCCCTAGGAGAAGTACGCATGGCCGGCTTCGATCTATCGTAGAGGTCCTGTGTAATTTTCCTCCTACGGTCACAGATGCACAGAAACCGGCTTTCACCAGGTTCTTGGCGGAGAGGTTGGACGAGGTCGCATCGGAGGCAACCCCGACGGTTTCTTCCCGATCAGTGACACGCTCCCATAACCGAGAGCACTCTAACTCTAGTTTTGGTAGACGGAGTCACCCACCACCCATCCCATCTCGACAGGACAAATCCAGATGGGTGCAAGATTCTCGTGATTGGGAACGAATTCCTGTCCACTCTCGTTTGGGACCGCGAGTGACTCCCCCATTGCATGAGATCACCCGTGATCAGATCGAGAGCCGCAGGTCAATTCATGGTCCCTATGTAAGTTGTAAAGCTTTCTCGCCCGGCCTTCGTGCGATCGTTTGGCCAGACAAGTTTAAACCAGGGGCCATAGAGAGGTTTGATGGAACTCAGAACCCGTCCGAGTTCCTCCAAATCTACATCACTGCCATCCAGGCGGCAGGCAGCGATGACGGGTCATGGACAACTACCTGCCAACAGTCCTTGAAGGACCGGCAAGAACGTGGTTGTTCAACCAACCTGAGGGCTCAATCTATAACTGGGAAATGTTGTGTGATGCCATCCTCAACAATTTCCAAAATTGTTATCAGAAGCCGGGTAAAGAGGACGACCTCCATCGATTACGACAAACTTCGACTGAAACTCTTCATCATTTTGTCAAGAGATTTGTCGGGATGAGGAATACCATCCCGAACATATCTGATAGCTCCATTTTCAGGGCATTTAAACATGCTGTCTGATATCGGAGATTCACCGAAGATTTGCTCATCCATCCTCCTCGATCAGTAGCCGATCTTTTCGATATGGCTGATCTATATTCCGACGTAGCCGAGGCTGTCGAATGGAATCGGATGGTTGATAAAGGTAACCTACCACCTCAACCAGGTCTCAAGGACGTTAAAAGGGAGGATTCAAGCAAGAAGCCAGAAACTTCATCAAGTGGCAAGTCGAAGAAATCAAAAAGGAGTCGATCTGGGCAATACCGAGAGGTCGCGGTCGCAGAGAAGCCTCCTTCGACCAAAGGTAACAAGTATTCATTTAAGAATAAAACTGCTTCTGGTGGTCGTAATCCCGACCTACCAGAGAAGTTGACTAACCCGCAGGAAGGCAAGAAGTGGTGTCCACTCCACAACTCCGTAGGCCACGACCTCAAAAATTGCAGGAGTTGGTTGAAGCAGTTAGATGACTTCTACCAAGGGGTTGGACCGATGCCGACCTTACCAACTAAGGAACAAGCATGCGGGCTAAGAGACGCCGACGGGGATGAAGAGATGTCTTACCAGGTATCTCGTAATCATGTTAATGTTATTTTCGAAGGTTCCTCCTCTTTTGTTTCTAAGAGACAATTTAAAGCCTTTTATCTAGAGGTTAACCAAACGGAGACTTCCCTTGGTGAGTCTCAGTACCCTCGTTGGTCAGACATACCTTTGACGTTTGATCGCTCTGATTGTCCTGCAGGGCTTACCCGACCATTGAGGTTGCCTCTGGTCATTACCCCGATCATCAGTAATGAGAGAGTTGAGAGGGTCCTGATTGACAGAGGTAGCCCCTTGGACATCCTAGTGGTCAAGGCGCTCGACGAGATGCAAATTCCTCGTTCAAAAATTAAACCCATAATCCATCCATTTTATGGGATAATTCCTGGTCCCTCCATGATGCCATTGGGACAGGTGGTCCTCCTGGTCACACTGGGAGAACCAGATAACTTCCGAACGGAATTAGTTACTTTTGATGTAATTGATTGTGATTCGGCTTACAACGCAATCTTTGGCAGGCCAACTCTTGCTAAGTTTATGATGGAAACGCACTATGCTTACCAGTGCGGCAAGTTGCCTGGCCCCAAAGGTGTTATCTCGGTCTGAGGCAGTCGCAATGTGGTGTGGACGTGTGATCGGCTATCCCTGGAGATGGTGGACCAACTTCCCCTCTAGGACGCTCAGGTCGCCACAGTCTCCGCTGACACGATCAAGGCTGCTCCTCGACAAGATGAGACACTCAAACTGGTTCTGTCGTACCCAGATGATCCATCCAGAACAATCCGGGTTGGATCAGGCCTGGATGACAAATAGGAACTCGAGCTCATTGCTTTCCTCCGGGCTAACACAGATGTGTTTGCGTGGAAGCCATCCGACATGCCCGGTGTCCCAAGGGAAGTAATCGAGCACAGGTTAGCAATTCAACCTGGACAGCGGCTAATAAAGCAAAAGCTCAGGCGTTTTGCTATTGACCGATAGGAAGCCATCCGAGAGGAGTTGGACAAACTCCTAAAGGGCCGGGGTTATTCGCGAGGTCGATCACCTGGAATGGCTTGTAAATCCGGTCATGGTCCACAAGTCAAATGGTAAGTGGCGCATGTGCGTCGACTACACCAGCCTTAATAGTGCCTGTCCGAAGGATGACTTTCCCCTTCCCCGTTTGGCACCTACTGCTACTTCAGAGTGCCATTTGGTCTCAAGAACACAGGTTCCACGTACCAGCGCTTGATGCAAAAGACCTTTCTTTCCCAAATGGGGCGTAATCTTGAAGCTTGCGTAGACGACTTGGTTGTAAAAATCACCAAAAGATTGTCTCACTTAGACGATCTCGCTGAAACCTTCTGTAATTTAAATTGATTTGGAATAAAATTAAACCCGGAGAAATGTTCTTTCGGGGTTTCTTCAGGAAAACTTCTTGGTTTTCTTGTTTGTTCCAGAGGAATCGAGGTCAATCCTGAAAAAATCAGGGCTATCGAGCAGATGAGGTCTCCCTCGACCATCAAGGATGTTCAACGCCTAGCAGGTCGCATGGCGGCGTTAAGCTAGTTCATATCGCGACTAGGCGAAAGGGGACTACCTTTCTTCAAAGCCCTGCGCAAACATCACAACTTCACATGGTCCGATGAGGCCGAGAAGGCATTTTAGGAGGTGAAAGCATATCTATCCAGTCCGCCGGTCTTGGTTTCTCCTGACAAGGGAGAACCATTACTTCTCTACTTGGCGGCCACGCCATACGCGGTTAGCGCTATCCTGATCGCGGATAGAGAAGGTATACACAGACCCGTCTACTATGTAAGCGAAGTACTTCATGGTCCTAAGGAGCGATACCCTGAGGTCCAGAAGATACTTTACGCACTACTGATGGCTTCCCGTAAGCTACGACATTACTTCAAGCACATAAGATCACAGTACCCTCATCTTTTCCATTGGGGGATATTGTCTGCAATCCGGAGAAGCCTGGTCGGATCGCCAAATGGACTGTCGAACTCGGTGCATTCGACATCCATTTCATGCCCCACACTGCGGTTAAGTCTCAGGTCCTGGCCGACTTCGTGGTCGAATGGACTAACCCTGAGCCACCTTTGCAGGCGTCTCAAGAATTGGAATGCCCTAATCACTGGACAATGTACTTTGAAGGCTCTCGTAGTTTTCAACACTCGGGGGCTGGAGTGGTCTTAGTTACGCCTCAGGGCGAACAACTAAAGTTTGTCTTTCAACTACACTTTGTTGCGACCAACAATGCAGTAGAGTATGAAGGTCTTCTTGCAGGGCTCCGGGCAGGAAAATTCCTCAGAGTCCATCGATTAGTGGTGAGGGGAGACTCACAGCTGGTCGTAAACCAGGTAAACAAGGAGTACAGCACCTCTGATGAGACAATGGCTCATTACCTGGGGGAAGTGAGGAGGTTGGAAAAACACTTCAGTCATTTCGAAGTCCAATACATCCCGCGAAAGAACAACATTCTCGCAGACCAATTATCCAAAATTGGGTCCTCACGCACATCCGCTCCGGTAGGAGTGTTCGTCAAACACTTGGAACATCCTTCGATTATGACTTCGGTCGAGGATGATCCAGTAACAGTCTGCGTTACCAACCTCGGACAAGAACGAGATTGGACTCATCCATTGAAGGTCTATCTTGAACATGGGACCTTGCCTGAGGATGAAATCGAAAGCAATCGGTTAGTTCGAAAGGCTCGTCTATACAAGCTCATAGAAGGAGTTTTGTACACAAAAGGTACTCAAGGAGTATTTATGCGCTGTGTATCTCAGGAAGAAGGCAAATCCCTCTTGAGAGAAATTCATGACGGTGTACGTGGTGCACACGCGTCATATCGTACACTGGTCGGAAAGGCTTTTCGATAAGGATTTTATTGGCCTTCGGCGCTTGATGATGCCAAGAACATGGTCGAGACATGTCCTCAGTGTCAGTTTCATGCAAGACAGGTTCATCAACCTGCCTATGCCTTACAGACCATTCCCCTTACATAGCCCTTCGCGGTCTGGGGGATGGACATTGTCGGCCCTATGCCACAAGCGGCCAATGGATACAAGTTCCTGTTCGTAGCCATTGATACGTTTACAAAGTGGATTGAGGCCGAACCAGTGCGTAACATTACTGCAGCTGCAGCACAAAAGTTCTTCCATAAGAACATTGTGGCTCGATTCGGTGTTCCAAATCGTCTCATTACTGATAACGGTTCCCAGTTCGCTAGTGGTCTTTTTCTGGATTACTGCGATCAGGTTGGAACCAAGGTGTGCTTTGCCTCTGTAGCTCATCGGCAGAGCAATGGTGCCGTTGAATGTGCCAACGGGCAAATATTGCAAGGCATCAAGAAACGTGTTTTCGATCGCCTTAAGACACGCTCGGGGGCTTGGGTAGACGAGCTCTACATTGTTCTATGGGCATTATGAACTACCTCTAGTCGAGCCACCGGTGAGACGCCTTTCCATCTGGTATATGGGGCTGAGGCTGTGCTACCTATGAAAATTAGTATTGGTTCTGTTCAGACAGATCAATTCGAACAAGTTGATCAAAGCGAACAGCGATTACAAGATCTCATCCTCCTAGAAGAAAAACGTGATCGAGCTTTGATCAAGTCCGCGGTATACTTGCAAGCTTTGCACAACTATCATAACAAAAGGGTGCGACCACGCAGTCTTCACGTGGATGATCTGGTTTTACGTAAAATACAAGACCAGTCACAACAAGTTCTCCCCAAAATGGGAGGGCCCCCATACTATTGTTTCAGTACCGCGATCGGGATCCGCTCGGTTAGCGATGGAGGATGGTCAGATCTTATCTAATACTTGGAACATCGATCAACTACGCAAGTTTTATGTGTAAGTGCCCAAATTCCTTTTTCCTGTTCAATTAGCATGATTTAACAAAACATGTGTTTTTTAGTTTCGTGTGTGGATTATTCCTCTTTTTGCCCTTATATGTAACGAGTCTGACTCGGGGGCTAGTCGCTGACAGTTATATTGTTACAATATCCTGATCGGATTCGCTGGCCGATCTCGTGATCACTTCCAGACAAGACACCCCTCAATAAGCCGTTTCTCAATGCACATGGGGCTTGCTGGCCTGTCCTTGGTCATCAGAGTGGCTGCTGGTTTGCAATAAGGCTGGGTATAGTATTTAGTATAATTGTTAGCCTGGTCGGGTATCCCTTGTCGTCGCTCCACATTTATTTCTCCTGTGCTCATAATACTAAGTCTTCAGTATACATGATCACAGGCGGGGGCTAGGGGAATATGGTCGCGACATGAAACAGAAAAGTGTTTTTTATGCTTTTTAAACAAAAATAGCATGCATTCGCATTGTATGAATGGTATTTGTACAGGTATAATAATTTACATTATGCCGAGATCGTTCAAAAGTTTCTCGACAAGAGGTCTAACCTCCTCCATGATAGACTCAAGCAAGCTGGTCTTCACTCTCGACCTCTGCCTCTTCCGTCGCTGCATTCAGATCCAGATCTGGGCCATGGCAAAGACGAAGTCGGCAGAGGATGGCGGAGGCAGTTGATCGAACTCTTGATTTGATCGCCTCTTTTTGCCGCCTAGTATCTTCAGGAAGATACTCAAGAAGCGACTCCGCTTGGGTCGCGACCAGCATGGTCCAGTCGCTAAGGCTGAGGTCGTCCACTGCGGTTTCGACCACATCAGCCCTTAGCAAACCGGCCTCATCTTCAATTTCTCGAAGATGGTCCCTTGAGCACTGCTGCAGGATGAAAGTGATGTGCTCAAATCCTTATTCTCTCTGCGAACAGAGTCAAGGGTCGCCTGGAGGGTTGTCTTCTCTTGATCGAGCTGGTTTATTTGGTCATCTCGTGCTGCGACAGGAGGCCATTACGAACACTTCATATGATGAAGTTAATTTACTCTGGTCAGAAGCATGCTTACCGGAGAGCTGTGACCGCAATTTTTTGGAGTTCGCTTTCCAGGAATGAGATGTGGGTGGCTACCTAGAACTCCTGGTTTTCCCGATCAGCGAGGCTCTTCATTAGATAAGCATTTTCTCTGTAACAGAAGGGATAATTATCAAGATATGGTCTTGCGTTTGAATGAGAAAAAAGAAATATCTCCCTTACCGCTGCAGGCGACCTTTTTCCTCTTCTGTAGCCTCGATGCTATCCATCATAGCCATTGACATGGTCGCCATGCGGGCTATTTCCTATGACAAGGAAGAAGATTGGTTTCAAAACACAGATGCTCTTATGCAAGCACAAAATCTGTAAGGGGTGATCAGTGTACCTCGGTATACTCTCGGAATGAGAGTTTTCTTGGTGCAACCGAAGGTTGAACTGCAGGGTTCACCTTATCCCCAACAGGGACAGCCGATGTTTCTCTCTGCTGGCCTTTATTCTTGGCTAGGGGTGCAGATTCCAATATGTCTGATTGGACTTCTGCAGAGACCCTATCCACCATAGCCCGAACGACCTCCGTGGCCGAAGGGATTGAGCTTTGCTCCCCGGAGACCTCGGTTGCAGGGGATGCCCCAACATTGGCCGAGGCCGCCGAAGGACTAGGCATCGGACTTCTGTGCCTAAACAATAGAAAATGTTATCAGTTGAGATTTCTAACCTTGTCCATACAAGGGAGATTTCTTACCTTATTCGAACTCCCTCTAATTTTTGGGATTTTGAAGAGGGTTCCCCAAGGAAAAGGGGACAGTCATCATTTGTCCTAGTCTTCCTCTTCGTAAAGAGGACCCTGTCCTTTTCTCCCTGTATGCATAAAATCAGGAACATGCGCATGAGGAACGATAAAGACTGGGCTAGGATGATCCTTACCTGGGTGACCTCTTCGGTTGGTAAGGATACAGCCGCTAGACCAGGTGTCTCCTGGACCATAGGCGTCAGGACTGCATCTGCGACCGCGGAGTTGCTGGCAGTCGCAGTGTCCTGTTTTATCATTCCTGCTCCAGGAGTTGTGAGCGGAGTACTCGCCGCGCCTGGGCTGGCCGCAAATGTCTCGTGGCGGATGGAGGGAAGGTTTTCTTCCTCCTACACGAACACTACTTAGTTGACGTTCACAAACTAATGCCGACCATCCCATCTGTGAAGGATCTTACCACAGGCACCCCTTCTGTCAGGGGGAGAGGTGTAGCAAGCCCTGAAGCTTCTTGAGCTTCAGGTACTGGGACTTCACCCGTAACCACAAGGTTATCGATGGTCGCGGGGCCCGCCATGGTCGTTTCTGGTCTCGCGGGCAAAGACAAAACTTCGTTGGACGGAGAGGTAATCGTCTTCCTCTTACGGCGGATCAGAGGAACGTCATCTTCTTCCTCCTCGCTCCCTTCGCCCTGTACGATGAAGAAGTGATTCTGGTTTGTACCTAAGGGAATAGTGGGCATTGAGTATCTTACCGCGGTTTTCTTTGCGGTAGATGGAGCCTTGGCAGGGGAAGCCACTCCTAGAAGTCCCTTAGACTTCTTGGGAACATTTTCCCTTGTTCCACGCTTTGAAGAGATCTTTTTCATTCTCTTCAGAGCCGGCTTTCCCAGGAAGCTGACATCTTCGGTTGGGCATGTTGCCTCACTGAACTTTCCCAGGAGCTATATTATTCAAGTCGTTCTCGTTAATGCCAGATCGGTGGACAGTCTACAAATGGACTTTGGCAAGAAAGTCTGTACCTTTCGGTGCTCCTGTCTAAGGTCATCGCCAGCATTGATTAAGCTCTGTGGGCGAGGCGACCCTTTGGCTCCCTCCACATCGGCACTATACGCCTTGAGGAGGTAGTTTGTCCGTTTTTCGATTTCGGACGAACTTAGAGCTACATCACAAACAAACAAGTTAACAGATGCAATTTTTTGGAAGAAATTTATGTTTCTGTTGACTGGAAGACATACCATTATTATAGTCCAGGGTGCTATCCTCCATGGACTGTATCTCCCAAGCCGGATGAGCCCTTTCACGCAGGGGGCTCACCCAATTCTTCACAAAGTCGCGGATGATATCGCGAGCAGTCAATCCCTCCTGGACTAAATGAAGAATTACCTAAGCCTGTTTCTTCTGCTCTGCGCTCAGAGCAAGGAGGGAGTCCAACTCGCTGGACTTCTCTGGTCGAGAGTTCTCGAACCATAACCCGCTTTCGGACGGAGGGGTGCAGTAAAACCACTCTTGGTACCACCCGTTCACGGAATCTCGCAGGGGTGGGAAGGTATACTCTTTCTTTTCCCTTATCCGAAAGTAAATGCATCCGATGATGTTGGCGCTTTTTGACCACGCCGAATAGTAGAAACGTCGGAAGAGTTCCACTCTTGGGAACACTCCGACAAAAGCTTCGCACAAGTGCTGGAAAATCGCCAAGATCAGGACAGCATTTGGGTGGAGATTCACCAATTCCAACCCATAATGCTCCAAGATCCCCTTCAGGAACCTGCTCTCGGGGAATCGAAACCCACATCGCAGGTATTCCTCGAAGACCACCAACTCTCCCTCTTGGACGATTGGGGTTTCTTGATCTTTCCACGCAAGTCGCCAATTGATTAGCAACCGTGGAGGGAGGATCTCTTCCTTTTCCAGCGCTATCAAACTCTCCTCCGTGTGGTGGACTGATCGGCTCCAAGATGTCATTTTTTGCAAGAGATTGTAAGAAAAAGTTGGCGGCTTTAGGGGCGATGGAAGACGAAGGATGAGGGTTTTGTGCGGCAGAAATTCTAAGGCGGGATGCTGGTTGCATATGGCTTCCTCAGGAAGCTACTTGCTCCTTTTTTAGGCCCGAGGCAACGTTCCACCGAGGGCAACGTTCCGTTGAATATTTTATTTATTTCCCATAATGGATGTTTTCTCTTGGAAATCCGTTATGCGTTCCCCGCACCGAGTCCTAAACGAAAAGTATTCTTTGTTTCGAATTTGGGAATTGGGGTGAACATAAGAACGTGAAAGTTTTACAAAGATTTTCGGAGGACATTATCCTTCATGTTTTTTGTAAATTTTCACGTGTTGATCACAATGAGTTCCTGAGGTCTTTTCAGAATATACATTTTGGTCATAAAGATGTACTATGATCATTGCAAACAAGTAACTGCTATGCATGTAGTTATCATTTGGACAAGTTGTTGTGTTGTCAAGACTGTGATTTTGATTGGACTTCCATCTTGATCGCAATGGTAGTTCTGATCGGATCTCGGTTCTGATCGCAATGACAGTCATGATCGGGTTTCGGTTATGATCGCGATAACAGTACTGATCGCGGTATCAGTACTAGTCGCGGAGTAACATATTAACGCGTTCTTAATCGCAGTACTCGGATTTACCTATGTATGTGTGGTCATAAAGACATTACTTATGACCATATTTTCACACAGAGATTATGAAGAGTTTCCATGTTATGTAAGGTAAAAGAAGTCTTTTATTTCTGGCAATCCTTACATACAAAAGGGATGCAGGCGACCAGAGCGTCAACCTGATCCGAAAGAAGTTTACAAAGTTCTCCTAGGGACATATTAGCATCAGTAGGATCTACACTGACGGCCCCAAGAGAACTGGCAACTATTCTAAGCCTATCTACATCGTCCCTAATAAGAGACGCACTACCATCCCTGATCAAATCGAAGAGTTCTCGCTGTTGTCGAGCTTAGTCCCTCTCCAGACGGAATTGGTGCGCCTCTTCACGGGATCTGTCAAAACATTCTGCCAAGTGCAGAATGGCTGAAGACATTTCTTCGGTCTTCTTCTCCAAGGCCTCTTTTTCCCCTTGGAGAGTCTGTTCAAGGGGAGGAGGTTGAATCCTAGCAGGCTGGTCGCTGGGGGCTCCAACGATTTTGATCTCCTGCATTTACATATGTTAGTTTTACAAATTAAAACAACAAGCAAAGGAGATGAAAATAATTACCAATCCTCGCAAGTGAGAGGTTGAAGTATCTCCCCCAGAAAGTAGATCACCCGACAAAGGCCGAGGACCATCAGATGGTGGAAGAGCAACCTTCCCACCAGAAGATTGTTTCCCCAACACAAGTTGAGGATTATTTGCTCGCGGAAGTGCAGCTTGCCAACCAGAAAATTGATCACCCGTCAAGGGACGGGAATCATTGGGATGAAATGGAGAAAACTAAGAAAAACGCCCTGAGAAATCATCATGAACCTCCAAAGGTGGAGATGAAGGTTTGACCTGTCGAGGTGCATGAACAGGGAGAATTACGGGAACCAAAGGAAGAGAGAGAAATGATGCGTCTCTCACCTTTGTCTTACTAGAAGATCCCTCGTCAACCTTGGGTCTCTTCCTCGGAGGAGCCAGATCTTCGGACATCTGTAAATTTCTGAAAAAAGCGTTTGAAGAAATGATTAGAATATGAGATGGTAACTTGAACCAAGAATTCCAGAAGAAATTTACCTTTTGTGAATCCTGGTCGAACTCAAGTGCCACTTCTTCTTCATCACTTTCAATCTCAATGATGTTTTGATCTGCCATTGAAGAGTGTACAAAAGAGAGGAGAAAAGATGGCTTTGGAAAAGACTTAGCCGGGAAAAGATTTGTGAAGTTTTAAAGTTGAGAGGCTTCGATATTTATAGCCCCTAGGGTGACGGTTCATTTTTTGAATGCCTCGAGCTTTTAAAACATTTACAATTTTATCTCGGGTTAAAAAATAATTCTATGGCACCATCATTACCTGTCAAATATTGCCCAGAATCCGTGTCGGAAAATAAACCGCCACACTTAGTGCGCCGCTAAGTGGAGGATTTGAAGCGTCGGGTTACTTATCCGATGTAAGTCTTAAAATTTGAAGTAAACATGTCTCTTCGTTTTCTTCAAATTTGGGGGCTAGCTGATGAGGATTGATACCCGAGCTAGTTCAAAATAAATGCACGTCTGGTTCAAGATAGATCCAAACCAAATGTGTGTCCGTTGATATGATCTCGTGCTGTTTTGAGATACGCGGACACCTGGTCGAAGGTTCTACGCGATCAGGCCACAGACAGTGCTCGGTCAGGAGCCCGTAGGCGATGCGTGGACAGAAGATCACAGATAGTGTGCGATCAGATGACTGCAAGCAATACGTGGTCAGAATACTCTTGACCAGGAAACGCGGGATTGCTTAGTCCCTACAACAAGCATATCCCGAATATCCAGAAGATTCCTCCACGAATAGAGACAACCGTTAGGAGGTTAATACGTGCAGTTATTCCTTAATTACACGCGTTAAGCCTGCGTGGAGGTTAAGGGCAGTTACCAAAACTGCACCCGAGCAACTGTTTGAAGCCGTTATGCCTTGGCACCTTTTCGACCAATATAAAAGGATAAGCCAATGCATCAGACAGAGGAGAAATAAGAAGACCAACATAAGACATTAGTTTAAGTCAATTAGCTTTCATAGGTCTTCTTGACATTGTCTTGTATAAACACACAAGAAAGATCCTCGCCTGTGAGGATCCTTTCTCTAGTTTTGTAACTCTTTTTCTTACACATAGTAAATCTTAACAGGACGTAGGGTTGTTACTCCCACCATCGAGGGCCCGAACCTGTCTAAATCTCTCTATGCTTCAGTTAACTTTGGTTCATCATCCCTTTTCGGAGGGATACCCTGAAAGGTCTCACAACTCACAAATTCTGCATAAGTTTGACTAAGGACCCCGAATCCAAATCATCGACACCTGGAATTGGTCGACCAGCTTCCCCTTCGTGATGTCAAGGTTACGACCAAGAAACCATATGCGGTCAAGGTAACTCCACGACAAGATGAAAAACTCAAGCAAGTTACTTTATTCGCAGATGACCCATCTAGAACCATTCGAATTGAGTCAGAACTGGAAGATAAATAGGAACTTGTGCTCATTACTTTCCTTCAAGCTAATGCAGATGTGTTTGCGTAGAAACTATCTTACATGCCTGGCATCCCAAGGGAAGTGATAGAGCGCAGGTTAGTAATTCGGCCTGGACAGTGACCAATAAAGCAAAAGCTCAGACGCTTTGCTCCTGATCGATAAGAAGATATTTCTTTGGAGTTAGATAAACTCCAAGAAGCTGGCTTCATTCGCGAGGCTGACCATCCAGAGTGGCTCGCGAACCCGGTCATGGTCCTGAAATCTAATGCTAAGTGGCACATGTGCGTCGATTACATCAGTCTTAACAATGGCTTCCCGAAGGATGATTTTCCCCTTCGCCGCATTAATTAGTTGGTCGATTCAATAGCGGGTTGTGAACTGATGAGCTTCATGGATGCCTACTCAGGTTACCATCAAATTAGCATGGCAGAGGTAGATGAAAAGAAAACTGCCTTCATCACACCATTTGGCACTTACTGCTACGTCAAAATGCCATTTGGGCTCAAGAATGCTGGTTCCACGTACCAGCGCTTGATGAAGAAGACCTTTTTTATCTCAATTAGGGCATAATTTAGAAGCTTATATAGATGATCTGGTTATAAAGATCTTGAAAAGCTCTAGTCATATAGATGATCTCACTGAGACTTTCTGAAATTTGAACAAACATGAATTAAGTTCAATCCTGAAAAATGCTCTTTTGGAGTTTCTTCTGGTAAACTTTTAGGTTTCCTTTTTTGTTCGCGAGGCATTGAGGTTAATCCCGAGAAAATTTGGGCCATTAAGAAAATGAGATCTCCTTCGGCCATGAAAGAGGTACAAAGCCTACCGGTCGAATGGCGGTCTTGAGTCGTTTCATCTCGCGGTTGGGTGAATGTGGATTACCTTTCTTTAAGGTTCTACGTAAGCACAATAGTTTTCATTGATCGAACAAAGCCAAAAAAATCCTTTCAAGAAGTAAAATCATATTTATCAAGTGCTCCAGTGTTGGTTTCCCCGATCCCAGGAGAACCATTACTCATCTATTTGGCTGCTACCCCGTGCGCAGCCAGTGCTATTCTGGTCACAAAAAGGGAAGGTGTGCAACAACCAGTTTATTACATAATTGATGTACTGAATGGACCAAAGGAGCGTTACCTTGAAGTCCAAAAATTACTTTATGCTCTCTTAATGGCTTCCAAAAAACTACGACATTACTTTCGAGCCCACAAGATTTTCGTGCCCTCGTCCTTTCCCTTAGGGGATATTCTCTGAAATCAGGAAGTAACTGGTCAAATTGTGAAGTGGGTAGTTGAACTCGGAGCATTTGATCTCCATTTCACCATTCGAGTAGCAATTAAATCTCAAATTCTTGTAGATTTTGTGGTCGAATGGACTAATCCCAAACCACCTGCGAAAGAAACAATGGGTTTAGAAAATACCGACCACTGGACGATGTATTTTGATGGCTCTCGTGGTTTTGCAAACTCGGGGGCTAGAGTGGTCTTAATCTTGCCCCAAAGCGACCAACTCCATTATGTCATACAATTACACTTAGTTAGACCTAACTAAGTAACATGACTTAGTTAGAGAGAAAACAGATGTTTACTTAAAGCAAAGTCCCAGGAGATTTCAGGAACTCAATATCCCACTTTTGGGAGAAAAAGCGAGGATAGCACCTTCAGAGGAGGTTTTTTAAGAGGTTCCAATGATCTCTTCCTCCGAAGAATTAAAGGAGTTTCATCTTCATCCTCCTTGCTCTTCTCTCCCTGTACGACCAAAAAGTAATTTCTTGTCGTACTCAGAAAAATTTGAGCAATAGGGATTCTTACCAATGTAACACTCAGAGCAGTTTGTCTGGCCCTGGATGAGGCCAAGCCTTTGGTCACAGAGGGGGTCTTCTTTAGTTTCTTTGATGAAGACCCACCAAAGGGTCCTACCTCATCGCCAGCCCTTTTCTTCTGCTGAACCACTTGGCCATTGCGCAACTGTATATATCAAAATGATTTTCTTTGATAATCATTGTTCGACATAAAACATGTATAAGTTTTCTGAAAGAGAAATACCTTGTGACTCTCGTGTACAAGGTCGTTGCTGCTATAGACCATGCTCTGCGGTCTAAGCGCGACAATATCACCTTCTGTGGTCGTGCTATAATGCTTCAGGAGACCATTTGTTCTCCTGTCGACCTCAGAAATGGGCAAGGCTGTTAAAGAAAACAGATAGTCAACAAAAATCTGAATAGATTGAGAAGAATGTACCAATATGTGAGAAGGAACAATTAACCTGGTTGTAGTCCAAGGTGGCGTCTTCTATTGTACGCACCTCCTAGGCAGGGTGCTCCCTCTTCTTCAGAGGATTGATCCGATTCTTCACAAAATCCCAGATCACATCACGGGCTATCAAGCCCTCACTCACCAAGTGGAGGATCACCTGGGCCTGCTTCTACAACTCATCATTGAGTGCAAGGGCAGAATCTGTCTAACTGCTCTTCTTTGGCCGACGATTCTCAAACTAGAGATGGCTCTCCTCAGGAGCCGAGCAATAGAATCACCGCTCGCTCCATCCATGGACGGAGTCGCATAGGGGAAAGAATGGGTAGTCTTTTTTCTCCTTCAGACAAAAGTACACACACCCAGAAACATTGGAGCTTTTCGACCACGCCAGAAAATAAAACCGGCGGAAAAGAGGAATGTTGGGCAGAACCCCAACAAATTCCTCGCACAAATGCTAAAAAACAACCAAGATCAAAATGGAATTGGGATGAAGGTTTACCAATTCCAAATCATAGTATGCGAGAATGCTCAAAAGGAATTCGCTCTCAGGGAGGTGAAAACCACAGCGCAAGAAATCCTCAAAAACTACCAGTTCACTCTCCTTCACGACTTGGGTTTCTTCTTCTCCCCCAGCGGGACACCATGGGATCAATGATCTCGAGGGAAGAAATTCCTCCCTCTCCAGAGCCAACAAACCTCAGCAGTGCAATGCTGAGAAGGGCTCCAAGATGCCATTGGCTTGAGATTGAGGGAAAAGGAAGAACTTGGAAGGTGAAGAGCTCAAGAATGCAAAAGAGGGTTTTGGAGTTTCAACTGTGAGTTATCTTCCACAGGCAATGACTTTTTAAACTACCACGCAAGCCCTCTACATTTAATGCTCTCCATAATGGATTTGACGGGTGCACTCAAAGTTGTCCTTGAAACTTGTTAGAATCCAAAACAAAAAGGCACTTTTTGGAAACCGAAGCTTCTCTTTAAAAAAGAGTCGTGTTGTTTCAAATTTGGGGGCTAGCTGACGAAGATTAATACCCGAGTTAGTCACCCATGACATTTTATAGTCGCAAGAAGCTATAAAATGAGACTTGAGTTACTATATGCATGTTCATGGTCGCAAAGACCTAAGAGGAAAATTATGGGATAGTCCAAGATCTTCTGGACATAACCCTTCACGGATCTTTATTTTTCCTGAGATCTCAATTTTATGGGATAGTCCAAGTTACTATATGCCTGTTCATGCCATCCTACTCATTTTTATTAGTCAATTTCAAACAAGTCTTCGCATTGCACCATATCATTTTTTTGTTTCAACTATTTATTTGTTTTATATAGTCAAATTATGTGAATTTAGAAGGTTGCACTATTTTCAGACAAATATTTATTCTCTTCATATTTATTGTTTCTACTGATAGAGATATGCCCTAGAACAATGGGTATTTGATACCTATATGATTGACTCTAGTGCAAGTGGGAGATTCACAGAGATATTCTCTAGAGGCAATCATAGAAATGATTGTATCATGATATGTTTATGAATTGTTACGAATAAAATGGTATTGCATTCCTTGAATAAAGTATCACTTTTATTGATCAAACAAGTATGTGACTTATTTGTGAAACTCTTTATTATGATATATGTATTGTTGGCATTATCAGTGATACTTATTCTAAACATCCTTGACTTTCCGCATTACGTGGAATAATAATGCAAGATAAGTCAACATGATCATTGATTGATAGTCAAGTTTCGCAGACCATAGATATGAGATATCAACTCAATGTTGTGGACACATGTTGGAGAACATGTTGGTTGGATTGACCCATCTTGAGACACTATTGAGTTTTTTATGTGTTATCAGTTGGTTTCTAACAGTTATTTTGGTTTATCATTGACCTGAGATCATCACGGTTTCATACATGCGTAGTAGTATACTTGGTATCATCAACCGCTACTTTTAGCCGAGTAGTCATAAAGGTGACATACAAATATGTTATGAACCATGTGGTTGAAAGTGAATGATCGAGGTGGAATTTGCACCTCTCATATCTTGAGAGAGATATCTCTGGGCCTCTTGATGTAATTGGACTAAGAAAGTGCATGGTCGTGCCAAATATAATTGAGAGTCAACTATGAAAAGGTTAGTCCATTACAAGATCAAAAAAGGACCGAGCTATTCAAGGATGATACGTTTCTCACCTTGAGTTTGATCTGGTATCATGAGGCAAAGAGATAATCCATGATAAGTTGTACAGGTCCGTCGGATATGATCTTTGGGTACATGCGGGTAGTCATAATGTCTTACTAGGGACCGCTTATGACTTGTGATTTGAGAAGTTGTTTCCGGTCAAGTCCAAATATACACGAACCTACAGGGTCACACACTTAACGGGTTGGAGTATTAATTCGGATGGGATCTGAAATGGGTCCCCTATTGGTAATGGGATTACCATTAGGATTAGGGTTTGTATTTGAGTAGGACTTATCTGCAAGGCCCTATAAAAGGAAGTGCGGTTGGCATGCATTGATGATCTGATCTATTCTGACTGCCACCACCATCCACGAGATAGATCTCAGGAAACCCTAGCCGCGTGCGCTGGTGCTAGCACACAAACACGCGATGCTCCTTCCCCGAACGTGTGGACTTCTGTAGACGTATGGCTATTATTGCTGCACTGCTGGTCACAATCCGGTTGCGATATCGACTCTTCTTCCGCTGCTACGTTGTCGCATCCGCGCGTCTAGTGGTAAATCTCTTGATCTACGATCTATTGCTTGCAAGCTTCTTGGGATTTCGGTAAAATTATTGAAATTGTGCTAGAGTAGCGAGCCTATTCCCCAACATCTACACCATTTCATTATGTAGAGTCTCATATCATTACTCCTAAAGGTTTCAACTAGTATATCATATTAGGTTGGCCTCGCGTGTTCTTTTGTATTTGGTCGCCTAGAAGATTTGTTGTGGGCAAATAAGCTGTTTTGTGCTGGTGGTATTTTGTGTCTAGTCAGTCCAAAGTTTTTTGTGCTTGATCGAACAAGAATTTTGTTTTTTTAATGGTTGCACCATTTGTGTTTTTGGACCAGGCAATTAAAAAAATTGGTTGCACCACACTGGTCAAATCATCAGTTTTGATTTTTTTTTATGGTCACATTTTCATTGGTCTAGTTGAATCTTTTGCTTTTTTTGGTCGATTTAGCAGGCTTGGCTTTGGACAAATTTGCGATGGCTTTGTGTGAATTTGCAAAACAGCTTTTGTCAGGTCGAATTTGGATTGTTGGTCGAGTAGGCAGTTTTGCCTGTGGTCGAATGTGAGAAACAGCAGAGCTGTATAAAACGAAACTATGTTCTTGGTCGAATTTGGGTATCTGGTCGAATTTGCTATGTTGGTCAAATCGTGAGACTTGGTTTTGGTCGAATATGAGAAACAACTGGCCTGTCAGGAGCACGTTCGACCGCATAGATGAAGCAGAGGCGCCGATCGAATGGCTACGAACCAAGGGACGACGTGGCTCAATGTGGGGCACAAATGAAGCGACAACGTGGCCCAACGTGCGAGTAGATTTCAAACAATGCCGCACAAAGCCGGTAGTGCGGTCCACATAGTCGACCCAGATGAAGCGAATCCTATGATAGAACGGCCACAAAGGCGGCGACGATGTGGGCAAAGCAGGTAGCTACATGTGGACGGTGCGGATGAGCCAGAACCACCGATCGAACGGCCAGGAATGCTTGGTCGACGTGGCCACGAGTGGAGGAGAGTTAGTGCCCCAATTGTATATCTACATATGATTTGCCTCCTCCAAAAATGACCAAGCAAAGTGACCAGACAATCTAATCTTGCCCAGCAGAACTAATCAGTAAAATTAAGCGTTCAAAACATGTGTTGGGGGAATGCCCAGTGATTCTCGCAAGGAGATGCCTCCCGCGGAATGGGCCTCCCGTGGAATGTCACAGAGGCCTCTCGGGAAGACCCCAGACGCCTCCCACGGAATGTCGTGGAGGCCTCTATGGGGAAAACCCCGGACGCCTCCCGTGAAATGTCACGGAGACCTCTCGGGGAAAACCCCGGACGCCTACCGTGGAATGTCACGGAGGCCTCTCGGGGAAAACCCCGGACGCCTCCGTGGAATGTCACGGAGGCCTCCTGGGGAACACCCCAGACATCTCCCGAGGAATGCCACAGAGGCCTATCGAGGAAGACATCGGATGCCTCGCGTGGAATGTCACGTAGGCCTCTTGGGAAAACCCCCGGACATCTCCCGTGGAATGTCATGGAGGCCCCTCAGGGAACACCCCAGACGTCTCCTGTGGAATGCCACGGAGGCCTCTCAGGGAAGACCCCGGACACCTCCGCCTCCCGTGGAAAGTCACGGAGGTTTCCCAGGAAAAGCCACAGACGTCTCTCAAAAGAAGCCACAGGCGGGGGGTGTCCGGTGCCTCGAGAACTGGAGATGACACTCGTCAAGCATCCAAGCCTCTCACCCAATGAAAGGACAGTGGTGCCCCTCGATCCAATGGTCGCAGTTAGGACCTTTTAGTCATTTTGCATATTTTGGGGCCTATATATACCCCTTGTATCTCAATTTCAAGCAGACTCAATTCATTTTACACACTCAAAGCAACAGGCATCCTTGCAGACCTCTCTCCACGAGAGAGAACCTCCCCAGCGAACTGTGTCCAGGGGGTGCTGACAGGACTAGGGCACCCATAGGGACCCGAACCTATATAAACTCTCCGTGTCAATCTCTAAGCTTGTCCAACGGGAGGTGACCGGTCATACGGTCAACTCGAGTTGCTGTACATGTGTTACGCACGTCCGAGAAACCTATCGAGGTATTTTTATACCACGACAACATGAATTTTAACAGATCATGTCGTGGTATAAAAAATACCCCGGGCAGAGGTACTCCCTCCCCCCGTCTCCGGAGGAGGTACCCCCGGGCCGAGCCCGATAACTGCTACCGCACTGGCGGGGACTAGTGCCCCCCAAGAGGGAACCCCAGTTCTCGGAGACCCGCTGCTCGGGGCTTTGGTCGAGGGCCAACTCCGCGCCTAGCACACCCTGGAGGAACTGTTGCACGTGTTAGCGCGGTCCCCGGCTGCTATTTATCCACCCCCATTCCCTTTCGTGGGGGCACCACCTCCGTTCTTCATGGGGCACTTGGGTTCTTTCCCCACCCGGGGAATGTTTCCCGCGCCGGGGGGCTTGCCCGCACCCAGAACCTTCCATCTTCTGGGAGGATACCCCGCACCGGATTCACTTGCGCCGGCGGTCGCTGTTCAACTGAGAACCCTCCCCATACAAACCCCCGCCGTCGTCCCGGACACATGTCCACCGCCGGTCCCGGCTTGTGTGCCGGTGCCATCCTCCGGGCCGACAGCCGATACGCACCAGCTCCCTCCCCTGGGACCACCCCCGAGGGCTCCCCTGGTGGACCAGACTCGCTTCACCCGGGAGGAGGTAGAGTGCATGCGTATGACAAAGCCCAGGAAGACTCCCTCCCGCCGCCGATCAGAGCCACTACTGAAACAAGATCCGCGCCCGACTCACGGTCGCGGGGAGCCACGCTCCCAGGACGGGAGAGACCATCTGAAGAGGCCGCCTCTGGGGGGCATCCTGAGATCCAAGAAGTCAGCTCGACTAACCCGAATGAGAAAAAGCGCTACCGTAGGGCGGGTGGCCCTCTGGGCCCTCTTCCCAACTCCGAGAACGAGTGTGCTTCCCCCGCCAAAGGGGGCGACGACTGGGGGCCTCCCCAGGAAGTTGAAGGAGCTAACCAGCCGTTGTGCCGCCACCTCTGGTCCATCCAGTGGCCCCGGCCATACCGCCCACCACACATTGAGCATTACAATGGCAAGGCCGATCCTTACGAATTCGTGCAAGTCTACTTTACAGCCATTTCGGCAGTTGGGGGGATGAGATGGTGCAATGCAACGTTCTCCCCCTCTACCTCTTCGGGATCCCCCGGTCGTGGTTTTATAACCTAAAGGTGGGATCCATCAAGTTCTTCGCGCAACTCAAGCGTGAGTTCTGTACGAACTTCCAGGGGAGCTACATATGCCCCCTAGACTCGTCACAGCTTTACACCATCAGGCAGAGGACGGGAGAGACCATCTGAAGCTTTTTCAAGTGCTTCGCTCAATTAAAAAGAAAGGTTATCCACGTCCCTAACTCTATAGTCATCGAGGCGTGTAAGAGCGGGATCCTTCCCAGGGAGCTCCACCGGAGGCTCTCCTAGCGCTGTCCCACCTCCGCAAACGAGCTCTTCAACGTGCTCGAGAAGTACGCCCGGGCCAAGGAGGATGACCTCTGGAAAAAGAACCAAGGGGTCCAATCCCCCGTCGAGCGGGAGGCCAAAGACCCCTCCCACAAGTGCCCCAAGAGGCGCAATCACATCGAGCCACGGCCTCGGGAAACCTTTGTCCTCAAGGGCGGAGGCGGCTCGCGTGACGGCAACCACATCAGCTCACCGTGGCTCTATCTAGAAGCCCCAGTTCTTCTCAAAGAATATTGTCTGTCATTTCGGAGTCCCCCAAGAGATCATCGTTGAAAATGGGACCCAGCTCGACTCGGCGCATTTTCGGGAGTTTTGCCAAAACTTGGGCACCACCCCCCGTTTCGCCTCCGTAGCCCATCCCCAAAGCAACAGAGCCAACGAAAGGGTCAACGGCGTGATCCTACAGGATTACTCCAGCGACTCGAACAGGCCGCCGCTCGGAGGGGCGCATGGGCGGAGGAGCTTCCCAACGTCGTCTGCTCCATGCGCACAACCCCAAGCTGGGCAACTGGGCGTACTCCATTTTCGCTGGTATACGGAGCCAAAGCAGTCCTCCCATCGGAGACCGGTTTTCGGTCACTACGAGTCGAGCTCCTAGATAGAGCCACGGCGGCAGTGTACCGAGCCAACGAAGACAACCAAAATTAGAAATCGACTTCGTCGAGGAAGAACTAGATAAAGCACTACTTCGCCGCGCCAATCTATGAGCACGAAATGGCACCCGCATACAATCAACGAGTCTGAGCGAGAGTTTTTCACCTTGGGGACCTTATCCTCAAGCGCATCACTAACCAAGACCAGGAGCCTAAGCATACGTGGGCTGGGGGGCATATAAGCTCTCTACTCTCCAAGACTATGAGCTAAAGCATACGTGGAATATAGACATGCTCCGCAAGTTCTACTTGTAGCCTCCAGGCCTGTTCCATCCCCCGTCGCGACTTCACAGGTGGAGGTGTTGTATTCACTATTTCAATGCAAGGGGTTTCTTTTTATCCGAGTATCTGGAATCCGTCCTTATGATTTCTAGCCACCTTCGAGGCGTCACCCTCCCCACGAGGATGCCCTCGCTGTGAGTATGACGGGCAGCCGTGGTGTCCTGAGAAGTCCCAATAACGGGAGCGCCGCTCCCCTAGGGCGGCTTACAATAACCCCTCCTGGGCTGAGGGGGTAAGCGGCAACCCGGTTCCTACGAACCGCGGTAACGAGTCACTTTAAGGGATTAGTCCCCCCCCCCCCCGAATACTCCAGAGATAATCAGGCTCACCCCTCATTTCGCGGCAACCCCGGCTTCGGAGGGGATAACTCGGCGAGAAAATTGTCAAAATTGTCCAAATGCTACTCTGGGGGCCACCGTAGCCGGATCGGCTCCCGGAAGACACCCCCCGCTGCGACACCAGGAATAAGCTCGGGGCTGGACGACTGGCGTCTCTCCTGGCGGTGAGGCTCAACAAGGCAAAGGCCGCTTGGGCACTCCCCGGGCTACCTCCCCCGAGGGTCAGAAGCACCCCGAGAGCGAGCTCTTGGGACACGTGTTTGCAGCTGGAGCAAGGCATGTACATTTTTTCGGGCCGTCTTCTGAAGAAGCTACCGAGAGCAAAAACCTTAGGAAAGCAAAATCTATCTAACTGGAGGGAGCTCATAGTTGCCCATCTTTGTCCCCCCCCCCCCCCGGGGAACGACCTCCGTCGCCGCTGCCTCTGCTGGGCACGCACCCACCGGCTCCATCGCCCCGATGACCCGGTCGAAGAGGGTCCCAACTGACTCCTCAAGTCCCTACCGTCGGGCCTCGAAGTAACCGGGGAAGCTCCAGGGGAGTAGCTCCCCGATGACCTGGGCACCTGCCCCGTGGTGCCCTACCAGGGCAGCCGCCAACGCTGTGGCTGGGACGGCGAGGCCCCGGGCCCGGACATCCACGGCCACCGGGATGAGGGAGACCTGCGTATCGTGAAAATATGTGGCCTCCTTGATTGAAGATGGAGACAGGTCAGAATTGTCACCCAGCCCGACTTCAACCCTGAGCTCCTCCAGGGCTGACTGGGTCATCATTCCCCCGGCGACAACGGCCCGGACGCCCAAGGCCTCCGCCTCGTGGGCAATGCCCCACTCTGCCTGTAGCTCCTTCCAAAGCCGAGAGGCCGTGTCCTCAATGGCCGCAAGCCGAGCCCGAGTCGCAACCAACTCCCCAAGCACTTTCTCCTTCTCGGAGCGCTCAGAGACAATCGCCTCCTTGGTCGCGGCCAACTCCCCAAGTGCTTTCTCCTTCTCGGAGCGCTCGTAGATGACCGCCTCCTTGGAGATGACCAACTCTCCGAGCACTCCCTCCTTCAGGGAACTCTCCGAGCGCCTCCTGTGGCAAACCCTGGATGTGTCCCGTGAAATGTCACAAGGCCTCCTGGGAAAAGTCACAGAGGTCTCCCGTGCGAGGTCACGTGCAGGTGACGTGAGGAGCACCCCAGGAACTAGTGAGGACACTTGTCAAGCATCCAAGATCTTCGACCGGTGAAATGGCATCGGTGCCCTTCAATCCAACGGCTGTAGCTAGGGTTTTTTAGTGTTTTTGCTTCTTTTGGGACTATATATACCCCCTTGTATCCCATTTGTAACAGATCTGAATTTCATTTTTACACATACCAACAACAGGCACCCTTTGGAGACCTCTCTCCCCGAGAGAGCACCTCCCCAGCGGACTCACGTCCGGAGGGTGTCGACAGGGCTAGGTCCCCCACCGGGACCTGAACCTGTATAAAAACCACTATGTCAATCTCTGTGTTGCTCGGCGGGAGGTGACAAGTCACTCGGTCAGCTCGCGTCGTTGTAAGCGTGTTACACACATCCAGAAAATCTGCCAGTGGAATATTTTATATCATGACAGTTGGCACTGTCCATGGGGAACTCGTGACGATTCGCCATGGCACCCCTGAGAACAAGACCTCAAGCTATCTCCCTTTCCGGTGGTGCCAGTCCCAGCGACCCAGCGCCGCCCCTGCGAGATGCTACTATAATGACCCTGCCGTCCGAGGACACTCGGAGAGAGGTACCACTTACCTCTCCCGTTGTCTCCAGTAGAAGTGCTCCCGTCTCCGGCCCAGCGACCGGCCTAGTGCCCCCCAACTGGCAATCCCAATCTCCGGAGACCCCTTGCTTGAGGCCTTGGTCGAGGGTCAACTCCGTGCCCAGCACACCCTGGAGGAGTTGTTACACGTCTTAGTGCGACCACCGGCTCCTGTTTACCCGCCCCCATATCCGTTTATGGGGACACTGCCTCCGTTCTTCATGGGGCACCCGACTGCCTTCCCCGCGCCGGGAATGTTTCATGCACCGGGGGGCTTTCCTATACCTAGAGCCTTCCCCGCGTCGGGAGGCCGGCCCACGCCCAGAACATTCCCCTTCCTAGGGGGCTATCTGGTACTGGGCCTGGAACCTCCACAAGTGGCCGCCGTCACTCTAGGAACCCTCCCCGCGTCGGGGGTCCCCCCTGTGCGGAGAGCCTTCCCCGCGCCCATGGCTACCCATGTATCTGGAGACCTCTTCGAGTCAACTCTCGGGACCGCTCCAGTGTCGGAGCCGGCTTCCGCTCTGGGAATCCTTCCCACACCAGCTCCTGTCGCCACCTCGGACGCTCATCCTCCAGGCCGGCGACCAACACGCATCAGCTCCCACCTCCCCCAGGACCACCCTTGAGGGCTCCCCCAGTGGATCAGACCCATTTCACCGGGAAGGAGGTAAAGTGAATGCATACTATGAAATCCGGGGAAGCTCTGTCTTGTCACCGATCGGAACTCCCCCCGACTCACGGCCGCGGAGAGCCACACTCCTGGCCCGACTGGGCGAAGAGACTGGTGAAAGAAGCTACTGCCACCTCTGAAGGGTACCCGGAGATTCAAGAGGTTATCTCGACTAACACCGAGGAGAAGAGGCGCTACCATCGTGTCGATGGACCGCTGGGGCCCCTCCATGACTTCGACAATGAGCGCGCATCCCCTGTCAAAGGGGACAGTGACCAGGAATCTCCTCGGGAAGTTGAGGGGGCTAACCAGCCGCCGCCTCCGGTGCATCCACTGGCCGCGGCCCTACCGCCCGCCACACATCGAGCACTACAACGGTGAGGCCGAACCTTATGAATTTGTGCAGGTATACTCCATAGCCATCTCAGTGGCTGGACGAGACGAGACGTTGCAATACAATTTCTTCACCCTCTATCTTACTGGAATCACCCACTCATGATTTTACAACCTGAGGGCCGGTTCCATCAAGTCCTTCGCGCAACTAAGCGCGAGTTCTGCGCGAACTTCCAGGGGAACTACGTGCGTCCCCTGGACTCGTCACAGCTCTACACCATCCAGTAGAGGACGGGGGAGACCATCCGGAGATTCTTTAAGCGCTTCACTCAGGTCAAGAGCAAAGTAGCTCACGTCCCTGACTCTACAGTCATCGAGGCATGCAAGAGTGGGATCCTCCCAGGGGAGCTCTATCGGAGACTCTCGGAGCTATCCCTCCTCTGCTGACGAGCTCTTCACCGTGCTCGAGAAGTACGCTCGTGCAAAAGAGGGTGACCTCTAGAAGAAGAACCAGGGGGTGCCTGCTCCCGCTGACCGGGAGGCTAGGAACCCCCTCAATAAGCATCCCCAGAGGGGCGACCGCAGTGAGCCACGGCCTCAGGACACATTTGTCCTTGAGGATGGAGGCGGCACACGCGAAGGCCACAAGGGAAACCGCCCCTTCCCCAAGCCGAAAGGCCATGGGGGGACAGTCGTCCCATGGCCGGGAAGGCCCCACGACAAGAGGCAAGGAGGGCACAACCAATCTGTGGTGTGCCTTCCACAACTCCAATACTCAAGCTACTCGGGAATGCCACTAGCTTCTGCAACACTTTGCCGCATTCCTCGACTAGCATGGGCTGGGGGAGAGTCCTGCCCCCTTGCCCCTTCCGCCGGCTTTGTCGGCTCTCCCTGCTCCTTTGGGGGAGCAACAGAGACAGGCACAGGAAAGGGGCTCAGCCGAAGAGTTGCCTTTCCAAACTTCCCAAAGGCGTGTAAACATCATCATGGGAGGATCCGCCTCGAAGTGGGACTCCAAGCGCCAGCGCAAGGAGTATGCGTGGGAGTTAAAGGTGGTGGGGGTGCTGACCACGTCCCGGCCACCAAAGTGGTCGGACGTCCCCTCACCTTCACAACAGAAGACGCGCGCAGGGTTCACTTCTCCCACGATGACGCGCTCATCGTCTCTGCTACTGTCTACAACTGCCAGCTAGCGCGCATCCTCGTCGACGGCGGAAGCACCCCCAACATCCTGTACCTGAAGGCGTTCAGGGAAATGCGGGTGGATGAAATGCTGCTGCAACCCACAACCGATCCCTTGCAGGGTTTCATCCCAGGAAAAACCATCTACCTGGTGGGAAAGGTCAACCTCCCCATGACCTTCGGTGCCCTAGACAAGTACCAGACGGAGATGATCCGGTTCGACTAGTGGATCTCCCCTCTTCGTACAATGCGATTATGGGGAGAACCATGATCAAGCGTCTGGGGGGCGGCGATCCACCAAGGCTATCTCTATGTGAAGATCCCTAGGCTCGTGGCGTAATCACCACCCAAGGCGACCAGGACATGGCCCATGCTCTTTACAAGCGCGCCACCACAACGATCGGGGACGTCAACCTGATCAAGGCCCCGGGGGAGGAGCTCTCCCCCAGCTCCGGACGCTCCAGTCATCCTGGCCGTCCCCTCCGGGAAGTTTCTGCCAAAACCACGCCCGGAGGGAGACCTCCAAAAAATCCAGCTATCCTCAGAGGACAGGGAAAAGATCGTCAAGGTCGTGGCGGACCTCTCCAAGGAGCACGCGAGTAGCTCGTGGCCTTCCTCTACAAAAACTCTGACGTGTTTGTGTGGAAGCCTACTGACATGCGGGGCGTCGCCCTGGACGTTATGGAGCACAAGCTTGCTATAACGCCATGCCGCCCCCCAGTATAGCAAAAGTTGAGGAAGCTCTCCCTCGAGCACCAAGAGGCCATCAAGGCTGAAATCGCCAGGCACCGAGAGGCAGGGTTCATTCGGAAGGTTTTGCACCCCGAATGGCTGGCGAACCCCGTCCTTGTGAAGACAACTTCCCACTCCCACATATCGACCAACTAGTGGATTCAACCGCGGGGTGTGAGCTCATGAGCTTCCTGGACACGTATTCGGGATACCACCAAGTTCGAATGGCTAAGGAGGATGAGGAAAAGATGAGTTTTATAACACCCCTCGGCACCTTCTGCTACATCCACAGTCCCTCTGGGCTTAAGAATGTTGGGGCAACCTTCCAATGCCTCATGTCACTGGTCCTCAAGGACCAGATTAGCCGCAACGTAGAAGTCTATGTTGATGACGTGGTCATCAAAAGGCTCCGCGCAGCCGCTCACCTCGACGACTTAGCAGAGACCTTCCGCAACCTCCGCAAGTACGAGTTGAAACTCAACCCGGAAATGTGCCCCTTCAGCGTACGCGGGGGAAGCTACCTGGCTTCGTCGTATCCCAGCAGGCCAGAGAGGCCAACCCCGAAAAAATTCGGGCCCTGCTGGACATGCCCCCGCCGTGCTCCGTGAAAGACGTACAGCGGCTCACCGACCACCTGGATGCGCTAAGTCGCTTCGTCTCACTGTCGGGGGAATGCGGCCTCCAATTCTTCAAGATCCTCCGAGGCCTCGAGGGGTTCAAGTGTACCAGCGAGGCCCAGGCGACCTTCGATGACTTGAAGAAGTACCTCACGAGCCCTCCAATGCTCGTGAGCCCATCTCTGGAAGAACCCCTGCTCCTTTACCTCGCGACCACCCCGGTCGCTGTAAGCACGGTGCTGGTAAAGGAGTAGGATGGGCAGCAGCGCCCCATGTATTACGTGAGCGCAGCCCTCCAAGGGGCTAAGACATGGTACACGAAGGTGAAGAAGATCAGCTACGCCCTCCTTATGGCATCCCGAAAGCTTCGCCATTACTTCCTGAGACACCTAATCACAGTACCATCTTCCCTCCCCCTGGGGGAGGTGCTGCGAAACAAAGAGGCCACCGGCCAGATCAGGAAGTGGGGAGCTGAGCTAGCTCCCTTCTCCCTATCCCTCACGGGCCGTTCCGCCATCAAATCACAAGTCCTCGCTGACTTCGTGGCGGAATGGACCCCTGCTTCCAAAACGGAGGGGGAGACTCCCGCCGAGCCACCCCGGCACAACGACCATTGGACGCTCATGTTTGATGGCTCCTTGTGGCTCGCCGGGGCGGGCGTGGGGATAGTCCTCTAGAGCCCCGAACGAAGGACGCTGGAGTACACAGCGAGGCTCGAATTCCCTGCTACGAACAACATCATCGAATACAAGGCCCTGCTCCTGGGGCTGCGCCTCACCCGCTCCCTGGGGATTCGCCACCTCCTGGTCAAGGGGGACTCCCAGCTCATGGTTTGCCAAATGGACAAGTCATACTTGTGCCATGACGCAAACCTGAGCCTCTACTTGGGGAGGTGCGCAAGATGGAGAGGTACTTCGAGGGCCTGGAGGCCCGGCATATCCACCGGAGGGACAATGATCGCGCCGATACCTTGGCCCGGGTGGCCAGCACCTGGGAACCTCTCCCTGGGGGTGCCTTCCTAGAGGTCATCGCGAAGCCCTCGGTGAACCCTCCGGGCGCAGACCCCGAGTTCCATGACCCGGAGGTATCTAAGATTGTCCGGGCCACATCATGGATGGACCCTCTTGTCTCCTTCATAAGGGGGGAGGGGGAGCCTCCTGATGACGCCGAGACGAAGCACCTCCGTGCTAAGGCACGAATGTATCTCCTACTGGAAGGGAAACTCTACAAGCGGGGGGCCTCCGCCCTGCTCCGCTGCCTCCCACGGGCAGAAGGACTTCGGCTCCTAGAGGACATCCACTCGGGGAGCTACGGTTCTCACCTGGCCCCACGCGCGGTCGCGGCGAAGGTTCTCCCCCAAGGCGTTTACTGGCCTACTGTGGTCCACGATGCGTGAGACCTTTTCTCCGCATGCAAGGCCTGCCAGAGAATAGCGAAGGGCTCCAAACTGCCCTCCACGATGTACAGACCATCCCCATTACTTGGCCCTTCGCGCACTAGGGGATGGATCTTCTTGGTCCCTTCCCCCCAGCGCCAGGGGTCTACAAGTATGCGGTGGTCGCAGTGGATTATTTCTCCAAGTGGGTGGAGGCTGAGCCCTTAGCCAGCATCAACTCCCGAGCGGTACAGCGGTTTTTTGGAAGAATATCATCTGTCGCTTTGGGCTCCCCCAAGAAATCACCGTCGACAACAGGACCCAATTCGACTTGGCATACTTCTGAGAGTTCTGTGAAGGCTTGGGGGCTACCCTCCACTTCGCCTCTGTAGCTTATCCCCAAAGCAACGGGGTCGTCGAAAGGGTCAACGGTGTGATCCTATAGGGATTACACCGATGACTCGAGTAGACCGCCTCCAGGTGGGGCACATTGGCGAAGGAGCTTCCGAGCATCCTCTACTCCATGCGCATGACCCCGAGCTGGGCAACAGGGCGTACCCCCTTTTCATTCGTGTATGGGGCTGAGGCAGTCCTCCTCTCAGAGATCGATTTTCAGTCGGTGCAGGTCGAGCTCTTAGACGGAGCTATCGCCGCAGCGTACCAAACCAATGAAGCAAATCAACGGCTGGAAGTCAACCTCATCGAAGAAGTGCGCGACCGAGCGCTCCTCTACCACCCCATCTACGAGCGCGAAATGGCGTGGGCGTACAACCAATGCATCCACGCGAGAGCTTTCTGCCTTGGGGACCTCGTCCTCAAGCGCGTAACTGACCTCCAAGCCCAAGGCAAACTTTCCCCTAAGTGGGAAGGCCCATACAGGATCTCTACAGTCTTGGGCTCGAGGGCTTATAAGCTCTTCAACCTTGAAGACCAAGAGTGGAAGCATACTTGGAATGTAGGCTTGCTCCACAAATTCTACATCTAGCCTCCGGGCTCACTCCCTCCCCAGTCGCGACTTCGCAGGGGGAGGTGTTGTATTTACCGTTCCCTCCCCTGCCAAACTTCCACAAGGGGAGGCATTGTACGTCATCTCCATGAATATAAATTGTTTTTTGTTCAACTCTGGAATTTTTTGCAGATTCTTGACTTACCGCCACCAAGGCAATGCCCTCTCTATGCGGATTCCCTCCCTATGAGGACGTAGGCTATCGTAGCCAAAAATTCGCTACGACGAGAACCCCGCTCCCATAGGGCGGCTTACAGTAACCCATTGTGGACTAGGGGGTAAGCGGCAACCCAGTTCCCATGAACTGCGGTAACGAGTCAATTTGAGAGACAAGGTCCCCCTCAAACACTCTAAAGCCCGTCATTGGGCACATCCTCCTCTGGGAGTGAGCATCCCCCTCTATGGGTCATGGAATTCTCGGTTGCCTTGGAATTTTATGACCGGGAAATTCTCGGCTGGCTCCCCGTTCTCACAGCAACTGGGGGTCCCGTCAAATTTCTCGACTGGCTCCCATTTTCATGGCGACCCGGGGAAATTTTTGACCGGGAAAATTCACGGTCGTGTCTCAGGAAAATTCTTGGTATCCTCTGAATTTTATGATTAGGAAATTCTTGGTCGGCTCCCCATTCTCACGGTGACTGGGGGAATTTTTATCGGGTCTCAGAATTTTTTGATCAAAAATTCTCGACCAAATCCCCGTTCTCACGGCGAGTGGGGGAATTTTTTACCGGGTCTCGAAATTTTTCGACATGGAAATTCACGGCCCCGTCAAATTTCTCGACCGGCTCCCGTTTTCACGGCGACCGGGGAAATTTTCAACTGGGCCTTTGGAATTCTTCGAACGGGAAAATTCACGGTTGTTTCAGAATTTTCAATCGGCACCCATTTTCACAGAAATCGGGGGAAATTTTCGACCAGGACCTTTGGAATTTTTCGATCAGGAAAATCCACAACCACGTCAAAAATCCCGACCAGCTCCCCGTTTTCATGGCGATCGGGGAAATTTTCGACTGGGCCTGTGGAATTTTCCGACCAGGAGAATTGACAGTCCCATTAAATTTCTCGACCAGCTCCCGTTCTCATGTCGACTGGAGGAAATTTCCAACTGGGCCCTTGGAGTTCTTCAACCGGGAAATTCACAATCCCGTCAAATTTCTCGACTCCCGGTATCTATTAACGTCCAGGACTTTCGTTCCTTACCCACAGCGTGTGGCACTAAGCGGCACCCCGCTGTGGGTGGGGAGGGGATGACTCGGAGCCGGACAGAAGATAATAATTTTTAGAAAAAAGTTCAAAGGACAATTCAAACATTCAAACGGGGAGCTCTTTATTGATTGAACATTGAACCGGGGGACAACCCCCCACCCCACCCCCGTTGGGTTAAGGTGTCCCCGGGACAACAACCCCCGGGCATGAGTGAGATACAACCCGGGGAGTTAAGCTCCCGCAAGAAACTACCCCGGAGAACAACCCCCTCCAGTGAGCAACTACGTCTAATATTCGCGGAGGCCTTATTTGAGCTCCAAGGAAAGATCCTTACACAAACTTCTAACCCTTCGAAAGGCCCTCTGGAGAAGTTCCTCCGGCCAACACTCGTAGCCAGCCGGGGGGCGTATCTGGAGCGAGGGGACCCTCTGGGGCCCCGGTTTTTGAGAGGATAGCTCAGCACAACAGTTGTCAAAATTGTCCAAGTACCACTCCGGGAGCCACCGCAGCCGGACCGGCTCCCAAAGAGCATCCTCCGATGTGCCCCCAAAATGAAGCCCGGGGGTTGGGCCACTTGAGCTTCCCCTGGTGGCGAGGCTCAGTAGTGCAGAGGCTGCTTGGGCCTTCCCCGGGCTACGCCACCAGGGACTCGGGAACTCCCTCTCGAGGGTCAGTTCACGGGACACCTGCTAGCAATTGGACAAGACTTAGAAAAAATGTTTCATTTCATTAATCAATCAAAGGCTTACAATTTTTCTGGGCTTCTTCTAAGAAGCTACCGGGAGCAAAAATCCTAAGAAAGCAAAACCTACCTGAAGGCCGGAGGGGAGCTCATACTTGCCCTTTTTTGTCCCCCCCCCCCCCCCCGGGGACCCTTGACCACTGTCGCCGCCTCTGCCGGGCGCACGCTCTCTGGCTCCATCTCCCCAGAGACCCGATCGAAGAGGGTCCCGGCCAGCTCCTTGAGTTCTCCTCGTCGTGCCTCGAACTAGCTAGGGAAGCTCCGACGAAGCAGGTCCCGATGACCCAGGCGCCTTCCCCGCGGTGCTCGACGAGAGCAGCCGCAAGGACTATCGCGGGAACAGCAAGGCCCGGGCCTGGACATCGGTAGCCACCGGGATCAGGGAGACCTGCGTATCATGAAAATACATGGCCTCCTGAATCGACGACAGGGCCGGTTCGAAGCTGCCCTCCGCCTTAAGCTCGAGCCTGAGCTCCTCCAAGGCGGAGTGGCTCATCTTCCCACTGATAATGACCGCAAGGGCGCCTGACGCCTCCGCTTCCCGCCCTGCGTGCAACTCCTTCTGGCGCCGAGAGGTGGTGTCTTCGACGGCTGCCAAATGCGCCCGAGTCACCGCCAGCTCTCCGAGTGCTTTGGCCTTCTCGGAGCGCTCGACCGACAAGTCCCCGAGCGCCTTCTCCTTCTCGGAGTGCTTGGAGGCTAGTGCCCCTCGGCGGCCCGGAGACGGTTGGAAACCCAGGCCTCAAACTCCCGGACCAGCGTGACAGTCTGAAAAAAAAGGCGTTAGACAAAATCAAAGCACGAGGCCTAGGGCTTCGGTGAGGGGTGCTTACCCGAAGCCCCGGGGAGATAACCTCCTCACAGCCTCCCCCTGGGGCGTCCTGGAGGTGGCTCCTTCGGGAGCCCTCTCCACCCACCACCGTACCATCCTCCGGTACCCCACTGTCGGATGAGCCAGACGTCAGGTCCACTGGCGGGGCCGAGACCCCCGGGTGGATGAACGGGCCCTTGCCCTTCTGGGCGGGGGTGGTGCCGACGCCGCTGGGGGAGAGACCTCCGTGGCCGTGAAGGAGGCCATCGGAAGGGCCCCCGAAGTCTTAAATCGAATGGAGACCCCTCCGCGTGGCGATGATGGGTGAGCCTCTGCGGCCACAGGTGTTGGAGAAGGAGTGGGAGCGTACATCTCCCAATCCAACTCCTGGCTCTCCCCAGCCGCCACACCCCCGGATGGTCCGGAGGGACCTGCATCCGGGGACGTAGCCACTGGTGTCGCCGGTAGCGTCGTCGGGGGCGTGGCCGGTGCTCTCACCAGCGTCTTCACGGGATTCCCCACCGATGGGCCCGGGGGCTTTGCCTGGGTCTTCGCGGAGCTCTTCTGCACAAGAGCGCGCTTCGGAGGCCCCCGACTGCCTCCTTCCCCCTCTTG
This sequence comes from Pharus latifolius, assembly GCA_019359835.1. NCBI lineage: Eukaryota > Viridiplantae > Streptophyta > Magnoliopsida > Poales > Poaceae > Pharus > Pharus latifolius. Next base: position 62,904,063 of record CM033326.1, on the reverse strand, counting down.
TGCTAGCCAGGGGTGGGGAGGGGCGCCCAGACGGGGAGTTGCAGGCCGAAGGCCTCCCCACGAGGTTGTGGGGAGGCCCTCCCCGATGACGCGCACAACTCGTTCATGCTCGTCGGCGTAATATCTCCTAAGGAGGTTGACCGCCACCTCCCGGGAGCTATCATAGGACCGGACTACAAAAGTAAAAAGAAGTTAGGAAAAATTCGACCACCACCTCCCGGAAGCTGCTCCCTCCCCATGGGATCGAGCCCGGGCACTTACGCCGGTCCACCGTCGTCCGTGGCGGGCGGTGAGTCGTGCTCACCCCCATTCCCCGGCGCAAGTTGAACGAGGCCACCCAGAGGAGCGCCAGTTCCTCCATGAGGTCCCGCATGGACCTTCGGAGCGGGACCTCCGCCATCCGGGTGAGGTGGTCCATCTCCCGCTCGGTCCACTCCGAAGCCACCAGGCCGGTCGACCGGCAATAGGACGATGGCTCCGGGGAGTAGGTCACCTCCCGGTCACTTACCCAAAGGTAGAACTATCTCCAAAGCCAGTCCCCCTAGTAGTCCCAGGAGGCCTGGATCGGGTAGTTGTCTATCCGGCCGGGCATGAGTTGAATCATGACCAAGCCGAAGGCGGACTTGGGACTGCCCTTCGTCACAAACGAGCCCCTCGCCGAGGGCTTGTAGAAGTACCAGAGAAGTTGGAGGTGCGCTTCTCCCCAGTGACTGTCTCGCACAGCCACACGAACAACCCCATCCGGACGAGGGTATTTGGGGTGAGCTAGTTGAGCGAGAGGCCATACTCCCGGAGAAACTCCCGGAGCAGCAGATGCACCAAGAGCCAGATAGACAACTCATGTCCGGAGGGTGTCGACAGGACTAGGGCCCCCACCGGGACCCAAACCTGTATAAAAACCACCGTGTCAATCTCTGTGTTGCCCGGCGGGAGGTGACCGGTCACTCCGTCAGCTCGCACCATTGTACGCGTGTTACACACGTCCGGAAAATCTGCCGGTGACATATTTTATACCACAACACTCTCGGTCCACTCAGGAGCCACCGGGCCGGTGGACCGGCAGTAGGACGAGGGCTCCAGGGAGTACGTCACCTCTGGGTTGCCCACTCGGAGGTAAAACCACCTCCAAAGACAATCACCCCAGTGGTCCTGGGAGGCTTGAACCGGGTACTCGTCCGTATGGCCAGGCATCAGCTAGATCAGGACTGAGACGAAGGTCGATTTGGGCCCACCCTTCATGACCAGCGGGCCCCTCACCGAAGGCTCATAAAAGTAGCGGAGGAGCCGGAGAGTAGGCTTCTCCCCAGTGGCTGTCTCGTACAACCACACGAACAACCCCATTCGGACGAGGGTGTTCGGGGTGAGGTGGTTGAGCAAAAGTTCATACTCCTGGAGGAAGTCCCGGAGCAGGGGGTGCACCGGGAGGCGGAGACCCACTTCCACGAAGGCCTCGAAAGCGATCACCTCCCCCTCCCGTGGGTTGGGTGTCAGATCCCCTGGCCCGAGTAGCCCGATGTCCCCATCTGTGAATGCCCTCCTATCCAAGAGGACCTCAAGTTCCCGGGAAGAAAACTCGGTGGGTCCTAAAAAGTCCGAGGTCACCTCCTCCGAGGGCAACTTAGATGCTTTGTCATGACCTTTCGGCGCCATTACAAGTCTCTGGGAGAAGGTGGCTAACCGGACAATCAAGCCTCTAGGAGAAGGTGGCTAACCAGGCAATCAAGTCTCTGGGAGAGCAATAAAGCTACCGAACGAACGTTTCGAGTTAAGGGTTTTAAAATACCCATAACCGCTCACGCCCTCCCTCTATTTATAAGTGGCGGGGGACGCCCAAGTTGGTGCCATGTGTCCATTGGCACATCTCAGTCATAGAAGTCTAAACACCGCGGGTAGAACGACGCGTTGCGTGGGAACCAATGAGCCGAGTGCGTGCCACGCGCAAACTGAGGAATTGCGCAGGATTTTGGCCTCAGAACTCAAAGCGTCGCCCCGGGGATGGATCAGCACATACTCTTCAGGGCCTTGGGGGCCGCAGTTGGGGGAATGCCTAGTGATTCTCGCAAGGATATGCCTCACTCAGAATGTCACAGAGGCCATTTCGGGAAAACTCCGAATGTCTCCCGTGAAATGTCACAGAGACCTCCTAAGGAAAACCCGAGATGCCTCCCGTGGAATGTCACGGAGGCCTCTCGGGGAAAACCCCGGTTGTCTCCCGTGGAATGTCACCGAGACCTTCCGAGGAAAACCCCGGACACCTTCTGTGGAATGTCACGGAGGCCTCTCAGGCAAAACCCCAGACGTCTCCCGTGGGATGTCACGGAGGCCTCTCAGGGAAAACAAACACCCCAGACGTCTCCCGAGGAATGCCACGCAGGCCTCTTGGGGAAAACACCGGACACCTCTCGTGGGATGCCACGGAGGCCTCTCGTGGGATGCCACGGAGGCCTCTCGGGGAAGACCCCGCACGTCTCCCGAGGAATGCCATGGACGCCTCCCGAGAAACTTGCTGGGGTATTTTTTATACCACGACAACATGAATTTTAACAGATAGTGTCGTGGTATAAAAAATACCCTGGCAGGTTTCTTGGACGTGCGTAACACGTGTACAGTGACGCGAGCTGACCGTGCGACTGGTCACCTCCCGTCGGACAAGTTCAGAGATTGACACGGAAAGTTTGTACAGGTTCTGGTCCCTGTGGGGGCCCTAGTCCTGTCGGCACCCCCCGGACGCAAGTCTGCTGGGGAGGTTCTCTCTCAGGGAGAGAGGTCTCCAAGAGATGATGTTGCTTTGAGTGTGTTAAATGAATTGAGTCTGCTTACAAATGACATACAAGGGGTATATATATAGGCCCCAAAAGATGCCTAATGACTAAAAGGTCCTAGCTGCGACCGCTGGATCGAGGGGCACCGCTGTCCTTTCACCAGGTGAGAGGCTTGGATGCTTGACAAGTGTCATCGCTAGTTCCCGAGGCATTGGACACCCCCTGCCTGTGGCTTGTTTTGAGAGACGTCCGTGGCTTTTCCCGGGAAACCTTTGTGACTTTCCACGGAAGGCGTCCAGTGTTTTCCCCGAGAGGTCTCCGTGACATTCCACGGGAGACGTCCGGGGTTTTCCCCGAGAGGCCTCTGTGACATTCCATGGGAGACATCCAGGGTGTTCCCCGAGGGGCCTCCGTGACATGCCACAGGAGGCGTCCAGGGTTTTCCCCGAGAGGCCTCCGCGACATTCCACGGGAGACGTCCGAGGTTTTCCCTGGGAGGCCTCGGAAGACGTCCGGGGTGTTCCCCGAGGGCCCTCTGTGACATTCCACGGGAGGCGTCCGGGGTTTTCCCCGAGAGGCCTCCGTGACATCCCACAGGAGGCGTCCGGTGTTTTCCCCGAGAGGTCTCTGTGACATTCCACGAGAGACGTCCGGGGTTTTCCCAAAGAGGCCTTCGTGACATTTTGCGGGAGACGTCCGGGGTGTTCCCCGAGGGACGGGAGGCGTCCAGGGTTTTCCGCGAGAGGCCTCCACAACATTCCACGGGAGACGTCCGGGGTTTTCCCCGAGAGTGGTATGAGTCGGGCCCACTTAAGTATGTTATTAGATAAGTGATTAGTGCATATTAATGATTTTTAAGATAAGTTAAGATGAATTAAAAATTATAAGGTAGATTGATAGTTATTTAGGTGCACTAAAGACAAATTAATAACTCTAATATTTTTTTAACTCACACATTCTCACTTATATCACTCATGCAACCAACCAAATATCATCTCATTTCAATCTATATCAACTCATACAACCAACCAAATAATTTTTAGGTGCATATTCTCATCCTATCTCAACTATACAATTTTACCCCACTAAACAAAGTTAGAGTTATACAAGCACTCAATCACCCCTAAGATGTCACCGACCGTCCAGACTGGGACCAAAGAAGCTGAACACTCCTCCGTTGGTTTTGTTACAAAAAATAAATAGGTCATGTTTGATTAGAGATTATAATAGTAGTCTAGATGGGTTTTAAAACACATGGGAGTTGAAGATGGAAAACATTAGAAATATATCCTAGTTAGATGTATTAGGATTATGTTGTGGTGTATTTTGAATACAGTTATTACAATTATTGAGTGATTCAAATTTTAGTAAGACAACAAATAATATTTTTTTCTTTTATATAATTGGAATAGAGAGCAAAATCTTCAAACAAAACGTCTCGTCACAAGCAACAATGATCTGGCAATGAGAGAATTCAGCAAGTTAACTCGTGCAGACAGACATCAATTTCAAGAACTGATAGTATTACCAAAGAAACTACTAAAATATTAACCAATAAAGTAAAACTATGGTGTGATCATAATTAAAAACTTGAGACAAAACTCAAATAGAAAATTTTTTTCAGCGCTATAAGAGTGTAGAAGGATGGCCACCACCGTTATGGACAATCCTGATAAAGTCCACGAGTTTTTTTTATAAATAAATCAGATTAAAAAAAAATTACAAAAGTGACCTAAAGTTGTAAGAATTTGAAAAATAGGATCGCCACGTCAGCCTGTCGAGCACTGGGAGCTCAACAAGCTTGATGTCGTGTGCGACCAGCATGTCGCACACCCAGTGCTCGACAACGACCAGGACCGCAGTTTGTTGAGTGCTGGGCACTCGACAAGCCCTAATCGACCACGACCAGGGGCTTATCGAGTGCCCAGCACTCGGCAAGCCAAAAAGGGTTGTAAAATGCGGGAGCGGGGATTCGAACCGAGGCCAACCACGTGCGAACGAGGGTGCGAACCAGTTGGGCTAGAGGCTTTAACTGCCCTAAAGGAGCTAGGATTTTTAATATTCATTTCCCTGTCGAAGGTACAGCACTCGACAAGTGGAACAAGGGTTTCTACACATAAATATAAATACACATACACATGCACATAGACACACACATACACATAGACATAGACATATAAATACACACACATATATATATATATATGTATGTATGTATATACATATATATGTATGTACATATATATATATATATATGTGTGTGTGTGTTTATATATATATATATATATATGTGTGTGTGTGTGTGTGTGTGTGTGTGTGTGTATGTATGTATGTATGTATATGTATATACATATAATAAAAATATATATATGTATGTACATATATGTATGTATGTATATACATATAATAAAAATATATAAGAAATCTAGTAAATTTTATTATGAATTTATAATTTTTATTAGTATTTAGTCTTAAAATTTGTATTAGTTAAGAGCAAATCAGATCTAATAAATTAAAGTTGAATAGTGATATTAATGTGGATGTGATAAGAGCTTTCTGCAGTCTTTTTTATGGAATGCTGAAAAGATGGAAAAATTGATGTGAAAACTCGATTAGGCTGTTGTCACAGAAAGCTACAAGGTTGAGCAAGCCGTTGTCACAAAAAGCTGCACGGTCAAGCAGGCTGCATGATTCGTTTTGACCATTCAAACCATGAGATCGCCGAAAACCTAATTAACTGCATTTACATATCTCAAAACGACCAAGCACAATTTAATCCAGAAAATAATGCATCTACTAAATTTTGAATGTAACACGCTGTAAACTAAAAGTGTTAGTACATGTTCGCTATGGGTTCGGACGACCCCTCTTATGCCCATGCCTATCTCTCTGAAAAGGTGATGGTGAGTACGGATCAGGTAGCACATGTGAGCGCCGCCCAGCCACGGTAGAAGGTCCATGCCACTCAGTACCCGCATGACCCTGAGATGACTGTCGGTGGAGGGGCCTCTTCGAGCTCACTCGGCGCTAACTGATCTGGTTGGTAGTACTGATGCGCACGAGGGTCATGCATCCCTAGCATGCTCGCGACCCAATCATCGTTGGCTCGCTTTTGTGCTACCCAATCGGCCTTGGCCCCCTGCGGAGCGTAGTACTCAGGATCGCCGTGTTCATACATCTGGTCGTGGGCGGGCTCCCCCTAGCTCAGCTGCGTAGACCCCCAACGAACTAAGTGTCCCTGTCCCTGGGCCACCTGCTCAATATGAGTCTGGTCCCAATCTTCGTCAGCCGCAAGCCGCTCTGCCAACGCTCTACTCGCATCATCCTCGTCTTAATGACGGATGTCTTCCTCATCATCGGAGTCATCTGAATCGGGAGTGCGATGTCTTGACGGGCCCCCAATATGCAGATCTCTACGTCGAGCACTGTGCATTGACGAGGAACGACGAAGCCGAGACGGGCCGGCGGACGTACCCGGTACATCACCTCCCCAAGTCAATGATGTGTCTCGATGACTGCGCCGTGCTGATGAAGTGCTCTGTTGACACCACCCAGGCTAGGCTAGAATGACATCGGGCTAGGTGGCCGGGCCCCTCTCTGGTGCGGAACCAATCCATTTGTCTTTCGGCCACAAGTTAGGTCGAAGAAGAGTCGCTGTGCTGCTATACGGACGGAATGTAGGGCACCACGCGCCACCATCTTGAAGTGTCGTCCTCCCCGAGAAAGGCTAGACAACAGGTTTGCCGCCTGCCTATCGATGGCCAATGCTAAGTCAGCCTGCACATGCGAAACTCATATGGGAACTTCGGAAAAATAGATAAGATAAGAGACCAACATAAGTATCCAGCGAAGACGAACGTACCGAGTGATGTATCCGACCTGGGAATTGAACATCAAGGCCTAGTCGAAGACTGTCTTGATGTGATAGTTTTGTCAGTGAAGGTGGGGCCGCACGAGCAAGTCGCGTGCGGGTGCGCGGCACATACCACTGAAGATAGGCCTGGTACGTAGTAGGGTCGTACGGCCACTCCTCCACAACAACATCTATCGCTGCGTGGTCCTCCCACTCACCGACCCATTTGGCATTCCTGCTCTGCCAGTTGTCAGAGTGTTTTCCTTTATGTGTTTGTCTGCAAAAAGTCATGCGATGCACATAAAGTAAGGAAATAAACAAATGTTCAGTACGTACATGAGATATAAAAAATGTTCCAGGCGTACACGTGAATTTCCCGTCGGAGATGGCATTGTCGATTTCTTTCCGGGGGCGGTATCTGCTGGTGTAGCCCGAATTGGTGAATCACCCTCTACGAAAAATGCGGCTCCCCTACATGTGAGAACATCATGTGCCGGCGGGTAAGCCAGCAGTCCTGGCCCGCGGTGCAATGCGAGGAAATGCCATGCGGTGCAACCTGGGAGATGTGCTCCGGTGTCCATGCTCTCCATATGACGCGTGCATCTAGTAGGAGATCAAACTCTCCCAGGTACGCCACGTAACAGCGGTGAATATGTGATGATGACCACCTCGGCCAACCTCCTAGCCAACGGGCTCCCATGGTCGGCCGATCAACCTAATCCTCGTAGTCCGCTGGCGCACCGTACGGATGGATGGGCCACTCTAAACGTGGGCGACCAACGGGGAAGTGCTCCCATGACCACAGCTGCAGCAGTACAGGGCATGTGGACAGCAATGATCCAGTTGAGGTCCTGCAACATGCCTCGCAAAGCCCCCTGTACGTCGCGCACAACACTGCCATCGCCTAGTTGTAACATGGCATGGCCCCTGGGTCCATATCGACGATACTCTCCACCAGGGGAATGAACCACGTGTACACAGTGTTACCGTGCATCGAAGGGAACAGGATATACTGCAGCGTCACCAACAAGTAGGCGAAGAGATGCTGCCGAACTACATCGGCGGGAGCATTATCAGGGTACTCATGGTAGCGTGCCAAAAAACGGTGAGGGACACCACACTTGGATGCCGGGATCTCATCAGCGTGGTTACCAATGTCGAATTGGAGGTGCATCTGTGCACGCCAATCTAGGCGTGCTGGCCAGGGGACTATGGGATGAACACTACCAGGTAAACCAAACAGCATGTTCACATCCTCGAGCATGACTGTCATCTCCCCCCAACGGAAGTGGAAAGTGTGGGTCTCCGGACGCCATCGATCTACCAATGCGGTGATCAACGACCTGTCTAGTGTGATATGCTGACCTATCTGTAGCATACGCGCGAACGGCAATAAACCTACATCCCGAAGGATGGGGATATAGCCCTCATGCAAAGGCCAGTACTCCAAGGGAGCACGCACTACCAGCGGCTTCAAGTCCCGGCCCTCGGACAACATGCGGCCGCGATATCCACGATCACATATACTGGTCAGTAGCTCTGGAAGATCTCTGTCCCCGCAGGCCATGCCTGTCAAAACATAAAACAGGAACCATTATTGAAAGTAACATATCCTAAAACATAGTTAGGTCAGCATATCGTACGGATTACAACCATCCAACACAAAAGAGAAGCGTATTACAAAGTTTATTACAAGGTTTCATCGAACACACACAACATAGCTAGGTCGATGGTTCGGGTGCATTCAAACAATCCTTCCTGCTATATCCGAGCTGCCTACAGATCAAGCATTTCCTAGCTCGTGAGCTACCCCTCTGTGACTCATCCATGTCGTTGTGTATTCGGCGTGTCTTCCGTCGCCCAGGACCCGTTCGCTTTAGATTGACATCTGGGACCCAGGTAGTCTCGCCAGCAAGGATAACTCTATAGTCACCGAGCGTCATAAAAACTCTCCACACGCCACTCCACGTGTTTGAAAGGTTATCAAGGCTGAAGTACTCCGAAAGGTAAGGCGCAGGGCTCACACCGAGCGCCGCACATGAAGCAAGGACATGCGAGCAAGGCTTGTGCAGTAGCTTCGGTTTGTTACATGTGCACTCAGTGACATCCCCAAGAATGACCTCGTGCACCCGTCCAGGCCTCAGTTGGCCGCTCACATTCTTCTGCCGAAGGCGGACTTCAATGATTCGGTGTAGTCTGTTTATAACTGTCACCTCGTGCCGCCGGGCCTTGTCTACGCAAGCAGTCAAGTAGGACTGCACAACATCTAGCAAGGTTCTCATAGGATCATCGATTAGCATTTTGGCAGCAACACTTCTATTGTTGAAGTACTCGGCTGTGCGGTACCATGTCATCTCCACTACAGCAGTCACCGGCAAACACCGAACTCCCTTCAACACATAATTGCACACCTCTGAAAGGTTGGTCGTCATTATCCCAAACCTTGCGCCATCTTCGTGGTGCAGCAAGGACCATTTCTCGATGTCCTTGTCCTGAATCCATTGGGAGAATTTGCTCACGTTCGCATCATCGGCAGCATTGCTGGCCCTCCTCGTGGAGTACTTCACTGTCAGCGCCTCCAATTTGTCAAACACAGCTTGGAACTTACTCGGTTGATTTTGCATGCAGAGCCGCTTGAACAGATCCATGATCTATTTGCTGCGGAAGTGTGTGAAAAGGTTTGCCACAATGTGCCGCATGCACCAACGGCTGCGCACATCCTCCTTTTTGTACGGAGCATCTGGGGCCCCGCGCATTACCTCAATGGCGTGGAGCAACCCTCGGTGGCGGTCCGATATGATGCAGACCTTCTCTCGATCACCAACAACTGCCCGCTTCACATTGACGAAAAACCACAACCAACTTTCCGAGTTTTCAGACTCGACGATTGCGTACGCCAATGGAAGCAACTGGTCATTAGCATCCGCAGCAACAGCAATGAGAAGCGTGCCCTTGTACTTTCCGGTCAAGAATGTACCATCCATGCATATGACCGGACGACAATAAGCACATGCTTCGATGCACTGGCGGTATGACCAAAACAATCGACGGAGCACCTGAGTGTTCTGTAAAGGGCTATCGTCTCGACGTACAGCTGGCTGATCGAAGACATCCAAAAATGTGCCCGGGTTGGTCTGAGTGATTTTGCACAGCAACCACATTACATTATTGTAGGCGTGGTCAAATGTGTCAAACATGCCCTCAATGGCCTTCTGTTTGCTCTCCAGGCCTTTGTATACCGTATAGTGTACCCACACCTATCGGCAACTTGCTTCATTATTTGTCTCGGCATTATCGAAATGTTCTCTCGCACGGCCGGCTGGATGATATTACCGACGTACGCCAACGTCAGGTTTCTATGTCTGTCCAGCGCCTCCGTAAGCAGGCATGTGTGTGCGGTAACTCTTATCACCACAAAACCGATGTCGTCCTTTGGCCGCATGGGACGAATCTTCCGTGGGCAGCCTGGTGTTACACAGGCTACCACAAATAGGTTGGGGTTTGACTTGATAACCTTGTATTGCCGGTTAATTGCGAGAGACCAGCTCGCCATGGCATTCTTTACATCTTCCTTGCTCTGAAACTCCTGCTCTACTTGTATGCCGCCGTGCTCGAAAGACCATCTCAAACCCTGATCCATTGGCAACACAGCTTGACTGTATGCTGAATGATCTACCTACTCTTGCGGGGGAACAGGGTTATCATCATCAGAGCCATCGGATGCCTCCGAGTCCATCGAATCGCTTTGTCCGACACTGATGGAAGGCAATCCAATACCTCCCACACATCCACGCGAGTATGACAGAATACATCCAACCACTAGCTAGCCCTAAATGTTGCAGGACCAGACACGACGCTTGGCTCACCCTCCACTGCACGCTCAGCTGCTCGTACGTTGCAGAACTATATATACATCGCAAACTGGCCGAGCAGTCCGCCATGGGGGTCTTCCACTCTTCGAATATAAGAGCTCCAAGATTTTTCCCCTTTAATTTCGTGCAGCATCCAGTATGACTCATTATCTACCTCACATACGATGCGCCCTTTAATTAGAGCCATTTCATCACCAGGCCGCTTCCCGAATATATTCAGGATCCATAAATTCAGCTCTAGGAATGAGGTGTTATGTACGCTCAGCTCGCCTGTCACATACTGGCAACGGCTCATATCAACCCCGCTTTGCCCCTCGCGAACTAAGCCGTTACCATAAAATATGCAAATTTTTTCCAGAGTCTCCATTCCCTACACACATTCATCTAACGCGTAAATAACATGACACCATTATGTCTGACAACCCTATGGACCCATTTCTAAGTACATACACATATACATTTACAAAACCTAATTCTTAGACATAGAGTATGCATGTGCACAATTAAAAATAAACTAATTTCATATTTTCTAAAAACATACACACATGCACAAAGTTTCGAAAAACATACACATATACATTTACAACACCTTATTTCTAAACATAGTTGCACATAATTAAGAATATCCTAATTTCATAATTTCTAAAAACATACACATTATACATTTGAAAAACCTAATTTATAAACATAGTTGCACATAATTAAAAATAACCTAGTTTCATAATTTCTAAAAACATACACATTATACATTTAAAAAATCTAATTTACAAACATAGTTACACATAATTAAATATAACCTAATTTCATAATTTCTACAAATATACACATTTCAAAAACCTAATTTATAAAAACATACATTTCCAAACATACACACATACATTTAAAAAAACCTATTTTCCAAACGTACACACATACATTTCCAAACATACACAAATACATTCAAAAAAACCTAATTTCCAAACATACACACATACATTTAAAAAAACCTATTTTTCAAATATACATACACATGCATTTCCAAACATACACACATTCATTTAAAAAAACCTATTTTCCAAACATACATACACATGCATTTCCAAACATTACACACATACATTTAAAAAAACCTATTTTCCAAACATACATACACATGCATTTCCAAACATTACACACATACATTTAAAAAAACCCATTTTCCAAACATACATACACATGCATTTCCAAACATTACACACATACATTTAAAAAAACCTATTTTCCAAACATACATGAACATGCATTTCCAAACACACACATACATTTCAAAAAACCTATTTTTCAAACATACATACACATGCACATATTTCCTAAACATATATCCTAAAAAGATAATACCTACTCCAGTGGTTTTATACACATAAATATAAATCCTAATTACATAATTAGCAACATACTTAACAGAATCTTAAATGCATTTTGGGAAAAAATACCACTTTTTGAAGAGCTCAGAATCCTCTACAAGTTTCTCTTCTACACCGAACAAATTTACCAGACGGATTTTGCTAGATCTAAATTTCAAGATTGAAAATGAGAGAGTGAGAGAGGTGTGTGTGTGTGTGTGCTGTCTGTGTGTGTGCTGGAGACTCAGCACCAGAAGAACTGAGGGAGGAGGGGACCAGAGAGGGGTTAAATAGGACCACAACTTGTCCAGTGCTGAGCACTCGACAAGTAAAACAATATCAGAAAGCCTAGTGCTACTAAGGCAACTAAAGCCTCCTAGCTCAATTGGTGGGAACCTCCGGATCTCCCGTCGTTGGCCCAGGTTCGAGTCCCCATTCCTGCAATTAAAACCCTTTTTCCACTTGTCGAGTGCTGGACGCTGTCGAGTGTTGGACCCTCGACAGGAAAATAGATATTAAAAACTCCAGCTCCTTTTGGGCACCCCTGGTCGTGGTCGATTAGGGCTTGTCGAGTGCCCAGCACTCGACAAGCTGTAGTCGTGGTCGCCGTCGAGCACTGAGCGTGCGACACACTGGTCGCACACGACATCAAGCTTGTTAAGCTCCCAGTGCTCGACAGGCTAACGTGGTGACCCTATTTTGTAAATTCTTGCAATTGAGTCACTTTTATAATTCTTTTTTTAATCTGATTTATTTATAAGAAAACTCTAAAGTCCACTCATAAGCAGAACCTTTTCATAGCACATCAATTTGATCGTTTATTTTTATTTAACAATGGGGTGAACCTTCCTATAGTTATCATTATCATAGTAACATGCGAACACCCGTCAACTTTTTGTCCAAAGTAGAGTGCTTTAACAAACTGAAAGAGTATATACTGTATACTAGCATGTTGTTTAGTGAAGACATCTCAGACCCTCATCAAGCTGATGCAAACCATAAAAAAGTGTGGAGGGAGACATCACACAGAGCTGGAAAGTCATGCGGTCAGGGATGGTAGGGCATTGTCACAATGCTGGCACTTTGAGTGCAAAATCCACAAGTCACCACCATGACCATTTTACTAGTAAACAAATGCTGCTAGTGGCATCTGAGAGTTTTAGGAGAGCTCAATTGCCCTTTTGGACCGCGCACTTACTTTTATCGGAAAACGGATCTCCCGTCGGCTGCAAGAAATGGCAGGGATTTGCCGCTCAGCCTTTTCAGAACCGTTGGATTAGCTATTGGACAATTGTGATCAGATCAGACGAGAAACTTGGAAAGTCGATCTCAAGTCTTGATTTATAATTGAACGGTCATCAAAATTGCATCGTTGGTACGGTATTACAGGGATGTGTTTCCCCTTTATGAAATATATGAGACCCTAAAGATGTACGGTGGAAAAGAAAAAGAGGAGTTTCAATTGCTCTAAACTTTTATAGATGCAAGGGGATGTAAGGGGGTGTTTGACTGAGATTATTTGAGACAGTTTAATTGCTCTTTTGGACCACCCCACTTACCTTTATGGGGAAATGAATCCCCCTACTTTCTACCAGAAACAAGAGCAATGCATCGTTTGGGTTTCTCAGAGTTGTTAGATCAACTCTCGCAGGTCTGTGATTAGGTCAAATGAGAAATTATGAGTGGAACTCAAGTGTTAATTTTCGATGAAAAACTACTCAAAACTGTGTTGTTGATGCCATTTGTAAAGTGGGGCAGGAATCTGTTTCCACATTGTGGAGGCTGGGGGCTATGAAACCCTAAAGATGTATTTACCAATGGGAAAAAAAGAGGAGTTTCAATTGCTCTGAAATTCCACTGATGTAAGCCTTTTGCTTTACTTTTCAGAGAACGAAGTGTCACTGTTTGTGTTGACAAAGCATATGCATTGACTTCATGTATATTATCTATCATATAATAAACACATGCATTGGAGATATCATGGTCGCTATAAAAACTTGAAATTCTGAGATTAATCCTGATCAAGCACATGCCAGGACTCAACTATTTTGGGTGGACAACCTCTATGCCATTCCCAAGCTAAACAATAGGCACCCGTAGAGTACGTCTCAATTTATGCGAAGAAAAAAAAATTCTATATCATATTTTTTATGAATCCAAATTATAATAGTGTATATCAATTAAATAATTTTTAAAATTCTATAGTAGATATAATTCTGATTCTATATATATAAATATTCCTTAAAAAATTATAATATTAATGTTTGTATAATTACGTGAGAATTTTAGCTAATTCACATTTATACAAATTACTTGAATGAATTTTTCAAACTGGTTGTTATCCACTCCAAGAAAAGTAAACACAACTTGTAGGAAAGAAAAGATTAAAAGAAAAGGCACCAACCTTGGTTGGTGAAAATGTTGACTACAACAAGACAACAAGATCGCAACCAGCAAGTAGTGGCTAAGCATAAAATTCTACAGTAAATTTGATCGAACAAGCTGCATTATATCCCTACTAGTAAGGATACATGGATTTCATATCGACGGAAAATATATATGCATAAAATAAAATATCATTATGTGCCATACTGATACATAATATATGCTTTCAAAAATTATTTTACCAGTCATAAATACCCAAAAGACTTCTTGGACCAAACTGTACAAAAGTTCATACATAATTAACTACACATGAATATTAAAATAAACTTGTACAAAAACTCAGCAGATCTTATGTTTAATACTATTCTCTAATTTAAGTGAGAGTCATGTAGAGCAAAATGATAGTGGAAATGATTGAGCAATTATGATAGGGTGTTTTTTGAGGGCAGGACTAAGGGTGGAATTTTAGCTAGTGGCTCATGAGCAACTCGGGCTCAGCTCGGTATTTGGCTCAATTCGAGCTCGGCTCGTTAACAAACGAGGAGCCGAGTTCGAACTCTTTTCTTAGTTCGTTTCAAAAACGAGTCGAGTCCGAGCTAGACCCTAACTCGCTCGGACTCGGCTCGGTATATATATTATACAAACCTACAGTGTTTTCCAAATAACCCTCACTGCCTCACACACTCGTCAAACTCCATCCCTAGCTTCGCCGCCGCCCTCGCCTGGGCCTCCGCCGTCCCCCGTCCGTCGCCCCCCCCCCCCCCCCCCCCCCCCGTTAGGCACCTCCTCCGCCACCCCAGCCCGGGCCTCCTCCGCCGCCGCCACCCCCGCCCGGCGCCCCCGTTTGGCGCCTCCTCCGTCACCGCCACCCCCAAAAAGTGTCGAGCTGGCCGAGCTAACTTGCGAGTTCGACCGAGTCGAGTTCGAGCTGACTTTTGAGCTCGGTGAGGTAACCAAGCCGAGCCGAGCCAGCTCGTAAGCCTGACCAAGCCCGAGCCGAGCCAGGGCCAGCTCGCTCGAACTCGGCTCGTTTCCACCCCTAGGCAGGACCGGCTAAAAGTATGACCAGTCAAATCTTTTAAGTCAATAGTTAGAAACATTTAAATTAGTCCATAAAAAGAAAGAAATTTTAAAGAGTTCTAGTATAAAAAAAAAATAAATGCCAAGAGTAAAAAACAAATAAAGAAGATTTTTTTTTTTGAGTCAGGTCCTCTGTCATTCTTGAGAATCATTCAGAAATAAACGATCAGATCGAACTCAGAAAAAAAATTAGAGTTTAATTTCTAACATCTTGAGTTGACCTCATTGCCTAAAACTATTTTCTTAAGACGGTGAAGAGATAGAGACACATCATGTATGACCATATTAGATCCACATGTTAGGTAGATTATTAACATGATGATTTGGTAATTTGCCTCCTCTCCAGGGAATCTTGATGTAGAACTGAAAATAACTTCATCACCATGTTTCATGTCAAACACAAATTTAATATATCCAAAGGGATCATTCAACTTGATTGCTCACTACAATGTTTGAACCCAGATTCGAACCCGGATCTATTATATTGCATTACAAATTACACATATGTTCCAACCGTTAGATAAAAAATCAACACTCTTGATCGATCATAGTAGAGAAAAAAGAAGTATATTCTCTTATATTTTGGATCATGGATTAATATGCAATGCTGCACAATATTCTTATGAGTTTTATCTTAAAGGAGGAACACTTAAGCAACTTAATTTAGAAATGATCATTAGATGCTCCTAAACAAAGAATTGATTGATTGCTTGTTTTGTTAAATTGGTTGATCATGTCATATATATATATATATATATACAAAGATCGAAGAATTTAGCAGACCAACACAAGAACACAATTTTGCTCTAATTTCTCCGATAAACTCATGACAAGTCTCCAAAAACCCAATTTGGAAGAAGCTAAGATTTTTCAGTTACCAATTGCCATCATCACTCAGTGGCATCGGACGGAGCGCGGCGCGACGACCGCGGGAACGGCCGCATGCGGGGCGACGGCGAGGATTCCGCTGGCGCGGCCGGCAGCTCCATCTCGCCGCTCAGAATCTTTACAATGTCGGCGCTGTCGGGCCGGAGCTCGGGTAGCCGTTGCAAGCACAGCAATGCCAGGTTTGCGCAGAGCGCGGCCTGGTCCTTGTCGTAGCACCCTTCCAGCCTGTTGTCCATGATCTCGAGGACATTGCCAGTGCGCGCGAGCTGCCGACACCAGCTCACCAGGTTGGCCTTCTCCAGCTTCATCGGCGAGGCGAGTATGTGCAGCGGTCGCCGGCCGGAGAGGATGACGAGCACGAGCACGCCGAAGCTGTAGACGTCGGACTTGTCCAGCAGCTCGCCGTTCTGGCACGCGCCACCGCCGCTGCACTCTGGCGCGACGTAGCACACCGTGCCGCGCATGCTCGTCGTGCTGCTCAGCTCCCGGCTGAGGAAGTCCCCGCCGCCGCCGGGGCTGTGCATTTCGCTTCCGCCGGACTGGCCTCGCCGCCTGCCCCGCTTCCAGCCCTTCCTGAAGCTTATGTCGAGAGCGCTCAGCGCGCTCAGCTCTTCATTGCCATCACCATTGCCATTGCTTGTGCTAATCGACCGGAGCCATGGCTTCCCGCCGCCGCGCCGCTTGTCGAAGCTGTTGCCCTTCTTGGTCATCTCCTCGAAGTACTCCTCCTTCCACCATTCCCTCATCTTGGCCTCCTTCTTGTCCCCTGTCTCGCCATTGCCATTGCCGTCGCCATTGGCATTGTGGTCCGTGTTCTTGTTGTGCTCCGGCGACACCGGCACGGCGTTCTCGTCGGTGGCCACCGGGGAATTCTTGTGGTCGCCCGCGTCGCGGCTGTAGTCGTCGGCCCAATCCGGGTTCCTCTGGGGGCAGATTTGGCTGCCAATCCACTCGGCGACGTAGTCCCTCGCGTCGAGCTCGCCGCTCTCGTCCTGCTTCCACCACCAGTCCTTCCCCCACGCGCCCCCTGGGTTAGAGCCCACCTCCTCCTTGCGGCCGGCGAGGGAGGCGGCTGCGAGGTCGCCGGCTTCGCCGAGTTCTTGGCTCAAGAATTCGGCCCCGGCGGCGGCGTCGGCGAAGGTCTCGGGGGTCTTGAATCGGGCGAGGCCGAAGTCGGCGAGCTTGGCGCGGAAGTCGGCGTCGAGCAGGACGTTGCTGGGCTTGAGGTCGCCGTGCACGACCGGCGGCTGGCACTCGTTGTGCAGGAACGCGAGCGCGCGCGCCACGTCGCGGATGACGGCGACCCGCCTGGGCCAGTCCAACAACCACCCTTCGTGGGCGTCTCCGAAGAGCGCCGCCTGGAGAGAGCCATGGGGCATGTACTCGAACACGAGGAGCAGGGGGTCGTCGGAGGAGTATCCGACGAGGGAGACGAGGTGGGGGGAGGCGGGGATGGAACCAAGGACGCGAAGCTCGTGCGGGGATGGCCGCGTCTTGACGGCGGCGAGCGAGCCGTCTGGGAAGGACGCGAGGTACACGGGGGAGGCGGCGCCGCGTCCGAGGAGGCGCGACGCGTGGAACCCGCCAGTGGCGCGCCGGAGTGCGTGCCGCGAGTACCGCCGGAGAGTTCGCGGCGGGGAGAACGGGAGCGTGGCGCGGCTTCGCCGGCGCCGCCGGAGATGGACAAGAAGAACAAGAAGGAAGACAACAGTCGCCGCTGCGGCAGCGGCGGAGCAGGCGACGATGAGGAGGCGGCGGTGGGTTGTGGTGGAGCGAGGAGAGGAAGGCGGCGGTGGGAGAGGCATGGCTCGCCGGACTGAGGTGTCAGGATCTAAGAAGAAGAGTATGAGTGTGCATGGGATTGGGAGGCATGTAATATTTGGTTTTTTTTTTTGTGTGTAAATGCACAGCTACAGAGCTAGGCTGTCAGTGACAATCTGCCTATAAGTAATTCGCCATTTACATGGCATTGAGGATTGTTTCGCAGGGTCATTTTTTAAAAAAATAATATCAAAAAAAATTGTGAAAATAATCACTTACTTTTTTTTTATATTTTTAACCCACCACATCAGTATATCACGACTTGAACTCAAGTATTACATATTTTCTCGACTCTAATCCATCACAAACAGTTCCAACACGTCAATTATATAATTCTATTATACATCAAAATTTTGATTATTTTAAAATTGTTATCTTTTGACCTATAATTCTGATTAACAATCCGTTTAATCCAGGAGAATCATGAGATCAAAACGATCAGATCAATACAAACAGATTATCAACCAGAATTATATATCACAAAATATCATATTTTGTTATATCTGAAGACATATATATCCGGTTTCCAATTTGTTTAAGTCGATATGATCATTTTAGTCTAACAACTCTAGTGGTTTAAACAGATAATCAATTAGAGTTATAGGTCAAAATACAATGATGTCAAAATAATCAAAATTTTCAATACAATTTAATGAAAAAAAATTGAGCTCAAACTTTCCAATTCTTTCAGAATCAATATCATTTGACTTATAACTCTAATTGACTATTTGTTTAAACCAGTGGAACTTTGAGTTCAAAATAATCAGATCGATACAAATGGATTGTCAACCGGACTCAACAGATCGCTCTGAACATTTCAGACTCACAATCCCACTGGTTTAAATAGATTGCCAATGAAAGTTTTAGGTCAAAAGATATCCATCTTAGAAAAATTGGTAGGTTTGAATTTTTTTTGATTAAATTGTACTAAAATTTAGATTCTTCTGGCATCGATATCTTTTTTATCTATAATTTAGATTAACGATAAGACTAGAATTGAAGGCCAAAACGATCATATTGGTACAAATGGATAGTAAATTAGACAATATATCTCAAGATATAACAAAATATGATATCTTGTAGTATAACTCCGGTTGATGATCTATTTGTTACGATCTAATCATTTTAGTCTCACGATTTCACTGATTCAAACGGATCATTAATCAAAGTTATAAGTCAAAAGATGTCAATTCTAGAATAATCGAAATTTTGATATATAATATGTCGTGGTATTACAAATACCCCGACAGGTTTCTTCGGACGTGTGTAACACGTGTACAACGACGCGAATTGACCGTGCGACTGATCACCTCCCGCCGAGCAAGCACAGAGATTGACACGGAGAATTTATACAGGTTTCGGCCCCGGTGGGGACCCTAGTCTTGTCGGCACCCCAGGACGTGAGTCTGCTGGAGAGGTTCTCTCTCGGGGAGAGAGGTCTCCAAGGGATGCCTGTTGCTTTGAGTGTGTAAAATGAATTGAGAGTTGGTCACAAATGAGATACAAGGGGGTATATATAAACCCCAAAAGATGCAAAAAGACTAAAAAGCCCTATCTACGGCCGTCGGATCGATGGGCGTTGACGCCATTTCACCGGCCGAAGGGCTTGGATGCTTGACAAGTGTCCTCGCTAGTTCCCGAGGCGCTCTTGACGTCACCCGCACGTGACCTCGCACGAGAGACCTCCGTGGCTTTTCCTGGGGGACCTCCGGAATTTTCCCCTGTAGACGTCCGGGATTTTCCTGGAGGCCCTCTGGGACTTTTCCCGGTAGCCCTCCGGGACTTTCCTCGGTAGGCGCTCGGGGGATCCCACGGGACCTGGAGCCCAGAGGCTCAGGGACCGGCAGGGGACCGACTCCCCACAGACCCAGGAGCTCGGGGGATCCCGCGGACCCGGGGCCCGGATGCCCAGGGACCCGCTGGGAACCGTCTCCGCGTGAAGGACCCAACTGCAAGGGGGATCCCGCCGGACCCGAGGCCCAAAGGCCCGAGGACCGTCGGGAACCGTCTCAGCACAAAGGACCCAGGCGCTCGGGGGATCCCGCGGGACCTGGGGCTCGGCCGCAAGACAGACCTCCGTGGCTTTTTCTGGGAGGCCTCCGGAATTTTGCCCGATAGCCCTCCGGGATTTTCCCCAGGAGGCGTTCGGGACTTTCCCCGGTAGGCGTTCGGGGGATCCCACAGGACCCAGAGCCCAGAGGCCCGAGGACCCACTGGGAACCGTCTCCGCACGGACCCAGGCGCTCTGGGGAACCCAGGGGACCCAAGGCCCAAGGACCCATCGGGAACCGTCTCCGCGCGAAGGACCTAGGCGCTTAAGGATCTCACGAGACTCGGGGCTCAGAGGCCCAGGGACTGCCGGGAACGTCTCCAAGGACCCGCCAGGAACCGTCTCTGCACGAAGGACACAGGCGCTCGGGGGATCCCGCGGGACCTAGGGCTCGGAGGCCCAGGGACTGTCGGGAACAGTCTCCGCACGAAGGACCCAGGCGCTGGGGGATCCCGCTGGACCCAGGGCCGAGCCGCATGAGAGACCTCCATGGCTTTTCCTGGAAGGCGTCCTTAGATTTTTCCCAGTAGCCCTCCAGGATTTTTCCCGGTAGCCCTTTGGGATTTTCCCCAGGAGGCGTCCGGGACTTTCCTCGGTAGCCCTCTGAGGCTTTCCCCGGTAGGCACTCGGGGGATCCAACGGGACCTGAGACACTGAGGCTCAGGGACCCACCGGGAACCGTCTCCGCACGACGGACGCAGGCGCTCCAGGAATCCCACAGGACCTAGGGCCCAGAGGCCTGGAGGCCCAGGGACCCACCGGGAACCGTCTCCGCACAACAGACACAGGCGCTCTAGGGATCCCATGAGACCCGGGGCCCGGAGGCCCAGGGACCCACTGGGAACCATCTCCGCACGACGGATGCAGGTGCTCCGGGGATTCCATAGGACCCAGGGCCCGGAGGCCTGGGGACCCGTCGGGAACCATCTCCGCACGACGGACGCAGGTGCTCTGGGGATCCCACGGGACTCTGGGCCGGAGGCCCAGGGACCTACCGGGAACCGTCTCAGCACAAAGGACCCAGGCGCTCGAGAGCTCAGACTACCTGGAGACACAGGATTTCCCCCAACAGGAGCCCCCCAGGCCCTCGGGGACACGCCGTGGCCCTGAGGGTATGTGTCAAACCCTTCCCCAGCTGACACTTAGTCTCCAAGGTATGTTTCCCGCACAGTGCTTTGATTCCCGCGCAGTGCTCAAACGATGCTTTGGTTGTCCAGTGCCGCACTTTGCTTTTCGCGCGGCGCCCGTACGGCGCTTCGATTCCCACGTAACCCTCGGGGGGATCCAGGCCGTCAAATTCAAAGCACCACGCGGGTTTGTCTTCTCTTATAAATAGGGAGAAAGTGCTCAGGCCGATTCATTAGAAACCTTTAACTTGAACTCTCCCTCCGGTTTGCTTTTTGCACGTCGCCGGGGTAGAACCATTTCGTGTCCGAGAGACCGGGGATCTCTGGGCGAAAGGATCTGGACTTGGGATGTAAAGTCATCGTAAAGAAGAGAAAACTGCGCTCGGGGTACTTGGAGCCCCCGGACGGGAAAAAATCCTCTCCTGAGACATAACGTCGCCGGGGGGAGGATGCCACGATCGGGGGACTTGGAGCCCCCGGACGAGAAAATCCTTCTCCCGGGACAAAGTGCACCAGGGAGAGAATGTAGCCACCTCTGGATGGCACAAAGCCCCCAGATGAGAGAAAACCTTCTCTCGAGACAAAGTCCATCGGGGAGAGAATGCTACCTCGTCCGGGGGACGTTGAGCCCCCATACAGGAAAAACCTTCTCTCGGACAAAGTCCACCGGGGAGAGAACGTAGCCACGTCTAGATGGCTCGGAGCCCCCGGACGCAAGAAAACCTTCATCCAGGACAAAGTCCACCAGGGAGAGAAAACCTTCCCTCGGGACAAAGTCCACCCGGGAGAGAACATATCCGCGTCCGGATGGCGCGGAGCCCCTGGATGGGAGAAAACCTTCTCCTGAGACAAAGTCCTCCGGGAGAGAAAACCTTCCCCCGGGACAAAGTCCACCTGGGAGAGAACGTTACTGCATCCGGGCGATGCGAAGCCCCTGGATGAGAGAAAACCTTCTCCCGGGAAAAAGTCCTCCGGGAGAGAAAACCTTCCCCAGGACAAAGTCCACCTGGGAGAGAACGTTACTGTGTCCGGGAGGCGCGAAGCCCTCGGACGGGAGAAAACCTTCTCCCGGCACAAAGTCCTCCGGGAGACAAAACCTTCCCCCGGGACAAAGTCCACCTGGGAGAGAACGTAGCCGCGTCTGGATGGCCCGGAGCCCCCGAACGGGAGAAAACCTTCTCCCAGGACAAAGTCCACCCGGGAGAGAACGTAGCCATGTCTGGATGGTGCGGAGTCCCCGGAAGAGAGAAAACCTTCCCCCGGGACAAAGTCCACCCGGGATAGAACATAGCCGCGTTCGCCCGGGAGAGAACATAGCCGCGTCCGGATGGCGTGGAGCCCTCGGACGGGAGAAAACCTTCTCCCGGGACAAAGTCCATTGGGGAGACAATGTTACCGCGTTCGAGTGGCGCGGAGCCCCCAGATGGGAAAAACCTTCTCCCAGGACAAAGCCCCCCCCCCCCCCGAGATAACGTAGCCACGTCCGGATGGCGTGGAGCCCCCCGAACGGGAGAAAACCTTCCCCCAGGACAAAGTCCATCGGGGAGAGAATGTAAACGCGTCCCGGTCAAAAATTCCACCGGTCAGCGTGAAAACGGGGAGCCGGTAAAGAATATTTCGATCAAAAAATTCTAAGACCCAGTCAGAAATTCCCCTGGTTACTGTGAGAACAGGGAGCTGGTCGAGAAATTTTGGGGTTGGAAATTCGCTCCCGGAGGAGGGCGAGCGCCATGATGGGCTCTAGAGTATTTGAGGGGGGACTATTCCCTCAATGTGACTCGCTACCACAGTTAAGAACTGGGTTTCCGCTTACCCCCTCTGTCTGCAAGGGGTTATTGTAAGCCACCCGGGGAGCGAGGCTCCCGTTGTTGGGACTTTTGGAGTATTTGAGGGGGAACTCACCCCTCAAAGTGACTCGTTACTGTGGTTTCTGGGAACCGGGTTGCCGCTTATGCCCTCAGTCCACGAGAGGAATTGTAAGCCGCCCTAGGGGAGCAAGGCTGCCGCTGTCAGGACTTGGGCTAAGCAGGAGGCTGTGACCCTCATTCAAGGGCATCCTTACAGTGAGGGCATCCTCGTGGGGAGGGGGAACAATACACCCTGCAAAAGAAGATTCATAGGGGAACAACTAAATTGTATTGATTAAGTAAATTGATACAACACCTTCCCCCCTGCGAAGCACGAGAGGGGGAGAGAGAGATCAGGGGGCCGAGGGCAGACATCCTCTCGGGGAGGGCATCCTCTAAGTGAGGGCATCCTCGCGGGGAGGGCCTCCCTTCGAGGGTCCAGAGTGGGGCTTGCAGATAGAATCCCCCCCAAGTCAGGGGACATGTCTCTGGGAGTTCTGGAAAGGGGGCTCATCGGTTGAGCCCCTTTCTTGGGCCAACTCCCGGTGTCCCCCATAGGGAGCGGGGAGGGCCGCCTGTGCCGACTGATGGGGCAAGGCAGGTCTCTCCCCCCTGCCTATGTTGCTCGAGGAATGCCGCGAAGTGCTGACGAAGCGCATTACATTCTCGGGTGGCATGGGAAGTGGACTGGTGGAAGGCGCACCGTAAGTTGGCCCCAACCTCATTGCTCCCTGGCACGGGATTGTCCCGAGCACGGGAGGGCTGGCCTCCCCCTCCTTTTGACTTGGGGGAGGGGCGGCTGACCTGATCAGCTTTGCGAGAGCCACCTCCATCTTCGACAACAAAGATGTCCCGAGACCTTGACTCACCGGGATGTCCCTCCTTGAGACGTTTGTGGGATGAGTCCCCCACGTCCCTCTTTGCAGTGGGGGGGGGGGACCCCTTGGTTCTCCTTCCAGAGGTCGTCCTCCTCTGCCCTTGCGTACTTTTCAAGTACGTTGAAGAGCTCATCAGTAGATGAGGGCAGCTCCAGGAAAGCCTCCGGTGGAGCTCCCCGGGAAGGATCCCGCTCTTGCACACCTCGATGACTGTAGAGTCAGGGACGTGCGCCACTTTGCTCTTGACCTGAGCAAAGTACTTGAAGAAGCTCCTGATGGTCTCCCCCGTCTTCTACTTCACATTGTATAGTTGCGATGAATCTAGGGGACACACGTAGTTCCCCTGGAAGTTTGTGCAGACCTTGCGCTTGATCTGTGCAAAGGACTTTATGGAACCGGCCCTCAGGTTGTAAAACCATGAGTGGGCGATTCCAGTAAGGTAGAGGGGGAAGACGTTGCATTGCACCATCTCATCCCCCCCAGCCGCTGAGATGGCCGTGGAGTACACCTACACAAATTCATAAGGATCGGCCTCACCATTGTAGTGCTCGATGTGGGGCGGGCGATATGGCTTTGGCCATCGAACGCGTCAGAGCCGGCGGCACAAGGGCTGGTTGGCCCCCTCAACTCCCCGGGAAGGTTCCCGGTCGCTGTCCCCCCTTGTAGGGGAGACGCGCTCGTTATCGGAGTCAGGGAGAGGCCCCAGTGGTCCGCCCGGACGGTGGTAGTGCCTCTTCTCCTCAGGGTTGGAGCTGACTTCTCGAACCTCCAGCTGCCTCCCAGAGGAAGCGGTGGCTTCGTCGATTGGTCTCCCTCCCTAGTTGGCTCAGAGACGTATCCCCAGCCTATGCAGGGAGGGAGCTTCACTAGGCTTCACGGCACGCATGCCCTCTACCTCCTCCCGAGTGAGTCAGGCCTGATCACCGGGGGAGCCCTTGGGGGCGACCCCTGGGGAAGAGGGAGCTGATGTGCATCAGCTGCCGGTCCGGAGGACGCTGTCGGCACGTGGACAAGGCCTGACGCCGAGCGTGCCTTCGGGGAGGCCTCCGGAGCTGGTGCGTGAGAGCCCTCACAGGGGAGGCTCGCCGCGTGCGTCGGGGCCGTCCCAGGCTCAATGGAAACCACTGGCCCAGGAGCCGCTCCAGACGCACTGGCAACCATCCATAGCACGGGGTCAGGAAGAGCCCCCAGAGCAGGGCGAGCCCCTGCACGGGGTAAGGCCCCGACGCGGGGATAGCTCCCGGAGTGGGGTAAGGCCTCGACGCGGAAAACATGCCCAGCACTGGGAAAGCCACCGGGTGCCCCATAAAAAATGGAGGTGGCGCCCCCATAAACTGGAATGGGGGCGGATAGACAGGAGTCGGAGGCCGCGCTAAGGCGCGCAAAAACTCCTCCATGGTGCGCTGGGCATGGAGTTGGCCCTCAACTAGAGCCTTGAGTAACGGGTCTCTGAGAGCCGAGACTGCCGCCTGGGGGGCACTAGTCCCCGCCAGCGCAGTCGTGGCCCCCGGGCCAGACCCAGGGGCACCTCTACCAGAAATAATGGGGAGAGTACGAGAAGGCGGTACCTCGATTCGGTCGCGTCCGGTCGAAGGTACTGGGACAGCAGCATCTTGTGAAGGTGGCGTCGGGTCACCGGGACCGGTGTCACCGGGGAGGGAGCGAGCGCTCGTTCTTGGGGGAGCCATGGTGATTCGTCACGAGTCCCCACAGTCGGTGCCAACTATCGTGGTATTACGAATACCTCGGCAGGTTTCTTCGGACGTGTGTAACATGTGTACAGTGACGCGAGCTGACCTTGCGACCAATCACCTCCCATCGGGCAAGCACAGAGATTGACATGGAGAATTTATATAGGTTCAGGCCCCAATGGGGACCTTAGTCCTGTCGGCACAATCCGGGCGTGAGTCCACTGGGGAGGTTCTCTTTCGGGGAGAGAGGTCTCCAAGGGATGCCTGCTACTTTGAGTGTGTAAAATGAATTGAGAGTTGGTCACAAATGAGATACAATGGGGGGTATATATAGGCCCCAAAAGATGCAAAAAGACTATAAATCCCTATCTACCGCTGTTGGATCGAGGGCCGTTGACGCCATTTCACCGGCTGAAGGGCTTGGATGCTTGACAAGTGTCCTCGCTAGTTCCCGAGGCGCTCTTGACGTCACCCGCACGTGACCTCGCACGAGAGACCTCCGTGGCTTTTCCCGGGGGACCTCCGGAATTTTCCCCGTTAGACGTCCGGGGTTTTCCCTTGATCCATTTGAGACCTAGCCTTAGTTTTCGCACTAGGCTCACCCAGATTCTAATATGTAGAATAACGGGATCTTACTCGCAAATACCGAAACCCAAAGATTGATCGAAAACACAGCTCAAGTTAATGGCACAACTCTTTATTTCAAAGAGGGCTTTACACGTCGAACGTTAGGTTGCACTCGCCTACGTCGAGGGAACTATGTGTCTAAGACTTCAATCTAGACTTGATGATCTGAACTAGACCTATTACAACGTATTTATAGTCCAATCGTATGAATACGTATCAGACTCAGTAACTAACTAACTGACTAATCCTAAACGGATAAGCTTAGTTATATATATATTCGGATCGGATTACAATTCCGAACAGGGAACGAATTCCTTTTCATGGTCATGAACCAAATCCATGGTCGTGAAACCTTTTCGAACACGGTTATGATCGCGGAGCCTTTATGCGATCAAGACTTGAAGATCCTCCCGGATCATAACTCCCTTGTTGAGAAGGAGCCAACCCCTGTTGCGACCTCTCGATCAAACTGGAGATGTGGAAATTGATCTTTTCCATCTTCTCTGGTGTACCACTTTGCCACACGTACTCGTTGACCTTTCCGACAGATTCGAAAAGTCTCCTTTGTGACACTGTGGGTGGTAGTCACCTTCTTCTCTAGAATCACATCTTCGCGTAGAGGTTTGTCTCGTTGATAGACCAAGTCTTCAACAGATGGTACTATGATATCTGGCTCATCATCCAGCATTGAAGGCTCGAAGAGTTTGAGGTTCTCAACATTAACAACCGAGTAAATATCCATGTATGGAGGTAACTCGAGCTGACAAGTATTATTACCCACTTTTCGCAAAATTCAAAAAGGACCATAACGAATGGGTTTGAGTTTCTTACCTTCACCTTTATGTCTCTCCTTACTCAGATGTAATCATAACATATCACCTTCTTCGAATTGAGCATCAACTCGGTGCCGATCATGTCGCACGTTGTACTTGAGTTGAGCTTTCAGCAAGTTCTGTTCAACTTCTCGATGGAGCCGTTGAATACCTTCCAGGAACTTTTGTGCTCGATCCTGATCAAATGCTTCCTTGTTGTTCTATGCTGAGGTAGGGATCACAAACTCCATGTCAAATGGACTCTGTAGTAGAAATCCTAAATAGACCTCAAACGGCGACTTTCCAGTCGAACCATGCACTACTCGATTAAAAGTAAACTGCAGGTACGGTATGCTTTCATCCTAGGTCTTCGGGTGTTCGAGTTATATCCTCTCAAGAGATGAACGACTGTGCGATTTACCACCTCAGTTTGACCATCAGTTTTGCGGATGAAAGGCAATACTCCTATTTAGCTTGGTGTCCATTATCGTCCAGAGCAATCGCCAAAAGTGACTAAGGAACCAGGTATCGCGATCAAACACAATAGAAGTCGGCAGTACGAAGTGTGTCTAAACGTTTTGAAAGAATACCCGAGTTTCTTCTTCTCCCGTGATAGTCTTTTGACAAGGTATGAGAATAATCATTTTGGAGAACCGATCAACGACCACGAATAGATAGTCATTGCCACGTCGAGTCTTAGGCAATCCTCTGAAGAAATCCATGGATATGCTCTCCCATGGTCGCGATGGAACTGGCAAAGGAGTGTACAAACCTAATTTTCGGTTTGCCGGTTTCGAGATGCTGCAGAGACCACATCCTCAAACAAAACTAGCCACATCGTGCTGCATATGCGGCCAGAACACATGTGACCAGCTACCCTCGATGTCTTTGTAACCCCAAAGTGACCAGCTACCCTCGATGTGTGCGCTTCTCACAACCATTGAATTCGAGGTGCTCCACGAGGTAGGCAAAGTAAATTGCCCTTGTACAAGAGTCTTTGTCGACGAACGAACTCTGTAGGTTTCCCTGTTTCAAGCTTAGTCAGTGCTGTTTGAAAATCAGGGTCTTCACTGTACATATTGGCATAGTCATCATGACATGAGGGCTCGATTTGCATGAATACTGATAAACAGAGGGTCGTAACTGGTGGTCGCGACAACATGTCCGCCAATTTGTTGTGTATACCCTTCTTGTACTTAATCACCAGATTAAACTGCTGCAAATACGACATCCACTTCATGTGCCGAGCTTGCTGTAGCTTGGACTGAGTTTGCAAATATTGCAACAGTTGATGGTCGGTGTGGACAACAGTCTCTTTACCCAAGAGATAACACCGCCAATGTTTTACGGACTGATGCAGTGCACACAACTCTTTGTCATAAGTCGGGTAGTTCTTCTGAGCTCCCTAGAATAACTCGGAGTGATATGCCACTGGTCGACCTTCTTGCATGAGCACAGCGCCCATGGCATAACCTGAGGCATCGGTTTCTAACTAGAATGGTTTCTGGAGATTTGGCAAAGCTAACACAGGCGCCTCACTGATCTTCCTCTTCAGCAAGAGAAACGTGTCCTCATGTTTCCCTGTCCACTCGAACTTTTGATCGATCCTGGTTAATTCATGCAATGGAGAAGCCACAATTGAGAAGTGTTGGATGAACTTCCAAAGATATTGGCATGCTCCCACAAAACTACGCACGTCCGTAATTGTTCGCGGTCGCGGCCACTCGCGAATCACTTTTACCTTATCGGGGTCGATTTGCAACGTACCATTGCCGACCATGAATCCTAGGTAAAGTAGAGTTTGCTGGCCGAACTAGCACTTCTTATGGTTGAGGCGAAGTCGATGTTGCTGAAGCTATTCGAACACCTTTTCGACATGAATGAGGTGCTCATCCCACGAACGACTATAAACCAATATGTCGTCGAGGTAAACGATCACAAAGTCATCGATAAATTGTCTCAATACGTCATTCATAAGACGCATGAAAGTTGTCGGGGCATTGCAGAGACCAAACGGCATGACCAGCCATTCGAACAGACCTTGTCGTGTTTTAAATGCGGTCTTCCACGTATCCTCCTCTCAGATGCTAACTTGATGATATCCTGACTTAAGATCTAATTTGGAGAAGACAACAGCATGCTTCAATTAGTCTAGCAAGTCGTCAATATGAGGAAGGGGGTACCGGTTCTTGATGGTGATCTTGTTTAGTGCTCGGTAGTCGATGCACATACGCCAAGTCCCATCTTTCTTTGGCACTAACACCATAGGAGATCCACAAGGTGAACTACTCGGCTGAATGACACCATCGTTTAGCAACTCACCAAGTTGTCTCTTGATCTCTTCATTCTCCAATACTGAGTTGCGATACATACTCAGATTAGGTAGTGTTGCATCGAACACAAGCTGAATTTCGTGCTCGACTGGATGTTTCGGTGGATGACTCTGGGTAGTCTTGAATAGATCACTGTATTCCTCCAGCAGTCCCAACAAACAACCAAAATCCTCTCGGCACGCCAATGACAATGCTAGTCGAGTACCCTCACCTTGTCCAATGGGTCGAATCATGACAAGCACATACTTGTGACATGCATTAACAATTCGTTTGGCTTGATTTGTGGTAATCAAGTTCGAAGTGTTGACGTGGATGTCTCTACTGATCACGAACTTAACTCCATCTTTGGTGAGGTCATACTCTTGCGCTCGCCGATGGAAGTGAGTGTCTCAATCATACAGATACAGACTCCCAAAGATCACCTGACAGATATCGATAGGGATAACATCGCATTGCACGTCATCGATATATCGTGCAAAGATCGCAAACTTCAACACACACTGACTCATAATCTGTTGGTTCACGTCGGATGTAAACCAACCCAGCGGATATGGTCGTGGGTGTGTGGTTGTCTTCAAACGAAGTCACCGAACCAATCCAGCGGAGACCAGATACTTCTGACTTCCGGGATCGAATATCGCTGCGACCACTTCGTGCTTCACCTGGATGTTGATGGTGAACAAGTCCTCCGTTGGGTGATGGCCGTTTGGTGGATCCAAACCCTTCTCCTTCGGCATTTCCATCAGAGACAAGATCGTATCAGCCTCATCAACCGAATTCACCCGGACAATTTCTTCATCAGGTGAAGTCACAGTGGCCGTGGCTGTTCTTTTCCTTGGTCCATTTTTCTTTGGTCGAAGTTCAGGATGAAGCTTGTAGCATTTGTCTTTGGTATGTCCCGGGACTTGACAATGTTCACAAAAGGCACTCGTGCCCGATTTTGAAACGTTCTTCTTCGGACTCAGCTTTTTCTTTGTCGAGGTCACACTTTCCTTCGTGCTTTTGTCGCTGCGCGATTTGTTCTTCTTCTCGATCACCATAGCAGTTGTGCTTGTGGTCGCGATGTCTTGGACGCCGAACAGACTTAGCTCAGTATTGATCTATTTCTGAAGTCCATATGTGTATTTCTGAAATACCTGAGGGTCGGACAGTGAGATGCCGATGACCATTGCTTGTCGTCAAAACTCCGTAGTATAGTCTTGGACGGTCTGGTCGCACCGTTGGTACAATCTGTGCCAACATTCCCATCTCTCCTCAAGGTAACCCATCGGATAGAATTCTTGCCATAGGAGTCGCTTGAATTGACCCCACGTAAGGTCATCAACTTCACCACTGGCGACAAGGGCCTCCCACCAAGTCTTGGCGTGGTCCTTCATCTTCAAAGGTGCGAACTTTACCTTTTGAGCGCTACTGAACCCTTTCAGGTCAAAGTAGGTTTCAAGCTGGTCAATCCAAGAATCCAGTTTCTCGGCATTGATCACCCCATCATATATGGGTATATCAATCTTAGCGTCAACCTTAAAAGATCCCAAAGCTAAGGAGGTGTTGGCGAGGTCGCTGGTCTTGTGGTCTCCTTCGTCTTCATCTTCGTCTGCCCTGCGCAAGTCTTCACCAGTCTTCACACCCATAACCTTCCCTACTTCAGGAGGTACAAACATGGTCTGCTACTTAATCCAAGCAAGCACGGTTTCCCTATCGTTGGAGAGCTTAGCCACTTGTTCAGCTAGGTGAGCTTGAACGGAGGTATCGTCAGACATTGTCGGAGACGTGGCTGTAGGAACCGTCAATTGATCGCCTGGAGTTTTGCCGGAAGTTTTGTAACCCTAGCGTGTCTTTACCATCCACAGGATAGGAAAGTTGCTCTGATACCAACTTGATCCGTTTGAGACCTACCCTTGGTTTTCGCACTAGGCTCGCCCAGATTCTAAAATGCGAAATAACGGGATCTTACTTGGAAATACCGAAACCCAAAGGTTGATCAAAAACACAGCTCAAGTTATTGCACAACTCTTTATTTCAAAGAGAGCTTACACGTCGAACGTTAGGTCGCACTCGCCTACGTCGATGGAACTATGTGTCTAAGACTTCAATCTAGACTCGATGATCTAAACTAGACCTATTACAAGGTATTTATAGTCCAATCGTACGAATACGTATCAGACTCAGTAAATAACTAACTAACTAATCCTAAACGGATAAGCTTAGTTATATATATTCGGATCGGATTACAATTCCGAACAGGGAACGAATTCCTTTTCATGGTCGCGAACCAAATCCATGGTCACGAAACCTTTCCGAACACGGTTATGATCGCGGAGCCTTTATGTGATCAAGACCTGAAGATCCTCCCAGATCATCCCCGGAAGCCCTCCGGGACTTTTCCCAGTAGACGTCCAGGATTTTCCTTGGAGGCCCTCCGGGACTTTTCTCGATAGCCCTTCAGGACTTTCCCCGATAGGCGCTTGGGGGATCCCACGGGACCTACAGGGAACCAGCTCTGCACGGACCGAGGCGCTCGGGGGATCCCGCGGGACCCAGGGCCCAGAGGCCCAACGACCTACCAGGAACCATCTCCACACGGGACCGGAGCACCCGGAGGCCCGGGGACCATCGTGAACCATCTCCGCACGACGGACGCAGGTGCTTTGGGGATCCCGCGGGACCCGGGGCCCCAGGGGTCCGCCGCGAAATGTCTCCGCACGAAGGACTCGGGCGCTAGGGGGATCCTATGGGACCCAGGGCCCAGAGGCCCAGGGACCCACTGGGAACCGTCTCCGCATGACGGACGTAGGCGCTCCAGGAATCCCACGGGACCCAGGGCCCAGAGGTCCGAAGGCCCAGGGATCCACCGAGAACTGTCTCTGCATGACGGACGCAGGAGCTCCGGGGATCCCACGGGACCTGGGGCCCGGAGGCCCAGGGACCCATCGGGAACCGTCTCAGCACGACGGACGCAGGTGCTCCGGGAATCCCACTGGACCCTGGGCCAGAGGCCAAGGGACCCACCGGGAACCATCTCTGCATGAAGGACCCAGGTGCTCAGGAGCCCACTCCGAAGACTACCCGGAGACACAGGATTTCCCCCAACATAATAGAATTATACAATGGATATGTAGACTTGTGGCTCATGTGGCTTGTTGTGGCGCGGAGCCACGAGCCACGACAAGCTCTTGTCGCGGGTCCACACCATAATCTGTCAATGTGGTTGGTCAAAAACACAAAAAAGACAAGTGTGAGTTATTTTTGTAATTTTTTTTTGGTTATTTAAAAATTTTGTTTGGTTGGATACAGTCAATTTCCAGCTATTGTTGCTCTCTTAGGACTTCCTAGGTAAATGAAATCTAGTAAAAAAAATAATTGTAGAACTAACCATATTTTGTATTTTTTTTTTTTTGGAAAAATGACCTATCACGTTAGCTAATTATGACTCGGAGTTACGACAGGCTTGTTTTGCTACGAGACAACCACATGTTGCGACTCTCCACTACAACTAGCACATTCCAATGCATTTTCTGTAATATTGTAATAAGTTTCTTGATTTTTCCAAGATTGATATCTTTTTATCTATAATTCTGATTGATCCTTTAGAACTAATGGAATGGTAAGGTTAAAATGACCAGATTCGGACAAACGGATCATTAATTGGAGTCAAAATGATCAGATCTACATAAATGGAACATCAATTG
The DNA here is from genome assembly GCA_019359835.1 of Pharus latifolius. Taxonomy (NCBI): domain Eukaryota; kingdom Viridiplantae; phylum Streptophyta; class Magnoliopsida; order Poales; family Poaceae; genus Pharus; species Pharus latifolius. The sequence continues at coordinate 62,870,990 of CM033326.1, read as the reverse complement.
GAGTTATATATGACAAGATTTGATTGTTTTGACTCTGATTGATGATTCGTTTACGTGGATATGATGGTTTTGACTTCACAAATCTACTGATTCAAATAAATCATTAATCAAAGTTACACATTAAAAGATATCCATCTTGGTAAAATTGAAAATTTTAGTATGATTTAATCTAAAAAAATTGAACTCATTCTTTCCTATTTTTCTAAGATAAAAATCTTTTAATCTATAACTCCGATTGATGATCTGTTTGAACTGATAAACTTGTGAGGTCAAATCAACTAGATCAACACAAGCGAATCATCAATCTAAATTATATATCACAAGATTTGATATCTTATTATATATAAGTCCAATCAATGATTTGTTTGTATCAATCTAATTGTTTTGACTTCACAATTCCACCGATTTAATCAGATTTTCAATCAAAGTTGTATATCAAAAGATATTGATTCTGGAAAAATCAGAAATTTCAGAAAAATTTAATAAAAAATAACTCAAACTTTTCAATTCTTTTGGTATCTTTTGATCTATAACTCTAATTGACGATCCATTTAAATTATTAGAATTATGAGGCTAAAACGGTCAAATCAATACTAGCGAATCATCAATCGGTGTTATAAATCAAAATAATTAGCTGACGTGCCAGGTCATTTTTGCAAAAAAAAGAGATGTGGGTTAGTTCTGCAATTTTTTTTAAGTGGGTTATTTAACATAGGTGATATGATAAAAGTTTTGATTATTGATCAAACAATGATAAGGTTACAAGTGAATCTGTGACCGGTTGGTCACAAAGAGGGGAGGTATGGGATAATTGTCAGCAAAGTTGGGGCTGACAATTTTGGAAACTTATTCTGATCATTATTAGTTTTTGACTTGCTTCAAAAAAATTACTAGTTTTTGACATCAAACCTAAGAATGACCAAATTAGCGCAATGCCAAATTTTTGTGGGTAAGCTGGGACCATACACTACCTCTAACTCCTAACATCCCTAACTCCTGACATCCATTAGAACTACCCCTAACTCCTGACATCCATTAGAATAACCCACATAAAATAATCAATTACAAAAATGATCCACAGTTCAAAAATTTTACAGAAATGGACTGCCACGTTAGCTTGTCGAGTCTTGGGAACTCGACAAGCGACTTATTGAGTAGAACCGTTTTGTCGAATCCCCAGGGCATGACAGGGTGACACTCCAGGTGACTCGATCAGCCCCTTGTCGAGTCCCTAGGGCATGAAAAGCCTCCACTCGACCAGGAAAAAATATTTTCTATGGGGCACCAAGCAGGATTCGAACCATGGACTAGGGGTGAGAGACCAATGTCTTAACCAACTAGGCTAGGACACATTTCTAAATATTCTTGCCATTGCACAAAGTAATACTTCATTGATTGCCATTGCATAAAGTAATACTTCACTTTATCATTGATTGCTTAAATGCAAACAATACATATCACATTATTGTATATTTGGGTAATAAGTGTCCTATGATTGTATTAAACTATATTTTTAATACAAAAAGTAGGTGAATTTTATTTTTTCTGTCATTTTTTGAATTTTATTTCTTGTTATAAATACTTTTCTTTCATGATTTATAGGAGTACTATAAAAATTTTTTGAGAAATTTTCATGATAATTTTGTGACTTAACAGTTGTGGTAATCTAGTTAGCACCTAATTAGAAATATGCACTAAATATCACCTCTAATAGAAAGTATATATCTGGATTAAGTGGTAAGATCAGATTCCAAAATGCACATAGAATGAAATGATGATTTGGGGTTTAGGGTTTAGGGGTTAGGGTTTGGGGTTTAGGGTTTAGGGTGAGGACAAGATATATTTAGTGAGAGATATATTATTGAAAATGGATAAAGTACATGAGTAAGCGAGCAACACTGAAGGAAATTAAGCACGAAATCATCTAGAAGGGCCAGCAACGGGGAAAGCTGCGAGGAGGCTTTGGTTCCGATTTGAAAGTACGATTAGCTTCGTGATGGCGCTCCAATATTTGTTCCTCCATAAGTTAGTCTGGTGCGAAACGCCATTTGGCCTCACAGTACGGGTCGACCTCATCCGGACTCCAGTTCTCTGCGAGACCGAAGCTCTTATGGCGAGCTTTTGCTTCTTGCAGAAACTTTACGCGTTCCTTGGCTTCCTCCAACATCTCGATATCAATCCACTAAACAAAGTTGCACTTGCACTCATAAATCTGAGGAACATATGTGATAAATCAATAGGTCAAATAGTGTACAAGAGAATGATAAGAATAGTATAGCACTCACATCAGTTCGCCAAGGGTACTTGGACATCGCGCAACCGTAGAATCTCATCCAAAGCGACCGTTCATCGGTGGACATGTGCACCATGCACATCTTGGTTGCAGTGGCAACGCGGTGGAAGCTCATATAGCTCCATATCCTCATCCTTGGTCACTCTGGAGGATGAACCAAAAGTAGCCATAAGATCAGACAAGGAATAATTACCTATGAGTGTTATGAGGAAGTAGATAGGTTAAGTGCGAAAATGAGGGGGGATACACTTCATATTTGTAGGCCGGAGGCAGGGACTTATGGAACAGTGGAGAGGCATTTTTCTTTGGGCACGAGGTTCTATGATAGAAAGGTGAAAAGATGGAAAAGTTGAGGTGACAACTCGGGCTACTTTCCATCTTGAGAAGTTGTGAAGTCAAGAAAATGGAAAAGACAACTCATTTCTGCAAGTTTTTTTGACGCAACGCTTAAAAGATGGAAAAGTTGACGTGAAAACTCGAGCAGGCTGTTGTCACAGAAAGCTGCAGGGTCGACTGTTTTATAATTCGTATTGGATTTTTGGAATATTCCGACATTCATATCTTTTAAATTGTAACTTAGATTGATGATTCATTATTCATTTTGACCATTCAAACTATGAAGTCAAAACAATAAGATCGCCAAAAACAAATCATTAATCGGAGTTACATATCTCAAAATGACCCAGCACAATTTAATCCAGAAAATAATGCATTTACTAAAATAAATAATATAACATGTTGAAAAAATGAAGGCATTAGTACATGTTCGCTATGGGTTCGGACAACCCCTCTTATGCCCATGCCTATCTCTCTTGAAAGGCGACGGTGAATACGGATCAAGTGGCACATGCGACCGTCGCCCAGCCGCGGTAGAAGGACCATGCCGCTCAGTATCTGCATGACCCTGAGATGGTTGTGTCGGTGGAGGGGGATCTTCGATCTCACTCAGCACTAACTCATCCGGTTGGTAGTACTGATGTGCATGAGGGTCCTGTATCCCTAGCATGCTCGAGACCTAGTCCTTGATGTTTCGCTGATGTGCTACCCACTTGACCTCATCCCCCTGCAAAGCGTACCAGCCAAGATCGCTATGTTGATACATCTGGTCGTGGGAGGGCTCCCCCCAGCTCGGCTGCGTAGACTCCCAAGGTAGTGCGTGTCCTTGGGCCATTTGCTCAATACTAGCCTGGTCCCAAGTCTCATCAGCCACAAGCCGCTCCACCAACACCCTACTTGCATCCTCCTGGGCTCGACGGATGTTGTCCTCATCGTCGGAGTCATCTGAAGCAGGAGTACGATGTCTCGATGAGCCCCCAATCTACAGGTCTCTGCATCGAGCAGTGTGCATCGATGATGAACGATGAAGCCGAGATGGGCCAGCGGATGTACCCGGTACCTCACCTCGCCAAGTCAACGATGTGCCACGATGACTGGGCCATGCCGATGAAGTGCTCTGTCGAGCACCACTCAGGCTAGGCCTAGCTGACATCGGGCTAGGTGGCCAGGCCTCTCTCTGGTGTGGAAGAGATGTGTGTGTCTTTCAACCACAACTCAGGTCGGAGACGAGTCACCGTGCTCCGATGTTGATGGAACGTAGGGCACCACGCAACTCCATCTGACACTATCGTCCTCCCCGAGCAAGGCCGGGTAGTAGGGAACGGGTCTGCCTCTCGATGGCCACCTCTATGTCAACCTGCACATGCGAAATTACTGTGGGAACTCAGGAAAAATAGATAAGATAAGAGACCAACATAAGGATCTAGCCAACACGAACATACCGAGCGATGGATCCGGCCCGGGAACTCAACATCAAGGCCTGATCGAAGACTGTCTTGATGTGATAGTTGTGTCGGCCAAGGTGGGGGCATACGAGTGCACGGCACGTACCATTCAATATAAGTTTGGTGCATCACAGGGTCATACGGCCGCTCCTCCACAACAACATCAGTCACTGCGTGGGCCTCCCACTCATCGACCCATTTGGCATTCTTGCTCTGCCAGTTGTCGGAGTGTTTCCCTTTACGTGTTTGTTTGCAAAAACTAATGCAATGCACATAAATGCTAACAAATAAAGAAATGTTCAATACATAACTGAGATATAGAAAATGTTGCATACATACATGTGAATCTCCCACAGGAGATGGCGTTGTCGATTTCTTTCTGGGGGCAGTATCTGCTAGTGTAGCCTGAACTGGCGCATCACCCTCTCCGGAAAATATGGCTCCACTATATGTGAGAAAACCATGTGTTGGCACGTCAGCCAGCAGTCCTGCCCCGTGGTGCACTGCGAGGAAATACCATGCGGTGCAACCTGAGATATGTGCTCAGGTGTCCACGGTCTCCATATAACACGTGCGTCCAGTAGGAGATCAAATTCTCCCTTGTACGCCACGTACTAGCAGTGAATCTGAGACGATGACCACCTAGGCCGACCGCCCAACCAACGGGCTCCCATGGTGGGTCGATCAACCCAATCCTCATAGTCCACTGGCGCACTATACGGATGGATGGGCCACTCCAAACACGGCCGACCAATGGGGAAGTGCTCCCATGACCACAATTGTAGAAATACAGGGCATGCAGACAACAATGACCTGGCTGAGGTCCTGGAACATGCCTCGCACAACCCCCTGTATGTTGCACATAACACTACCATCGCCCAATTGTAATGTGGCATGGCCCCTGGGTCTGCATCAACAATACTCTCCACTAGGGGAATGAACCACGTGTACACAGTGTCACCGTGCGTCGAAGGTAATAGAATATACTTCAGTGTAATCAACAAGTAGGCAAAAAGATGCTGCCGAACTACATCACCCGGGGCATCATGGGGGCACTCACGGTAGCGTGTCAAAAATCTATGGGGGACACCACGTTTGGATGCCGGGATCTCATTACCGTGGTTACCAATGTGGAATTGGAGGTGCATCTGCCCACGTCAATTACACGTGTGGGCCAGGGGATGATGGGATGTCCACTGGCAGGTAAACCAAGAAGCATGGTCACATCCTCTAGCGTGACCGTCATCTCCCCCCAGCGGAAGTGGAAAGTGTGGGTCTCTGGACACCATCGATCTACCAATGCAGTGATCAACGACCTATCCAGTGTGATATGTTGACCTATCTGTAGCATACGGGTGAATGGCAATAAACCTGCATCCCGAAGGATGGGGATGTAGCCCTCATGGAGAGGCCAGTAGTCCACGGGAGCACGCACTACAAGCGGCTCCAGGTCCCGACCATCGAATAACATGCGGCCGCGATGTCCACGATCATATATGTTGGTCAGCAACTCTAGAAGATCTCTATCCCCGCCGGCCATATCTGTGAAAACTTTGATCCATTAGTGGAAAAAATGAAGCATTGACATCTCAACTCAACACGAAAATGAAATACAACATGAAGATAGCACACAACATGAAAATAAAATAACATACAACAGGAACCATTAAACCATTAAGATGTCCACATGACAAAATAAAATAACATACGGATTACAATCTTCTAGTGGAAATTCTGGTCTAACTCGGCCGATGATGCTTGAGTTTATTACAAATTTTGTCGAACACATACAACATAGCTGGGTCGATGGTCTGGGTGCATTCAAATAATCTTTCCTGCTATGTCCGGGCTATCTGCAGATTGAACATTTCCTAGATCGTGATCTACCCCTCTGTGACTCATCCATGTCGTTATGTATTCGGCGTGTCTTCCGTTGCCTAGGACCCGTTTGCCTAAGGTTTACATCTGGGATCCAGGTCATCTCACCCGCAGGGATAACTCTGTAGTCACCGAGCATCATGAAAACTCTCTACATGCCACTCCATATCTTAGAAAGGTTTTCAAGACTGAAGTACTCCGAAAGGTAAGGCGCAGGGCTCACACCAAGCGCCGCACATGAAGCAAGGACATGCGAGCATGGTTTGTGTAGTAGCTTCGGTTTGTTGCATGTGCATTCAGCGACATCCCCAATGACCTCGTGTACCCGTCTAGGCCTAAGTTGGCCGCCCACGTTCTTCTGCCAGAGGCGGTGATATGAACACGCCGGTGAAGGACGTGTTCACGGAGGGTGGCCTAATCTTCACGATGTAGAACCTAGATAACTAGTATCTGAAGATACCTGGATAACTAGTATGACCTGACGAAACAAGATAGTCAACCACTTGCAGAGTAAGGACCTGCATATCAATGAATTCGCCCAACCACACTCTGAATTACCTATGTACACGGCCACGCACGGAGTTGGCGCACAGATAGGGTGATCAGAAGATCGTTCGAGCAATTCCGGAGAAAATCACAAGAACAAAGGATGAAGAGATTCAACTCTCAACTAAAACTAAGGCTTAAATCTGAAATTTCAATATCAATGTCTTATGTCTTGTGTCTTAAAAACTATGACCATGCCTCTCTTTAATAGAGGGTGGTATGTACAAAAGATAGAAGAATTAAACTAGAATTCTAACCTGAATCTAATTCAAAATGGAATAAAAATCCTAACAAACTATAAAGGAAAAAAGAAGTTCAGAATAAATCTTCTCCGAGTTGGATTCGAATTCGGACCTTCCGTGCAGTCATTACTCTTTTGGGTCTCTTGATTGCATACGATGTCAGAATTTAATGATTATTGATGCATTGGAAAAATCTTTTGAATACCTTTCCAAAAATTACTCACACAATCAAATTGGACATCTGTGTTGGTTGAAGATGTACTGCCGCTTGGTCAGCAAACTGCATGCCGAGTAAAATTCTTTTGGTTGTAGCAGTTGCAATCCTTGACGGAATTGAGTGATTTTGGGCTTGTTGGAAAGCTTAAGAAATCCTCTTTCCACTCAGTAGGTGTACGATCAGATTTGATGAAGTTCGTTGGCCCATACGTGGCTATTTTTTCTGTTATGCTCTGCCTCTATTCCTGATCAATATTAAACAAGAGCTATTAGGTAGTAGTATATTCTCATCATACTTTAATTCTGTAAGAAACAAAGTCATTTGTTGATGTAGTTGTCTAGCCTTCACTCGAGTAATTGGTCATTTATATTCCTCAAGTCGAGCTCTAGTGCTAGTTGTGCTAGGGATGTCCTCATCAGGCGAACTTGAATTATTCGGTGAAGTCTGTTTATTACTGTCACCTCGTGCCTCTGGGCCTTCTCTACGTGAGTAGTCAAGTAGGACTGTACAACATCAGGAAAAGTTCTCATAGGATCATTGACTAGCATTTTAGCCACAACGCTTCTATTGTTGAAGTACTCGGCCATGCGGTACCATGTCATCTCCACTACAGCAGTCACCGGCAAACTCCTCACTCTCTTCAACACATAATTGCACACCTTTGAAAGGTTGGTCGTCATTATCCCATACCTTGCGCCATCTTGGTCGTGCAACAAGGACCATTTCTCGATGTCCTTATCCTGAATCCATTGAGAGAATTTGGTGAAGTTCGCATCATCGGCCGCATTGGTGGCCCTCGTCGTGGAGTACTTCACTGTCAAAGCCTCCAATTTGTCAAACACAGCTTTGTTTTGCAAGTATAGCCTCTTAAAAAGATCTATGATTTGTTTGCTGCGGAAGTGTGTGAAAATGTTTGCTGCAATGTGCCGCATGCACCAACGGCTGCACACATCCCCCCACTTATAGGGAGCATCTGGGGCCCCACGCATTACCTCAATGGCATGGAGCAACCCTCGGTGTCAGTCCGATATGATGCAAAACTTCTCTCGATCACCAATAACCGCTCACTTCACATTGACTAGAAACCACAACCAGCTCTCTGAGTTCTCGCATAAGCCAATGGAAGCAATTGGTCATTACCCATCCGCAGCAACAGCAATGAGAAGTGTGCCCTTGTACTTCCCGATCAAGAATGTACCATCCACGCATATGACCGGACGACAATAAGAAAATGCCTCGATGCACTGGCGGTATGACCAGAACAATCGACAGAGCACTCGAGTATTCTCTATGGGGCTACCGTCTCGATGTACAGCTGGCTGATTGAAGACATCCACAAATGTGTCTGGGTTGGTCTGAGCGATGTTAGCAACAACCACCTCACATTGTTGTAGGCATGGTTGAATGTGCCGAACATGCCCTCAATGGCCTTCTGTTTTGCTTTCCACGCCTTTGCATACTGTAAGTGTATCCACACCTATCTGCCACTTGCTTCATAATTTCTCTTAGCATTATGGAAATGTTCTCTCTCATGGCCGGCTAGATGATGTTACCGACGTACAAGGACGTTAGGTTCCTGTGTCTGCCCAATGCCTCCGTAAGCAGGCATATGCGTGCAGTAACTCTTGTCACCACAAAACCGATGTCATCCTTCGGCCGCATGGCACGAACCTTCCATGGGCAGCTCGGTGTTATGTAGGCTACGACATATAGATTGGGGTTTGACTTCACAATCCTGTATTGCCAGTTAATTGCAAGAGACCAGCTCGCCACGGCATTCTTCAAATCTTTTTTGCTCCGAAACTCCTGCTCTACTTGTATGCCACCTCGCTCGAAATACCATCTGGAACCCTAATCTGTTGGCAGCATAGTTTGACTTTATGTTGAATGATCGAGCCACTCTGGCGGGGGACCAGGATTATCCTCATCAGAGCCATCGGATGCCTCCAAGTCCGTCGAATTATCTTTGTCGGACACTGATGGAAGGCAATTCAATACCTCGCACACATCCACACGAGTGTGGCAGAATACATCCGACCACTCGCTAGCCCTGAATGTTGTAGGACCGGACACGTTGCTTGGCTCACCCTCGACCACACGCTCGGCTGGTTCTATGTTGCAGAACTACACATATATCGCGAACTGGCCGAGCAATACGCCATGGGGGTCTTTCACTCTTTGAACATAAGAGCTCCAAAATTTGTCCCATTTTATCTCACGCAGCATCCAGTATGGCTTGTTATCTACCTCCCTTATTATGATCAGCCCTTCAATTAGAACCATTTGGTCATGAGGCCTCTTCCCGAACATATTCAGGATCCATAAATTCAGGTCTAGGAATGAGGTGTTATGTAAGCTCAGCTCGCTCGTCACATACCGGCAACGGCTCATATCGACCCGCTTTGCCCCTCGCGAACTAAGCCGTCGCCGTAAAATATGAATATTTTTTCCGGAGTCTCCATTCCCTTCACACATTCATCCCACGCATAAATAACATAACACCATTATGTCTAACAACCCAAACTCTATGGACCCATTTTTTTTAAGTTTAGCAACCATGCATCATGTATTTTCATAATTTACGAATACATTCTTTTCTATCCAACTCCTTCCTACTAGTTCAGATCTACATTCAGACTGCACAGATGTGCATTATTATGTATGTTATACAAATTTGCCTTCTGAAAGCAGATCAAATTCATCTCCTATAGTCCTCAAACTAAACACAATTCTGTTTTCGAAAACAGTTTCTTAAATTACTTCAATTACCCTAATTACCCTATACTTACAACTACATTTTTTAGTTTTATTAATTTTTTTACAGATTATTCTTAAGTAAAAATTATTTTTATTGCAACAAATGATGCATTGCATTTGTTCTACATCTGTCCAAAAATTTGTTGAAATACATTACAATTTCTTCTGACTTACACACATACATTAAAAAACCTAATTTCTAAACATAGAACATGCACATAATTCCTAAAAACCCACGCACATAATTTCTAAAAATATACACACATACATTAAAAAAAACCTAATTTCTAAACATAGAACATGCACATCATTCCTAAAAACATACACACGCACATAATTTCTAAAAACATACACACATATATTTAAAAACCTAAATTATAAATATAGAACATGCACATAATTCCTAAAAACATATACAGTAAAAAAAGTTAATTTCTAAACACAGAAAATGCACATGCACATAATTTCTAAAACATACACATATATATTTAAAAAACCTAATTTATAAACATAGAACATACACATAATTCTTAAATATACACATGCACATAAGTCCTAAAAACATATACATTAAAAAAATCTAATTTCTAAACATAGAACATGCACATACACATAATTTCTAAAAACATACACATATACATTTAAAAAAACTAATTTATAAACATAGAACATGCACATGCACATGCACATAATTTCTAAAAACATATACATATACATTTAAAAAAAAACCTAATTTATAAATGTAGAACATGCACATAATTCCTAAACATACACATGCACATAATTCCTAAACATACACATGCACATAATTCCTAAAAACATATACATTAAAATAACCTAATTTATAAACACAGAACATGCACATAAATCCTAAAAATATAATACGTACAGTATACACATAAACATGTACAAAACCAGAACATTACATACATACACATAAACATAAACCCTAATTCTTCTATATTATATTATTACTAATTACATGATTACCAACATACTTAACAGAATTGTAATTGCATTTCAAAACAATTACCTCTTTTTGAAGAACTTTGAATCCTCTACGAATTTTTCTTCTACACCAAATCAATTTAATGACTATAATTTGTTAGATTTAAATCTAAAGGAGGAAATGAAAATGAGAGGGAGAGGTGAGGAGCTCTCTGGTGGTGTGTTGAAGAGGAAAGTGAGGGAAGCAGCAACAAAGCAACAGAGGGGACCAGGTAAGCAAAGCAGCAGAGCAACAGAGATGACTGCCAATCAATAAAGTATTACTATGTGCAATTGCAATAATTTTCAGAAATGTGTCCTAGCCGAACTGGTTAAGACCCTGGTCTCTCACCCCCTGTCCAAGGTTCGAATCCTGCTTGCTGCCATAGAAAATATTTTTCCTTTGACAAGTGACTGGCAACCAATGAAGTATTACTGTGTGCAATTGCAATAAGTTTCAGAAATGTGTCCTAGCCTAGCTAGTTAAGAAGTCTCTCACCCCCTAGTCCAGGGTTCGAATCCTGCTTGCTGGAAAATATTTTTTTCCTGGTCGAGTGGAGGCTTGTCGTGCCCTGGGGACTCGACAAGCCTGTTCCACTCAACTGATTGCTTGTCAAGTTCCCAAGACTCGACAAGCTGACGTGGTGATTCATTTCTATAAAATTTTTGAACTGTGGGTCATTTTTGTAATTGATTATTTTATGTGGGTTATTTATAAAAAATCTTGTGGTATTAGACTTGTTTTCCAGAGTGGGCGTCTTGCAATCCTTCGTGGCATGCTAATGCCGGTTGAATCAAAATAACTAAAATTTTCACCTATTTCTGCTATTTTGGTTCAATTTTTTTATTTTGAAAAACCAAAATTGCTAGTTGAAGTAACCGATACATAATATTAAACTTATGTAATGAAATCTAGAGCATTTTAAAAATAATAAGGTCACTGTATTGGTCAAAATCACTAAGTAAGCTAGTGGTAATACAATACATATAGATTATTCTAATACATACAATAGTAAATGAAGTAATTAGTTAAAGGGGAAATTTTTTTATGCTTTTATAAAATTTTTCGTATTTTATATTTGCCATTAGATGTCTCATTGATATATGAGTCCAACCCTACTTTGTCAGGTTTACAAATTACAATTTCAGAACTTTTACAGTGGTTAGAAAGAAATTCTCCCTTAATTAAATTAATATCATATGAGGCATAATATTCTATGAACATGTGATTAGATCAAGTCTAGTCCTTTGGACTAGACTTTCTCTGATATAACTTGATCTGATTGAGATATAGATGGGCTTACCCGATGGGTTATCTCGAGGAGAGATGGGATCGTTGGCATAGATTGTACCAACGGCACGACCAATCCGTCCAGGATTATATGACGGAGTTTCGGAGATAAGCAATGATCATTGGCATCTCGCTCTCTGATTCTCAAGTGTTCCAAAAATATACGTCTAGACTTCAAAAATCGATCAGTGCTGAGTTAAGCCTGGTCGGCATCCAGGACATCACGGCCGCGAGCACGACTGCTATGGCGATCGAGAAGAATAATCTACTTGGTTATCTACCTCATAGATCAAATAGTATCGAGTTAGCTACCACAATTTGTCTGGTGATCTTTGAGAGTCCGTTCTTGTATGATCGGGATGCTCATTTCCATCGAAGAGCATGTCAAAGGAGAAGGGTTCGGATTCCCTTGACGATCATCACTCAATGGAGAACTTGTTCACTATCAATATCCAGGTAAAGCATGAAGTGGTCGTAGCAATATTCGATCCCAGAAGTCAGAAGAATTTGGTTTCCGCTGGGCTAGTTCGACGACTTGGTTTGAAGACGACCACACACCCACGACCGTATCCGCTGGGTTGGTTTACATCCGACGTAAACCAACAGATTATGAGTGAGTGTGTGTTGAAGTTTGCGATCTCTGCTTAGGTTTAGTCGAGTCTAAGTCTGATACGATCTCAATCGATCGGACTATAAATAACTTGTCATAGGATAGATAGATCGAATAATATCGAGTTAGCTACTTCATAGTTCATCGACGTAAGATCGAGTGCAATCAATATTCGACGTGTACAAGCTCCTCTTTGAAATAAAGAGTTGTGCTATCCTTTGAACTGTGTTTTTGATCACTTGGGTTTTGGTAATTCCGAGTAAGATCCGTTATTCCACATATTTATCATCTGGTCGAGTATAGATGAAGCTCATCTATATCTTAATCAGATCAAGTTATATCAGAGCAAGTTTAGTCCAAAATTTAGTCTAGTACTTAATCTGATCAAGTTGATATCAGAGCAACTATCCTGTCTTGTGGATGGTGAAGACTCGTTAAGGTTACCAAATCTCTGGTGAAATTCCACAAGAACCTTTTGCAACCGTGGGCGATAATTCGACGGCACCTACAATCGTGTCTCTGAAGATGTTTGAAGATACCTCCGGTCAAGCTAACTTAGCCGAACAAGTGGCTAAACTCTTCACTGACATGGATACCGTTCTTACTTGGATTAAGCAGCAGGCCATGGTTGCACCTTCTAAAGTTGATGCTTCAAAAGGAAAGGTTACGGGTGGGAAGATTGGGGAAGTCTTGGCAGGCCAGATGAAGATGAAGACGAAGACGACCATAAGACCGACGACCTCGCCAACACCTCCTTAGTTGTTAGATCTTTCAAGGTCGAAACTAAGGTTGACATACCCATATATGATGGGGTGATCGATGCCGAGAAGCTAATCTTGGATCGACCAGGTTGAGACATACTTTGACCTACGAGATTTCAATAGCGCTCAAAAGGTGAAGTTCGCACCTTTGAAGATGAAGGACCACACTAAGACTTAGTGAAAATCCCTTATCGCTAGTGGGGAAGCGAACGACCTCATATGGAGATAGTTCAAGCGACTCTTGCGACAAGAGTTCTACCCGATGGGTTATCTTGAGAAAACCTAATCATATTAGACTTGGCTAAATATATTGATCGGAATACAATTGACCAGACAGTTATATATTGATTGGCATACAATCCGACCAGATAGTTAGAATCCTTTATGCATTTGACCTGACGTATTCGACCCAAAGATCCTCCGAGATCAACATGAAAACCTAACAAACCAGTTGAATTAACCGATTTTGAATTCAGTTCTAGAAATCTCAAAATTGAAATTAGTAATTAGGTTAATACACATCTACATGTAGATATGGAAGGTTAACACCATCATTAGAGTTGAGCAAGTTTTTGGCCGACCTGATCCAACTCGAGACCCAAAATTCAAAAACTAAGTTCAAACCTAGCCAGTCCAATTTTTTTAATATAATTCAGTCAAATTCGATTGACCTAATATGTTTATTGGGTTGAACTGAGCTGAAACCAACTCGATGGACCTGGACTTTTTCTAACCCGGCCAAGAACCCAGCCCAAGCCAAAAAAAAAGCCTCCCATCATTCAAGGCGTTAGCTTTAGAAACTAAATAAATCAGGATGAAGTACAGTTAGACAACAAATCATGATGGATGAAAGCAGCTCTAATATATGTATTGCCCGGAGTTTGGATGGTGGGGAGAGGACAAGGCAACAAAGGCTCACAGGGTGTACCAAATGCTGTGCAGTGCAGTACATGTATTATTGGATTATGGGAAGGCAGCCTATCTTATTCTTTACACTTTTATCGGCTGCCGTGCACGTATATTGTATGTGTGTGTGACGCCAACAACGCAAAAAAACCAGCCATCTTCTTACAGGAATTTTTTTAAAAAGAAATAGTCCAAAAAAATTATTAAAATAACCTAGTACAAAAAGTAATTACAAAAACGACATGACCGCAAAGGACATAGCTTCAACTACACATGGAATGAACAGTTAAAAGTGACAATGATACGACACTATATCCAAAGTATGACTGAAAGGTGGCTATCTTAGCGAGGCTAAGCCATGAGCCAACAAGCAACTCTCAGTTCCACACTCAAGCGGGATTGAGTCTTGTATGCATCAGAATCAACAAAAATTTCAACCCCACAATCAATACACTATTGAGATGAATCAGTTCAATTGTACATGGACTCAATCCTAACTTCATCACACTTTGGATGTGGGGTTGAGTTAGTGTTCACCTCTTAGTCCCACTTTGAATGTGGGGAACAGACTCTACTCTCTGTAGTTGAGTCATTTCTGCAATTACTTTTTAAATTCGGTTATTTTGGTACTTTTTAATTTGTTTTAAAGAAATTGTTATTACAAGGCGTTGTTCTCTACCTAAGTGATGAACAGATTTCTCAAAAAAAATTTATTAGAAGATATGTGAAAAAATAGTCCGAACTATCTTATTGAGAATAGATGGCTCTGTTTTGTTATTAGCATTAAAAGGGTTTCCATTAAGTGGACGCAATTGATTTGAGTTGTCTATTGTCTTAGATGAATTTTTTTTGATTTGTTCTTATCGTCTATTGTCACTCCCGATAGAAAGCTTTTTTATTTGGCTTTTTTTTGCCTAGTTTAGTTTCTCACATAAGTTAGTTTTTTAAAAAACCTCAAAAGTTAGCTTTTGTGAAAAGCTCAAGAAATTGTTTGGTTATTTGATTATAATTTTAGTTTATAAACAAAAAATATTCAAAAAGACAGGAAGAGATATGGAAAAATAAATAAGTTAGGGTGTTAAGTCTTCATCTTAATCAAGAAGTTGAAATCGAAATAAACCAAACTCACCGGTAACACATTCTAAAATTGTATCCATAGCTCAAATCTTTAGAATCTTCCTACCGACAAATGCATGAGAAGATAGGCTGAATTATCTGGATTAATTGTGGCATTTTATATCCACCTATTTTTTAGATCGAACAACTGTTGGATTTAGATCCTTTCATACTATCCCTTCCAATGAAAAGCTTCCCAATTAATTTTTTTGTCCATAATTGGTCCAATTGTATCCATGTACTACTAAGAAACGACAATAGAGGGAGGAAACACACCGAAAGTGCAAGAACGTACAAGTTTGCCCTCCCGTGACTATCATTAATTATTTAGCAAAGGTGTAAACCGAATTCTATTGGCAATATTCCTCTATGATCAGCTCACCGCATAATTAATCTTGAGTAAATTGATCAAAAGTCTTCAAATTTGTCTAAATATGTCACTTAGATCTTTAAACTTGAATTTTAGTCTGATAGATCTCCAAACTTGCTTAATTATACTATTGAAGTGCAACCGTTAGAAGTACATTTTTTCAATGATATAAGTTGCACAATTAAGTAAAAGCATGCTAAGTCATTTTTCTGTTATTTAATTTGTAGATGGACCAAAATGACACAAGTTTAAAGATCTAGATGACGTAAACAGACAAGTTTAAGGATTTTTGTTGCAATTTATTCATCCAATAGCAAAACTGCTGGTATGCCAAAGGGCTATTTTTCTCATCATACTAGAATCCAGATTGCATTGTACTCCAAGATTACTCTGCAGCATCAGCCATGGAATTTCACTCATTTACTGCAGTGCTCATTTGATGCTTTACAAAAAATGCATGACTCTTCCAGACACAGATGGGAAAATTAGCTGAAGGACGAGGTAAAATCAGGCTATTACTATAGGATACTAATTATGAGGCCAGACATCAGTATCCTATAATTAAATCTAAATTTTTTTCCGTGTTACAGAATACATTGCCTGACAAAGATATACCATTGTATTCTCTTAACAAAAGAAAAACATTAGCATGGTAAGTTACAATTGATTCCATTTGCCATTCTACAGGTGCAAGAGATCAGAATACATGGACATGTTAAACTCAGACTAGAATTCATGGACCACCTTAAGGACTGCTAGATGGCCCGGCATGTAGCCTGGTTTTCCTCTTCCTGCCAAGAATGGATGCCTTCTGCAGCCTCACACCCCCAGCACGCCACTTCTTGAACACCGTCATTGACTCCCTCGCAGATTCAAACACTTCACAACAACAAGCAGGGGTCACCAACTAGCCATAAGCGATAACAATTGGTTTTTGTAGGAAATGCTGGTACATTATGGAAAATGTTGGTACCTTGAGTTTCTTCTTTCGTAAGGTGTGGAATGAACTTGGGCATTGTTGTTAACGAAGAGCTATGAGACTTGCTTATTATCTCTTTGTACCTGCTGGCGAATGCATAGTGCAAGAATGGGCCAATGCTCTTGTCACTCACCCTGATATCATAGCCAGAAAAAAAACAAGTAGACAAGGAAAAATATTATAGACCCCCATTCCACACATCAATGATGTGAATGCAGTAAGATGCCAGGATTCAATTATTTAAAAATGTTCCGACTTCACCAGAAAATGCTGACCACAGTGTCTTGATTACAAAACGAATTTTTTGACAGTTGACAAAACTGTGACAACATTAGTGAACCAGATTGCACCATTAAAAACCTATATCAGATTATTCTCTTAAAAAATGAACCACCACAACTTAGAATAATCAAACAAAAAAATGGATCTTTTATTATGAAGTAACTGCTTCACAAATCAACAGAAACCAAAACAAGCATCTCAAAAAAAAAAACATGTCATCATCATCAATTATGTTTGTGTTAGCATCTGTCTGAAATTTGCTCCATAAACATTAAATAAAGGGGGAATGACACAGCAGAAAGTGTGCCTTGAACTATGATTTGGCCAATGATCCGTGTCAAAAATAGATATATGCTGAACTATGAGGCTATCCAATTACTGCAGCTGGCTCGTTCACTAAAGATCAAAGATAAGAGTCTGGAGAAATTACTGAAAATGATTTAATACTGTTTAATGCATGTGCAAAGTCTCTGGATATCAAAAGAAAATTTCATATAGACAATTTTTGTAGATTAATATCGCATCATGGAATCACAATTTGCAGATTGTACTAATAGATCAATTTTATTATTGCACATCAGCTTACACCTCCAATGGTCAAAAGATCTTTCAGTGTTTGCAATAAGTATGCTCTACAATATGACATATTGCAACAGCAGGACCATCAAATAAGGTGGCCAAAATTTCTTGGCAGTTTACAAGAGCTACAGCAAAAGCAGAGAATCTAAACGAATGCACAGATATGGATGGTTTAAGAACTTACAAAGGTACCATCTTGCATCCCAGTTCATAAAAGTAAGGGCACCAAACCCTCAAATCTACACAAGCAGCATCAGCTTGTACCTCCTTCTGAGTTCTGTTGCATTACGATACAAACATTATAATATACGACAATATAAGCATTACTATCACTGGAAAGTCCATAACTACATATGAAGATTCAACACCAGTAGAAAGTCAAAGCCCAGGAAGAATAAATGATAAATGATCATTTGGATGTTTGACAAAACTGAAAAATTGCTATGGTGTTCATCTCTTGAACAAGATTTGCTGAATCACTGAAATGTCAAGATTTCCATCTCAAGTAGAATTTGTTCTGGGTTAATCATAGTTACTAGGGTGAATGGATGCAATACCAAATCAATCACTAACAAAACAATTGTAAAGTAAAATCTTATAATGAGTTATTTCAACATCTAACGAACATTTAAGAACTCGAGCACTGCTAAGAAAACAAGATCTGAACACGCCAAACAGGCATTTCTGATTCATATTCTACTGATTTTCACTAAAGTTGATGCAAGTATAGAGCCATAGAACAGTAGATTCTGAACGAACATACTTTTGCATGAAGCCACCAGGTCCATTTATCGAAACTGCTTGTCTTAAGCACAACTCATGTGCAAGCCAGAACGGAAGGTCAACTTTAGCACCCTTCTCTACCTGCATAGCAAGAAGAAGGGCAGGCAAATGAGAACAATAGAACATAGGTAAGAAAAAGTTACTGACTAGTCACTTACACTGTTTCGTTCCGCACCAGGATCTAGCAGACGAACACCATTTGCACCCACTTGAAAAATGATAGATACTGGCTGCAATTACAGTAGTAATGGTGATGCCGTGCATACAAGCAAAGAACAAGCAAAACAATAAAACAAGTAAAAAGTTACCACCTCGCCCATGAGGATGTCATTGATATCATAATAACCATACATTTAGCTTAAATATAGCTATTGCTTTGTTCTCCGTGATGCAAATGTTTAGAATTTTTTTTTGAAATAACCCTATAAAAAAAAACAATTGCAAAACTAACTCTTAACTTTTTAAATTTGTAAAAATGGCTTTCAGTCGCGAAATCCTCCTCGCGACAGTCTTCAGTCGCTATACGGTATAGCGACTGAAGACGTGGCACGGCACAAATGCCCCGCTGGCACCTGTGCCGTGCCAGCCAGGTTTCAGTCGCTATACCGTATAGCGACTGAAACCCGCGGCTTTCAGTCGCTATACGGTATAGCGACTGAAACCCTTTATATTCCCCAGCCGTCCCTCTCAGAGTACAGTTCAATTCATTTTTCCGAAATTTTACAGAAATTACTGAGAGAGAAGGAGGAGAAGGAAGAGAAGAAAAAGGAGCAGAAAATTCTTTTTCGGAGATTCTTCAAATCGCTGAGGTATATTTTTTTAACTCGTGTATTTAAATTAATTAGATCGTAAACTCGTAGTATTTAGATATGATTTAGAATGATTGTTAGGGTTAGTGTGATTGTTAGGGTTAGTGTGATTGTTAGGGTTAGTGTAATGGTAAATGCGTGAATGTGATGAAAAAAAATTTAGAGTTAGGGTTAGGGTTAGGGTTAGGGTTAGTGTATGTTCACAGATTAGGGTTAGTGTATGTTCGCAGATTAAAAAATTTAGGATTTCGCAGATTAAAAAATTTGAAGAACCACTAAAAAATGTGATGTTTTTCAAAATTGAATTTTATTAGTATGGACGTAGATTAAAATATTTGTTAATATGTAGATGTAAACATTTGTGATTATGTATATTAAAATGATTGTTATTATTAGGGTTAGGGTTAGGGTTCACCGCTGTCGCTTCTTTTAGTTGGGGTTAGGGTTAGGGTTAAGGTTAGGGTTAGGGTTAGGGTTAGGGTTAGGGTTAGTCATCACTGCTGTCGCCCTCACCGTCTTGGTTTTTCCCGCACGGGTTTAGAGCGAGAGGGGTTATTTTTTTAGGGCTGTAGGGAAACATCGTGTTCCCTAATAGCGACTGAAACGGTATTTAAACACCGTGCGTCGTTTTCACACAGTACGGCCATTTCATTTTTCCGAAAATTCTGAAATTAGCACAGAGAAAAAGAGAAGAGAAGGAAGAGGAGGAGAGGAGAAGAGAAGAGAAGAGAATGGTTGGTTTTTTTTGTTAGATTTAGGGGTAGGGTTGTCAATCAGTTAGGGTTAGGATTAGGAATCGCGGTCTCATTGTCGTAGTCATCACCGCTGTCGCCCTCAACGTGTTGGCCTTTCCCGCACGGGTTTAGGGGTTATCTTTTTTAGGGTTGTAGAGAAAAATCGTGAACCAAACAATAGCGACTGAAACGGTATTTAAACACCGTGCGTCGCTTTCACACAGTACGGCCATTTCATTTTTCCGAAAATTCTGAAATTGGCAGAGAGAAAAAAATAAGAGAAGGAAGAGGAGGAGAGGAGAAGAGAAGAGAAGGGTTGGTTTTTTTGTTAGATTTAGGGGTAGGGTTGTCAATCAGTTAGGGTTAGGGTTAGGAATCGCGGCCTCATTGTCGTAGTCATCACCGCTGTCGCCCTCAACGTGTTGGCCTTTCCCGCATGGGTTTAGAGGGAGGGGAAAATTTCTGTTGTTTGGAAAATCATGTTTTTTTAGTACAATGAGCAATGTGAGTTCTCTAATTATACACTCTTGTACAGCTATGGAGCAACCCAATACAGTGTACGTTTATTACGGAGCCGGTGTAATCCGTAATGGACCAAACGGTGATGATCTTGGTGGTTGTATGTATGTTTGCAGTCAAATGAGACAACCACAGTCAATGTCTTTCAACGATTTGAAGATGTGGTTAGTTCACCTGTTACAACTCAATGTTACGACGGATAATCTCAAAGTGGAAGGCATGGTTCCGGATGGAAACAAATGGGTGCTGAAGAGACTGAAAGGTGACAAATCATGGGGTTCGTTTGGACGAATTGTGACAAATCCAGGCTATGCTGTCGGAACCATCATACTGTACGTTGAAATGTCAGTACATAGTTCGGAGGGCAGCCATTCGGTTGAAAGAGAAAACACTAATATCTGTACCGGAGGAGGTCGCGATGGCGGTGGCGATGTCGATACTGGTGCAGGTGCCAGTACCAATGCCAGTGCAACTGGCAGTGTACCTAACACAACTGGTGTAGGAAATACAACTCAATTTGGTGGCCATCAAGTAGATGCAGCTGAAGAATTACCAGAATTGGAGGAGAATTTTAATGAAGAGGAGTATACTGATCCGTCGGAAATGTACGAATCTCCTGATGAACCCACGGAACAGCATAATCCTATGAGTGAGTGGACTGATCCGTCATCCTTGAATAACGCTGTGGTTCATGATGAGCTGGGTTCGCGATGGTCTTATAATGAATCAACCGTCCAGCTTGGACAGTTGTTTCGGAGTAAAAAGGATGCAAAGAAAGCCATAACTGCCTGGGCTGTCTCACTAAATAGGCCATTCCGGGTGGTCAGATCAAATCCGAGCCTGTGGACTGTGAGGTGCTTAATCCAGAATTGTCCATGGTACGTACGTGTCTGGCGGCCACGAGATGACCCGTCCTTTCGGGTGACCAGAGTTGACGACCACGGATGTCTGGCTGAGGGCATGGTGCAGCATCATAGAAATATCACTTCCAGTTTTGTTGCCAGTCTGATTCTGTCAGTAGTGAAGGCAAATACGGCAATCACACCGAAGGTGATAATTGCACATGTCGCGGAGAAGTACGGTTATAATATCAACTACCCGAAGGCATGGATGGCTAAACAGAAGACGCTGGAGGAGCTTTTTGGTACATATGTTGAGGCATACAACTTAGTACCGAGGCTGTTGCGGCGGATATGCGAAGCAAATCCAGGCACAGTCACCGCAATTGTTGATACGCCGGCAATCGGCTCCGAGGGTGCTGTGATTCCTGGGTGCATGATACTGCGGAGATTTTTCTGGGCATTCGCACAGTGCGTTGCATCGTTCAGGTATATGAGACCCGTGCTTTGCATTGACGGAACATTTTTGACTGGAAAATACCAGGGAACTCTACTGACTGCTGTGGCTGTTGATGCCAACGACCAGCTTCTCCCCATAGCATATGCTGTGGTCGAGGGGGAGAACTATAGCAGTTGGCTGTGGTTCTTGGGCACTTTGAAGAATGAGGTTGTGAAAGACCGGGAGCGCGTGTGCTTGATTCATGATCGAAATGGAGGAATGCTGAGTGCGATGGAGTACATGCGATCAGGAGAGGATCCATCGCTGAGTTGGGATGATTTACAGAGTCGTTGGTGCTCACGGCATCTTGGCGCGAATTTTCACAGTCGTTTCAAGAGCAAGCGCCTGATGGTCGTGTTCAAACGGCTTGCCAAACAGAACCAACAGTCAAAGTTCTCACAAATCTAGAAGTCACTGGAGGAAAGTACGTCGGCGGAATTGCGAGAAGCAGGGGTTGCAGAAGATCGCGGCGATACTGGCACGGGAAGCCGCCGGGGTCGTCTCAGATTCAGTCAGTGGATTCAGCCCAAACCAATGGAGAAGTGGGCGTTGCTTCATGACACAGGTGGGGCTCGATACGGAATCATGACGACAAATCTGGCCGAGGTGTACAACTTCGTCCTCAAAGGTGTGCGATGCTTACCACTCACTGCAATAGTTGAAATGACATTCTATCGCACAGTAGCGTACTACGACAGCAGGGGTTTGGCGACATCAAGGCTTTTGCATGACCCCTTAGCACACTGGCCCAAAAAGATCAATGATTACCTCAAATTTCGGACAAGGAAATCGTTGACACATGATGTCACAGTACTGAGTCGCTTGCACGGGAAGTACGAGGTTCGGCTAAGGCACAGACATGTCTATGGCACACTGCGGGCTGGTCGGGTCCACGAATGTCGGATTTCAAATGCAGATGCCCAATGCACATGCAACAAGCCTCAACTGCTGCACATTCCTTGCTCGCATGTCATCGCTGCCTGCTCTGTTCCTGGGATCGATCCGGCGCGGTACATATCAACCTATTATACTCTGCAGTACCTGTGGAAGACCTGGGATGGTGTCTTCAATGGGTTTGCGGCGGGAGAAAGCTATCGACAACTATCCCCGGAAGATGCCATCACGTGGATCCCAGACAAGAGGCTCCTCGTAGGCCATGTCGGCCGACGTCGATCCAGGAGGATAAATAACAATATGGATGCAGCGGAGCGTGAAGATGACGTACGTAGATGCAGCGCTTGCCGGCAGCCTGGTCACAGAAGAAATCGATGCCCGCGGGTGACAGGCGCACCATCTTCGTCGCAAAACTAAATGTTGTATTATTTCAAGTACTTAATGTTTTGTTGTGAGTTGTACCGAATTTTCATATATCAGTTGTACTTAACTTCCCTAATGTCTTCTCGTGAATTTACTAAATGTTTTTTTATTTACTCAATGTTTGTTCATGTACTAAATGTTTCAACTTCTCAACCAATATGTGACAACTGCAGGTATGGCGGACGACCATCAGCTTCCCGAGCTGATTTCACAGCACCATCAGGAGCGTCACCGTGCTCGACGCCTTCTACAGGGCATCGTTCTCCCAGCCTTGCGTCTGAGGGCACCGCGTGAGATGTGGCCTCTAGATGAGCGGTTCGCGCCTTATTTGCTCGAGGCCGGACTGTTGCCTTTCGCTCGCATGGTGGATCGGGCGAGGCGATTCCCTTTCGACCGAGCCCTCATTACTGCGCTTGTGGATCGGTGGAGGCCCGAGACGCACACGTTCCACTTCAGTTTTGGCGAGCTCACTGTCACGCTGCAGGACGTCAGCATGCTACTTGGCCTGCCTATCCGCGGGGAGATATATGTCCCAGCGGCCACCGAGAGAGCTGCATGGCGCCTAGATTTCCTACAGCGCTTCGAGGGAGTAGGGCCAGCGGGGGGGTTTGCACAGGACGCGGGAGTTCCCCATAGTTACCTCCGCGCAGTGCGCGATGCTGCGCTCCCCGTGGCCGCTCCAGAGGAGGTCCTCAGGCGCCACCTTGAGGCGTATTTGCTGTACCTGTTTGGGTGGTTGCTCTTCCTTGGCACCCACGGAGACATCTGCGAGCGGCAGTATGTTCAGCTCGCCAGGAGTATTGCCGACTCGGCCCTGGGCCACGTGCCGAGGTTCAGTTTCGGATCCGCTGTGCTCTGCCACACCTACAGGGGGTTGTGCGACGCCACGAGCAGAGACCAGGTCAGCTCTCTTTTCGCTGGGTGCGCCATTCTCTTGCAGATGTGGTCGTACGAGCATTTCCCCATCGGTCGACCGCTGGTTCCGCGGGATCAGTTCGCATTAGTCGGGGATGGGAGAGACGGCCCCGTGATGGGATGGAGGTGGGCTAGGCTGAGTTTGAGGTGGGCCACAGATCAGGCGCACCTCTGCTATCCTTCGTACGCCACAGACTTTGATCTGCTTCTCGACGACAGCGTCATCTGGGATCCGTGGACCACCGCAAACCTCCAATCCGTCGCTCCAGCCGGCCTTTCTTCTTTTTGTACGCAGGATGAGCCGTACTGGCGCACCCAGGTTCTACTCGTCTTCTCGCACATGGTTGAGGGTTACTCGCCTGAGCGAGTTATGCGCCAGTTTGGCCTACGCCAGGCTGTCCCCGTGCCGCCTCCTCGACAGATCCCGCACCATATCCACGAGTACGTCAAATATGCATTACATTCACATGTTATTTTATACATAATTTCCATCACAACCTAATTTCTCTGTCCGCAGGCAATCCAGGAAGGGTCGAGTGAGGGACGATTTCGTTCGTCGACAGCAGCCTTATGTGCAGCAGTGGATGGATTGGGCGCACACACGCACGGTCGAGGAGCACAGGCCATACAGCCACGACATCCATTTTTCCTATCTGTCCTGGTACCGACCTCACACGATCTACCGATTGACGGGCGGTCCACCCACCGCGCCTGATGAGCCCATCCCTCCCGCCACCCTCGATGACGGCTACGACCGACGCCTAACTGGGCGAATCCACTCTTCTGTGAGTTCCTTAGCTCTTTGAAACCTTACTTTCACATGGATTGTCGTTCTATAATTGCATTAATTCGTGTGCACAGCTAGACATCCTCGGCGGCATCTCTACTGGTGCACGAGACATGATGGTCTTGTCCCGCCGCGGACCCACCATGCCCAGCGACGATGTGTACGCATATTGTTCAGAGGTCGAGCGGCGGGTCGATCAGATTTTAGTCGGTTTCAGAGTGCTGCTGCCACCTCACTTGACCGTGATTCCCCCACCATCACCGTCGGCGCCAGGTCCTTCCTCGCATGTGCCACCAGCAGACCGTCCGTCGTCGTCGCGCCCTCCACCACTGCACACGGGTTTCGTGCCTGCCGACAGCTCTTCGGATGACGAGCTCGATACTCCTCCATGGCACCAGCCTCCTGACCAGGCACAGCAGCATCCTACACAGCCGACACATGTGCGTCCTAGCTTCCTTCCCGATGCTCCGCCGCCTACGCAGCCGACACAGCCTTCCCAGTCTACGCCAGCTGCGCAGACACCACCAGTAAGGAGGCGGCGCGTCAGGGATCGTCAGCCCCCCTCTCGGTACACACCATCAGAGTATCAGCCCCCCCCACAGAGGGGCAGGAGGGGGCACTAGTCCGATGTATGCTTTTCTCAGACTGTTCAGTTTTCGTATATTTTTGTTAGGTTTCCAACTTTTTGGGGTTTTATGTTTTCTACTGTTCTACTTTTGTATGACTTTGCGTTTCTACTTTTCAGCTTTTACCTATTCATCTGATGCTCGTTTTCGTATGATTAATCTTTGCGACTTTTGCACCTACCATCTTTTGCGCCGAGACGTCTGGTTTCGTACAAATGCGTCGAACCAACGAGACAAAACTAGGTATCAAAAGCACGGTATAAATGCGAAATTGGTATGTACTTGTACGGTCCAGATGGCAAAACTTTGTCGTCTTACTCCTTTTCGCAAATCAGCCTACAATTATTGCGGCTTATACCTTTTAAAGATTTTCCTCGGAACCTAAAAAGGCTAAAACCCACATCTCATCTCCAAACTTCGATCTAATTCAAGGAGTATCTCCCATTCACTATTCTGACCAAGTTTCCCTTCTGTAAGATTTTCAAAATCTCATCCGACGCCTTAGTTTCAAGTCTCGTCATTTTTTGAAATTCTAATTACCCTAAAGTACCCTGTTTTCGAATTATCACAAAATCATCAAATCTTGCCAAATTTCATTCAAACTTCTGCTGAATATGCTCCAGAAATAAAGTTACACTTGTGTGTGAGATTAGATCTCAAATCAGCCATCCCAATTTCAGAATTTACAAACAAGTCCTACTTCTCAAATGAAATCATTATGAAGTGTTTCGATTGCGACCACGGGGCAAAAGAGGGAGCAGAGAAAGTTTCCCAGTTTTCAGTCGCTATACCGTATAGCGACTGAAAGGTGCGGGTTTCAGTCGCTATACGGTATAGCGACTGAAACCTGGCTGGCACGGCACAGGTGCCAGCGGGGCATTTGTGCCGTGCCACGTCTTCAGTCGCTATACCGTATAGCGACTGAAGACTGTCGCGAGCATGATTTCGCGACTGAATGCCCTTTTTGCAAATTTAAAAAGTTAAGAGTTAGTTTTGCAATTGTTTTTTTTTATAGGGTTATTTCAAAAAAAAACTCAAATGTTTAATCTAAATAATATACAATTGCGTGTCAGAATAAAAATCAGTCCATTACTTTTGCCTGAAGCAACAATAACTAGAAATACATGACATAAAGGATTCGACCTTTAGAAGACAGCTAACACCTGCTCTTAAGGAGCAATTGCATCAGTTTGTGAATGTTTGTGGTGAGTTCAAGCTGAACAAATTGAAAGGTTGAATTCTTTGGTGCCTAGAGAGCAAAGAATGCTTCTGTGTTAAATCTGCATATCACGCCCTGTGTCGGCAAGGGACCAGAAGCATGAACAAAAACTTTTGGAAGTCTAGGCTTCCTAGTAAAATTAACATTTTTCTCCCCATACTTAGTAGAAGGGACATCTTATTAACAAAAGATAATTTGTTGAAGAGAAAATGCCAAGGGAAGGGGACTGTGCCTTTTTCTGATGAAATAGAACACAGCAAGTATCTGTAATCTACTTGCCCATTGGTTGTTATGCTTGAAGCATCATATGTCAATGTGTGCAGGTGCATGCTGCACCACATCCTCCCTTGCTGTTAAATAATCTAGTGCAGTCTTGCAGGTGGCTGAAAAGCATGGCAAATCTCACATCATTAGCCTTGCAGCATTTTACTAGGCTGTGTGAAACATTAGGAACAATGCTAGTACAAATCTGATCAAGGGATCCCTTGAAAATGGTACATAAAATTGCTGCCTTGTTGCTTTATGGAGCAGGATTATCCAAGGGGAGCACAAGGAGATGATGAATCAAAGTGCAAAAATGCTTCAAAGATGGTGATCCAAGTTGAGGGAATACTGAACACTCCAGCCATGTTGCTGGACTAGAAGTGTAGCAGGCATCTTTGTGTTCCAAAGTATATCTGTATTTTCACTGTGTGGCTCTATTTCAATTTGGGAAAAAAAAATCCAATTTCGGTCCTCCAACTTTGGTCCTGTTGGGGAAAATCTTCGCTGGATCAAGTCCACGTAAGGGGCAAGCCATTTGTCCGGGGACTAGACCCCCGGTGACCCCCATCCCGGGCGCCGCCATTTGCCCGGAGACAAGACTCCCGGTGACCCCCGTCCCGGGCGCCGCCGTTTGCTTGGGGACCAGGCCCCCGGTGCCGGGTCACGTGAGGATCATGCGAGAAGCACCTCGGGAATTGGCAAGGACACTTGTCAAGCATCCAGTCCCCTCAGCCGAAAGAAGCACGCTAGTGCCCTCTGATCCAATGGCTGTAGCTGGGGTAGTTTAGTCTTTTTGCATCTTTTGGGCCTATATAAGCCCTTGTATCCCTCTGTTGTAACTAAGGACAACTCATTTTGTATCAATAGCCAAAAAAGAATAGGTGTGCTCAGGAGCACTCTCCCCACGAGAGAACTCTCCCAGCCAACTTCTGTTGGGAGTACGTCGACAGGACTAGGGTGTCCACTGAGACCTGAACCTGTATAAATCTTCATGTCACTTGCTGTGTTTGTGTGACGGGGGAGGACCGGTCACTCGGTCACCCCGTGTCATCTTTACTTAGCTAGGAAACCTCAACAAAACCTGCCGGGGTATTCACAATACCACGACAGTGAATTCACAATACCACGACAGTTGGCGCCGTCCGTGGGGATCTTCGCGACGAATCGCCATGGCTCCCCCAAGAACGAGGGCTCACTCCCTACCCGGTGACGCCAGTCGCAGTGACCCGACACCACCCCATCCAAGCACGGCCGCCCCGGTGTTCCCTCCCGGACACGGCCAAACCCAGGTACCACCTCTAACCCTTCCGGTAGTTTCTGGTGGACAAGCCTCCGGGTCTGACCCGGTGACCATGGGCGCCCCGGGGGGGCTGGCCTTCCCTCGGTGGCTCCCCCGGCCTGCCGGGACGCCCTACTCGAAACTCTTGTGGAGGGCCAACTTCTCGCCTAACGCTCGATGGATGAACTCCTCCCCGTCCTGGCACGGCCGCCGGCCCCCATCTATCCGCCGCAGTTCCCGTTCATAGAGGCAATACCCCCGTTTATGGGACACCCGGTGGCCCCTCCGACCCTCGGAGGCCAGGTCACTCCCGGGACCTACGATTCCACCAGGGGTTAGGCTCCCCCGGTGGGCCCATCATCCGGAGCCTTCCCGACCCCAGGAGCATTCCCGATACCTGGGGCTTACCACGTCCTTGGAGCCTTCCCCATGCCGGTGGCTCACTCCGCACCGGAGGTCTTCCCAAGGCCGGGAGACGGTTTCTCCCAGCCGGTCGCGTCCGTCGCGCCGGAAGCGGCCCGCCGGACGGCTCCCACGCCGTCACTGGATCTCCCCCGTGAGGGCCCCCCTCTCCGGTTCCGGGCAGCACTCCCGAGGACTGCCCGGTGGTGGGTTCCGCCCACATCCCGGTAGTACCTCTCGAGCCCATGACCGCTGCGCATGAGCTCCCTCCTCCCCCAGGGCCGCCCCCGAGGGCTCCCCCGCTGGATTAGGTCCGCTTTACCCGGGAGGAGGTCGAGCAAATGCGTACCACCAAGTCTGGAGAGGCCCCATCACGTGGCCGGTCGGAGCCTCCCCCAGTTTGTGGACGCGGTGAACCACATTCCCGTCCCAGCCGAGGAAAGAGGCCCGCTGAAGAAGCAACCGCCGTCGTTGGGGGGTGCCCAGACGTCCAGGAGGTTAGCTCGACTAACCTGGAAGAGAAGAGGCGCTACCGCCACGTCGGTGGACCCCTTGGACCCCTTCCCGACTCTGACAACGAACGCGTGTGCCCCGCCAAAGGGGGCAGCAACAGGGACTCCCCCCGGGAGGTGGAGGGGGCTAACCAACCGCTATGCCGCCGGCTCTGGTGCATTCGATGGCCGCGGCCTTACCGACCGCCGCACATCAAACACCACAATGGTGAGGCCGATCCCTACGAGTTTGTGCAGGTTTATTCCACAACCATTCAGCGGCTGGGGGGGACGAGACAGTCTAGTGCAATGTCTTCCCCTCTACCTAACCGGGATCGCCCACTCATGGTTTTACAACCTGAAGGCCGGTTCCATCAAGTCTTTCGCGCAGCTCAAGCGTGAATTTTGTGCGAACTTCCAGGGGAACTACGTGCGTCCCTTGGATTCATCGCAGCTATACACTCTCCGACAGAGGACAGGGGAGACCATCCGCAACTTCTTCAAGCGCTTTGCTCAGGTCAAGAGCAAAGTAGCTCACGTCCCCGACTCCACGGTCATTGAGGCGTGCAAGAGCGGGATCCTCCCCAGGGAGCTCCATCGAAGACTCTCCCGAAGCTGCCCCTCCTCCGCCGACGAGCTCTTCACTATACTCGAGAAGTACGCTCGGGCGGAGGAGGACGACCTCTGGAAGAAAAACCAGGGAGTTCCCGCCCCCGTCGACCGGGAGGCTAGGGACCCCCCTCAAGCGCCCCAAGAGGGGCAATCGTAGCGAGTCACGGCCTCGGGACACCTTTGTCCTCGAGGGCGGAGGCAGCTCACGCGATGCCCCCAAGGGCAACCGTCCCTTCCCCAAGCCGAAAGGCCGTGGGGGGGGGGGGCAGTCGTCCCGCGGCTGTGAAGGCCCCGTGGCGGGAGGCAAGGAAGGCCTGTGGTGCACTTTCCACAAGTCCAATACCCACGCTACCCGGGAATGCCACCAGCTTCTCTAACACTTCGCCGCATTCCTCGACCAGCATGGGCAGGGGGAGGACTCCTGCCTCCTTGCCTTCTCAGTCGGCTTTACCGGCCCTTCCTGCCCCCGCGGGGGAGCAGCAAGGACAAGCGCGGGAAGGGGCCCATCAAAAGTACTCCCCTTCCAAACCTCCCAAAGGTGTGTCAACATCATCACGGGAGGATCTGCCTCTAGGCGAGACTCCAAGCGCCAGCGCAAGGAGTATGCGCGTGAGGTAAAGGTTGTGGGGGTGCTGCATGCGTCCCGGCCACCAAAGTGGTCGGACGTCCCCCTCACTTTTACAGCGGAAGATGCGCGCAGGGTTCACTTCCCCCATGACGAAGCGCTCATCGTCTCCGCCACCATCTACAACTGCCACCTGGCACGCATCCTTGTCTATGGCGGAAGCTCCGCTGACATCCTGTACCTGAAGGCGTTTAGGGAGATGCAGGTCGACGAGAAGCTACTGCAGCCCGCAGCAGGGCCCTTGCAGGGATTCATCCCAGGGAAGATGATCCATCCGGTGGGGAAGGTGAATCTCCCCATCACCTTCAGTACCCTAGACAACTACCGGACGGAGATGGTCCGGTTCGACATGGTGGACCTCCCCTCCTCGACGTGGTGGACCTCCCATCCTTATACAACGCAATCATGGGGAGGACCACGATCAACCGCTTGGGGGCAGCAATCCACCAGAGCTATCTCGGCGTGAAGATCCCTGGGCTTCATGGCGTGATCACTGCCCGAGGCGACCAAGACGTGGCCCGCGCTTTGTACGAGCGCGCCGCCGCGATGATCGGGAGTGTCAACATGATCAAGACCCCGGGGGGAGAGACCTCTTCCCCGGCGCCAGATGCCACAGCCGTCCGTTCCGGGAGGTCTCCCCCCAAGCTGCGTCCGTAGGGGGACCTCCAGAAGGTCCCGTTGTCCCCGAATGATGCGGACAAGACCATCAAGATCGGGGCGGATCTCTCCGAGGAGCACGCGGAGCAACTTGCGACTTTCCTACGTAAGAACTCCGACGTCTTTGCATGGAAGCCCTCCGACATGCAAAGCGTCGCCCGGGAGGTCATCGAGCACAAGCTCACAGTGACCCCCGGTCACTCCCCAGTCAAACAGAAGCTGAGAAAGCTCTCCGTTGAAAGCCAAGAGGCTATCAAGGTCGAGATTACGAAGCCCTGGGAGGCAGGATTCATTCGGGAGGTCCTGGATCCCGAATGGCTGGCGAATCCTGTCCTCGTGAAGAAGTCAAACGGTAAGTGGCGGATGTGCGTAGACTTCACCGACCTCAACCGCGCCTGCCCCAAAGACAACTTCCCACTCCTGCGGATCGACCAGCTAGTCAATTCGACCGCGGGGTGCGAGCTGATGAGCTTCTTGGACGTATACTTGGGCTATCATGTTTGGATGGCGGAAGGGGATGAGGAAAAGACGAGTTTTATAACTCCCCTTGGGATCTTCTGCTATATCCATATGCCCTTCGGACTAAAGAACGCTGGAGCAACCTTCCAGTGACTCATGTCACTGGTCCTCAAAGACCAGATCGGCCGCAACGTCGAAGTCTACGTCGACGACGCAGTCATCAAGAGCCCCTGTGCGGCCGCTCACATCGATGACTTAGCGGAGACCTTCCGCAACCTATGTGCATACGGGTTGAAGCTCAATCGGAGAAATGCGCCTTCGGCGTGCGTGGGGGAAGCTCTTGGGCTTCCTCATGTCCCAGCAGGGCATAGAGGCCAACCCCGAAAAGATCCGGGCATTCCTGGAAATGCCCCCGCCGCGCTCTGTCAAAGACGTACAACGGCTCACCGGCCGCTTGGCCGCGCTGAGTCGCTTCGTCTCGCGGTCGGGGGAACGTGGCCTCCAGTTCTTCAAAATCCTCTCGGGCCTCGAGGGGTTCCAATGGACCTCTGAGGCCCAGGAGGCCTTCGACGACCTGAAGAAGTACCTCATGAGCCCCCCAATGCTCGTGAGACCGTCTCCGGAAGAGTCTTTGCTCCTTTACCTCGCCGTGACCCCGGTCGCCGTAAGCCCGGTATTGGTAAAGGAGCAGGATAGGCAACAGCGTCCCGTGTACTACGAGAGTGAAGCCCTCTAAGGGGCTAAAACTCGGTACACGGAGATGGAGAAGATCTGCTACGCCCTTCTAATGCTGTCCCGGAAGCTTCGTCACTACTTCCTGGGATACCCGATCACCGTCCCGTCGTCCCTCCCTTTGGGGGAGGTACTTCGGAACAAAGAAGCCACTGGCCGGATCGGAAAGTGGGGGGCCGAGCTCGCTCCCTTCTCCCTTTCCCTCACTGGGCTCTCCGCCATCAAGTCACAAGTCCTCGCCGACTTTGTGGCGGAGTGGACCCCTGCCTCCGGGTCCGGGGACGAGAGCCCCCCCGAACCGCCCCGACGCAGTGACAATTGGACGCTCATGTTTGATGGCTCCTTGTGTCTCGCTAGGGCCGGCGCGGGGGTAGTCCTCCGGAGCCCCCAGGGGAAGGAACGAGAGTACGCGACGCGGCTCGAGTTCCCCGCCACGAACAACGTCGCCGAATACGAGGCTTTGCTCCTCGGGTTGCGCCTCACGCGCTCCCTTGGGATTCGTCGCCTCCTCGTGAAAGGAGACTTCCAACTTGTAGTTTGCCAAATGGACAAGTCCTATTGTGCCATGACACAAACTTGAGCCTCTACTTGCAGGAGGTACGCAAGATGGAGAAGCACTTCGACGGCCTAGAGGCCCGGCACATCCCCCGGAGAGACAACGACTGGGCCGATGCCCTAGCCCGGGCGGTCAGCACCCGGGAACCTCTCCCCGGGGGAGCCTTCTTGGAGATCATTGTGAAGCCCTCGGTGACCTCCCCGAACGCAGAGAATGGGTCCTGCATCTCGGAAGTCTCCGAGATCACTCGGGTCGTGTCTTGGATGGACCCCCTTATCTCCTTCATAAAGAGGGAGGGGGACCCTCCCAACGAGACCGAGGCTAAGCGCCTCCGAGCCAAGGCCCGAGCATACCTCCTGCTGGAGGGGAAGCTTTACAAGCGGGGGGCCTCCGCCTTGCTCCGTTGCCTCCCACGGCCGGAAGGGCTCCGACTCCTCAAGGACATCCACTCGGGGAGTTGCGGGTCTCACCTGGCTCCGCGCGCCGTCACGGCCAAGACCCTTCGCCAGGGCTTTTATTGGCCCACAGTGGTCCATGACGCGCGAGACCTTGTCTCCGCGTGCGAGGCCTGTCAGAAGATGGCCAAGGGTTCCAACCTCCCCTCCGTAGCGCTGCAGACTATCCCCATCACTTGGCCCTTCGCGCGCTGGGGGATGGACCTCCTAGGTCCCTTCCCCCCAGCGCCCAGGGGCTACAAGTATGCGGTGGTCGCAGTCGACTATTTCACCAAGTGGGTAGAGGCCGAACCTTTGGCCAGCATCACGTCCCGAGCGGTGCAGCGGTTTTTCTGGAAGAATATCATGTGTCGTTTTAGGGTCCCCCAGGAAACCACTGTCGATAACAGGACCCAATTCGACTCAGCATATTTCCGGGAATTCTGCGAAGGCTTGGGAGTCACCCTCCACTTCGCTTCTGTGGCTCACCCCCAGAGCAACGGAGCTGTCGAGAGGGTCAACGGCGTGATCCTACAGGGGTTACGCCGAAGGCTCGAGCAAGCTGCCTCCAGGCGGGGCGCATGGGCGGAGGAGCTCCCGAGCATCCTCTGTTCCATGCACACAACGCCGAGTCGAGCGATAGGACGCACACCTTTCTCGCTCGTGTATGGGGCTGAAGCGGTTCTCCCCTCGGAGATCAGCTTCCAGTCGCTGCGGGTCGAGCTCCTGGATGGAGCTACGATCGTAGTGTACCAAGCCAACGAAGCCAATCAACGGCTGGAAGTCGACCTCGTCGAAGAAGAACGTGACCTAGAGCTCCTCCGCCACGCCATCTACGAGCGTGAAATAGCGTACACATACAACCGGCGCATCTGTGCGAGAGCTTTCCGCCTTGGGGATCTTGTCCTTAAGCGCGTGACCGACCCCCAAGTCCAGGGCAAACTCTCCCCCAAGTGGGAAGGCCCCTATAGGGTCTCTGCAGTCCTGGGCTCAGGGGCTTACAAGCTCTCTAACCTCCAAGATCAAGAGATGAAGCATACATGGAACGTAGACTTGCTTCGCAAGTTCTATGTCTTGCGTCCGGGCCTTATCCCTCCCCCGTCGCGACTTCGCAGGGGGAGACACTGCCCCCCACCGTGGTTACACGGGGGGATGTTGTACTCGCTTTCCCTCCCCCACCGCGGCTTCGCGGGGAAAGGTGTTGTATTTCAAGTTCTATCAATACAATTGGGTTTTTTTCTCCAACTCGAGTTCGTTGTAGGTCCTACCTTACCGTCTCTCATATGATGCCCTCCTGTTGAGGATGCCCTCCCCGTGAGGATGTAGACTATCGCAGCCTAAAGGTCCCTACGACGGGAGCCCCGCTCCCGTAGGGCGGCTTACAATCACCCCTCGTGGACTGAGGGGGTAAGCGGCAACCAGGTCCTCAAGGACTAAGGTAACGAGTCAATTTGAGAGACTAGTCTCCCCTCAAACACTCAGACCCATCATTGGGCTCACCCTCCTCAGGGAGCGAAATGGTCTCCCTTGGGAGATGGGAATTTCAGGAAACCTTCCCGGGGAGTTACTACCCGGCTCTCCGTTCTCACGGCGACCGGAGGATTTCTTACTGGGACTTTCGAAAAATTTTCCTAGAGGTTTTTACCCAGCTCCCCGTTCTCACGGCGACTGGGAGATTTCTCGTCGGCTCTTGGAAAATTTTTACCCCGGTAATCATTAACGTCCGGGCCCTTCACTCCTTCCCCACGGCGAGCGGAGCTAAGCCACAGCCCGCTATGGGGAGGGGGGGGGGTAACTCGTGCCCGGATAGCCCTTTCCCAGACCATCCTTTGGACTCGAAAAATTGCAAGAACAAGTTAAGGAACGAACAAACTTAGCTTTATTGAAATATTTAACCAGAGGACAAGTCAAGTTCAAAATGTTGACGTGGATGTCTCTACTGATCACGAACTTAACTCCGTCTTTGGTGAGGTCGTACTCTTGCGCTTGCCGAAGGAAGTGACCATCTCGATCATAAAGATATGGACTCCCAAAGATCACCTGACAGATATCGATAGGGACAACATCGCATTGCACCTCATCGATATATCATGCAGAGATCGCAAACTTCAACACACACTGACTCATAATTTGTTGGTTCACGTCGGATGTAAACCAACCCAGCGGATATGGTCGCGGGTGTGTGGTTGTCTTCAAACCAAGTCACCGAACTAGTCCAGCGGAGACCAGATTCTTTTGACTTCCTGGATCGAATATCGCTGCGACCACTTCGTGCTTCACTTGGATGTTGATGGTGAAGAAGTCCTCCGTTGGGTGATGGCCATTCGGTGGATCCGAACCCTTCTCCTTCAGCATTGTCATCAGAGACAAGGT
This sequence comes from Pharus latifolius, assembly GCA_019359835.1. Taxonomy (NCBI): domain Eukaryota; kingdom Viridiplantae; phylum Streptophyta; class Magnoliopsida; order Poales; family Poaceae; genus Pharus; species Pharus latifolius. The sequence goes on along the minus strand of CM033326.1, from coordinate 62,835,464 downwards.
CGTATCCGCCTCATTAACCGAATTCACTCGGACAACTTCTTCGTCAGGTGAAGTCGCACTAGCCGTGGCTGTTCTTTTCCCTGGTCCGTTTTTCTTTGGTCGAAGTTCAGGATGAAGCTTGTAGCATTTGTCCTTGGTATGTCCCGCGACTTGACAATGTTCACAAAAGGCACTTGTGCCCGATTTTGAAGCATTCTTCTTCGGACTCGGCTTTTTCTTTGCCGAGGTCGCACTTTCCTTCGTGCTTTTGTCGCTGTGGGATTTGTTTTTCTTCTCGATCGCCATAGCAGTTGTGCTTGCGGTCGTGATGTCTTGGATGCCGAACAGACTTAGCTAGTACTGATCTATTTCTGAAGTCCAGATGTGTATTTCTGAAATACCTGAGGATCGGATAGTGATATGCCGATGACCATTGCTTGTCTCCAGAATTCCGTAATATAGTCTTGGACGGTCTGGTCATGCCGTTGGTACAATCTGTGCCAACGCCCCCATCTCTCCTCAAGGTAACCCATCGGATAGAATTCTTGTCGTAGAAGTCGTTTGAATTGACCCCACACAAGGTCGTCAGCTTCACCGCTGGCAATAAGGGCCTTCCACCAAGTCTTGGCGTGGTCCTTCATCTTCAAAGGTGCGAACTTCACCTTTTGAGCGCTACTGAACCCTTTCAGGTCAAAGTAGGTCTCAAGCTGGTCGATCCAAGAATCGAGCTTCTCGGCATCGGTCACCCCATCATATATGGGTATATCAATCTTAGCATCGACCTTAAAAGATCCGACAGCTAAGGAGGTGTTGGCGAGATTGTCGGTCTTGTGGTCGCCTTCGTCTTCATCTTCGTCTGCCCTACGCAAGTCTTCACCAGTCTTCTCACCTATAACCTTCCCTACTTCAGGAGGTACAATCATGGCCTGCTGCTTAATCCAAGCAAGCACGGTTTCCATGTCGGTGGAGAGCTTAGCCACTTGTTCGGCTAGGTTAGCTTGAACGGAGGTATCGTCAGACATTGTCGGAGACGCGGCTGTAGGAACCGTCGATTGATTGCCTGGATTTTCACCGGAGGTTTTGTAACCCTGGTGAGTCTTCACCATCCACAGGATAGGAAAGTTGCTCTGATACCAACTTGATCCATTTGAGACCTAGCCTTGGTTTTCGCACTAGGCTCGCCCAGATTCTAATATGAGGAATAACGAGATCTTCCTCAAAAATACCGAAACCCAAAGGTTGATCGAAAACACAGTTCAAAGTAATTGCACAACTCTTTATTTCAAGGAGGGCTTTACACGTCGAACGTTAGGTCACACTCGCCTACGTCGAAGGAACTATAAGCTGGATATATGATCCAAGGCTGTAATAATATTCGATAGATTTTCGATGATCTAAACTAGTCCTATTACAAGGTATTTATAGTCCAATCGTATGAGTACGTATCAGACTCAATAACCTAAACGTATTAGAATCATATAACTAACTAACTAATCCTAAACAGATAAGCTTAGTTATATATATTCAGATCGGATTACAATTCCGAACAGCGAACAAATTCCTTTTCATGGTCGCCAACCAATCCATGGTCGCGGACCCATCCATGGTCGCGAAACCTTTGCGAACACGGTTAAGGTCGCGAAGATGTATGCGATCAGGACTTGAAGATCCTCCAGGATCAGTGCGTGTATCCGAAGGAGTGATGTCCTCATCAGCGGAGGCCCCTCGGTTGTAGAGTTTCCCCTCTAGTAAGAGGTATGCCTGTGCCTTGGCACGGAGGCGTTTCGCCTCGGTCTCACTGGGAGGGTCCCCCTCCCCCCTTATAAAGGAGATGTGGATATCCATTCAGGACGCCGCTCGGGTGATTTCAGAGACCTCTGGGCGCGGGATTCATGGTCCACGTCCGTAGAGGTCACCGAGAGCTTCGCCATGATTTCCAATAAGGTACCCCTGGGGAGAGGTTCCCGGGTGCTAGCCGCCCGGACCATGGCGCCAGCCCGGTCATTGTCCCTCAGGGGGATATGCCAGGCCTCCAAACCCTCAAAGTGCTTCTCCATCTTGCGCACCTCCCCCAGGTACAGGCTCAGGTTCATGTCATGGCACAATTAAGACTTGTCCATTTGGCAAACCACGAGCTGGGAATCTCCTTTGACGAGGAGGCGACGGATCCCCAGGAGCAGGGCCTCGTACTCGGCAATATTGTTCATAGCAGGGAACTCGAGCCTCGCTGCGTACTCCAGCGCCCTCCCCTCAGGGCTTCGGAGGACCACCCTCACGCCGGCCCCAGCGAGACACAAGGAGCCATCGAACACTAGCGTCCAATGGTCGTCGAGCCGGGGTGGCTCGGGGAGACTCTCCCCCTCCGTTCCGGAGGTGGGGGTCCATTCCACCACCAAGTCAGCGAGGACCTGTGACTTGATGACGGAACGGCCCATGAGGGAGAGGTAGAAGGGAGCAAGCTCAGCTCCCCACTTTCCTATCCGACCGGTGGCTTTTTTATTCTGCAGCAACTCCCCCAAAGGGAGAGATGACGGGACCGTGATCAGGTGCCCCAGGATGTAGTGACGGAGCTTCCTGGACGCCATGAGAAGGGTGTAGAAAATCTTCTCCATCTCTATGTACCGCATCTTAGCCCCTTGTTGGGCTTCGCTCAGGTAGTACATGGGGTACTACTGCGCGTCCTGCTCCCACACTAGCACCGCACTTATAGCGACCGGGGTAGCGATGAGGTAGAGGAGCAGAGGTTCTCCCGGAGATGGGCTCATGAGCATTGGGGGGCTCGTGAGATACTTCTTCAAGTCGTCGAAGGCTGTTTGGGCCTTGGGGGTCTACCGGAACCCCTCGAGGCCTCGCAGGATCATGAAGAATTGGAGGCTGCATTCCCCCGACTGTGAGACGAAGTGGCTTAGTGCGGCCATGCGGCCCATAGGCCGCTGTACGTCTTTGACAGAACGCGGAGGGGGCATGTTCAGCAAGGCTCGAATTTTTTTGGGGTTAGCCTCTATGCCCAGTTGGGACACGAGGAAGCCCAGCAGCTTCCCCCCACGTACGCCGAATGCGCATTTTGTCGGGTTGATCCTGAACCCGTACTCACGGAGGTTCCAGAAGGTCCCCACTAAGTCGTCGATATGAATGGGCACGCGCAGGCTTTTGACGACCACGTCGTCGACGTAGACTTTGACGTTGCGGCTGATTTGGTCTTTAAAGACCAACGACATAAGTCACTGGAATGTTGCTCCAGTGTTCTTTAGCCCGAAGGACATATAGATGTAGCAGAAGGTACCGAGGGGAGAAACTCGTCTTTTCCTCGTCCCCTTCCGCCATCCGGACCTGGTGATAGCCCGAATACGCGTCCAAGAAGCTCATAAGCTCACACCCCACAGTCGAATCTACCAGCTGGTCGATCCGTGGGAGTGGGAAGTTGTCTTTCGGACAAGCCTTGTTGAGGTCGGTGAAGTCAACACACATCTTCCACTTGCTGTTCGACTTCTTCACGAGGATAGGGTTTGCCAGCCATTCGGGGTGTAAGACCTCCCGAATGAACCCCACCTCTCAGAGCTTGGTGATTTCCGCCTTGATGGCCTCTTGGCGCTCAAGGGAGAGCTTCCTCAGCTTTTGCTTGACCGGGGGGTGGTCGGGCGTCACAGCGAGCTTATGCTCGATAACGTCTTGGGCGACGCCCCTCATGTCGGCGGGCTTCCACGCAAAAACGTCAGCATTTTTGCGGAGAAAGGCAGCAAGTTGCTCCACGTGCTCTTCGGGGACATCCGCTCTGATCTTGACTGTCCTACCTCTGTCCTCTAGGGACAGCGGGATCTTCCAGAGGTCCCCCTCTGGGCGCGGTTTGGGGGGAGACATCCCGGAAGGGATAGCCGGGGCGTCTGGCGCCGGGGGAGAACCCTCTCTCCCCGGGACCTTGATCAGGTTGACGCTCCCGATCATTGCGGTGGCGCGCTCGTAGAGAGTGAAGGCCACGTCCTGGTCACCTCGGGCGGTGATCACACCACGGGGCCCAGGGATCTTCACACAGAGGTAGCTTTGATGGATTGCGGCCCCCAGACGGTTGATAGTGGTCCTCCCCATGATGGCGTTGTATGAAGAGGGGAGGTCCACCACATCAAACCGGACTAGCTCGGTCTGGCAGTTGTCCAGGGAGCCAAGGGTCATGGGGAGATTGACCTTCCCCACCGGGTAGATGGTCTTCCTGGGGACGAAGCCTTGCAAGGGTCCGGCTGCGGGTTGCAGCAGTTTTTCGTCAACCTGCATTTCCCTGATTGCCTTCAGGTACAGGATGTCGGTGAAACTCCTGCCGTCGACGAGGATGCGTGCCAGTTGGCAATTGTAGACGGTAGCGGAGACGATGAGTGCGTTGTCGTGGGAATAGCGAACCCCGTGAGTGTTTCGATGTGAAGGTGAGGGGGACGTCCAACACTTTGGTGGCCAGGACATGTGTAGCACCCCCACCACCTTTATCTCTCATGCGTACTCCTTACGTTGGCACTTGGACTCTCACCCTGAGGCAGATCCCCCGTGATGACATTCACACGCCTTTGGGTGGTTTGGAAGGGGAGCTCTTCGATTGAGCCCCATTCTTGCGGCTATCTCTGCTGCTCCCCGGAGGGAGCAGGGAGAGCCAGCGAGGCTGATTGAGGGGGCAAGGAGGCAGGGCTCCCTCCCCCCTGCCCACGCTGGTCGAGGAATGCGGTGAAGTGCTGAAAAAGCTGGTGGCATTCCCGGGTAGCGTGGGTATTGGACCTGTGGAAGGTGCACCACAAGGTGGTTGTGTCCTCCTTGCCTCCCGTCGTGGGGCCTTCCCGGGCGTGGGATGGCTGTCCCCCCACGGCCTTTTGGCTTGGGGAAGGGGCGGTTGCCCTTGGGGGCATCGCGCGAGCCGCCTCCGCCCTTAAGGACAAAGGTGTCCCGAGGCCGTGGTTCACTGTGGTTGCCCCTCTTGGGATGCTTGAGGGGGTCCCTAGCTTCCTGGTCGGTGGGGGCAGGGGGCCCTGGTTCTTCTTCCAAAGGTCGTCCTCCTCTGCTCGAGCATATTTCTCAAGCACAGTAAAAGCTCATCGACAGAGGTGGGGCAGCTTCGGGAGAGGCTCCGATGGAGCTCCCCGGGGAAGATCCCACTCTTGCATGTTTCGATGACTGTAGAGTCAGGGACGTGAGCCACTTTGCTCTTGACCTGAGCGAAGCATTTGAAGAAGCTGCGGATGATCTCCCCCGTCCTCTGTTCCCCTGGAAATTCGCGCAAAACTCACGCTTGAGTTGCACAAAGGACTTGATGGAACCAGCCCTCACATTGTAAAACCATGAACGGGCGATCCCAGTGAGGTAGAGGGGGAAGACGTTGCACTGCACCATCTCATCCCCCCCGGCCGCTGAAATGGCCGTGGAGTACACCTGCACAAAGTCATAAGGATCGGCCTCACCATTGTAGTGCTCGATGTGTGGCGGGCGGTAGGGTCGCGGCCATCGGATGCATCGGAGTCGGTGACACATTGGTTGGTTGGCCCCCTCCACCTCCCGGGGGGAGTCCCGATCGCTGTCCCATTTCACAGGGGACTCGCGCTCGTTGTCAGAGTCGAGGAGGGGTCCAAGCGGTCACCAGTGCGACGATAGCGCCTCTTCTCCTCCGGGTTGGTTGAACTAACCTCCTGGACGTTCGGGTACCCCCCAGAGGTAGCGGTCGCTTCTTCGGCGGGTCTCTTCCCCCGGTCAGGACAGGAGCTTGGCTCCCCGCGACTGCCAATCAGGGGGAGCTCCGATCGGTAGCAAGAGGGAGCCTCCCCGGATTTTGTGGTACGCATTCGCTCGACCTCCTCCCTGGTAAAGCGGACCTGACCTGCCAGGGGAGCCCTCGGGCGCGGCCCCGGGGGAGGAGAGAGCTCATGCACGATGATCGTTGGCACGGAGGGTGCTGCCGGGGCATGGACGGGACCTACCGTCGGGCAGGCCCCTGGAGCGACTTCCGGAACCGGTGAGGGGGTCCCTCAAGGGGGAGATCCCACGGTGGCGTGGAGGCTGTCCCGGGCGTAATGGGTCCCATTCGCCTGGGACTGCCTCTGCCACGGTGGACGTGGCTGGCGGGGTGGGGCCGGCCCCCGGCATGAGGAATGCTCCTGGAGCGGGATGTGCCCCCTGTTCCGGGAAGGTTCCCGGCGCGAGATAAGACCCCGGCGGTGAGAAGGCTCCGGGCATGGGGTAAGCCCTCAGTGCGGGGAATGCTCCCGACACTGGGAAGGCTGCCAGCGTGGGAAACACTTGGGATGACGGGCCCGCCGGGGGGATGGAGCCCCCGGCGGGGTCATAGATCTTGGTGATGGCCGAGCCTCCGAGAATCGGGGGGCTACTGGGTGCCCCATAAACGGGGGGAAGGTCCCCATGAATGTGAACTGTGGCGGATAGACGGGGGCCGGCGGCCGTGCCAAGATGTGGAGCAGCTCCTCCATGGTGCGCTGGGAGCGGAGTTGGCCCTCAACAAGAGCTTCGAGCAACATGTCCCTGGGAACCACGGGCACAGTCGGGGGGACGCTAGTCCCCGCCGAGGCAGCCGCGGTCATCGGGCCGGGTCCGGAAACCTATCCACCAAAAGTAACCGGGAGGGTAAGAGGTGGTCCCTCGGTGTGGCCGTGTCTGGTCGAAAGCGCCGGGGCGACCGTGTCTCGAGGGGGTGGTGCCGGGTCATTGGACCGGCATCACCGGGTAGGGCGCGAGCCCTCGTTCTTGGGGGAGCCATGGCGATTCGTCACGAGTCCCCACGGACGGCGCCAACTGTCGTGGTATTGTAAATACCACGATAGGTTCTACAGAGGTTCCTAGCGAATGAAAAGAGACTCGAGCTGACCGCATGACCGGTCCTCTCCCGTCGCGCCAACACAGAGAGTGACACAAGGGTTTATACAGGTTCGGGCCCGAGTGGAGACCCTAGTCCTATTGACGTGCTCCCGACAAGGGTCGACTGGGGGAACTCTCTCGCGGGGAGAGTGCTCCTAAGCACGCCTATTCGTTTTTGTGTATTGATGATAATGAATTGTCCTTCTTTACAAGAGAAGGGTACAAGGGCATATATAGGCCCAAAAGATGCAAATTACAAGACTGCCCCGACTGCAGCCGTCATATCGAGGGGCACCGACGTCCTTCTGCTGACTAGGGGGCCCGGATGCTTGACAAGTGTCCTCGCCAATTCCTGACGCGCTCCTCATGTGATCCCCATGTGACCTTGCGTAGGAGGCCCCCGCGGCCTTTGCCTGGGACAGGCCACCGGGGGCCCCTGTCACCAGGCAAATGGCGGCGCCCGGGATGGGTCACCAGGAGCCCCTGTTACCGGGCAAACGGCGGCGCCCAGGACGAGTCACCCGGGGCCCCTGTCATCGGGCAAACGGCGGTGCCCGGGACGGGCCACTTGGGGCCCCTGTCACCGGGCAAATGGTAGCGCTCGGGACGGGCCACTGAGGGCCCTGTCACTGGGCAAATGGCGGCGCCTGGGATGGGTCACCGGGACTGATCGAGCGGAGATTTCCCCCCAACAGAATACATGAGCTGCTTCTTCTCCTGTAATAGTCTTGTTACAAGGTATGAGAACTATCCTTTGAGAGAACCGATCACCGACCACAAAGAGATAGTCATTGCCACGTTAGGTTTTAGGCAATCCTCCCAAGAAATCTATCAAAATACTTTCCCATGGTCATGACAGAACTGGCAAAGGAGTGTACAAACCCAATTTTCGGTTTGCCGATTTTGAGATGCTGCAGAGACCACAGCCTCGAACAAAGCTGGCCACATCTTGCTATATCTGTGGCCAGAACACATGTCGATGAAGATTTTGTAAGGTTTTCGTTACCCCAAAATGACCAGCAACTTTCGATGTATGCGCCTCTTGTAACCATTGTATTCGAGGTGCTCCATGAGGTATACAAAGTAAATTGCCTTTGTATAAGAGTCCTTCTCGACAAACAAACTCTGTGGGTTTCCCTGTTTCGAGCTCAGCCAGTGCTGATCAAAAATCAGGATCTTCACTATACATTGTGGCATAATCTTTGTGACATGAAGGCTTGATCTGCATGAACACTGATAAGCAAAGGGCAGTAACTGGTGGTCGTGATAACATGTCTGCCAATTTGTTGTGTATGCCCTTCTTGTACTTAATCACTAGATTGAACTGTTGCAGATACAACATCCACTTCATGTGTCGAGCTTGCTGTAGCTTAGACTGAGTTTGCAAATATTGCAAAGGTTGGTGGTCGGTGCGGACAACAGTCTCTTTACCCAAAAGGTAACACCACCAATGTTTTATGACCTGATGCAGTGCACACAACTCCTTGTCGTATGTCGGATAGTTCTTCTGAGCTCCCTGGAATAACTTGGAGTGATATGCTACTGGTCGACCTTCTTGCATGAGCACTGCGCCCATCGCATAACCTGAGGTATTGGTTTTGAGCTCAAATGGCTTTTATAGATTCTGTAAAGCTAGAACAGGTGCTTCACTGAACTTCTTCTTTAGCAGAAGAAAAGTATCATCGTGCTTTCCACTCCACTCGAACTTTTGGTTGATCTTGGTTAATGCATGCAATGGAGAAGCCACTATCGAGAAGTGTCGTATGAACTTCCGAAGGTACTGGCATGCTCCCACAAAACTACGCATTTTCGTTACTGTTCGCAGTCGAGGCCACTCATGGATCACTTTACCTTATCGGGGTCAATTTGCAATGTTCCCTTGCCGACCATGAATCCCAGGTAAAGTAGAGTTTGCTGATTGAACTCGCACTTTTTACGATTGAGGCGAAGCTGATGCAGTCGCAACTGTTCGAACACCTTTTCCACAAGAACTAGGTGCTCGTCCCACGAACGACTATAGACCAGTATGTCGTCGAGGTAAACAATCACAAAGTCGTTGATGAACTATCGCAATACGTCATTCATGAGACGCATGTAAGTTGCCAGGGCATTGCAGAGCCCAAACGGCATGACCAGCCATTCGAATAGACCTTATCGCATTTTCAATGCAGTTTTCCAAGTATCCTCTTCTCGGATGCTGACTTGATGATACCCTAATTTTAGATCCAATGTCGAGAAGACAAAAGCATGCTTCAATTGGTCTAATAGGTCGTCAATACGAGGAAGAGAGTACCAGTTCTTGATGGTGATCTTGTTCAGTGCTTGGTAGTCGATGCACATACTCCAAGTCCCATGTTTCTTTGCTACTAACGCCATAAGAGATCCACAAGGTGAACTACTTGGTTGAATGACACCATCATTCAGGAATTCTCCAAGTTGCATTTTGATCTCTTCATTCTCCAATACTGAGTTGCAATACATACTCATATTGGGAAGTGTCGCATTAGACACAAGCTGAATATCGTGCTCGATTGGTCATTTCGACGGACGACCCTGGGCACGTTCGAACAGTTCATTGTATTTCTCTAGCAGTCCTGACAAATGTCCAGAATCTTCTCGGCAAGCCAACGACAGCACTGCTTGAGTACTATCACCTGGACCAACTGGTCTAATCATAACAAGCACATACTTATGACATGCATTGATGATTGGCTTGGCCTGATTTGCGGTAATCAAGTTCAAAGTATTGATGTGGATGTCTCTACTGTATGAACTTAACCCCGTTTTTGGTGAGCTTGTACTCTTGTGCTCTTTGATGGAAATGAGCGTCTCGATCGTACAAGAACGGACTCCCAAAGATCACCTGACAAATATCGATAGGAGCAACATCGCATTGAACCTCATCAATATAATGAGCAGAGATCGCAAACTTCAACATACACTGACTTGTAATCTATTGGTTCACGTCAGATGTAAACCAACCTAGCAGAGACGGTTGTGGGTGTGTGGTTGTCTTCAAACCAAGTCGTCCAACCAGACCAGTGGAATCCAAATTCTCTGACTTTTAGGATCGAATATTGCTGCGACCACTTTGTGCTTCACCTGGATGTTGATAGTGACCAAGTCCTCCATTGAGTGATGGTCATCTAGTGAATCTGAACCCTTCTTCTTCGGCATTTTCATCAGAGACAAGGTCGTATCCGCCTCACTTGAACTGTCACCACATGAGGTCGCCTGCTTCCCCACTGGCGATAAGGGATTTCCACCAAGTCTTGGCGTGGCCCTTCATCTTCAAAGGTGCGAACTTCACCTTTTGAGCGCTATTGAAACCTCGTAGGTCAAAGTAGGTCTCAATCCGGTCGATCCAAGAATCTAGCTTCTCGGCATCGATCACCCCATCATATATGGGTATGTCAATCGTAGCTTCGACCTTGAAAGATCGACAACTAAGGAGGTGTTGGCGAGGTCGTCAGCCTTATGGTCATCTTCATCTCCATCTTTGTTTGGCCTGCGCAAGCCTTCCCAATCTTCCAACTTGTAACCTTTCCTTTTGAAGCATCAACTTTAGAAGGTACAGCCATGGCTGTTGCTTAATCCAAGCAAGCATGGTATCCATGTCGGTGGAGAGTTTGGCCACTTGTTCGGCTAGGTTAGTTTGAACAGAGGTATCTTCAGACATCTTTGGAGACGCGACTGTAGGTGCTGTCGAATTATCGCCCACAGTTGTAAAAGGTTCTTGTGGAATTTCACTAGAGGTTTTGTACCCTTGACGTGTCTCCACCAACCATAGGACATGATAGTTGCTTTGATACCAACTTGATCAGATTAAGTACTAGAACAAGTTTTGGACTAGACTTGCTCTGATATAACTTGATCTGATTGAGATGTAGATGGGCTTCAACTATACTCAACCAGATGATAAATATGTGGAATAAGGGATCTTACTCGGAATTACCGAAACCCAAGTGATCGAAAACACAATTCAAAGGATAGCACAACTTTTTATTTCAAATAGGAACTTGTACACGTCGAACGTTGATTGCACTCGATCTTACATTGATGAACTATGTAGTAGCTAACTCGATACTATTCGATTTGATCTATGAGGTAGATAACCAGGTAGATAATTTATCTATCTTATTACAAGGTATTTATAGTCCGATCAATTGAGATCGTATCAGACTCAGACTCAACTAAACCTAATCGTATTAGACTCGGCTAAATATATTAATCAGAATACAATCCGACTAGACAGTTCGAATCCTTTACGCATTCGACCTGACGTATTGGACCTAAAGATCCTCCTGGATCACACGACTTGTTTCTCTTCCATGCTTGCATGCAAAATCTGAACAAAGGGAGAATTTCTCATGTTACATGGTTGGTTTAGAAATAGGGAGAGAGAATCAAGGAAGGATTCGCATGCATGCAAAATAACTGATTTTTTGAGTTTAGTTCCCATCTATTGTTTAGCTCTATATATACCGTGTACTAGAGGCTTGAGAAGGAGGGAAAAAAAGAAACATGAATTTTTTTTTTGAATTATTGTTGGCGAAGACAATATTTGAGTTTAGATTGATCTATTAAGAACCATGAGTGTGTTCTTGTTGCTGGTGTTCTGGTGATTCCCTGTGGGTTGCACGTAGCATGTGCTTCCATGCCATCGTGTGCAGTTGTGTGAGTTAGTATTGAGGTTTGTGAACTAACGATTGTCTCAGATAGTAGGCTACGGTTGGCTTCCTCATCATTGTGTTATAATTCCCCAAGTTATCGTTCGATCCTATGCCGCGAAGATTGGGTAATGCCAGCGCATTAGCTCTCTACGGGCCGGTGCGTATCATCTTGATACATAGAAGATACGCACCGTCCTGTAGAGAGCTAATATGCCGGCGTTGCCCAATCTTCACGGCATAGGATCGAACGATAATTTGGAGAATTGTAACCCAACGACGAGGAAGCCAACCATAGCCTGCTATCCGAGACAATCATTAGTCCACAAACCTGAATACTAACTCACACAACTACGCACGACGGCGTAGAACCACAAGCCAGGTGCAATCCATGGGGAATCACCAAAACACGGGCAGCAAGAACACACTCATGGTTCTTAATAGATCGATCTGAATTCATATATTGTCTTTGTTGCATCTAGGCTCTTTTTGGTTGATTTTGATTATTGATGACATTAAGTGTCTTGGACTAACTGTGTCTTTGAGCTATTTGTAAGCAGAGCTATTTCTGTAAAGTCTTCAAGTGATCCAGGAGGATCTGCAGGTCGCAGTCCAAGGTCGCAAGCCAAGGTCGCAAGCACAAGGTCACAGTGTTGTCCAAGGTCGCAAGCACAAGGTCGCAGTCCAAGGTCGCAAGCCAAGGTTACGAGCCAAGGTCTCAAGTGCAAGGTCAGCAAGAAGAAAGCCGCAAAGACCTAAGGTAAGTGCTTGTTTATTGTACCGGTCTCGGTGTTTGGAGTATTGACCGGTTTTAGAGAAATTCTTTTTAGTTTTTAACCGTACTATTAAGAGGGGTTACAATATCTCTTTTAGTTTCGGCGAAAACTGAGAACTCTTAGATCATATTTGCATTTATTTTCTTTCACAATCTTGGTCGAATCTGAGAAAATATATAGATTTCAAAGAGGAACTGAAATTGGTCTTTCGAGCACTGTTCATTCGACCAAAGGTTACTCGAGTACTATTCATTCGACCAGAGGTCTTTTGAGCACTATTCATTCCAACGGCTACTTACTAGCCATTAGAGGTCGAAGCTGTCTGCTAGTTGTACTAATTTCTTTTCCTTTTGAGATGAAACAGTAGGAAGACCTACTGTGAAAGATATATTATCAAGGAGATAATACAAAGGTCGACAAAGGTCAAACAAACAAAGAAAGAAATTACAAAAGGTCAGCCCATCTAGATAAACCTAATTTGGCATTAGAACTAATACGAGGAATGATGCTCTCAATGTCGGAGATGAAAAGCTTTAACCAGTCCTCCATCGAACCTAAAGAGTTCTGGAAGATAGCTTTGTTTCTAAAATTCCATAAGGACCAAACGCCTAAAATAATAACTTCCCAATAGAAATCTTTTATGACTGTAAAGTACTTCTGCCCTTCAAATAACATATCCCAGATGTTATCTTCAAGAATCCAAAAGATGCCAATATGACTCCAACAAGCGCTAGCGAAAGGGCAAAGAAAGAAGAGATGGAGTTGAGATTCTAACGCCTTCTCCAAACAGCAAACACACTCCTGATCTTGCAAATTGAAATGTTTCCTCAACAACAAATCTTTAGTGTGTAACCTTTTGAGCAGAACTAATTTCTTTTCCTTACTCGACCATAATGGCTAGCTGAGAGGTTGGGCTATATATATGTGTGTTTTGAGCAGTATTTCAATACATCTCGAGCTACATTCTCATATACACCTTTAAGCAGTTTCTATACACCTTTGAGAGTTTCTGTACACATTTTTGAGTAGTTTCTGTACACATTTTTGATCAGTTTTTATAAGCAGTTTTGAGCAATTTTTATAAACACTTTTGAGCAAATTTTGATCAGTTTTTATAAACAATTTTGATCAGTTTTTATAAACAGTTTTGAGCAGTTTTTATAAACACTTTTGAGCAGTTTTGCTAAACACCTTTGAGCAGTTTTGCTAAACACCTTTCAGCAGTTTTGCTAAACACCTTTCAGCAGTTTTCTGCATATCTCTGATCCATATTCATATATACACTTGAGCCAAAGTTTCCTAGTGCTAAAATCTTGATCTGTTGATCAAGTATCATTCTTTGTGATTAAGAGAGAGTCTCTGAGAGCATTCATTCATATCATTTGCATCCTTAGAGTTTCTCGGTGGTCGTTGGAGGTCAAGAGAAGATCTCACAACTTGTTACTCTTGGTGATCTCCTTCACCTAGAGGGTTTGGTGGCGTGGCCGTTCATCTCTCTATTGACGAAGCTTGTTGGAGAGGCTCGGTGTGTTTGTGAGAGATTTGGTGCTCACCTTTCCAGAGTGGAGAAGGAGCAACCCCAATGGATAATATCCTTTGTGGATATTGAAGCAAGACTAATTCATTTGAGTGCTTCAACGAGGAGTAGGGGAGACTAGGTGAGTCTCCGAGACCTCGGGATACATCGTTGTGTTTGATTTTCTTTCTCTCATTTTTATTTGTGCAATCTAAATTGTTGAATTGATTCAGTCTTCATTTGCACTTAGCTTATTTAAGTTTTAATCTTGCAAAAGCTGTTTTATTCAAAGAGATTTTAAAGCCTCCTATTCACCCTCCCTCTAGTCAGCATCCTCGATCCTACACGTGGTATCAGAGCGTGGTCTCTCTTTTGAGTAGGCTTCACCGCCTATAGAGAGGATGGCTTTAAATGAGGGTTTTCATCTTGGTTACACCGGGCGTGCGCTTATCTTTGACGGGACTAACTATCCCTATTGGAAAGTACGCATGACGGTTTTTTTAGAGGTCATGCGGCTTGATGTTTGGGACATTGTTAAGATTGAGTTTACTCCTCCGGTTGATCCGGTAAGTCACTCTGATGACGATAGGAGAAAACTCCACTTAATTGCCCGTGCCAAAAATGCTCTCTTTGCCAGCTTGTCCCTAAATGAGTTCAACTGCGTGAGCAACCTTACTACCGCTCACAAAGTTTGGACCATCCTCAAGGAGATATATGAGGGAACCACTAGGGTCAAGGAGGCAAAATTGCTCATGGTTAGGCAAAGATATGAGACATTCACCATGTCACCAACCAAGTCCGTGGATTCCATGTTCACTCAGTTGAATAATATTGTGAATGAGCTCAAAGGACTCAGAGTTGTTTTTACTAACATTGAGATTGTAAGAAAAATGCTTAGGACTCTTCCGAAAAGTTTCGATACTCTTGTGACGATTCTCACCAACTCCGACTTATCATCCACCACACCTACCGATCTCTATGGGAACCTCATCACCCATGAGATGCATCGGAAGGAGAAGAAGGAGGCGGCCGAATCATCGGAGACGAAAAAGAAGAACTTGGCATTCAAAGCCGAATCCGAAGGTGATTCAAACAATGGCTCTTTCGATGAGGATCTATCCCTTCTTGTAAAGAACACTAAAAAACTTCTTCGTAAGTTGCACAAGAAGGGAGTCAACATCGACACGAGACCAAAGGGGTCAAAGCAAGAAAATTTCAAGGACATCATATGCTATGAATGTCATGAAAATGGACATATAGCTTCAAGATGTCCAAATAAGAACAAGCTTGGGGATAAGAAGAAGAAAGATCCTAAGAAGAAGAAATTCTTCAAGAAAATCAAAGGCGGAAACAATGAAGCATGTTTTGGAGAATGGATGTTTGGAGGAGAGAGCTCTGATTCAGACTCTGATGATGAGGGAGGTTGTTCCAAGAAGCTAGTCGGATTAACTCTTGGCAACAACAACACATCGACAAGTTCATCTTTTTGCCTTATGGCTAAAGGTGATAAGAAGGTACACTCTTTTGACCCTTCATATGATGATCTAGTTGAAATGATTAGTGAATTAAGTGATGCTCTTGGAATCACAAAGAACAAGTATAGAGCACTTAAGGAAGAGCACTCTTCTTTATTTTCTCTTTACTCCGATTTAAAAGAATCTTATGAAGGTCTACTCATCAAGGATCACTACTACATAAATGCTTTTCACTATCGGTTTAAAATCAACTCTACTATCGGTTCTCTTACTGCTAGTGATCAGCATGATAGAAGAAACATAGCACACCTCTATCGGTTAAAAACCGATAGTAAAATACCTACACTTCCAATGTTTCAGTAATCGCTAACGACACTTCTTCTATCGGCTCAATGATCTCAACCGATAGTGATGTTTTATTTCTTGTAACGGTTATTCACTGGAAACCGATAATAATTTATAGTTTTTTCTATCGGTTAGGTACTCGACACGGTTAGTACTGGAAATTTTCTTCTATCGGTTGTAGGATATGAACCGATAGTATTACAAAGAAGCATTACCAGATACAACAATACAGAGATACACACATTGGACGAATTGAATTTAATTATTCAGAGATTTAATTTATTCACAAATACACTAATACAAAGATATACACATGCATTGGACAGATTGAATTTATTCACATATTGAGTTTATTCACAAATACACCAATGAATTTATTCACATATTGAATTTATTCACAAATACACCAATACAAGTACACACATACACCAATCAACATATTCAATATATATTACACAAGTCATTTACGATCAATCGTTGATAGCCACTTCTTCCATCACATATTGAGCCCAAATTGTTCGCAGCTCCTTCAATTGAGGCAACTCATATTGGTCTTTGAACATGGCGCTCTGCATGCGTGTATGAAGTTAGGAACGTATGTCACATCCAATGTTCGACTTTGAGTCAGGAAAAATGGTTACCTTAGGGAATTGGGCAAAATTTGTCCTGATCAGGTCATACATAAATCTCATGACATAGAAGCCACATTCCCACGATTGTGGTTGCTGATGGCACTGGGATAATTGCATATGCAAGGACATAAACCTACATTAACTCGAAAGAACTAATTAAGCTTAAATTAAAAGACTCATTATGAGTAGTTCCATCCGTATTAATTACCTCATATTCTTTCCAAGAAATTGTTGTGCCCTTCGATGCGTCATGCCTCCCTCCAGCAGTAATATAATTTTTGAAAGCCCTGTATTTAATTTAGCATTGCCGGTTAATATGTTATCATTAATTAGCTAGTCAGAGAAAAATTTAAAACAGTAGTGGTACTTACGCATCTATGTGCCACGTGAGGGTGAAAACATGCACTACCCTGTCGCTCATCGAATCGAGGTAATAGATCTCATTCATCCATGGGCAAATGACGGCGAGGACCCAATGGCCCCTACATTGCATATATAAGTGAACTGTTTCATACATATGTTAGGCGTAACATACAAGAATGAGTTAAATTAGTAGGAAATGCAGTAACCTTTGGTGGTATGGTGCAAGAATGAACTCTCGATCCTATTGCGCTAGTAGTTCCCTTGATATGTATTCCTCCGCATGTGCTTGGTTGTGCTCTAGCATCGTGAGGCTTATTTTGTCTGGGTCGAGGAAACCCACCTTGTCACATTCCCTCATCGACGCCAGCCTATACATGCACCTGGATGCAAAGTAGACATTAGTAATTAGTGCATACAAAGTGATTAGATTTATGAAATGAACTGTGATAACTTCACACAACAGCAAACTCACAGGACTCCAGTCCGTATGATGGACATATCAAGCTCCTGCCAGTTGAGGAGGTCGAACAAATCCTCGTGGGCCACCGATATGCTCCTAGCCTCATGGTGAAAATGACCTGGCCTGAAGTGAACTAAGAAGTTGATGTGGCGCCTAGACCAGGTCAGGTACCACTCGTGGAGACTTCTGATTATTTGATCTATATTGCGCAGAAGATACTCCGACACGAGTGGGAACCCGTTCTTGAACGTACCCGACTGGCTTTGTTTCGCCTTGCCTTTGGCCTTGCCCTTGCCTTTGGGCGGGGAGC